>CM056999.1:151388784-153908784 GCA_029891345.1 Dryococelus australis | reverse complement strand
TACAAACAAAAAACTTTAATAATATAATTTTTTGTAAATAAATAGGAGCCAAACACAACTTTTTAAAGTATTTTCACACTATCACTCTTGACTATTGTCCTGAGCAGTATTTAGCACAAATGGCGCAGAAAACTATACTACTTAAATTTGTAAATTTATATAAGGAACCACAGTCGCATGTTGTACGAGGGAACAAGAACTCAGCTTTGAGTTTCCAGTAGTTTAGGTATAACATCGTTGCCCCATATCTCTCAACTCCGCTGTCGACGAGACGTTAAGCCATTTGAAATATTAACGTAGGCAGGCTCCTGAAATGCAGGCAGCCTCGAACAAACTCGCCCCAATGTGCCTTTTACTTCTCCATCCATCCCTTCTCCGGGCCGACATTCCAGTTGGCAGAAGGCACCGAGGGGCGAACGCAGAAAAAAGAAAGCAGACGCCGCATCTGATTACTACTGCAAATTGTCTGTGCTTTATGACGCAGCTCCGAGGCGTTTAATTATAGCAAAAGAAAATTAGTTTCTTGTTCGTGTAGGCGCGGGTCTCCGACTTCGCACAACGCGAGGTCGCCCCTTCCATTCCGTCCTGCTGCTTGAGAATTACGTGCTCAATGCACCGGCGATCATAATGCTTATTTATAAATGGCGACTGCGTTTCATCGCAACGGGGTTTGATGATTACGTCCGCTCGGGAACTTCAGTCAAAAATGCTTCCACGAGTAGGCCTGCAGAAGTGCGTACGAAGAGGTTTGCCTCGCCATGTAATACGTTTGCCAACCATTCGTATAAAAGTCAAAGAATGTATGTATCTATGCATGTATGTATGGCTGTATGTAATGTATGTAGGCCTGCATTCGTATAGGCTGTTCACGATAAAGTGGGCACTTTTGAAATCAACCATAGATAAAAGTCACTGCTCCTACCTGCGTATATTTTAACGGGCGCACTGAGTGACATGCGCCCAGTAGGGTTGGTAACGAAGGAACGGAAAGTAGTTCCATATATTAACGTCGAATAGAAAGTCTTAGGTAACCATTTAGGTTACAATCATTTTAATGATTCCTTTCGCTTTGTTTTTTAATTCATCGAAGTGTAAAAATTGGTCAGATTTGTAACATAATTACTTTTGTAATAATTTCACACTTTTGCCTGAACGAACGCGCGAATAAAGTGATGAGGCCCATGGAAAAGTTAATTTTACACAAGGCGGGAGAATACACAAAGTGCATACATGTAGATATTAAGGAGGGCTTTCAAAAGTGCTCATTTTACCGTGTACAGCCTATATGCATGTGTATTTGACCTTTACACAGTCGTACAACGTTCAAAGGGCCTGGACCATGTCGGCTTGGATTCTCGTCGGTGCTCAACTTAAAATACTGTGTAGCCCCACTGGGTCGGAAATTCCTAAAACGTAGTCTATCCCTCTTTGTCCTCATATACCCGGGAAATGCCGGGTAGTTATGCTAGTTATTTATAAAAAAAAAAAAAACTATTTACCACGGTTACTAGCGCTATCACTAAAGTCCATTCACGACTGGAACAGACTTGGGAAAATCAACTTTTGAAAAACACCATAGCCATTAGCTGCATCCATAACTAGTAAAAAAGTGTCGGGGGTGGGTACAGTAACCGCACCTGCCACTATTTTTCTCTAGTTATGCATGCAGCTAATGGCTAGGATGTTTTTTTCAAAGGTTGATTTTCATAAGTCTGTTCCAGTCGTGAATGCACTATACGTATGAATGCATATCTGCATCTCACATAGAATATATTTCACCAAAACTTAGTTCTGCTTGTTATGCTTTGAGCAGTGTTGCTGCGGTCTTAAACAAAATTACATTTAAAATGGTTTATTTTACGTATTTTCACTCCATTATGACATATGGTATAATTATGTTTGGGCAAATCCACTGACACTAAAAAAGTGTCTTGCACGCAAAAGAGAGCCGCGCGAATAATTAATGGCAAAAAAAAAACAGACTCATTTACGCCCCTTTTCAACACCTCAAAACACCTCAAAAATTTTACCATCTGCATACGAGAACATGTATTTATACTTTTATGTACAAAAACGGTAATTTATTTGAGAAAAAAACTCAAATCACCACAGGTATAACATATTCAAATAACACATCCACACACTCAATAAAATTAAAATTGGTACAACAAGTGTTTTCCTACTCTGGCAGTCAGCTGTTCGACAAACTTCCACAACATCTAGGCACACACAAAATTTGTTTCTCGAATTCAAACCTCTTTAAAAAGTAGTTGAAGGATTTTTGTACAGAACATGTTTCCTATTCAGTGAAAAATAATTAACTCATAAACATTAATCATTATATTATCACAGTCCGCACATTCTGTGTCCCCTTTTCTGCAATTTATTTATTTTGTTTCAGAATTAGGTAAAACAGCTCTATATTTTGACGTATTTCAAGTGTAATATTAAAACTTATGGTAAATCGTGTTACCTGTCTGCCCTCCTTACACGTATTAGAGTATCAATTTTGATATTAGTGATACATTTAAATTCCTAAGAATTTCATGTTTTCACTTGACTGATGCCGGAATAGTCATTAGACCCATGCCAATGTAGATCCTGTCGAGAGAGAGTTCCGTACTTGAATGGGAAAATGGCCCTGGGAAAAGAGGTTGGAGGAAACTAGGGTACCAACTTCCTCAAATCAGCCATAAGGGACATTTCATACAACTCAACAATTAAATGATAATGTTATAAAAACTATCTGCAATGTGCAAAAGTCAGTATTTTACATCAGTCATCATTTTCTCTGAACATTTACAACTAAGGTTGGTAGCAACTATGGTCACTATTCAATATGGTTTGAAATCCTAATTTAATCGGCTTTAAAACGGAAGTTACAAACTGTACTGGGGGGGGGGGAACATACAGTATAGAGTAAGATGGGGCAAAGATTCGCATGGGGCAAAGATCCTATCTCGGAATATTTCGTATATATGAAAACTGTTGGCAACATTGATACAGTCAATTATCAAAAGTCTATGCATTGGGATTTTTATTTCCAGTAGTTAGACCAGTTGGGGGGGGGGGGGGTTCACATCAAAGGGGATGCCGTATTTATTGATATCAAAGGGTAAAATTGATTTAAAGGGTTAATAAATTGAAATTGAACCTTGAAGGTTTATGGCTCTGGACAGGGAGGAGTTACACTGCTAAGACCTCAGATCTCTAAACACAATGGTTTTTTTACAACTTGAGATATTGACAGACAACTACAAGTATGAGATTTTGAAGCGAGTATAAAAGTACAGAGTTAATATAATTTAATCAGTAAAATTCCACACAATTCATATACAGTTGTACATATCTACCTTTTTAACGTGAATGAACAAATTTATATTAGTTTAATTAACAGTGTTATGTTCGTTATTCCATTTTCCAATTTCTACAATCATACATAACCTAACCAAGACTCGAACCCAACTTATATTAACCATGTGTTACCCGATATCATATATTATTTACTTATTTATAGAAAAGTGGTTAGACTAATTGCTTCCAGAACTTTCCCTCTCTCTCTGGGGAGAAAATATTTTTCTTACCAAAACAAGTTTACTTTTAATAAGGAATAGGTTAAATAAACGTACAAAAGGGATTCATTTTGCATCATATTTATTTACAAAATATATACAAACACAACCTGTTTAGGAAAAAATAATTTTAACACTGAGCAAGTATAAATTTCTTCAAAAACATATTCAACCAAGTAAAAATTCTGCTCCAAAATTTTCATGCTCAACAAACACAAGTGAATTCACAATATATTTACAATATTTTTAAAACTAGCAAATAAAGGATGTTACAATTCATATAAGACAATTATTTATTTCCAAAACAAACTCAAAATGGTTTACGTTCTAATAACTTGCTGATATTCAATTTACATTTGGATTTCTGTATACACGAGCATGTGATTTCGATGTCTTGTTGATCCATCTCTAAGAAAATTGGATAACATACATACAATCAAAAACCTTTTATATTAAATTTCACTCATCCTAAATAATGCCATATAACTCGAATAATATCCACGGGTGATTCGGGAGGAGACTCATCATAGTCTGTTTCACTCCAGTCACACATCATTGCCCAAGTTAGCATTAATTTTGAGTTTTCCCCTGCAAAGAAGAATGACGAATTAGATCCACATGTTTTACACAATTGTTTGAACGAGCGGCAATTGTATTCTTTTTGAATATCTATTACTTTCCCGCTATACACACTATCGAAAATGTTTTTTTCTCAACTCCACCTACATATATTTCAGAATTATGTAGGTATTCTTTGCAAATATCTTCAATATTCTAATATTCTATACATTCACTTTCCCATTTTAAACCGTGGTGATGGTTACTAACCCTTATATTAGTTTATTTTCTATTTGAGAGATAGCTATTTCCAGTCAAATGGTGATTTGAAGCATAAGACAGTTTATGTCCTTCCATATCAGTAATATCTAATTCTATTATGATAATTTTTTTTCTGCAAACTGAAATCCTTCCACAATGCAAAACATCTCGTCGTAGCCGTGATTCATCGTCTACTGACTCAATTAATTATTTTCACCAGCTTATCTCTTACATTGTAACTTGCTAATCTATCATGAATTATGAGAGCGTAAGCTTGCGTATTTTCTGGAATTGGTGTATTTGAAATAATTTCAATTCGTGAATCAATTATGCCATTGGTAATTCTGTCGTCCTGTTTGCTTACATAAAACACAAATAATGTTCCTCTGGTTTTAAATTATTCGGGTTCTAGGATCAGTGAACTAATTTTGTTACAATACATTTCCTGAAACTTTGTATACATATCATATGAAATAAGGAATTCCCCATTACCAAAGTTCATATTTAAATCTACATAGGGATAAGCTTGACACTTTAGATACAGTTTAACATTTTTCATATCACAATTATCGAATGTTGATCTATCAGCTTTTAAATTGCTTTGTCGTTCTATTTAAAAAAAATGACAGCATATCTCAGTTTTCGGATGAAGAACTTGATTTCACATTCCAAGTGACTTTTTGTGATGTCGGTAGTGTTGGAAACGTCTCGAAAACCCAAAATCTGAATGCAATGTCCAGATTCTTCCCTCTTTTGATAAATTTTAAAAACTTTACACGTTCACGAGTGCTAATTTCAATATGCTGCATCAACCATTCCACACTGCTTAATTCAAATGTTACACCTTCGTTATTAGCTGTATTGTATATGGCATTCAAATGCATATTGCCGAATAGAATAACTAATTCTTGTTTAGCATTTAATACTACATGTTTGTTGTCTTCAGCAAAGCCCAAAACAATACTTAACAGTATAACAACTTTGTATTTTCCACCTGGGTTTATTTTTAGTGAGTAATCACTAGCATTGCTCCACCCAACCATAAGCCCGATATTACGATTGTTTACAGTTTCTAAGAGATAGTTCTTTATTGCAGAAGTAATTCCAACATCTCGAGTTTGATCGATTTCCACTCCATTTAGCAGATATGCAATTATGTCGATTAAATTATGTATTCCATTCTTACTATTTTTGTAGTTGCTGGATTACTTGCATTGGCTGTCTTTTTAATTGTTCCTCTAAACCATAAACTTGATTTGGATGGCAATGTGTAAATATCATGATTCTGTATTGAAATCCTTATTTCCAATGGAAAGGTGTACGTATTTGCTCGGAATAGTTCATATACATGTACTTCCGTATTGGTGATTGCATTTTCATAGCTGATCGGTTCCTCAACAATAAGTATGTCTTCCATTTATATTAATTGTATAATCCTAATTTTTTAAAATACAATTCGTTGCCTCGTGTTAACTTCACAGATAATTTATTTGAAATGAGCATTTTATGCTAGCATTTACGTCTTTTTATACTTTCTTTCTTTGAAATACATTACTTAGCGACACATTTCTTAAAAGAACCGCATACTTTACGTGCGAATATACCATTATACACAATACCCATTATGACTGTAATGCTTAGCGGAATGCAACTGTTTATATAGCTTTTTTTTTTCAAATGTAAACGAACTGTAATTTCACAATTTCTAAATCAGTTTACCGTCTTGATGGACGGACAATTGTAACAACTATTTCATCAAGACGATTCACTATTACTGGAAGATATATCGATGTATAAGGTTTTTCAATTATTTTATATCCTGTAGCTACAGCACATGTGAATTCATGTATTGTAATTTGTCGGTTTTCCATTCAGATATGAACCACCTACAATATTAACATTTATATGACATACATTTACCAACAATACATTGACTTGTTTAGATGATTCGTGTAAATGATTAGCTTGATATACTCTCTGTTCATAACCCAACATATTTGCAAATCAATTGTCTTCCGAGAAATCGATATCGACGTTGCTAGACATCGCACTAGTTAACGAATTTGGATTTCCATGCAATCGAAAATGAACATCTTCAGGTAATGTTGCTTTAATGAATGTTTCAAGGTCATCCATCTCATAAGATCCTACCAGTATCACAATCTTGTATGTTTTTCACCCATATTAGTAATAAATAACTGGTTATGCATATCACTGTTTGGTATGCTGTTGTAGGTTACGAATTCGATTAGACGTATTTGCCATTCCCCATCCAACTTCAATGTTGCGCAATTGTGAAGAATTACCACTTAATATCAACATAATTGATATATTACTCTTATTTTTTACAATTACACTTACTTATATATCCTATTTATTGTCAAAAAACATAAACATAAATAATCACAATTGATTGTATTTGGTAATTGCTCAGTTTTGTAATTATAACTTAATTGTGTATTTTTAAATAATTACGTCTTTCAATTGGAGGACATAAATCGCCGAAACTGTCATAATACAATGATTGATCTAGATTTTTAATTAGTGCAACCCAATGCTTTCCTTCATTTTGTTTTGAATCTAAATTAACAATCATACATTCACAAAGATTTTGTTTCTTTGGTAAATTGTCTCTCATATACACACCTCGGAAATAGGGAAATCCAGTTTCTTTACAAATACATTAATATCTTTCTTTGTTAATGCACATTTTAGAAGACTATTTAGGACTTTCGCATTTCTTTCCAAGTTTGGAGTTTTTTGGTCCTTGTCCAACTTTATAGGGTTTCTAATACATTCCTTTGCTTTTTGATTTAACTGCTCTACTAATTGCTGAAACCCGTCAGAGGATTGATCCAAGAGCTGATAATGCTGAAAATAGGAATCGAATGATTCCTCCTTTCTTTGTTTTTATATTGGTTTTGCATTTTAAGCCCATGCCTCTCTTCACCTTAACACACATAACTTTATCAACAACCCAAGCTCCAAGCTTTTCACCTGTAGATGGATTATTCCTTATATTTGCTGCTTTTTCGGCTAGAAATGAATCTACTATGTCTTTCTTTCAAATCGTTTGTTCTATCATAAATTATATTGTGTTCTTTACACGCATTATCCAAAGAGTTTATTCCTTGAACGTTCCGTGCAAAACGATTTGCAAGTTTCGTACCTGGTCAGCAATAATTGTATTTAGGTAAATGTAATTCAAATGGTAATTTATTATTCAATGTATTCAATACACCACGTCCTTTTTTTGATACGTTTGGTACGAGACATTGTTTTCAATTGAACACGAACATATACATAGACCTAAATTTATAGTTTTACGTTAGTACGGTACATTACATAATACTGTCTAATTGTGTAGAAATGAAGATTATAAAACAAAATGTACTCTACCGGTAACTGTAAATACGAAAGAAAATGTAGTTGAACAGAAACATGGTATTCTTTTTGCAATTCATGTTCGTAATATCGTCCTTTATTGGTTCTCCGCCATATGTTTGACAAACACATTCTAGGATGTGTGTGTCTAATTTAAATAATTTTACATATTTCAAAAGACCAATCTTAAAAGGAAAAAGATAAGTCCTTGGTTCGTTGGAGGGTTTTCACAAAAGCACATGATTCGAGGGTTAAGAATTAAGAGCTTAAAAGATTGTAATACAATGTTTGTAAAATTATAATACTATATAATAGATTTTTCAAAAAATAATATTTTATATATTTTTTATTTAATAAACCTCTGGATGGGAATTGCATGTACAATTTATTGTTTAATCGATCCCCTTGTTGATTGGATTAGCATTTGATTGATAATCCAGTGTCATTCAATCCTTTTTAATTGTGACATCATTCACATTTAGGTGATAATCCATTACACAATATGTAATTTAATTGGTATCTGTGATAGAAGCATTTAATTGGAAATTCGCATTTAGATGTTAATTTGTTGTGTTTGGTACGTATTGTAATTCGTTGTGTTTGGGTGGTATTCCGTTGCATTAGATTCTTCTTAAATGTGACATATTTGATTGTTTTCTATGTTAGATTTCTTGGAAACATAATAAAATTTCGTGGAATTTTACAGCTTAAAGCCATTTAAGACGTGATTTGTTTAATTCGTTGTTGTAATTTCCTGGAATTTTTTCTCAAATTTTCCTTTCTGCTTCGAGATACGTTAAAATTCCCTTACTTTAAACTTTGGTTTTCTTTCGTCGATGATTTCAACATTATTATAAATATTTTTCACTAAACTGTTAATCCGTATCGTCTTTAGGAGCCATGTTGATAGTTCTATGATATCTAGATTCATAAAATTAAACTATTTCAGGCAAAATGTCAACCCATTTGTAAGTCCCCCTCGATGTGAAATGTTTATATATAAATGTTTAATCGATTTGTTATAACATTCAACAACACTGGCTTTAAGCTCCGAATACGTTGCGTAGTGATTGATACCATACTCGGTCATCAGTTTCCGGAGTGGTGGAGAAAACATTCAGATTGTCTGTCGGTTTGGAACGAATTGGGCGTTCTCGCTTTCAAAGCGATCTTCATTGCATCGCTAACCTGTTTCCCAGTTTTGTTTTTCAAAGGTATACCCCAACCATATTTCGAAATAAACGTCTATTAGAATTAAAATATATTTGTATCGCTTATTGTATCTGGAAAGCAATGCCATTTCACACAAATCGGCTTGAAATAGATCATTTACACCATGAGTTATAACTCTTCTTCTAGGATATCTTATCCTTGCACGAGTTTTCCGGGAAAGCTCATGCAAGATTTGCAACATCAGAGAAAGTAAGAAATGCATTTAGAGCATATAGAATTTGGTCTATCGATCTTGACGTGTTCACATACGGATATTTTCTTCCTTGTAGTGTCACAGACTGTGAACAAAATCTTGAATAATGTAATGAAAAATGTATGAATTACAGTGCAGAATCTTCAAGATGAAGAAAATGATGAAAGAGATACCCCATGTGACAAAAATTAAGATATTCCTATATCGAGTGACTTTGAGAGCTCCAGTCTCACCAAGAGAAATCATGCCATTCCCGAAATAATATCAGGTTCCCCAATAAAGAATATATTGCATCAAGATGTCATAGATAAGTCGAAAATAACTCAGCTAAATGAAAGCTAACTAAGTAGCGACTTGGTTTAAAGAAAGCAGGGGCAGACCAAGTGAAATCAACAAAGGATCAAATACATTTCCCACGCTGCACTGTGAGGATATTGCTATGTGTCGCTGCTTTGCAACATGCGAGCGAGCGAAGAGTGTGTGGAGGAAAGAGGGATGGGAGGGAGGGAGGGAGGGAGAGTTGTAATAGAATGCACTGGTGGTGTTTACAAAGCCGGTGTCACAGTGGCCAGCTGCGGCGCGTCACTGCGATAACCCTTTTTTGCAGCTCGCACGTTCCTGCTCGCACGTTCTTGACCTTCAGCAGATTGAATTTCTGCGTTTATCTGAAGAATGTTCTAGTTCAATGACCAAGTTTCTCTCAACGTTGCTCGGGGTGCGGCGGACCTTCCTGATCAACACCAGCTATATTAGGTGCTGCAAATTAAGCGCAACGGGCCTCCTAGCTGGAAAATTTTACGAGAGTCGGGAGTTTCGGCTATAGACGACGAGCCAGAAAAGCAACGAGTGGCGACGGGCGTGACCAGCAGGAGTAAAATCTGCGACTGCGAGCATCGATGTAGTGAAGGGAGCAACTGGTAGGCGGGACTATTGAACTGGATGCGTAAATGCAAAAGAAATTTCAAATCATGGCAACAGACAGACTGAATATGTGTTTATGATAAGTGAGAAATAATTAACTATAACCAAACACAGACACTGAGAACTTTAATTAGGGTCGAGATACACATTAAATATTCCGCTCACTGAGAAATAAAAATATTAACGGTGGAGATAGACAGTATGTTGTAAGTAATAGCTGTGTGAATAAATTTAAGTCAAATTTAGTTCCTTTATTTTTATTGAAACTTCCATCCCTCACAAACTAGAAAACGCCTCTGACATCTTATAACACGAACATTTAATTTATTGTGTATTTTGAGTACGCAAGTTAATATTCTTTTTCTTGTATTCAATATCAATAATAACATTATTTAATTTTTGGAATTTTAGGTAGCAGTTTCCAACTATTTGCATTTATATTGTTTCTGTAGATTTTATACCCTTAATGTGTGATTTTTAAAATATTTTTTGCAACTTCCAAAGTGTTGGGGAAAAACCGATTAGTTCAGAAGGTGTAAGGTGCGGATATTTGACCATCGTTTTTTGCACTACGACACATAATTGCAATTTATACAATAATGCATTTTTCCCCACATGCTGAAGCTAACAAAAATTCATTACAGTGTGTGCATTATAGACATGGAGTGCTAAACCTTATCCTATTATTGTTAAAGAGCAGATTTACGAACGCACTTGTTGACGAATGCCACCTGTCTGCGTCAACTGTATCTACCTGTGGACGTTGGGTCACGGCATCGTCAGAGTAAACGTACATGTAATCATAGAGTTGGCAAATGACTGACACAGTATTTATTAATATTCTGTTTATTTTCTAACAAGTCTGAGATACAGGATAAATTACGCCCCGTCCTATCACCACAAATGGAAAAGTGTTGCAAGCCTCGCATACTGGACACATCGGGCAACCCTAGAGAAAGCTACGACATACTGGAGGAGGAAGACAAGTGAAAAGATAAGTACTGCGGGGTCACTCGTGATACAGCAGATGACTACCCCATGCTCTTCATCCCCAACGAAGAGCCAGCAAAGACGAACCATGACGAGGGGAGACTGGGTCGCAAAGATGTGTGGGCAGTACAAGTAAAAGGATGTGGGGGGGGGGATATGAATAGAAGGGGAGACCCCCCCCCCCCCCCTCGCACCCACGAACCCAGAAAATTATGGTTATTTGTTACGTACAATTCCTGCGAGCAGCACAATAAAACGACTCGTAAACGTTATTTGTTCGAAGAGATTGTAGGCAGGTCGGCTGTTCATAATACACAAAGTGGGGGGGGGGGGGTTATGAAGAGGGGGAGGAGGGGAAGGAAACAACAAGGACGCGTAATAACGTATACAAGCCGTGTGCTTGCGTGTACACTCGCTGACGAAAAAAATATCCGCTCCCCAGCCGCACCGACACGATTGTTTCTTTCCTCTCCCAGCAGACCCGCCACATAACTACTGTATGTGACGATACAGGACTGTCGACAGACATACTGTTATGAAGAGAGTGAGTGTAACCGAGCAAGCTCCACTACGGGATATTTATAAGATGCCGTTATGGAGAGGCACTGGGGGGGGGGGGGGGGGGTTATGGAGACGTTGACATTCGTTTCTGATGAATAATGTTTCAGAGGTACAGAGGATAAATTCGACTTCGACAGTGACAAGACTTCATATACTGCAAAGTACGACCCCGTCCACCCAGCTCCGAACATTCGGAATTATAGATTTATCCAACAGTTAATAATTATTTGAGATTACCGCTCAAGTCCAGTGTTACAGGCTGACGACTGTTGGCAAGTTCAATGCTCCGCGCATACGGGCGACGTGAGTTCGACGGGCATGTCAGGACCACACATAAACACTCCTTCGGGAAGGGGCCAGGAGGAACTCCCGCGAACGGACAACCACTACACAGAACTTGGTGGCAAACCGTATCCCGTGTGTCCTGTACGCAAGGGCGATACATGGGTGCGTCGCACGGGGGAATGTAGGCCTTACTGCAACCAGAAGTCCCCTCAAAACACACCTCGTATGGAACCATGCGCGCCGCGCGACACGTAATCTGAACCCCGAGTCCAGCGTGCTGGTTCTACCTACCTCCTGTACCCGTCCTTCGATTAAACAAGAGACAACGTCCTGAGCGTTAGGACAACAGTACGCACATGCTGTTTCCAGGCATTCCGAGTGTCTCGACTTGTCGCCTCTCCACTAGCTCCAGAACATCTTCCTGTTGTGTCGTATCGGCCGAGCATAAATTACATTCCCATATCAAATGTACCGTCGCCAGACATCCAACAATGACGGAAATCATTCGCGACACGGAGAATACTACAGAAACTCGCGCACGTGTAAACTTTTCCGCGGGTATGGTCCGCTTGTTTATAAATCCCCCTCCACCCATCCCGACATTTAAACATCAGTGCTACAACACCGCTTGGTCGGGGGGGGGGGACTGGTTGGGGGGGGGGGGGCTATGTTATTTGTCGAGTGTCAATTAGTTTCGCTTGTCTTTCTACCTCTGTGCCATAATTATTCCCGGCGGGGTAGAAGGCCATGGCTGAACAATGGGCAACGGCACATCGCGTCGCTGTTGCCAGTAAACCCTGGGTCCTTTGTGAGCCACAAAGCCGCCCTTCTAGGCGCTCAACTACACCAAGCACTACCAATACGCGGGGCTAGTTTGCAGTGCGCCCCTACCTCCCCTTCCCATCCACCAGACACGTGGAGTTGTTTTAAACTACGTTCTCGGACGCACGACTGGCAAGGATATACACGTGTTTCATGGCGGCCGAGTCATTGTTGCGCCGCCCGCCGCTCACAATGGCATTTATTGGCATTGCACTGCCTCGCTGTGGATAAACCACCCCTTCTTTCCAAACCAAACCCTGTTGTTCTCCCTCAACAGCCGACTGTCGGTTCGAATCCTGCACAACACTGCAATACAAACCAAAAACATATTTTATCTTCAAAATATATGTCGAAAGTCACCCCTGGTGCCTACAGTTGCTAATAAAAAAAAAAGTTTTTTTTTAGGCACATCATTCAATCCAAAATTAACTATGCTACAGAATATCTCAGTTGAAAGCAAAACTGGTTACAAAACCGAACTTTAAAAGAGAGGTAAGTAGGTAGGTCTAGGCTATTCACGGTAAAGTGAGCCGTTTTTAAGGCCCTTCCAACAGGTATTAACCACTAACAAATATATATTATTGCAGCCTCGGGAATTGAATTTTGAGGATAGTGAAATGTACACACTGAGTTTATTGACCACATTGCAATGTTTATACTAAAAAGTACCAGGAAGATGGAAATTGGATGAAAGGAAGAAATTTAGAAGGGTCTTAAAAAGTGCTCACTTTACCGTGAACAGCGTATAGGTAGGTAGGGCTTAACGGCTCGTAGACAGCGAGGTCTTCAAAGACGGAGCAAGTTGCTAAGGGAATGAGGACCTAAGGACGACTGTAGTAAGGAATCATACCAGCATTCGACTGGAACGATTTCGGCAAACCATGGAAAACCAATATCAGGATGGCCGTGCCGAGGATTGAACCCTGAGTGTCCCGAACGCGAATCAAAAGAGTTACCACTGCACCACCTTGCTCTGTATAGCTCTATACTGGTAACGTTACTAAAGGCCGTACACGATAAAATGAGCACATTTGAAATCAACCTTAGAAAAAAGAAAAATAGCCACCGCTCCTACCTGCGTATATTTAGTCGGGCGCACTGAGTGACGTGCGCCCAGTAAAGTTGGTAACAATGGAGTGAAAGTAAGTCCATATCATAATGTTGAATAAATAGTGTTAGGTAACAATTTGTGATAACTTATTATTTCTTTCACTTTCTGGGGGTTTTTCATGCATCGAAGTGTAAAAATTAGCATACCTGTAAAATATTTACTTTCCTAATAATTTCACAATTTTACTTTACCGACGTATGAATAAAGTGGCGAGGCCCATGGCAATATTAATTTTACATAAGGCGGAAGAATGCACAACGTGGATACAATTAGATCATAAGCCGGGTTTTCGAATGTGCTCATTTTACAGTAGTTTTGGCTTAATTTTGGTAAGCAATTAAGTACCAGCAGACACGAATACATGACCAGAGCAGACCCGTCTTTGCTTTCCTTCTTGATATGAGGGTTATCATCCCTTGGACTGTGGGATTCCCCGTGATAGCCAATCAATGTGACACACAATATGTTCGTAACTGCGAAGTTCAGGTTTACTTTCGTATATAATTGGGGGGGGGGGGGGGATAACAACCGGAATACATAAAATAAAAGCTTTTTAACCGTATCCAATAAAATTATAAAACATGCTCGCAGTTCAGTAGGTTTCCACTTGCAATGCAGTTATGTTGTATAAATAAATAAACTTGCCCACATAATAAAGAAAATAACAGGCTCTCGCAGCTGTATACCGGATGCAGTTCCCACTAAATAAGATGATAAAGATTTCAATTTTTGTAAAAAAAATGTTTACTTTAGTTCACTGTTAATTTTTATACGCTCCCTAGAGACTACTTTGCAAATCTTTTTCAAGCTGTTTTTATAATTAAAGTAAAGTATCACACTGTTCACTCCGCGCACAACTGCATTATGCAACCTCGTTACATGTCCAAGTGCATCTTGTTCTCGATATAGATTTAGTTTTCGGTTCATTATAACATTTATTCATAAAAAAACGCGTTTAAGGACGACTAAACAGTAAGAAAGCTACGACAATAAACTAATGAACATATTTTTCTTTAGAAAATATTAACGAGTAACTCGGGTGCGGTCACTATGTTGGGTTGGATGCTACTTTTGGTTGGGAAATAGTGTATTAATAGTATTATAGTATCGCATATTTTTTTGCATGCTGGCAAGTCAAAATCACGATTTCAGTGTTTTGGAACGTGTAGAGATTCAATAAAAGAAAAAAATACAGAAAATTTAAACTAAGGAGATTCAAAGATCATGCATTAATTCATTTCAAAGTATAATTAACAAAATTTATTTTACAAAAACTTCGAGCTGCTACAAATAAAAAAAAAAATATTAAATTTCTTTATTTTGCTCAATTTCTTAGAAATTGCGAAAAAAAATTCTAACACAATTTCACGTATTTCTTTAAAGTAACTCATGGTATCTCATTTTAACGTTAATTATCTCATTTCGGCAAGTGGAAAAGTTTTTATTATTTGCACGTCCCACTTAGGCCGAACTAAAATTGTGAATTTCGTGCTCTGTTATTTTATTCGAGGAAATAGCACTCGTAAGAAATGTCCACAAATTGATAAGTATTTCGTACAGATGTAGAACAATGACGGGGGCATGTCGTACGCGCCATAACTACGGTACGGAGTCGCTGGCAGTTCGCACGTGTGGATGGAAGCGGATCGAGCGAGGGTCGCTACGAGGCCGTGTGATCCGGCGCAGCGACCTCCCGTCTCCAAGCGTTTCCACCAAGTGACGGGAAACACGGTGGTCTTGTTCGAACGACCGCGGCTACCGCCTTACCTATCACCGTAAAAAAAAATATATATATATAGTGTCATTTTACACGAATCTACGTGGCAACACTATCTCCACACATGTTCGTGTATTTTTACACGTACATGTGTACTTTTACTGCGTGTCCCATGTATATTTACAAATACAATGCCAGTGTAATTTTACTACACTTGTTATTCTTTTTACTAATCATTATGTTCAATCACACGTACTCTGTATGTACCATTTTACTCTTTTAGTTACCAATATCGATCCACATAATGTAAATTTACACAAACTTTGTTAGTGCAATTTTATCATACGTATCAGTTTCTTTTACTAATCATCACATTAAATCACACGTACTCTGTGCATGTTATTCTACTATACTTGCTACTAATTTTCTACCACACATGGTAAATTAACACAATCATTGTTATGATAATTTACTACACCAGTCGGTTACTGTTCGATGTTCATCATACCTAATTACATGTACAATGTAGGTGTAATATTACCATACCAGTTTGTAATCTTAGCTTATTATGATGTTAAATAACATACACTCAGTGCATGCAATTTGACTATGTAAATTATAGATTTCCTGCTACATACTGTAAATTTACACAAACATCATAAATGTTATTACGCCACTGTGTATGTGTATTTTTTCACTAACAAAAAAGTAAAATCGCAGATTCACTGCAATTTACCGGTCAATATACCAGTACATTTGTGTGTGTTTTTTTTTTTTACTGTAAGATGGTACTACATTTTGAGTGAAATAGGAAAACGTGCACTTTTACACTGATGTACAAGTTTATACAACATTGGCATGGTTGTAAAAACACACAGACTTGGGGTTTTAGTAACATAAAGTGTATTTTTACACATACTTTCGCATTTGCAATTTTACACCCTTTTAAATGTCAATATACCAGTACATTTGTTTTTTTTTTTACAGTAAGATTGTACTACCTATTGAATGAAATAGAACAATATGTACTTTTACAGCGATGTACATGTTTAAATATAACATTGGCGTAGTTGTAAAAATAGACAGATTTGGGTACTTTCAAATTTGTAAATTTTCACCCCTCTTATTGCTAATATACGAATACATGTGCTTTTTTATAATATCAATGTACTATGTTGTGAATAAAATCGTACATTGCTGTAAATTTACACGTACTGTACTTGTTTTTAGAAATTACACACATAAAATGTAAACTTACCAAAAGGGTGTACGTATATTTTTACACTTTTTTTTACAGTGTACCTAGAGTTTTTTTTCCCCAGGTTCGAGGCTTAAAGGCTGTTCACGATAAAGTGAGCACTTTTGAAATCAACCTTAGCAAAAAAAACACTGCCCGTGCCTGCATATACTTCAACGGGCGCATTGAGTGACATTCGCTCGGTAAAGTTGGTAACGATAGATGGAATGTAGTTCCATATCTTAACATCGTATACGAAGTGTTAGGTGACCATTTGTGACAATTCAAATTATTTATTCGCTTTCTGTTTTTTTTTTAATGCATCAGTGTGTAAAAATTAGCAGATTTATAAAATGATTACTTTCCTAATAATTTCACAGCTTCACTTGACCGACGCATGAATAAAGAGACGAAGCCCAAGGCAATGAATATTTTACATAAGGCAGAGGGATGCAAAACTAGCATACAAGTAGATCTTGAGCAGGGCTTTCAAAAGTGCTCATTTTAACGTGAACATCCAATAGAAGCGCGGGAGGGATAAGGGAGTGTCTGCAACGCGCATCGAGTGCGCCATCGCCGCTCACCGCAAGGCTCTGAACTAACGTGCAATGTTTTAGTCGCACGGCGTGTACCTATGGGACTTACAGCGGTGACCATATTATTTTATTGGTGGCAAGTCTGTAGTATGGTTCAATGTAGGGCCCTTGAGAATGTATCTCATGCGTACATTTTGAGCTACAGCGCCCTGAAAAAGCTGTTTTGTTGCAGTTTTGGAGTACAGTACTCTGAAAAGGTGTTTCTAACGTGTGTGACGTTTTGAAAGTACTCATCAGCCCTCGTATGGAGTGTGTGTTCCTTTCGTAAATCAGCACATGGTACGCAGGTTTTTTAGTTTCGCGGACAATTTATATTTCAAACACACTGCAACGCAGCTGTAGGGAGCCATTTACCATAGAATGCACATATCCTAAAGATAAATCATTCTGACTTACTATAATGTATTTTGAGCATAGTTTTTGCGGGAAAAAGCAGGAAGATTCTGTATGTATTCTCAATTTACACTGACATGCGCATATAAAAGTAACTTGATAAACTTATGAATTAAAGTTAGTGAAAGGTTAGAGACAATAATTGGGGGTCACTTCGTACTATTAGTATGGTAACTTTGTCCCACACATTTTCGTTTAAAATGAAGGCTTTACAAGCGCATTGATGTATGCTTCACAATGTTTAATTACAAAGAACAATTTAATATGAAGGAATTTTCCAAAGTTAATTTGGCAAAGTTGCCCTCGCTGGTACAACGTTACCCCAAATGACTGTTGTGTTGAACAGCCATAAAAATGTTCGAAGTTTGAGTTTTGTGTCTCACGGTTATACACACGAGTACAGTGGGCTCCGAACCATATGCTATACCGACTCGGTGATCAGAAATGTGAGCCATATCGGAAACTGGACTCCAAGAATCACGGGTCCCACCTCATCGTCACACTTATCGCAGCTGTCTTGATCTGTTACTGGCTCTGAGCCGCACCGTACTAGACAACGTTTTTGCAATGCACCTACAGAAGTGAAAACCTACTTAAGTTTCGTCACAGAATTTTTACACTGACATGACAAAAGTCATGGGATACCCCTCTAATAGCGTGTAGGGCCCCCTCTAGCCCGAAGAAGTGGTGTAACTCGACGGGGCATAGACTCCACAAGTGGACGGAAGACCTTGGAGAGATATTAAGCCATGCTATCTGCATAGCTGCCCAAAGTTTCCTGGTATTTTTAGGTGCAGGATCTAGGGTGCGAATGGCTCCCTCTACCACGTCCATAAATGCTCGATTGGGTTCATGTCGGGGGGAACGTGCTGGCTACTCCATTCACTGGAACTCTCCAAAATGCTCTCAGAACCAGTCCTGGACATCCGCAGCCCGATGAGACGGCGTATTATCCTGTTGGAACATCCCATCGTTGTCAGGAAAACGTAAGTACATGAACGGCTGCAAATGGTCACCAAGGAGAGTTTTGCAGCGGTTACCATTGAGTTTTGTAGGTACATGGACAAGTGGACCCAACTCATGCCATGTAACACATCCCACTCCATTACGGAACCACCACCAGCCTGCAGTGCCTTGTTGACAACTGCGATCCATGGCATCATTGGGTTTGCGCCATACCCGAACCCTGTCATCAGCCCAAAACAACCTGTATCGTGACTCACCGGACCAGGCCACACGTTTCCAGTCCTCCAGGGTCCAATTAGCAGCCTCACGAGCCGTTGTGCGTTGAGGCGTTGTGCCTGGTGTCGTGTTGGTAACAGAGGCACTCTGGTGGATCTTCTGCTTCCATACCCCATGGAAGATAATGCACGTTGCACAGATCTGCTAGATACACGTCTGACACATCCTGTATTTAATGTGGCTGTGAATTGAGCAAGTGTTCCTGCTCTGTTAGCATGACAATTCTATCCAACCTCCGCCGGTCACGATCATCAAGTAACTTTGGACGGCCACTGTATTGTGACACTGTGGATCGAGGAATATTAAAAGTCTCCACAACTTCTGAAATTGAATGTCCCATCTTTCTGGCACCCACAATCATACCCCGTTCGAACTCTGATAACTCACGTCGCCTTGCCATGAGCATGTAAACAACAGTCAATCCGAATGACACGACCACCTGTTCATAACTGAGACCAGTTTAGGCCGTGCAATGTCGTTCTGCAGTGGTAGCGCCACGAGTCATCCAGCTACATACTGCTATCCCATGACTTTTGTCATGTCAGGGTGTACCTAGTAGTTATATTTCGCTATCGCAAAATGCCAAGTGTTGGTTGCTTGGTGCGGCGGGGGGAGTAGGGGAGGGGGTTGGTTAGGGCATGTTTAAAATCTACTTGTATGCGCATTGTGTATTTTTTCTCCATATGTAAAATCAACACAGTCATGGGCCTGATCACTTTATTCATGCGTCGGTCAAGTGAAAATTGTGGAATTATTAGGAAAGCAAATGTCTCGCAAATTTGCTCATTATTACACTTATAAGCATAAAAAAATAAAAACGGAAGAAATAATTTCAGGATTCATAAATGCTTACCCAACGCTTTTAATTCCACGTTAAAAAATGAAACTACATTCCCTTCGTCGATACCAACTTCATTGGGCGCATGGCAGACATTGTGTCTTAAAATATACTGCTCGCAGAAACTTTAGCATATTCTCCGTTCGCCAACTAATACGTAATATTTATGTTTCTAGTAGGAGCAGATATTATATACACTACGTTGTGTGAATCATGTAAACATGGCGTCTTCCCCTTCAGCGACATGCGTATTGCACGCACACAAACACAGTAAGTCCAACCTCAGGCCTTAAAAACAACCGCAATTGAGGAATGGAACAATATACCTCAGGGAATGATTATTGGTCTTGTTTTTGGCAAACATCGTCAGATACAAGCCTGTCTCAGGAATCGTGGAGGTCCTACACGTAATTGAAATATGCCAATGTATCTAAGATTTTTTTTTTTTTTGTTGTTATTGAAAATGACGAGATCCCTTTGTTTATGTTGTTTTTCAGTTCATGCCTTTTATTTTTTTCATACTGGGATGAAGTAAACGAGTGTTGTGTTTCTTTCCACTTTGTGTTATTAGGAGTATAACGTAAAATGTGAAAACTAATTTTATTCGATGTAACATCTGGATTCTGATACATGCTACACTTTTTGTGAGCAGTATATGTGCAGGTAGAGGCAGTGGTATTTTTCAAAAGTTGATTTCAAAAGTGTCCGATTAACCACGAACAACCTATACCTACATCGGTCCAGTTTACGAAATCAAAGATGCAACTGCGTCTAACAAGCTATCTCCATGTGATCCTGTACGGCAGCCGTACGTCTTAGCGAGGTGTTCGGGTCCGGACTACGAAAATCCCAAAAACTTATCTCAAATCTTGAATAATGTGTCAACCTCACCGCACCGGAATAGCAGAACTACCGTGGAATCGTCGGTTACATGTCGGCGATCAGTGCACGGAAGTAGGGTTCGGCTATGTGAGCGTTCCTTTGTTTTACTGGTATTTTACACTTACTTCAGTATGCCCTTCTCCCCACTTCAGTCAGCTGACAGGAATACGTTAAGTATACACAAACTGACCACGAGTTTCACGGCAGCGACCGCAGCTCTACCTTTTGTCCGGCAAAGGAAACAACCACCAAAAGGCGCAGAAATTCTCCGATGACGTCGCTCCTCAGGAGCACTTATTTATATTCAATGGCAGCACCGCAGCGCGATGGTTCAAAGGTTAGGTCAAAGTCTGGATTCGCGGCACAAAGGCGACGAGATCCCCGGATCACGGTGAGATCCAAACCACTTGATTACCGACACGCCGCTCATAAATTATTATCGCTCCCTTGGGGGGGGGGGGGGGTTTGTCAGACCACGTCACGCCTCGATCATGGCACGAAGAAGAGACGGAGAGAGAGAAAGGAGGGCAAGAGAGAGAGAAGAGAACATGAGGGGAGACGGGAATACGCGGCGTTGACGGACTAGGGCATTATTTGCTCTCTGGCCGCGTTATTTTATCAACGGGCTGGCACAATATTTGGCAGCGGTGCGTCCCCAAACATGGCTCGGCGCAAACAACAAAGGGGAGTGTAGCGGGTGTGTAGGGGAAGGGTGCAAAACCAGTCCGCAGCCCCCCCCCCCCCATCCCACCGGTAGCAGAGCACGTGGCTCCGCCCACCGAGTGCAAAATCACTGCGAAACGTCACGCCTCTACGACCGCTGACAGGATGCGAGAGTCATATAGTGGCATCGTAAACCTAAAGGCTGTTCACAATACAGTGAGCAGTTTTGAAATCAACCTTATAAAAACGTCACATCTCCTACCTGCATATATTTTTACGTGCGAACTGAGTGACATGCGCCCAGTAAAGTTGGTACGATGGAGGGACAGTAGTTCCATTTAACTATGTCGAATAAAAAGTGTTAGGTTAACCATTTCTGACGACTTAAATTATTTTTATGCTTTCTGTTTTTTTTTTTAATGCATCAAAGTGTAAAAATATGCAGATCTGTAAAATATTTACTTTTCTGAAAATTAACAGTTACCTTGACCGACGCATGAATTAAGTGATCAGACCCATTGCAATGTTAATTTTAAATAAGGTAGAATAATACACAACGCGCATGCAAGTAGATCTTAAGCAGGGCTTTCAAAAGTGCTCATTTTACCGTGAACAGCCCATACAAAACCACGCATCGTTGGCTCGGTACTATAGTCTATTCGCGGTGTTTTTTCACAAACCTTTGAAAAATCACCGCATGTATGGCGCGTTTACTTGTTCCCTAAATATGTCTTTTTCACCATCGTCTTGTGTAACATTAAAAATATTTGATTTTTGGTTAACTTGAACTTTTACTTATGTTTTAGCTATTAATTCTTATACCTAATTCACAATTAATTTGAATAAAAACAGGGAGAGAATAGTAATTCCAAGTAAGAAATAGTTCTTATACAAAACATTATTCACTTGAGTGCGCAAAACCACGGTACTTTATCCCTTCAGTGTAATTATCTAGACTTAGTTAAGCTTAGTTTGCGGGAGGTGGAGTAAAATCCTGAAAGTAACTTTAGCAGACTGTAAAAAAATTTTCTTGTCAACTTCCTAAACTGCAATGGAAGTTTTCAACCTATACACTGCTTGGTAATAATACCACACATCAAACTGCAGATATAGGAATTTTTAGCAGCGCTACCATACACAGTTGTTAACTTCCCTATGCGTTTGAATGTTTCCTAAGCAAATTTAGGAACGCTACAATGCATGTATAGGGGAAAAAATTACCATTCCTGCTTTCTCACTAAGCATATACACTGGTGTGGCAAATTTCCGAATAATTTCTTAGAGTGAGGGCTGCAGAAAAATTGACTGAACGATGATGATGAATGAACTATAACTATCAATCTTCACAACTAACGTATTGCTTTCTGCTGTATTTATTTGCTTCCGATGATTCTAGAATTAACAAAGTTATAGCTCTGATGTGTATGATATTCCCTACGTCCAACCAGTGATTATATAACTGTTAAAAGCATCACTAAGTTACGATCGCGACAGTTCAACTAGATCGTGTAGAAACTTGAGACGCAAAATTAAGGTGCAAAATTTGATACAAGAAATTAAGATCTGGAACTACTTTTCATACTTTGCAGTCATTATTATTACTACACAAAACACACACAGTTACTACCGGTTAGTATTCCGTAAGCAGGTTGTAAAAACTGCTCAATGAGGCGTGAATGAGTTATATCACGATAGCAACAAGGATGTCTACACGGAAAATACAACTAAAATCCTTGACTTTATTAGGTTTTACCTGTTAGCCACATTTTTTTCCCCCTTGATGTATACCAGTTCCATAAAACTACATGTTTGTTGACATTTTACTTACTTGAGGTCTTGTGGAATAATAAAAAAATGTTTCCATAAAATTATTTTGTTGTGAATATCTACCTTAGGGAATTTTAACGAACAGTTTAAAAATGGTCCTATTATATCGACACTTCGTGAAAACGTTGTAAAAAAAATAAATGGGCATAACTAAACCACAATATGTTTTACAGTTTCTTACAAATAAACCCATGGCAAAACCGTTCTAAATAAATAAAAGATTTATATATTACAATATTACCCAGTGAAATATTTGAACATTCTGAATCCACTGGGTCTCCTACCATAGCATTACACTGCGTGGGGCACACCTGTTATGTTGCCCGGAAGTTTGAAGCCACCATAACTCTGTGATGGCACTAGGCCGAGGTCAAAACTCTACATCGCAATGTACTGGAGGCCACTATTTTAACTGGATCGGCTTAGGGAGAAACAGTGTTAGTGCTGCATATTCCATTGATTCCTAAAAAGCTCCATTGTGAATTCAAGATACTGCAGTTTCCCCTCAACGTGTGCTTAGCGAAGACGATAAATAATTGGCAGGAGTTGACCTGAGGAAGAAAGGACTGTCTCTCCCACGGTCAGGTTTACGTGGCATGCGCGCGTGTAAGCTCTCACCTCTCAGCCTGCTTGTTTTGGTGGCTTCCTCTAAAATTATATAAAGAACATTGCTTACAAACAAGTATTGTATAAAGCCTAAATTACATGTTGACACTGCCGATTACTAGTAACAACTCCAAACTTAACAGCCACAATTCTCTTATTCTTGGGCGTGTATTACATTCCACTTTCTATTTTAAATTTTGGATTATATTTTAAAGACACACTTACTATTTAAAAACATATTGTAACGAAAAAACGAACTCCACGCGGACAAAGTCACGGGAAAAAGCTAATATCACTACAGTGTTCAAACTTTTGTTGTACAAATTAAAATTTCTGGCTTGAAAATATTTGTGTACTTCCAGTAACGTATGACTGAAATGCATATCATACAATATTGTAAAAATATGGAAACAATTATAACCACACTTACTAATATAGTCCACAAAAATGTACATGTTTTGAAAACTATCAGTGTCATGGTAACTCCAAACGGAGTTTTCAAAGGTTGTTTGGAAAAGTCACACACACCACCACTCCAGCCCAATAAACGACATTCAGAACTATTGAGTGCAGGTCCAATGCGCTGTGTAAGACAATGTGTGCTCTATTTAGTAATACAATGTATGTACCACTTATACACATCACATTACACACAACATGCACGCAAGAAATAAGTTTTATACTGTAATTGCAAGACAAGCCACATGTTTATATTTCTACACATCTAAAATAGAATCTAACTTGAACCTCAGACATGAAAAATATGTGAAACTATTACCTTCAAAATTAATTACCAAAATAATTAGACACGTCATGCAAGACAACACAGCCAATGAGTTAACCGGGTTTTAGGTGCTATTGCAAACTTTGTAAACAGCTGAAAAACACCACTTACAACACATTATACGGATTCAGCGAATACCCCTTTTACAAACACGCCTACGACAGGGTTAAGTATTTTAAACATAATTATAAAAAGTAAAATAAAAATGTAAACAAACGCAAAACTCCCAGACAATTCCCTGTTTTGCTTTTCCAGGGTGTCCTTGTTTGTAGACATCCTGTTAATCGCAAATTAAATTAAAAAAAAAAAAGGAAGTTTACTTCCATACTTGTTCCGGTAACTTGATATAGGCTGTTCACCATAAAGTGAGCACTTTTTAAGGCCCTCCCAACAGTCATTAACCACTAATAAATATATCTTATTGCAGCCTCAGGCATTAAGTTTTTAGGGCGGTGAAATGTATGCATTGTGTTTATTGGTCACATTGCAATGTTTATATTACAAAGCAGCAGTAAGATGGAAATATGATGAAAGGGAAAATTGGGAAGGGCCTTAAAAAGTGCTCACTTTACCGTGAACAGACTATAACGAATAATACTTGCAGTTTAAGCATTGAGTAAATTTTCTGACCACTCCAGCTGTAATTCGAGGGATGAACACCACGTCGCGCTGGTCCATTTTCGTGGCCTTGTGTGTGGGGAATGTCGGCGACGTTGCCACATTGTCATCTGCCCCCTCTCTCACTCGTACTCCATCTCTGTCCCCCAGTCCAAACTCCGCAACAGCAGAGCGTGTTCTGAATGTCTGCTATACCCACACGCCGGGACAGACAAGCTGGCGGACACCCGAGTTCCTTTCTCACGTAGTATATGCCCGTTTACGAAAAGATTACCGTCTATAAAACATATGAATGAACAAAATGAACGATAATGTACGCTTAAGTAACGGGAAACGTAGCATATTGCTCGTGCAGTTATAATAAAATAATAACCACCACTTTATAAAATACGCGACAACTGTGGATGGATATATATATATATATATATATATATATATATATATATATATATATATATATATAAACACACGTATGTCGTAAGTGGTTTGTATAGCACAGTGAGTTGGTGTGCAAGTCTGGGCCACATTATTATTGGTTTTACAGTTCAAATCTCCGAGGGGTATCGAGTTCTTTTATGAGAAATTTTATGGTTGTTTATAACTTATTTTATTGTGAGGAATTATTTCCAAAATAGCTTTGTCTAAAAGTAATAATACGCAAGTACCAGCACAGTACAGTGAACGAGCAGTGGTTGTTTGCTAATCACATCGATTGTTTTCTAAAGTAGATCATTTGATCTGCATAGCGCGAGTAATGTTAACAGGTACACATGAAAGCCTGAAGTTTAATATTGTAACAGTTTTGTCTTCTTTTTGGCCGTATAATCGTAAAAGCGTGTTTAATTACGGAGAGCACAAGATTGATTATTATTCTCATTAAAGATACACATTTAAAAACAGGGGCGTAGCCGTGGTTTGGGGGGGGGGGGGGGGGGTGATATATTGGGACATAATCGAAATGAAAATAAAATTTGAAAACAAAATTACAAGTTTTATTACATGTTAATTCAAAGAATATGTGATCTGCCTTGTTATAGCATTGTGTGGTTCCATATCTGTACACGAAGCCATTGATTATAAATAATTATGTAACTATAAATTTGTAATAATATAGGTTTTGTATTTTGTTAAAAAATAGACATACGAAATCCCCCCTCCCCCCACATGAGTACATACCTAGCTACGCCTTTGTTTAAATAATATGCCAATGTTTTAATGAGTGGCATAAATGTCCGTCGTACATACATGTGAATACAGTACCTTGTTGTACATACATAAGCAGTGCTGTTACACACATAATTTTCCATACATTAATAGTACTCGTACGTTAAAATCTGAACAAATGCAGTTTTCAGGGGAAACAAGAAATAACTGTCGTACCTTTTGGATCCACCACAAATCACCTACAAATAAAATTTGGTTGCTTTTGTACCCCTGTCCCCTGCGAGTTGTTTTGCCTACCATTTACAAGTTTATATTAGCATTATAGATAACGTGTGGGTGTGAAAGAATGCGTTCTTTCTTCCCCACTGCTATAGAAACTTGTATGCCTTCTGTTGTGCCCATGAGTATAACAGAAAGTAGCAGAAATTGGGCATTGTGTAAGTACGGCTTAAACGACTCACGCCTCTTGCAGAATTTAGGCACCAGAAACTTCTTAAATCCTTTTTAAATATCGGAAGGAAAAATGTTTTGAAAATATGATACACTATATACTGCTAGTATTATACTAACATATTACAATTAACCTTGGTAAGTGGTAGGGGATTGCTTGTAAAAAGGAGAAAATACCAACGATTAACTTATCGAATCTACACTTGCTGTATGAATTAACACTCCTTGTTATGAAGATTATCGTACATGTTATAAAACATATTTCGTTAGTATAGTATAATCGTGCAAACAAAATGAGTGGTCGTTAACGAAAAAAGTATTTATTCATTCAATAAAACATGGGGCACACCAGAACATAACTACTTTTAGGAAAAGTAAATTATAATTATGTAAATATGCCACAAAGTTAACACACAAGAACGCCCTACTGTCACAAATCATTCCAATTTGTTCATAGTGTTCGTAAATTGTTGTCATTCTCCATTTGTAGGCTAGGAGACGACAAACATTCCAGAATACACGAAAAACTTTTGACACAGCCAAGATATTTAATAACATTTCTGCTATTCTTGATAATAACTCTGCGCTATGAACAGGGAAATGTAGTGATTCGACTGCGTTTATACACACCTGCACACTGTAATGCAGCATAAGCTACGACGTCTGAAGTAAAGCTGGATTTACAATACAAATATTTAAGCATTATATTATGCGTTAATATGTGTGCAAAAGAAACGAATGTGCGTTCTCTTATGTTTAGGTTCCCAGTGGAACCTTATCAGGTCGTGTGCGTTGGTGGGATTTCCTTAAGCACTGAAATAAATAGTTGCATTTTATATCACAAAAAAAAATGTAGTGGCTACGACCAATTAGTACAGAGCAGTCGGTGTTGTTGGCAGGAAACTGTTATTTACAGTAATGTAAGTATAAAACAGTATGGACAAAGTCGTGTATGTGCACACGGTGACGATTATATTTGTTCACAAATAATAAGCTTCTCTGACAGCAAATATCGGGTTTGAAGTATGATCTGCTTCAGTACGGTGGTTTTATACGAGGTTATGTTAGGAACAATAGTAAACATGACAGGCTTGCTGCCTGTTTCCATTCGCTGGAATTAATAACTAAAACATTGATGGAAAAACTGCAAATACAGAAGACGTGTTTCCATATGACAGATAAGCGCCTACTGCATAATTCTAAATGCATTAGGTTTTGTATTGTAAACGTAGGCCGTGTCCGAAATGGCAGATTGTGTTGACAAATGATCATGTGACCCGATATTTTATACAAACATTGTGACGTATTTGGTAAATTGATATTTCATATCTTGTATATAGCGGTTGTTAGCAAAAAATACAAAATGACAAAATCAGCGCCATGTTGGTTTTGACATTCAAAACACATGCGCGAATGCGTTCTTAAAATGTTTAAAAAAACAAAAAATCAAATAACTGTTCATACAATACACACTAGACATGTTTATAAAAGCAAGTAAGTGTTGTGCTTCGTTTATATATTTCGCAACACATGTTTATGTTTTATTTTAAGTCGTTATTGGATATTATATAATTGTCTTGTTTATTAAATATTCGCAGCATTTCAGTAATTATCCTAGAAATATTATGTCCATTTTAAGCAATTAATTTATATAAAACATATTTCACTGTTAGTGTAAGAATGTGTTGCCGCTAGTGCTTAACAAGTGACTGTCGACAACATCCGGATTGAAACCTACGAAATGACAAATTACAGAATAACGAATTTGTCCTTACGAACACGGCCTTAGCTCGACTATTAGTGATTGGCACCGAGTCATTGCATTCAACCGATGTTTAGTGCAGAAATAGTTATATTTTGTAACGCACGTAGTCTGAAGTAGAATACTGCGACTCTCTTTGTTGTGTCTAATTCTCATGCGTTCGTTAGTGTTAACATTACTGATAAACACTACAGTGTCAACGTTTTTCGCATTGTTACGAGTACGAGGTTTCAGTGTACAATATACGATGGTGTGATGTGTTACACTCGTGTAAATATAAACACACACAGCTGCCAACTTTTCAGGCAATACCCACTTATGCACATCATTATTGTACACGTGGATCTTACAGAGACGACAGTTGTATTGCAGCTTTAAAACAAACATCTGTTAGAGTTGAGCCTTAAATGTTAATGTCCTTTCCCCGCAGTGTGCAAAAGGTTTTCTGCTCATAAAGCATTCGCATTCGTCAACGTACGTAAATGTTTTACATGTTTCGGGAAATGACATACGCATGCACACGGGGAAACGAATGTGTGTACGTCTCACGTCCTTACAGCCCATATGCTACTATTTTGAAAATCGATTTATATGCAGTTCATAATTGTTATTCCTAATATTTCTATTTATAAAGAGTGTAATGGAGGCATTGCCTTTTGAGAACTCCCACTGAGTAACGTTATTAACAATGTATACTCTCTAATCCTTAATGATCTAGAAAAGCCGGGATAAATATAACCAGTTTTCGTCGTGATTTGTTATAAACCGCCATACGTTACTCATAAATCACATTGTTTTCTACATTATATTAAATTAATTAACTATAAGATTATCGTCAAATAAAGAGAATTAGGTAGAACGAAGAGATAGCTGCCACATCTCCCCCCCCCCCTTTCTGGTGCATTGTCAACGAAACTTAATATTACGTTCAAGTCGAAAACAAACAAGTTTAAATATAAGCGCGTAAACGTTTGGGGTTTATTTTACATTGAAGAGTAAGTAGGACTGGCAGACACCTAGTTCGCTTCCTCGGTTCGGTTCAAAACTGGGTGTTACGTTCTCTCTATCTCCTCGATACTGCGGAAAGGTTACGATAAACCACCCAACATTACATACGTCTCGGGTCTCGATAAATCAACCCAGCCGTCACGGCGTAAAAGCTGTGTAAAGAGATCTAAAATTTTGTCTTGCGCTAAATCACAACTTGGCTGGCTCCGGAATGTCTTCATTCACAAAGGAAATTCGAGAGAAAAAGGGGGGGGGGGGGGGGACAATTCTGGCGTATACTAAGCAAGCATCTCGCAAAAAGAAGCAGCCGATAACAATGTAACTTTCTGACATAAATGTTTGAAAAGTCACTCAATGTATGACGTGATTGGTTGTTTCATAAATAAAACACAGCCTACATCACACGCGTTTAATATTCCTGTTAGCATAAATATGCATAATTTTTTATTTAATAATTGGACTTTACTTCCCCGAAAATTTTACATTTGTAATTAATATAAATACAACAGGGAAAATATAGGTGTGTTGGTAATACCTAATAAGAGACAGTTCTTAGGCAAAATATTATTATGTGCGCACGAATACGGTGCGCTGTCCCTTTGGTGTAATTTTCTACACTCGGTCAAGCTTTGTTTGCAAGAGGCGGAGGAATATGCTGAAAGTAGAACTCTAGCAGGGCTTCAGAAAAGTTGGAAGCAACCGTGAAAGGACTATAGTGCTGTCGGAGGACACCACGCAGATGTTTTCGTGAAGGAAGCCTGTGTGGCTAGCTAAGATGGCGACGTTCAACGTAAATGGTAAAAAAAAACCGGCCTAGAAAGCCCCCTTCAGTCCTACTTCTACTGCCCCCCCCCCCCCACTTGCACATCAGCCGGACGTCTTCAACGCCAAATGTTATGTACTGGCAGCACGTCCCGCTACTAACCAGTCTACCATGTTCCCGGACGGTATTTAAGGCACCTCTGCTAATAAACAAGAAAACCAAGATTTCTACACCCACGCGCCTTCGTCTTGCAAACAAAGATCTCCATACTCGTGTAAAGAGTACAATTGCCTTTTAAGAGTATAAATGGACCTCCGAGATGTTTATTTGCATTCGAGGCACAGCGATACGGGCGACAATAATACGCACGCCCAGTGCCCCATACGCACAATGCGCTGAACAAGCGTGCTATGCTTTCGTCGCCACGCTTTACCCAGCAGATTATATCTGTAATAGCGGCACTTTTGTCACACACGATGAAAGCCCACGGATGTAACTACGACTGTGCGGTTTTACATCACTCCTACCTCTTAAAGAAAACTACACGGGCAAGGCTATAAACAAAGGATTTTAAACCCATTCAAGATTTTTTTTTTCTTTTTAAAATCACTTAACGTGATAAAAACAAAACCGTAAGGGCTTATGGTAATTATCTTTTCTGGCAAAAGTCGTATTCCCAGAATATTTGTTTACTGGGATACTCGCAAACATTGAATGTACAAAAATATCCGAACTATTGACTCGTAATGGCCCATGTTGTGGCTACAGATGACTTCATTTGTAATTCCTATACATACAGTACTTGTTAGGTATCATCTTTGCCGTCATACATTACTCACAAATTACATTGTTTTCTACATTATATAAAACTAATTAATTATAATATTTCTTGTCAAATAAAGAGAGGTAGGTAGAACGAAGGGATGATGGCTGCCACCTCTCCTCTCCCCTCCTGGTGCATTAATTACATTGTTTAATTTAGCTGAGAAAAAAATGTGGACAGTGAGTCAACAGTCATTTGTCAATTTCACTATTCTGTAACAAAAATAATTTAAGAGTCTGCGCTTTGTGTGTAATTAGGGCCCAAGGCACAGTTACTGAAATAAATAAAATATTTAACAAATACTAACAACTTTGGAACTGGCAGATACTGCAAAACTAACAACAAAATTCCTGGAAATTTGTTACAACAAATTAATTTACTTTCAAGTGTAGAACATCCGTCACTTCCAACAAGATACCTGAAAAATATATGATGGAATGTTACGGGCGTGGCGTTTCCCACACTGCACTACCCATTGCAGTGTGACCAAGCCAGACAGGTTTCCATCCAAACAACAGTACCCTTTATGGACAATGTGGGGGTATAAGTTGTCCTTTTCTTTTATTGGTGTTCATGCTTTCATTTTAGCCCACATCTTTCTATCGGACCACATTTTTTTTTTTTTTATATTTCTTGAATTTCACTACTTCAGTGAGTTGCTAATTTTTTTTTTTTGCGGTTGCCCTTGGTGTCCGGAATAGGGAGTTGGCGCGGTTAATTGTTATTGTCAACAAGAAATGCTGTTTCTGAAAACTCTCCTCGCACTCTCCGTCACAGCCCCTATCAGACTTCGACCGCAGAGTAGATAGAACGCAGAGACGAAATGACGTAGCCATTCACTGATTGGCTGCGCAACGCAAGGCTCTGGGAATTGGCCTCGTGTCTGACTGGCTACTGCGTGCTGCGCAAGATTCCGTATTGGCTGGGTTACCTCCTGGCAAGTAGGATATCAGGCGTTGATTGGCGAACTGCGTTCCGCCATGCTGCTTACCGGCACAAGCGACTGGAGTTCGCGATGTAAGAGGCGGCGACTGTTTCACACCTGTACGCTGTATAGTTATAGAAATTAAATTACTAAATGCTCCTCCTGAACCCTCACAAATAATACATCACGTATCAATACAAACAATAATATTCAGTGTATTGATGTCGTCGAACTACCCACACAGAGATGAGTAATACAAGAACAAAATAAACTGAAGAAACAACACTGACACTATACAACACCTACACAAACAACATTACACTGCCACCAACACAACACCGACGGACATCAAACACACTACGGACAACTCACTAAAACGACAACAGTCGGCCCCTCTGTCTCCGGAGAGGATGGCGGGTTAAGGCTGCAAAGGATGGAGGCAGCATTTGAACTTTTGACATTTATTATAACGTAATCTTTTCTTTTAAACTTTAACAAAATAATCTTAAACCTTTGTTTTATAATTTAACTTGTTTTTAAATGTTATGACGCGACAAATTTTACATTTCGACATTTATATATATATTTTTTATTTATTTATTTATTTATATATATTAATTCAAGTAACTGAGACCAGTTATGGCATTCGGTTGGGTACTGGTGCCATCTTAATATGTTCTGTTCTGTTCGGTACACTGAAGTACTCTGTGCTCGGACCTCGCCAACCGGAACACACCGTGCAGCGACCCCTCGTGACGTCACACCACCCCGTTTGACTGATGACCTCGCGCAGCCCCCTTTTTGCCAATTTCCTCCGCGTGCTGCCGGGGCCACGCCGCGCAACGAAAACATACTCGGCAACAACAATCAGCCATCAAAAGTTTGATTAACACTGCGAACCTCCTCCTCCCCCCCCCCCCCCCCGCCCGACAATCCGGCCCGAGTCTAATGCACCGGCATCCATTTCCCGCGCTGATGGAACACGGGATAGGCACTGCCCCGCGCTGATTGGTGCCGGGGCGGGGTAACCCGCGTCCATCTACATTTATATAGTAGGCGAGAGCGCCGCGGGGTTGCGTCGGATATGCTCGCCCGACAAACAATATATGTATGATCGGCAGCGCGTCGCTGTTAATTATCTGGGATCAGCACGCGCCGGTCGACCCACACCATACACACTTGCTTGTTCTGATGGCGGCGATACCAGACGTCGGCCGTCACACCACACTCCAGTAAGTACGCGAAATCACAGACTATAGAGGAGGCAGATCGGTATATCTTCTTCTGCTTATTGTTATCCAAGCCTTTTGGAGTTTTCCAAACATAATAACAAATACACTATAAACCAATACCGGGCAGCCTGAACGTGAGTGAAGAGATTTGGGCGGCTCTTAACAGCGAGGTCTTGAGAGTCGATGAGGGTGATTTAAGCGAATATGGTGTGACAGATCCATATACGCTCATTTACATGTCACACAGCTAGTATGCAAATTAACACGTGTGTTGTTTTGTACTATATGACACCTATATAATTTTGCCTATGTTTAAACACTTATTTATTTTAATTGGAATAATTCTGCAATTTTACATATTTGACTTTATGATTTTTAAATGTGCAATTTAAATCAGAACCCACCGTTCTTCTTCAATGTTTGTACGTTAATGTATGTTGCTCTATGGTAAGCCAGGATATTATTCTGAGCATTTTTAGCTCCATAATTAAGTATGTGACTTAATGATATTTCAGAGTTTTCCACATCTCAGTATTTATTATTTTTATTTTTCCATACTGTTTGTTTTCTTTTATTTACAGTTCTAATTGTATTTGGTGTTAAGCTATTTTTGTGATGTAATTGACCGGAAGTAACTGAGCTCCATTGATAAGACTTGATAACGGAGATGCCGGAAGTCAAGGGCTTCTGGGTACGGATCTGACGATCCATAGACGTGGTTTTGAGAGCCGGGATTTCATGGGCGAAATCCCCGGCATCATCGTAGATTAGGACAGTGTTTTGGTACCATGAAGTGAGTATAATATATAGGCTAGCTTGACAAGTGAAGAAGAGGCCAAAGCCTAGCTGAGTTAGTTAATGTTATTAGTGGACGCTGTCCACGAGGAGAGCCTGCACCGACGCCACGACGCCATGCTGGTAGCGTTAGTGTGACTTCAGATTAAGGTGACGCCACCTAATTATCGGACACATAAACTTGTGTTTGGTAGCGCCTTTGACAGATATTATTGCTCCCAAAATGTTTGTGACAGTTAATATGATTTTTGGAAGATCAAGTAACAGCACAGATGTCACTTATTAATTCAGTCCAGCAGTCATACGCTAACCGATTTGAGCAAGTGACCGGTGCAAACTTTTGAACCTTACATTTGATTTCATCTTAAATTGGGACTGAAGAACTAGTTTACTAATTTTGATTGGAACAACTTTGTTGGAGAACTTTGAGACTTTGCTATAATTTTTTGAAGAGATAACGAACCCTAGGTCAGCTATTTGGGATAGTGATCAGAATATGTACTGCTATGGTTTAATAGAGTTCACTAAGTATAAATTGTTTAAGAGGCACTTGAACTACAGACACTATTAATCTGAACACAGTTTAATAAATCTACAGTTTACCTAATCATTTTGAAAGCAGCTTAAAGACATCAAAAATTCTTTTATTTTTCAATTTACGTAATTCTTGTTTTCGAATGGTGGTAATATTTTAATAGAACAGAGGCTTTAATTAATTGATTGGATGTTCCAGACACAGTTAAACAGTTTTATTTTGATTTTAATTTCTATTTCTCTGGTTTGAATTAAAGATAATTATTAACATTTTGATTTCTTTTATTTGGTAATGCTGCACCACACCTATCAGATTTTTTTTCTTTTACAAAGATGATAATATAAATTAAGTGCTTCTTGAAAAGTTTGAAAGTTTTGTGTGTTGTGAATGCTAGTGCATGCTAGTCCTTGCAGAGTTCCTCAGACGACCAGTACGTCGTTGGAGAGTAAGTTCTCAAGGTAAAAAGGTCAAACACGCAGTCTCCTACACACATTCCGTGGGTTACACATATCTCTCTTCTACACATTGGTCATTAGCATTGATTGATAATCATATTTATTTTCTCCACAAAGTCCACACATATTAAACAGCCCCAGTTTTCCCGAAACTTCACAATGGAGCGTTCCTGGAATGAAGGGGCGGGGGAAACAGGAGATCCCGAGAAAACCCGCCCACCGACCAACGGCATCGTCCGGCACAATTGCCACTTGAGAAAATCCGGTGACCCGGACGGGGATTGAACCCGGTTTGCCTTGGTGTGAGTCGAGCGTGCCACTGTGGCCTCCGGACAGCTTGAAGATTTCTGCAAGAAAATCTGGCGGTGTTGTAGCTTCCAGCCTGCAGACAACAACGCCTGTGTTTAATACTACGTACTTTTGATAATAATACGATACCAACATGGTGGATATGAAGACGAAACTTTCATTCCTCTATGGAAAGTTTATTTAACAATGGCCAAAACTTAGACGAAAACTAATTCCCAATACGTCAAGTGTTTCTAAAGTTAAATATATTTACCGAAAAAATAATAATAGTAACGCCTCTTTCCATTAGGATATTTTTTCGCACACGCGCCTAAGCTACTTGTATAGAGTTGTCCGGTATGTTTATTGATTTGGTTGCCAAGGCAACGTGTTTTGCATTTAATCTGTAGGCATGCCTAGCACAATATACACCATGTAATACATTAAATTATTATTTTTTATCTTTACCACATATACAATAACTTTAAACTAAGTAGTGCCATGCAGCAAATGCATACTGATATGCAACAAACACAAAACCAAATAATTAATTTGCAAACTGATATGCAAGAGAAGAAAATTGATTTTCAAACTGATACGCAATTGCTAGGCTCTAAGTTTAAGTCGGAACTGAGTAAAGATGTTAAAAAATATTATCTGCAAGGAAATTACGCACGTTAAAGATGATTTTCAGAGTATACAATTGAGTGTAAGATCACGAAATTCCCAGTTGGACAAGTCAACTCAAAGTTTAACATGCATGCAAACAGAAACACAGCCTACTCAGAGTAAGTAGTGACGTGGAGCAATTGGAAAATGACTTACCAACTGAAATGCAAATGATAGGCACTGAAATTAAATTAGAATTGGTCATACTTGTGGAAAACATTTCCTGCCAAGAGGTAACCCAGGTTAAGGACGAATTACACATTGCACAACTAAGTGTATGTTCGCAAGATACACTAGTAAACCACTTGACACCAACTTTAACATGCATGCCATCCGAAATCAATACATTTGAATTGCAAAGTCAAACCCACACTGATGACTTAATCAATGTACAAACACAATCGAGCGATTTCGAAATTACTGTAAACACACAAAAAAAGTGACATACCATCAACTGCAAAATGTAAATTGGAGTCTTGAACACAAATCTCGTTGCTGTCCGAAACAACATCACTTCGACATACAGACATTTACAGACCGAAACTCAAAAACTCATGTCTATTTGAATACATTTGCCAGAAATTGTAATTGTGCCAATGTAAATAATGTACTATATTCAAATGTATGTACCTTATAACAGAGGAAAAATTTAGATGCGAGTACAGCAGTGCTAGGAACCACTAACTCTGCCAGTACCACAAATGAGTAATGAAGAAATGCAACGGATATGTAATAATCCATACCAGATTAAAGCTGAAATTTTTCCACCTAGTTAATGCAAGGTTGTATCATGCAGCAGTAACGAGGAAAAAGTATCAAAAGGTTTCTAAAATAAATTATTTTACTATAGGAGATCTCGTATTAAGGAAATATTGTAATATCATTTCATTTTGGAAGAATGTAACACGAAAACTATTCTTGCTATACGAAGGTCCACTTCGAGTGAAAGCGATAGTCCACACGAATTGTTATGAACTCGAACATTTAGACGGCAAACCAGCAGGTAAATATAAAATCACATAGTTAAGGAACTGTAACATGCCAAAAGTTTAAATACGATTTGTCAAAATGATTAAACAATATTCTGTAGTAGTGAAGTGGTAATTATAGTAACACCCAACTAAGAGCCGAATGTGATGATGTCAATCATCAAGCAAGATTTATACAGACTTCCAAGAAGACTATTGTACTTGATGTGTCTCATATAACTTGGTTTCGTCGTTGGAAGCTGTTTGAATCCGCACATGCATCAAGAGAGAACAATCAAAGTTAATGACTATCTCTATACAGGAGATTAACGAACTATTTCATGTCAGTAATGAATATGTTTGGTTTGAATTATCAAAAGAAACCCACATGGCATACCTAAAAGAATGCTATTGTTTTCAAAATTAGAACCTGAGAATATCTGCCATACTTGGGTAATCATGGACATGCAACTACTTTACACGTCGAAATTCATGCAATATTCTACATGAAGTATCGGCAAGAATAGTTATGAATATTGATTATACCACAAGAACTTCAAGGATCTCAATAATTTACAATATTATAAGATTCCCAAATTCTCAAAAATAATTTGAAAAGGTAGAAGAGAGGAGTACTCTATAGAACTTGTAACTTCCCCTCTTCCTACTACAACTACCTAATTCCTAATGAAGTCATTCAAATTTTGATTCTCTTGTATGGATCTAGTTCATATACATGTAAATGAACTCATTTTAGTTGCTGTATAGTTGATCGTATTCATGAATGTTTAATGAACACAACAAGGTGTTGCTGTTATTTTGTTTCTGGATACTATGATCGAGTTGGAATCCGTTCATAGTTCAATGTCCCTTCCTTATTCCTCGAGTAAATTTTTCCTGGAAAAAAATCTTATAATGATCGTTGTATGAATGTATGTGTATATTTCAGATAATGACGCATTAAGATACTGTCAGATTGTTCAGATTATCACTTATTGAATATCTGTAATGATATGAATTGATCCATGCGATTAATATAATATTGTTAAGGGTTGTGTATAACAACTCATGACATTGGCTATCATAATTCAATGATAATCATCACCCTTTGTGTATTCAATGTCTCGTCCATTGACTACATTTGTCATTTGTATGTAAAATGTTTGAACCACTTTGATACAAATATCGTAAGGATATTTGATTTGTGCGATTATTATAATTCCATTATTTTATTTAACTCATTATTATTATTCTGAAATATATAACTTTCTTAGGGTAAATTGGTGTTATTTTGCTTGTTTAGGTTTAGTTAGGTACTGTCTGTTCGGCGTTGTTTAGGGTTCGAGTAGTCGCTCCCGAAATTAATACTAACCTCTAGTGGCTTGATAGTCTCTTCAATTATTTCTCATATTTTAAAAGGCAAGTGACATTTGATTAATTTGAATTTCTACTCTGATACATTTATAGATGAGAACTAATAGTACCACCAGTGAAATTTAACGAAAGATAATTCTCAGAAAGTAAAGGATCCATTAAGAATGGTTGGAAATGGTTACGATAAGAAAAAAACGACGAAAAGGCAAGATAACTTACTTATGCGAAGAAAATTTACAACAAATAAAATGAAAATAATTAATTTAAACATCTGTGTACATTCAACACTTAAAATTACTTGTTGTGCCAAAATTTAATTCGACCACGAATAAACTAAAACCTGAAGGGAGCACAACATTATAGTCATCTTGAGGTCACCAAGATTTTACGGCAGAAAAAATAATAATATTCTGTAATAATTATTGAAGATACGTATGTTTCTCATCTAGCTGTTAGTCCCTGTTCAAGATTTCACCGAGGAGTGAGATGGCTGCTGCGTCAATGTAGCGGTGTGTTTTACTTCGGGAGGATCCAGCGACGGGACGACTTACGCAGGCAGCTAAACACCGGATGATCCGAAACTGTGAGGAGAGAGCTGACCGATCCAAAAGATCTCACCAAGACCTACAAAACTCGTATTTTGATTACACCACTCATTGTGTTACACTTTATATATATATAAAGTAAAATTATAAAAAAATTAGTTACAATGAAAGTATAAAACCTGTATAGATAAATTATAACAATTCTAATATTGTTAATATTGTCAAAATATTTGAGTATCCAGTATTTTATGTGGGTGGATCAATTATTTAGTAGTTAGTAGTACAGAAAAATTTTTGAGATACAATGTTTAAAATACTTAATACTAGGCAGGGCAATCTGTGATGAGTTAATACAACAGACCGCTACCCATGTTAAACGTTGTATATGCTTATATATGTAAAATAACATAAGAAATTTTATATTATAATTAATTTAAGTTAATATGTAATATAATGAGGCATAATACAAGGAGAACCTACGTTTAAGTTTACGCTTGTTAGTAATTTAGCCTTTAATCTCTGTTATGCTTAGAGTGGAGTATTTTAGTTTTACATTATGTTTGAATATGCTCGATGTAATAGTTTTATTGATTGATAGAATATGAAAGTTTTTTTTTGGAAAAAGGAATTGGGTAGTCTCAAGAACATTTGATTTTGCGATGACTGGAAATTTAGAGTTGTGATAGTAATGGACATTTAAATCAATGTGATTTATATAAGAAGATATGACTGCTGAAATAACCTTTATAGTACAATGGATTGCTTTTACATCAAGAATGCTTCTATATGAAACTTATGATGTTTTTATTAATATTCTGAGAACCCGAAGTCAGATAAAAAGTAATCAAATTTTAAATAATCCACATCGATTGATATTTAATGCCCAGCGGAATCCTGAGATATTCATTCATTTCAAAAGAGTCGGAAATTTTAACAAGAGATTGTGGAATTCAGATAAAATTATTAAAATCTTCATTATGTATGATAGTTACTATTTCTCCGATGGTATTTAAAATATCCAAGGGATCTCATTTATTTAATATGTTAGAGTAGTGTTGCAATTTGGTGCCAAGATTTTTCCTTGTGTATAATTTAGCGATGAATGAATAGAAAGAAAATATTTCAATCGTCCTAAAAATGTACTACATACATATTTATATGTATTGCAGAAAACTGTAATACAAGTATTTGTAATATACATTATAACCAAACTGTCTCGATGTCACTGTATATCACCAATCTGCATCATAGGTGTTAATACTATTGGGTACACGTCGAGTAAACTGAAATTCTTTTACTTCCGTCTATTTACATACCACACCATTAATTACATTAAATTATTATTTTTTATCTTTACCACGCATACAATAACTATTTTCTTTCCTTTTTTTTTTTTTTCAATACACACATCACACATCTATTTTCAACACACTGCGGAAGTAGAACAAGGAGGTTTGCCGCGCCGCTCATTGCGAGGGCGAGGCCGAGGCCGACGCCGCAGTAAGGCTGCACAGCCTGCGGGCCGTAATTCATCTGGTGTGCGGTAACCATGGAGACGAAGCAACAGCAGTTCTTGTGTGTGGCCCGCCAAACATTAGCGGGTCGCTATGGCTACCGGCACCACGCCCGAAAACACGCCACAGCCCCACCTGCAGTGTGCAGTGTTGCCCGCCCAAACTACGTCTCGCTGGCTCTTCTTTCTACATGCCGTCACAAAGCGTGCACATTTCCTTTTCTATCTTCTTCCGCCACTGCATGTATTTCACTCATAAGCCTACGCGTTTTCGCAAGATGTCTCCAGATATTTTCTTAAGAGCGTTTGCCATGGAAAAATTTGTTATCTTATATTGGTATCATATACTGTCCAACTATAGGCTGTTCAAGATAAAGTGAGCACTTTTTAAGGCCCTACCACCAGTCATTAACCACTAATAAATATATCTTATTGCAGCCTCAGGCATTAAGTTTTTAGGGCGGTGAAATGTATACATTGTGTTTATTGGTTACATTGCAATGTTTATGTTAAAAAGCAGCAGGAAGATGGAAATATGATGAAAGGAAAATTGAGAATGGCTTTAAAAAGTGCTCACTTGACCGTGAACAGACTACAGTAGAAATTATCTGAGTATAACTACTTTTTACACAGATAATTTTTTTTTTGGACAGAATGGTTTTTGCAAAATGGCATGTCAAAGGAACAACTGTACTGTTTTTGTTATGTACTTGCAGAAAACTGAACCAGGGTAATTGAAAGGTCTTGGCTTAAATTCACTTTAAGGTATGTTTAGTAAAAGTTATTTTCCAAAAATTAAAGGCAGCCACAAATAAAAATATGCCAGAATTGACCTATTTTCAATAGTTTTTCTTTTTAATTTCAAAAACATTTCCTTATATCTACAATTTTATACAGGTCTTGAAGTAGCTTTCAGCATCTTCTTTCAGTGTGAACTATCTCAGTCTTGTACGTAAGATAGTTTTCATTATTTGTACATTTCTAAAATAAAATAAAAATGTTATTTTCCCTTGTATTTATGCGAGAATCATGCACTGATTTTTTTTTTTTTTTTTTTTTTTTTTGCGAGGAAAGAGTAATTACTGATAATATCTCAAAGTTCAGCAGTTTGTAGCAGGAACAAATATTGGCCTATAATAACACGTTTTAACGTGGCCAACGTCCTTAAGGTCGATATGACCTTTTTGTTGTAGACGGCAAAGTTGTAACGAAGTGAAATTAACATCCTGTTTATATACCGAAACCAGTTTTTTTAATATTTTACATTACATTCTTTCTATAGGCTGTTCACGGTAAAGTGAGCATTTTTGAGACCTTAGTTACTCTTTTATTTCAGTCATATTTCAAACTTAAATCACTTCTAAAAATAATTATTGCCATGTAAGTAATACACAATGCGGTTATTCCACAGCACTCTGACGTTGACGTCTAAAGATAAAATTAGGTATAATTATTGACTATTATTCCACATGAGAGGGCTTTCAAAAGTACTCACTTTACCGTGAACAACCTATATGAGCAATTATTGTACGTATGCTTCTATTTAAACTGTAACCCGTGCCTGTGTAATTTCCAGTCATTCAAAAAAAAAAAAAATTCCGGTACTTGGTTCTAAACTTAATATTGTTTGACTGACATAAGCAATCACTGGAAGAACCACGGTTTTGAAAAATGTAGTCGTGTGTCTTGTTTTTGTTCTTTCATGTGGTACGTATGCTTGGCGTCGCAGATACGTGCCACTTTTGTGAATATCTAGACAGCTACCATCGCAGTCAGGTCAGAGTAACTACTTAAACTGCGAAAGCACAAAACTTGTGCTAAAATAACATCACATTAATATATTGTACCATGTCAAAGTGGGTCCTATTCCCAATATTTACAAATTTGAAAGGTAAAGAAATAACGAATATCCCTTCCATCGCTTACAGTTCAGCATCAAACACCACATCGGTGTATATTTCTGTGGAAGAATGTACGTGGCATTGTTACACAAGTGCTGCATCACACAACCAACAAAGGCGACAAAGGCCACAATACGCGAGCAAGAACGCGCCGTGTTCACGCAGTATGAAACAGTCACACTTCACGATGGTCAATGTCGCGCGCTCTTCACAGCAATAGTTAGCGCCGTGTTCACGCAGTATGAAACAGTCACACTTCACGATGGTCAATGTCGCGCGCTCTTCACAGCAATAGTTAGCGCCGTGTTCACGCAGTATGAAACAGTCACACTTCACGACGGTCAATGTCGCGCGCTCTTCACAGCAATAGTTAGCGCCGTGTTCACGCAGTATGAAACAGTCACACTTCACGACGGTCAATGTCGAGCGCTCTTCACAGCAATAGTTAGCGCCGTGTTCACGCAGTATGAAACAGTCACACTTCACGACGGTCAATGTCGCGCGCTCTTCACAGCAATAGTTAGCGCCGTGTTCACGCAGTATGAAACAGTCACACTTCACGACGGTCAATGTCGCGCGCTCTTCACAGCAATAGTTAGCGCCGTGTTCACGCAGTATGAAACAGTCACACTTCACGATGGTCAATGTCGCGCGCTCTTCACAGCAATAGTTAGCGCCGTGTTCACGCAGTATGAAACAGTCACACTTCACGATGGTCAATGTCGCGCGCTCTTCACAGCAATAGTTAGCGCCGTGTTCACGCAGTATGAAACAGTCACACTTCACGATGGTCAATGTCGCGCGCTCTTCACAGCAATAGTTAGCGCCGTGTTCACGCAGTATGAAACAGTCACACTTCACGATGGTCAATGTCGCGCGCTCTTCACAGCAATAGTTAAACGGGTAGCACTACGTCACAAGCTGTTCCCTACTAACGGATTTCAAATTGTTCGAATTACTCCAAATATTGCATTTATAGTACACAATTTGCTCGAAATGACTTGAGGAATAAGCTTCATAAGTGGTAGTAGGCAACTCCTCGTGAATCATTCTGTATTTTACAGCAGTTATAATTTTTAATAATATGTGGGTTTCATTATCGCCCATGTCACATTATAAAAACACTACTGAATTTAAAAACTACGACTATGTTCTCGAGTTCCCTGTGTCGTGGTGTTCTAAACATGCATGATGAATATGATTTGGAAGTTCCATCACAAAAAGCGACCGAGGTGTGCCGTGTTTGATTCACGCGGAAATCCCTAAACAATTTCATCACTGATCGGGTGGAAGATAGAAAGAGAGAAAAAAAAGGGGGGGAGGGGGCTGATGCGAACGATTTAAATATCAGCACTTTAATCGCGGACACGGTGCAACGGGTTTATTTTTCGTCCGGGTAATTGCGATACGAGACGCCTGCAGCATGTAGTTGTCCAACACACCCCTCCCCCCTCCCATCGCAAAAATTCGCAAACGACACGGCGAACAGGCACGGACAATTTTTTTTGACACGAGCGAAAACGAGTAGGTGGATAGGAGGGGGGCGAAAACGAGTGGGAGGGGAGGAGGGTGAGAAAGGGTAGAGGGGAAGGGGGAGGTGTTAATATCGCATGGCACGCGAGTGATTGACGGCTAACACGTGCTTCGACACGCTGCGAGAGAGATCGGCCGTGCAGGGATGACACCTGTTAACTCGCTGCCATCCCTCCCAACACCTCTTTCACACTCATACACACACACCTCGGCAGTCGGGAATAAAACACACCCACTTCCGGCGATAGCGTTCGCTCTTCCCCGCCCCCGCAAAGCGCCGGTGTGAAGAGCGCATACTTGCCACCACCACGTTAAGGGTTCACTGTTTACACAGAGGGCAAAATGAACGAGGTATTATTTTACACACATACTTTAAGATGTTAAGTGAGCGGTGCCGTTTTAACGCAGAACTTAGGTATATCCCATTCACGGTAGAACGAGCACTTTTGAAAGCCCTGCTTAAGATCTACTTCTATACAGGTTGTGTATTCTTCCGCCTTGTATAAAATTAACATTGTCATAGGCCTCATCATTTTATTCATGCGTCGGTCAAATGAAACTGTGAAATTATTACGAAAGTAAATACTTTACAAATCTGCTTATTTGTATACGTCGATGCATTAAAAAACCATAAAACCAAAGAAATAATCTTTAAGTTATCACTTATGGTAACCTCACACTTTATTCGACGTTAAGATATGGAACTACATTCCATCGATTGTGACAAACTTAAGTGAACGAAAGTCACTGAGTGAGCCCGTTAAAATGTATGCATCATGCTGGGGCAGTGACTTTTTGCTAAGGTTCATTTCTAAAATGCTCATTTTACCGTGAACAGCCTTTAATTAATCAGGTCTCCTACTATTTTCAGCATTGATATCCGCGCGTACACGCACCCGGGCCATAATAAACCTCGGTCACGGGACCGCGGTGGTGTAGTGGTCAGACTAGGAGAACTGGGTTCGATACCCAGCGGGGTCGCGCCCGGATTTTCGCACGTGGGAATCGTGTCCGGTCGATGCTACGGGTAGGAAGGTTTTCTCGTAGACATCCCGCTTCTTCCACTCTGGCATCCCGGCGCTGCTCCACACTCACCTCACTTCACCCTCATCGGCTCTCAAGACAAATCTCTCCACTCCACAACGTCACCCAGGAATAATTATTGAAGGTCACGGTCACACGAAGCAACGAGCATGGGTTCCGGATGACACCTGGTCCAGAAGTTCTCGGAAGAAAAGTTACGAACTGCCCGCAAGAGCAGGAAACGGCGCACTTTTGCATCTTCTCTAGGAAGGTGATTCAACAGCAAACGAAAAATTCCCTAAACCTCTGTCGTTCACAAATAAATATAACGGATCAATCGTACGCAAGTCGTATCTAAGGCATACATAATAGTTTAAAAAAATTACATGGTGCTGGACTTTAAACAAAACTAATATTTATATTCGTCTCTAGCAGTAGTTCTATTTTAAGAGTACTGGCTATTCAAGAAATGCAGACCGGTGAACAGTTGCTCTGCACGGGGATATCTGCTACAGCCTGTTCGAGGTTAATGGACCACTTTTGAACGCCCGGCTTAGGACGCACGCACACAGTGCAACTCACAAGTTTGAACTTGTGAAACAAATTCGAGCCGTGTGTAATGTACACTCGCTGCTCACTCTCGCACCCTCTGGGGCATACATGTTATTAAAAGTATAACTTCCAATTTTCAGACCTTTATTTCTCACAGACCAACAGTGCTATAGGCTATTCACGACAAAGTGAGCACTTTTGAAAGCACTTTCATTTGGAATAATAATCAATAAATATATTTTATTTTAGCATTCAACGTTAACTTCCGAGTGCGGTGGAATCTAAACACTGTGTTTATTAATTACATGGCAATATTTATTTAAAAACATGGTTGAAGGGTAAACATGTGTGAAATAAAAAAGTAACTAGTGCCTCAAAAGTGCTCACTTTAACGCGAACATCACATAAACATGTTTTATCAATACAACTTGACTACTACGATTTTGAAATGTGTAATGTTAAAAACATTCCTCATGGTATATGTGAAAAAGTTTTGTAATATGTTTTACGTTGAAGTTTGGTTTATGTTAGATGTACAGGCATTGTAAATGATCTGTTTTACACACAACGGTGCAGTTATCCAACATGTGAAAAGTATGTGAACTCGTAATACGTTGCTCTGTTAAAAAAAAACACTACAAATTTATTCGCGAACAAGGAAAAGCGGCCCTGATTTTATTTTCACCATTAATTTCCCACCTTTACTGTTAGAGAAACAATACAGACGATGCAGTTTAAATTCGCGTAAAGCGTGCTAGTTATGTACAACAGCGAAGGTGGACAGCTGAGTGAGTGAATACCTTGAGACCCAAGGCTTGACTGTATTTCAATACAATCCCGCACAGCTTTAGCTATCGGTCTAAATGACTGATGGTGACAAGCTGTATAGACATTTATCTTGCGGGGCGACAACAAATTTTCACGATTACCGAACAAGTCCGAGATTGAATCCAAGACCATGATAACTATAGATGTTTCCAAAATTTCTCACACCGTAAATGGTGCAGTTAATAATGCAATTTTTTTTTACGCGAAAACAGTTATTAAAATCTATCAAAACCCAATTAGGTAGCTCTTGGGAACTGAAATATGTCTTTTTTATTTTTTATTTACACCATTTAAGTACGATAGATGGGCGATATTTAAACAGTCCACACTTCCTTCTGCCAAGTACGCATTTGACTACCCTATCGTAAAGTACGGATTTGACTGCCATGTCATCAAGTACGTGTTTAACTGCCCTATCGTCAGTACGCATTTGACTGCCTTAAGCAAGCATATGAATTTTTTCCTTAAATAAATAAAATATACGTTTAACTCTATTGTCGTAATGTACGAAAATGCCTCTCCCGTCGTCAAGTACACACTTGACTCGTCTGCAGTACAGTCAGCTTTCAACAAGACGCCATAACACTAAAAACAGTATGTCCGAATGTAACTAGGTTTTACTAAAATACAAATTTCCTCTACCACTGAAAGCAAAATTTGCGTGGATATACCTAGTTCCATTGTTTCAATAATGGTTGTCAGGATCATAAAAGAACTTTACAGAACATCGACACTAATCATTGTGAATAAAAATGACAATTTTTATGAGAACACGAGTGTACAGTAAATATTTTATTACGTGTTATGTATGAAAGTATATTTGACTGGGATACTATCAACTCGGCACTCCAGTAGAGAAGGCGTGTCAAATGCGGCGTAACCAATAACATGGTGGCAAGTGGGAAATCAGAAACCCAAAGAAATGGCGTTCCTATAACCTGGGAAAAGTTACTCAATTCTAGCGCTGTCTTCAACAGGTAACAAACAGTACATGTGTACAAAATGTAAAGTGTTAAAAAATACTCCCCATTTGTACATGTACCGAGAATCGAAGGCTGAAACAAAGTTGTAGGTCTTATGTGGAACCTTCCACGCCATATTGCATTCTTGGTTTTCTAGCTTGTTGGTAGGTTTAAAAATAAAATTCCTAAAATACTCATACAACCAACTAGCTTTGACCCTACATAGCAGTGCAGGCTAGTCATGGGGACTACGAACTCATAATTATGTCACAGTTTCAACTCCGCCAAATTTGTCAAAATAAATACTACTACATAAACACGAGTTCGTAGTTCAGGCTAGCTAATTGGGCACAGGGGTACTTCCGGAATTTAAAAACACAAAAAATGCTGGAAAAACAAAGAATTCAATATGGCGGGCGAATGTTCCCCTCAGCCTCAAGTAAACTGGCCACTTTTGAATGCCCTGCTGAGGATCTAGTATGCACAGTGTTTATTCCTCCGCCATACGTAAAATTAACATTGCCACGGGCCTCCTCACTTTATTCATGCGTTGACCAAATAAAATTTTCAAATTATTGGGAAAGTAAATATTTTACGAATTTGTTAACTATTATATCTGTACACGTTATAATAACAAAAAACCGAAGAAATAATTTCTAAATTTATACATGTTTACCTAACGCGTTTAGTTCAACGTTAAGATACGGAATTACTTTCTTCTTGTTGTTGCCAACTTTACTGGCCACATACAAGTCAATGTGCCCGCGAAATTATATGCAGGTATGGATCAGTAACATTTTTCAAACATTGATTTCAAAAATACCCAAATAACCATGAACAACTTATACCAAGATGTATATAATCTATTCACGGTTACTTCATACCGTTACAATTTCTCTCTCGAAATTCAGAGAGGCTAAACCAAGTTCGTTAAGAGATGAAGGTCTTAAATGAATACAAGAGTTAATTATAAATTCCTAATTTTATTTACAATAACGACAAACAAAATTTATTCGACTCAATATCTCACGATAAATTGATATCACTTATTATAAATACAGACTTCATTAATACAATTAATTTATAATTACCTCAAATTAATCACTGATATTAAATAATTAAAAATCATTCCCAAAAGACAGTGTATCAAAACCCATCCAATTATTTTATAAATTATATATCCATATTTGACAGTTGCAATATTTACGATAAAATCCGTATTACATGTTCATTCAGTCCCACCTCAATTTAGCCAGTCGCAGTGTTCTAGAGTTCTCCGAGCGTCCTCACGCACAGTAGGCTTCGCTCGTCGGGTTTCACACCCTCTCGTCCATTCAAACCACAAACACCTGGTCCGCCGTCGTCTCGCACTTGACTCCGCATTCAGCCAAAAAAAAGGCTTCTATAGTTGATTCACGGTATCTTCGGCCTTTTCCGAAGCCCTGCTAAAGTTCTATATCGAGGATATTCCTCCACCTCGTGCAAACAAAGCTTAACTAACTAAGTCTAGAAAATTTTCACTCAAAAGACTACGCAATGTGTTCGTGCGCACTCAGTTCAATATAATTTTGCATGGGGGCTATTTTTTACAAGGTATTATCAACACACCTGTCTTCTCTACGTTTACATTCATAAAAATAAAATTACTTTTATTTAAAGGGAATGGTGCACGAAAACCGTAATTTTTTAATAATTTTTGTCACAATTTGTTTTAAAGAGGATTTTTCGAAACTATTGGTTCGACACGACGTAAATGACAATTTTGAACACCTTATTACATGGTTAAAAATTCTATGCGTTAGTTATTCTCGGAGCTCTAATTGAAGACAAGAAAGTGCTTCGAAAATAATGAAGGCAATGAAAATCTCTTAACATAAAAAAAGCGTTGAAAATTATTATTTACGTCTTGTCGGGCTAAAAACTTCGATAAACACTTTGGAAAACGAATTATATAAAAAATTAGTTGAATATACTGATTTCATGCACCATTTCCCTTAAACAAGATACAAAAAAGCTTGCGATACAAGATATAAGTAGGGAGCAACCAAGGTCGTAATACATTGGGTGATTTCTCAAAGGTTTGTGTGACGAAACCGCCAATAGACTACAGGCAAGAGTGGACAGGGTGAGGTGAACGTCCGGCGTACGATGACGGCACGAGACGTTGTGTATAGCGTGACCACACGAGAGTCACGGCCGGCGAGGCCCGTGATTTCACGATCGGCCGAGAGACGACGAGGCGTGACGTGACGGCGACTGTAGGCGGGAAGGAACACGACACCTCGGGCAGCGGCGCAGGTGCGCAGCCCCTCAGGCGCTTGTCGCCGACGTACGGGCGGCGGAACTGTGATTTACTGCGCAGCAAATACTACCCCCCCCCCAACCACCACCCCCTTCCATAAGATGGGTTCGAGTCCCGGCCTGACCATGCGCAGCTGCAAGATAGGCGCGTAGCCGAGTTTCTCCGACACACTGTGGCTGCCAACATCCTTATTACAAAACCCTGACCTCCCTCACTAACATACGAATCAAAAAATTTAAAATATCTTAAATTTATTTCTTGAGATTTACAAATTTTGAAGAGAATAAGTATAATAATAGTTGTATATTTTATAAAGGTGGATTACCCTAATGTAAAAGAAATTCATGAGATGACACAAGTGGTTTTCACTACGGGTTTTCGCAAGTGGGAATCGGACCCCACGATGCCGCTGGTCGGCGGGTTTTCTCGGAGCTTCATTCCGGAGCTGCCCCATACTCACCTCACTTCGCCCTCATCGGCTCTCAAGACCTCGATGTTAAGTGCCGTCCAAATCGATTCACTCACTTGCTCATTAAAAACATCTATAGCTACTTTATCTACATTCACAGACCTCACACGACTTCCTCTGACTTTTCCCGGTTTTTCCTGACGCCAGCCACGCTACTATACGATAAGTTAAAGGCTGTTCGTGGATAAAGAAGCACATTTAAATAAACATTTGAAAAATGTTACTGCCATAAGCCCGGTAAAGTTGGTAAAGAAGGAGGGAAAGTAGTTCCGTGTCTCAAAGTTGAATTAAAATTGTTACAGGCTATTCACGGTAAAAAGACTTCTCATTTGGAAGAATAGTCAATACATATAGTGCTATATCTTATTTTAGCCTTCGACGATAACTTCCGAGTGCGGTGGAATATACACTATCTGTTTATTACTTACATGACAACATTTATTAAAAAAATGTTGTATGAAAAATGGTTGAAAACATAATGTAACTAAGGCCTCAAAAGTGCTTACTTTACCGTGAACAACATATAGGCGAACATTCATGATTAAGGGCCCCCCTTATTTTTTTACGGAAAATTTTTAACCCGGGGGGTTGACTTCAGTGTGCACACTTGCAGTCTTCATTTGACGATTGGCCGCTCGTGTTTGTGTGAAGACAGTCTTGTTACACGAACGAGCCAATCAGAATCAAGTTTCTCCAATACTGACTGTCCGTGATTCGTGAGCAGGCAGATAACACGTGTAACAGTTCAAATGATCCAATCAGAGAAGTGGTTCCCTACAGTACGCTGGAACACAACCTATCCAGAAATCTTTTCGCGAAAAACAGGTGCACCTATTCACGAATACTGAAATTACCTGTTTTGCTTATTACTTTTTTTTTTGTATGCATATGCCAGTATGTAAAATAATAAACAAATCTGTAACATGTTTAAGTTTCTAATAATTCCACAATTTCACTTGACCTACGCATGAATAAGGTGATCATACCCACCACGATGTTACTCTTACATACCGTAAAGGCTGTTCAGGTAAACTGAGCACTTTTGCAGTCCCTTTTCCTTTCAGCCATATTTTATCCTTTAGCCACCTTTTGAAAATAAAACATTCCCATGTAAGTAATAAAAAAACAAAGAATGTATATTCCACTACACTCTAAAGTTAACTTCTAAGGCTGAAAAAAAAAAAAATTTAATTTACTGACTATTATTCCAAATGAGAGGGTTTTCAAAAGTGCTCACATTATCGTGAATAGCCTATATAAAATACATAATTCTCATACAATTATAATTTAAGCAGGGATTTTGAAAGTGCTCAGTTTACCGTGAACGGTATGTACAGGAAGATAAGTTTTTTTATTTTATTTTAAGGGGCTCGTTTACCTGGAGCTATTTACCACCTTTGGGGCCGAGAAGCGTGGGAGCGATAAGGGCAACACTGCCACTCACATCAAGTGCGCCATCGCCACTAAGCGCATGACTCTGAACTGGCGCGCAATGTTCTCGAAGTACTGCGTGTATCTGTGGGGCTTTCAGCGACGACCCCATCATTTGATTGGTGGAAAGTCTGTCGCTTCTTCAAAATAATTTCCTAACAGAACATATTACATAATACATGCTCCATAACGTGAAAATCATCCTCCAGAAAGTACCCAAAAATAAAAGCGGCAAAGTGAACCTAAACTGGTAGTTAACTACTTCTTCGAAGATCATTAAAGGAAAAGTTTAGAGCAATCGTACATCTGAGCACGTGTCTGAGGTCCTGACACAATTGCGCTTCTTGCAGGAGATAAATCCTCCTAAAAATTGTATGCATTTAAATAAAGGGCAAGACAAATAATGCTATATTTAAAATATTTCTAAAATCACTACGACAATAAACATAGTGTATCCAACCATAAATTAAATATAAAAAAGTATGGAGTTCTGGTAGAATTTAGGCCTACATGTTGGCACCGGAACAGCTGCACAACATTTTTCTCGAATAGCCGAACACCATTATATGGTTTCTATTCCATTATGTTCCTTTTTTTTTTTTTTTGCTAATACCTATTTAGCTTTCAAATGCCCGTAACTTAAAGCAGGATAACAGTGGAACCATATTGCTTTTGAATAGAAAAATTCTTTATGCCATGCCTCTGAAAACTGAAATAAACGCTGTTTTAACACTTCTCCCTCCCCCTCCCCCACGTAATGCAGACAATTATAATTTATAGTATTCCGTTTTTTTTATAACAGAAAATTTTGAAGTTTAACTGCTGGAACACTGTCACTAAGAGTAAAATCAAACTTGAAATGCTACATAATCTGCGTGTCTGACCATCCCGTGCTTAACACAAAGGGAACGTAAGCGCCCAGGGTAATGCTCCGATGAAACCTAGCTTGCGGTCGGCAAGTTAATCTTTAATTAATGGGGAGATAATTAGTGCTGAATATAGCATAATCTCGACTAATCGGAGCATTAATTCGTAAGTAACATATTTGAAATACAAATCGTTTAAAGAAGAAATTTAGGTAAACCGAAACACGACCGGCACGCCATACGCATAGTTTTCTGAGAGTAAAAAGGGGGGAAAAAGGAAAGTAGATATGGAAGCGACTAGAAGAGGGGGATTTTTACAACTAATGCTTTGTTATTTAATAATTTTTACAACTGCCACGCAGCTCAACTGACAGATGGAGCTGTGATTTACGTACGAAGCACACAAGTAGTACGGATTGTGGAATTACGCAAAACCACAATACAAATAAAATTATCGGCTTATTTCAAAAGAACCAAAATTTAGAATGTTTCTTCCTTTATGAATCGAAAATCTATATATAGCCTTATACAACGAAACACTTTCGTGAGAAAATTTTCAAAACTTTGCAAACGACAAGCCAGTCCAAATTTCACGTTCACTGCTATTACTTACGATGACCGACAATTAATTCACTGTCCAATAGCTAGTTACGTTTGATTATTCGTGTTTTGAAAAAATTGACTGAGCAGCACGTAGGTTTGTCCTCCCGAAGTTTACGATAATCCCGTGCCGATTCGATCGTACACAAACTAAAACTAACATATCATTGTACAATAATAAAAAACAACGGAGGTCTGTGCCGACAGCCAGATCGACTGTCAGTCATTCCCCAGGACGCCGGCCGGCTAACCGTGTCTGCCTGTGAGGAGGGGAGGGTCGAGGTGTGTCACCCCCCCCCCCCCCCGGCCGAGTCAAACGCCGGGACCAAACATAACCAGGTACAGGCTGTTCACAGTAAACTGAGCACATTTGAAAGCCCTGCTTGAGATCTACTTGTATGCACGTTGTGTAATCATCCGTCTTATCTAAAATTAACATTACCATTGGTTTCGTCACTTTATTCATGCGTCGGTCAAGTGAAGCTGCGAAATTATTATAAAAGGAAATATTTAACGAATCTGCTCATTTCTACAATTCGATACATAAAAAAAATTTACATTAAGCGAACGAAATCATTTAAGTTATCACAAATTATTACCTAACACTTTTTATTCGCCGTTAAAGCCTGTAGCTACTTTCCCTCCATTGTTACCAACTTTACTGGGCGCATGATGCCCCTGGGTGCGCTTGTTAAAATATATGCAGGTAAGCTATAGGCTATTCACGGTAAAATGAGCACTTTTGGAAGTCCTGCTTGAGATCTACTTGTATGTACGTTGTGCATTCTTCCGCTTTATGTAAAATTAACACTGTCGTGGGCGTCATCAAGTTATTCATGCGTCGGTCAAGTGAAACTGTGAAATTATTTGAAAAGTAAGTACCTGACAAATCTGCTCATTTTTACACTTCGATGCATTACAAAATAAACAGAAAGCGAAAGAAATAATTTAAGTTAACAGAAATGGTTACCTAGCACTTTTTATACGACGTTAAGATATGGAACTACTTTCCATCCATCGTTACCAACTTTACTGGGCGTATGTTACTCAGTGCCCCCATTAAAACGTATGCAGGCAGGGGCAGTGACTTTTTTTCTAAGGTTCTTTTCAAAAGTGTTCATTTTATCGTGAACAAACTTTAGGAGCAGTGACTTTTTCTATGGTTGATTTCAAAAGTGCTCACTTTGTCGCGAACGGCCTTCAACAACACAGCGCCCGCGTCCAGTGCGTGCGGGAGTGCGCAAGTAACAATTCACTGCAGAGTTCGTCATAATTTACGGATTCTTACAACACCATTCTCACCCCAGTTGAATATTCATCCAGATATATGCTATTTTTTTTTTTCACAACGATGTAATAATAAATTTTACTTGGCATCACGCACTTCAAGCGTCGCGTCCGTCCAACTAACAAAAGTTGTAACGAATACCCGTGCCGCTTGGTAAATGACATACGGTGAACTCGCAGCAAGCCGAGTGATTTTTACCATACCCAACTATCACATGCGCCTACGAACGTCTATAAATGCCAAGCAATACACACGCAAATACAAGAGGCCTATAAACAAAAACACGTCTCACTGCAACCGGAATTAACTTCCGCTGGACTAGAAATTACTGCCAGTCGCTTGTACCTCGATGATTAACTCGTCGAGAAAATTGTACAGCAGCAGATGGCGTCTCAGAACCATTGCAACTTTCCCTTTTACGATGCCTCCAACACAACCCACATTGCAACCACCATAAAAAAAATTACGAAGCAATGAAACTTCGGAGTACACAACTAAAGTGTGCTGCTTACCATAAAAAATAAAAAGATTATATCTAGGTAAGAAATATTGTTTAACTTGTAGTCATTACTTAAAAGTATTTTTTTTTTCATCATTCAAAAAAATTAACTGCATTTTTTTTTGCATAAATGAACGTCAAAATTACAATTCTAGTGCTTTTGGAACCTAGACCCTACAGATAATAAAAACTAACTCACTTACCGAAATAAGATAATTCACACATAGGCTATGATACCGTGAGATACTTCAAGAAATCTTTAAAATCACGCACAATTTTTAAAAATTGTTTGAAATAAGGAATTTTTTTAATAATTTTTTTTATTCCTAGCTATGATTTATTTTTGTAAAATAAATTCTGCTACGCATACCTCAAAATGAATTTGAAAATGTCCTTTCAGCCACCCTTGTTAAATTTCCTGAAAATTATGTAAATTATTTTGTTTGTAGTCCTAAAAAAGAAAAAAAAATTGTAATTCTGACATGCTACGATTGGGGGGGGGGGGGACGCATTTTCGTCTCGGGGGAAGAGAACTATACAAATTGAACGTAATTTCGCACATATATAACATAATGAATTGTTTTGGTGACGTGCGCCCTACGGACTGTTGGGAACTGCACCCGGCCGGAAGGTATCTGGGAGGACCACGACTTGATGAACAGCAGCAGGAGGAGGAAGATAACTCGACCAGCAGAAATAGTTGACCACGCGAGGGACGGCGCCAGATTTCGATCAGCAGGCGTCGTTAATTCTGATTCGATAGCGGAGCTCATTGCCTGCGCGAGTGGAGCGTCGCGCGGTGGACCACGTCAGAAATTGCCATTGCTGCGTCCTGTCACGTCGGCCGTGCAACCAATCAGCCCGCGCCACATGCTTCCGCCAGTAAATAAAACATAATTACTGAACGGCCACTCTTCGCCTGAGCCGGTGGTTGTCGAACTGTGGTTCGCGGACCACTGGCTCGGTCCTAGGTTGTCCGCGAACAAGGGCGAAGCCCCTCGCTCGGAGATCTATTTCTGCAGTGGATACAATGAGATTATATTTAAAAGCAAATACAGGGTGAGTCCTTTAAAAGAGGCCCCGTGGGACGTGTGTAAAAGAGGAAATACAGTCCAGTGTGACAACAAAATACCTAGAGTAGGTGCTGGAAGTGGCCGCCATTGACCTCGAGGCAGGTGTGCAGACGACACCAAAAGTTGTGAAAGGCACGGGCGAGGACATGCTGCGGGATGGCATCGATAGCTGTCCCACGGGCCATCTTTTAAAGGACTCACCCTGTACTACGAATTGTTAATAATGCATGTATAATACACAGTTGCTCAGGAAAGAGTGAAAAGCGTAGGTAAGTCCCCAACTTTGTAAAGTAGCGATGGTAAACATTCCCATATTTTCAGCCTGACACGTAGTACTATTTACATACATTGTATAGGTTAAAAACTTACATTATAGTTTAGGAAGTTTACCAGGAAATGTTTTTACAGTGTACGATCAAAATGTTTTCTGCCATCATTCCAGACATCTTCTGCCACTCGCGCACTTTCTCGAGGCCCATCTGGCCACTCTTTCTTTCTTCTCTCCCGTCAGCCGCCGCGAGTAGCTGCAGTTCTCGATCAATGTGTGTCGTCACTGCATCACACTTTCCTACGGAAACCAGAACAAGTTCCGGTGCGACGCCTGCTCTCAAAAATAGCAACTACGACGTAGGCAGGGAAGTTATTCACTCGTTCGACTAAATGCTTAAACTTCTGATATCAAAAATAAACAATTGAAAATTCACAGCGTATATTTCATTACGATTTACCAACCGAAGAACTGCCAAGTTAAATTGCATGCTCCTAATACCCTGCATCCCGCAATGCGACAGTTTTAAGAAGTAAAAGCATCCTCCGAGGGCGAACTTATTGGCGAAACAACTGTTATACAATTTTAAAAAAATGCAACCGAAAGTTTCGTTAACCAAATGAGGTGGCGCAGTGGTACATTACTGGACTCGCGCTCGGAAGGATCCGGGCTCGATTCCCGACTCTGCTATGATTTCGTATTTCCAGAGTTTTTCTAAATCACTCCAGAATACTGGGACGGTTCCGTAACACAGAGTCTGGCCAATTCCTTGCCCATTCCTGTAATGTCGAGTGCATCCCTGCCAAGACCATGTCGTTGTTCGGGGCACTCAAAACCGAAATTAGTAAGTCACTAACTAAAACGAGTGTGTAACACGCAGATATTAAAATTTAGGTTTTTTTTTTTAGAGTTGTTTTTAAGAAATACTTTCCTAGACGTTCGAGCAGGAAGAGGTGATGGTTATAAATACTTAAGTTTCGGATGGATACGTGATTTCACCGAAAGTAAAAAAACTGGAAAATACAATTTTTAAACAGAACGTAAAAAAAAAAGAAAAAAAAAGACCACTTATATTATTTTATTTACCCTACATGGATTAACTCGATTAACACGAGGTGGTTTTTGCTGTAAGTATATACGAAAATCCTTATATCACCTGCAAAATATGATGGGACCACTTCTAGGGGTTTCGAAGATTGAAATTTAACATACTTCATTAACACAATAGACTGCACGAGAGCTACCATTTAAATTCACAACGTGATTTTTCTCATTAGGGATAACGTTCATTGAAACGAACAAAAAAAAAACCGTATTCATTTGCATTACAGACCCTTCAATTTCAAGCAGTGCCCACTCCATTTTAGAGGTTCACGACATATAATATTTATTAGTTTAGAGAGCTGCACAAATGTTTGATTCGGTACTTTTTCCGATATATAATATATATATATATATATATATATATATATATATATATATATATATATATATATATATATATATATAGACAAACTTCAGCCAATGATACCAGCCTATACATAAAGATTTACAAAAAATGACCCGTCACCCAGGCTTTGCTGTTTTGCAAACGTTTGCTGATACTTTCTAGAAGCACCATTTTGTCTTTCCAACACGGTAGCACAGGACTCGACATATGACAGTTCACATACACCTGAAGGAGTCTTGCACATAATGGGTAGAACAACAAGGAAATTCGCGTACATTTGCAGTAATTCGTACATGGCCAAAACAACTGGCAAAGACGAACAAGTTTACATTTGCACTTTCATAACAGATGTCCTTTTGATTGAATAAAATACTTTTGAAATCTATTCTAGTTGCATAAGAACTACAGGAAGTGTACAAACATCTCAAAAACACCTACTTACACGAGCAAATGTTCCTACGCCATATCTTATCCACGTTGTTTCTAACAGTGCTACTACTGGCAGGGAAACAATAATGCTGGCGGCATTCCGTGACTGTTGACGATCACCGAAATCACTGATTGATGATCAGCGTTCGTCACAAGTAAGGGAACAGTCAGTAAATATTGGGTTCGTCAGTAAGTATGCATAGTTTCGGAACACTCGCCAGCGGTATTCATTAAAATTAAAGAAAAGGGACTTCACTTCGAATTTAAGGTGACATATCAAAATTTTCTCTTTCTATTTAAATGACAACTTATGCGCAAAAAAAACATGTTAAAACAACTTAGATTCTGTTTATTTTTGTGTTGCTTTTGTACAGGATTTCAGTCTAATGATGTTACAATATGCACATCTGTAAATCCCTTTGAGAACCTACGACTTGTATCGCCCACCAATACATAGTTATTCTGGCACTGCACGATGTCTGCAGTTTCAGTAAACTCGGTACTTTCAGTAATCAATTACAGGGTGCCACGCAGCCTACGCACGGAAACGAGTACCAGGGACCATAAGTACCCGTTAGTAGTATCGGAACAATAGCTGGCATTCCTTATAGTACATTCACGGTTACCTCTAACTATTATGAAGTTCTGCTTAAGTTCTACTTCCATATTCCTCCACCCCATGGCAACAAAGCTTACCCAAGTCTGGAAAATTACACTAACGAGACAGCGCACCGTATTCGTGAGCACTCAGTTTAATAATCTTTGGCATAAGAACTATTCATTACCAACACACAAATTTTCTCTCTGTTTTTATTCATATTAATTATAAATGAAATATAATTTATAGTTAAAATACAAGTATAAATTGAATGTAATAAAACATAAGGTATTTTTATGTAAACTGAAGTATGAAACGCTTGTGATACATCAAATATTTAGGAAATAATCAAGTACGTAATATATGGGGTGAAGAAACCCGGAATAAACTATAAAGGGCGAGTGAAATATGCGAGAGTCGGAAGGCGGTTGTTGGAACACGCAGCGGCTGAATGTGATCGGGAATTTTTCTTGCCTGTCAACTTGGTAGCAACGACGCAGATCTACTAGCCTGACCGAGTCGGCGGTCGCGGACTCGAACCCGGCAATCGCAGTTGATGATGCTTGGAGTGACGGGTGAGGAGTGGTGGTATTAGCTGAAGTGAGGGGGGCTACCCCCCCCCCCCCCAGCGTGGAAGGCAATATCGCTGCGGGATTAAACCCTACGTGCAGTCGCTCGGCGGGACGTGTCAACATACACCCCCCCCCCCCAATCCTTCCCCAAACCCACCAGCGCCATATTCCGCTTTTCGCCATGTTTGTTAACACGGGCCCTCCCGCGCTACGCGACTTTCAACGCCGCGCCCCCCCCCCCCCTTCCCCTCTCGAACCCATCACCTTATTATCCCCTAGATTATGTATGATTCAATATTATCGGCCGTACAGTTGCTTTAATCAGATTATTGTTGAATCGGGCCAGCAGTATTTGGTTTCGGAGCCGGTGGCGGCGCGCTCATACGCAGTGGACGTGTTTGCACAGCAGCGCTTTGTGAGAACCGGCTTTGTGCACGCAGTGCCGCCTGTTTGCGGCCTTCTTGAGGCCCGTTTCATCCCCCCCCCCCTCCTTCACCACACTCTTGCACTTGTGGCGCTTCTGATTAATTGGTTTTCCTTGCAGGAGAAATTTAGCACGCGGGAACACCTCACAATTAATCGGGCGATGAGGAAACGTAGCATAAATTTTAAAGGCAATTTATTTACTGCTGTCGAAAAAGCACAAGAAGCGTTCAAATTGTCAATAACTCACACTTCCACGAATGGCGCCTCTAACGACCTCAGAGAAAATTCCCGGTCAGCACTGACGCTCGAGATAGAAATAATATACAAACAGGGCCACTGCGGGTAAGGCAGGTGACGGCGTGAAATAACAAAATTTTTGACTCACGTGCAGCCTGAGTTCCCATACCAAAAACTAAATAAATAGTCAAAATTAAGAAAACGTAGGGCATGACGTATTGTGGTGGAACAGAAACTAACTGTAGGAAAACTCCTGCGCACAGAGAAATAACAAGTAAGCTAGCGCACCGAGAAACGGAAGTTACTGTTCTAACATAGTCTAGAAGGTTCTGGTATTCCATAGTCTAGAAGGTTCTGGTACTCACGTAATTTCGGGAATTGCGAGACTTTCCATCGTGAATGAGCCCGCTACCTGCCTTGCTCATCTCACATACTAATGCACGTTACGCGACCCTAACGCGGAAGTAAGTAATTTTGCAAGACATGACATCGGCTTGTCGTTTTACCTTAACTGCCGACTTGTAGTGACAACAATAACGGAATGGCCAGTGAAATTTACGGAAAACAATTCCCTATTTTCCTTCCCTTGGTGTAAAGAAAAAATTTCCCAAACTACTGAAAAAAAAATTAAAACCTTTCTATTTGAGATCCCGTAAGCTTAGGCTTATACTAACAAAAAATATTTTAATTTTGAATAACGTTAAATATTTCGAAGAGGAGACTCGCTGCTTCCGAAATGCAATTTAAGATAGTTTATTCAGTTCTCGTTCACTAAGAAATGTAATGACAGGAGCATGGAGATCAGCATATTAATGTGTTAGAGGTGAGTTTTGGGTACGTAAATATTCCGGTACAGGAACTGGGAAGAACTCGAGAAATGCAACCACACCTTTACAGTGGATAGCATGAGATGGTAATCGATTTAAATCACTTCACTGATCGTAAACAGTTATAAAGTTAACTTTCCAAAACCCTCTATAAAAAATTATTTATTTGTCTAAACCAGACATTAAAAATGTACAGCCAAAACATTTAAATTATATTGTTAGTAAAAACTTTAAAACACATTTCAATATTTCTTGTGTTTTCAACACACAAAAATAAGAGGTGAAACGAACAAAATTACTGTATTATAGTTAGCGCACTCTCCCCTCATTTTTTATTTTTTTATTTTTTCATTCATTCCCGACTTCTTTTCCCTAAAGAAGATCCCGACGCGTCGATATATCGAGCAAAGGTGAGCTTAACTACACTGAAAACAAATTAATCCAAAATAAATTAAACCTGATGGACGTAAAGTGGCGGTCTTCAAAGATCACATTATGGCATGTACCAATGAAACTTTCTGGTGTGTAACAAATAGTAGGTACGTTTTTATGTAGCTACAAACTAAGAGACTGAGTGGATGGCGACCAACACTGCGATAACCGAAAACATGCTTCAATAATATTTCGGCAAGTATCGAAGTCCAGGTTACCTAACCGTCCAAGTATTGTCAGTATTGTCTATAAAAAGTGTGGTTGCGTAACAGAAAAAAACACAGCACGAACACCCACGCATTCAACAGCGACCCAACTATCCAACATAAGAAAAAGCAAGACTGATCATGGCCGCCGTTTGACTAGAATGAAAGAGCATGAGCAACTCCACGCTTCCCTCCCCGAATTCCTATGCCCCCGAACCGTCCATATCCCACTACTTGAGTACTTGAGATTTTAATCACAACATTTTGTGACAAAATCATGATCGCGCTAATACACAATCTACTAATTTCAAATAAAAAAAAGAGAAGTTTTTTATTTCAATGGCATCTGTATATTTTAGAAAGAAAGAAAAATTGTTTTGGGTATCGTGAACGTTAACAATGTCTACTGGTTCTTAAGACAAAACACAAACAGTAATTTTCTTTCGTTTCCAAGTAGGAGCTCTCCCAGCGTAAAGCTCAATTAGATGCGCAGAAACTTCAGTGAAAATTAAGGCCGTCCTATCGACATGGGAAACAAAGGCAGCTATTACAGCTATTTACCGCGTTTAAGGCCGAGAAGCTCCGGGGCAATAAGGGCGACACTACCATGCAGTGTTATTGTGCAGCGTGTACCTATACATTCTAAATTATAATCAGTGGAAACTACTCGAATCAGTGAAAATGGATCCACTTAAAATAAGTGGAAAATCACTGATTGTTTCAGTGAAAAAAATTCTCCTCTGAAAGAATTAGTGATGTGAAACAATCTCACCGATTGAAGTGACGGCCGAGTGCAGTGGCAAATTAAATATTGTTTTTTATTGAATGTAGCCAAATAATTACGTCAAATAAACATATTTTCTATAGTTTACTGGTTACCTGCACAATTTACCGCCATTTAAAAAAATAATAATAATAATTACTCGCACGCTCTTTCCACTTCGATTTTAGGCCGTTACCTTACCACATGCGCTGCCAAGCCAAGTTGAAATAGTAAAAGAGAAATATACGTCATATAATTCTCATCGAAAACCTGAAGATTTAAAATGTATGCCCTTTCTTTTCGTTTGTAGTTTAGTTGGTACTGTTAGGATTGTTAAAACGAATAGTCCACATGCATGCATTCTCTTGACCACATTAAGTGCAGTTTAAACCTTCGAACAGAGCGCTGTGATGATTACATGAAAACGGAATGAAAGATGTAAAAACGAAATAAAAGGCTCAATTGTGTTTTGAAAGACAAAACAAATTTTAGAAAATATTTTGCATTGTTTTTATTAGTTTATTCGTTGTTATTTCACTTGAGACACGTTGTTTAACAGCCATTTTTAAACGTTGTTTGACGGCCATTATTAAATGTTGTTTAACTGATCCATCAGTAAAAAATAAACCACTGGAAAACAGTATTTAAAAAAAACCGATGAATCAGTGGAAAATGTCACTGAATCAATAAGTGATGGAAATCTGGCATTTTTTCACTGATTCATCAGTTAAATTCACTGAAGTGACTGTTGAATCAGTCAGGTACTGTTAACTGATTGGAGCAGTGAAATTCTCACTGATTCTGATTTAGAGTTTAGGAATTAAGGCGGCGACTCTGTCATTTTGTTGATAGAAAGTCTGTAGTAAGGTTCAATGCAGGAACCTTAAGAAATTTTTTGTTGTATCTGACGAGAACAATCTGAGATACAGCGCAGAAAAAAAAAGCAGTTTTTAGCAATGGAGGAGCGCTCCGAAATGACATTTCTAACGCGTGTGATGCCTTTAAAGCACTTTGCACGTACCTACGTACAATAGTTTCGTGGGAGAACCTGTATTTCAAACAGACTGCAACCCAATTCAAGAGCAAAGTAAGCGGGCCGGGTAGTCGGTTACACAAAGGCAGTTCTGGTGACCGAAGTGCTACCGAATCGACAGTGTTTGTGTCGGTCGTGTGCGAATGTACAGCGAGTCCTAGGTGCAATACGATTACTCGGAAGAGCTCGGCAGGAACGGCGTGCGGTGCAATGTTGCAAGGTAAGCTGTGTTTTACTCTGTGCTATACCTAATCGTTAGATATAGGAAAAATTCGCGAATTCATTCCAGGACAAGAGAGATCTCCAACACGCGTACACTGAAGTCACCTTTGCAATTGTATCAGAAATTATTAGACACGCCCTGGACGACTCCGCGTCAATAGCCGACTTACAAAAAACCAGGAAGTGAATCCCGTACTGTCAAATGTGGGTAACAATCGGTTAGCACCCAATGAACAAACATCTGAGGTTCCACTGTACAAAGGATTGTGGAGTCTAGCATACAGGTCATTGAACTCGCGAAATTTTACTAATCGTTTGCTAGTTTACACATCGGCCACGTAAAACGCAGCAGTGCAGCTGACGTCACATCGCGTCCGCAATGGATGCCTCGCCGCTCTCTCGTGAGTGGCCGCAATACATTCAGTTTCTCCCAGCTCCACTCTTGCTCCTGGTTCCTGCTGCGTACGCCGAGTGTGTACAGTACTTAGCAAGGGCCAGTTTACCTTGCAACACTTCACCACTGCCTGGCAGTTGTCAGTCCGAATACTACGACGAAGACGCTAAAATTTCAAGACGAATCGCGAGCAGTGCTGACTAGTAAAACGACCACGTTTTTTTCGCGAAAAGATTACGCGGAGGCTAGACTTCAGTATCCTATGTGCACTCCTGCAGTCTTCGTGTGATTGTTGGCCGCTTGTCTTTGTGTGAAGACAAACTGTTATATGAGCACTGTTAAAGATTTCCGTATATTTACGGAATGCTTTACGGAAATGTACAGTCTATATACGGAAAGGCAATCCGTAATGACGAAAAACGGAGTTAAGTTCGTAAATACAAAATACGGAAAGTCTCCGTATTCCTTTTGGCTTCGAGCTACGGGGACGAACGATGCCGATTCTACACGAAATTTTCTTCGCCACTGTAACAAGAAAATTAAAGTTTCTGCGGTAGTTAAGGTTATCCACGCGACAACGACCTATTATTTCGAACACTAAAAAATTGCATCAGGCGTCTGTAACATTTGGCAACACTACAAATACACTAATTGTAATACAAACTGAATTCCTGCTTCTCTCTTTTGAATACAAATATCAAAGTTATATCACACTTTTCAAGCGAGAGTTGTAGTTGAATGGTTAGTCGTAAACTGGTAATTTTTTGACTTGGGTTCAAACCTCGCTTAAGTACAAAATATTTTAACTTTTTTAATATCATTTTTTATACACGGCAGAACACCCACATAACAAAAATTAAAGAAATTTCCATTATTTCTTTTTATTTTAAACGGAAAGCACAGAAAACTAACTTGGAAATTAACGGAGAGGTTCCGTGAAATTGACGGAAAGTCCGTTTCTGAAAATCAATGAATCCGTAATTTTACGGAGAGTTTACGGACACTTTTGGATAAATTTTTACCAGCACATTTCCGTAAAATGAAGTTTTTTTTTTTCCGTAAGTGAGCCAATCAGTATTATGTTTCTCCGGTACTAACTGTGCGTGATTCGCGGGCAGGCAGATAAGTCGCGTAACAATTCAAATAATCCAATCACGAAAGTGGTTCTGAACTAAAGTTCGTTGGAACACAAGTCGTCTTGAAATTTTTTCGCGAAAACTAGTGCCCCTATAATTACTGCAAAGTAGACTATGTTGCATTCTATGTTATGAGGAACAATTTGAGTACTGTAAATAGTAGCGGGACACACCTCGTAACATAAGTCAAGAGGCCCAAAAAAAAAAAAAAATTCAAAACGGCCCCGAGCCCATTCTGTGCTAGAAATGTTCTGATTCAGTCTGCACTTCTCGCCCAGTGACACAGCAGCCAAAACACTTTCCACTTTCATCGTGCCAATATTCGTTAGATCCAGTAAACTAAGAGGTGTAAATAATTACGATTCTAATTAATTAGAAATATGTTAACATCCTACGAAGAACCGGGTCAGGCCCAGAGCTTGCAGGAACAACGATCTTCTTCAGTGCAGTACTGTTCATAAACCTTACAGACCTCAACATCAGAAGCTAAAACGTGGAAAAACACAAAATTAAAGAGTTGCACAAGCATTGTGTTTAAATATCGAAAATTTATGTGTGTTACGGTGTAACACACAATACAGTGACAATTTTAAAAATTAAGAACGTGCTCTTTTCTTCGTTAACACGAATAAGCGGTTTAAATACATTAACTGATATTCCGATTTCTCAAAACTATGTCTTCAGCCGTACCAAATTGATTTTTTACCAGAGTAATAAAATATATCGTTAAATTAAAAACCCTGTTAAATCTACCCAAAGTAAATCTATCCCGTTTATACTGAAACTCCTAGAATTGTGCTCTCTTTGTTTGCATCACTGCGCTCCCATATCATATTATGTCTCAAAATATTTCATCTAAAGTTATTTATAATACGAATTTTTGTTTTACTATCTTATGTTCGTTTTCATCATTCCCTCAAATTTTTCTATTTATTACAAATGTTCTACATGGACAATGGCACCTCCGCCTCTGATTTTTTCTTTAATCTTATTATACTTTCCTTTTTCCTTTACTTTCTATAATAGTTCTTGATTTGTTACTTTGCACTTTATCTCTCCTACCTCGTAATTTCCTTTTGTTTTTTCTTCACTACTGAAATTATTACTTTCCCTTCATGTGAAAATATATTTTCTTCCTTACAAGGCTGACTTCTAAAACTTGTTACCTGCAATAAATCTTACTGCCCTGATATCACGTCGACTTAAACGCCCTTTTATTTATACAACCAATCATTTACTTATCCTATTCATCTTTTCGCATTTTGTTCTTTACAGCAACGTTCAGATACCCTAGCATTTCGTCCGAAGATCTACCCCCCCCCCCCCCCCCCCCCTTTTCATTTTCAACAAACCGCACGAACACCAAAAATTATTAATTTCCATCCACATACGCATTATGCAATTTTTGCTTATACGTATGTGTTCCTAAGGACAAACACCGTGATTTTCCTAGTTCTCTCCCAATATCTGCCTCCTTCTGTTAATGCCTCTCCTACATTCACTCTTACTCTATGAACAACCGAGATTTTAATCAGTTATTTTTCCTCTGGAATCAATTTTTCTCATATCCTTTGAGTATGACCATCAACTTGTCGCACTGTTTTCTTTACACGATGAGTACGCGTTAATAAACGTTAGATCCGCATTTTAAGTGCTACCTGAGTCACAAGTTATATGCATTCAAGATTTAACAGTAATGTCTGCACAGTATGCAAAATGAATCTCTCGCTGTTGGAAATAATCAACTCAGACACGCTTATTTCACTATAATTTACATGACGTGAAAGCATAACTGGGGTTTAATGACTAATTGTTAATCGACATGTTGAAACTGACGACGAAAGTCACCTTGTCATGAAGTTGTCACTATGCTATATCTAAATTAAGTTCTGCAGTATGTAGCAGGCGTAACAACATTAAACCATACGGCTACCGCGATCAAAGGGTCCCGCCGATTCCTCAGCACGATCCACACCCGGAATGCGTTGCTGGAAAATATAGACCGTTCACGGTAAAGTGAGCACTTTTTGAAGCTGTATCATCAGACATAATAACCAATAAATACATTTCATTGTGGCCTCGGACTTTTGGTCTTGGGTATGGTGAATGTATACACTGTGTTTATTACTAACATGGCAGGGTTTACATTAACAAGTAGTGGAAGGATATAAATTAGTTGAAAGAAAAATGTAACTAGGACTTCCAAAGTGCTCACTTTACCGTGAACGGCTTATACCTACATTCAATACCTCCCCTCATGTCTGCAAATAAACAGGTCATATTTTTCAATTTAGCGATAAATTATAATACCGTAAATGATAATTTCGTAGTGCAGTTATGTAGTCGATTCTGATTAACGCAAAACTGCTACGTAATATTCGTTCACAGATTCATTTACAATTTTTTTTTATGGTTCTATAGCATTACTCACGCTGTATATAGTCAACAAAACCATGTTTTTCCAAGGCACAGGTGATGGAAAAAAAGCGAGGTGGCGGGCGGTTGTCTTTCTGCAAGGCAAGCGTGCAAACCACAGCAGTGGCGAGGAAGCAAGGCCAAAAGAGAAGGTACAAGGTTAGAGTAGAGAAGTAGGGAGGGGGGAATCCCCCCCCCCCCCCAACATCATTACCGCTCGCGTATTCGTCGCTCCGAGTCCGCCGCGGCTTCGGCAAACACCGGCGACCGTTTGTATTTGTCCCGCGGCCCGCTGTTTATATAATAATCGTGTTTATTTTAATTAAATTCGTCGTCTCGCTCTCCGCGCCCGTGCCACTATTTGTGGCGGTAATTTAATGTTAATATTTGTCCGGCCCGTCCTACCCTTCCTCCCAAAACACCCGAGCGCGTACACGATCCTGACAACTGCCAAAGCCGGGGGGTTGGTTCGCGTTGTTGATGAATGGGATCTTAACGCGCCTCCAACCCCCCCCCCCCCTTCGGCCATTGGCCACTGTTGCCATGTAATTAGCCGTAATGCCATGCTAAATGCCGACAACACGGTATTGTAGCTGGGCTATGGGGAATAAAGCCCCCGCCCCCACCCTCTTCAACCATTCTAACGTCAGGGAGGGCCACCCTACCCGACTACCCTTCCCCTTAAGGCCTAATGTTGGCTGCCATGTTTGTTTAGTTTTATTTTATTGCCAACTTAAAAGCGCTACGATACATAATTACAAAAAATAGTTCTCTGCACAATACAGTAGAATTTAAAATCAAATATGAAACAGAAATCAATACAAAAAATATAGCCTATATTCAACCGGGAGAATTACTATGCAATTATGTCTAACACTGTAAGAAATGTAGCGGTAGAATACTATTAAGGAATCTGTCTGAGTAAACAAAGAACTATTCAAACATGAAAGCATACGACAGTGTAATTTTAGGGTTGCCCATTATCAAAAAGTAAACTATGTATTAGGATGTAATAGTTCCAGTTTTTTTGTTCTTAAATTACGAAATATTTTTGATAATAAAATCATAAAATTAAGAATTTAAAAAAAGTATAAAATAAAAGGAAAGAAAACCATAACGAGAAAATGTGAAATTTCTGCGCAGAAAGTAATACTCCGCCCCTAAACCCCGCGACACAATTGAATGATGAACACAGTTTTTGAAACTACACTCGCCAAAAAACATTTCTGAAAAAGGAGATTGAAATTACGGAATACTAAATGTGCGAAGCAAAAACAAATCCGAAAAAGAAATTTTGTTAGCGTCTTAAGAGTAAATTCTTCTGATATGCATGCCGAGTTCAGCGAATTTTAAAATACGAAATACCGTTCTATAAATCTACCCCACCCGTTATTATTTCCACTATTTCTTGCCATCAATAAACGATAACGGAAGAAATTGTAGTTTTAGTTTCACCAAAAAGTGCACTATAGTTTTATAACCAATATACACAAGCCGGCAGAATAATTCCGAACAATATACCATTCAGACAAAACTTCTTACGACATTCATATTCTAGAAAAAAACAGAACCACCACTTGCACACACGGCACAAACTACACATTACTGTTCATCTGTGTGATTAAAGACTCAAAAAGTTTTCTCTCAGTTCTGCGTACGTCTACATTCGTGAAACCACAGAACTTTATAGATAAGAATGATGTTAAATTAATTATGAAGATCTAAACAGACCACTGTTTACAGAAGTAATTCCGCTGGGGAAGAGGCAAGAGCACAAGTCCTTTAATTTAATTTACGTAAAGTAGCCTGTCTGGTATGGATATACACGCGTGAGCAATTACGTTGATTAAACTGTCCTCCCCCACTTATTTAACATGTAATACAGTTCAATATAGGTTGTTCACGGTAAAATTAGAACTTTTGGAAGCCCTGCTTAAGATCTACTTGTATGCAAGTTATGTATTCTTCCGCCTTACGTAAACTTAACATTGCCATGGGCATCATCACTTTATTAATGCGTCGGTCAAATGAAACTGTGAAATTTTTAGGGAAGTAAATATCATACAAATCAGCTCATTTTCACACTTCAATGCATTAAAAAAAAATAGAAATCGAAATAAATAATTTATGTTATCACAAATGGTTACCTAACACTTTTTATTCGACGTTAAGATGTGGGACTACTTTCCATCCGTCGTTACCAACTTTACTAGGCACATGTCACTCAGTGCGCCCATTGAAATATATGCAGGCAAGGTCAGTAACAGTAACACGGCCTTTAAAACAATCCGCTGGTAAATATTTTCAACCCTACGAAGGTACTCCAAAGCAGTGAAAAAAATATTCCTCTGCGAGCTTCATTAGAGTCCTGGTGATTTTACGAAGGCCATATTCGAAATCGATTTACTAACATGCGGTGAATTCCAGTTCTCCGGGAACTGACTCTTCCTCTCTGTGCGATCCGCCGATTCGTCAGAGCTACGGCTTACAAACAGAATTCCCGGGTTTAAGTTTGTTCGCGGTGGACACTAATCACTTGTTGGTAGACAGATATTGTGAAATGGCCACAAACGAAAATAAAATGTTACAACTGTGCCAATAATCCCTTCAGTGTGCGCATGAAACCAACACGGACATATTTCAGTAGCAACTACTTTTGATCGCATGCGTTTTGTGAGTACAATAGAACCTTGTAAGTCGGCCCCCTCTAACTCGGATCTCCGGATAACCCGAACCGATTTAGAGGAGAAATTTTAAAAAGTATAAAAATATGAAGGTTACGAAGCGATGCACCATAATCACAGAGAGAGTTAAAGGCAGAATAGTTTTCATCGGTGCTCATAACCGTACTGTACTGTACGCCGAAGGCGTATTTGCTGGGACTGTACATGTTTGTGATGTGTGGTAACGAGTTTGTAATCTGTAGATGTGTTTCAGAATGTGTTTTGTTCAATGTAAAGGGGGTTTTATACAAGTATGTTGTCTTTTATTGATTTTTTCGCACATTCTCCGGTTAAGTCGGAATTTCGCTATCCCGGATCGGCTCAGGCCCTAATCGATCCGACTTAATGAGGTTGTAATGTATTAATTTTTCCCCCGATACTTCGCTGGAAAATATATCTTTGTGGCGAAAACAACATTTTTACTGTCATCACTCAACTTTTGCGGCCTTTAAATATTTGTTTTATGGCAGCTACAACAAATGTTGTGTACACAAAAGAAAGTTTTACAGGGTGAAAATACAACAGAACGCTTAGGGGCTACCCAATTTTTTTTTTAAGTTTTTGCCAGCTCTCGTTTTTTTTCTTTTAAACTCTTCATTTTAAGAAAATCGAAGGTAAAAAATTTACTGTGATCCTCCGTAAAATTATGAACATGTTTCTTCATTTTTAAACAAAAGGGCTTACCAAAAATCTCGCACATATTTCTGTGGATACATGGAACTTTTCCATAAAGTTGCCGTTTAGTTTTTCAGTTTTTCTGTACGTCCGGTTTACAAAAGAAATTCCGAGGAAAAAAAAAACTCTCCAATATTCGTTTTGCGGGTATTTTTTTCATTGTGTACAAAAAAAAAAAAAAAAAAAAAAAAAGGAAATTTAAAAAAGTTAAAATACTTTACTCTGGAGCGAGAATTGAACACGAATGAAAAGTTCTGGAGTTCATAATTCTTAACACTCGCCTACGAGTCAGTGACAATGAACGGTATAAATACTGTAGTTTTAAAATTGTGATTTTTTTTTCTGTTTCTAATGTTGTTACCTGTTACGGGATACCTGATGCTAAGCCATATCTCTATGTGGCGTGAGTATCCTATCTGCCGCGCAGAAACTATTATTTTATAGTTCCAATGGCGAAGAAAGTTTCAGATACAGACTCGCCATTTTTCCTTCCCGGAAATTGAAGCTGAGGAAATATGGGGACGTTACGTATTTTGTAATTAAGGCGGTCGTCTAGCTGGCGCTTGAGATACGATGCGGCGTCTTTGAAAAAGCGTAAGTTTACCTACGAAAAAAAAAAAAACTTGTTCCAGACGATGACGGAATTGTGCTTTTGGATATCACGCACATTGGAAACATTACTTTCATGCTCTTCGGAAAAGCTGAAAACGGCATTTTCAGGCTGCTGTATCTCAAAATACACGAACCGGATACATACGAAACTACAATAGAGGTGTGTATTGGACTTTGTTGCAGAGTAGCATCCAATAAAATGATAGTGCCACCGGTCAAAGCCACATTCAGGCCAGTCGTCAACGGAAAGACTGCACGCCAGCTGAGCGTCTTGCGCGTAGAGGTGATACCCCTTTACATACGCCGTTCGGCGTCGTCCTTAGCGCTTCATCGGTTTTTGCCACACTCACGCGAACATACTCCTCACAAGGCGACCGTCTTAAGGTGATATTTCCATTTTTTTTTTTTTGGAATCTAGTTATCATAGAGGTTTCGAAAAATGCTCCTTAATGCAGTTGTTAGTTGTCCAATCACTATAGTTTTCAATATGTAACACTCAAATTCCGACACAAGATTGTTATAGGCAGGTTCAAAGTGTTCAATTAAGAATCTAAGCACGGCACACTGCATTTCTGTTACAAGCTACGAAAGGAACAAAAATAACTTAAAGTTTATGGTTTAAACTAATTATTAAATGAATATTAACAGTTTCGCTTCGGATGAACAAAAATATATTTACGACAAGTCTGACCCCTATTTTCAATACAATTCAAAGTGCCAATACTCGCTCACCTGTTTATAAATCGCCCTCGTACTGAATCAGAATGTTCTGCAAACAATACAGATTGCATTAAACGCAATATTGACTAGGGGAAAAAAAAAAAATTCTAGCAGCAAAGACCAATTACTGCAAAATTAAGGAAATTTAAACTTCTGAGTGTAAAAAAATCACCACCTCGAGGTGCTCAGCTCCGTTTTTCGTCACTATGAATTCTGTTCGGTTACCGTAATTACACCCATCAGTAAGAATCTCCGCGAATATATGAACATTTGTAACAGTGTTCCCGTGAACACTCCAGTCCACGATCTCGTTAAAATACGAGCAGTTAGCAAATATAACTGTTTTCCAGCGACTGATTTTAAACATGTCGAATTAAGAAATGAATAATCTCAAGCAACATTGCACAGGCGAGAATTATCCGTCTCGTTCTTGGAGTGTACACAGTCCAAACTCAAGTGTACCCGGAGCACGCAACCATAAAAAAATATTTTTACCACTTTGACAATTACAATTTACGATCATCTTTTACCGCTTTCTAACTGTAGGCAAAGTTCTCCTGCGCGAACCCAACAGCCTGCGGAAAATGACATCGACAGACAAATAAGGAGGTAAGACAGTAAAAACATCCGACTGATTTGCGAGTTTCTACTGAAGTGTGCCTCAGGGCGTGCTGCAGCAATTACTGCGCAAAGATACACAGAAACGCTAACGGTAAGTTGACGAACTCTTTCGTCACGGCCTGAAATTACTGTTAAAACGGTGTTTTTCTCGTTTCTTTTCTTGGGCGGATAAATGAGGGTTAGCCTTTTCCTCTCTCGCTGCAGGTCAACATTACACGTTAACTTTTATTCTGTCCGTTTACTGCCGTACACGCACAAAAGAATTCTAAAATTATTCTCGCAAGCATCACCAGCAAAGGCAATTATGCACATCGGTTCAAAAACTCCATATTTCGTAAGTTTTATCACATTTATTGTATTAAGGGGCCCCTAGTTGTCATACGCGTCTCATTGTTTCTCTGCAAAATAAGCAGTTTTGAAAGCCCTGCTTAAGATCTACTCGTATGCATGTTGTGTATTATTCTGCCTTACGTAAAATTAACATTGCCATGGGCCTCGTCACTTCATTCTTGCGTCGGTCAAGTAAAACTGTGAATTTATTAGAAAAACAGATATTTTACAAATCTGCTCGGATACGCTTCGGTGGGAGGAAAAAAACACCAGAAAACAAAAGAAATTATTTTAGGTAATCACAAGCCGTTACTTAACACTTCTTTATTCGACGATAAGATATAGAAGTACTTTACCTCTATCGTTACCAACTTAACGGAGCACATATCACTCAGTGCGCCCGTTAAAATATATGCAAGTAGGAGCAGTGACTTTCTTTCTTAAGTTTATTTCAAAAGTGATCTCTTTATAGGGAACAGCCTTTATTCAGTAGTGTCTACTCTATTTTTGAAGGAGAAGAAGAAGAAACAACTATGAGTAAGGTAAATTTTTCAGGACGGAAATATAAGTCAATATTTCGTTGCCTATTCACACGTTCGGTTAACGAAGTAGTCGTTGTAAGTAGTCGTTGAGAATTATCGTATTCCGTAAAACATTTTTTTAAACTATAGTGACCAAACTGCATCTTATCCCCCCCCCCCTTAATTACTGTATTAAAACCCCAAGAATTCTGAGGAGACAGAAGACACGCGAAGTTTGTTTATGTTATTTTCCATCACCGTCGCCGTACGACGGGATGTGACCTCGAGACGATTCAGTATTGTTTACTAGGCATTCCCCTTAAGGGGGCAGTATCCATCCCATCTTCGAATTTTCTTACAAATCTTCGTAATGAAAATGTATTACGAGAAATAAAAAATCAAAGCTAGACATGACACGGACAACTACTCAACGAATTTTTTTTTTTTTAATTTGAAGGGTTTCAAATATAACTGTATTTTACCATGTGGGACTGAAATGATCAAATAATTAGATAATGTTTGATAATGGATACAGATGTAACACTAATCATGTAAGAAAAATAAGTGGAATTTAGAAATAACTGTTAAAATGTGCTTGTTTTTTTTTTTTTTTTAAATATTGACTCCGAAAAATGAAGTTAATGAGGAAAACACGTAAATCCAAGATAGCAAGGATACTCCCCCCTCAACCACCTTAGAATGTAACTTTCGGCTGCGGAAATGCACATTCTCGAAGAGTACCACCGCCAATGGTGGGCGACTATAGACAAACCGGCAGCTGTAGCCCACCTGTTCACACGTGTGAATTCTATGTAGCTACGGCTGCAATAACGTCTGGAACACGGAGGTCATCATCGAGGTCTTGAGAGCCAATGAGGGCGATTGAGGTAAGTACTGAGCAGCGGCGGAGTACAACCGGGAAAATACGCCGCCAAGTGGCATCGTCCAGAACGATTCCACGTGCGCAAATTCGGGAGAGACACCGCCCGGAAAAGTGGTTAGTATAGGCGGGAGGCGAGTAGCCTAACCACTACCGCTTCACGATAACCAATCTGGACTTACAGAAAGAAAAAATCAACCGAACAGACAGCAAATAGGGTATTGAATTTAATAGAAACAAGTACAAAAATATTTGATTGGCATTTCAATAGACGTAAGCAACGCGTTTTCAACAACGACATGGTAAGACATTAAAGAACAGATGAATAAAATACCAACAGGGAAAAAAATGTAAATACATTTTATGGGCCTATTTGAATGACCGGAACATAATAGTACAAGATAATAGGATAACGTTAAAAAGGGAAATAAATCGCGGCTGTCCACAAGGATCAGTAATAGGGCCAAGTCTATGGAATTTATTAATAAATGATTACATAGTACAAAACAATAATGAGGATTCGCGGATGATTGTATAATATTGATAGACGGTAATATAAGAAAGGAAATAGAATAACGGACACAAAAAATAATGGATAAAACTTTAATATGGATGAAAGAGAAAAAACTTAAATTATCAGTAAAGAAAACAGCTGCCATAATTTTAAAAGGAAAACTAGATAAAAGACCGCAGTGATAAAGTATGACAAACAAACAATAAAAGTTAAAAAGGAAATAGTATACTTGGGCATCATTTTGGATAACAGATTAAGTTTTGTCCCACATGTTAAATATATAATAGAAAAAGTTAAGAATATATTTTTAAAATTAAAACGAACGGTATGGATTATCAAAAATTATAATAATAAAAATAAGAAAATAATATATCAGGCATTACACCGTAATATTATACAATATTCTAGCATTTGTTACAAAAATAAAATTTAAAATACAAACATTAAAAGAATTATAAGAACATCACAAATATATGTATTGATAAAGATAATGAATTTAACACCAACAACATCATATGCAAACGCAATAACAGTTAGTAAATAAATTCCAATAGACTATAGTATAAAATATAAAAATATGATATATCAAATCAAAAATGAAGTCGAAGAAACAGAATACAACGGAAATACACATAATAAGATAGTAGAGCAAAATAACATTTGGATTGAAAAAAAAAATAGAAATTATCAACCTATTAGTTTATAAGAATTAAAGAAAGAAATCTATAAACTAAGTGTTATAAATTGGCAAACAGAGTACGATGCAACAGAAACCGGCCTAAATACTAAAAATTATAATAAAAATATATAACAATTGTACGAAAGTAAAAGCAATATAAATAATAATGTGTTGAAAGTAATAACGGGACACTGTCAAATTAAAGAACTTTTAGATAAAATAAATAAAATTGAAGGCGACAGTTGTCAATGTGAAAATGAAGCTCAGACGGTATACCATATTCTGTACTTGTGTGACATGTTTAAAGAAGAAAGGAAAGAATTATAACAGAAATTAAAACCTTTTAATGACAAATGGCCATTACAAAAACATAATATATATGACAAAGAAATTGTAGAAATAATAAATGAAAGTATTAGTAAAATATATGATTTGGTAAAAACTATGAATGATGATTTAACTGGGTAGTCTAGGGAGCGGATGAGTGTGTGCTGGAACTAAGGGAATTATTGAGTGAGTCTATGTGTTTGTCTAGTGTTTTATCCTTTAAATTAAATAAAAACTATAAATAACTCTCTCTTTTAGATAAGAAACAGAATTTTCAGTAAATATTAAATATTGTCTGTGTAAAAAAAAAGGGGGGGGGGGGAGGGGTTCACGTAGGAGCGGAGCTCCATTCCCTCGTCCGCCGGGAAACGAAGGCCTGAGTGTCCAGAAGGGGTACTTCGATGTCCTGGACGATGCTTAGGTTGGAGCAGAACGGTTGGCGAAGTGGAAAAAAAGAACAAAATAGAATAGCACAGATAGAGAGGGGACTGGGGGCCTTCGGATTTGTGGGCGGGGCCATTCGACCGTTGGGTGCCATGACAGACCGGCCGAAAGGCTATTCAGCTGTGTGCGGGCCCAACGGCATATGATCGCGCGGACGGATTCGTGGGAATCCCGGTACCTGGTCTGTTCCAGCGGGGGCGGCCGAAAGGATTACCCGTCGTGGAGCTGTCTCGGTCGGGGCAGAATAGCACACCACCTTCCTAGGAAGTGTGAACGATCCTTTTGAATAAAAATAGAATTTGTAGCTTAAATTACGGGCGCCCAGACGAACAGCCACCCTCCCACAAAAAAAAAGTGAATTTATATAACTTTATATAACTGTGTTCGTTAAATTGTAGTAGCCATCATAGAATTGAACACCCTGGATGGCTGTACTGCTAAGTAGGGTTAATGAAATACATTTTTAAAAAAAGCCTGACCACTACATCACCGCGGCCCCCATGATTGGCTGGGGTGTATGTCACTTGTCAGAGGATGCTGTTGCATTCATTATCCCGCCAGAATTTAGAGCCAGGTAGGGAGGTAGGCGTAGGAATACGTCAAGATACATGTTCAACGACGGGAAACAGAAATGCTAAAGGCTACGTCCAGGTCAAAGACTTAAAAATTAGAGGAATTAGACCCCCCCCCCCCGCCCCCGCCCGCCTTTTTCACACTCCCTTCTCAGCCACACAGACTGGATTACACGTAATGAATCAGATACGTCAACATCTTTGCATTATGTTGGGAACTAGATTATTAGCATCCGCAGTAATGGCTAGTTTCCCCAGCCGGGTAAGCGAAAAAGAGAATAATTGAAATTCTACGTAACCGTACAAGACGCTCGAGGAATTAAAAAAATCCACTATTCTCACTCGATCACATATTACTATAGCTACGTCGAGTTTGAATCAAGAGACACTAGACGAACTGCGTGGAATATACCGAGGGCAAGCTGGAAACGAAGGAATATAAAAAAAATAAAATAAAAAAAAACCCTGGCAGAGGCCGCAATACTGTAAGGCGGCCAGATTACCGGCGAGACAGCCACAGAGGTCAGAGAACGGTGAAGGTCCGAGAGGCCAGGGGGTTCGGCAAAGTCGTCGCAGGTCACGAAAACTGATTTGCAGGCCCTTCCCGCCCAAAACCCCGCGGCGACGCTTTGCCGTTCTTTTTCTCTCTCGCTCGTCAAATGCGGCATCATCTCCTGACGTCGGTCTTTGTCCGGGAGGGAGGGGGGAGTCCCACGGCCGGACACACGACTTGCATATTGCCAATTACACCCCCCCGTTACACTCGCAAGTACGACGTCCCTTCCTCCTGGGGGCGATCCGAGGCGAGGCGAGTCCGAGCTGTCCCTCTCCGGAATGCCATTTCCAGCGGCGCGCTAATACCAAATGGGATTTCTCGTCCGTCGGCGACGACATCTTGTGTCCGGGCTCGCGAACACCCGACAAATGGATGAAAAATAAGGAGGGGGGAGGAGGTGGCGTCCGAGACTCTCTTACAGTCGACTTTGTATTTTGCTCCGTCCTCCAACCCCTGGTCGAGGCGAGGCGAGTCGAGCTTTGTGTCTTGCCAGCGAGCGCCCACAAATTGCCCTGCCAAATGCAAATGGCGGCGGTGATGCGCCATGTCCACCGCACAGTGGACTACACGTCTCCTTGAGGCGCACAGGATCGCCGTCCGTCGACTTAAACCCCGAGCCAAGTAATTAACCTTTCTCCCCCTCGAGTCTCATCAGCGAGACGACGGGTACGACATAACTAATCCCCATCTTTGAGCCCGGACCTCCTCCGCGCGTGGCCCACACAAAGGATGGAAAAATATATTATTTCTCTTCATATCCCCTTCCGGGTCGTCCGCGGCCACAAAGCGAAGTCATCACGACCCCAGGCGCGCCAGGGTGACGAGGCGGAAAGAGGTTTTCCTTGATACGCCGGCCCCGTTCGGCTTACAACAAAACTGCCCCCGGCGGGTTCACTTTCAGCCGAGTGGCCTAACTTCCTCTCTGCAAAGTGGCCAGCGCCTGGGTCGGGTGCTCGCAGCTTTCGCAGCTCGACGACGAACGACACCTCTGGAAACGCATTCCAACACGCTTCAAGCGATTGGATGTCAATGGTCTAGCATTGATTTTCAAAGAGAACCCACCGTCAAAGAGAACCCACGCCTCCCCCCAAGGGAGGCGTGACGACACTGCTAAGAGGGGCGCGGGCGCCGAGCTGTTCACTTGCACAGTTATTAAATAGAATTCAGACATTTTTTTATCGGACAAAATTATCAAACCATGTGCAGCACCTGAGCGACTAGTAAATGCGTTACTTTCCTAACTCGTGCGATAATAGCATTTATAGATTAGCGACGGATCCTTTCCATTTGGACATGGACTCGCTGCCAGAAACCCTTCCAAGAGCAGGCGTTGCAAATAAAAAATGATTCTGCTGCGAAATACGATTTTGAGAAGATTGACAAAATATTGTTTTGGGTCAAATACTTCAAAGTTTATCCCGATATAGCAGAGCAAGACCTGAGATTGTATTTACCTTTTTCAAGCAAATATTTGCGTGAAATGGTGTTGTGAGCAGTATTAGCAAAAAAAAAAAAAATGAAGTATAGAAGTAAACTCGATATTACCAGTGATTTAGGTTATGCAATTTCTTATATTAAACCAAGGATTGGGAATCTTGTTTTAAAAATATGCAAGCTCATCCGTCTCATCACCATTTATGCTCAATAAGCATTAAAATGTAATGATTACATAAAACCTTTGAGAATATTATTCGTTTTTGTTTTACCCTTATGGTGACGTTTTGTCACGGAGGAGGGGGGGGGGGTAGTTACTGTTTTTTGCAGAAGGGAGGCGTGATAAACTAAAGTTTGGGAACCCCTGCCATAGACTAAAGTTTATACTACAATGGACTGATGCTAACTATGATACTTATTGTTGCAGACTGCAGTACCAATCGTCGTTCTCCGAGTGCTGCAATGAATGCTGGTCCCATGCTGACGTGAGCAGTTCCACTGGCGTGCTATAGATGGCAAGGCGATCGATTTATTTACGTTCGCTCGTTCTTTTCCACGCACATTATTTTTATTAAATATAGTGTGACAGTATTAAACCATATAAACAAAATAAGTGAAGTGAAATATGTAATGCCGAAAAATATTTAACCAGATTTCAACTAGACTTTCACCTTAAGGATGAGACAAATACGCTTATAAATTCGCGTACTGTTGTCTCTCCGCCCCGGCGAATTTCCTAAGCAACACCGTTTTTACCTTGTCTGCCTCATGAAAAGTATTGATCGGAAGACATGTGGTGGAACAAATTTACAGAATATGCACAAATAATGCTAAAAACTTACTTTAATACACATAAACACTTGCGTGTATATGATGGAAGTCCACGTTTGAGGATTTACGGCTCGTGGTGGCGTAATTACCGCACAAATGTGTGTTTTCTTGGTTGACTGGCATCGTGGCGCGTCACAGTCCGCGGGAGTAGGCTAGCATACTGCCGGGCGCAGCTCAGCCGACTGGAGTTGAAGCCGCCGCCACCACCAAAGTTCAGCAGTGTTCCTTCCCCGAAGTGCGGCGGAAAGACGTGCCCAGCGCGCGCGCTTATGAATGGCTAGTTTGAATGTAACGGAGTTGATGTCACAGAGAATATTCACTGGATTGTTCTTAAACGTTTGTGAATACTGGTAACCCCTATACGGCTCAACTGGGTGAATTGATTTGCGACAGTGGCTTGTTATTTGTGGATGATTGTAGCTACCTCCATAGCGGGCAATAAAACCTGGCATCGGGGTCAGCGCTTGGCTGCGAGGTAAGTCTTCCATAGATGACAGTTCAGGTATAGGCTGTTCACGATAAAGCGAGCACTTTTTAAGGCCCTCCCAATAGGCATTAACAGCTAATAAATATATCTTATTGCAGTATCGGGCATTAAAATTTGAGGGGGATGGAACGTATACACTGTTTTCACTGGTCACATTGTAATGTTTTTATTAGAAAGCAGCAGGAAGCTGGAAATCTGATGAAAGGAAAAATTTATAAGGGCCTTAAAACGTGCTCACTTTACCGTGAACAGCCTATATTCAGTTTGATCGCTGGTTGTTAAAAATATATAACTCTTCAGGAGATGCAGGAACGTCATTTTGACGCTTTAAGTTTTCAGTTACAGTCAAGATATTTCTGTGATGCATAAAATAAGCAGTTTAAGTATTTCTGCAGAACTTAATAACGAATCGCTTCTTAATTTCTAATGAGACATTTATCAGTAAATGTTAGGTGGAACATTAACTATTCTTGTTAAAAATAACTAAAATATTCCCAAAGATGATACTTTGTATGTCGTCAGTTCTCTGCTGGTTTTGGGCTGATGGAATAACTTCATTCATTGTTTCGTTTTACCTATCGTTTTGGAAACGGGCTGTTTGGGAAGATTATATTGGCCTCTTTCAGGGCTTAGAAGCCAGAAATTTCTCCCAGTTTAGTTTTGTAATAGTTGTGGATTTACTTTAGAATAATTGATATCACAACTGAGTAAGAAATAATTACCTTAAAATACATGTCATGTCAATGACCATGAAAATCTTGGTGGCCAGGCTGGGAGACATAAACTTTTTGTTTATTGTAAAAGAAGTAAGAGCTAAAATTTTAAGTGACTTTACGAAGTTATGGTTAAGTGAAATTTTAAGGAATTTTATGAAAGTTTTACCAGAATTTTGGAGTAATTAATGGAATGCAAAGGTGCGTGCATATGTTATTCTAGTTTTGAATACCATTTGGCTCAACACCTAGGTTTTATTCTAGTGGTAATATGGTGGATGTTTTAATCATTCTTGTGAGATAACCAAAGAAAATACTTGATTGCAAGAGCCCTTGTGGGACAAGATTTTTTATAGATATTTTTTTTCTATGAAATATTACTACAAATATTTTATAAGGATTATTGACATTCAAAAAATTTGTAATCCAATATTTTGTTAAGATCATTTGAGTCTTTGTAATGTTTTTCCAAAAGAAAGAATACTACTATATTAAAAATAAATAAGAAATTATCTCATGTTTCTATTTGATAGTGTAGATTGACCTTGTGCAACTTAAAACAGGGTTCCCCCCCACCCGGGAGCATATTTTTCTCTCTGCTTCATGAGTACGTCTCATGTATACTCTATATCTCTTTCCTTATCTAGCCTTGCCTTTGAAAGATACTTTGGTTTTTAAGTATTTGTAGTTGTATATTTGATGTGTCTTGGGGATACCCTGGGCCTCCTTATGTCTGTAGAAAATACTAGTTATGCATCATGTGTCAGGTAACTTGAGCGAAATCTTTACTTTCAAAATATTCCCCCTTGTTCAGTAGTCACTTTTAGCAGAGGTTGCTAAGGCGTAGTGTTTGAAAATATATCGTGCGTTCACTTTTTTTATGATAACCGAAAGCAAAACTTACATCAACCAAATCTTACAAGTTTGTGGCAATCTCTAACAACAAAATAATTCGGTTACAGCTAAAAATATGTAATTGTCCCAATAGAAACATTTGATTTGGGTGCGCAAAAACTAACTCTGATTTATATATATATATATATATATATATATATATATATATATATATATATATATATATATATCTCAATGGCTAACGGATTTCACGAAGAAAACTTCATTGTTAAGATCGAAGCAAAAGAAAGACATTTTATCAACCACACAGCGACACCCGACCGATAGTCATAGGTTGCGGTCCCGATCAGTGCAGGTCGACAAGAACGGCGTGTTTAAACTTTTCTCTCAATATTACACTACAAGCAAAATAATTGTGATCCCTTCAAATGCGATACGAATGAAATAGGCCTCCGAATTTTGCAAAAATGAGTTATGTAATTAAGTACATAAAAACATTTTATGAGTAATCTAAATGTGTAATATGTAGTTGTGACGGGTCATGATCGTAATTAATTTTTTGACTACTATTGTTTTTAACTATTGCTGCAACTTAATGCACTCACAAGGTTTCTGTAGCGAGTGACGGTATCAAAATAATAGTACTAAAAATATTTCGTTAATTATGTGAACTTCCATTATGTGACCTTTGTTTGACAGTCACACGTTTGTTCTGCAATTCTGTATGAATGCATACTACGAAAATATAACTACATCATATTCATTTATACTATAGATGTTTATTTTTTCAACACAACCTGTTTCAGTTACACTTTTGTTACCGTGTATGTCGTTCTCGTTTGGCCAATCTGAATTGTTCTTGATAAAATTTCTGAGCTAATTATAAAGCACATTGTCCACGCGGGCGACTACATGTGGTCCAGCACACGAAAAATGGAAATCACTAATGTGACTAATCTAGCGCTTGGCTCGTCTACCAATGCTATTTTCCAGAATTCGTCTACATGAAATGCAAAAACACATTTAATACACATCATCAGATAAAATAATTATGCGTTGAAATACTCCGGGAGGTATAAAAATTAATGATCTGTGTAATACCGTTATAGACTGTTTACAGTAAAATGAACACTTTTGAAAGCCATGCTTAAGATCTACTTTGTATGCTCGTTATATATTCTTCCGCCTTATATAAAATTAACATTGCCGTGGCCCTCATCCATTTATTCTGCGTCGGTCAAATGAAACTGGGAAATTTTAGGAAAGTCAAATACTTTACAAATCAGCTCATTTTTACACTTCAATGCACTAAGATAAAAAAGCGGACGAAATAATTTAAGTTATTACAAATGGCAACCTAACACTTTTTATTTGACGTTATGGAACTACTTTCCATTCATCGTTACCAACTTTACTGAGCGCATGTCACTCAGTGCACCAGTTAAAATATATATACAAGTACGAGCAGTGGCATTTTTCTAAGGTTGATTTCTAAAGTTCTCACTTTACTTGTGGATAGACGTGTTACTAGGCATCACAATTTTCCAATTACCAGCAACAAAATTTCGCCTTGGAAAGCATCGATCAAAGAGTTATGTAACCACCAACAAATATGTCCTATCTGTGTGAAATGTTCTTACAAACACAATGCTTTGCCATGATGAAGGAACTGATTATCTGCGGTAAAATGTATGCTGCAACACAAGAGTATTGCAATGGTAACATGTAATTTCCGGTTTTCTACTTATCAACTTAAATTAATTTTCAAACCGTTGCAAATACAATGCAAACCGAAAAGTATATGCTGGATGGTGAAAAACGTTCTATTAATTCAGCCATGGCGGACGCAGCCGCAAGGGCTGCGGTGTCATATTAGGTTGAAATTCACACAGAAAAAGAACGACGATTATTTAAAGCCAATTATAACGAATTCGCTTCACTTAATCATACCACTAAAATAAATATATAATTTACTACGTGAAAACGAAGGGAATGTGATATTCAGACAGCCAGCCGACTACTCTTGACGCATGTGTTGGTTGAGACTGGAGACACAACCAGTACCTTGCAAGTACGAGGACAGGCGGAGTGACCCAAACTGCTGCGTTGGAAATGATGAGTATGTAAGGAATAGTAATGACGCGAAACTCCTTTCAGAGATTTCTGACCGCCAAAGCGTTTGACTTACGATAAAACGACAGAGCACCCAGCACAAACATCATACTTTAATAAAAATTACATTTTACTGCCAAATGGTTAAGAGTGCCAACAATATGCAGTGGAATATTTTCTTCGGAATGAACCAATACTTAACACTTTAAAAATACGGCACTGGTACTCCTACCACCATAACAAGATGTTTATTTACAAATACATTATTAGTAACAAAGAGAGAAAAATAAAAATATGGGAAACTTATTTTTTCATATTCGGTAAGATTGAGGTTAACATTAACAAGCAGTTACTTTTTTTACAGCATTTCCTCCTTCGACTGTTTCAGTGCAGGGCTACCAGGGCTGCATGATTACGAGAAATCTGCAGCAGAAGAAACCTACCTGCTGTTAGCCAATCAGCGCAACGCTTCCCTGCCAGCCACTCGGACGAGCGGCGGATCCTTATTGGTTGAGGCGGCTTCGGTAGCTCGCCCTGCAACAGACAAGAGTAAACGGTCAATGCAGGAGATTGCACGCAGTGTTGCCAACTAGTTGCAACTGCAATACCACAGACCTCCCAAAACTATACAGTCATTCGAGGTAACTTTGCAAAAACTTGGACAACTTTGAACTGTATAATTTGATCTCAAATAATGTCCTGAAGATTGTATGCTCTTTACTGTTATATATAAATTTAAATGTTTTCTAGGAATTTAAGCATTAAAGTGAGAAATTGAGAGCCTTTATTTTAAATCAATACCCTGAATTGCCACAAAGTTCTACATGACTGTAATACTTGTATGGGTATCTCGGTGTGTTATATAAAATAAATATATTGTTACAGGCTGTAGCTCGCACCGGCCGCGAGGTCTCGTTATGCGCGGTCCGGCTGTGCGCGTGTGTGTGTGTGTTGGGGGGGGGCACCTAGATCCTCCCATCCCCCAAGGCATACCCGCTCGCTGCCACGTCGCCATCCCCCCCCCCCCTCGGAAAACGGGGGAACGCCTGGCAGCGTGACGTAGATGGCGTCACAGACCCTCCCCCTTGCTAGAGAAGCCGAAAGTGTAGAGGAAGCACACGAATATTCTGGGAAATAGGACCCTCGGCGCTACACGGCATTTGAGAATTTTCTGCGCGATGGCCTACGATCCTATCAATATTGCAGCGGTCCAACCGCCGGCAGTCTGGCACAGGCTATCTGGCTGAGTGAGGGAGCGAAGTCGAGTGCACGAGGGTCGGACGACGAGAGATTGCGAGACGATGGCGGACAAGGTATTCGTGGTGTGGACGAGAGGGTGTGATACCCAACGAGTGAGCGCGTGAGGGCGCTCGGAGAACTCTGGAATAATGCGCACTGGTGGGACATGGACTAAACTGAGGTGGGACTAAATGAACATAAAATACGGATTTTACTGTAAATATTGGAACTCTAACTCTCAGATATGGATATATAATCTATAAAAATAGTTGAATAGGTTTTGATGCACTGTCTATTGGGACTGATTATGAATTATTAAGTACATCAATTTCTTTGAGGTAATTGTAAATTGTACGGATTGAATTCATTAATTGTAAACAGCAAGTGGTACCAATTTATTGTGGGAATTTGGGTCGAGATAATTATGTCTTTAGTGATTGCAAATAAAATAAGGAAACTATAATTAACTCCTTTATATAATTAAGACCTCCATCCCATAACGAACCTGGTTTTGCTCACTGACTTTATATATAGTGACAGAAACATTTTACATCAACCTCATTACACTATTCTGACAAGATCAACATATACGCCTCAAAAATGTTTAGCTACCTGACCCACCAGTATTACCGAGATTCTCGGTTGCTCATCGTCCAAGCGAAATGATGGGATAAAAATAAACACCGTCTGAACAGTACACCAAGCCTATCATTCTCATGACTTTGCAATGCGCATTACCGTCCCACCGAACATCCTTCATAAGCAATCAAATTACAGGCAATGCAAAACTTTTTTTTTTTGAGGTGTGTAAAAACACGATATACATATAACTTTTAAAGATGGAAAATTACAGCTGATGTATGGCCACACGGATTTGCAACAACCGTAGTAAGGAGTGATTTCATTGCTCTTTACTTATCTGCCTCTTACCTATCCTACAGAGCCGATTACGACACATAAAAATAGCGGTAACTTTGAGGATCAAGTTTGAGCATTGTCCGGTAACTCACCACGAAACCACAAAAATATTCATTTAAGTTTCTCTTTCCGTTTGAATGAAAAATCCACAAGTTTTCACTGTCGCCAGTCGGTCAGTATGATTGACTACTAAAGTTCCCTTTTATTTGTAGGCCTATATTTTAAGTTTAACAATATACTGCATTTTGAAAAATATCCCGAAGCTCGATTAAGACTACTTTCTCGTACTATAATGAATTTGTTATACCGCACACTACAATGGCTGAAATTATACACCACAGTAGTGTAGGGGGGCCGCTGTGGAAGAGCGATTAGACTGCTCGCTTCCCAGCACGGCGAACCTAATCAATCCCCGGCCCGGGTCAATCCCGGATTTTCGCAAGTGGGAATCGTGCCGGAGATGCCGCTGGTCGGCGTGTTTTTTCGGAGATCTCCCATTTCCCCCACCTTTGCATTCCGGCGCTGCTCAATGCTCACCTCATTTCACCCTCATCTTCTCTCAAGACCTCGTTGTTAGGAGCCGTCCAAATATCTCAACTCAAATCACACTAGTGTTGTAGTGATAGGAGAACACAAATAAAAGTGATATAACTACAACAAGATGGAGATTTAGACACTCGTCATTGCGATGCAGATGTCTGCCATAAAAACAAGACAGAGCACGAAAAAATACCTAAAAAAGACAAGCAACCTATGGATGAGAAAATAAATATATGGATACACTCTAAATTCTAATAAGTGGGAAAACACTGATTCGCAGTGAAAATGGCTCCACTTAGAATCAGAGAGAATAAAACAGTGATTGTTTCAGTGGAAAAAAATTCGTTGATAGAATTAGTGGTGTGAAAAATTTCACTGATTCTAAGTGGAGTCATTTTCACTGCGAATCAATGGTTTCCACTGATTCAGATTGTACAACACTGGAAAATTCCAAGAGGGAATTGAGTCAAAAAACATAATTTTCCAGTGTTGTATACATATATTTATTTTCTCGTCCATAGGTTGCTTGTATTTTAAAGTATCTTTTTGTGCTCAGTCCTGTTTTTTTTTCTATGACAGACATCTGCATCGCAATGGCGAATGTCCAAATGTCTCCATCTTATCATTCACCCCCATTGCACTATTCATTCACACATCATAACTAGAACAGTTTAACACGGGAACATTATCCTATTAATGTTCTCCGAAATAGGATCAAAGGTACAGCGGCCGTTAGACTACACAGTAAAGATCGCTCATGGTAAAGTGAGTACTTTTGAGGGCTAGTTACTTTTTGCTTTCAGTCATTTAAACCCTCTAAGGGCCTTGGCCACGGAAAAAATATATTTTATATTTGTACCACATACTACTCAGCTTGCAGACATTATCGGTGACTTACCGTATCCTCAGATAATTTTTTTTAGAACGAGTGGTTTTTTAGAGATATGTCAAAATCATAATTTTACTGTTTTAAAAAGGTACACATAATGAAAACCATATTGCGTATAAAGGCTGTACACGATAAAGTGAGCACTTTATAAATGAACCTTAGAAAAATGTCACTGCCCCCCGCATGCATGTATTTTAATGAGCGCAGAGAAGTGACATTCGCCCAGTACAGTTGGTAACGACGGACGGAATGCAGTTCCAAATCTTAACGTCGAATAAAAAGTGTTACGTAACCATTCGTGATAACTTATTATTATTTATTTCGCTTATTATTTTTTTAATGCATGGAAGAGTAAAATTGATGAGGCCCATGCCAATGTTAATTTTACGTAAGACGGAGGAATACACAACGTGCATACAAGTAGAACATAAGGAAAGCCTTCAAAAGAGCTCATTTTACAGTGAACAGCCTATATAAATAAGATAATTCACGCTGAAAGAAGACACCAAGGGCTGCTCCCCAAGACGTCTATAAAATTGTACAAAGAAATGGTTTTGCATAAAAAAAAATTGCTGAAAATAAGAAAATTCCTGTAAATTGTTGATTTTGGGCTGCCCCTAAATATTTAGAAAATAACTTTCGCTAAACATAGGTACCTTAAAATAAATTAATAACAAAATCTTTCAGATGCCCTTTTTAAATTTTCTGCAAATAGTTTCATTAATTTTATTTCTGCGTTACAAAGACGGTAAAATTTCGTCACAGACGTGTCATTTTGCCAAAACCATGGGATCTAAAAATATTTTATGTAAGGATAAGGCAGTCACAGATAATGTATACAAGCTGAATAGTATGTGGTACAAAAATAAAGTAACATATTTTTCCGTAGCCAACGCCCTTAAAGAATAAAAACCGCTACAGGAAAAGTAACTAGGGCCTCAAAAGTGCTCACTTTAACGTGAACGGTCTATGAACGTTTTCACTTTATGCTGGCAGATGCGCACATGTGAAATCCGAGCATACTGAACTGTTATCGTAGCATTTAAAATATTCAAACCAAGCACGAGTTTCCACAATATCTACAGAGAATGTACACATTATGATTTATCGTATACATACGCAATGTAAAGGTATAGGATGTTCACGGTAAACTGAGCACTTTTGAGGTCCTAGTGACTTTTTTCCGATCAGCCATTATTTTATTCTTCCTCCACTTTTTAAAACAAATATTGTCATGTAAGTCATAAACAGTGAATATATTTCACCGGACTCAAAAGTTAACGTCTAAGGCTACAACAAAAAAAAATATATTTTTGACTATTATATCAAATAAGAGGGCTTCCAAAAGTGCTCAGTTGATGGTGAATAGCCTATAGTAAACATCCTGTTTAAGTGCACAGCCTATTTTTATGCGGCAGCTGTAAGACAGTAGAACACCGACTTCGGGTTTCTTCGGTAGGATTCGTTTACGGAGGTGAAAAGGTGAACAGAACAGGGACACAGCAATTTCAAACCAAAGTGTCTAATAAACTTATCTGCCACAGTAGTGTGCACCTCAGTACTGGTGACGTAATTCACTTCGCACGATGATTCTGCAAAATGTACGTAAAAGGACCAATAATAACTACGGGCTTGAAAAATCCTCCATACAGCCGGAAACAGAATTCGGGACCTGCGGTTCATCAGCATGCGTCGTGACCACTGGTCAAGTATACCTAACTACTGGAGAGGCCGTGTAATAATGAAGATTGGGGGAAAATTAATTTTATTACATTTTTTAGAGCAATTACTGAGAACGTTTCCTTTGATCCAAATAAGATTATTATAATAAAGGTTTCGAATGCGGAGTGCGAATGTTCAAAATCAAACAAACTGCACGTACATAAAAAAAAAAAAAAAAAAAGCGAGTGGCGTACTCCTGGTAAATTGGCAGCGAATTGCGAAAATATATTCTATGTTTATCGACATTTTAATTACTGGTAACCGAAATATTTCTTTATTTATGAACAATATATTAAGACTTAGTGTAATAGCAATACTATACATTTCTACATTTCCACAATCATTTATAAGACTGAAGCGTCAATACAAGCAATAAGGCAATTTCCTTTATTACTCTTTTAGTTGTTGACACAGCAATGTTTATGCTTGGAAAACGTGGTTTACGTGCAACTACAGATTACGTACATAAAAGTTTAACCAAAATACAAAATAGAACAGTTTGTGAAGGTAATGTGCGAAGCGTTGCGTTTTATGAGCCTAGCTTATAAGTCTGCCAGGTGAACCAGCATACGCGTTGAGCACTTAGCACGTTAAACACCAAATGGTAACTTGAAAACACGTTCGAGAGTATTATACTTGAGTCGTGGTACTCGATACCTATCCTGCGGCCTGTTTGCCACAAGTTACGAACAACACATATCACTCTTCCTGAGCAAATAACGCCACGAACTGTTTTATACGTTACGTGGAACATTCCCCTAATGTTATCATCACTTCATTACAGTTTTGTGAATTTTACACACCAACCATTTATTTCATATGAGATATCAAGAACAAAGTTGTTTCCAAGCTAGGCTCACCTAATAAGTAGGACACCTGAATCATCCCATGTCAAATGATTCGCTATATCAAGACCAATAATATAATGTTTCAAAGCAGTTGCGATATGCATACTTTTATAGTTACTTTATCGTTTAGAAAAAAATTCATTTTATATACACAAACTAAGTAACATATTTATCTGTGTATTTGAACGGTCGTACTGGTATCTGCATCCTCGTAGAAAGAGTTGATGTTTGGCTAACTAATAGATACATTCCAAATACATGTGATCGAAGTAAGTAAAATCCCTTAATTTGCTTAATAAATAACACAAACAAGGTTGCAGTTGGTAACTATTACGAGTCTACCAGTGATTGGTTTTTACTGAAGTCTAACAATACAAAATTTCTATCAGCTAGGACTTTTAAATTAACGTCAGCGGCAGTAGCTCTTATGGTCACTTTCGAAGTTAAAAAAATATCCACTTCAAGTAGGTAGTAATTATGTATAATCCTAACAAGTCTTCAAGACAGTGACGTGTGGTGAAGTGTTGCAAGGCAAGCTAGTGCTTGCTCACTGCTGTACATTCTCGGTGCAAGCAGCAGGAGCCAGAAAGGGTCCCCTCCACACGTCCTGTGGCGTCAGCTGCCAAGCTACGTTGTAGTGGTGGGAGTGTAAACTATCAAGCAACAGGGTACAGCACAGAGCTAACGCCAGCTTGCCTTGAAACAGTTCACCACGCGCCATACTAGTTCGTAGCCCAACTGGCAACCTTCACATACCAAAACTTTCGAACCAGGCTGTTTCCAGAGGGTCCAAGAAACTGTATGTAAACTTCGAAAAGGCAAGGAGGACTCTGGTCGCCAAACAGTGCAGGGGATCGCCAACACAACTTTTATTTGGAAACTAGCCAGTACTTTGAATAGAACCTTGATTGCGACACTTACGTGCGGAGAAGTTCAAATTTATTCTATTCATATTTGCGTTTCTTGAGTTTGGAGATTCAGTCAGAATAGCAAGTAGAAAATTTTCAATACGAATCTTTGGCATGTAAATAGGGAAAGAAATGTTGTAGCAGTGTATGTATGTGCTACAAACTTCGCACATTTATTTCATTATATGAAATGCCAGGTCCCCACATAAAATCCTAAGCAGAAAAACTGCGCACTAGTTAAAATGGCTTGTGCGTTGATGTGATTACGTATTTGATTCACCCGGCAATGCTTGCCAAGGTGCTTCAACCGTACGGGGAAAAATACGGATTGATACAGCGAACTTAATACGTGTATCAAGTTGTATCAAGTGCCCTACAGCTGTTATAAAGACCAGGCGTATTTCACATACACCTGCGGAAGATACAACGCGCGTAGTAGGACTTTACGAGTCGGCTGTTTATTATAAGAAGGCAATAAATATAAGGATGTAGACAAGGTCTGTACGATTACCTTTAATTTCCATAAATTGCAAAGCTTTTAGTTCTTTTTTCGAAAAAAAAAAAAAAAAAAATCAAAGCACGGTGCTTTAATGTTTATTTTCTGCTAATGAAATGCCCGAAGAACGACTGTACTGGCCTAAAGCAGTGGTTTACAAAATTGCGTTCACCCCGGACCACTTAAGAAAATAATGTCACTTTAACACGGATCGTTTAGCTCGACACCCTTTCCATTAAAATATCAAATCGTACACATGGTTGTTTGACAATTCATTAAATGCACTATCATCATTAGCCCCTCCGTTACCTATTTCACTGTAGCAATATACAGATTTTTTTTTTCTGGTAAAGCTATTTAAATAAGATACATATTTAAAAGGCTGGGAATGTTAGTAAGACTGGCTTGTTTACATCCAAAAATGAAAGGTGCACAAATTATACTTCCCGTGGCCAGGGAAAGGGTTAAAAACAATATTCCGTTCTAAAAAAAAAGGTTATAAATTCGTTTTATTGAAATTTGAAACACAAGGTAAGATGGTACATTGCGTTTCGCCTGAAACAAACAGCCTCATCAAGATTTATGTAGAACCAGGCATCCGTTAGCAGTGAATGAAAAATACTCCACGACATTCAGAAAGTTGGACTTGTTAGTATCTAGCCAAGGATCGTCGGTGTTGACAATCACTGGTCTATAATGCGTAGAGTTGCGTCAAGAAATCTTAGGAAACCTCGTTCACTGGAAGCGACATGCCGCGGTGAGTGAGCGATGAGGTTTGTGCGGTTACTAACAGCAAGGTCTTGAGAGCCGATGAGGGGCGATTGAGGTGAGTATGGAGCAGCACTGGAATGAAAGGGCGGGGGAAACGGGATATCCCTGAGAAAACCCGCTGACCGGCGGCATACTCCGACACGATTCCCGCTTGCGAAAATCTGGGAGCGGCCGGCCGCGGATTGAACACGGTTCGCCTTGGTGGGAGGCGAGCAGGCTAATCGCTCAGCCATCACGGCCCACCTTCATGCGCTGACCACATGCAGCTGCTAGGTACACGCTCTTCACGGTAAAATGAGCACTTTTGAAAGCCCTGGTTGAGATATACTTGTGTCCACGTCGTGTGTTCTCCGGCCTTATGTAAAATTAAGATTACCATGGGCCTCGTCACTTTATTCATGCGTCAGTCAAGCGAAACTGAGAAATTATTATAAAAGTAAACATTTTACAAATCTGCCAACTTTTATGGTCGATGCATAAAAAAACACAAAACGAAAGAAATAATTAAGGTAGTCACAGATGACTACCAAACACTTTCTTATTCGAAGTTAAGGTATGGAACTATTTCCCACCCTTCGTTACCAACTTTACTGGGCGAATGTCACTCAGTGTGCCCGTTTAAATATATGCAGACAAGGGCAGGGACAAATTTCTTGTAAGGTTGACTTCAAAAGTGCTCACTATATCGCGAACAGACTTTACATGTCGTTTCCTGTGGGCGAGATGCCTTAGGGGAAACACTTGGCTATCAGCCGCACGTGGCGGGAGTAAAGGCTAGTGGGCGCGTGGTCAGCGCGCAAGGGCGGGCCTTATCGTCGGCGTGCGTGCGTGCGTGCGCGCGTGGTGGCCCCCTGGGAGGGCAGACCACCGCACGAGCTCGGTAATAAAAGATGCGCGCGCTTAGCCGAGGCGAGGCACCGGAGCAGGCGATGACCCAACGCGTCAGTCATAGTCTTGCCAAGAGCTCCTCACGCGAGGAATGCTTGACAAGCGCCTGTCTCATCCGCGTCGTGTGGCGGTGACCAGCGCTCGATACCTGTCACAACCCACGGGCCTATTTCTGCCCGCCACGCCGCCGCCCATCCTTCAAGCTGTCGCTCGGCGGGGCCTGCTCTACTAACCGCCCCACCGACTTCGACCATCCACGCTCGTCATTCCGTCGCCACGAGATATACTCCAAACACAACGTTTCTGGAGCCCTACTATACTTATACTGCCAGGGTATTCCTCCGCCTTATGCACACTAGGCTTAATAACAGTCTAGAAAATTACACCAAAGGGGACAATGCACCTCATTCGTGTGCGCTGACGTGTAATAATACTTTGCATAAGAACTATTTCTTAATAGGCGTCACCGTAACATATTTTCTACCTGTTTTTATTCAAATTAATTTGTAGCATTGCGGTTTTTCAGGTGTTATATCTGACTTTGGTTCTCCATTTTATATTAAATTATAATTACAAAGTATTTGCTTAGGGTGACAATTAATTTGATATAATTTCCAAATTAATCTTTACTATACGATTTAAACAAAGTGTAGTATAATCTTTGGTTACTTTACTAGTTTATTGACATAGAGATCAAGTGCAAGTTAGATTTCATTTGTTTTTAGAAGATATTCAGTATGTTAAATCTTATCGTTATTAATTTATTCCCCTGACGGTAGTAAGCATTGAAAATAGGCATGTTGATAAGGCCAACTAAGAAATAGTTCTTATGCAAAATATTACTGCACTGAGTGCGGTGTGTTAGTCCTCTGGTGTAATTTTCTAAGCTTTCTTACCACGAGGCAAACCTCTAAAGTGTTGTGTCGACTGAGTACAGCACGAATCATAAAATTTGTTGTCTGCAACACATGCAACTGTAAATTACAGTAGGTAAACTCACCTACGTCTTCAATCTACCCTTCCACGGCCTCTCTAAGGCAGGTTTTGAACTCGCTACTAGTCGAAACCTTCACAACTTAGTACACTTAGCTGTCAATTTTAAAGTTGAACAGTAAAGTTGTTAGTAACTATTTAGTACTCGACTGGATGTTCTCCAGGGCCTATAATTACAAAACGGAACAATGGAAAACCTCTCCCTAAAAAAAGCCAATAAGCATAGCAATGCAAAACGGCAAACGAATTGCACAAAAAAATTCCTACATACGGAGATTAAGAATTTAATAATCAGGGCGTCGATTATGGCATTTAAATAAGAAGAATCTGAAACAAAACTGGGGAGTGTGTAGAAGTACGAAACAAATATCAGTTATACTGGTGTTCGGCGGGGTAAAATGTCCCATACAAACGAAAAACCGGTAAATAAGTACTTAATAGAAAGCATCTAACAACAAACTAATTACCAAACATTTATGACAGACCAACTACGAACGACAAGACAAAATCGACATAGTAAAAAGTGAGAAAAAACTGATATGAAAATGAGGATGAAACAGAAAACAGTAGTTGACGACTACGTGAATCAAATCCAAATATTTATTCGTGGATATTTCTCTCAAAATTTTTTTTCTTTTTAGATTACGTGGTTTTTCGTGGTTCTCTTTTAGAATCAGCGTAAAAAAATTGAAAAAAAGTTCGTTTAAATTTGGAATGTAATCGTCTACGTTTTAATTCTTGCACTGCAGGAACAACGTAGTACACAAACTCTCCTAGAATTATAACGTAAATACTTCTAGAATCAAGGACTCTACAGCGAATGACACACGCCCAGCAACGAGGACAGGAGCAGATCAAAATTAGCCTCTAACAACCACTCGAAAGCATGTGTTCCCCACAGGGATGGAGATCAGTTCGTCAAACCCTTTAGTACCGATCACACAAAGAAACTGACAGCCGCTCGAGTGTACGCAAGACTTAGAATCCGCGAGACCAGGTGGAACATCTACGATTGTTTTTCGCTCTCTATCAGCGAGTTGTAAGGGCGTGGCGAGTGGACACTATTATTGGCTATTCACGGTAATGTGAGCACTTTTGAAAGCCCTCACATCTGGAAGAATAGTCAAAAAATATATTTAATTTTAGTCTTAGACATTAATTTCCAAACGCGGTGGAATATACACACTGTGTTTATTACTTACAGGGCAAGATTTATTTACAAACGTGGTTAAAGGATGAAATATGGCTGAAAGAAAAAAGTAACTAGGACTTCAAAAGTGCTCACTTTACCGTGAACAGCCTATACATAAATTTCTCCCGCTTCCTGGTGCGTCCAACCATGGGTCCCACCTACTTCGCCCCTCCCCAATCCCCCAAGCATGTGAGTTTCAGCCTCCACTAAACGTCGCAGAAGGCCTTTGTTTACAATGGGACTTAATTTACAGCAAACACGATACAAGGCCGGTCGCGTATCCATGCCGCCACACTGGGCTCCCGTGTTTACGTGAGCACAAACATCCCCCCTCCCCATCCCCGCCCTACCTAAATATTTTATTAATAATTGGTGAATACTACGGGAAAGCGATGCAGCCAGCGGGCTTTCTTGCCGCCAGAAAACGGCGCCCGAATCCTGCTCGGCACATGGCTAATTCATGGCCGCCTAGCGCGAGCTGCGCTCTCTCTCCCACTCTTAGGTATTCTATTATCATACAAAATAGAAAGGCTTTGCGCGAGCGCGCGCTCGCGCACACACACACACGGGCGAGGTAGGTAGGTAAGAGGCAGCAAGCATGTGAAGAGAAAAGAGTTAGGTCGCGGGGAAGGTGGCGGGGGTAGGAGGGCCGTGGAACTACTTTTATAATATCTTATACCTGGCAGACGCCTTATGAATTATTGGTGAACGGGGGTTACCTTGCATGAGTTGAGGAGTTTGCCAGGCCTGAGCGTGTTTAAACATTTACTACAACAAGGAAGTGAAGAGCGGGGGGACTGACAAGCAGGGGGGGGGGGGGAGTGGGGTGGCGATCCTTCCAATCCCGTTCTGAAATAGTAATAACTCCACCCCCTCCTCCATCTATTCTGCCGTCTACCCCCATCCCCACCCTTTTCCCTGCTGCTACCTATCCGAAAAGTCAAAAGCAAAAGTTATTTATAAATTTAAGGTCACCCTTCTATGTATAACTTACGAGTCCGATATCCTGCTTGCAGGGTAACGTATACCGTTAAAAATAATAAAAGAAGTATAAGCACACGCGCCGGTGAATACCTACGGAAGCAATGCACTTTGCAATTTTTTTTTTCTTTGCTTCGATTTTCAATTGTTTTAATTTACTTTGCTTAGCAATGTTCTTCGCTTACTACTTGAGGAATGGCGATATGTTCATTTGTAAACGAGAAATATCATTTTCCCCTTTTTCGATACGAGTACACCGAACGAATAAAAATGTTGTAAACTGCAACACACGGGATAAACAGTTTTATTAAAATTGAGATCTGTACTGGGAAAATACAATACAAAGTCCTGTAATTTTTTAATTTATTTTTAGAAAATAATTTTTTAGACAATGGTATACTTTTTGAGACTATTATTTTATGTGAAAACGAAAAAATTACGTAATTGATAGAAAATGTTAAGAACAATTTTTGACTGTCAAACAGAATTAATGAAAGTTATTTAGTTCCGCGTATAATTTCACTTCCACCAGTTCTGTTTTGTTTTCAGTCGCCCTGTAAATGATAGCAAGTTTTGATACAAATATTTCAGTGCCATAAACAAGTATGGTGCAATTTGGGCAAACACGACGGCGTATACGGGTATTGACAGTAAATCTGGGGGGGGGGGGGGGAAGAAAATGTAAGAAGGGGGAAATTGTGAATACAACAAATAAATGGAGTCGAGCGTTTGTTCCTAAAAGTTCGTAATCATGATAGTTTAGTGTGAGAGGCGTTAATTAGGATCTTCCAATCAGTAGTCCGCCTCTGTTGGTTTTGTTCGCGTTCAAGTGTAATTAAGTGCTACATTCGCGTACACATCAAACGCACTTTTGTCTTTACGTCTCCTGCGCAAAGTTCGAGAGTAACTGCTATAGCATTAAGTAATGCAATCGGTTGTATTAAAACAGATACTAGCGGCAAGGCAGAAATTTGTTTCTCCAAATATTTACTCGACAGACTAAACCAGAAAAAATGTTGAAAGATTATATCATTAACGCCTGTCAACACTTGATGAGTAGGCGCTTCGTCAACTGGGTACGTGATCACCATTAACTGAAGACAGCAGAGTTCGAGCTGGAAATATTAATTTTTGGTGTTGTGAACTGGGAACGAGTAGGCTGAAACAATGAGCTATGATTTGGGAGTTGGCATATGGGTTTTACTGTCAACAATCGTGTCTAATAATAATTAAAAAAAAAACTGTGGAATATTTTAATGCAAATCTCTTTTCGGGTCATAAAGAAAGTCGGCATTTGATTGCCCACTCATAAGTTTGGTTAATGAAGCATAGATGTGGTCTTTGAAACGTGTCAGTGTCAGCGAAAGTAGCTGTAAGCAGTCCTCTGTTTACGATATATATTCTTCTGTAAAACAGTGATATAAACTATAGCGACAATACTATATATTTTGTGAAGAGATTGCTGAAACCCTATAGCTACCGTTTACAATTCAGAGAGAAACAGAACGCACGACAACCTTGTTCGTGCTATGTTCCATCACCGCCACAACGATTCCGTAAGGCCGGATGTAACCTCGAGCATTTCGGAAATATTGTTTACTAGGGATTCCCCTCAAGACTTAGTATACTAACCTAAATTATAGCCTGTAGATTTGTTAACCAACATTTGCTAACGACCCCGTTTCAAGCTGATAGGCTAATACCGAGGCGGCTAAAGTAACCTGGTACTGCACTTGAGACGGCAGAATATCAGCGATCCGAACTGCAAACTCCAGGTCCGAAGGTAACCCCGAGCACGGAGGTCACCCTCTGCCGCTGTGCGCTTCGCGTCCATATGATGTACACACAACTTCCGTCTGCAAGACAGCGCGCTCAGCGCGTCGCATTTCAGTAGGGCCAAACGCAACAATGCGTCGCCGGTTTACCAGAACCAATGCGACCGCAGTGTTCGTGACTAAACACACCCAACTGGGAGACTATACTTGTAGCACGGGACGACAGTCGTACGTTATGCGTCCTGCTGACAGGATACGCATGCGTCCAAGAAGACAAAAGCTTTAAGAAATAGATTGAGGAGGTGAGGGGAAGGTAGCAGTCGTGAGTTAAGAGTGATTGTCCGGAGCGAGGGCTGAGCGCATGTCTGGGTGCTCGAGTGGTGCAACCAGAAATTTCTCGCGGAAGCAAATGCCGGGGAGGGGGAGGTGGTAGGGAGTATTTACATTATCTGAAGCGAATGGAGGGAGGTTACACCGGTGTTAGAGCTGACACGTGTTATACTTCCCTATACAGGACCTAACATAATTCATCACAGTCTATTTAAATTACCTATAAGTCCATTCACGACTGGAACAGACTTATGAAAATCAACCTTTAAAAAACATCCTAGCTATTAACTGCAGGCATAGCTAGTAAACAAAGTGGCGGGTGCAGGTGCTATACCCGCTCCCGCCACTTTTTTTTACTAGCTATGATTGCATCTAATGGCTAGGTTGTTCTCTCAAATGTTGATTTTCATAAGTCTGTTCCAGACGTGAATGGACTATATATTTATAACAATTAGAGGTTAATTAAAAATTGTAATACTGACTGTTGACAATGTCACACACAGATGTGAAAAAAAGGGGGGGGGGTGTTACAACCCCCAATCCGCACTTGCGCTCTGCTACGCACACTTCCTGGTAAACGCGGCTCGCGAGCTGAAAAGTCCGGAGTCCGGAGGAGAATCTCCACCGGGAAGACGAGTGACACAGCTGACGGCGACCTTGCGGCGTCAGACTTGGTGGGATGAGGAAGATACAGAAATGGGGGCCGGGGAGGGAACTCAGGTTGAGGAGGCAGTGTCGCGTTGCAGTGAATGGGCCGCCGCCCACGTCACGTCACACTACGTGCCCCACCGCGGCCTCGCCACTTTCACGTCGCCCAGCACGTGAATGGACCCGCTGACGTCGGCGAAACTGCCTGTGCGCAGCGATGTCCTTCCTTTACACATCATTTACCTTCTCAAACCAAAACCAAACCCACCGCCCGCCATACAGTAACACTGCACCGGCTATAGTTTGTCACAAGAACCAGTTTTTTTCTATTACAATTCTGAAGACAGTCCTCTTTACAGCTGGTTTTATGTTTGGGCGACTCTTTAACTCTTCAATCGCGGAAAGTAAGGAAGCGTGGTTGGGGGGGGGGGAGACTCCCGAGAACACCCGCCGAACAACGACATCGTCCGGCACGATTCTCACGTGCGAAAATTCAGGAGCGACCCCGCCGGGGAATCGAACCCGGTTCCCCTAGGTGGGAGGCGAGAACCCTAACCGCTACACCACCGCGAAACCTCACTCGTTCGTGAGACAGGCTACTGTATGGTTATGTTCAGTTCTATCCCCTTCTAGTGAGCTAAGGGGTATATTTCACCACAGCCTAGTTATATGCACATCATATTTTATGAGCGAAACCCAAGAACCTTCCCCCTCCTCAAGGCATTCTATATTATCGGCTCAGCAGCTTCGAGGCCACGCAGGCCGTTCGGACGTAATATGTACAAGCGGGTCGCGTGCGATCTGAACACTTTCTCAAATGCCTCTTATAAATATAACGCCAGGGAAAAGAAACTACAGATAACAATAGATATACTAGATAAATTAAAGAAATAGCATAATGTAAAAGAAAATATGTTCCCCACAATTTTTTTTTTGTTCTCAGGGGGTTGTAATACGTGTATTTTGTGGGTGAGACTACCCTTCCGCCCGACAACTCAACGAGTGTGATACACTGAAGGCGACTACACTGCTCAGTCGCTACGTTTTACACAAGTTTGCACAGAAGTAGTGAATTTACTATCTTGCATCTATAGCCCAATTTAAATAACCGGTTTATTTTTTGTAGATACAAGTTAAATGAACGATATTAAGACACAATAGTACATCAAAGTTTGGCAAACTGTTATTTATTCATCATCGTATCCAATATTTTGATATGGCTTCTAAATAGAACCAGTGACAAAATATTTATAAATACAAAACGTGAAGGCTCAATTACACACAACATTTTTCCCCCATATGTGTTTCCAAAGCTGAAAGCATTTTCACAGCCCATACTTGGGCACTTTGACGCATTGGCCTCCACAGCTTCTGGTATCCGAAGTTCCAATGAATGGCATCTTGAACCGGTGGAAGTGTAGACATCCATGTCTGTGCAGTACCGTGGGTATTCACACTTCGCGGCTGTATGTATCACCAGCACCTCGCAGGCTGTTGAGAACAACAGTCTGGTAGTGTTGCTTGTAGACAGCATGCCCCCTAGAAGCTAAGTCGTGATAAGCCACACGCCTGCGGTCTAACAAACTATCAACACGACCTTCAAACTCACTCGTGATTACCTCGCCTTCTTGGTCCATGGATATACTAGCATTCTCCATTGAGATGGCAGTACCTTTGTCTCAGGAGATAACCGCAAACTCAAAACTTGTCTCCAGAAACGAATTTTTTTCTTGAAAACAAGATAAATGTTAGTTTATTTAAGCGTGCCACGCGAAACTTCGATGTTTTCTTTGTGCGAATCCCGCCTTAACATGGCACATGCCAAAATCGTCAGTCAAATTAGATGCGAAGCTAAACGGAATTCCTACATCGCTCTCGATTTCTCAAACTGTTATTTGATTAATCTCTGCTGGCGTAGGGCCTTCAAGAAAGATGTTCTCTGCAACTCTCTTCCATGTTTACGTATCGTCAATGGGCGTTACACAACTCTCTGCACGCACGACTCGGAGCTACAATGCGCAAAACTCAACTCCAGCCATCCAAACTAGTCGCTCAGTGCTCTAACGTAGACACGATTCTCGGAGGCTTTTTTTCATAACAACCACAATAAAAAAACCTTATTTCCTTTGCTGTGATAACGATTATTAGTATCTTATCATAATGGATGAGGAATTCGAGAAAATGCGTAGTACGTAATTGCGTAAGTATTTACGTGGGATAAGTTCGCCTTATAGAGAAACACCTGCAATGCAAGCGGGATTTAACCAACAGCCCCTGGATTGCGAGGAAGGCATGCATGCCATCGTATGTTCCGACACGCTCGATAGGTATCGTGTAAAACACGCGTATGCTAAGCAACAGGAACAACAAACCGTCAATAACTACTATGCAGTCACGTTTGTCTTTATTGATTCGCAACAATCCCGAGCGCAACATGCACCCACAGCCACACATGAACGAGCACTACGGGATGTAGCAAGATCGTATCCCACGGACGATTATAAGCGGCGAAATAAATGCCGACGCACTACCACTGACGCAGGAAATTTATTTAAAAATAATTCAAACGTGATCTTGACGTAACAGGTTCCCCCCCCCCCCCCTCTCCCCACTAAGCTTGCACGAGGACCTCGTACTCAGCTTTCTTCCAACTTTCGTAGACCGAGCGAATACGAGAACAGCTTCAACAACACCGATTTCGCGTGCGACCGAGATGGAGAACCAAATGGGAATGGAAATTCCTCGTGGCAGAGCTCTGTAATTTTACCTAACTACAGTGAAATTCGCGACGAATAGAAACTTTCGTCTGCACGAGAAGTTTTCAGCGTGTTTAAAAACACGCATTCTGACGTCTCAGGGGGGGGGGGGGGGGGGGCTTGATTTTGAAACGACGGAAATTAACTGGCGCTTAACGTAATCGCTGAATAAATCACATTGGCAAACTTCGTAAGTGAGGACGCCATGGCGTTGCTTTCTAGCCGTGAAGTCACGGGTTCGAATCTCGGCCAAGCCATGGACGTATGCGGCACTACCAGGGCAGGTTTACATTAGTTTAGCATGTGCACAGTCCCGCCGAAAATCATTAGTCTAATTAAAGCTTACTGTATCCAGCACTACAGTATTTACACTATAATAATCGCATCTGTGCACTGCTAAGGTACTTAATGTAATGCAAATAAGGTCTATGCCACTGCAAGTTCAGTTGTAGGCACCTTAACTAAAATAGAAATGTGTGCAGAAAAAATATAACGCGTTTCTAAAAGATACTCTTTTTGAAACTACATACAAAATATTTCTATGTTTTGGAATTGAGGCGTTGTAATTAATTAGAAACGCTACATTCGATCCACGTCGGAAAGCTTACAATTTGAAGCAACAATCAAAAATAAAATCTGGGCGGCAGCTTTAGTATTTTTGTCACTCTCACAAGCATTTCCCCAGAAAAAAAAAAAAAGCAACTTGCCACCGAAGTGCAAACACTTGTGGGTCAGGTTCTACAAGTAGAGGAATGCAGCGTTTGTGTGTTTCCGAGGGAAACTGCCCTGAAACACATGGGTATTTTTAACGGCGAAAAGCGACAGGTACTGATTCCAACCCTTTACCCATCCCCCTTCTACCCTGCCGACAAGAGGGCAAAAAACCACACACACGCATACACACGACTCGCCGACGAAAATTATTCAAAAACTTGCAACCGTATCACAGGGCAAATCAGGGGATAGGGGGAGGGATAGTGAAATGACTAAAAATACCAGTTAGTGGTTGAAGGCGGGAGGGGATAAATAAAAAAAAAAAGGCGCAGGAGGGAAGTGTATTTCCCGAAAGAGACTGCGGAACAGGAGCGTGTCGCGGTTTTCGAGTTGGGAATAAACCAGGACCCGGCAGCGGACGTAAAAAAAAGACGTGGGCAGCACGTGGGAAATATAAAACAAGTGTTGTGAATTAGCTGGGAATATCAGAGTAGCTGGATATTCGTAGCACGAGGCTACGGACTACAATAGACTCCGCAGGTCCGGCCACGTCACGGAAACCTGCGGAAATTTTCCAATTGAAAAAAAAAAAAAAAAAAGTAATTCGGCATTAATTTGTACGCGGATAATTGATAAGGTCGACCACCACAACTGATCGGAATGGGCATTAACCTTTACCCTTTATGCGCCGCGACGTGTAAGTTCTGGAAACCTTTTTAAAGTGGCGACTCTCTTTGTTTTACATCGATAAAAAATGTAACATGAGCCTAATTCACGACTCTTCCCGTTTTACACTGTCGGGAAAATACGGATAAATAATCAGTACTTCTATCAGTCCACATTTTTTAAAAGTCACCGTTAGCTACCACAATATAATTAGAGAATGGTACGCTTGGCTAGACACGATCAATCATTATGTTCTTTAAAAACAAAATCCTTAAATTTAAACGAATGCACTAACGGAGCAGCTGTCGAAAACTCGTGACCCCACGTGAAATTAAATAGCTATTTTTTTACAAGATTGTTGTGTCAATATTTCAACTGGTGTGCTACTCGCCTTAAATCTTCCAACGCAATACACTGGCCGTGTCCGAATTCCTACAAAGAAGGTAACCTTGGCGTGCAAGAAAGTTCGTTTATGTTTTTGGGCGTTCTTGTGGTTTTGCATATAGCAAACAGAAGGCAATAGTGTTTGTTTTTGATGTTGTTAGTAAAAACCTATTAATTTATTCAATAGTATCACGCCAAAAGTAAACTATTTCTACTTCTTACGTTAAATTATTTTTAAAAACACCTCCATGCAATGCTATAACTTTAGCACACTCAAATAAAGACACCTCCGAATTACAAGTAGGCCTGTCTTGTCCGAAAACCGGGCTCTAGGGTTATCACGTAAGAACAAACCGCGAACATAAACCCGACCTTTGGGTCAAGTGACAACAAAAGGAGGTACGCGTAGGGACATGCAAAATTCGCGTTATTATTTGGTATCAGGCTGGTATTCACAGTACTGTATGCACTACAGCCGATGTGTTCCTCCATTGGCTGCTGCATATATGTGAGGCCACACCCATTCTGACTGAACTGCTTATGATTGGGGCACACAATTGTGATGCGTTCATCTATTGGCGCAGAGTTACCCCATGGCGTTTTTAAATAAAGTATTTTCCAATGACAAACTCATTGTAAAGGTACAGGCTTTTGAAGTTTAACGTGTCCCCAGATAATAACGCGAATTTTGCAGGTCTCTAGGTATGCGCCTTCGAGGTCGAAGCTGGCACACAAGCGGATTTCAGATATTGCAAGTGTTTATAAAATGGAATACGGTGGTAACGGGACAAAAATCTACAATGGGAACCATGGTGCTCGTATTTGTATTGTTTCATGGAAATAACTAAGTTGCATCATTTATTTGCATTCATTACTGTCGCGCAAGAGTTTAGTTAAAGGATAAAATATTAATTAACATGTCAAAATTAACAAAAAAAAAATCGTCGTTATCAAGCCTCAAGCCTTTCAGAGGAATATAAGGCACGCTTGGAATGCCTCTGGGTGGCAAAACTCGTATCGCACGAGGTGACAAAATAGCGATAAACAAGGCGTGTGCAAAACATGCCCTAAAGGTTTCGACTTATTCATATTCCTGACAAACATCAAGCAGTATGCTGTCCGAGTTATTTAGCTACAACTTGTATGGGTAAGAAAAATAAATTTACGATTGGAAAGCACTTGCTAAGTAAAGAACAATCTACAAAGAACGTATGTATTTTACATTTATACACTTTTTGGAGTTACCGTACCTGTAAATGCTTCCAACTATCGGCGGCATTATCGTGCAGCAAACCTCCTAACTCCATTTGTTTATATGTTTTTATGCCATAACGTAAAAAAAGTAACTATTTATCTACTATGAAAACTGGTGTCTTCAGGATTGTTTAAAAATAATCTACAAACAAAACGGAAGGCTGGTCACTACAATATGAAGTTTCAAACAAAGAAAAAAACTCGTACAACCACGTCTTAAATTTCATGCAGATTATTAATCAAATCTGGATTAAAAAGCACACGTTTCTAAATGATTAATAACAAGTTTGTTTCAAATAGCAAAAAATTGCCTTCGAACCAAATACTTCGTATTTTTTTCTGTCTCCTATAAAAACCAGTTTTTGGAGTTATGAGGTTTTCTCATCATAAGTAGAGCTCTGATTAATTCGCGGATTGATGTCGCAGCAGGCTAGACTTTACAGTCCTCTACACACTCGAGACACTATCGTTTGCTTATTGGTTGTCGCGCTTAAGTGAGGCCTTTGTACAGCACTGTTCAGCACTCTCTCACAATGTTACATTGCAGATTTTGGGATATATTTACATTTAGTCATACACATTATTATTGTTATTTTTATTATATATAATTAAAGAGTACTTGCTTATGTTGTCATTTATTTATACATCTTTTCAAATTACTTTTATTATATGAGTTAACAGTATAACCTTTGGTTTATTTTAATAGTTATTTACATAGAGAGTCATTTGTTAAGTGTTAATTAAACACAAAACTATCCTGGTTGTCTCTTGTCTCGCCATTGCTGATTGACTGAGGCATGTGTCATGGTCAGGCAACAGCCAATCAGAGGATATGAGAGAAATAATTACGGCAAATGTAAAATAGAACAACATTTTTCTTTAGAATCAATTCTCACCATATCCATGATGGACGTGGGTTTTTTCCTATTATGAATATGGATATATAATAATATTGCCGCGATATGCTTTTATAATATGAGAAAATGATAACTGAGTAATAAGAAATGTTAATTTTGTTGTGTTTGAGAAGATTACGTAATTAATAATGAAGTTTTTTTAAGAAGCAGTAATGTGTTGAATTTGTTTGAGAAGATTAAAAGGTAATTGCATAAAAAAAAAAAAACCCAGAAGCTGAGAATGTCGGCATTTATGATTTAATTGAAAACTGCGCGTGTGTCAAATCGAACATTTGTAAATTGTACTGAAATGTAACAACACTACTGCTTCCTGCTTATTACTGGCTCGCAGCTAAACGGGGCGTGCCTAAAGAACAAGTGGTTGAAGTCTACCTAGGTACCAAACTAATACGCGAAATACTCGCTGCGCTACTCATAAGGGTAATGTGTACACTTCTTCTCTCTCTCTCTCCCTCCCCCAGGCTCACACACTGGCGGCAGATATGTTCGATGCTCTTAGAATATGAAGCTATTGCTAGCTAGTGAGGGTGCGCGGAACACACGAAACTTGTTAACAGACGTGCACAGTGTAAGACAGTATCGGAAAACTGAAAAACGGTAATCATAGATAACAGATTATGAGAGTTTTCTAAGTAAATATTTGATGAATGCGACGTATTCTTCTGGCACGATGGTATATAGCGCCAGAAAAGCATGTACAGATTTGCAGCACTCTAACAGCTCGATAGAAACAAATCACTTCGTAAAATATTTTACAAAGTTGGCAAAAGTTGCTGCCCGAGATTGACCTTTCTTGGATTTTTTTATGTTGGTTGCAGAAATCTGTGAATTTCAATTACTGTGTTTAGGTTAAATTTATATCTCACGCCTTTTTTAATTACGTGACCCGTCGAAATTAACATGCCAAGAGCATGCAGAAACCATGTACAGAACTAACAACTGTCGGGCAGAAAAAAACTAGCTTTAAATAAAGCAGGTAACCTCCGTAATGTCAAAATTTAAACACTACTGATATTCAATAATAGTATTAAGGCACAAACTCGAGGAGACTTCAGTTTGCAAACGCAGACCTGTAGAGGTACTGTACCACTCTACACGAAGCGAGCGGCTGACAGTGACACCCCTATATAGGCCGTTCACGATAAAGTGAGCAGTTTTGAAAGCCCACACGTTTGGAATAACAGTCAATAAATACGTTCTATCTTAGCCGTACACGTTAACATTCGAGTGCAGAGAAATGCACACGCTGTGTGTATTACTTACACGGCAATACTTATTTTATAAGGTGGTTAAATTATTAGAAATGGCTTAAAATAAAAAGTACCTAGGGCCTCAAAAGTGCTCATTTTACCGTGAACAGCCTATAGCTGGCTGTGACATCCACACACTGAGGGTGGGTGCGCAAACAACGATGATATCACGTTCAGTACAGAATTAGATGTATTTTATCCGCATTACCACTATGCGGTATGGACATAAATTAGCGCGAAAGATCGCCAAAACCTCATTTATGATTAAATAATTAAAATACATATACATACAATGAAATAACAAGTACTGTAAAATGGACCTGAATATAATAATGACGCAAAACAGGCCCTAATGACCCGACATACGAGTGAGAGAGTGAGTGAAGAGATTTGCGCGGCTCTTAGCAGTGAGGTATTGAGAGCCGATGAGAGTGATTGAAGTTAGCATGGAGAGGCCCCAGGAATGAGGGGGCGGGGGAAACGGGAACGCCCCGAGAAAACCGTCGACCGACATTGTCCGGCACGATTCCCACTTGCGAAAATCCGGTGACCCGACCGGAGATTGAGCCCGGTTCGCCTTGGTGGGAGGCGAGCGTGCTAATCACTCAGGCCCCCCCCCCCCCACATACGAGTTTTATATAACACACATTTAGAATAAAAATGGGAGTCACAGTTTCGGCACTGCTGTCCAAATACGCTGAGCAGTCTGAAAGGTTGTTTAGGTCAAAACTTACATTTTGTAATATAATAACCGTGTTCGGTAGCAAAAAACCAATTTATATTCACGTCAAAAAACTAATTTGTAAAATTTTCAGTTCAAATGTCGCATGCAGCACGATTGCAAGAGTAGACGCCAGTTTTGTTTTTTGGACGTAGAGGCCACATTGCATTATTTGAAAGCACTAGGGTCGGCCTTAGAATTTTTTGTGCTTACGATAGACAATTCCAAGTAAAATACTCCAACCTCTTAAGGAGTTAAATCTGACACCATAATTTCCCATTCAAATTATATGGTATTACTTAATAATGTAAGTGGAAAAAAAAAAAAACTAAATTTAAGGGCCAGTTATGGTTACCCAATTGGCAATAACAATAAAATCATTCAATCAGCGATACCCTAATTAAAAATACTACGGGGCCTGCCAGCTTACGGCAAGAATATATGTGCAGAAGTTTGGATTATCCTATATTGGAAATTACCGAACCTTTATTAAGTGATCACGCTTAGAAAGAATAGCATTGAAAACATGACGTTTATTGAGTACACGTTGCAATTTCTCAACTGTTTTCTGATAAATATATATGGAGGCCGCAGTGGTGCAGTGCTTAGCTTACTGGCCTTCCACCAAGGCGAACAGCACTCGATTCCCCGGATTTTCGCATATGGGAATCGTGCCGGACGATGCCGCTGGTCACCGGGTTTTCTCGGCGATCTCGCGTTTCCCCCGCCCTTGCATTTCGGCGCTGCTCCATACTCACCTCGCTCCACTCTCATCGACTCTCAAGACATCGATGTTAAAGAGTCGCCCAAATTTCTTCACTCACTTACTATGATAAGAATATTTTTCAAGAGTGAAAATTACAAAACCGATATTTTCAGAATAATTATTAGCTATATGAAAATAACGCAAAGTAGTTATCGTTTACTGGGACGCAGAATTCTTGGATAGAATGGGCGTGTTGCCTGTTACAAGTCCAATTTTTGAACGACACAGTGCCCTGGGCAGAGGGGCGACGACGTACTTGAGGCGGACGCCAGTATCGCCCTTAACACACCCTTGTCTCAATTCCTTAAATACATAACACACACTAAGCTAAATGTTTGAGACAAAAGAAAGAGAATGTAGCCAAATAAATATATAACAAGTCGTAAAAAATATCTCGTGCAAACAATATTTGTAAAGTAACATCAATCCTGTTCTTCTAACCCGAAGTTATCATTATGTTAATCTACAAGAAACAAAACATTGAAATGTACCGACTCCACAATATATGTTTGTTCGTACAGGAACAAGTAATACGTAGACGGATTAAACTATATTTCTTTTTGATGTAGCTGCAAGTAGGTCACACCCTAAATGCAAACATTTAAAAAATATATTTTAAATGTATTTTATGGTAGCGTGATACGATATCAATGAAAAAAAAAAAAAGCTAAATCGTATGTAAAACAACTTCCACAGTGTTTTACATCGCTCCCGCATGTCTAGACCTACGACACGCAAAATAACTCCAGCCAGCCATATTACATTTAGGGCTAGTGATCTTTACGGAATATTTGCAGCGCACAGACTTCAACACTCTGTATAGGCTACACCCCGGCTATTGTACCTCCATTGGCTGCTGCCTGCACTTAAACCCATTTCAGCATTTGACTGATACACTCAGGATTCCATAACATCGACTCTAAGCCATCGTGATTCGTGCGCAAACAATTAAAACGGGACAAAACATATTTCAGCCAATCAGCGAAGGTGAACAACCCCACAGTGCTTTGAATTGCATCTTGTCTCGAAATATTTTAATTAACTAGCCAAAAAATTTCAGCACAAAATTATTACAGCAGAAAACTGATACATCCAAGGCGTCTGTTAGAGCACACGAAGGGACCACCATCCCTATAATGCGATTCACTTTGAGATTGCCATAGACTGTACATGGTGCGCCGCTATATTGCCAAATGGCTACCGATGATCAACAGTAAAGAAGTTACACGGCGTCGAAAGAATAACTACATACATACAAAAATACGCAAAAAAAATAAAATAAAATAAAATAAAATGTTCACACTGCATAGTACTGTATAAATATAAAAAGTCTGATGAGCTAACTACTGCAATCTAAGATAGGGTTGCCAACTGACCAGTATCCTAGGGCTGAAACAATTATCCCGTATGAACATAGGATGGGGCGTCAGATATTTCGTATCTCAGATGTCCTCGCAAATAAAGAGAATATTAATAAACACAATGTCAGTAATCTACCGCTTCCTTGATTACAGGCGTGTCTACGTCTACTCAAATGTCCTAACCTAACGGCCACAGATAATTAAAATTGAAACCTCGAGATGGCGTCCGACAACAATTACGTCAGTGTGAGTGAGTAGCGCTTGTCGAGAATTCTACAGTTGGTGTCGTCTGTTTTACAGCAGATTAAATCAGAAGTTCAAATCACACTGAATTAATATTATAGCTACAACTAATATTATTTTAATACATTCAGAGAAAATATTAACTGAAGTAAAATACCGATCTCTGCACATTGCAGATAGCATTTGAAACTGTTCTTCTCAATAACAATGTTTCTTGATCATTCCACTGTGGTCACATGACGTGTGTCGCGTTGGCGGCAGTGTCCCTTACGGAAAATATGAAGGGAAAAAAGTTGGTAAAGTGTATTCGCAGTTTCTTCACAATACTTATAGGCTGTTCACGGTTAAATAAGCACTTCTGAAAGCTCCTACTCAAGATCTACTTGTATGCACATTGTGCACTCTTCCGTCTTATGCGAAATTAAATTTTGCCATGGGTCTCATCACTTTATTCATGCGCCAGTCACGTGCAACTGTAAAAAAAAAAAAAAAAAAAAAAAAGTTTTGCAAATCAGCTCATTTTTACACTTCGTTGTATAAAAAAACAGAAAGAGAAAAAATAACATAATTTATAACAAATGGTTATCTGACAGTTTTTATTCGACATTAAGGCATGGGACTGCTTTCCATTCATTTTACCAACTTTACTGGGTGCATGTCACTCAATTCGCCCGAAAAAGTATATGCAAATAGGAATAGTGACTTTTTTTCTAAAGTTGGTTTCAAAAGTGCCCAACCTTTAAATAAAACGCTTTGGAGAGAAAAAATTTAACTCCATGCAGGACGTGTGTGGTAAGTGCCTAAATATGACCAACCGTTTTTATACTTCCGTTAACCCGAAAGTACTCATTTGTTGTTAAACTACTTACACTTGTATTTTATAAATACATTGTAATACTTCACTAATATGAATAAAGACAAATAATATGTGCGTTGGTAATGCCTAGTAAGAAATAGTTCTCATGAAAAGCACCATTACACCGAGTGCGCACGAAAGCGGTGCGTTGGCCCTCTGGTGCAATTTTCTAAGCTTTGTTTGTATGACGCGGAGGAATATCCTAGAAGTAGAACTTTAGCAGGGCTTCAGAAAATTAGGAAGTTCAACAATAATGGACTAACGTAGAAGTGAGGCGCGCTACTGCAGGGGCGAACCCCAAAACTCAGGTTGCCTACAGCGCTACAAGCATGGCACGATGTAGGCTGTTCACGGTCAAGTGAGCACTTCTAAGGCCCTACCTACTTTTTCTTTTCATCAATTTCTAATCCAATAATCACTACGTTTTAAAATTAAAATTTCCATGTAAGTAAAGTGCTCACTTTACCGTGAATAGCCTATAACAGGTGTGAGACGTCACGGGCGAGATATTCTGTCTGCGTTGCTCGCGAGGAACTATGCACGACGAAGTAATAAGTACAGAAGCGCCTGTGTAATTAAAACATCGGTCCGGACACCTGCTCAACGACGCCCGCGTAATTACGCCAATTATGCGTGGTAATTAATCAACTTGCAAATAAAAAAAAAAAACCTCTTTCCCCCACCTTCAACCAGACTTGCGTGCAAAGCGAGCCACGCGGTAAAACTATCACACCATTCTTTTAAATTCATTATTTTCGCGATAAACCACACGTTATGCGAGTACAGCCATTGCTGCACTTAATTTTCAATACGAAACCTGAATTTACTGCAAATAATTCACTTGCTAAGGAACCACGCGTATAGGTCGTTCAAGGTAAAATGGCACTTCTGAAAACGCCCTGCTTAAGATCTACTTGCATGCACGTTGTGTATTCTTCCGCCTTATTTAAGAATAATATTGCCATTGGCCTCATCACGTTATTCATGCGTCGGTCAAGTAAAACTGTGAAATTATTAGAAAATTGAATATTTTACAGAACTGCTCATTTTCACACTTCGACGCATTAAAAATAAAACACAAAGCGCAAGAAATAATTTAAATTAACAGAAACGGTTACATAATCCTTTTTATTCGACGTTAAGATACGGAACTACTTCCTATCCGTCGTTACCAATTTTACTGGGTGCATGTCACTCAGGGCGCCCGTTAAAATGTAAGCAAGTAAGGGCGGTGATCTTTTTCTACGGTTGATTTCAAACGAGCTCACTTTATCGTGAACAGCTTTAAGATCTTGTATCCTCCACGGGGGGGGGGGGGGGGGGGGAAGAAAAAAAAACGGCGCATTTGGAAATTACCACCTTTAAAGGTTAGAACAATCACACAGCAGCAAATCTAACGCACGTTCCTGTTAAATTTGGAAGCTAACATCTAGAAGTTTGCCATTAGCACCCAGGGGAGCACAAACAGTCAAAATGTGCAATATCCTCGAATCCGTGCCCTGGACATGTCTGTGTGAAATTGCAGTCGCCTACCCACATGATGAAATACGTAATCAAGCCAATTAACGTCCTCGGGTTAATGCCTTTTGACTGGCACGAGAGAGAGAGAGATAGAGAGAGAGAGGGAGTGTGTGTGTCTGAACTTTAATTACAGACGACTCACGCCCAAGTGACTTGTCCGAAGCTAATGTTGTTACATGACCTTGATCACAGATGAAACGGGTGTAATTTTATTTTTACTAAAGCCATTCTTTAACAGCAACTGAGTAATGGAGTTCAGTTAAGTTCCTTTAAAATGAACACTTAAGTTACATTTTATCAGAAAGTAACGAAGATAGTTGAAATTACTTTACTTTCTAAAGTAACTTAACTAGAGTTATTTTTTAAATGTAACTAGCCAATGTAGCTGCTGGTTTGATTCCTTAACTTCCTACAGAGTTATCTTCAAGTAACATCCTACCTAACCAAACCTACTTTTCCTACAAAAACAATACGACGTAATTTTATTTAATTAAGTCGTTTCTCCGAAGACAAATATTGTGGTCGCGCATCAAGTGGTTTTTCACGATTAAAATTGCCGTCTGCAATCAAACGTAGCACTTGTTCTTTTCCGCTGTGTTTAGCAAATAACATTTTCGTGAGCAAATATATTTTCATAGGTAGGAGACACGATTGCAATGGTGGTTACATACCTAGACTTGGAAACTGGACTTTCCACCGTAGGGTTTTTCATTTCTAAACAGTTCTTCGAATTGATCTGCTTCAAGATGCTTCTATCTGATGACTGAAGGTGCCATCGGCGTTGTAAAGGTACAGATGCCACTACTACAATTGCCGTAACTTTAAGCAGTTCTTCGAATTGATCTGCTTCAAGATGCTTCTATCTGATGACTGAAGGTGCCATCGGCGTTGTAAAGGTACAGATGCCACTACTACAATTGCCGTAACTTTAAGCAGTTCTTCGAATTGATCTGCTTCAAGATGCTTCTATCTGATGACTGAAGGTGCCATCGGAGTTGTAAAGGTACAGATGCCGCTACTACAATTGCCGTAACTTTAAGCAGTACGTCTACGTAAAAGGAACCCACGTGGGTAACGCATATATAAGCTGTTCACGGTAAAGTGAGCACTTTTGAGGACCCAGTTACTTTTTATTTTCAGCCATGTTTTATCCCTTAACCACCTTTTTAAATAAGTATTCCCAAGTAATAAACACAATGTGTATATTCCACCGCGCTCTGAAGTTGACGTCTAACGCTAGAATAAAATACATTTATTGACCATTGTACCAAATGAGAAAGCTTTCCAAAAGTGCTCACTTTACCGTGAATAGCCTCTAGTGCTGTTCACAGAGAACGTGGCTAGGCAAATAATTTCCAGCTGGAAACGGCCTTGTTGTGATGGCCGCCTGGATGGGTGCGACCTGTACTGTATACCCTATACAAGCGTTCCTTTCTCGAACATACATCAATCTCATCGCTTACAAGGTTCTCTGCCAAACGAATTCGTAAACATCACGTCACTAAATGCCTCTAGGGAAAAAAATTATTTAAACTAAAAATAAAAAATAATACAAAAAAATAAATTGTACATGTGAGGTGTATGGTGTTTCTGTGAAATGCGCTTAATACTGTAGAAGGATACGGCAATGTCGAACTTGTACACGCCTTATAAAATATCAAGCCATGTTTTTTTTTTTTTTAACTTTGTGGTTACCAGCCAGCTCCTCTATGGTACATATTAAATGCAAGCTAAAAATTTCTGCAAATAAAGTAATTTGACGGCGATAATATAACACGAGATCAATTCTTAAGCGGAAGTACAAGTGACGTAATCATAACTAATTAAAACGTTAAATTCTGTTTTTAAGTCTTTAACAAGCACTTGGTGCAGCGTGAGGTTAGGTTTTAATCTCGACAGAAGTGCATGGAAATAGGAGGAGAGGGTGAGAGAGGCAATTTACAACTACGACGAATCAGATCTACTGACGAACTTGAAACACGCATCAAACCCGTTTTACAAAGCTACGGATACTAAATTATTCGATTTTGGATGCATTTGAAGGGTCCGAAATGTTCCGATGCGCTTCTACACATTACTGAAAATAACGTCTTGCTAGTTCAAGGGAGCTAATAATCACTTCCAAGCTAGCCATTTATTCTGCACGGCATTCTAATTACATAAGCAAATATTTTGAAACGTAGCATACCATATTAATTTTGTTCCAATTTGAGATTTGTACGAAAAATATATATGACTTAAAAAAAATTTCTACAATCCGTTTCCTCCACTGCCATAATCTTTTCTGGCTATTATTTCACATCACAAAGAAAACGAATACAATGAACTAAAAACACAGAAAATAATTTCAGCCTTCTGAACGAAGTTCACGTACTGTTCTTAAAACTAACCAACTTCACAGTACACGATACTTCGTTCCCTTTATGCACAGCTTCTCGGAGCCTCTCTATGGTTTCTGGATGCATACCAACATAAACACATTGAAACAATTAATAAAATTAAAAAATTAAAAAAATTCTATAGATCCGGTAAGGCAAGTCTGCACGTGGCCTCAAACTGCGCCAGAATGACCACCGCCCACTGATGAACAGGACCAACAACCGGACCAAATGCGACGCCTGCGTGTGTGTGTGTGTCTGTCTGTCTGTACAGCTGAGCGCGCAGCCACGTTTCATTTCACCTTGGTCACCGGCAGGCGTAGTGCCATAAGATTAACCTGGGAAGGATCTCAAACAGGAGGATACCAAATTGGTGGTGGTGCTGCTGCTGCTCCTCCTCCTCACTTAGCACCTCACATAGCACCTCAATTGAGGTGCTAATCCTGTGTTGTGATTGGTCTGCACATAACAACTCAATTCCCTCCTCCTCCCCCACCTGAGCTGTGTTGTGATTACTTCTGGAATTAATTAGGTTCCTGCTGCGAGATTCCAGGCTCTATTCTCCTCCTGTTATTTATTCTGGATACCTGGTAGACTATCAGTCCACCCTCCCTTCTGCTGCCCTGTGATTGCTTAACCCCTCCCCCAACCACCATCTGCCATACACTCCTTCCCAGCGAGATAGTATGTCTTCAGTTCCAAACTTGACAGACAGGCAGCACTGCTGCAGCCATAGGCCACCATATTAGTTGTAGAGTTGACCACCAGGAGCGCTGATGTGTCTTTGATTCCGCCATCGGCCTGTAGGTGGCGCACGAGTTCTCACAATGCCTACCAGAGAGTGGGCGAGTCGCTCGCACTCCAAGACTATTGAATGTTATGAACTCTGAGATCGGCTGGAAGCTTAAGACAATTCTCTTCATCATATATGTAATGTGTTAGTATATATTAAAAAAACTTCGCTTTTGGATGGTTTCGAACAACGAGCCCTTAGGTCGCCAGATTTACCGACGCCGTTGTCAACTAGGCTATTATGACAGTTGCAAAACTAATATTTTACTGGCCCAGGTAAAAATTGGTTCATATAACTGTAGTCGAACATATAAACTACAGCACTCATAACTTTTTTGTTTGCAACACCCGAAACAGAAATTTAAAGTGGGTATGAAAAAGTTAATAACCTTGGCATAAGCACAACTCTTTACATCTAAGGCCAGCATTAAAACAAATTTTCAACAGGAGATCGGGTTCATAGAGTCCTATTTCTCCGTGACCAGTTGGCATTTTGCTAATCTGGTTTCAGTAAAAGGTACGATGTCGACCGGCAAAAGATAATCATTTCGCGAATTGTTCGCTCGGCCACCATCTCTCTTGGGTTTATATATTTAGATATTCATTTTTTAAAACGTGACTTTGTTGGAGAACAGAACATAGTTTATAATTATACTTTAGATACTATTATAGATTAATTAGTATTGCTATTTCTTTTGTAGTTATTTTCACAATGTACTCAATAATTAATTCCCATTTTTTGGCACTGATTGTGGTGCGTGTGGTGCTGACTGATGGAAAGATTGATCAAACCATTGATAAGAAAAACTAGTTTTTAATTAATTTTGAAAATATTTTTGGGGATATTTTGGATTTATTGGGTTTTCAAGGTCATTGGCACGGGGCCAAAGTATCAGATGTAAGGTCAAGGTGAAGTTCATCCAGATCGAACTTGTTGGTCTGAGTCATCAGTGCCACCTAGGTGCTGAAATGACAAAAGAAAAAAACGAATATGGCAGGTGGAGTGCATTCGACAGAATGAGCAAAGACGAGGATAGGGGAGGGGAATGTTAAAACATTGTGGTTGATTGGAGGGAGTCAGTCGTCTGCTGGAATTTCTAGAAAATATTTGGAATTTTTAATAAAATTTTGGGTTCAAGGTCATAGGTTAATGGGCTAAGGTCAAGGTCGCCTGGATCCAAAATAGCGGTAGTCAGTATGTAATTTTCTCGCTGACTTTTATGAATTCATTGAATCTTTATAATTTTCTCTTAACATTTTGTTTTCAAGGTCATCCAAGGTCACAGTAAAGGTCACCTGGGTCCAATATGGCGGTGGTGTGACACTATAATATGGTGGCTGGTCGGTTCCAGTCCCTCCTCCCCTGTAAGTACAAACACTACAAATTTTAAACTAACAATTTTTTTTAATACACTAAAATATTTTTTATAAATATTTGGGTTTTTGGAATTTGAAGATTTTTTTGGTGATTTTTGGTTTCAAGGTCAGTCACTGGAGTCAAGGGCAGGGTCACCGACATCCAACATTGCGGGCAAACGGCAGACAGAACCAAAATGTCTGATGGTTAGTTAAGACTCCGGGCCCTGGACCCTTGTATCATTTAGCATACCATATGTCTATAAAACCAATATGCCCGCCACTTTTCTGCCCTCGAAAATAATCCCCACAAATCCGCTCGATGGATCGAGAATTGCAGTTTGGTGGATCGTTTTGAGGGGGGGGGGGGATCTGTGCTTTTGAGGGGAAAATGGGAAAACTTGATGGGAAAAAGGAAAATTCTGAGGTGAAAAATAAATTTTAATGAAAAACGGAAATTTTGAGAGAAAAAAGGCCGCCAGGGGACTGGAATGACACAGAATGAACATCTACGATCTCCAATCCCCAATCCCGTTGCGCCAAAACGAACTTTCGTTCTACTTCTCTACCACCTTATCGATATTCAAATCCGTAATAAATATACATGTGGTAATAAATATACATGTGGTAAATAAGCCTGTGCACCATCTGTAAATATCATCAGAGAATGTAAAATAACGACATCTTTATAATATCGTAAGTACACTAGGGCTATGTACAGTTTGTAGTTTTTCATTAGTCCCCCGATGATGAGTTTGTTGCACACTGTTTCGTAAAAGGAAACCTGCTATTCTCGTCTACGCCAGTTTTCTTTATGATGTCCACTGTTGTATGCAGGTATCAGTAATCTGTAGCTTATATAACGTCCTCGTTGTTCGACCACCTGTTCAGGTGTTGTGTCTCGTTTCCTTTCGCGCAAATCTTTATATAATATGTCGATCTGCTGACAGCAGCTAACCCCGGATTGTTATTCTGATGTGTGTAAAATTTCACGTCGTATTCACGGTTTTATACAACACACAGCACAGTAATGTAATATGTATGTCCAAAGTAATAGTTTATTTACTCTATATTCATTATGGAAGTAAACTAATGCTTAAGACCAAGTCGTTCAATGTACGAGCAATGTATAACAATCAGGGGCGGGGCCCAGGCTTTTTTGGTTTCTAGGGAGCACATGCCGTAAAAAACATGACATTAAAAAACTGTTACTAAATTAAAAGGGTAATGCGTCGAAAAATATTAATTATTCAAAAACATTACATGTATAAAATGGTAATTAATTCAAGTTTAACAACTACAACTACAACAAATCAAATTCTTTCTATATCTTACAGAGTCTACCGATGTGTCAGCTTTCATCCACGTGGCGAGAACACATACATTTCTGTGCGACAGTTAGCAGCAAGCTGTCAGCATTGAAGCGGCTCTTGACTAGTTCTTATATCCCCCCTTTCATTTCAGAGAAACGTAAAATCCTATAAATGAAGTAAATGACTTACAGATTATTCTTACTGGCAATTTTGGGGGAAATGTTTAAAAACATTTTACTTGGGGATGGCACGTGTCCCAAGTGCGCAGCCGCAAGGTGCGCCCATGTTAACCATACGCTGGCAATTAATTAGCTTGGATAAATTAGGGATTCCAGTTCGGCAAATTACTTGATTCAAGACCAAACCACCATTCAAATTAGTCCCCAGCTATGCCCAGGACTCACGCACAAAAGAACTAGGGGGGGGGGGGAGAATGCTAGGGGCGCCATGGAGCAGCCTCACCCACACCACGATCAGGCACCGAACTGTGGACCGCGGGCCAATCAATATTCAAGGAGGTTCCAAACGCGACAGACGGCACAAGTTTCCATTGTTTCTCCGCGGTATTTTCCTGCCCGAACTGACAATATTTTCCAAGCCGATCGGCAAATTTCGTATCCTCTCGGAAGGAAAAATACGCGGGCCGCTATTTGTCGCGACCACTCCCCGTCACCATGCGAGCACGTGTTTGTTTTCCCTTCTCCTTTCATCCGTCCACAAACTGCGCCTTCCCAATATACATTCTTTTTATTATTCACTTCGCTACCCCCCTCCCCGTCGCAAAACAAAAAAAAAATGTTCCCAGCCAGTCTCCACAAGCATGTTAATTGGAGGGGAAAACAGCAAGATAACGTGGACTGAAGGTCGGCATTTTCGTTAGCTGATACTGTCCTCCTGCAACAGGCATTCGGAGAAAACACGGAGAGGTCGTTCGCCGCGTAAAAATACAGCAGCACAGAGCACGGAAGTACTTCATTAAAACAAAATGATGCTAGCGTGTGTTTTTTCCACGCGCACGTCGGCAGAATATGGCTCATAATTTCTATGTAGCAACAAACATTGTTATAGCATTCCGCTCGGTAAAATGCAATCGCGTCGTCAATTACAACCTATTCCGTCACCGCAGCTGCTGGTCCCGAAAGTCCAGATGCTAACCGTGCAGCTAACAGAATGTCGCACCTCGTCACTTTGTCTGTTATTACAGTGCTAGCCCTTCAGGACTGGTTCACCGTTAAGTTCTAGTGACCAGCTGGCGGAATTTGTTTCCATTCTTCATGTGGCGTGGTGAATAGTAGGAGTTTGTTTGTTGGTACAGCGGGATCTGACAAGCACGTGAAGCTCTAGCAGCACTACCTAACTGCCCAAGCTCAACCAAGATAAACATCCCGGGACCATTAGACTATCTTCAACAAATGTCACTGCAGACATCACATAATCAGGCAAATAGCGTTGGCCAGGCATCAGCCACACGTCCATCCGTATTCCGCACCACGTGCCGTAAGTAATAGCTACGGAAGACCTCACTGTCCCATAATTCAATAACAGTGTTGTTTAAACCACTCCACTTGACGTCGGGCATTGTGATCAACACTTTCAGCGGCACGATCAAGAAACTAAAATACCAACCAACCCCCCCCCCCCCCCCCACCCGTGGAGAGGCTAAACAATTTGCTTTATGTACCAGAGCGCGCAGAAAGGCCTCTGCATTCGTCGACACGGCAGTCTGTTAAGATTGGTTCGCACAACACGAGTCCGCCGTTCCCGATTAGATGACTTCTCCAGTCTACCAAGGAGATTCTTGATGGTTAAGGCCAACACTTCCATGACGTTTCAACTGCACAACGTCGTCGTCAACAGTGGACCAAGTCACGTTTAACTTTCTGAATGAATGCCTGAATCGACGCACCCCTACTAACATGTCCCTTTCCGATTCCTACGAATCCGTTGAGTCATTACGGCAACAAACAGGTATGATGGTCAAGAGGCTGTGCCTTCGCTTACATAGCGTCCTACTGGGCAAGTTGATTGGGAGCAAAGAGGTTTCCGATTACTTCTAGCTGCAGCACATGCCAAGTACGTAGACAAGTTCTACAGAGGCCGTTCGATGCCACGGTTAGTCGAAAAGACATAAACGCGAAAATGATATTGAGTGCACATTAATAATAACAAACGCAAGTTTGTCTTTTTTTTTTGTACCTTCAGGCACTTTGAGGAGACGGAAACGACAACAGAAAAACTAAAAAAAAAAAAAAAAAAAAAAAAAATTCTAACTTTGGGAGAGGTTGAATACGTCGATGACGACTGCGAGGAACTTTACATCTAAAAAATGAAATGCGCCATTGCCTTTGTGCGCACGAGTACCAAACACCCCAGTTCTTTCTTATAATGAAGAAGCCAAAAATGTCTGTCGTACGTCGTAGCCGTGTGCAACAAAAAAAAAATTTACAACTGAATCCTCAACATCGCATAAATAATTATTTCATTGGCCAAATGAAAATCTGATTGTCGATTGTTTTAGTGTATACGTTCCAATCTTCAAGTCCAGTAAGAATTAAAATTTTCAATTTTTTGTTGTTCCTCTATACAACCAAGTTTAATCAGAGCCAGAAAAATTCTAAATATTACGTATAATACAAATTTTTTGGCGAAGGCGTTGTCTATGACGTAATCTCACGTAAAGTAAAAAATTATACTCATATATCAGCTTCAAAAGTTGAAAAATTGAGATTCAAGCGATGTTAGCCGGAGCGTGTGTCATATGTACTGGAAGATAATTGTAAATACTGGGAAGTTATTTTCACTCCAACGTGGAATGTACCTATCTGTTCCACTCACGGGTTGCGTCCATAACCATTTCACTTCCTGCAGGGCAATATCGCGCAATTCACAGCGCAACGCAGAAACAAAATAAAAAATAAATAAAAAAAACCTCGATGGGAGGAGACTAATGGGAGGACAGGAGGGAGGAAGTGTATTAATTTTTGATTTGCAGGGAGATAACCGTCATTTGAAATATTGGCATTTCTGCGTGAAGACAGCGCTTTAACTGCACTTGGGCTGGCCTCGCTCGCGCACTCCACGAAATGTATCGGTGTTGCACTCTGCCTCGACGAGTTTCCCACAGAGAGACAGTAATAACCTCGAATTACAAAGCGAGCACTTACAAAAAAAAGAGGGGCGGAGGATTTTTATTATCGAGTCTGGAATAAAGGGGGTGGGGGGGGGGCCGCCTCCCAGAGCGACCAATAGGAACGATAATTCCCATCACGACGGCACCGCAGGAAGCCAGAGCGCAGAATAGGAAGTCATTTTTGTTTGGCAGCGAAATTAAGTTAATGTGTGTGTTGGCTTCGAATTAGTCGCTTGATTGTGGCTAGGGTTAAAAAAAGAATTCAGGTGGGGGAGGCTGGAGACCTTTCCAACTCCTAAGTAGATTAGGCGTTTCGTAAATGGCAAAACAATGAATTGATTTCCAGCCGGTTAGAAGAAATAGCGAAATTGAATTTTTTCCCTTTTCCGCCCTTTCAAATCGTCTCTTCCTCTTGCTGGCGACTTTTTTTTTTCCTCCATTGGCTAACATTTTCGAGTAGCGTCCAATCGAGCGCCAGGGTAATTTTTTTTTTTTTTATTTGGCCAGAGACACTGCAAATTGGCGAGTCGTTAGCGCAACACGTGCCCAGCGGGGATCGTACTGGTCGCAACGAACATTCCCAGTACGCCTCTTAGGGACAGCTGAACGACTATTAGAAACTTACAAGAGCGACCAAGGGGGGAGAAAAAATTACATCGTCCACCTCACAGGATACCAGACTCTGAGTTCTGTTATCACACGTGTGCGTCGCAGAACTAAGAAACGTCAATATTTCAATTCAAAGCCACTCTGACAATTTAAGTATATGTTATAGAGCAAAAGCCGTAATCTCCTATTCGGATATTCGTTTACCTAACAGTACAGGCTTAAGGAGGAAATATGATATGGGAAGTACGAGGTAAATGCATTTTATGTGAGTATTGTAGTATCTATTAATGAGGAAGTCACCAAAAATTTCCAAGCTATTCTTACCACGAAATTATTTTCTGTCCCTTTTATTACGTTTGTCACCATGACTTTTCTGTCTCTCCTTCGCGCTACCTTTTACTCGCCGCATACTTATAGGTCATCCACGACCTTGTTCAAAGTCTTCTTTTAAATGCCCCCATGAATATCTCGAGAACGATTCACCTGAGTGTGTTCCGAAAAGACGACATTTTGTGTTACTTTAGATGTGCTGATTCATATAATTTGTCTTAACAAATCGATTACATTGAAATCGGAGTTTTTCTTGTCTCGGCGCGTCAGTATTCTACGCAGGAATAATAACGAGCAAAAAACATGACGAAGCGGCTACGGACAGATTCCACCATCACCAAATGGTACCCTACCTAACCTGACTGATCTTTTTCAAACAAAGTAAAAAGTATGAGAAACTCTCCTGCGGTCATGCAACACGTCAGATTTGACCAAGGTTCTTCTCCGATGGAAGAACATTACCAAAATACAAATCAATGATTTGAATAGGTATTCAGTATTTAAAAAAATACTACGAAAGTGTACTCTATAATTATTTGGAACCATATAAAAGGAATGATATACAAATATAAGCTGTTCATGGTAAAGTGAGCACTTTTGAGGCACTAGTTACTTTTTCCTTTCAGCCTTATCTAATCCTTTAACCACCTTTTTAAATAAATATAAGCATGTAAGTAATAAACACAGTGTGTATATTCCACCGCACTTGTTAACATCTAAGGCTAGAATATGATATATTTATTGACTATTATTCTAATTGAGAGAGCTTTAAAAACTGCTCACTTTACCAAATACCAAATACAATATGTTACAAACACGCCGTAAAGAACTTAGCCATGAAACGGCTCATGTTTAGCTGTGCGTCACTCCATGATTTCAAAAGAACAAATATTGTGGTGTAAAATACTAGTCTGCCTAACCTATTATTACATTTTTTTACCTTTTCCTCAGATGGTCATCATCATTTCTGTCTTCCTCAGATGAACCTCATACTGACTGGACAGCTGACAATCTGAACTCAAGGAATGACGACTTTTTCCGGCTCTTTACAGTTCAAAAATTGACCACAAAACCTTCTGGAGTGTCCGAGAAATAAATAAACGTATGTGTGCGCGCACAATACGTTTATTGGCAAGTAGCAATATATATATATATATATATATATATATATATATATATATATATATATATATATATATATATATATATATATATATATATATATTGCTGCTGGTGGGTGCTGCTATGCTGCTAACCTTGGCGTGTCCCGTGCTAGCTGGAGTAAGAGAGAGACAGAGAGTAGTAGTGATAACGCTGCCGCGCGCCGAATGCAATGTTTTGAATGGCAGCGCGGGAGATCGAGCGGCGTTCGTATCAGTTTCAAAGCGAGGCCGACAAATAAAGTATTTTGTGGAACGATGCTGCATTTATCGAAGAATACTTTGGATTACTAACCATGTCTCTCAGCGCAACTCGAGGTGTCAGTTGGAGTGGCTGAATGGATGACTGGCGGGTTACCGGGCGACAGAAGACGAGCAGCGGGAGAAGACCAGCGGAAGGGGAGACTGCGACTGCAAGTAGCAAGCAGTAGAGTAGGCGGCTGGCAGGCTGGACCATTGGAGCAAGTGTGAGTGAAAGACATAACTAATGGAAACAGACTGAACATATGTTAATAATGGGTATGAATTAATTGACGGTAATCAAGAGGGGCATTAAGAAGGACGTTAATTAAAGTTGAAATAAATATTAAATAATGCGCTCACTGTTAAATGGAAAGAGTAAAAGTGGAGACAGCTAATTGATGCTGTACATAGTAGCAGAGTGGATGAATTAGAAATCGAATTATCATTATTTTTTATTTATTAAATTTTTTTATTAAGACCTCCATCCCTCACGTACTCAGATACGCCACGCTGGCGTCCGCATCTTGTACCAATATATACAGGATGGATACGAATATTCGTATCTGGTAAACGTGCAGACATTACCATTGGCCAGGTTTTGTTTTCGGGGCACACTCGTTTCAACACTATGTACTTTCGCCATTGGTCCATCTCCACCCCACCACGAACTTCATCGGTGTAAATTAATTTCTCGAAGACGGCGGCAGTTAGCTTAAAAAAACACACAACGAAAGTTTCGTTCACCGTGTATGGTAGATTACAAATCCACAGGAAACAACACGCAAAGTGAAACAGTCGCATTTTTATTTGCACAAACGTGCTGCCAACCCCACATTCTTTATATGGATGGGGTATTGCTACTGAAGCCTAAATTTTTGTGCTTTGTACTTCGTCGTTTAATAATGCAGTATCCAGAAACTGAAAATATTTATAATTCATTCTGGCTGTCTTACTAGCAAAAAACATCTGCTTCAACTAAGTTTTCAAGGGCGGTTTTCACCCCTTCGGAATTGGCTTGGGCTATACGCTGTGCAGCAAATATATTTTGGATCTATTTTTTGATGAGGAATAACCTAACGAAGTTTGTCGGTACAGTTTATACCCACCCTGTATGTATGTATGTATGTATGTATGTATGTATGTATGTATGTATGTATGTATGTATGTATGTATGTATATTACACACACACACACACATTTATTTATTTATTTATTGGCAACAACGCCAATTTGAATTTACCGTGAGAAATCAGGATGACGTATTCACAGTAGTCGAACGCGAACTCTACCCCAACTTCGTAACAGTACGGCAACACAGCATAGCTTGTGACGTCACGCCGCTGGCAGTAGAGTAGAGCTATGCTTAGACGAGACAGGATTGCTGGTTGATGGCGGACTCATTGCACCAACTTCCACGTCGCTGTCTCTAACACCGGTGCTGGTTTCCGATGCAGTTCGAAGGTAGGAAATTATAATTTTCAGGGTAAAAAAAAAAACACCCGTGACAGGTAGGCATAGAAAACCATGTTGTTACTCAGGCGTAAAATACAAGGAAAAAGGGCGTCTCAACAGAATAATATAACAAAGTTTCATGCATACAATAAATAGGGTGGCAACCCCTATTTACGTAATGAAAAATAAAAAAAGTAGGGGGTGTGGGGCTATTACCAACTGCAGTTTGAAGACGTGTAAGATTTGCTATATAAATAATAAGGCAAGGGAAATATGGCGCGTACGTTTTCGTCTTATAATTTCGCAAGGAACAACGTAGCGTAGTTTGTCGGTGGTGTTCAAGAATTGTCTCATCACCTCTACACGTATAGCACTGAACTACACGCAAAGTACTGAACTGGCGTGCAAACTTGCCATCGATAACGCGCCTCAATGAGACTTTCAGCGACACCTTGCTACCATTTCATGACGTAATAATAGTAATGAAGGTTTGATGCACGTCCCTATTCCATTTTTAATGTTTTGTACGGGAATGTCCACACTTAGAATTGACCGTGGAAACACCCGTTTGAGCCATTTTCACAATCACCAAAAAATATTTAGAGAGAACTGGAGGAACTGAAAAACGTACAATACAGACGTGTAACGTTTCTTAAATGCTATTCAGAAGCATACATCACTCAGACACGTTGGACGGGTTTTTTAATAAAACGTTTTCTGCTGGAGCTCTGCACACCGCTCGGCGGCCTACCCAGGCGACCTGCCACATTAATGGACAGTAGTGTAGCGTGTGTGCGATCATACTGACGGTGCAGTGACCAGCGAGTGCAGTATGCGACCACGGAGAGCAGACACTGGGACTGACCCGCTGGAGTTTACGACACTGGGGCTGGATGCGTTAAGTGGCGCGCATTTGGAATCGGACATTTTGATCGCGAAATGAAGTGAAGAGATTGGGGCGGCTCTTAATATCGAGGCCCTGAGAGCCGATGAGGGTGAAGCGAGGTGAGTATAGAGAAAGGCGGGGGAAACGGGAGAACTCCGAGAAAATCTGCTGGCCAGCGATTCCCACATTCGGGAATCTGGGCGCCGGGAATCAAACCTGTTTCACCTAGGTGGGAGGCGACCAGTCTAGCAACTGTACCACCGCGGCCCCCATATTTTGGTCGTATATGTGTAACTAGTGAAGATTCAGTGACCACAGCTGTTGTACATACAGCGTTAAGGACTTAAATCACGATTGAGATTGGCATAAAAATCCCACTCAATGATACAAGGAATAAACGTCAATAATGACAGGTAGTTGCGTTTTGTAAATAACAGCTGTATGTATTTTTATACCATTGCTAGAGCTAATGATTTCTCCCGAAAAAAAATTTGAGTACACGGTAGATTTCAACACTATAAGCACCCAACAGCAGTTTGTCAAATGCCATTGGTTGCTGTCTGCTTGAGGCATTTACATATTTGACCGGGCCACTCAGAATTCGGCAACATTGGCACAGCTCCTACGTGATTCGCGTGCAGGCAGTTAACACGTGTGAAAAAGTAATTCAGCCAATCAAGATAGGTAAAAGACCTTGCAGTGTCTTGAAATATAAATTGTCTTCATATCATTCCGCGAAATTTCACTACCCTAAACACTGTCAATAAATTATGAAATTAACATTAGTTCTTTTATTTTTACAAACACCTCCATCCATCACAAACCTGGATAGGTCCTACGGAAATTTCAGCAGTATTACAACTGTATTAAAAGCTGTTAACGATAAAGTAAGCATTTTTGAAATGAACATTAGAAAAAAGTCACTGCTTCTGCCTGCATGCATTTTAATGGGTGCACCGAGTGACATTCGCCCAGTAAAGTTGGTAACGATGAATGGAAAGTAGTTACATATCTTAACGTTGAATAAAAAGTGTTAGGTAACCATTTGTGATCAATTTAATTATTTCTTCGGCTTTCTGTCATTTTAATGCACCAAAGTGTAAAAATGAGAAGATTTGTAAAATGTTTACTTTCCTAAAACTTTCACAGTTTTACTTGACCGGCGCATGAGTAAAGTGATGAGGCCCATGGCAATGTTAATTTTACATAAGGCGGAAGAATACACAACATGCATACAAGTAGAAGTTAAGCAGGGCTTTCAAAAGTACTTGGTTTGAAGGACGGGAAGCTCACGCAGCCGTAGCACCCACTCTACAGTGGATCCCTGGTTACGTAGCAGCAGGATGGACTGCAAAGAGTAGTGATCCGCAACACGTGCGTGACTGCACCGCCAACCAGACACGCCCAGGGGTACCCGAGTTCCCTGGTGGCCCAACACTCCGAGGGAAATCGATTACAACGAAGGAGTCGGCTCATCCAGCCAACTAATTAATGCACGCAGACGCCTACGAACAAGATGCATCGCGATCGAGTTACTCATCTGGAAAGGCTTTCCTGCTTAACATCTGTATGCATGTGCATTGAGTTTTCTTCCACCATACATACAGTTAACATTGTCATGGGCCTGATCACTTTTTTCACGCGCCGGTCACCACGTAAAACTGTGAAGCTATTAGAGAAGTAAATATTTTACAAATTTGCTGATCCTTAAACTAATATGTGCATTAAAAAAACACAAAGTGCAAATCAATCATTTCAGTATTCGCGAATGTTTACGTAACATTTTTAATTTAACGTAAAGACGTGAGAACACTTTCGCATTATAATTACCAACTTTACTGGGCGCATGCCTATCGCACTGATAGAAAAGCTCATCTCATATAACACGCTGCTTGTTTGTTGTTCTTACTTGGTTGCCACGAACAAAGATTGTGTTGGTGCAACTAATGGTTTGTTGGGCTCTGCGCACATCACACAGTTTCAGTAAGTATAAAAAAAAAAAACGCAAGCCCGACAGGGATTCGAACCTAGATCGTTTGCAGCCGGGCGCTAAGCCCTAGCAAACCTCAGCTAAAGCGTTTACCCAGGAAATTTGAATGTTTTTTAAATACATACATTTCAAATAATTTGAAAACGTGCGCAAATAAATATTTCGAGTTTTACAACTTTACTCTTTCAGTTCCATGTTGGAACTTATTTTATTTGGATGTCTATACCATTAATAAGAGCCAATAAATACACTAGGTAACAAACACTGTTACTATCACAATTCTCACAAAAAATGCAAACAAACTCTCCAGCTGTATTTTCGAACAAAGGCAATAAAACGAGTGGCCAAACAAATAAATACAGTTGATTCCACTATGCATTTTGTTGGCAGTCTAATTTTATTTGACCTAACAAAGTTTTTTTTAAATTCAAGGGTGTATTTTGTTTTATTAAGAAAATTATTTTTGTTCCTATTCCAGATTTGTTCACTCTACTGATATTTTGTAGGAGCAATTGAAGCAATCACAGAAAGGCCTGTATGTTGCAATTTCCTAGTATTTACATAAATTATATAAATGTGTGTATTGTGAGTGTTTGACATATATTTAAAGGCATTGGCCAGCAGGCAGAACCAAATGCAAACCACGTTCCATAATTAGCTGTAGTTTTTATAACAGTAAAAGTGTATAAATGTAATTTGCTTAAGTTGTGTAAAATTAATGAGTGTGTTATTTTAATAATTGTAACAATATTTTGTGGTGACTTTAGGCAACAGAAAATTTGCATTCCTTATATTAATTGACTAACAAATATAAATACTTTCTTAATCAATGGGATAATGTCTCTGACTTTTATATTAGGTTTGGTGTGCATTAACCTATGGTAATCATATCTCTCATCATTATGGACAAACGTTATTTACATTATGTGTTTTCTTTTTGGTGGAATAGCGTACTGTAAGACACCATGAGTATCATTCCACCATTAAGTTATGTTTAGCATGTGTGGTAATTGTAAATGGATATCCATCTTAAACTTACTGTATGCACTTATTTGTTGTAAATGATCTGAAGTACAATGGCGCATCTCTAGTGGTGGTAAAATTTCTTAGCAGCTAGGCAGTATTTTTATGTAACATGTTTATAGAACGTGTAATATTTGGTTACTAATGCGCAGAGCTGTAAGCACACAGCTGTAAAGTCTCATGTTGGGTGTAACGAAGATGGCATTATTTTTGTAAGCTTTGTACCTCTAGTTGATCAAATAGAAAGATATCTGACTTTGAAATACGATTTTACTTTTACACGACCCTTCTCCACTATTAGTTCAGTTTATGGCACCGTATAATCAAAAACTATGTATCGCGATTTGGCCAAACTACCTTCTTATACCACCAGCTAAAGAACGTTACAATGACAAAACTGCTCAATTAACCATACACCACTTAAAATATGCAATACTTCACGGAAGCAATGTTTGTACAATATACGTATTTTAAGAGATACCACCATAGGCCTGTCTCACAAATACGGTATTCATTAAAGAAAATCGTAGTCAATGACATTTTTTTTTTTTAAACCTATCACATGTAAGTATTGCTGCATCGTGTGACTTCGACCAATCATTTATTCTCTCTTAGACACGTACCTTTTACATGTATAATGCTATTTTCCGCGTGAAAGTGAACTGAAGTTATTTTTTCCCTCTGCACCTGAATACATTGAGGCAGCAATGAGCAAGGAGTAGCGATTGTACTAAAGTTATATACGTTTCCTAGTTTTACAGTTTTAATAACTTATCAACACCTAGCATCACCTTCAGAGGCAGAAATGTAATACTTTGAAAATACGCCTGAACACTGAATAAACAGCATTATAAAAATTCTCGGCAACGTATGCACTTCATTGTGATTCCGATTAACGCATAAGTGCTAACGGGTGCACCATAACATGGCTATCAAACGAAAATGGCTCACACTTGGTTGAGTCATTGCTGAGGTTTATATTCTGAGCCGATGAAAGAACAGTAACTAGTAAATTCGGTAAGAAATTCTCATACAAGCAGGTTGTAACGTTAAAGAAACGTAACACTTACGGATAAATACAGCACGTGCAAGTCGTTAAAAAAAATGTTGCCAATCACCGCAGCTCCGAGGATGCTTAATACATTCTGCTTATGTTCAGAATTTTCTGCATTCGTAACTTCAATGGCTATTAAAAAACTAACTTGCGATTATTTTCTTGACTAAATGCTACACAAGGCGATTCGTGTAGGAATGACGTTACTCTATTCCACTATTTTTCTTTAAACGAACCTAGCTTTGAAGCTCATTGGTTTAATTCGTAACGAACATTTTATAGACTTAATTCCAAAGGTTTTTCACTTAGTACAGACAAATTTTGCCAAAAGAGACCTAAATTTGTTAATTAGTATAGCAGCTAACGTAGAGAAAAACAAAGAAACAGAACCTATAGAAATATGATTTAAAAAGACACCAAGAAAAGAGTGTAAAAGAAAATGGTGAAGGGAATAACAAATATTCTCTTTATCGTAGGATTGTATTAAAAATGGCGCCTGAGCCGGCAATGTCGGCCAACAAAGAGCTAGTAACCAATTATGAAAATAGCTAAACAACAAAATACGACTCGTTTCCAGGATCTGCAGTGACGTGCTTCATAATTCCGTGATGGACTGTACTCCTGCACCCCACCTGCGGACATGCAACCCCCCCCCCCCCTTCCCTTTCCATAACCAGCCCACTACCGCGGGCACGGCTGATGTAATTTAACTTCTCTCCTACCACCCCCAAACCTCTCTACTCCAGGGTTCATCGAGACAGGAACCGCACAAACACACACACACGTAGAGGAATAACTTCGTTTAATTTCCCAGCCCGAGAAAGGTTATTCAATTTAATTACATTACAATAATGAGGAAGCTGATATTTATCTCCAGAGGGTAAAAGGGTGTGGCGAGGGCGGATGGGTAGTGTTTTCACCCAGGCAAAGAAAACTTTATTGGTTAGAGAAATCGCTAATGCAGGAGAGCTGGGACGGAAAATTATGTAATGTAATAGGAGGGTGGAAAGGGGAGTGGGGGGAATGTGGAGTAGGCCTGTCTGTTTTGGAGAGGAGAATTATTTAATTACGTTTAGTTTCTATTATGGTAATGGAATCAGCAAAGGGAGGAAGGAAGTAGCGAGAAGTTGTGGGAGGCGCCGTTAAAGGGTCGCTACGTCACAGGCATGTTAGAATGCGAGCTGTACAGTCGAAACTATAACAGTCAGCTACTAACAGTCTACTAACAATCGAGCGTCAGACGCAGCTGTTTTGTTCTCCCGCCGAGAGAACCTGGCGCAAATTTTCACACCGAACTGCACACTTACCCTCCCGCGAACTAATATGTACGCAACTCCCCTTTTCTCAGCCAATTAATATAAGCAACGTTTCATTACAAATACCGTTCCTCCTAGGGGATGCGTTAAGCAAGAGGGGAAAATCGATAATATCCAGTTTTGCGTACAGAACAAGTATGCATGTCTCTAGTAACAGCGTGGTATTTCGAGAGTACTTCTTCACATGATAAAAGTTAATTTTATGAGGCTCAGGATATAGGTACTATGAAAAGCTAGTGGTGTAAATCCCCACAAACACACTACTATAAGGGGAAAAAACTGATGATGTCATTTAACTACGGGACCCGGTGGAAATTTAGTTACAAACTGCACGTTCAAAATTTTCAGTACAGCTACAGAACAGGTATTCAGCTGGTTCATATTTCCCAAGTGCTTCTCACCAATAAGAAAACGTCCATCTACTCTTCTTAAATGACAATGGAAAAGTCTCGCAGTGCCCGAATTCCGAAAATATAAAATCAAAAACACAATTTGAACTGCTCAATATTTTTCGATTGGGTTTGTTTTATTCCCCATATATTTAAATTAGAAAAAATCATTACATCTGCACACAACAATTAATACAATGGTAGTTTTCGAACAAGAATGTTACTGTTTTTAGAATGATAACGTATAGGTATAAACCACGAAATCAGAACGTACAAAATCTATATTTTGAATATTTACAAAATTTGATTACGCGTAAGTCTATAATAACAAAATTAAAACAAAATAAAATAATTTTATCTTTCTAAAAGCTCTATTTCAAGTTTTAAAAAAAAGTTTTTCCCTGCAAATTATATAACTTTACCGGATGTTATATATATATATATATATATATATATATATATATATATATATATATATATATATATAATAAAATATATCCTTCTTAGCACTTTCTACCTGCAAATGTAAGACGAATGAAACACTCACTGTACGTCTATAAACGATACGAATCATGCCAACTTATGATCAAAAAGCTAATTCCTACACTAGTGCACTTCACGCACACGGAAAATTTTCAAGGTCAGAAAGTCAGATGCTGTACTAAAATACGATGCCGAGTACCATGTAACGCGGTTTCCGATCCATCATGCTCTGTGGTTTATTTCAGTCGGCACAACCATTTTTCACATTCCTCACACACACACACGCTAGAAACAAAAACAATTTTACATCCGCGTACATCAAGCCTTCCACGAGCAAAGAAAACCAGTGTATCTCGAGGTACGCCTAAGAGTGGCTCTCCTGACTGATAAATTAGTTTAAAGGCTGTTCACGATAAAGTGAGCACTTTTAAAATCAACCTGAGAAAAATGTCACTGTCCCTACCCTGCCTGCATATATAGTTAGTTAACGGGCGCACTGAGGGATATGCGCCGAGTAAAGTTGGTAACGATGAATGGAAAGTAGTTTCATATCTTAACGATGAATAAAAAGTGTTACGTAACCAGTTGTGATAAATTTAATTATTTCTTCGGTTTTCTGTCATTTTAATGCACCAAAGTGTAAAAATGAGAAGATTTGTAAAATGTTTACTTGCCTAAAACAGTCACAGTTTTACTTGACCGGCGCATGAATAAAGTGATGAGGCCCATGGCAATGTTAATTTTACATAAGGCGGAAGAATACACAACATGCATACAAGTAGAAGTTAAGCAGGGCTTTCAAAAGTACTTGGTTTGAAGGACGGGAAGCTCACGCAGCCGTAGCACCCACTATACAGTGGATCCCTGGTTACGCAGCAGCAGTAAATACGAATAACAAATAAATAAGTAAATACGTATGCAATTACACCTTTTTTTTTTTTTTAACCAATTGCCGTCCTGGGGGATTTCCTCATATACTCTTCTTCTTTTAATATTTGGTAACTACATAATAACAATAAAACCAATAAAACTGTTATACACATATATGTGCTCACATGTACCACTGCCAAGAAATGGCTTCCTATTTCATTATACGGAATTAAATGTCCTTTATCGACTATAATTAATAAATTCATTACGAGCCTGACAAGACGGTGGGTTGGGGGGGGGGTCTTTAAATGAATAACGGAATTCAGCCTGTGGATATAATGAAATTCTTTCAGCTAATTATTAAAACAGAACACTATTCTCTACTGAAACGAACTACGTAATCACATTTGCCGCAGGCAGTCAAGTTGAGGCTTACCCTCATTCAACTACCTCATCAATTCATATTTTTATGATTACTTTTAATATGTAAAATAAATATTATTTACATATGTACCTATTACTTATAATTCAACTCTCAATTTTTCTGAAACCCTGCTGAAGTTCTACTTCCAGAATATTCATCCGTCTCATAAAGCGAGTCTAGAAAATTACACCAACGAGACAGCGCATCGCATTCGTGCGCACCCTGCATAATATTTGTTTTTTAAGGCTGTTCACGATAAAGAGAGCACTTTTGAAATCAATCTAAGAAAAAAGTAACTTCCTCTGCCTGCATATATTATAACGGGCGCACTTGGTGACATACACCCAATAAAATTGGTAACGAGGAATGGAAAATAGTTCCATACCTTAATGTCAAATACAAAGTGTTAGGTAACAATTTGTAACAAATTAAATTATTTCTTTTGCTTTATACATTTTTTTCAATGTATCGAAGTGTAGGCAGATTTGTGAAATATTTACTTTTTTAATAAATTCAAAGTTTCAGTTGACCGGCGCATCAATGAAGTGATGAGGCCCATGGCAGTATTAATTTTACATAAGGCGGAAGATCACACAACGTGCATGCAAGTACACCTTAAGAAGGGCTTTCAAAAATGCTCATTTTACCGTGAACAGCCTATACATACCGCTACATGCTAGGACATAGCATTAAATTATCTGTCTCCGTTTTTGCTCATTTTATTTAACAGTGAGCTCAATATTTCGTGTATATTTCAACTCCAATTAACGCCCTTCTTAATTGTCTCTATTGGTTACAGCGAACTAACTCATACTAATTATTAACACTTGTTCATTCTATCTGTTGCCATCATTTATAACGTCTTTCATTCACGCACGTAGTCCATTAGTCGAACCTACCTGCCGCGTCCTTCACTGCTTGATATTCGCAGTGGCAGACTTCCCTTCAGCTGGTCACTTCTCTAGCCGCTCGGAACTCAGCCACTCATTCACTCATCAACCCCAACTTCATCCCACTCAACTCCCGGCCTGGAGACCCGTCGCAATATTTAGTGTGTGCGTCTTGCTATCTCGAAGGTTCAACGCACCCCGAGTTGCGCTGAGAGAAAGAGGTCAGTAATCCAGAGCATTCTTAAGATAAACAGAGAAATTATTACCACCAGGGTCAACAGCTTGCACCGCAAGAGATTATCGTGTCGGCTCGCTTTTTGTGAAACTGATACGCGGCCGTCACTAACACACAACGACACTATCCTCCTATCCGCTCGCTCGCGCCAGGCGGGCCAAAGTCAGCAGCGTAGGCCAGACACGTAACAATACTTAAGAACTATTTCTTACTCGGCATTACCAACACATTTATTTTCTCCCTGTATTTATTCACATTTACTATATGAAGTAATATGATGCATAGTTATAATATAAGAAAAAGTTCAATTTAATTAAAAAAATAGGGTATGTTCTTGTTAACACATGCATAAAATACTTGTGATGCATTATATATTTGGGAAACAATCAGCCATGTCTTACACGGGGTGATTTTTTTAAAGGCTTGATTAAAAAAGTGTGAAGAAACGGTGAACTGACTAGCCAGAGTTAACGTAGCGACGGAGAACGGCGAGAAGACGCTAGAACCAGAGCGCGGCGCGGGATTGGCAGTTCCGCACTCGGCATGCCAGTTGGGGCACGCCCCGGGGAAACCGCCGAGGCGGCGCCCCGCCACCTGGGGAGTATCGATTGTTCTCCCCAGGCGGGCTTGAGGAGGTAGGGGGAGGCGCAAGAAGTTCGCCAGCGACTTGACAAGGGGGCCTCGTGATTCCCAACACGCCACGCACGCCCACGCGATGAGCGCGCCTCCAGATCAATAATTACCGCCGCCACACTCTCGCGCCGACACTCTGGGGGGCGTCGCCGGGCGCCTCGGTTCCCCCCCCCCCCCTCCAGGGGTTGTCACCCCTCGAACCACACTTCTGACAGCCACTGGCTCTTGCCTTACTCGTCCCCATTGCCGCCGCTCCTCCAGTACCCTCGCTACCCCGGTTACCACTTGCCACTAGCTCAGTACCGCCTAGGGGGTCGCAGTGGCTAAGCGGTTAGACTGCTCGCCTCCCACCAAGGCGAACTGGGTTCAATCCCCGGCCGGGACACTCCAGCGATGCTGGACGATGCCGCTGGTAGGCGGATTTTCTCGAGGAACTCCCGTTTCCCCCGCCCTTGAATTCCGGCGTTGCTCCATCTTCGCCTCATTTCACCCTCATCGAATCTCAAGACGACGTTGTAGCGAGCCGCCCAAATCTCTCTCAGATCCAAACTGATTACCAAACCTCACCACTTCTTCGTCTGCTACTCCACTAACCTCGCAATCTGCCGTCCTACTGTTTTTAGTAAACTGCTTTCATACAAACCATTTTACCAAACACCTGCATTTCATCACTCACTTCACCTCGGTACATTCGTCACCACTTCAGGAACTGCCACGATCCTCACCAATGGCACTCCAGTCTGCTACTCCATAGATACCGCTATCTTCTATGTCACGTATCGACCTGCCACTCCAGGAACCACACGAGCCCTCGTCAGCTCTCGCAAGAACTTACGCTACTGCTACGTCAAAGGTTTCGCTCATCTTGAATTGCAACAATAGTCATTTCTGTAAAGCGGCCTTTAAATTGTCTCGTGTTCGGCAAGTACGGCGTCATATTTGACGCCACAGCTTGCGCGTCTGTCAAACACGAAAACTCTTACTTGGCGTCTATCAAACATGTTTGGGGCAATACGTCTTGAGGCGATCGACCTCACCGGTGCACGTAGAGATCAAAGACTCAGACCCGGCAACTGGTATTCTGAGTGGCAAGGAAAAGAGTGGAAACAATTGCCCGCGTATCATCTCGGAGTACTATCAGGCACGTCACGTCCCTTTGCTCACAAGAACACGCATTAGTTGAAAGGCCTATTTGCACATAACGCTACTCCACCAAAGACCCGAACTTTACCACTCTCCGTCTACTCTATCACCAGACTTGTCAACTCTTAGCACCAAACTTGCTACTTCCATCGCCATTTTTGCTCCTTCTTCTCTGTCTTCTACACACATCAAAACGCTTTCCATGCAATTTCACTCTGCCAAAGACACGAACTTCATCACTACCTGCAGGTATACTATTTTAACCTCAGTACCTTCGTCACAACTTCACGGCCTGCCAAGATCCCAAGGAACCCCCATAAAATGTAACCTCACCAATAGCATCCCAGTCTGCAACTCTATACACCCCGTTATCTTTTACGTCACCTCTCGACCTGCCACTCCGCTAACCACGAGATCCCTCTTCAGCTGTCTTACTGCTACGTCAAAGACTTTGCTTATCTTGAGTGGTGTAATATCGGACGTGCTTCCTCAATCTTCACCACTACCCGACCCGCTCCTCCAGTAACCTCTCTACCCTCGTTGCCACTCCAGGGCCATCTCCGGCTGCTGCTCCACTAACCTCCACACCTCCGGCATCACTCCACGGCCCTCCAGCTGCGTGCGCCGGTGCAGGCGGGGTGGGGTTTCCGCAAGAGGACGGGCGCCATCATTATTTCAGGGTGCAGGGAAAACAAGTGACGTCGGGGGGACCCGTAATAATTGAGGCGGGCAGAGGAGTGGGGAGGGCCGCGTGCATTATGCACCGAGCTCGGGCGATAACGAGCGGCTAAGGCAGCTATCCCGGGAATTTCATATCGCATTAATGCCCGCCGGCCTGAGGCATCAATGTTTAAGCGGCCGGCGGCGGAGCGGATCGAAGCCGCAGGGACGAGGTGGCGCGGCGCAGCGGCAGGAGAACCCCGAGAAAACCCTAGCAGGACGCTCACTCACCGCGGTTCTCTACGACGACTACCTTAAGGGCGCCGTCTATCTGGCGCTGCAGTGTATAAGAAATCTTATATTTATTTTTTTACGAAATGTGTTTTGCTAAAAGTGTTCCCAATATACCGATGTACGGAAACAGAACACACTTCAGATGAGAGGGTAGAGGAAGAGATTTCGGCAACTGGTAACACTGAGGTCTTGAGAGCAGAGGAGGGTGAAGCGAAGCGAGTATGGAGCAGCGCCGGAATTAAATAACGGGGAAAACGGGGGATCCCCGAGAAAACCCGCGGCATCATCCGGCACGATTACCACATGCGAAAAACCGGGAGCGAACCCGCCAGGAATCGAACCCGGTTCGCCTACGTGGGAGGCGAATACTAACCACTACACCGCCGCGTCCCCACTTCAGACGAGATACGAATCATACTCTAAATACATCACGCACATTTTAAATACATACATAGCTATAAAGGCTTTTTAACACTGCAGTATCTCATAATACACTGGTCGGATACATGCGAAACTTTTACAGGGACATCCAGTACACTTTGCTTCAGACTTTCCAGCAATAAATGATAGGGTCAAAGTCCCATACGTACACGCAGCACGCCAGTTCAGCGCCTTGCACGTAGGAGTGACGGGCCACTACTTACGCATGTCGGTGTCGCCCTTATCGTATCCTTACTCCTGAGCTTCAAACGCGCTGAAGAGCTTCAAGTATACGGCGCTGCAGCGATAAAAAAAACGAGTGCCTTCCGCACTATTATATCCGAGAAGCGTTTAAGACATTCATTACGACCGTTTTGCTTATTTATAATAACGAAGTGGTATAAACTTTGTACTAAAATAATATTAATGGAAAAAATTGGGCACGTTAAGTATTAAAGTTTACCTAAATTTTGGAACAGCTAAGAAGAGAAGGGGTTTTTAACGCAGATTAACCTTAGACCAACAAAATAATTAGATAAATACATTTCATCTCCATGTAAGAGTCGTAGCCGTAAATTGATTTCGCAGGCATACAAATACAGTTTTTTCTTTTTCTTTCGTTCTGAGCGCGAAAACGTGGATGTTACTTACAATGTAACAGTTTTGGACTCCGACAGTAAACGACCTCGTTTCTCACCTGAGCTGTCGAAACAGTCTTCGCATAATGACCGCGCTGTGAAAAGTGGCCGTACGTTTATTCCGATCCGTTTTAATGGCCGAAGTGAAAGACGGCGCGTTAATTATGTACGTTCACGGGTCACACTACGACAGCACAGCCCACGAAAACAAATGCAGGACTATATACTCCGTTGCCAGTACGACGTCAGCGAAGTTCTGGCACGCGCGCGAGAAAGAAATATTCAGACTCGTCTTTTGCTTAAGGCCAATGGTGCACGAAAGCAGTATGTTGAACCGATTTTCGTTATAACTTCTTTTTCAGAGGTTTTATCGAAATTTTTGGCACGACAAGACGTAAATATTAATTTTTAACTACTTCTTGCATTGTTGAATATTCACTACTCATATTATTCTGTGAGCACTGATGGAATATGAGAAATAGCATATTCTTTCTTATCTTCCATAGGTGCTCCGACAGTAGTACTAGTAGTCAATATCTATCATTGTAAGAACGTGTTCTAAATTATTCTTCATGTCTTGTCGTACCATAAATTTTGCAAAATTATCTGAAAAACAATTTTTGACCAAAATTAAGGTAATTACACGAATTTTGTGCACCATTCCCCTTAAGCTACGAACATGTTAGGCGGTGCCGTCTCTCTGAATTTTTTTGTCAGTCGGGCTCCTCTGCTGCAATATTATCATTTTAAAAATTTCCCAAGGCAGCTTTTGTACGTACACACCATACCTAGTTCTAAAAAAAAAATAGGTACCAAATGTATTATACTATATTCCAGGATATCACACATTCTCAGAGAACTTGTTGGTTTTGTCAAAAACAACTTTGCCGCAGTTAACCGATGCTAGAGATTTCCAACGGACTGGTATACGTAAGTTGTCAAGTTAAATTAAAATCTCTTCTCTCTTTTTGATCATTAACAACACTAAACGAACTGTATAACAATATCCTGCTTATTCTCAAAAGCATATCCACATCTTTGTTAAATACAGATTTTCTATCATTATTTAAAACTGGCTTATTTGCACACGTCAGTTGTGAGGTATTGTTTTGATCTGAAATACAGCCATGTTGGTAGTGGCCTGTGTTTATATAATTAATATGCATGCTTTTCGTAACGTGCATTTATTAAGCAGCATTATTATTTTTGTTTTTAAATTGAATGATTTTCTTGAATGTTAAATGTTTTACTACACATGTCAATTTTACAAGCATCAGTGTTTTTTATCTTTTGTTTTGACAGTTTTGTTAACTCCAGTCATGTCTAAGTTTAACGTAAGTTGGCAGCTGAGCGTGACGTCACAAGCTGAGAGGGCTTTTTTTTAAATGCACTTTTGAGGTAAGCCCTATAGTTGTAACGTTATTCTAAATTTGGAACTTTCGCTGAAAATTGCATTATTGAGAACGAACCTGGACGACGTATTGAATGTGAAACGTCGTTAAGCTGGGCAGCCACAACTGCTTGCCCAGAGTTTTAAATTGATTAACATGTAATAATTTGGTTGAATCGGCGTGTCGAAGTGTATTCATTTATTGAATTAAGGTCGACCGTGTGCGCAGGAGAGCGAATGAAGAGGGCCTGTGTGTTTTTTCAGCATTTTATAGGAAACTAGCGACGCGACCCGCCCCGGCCTCGCTCGGGTGCGATTTACAAATATGACGTTGTTTATGTTTACATCAAGTATATACACTAAATGCTTAGTGTAACTAACATAGGATTAATACTGTGTTATTCGAAAAGACTTCGTCAGTGAAAGACAAAAATGGTTACTGTGGGTCATCATTAAAAGAGAAACATATGTTGTCGCGCACTTTTTTGTAGACCTTTTGGATATATACAATTCTGCAGCACATTAATTTGATGCACATCATATGGTTTAGTCACCATAAGCCATGTAAGCGCCCGAAAAGCGGCTTTTTCCGACTTGATTATAAAACGTCGAAATTTCTCTACTATCCTTACATTAAATATTAATGTATTACATGCCACAACCTTCCTCAAGAAATTCTCTAAAAGATGGTGAAAACCGCATCAAAATCCAACAAATAGTTTAGAAGTCTTAGCCGAATACACAGACACACGGGGCCGGGCGACTTTGTTTTATATTATGTATAGACGTGATAATGGTAAATGTAACATGCTCATTTTTCTGTTTGTCATAGTACTTGAGGCAGTGACAGCAAATCTTGCAATAATTACGTAACTAGACTTCTTGTAATTATCTCATATAACCCTCAGTGTAATAATTAATTGACTCTACCGTAATATTTTGAGGTAAGCCAGGGAAGAGTTTAAAATTAGTTTTGTGTGACATTGTAACTTGAAACTGAACTTTGTGAGGGAACATTTTAATTTTGCACTGTTATATTAATGCGTAAGTGCAAGCTGCCAGATTCCTTTAATATGATTATTATTATTATTTTGCTATAAGCTATTTGAACCCAATACGCTGCATTAATAGCATTTGAATATTACTTTGGTTTTGAAACAGTTGCTTAAGGAAAGTCATTGACCATTAAAATTCATGCTTCACCATTGGGCGAAGTTGGCTGGTAGCACTGTGTTCCTTTTCTTTTATGTGCAAATGTTTTGCTTATGTGTCTCAAGGGAAGTTGTACTATCATTCAACGAACTGAATCCCTATTTTACAAGTAAAAAAAATACTACATGGTTCTACGTCTCTCTCTCTCTCTCTCTCTCTCTCTCTCTCTCTCTCTCACACACACTCACACTCACTCACACACACTCTCACACACTCACTCTCTCACTCTCTCACTCTCACTCACTCACTCACTCACACACACACACACACACACACACACACACACACACACACACACACACACACACACACACACACGTCAATTTCAGTGCCAGGAAAAGCAGAATTATTATAATTCACTCTTATTTGAATTCACACAGCACGCTCCTATGCAAAACCCCAATATATTTGCATGTGTATTCTTTAAACGGTTCCTTTCAGTGGCTGACTGTACGTGTGGTTCTTTGCACATACGTTTCTGCACGAATCGTTTCACAGTATTCACAGGAAAGAGTCCTAAAGATTAATCCTAAAACTTAACATCCGTTTATTTAGCATACCAATACCCTTTCCTCCAAAATCAATGCTCAGATCTGACGGATACCGAAGGGAATGACTAAAAAAACTTACGTATAACCCTCGCGACACATGTAATCCTGTTTATTGGAGTATAGAGCTAGAACAACCCAAGATCCGTACATAGTTAATTGTATATACACACGACTTCACAGTATCAACAAAAAAAAAAAACTACTTAACGCGTAATAACTATAGACTATTCACGGCAAAGTAAGCACTTCTGAAGCCCTATTTATTTTTTCTTTCAGCCATTTTTAACCCTTTAATCACCTTTTAAAACAAGTATGACCATGTAAGTAATAAACACGATGTGTATATTCCACCGCATTCTGAAGTTAACATCGAAGGTTAAAATAGAATACATTTATTGCCTATTATTCAAAATAAAAGGGATTTCGAAAGTGCTTACTTTACCGTAAATAGCCTATAATACAAATACCTTAGCCACGCTGCCTCCCCACCCCCTCCCCCTTTTTTTTGTACACTAACCACTAGCCAAAGGTGTGTGTGTGTATCGCAGATTTAGTTTCTAAGAAAGAAATGCATACGATTACAACCCACTGGTACCAAGAACAAGAAACGGTGAGTAAAACAAATCACTATATAACACTTGCAATAATAACTTCCCAACTGAGGACTCTAAAAGTGATATTTTCACCAACGGGGTAAAATGTATTACACAGCTTTAGCATTATCACGTGTCAAAATTACAGTTTTACTGTTTTTTGCGGCACACAAATAAGATAAACTAAAACAATGAAAGCAAAAAAAGAAAGGCATTGCTCATTTGAATGAATTCAGTAATTAGCACAATTTATATATACAAAAAAAATTAGAAGTAGATAAAATTTTATTTGGCTCGAAAAAGAAAGTCTTTGTATAATAAGGCATTTTCTGGCATTTTCCTTTCAACGTAAATCATCTCATTTCTGCTAGTCAGTCGGTCTTGGGCATCTTCCTGCCATACGTCGATGTCAGCATGCTGAGCGATGACTGATAAGCCATGAGTCGATTCACTATGGTCGGGCTTTCGGAAGTCATATTGGAGTAATTTAGATGGACCTTAATGTAACGATAAAATAATATTTTTCTACAGGAGGTTTCTTCACACTTTTTGAATCAAACATCTGAAAAATCACCCCATGTATAACGTGCTTGGTTTTTCCCTAAATATGTTCACGTATCACAAGCGTTTTGTACTTCTGTTAACATAAAAGTATATCATTTGTGGTAAAATTGAACTTTTGTTCATATTTTATCTATAAACTATAATATTTCATTTATGATTCATACGAATTAAAATGGAGAGAAAATAGGTGTGTTGGTAATGTCTAGTAAGAAATAGTTCTTATGCAAATATTATTACTTTGAGTGCGCACGAATATGTAATGTTAGGTTGTTTGAATGAGGTGGATGAATATCCTGGAAGCAGAACTTTAGCATTTTTATAAAAATTGGAAGTAACAGTGAATTGACTATAACAACGATTTTACTCTACCAGGTGAGGAACTGAAAATGTATACATTGGGAGTTTGGGAACAAAAAAAAAAGTACGTGTTATGATATTCTGATTTTTTCATATACAAAGGAGTAGTTTATTGAGGTTTAAATGCCTGCGAAGTGTTTCACTAAAAAATAATATCGAGAACTGAGGGAAATTTTTGTTTATATATATTAGCCATATTAATTTCGAAATTTTATTCAATTAAGATGTTTGCCTACAATTCAAAATAATTATTAAAGCCATCTGAATACCACGAAGAAATTGCATGGTAAGTCATTATGTACTTCGTCCAAATTTTTCCAATAACATTCACAATATAAGTAGCTAGAAATTAAACGCTATCTCAGGTTAACAGTCAGATTCCAAAAAAATGTCTTCATTGCGTTCCTATGACTTCATGAAACACTTTAACTTGAACATTGTACTTAAATAACGTTTTGAAACTTATCTCGAACAAAAAATTAAAATTAAAATGCTCGTGAAGACTTTAAAAATAAGCTAAACGTAATTTTTAAATTGATTTGTCATTTTTAGTAACTTTTAATTGATATAAAGTTACAAAACTGTGATGTAAATTCAAGACATGGGGAAAACATTCCGCACAACTTGATAAAAAATACATAATCATTCGAAAATAACGTTTTATAGCGTAAACATAAAGATTTTAACTCTGCATATAAATTTCAAAACGTTACTTTAACACGAAGTTTGGTTTTTTCTTCAAGTAACAGGAATGGCAAGTTACAATTTCTTTATAATCCAACGCTTGGTCCACTTTCGGTAAGGACTTCACTTCTAGCAATTTTGTCTTTTTGTATTTTACCTAAAAATATAAGACTTGATTTAGGACGAACCACATAACAAATTTCCAATTAAATATTCCTCAAGAATCTGATGATACTGGACAATTATCCTGAGCTGTAGCATCATGTATTTAATTAGTTCAGTTTTGAAATACGTGCGAAAAAAAAAAGAGACTTAAAAGTTGCAAAAATTTTTTTTATTCATATTTGAAAAAAAAAATTCTGCCATTATCACGTATTTTTTTCAGAACGCAAAAATATTCAATAGACTATGCTAAAAATATAGAAAGTAATGTGCCCTCAAACGCTTTTACGGGACTGGAATGGCACACTTGAAATGGGAATGGAAAACCGCTTTAAAAAATATTCCCAAGGCAGAAAGCTGGAATCGAACACACGACCTCCGGATTAAGAGACATGTTACCTCGTAACCAAATATGTTCGGTCGGACGGCAGCGCGAATTAAGTTTAATATTTCCCCCCTTATTTTTTTTTTCAAAGTCATTTTCGGCATCTCCATGATGAAGATTGCTTTCAGCTATAATGATACGTTTCTGCTTTTATTTCACCTCCAACAATCTTCTCTTAATTGTCTACGTGTATATGTGTACATTTGTTCCGCCTTTAGGTCGGGTCGTCGGATCATTTTTGTTAGTTGCAAGACTCTTGTCATCCTCGCACTTTTACTGCTGTGCCATTTGCAGATCTTGGAATGTTACGAGTGCTTTCTTTCCAGCGCCCCTTATGGCGCTGGTTACAAAACATTCACTTGCAAGAACTAACATTAAAATATTTTGTACAACACATTTTTTTTTTGCACGATGGCATGTCAGAATCACCTTTGTGTTTTTCTGACGAACAAATACAAAAACTAACCGAGATAAGATGATTCGAAATGAAAACAGTGGGTTGCGTACATCTTTGGGCTTTGACTTTTGACACCGGCACGATGACTGATAACTTTTAGTGACAGTATGACGCGTCGTCACATTTCTGTAGTGACGAGTGGTGCATCTTAGTTTTTCACTTACTTAAATAACTGCACATTCGTCTGGTGCGCCCTAGTGATTAGAATTACCAGTTGAAGCTCTTTGGAATTGTAAATATCAAATGTACAATATTATTGTGTATCAGGAATGGATTCGCCAAATTATATTTAATACTATTTATATAATTATATATATATATTGTTATGTATGAATAGACGTTAGAAGAGACATTTTGTATTGAGTTTGTTTGGGTTCGCGGCCGCTTGGGGCGCTGTACTGAGTTGGGAGCTCCGCGTGTGTGTGGGAGGAGACTTGCCTGCTAGCTAGTGTGCAAGGAGCCGTCTTGATGTGTTGTTCCCGCTCGATTAGACAATGGCACAGGATAGTTGGCCTGGTCAAAGCGGTCAAATTAGATTGACTTTGGACTAATTGTGCGCATCATATACGACGGAGTAAACATGTAGCCTGTATTGTGAAATTCACGAACCATGCGACGAGAGAATATGAATGCGATCGTGAGACAATTTAAAAATCGTAGACTGTTTCGTGATTACTTTTGATAGAAGTGAACTGTCCTTCATTGCTGATCGGGGCCTTCGCCATGGAGAACGAGATTTCACCGTATCCCGTAGCTCTGGTTGCCTCGTTGCCAAACATCGCCTCGCCCCATTTGTCTACGAATGCTTGCCAGCTGCCGGCGAGTTCTACTGTCCATCGAGGCAGAGTATTCACCGTTGTTGTAAGCTTACAGCCATCTACTTTTAACGAGTAAAAACTGTCGTTGACTATATGCGCCGAAGGAAACAAGGAACTGTACTGCATTAATGAAGGTCCGGGGACAATATTACAGAAAAAGTGTATCCAGACAATCTGTAGACAGCTTACAGATATTGTCAATATTTTTTATGTAGCTACTTGTGAATAGTTTATTACATTAAGTGCATGCAACCACAAAATCATATTATAAAGATATTAACTTGCATAAAAGTAGAAATAAAATGTCGGCCGACAAAAATCTTTTATATAACTTTTTTCTATTTTTGTATACTATTAGTATGACTTTTAACGGGAGTAAATATAAATAATTTATTCAATAGATGCCTTGTTGATAATGAGTAAAAAAATTGCCAATATAATATGCTTGTGTTGACGCAGGTCTCACGAGAGAAATTATGTTAGAGTTTAAGTTAACGAGTGCTAACTTCCTCACAAAGTGACCCAGTTTTGAGACCTGTGTTAGCACAGCTCAACAGTATGATTAGTAAGCTTCAGCCCAGCCGGTATACTAAAAAAGACTCTCGCGGCAATGCTCCTAAACTTAATTTCACCCCATCTACGCTCAGAATTCTAGTTCCAAGACGTATGGCGTGGCGTTCACGAATCACTGCACGATCGTTGCACTGACAAACTGCTGAGACAATCATCTACATTGAGACTGAAGCGGGACTCGTCGGAGAACACAAGGCGTCGCCATTCCTCTGTCCAGCGTTGATATTCCTGGCACCACCCACAACGTGCCGCAAGGTGCCGAGGCAAACGGAACAGTGGACGCCGTGCCTGCAGCCCAGCCTCATCCAAACGGCGACGAATGGATCCAGTCAGAGTCCGGCAAATGCAGTGCAGGCGCAGCAGACTGCATAATTTCTCTAGAAGTGGTGGCAGTTTCTGCCACTGCACGTCGGTGGATACGACGATCTTCTCTATCTGTAGTGCGTCTGGCAGTATCAGTGCCTACTCCACGCGACGTAAGACCTTTACGTACCCACGCATATACACATCGTGTAACAGTTATAACTGCACGACCAAGATGAATGGGTATACCACAGACTACAGATGGGGTAGACCACTTATTCGTCTTCAATGCATGAACCCAACATTGACCTACCCCTGAGGAACACAACTGTCAAAGTTACATTGCCAACAGTGATGAAAGTGTTTGGTTACATCTTAAATTAAAAATGGCTAGTACTAGTATATGAATAAAATACTTTTACCGATTTGAATTCAATCAAACTTCATTACAAGTTAGTGAGGTGAAGTATATATACTAAGCACTGGTTTACAAATCAGTTTTCTAGCCAAACCCAAACCACGCCGTTTTTGCTAAACGTGTTGGTAGAAAAGCAGTTCAATTTGGAACACGGTGATTGGTTGTGCGCAGCCAGCGACATCTATCTCATTAGTCTACGGACTATACGAGTCAACCATTCCGCTTCTTGCAGTCCGACCATGCAATGCCGTTCAAATAGCCTGAGTGACTGTATTCTTCGTGAGCACGACGCCGTCAACGCGGCATACTAATCAACTGTAACTCTTAACAAGCAGGTCAAGCCTGTTGCATGACGCTTTTCACCACTGGGTACTGGCCATAAGCGCCCCCCCCCCCCCGCCATCATCACCAGTAACTGTGACGTATCTGCGACGTCATTTCAACAATTTGCATTGTGTAATTGGCGCTCTACGTAGTCTTGATGCTACTGCAAATGGATGACACAATATGGACGCAGCGACCTCCATGTCCAGCAGTATGATTATACAGACACACATACAGTAAGCACGTGTAAAACAAAGCCTTTTCTTTCGACATGAGGTTACAGTAGGCCACAGAATAATCTACACGCGTACATCTAGAATTCCAGAAATATGGCCCCACCCAGGTGCAATGACCTCCCAGTCATATCCGAGTGGAAGAACTTCCTTTACAGCGAGGGAAACACAATAAATAAACGTGTGTCACAAACCCGGCAGAAAATAACGCCATTCTCGGCGGGCTCCCTCCTTCCCAGACGGAAGCGGAGGCGTTTGGAGGGACAGACAGCATCTTGGCGTATCTAAGATGACGAATGAATAGTGTTCAGCTCGGCGGAGATTACATCTCAGCACGCGTACGTGCCTCGCAATTACGGGCGGTATCTCTACATGCGAAAAATCCCGCCCACCGCCTTCCGTGGCAGCGCTTTGTTCCGGCGTGAAATGACTTCTTCCCACAGGTCACCTTCCAAACACACACGATCTGTTCCCCTTTCCCCCCCCCCCCCCTCTTATAGCAACGCATACATTCTCTTACCTGCCTCGGTTCCGGTAGCTGGGGTCAAGAGACTACTTTCTTGCGGGTGTTCTAGAGTAGAAAATTATTTTGTGCGGTTTCTGCATATTCCATTTTTCTTTTTATTTGCAATGTGGAATAATGGTCTGAAAAATAACCATGGCGGGGTAAAGGCTTTTAAAAAACCAATTTTAAATACACACACACACACACACACACACACACACACACACACACATATATATATATATTTAAGTTTTGAAACTTAAATAAAAATTTAATACGTTAGAATACAGCTCAGAATGTTGTCAGAATGGCACGAATAATATTTTATTTGAAATTTATGTGGGTTGTCTGAATATTTTAATTCAACTATAGAGGTAAAATTTTAAAGACAAAACTGCCTTCGCCGCAAGCAAACTAAAAGTAGGATTTGAAACAAAATGCAACACGACACACTCTTGACAATCAAACTTTGTGTTTAAAAAAAATAAAAAAAATTAAAAGTTTTAAAAATATTTTATGTTCAAATTATGAATTATTTGCACTAAAAAAACATTAAAAGTTACTTTTAAAATTATTTGATCTTATTACCAAGTACTACTTGATAAATCATGAAACCATAAAATATCGCAAAAAAATCTAGACGAAAAATTTTTTGACTCTTGAACAGCTATACACACACGCATAACTTTGCTCATCAACTGAACAGATGACGATGCATGTGACACTACACTCGCTAATATGCACATTCTCTCGCGTAGTAATAGGGGCGACCACGAGTTCAAACGACACGTCTGGATACTATGGCTTAAAAATGTCGAAGACCTTAATTGACTTCCTTTGTTACTCAAACTGCACGTGCGCTACAAGCGGATCAGGCGACGTCGCCTGTAGCGGGCTACATCAAATGTGCCGGGGAAAAACTATAATGGAGTTGGAGAAACATAAATTTTGCTTAGCAGCTATGCTGTGACAAAGTCCTGCTCCCTTTAGGATATAGTTAATTTTAAAATAACAAACACTTTAATCAAAAAAATGCGGACACGTGTATATATATATATATATATATATATATATTGACGCAAAATATAATCTGTGCGATTTACTGTTGGAAAACCAACCATAGACTAGCAAAGAAAATAATCATTATTATTAGTGTTTTCGTGAATATTAGGGGAAGATCTAAAATAAGCACTGTAATTTCGATTTTTAACTAGTAATGTGAATACAAAGTGAATGCTCTAGATTTACATTTTAGAAAATTAAATATTTATAAAGGAACCCATTTACGATTACCCCACGTTCACAACTACCCAACTGACCCTACTCTAAATTCGAAGACGAGGGTGGGACGATGGCCTAGGGCAGTTTGAACCTGAAAACAGCACATAATGGTAGTAGTGGAAACATGCAAACACCATGATAAAAGCTGTCCACGATAAAGTGAGCACTTTTGGAATAAACATTAGAAAAAAGGCACTAGACCTACCTGCATATATTTAAACGGGCGCGCTGAGTGACATGCGCTCAGTAAAGTTGGTAACGATGAATGGAAAGTAGTTCCATATCTTAACGTCGAATAAAAAGCGTAAAGTAACAATGTGCGATAACTTAAATTATTTCTTTCTTTTTCTGTTCTTTTTTAATGCACCGGAAGTGTAAAAATGAGCAGATTTGCAAAACATTTTCTTTTGTAATAATTTAACATTTGCACTTGACCGACGCATGACTAAAGTGATGAGGCCTATGGCAATGTTAATTTTACATAAGGTGGAAGAATACACAACGTGCATACAAGTGTATCTAGAGCAGAACTCAATTTTACCGTGAACAGCCTATAATTACTACTATGGTTTTGTGCTGAGAGTACTGGCTAGGCAGGCCACGTCTCGCTCCCGTTACCAATACAAATCGATGGAAGAGACGGCTACTTGCGAAGTGTATCAAGTTCGAATCTAGAGTGTGCAGTGTCCTGTCATGCAATACACACATCCCACTATAAGGCTGTTCACGGTCAAGTGAGCACTTTTGAGGCCCTGGTTACTTTTCCCTTTCAGCCATTTTTCATCCTTTAAGCACTTTGTAAAATAAATATTGCTATGTAAGCAATAAACACAGTGTGTGTAAACCACTGCACTCGGAAACTAAACGTCTAGGGATAAAATAAGTTATACTTATTGACTATTTTTTTTGCATATGAGAGGGTTTTTAAAAACCCTCATTTTACCGTGAATAGCCCCTAGCATTGATTTTCAAAGATCCCCCCCCTCCCCCCGCGGTCACTCCAGGGAAGCGTGAGGACACTGCTAAGAGGGGCGCGGGCGCCGAGCTGTTCACTTACACAGTTATTAAATAGAATTCAGACATTTTTTTATCGGACAAAATTATCAAACCATGTGCAGCACCTGAGCGACTAGTAAATGCGTTACTTTCCTAACTCGTGCGATAATAACATTTATAGATTAGCGACGGATCCTTTCCATGTGGACATGGACTCGCTGCCAGAAACCCTTCCAAGAGCAGGCGTTGGAAATAAAAAATGATTCTGCTGCGAAATACGATTTTGAGAAGATTGACAAAATATTGTTTTGGGTCAAATACTTCAAAGTTTATCCCGATATAGCAGAGCAAGACCTGCGATTGTATTTGCCTTTTTCAAGCAAATATTTGCGTGAAATGGTGTTGTGAGAAAAAAAAAAAAAAAAAAAAAATGAAGTATAGAAGTAAACTCGATATTACCAGTGATTTAGGTTATGCAATTTCTTCTATTAAACCAAGGATTGGGAATCTTGTTTTAAAAATATGCAAGCTCATCCGTCTCATTGATTGATTTGTTATCCACCATTTGTGTTCAATAAGCATTAAAATTTAATGATTAAATAAGACCTTTGAGACTTTTATTCGTTTTTGTTTTATCCTTATAATAATGAAGTTGTGACACGGGGGCGTAGTTATTTTTTTTTTGCAGAAGGGAGACGTGATAAACTAAAGTTAGGGAACCCCTGGCCTATATAGGATGTTCACGGCAAAGTTAGCACTAAGGCCCTCCTAACAGGCATTAACCACTAATAAATATGTCTTATTGCAGACTCGGGAATTAAATTTTGAGAGTGGTGAATTGTATACACTGTGTTTATTGGTCACATTGCAAATGTTTATATAAAAAAAGCAGCAGGAATATGGACATTGGATGAAAGGAAAAATTGAGAAGGGCCTTAAAAAGTGCTCACTTTACCGTGAACAGCCTATAGTAATGTATAATCAGACACACTGGAAAATCGCGAATATTTTTTGAGCCAGCATATTTTCCAAAACACTCTACCGCCTGATGTTTTTCATGATTGTGTATCTTATTACTCGGCTTGACGCTAAACAGAACAATCATAAATGTTAAATCAAAGAGCATCGAAAATACTTATTAAAAAAAGGAAGTATAGATTCAATACACACAACTCCCAGTACATTCAAGACAAGGAGACAAGATACAAGTCATCTTTGACAGCGATACACCTTCGTCTCTACGCATAATTCAAGACCCGAGTGGATGATGTTACATCACAAATACAAATAAAAATGACTGACGGTGTTATGTGCCTATCTTCCATGCAGCATCATCGGAAATAACTTGAAATGCAGCGAGTCTTGATTCATCAAGACAAAAACTGAGAGAAATTAAATTTTAAGAAATTTCGACGTCAATTTACTCAGAATTTTTATTAAGTAAAATAACACCATCTACTTGAGTCCAATTGAGATTCTCGTACTGAATATTTTATTAATTTATTCTGATTCAAATTTATGCAGCAACTGAATCTTAGGTAATTACTTTGCCCATCATTACAAACATAATATACGAACTCCTAATACATATTTATTCAAAAAAATATTTAATACAAAATGTTATATATTAATTCATTCTCATTTATTAATAACGACCAGCGAACACCTATAAACAATCTGGTAAAAATTTGCACAGAAATATGACATGTAATGCTTAGCGACCTGCAAAATTCGCGTTATTATTTGAGGGCAGTGTAAACTTAAAACACTTATACCTTTGCAATACGTTTGTCATTGGACCATGTTTTATTCGACGCGTCCCGGGTATCTCTGCGCCAATAAATGAACACTTCACAATCGTGTGGCCCAATCACGAAGAGTGCACTGAGAAAGTCCGTGACCTCACATTTGGGCAGCAGCCAATGAGGGAACGACGCCGGCTAGAGTAAACCAAGTGCCGTGAATTTTAGCTCGAAGCCAAAAAAATAACGCGAATTTTGCAGGTCCCTAGTAATGCTACTATGATAAAACATTTTCAGTAATAATCCTGACTATTCTGTTATGACACTAAAACGAATAATTCTTATGTACAGGATGATGCAATTACGTTCAACACAGTCAAACCAGAAATGTATTTTCTCCACGATGGCAATATAAAATTTAACGTAGCATGAAAGGACAATTTGCAACCATTCTGAAAACCTATCATGTTCGGAAGGGCAAATCATCCCTCAATACATAACCTGCTATGAAAATGAAATATTTCAGGGGTCACACGTGCCCCCCTGACTTCAGGTCGGGACAGCGGGACAGTGGCCGAACCTGAACAGCGGTCCTAGCGTGTCCACTGGGCACTCGGGGGAGGAGGGGGTGATCGGGCTTGACGAGGGGGAGGGGGGGGTCTCAGGGCCAATCGGAAGCACCAGTTTTATGAGCGGGGCCGGAACACCGCCATTTCCAGCCCGGTGCTACAATATGAATGCTCGCCCTTGCGCGACAGGGATTGACAATTCGGGTCGTCCCCTCGCCCAACCCCCCCCCCCCCCCTAAACAAATCTCACGTGAACGGTGATCTACCCTGCCCCCTCCCCATTTCCACGAACTTATTTGTCCGCTCGCTCGTCATTTGTTTTTCTATTGCCGTTTTCCGTTGCCTGCGCGTTTCCGACCAGGCGCCTGGATACAACCGGCCCGAGAGAATGTCCGTGACATCTGATAATTTTTTTCCCCCATCCGACCGTACAGTGCTTCTGAGTTTGACGAATTTTTTTCAGCCCCGCCTCGCATCGCCAGGTAGTGGAATGTTCCTGGCACTTTAAATTGTTTATTTTTTGGAAAAAAATTTTTTTTTTAACCCCCGTCCCCTTTTGCTTTGCTCCGTCGGCGGCACTACCGTGTCTGGCTAATCCTGACGTGTTTTGTGATTAGCAGATGATGGCATGGCAGATGATATTTTACCTCTGCCCCTCTTCAGGGGTTCGCCGTTCACTAAGGGTCGCTCAGTCATTTCGTGTCTGATAACCCGTGTTCAGGCACACGGGGGCTTGCTTACAACGACCGCAACACAAGGTCACGCATATAGGCTGTTTCACGGTAAAGTGAACACTTTTTAAGGCCCTTATAAATTTTTCCTTTCATCCAATTTCCACCTTCCTGCTGCTTTTTAATACAAACATTGCAATGTAACCAATAAACACAGTGTATACATTCCACCACCCTCAAAACTTAATGCCTGAGTCTGCAATAAGATATATTTATTAGTGGTTAATGACTCTTGGGAGGACCTTAAAAAGTGCTCACTTTACAGTGAATAGCCTATAACTGAGAACATTCCACGATCCACACTTTGTATTCACGCGCTCCTCTAAACCAGTACCCGAAACAATAAATACCTGTCGCCAGCTTAAGGGTCCTATGTACTGAAACGTTATCTGTGAAATCGTTGTATCTAGGTAAATAAAAGTTCTGAGGATTGACTATTTTCAGAAAAGTTTATATATATATATATATCCCTATTTTTATACTTTTGTCATATTAAGTGTATTCTTAGAGAAAAAAATTCGTGAAAATGGCGATACATAGCATTTTTCAAACTTGCCTATGCAGTTTACTTAAGCGGCATGACAAAGGTACAAATATACAGACGTAGTTTAATCTGTGGACTTTCATTGCAAGTAATAAAACCCCTATGTTACAGATCTAATCTGCACAGTACAGCGTTACGACGGAAACACTGCACGCCTTGCGCGTAGGAGCGATGAGGCGCTAGGCGTGCGCGTAACTGTCGCCCGTAACGCTTCCTCACTTCTTGACCTTGGACGCGCAGCTGCACAGTCCCCTTAACTTCCTCCATTCGTACGAATAAGCAGAAGGATCTCCAGTTGTAAAAAAACACAAGCAACTATTCACATCGCTTTATTACAGAAAATTGGGTGCCGGACATACAACTAAATTGTTTGATTGTTTTATACTGTTATCTACTACCCTAAATAGTGGAAACTCAAGTCCAGGCAGAACCTTGGTCTATTTCAAGGCACCCTCCTATTCCACCCGCCAAATAAACAAAAACCTTATCCTGTTCTCGAATCCTTTAGTTACACGTTTTCTTCGGATCCACAGGCAAACATCAGACGCAGTCATCGTTATTTTCTTATGAGCAATTTGTTCAAAACTGTTTATGGATGAGTTTCCGAGCTGTGAGAAGTAAAGTAGTTGTTTCATCACGATGGGGGGTAAGGGGGGATAGGGGGGATAAAATACCAATTACTAATTTATTTTTAGTATTCAAGCTTCCTTTGCGTTTTTTTTTTCCTTCCTCTTTCTCGGCGTGTATTACTAGTTATTATAATATATATCGTAATGAAAAATTATGTTAGCTCTTTACTCTTAAAATTCCAATATAACAAAAATACCTCGTACGCTATACACATCAATATATCATTAACGCCTCATATAAGGTATGGCAAAATTAACTTAGTATGTACTATAATTACTTTTCCTTTTCCTCTCTTGTTTGGTATACCTACTGCTCAAAGCAGATTACAGCGCCTGCCTGTTTAAAAACATTTAGGCTCCCCAGGAGAAATGAGAAAGCGGCCAGGATACCTCACAAACGCATCATATCTGATATACGCTGTTCACGGTAAAATGAGCACTTTTGAAAACCCTGCTCAAGATGTATTTGTATGCACGTTGTGCATTATTCCGCCTTATGTGAAATTAACACTGCCATGGGCCTCACCACGTTATTCGTGCGTCGGTCAATTGAAACTGTGAAATTACTATAAAAGTAGATATTTTTCGAATCTGCTCATTTTTACACTTCGATGCATTAAAAAACAAACTGAAAACGAAAGAAATTATCAAATTATCACAAATGGTTACCTAACACATTTTATTCGACGTTAAGATATGGAACTAGTTACCAGCCATCGTTACCAACTTTACTGGGCGCATACCACTCATTGCGTCCGTTAAAATATATGCAGGCAGGAGCAGTGACTTTTTTCTAAGGTTGATTTCAAAAATGCTCACTTTATCGTGAACAGCCTATAGCACGTCGTTTCCTCGATAGCTTCAAAGAACATTTGCAACTTGAAACAGTGTTTACTTCTTCTCCTTACAAAGATATGGTAAACCAGTCCTGTGTTTTCTTTTCAAAATTCGTGCATCAAAGTCGCAGCAAAATCATGGGCGATAACCGACCCCCCCCCCCCCCCCCATTTTGAGTTGGTTTTGATGGCTGGAAAACAAGCAGACCTGGATTTTATGCATTTGTAAGCGATTCTGACAACGCTCTCGCAGTGAACGCGAAGAGATTTAGGCGGCTCTTAACATCGAGGTGTTGAGAGCCGATGATGGCGATGGATATGAGTACGGAGCAGCGCCGGAATGCAAGGGCGGGGGAAACGAGAGATCCCCGAGAAAACCCGCCGACCAGCGACACCGTCTGCCACGATTCTCACATGGGAAAAATCCAGGGGCGACCCCGCCGGTAATCGAAGCCGGTCCGCCTGGGTGGGAGGCTAATGGTCTAGCCACCACACCACCGGGGCCCCAACGCTCTAGATGATACACACCGTGTAAACGTTTCGAAGCCGTCGCAAATCGCACCTAGCTTTACAAAAACGCTTGGCAGAATAACCATCTGAGACTAAACCGTCACCCCCAAAATTGCTTCAGTATCTCCAAATACCAGTCCACGAGTCAAACTGCGATGCGAAACCCCGTGTACGAGAATAAGATAATGTGTGACTTGCACGTGTTCGTTGTTTCAGATTCTGGCAACTATTTCAACCTCGTCTGAACACAATTTCTCTAAACATGAATTACCTACACACAAGTAGCGTGATTTCGAGCCGAGAACAGAAAAAACTTCCAATGTAGACACGTCACAAAGTATAATGCAGCTTCACTTCATCAATTGCCGGACACTCACACTCAATTCGAGTACAACTACAAAGAACTTGCTTGCTTTAGGATGATGATAATGTTTGCGTCAACTACCTAGCACTGGAATAAAAATGCTGTACGAAACTAATTGCCTGCGAGGAACATGTAATTTTTTGCCAGTATTCAGTTGAACAAGGCTCACGTAATGAGGAAACTTCGCTGTTGTGGCTAATTTTACGCTGTATTTGTTTTCTTTGTAGGTAATCATGCAAATGCATTACTTAAGTGAAGTGTTTATGATAGATTACTTATAGAAGATACAAAATCGACTTCTGCGCACAAAATTAAGTCACAGTTTATTGACTTCACAATAAAGGTCGAGCCTTACTGTGTAGCGGAATAAATATATTCGCCTGTTGGCGTCTGAGGGTAGCCTAGGGCGAGGATGCGTGCATATTCTTAATTTAACGTCTACGTATAACGTAAACAAAGCAACTCCTATGGGTACTCCAATACTGATAGGCTGCGTATTGCTTTCTCAGATAGGTATAAACACGAAGAAATGACAAACCAGCATGTATGCCTGAGAGTAGACTCCTTTGAAACGGTGACCAATTCTTATGTCGGTGTATTATCATCGCGTCACGAAATATTCATATAACAATCAAGTACGGACTACGTTCTTTGCAAACAACGGAAATTATTTAAAAATAAATTACTCGGCACATTTCTTGGAGACCTAATGGAGTGTATCGATAAAGCTTTGCGTCGTTGCCTGCAGGACGCGGCCAAATGGGACACGATACATCCTTAAGTGCAGGCCATATAAAATTCCTTGTAATTGAGAATCCCAGAGGAAATTTATGGAGCATGCCAGTTCGTCTTGTCGTGTACGAAATTACTTATTGGTAAGGTTTGTCCCCACACCCCCCTTCCCCCGCCCTTCACTTCAACCACAATGAGTATCGGTCTTGCCCACTGGACGCTTGCAATTCATCTAATCACGCGTAATTTATTTACCGAATGAGTTTGCCCTCTGCTGTATTATTCCGACGTCACAGAGTCGCGCCATATTTTTTTTTTGTTGTAAAAACAGTTTACAGAAACCTTCCCCATGCTTCTCCTAGCTTTCTTGCCACAACATTCACCTCGAAAAAAGACTAGCAGCAAGGTTTTGAAATTTTCATCGGCCCAGGTTTTAGAACCTCGGGCAAGTCTGTCGTTTGCGTCGAAACACCGCCCTTTTAGTGGCGAGGGGCGGAGAGTAGGTATTTACGTGCTTATTTGTTGTCGGCGGGAATCTTTTATCGGCATCCTCTTAACCTGCCCCCCCCCCCCCCCCCCGGCCATACACCCAATTCCAAACACTCGCATTTTCGCAAAGAGAATGTGGAATCTGGTTCGCCGTATAATGGATGCCGTCTTGGCCCAAATTACGCCCGCCCAACCCCTGCGATCAGCCATTCTAAACGGCATATTCAAATTGGAAAACCTTTACTGGTGGATTATTTTTCTCTCCCCCCCCCCCCCCCCCATTTCAACCTAGTTTTTTCCCCTCCTCTTCCGTTGCCACTCGTCCTGAACCCGTGATGTTTCACAAGCGAGGGTGCGCCGGAGCAATGGGTGTTGTCAAGAGACAGAAGGGCGCAACGGAGTGTTTATTTTTTCCATTTCTCGCGTCCCGCCCGCTTCGCTCATTATTTCGCGGCGAGGGACGAGCAATAAATATGCCACCCCCTTTTTCGAGTGCGGCGTTATCGGCTAGGCCCTCGCCCGGCCGGCCCACTTCTGAGGAAACACGCGTGCGCACAAACACGCGAAATGGAACAAAACAGTCCACCTCTGCTAATGAAAGAGAATCGTGACTAATTGTCTCTTTAACTTGCGCCGCATCAAAGTCCCCGAGCAAGCACGGCGGGTTGTCCGAGCGGTAATTCGTAATGGGCGCTCTTTTAATATTCCAGGGGTAGTCGCGAGGGGGGTTAGCGAGGGAGCAGATTACAATTGAATCGGACGGCGCAAGGGGGTAAGTTTAGGAGTTCCGTGCACTCTCCCTCCCCCACATCCCCTCAAAGGCCACCCGCACTTCGCCGAAAACTTCATCAAGTATTTATTGAAATTTTGATGTCCGCAGGCCAGCTCGGAGCGGAGGCCTCGGTAATATTTCATCGCGCTCGAATGAAGTATGCACAAAGAAAAGCGACCTGGCGTGACTGGAGGGACGAAGGGCCTAGATTGTTTTATAGACGCGCCAGGGCGCGCGACGTTTGTCGTGCTAGGCGCCGTCATCTGGCCTCGCACGCAGCCTCCACTCACTGACGACATTAGCGTGCCGCTCCTGAGGCGCCATTCTCATCATTCACTTTCCCGTTTATAGGGACAAAGATTACTTCAGCATCGTTCACTCTTCGATTACAGTTCAGTGTGAATGGCGCACACTGTTGCAGATTACTCCAGCTTTGCGACGTAACTTGCGCGCTGAGTAACAAATGGATGGCGAAGGAAACGGCCTGATTAAGATGATTTTATCTGTTTACGGCCCTAAAACTCGCTAGAAAATCCAATCTTACGACGCACAGCTAAGCGGCTCCTCTGAAAGTGAAACCTGTGGGAAAACCTATTATAGTGATTGGAAGGCACGCACGCAACGTTGATTGTTTTTTTTTTTTCAAAGCTGCAAAAATAAAACTTATCAGCAGGCGACAGAGCACGCAGGAACAAGGTCAGCGTTACAGTAGGTCTAACTCAGCTGCTGTTTAACATCTCCGTTTGTGTGCTTCGCTTCGAGTTATCAGCTTACAGCATTTCTGTACAGTACCTCCAAAATGCTAGAAGTGTGTGCAGTGCTCTCGTTCTCGAATGATTACTCGACATTTTTCGTGGTGACGATGGAGGACAAAGTTTCTGGTTAACAACGGAAGGTTGGTCCTATTATGACGGAATGGAGATATATGCACAATACTCATCTTCAAAGTCATTTCAAAGTGGTCGGAAAACGGAATTTTTAATACAATATTTAGAATTATCAATTAATTTTCAAACAACGTTGAACACTAGGACCCTTCATTAACACTTTACCTCCTTTAATGTTCGATAAGAAATTATCCACGTGAAACAATGCCTGCAGAATCCTCCGGGTCCTTTCAGTCTGCATCGCTGATATGACTGGCATGTGATGCACGCTCTTAACGACAGAAATCGTGTATTGGAAAGAGAGAGTGAATGTCCATTACAACGCACACTGCAATCTAAGAGTGAGACGCTCTACAGCCGGGAATAGCAGCGTTGACGATATTCTGACAGGCAGACGACCACTACACTTCGCGCTATGGGGACCCCACTTATTGTTTTCCACGATATGAATCGGCTCCCGATAATGAATGATAATAGAGCCCCAAACAGACCAGTCGATGCGCACGGTACCTAACTGAAGACCAGAATCAAGAAAATGAGTGATATAAATAAAAGTAAGCAGCTGCTCTAAACTTTTTTATTTGAAGCATTTGCTCCGCTCAACCTCTCTGCGAGCAACTGTTTGATGGTCTTGAACACAGCCACTGCTCAAGATTAAAACTAACCTACTACTCACTATTAGGAGCAACTGCTTAAATTTTCATGAGGTTCTTGATTTGGTATCACAGCTACGCAAGTGCTGTTCATAAACACAATGACAGAGTTCATGTTCGTGGTTCTGCAACGGAAATGAAAAATACTAAAGATGCAGGAACACTGACAAACGATACACGTTTAAAAAGGAAAATGTTAAACCTCACTGAAATACAAGGAGTTGCTCGTAAGAATCGGCAATATTTATACCAAATCTTGATCAAGACCATCGAGCACTTGTTCGCGAGGAGGTTGAGGAAAGCTGTTTTTATTGATACGAAGCCGAGCAAATTCGTAACTTTTGAGCAGCAGTTTAGGTGCTTTTATTAATATCGCCCAATGAGTAGACACCCAACAACTTGAGCACCAACTAGGAGTTCGAACTCCCAGCGAGAACATCGCTGGTACCATCCGCTCGCCAACCTAGCGTGTTACCTTTGGCGAACCCAGCCAGCATAACAGGTGCGAAAAAAAACACCAAAAATTAGAGCACCCAGGCCACATCGACCAACGAAAACTATCAGCTATGCCGCAAGGGCCGGTCTATCCCTAGGTGAGCTCCAGGGCAAGGGTAAAATAATTGGTGCACATGACCCTCTGACATTACGGCTCTGTCACCAAATTTCAGTTCCTTGAAACAAGCTGTGTACTAAGACAAATACCAGCTTTGAACTTTTGAACCAAACTGTGTCCTGAGATGATTACAATATTTTAAAATACGTTTTCACGTTCCAAAATATATTGACTATAATTTATAAAGAACAAAACAGATGTCAAAAAAATAGGACAAAATGTGTATTTACTTCAACAACTGCACCACCAATAATTGATAAGCTATGTAATAAATAAATAAATTTCATTAGGCCAAAAAATTAATACATCTTAAGACACTTTAAAAAATTCTATATATATATCAAATTATAATGTATGAATTACATTAAAAATAACTGTTAGCTTGCTGTAAATATGGGGGTCTGGTGGTAGTATGTGGAAACTTTTCTTCGGGAATCGCAGTTGTAGACCGCAATACGGAATGCATCAATGTGACGAGAACTTAGATATCTTTAAACTCTTCTTTGCAGCTAGCACACTATCAATCATACTAATAAAAAAAAGGAAAACTAATTATTTTCACTAGCCATATCCCGTCTTAATATTTCTTCGCGTTAATGGCACATTTCGTCATAGCGCGCGGAAGAAAACAGAGCTTTACAGTGTCACGAATAAATGCACATAAAGGCACTAATGCGCACTAATAGAATGATATGGTAGGTTTGAGTGCAAGGGCATGGAGCCACCCAGCACCCTCTACCATCCTGGAAGCCAGTTCCTCATGGCCATTGACCTTTGACTCTTGACCCCTGTCCGTTAACCTTTGACCCCAAAACTCAAAAATTTCCAAAAAGAAATATTTAAAAATTATAGAAAACTAATAAATAAAATTATTTTTAAAATATCAAATATCATTGAAAAAATTATTAAAATATAAAAAAAAAATCTAGTCCCCCCAGTGGCTATTTTCCCCTACCTATTTTCCTTTTTCTTTAAAAACTCCCTTTTTCCTTAAAAATTTCGAAAAAAAAATCCCGAAAAACTTATTAAAAAAATGTAAAAATTTATTTGAAAAAACTTACATTTGCGGAGGCCCCCATAGCACGCCCAACAGATGACTGACTTCCTCACCTCCCACTCACCCACTTATACTCATTCTACCGTATGCCACCATGCTGGATTTTTCATTCGTCAATTGTTTCGAAGGCCGCCATATTGGTAGGCAACCACCATCTTGGCAAGCGTCCACCATCTCGGTAGGTATGGTCCGCCTTGTTTTTTGTTTATCATTTGTTTTAGAGTTTGTCTCTCACATTCGTTCGACTGCCATATTCAATTTGATATGTTTTCATTACCTAGGTGGTGCTAGTGTATTAATTCAGCTGCCAGGAGGCAACAGTATTTGTTTATGTTTTTTTTAAGTATAGGTGGTTCTGTTGGTGCCTTCCATATTGGTTTATATTTTTCAACATATAGGTAGTATCGATTATGCCACCTGCTATCGGCCTGTACCGAATAGTGACACTGAGTATTCCTGTAAAATACTTAAATTGTCATAGTTAGTATTTTTGTTTTATTTGTCAACATTAGTATATTTATTTAAAACCATTTTTCATACCAAGCAGGGAAGATTTTAAAATAAATAAAACACAGCATATTTTTATGCACAATTTATTGTGCACATAATAAAATATACAGGTTTATTAATCTTCTTAGGCGTTCACAGTTCGATGTCCACCTCAGTGACCCAGGAATTGAAGCTGAAGCGGACAGGGAAACACCACCACTTGATGCACGCCCTTCAGTTACATCGTTTCTGCACATTCTCGAAGCTTATAAGCTGATAATGCTCGAAGACGAATAAACCGTCATAGTGTGCTAACAGTTATATTCTCAGCTGCGCTCACGATAGTATTTTGATGGCCTTGTCTCGGAAATGGTAGGATACAAACCGGTCGTGAAGTATCAGGCAGAATGTGTAAGTAACAGAGCTCTATAACATAGATTGGGTGCGACCATAATATGCATTTTGGAATTGATGGTACATATATGCCAGACGGTACTGTCAATTTCGAAAGTTCGTTTTCAAGTCAACGTATGGGTAGCTTTCGCTATTCAAAAATATTTTCTATTTGACATGTAGAACTGTGAACGGCTCACTCTTACATGGTGCTACATTTCGGTCTGTAGTCCAATGATGATCTACCATTTATGCGGTGGCTTAATGGCAATCTGGGGTATGTCTCGAGACGCACAACCTGAAAGCCACATTGATGTTTTTACAATATTCCACATTCTGCAACATTTTTATGTGTTCTGCAGTGCTCAACTGCACACAGGCAGCATCCATTCGATAGAATGTAGTTCAGTTCCAATGCCTACAAGTTTTCTACTGAACCCACGATGGTGTCCACATGCATATTAGTTAGGAGCAGCACCAGTTCCTGCTTCAAATTGAAGATAGTTCGGTTGTAGTCTTCGGCAAATCCCAATAGCATGGAGAGCAGAACACATACTTAGAACCTGCCTTCGGCATAAATGGAAACATTGCAGTCATCTCCAATTTCCCAGCCTACCATATTGGCTGCAGACAGCTCATTCGGCACGAGTGAAAGGTAATTTTTGATTGTTGAGGTTATGCCCACATCTCGCGACTGGTCCACTTCGACACAGTTGAGAAAGTATGTGATGCAGTCGCACATGTCAAGAATTCCATTGCTCATTATTTTCATGGACGCTGGGTTGGACCCATCTTTCGTTAGAGTCCCCCTGATTTCCATGAAAGACTGGCAAGGAAGACTGCAGATATCTTGGTACTGGACCATTATTCAAACTTCCAATGTTAGTGTTTATGGATCGATCAGGAAAGACTGATACACGTGAAGTTCCACCTTTGTTATGCTGTCTTCGAAGACGCATGGCTCTTCGTAGTTTAGGAAATATTCCATAAAGATCGACCTTGTAGCCAAGACTGCAGAGCAAGATCTCGTTGGCACATGTTAACACCTAGGTGACTTGTGGTATACTGATTGTAGGTTTTGCACATGTTTTTCTATATCTTCTGGTTGGTGTAAACCTTATTCCCATCTTCTCAAATGCAAGTGTAGAGTAAATTTTGTTTTGAAAGTTCACCAACTCTCAGTGCTGATCGACGACTCTCACGACCACATTGTGACCTGTCTTCGGAACAACCAGGACGTAAATGATGCTTTGTGATGCCACAGCCAGTTTAAAACCTGGAAGGACCATCTGTGAAAATCCGTGCAACGCATTGCTTGGCCTGCCATTGAAGTACATGCCGCTCGCCAAATTGCAGTTTATTCATATCACGCTGACCAGCACGATGTTTATGATCTGGGGAGAAACATGTGTTGTTCAAGCTTCGTAGATGCGTGGCTACAACCCCACCATCGGACCAATAGTATCCAGTTTCGAAAAGGCGATATCTCCAATGCATCTTATAACACTCTTCATAGTATTGGGATTCTCACATTGTTCGAATTCTGTGTCAGGGAACAGCAAATCTTCAATGTAAATTTCAATTTCGTATATTTCATAAGACCCTATAAGCAACTACACCTCATGGAAAACAATACTCTATTTTATGAAGTACAACTTGCAGTTTCGTCATCAATGTTCGGTACTGTATTATAAGTTTGAAAATAGACAAGGCCTATGCTCCATTCCACCTCCAGGCAGAGTGACAGAAAATGTACCACATTCAATTCGGAGCTACGACCTGTTAAGGTAAGGGCTATCGACAGGACTGATGGTTTCCTTATGGTGTATATCCTTTTTATACAATTACTTGTATGAGCGAATCAGAACGTGAAGGCACAAATGTATGCAGTTCCATGTGTTAGTCATATGCTCTGTTTCGTAATTGTACGTTATTTTGGTATATATCAAATACTTGTGCAATTCTGGCAGAGTAAGCAAATTTCCAAAACTATGTGCAAAAAATTCCAAATCCACATTCGTAAGCACTCATTTCAGAAGAGATTTCATTATCGCATCTTCCTGCTGCATCACTTTTGCAGACTTCCTCCACTTACTGGGTATGTATGGCCTTGGGTAGAGACCTTGGCAATTTGCTTTACCTACAATAATAGCTTTCATACTTGTATTGTCTTTGTGTCTCTGACAACTGCTTCTATTCTTTCGATGCTGTGTTGATGGCTCGGACGATACCGTTTGTGGCTCTGATTAGGCCTCTGAGGGCCCTGAGTGCAAGCAAAAACAATGGAAAAAATACAATGGTAGATATTTTCTTAGCCTTACATTCTCTTCTTCCTTTTATACCACTTTTTGTTTTACTTGCACTTTATACTTACTCTCTGTACCTGTTCTAATTTTAAACTTTGCCTCTCTCTTCCTCTATCACCCATTCCCATCTTCACTTTGACCATCACGTTGGAAACAACACCCCATGCTGCTATTTTTCTCAGAGTCTGGCATCTGATGATTTTATTATTTCGCCTGCCTTCTCTGTAAGTATCTTGTCTGCCTGGTGTCTGGCTTGCAAAGCCTTGTGCTGGGAGTCAGTAATGTTGTGTTCCTTGCATTCTTCGTCCAGGTTGTTTATGGATGTTTTGTTCTATGACAGCCTTTTATCTAGTGTAGGTCCTGGCCTGCACAGCCTGTATCCTGGAATGCACAATTCAAACAGTAGATTTTTGATCAGTATTTCAATGATCTTGCTTCCAGCTACTGTCTCACTTCTTCGAGGCATCATGGTAAACTGAGCATTAAAAGTATAAATACGTCCATTTTATTCATTTTTGTTACAGTATGATTCTACCATTGGAAAATTATAGACATATCATATTTTCAAATATGATATTTCAGTGTGAAATCTGCCAGAGGCAGTTTTCTCATAATGATAATTTAAGGAGACATTGTATTACACAGAAAATGTGCTGAATGTCATCAAAAGGCTTGTATATGCTACCTATTTATAGTACTCCTACTCCAATGTATTATATAAACCAAGCACAAGAAAACAGTACACAAGTCATCAAGCAAGATGTTACTTTACCCATATGCAGTCATGCTGAAGATGAAGATATCTCCCAATAACAACATGGATGCCTACTTCCGAATACAATAAGGTAAATCATGGGACCATCAAACTGTGTGAAAACATGCATCCTACTGAGCTTGTTGTAAGAAGAGAACAGCCTTTGGTTCGAGAATGTGTACCTATATTCAAAATCGCTCCAGCTACCGAAATACCGACGATTGGCATGTGTACTGCAAGACATGGAAAGTATGGGTATTTCCCATGCAGCGATAATGAAGCCTTTCTACCTCCAAATGAATCACTGCAAAACTCGACATTCGTATTCGATAAAAACACCACTTGTATTCAAGAATTCTTTATCATAGGACAGTATGCAAACATGAGCTGTGTGAACCTCAGCCAGACTTATTCATACATGCCCGAACATATGCTCCATGACAATGCAAATGTGTTGGTGTTGTTTCGCATGGACGACAAAAATTGGTGGCACGTGTACGAAGATCACATCAATACGGACATGATGCTATCAGATTTCAAGAGTCTGTGCCTTGTGCCTGAAAGAGAAATACGGATTTTTGATGATCATAAAGGACTGGCCCCTATATAATGGGAGGTACAGGCTCGTGTTCGATCAGTTCATTGCTGGCCATCGAGAATGAGTTACAGCATATCGAAATTTGGGCAAAGTAGCCTCAAGCTACATCTTCACAAAGATGAACATAGGTGTTGTCATGTACCAGGAAACAACAGAACTTGTGATGCTGGTAGAAGAATAATTCGAAACATTGGCGAACCCGAACAATCTGGGGATGCTGCTACTAAACATCCCGTCCTCGAAACTGGTAATGGCATCATCTCGGAATTGCGCAATTGTTGGCCAGACAATACAATTCTTTTCGAACTACCTGTCTGAGCTTGGGGCAAAGATGGGCATGTGAAGGCCGAGATAGTCCACGATATGTTGACCATGGATGAGCATGTGATGAGTGTTTAAAAGCAAATTATCAACAGATTGACTGTAGTATCTGTGCAAAAATAAGAGAAGCTGAGAAACCTGAAAGGATATATGACATGTACATTCACTACCTCGATTTCCCATCTTGTCACAAAAACCGATATTCGAAACTACAGCAGGGACATATTGGATGCCTGAGCAAGATCGAAAGTATGTTAGTGGAGACTCACGACAAAACCTATAAAAGAGAGCAACAGTACACATTTTTACTCAGTAGGATGTCGGATATTGCCAGCAAAATACATCGGCCGATTCAATCTGTCCACTCAAAGTATTTGCTCGCCAAGAGAGCCAAAATTTCACATGGCCATATAAATGAAGAAAGTTTTAAGCCCATTACTCGTCATCTCGATGTACTTAGAGAAAGTAATGGAGCACCTGTAGCTGTGAAGATCGAAATCGAAGATACTGCCAAGCCTACGAAGAAATGTGCACATGATGATGTACAGTCAGATCATGACAATGGGTCGGATGCAGATTTGCCACACAAGAAAAGAGTAGGAATAAATCCCTGAAATCTAATTATCTGGCTAGATGGTGCCTCAGCATTGATTAAATAGTTTCTGCCATGTGGGAGCATCCAAGTTAGCATTTACGTGACACATGGAAACCCCAGGATTCATGAACTATTTTGCAAGGCGCCCAGGGAGTTTTCATAATCAGAGTTTCTGGAATACAAGACTTTACTCGAATTCATGCATGTGCTTTACCAAGATAGCAATCCAGAGACTGATGTTTATAAGGACGGAGATCATGAAAAAATTGACATTCTCGCAGACCTTTCAGCGGCTTATCAATAAAACATTGTGAAGGTCTGAAGAAGATAGCTGACGACAAGAACACATACTACATATTCTCGGACGACCCAAACCAACAGGAGGATAGACTGCAGCTACTGCTCACTTCGCAAAAGGTTGGAAACTGCTCCCACACCAACGGGATTATATCCATAGTCGAACTGAAGGAGAGAGGTTATATATGATAAATCGATTGGGAATCGCCCATGAACTGCATGCTGCTGCCATGTGAAACTACCGCCATCGCAAGGTCGTGATATTTGGATGAACTACATGTTTCAAGGTGACCTCATTGGGATTATACCGTATGCTCGAGTCAACAAGGGCTACAAATAAATGTTGCAGCTCATTGATGCATATAGCAAATTTGTTCGGGCCAGACCTGTCAAGTCGAATGAAGCACGTGATGTCACCAAAGCCATGGTAAATATGTTGCACAGAAATCTACAAACCGACCAGAGCTAGGAATTCTACAATGCAAAGTCCAAGGCCCTGATAAAGAAACATCACATGCCTCATTATTCCATGTAAAGCAATCTAAAATCTTCTATCAGGGAGACGTTCAACACAATTCTGAAGAGAAAAATGTCGAGGCATTTCACTGCGAATTGTAGCTATAAGTGGTTGACATTACTCCATAAACTCTTACCCGAATATAATTCTACCATTCATTCTACCACTCACATGAAGCCCGATGACACAAACGACTCCCTACTTCGAACGTTGTATGCTATTCTGAAGATAAGGAACCCACAAAAGCCTAAAGCCAAGATCAGTGACCTGGTGCATATCTTCAAACAGAAAGGCATCTTCGAGAAAGGATTCACTGTAAATTGGAGCCCTGAATTCTTTTGTGTGCGAAGTATACACAACTATGCATCGAGGACATACTTTCTCGAGGATTTGAATAATGTTCCCATCCATGGTGGTTTCTACACAGAGAAGAGCCAGCTTACAAAGTTTCCACATGTGTATTTGGTCTAGAAGGAGCTGAAAATAAATAACGGAAGGGTGCACATCAAGTGGTGGTGTTTCCCTGCCCACTTCAATTCCTGGGTCGCTGAGGCGGACATCGAGCAGTGAACACCAAAGAGAAGTAACGAACCTGTATATTTTATTATGTGTACAATAAATTGTGTGTAAAAATATGTGTTTTATTTATTTTAAAAACCTTCCCTGCTTTATATAAAAAATATTTTTAATAAAAATACTAACATTGACAAGTAAAACAAAAATATTTACCATGACAATTCAAGTACTTTGCAGGAATGGTCAATGTCACCATTTGGTACAGGCTGATAGCAAACGGCATAATCGATACTACTTATGTGTTGAAAAATATAAACCATTATGAAGGGGACAGACTGCCACCCATGTAAAAAAAAACATGGCTGCCTCCTGGTGGGTGAATTAATACACTAGCGCCACCTAGATGGTGAAAATATGAAATTCAAAATATGGCAGCCAAACGAAGGTGAAAGACAAACTCTAAAACAAATGACAAATGAAAACACCATCACGGCAGACTGTATCTACCAAGATGGCAGATGCCTACCCAGATGGTGGCTTTCGAAACAATAGAGAAATGAAAAATTCAGCATGGTGGCACACGATAGAGTGAGTATAGGTGGTGAGGGAGTCAGTTGTTTGCTGGGTGTGGTGCTGGGGGGGTCCTCCGCATATGTAAATTGTTTTTTAAATAAATCAGTACATAAGTTTTTATCAATTTTTCAGAATTCTCTAGAAATTTTTAGGGAAAAAGCGAAATCGTGAGGGAAAAAATGGCTGCTGGGGACTAGAATTTTAAATTTAATTTTTAATATTTTTTAAAAATAATTTTTAATAATGTAAAATATTTTTTAAAATTGTAATAATACTTTTTTTTTAATTGTTTGGAATAAAAAACATATTTTTAGAATTATTCGGAATTTTTCGGGTTATTGGCATCAAAGGTCATGGGCCAGGAGTCAAGGGTCAAATTTCAACCGCCATGGGGCACTGGCTTCCAAGATGGCGGATGGTCATAACGACATGGTGGGCAGGTGGCTCCTGTGCCTCGTGCCCTTGTGCTCAAACCTACCCAATCGTACTACTCGAAATAAATTTTAATCTGGGAATCTGTACCCGATGCGACGGAATGCACCGTATATGACTGAATCGTAGCAACAGACATTAAAATATCAGTTGGACTTAATTTGTTTCAGCTTTATTTAACTACTTTTGCTACCACATTCTACGGATTTGGAACGATTTTCACTGTTTAAACTTCATACTTGTGTCACCGAAATTTTTCTGATATTATTTTGAATTGTCAGGCAGGTTTGCTCCGTCGTCGTCGATCACACTCTCTCTCTCTCTCTCTCTCTCTCTCTCTCTCTCTCTCTCTTTCTTTCACACACACACACACACACTGGCTTCCAAATACCAGGAGATTTTAAAATCGTTTATGTCCCACTTTTTTAACTGCATGGCTAAGAAACGTTGCTATTTGTTCATGATATACATAAAGAACAGAACACACGAGAAATTACTAAACAAGTACGCTTACCTATAAAACGAAACTAACTTTAAGAAATCAAATGAAATACTGAGTCGTTTTGGATTTAACTACGTGTATATATAAGAGAATTCTGAAAGCTATGTTCATAAAATTATGTCCTTTTTTTAAATACGCTATCTAGAACAATACTTTATTTCGTTAGCAATTTTCATGTCTACATGGGTCCAGCATAGTGACTGAGCACAGGAAGGCATACATGGCACCACTAATCTGAGCACAATACCAATTCCAAACATCAATTGAAATGAGATGTGATTATTTTAATTTTTGCATAGAATTTCGAAGTTAAGAAACTGAAATAATGACACGATACGGCACACGCCTAAAACTTGCAACTTAAGTAATCACAATGTATACGTACATTAACTGCTGAAGAGTTTATTTTTGAATATACAAGTCATGCTTAGAAACCACGTCTTCCAAATTTTAATTTGCAAAGTCACTATAGTCAGTTTTCAGTCAAATAAGAGGTGAGGTTCAACACGTCACTGGTAGTCACTACTTTTGAAACTACCATAAACGTTTATTTGCCGTAGCGGCATTCGTAAAATATACGTGAATTTCGTCACTGATACGAAGATACATGCTCTTCTCACGAACTTCGGTGTTAACGAAAATAAACAGTGACATAAGCTCCCCATAACGTCGGACGTTTCATTCTTCATCGTAAATACTGTGCAGGAACGTGTACTTAAAGAATGCAGAAGCGGGCGACGATTTACCAGCATACTTATTCGCCATTCATGACGTTCTCTCTTATCCCCCTCGCAAGTGATTAAATAACCGACTACATTACACAATGAAACTTTTCGCCAACGCTCGTATGATTTCGTAACCCATGGGTCTCCAGAATACCAAAGACTAGTTGTCACAACAAGAACAAGGTCAACACACTGCCATATCGCCCTCGGAATGGGCATGCCAGTATTTGAGGATCAGCCTTGTAAGTACAATCTTAGGGAATTGTTCGCAAAATTTCTACACCACTATATCTATACGCGTATAAAAAACACGACTGGCGAAGTCGCTACCACACCCCCTCCCCCGCCAAAAATCCATTCACACATGGTGGCTTTTCTACATTTCTTCAAGAAAGAGATACGTGATGAAGTTTCCAACTTAGTGTAGTAGCATTTCTCTATTTACAACCTGATGTATTGTATATTTTTTCTATAATATGTAAAGCTAGATTTTTTTTTACGGTGTAGCAGATTCTATAAGCCACATAGCGAGACTTCCTTCCTGGAATAGGCATGCCATAAGTAGAGAGAGGCGGACGGTATGCTATGGAAATAACCATGGGTCTGATGCAATCGCTACACAAAAAACTGAGCCTATCCTCTTAAAGTATATTCGCGGTTTCTTCACACTTTTTGAATAAAATCTTTGAAAAATCAGCCCCTCTATTACCTATTTGGTTGTTTCCTAAACACGTAATGTATCTCAAACAACTTATACTTGAGTTGAGATAAAAATACCTTACTTTTAATACAATTGAACTTCTACTTATATTTTATTTATAAATTATATTTTATTTACATTTATATGAATAAAAACAGGGGGGAAATAGGTGTGTTGGCAATGCCTAGTAAGAAAGTAGTTCTCATGCAAGATATTATTACACAGAGTGAGCACGAATGCGGTGGCGCTGGTTTCGGTGTAATTTTCTAGAGCTCACTTAAGCTTTGAATGCATGATGCGGGGGAATACCCTGGAAGTAGAACTTCAGCAGGGCTTCAGAAAAGTTGAAAGTAACAGTGAACTGACTATACCAGGGCCGTCGCACACAATGGGTTGCAGAAGGACCTGGCGTCTCGGCCACCCCAGCAGGCTACAGGTGGCCGCGAGGGGATAAAAGGTATCGACTTGCAACGGCCAACCCCCACCCCTCCTGGGCGGTGCTTATACGCATACCAGGGTTGCACGGCGAAGGGGTGGAATAATAACACATCCTTTCGCGGGGCCTCGAGGATAGGTTCGAATAACAGAAACGAGATACTGAGGATAGAGAACGAAAAAAAAAAAAAAAAAAAAAAAAAGTGGTAGGTGGGCAAAGGGGATGGCTCCCGTTAACGACGCTTCCATGGAGGACAATCACCCTCTTACCCCCTCTGCGAGCCCGCCCATACCAACATTTATTAAATATTAATGCGGCGCAGGCCCGCGGTCATGATTGGGCTACCGAATAATGGCCAGGTGGGAACCGCTTATTTACCAGTAGCGCTGCCCGAGCACCGTGGAATTATGATAATGCAGATCAGACCCGGCCCGCAGCTGAGGAGATCATGATACGGTCTTGAAAAAAGGGGGGGGGGGGGGGGTTACGAACCATCCCCTAGCGCTCCGCCCTTTCCCCCGGGCGGGAGTATTCCGAGAAGAATACTAGTTGGGGGGAGGGGGTGTGGTACACCAGAATCCTTCAGACGCTAGGCTCGCCCGCCATCGTGTTGGCTGCACCCAGGGGGCACGAGTGTGACGTCACGAAGGCGAAGAGCCCGTTTGTCTGCGAACAGTGTTAAGGCCGAACAGACACAGCCATCTTGGATTTATCCATTTTCCGTCGTAACTTACATTTAAGTTGCTTTAACGAAAAATTTTCGCACGAGAGAGCATAAATATTACCTCCTCACGCTTCATCAAGTTGGTATTTATTTATCACTGAATTTATCAATTTTTAACTAATAACAGCTGGGGAGAAGTAAATGATTTCCCCTTGCAGGCGACTGCAGCAGTTAAACTAGCCACCATATTAAAGCAATGCCAACTTCGGAAAATGTACAAATGATAGTTCTGTGCCCCGCCGTTCCGTAAAATTTCATACAAAATCTATAATGCAGGTTTTTGCGGAAATTCTAAAAATTCAAGATGGCAGCAACTAGATTCCCCTGATAGGAGAATACTCAGCAGTGATTAGTTTTAAGAACGGTTCCGAGTCTATCTCAAGCCTTCTCATCTCCAGTTTCCGCGTGTATTTACGTGACTATGTCGGAAACAATCGAACCTTCAACAAGTTCAACGCTTGTCGTTGTCAACACTTAACATTTTTTGGGCGAAAACGTGATGACCATTCGAAAACATTCTAACGGCAACATAACATGACCCGAGAGCACGATCCGAAAGTTACGACGCGTAATTTTGACACGAAAGTGTCTGGCAGAAAATCGAAATTTGTGACATGTAAGTCTACATCTAGTCGAGGCAATATATAAGATCCGCCCAAAGGTTTCTCCACGAACCTTTACTCCGTACGAAGCCTGGTGTAGTCTGAAATAAATTGTACAAAGCCACCACTAAAAACAAGCCTCCGATTTCGACAGGAAACAAACCGCACTGAGAGGAATATATCTGCAGATACCAAATAAATTTACCCGAAAAGTATTTGCTTAAAATGGACAACATTTTGTTCACTCAAATAGTCTAAACATCTACATTCGTTCCCTTCAACCAAATAAAATTGCTTGGTCGAGTACAGGCATTTACTTGGCTGGCTGCCATTTAATTTCCTTCGTTTGAATCTACAGCTCGAGTGTTTGTTTGTAATTTATGTGACAAACAATATAGTAACAGTGCTAGTGCAGCTGTCGAGGTTTAATAATCCCAATGAAACAATTTGAACAAAAATAAAAAAAGTAAAGTTGTAAAATTTGAAAATACTTACCAACATACACGCCCTGTATTTTATATATATATATATACATATATATATATATATATATATATATATATATATATATATATATATATATATATATATATATATATATGAAATCATTCCTATTCCGTCAATCGTCACTTCACTCATAGTTACTAAGGCGTAGCGACCGCATGTAAAAGTTCCGGGTAGACACATCTGTTGGGCTTTCAATTCTTTTGTAATGATAACCGAAATTGTTTAATTTACGCACAGCCATACAAATCTTTAGTTGCACTGACAAAATCTTACAGGCTTGGGTCAACCAAATAGTAAGAATAAATCATTTGTTTTCAATCACAAAATTTTTAATTGCTCCTATATAAAAAATTAATTTGCTTGTTCCAAATAAACTTTGTTTTATTAAAAAAAAAACCTTATTCTCAACGCACTGTAAATTTCCTAAGTGAACTTCGGAAAGCTGCAGGAATATCGTTTGAAGAAGTTGCAACCTATGCCCGCAGCACACCAACGTTCTGGGAAAGAAACCGCTGTCAAATACCCCCCCCCCCCCCCCCCCAAAAAAAAACCAGGCACAGAAGCTAACATGTAGACATAACATGATCTCCCAAACAATTATGCCCAGACACAACTCAAACAACCGATAGGGAAACCCGATTGTCGACACGAAAAAGAAGACTACAGAAGCTGTAAAATTAATTACCCTCGGAAATAAATCCAACACAATACATTTCTAGCTTGTGTTTGTATCGCCAACCTGATGCTGCTGGTTGAAGCGCTTTGACAAGAATCCGTGTATTAAGATGCAACAGCCAAAACAAGATTAGAGCATTAAAAAAAAAGGAGTGTGTCTTTGGCTAAGTATAAAATTATAACTCTAAATAGCTCCAGAATAAAATGTGTTCTGTCAAACGGCATTTATTTATAAATAATGTTTTCCGGAATGCTAGACCACATGACAGATATTTTTGTGCGCATTATTAAGAAACCGCTTTTAAAGATTATAAAGATAGCCTGAATTTGCACGAAAGAACTGTCTTTTCCACGTTCCACGGTTAAAAGTAGACATAAGCGTGACCTCATAGCGGGCTCCGGATCACATAACGAACTGAATCGTGCTCAATTCTTAGTCACGTGGGCGGGTCTAGCGACTACCGTCGGGTAAACCTGCTCACCACGTGACGCCAAGGCCATTGAGGATCTGAAGAACAAAGTGGAGACGTTCCCACGGACAGAACGTGATTAACAGTCGGCGTTTTTCCTTTTCCCGTACGTACAGCTTACGTAGGCGTTTTATGTTGGGCCGGCCGGAACTCACTACTAGTCGTCTCAGCTGTACACGACGTCCGGCATCCACTGTCAGCAGAACAACTTCCGATCAGATCTGCGCAGAATCTAGACAAGGAGCCCATCTCCTAGTCGTCTCAGCTGTACACGACGTCAGGCATCCACTGTCAGCAGAACAACTTCCGATCAGATCTGCGCAGAATCTAGACAAGGAACCCCAACCTCCTTGGTGCTGTTTAACGATTTTCGACACACTGAAGGAATGACGTGCTAAGAACGACACTAATATTCTCATCACTGAACTCTTCGACAGCCTTTTTGTCCTTTTAAGCAGTGACCCAATAAAGTTTAAGAGGGTTCAGTGCACAATTAGACCAAGTCCATGAAATTAATTTAACAAGAAATGTGACATTTAAATTAATTATGAATAATGTATTTTACAAACAGTGTATAATGTCGTCTCCATTAGTCACATTTAGCATATGTACGTACTGATAATAGTTAAATATCTGCATAAATTATTTCCATCGTGAGTTTTCCTAGTGATAAAAAAAACGAACTTGTTCTATTCGTGCTCTGAGCCATATATCCAGCTGCACTTTCCCACCCACAACATTGTAAAAATGTCATTATATTTTAATATGTTTTTTAAAAGCTTTAAACTAATAATTCGAATACGCTAAATGTCATGAACGCTGTAGTTGTAGTCCCACGTACAATACACTGTCTTATTTTCTTAAGAAAACATGTTGTGAAAATTATCAATAGTTTCTGTTTATTATCTATTAAGTTTACCAAAGTATATTTCAATGTTGATGTAAAGCAGTTTACATGCCAGACAAGCACATTACAGTAAAGTCGCTAGGAATAAATCCATTAGTGTGGGCTGAAGCTACGCAAACATCAAATCTGCAAAAACTGAAACCATCAACACTGTAATTCCAACCACTAACAATAGGATTTTAAACTTCCTTTCTACTTCAATACAAAATGAATTTACTAAACTGGCCACAAATGGAAAAAATATAAATGCAAACCGCGGTAACGATAGGCGAACGGAGTTATCTTCCGGGGGGGGGGGGGGGGGGAATTGTGATCAGAAAACACGCACAGCACATTTTGTATACTATTCTGCGAGAGAGTTTATCATGGGCCTCATTTTATACATAATGCAACTTAGTAACAGCGTACTCGAATTTTTCATGCCTCATTACACGATGTACAGTGCTATTCAGTTATAAATTACTAATGACTTGCACAAACAAATTTTCAAGCATTCCAGACATAACATGTTTAAACCCTTGCTACTGAGCGAGGCGGTGTATACTACGACTGGTACCCAATCACTGTAACTCCAGTCTACACCAAGAGTTACCGCACACACCTTGGCACAGAGTTATCATTAACATCACTGGGAAATATTCGGCATACAAGCTAAATTTAACATACAAATATAAAAACAATATTACAACCTGACTGGATACCTACGAATTTCCATACCAGGTTACAAAAGACCTGCGGTTTGTTCAAAATTTTGCTGAAATATAGGCCACTATAGGTTGTTTACGGTAAAATGAGCACTTTTGAAAGCCATGCTTAAATCGACTTGTATATACGTTGTGTATTCCTCCTCCTTACGTAAAATTAACATTGCTATGGGCCTCATCACTTTATTCATGCGTCGGTCAAATGAAACTGTGAAATTGTTAATAAAGTAAATACTTTACGAATCTGCTCATGTTTACACTTCGATACATTAAAAAAACAAAGTGAAAGAATTAATTTTAAGTTATCACAAATGGTTAACCAACACTTTTTTTTTCAACGTCAAGCTATGGAACTTCTTTCCATCCATCGTTACCAACTTTACTAGGCGAAAGTCACCCAGTGTTGCCATTAAAATACATGCATGCAGGGGCAGTGACATTTTTCTAAGGTACATTTCTGAAGTGCCCACTTTACTGTGAAAAGCCTATACTTGCATTTATTTCAACATGCACATCGCCTAGCATGTGTCGAGCAAAGATGGTAACGACGAAAATAAAGTAGTTCTATATTTTAACGTCGAATTTAAAGTGTTTCGTTAACATTTGTGAGTACAGAAATAATATATTTGCTTACGGTTTTTTTAATGCATTTGCGCGTGAGAATGATCAAATTTGTGAAATATTTACTTGTGTAATATTTTCACAGTTTCACTAAACCGACGCATGAATAAAATCGATTAGGCCCCTGACAATGTTAATTGTACACATGGTGTAAGAATATATGTACACAAGTAGATTTTATAAAGACTTTCTAAAAGTGCACCAGTTTACCGCGAACATCCTATAGCAGGTAGTTGAGGAAACATGCTGCGTGCTCCTGTCTGGCTAGTATAGGCTGTTCACGGTAAAATTAGCACTTTTGAAAGCTCTGGTCAAGATCTACTTTTATGCACGATGTCTATGTGTTATTCTGCCTTATGAAGAACTGTAATTGCCACGGGCCTCACCACTTTCTTCATGCGTCAGTCAATTGAAAGTGTAAAATTATTAGAAAAGTAAATAATTTAAAAATCTGCTGATTCTCACACTTTGACGCAATAAAAAAAAAACAGGAAGCGATATAAATAATTTACGTTCTCACAAATGGTTACCCAACACTTTTTATTTGACGTCAAGATATGGAACGACTATTTCCTCCATCGTCACCAACTTTGCTGGGCTCATGTCACTCATTGCGCGCGTTAAAATACATGCAGGTATGAACAGTGGCATTTTTCTAGGGTTGATTTCAAAAGTGCTCACTTTATCATGGACAGTCTTTAGTCGCAATTACGACGACCGAATATTGCGATAAAAGCTAGTTATTCAATTCAAATGACTTAGCAATGGGAGGGCGACGCACCCCCCTCCCCGGACCAGCAACGCTCCGCGCCAAGAAGTAAAACCACAAACTAGAGAAATACACTAAGATGAAATTGCATGGAGGCTCCTTTTACTTGGGCGTGGCCAATCTCTGGCTAGCGGGACTAGCGTCTGACTTGTTACTGCATGCTCCGAAAGTTTCCGTATTGGCTGGGTTGACGGGTGACGAGCAGGTTACCAGGCGGTGATTGGCGGGCGAACGGCGTTCCAACGTTTCGCTGGCCGGTGAAGAAGTGTTGCTGTCGTGTGCCGCTGGAGTTGGCAGTACGAGATGGAAATAGGAACTACTCCGAGCATTTAGCAGCAGGCCAGAGTTCACAGTCTTACGTACACCAGGGCTTATTGGTTGTTGCGATGAGGTGAGGCCTTTATACAGGACTGTTCAGCGCTCGCTCGCATCACTGTGCTTCCTTCTTACTACTGGAGGACAGCTGACCGGGACATGTCTCAAGAAACTAAACAAATTGTCGTTCAATCTCAACAGCAGGAGCCAAGAACAAGTGCTTCCAGTACACATACCTCACCACCCACACGAATTCGCAACGCACTCGAGGCTCTAAATATTCAGGCGCCTCCCTAGTTGCTACGTTCGTCACATTGTAAGCAGTTCCGGCCATTCCAGTTTTTAAACAATTGTGGAATGTTTCGACGTAAACCTTTTTTCCGGGACAGAAATGGAAGTCCACATTTCGTTACACTTTCATGAATTTGGTTATTGAAATATAAATTCAGTCCGTAAAAAAATAAAACATATATATATATTTTTTTAACTATAGCGTGCTGTATCTTTTCGTAATTCCTTGAAGTCACCCCTTAAAACTCCGAGGAAACAAACTACACGCAACGCTTATTGATGCTATTTTCCCATCGCCGCGCCGTCGCGATGGTTCCTTACGGCTGGACGTGACCTGGACTAGTCTAATATTGTTTACTAGGAAGCCCCGTAGGTACGCTGAGGGGAAAGATGCTGGAGAACGAAGGTACGCTGAGAGGAAAGGTGCTGGAGAACGAAGGCGGCCGGCCACGCGGCACTGCTACTATTACAGGCACCGTTGCCAACTCATATTTACTGAAAATCGCTAGATCTATATACAATCAATATAGATTCATTTATTTCTGTCACTAGCGGGAACTTAAAAAGTCGCCAACTCTCTATTTAATCAACAGAAAAGTCGTTCAAACATATTTAAAAATCGCTATTTATAGTATTTCTGGCACCAAAGTCGCTAAATTGGGGAGACTGGTTAGAGACGTGTACCCGTCAACAGTCCGGAAGTGGAAGGGCTGTCCACGTGAACGTTACGTATCCCGGGCGGACGCCCCTGTCACTCCAGCAGCTCCACCGCCCGCCGACAGCTGCCCTCGGCGAGCCGAAAACACGCGGTACGAGCGCCGACGCTTCCCCCCCCCCTTTTTTTTTCACCAGGGGGGAGACCACGTTTCCCTGACGCCACGTATGTCAACACACACATTCTGCAGCGCCCGAGACGCGAAATAACGGCCAAGGGCCCGCTCACGCCTACTTCCAACATTTCTGAAGCCCTACTTAAATCATATTGTCTCAAACAAATAACGCTTAACCAAGTAGCCCAATACAAGATTGCATCAAAGGGACAACGCACCGCATTCGTGCGCACTCAGTGTAGTAATATTTTGCATGAGAACTATTTTTTACTAGACATCACCAACACATCTATTTTCTCTCTGATTATATTAATATTAATCATAAATTAAATATTGCAAGTTATAGAAAAAATATATGTAAATGTTCAATTTAACCAAAAATAAGGCAATTTTTTTTTATTTTAAGAGAAGTTAAAAACACCTGTGATAGATGGCATATTTAGGAAACAACATGGGGTGATTTTTCAAAGGTGTGATTTTAAGTGCGAAGAATCTGCGAAGACTACATAGCTGTTGACGGTAAAGTTCGCACCTTTGGAACCAACCTTTGAAGAATGTCACTGTTCCTACATTAACAGGCACGCAGACTGGCCTGAGCTCAGTAAAGTTGGCCACGGCAGCAGGAAAGTAGTTCCTTGCCTTAATGTCGAATTGAAAGTGTTAGGTTACATAGGTTAATATTGAAATTTTCCTTTCTGGTTTTTTAATGCGTGTAAGTGCAAGAATCATCAAATGCGTAAAATTTTTACATTTGTAATAATTTCACGTTTTCAACTTACCGACGCATGAATAGAGTGACCAGGCACGTGGCAATGCTAATTTTACGTGTAGCGTAAGAATACACAACGTGCATAGCTACAAGCAGATCTTAAGCTAGGCTTTCAAAAGAGTTCGGTTTACCGTGAACAACATTTACGTCTGAGGCTCGTCCTCCTAAGACTGTTTAACGATCGCGCGTTCAACCGATTCCACTCTCCGATCAAGGTAGGATTAATTCCGCCTGACTTCAGCTATACCACGTGTTCCTAAAACACGGGGACAAACTGCAGACAATTTTTCCTTACGAAAATATATGACGAAAATGTACGAACAACTATACCATAAAAAGATTATTAAGGGAGCTAAGCAGGCCCCAAGATTTGAGTTTTAATATGCGCTTGGATAAAAATATCAGAAAACACTTGTGATTACGCAACAAATCGGTGAATGGTGTTTCGCACACCTCTAAAAATGCGGTCGGTAATACCATCACCCTTCCTTTTGAAAACGTCTGTTGGCAGCCTATGTTTGCATCAAGGTTTGTAACACTACGTCCTAAGCAATTTTATAAAGACAACCTGTGAATCAGCACACCCACAGGGTGAAATAATTCATGTTGAACATTCAAAACAGAACGTGCGTTGCACACCAGGTAAGCAAACCCCAATACAGAGTAAAGCATTTTATATGAGGATTTTTCAAGGGCGCACAGCACTTGATGAGAAAAATTATACTTACATTTTCGTCAGGAATACATTGCCGAAGTTTGTCCTCGTGTTTTAGAAACACGCTGTGTATAAAGAATATTGTGGACCTTTAACAGAAAGCCATAGGCCAAAATAAAATAGTAAGGAGCCCCAATAAAAGTACAGGATAACTTATACCTCTTAATTTCCATGAAAAGGTACAGTCGGAGAGCCGAGAAGTCAGGCATGTGTGGTTCAAACTATGGCAAACCAAGTGTGGCTACAGGAAAAAAAAAAGGGGGGGGGGGCAATTTTGCTGCTTTTGAGGCCTCGAAACGCGTAAGCTCTAAGGCCGATTCTACTCGCTAACCACTTGCAGGGCCACGGTGGCTGAGCGGTTAGCGTGCTCGCCTCCCACCGAGGCGAACGAGTTCAATCCCCGGCCGGGTCACTCCCGGATTTTCGGGTGTGGGAATCGTGCCGGACGATGCTGCTAGTAGGCGAGTTTTCTCAGGGATCGCCCGTTTCTGCCGCCCATTCATTCCGGCTCTGCTCCATATATTCATCGGCTCTCAAGACGAAATCTCCTCACTCGCTCACCCACTCACTCACTGCTCCTACGCGCAAAGCATTCAACTGGCGAGCGGTCTGTCCGCCGGCTCAGCGACTCGACTAAGTGGTGACCTTAAATTTTCGTGGCACGCTGACAAAAATGAAACGGGTGTCTATAGTCACCAAATTTTTGTACATAACATTTGGCAGTTAAAACGTATTCTGAAAACCCCAGCTTCAGCCATATTCACGCCCAAAAATAATCTTCAGTGTTGAAATGGGAAACTGGAACTTGTATTTGCGCACGACATATTTCGTCAATGGTTTCGTGTTTGTACACCATTACAACATATGCAGCCGTTCTTGAATCACGTATTTTATACCAATCCTCTGCAGCGCATTTCCTGCTCCAGCCCGTCTGGCATGTCATGAGGCACAAAGGTGTGGAAGCAATAAGGGCGACTTCGGAACACGCATTAAATAACTCGTCTGCACTGAAGACAATGAACCAGCGTTGACTTGCCTCTATAAGACTTTTGGAGGTGAATTTACCATATTATTGGTGTCGTAATAAGGACACAGATACGCTGCGTCACCCTTACGTTAGCATAATAACGCATACGTAATTACGTAGCATAAACAGGAAGTTCCGTACTAAAAAAAAACTATGGAACATCCATATTGTAGTCTGTTACGAGCGAGTGCATTGAAAGCAGTCTTCGTTGCAGTTATTTTCATAGCAAAATATTTTCTCCCTCACACTGGGCAGGTCGACAGTCTGTGACGAGTGTGTGTACCTAAATATTACCTGTTGGGGGGGGGGGGGGTAGGGGGGAGAAGGAGACACAACTATGTCCATGGAAACAGCTGTAAACAGAACTACCTTCAGAACTGTTAAAAAAAAGGGAAAAAAAGTGAACTCCCTCGTGAGTTTATTCACTTAAAAAAAAAAAATCCATACATTTTTGGGGCGGAAATATAAAACAAATATTGGTAACCGGACGTGCAAAATTTCTCAAATGTTATTCGTTTGCTGACAAAGCTAACAAAGATATTGAACAGTTCTTATATGACAAATACACGTCTGAAGCTCTGTGTTCAGAGCACTGGTTGAAATAATGATATAAGCATTGTGTCTAAGTACAATAATTATCAAAACATTTCTTATCTGCAACGCCTAAACCTACCAATAAAAGTGGGTCTGAAACCAGCGAGCAAACCGTAACTTGTTCTATAACATTTCTTATCTGCAACGCCTAAACCTACCAATAAAAGTGGGTCTGAAACCAGCGAGCAAACCCTAACTTGTTCTATTACTACAAGCAATTTTTTTTTAAATTTATTATAATTTTTTCTTTAGGTGCATGCAATTGTAGGGAAATAAAAAGAGCAAGTGCACACAAAGTATACTTATGGCTGCTCGCAAATTCGTGTACGTGACAAACGCATTAGCTTCTTTGCTTCGCACTGTGATTTCTACTCCACGGCGTATCGCAAGAAGACGATGTGACATTTTACTGGCGTGCGAGGTCACCCTTGGTGCTTTAACTACTCGAAATAACTTCAAGTAGCTTAAATGGTTGACTGGCCTGTGCCAGCGAAGGAAGCTGCACGAGCGACCGTTGCACACTCGACAAGAATGGACGTCTACCCTTACACCTACACGGAGTTCAAACATCCGCGAACCACATTTAAATTCTTCTTAAACACCAAAACTTCCAAATATAAACGGAACGGGTAAAGCGTGATCCAGGCGATTTGAACAGACAACGAAAGAGTACATTTCTGGGCGCAGCTGGTGGATGTTCTTGTCGCTGTTTATTTTCACAAGTTAGGCACGTGAAACTGGTGGCGGTATTGACGCAGTGTGCACCCCTATAACACGACGGTGTTAAATAAACCGCGTGACGCATGACGCAACTGCCAGTCCCAGCTTTCACCCGCGCCGATCACCGAGCTTCCGATGTTATTTCCGGCAAAAATGATTTTACATAAATAATTCTAAGGCAACGAACAAACAAAAAGTTTGCTATACCCTTCCCTTCTCCCCCCCCCCCCTAAAAAAAAAAGACAAGAACAATCACCGCAAACATTCCAGGTTTAATATTCGAAACGATAAATCATACACAAAAATAACTCCAAGACGACACACCGACTGAATTTAAGTCCTGGCGCACGCCCTGTTTCCATGTCGTGCGTGTGAAGTTTCGTACATAATGCTTAGGGCATTATGTGCGACTTCGGTGGTGCCAAGCCATATACAGTACCCACGATTAGGCGACGACAGTGTTGCTAAATCATAAATAAATAAATAATAATAAATCGCAGAAAATGCCTAATTCATCGTAACTCGGCAAAGGTATCGCGGTGACTTTGTTGCACGAATACCATTAGCGAACATTTGAAATATATGTTGTTAACAACCTATATGTTTATAAATTACCGTTAATGCACAAATACAATGTTATATAATTTTTCGCCATAGTTGCTTTTCTTGGTTCTTCACGATTCAGTTAATTCGATTATATATATATATATATATATATATATATATATATATATATATATATATATATATATCTGTGTGTGTATGTATGTATGTATGTATGTGTGTGTGTGAATCCTTGAACAACTACTTATATAAAACACCACAGCGAATACCTAGAGATTAGCACTTACACTGGAAAATTATGTGGCGTAAATTAATAAATTGACAAATTTTTAGAAATATGGATTCTTGGGTTTTCAATGACCATGTTGGCAAAGTTTTCAGGAAGACAGACCGATAATTCGAGCACACCTCGCATGACTCAATTTATCAGCGCCGAATCGGTATCGCACACCTCGCATGACTCAATTTATCAGCGCCGAATCGGTATCGGGCTGTTGGAGGCAATCGTATCCAGAAGGTGAGAAACAAAACTAAGTGTGTTACAGAAACTATTTTCAATTAAAATTCAATCATATTTCTATTTTGGATGCTTCAGAAAGCACGATTTGCACGAAAATCTTCACCCAGCAAAACTGTCACGAGAATCATTCTGCTTGTACGTAATAAAACACCAGCAATGATAAAAATACTTGTAATAATTGATTTTATGCACGTCCATTTCAGCCACGGAAGTTATTTTTATAACTGAAAATAATTTAAATAATGTCAATTATTAAAAAAATACTTGTCGATATTACTACCAATATCTTTTTACATACAACCATAGTAATTATTGTAACTACCCTACTTAAAGAAGTTTTTCTTGCTAAATGAGCTTTGTGAAGCACCCAGGATAGAAATACGATTAAATTGTGGTTGCTTCATTTAACATTCAGATAAGAACAGTCAAGCGAAATGTAATACAATGTTACAAAATATATGCATATTTCTATCATATGCGACATGAATTTAACTCTTCTGGAAATTCTGGTAGCATGTGTGCTACTTTGTAATGAAGTCCGCACAGTGTGCAGTCAGGTGCATAGCTGTGTTGGAGTCACCCTCCCATCTTAACTCCGTGTGCAGTCTAAACCGCATTAAATACCACTTCCCCACATGTAGCACCTTAAGCAGCCACAGCAGTCATAGCAGAACCTTTTACACTGTCCCGTGCTATTATGTTCATGTGTGAAATTCTGAGAAATATCGACGACCTAAACGTGTTTCTGCTGCGCCATTAAAAGGGGGGGGGGGGGGGTTTCTTACAAATCTTCGTAATGAAAATGTAAGACCAGACATACAATTCACAGTTAGACATGAAATACAGGACTGCTTGATGATTTTTTTTTAATTTGCACGGTTTCAATTATTTACAAGATTAAATAATTAGGTAATATTTTACTACGGATACAGATGTGAAACTATGTAAGAAATCTAAGTTTTATTTCCAAATAACTGTTAAGATGTTCCCTGAGCCTTGACTAGCTTGGTTTTTAATTACTGACCTCCGAAAACTAAGTAATGGAGGAAAATACGCAAACACGAGATAAGGACACTTGCCCGCGTTGACACACCCCGTCATGCAGGCCCTTGTTGCCGGAAGAGAAAAAACGAGGCGGGGGCCAAAATGAAAAAGGGGAGGGGGTTAATAGACCGCCGGGTGGCCACTCTAGGGGTTTGTCGAAAACAGCTTGACGGGGCGTCTGCGAGAGAGATCTCCGAGGGGGCGGCAGCTGCTCGCCGGAAAGGAAACACGCGCGTGGAAAGCATTTCGAATCCATTTCCAGCGACGAGAGAGCATTGTCCGGGAGTCTGGTCCTAATGCGCCGCTGGGGCAATTAACCCTGCAGTGTTCCTGAGGGGTTGGGTTGGGGGGTGCGGGCCCGCGAGAGACCACCTGTTCTACAGTCAGCCTCGTGCCGCGCCGCGGGTTCCCGACAAGCGAAATAAAATTGTCACGTCACCCCTCCACAGGTCCCCGTCAGCAGCGTCCCAGGGGTACTGGGTTCCATGCCCCACCCACCCTTCCGCACAATTTACATTTCATCGCAGATCATAGGTGTGTTCACGTGGTTTGTTATTCTGCTAGTTTAGTGCAATTTTTACTATTTGCCGTTCGTGTTACCGGAATCACTTTTTTGTACGCTGTTCAGGTGGCGTTAGCAGTTGCTGTTTGTGCTATTAAAAGCAGCTATATCTGCTCTTGCTCGCCGAGGTACAGCAGAAATATCAAAACGAGCAATGCGAAAAAAAAAATGGCTGCCAAAATAAAATTACCAACGTCGAAGTGTTTTGAGAGTGTCGATTGCTAATAATAATATGCTTTTACGCAGATTGATGAACACAATAACTTATGTTTGGGTATCCTGTAAGTGTAAAAGGAAATAAAAATAACTAAGACACATTATTCTCGAAAGCAATTTATCTTGAGTAGCCACATTTTTAATACACGTAAATTACACAGAGAGAATAAAGATTATAGACATTTTTTTAAAATAAAATTTTGTTTTCTTATTTATGACGTGTTAGTTATCTGCTGTTCGTCGTTCGTGTCATCCTGATGAGAGTAACTCAAATAGTAGAAAAAGCATACCGCGCGAACAAACCTCATATGGCAACACACTTACTTCATTTTCTTAACGGCCCTGCCTGCCAAACCGGCAACCACTAACTTCAATTGGGAAATCAATGTTATAGTTCATTCATGGTTTCTTCGAATGTTTTGAAACGAACCTTAGAAAAATCACCCTAGGCGTAACATAACATGTTTTCAATAACTTGTATACCAGAAATATATAACTCTGTGATTAACTTTAAAGTACTGTATTCTTGAATAAATGAAATTTTAACTTAGTGTCTTCTATAACTTGTAATATCTATTTTGTATTAAATACGAATTAAAAACAGTGACAGCAGCGATGTGTTGGCAACGGCCGGTAAGAAATAGTTCACAGATAAGTTTTTCGGTAAGCTATTTGTAAATTAAACGTTGCCTATTGATATATTTGAATTTTTAGGTAGCACTGAAGTAAAACACATTTCATTGCTACAGTTAAAAGTATTCGCGCAAATTACCGTGCGTCGGTCCTAGTGAGATGGTGTTTTTTTTTTTTTTCGCCCGAGGAAGAAGATTCAATAGACTAAGCGGAGCTTCTCTCTCTCTCGGGAAAGTTTCGCATCGCCTGCAGTAGCAGGAAAAGTGTATATGTTTTCGATTTCAGCATATTTCATGCTTATTACAGCAAAAATAAACATTTTTTAATTTACAACTGAAACGAGATTTTATCGTTTGAATTATAATTATAATAAACTTAGATGTGATGGCGGGACGGTTACAAACACGAAGTTGGCAGAAGTAGCGACTGGTGACGCCCACATGGCATAGCGCATTTCTGAACGAAGCGTCAAGTTCGTACTCGAGTTTTTTAAACCTACCTAGGCAAGTTACGATGTTTTGATAAATATGTTTATTTTTCCACGGCAGGAATAAATATACTGTAAAGTGCGTCGTGACAGCTGCGTGTGTGCGTGTGCGTGAGCGTGTTAGTGCGTGTGGGATTGTAAATATTGGACGTATGAAATTTATACGATTAAACGGCGAACTGTTTTTAATACGAAATTAATTGTTTGAAAGTCAAGTCTGTTTATCACAAAGTTGTAACCTTGCTTTAGGTGTTTGAAACACAATTGTGCGACGTGCTTACATTAGTGTGATATGAATGTTTGCCACAATCCCAACAAAATACCAAGCCTAGCCAGATAAATTAAAATAAATCCTTACTACTATATAGATGCGAAAGTGTGTTTGTTTGTTTGTTTGTCCTTCTTTCACGTCAAAATGGAGAAACGGATCGGGGTGATTTTTTGCACAATTATAGTTGGGAGGTCCAGAGAGTGACATAGACTGCTCTTTATCCCACGAAATATCTCAAACGGTTCCAAAAAAAAATATGATTAGGGATGTACATACGTACTGGATTAAACTTTTCTTTGGATTACTGCATAAAAAAGCATTGTTAAGAAAGTCCTCCTTTCTTTTTTATCCATGGGCTGTCTTACATTCCTTCCCAAGAGCCGTAGTAGCTTAGTGGGTAGAGAACCCGATAGTGGGACCGCAGTAGAGCAGTGGGTAGAGCACCCGATGGTGGGGCCGCGCGCGAAGCAGCGAGTAAAAGCTAGTAATGAAATAAACCTAGAAAACGGTAAGTACCAATGCATATAAATATGAGCGGAATAAAAGTTACGGTAGGCCTATTTGTGTGCATGTTCACCACTACCTTTTACGTTTGTGTTGCTACGTACACTAAATAAGCGACACGAGGTGCGTGCTTGAATTTACTTTGCCTTTTCGTTGGACTGGTCGTCTCTTCATTTTAATTTTCATTCCAACTAAGGTCATTTATTTAACGATATATAACCCAAAACACATCAATAACAACAGGTTAAATACTGCAGTTCTTTCCTCTGCAGTTACAACAGGGTTAAGCACAGTCACGGCAAAATATTAACATGCAGGCCTATATATGTTATCTGCTATGTTGTGCATAACAAATATGTTATCGACGTAAAATAATAACCGTAAGAACTATCGTCAACATAGACATCGGTAAAAAGTCATAAAGTTGGCCTAGATATGGCTATAGGCCTAAATTGTGAAGATTCGTACAAAATTGTTTTTGAAATATGACTAAATTCTTTGAACAGAAAAAGAAACAGTAAAAAAAAAAGCATCCGACTGTTAAAACGTAGACACATAGTGTTTATGTTTACATGTAGTGGAAGGACACGTAATCGGTATGAAACCAAAAGTATATCTTTGGGAGGGCTTCAGAAAAGTATGAAGTAACTGTGAATGGCTTGAAAACGAAATTCCTTCTCATTGTATCAATTTTAAAGGTAACTATACCAAACAAAAAGTATTCTATGTGAAATTTCTTAAGGAATGTTGCTCTGTTAAGACAGTAAGACAGCTTGTCAATTGTTTCTTTTAATATTTTTTTTTTTATCAAATGTAATATTGAAATTTACATATAACCACAACAAAGATGAATGAATGATGTTTTAAGACAATATAATTTTATATAGCAATATTCTCACTGAAAGTCACGACAAAATATTTTTTGTTTGAAAAAGTTATCTTTACAATTGACGCAATTATAAGAAATTTCGTTTAGCATTGATTCCCCATTTGAAGTTTGCGGCCGATGGCTTCGTAGGCAGGCCCGTTAAGCGGCCTCTCCCCTTTGTCGTGTTCGGTGAACACGTCGTCATAAACTGAAAAACGTTTGCTGTTTTTTTTTACAAAGAATTTCTCGGAAAATACAGTTTCTACCAAAAGTTTAAGACCACCATCTCTTTTCACACAGTGAGTCTTTAGCCTTAAAATTTTGATACAAATAACATGGACTATTTTTTTATTGTTTACCGTATAAAATTACATATTTTAATTCAAAAAACAAAAAGAAATATTCTAAAACATCATTAAGTTACGATTTTGTATAAAAATGTCAATAAGGAAAAAATATATATATTTTTTATTTAATATAATACTATACATTAAATTCTACTTGCTATATATCATTAATTATTTTACACAACATGTATTACACTACAAGGCAATTATGGCTTAAATGGTAGCATTTAGATAATCGCGAAAGCTAATTTTTCTGGCCGATTTAAAAGTGTATACAATAAATAGCTAAATACTCGGAGAGCGGTCGACGTCGCAGTGGTCGACCGAAGGCAACGTCACCTAGGGACGACCGTGTTCTTGCAAGAATCGGAATGCATCTGTGCCAACACTGGGAATACGACTACAAGAGATATGCGGTAAGAAGGTGTCAGCAAATGACGGTATCTCGTCGATTGCGAACGCAGGGACTGCACCCCTACGAGGCAGTAAGAAAATCGCTACAAACAACTGTGTCCAGGAAAAAAAAACGGATATGGTGACACAAAAAGAGAAATTGGGGGATGGAGAGTTGGGGAAAGGTGCTGTTCAGCGACGAGTGCCGCTTCGAACTCCATTCACGACGCCGTATTCGTGTTCGCCATACACCCACCGAGAAGCCTCTCTTCTGCTGTGCAACAAGATGGCGGTTCATCATGGCGTGGGGCTGCATATACATGCAAGGGACACGCTTCATTAGGTTTACTGGCAGTTCTATGGATTATAAAGAGTACATTGAAGCGATGAAAGATACCATACTTCCCTCGGCACAAAAACTTCATGGAGGATATTATGTGTTTCAGCAAGACAATGTCACCGGTCCAGCCTAACGATGCAGTGGTCCGAGGAGAATGATATCCCTCTTTTGCAATGGCCAGCACGAAGCCCGGACTAAAACCCCATTGAGAATGTCTGGAATTATATAGGAGCCAAAAAAATACACGAACTCAGATCCACAACCGCAACAATTTGGTCAGACATTTCCATTGAATATTGCCATAATCTCGTCTGCAGTATGCCTACAAGAATAAATATGTGCCTTAAAGCTGCAGGAGGTGTCATGGATTACTGAAAACATTTACAGAACTAATGATATAAAAAGTTACATAGTGTAATTACAGAGATTTGTATGTAGAAAATCTTCGTAATACAAAGTTCATGAATCTGACTCGGTGGTATTAAATTTTTTGTTGCAATGTATTTATTTTTTCTACGATAATATAAAATTGTAAATCGGCCAAAAAATTAGCTTTCGCACTTATCTCATTGCTACAACTTAAGCCATATTTTCCTTGTAGTGTAATACATGTTGTGTAAAATCATTAATGATATACATTAAGTAGAATTTGTTGTAGAGTATTACATTAAATGAAATATGTATTGTTTTTTCTATATTTTCTTTTCTTTACAAAATTGTAACTTAATTAAGAAATTAAGTATTTTAAAGTTTTTTAAAATTAAAACATGTCAGTTCATACGTTAAACAATGAAAAAAATAGCCCATTTTATTTGCATCAAAACTTTAAGACCAAAGACTTATTATGTGAAAAGAGATAGTGGTCTTAAACTTTTGGTAGATACTGTAGTTACCAAGATAATTTTTATAACACAGCAAGTGAATCAGAACAAATTTTACAAAACTTTAATGTGGTATGTGTAAGTTAATTATAAACACGGAACAACATTAACAATTTTGTATGTTTCATAAAAAAAATCTGTTTTACATACGCAATATTTCTGGTGGTAACCATGTTTCGAAAGGATTCTTTGTAACGTAATAAGTACAAACATTATTTACTGTATATCTGTCGTCGCACTTTGGGTGATTGTCAAACAACCAGCCGTGGGAAACCTTTGCTTGGTGTTCGAAGTGGCAAGAGACTGGACATCTTCTCGGAGTGCCCATGGTCACGTGACGTCACCTTGCTCGCTAAAACACGCACCAGAAGAAAGACCGCTTGAGACGAAATATGATAGAAGGATTAAATTTTTTCCTGAAACCATACCACAAAGCAATGGGTGTGATTGGAATCAAATTCAGTTGGTTGGTATCAATATCATCCTTGACACTTATTAGAGCTCTGTGGCTACGAAGAAAATGCTTGTCAGTAGGTGTCAATAAGAGGTTTTCGAAGATGTTTTACTCGAGCACACTTAAGAATTAGTATGTGATTCGTGACTCTCTACACTGCTGGTCTTGCAACAGATGTGCGAATTAATATGTAGTTGTATTTATATTACACTTACAAGTTCGCAAAAACTCACAAGCATATTAATATCACAAAAAGTTCAATTTACGATCAACAAGCCTAACTCATAAAAAACCACGTTCATAATTATTAATTCGTAATGTAAATGCATGTAGTCTGTTTAAATAATATAGCTGCTGACGCTAACATATCATCAAGAAATTACGTTTCCATACTAAAAATTATGTTTCCAGTTTTCCGCTAATATTTAAACTTACAATGTTCTAAATTTTAAAAGCCTACCAGAAGACAAGTAACGCGAACTTTAAGAACATGTTTCTATATTGTTAATTTAACACCAAGATGTCCAGAAAATAAATTGTAGCGTGCATTAGAAAGAGCTATTCTTTCCGAGATTGATTTTCATACTTATTGCAGTTTATTTCATAGTTCATTTCAGGCGTTTACGAAGCAATTACAAGAAGTTAATATAGTTAAAGATAGAGCTGGTCTTGGCCCAAAGAGTTCTTAAAACATATGAACACCAATGGAGAGGAGGGAGTTCAATTTCCCGTTGGAGTACTTCATGTTCACATGCGCCACACACGTGTTAAGTTATAGCATAGAATCAGACTCAGGAACTACACACTAACAGAAGTTTGTAAATGAAAACATGTACCGCGTGCAATGAACCGCGCAAGTAAAGGCACGTCAATAAATATAACGGCGTAGTAAATTTTAATTTACATAGCTAGCAGCAGCACATTTAACTTGCGTCACGTGAATTTATAGTTTGTAACTTTAAGACCCCGCCCCCCGCAGTGCTTGGTGCATGGTATCCTCTACAATTACCCCCCCCCCCTCCCTTCCACGAATATGTTTTCAAAACCCAAGGGGTGTGCAGCAACATGCCACGGCAGCTATATATACCGTTTAATGTTACGTAAAATAAATGACGCAAAACCCCTTTTTTTAAAACAATTTTACACTTCCAAGTACTAAAATAATTATAAGACATAAAGGTGCACAATTTCTAAAAGAAAAGATTGCTTGATGAAAGCTGGTGACCTATGCAAAATAACCGGGGGGGGGGGGGGGGACATCTGTGAAGTGTTTAGTTGACTTGTGCACTTGAAAAATGTTACCCAGGACTACTTACGTTCTCGTTTTTAGGTTATGCAAAGACGCTATGCAATTTGGCAGTCGCGACACATCCTTCATGGCCCACCAAGAGTATCGTGCTACGAACTGCTCCAATATATTTTATTAGGCTACCCGAACTTCAGTCGAGCTTAATGTGAAAAATTATTTATTCTCTGTACAGACAACCGTTTTCTACGAACCTGTTTTCTCGTGCTCCCTCATTCCCTACACCGGGGAGAAAAAAAAAATCCACTCTTCAACGGAGTGACGAACGTACAAAAACACTCGAAACGGACACAATAAACACGCACGCGAAGCATTATTATTAACAGTCGCCAACTCCACCACGCGCGGGAAATTATTACAATAGTTGTTACATTCCTGAAGCCGCATTTCAAATGTCAAGTAGCTCTTCACGCGAGGAATTAATGAACCGCCAAATGCTGTTGCCACGTAAAATAAACACTCGTCAGGGGAAAAGAAACATTAAAAATAATTCGCTATTAAAATTAACCACTGTCTGTTGAAGGATTTACCGTGGGAATGTGTATATACGACACGTGCGCATCAGCATGCTGTATGCCACAAACACCACCCGGGGTAGAGTTGGAAATACGGCAGGTGCCCAGACAAGCAGACCACGACGGGGTGTTCTTGCTAGTATTATTTAGTTTCGATATTTCCCCGCTCGCAGTGAAATTGCATCCACCAGGGTGCATTCGTCCTCTTTCAAGAACCACACAAAGAGATGCAAGAGTAGATAGCAGTACTCCTCACTGTGTGAGCTGCAACAACCCGTACACCAATTTACAGAAAGGTCATGCATCATTAACGTCATATATTCTGTTACACGCTATTCACGGTAAAGTGGGCACTTTTGAAAGCTCACTTTTTATTTTAGCCTTAAAACGTTTACTTCAGAGTGCGGTGGAATATCCACACCGTGTTTATCACTTACATGGAAATATTAATTTTAAAATATGATTAAAGGATAAAAAATGGCTGAAAGGAAAAAGTAACTACGTCATCAGAAGTGCTCATTTTACTGTGAACAGCATATATACAGTATACATAAACTCGACAACATTAACAATCACGCATAGTTGAAGAAGTAGCTCAATGCCGTAAAACAGTCCGAGCACGGTGGGTTATCTTACGGACCGTTTCTACAATAAGACATCCGAATTCACATGCTTATAACAGTGTGAAACTGCGCTCTGCAACATCACTCGAGGGCAAGCAATTTTTATAAGAATTATGGATTACGTTCGTATTCACTACCCTCCAACACTGAGCGTGCATGATTTGCATCTGAGAGTTCGAATGTGTGATCCTGATCGAATGCACTAAGAATGGTTTCTTCGAAGACACAATAATTGTACTGGCCGTATGAAAGAAATAGATACTATTATTAAAACTCAATAAACAGCGAATGATGTTAAACCACAGGTTCAATAGGGAACTGTACAGGCATTTCGCTCGAAACAAGGGTGGCTATCTGAGTGCGAGGAACTCTCACCGGCACCTATAGCGATTTTTCAGAGCCATGTGAGGTGCGCCAATCCAACACAAGAGCTTCAGAAATGAACAAGCCTGGGTTACATTGGCACGAACCTGGGAGAAAACTCCTTGTAAATTGTACGATCGCATTAATTAATGTAGTTTTCTACATGCAATTCCACACAGCTGAAACTCATTCGATTGTATTTTACATTATGAAAATTTAACGGAAAGGCATTAATCGATTTGTAATAATTCTGTAAAAAAGTAAACAGAGTTCCAATAAAAGACCTGAAACGTGAATTTACATACAACCAGCTAAAAGCCACCAGATAGCATACATTTTATGAATTTTTTTTTGGATAATATTTTAACACTCGCATAACTTTCTTCCAGAGTACAATGTGTAACTTGCTCCCGTTACATATCTTAGGATAACCGACACGAATCAGGCGAAACAGATCTTCTGCAAAAAAAAATCTTCTATTATTAACAAATTACTTACAGGAGACAGTATATTTTCGGAACATATTCCGAGTTGTCTGAAATGGATCTTTGAAAATCTGTTTCCCATTTTTCTAGAAACTGGTTACTTAACTTCCCCGCCCCGTGGCTGGGAAGGAGGCTGGCCAGCGCGGACAGGAAGTTCAGCCACGCAGCTTCCGGCGCACGTGCACGGTGCTCTTCCGGGAGCGTCTCTGCGACATGCAGGCGCCACGCTGGGAGCACCTAGCATCGCTCACTGTTTACACCGACTGCAGGACTGTGCACACAACTTCCAGACAAAAAAAAAAGCTATTTTTTCCCTTACCTTTTTCTAGCATTTTATTTTACGTAAGGATTATCGCCTTAGCATTATAACACACTCTTACACCAAAATACTTCTCTGACCTTACGAAATTGCTCGCCACATAGATTGCACAGAAAAACGCCTATGCAATTTAGTCCACAATCATTTAAACAATTTTTTATGATTCTGGCATCGGTGCACAATTTATGACATAACTGCCAAATATATCATGCGCATCACAGAATTCCCTGACATTTAGCTAACTTGTTTGAAATTGCCTGACATTTCCCTGAATTCTCCGACATTTCCCTGTTTTCCAGGTTTTCCAGACCTGTGGTAACCCTGTTAAGATGCATTAAAAAATCAGAAAGCGAAATAAATAATTTAAATTATCGCAAATGTTTACCTAACATTTTTAGTTCGACTTCAAGCCACGGAACTTCTTTCCTTCCTTCGTTACCAACTTGAATGGGCACACGGCACTCAAGGCGCCCTTGATAATGTATGCAGGTAGGAGCAGTGACGTTTTTCTAAGGTTGATTTCAAAAGTGCTCACTTTATCGTGAACGGCCTTAACCGCTACCTGGAGGTTAGTTACCTTGAGTGTATCCCCGCCCATTAATTTACAGTCCACTCGCGGTTTCTTACAACTTTCCTGAAGTTATACTTTCAGGCTCTTCCTCCACCTCATGCAAACAAAAGCTTAACTCGGCCTAGAAAATTACACCGAACGAACAACGCACTGCACTCTAACTCTGGATCAGTGAGATTTTTACAGTTTCAATCAGTCAAACGTATCTGACTGATTCGACAGTCACTTCAGCGAATTTAACTAATGAATGAGTGAAAAATGCAAGATTTCCTTCACTTATTGATTCAGTGATATTTTCCACTGATTCATCAGTCATTTTTTTCCACTGTTTACCAAGTGGTTTATTTTTGACTGATGGATCGGTTAAATAGCGTGTAAATATGGCCGTCAAACAAAGTTTCAAAATGGCCGTTAAAAAAGAGTGTATCACGTGAAATAACAACGAATAAACTAATAAAACCAATAAAAAAATACTTTTCTAAAATGTGTTTTGTGTTTCAAAACGCCATTTTATGACGCAATATGAACACACAGCCTTTCATTTCGTTTTCATGTAATAGTCACAGCGCTCTGTTTGAACGTTTAAACTGCATATAATGTGACGAAGAGAGGGCACTAGTAGATATATACCATTCGTTTTAACAATCGTAACGGTACCAACTAAACAAAAAACGAATAGTAAGAGCATACAATTTAAATCTTTACGATTTCGCGGCAAACGTATAAGACGGATATTTTCCTCTTATAATTTCAAGTTGGCGCAGTAGCGGTGATGGTTTGGCAACGGTCTGAGAGTCAAAAGGAGTGCGATTTCAATCCCCGTCCCTTCTGAATTGTTTTTTACTTTTTTAATCAGCCCTACGGTAAATTACACACTATAAAAAGTAAACTATCGTAAATATATTTATTTCACGTAATTATTTGGCTACATTAAACAAAAACGATATTTAATTCGCCGCTGTAGTCGGCTGTCACTAACTCAATCAGTGAAATTATTTTCACTGAAACAATCAGTAGTTTTTCACTGATTCTAAGCGGAGCCATTTTCACTGATTAGAGTAGTTGAATTTCACTGCGATTCAGTGGTATCCCACTAATTCGAATTTAGAGTGTGCACTCGTGCGCACTCACTTTAATAATATTTTGAACGAGAACTATTTTTACTAGGCAAAACACACATTTTCTCTGTGTTTTATTAATATTATTTATGAATTAAATATTATAATTTACACATCAAATATAAATAAAAGTTCAATTTAACCTAAAATAAGACATTTTTTACTAAAATTAATATAAAACACACGTGATACACTACACATATAAGAAACAGACAAGCGCGTCATACATAAGGTGATTTTTCAAAGGTTTGAATTAAAAACGTGAAGATAGTGCGAATAGATTATATCGAAGCCCTGCGTGCTTATTAAAAACTACTACACCACTACCGTAATTTTTCTATATAACCAATCTATAACATATAATGAACTTCGCCCCCAAAATGAATACTAATTAACATCACCATAAAAGTTTACGATTGGTTTATAATAAAGTTCATTATTTCTATAGTTGGTATCTAGTTTGGTTTTGAATTATAAGCAAGAAATTGTTTAACCAGTTCTCAATGGTTAGATTCCAATTTTCTTCAGGAAAAATTACATTTACACAATTTTTAACATAAATATTTCTTACATTACAATGATCAAACATAGTAAAATGTTTATGCAGTTGACCTTGATTTATTCTATTTAGTTGAAAACCTACAATTACAAAATCGGGCATATCAAATTTTAAATTATTGAACAAATATTTTATATCAAAGTTAAAAACAGTTGATCCAGCAGGAACTTATATTTCTAAAAATTGCCAATAATCCAAACTAATAGGTATTTTTAAATCTTTGCATGTTTTTTCTTTGATTGCAATGGCTATGTTAGTTTCATATTCAATTATTTCTAATTTTTCAATAACAATTGCTTGTGCTGCTGTTGCCTCAACTATGTTTATAAAAAGCAATTTTTCTCCAATTTGAGTGTTTTTATCTAACATAATTTCTTTTGCTTCCTTTTGTAAAATTTTATCAGCTTCATGTCTAGATTCTAAATATTTGTGGCCTCTATAAGCAACATTGTGATATTTACAAGCTTCGTCTAATTTATTTATTCCTGTGTCGCCTCTTTCCAACTATTCATTTAATTTTGTAAATGGTCCACACTAATTATAACCAGGCAAATGGAATTCGGGTAAATTAAAATTGTTTAATGCCCACATTATAATGCCTTTACCATTATATATATGTATAATCAATAAAACACACACACACACACACACACACACACACACACACACATATATATATATATATATATATATATATATAATTGGTACTTACAAATGAAGATAACAAATATAACTAATGGAGAGAATAAATAAATAAAAGAAGGTAAACGTTTCAAATTAACTTAATAACTACCAACAGTCAAAAAGATCGCCAAAGAAAAATCTGGAAGTGGTTTACACCATGGAGGTATTATTCCTATTATACTTGCCACTTTAGGTACACTTGGCGCCTTAGCTGGAGGAGCTAGTGCAATATTTACAATTCTGTTGAACAAACTAGAAAAAATATAAAAGAATTAGAAGAACAACAGAGACATAATTTGGCAATTGAAAATAAAGCAGGCAGTCGTATAGTTGCAAAAAAGAGGGGAAGACCAAAAAAATTTGAATATATACCCACTATCTAATATCGATATAAAAATTATGTAAAAATATTATATATCAAAATTTCAGAAATGTTTTTATGATTGATGAATTACCAAAAAGTATGCACAAAAATGCATGTGCTGTAGTAAATGTTGACATTTCAACACATCCTGGTACTCATTGGGTTTGCTATTTTAAAGAAAACGATGTTTACTATTTTGATTAATTTGGAGGTAATACTCCTAATAATTTAATTAATTATTTCAAAAACAGAAACTTTACTACAATGATGATCGAATTCAGAATTTTGATTCAGTTATTTGTGGACATCTATTTTTAACTGTTTTACATCTGTTTTTTAAAGATTCTAAGTTTAACGATATAATTTCTGTGTTATTAAATGACGGATATATTTAGGAAACCATTAATCAAATAATTAAATAAAATTTTGACACTAGTGCTTATGATTTAAAAACATGTGTAGATTCACAATGCAATTCCTTTGTTTCTTCTTTACAAAGCGAACTATCCAACTGTTTTGAATGTACAAAATCTTACGTTTCTTTTCTAAGACATAGAATTGTTAATATAGGTGAACCCATAAATAATAAAGACGCTGTCAATAAAAGATATTTCGATATACATATAGCAGATTATGTATTTTAAAAGGAGGTAGTTTCGAAATATACAACTATTGTTTCTGATTATGCTTAAAAAGAAGATATAAATTTGCAATTAAGTAACACTATTGCTGATTGTATAAAACGAATAAATAATGCGAAACAGATACTAAAAATAATGTAAATTCGAAATATAAAACTATTGTTTCTGACTATGCTTTGAAAACTTTTGTAGATTCAAGATACAATACTACTGTTTCTGATTTAAAAACATATGAAGAATCAAAATACAATATTATTGTTACCGCTTTATAAGAACAACTAAGTAAGTTTTTGTTTATACAACATACTATGTTTCTATTCAAAATCCTAGAATTAATAATATGGCTGATCCTGTAGATGGAAAATATGCTGCTAATAAGAAATATTTTGATAAAGAAATAACTGATAAATTGCAAAATTTAAACAAATCAGTTATATTTATTTTTGGCATGTTCAGCAGAACATTTTTTACAGGTGTTAATATGTTTATCTTTTGTGTGCTTATACGATGCAAACAGTCGATGTTTAATACTTCGCCACATTTTTTACATTGCTTAGATGTGGTATTATTTTCCATTTCGAGCATAGTTGCCATTTTATTTATATAAAAAATTGTATTTATTAAGAGAATGAAAAAATATTTTTCTTTAATAATTTGTTTCTTTATCAATTACACAAAACAAAAAATGGAATATCTCCTCAAGAAGTTGAACAATTCGTTTGAATTCACTGAACTACAAGATATATAAAAAAAATTAATGGTTTACTGCCACAGGTTTTGAAATTCATGAATCCAATTTTGGTAAAAAAATTAATTGTATTCTAGATGACAAGTTTAAAATTTCATTACCAGAGCGCTATGTGAAAATATTAGATAAAAATTCTTTGAAACTACTAAATGAGAAAGAAGTTTTTATAGCATATAGAACTGAAAAATGGAAAGTCTGTGCATGATATAGAGTTCTCTTAAAAAATATAAAAACTTTTATTAATGTGAACATTTTTTTATATTCCACTTTATTTTATCTTATTTTGCTTGATTTTGGGTTAAATTTGTTTGATTTAGATTGCTCGCCTGCGAAATTGAAGTTTTCTAGAAAACATGAAAATGTGTTTGGAAACCGAGTAATTTGATCGATTTTAGCTTAAATTTGCTTGATTTTGGTTCTAAATCTTGCGTGCTCGATTCGTGCCGGATTGGGAAGGGGGGGGGGGGGGGGCTGAAATTCAAACGTGAAATTCGAGATAAAAACATGAAATTTGGAGTAACAAACATGAACTTCGGGGGGTAAAAAGCACGAACTTTGAGGGGCAAAAAGTTTGAACATTGATGGAAAAAAAAAGCTTGGTATTTGGGGCAAAAACATGAAATTTGGGCCTAAAAATGGATTGCCCTCAAGATACCCATATACTACTGCGCACTGAGTGACATTCGCCCAGTAAAGTTGGTAACGATTGATGGAAAGTAATTCAGTATCATGACGTCGAATAAAAAGAGTTATAGGCTGTTAACGGCAAAGTGAGCACTTTTGAGGCCCTGGTTACTTATTTATTTTATTTTCAGCCACAGCGTTCTTATTTCACCGCACTCAGAAGTTAATGTCTAAGGTTACAATAAAATATATTTATTGGCCATTATTCCAAATGAGAGGGCTTTTAAAAGTGCGCTCACTTTACCGTGAATAACCTATAGGTGACCATTTGTGATAACTTAAAATGAATTATTTCAATTTGTGTTTTTTGTGTGCATCGAAGTGTAAAAATGAGCAAATTTGTAAAGTATTTACTCAATTTTACAGTTTCATTTGACCGACGCATGAATAAAGTGATGTAACCAATAGCAATGTTAATTTTACATAAGGCGGAAGAATACACAACGTGTATACAAGTAGATCTTAAGCAGGGCTTTCAAAAGTGCTCATTTTATCGTGAACAGCTTATACTTATAGTTCACCATTTCCTTCGAATTAGCGCGCCTGCGGAAATGTATGCAGATGGGGAAGGAGACATTTTTTCAAAAGGCTGATTTCAAAAGTGCTGAAATAACCGCCAGCAGATTCTCACCGGGGAAATAACCTATGAACAAATGGCGGAAGCTGGAGTATACACAAGAGACTACGGTCTAGCCAACAAGTTACTGAACCCGCCATATCGTAGCAGTACTTCGTGATCCACGTAGGCGGGGGGGAGGTTCATGCCATATCCCCCACCAGATACAATTCTTAACTGTCCCGAGTCAACGCTCAACCGACAGTTGTGCAAAGACATTAAGCGTTTCTTTGTTCCTTGGCCTTACTGTCTCGACCACCCTGACAGGCCGATGTGTAGACCAGGGCAAATAAGCGTAATTACCTCGCCGGGGCACCGAGGTCGAAGGGTGCCCCCCCACCCCCGAGAACCACCGTGGCCATGGGGCGACCCGGGGCAAGGCGATTAAACCCCCCCCCCCCCATCCCCCTCCCAATTGACAATCCGTAGAGTAGGCTCGGTCGGGTCACGATCCAATCACCGCGGCGCATCGGGCAATCGTACTTGCACATCCACTCCGCGAGGGCCATCTCCCGACGTCGCGGTGACTTATATTATAGGCTGTTCACGGTAAAATGAGCACATTGGGCAGCCCTGCTTCGTATCTACTTGTATGCACGTTATGTATTATTCAGCCATATGTAAAATTAACATTGCCATGGGCCTCATCACTTTATTCATTCATCGATCAGGTGAAACTGTGAAAATATTACAAAAGTAAATATTTTACAAATCTGGTAATTTCTAGACTACGGTGCATTAAAAATACAGAAATAAATAAAAAAACAACAAATAGACACCTAACACTTTTTATTCGACGTAAGATATGGAAGTACTTTCCATCCACCTCTACCAACTTTACTAGGCGAATGTCACTCGGTGCGCCCATTCAAATATATGCATACAGGGACAGTGACATTTCTCTAAGGTTGATTTCAAAAGTGCTCACTTTATAGTGAACAGCCTATACGTTCCTTTCTTCCCACCACGCAGGCTACACGAGCCGGAAAAACTGCATCGGGAAGTAGTTTCTTTCAACATCACTGCAGTGTTGGCACGAACCATCTCCAACAAGCACGGGGCCGCGGTGGCTTAGTGGTTAGACTACTCGCCTCCCACCAAGGCGATCGGGGTTTTATTCTGGAGTCGCTCCCGGATTTTCGCACGTGGGAAAACTAGAAATACGCTGCGTTCACCATACGGTGTGAACACGCAGTTCCTGCGTTGACCTAGCAACATTTTGTTCACAATCTACGGTTATATATATATATATATATATATATATATATATATATATATATATATATGGATTACTACAACATTACGAATGGGTAACGATAAATATGTTTCACAAATGGAAAAGCGAAAGTTAATTAAAGAGTGAGTAAAAATTGTGTAAACACATTTACGGAGAGTAGTGCCGGGATGCTTACAAAATACTTTCCCATAACGAAAGGGAGAATTCATGTATAGGCTGTCCACGGAAAATTGAGGCCCTAGTTACTTTATCCTATCAGTCATTTTTTTAAATCATTTAACAATCTTTTTAAATAAATAGTGCCATCTAAGTAATAAACACAGTTTGTATGTTCCACCACAGTCGGAAGTTAACGTCCAAGGCTAAAATAAATTATATTTATAGACTATTATTCCAAATGAGAGGGCTTTCAAATGTGCTCACTTTACCATGACTAGCCTATAGTCACCTTATGAGTGACACGCGACAAAGAAATGTGATGTCAGCTACAGTGACCAGTGCCAGTCCCCCCCCCCCCCCCCCATCCCACCCGAAAAATGCTTGCTAAACAAATTTGAGGATAAAACTGCTGTCAACATTTGAAATTATATTAGGAGAAGTGTATACGCTGGTAATATGGACGTGATGCAACAGCTATCCCTGCAGATTCAGAACTGTAACGCAAAGGGGAGCATTAAAAACTACAACGCAAAGATAAACGGCTCACGTAAAAGTTTCTAAATTAGATGAGCCAAGGAAGTAACTAGAATGGTACAAAACAAAAGTTCCTACAAAATATCAGGATTAAATTTCCTTGACGTTTCCAGCTTTTTTCCAGCCAACAATACAGATATTTCCCGTCTTCTTCGGCATTCCATAAAAAAGTCATACCCAGAAAAAGCCCCCTACTCAATGAAATGTAATTAAAATGAAATCCAAAAAGCTTGCAGTTTCTGGAGATCATCTACACCGCAGAAGAATATAATTGTTTACTTGGGAGTCCATTTCTCACAATGGAAATTATTCTTCAGTGACCATCAGTTTTAAGACGAATCTCTTGGTCTGCTACTCAGAATATTTCCTATAAACACAACAGTTTACATTAATTACATTTATTAAAGGCTTGGATATCCAGGATGTCATCTTTTCCTTTGATTGTTCAGATTTTCCATCGATTTCCTGGTTTTCTCACATGTTTCCCCGATTTTCCAGGTTTTCCACAACTTCAAATTCCCTGACTTTACAAGGTTTTCCAGATTTTATAATCCCGTAGCAATGCTGGAAGATCCTTCGCTACCATCTACACAGGCTATAATTTTGTTACAATTTCTCTCAAAGTCAGTGGGCTAAACCAGATTCGTTAAGGGATGGCGGTGTTAATTAAATAAAAGAGTTAATTACATTTTCCTAATGTATTAAAAAATATTACAAATAAAATACCCTGGTCTCAACATATCACAATAAATTGATACCTGTTGCTATTTACAATTAGTAAGTTCAATTAAAACAAAGGAAATGCATGTATTTAATAACTGAAATGAGTCATAATAAACACTGTATCTAAATCTAATAAATTATATGTTCATATTTCACTGTTCCAATATTTACAATAAAGTCCGTATCACATGTTCATACAGTCACTCGTCAGTTCCAGATCCCACAAATCCGCAGTGTTATAGAATTCTCCGAGCGCCCTCACGCACGTAAGTCTTCACTCGTTGGGTTTCACGTCCTTCGACCATTCACACCACAAACACCTCGCCCGCCGTCGTCTCGCAGTCTCCCGTCGTCGTACGTTCTCTTCACCGATGTCCCTCGCCGCACTCGACCACGCCCGGCTACTATCACTCAGCAAAAGATTCACACCAAAAGAATGCCAATCCTTGGGCCGCTGCAATATTTATAGGGTCGTAGAATCCCTCAGAAATTTCTCTAAATGCCTCGTTGCACCGAGGGTCCTAGTACCCAGAATATTCTTGCGCATCCTAACTCGTCGGCTTCTCCAACAGGATAGCAGAGGAGTGGAGAGGAGAAGAGGAGGGGTGTGACGCCAGTAAGGTCGCCGCTGTCAATCACTTCCCCGGCTGCGAGCGGGTCCGCCTCTGGCGAGGAGAGGGTCGAGAATTATTTTTGAGAAAAAAAAAAAAAAAAAAAAAAAGGATTAAAATGGAATAAATGTCTTATTTTAATAACATGACAAAAATTACTCCTCTAATAATAAAATCAATAGTAATCAAAATTAATTTATTATTATTATTACTGCAATAATCCTACCAATTGTTATTGGAGCTATTGGTGGCTTGAATGAAACTTCATTACGTAAATTAATAGCATATTCATCAATTAAAAATAATGGGTGAATACTAGCAGTAATAATAATAGGAGTAAATTTACGAATAATATATTTGGCTATATACAAATATTAGTAGCATTAATAATAAAATTTAAATATATATAATTTCCCATGTTAATCAACTAATATATATATAAATAATTCCTCCTATTAATCAATGTATTAGCCATTAGAGGTTTACCTCCAATACTGGAATTTTTACCTAAATGAATAGTAATTCAATCTTCAATACATATAAATGAATTAATGCTCGTAAGTGTATTAGTAATAGTAACTTTAATTATTGTCTATTATTATTTACGAATAATATATACTGCACTAATATTAACAAATTCAGAGCCAAAATGAAATAAAAATTTTATTAACAAAATGTATAGACCTACAGAGCCGGACCGCGCATACTTCACTTTCTTAAGGTGCTCGAGAACCAATTTTCACCCCACCCGATTTTGCGAATACTGTATGGTTTCATGAAATTATATCAACGATAACAGCATTAAATACAAAATCATTTGAAAAGCAACCATCATAGTGTTCTTTAATGTAAATACGGACAGTTTAACTTGATTAACTCCTAGAAATGCCAGAAAGTCACTTCAGCACTAAGTTTGGTTTTATATCAACTGTTTTATTGATGTCGCATGAGTGGCATGTTACAATTTCTTTGAAATCCGACACTTTGTTTACATGCGTGTAAGGGGGTATTTTATAGTTAATTTGACATTGAGTTTTATCTCAAATATTACAACTGAAATACGAGCAAACCACACAATAGATACTGAGGAAATATTAATGACATTCTAATAACATAAACCATTATTCTATGCTGTATTAAATTTGTTTTAATTTCAGATTTGTACGTAAAACACACAAATTTTAAATTTTTATAACTTGTGTTATTCTTTTCTGAGTAGCAGTTTGCTTCTACCGTCACATATATATATATATTTTTTTTTTCGCGCTATTTTCTCACATCATAAAAAAAAAAAAAGTAATATGTAAATCAAAAAAGTAGAAAATAATGATACATTTTTGAACTCAACTAAGACCACAAATTTCAAAAGTTAGATATTATCAACTACTAACGTTACAATATCATACAAACAAACACTCTGTTTCTTTATGATTATGGCAAGAGTTAATCGTAGTTTTATCTCGACTGCCATGCAACAAAATGCAATCTTTAATAATCACTGTTTCCCCCCTCCAAATATCAGCGGACAGTTTTGTCACAAGGCGATACAGTACTTTTACGAACCACGGAATATGAGCTTCAACTGTCTACTTGATAGTATACAGATGCACCGTTCAAGTAGCAGGGATATTTACTTTATACTGCTGAACAGTTAAAATACACCTTGTTTCCGCCATTTTATTCAAAATCAGACGTCACAGAATATTTCATCAGGCCGCTAATTAAAACAAGATTAATCGATGATGTTATTGCACCTCAAGATGTACGGTAAAGGCGAAACGAAAATACTTTTTTCCCCTTTTCGGAAAAGGAATTTTGTATTTTTCATAAATTCTTTGCCAACACGACGTAACAAATAAATAAACTGCCGCTGGAAAGATAGAATAGCATCTGAACGTCACTCCGTCCTTTCACTATAGTTAAAGTACATGTAAATAATAATAAAAAAAAATTACTCCGCGCGTTCAAAACATTCTGAACCTCGGGGCCAAAATAATAAATTGCATAACGACAGAAAAAAAGTAAAGCGAATACCCGATATCTAAATAAAAACGGAAGTTTGTAATTAAACTATGTTTTCCGAGCGCATTTTTGCCAATGTTATTTAAAGATTCTTGATTTAATTTTCGAGAATGTGTTGGAGTAGTTTTTGGGGAAACGAATTCTCCCTCTCAGCAGCAAGATGGCGTGAGGACGGTTTGGTGATTATACAATCACGGCAGCGCAGTGCTGACATATTTCACGCAAAAAAATAGCCAAAGGCGCATCAACATCGCGACGTTTTATACAATTTACGCGATTCATTCACTTACATTAACAAATCGGACGACGATACAACCATAAAAAAAAAAAATGCAATGGAATCTGTTTTCAACGACGGACAAAAATCAACTTTTTTTTTGTTAATGCGCCGGCGTGAGTCGTTACTCATTACCAATCTCGATTCTCGACTCTCGATTAGCTCGGTAACAAAATCGAGCGCATGATGAAAGAACTAGTACAGAGGGGGGGGGGGGGAAGTGATCACAAGGTTAAATTGGCGAGCAACACATTTAGGAATGCGATTGGGAAACAACGCACACGAGCGAATTATAGTAAGCTCGGGGAGGGGGGGGGGGGAGAGAGAGAGAGTGAAGAAGGGGGAGGGGGCGTCCGAGCGGCGAGAACTGGCGTCCCGACGTGTGTTTACGACGAAGCATCGCGCATCGCCCGACACGACCGCACAACAATCTCTAGACGACAGACGGGCTGCTGGGCTACAGAATGTGCAAGCACAATCCATTCACGGCTACTTTCCAACTATTCCGAAGCCCAGCCGAAGTCGTACTTCCAGGATATTCCTCCGCCTCGTGCAAACAAAGCTTGACCGAGTCTAGAAAATAATTTTCCAGAGGGACGACGTACCGCATTCGTGCATTCTCTGTGTAATACTATTTTGCAAGAGAACTATTTCTTACTCGACATAGCCAACACACCTATTTTGTCCCTGTTTTATTCGTTATAAACGAAAAATTATAATTTATACATAAGACATAAGTAAAAGGTCAATTCAACCAAACATTAGGTACTTTTATTTAAACACAATTATAACACGTTTGTTGTATATGATGTATTAGTAAACAACCAAACACACCTCTTTTTGAAAAAAACACCCCACTTCACACTTTTTGAAAGTGTGAAGAAACCGCGAACAGACTGCATGCAGAAGTTAACATTCCTCGCACCCTCTGTGGCAGCCTTATTGTTTTGACGTTAAATTAAAGATTCCAGGGGTGTGTTTCCTGTAAATTGTAATAAAAAAGTTCGTTATTTTCTACGCAATTTTAATAACTGCAAAATGCGTAGTACTAATGAAATTCACACTCTTATGAAACATCGTCGACTATGTGTCGCATATACGTTTGACATATTTTCCATAAGGAAGCGTCTTGAGTTGTGAAGTGATTCTTTTGATGCGCGCGGTACCCACTCTCTGATTGGCTGCGCGAGGCCCCAGAAACGGGCCTTGCGTCTGATTGACTAACGCGTGCTGCGAAAAATTCCCTATTGGCTGGGGCTTACGGCTGGAGCTGATTGGCGAACAGCTACCAACACGTTGCTGGCGACGTATACAGCTGAAGTTCGCGGTATAAGCTGTCGTTTCATGTCTGTATTGTGAAGTATTCTACGGCTTCAAGGTGGAGCCGAGGGTTGCCGTCATATACGGTCTGGCAGTGTCTGAAGACCCGATATTATAAAGAGTGGTTTGACAGAAGAGGTCCTCCATTGACAGCGAAGAGTGAACTCAAAATTCGAATCAATGACAATGCCACTGTTTAAATCGGTTAACAGCGCCTGACGTATTCAACAATAACTTCAGTGAATTTAAATGAAGAATTAATGAAAAATGCCAGTTCCCCTTCACTTAGTGATTCAGTGACATTTATCATTCGCTGTTTAACAGTGGTTTATTTATGACTGATGGATCAAGTCAAACAAGGCGTATAAAATTAAATAACACGAACTAATAAAACCAATAAAATAATTTTCAAACCGTGATTTTCGTCAATACCATTTCACGATGTAAAAAAACGACCAGTCTTTCATTTCGTTTTTACGTATTTCAGTTCGTTTCAACGTGATCATCATAACGTTCGGTTTGGATTAAACTGCGTTAAACGTGGACAAGTGAGTGTATTCACACGTGCTAGTAGTATTAACAATCCTAAGGTTACCAATCACACTAAAAATGAAAGTAAATTGCATAAAATCGAAAGCTACATATTTTCGATAAAATAATTTATCCCCCCTCCTCCCTGCAAAATGAAAGTGGCTAGTTCGCTCACTGTGTAAGGTGACGGTAATGATTATTGGTTGTCACTTATCCAATCAGTGAAACTGTATCACTGAAACAACCAGTGGCTGTTCCACCTATTCTAAGTGGAGCCATTTTTACAGATTCAAGTGCAGTTCCATTTAACTGTGAATCAGTGCTTTTCCACTCATTCTAATTCAGAAAGTATCTAAATGATTAACAATCCAAAACAGAACACAGCTTCCGAAAAAAAATAGAGAAAACCTTGAATTAGTTTCGATTGCTACAAGTCATTTGCTAACCATAGTATACAATTTAATGCACATATTAGTAGAGCGATCTGGATGGCCCGAATCCAAAATGCATTTTTTGAACAAGCGTAACCTTGAAAGCGCATTTTTGCACACGCGTGGCCTTAAACGCGCATTTTTGCACATCCAATGAAAAAGTGGCCCAAGCGCATTTTTGCACATTAATTTTTGCACTTCCGGTTCGATTCCCGGTGAGTGCAACGTTGATTTACTTCCGGTCTGGGGTTCGATTCCTGGACATGGCATTTGTTTATTTTGGGAGTACCTGGTTATATTCCCGGACAGGCTTGTGCCCTGCCCGGGAATATAACCTCGGACAGCAAGTACACAAAATTTCCAAAATTGCACTCACCGGGCATCGAATCGGAAATGAAAAGAATTCACTTGTGCCACTCTTCCACCAAATGTGCAAAAATGCTCCTTCAATGTCACACGTGTGCAAAAATGGCATTTTCAAGGTCACGCACGTGCAAAATATGCATTTTGGTTCAGTAAGCTGACGCTAGCTGTACTCAAGAGTTTTTTTCAGCATAAACCTACGACTTGTATGTGAAGTACACGGGATGGTGAAATGACAATTCAAACCATCTTGCCAGTTTGGAGTTGCCAGGCACTTTACATGTTACAAACACTCAAGACAGCCTTTTCAATGATCGACTGCCCTTGTCTAAAAAAAAGTTCTAGCTAAGCCGCATGTCACATTTTATTCATGCTATGTGATCCTCAGTATACTACCTCCGTGGCCATTGAAAAGACATACTAATATACACATTACAACATGGGGGCCATAAAATTTGAAAACTTAAATAACATTAAAAAATATAAATTGCCAATTAATAAAAGAAGAGAGATGGGCGCAAAAAGGAACCTGGGGATGCGCTAAAAGTATGACCACCTTGGCAACTAATTCGTGAGTAATGAAACATTTGTCGTTCTCTAAAAATTGTTTATATTACAATTTTTTTTTGTCCTGATTGTTACTTTTCTTTGGATTCTACTCGAGTGTGTTCTTTACATTTGGGCGGGGTCCGGACAATATGGAACCCTCCCTTGAGATACGTGCTTGGTAGGGATTAAGATAACATCTCGGCTGGACCACGGGAGTTCTCGAGAGCAGTGTGTCTCCGTATGAGTAGTAATGTTGCCGAGGGCACGTGAGAGTAGTTCACTAGCGCACTGCTGTCTGGTCAACTGGAGTGTTACCTACACTGTCAAAAATATCCGCATATTTACGGAAATGTACGTTCATACGGTAAATATACGGAAACGCAACCCGTAACGGCGAAATACGGAGTTAGGTCCGTAAATACAAAATATGGAAAGTATCGGTATTTCCTATAGATCCGAGTTTCGGGGACGAACAATACCGAGTCTACACGAAGCTTTCTTCACCCGTGTAACAAGAAAATTATCGTTTCTGCAGCAGTTAAGGTTATCTAGACTTACTCTTTGAAAGATTAACGGCTAACATCAGGCGTCTGTAACATTTAGCAACACTTAAAATACACTAACTTTAGTACAAATTGAAAAAAAGTTGCTTATGTTATTCAAGTAGAAATACAAAAGTTATACTAAAGGCATCATGTGAGAGTTTTAACTAACGGACTCGGGTTCAAATCTTGCTGGCAAGTATTTAAACTTTTTTCAAATATCTCTTTTATGCACAGTAGAAACCCCACATAAAGACTGTTTCATTATCTCTTTGTATTTTGAATTAGAGGTACAGAAAACCAACTGGGAAATCAACGGACAGGTTTTGTGAAATATACCGAAAGTCCGTTTTTGAAAATCAGCGTGTCAGTAATTTTCGGAGAGTTTACAGACACCTCTGGATAAATATTTATCAGCACTTATCCGTAAAACGGAAGTTTTTTTTTTTTTTTTTTTTTTAACAGTGTAGATGTACACTGCGCTAACTGAGAATATCTCCGTTTCTCGCCGACATGAGACCGCGCGGGCTTGTTTTTATCCACGCAGGCTGTACATTGCCCGAGCAGTACTGCGTAAGATACTTCACGGAACGACCGGCTAATTAAGTATTCAAAGTAAATTAATGACATCCACAGAGTATTTATTTCCATTGACAAAAAACTAAAAAAACTAACTTGATTTCCAAAAGATATTTCTAAAAAGTTCACCAATGACGCACGCGCTGATGGATATTTGCGGAAAACCCGAAGGAATTGAATTTGATGAAAACGTTTGCCATGTCTCTACCAGTCGTGGCATACTCCGCTCACGTCCCGGTATCACTGATGCTGTATACTGAAGTCATGACTATTGTCTAGGTGGATTTTCCATGCCTCGGCTAGCTCAAAGTCACTGTCTGGATCACACGTGTGCCGCCGGAAATGGCCAGCCTCTCCCTTCACAGTTTTAAGTTGTTCGTCACCCGACAGAATCTTATAATAAACGCAATTGATTTTATCCGAAAAATAATATGAAACATTAAGGCAGACGATGAAATGACTGGAAAAATTACACGAAACAACAAGTACTTACATTAACATAATCAAATAAGCTGCCTGCCATAGATTACACATACATAATACTAAGTAGGGTCATCACAAGTTATCCCTTACAATACCCTTAAAATGCGAATCTCTTGAACCGACGAGTATATCAGAAAACGACAGCAAACGACGTTCCCGTCCTCTACCTAAAGTTGTCAATCGGTTGGTGAAGCAGGAGCATGAGAAAGCCGAAAGACTGGATAATCCCTCCACCCCCCTTTTTTTCCCCCACAAAAAAAAAAAACTTGACGCAGCGGCAACCGCCGGGAATGAGAAACCAACGGGGCGGCGTATCTTTTTTTTTTTTTCGTTTGCCCCCTACGCCACCCCTACACCACTTCACGAGTAGCAATAAAGAGTTAGTTCATTACTCGGCCGCTACGAGCGCTGCCTGACTCATAAGAAGCGGCGCTGCGGCGCGCTCTTCACTGCGAGTGGCGCCCCCCTCCACCCCTCTCTAGGTTATGCCCGATACAAATACTGCAGCAGGGGTGAAGGGGGTTATAAGAGCGAGAGGGAGAGAGGAAGAACGGATACTACAAACTTCTGGGGCGGGGCGGCTCTTAAGCCGAATGTATCGCTCCTTTCTTTCTTTCATTCCATTCAATCCTCGTTTTGCAACCGCCTCCTCGCCACCCCCCGTTTTTTTTTTCTACGAGGAAAATAAAGCGAAACATTCGATGGGGATTTCCCCCCCCCCCCCCCCCCCAAAAGAGTCATCCCTTGACGGCCGCAACTGTCGTTCATGGCTTCCGCAAGAGCGCGCGCCAATGGGGCGGATAAAACGACCGCAAGGCCTCGACGATTACGCAGACTGGCCAAACACACGTAGCATGAGCACGAAGAAAGGTTACACCAAATATCTCCACGAAAAAAAAAATATATACACATGAACGAAAACGTTACGAGTAGAACAAAATTTAAATACTTTCTGATTATTTACAATTACAACTCCTGAGTCTAAAAGTATTTCTGGTTTCCCTTCTAGAATTTATCTTTCCCAAATGAAAATTCGTGTGCATGGAAACACAAGAATAAATAAATAAATAAATAAATTAATTAATTGATAAATTAAGAAATATATTAAAAATGCCGTGACCAAACTATTTTTATTGGTGGTTACACAACTCCTCTGTCAACATTGACGTGACAAAACATTTTATGGCACCAACAACATTTTCTGTTATCTCAATAATTATTGGTGAACGCAAAAGTCAGTGTACTGGCAGGCAATAATGTGTTTGGTAGTCGCGGGAAAAACGTCGCGATGCTAGCTGAAATACTGGTAAGTTGGGCTCACGAAAGTGTCTTACGGGCTGTGGACTGTGACACGTGGGTGCAGTTTAACAACCACTGAAAATCACGATGGCCCGGCCAAGGATCAAATTCGAGTCCTCTCGGATACGAGTTGAGTGTGTTAATACGGCAATGCCTCGCTCGGTGTCGCAACCTGATGCAAAGAGTCGAACACAAATGCGGCGTCGTGGCCCGACAGAAGGTGGTCGCGTCCGATGCGCCAGCGCGCATGCGTAGAATATACCGGATGTACTTTTGCAGTCGCAGCAATATGTTTTACTCCCGGATGACATGAATGCTACTTGCTGGCAACTTAATATTTCGCGGCAGCCAATAAACTATTTTTAACAAACAAATGTACTAGTGAACAATAAGGGCTTTGGTGCTAGTCAATATACGTGTTATTATGGATCTCTTTAATTATTAATTTTATTAATATAGATTCTGTTAAAGTTATTTGTGGAAACTCTCATTTAGCTTGTCTATAATTATTCTGAACTATTTTACAGACTCCCGAAATAATTATACTATTATTTCCCGTTTAAATTATATTTTGATTGTCATTGAATTATCGAATAAACGCGTCACAGTTACAAATTATTCTGTAAAAATTATCTACACGATTATCAATGAACTGAGATATAATTTTCCACTTAGCGATACAGTTGTTCTTTCTTCAACAAAATTTCTTATGAAACCGATATTTTTATATTACGATGAAATGTCACTTCATATTATTTACTTATTAATTATTTCATCTTTAATTTACCTTCTCAGCTGTGGAAACCAATTAATAGTGAACATTACATGTTTATATTCGAATATGTATCCTTAATAGCACAGTATTTCATATACATATTGTTACCGTTATTTGTTTAAATTAGTTAACAGGATGAATAAAATAGACACTGTATTACATTAAAGAACTGAAAACGCTGGCTTCAGCTATCAAAACGTATGCTTGCAAATTCAGGGCCTACGTCACAGCTCGAAGTTACTGTCCAGTCGTTGAGCAACTTTTACAATGCATGTCCATGCAGAGAATCGAACCCACGCCAACTGATTGCGATAGTGTACTGTGTTGTTAGGCTTGTAATTTAGGAACACAAAGAGGGATCGAGAATTTATTTTCTTTCGGACAGGCCTGTTGTTGAAAATATACGAGTCTGGCGTACTGTTTAAACTCTATGCCTGATAATTCAAGCTGGCCATAAAATCCTCTAAATTGATCAGCCCATTATGTGAAAACCAGGCCACTCACAACTCCGCAAACCTCCATGTAAAATATTGTTCCATTCTCTACACTGCACACGCTTTCATCCAGCTGCCTATTCAAAGGAAAAAAAACTTTTAAGTGTCTTGCTTTTTACGCTGCAACTTTTCCGGAATTTTAAGCATACTTTTAGACATGTTTTTCTTAAATCGTATTACATTATTTCTAAAAGAAAAATAACCAGTCCGTGATGGCAAGGAAGAAACTGTGCATCGATACCCAAAATAAGAAACTGTTTTAATGAGAAAAGACATCGACAAGTTTAGAGGTTTTTCGTGCACTTCAAGTTACATTTTCCTCTGGCCGGCCCTTCTTCCAGTACCTTGTCATGGTACAAGCTCCGTGCCCTGGCTTCAGCTCGCACTTCTAGTACATACGGCATAGCAGCAGGACAGACTATAGTTTACATTTCCACCACTAAAACGCAGCTCGACACCTGATGCAACAAGAGGCGTGTAATGGGTCCATTGCTGCTCGCTTGTGAGAGGTCGGAATGCATTCAGCTCACCACGATTGCACACGGTGGTTACTGGCTCCTGCTGCGTGCACCGAGAATGTACAGCTGTGAGCAAGCACCAGCTTACCTCGCAACACTTCACACGACACTGCAGCAAGGCCTCTCCGGATGTATACTGTATAACACCTCCTGTTTTCAACCTGCGTTGCTTAAAGCAACTCCAGTATTGTGAGGTAGGCATGCTCTGAGAGACAAAAGTGCCTTTCTGATACCCACTACCTCGTCTGCCGAACCATTTGTAAACCTTTAACAAAACCGCGCAATTTTTTTTTTCGGAATAGCCTGGTTAAAATTAGCACTGAAGCCTGGCTGAAGTCCACAAGTTTGCGTGGATTATTAGTGCGTTGAGAATAATGCATCTGCATATCTTGAAGCAAGGGGATACCAAATTGTAACGTAGCTAAGTTAAAAGAATTGTTTCAAGTGTACTGAAACACATACGCCACCGCCACTACTTCTACTACTAGAAGATGTGACGTGTACTTAGTGATGCGTGTATATTTAGTAGGCCTCGCGTACAGCGCCAGATTATTAAAAACTCTCAGATTATGTAACCTCTCTGGCATTGGTCTAAGTACGACTGTATACGCTTGTATGTGTAGATATACGTAGGGTTTGTGTGGATACTGAATACAGTGTAGACACACAGAGTGTAACGTGTGTCGACACAAGAACACACAAACAACACAACTACTCTCAATTATATATATAAAAAAAAAAACCCCATCACTAGGACAAACATCTACTTGCTACTGAAATAATTATTCAGCAGAGACGTTGCAAGGAAAATGTGAAATTTAATTAAAATTCTGACAGCAAAATTATTTCAGACAGGAATAATGTAATCAAATTGCCAACTAGATTTTGTATGTGGCCTCAGCAACACTAACCTTTCTCGTGACTGAAGTGTTCCATTTACTTTATGCCTGGCAATTAAAATTTCAAACTTCCAGAAAAATTAATTTAATTAATTTGTTTCTCTGCTCCAGACAAGTTCACTGCTTTAAGCAAAAAGACAAATAATGCCAGAGTATCCGCATTTAAATTAAATAAGGTTCAGTTCAACTTGAATAGAAACGTCCGTCTCTGCTTCTCAATAAAATAATTCATAGACTTAGTCGATTATAATTTAAAACGAAGAATGGTTGAAGTTCTCGTTGTCAGTAGTCGTATCACACTGGATGCAGTAGGACGTATCATCGCTGACTGCCCTGTTCAGGTTTTCGGGCCTGCAGTGCCATTACAGTCCCGGCACATAAGCACACCGCGGTACCACTAACTAATTACCTGAACTATATACGCAAGCAGCATCCGATACAAGCCTGCTTCTTCTGGAATCTTGCCTCGTGTCTTCGTCTCCTTCGAGACGGCCTGTTACAGGTTCGAGGTTCGAATTCGGGTCCTTGTAATAAAACTAAATTAAAACGCTGCGTGCTGAAACCACGTGGGTTAGCGCCATGTTTTCGAACTCCTAAATGGCTAGGAAATTCTCTTCAAACACTTAATTAAATAGCGCCGTCTAAAACTGACCCATCACGAGTGTGCTAGAGGCAAGAATTACTCACCACGTCACTTTAGCTACCATTGCAACGGATCAACAATTGCTCAGGCACTAGGGCCTTCTAACATTACAAAAACCAACTCACATAAAAATGTGATTACGATAAAAAAAAAACCAAAAATTAAACGAACAGTGAGATTACATATCAATTATCATGATGAATGTGCCAATGAAAAATAGTACCGGTGAAATCAAATTACGTCTTGCAAATACATACACAAGTACATCTAAACGATTAAAATCTGCACAAGGCCCAATTTGCCAACGTTACAGTACACACATGTGTAAACAACACTTAGTAGAAAGAAATATGTGTCTTACTGTGGTAATTTTTGTACTACTACTAGCAAAATTTTGAATTTTTACAGCACGCATTTACATATGTGTGATGTATTGTAAAGTTAATTTGTGAAACATGGGAATGATGATAAATACAAATCACAAAACTAAGACTTTGTAGCAATAAAATTGAATTTAAAGTTTTGGCAAGTAACACAGTTAATTTAAACCATGCCAAAATACAGACCAAGGATGACCTTCTGAACGAACGGTCTACTCAACAAAGCGATACACGAACGATTACCGGCAGAAACTGTATGCTAAGACTTCATGTGCATTTTGTATGCTCTAGCGGATAGCAACTGCTCATTGGCTTCTTAGCTGCCACAGTTAAGACGGCTGTGATTTGGGTTAAACATTTTGCACAATAAATTCGAATCAGTGGAAAACCACTGATTCGCAGTGAAAATGGCACCACTTACAATCAGTGGAAAAAAACAACAACACTGATTGTTTCAGTGAAAAAATTACGCTGATTGAATTAGTGATGTGAAAAATTTCACTGATTATAAGAGTGGAGCCATTTTCACTGCGAATCACTGGTTTTCCACTGATTCGATTTCAGAGTGTGTTGGATGCACATTATTTATTAGCTTCGACGTTAGTCAAGCACGTCATAGGCCAACTGCAAAAGAAACATAGAAGTATAAGTGTTTGAAGTCTAGCGGGGATAGTGGGCTTAAAAAGAAAGGAAAATACCAAATTCCAACACAATAAGATAGAAAAATTAGCCATGTAGCACGTACAGAAGGGGAAATAGGGTGTGACGGGGGAAAAACCTGGGAGGGGGGGGGGACGGTGAAGGTCTGAAAGGCCTAACTTTCCATTGGGGGAGGGTGGGGTATGGAAAGCCAATCCTCCACCAAACACTACGAAAATCGGTCGAAAAATGCGTCTTCCAGGCCGAAAAGGTGTATAAAGTGGGAGGCACAAAAACCCCTCCTCCTGGTAGGGAAAGTTGCCCAAAGGGCCTAAAATATTTGGGGGGGGGGGGGTTTAAAAAGATTAAAAAGAAAGTAAAGTACCAAATTTCAACAAAATACGATACAAACGAGCCATATAGCACTTAACGGAGTTGCAAAAGGGGGTAGGGGGAGAAAATATGAGAGGGCGATAGGTCCGAAGGGCCTATCTTTCCATTGTGGGGGAGGGGGGGGGGTAGGATATAGAAAGGCAACAATCTCTCAAATATCACGAAAATCCGCTGAAAAACGCGCCTTCCAGGTCGAATAGAAGGCGAAAAACGAACCCCCCAAGAGGGGTGGTTCGACAGAGGAAGGACCAAAGGTGTGCATCAATTTGGTTCCAGCTCCCCACACGATAATTATCGTACATCCAAACCCAACTTATACGGTATACACTGTAACACCCATGGAAATAGGGTTTTTATGCATACAATTAACTTATATTATTTCTCCTGTTCTTATTGCTACACATGTCATGCAAGAGTTACGGTAATGTTTTTCACACATGTTACCTATATGATTTCAACTGCCTATGTAAATTTTATTTATTCTTATTAATTTTATTTCTCTTAACATGTAAGATTTTATATACTTAGATGTATGGTGGCAATAATATTTATGTGTAATTTTGATAGGCCAGTTCATTTTTCATTGTGTATTTACTTTTATATAATTAAAATTGTGATCTCAATTTTGTAAGTCTTTCTACTTTTTATTGTATTATATCTCAGTTCCGAGATCACGTATTCTTTGGTTTTTCTTCATTTAGGTCGTTAGAAGTGGTTCATGTAGGTGGTTTGAATCATTTTGATCCCCATTGGCCAGCAGGTTTAAGTCCTGATTGTTGATTGGCTGGAGCTATAGGCCCCTTAAGATAGCGTCAGCCTGCATAGACTAACGCTCTCTTCGCTAGCAGCTTCCAAAGACGTCAGACGTACGGCAGGACCTCCCGTCTGAAGTGGACGGAGAAGTAGGACCTTAAATTAGTTTTAGGGTGTGTAGACATGTCCCTGAACCAACTTTTAGATAAACTTGTAACCAGCAATGAAGCTTGTGTCAATGGTCGCCCATTCGTGAGGTTAAGTGGTCAGGAGCTAGATAGTTAAACACGCCGTCTACGTACGTGTAGAGCGGAGCTCCACGTATCTCCACCTTAATCCTGCTACGCCAAATCCTGCAAGAGCATCCTACCTTCAATCCGCTTGGTGATTAAAAGATAAGTCCTACCAAAAAATCTGACATTTTCATCTGGACCTAATTTTATTTACAGTTTGATACAGCTCGATGTCCGTTAGCATCAGTACACAAGCGACGCCATTTTGACTTTTATAAGTACGCAAATTTCCAGCACACATACGTCAACTGCAAAACCTGTGATAACAGTAGTTTCTACCAGAGCTGGACTGTTTAGTGAGAGCACAATTTGTTTTAACGTAATATTTACTACACAGAACAGTTTAATTAATTTGATTTTGAAACCAGTATATTCAGACTCTAGCAAGCTATGTCACGTAACCGTAAAAGGGTTCAAGTAGGCTAGGCATGACCACTTTTAGCGTTGTTAGGATAGTATGTTGCCTTTATAGTTATTCTCATATTGCCATCAGGGTTTTTAATTATTTCTGATCTAAATAATTACAATACAAAAAGAAATGAAAAGTATAATACATGAAATTTATTCAAAGGGCGTATATGTTTTGTCGTTTTCTCTACTGTAGTGTCAAGTTAACCTATTTATTACCCAGGGTCTTACATATGTGTTTACTAGAGTTTTCAATTGTCTGCCTTAGTTTGACGTACGTACATAAATGAAGTACGTGCCAAATGCTTGTTTCTAGAGGATGCTAATGGTAATAATCTTGTTCCCCTACCGACCCAGGACTGCACCGGGCAATTATACAGAGGCAGCCTAGGTGAGATCACCTCTTTTCCCACTGACTTATTGCAAGTCAGCTGTGCAGCCTGGTCACTCAAGTGTTATACGTGTTGTCCCATTGTTGCGTATGCTAATTATACACCATACACAGCACATGTCTATTTGAATATAATATGATTATATCTCATATTGGCTATCGCAACGAGGAGGCCTTGTGTGTGTTCTTCACAGCTCCCTATACACTATATACGCGGGGTTTTGTGGCAGTCGGTACACATTACAAGTCCGTTAACCCGCTGTTGCAGTATATTTCAACACAAACCTTAAGCCTGGGGAACAAAAACCCTCACAAACCCGAAATGGGAGGAAGGGGGTTGGCAACCATAACTCTCTCCCTTTCCTATGGGGCAATATCGATCCCCCTTAGGGCCGTTCCCACCATCCTCGCCGTTTGGGCGTAGAGTATTTGACGCGGCAAATTTTCGTTCTTGATTAATAGTAGGTACAGAGAAGAGACACAGGAGAAGCAAACACGAGGATTCGATTTTGTATGACAAGAAAAAAAAAATGACAGCACTAGTTTCAGCATGCGATATAAAGCAAAAGTTTGCATGCACACAGCACATCACTGGTAGCCCCAGATGAGAACACTGTGCAGCGAGACTTGACACGTATTCAGCTCACACGCCTGCTTCACCGCTTCTTTGTATTCACCGTGACACACCGGGCTTTACCAACTTCTGCACGTGCTCGCCCGCGGAGCCAGCAACGCTCTAGCTACGCCTTTAGTAATTTCGAAACATCATAATGATTCCCGAGAAATCTGACTTTGATACATGATGGTGGAGGTTATTTCAGCGCCACTACTGAAACTGAAGACTAATTGACTCGAAAAAGATGGGGAAATAATAAAACGAAATGCAAAATTTTGAGATTTCATTTTTAATTTACAAAGGTCTGTGTTTGTCGTAGGTCTATCTTGATGTTCGGTCGATGCAAAACTGTTGGTAAGACTCCTCCCTCTTATCAAAATATTTCTAGGCAATGCAAAGCTGCAGCAAGCTATGGCGACGAAAAATAGCTAAGTCGGGTCAACCTCACGGGGAATGTATACTACCACTCAACATGAATAACGCCGAACATTCATTAAATAACCTTCTCTTGGCAAATGTTTGGAGTACCAAAAGACAGTATAGGAATATCTTTCTTCTTAATGATATAGGTTATTCACGGTAAAGTGAGCACTTTTGAAAGTCTTCTCATTTGGAATACTAGTCAGTAAATATATTTTATTTTAAATTTACATGTTAACTTCCAAGTGCGCTGGAATATACACACTGTATTTGTTACTTACATGGCAATATTTATTTAAAAGGATGGTTAAAGGATAAAAAAAATGGCTGAGGGAGAAAGTAACTAGGGCCTCAAAAGTTCTCACTTTACAGAGCGTACCTATAAAAACCATAACACATTGAAAGGACTGCACGCATAGAGCCTACCACATTATACACTATGATCAAGGAACGGCCTCCTTTTCTTGTTTAATATTCGCCAATGTTAGTTTTTCGCCAAAAGATTAAACTTGTTTCATAGAAGCAACAATTTCTGGTTTCGGCAATAATCTGCCTACCGCGAGATCATGATCATGTGCGTGCGTGTGTGTGTGTGCCCACCATATCCCGGTAGGCTAATATGGAGAGGCACAATTCACATAGCGAACTAACCTAAAATTACACCTAAAACCACCAACACATCCATGACACACCGACTCTTCACCGTCAGAAGATTTCGACTATGGGCACAGCAGCTTCATAACACGCGAGTCATTTAAACGAACAGAGTTCGGAATTTATCTTAATTTATGACACAAATGAACTAGAAAAGCAGAACGATTAGTAGTAGAGTAAGCACACTGTGATCCTGCGAAAGAAAATAACGAAGAAATATTTTGTGGGACGCAGTATAGAATATGAAATAGAATAAATTGACAGCAGAATAAGTTTTCTAATCAGGTTAAGCAGAACAGCTTCCTCGCGAAAACGAATTCTCCACAGCTGCAGGCAAATGTATGTTTCAAACAATGCCTACTACTTTTAATTAAATAAAAAAATGACAAACGAGGACGTCACAATACAGCACAGAAAGCCTGAAAATCCGATTTCACATGCCAGATCATAATTCATTCTTGCACTGGATTTCAAATTAATGATTTGCAGATGTCTGCAAACACAGTGTCACAACCAAGTCTTTAAAGAAATATACATATAACAGAAACTGTGGCGAATTTTCGTCAAATAGCGTAACTAAGTGGCATACGTCAACAAAACATGTTTTTACACCAATGAGTCCCCCCCTCCCTCCCTTATCAAGCGAATTGTGCGAGGGGAGATGACGGACAAGTGGAACACGATCAACTTCAACATCAAAGTTTTGCTTGCCTCTAAAAATACTCTCTCACAATATAACGGTAGGAATGGCAGACTGTACAAATGTACACATCCCGAATAAATACACACACAAGACTACTGTCAAATATCTGGAGCAAACAAAGGAAAATGAGGCCCAAAACATCCATAAACAGTACGGAAGCATACACGGCATACCACAATAACTGCTGGAATCGAATAGGCCAACTTTGTATTTTCTAGACAACGGGTGTTTTCGTAAGGCGGAATCATCGACGAGAATATGGTGGATATAAATTAAGATATACATCAGCACGACCGAAGAAAAATAAATTTGCCTCGATATTTCACACACACTCGAAATCCAAAGGAGGATATTGCAGCAAAATTGTTCGTGCTCTGTATTTCAAGCCGTGTGTTTATTGTAATCAGCCGTCTCTTCTATAGTTTCCAAAGTACTCCATTCTCGTTGCTTCTGGTACATGAACATGATCGAGTGAATAAACACACACAAACACGTGCGCACACTGCACGAAGTACTGACTAAATGCGGAACATCAAATTTACAATGGCGAACTCAATAGATTAAAGCACTCTTAGCACTTTATATCATCGAATTTAGCATCGTGCTCGTGTTATTTATTATTCACTCTCTATAAACAATTACGTGTACATTTGTGATCGGGATGGTGCAAAAAGTAAGACAATGTTGTAAGAAAAGAATGATTGGATGAGAATAAGATGACGAGTATGGACGAAGGAAAAGGCGTAATAAAGAAATGCATTAATTAAATCAAATATCAGAGTCAATGTTTAGGACTATATTAAATATTCTTATCTTCTTAGTATTCAGAAAATTTCAGACACTATCTTTCAATTGTCAACTCTAAGAAAAATGTAATATTTCAAACTACTAAGAAAGCCAAATATTTAATTTTCTTGAACATTACGCCTAATACCTACACATGCCATTCGAAATCAATAATTAAACCTAGATACTAATTTAACACATAACCATATGAAAAACACGATAACTATACAATTCCATCCAATAATTAATTAAAATGCACGGGGATTTTGAAGCTCTTTAAACTCTCGGTCTCCTCTGGGACTCTTGTATTAGCGTAGATCAAAGTAAGTAGCGACTCACCACTTAGTTTGATGACAGATGTTCGGTTCATACATATAAACCTTTTACATTACCATTACGTTCATCTAACATGTATCTTGATTTTTAAATGGAACATAAATAAAACAAATAAGGCTTCTTGCTATAGCTTATTAATAGTTACGTGTAACATTCGTTCCACATGTTGACTTCAAATCTTCCAGATTACATTGCAACATATAAAATATTCAATATGTAAATAACTGGTTTTCAAATTAAATGTTCTACCAGCACACACAATGGACAATTAATTCTTTCCGTTCACTGCAAGAAGTTCTATTCGTACATAACAACAGTTTTTGGTTGTTTTAAAGAGTATTTCCAACATTACCAGTATAGCAAGCATTTGCTCTCAGCACATTCATGGATGAACGACAATAATCTTAGCACACTTGATTTAAAATATACAGTAGCGCTTTTGTTAGTTACTCTGCTAAGTGAAACTAAAACTTTTCTGTTTTACATAAGCAACTAACTAATCTTAATAACAAATTGTTCCAGATTCACTTATGTTCAGATATACAAATAAATTAAAATCTGGGGTAGAGGCCTGTAGAGAAATAAATGATGTTCGTGTCAAATTGCACCTTTACAATGGATAAACAGAAAAACGCGCAGAACTTGGTTTGCCGAGATACCAGTCCTGTCAATACTATACTACTGGGTGCATTCGAACAAATGATTATGAAGGCCAATATAGGGTAAAGAGGTGCAAGAGGGATATTTTAGAATGATGCACCAATCGTCCAAATAAAGAGATCCCGTCTAGACCACGTGGCCGGCGGCAACGTGAAAACAGGTAGCCAACAACCGTTCGACCACGACGTGTCGGCTACTGCGCCCGACTGAAATTGTCGGCGTCCTCGTAAGTGGTCCACATTTTCCCCCCGTTCGTTTTAGAGGTCTCACTTTTCTGTAGGATTTGTTACCACTGTAATGGAGGATGTGCAGCTGGATGACCATCAGGGGATATAGTTCCAGCACAACGGGGCCCTGCCACATTACTATACTAGGGACCCGTAAAATTCACGTTATCGCCGTGGAATATAGGCTATTCACGGTGAAGTTGAGCGAGCAACTTTTAAATCAACATTTGAAAAATGTCACTACCATGCGTGTATTTAAAGAGACATACTGACTGTCATGTGTAGAGTAAAGTTGGCAACGACGGTGAGAATCTAGTTCCATATCTAAACAATAAATTAAGAGTGTTAAGTAAACATTTGTGAATTCAGAAATATTTTATTTAAGTTTCTTTACTACAATTCATATCGGTGTTATTATAAGAAAATTGGTAAAATATTTCCTTTTCTAACAATTTTACAGTTGGCTTTGACCGACGCACGAATAAAGTGATCAGGCCCTTGGCAATGTTAATTTTTCATATGGTGTAATAATACACAATGTGTAGATCTTTAGCAGGGCTTTAAAATGTGTTCAGTTTACCGTGAACAGCCTGTACGCACCAGTACATAGTCGACCAGCCGTAGTTTGCTCATTCATTACTGCTTCGGAGAGAAGCAATTTGGCTTGTGAGTAAACAGCACCACCTGTATTAAGTTTTGATTCATTGGCGCAGAGTTATCCAGGAGGTGTCAAATATTACATGATCCCATGAAAATATAATACAAACGTGTGCACGTGCTTAAAGACCAACACGCCACCAAATTAAGATGGGAATTGTGCTCTTCGCGCTATTGCTGTCCTCGACACCTCGATGCACAGTACACGGATAGGTGGGCTGGCAGATGCGGACCCCCATTGCGTGGCCACCAATTAATCGCACTAATCACACTGACCTATGCATAGTATGGTAACTTCACCATACATTATAGCGGTTCGCTATAGCAAATTCAATATTGTTATTTTATGAATATTAACCTGTCATTTTAACCCGTATAATTTATTTTTCAGTAAAGTTAAAGTCACGTTATATTTATTTTGTAAACCATCCATCCATTTTATTTTATTACGTTTTATGCTATGTTGAACGATGATTCTGTGACATTGTATATTAAAAAAAAAAAAAAAAAAAAAAACTTAAATACTTAATTTATATAAAGTTTTTGTTTTCCAATGCAAATTTTTGAAGTGTAATAACTTCTTTTTCATTATTATTTAATTGTATTTAATAGGCATTTCAGTTAATCTTTTTTATTTCACCGGAAGTAAGTTCTCCATTTTGGGATAGCGTTAAAGATAGTTACCGGAAGTCGTTGACTTTGGGAGGAACTTTCAAATAAACAGCCTACTTAATTTCGCTGGAATTTTATCTGTGAAATCTCAGCGCCTTCGTAACTTTGGTATGTAGGATTGGTCCCAGAAGATACAGTACAGGTATTTGGACCCAGTTACGAGAAGAAGAGGACTGAGGGTTCCAAATATTAGTTTAGATTTTGAAGTGGTTCCAGCCTACCGAGGACGCGGTACAGCTAAGCGCCGGCGCCATGCGCAGGCGTGAACCCAGCTATACTAAGAGGTGACGCCAATTATTTATCCAAGCCTGAGGCGCACATCCAGTTCACCCGGTGTGTTTATTTGGTGCACCGATGTGTGAAGTCTACTAGTAATTAATTTGATGGGCTGTTAACGGTAAAATGAGCACTTTTGAAATCTCTGCTTAAGATACACTTTATACACGTTGAGTGTTATTCCGCCTTATGTAAAATTAACATTACCAAGGGTCTCACAACTTAATTCATGCGTCGTTCAAGCGAAACTGCGAAGATATTATAAAAGTAAATACTGTACAACTCTACATTAATTTACACTTCGATGCATTATAAAATACATAAATCAAGAGAAGTAATGTATGTTATCACAAATGGTTACCTAACATTTTTGTTCGACGTTAATATATGGAACTACTTACTCATCCATCGTTACCAACTTTACTGGACACATGTCATTCATTGTGCTCGATTAAAATATACGCAGGTTAGGGCAGTTACTTTTTTCTAAGGTTGATTTCAAAAGTGCTCACTTTATCGTGAACAGCCTTTAAAAGAGTTTGCACATATGAACTTAATGTACAGAACAGCAAACCAGTGGTCCGCAGCTCGTAAAGTTGAGCTAGTGCCGGCGCAAATTCTATAAGAACCATGAGAGTTTTAAAGCATTCTAAATTTGAGTAAGAATCAATGTGAGGAGACACTAACAGAATGAACTTGAATTTGATTAATTTTTGAAGAGTGAGAAGTCTTAAATAACTTTTTGGTTTAACGGGAGCTCTAGAGTGTTCAGCATTCTCAGTTACGTGTCGTAAGTTATACTAAAACTACATTAACGTAATCGTTTGCACAACTCAAGGAAAACAAATCAGCATTCATTTATTTATTTGATTAATTTTATTAAGATTGATTGTAAGGATGGTGGTTACTCTAAGCCATCATACCCCCCTACTTGCAGTAAATTTGAAGCTTATTTTCCTACATGCTTGATTCCTAATATGAATCTCAGTCAGCGCTGTTTTACCAGAGTCAAATTAAAAATTGAAAACGTAAATAATCATTGATATAAATGAAATATTTCAGCTAGTTATTTCTTTTATTTCATTGATATTTTGAGTGTACTCGTCTATGTATGCTTTTGTTAAGCTGAGTTCGCCCGTGTTCCTAAGATGCAGCTTCAGCAATGGTAAGATCGAAAGGTGTTATCTCCATGTTTCAACGAGATGGAACTAATTAAAACACATCTACCTCCTCACGATTTCAAACGCAAATAAGTTCCTCACCATATTTAAATTATCAAATTTACACATTACACCAATACTTACTACAGTATCAAGCACCAAATATAGAAATGCTAGAACAGATAGCTGGAAACGTCGCTTAGCGTCCGACATCTTTCTGAACAAATGACGGAAATCTGCAACGGTCGCATGATAAGTACAATCTCGCTGCGTGTATTTCAACGGATTTCACTGGGTGACATGCGCCCAGTAAAATTGGCAACGATGGATGAAAAGTAGTTCCATATTTAACGTCGAATTAAAAGTATTAGATAACCATTTGTGATATCTAATTTATTTATTTCGGTTTCTATTTTTCTAATGGATCGGAAGAGTAAAAATAACCAGATTTGTAAAATATTTACTTTTCTAATAATTTCACAGTTTTACTTGACTGACGTATGAATAAAGTGACGAGGTCCACGGCAATATTAATTTTACATAAGGCGGAAGAATGCACACTGCGCATACAAGTGGATCTCGAGCAGGGCTTTAAAAAGTGCTCATTTTACCGTGAACAGCCTTTAGGAGTGCGGAAACAGAGACTGAAGGAGTGTTTGAGGACGGGAAACGCGACTCCAGCAAGGGGAGGTACGCAAGAGCTGCGGCGATTGGCCACGCGGCTGTGGCGAGGCGAGAACAATGGCCCGCGGCACACGTGTGCCGCGACCACACAGGACCCCGCGACATTCCGCTCCACCACGTGGTCTACCGCGGCCAGTCCGCTTCTCAACGTTGTTCACGGCGAAGCGAGCACTTATGAAATTACGAAGTGTTCACGGTTCACCACCCGTTCGGTCCCGGATTCGTTTACAAGCCCAAGCCTTGCAATCGTATAAGATGTGACGTGAATACGTCTTTCAATTTGCAACCATAGTGGGAGGCAACCCAGAAAATCCAACGATAACAAAATCGGGGGATACAGTTTGACATTACAGCTCCGAATATATCGTCTACATCGAAAATACATTTACACCATTCGATTGCCAAAGGATCAAGGAATGTTTTACGTTTATTGAAGACTGCGAAGCAATGCGGGAGTTGGGGGGGGGGGGGCAATTCTGAGTTCGTTTCGCCGTGTCTCATAACTTCCACGTAGTATAACTTTTGACTAGGAGAAGCTACGACGTTCGTTTGAAATTCAATCGACAGCTCTCGTCAAGATAAATCGATCGCGTGTATAAAAATATTTGTGCGGCGTGGTTACGATGAAATTGTATGAGTTTAATGTAAAAAATAAAATATATAAGAAACCTTGAACAGTGTCAGCCTATACTCGCCAAAAAGCCAAGTCGAAATACAGAAATCGAACATGGTGGAAAGAACATCTCAAAAGCAATCCAGTGATACCCATAGAACCCCATATGATCGAGTGCAGCTGTTCCGGGAACGTAAAAAAAAAAAATCAAGGCGTCCGAGCGCGTCAACGTAGACGTATTCACGCAAAACAAACGGCCGTGTCCCTAACGCAGCCACACCCCATTTTTTTTATATACGCTGTAGTTGTGTCGAACTTCCTTCTCGCATCCAATGAAGGACGTGTTGCGTGCTCTTATATATCCCTAGTAAACCATTCGCACATGAGAGATGCAGAAACGTCAACAAATGAGATTTCTTACAAGGAAGAAGCTCAAGGAAAACCAGTAACTGATTCCCTGTTGCGTACAAGACCAAACAAAACTACTCTTCATGTGCATCATGTCCTTTATCATGGACACTCGGATTGAACGGCTTAATTGATCACTTTTGAAATCAACCTATGAAAAAAGTCACTGTCCTTATCTGCATATATTTTTAAGGGCACATTGACTGCCATGGACCCAGCAAAGTTGGTAACGACAGGGCGAAAGTAGTTACATGTTTTAACGAATTAAAAAGGTTGGGTGAACATTCATGAATGCCGAAGCGCTTTCCGTCATTTTTTTATGCATGCATACGTAAGAATGATCAAATTTTTATAACGTTTACTTTTATAATAATTTCACAGTTTCACTTTAACTACGCATGAATAAAGTAACCAGGTCCACTGCAATTTCAGTCACACATATGGCGGAACAATATACAGCGTGCATACAAGTACATCTTAAGCAGTCATTTTAAATTCCTGAATTCTTAACTGGTATTCTGGCCACAAAAATAACTCGGCTACATATTAAAAAAAAAAAAAACCAATGGGAAACAGGTTTTTTTTACTCACAAAAACAATACGGTCCGAAGAAATTTTGCAATAGTTTAACAGCAGCCACAAAAAAGAGTAAAACTATGATTTTAACATGTCATTTTGCCATAATACGGAACTTGATAATATTTATTAGCTTGACTTTGGCCAATACCGAGAATTAAGCTAAGTCCCAGCACGCCACCTGTAACTACTACGGCCAATCCCAGTTATCAGGCTCCTAACCTGGCCAGTAACCCAGTTATCAGGCTCCTAACCTGGCCGGTAACCCAGTTATCAGGCTCCTAACCTGGCCAGTAACCCAGTTATCAGGCTCCTAACCTGGCCGGTAACCCAGTTATCAGGCTCCAAACCTGGCCAGTAACCCAGTTATCAGGCTCCAAACCTGGCCAGTAACCCAGTTATCAGGCTCCTAACCTGGCCGGTAACGCAACACCAAATTTGCACGTGCTAAAACTTGTTCCTACGACGAAATAAAAACGATATGCTAACGCAAGCAGCAATGATGTATAATTAATGTAAACACAGCAGCCACTTTTGATTCGCAAACCTTCAGAATGGTAGGCGGCGTTCAGTTCAGTGTTTTAAGTGTAGAGGCTGACCATACGATTAAACCGGACAAAACACCAACTCTAACAACTCGCACAACTCTAAGGTTCGAAATTATTTACTTACATTTATATATACGTAGGGTAATCTTAAAAATTTTATTGCACTAAAGCCAAGCCAAAAAGGTTTTACGTAAACATTTTGTATGTACACTTATAGCTAGGATTTGGGTTTAAATAAAAAATAGTCCAAGAACCTGAGAATGTACTGCAAAGGGATATATAAATCACATCAGATCTGCTCGGAACATAATACAAAAATTTCGTTGATGAAAACAGAAAACTAGGCTTACAAGAAAATATCAGGTAGGATTGTTTCAGATGATGTTAACATAGAGCTAGTTTCTCGTTTCCAATAATTGGGTTGCGACATTTCTTACGAATTCGAAGAAGATGTAGCAAATACGCTCCCTAAAATCCGAACATATTTGCGGTAGTACAGAAAGAACTACACAAACAAAGTTTAGGTATAGGTTCACCCTGCTAACGTTCTACAAATGAATGGGGGGTGTCCATCTTCTTGCACGTCTCTGAAACATTAAGGTGAAACATGGACATTAAGATGAGGAAAAAAAAGCAGCAATACAGCTTTGAAATGTTTTTGCGACGAGATTAATTAGACCATTCTAAATAGATAAAAAAAACCTCATTTAAGTATACGGTAGAACAAGAGAAATGGCTGGATCCCGCACAAAGAATGAGGGCGTACATCATGTACCCGAAACAAGTTTTCAAGTTATCAAGTCGATGAGAAAAACTCAGGAAAAAATAATGCGACTTTCAAACCTCAACAGGCGCAATCTATAAAACCTTGGAGAGATGATGATGATGATGATGATGATGATGATACAGTTACATAACTAAAGCAAATTTCAATTTTACTCATAACTACACAGAAAACTTGAGGCTTTCACACTGCATGCAATTCTCGTACTATCGGCTCACTTTCAACATTTGATATTTAAAAAAGAAAATAAATATAAACAAATTTTGGGGGGAGGGGGCGAAGGTGGTGAGTAAAGCCGATACGCCTTATAACAAGGGATGACGATACGCCTTATAACAAGGGATGACGATACGCCTTATAACAAGGGATGACGATACGCCTTATAACAAGGGATGAGCGGATAGCCTGCTCGTCCCCCACCAAGGTGAACCGGGTTCAATATCCGGGCGGGCCACTCCCGGATTTTCGCATGTGGGAATCGTGCCGGACGATGCCGCTGGTCGACAGATTTTCTCGGGGATAACACGTTCCCCCCCTTTTTTTTTTTTCCATTCCGGCGCTCCGCCATGCTTAGCTCTATCACCCTCATCGGCTCTCAAGAACTCGCTGTTAAGAGCCGCCCAAATCTCGTAACTCACTCACTCGCTTCTTGTGACATCATGACCTATGAAGAGTTGTAAAAATAAAGTCGGTTACGCACCAAGTCCTTAAAACGATTCGTGCATGGAACTGACATTAATCACAGATAATATTACAAGGATAAGTGGTGCTATATGTTAACACGATGGGTGGTTTAACTTCTACTGTTGGAACTAAGAATTTCACTGGTCGCCATGGAAAAATTAATTACATTACTTTCAAGTTCCTGAAAAAAGATTTGTAACTACTGGCATTAGCATGTTCCAAAAACTTCACGTGTCGCTACACAAAATGAGCCGGAGACATTTAATTTTAATTTCATATACCGCCAGCACCGATTATCACTGCATGTTAGGAGAATTCGATAGTCATATTTTATAAATACGCTGAAATAATGAGAAACACTACTTGATTTCGAAATTGTAGAGATTCGAAAAGAAAAAAAAATGGCCAGTACTGTTGAAATGGGCAGGCGGGTTTCGTCTCCCGCACAATGACGTCAGATCAGAATGTTCTGTGGCGTTAACAGGCTATTCTCCACTGACGTGTGATGGTCACTGCGCCACTTTCTACTGAGCGATCATGGTCACAACACACAGGACCGTTTCATTCTCCCTGGCGGTCGTTATTTCAAGACGCGTGCTGTTATGATCGTATAGAAGAGCCCTAACTGGGAATCCACACATGAACCCGACAGCACAACTTCAGAGCAAAACCAGGACGCCAAGGGATTGCGTGAAAGCAGTGCGACAGGGGCCAGCCTCCACCAACCAGGGAAAGAGGCCAGCTATGTCAAATCGTTAAACAACGCACCGACATAGGCCGACGCGAGGCGCACCGCCGCGCAGCCGCCAAGGAAAACCACACCACGGGTGTGTCCGCCCGCCGTCATCCGATCAGCTAGAAACAGCCTCCGGCATCAAGAATAAGGCGGGGACTGTTCATAAGTAGATAACTAATTAACCAGGCGTGTCAACATAGTTGTAACTTAAATTAATATAAATTACAGTAGCTCTCCCAAGTGTTTAATCATTCAGTATCATGAAATTAGTAAATGCTTTGTTGTTATACTTGTTTCACAAGCCATAATGAACCCCTCAGTTACAATAAAAGCCCTACCATTAACTATCGTTTCAGCTACGACCCTAGGCCCCTTTTGTGCGGATATGGCAATAAGTCATGTCCGTAACAGTGCACACCTGATCTCTCCCTCCTTCCAGAGACCAGCATTATCCATACCTGTTACTGAAAAAATCGTTAAGACACACTTTGCCGTATGATCCAAATTCGCCCAGCTTAGTTTCTAGCTCACAGCTCGGCTTGAAGGTCTTTTAGTTACAACTCTTAGAATGCACGAAAGAAAATCTTCACGCTTTATGACAACCTGTACAATAAAGATCATCTGCTTAAGGTTGGAGGGGGGTGGGTAGAGAGAGAGAGAGAGAGAGAGAGAGAGAGAGAGAAGAGAGAGAGAGAGAGAGAGAGAGAGAGAGAGAGAGAGATACACACACACACATCTCCCTGCTCCTCTCAAAAATAGTTTGAAATGATTTTAAAACACAGTCCCTGGATATATTTCCCAACTTTGCCTCAGTTGCCCCTAAGTTTCGCTTCTGTGGCATGACATTTTTCTGGTTATACATATGCATGGACAATCGTCAGTTTAGATGGCTTCCAGGATACCAGGCGGAAAAAAAAAATTGTCACGAAAGAAAGAACACAGATGGTATGTTACCGAGCCATAGTGGGCAATTTACTCGAAACACAATCGCGGTACAGAATACTCAACAATAAAGAAGCAAAACAAATCCACCTACTGCTAACCGAGGCCGCACACTTCCTCCAGCAAAATTACATCTCCAGCCACGGGCATGGCGAACGCCGTTCGCCAGGCTGCAACGCAACCAATCTCGCTTCTCTGTCAGTATCTATCATGACCAGGGCTCGGGTGGAGTTTCTAACGCAACGGGCGTTCCTCCAACAGGGATTCGAAACCAGTATTGAATGAGACATCCCGGCTTCGTGGGCTAACAGAGGCCGATATTCAAACTACTCTCGGGGCGCAGGGCAGGGCAGATAGTACCCGACCGAGACCATGTGCACGAGGCGGTCAGTCGCTCCGGCCGAGCCACACTTCGCCGATGCGGTACCGTCGTGGCAGTTAACACACGAGGTTTATTTTTTTTCCCCCCCAAGATGGCCGCATGGAGAAATATGTACGTGTGCAGAGGTTGAGACGAGGGGAAGGAGCGAGTGCGGTTCAGGGGGGAAGGTAAGAAATTCAAAATGTCAAACAGAGAGAGAAAGGAACTTAAATTGCATACCACGGGAACGCAACATAAATAAACTGGAATCGAGCGTACGGATGGGGAAGCTGGAAGAACCGGGGGGGGGGGGGGGCAGTTCTGGTGGGAGTATTCCTACAGCGATCACGAGGAATGTATATTATTATAATAATAATGCCGACAAGAAGGCTACGGCCCGGAAGAGTGAGCCAAGGAGGGGGGGGGGGGGGCAGACTCCGCACCGCAACAAAAGGCTTACGAAGAGAGGGAAAGAGACGGAGAGAGATATCAAGGTCGAGACGAATGATTCACGACTACGGGAGGGGATCTTTTGATCCTAGAAAGAAACAGAGCTCACTCTCGCTTGATTATTATAATATCAAGTCGTCCATCTCAATCTTCCACCCCCTTCCCCGCCTTGCCAGTCAGTCCGACCGAGCGGGAATAACGATAAAAAAAAATAAATAAATAAAACGCTGGATAAAGAAGAAGGTAGGGGAGGGGGGAGCAGGATAGCATTTCCCCTCCCTCGGCGCTGGAAACCTCAGCGAGAACGGGCCAGACCTTCAACAACACTCGAAAAGAGTAATTACTGGCAGAGCTTATTGTAATTTGCATCGCTCACGTTACCTCCGGGCGGGTCCGGGATTATGATAGATACCCCCCCCCCCCTTTTTCTCATGCGCGCACACAGCACACGGAGAGAAAAACATTTCTTATTGCCGCTCCGGGAATGTCGGACGATCACGCAGACTTATGGTAACTTGTACTTTGTGTAATTGGCCCGGCCGATGGAGCTGTATGTGTGTGTGTATGGTAAAGTCTGAGTTCTTGGTTTGGTCGTAATGGAGAAGGAGGCGGGGGGAGGGCAATACCGCCCTGGCTACGAAACAGAGTGTCTGGGGGAGTGAGGGACGAGATGAAGGAAGGAACAAAAAGAAAAAAGACCGATAATTTCCGGGTGACCGCGCGCGCGCGCGGAGGTAAAAGACCGCCCCTTACAAACAGCCAATCGCCGGTCACCGCTGCAGGTTAGTGAGTGGAAGAAAAAAGTAAAAAATAAAAAATAAAAATCGGTGGGAGGGGGAAGTTAGAGAAACTTTCAAATTCGCGGTGCCTCCCTCCCCTCCGACGAACCAACGGGCATCATAACGGTTTCCGCGCAGACTTGAACTTACGGTGTGGCAGATTCAATTTATTTTTGGACAGGATGGCGTTGGACAAAAGAAAGGAGGTGAACGGTACAGTAGTTCCCATGTGTGTCAACTTGCACACCCGCATATTCACACGGAAATGACCGACTGTGACACGAATGTAGACTAGCACCCACGACATAAGATATTCTTCGGACTAATCAGAATTTTTAGGACGAAAGTGAAAAAGATAACTAACTCATAGAACAATAAATTGAGGACGCCAATTCCCTATCACATTAAGAGGGTGTTAGGCATATTATTAACTCTTAATACGTCAATTTAATTCTACAACATTTTAGAAGCGAGCATTAAAAAAAATCTAAAAAAGGAAATAATTGAGAACGGGTTTTGTCAACAGCGGGAGAAACTAATCTGCAATATTGGTGCATTAATTTATCATATGTTGTGCCGCGGCAACACAAATATTATACATTTATGTTTGCACACATACATCGCTCTGGTAAAATATTTGTTCTGGAAGTTAGTTAAAACAGATACTTCGGACTGTCCTTTCTTCGTTTTCTCTACTGCTTTCCATAACATTGTCAAATACAATTACAATGTTACCACCTTTTTCCCACTGGAAAATTCCCAGACATTTCTCCGATTTTCAGATACGAATCTTTTTCCCTTGACCCTTTTCTAAGTTTTTTTTTTCTAAAAGAATTGATGCTTTTACATTATATTACACTTTGACACCAAAATACTTCCCTGATCTTACGAAATTGCTCCATATATAAATTGCAAAGAAAAATACCTAACTATTTTGTCCCCAATCATCAAAACATTTTTATACGGTTATGGCAAAGGATAGCACTCATATCACAGAATTCCCTGACATTTAGCTCACTTATTTGAAATTCCCTGACATGTCCCTGATTTCCCTGACAGTTTTAAATCCCCTGACATTTCCCCGTTTTCCAGACCAGTGACAACCCTGAATTAACCTCCAACCCGTTAATTCATGTCCCGCGCCCCCCTTACATCGTGATCTTGCACCACTATTTCGTGTGATTATCACTGTTAAGTTAATTCTGGCATCAGTACCTTGTGTTCCAAGAGAAAACAAATGCATGCCCTAAAAAGACTGCCATATCATCAGTTATGCAAGGCAATGAACGGGCAGTTCAACTTGCAGCAAAGTCTACCCAAGCGTCCGTTCATATTCGCTGCAGACTGAAATGGCACCCATCTGTCAACTTGAAAGGAACGTCAAATTGTTTGGGCGGCACTGCAACAAAACGCGGAAAACATAAACTTGGACGAAGAATATCTAAGATTTTTCTATTCGAGCTCCACAGTGGCTCTACAAAAAAAAAAAAAAAAAAAAAACGTATGTTTTCTTGTCTTGGTCATCGTGACCACGCTTCATATCAGAAGACAGAAATTTGTAACACTGCCTTACACATATTAGTCACGAGTTTCTTTATAATGCTTTCTCATGCGTAAAAACAAAAATTACTCTTCCGTTCCCCACACACGCAACACACGCGTCCACACGGCGAACTTCAGAAATGAAAATAAACAACACAACCTGAAACCCTTTTTTGTACCGTTACAGCTGACACAGGATACATAAATACACAGTAAGTTTGAGTAATTGCAGGACAGATGCGGTACTCTTTCCTGGGGTAGATACTGCCACTTCCCGCACCAACACCAGATGGTACTAATGTTATACAACACCGTCAATTACCTACTGAAGTGCTGCTATAAAACGAAAAATCCAAAACTTCCAAACCTTTCCTCGAACTCGAGCAAGAATAATTTTTTTTACTCCCAATTTAAAATACAGCCATACATATAAAATGTAAACAACATTCCCGGTCGATAGTTTATGGAACTTTCTGAAAGTATACAAATATTTATAGCTCAAAAAAAATTGTTTTTGAAAACTCTTTACTAAACAGTCAACTTAAAAAAAAAAAAATTAAAACGCACTTGTTTAGGTAGTCAGAAATCTAACTATACCCCATTTCCGGCATAAAGAAGCTTACTTTAATATTAAACAAATATAGTTAGCCTTTTTTAAATTATTAAAATATAACATTTACCAAATGAATCAAGAGGCTATTCCAGCTATGCAAGTTTAATTACGGGTGCCATTTATAAACTCAGGAAATGCAATAAGCACTTATTCTGTAACAAAAATTTACACACCGCTTTCTCCGTGGCAATGAGAAGCAGCGAGGGAAAATAATCAATCAACAAGCAATGATCACCTTTACACCTCAGCCGGGAATGAGAAAACGGACAGAAAGGTGTTACACTCTCACGCGGCTAAGCATGCTCGAGTAAATCTAATAAACCTATCACCTACCCGCCCCGCCACCTCATTCACTTCACCATACAAATACAAGTTCATATACTACTCTCAAATAAAATTTAAGGTTATTTAATAGTTAATCTGCATCCTGGAATTTAAAAAGAAATGTCATCTTTGCCTCGCAAAATAATAGCACCACGCACTGAAACCGAATGAGTTTTTTCTATAAGCTGTTCACGCTAAAGTGAGCACTTTTGAGGTACTAGTTACTCTTTCCTTTCAGCCATTTTTTTATCCTTTAACCACCTATTAAAATAAATATGTCCATGCCAGTAATAAAACGCACAGTGTGTACATTCCACTGCACTCAAAAGTTAACGTCTACGGCTAAAATAAAATATATTTAGGGACAATTATTCCAACTGAGAGGGCTTTCAAAAGTGATCACTTTATCGTGAATAGCCTATATTAAAAAAGTCCTACTCGTGGCAAATTTAGCCAATGAGCTACTTCTAACCGACCAATAACTGGAGTGCATTGATAAACGAAGCCTCAGAAAGGCAAAGATCACGGAAAATCATTACATATTCGCCGATACATAAACAGTAAACACAGGTACATTAATTAATTAATCAATTTATTAATTTACACACGCACAACGCAAAGTCAGCACCCCGCCCGGTTTACAATCTGTCGTGTACGCTGATTACTACAACCTTCGCTTAAATATTTAAAAAATAGATACAATACACAATAAAACTAAGGTAGTTCCGAAAACCAAATAAAAAGAAAACAATATGGTACAAAATGAGACACTACAACAAAATAAGTTACTAATAATGAGACACTATAATTAATATCTTGGAGAGTGAGGGATGTAGTGGTTAAACTACCTAGGCGAACCGGGTTCGATTCCCGTGGGAAGTGTGCCGGACGATGCCGCTCGTCGGCGGGTTTTCTCGGGGATCTCCCGTTTCCCCGCTCTTGCATACCGGTGCTGCTCCATGCTCTCCTCACTTCACCCTCATCGGCTCTCAATACCACGCTGTTATTAAGAGCCGTCCAAATATCTCCATTCACTCACTCACTTGGACAGTGAGATTTCAGTAACCCGAACGGAGTAATTTCCAAGCAGATTTCATTGCGTCAATTTGCAATCACGGGATGGCTTACCTTACGAATGTCTGGGGGGAAAGTGGAACTTGTTTTCGAAATCGCCACATCACCAGTGCCATGCTGTGGCACCCAAAACACTGATAAATGCCAGCTACGCATTCGTTAGAATTACGCGGGAACTATCATTTTTAGAAATAACAGTCAATAAACATACCTTATTTTAACTTTAGGCGTTAACTTCCGAGTGCGGTGGAATACACACACTGTGTTTATTAATTACAAGGAAATATTCATTTAAAAATCCGCTAACAGGATAAAAAAATGGCTGAAAAGTAACTAGGGACTCAAAAGTGCTCACTTTGCCGTGCTCATAGTGCAGCTATTGTTTATATATTACCTGTTTAAGCAAACCTTCTATTACAATTGCCGACATGCTAACTGTTTTTCTTCAACGCTGCCGGGCGCGTTGTCATTTAAACACGGCTGTCACTGAAACGATGAACGATGTAAAAAAAAAAAAGACTCTTATTCAGTGAAAACACAAAAATGCTTTTTAAACGCCCTGTGCAAAAGTAATTAATAATATTTCTTCGTCTATGATGATGACGTGAAAACCGTAGATGGTATATGCGGCTGAGTCGCTGTAATAACCATCCCTGTGTCCCAACTATACTATTATTCTTCTTCCTACAGACGTGACAATAATAACATGGCTTCGCAACTACAATTAGCATTATGGTTATATAAATAAGTGCTTTCTTATGACAGTGTACTACTTTTGACTAAGTTGTAACGCAAGTAGCCTATTAGCTAAACAAGTCACAAAATATACATATATTTGATTAATTTTGGCAACTATTTTGGAAACATGCTAGAAGACGAAAATCGTTCCACATCATGTTTAGTCTGCCAGACAAACACTGATTTTTCGGATGTGGAAAACGCCGCAGACGTTGCCGTCAGCAAGTGGTAGGTTTTTCGGAGTCCTCCCACTTCCCCTACTGACGCATTTCGCCGCTGGTTCATTTACACCTCACTCGCTTTACTCCTATCGGCGCTGAATATGACAGATGTTACGCCACGTCAAATCTTGCTCACCAACATAACAATAACAAAATCTTTTCCTGCCCTTCTAGGATGTTATCAACAGTCAACTTTATGACGTGTGTGTGTATGTGTGTGTGTGTGTATATATATATATATATATATATATATATATATATATATATATATATATATATGGGCCGTGGAATTGCTATTTTATGTGCGGCGCAAAAAAAAAAAAAACATAATTGAAAGTAACAACGCGAGAAAAGAATGGTTCCAACATCAATGTTCGAAATAGTTTTCTTCTCGACTGGGATACAGAGGGGGGGGGGGGGGGGGGGGGGGGAAGAAGAAAGAAAAAACAATCTACACGAACACAATGGCGGTAGTAGAGTATGTAGCATACGTATAAACGTGACAAGTTTATGAAGAAAAAGGTCATGAATTGCGGCGGGGGGAGAGTTTACACTGCAACAAAAGTTTTTGTCCAGTCCCATCCACTTTTTTTAAATTTTATATATATATTTCTTTATTGTGTAAAGTCGATATTTTTTTAGAACACGGTCCAACCACGGAATACTTAAGGACGCGGAGGTAAAAAAAAAAAAAAAAAAAAAAAAAAAAAAAAAAAAAAAAAAAAAAAAAAAAAAAAAAAAAAAAAACTTATAGACAGAGCTCCAGCCTCACACGACAGCAAAATGGCGTTGATCGCTGCTAGGTGTTACCTGAGTCCAAGTCTGGGAAAGAGGTTTGGATGGAGTACCTGGTCGAAGCGACCTCCACCTCCTGTCTATTCACGTGTTGGCACCGGGAAGGCTCGCCTAGTTCTGCATGTGCGTAAAAAGCTACGTGGCGATCCTTGGAGGTCAAAGTAGTGGCCAAACCCAAGGCTATTGAACCACGGCTGTCAGAAGACCAGCAGGTTGCAAGCGCGGCATGGCCATCGGCGAATGATAGAACATCGTTCGCCAGTCAGCGCCTGGAAACCCACTAGACCAGCTGGCAGCTAAGCCAATAGTAGAATACCTTTCGCAACACACTCGGTAGCCAGTAAGACACAAGGCCAATTCCGAGAGCCTCACGCAACCAATCAGATAATGGGTAGGCCCTCGTCAAAGGAACAGCCACGCCACTTCGTCGTCTCTGTACTTATCTACTCTGGCATCCGAGGGCGTCGTGCGAATTTTGCACATCGAGATCTCTGGTCGGCGAAAAACAGACCACTCTACAGAATGGTCCACATGTTTTGTCACCACCTGAAGATGTCTCGTCGCCCACACATAACCAGTAAGAACGCAGTATAATACAATACATCATAAGGTATTCCAATAATCAGACGCTGTCGGAGTGTTGAAAACACCTAGCAATCTTGCGCATGCTGAATGTCGTTTGTTCTGTCAGTATCGCTTAGCTCACTGACAACTGTTGGCCTAAAGGATTTCAATCCAAGATCCTTTTTCACGTGTCTTAACATTGTTTTGAGACTGCAAGCAGTGACTTCTTACGTGATCGGATCACATATGTCTCCACCGCCGCACATGTGATTCTGGTCGTTCTGTCGGTTTTTAATTGATCCCGTCAGAAACAGCTTGTGTTCCCAACGCAATATTGTCTTTTGAGGAGGGTCTTCTTTGTGGAATCGTCTCGTTAAGACTCGTCGCGCATCCTCTATACTCTTTCCCGTATGTGGTGGATGTTCATATGTCCAAGCACTACCATCAAGCCGCTCATCAACGCTGTAGGAGCTCGTGTCGGCCACCGGACATAGAAAATGAAATGCCATACACGACCTCAAGGAAACCTAAGTGGGGGCGACAAGACATTTGGGCCACCCTGTACTAAACGATGCGAGTCGATTCACAAAGAAGGAAGGCAACTGCAGCTCGCAACCACTACACATATAAGTGTCAAAGCCCCCGTCAAGCAGGGTCGGTTCACTGGCCACGTCAATCGTGCCCCTAGTTCATCAACACATTCCAACCGAAAAATTCCCCTGCCTATTCGGCTATTACCGTCTGACAACAGCCAATTGTTTTACCAGTTAATCTACGAAATTTACTTATAAGTCCTATTGCGCTTGTGATATTTCTAAATTTGATTTAGAATTCATTATACGAAACAGATCTCTCATGTGACCTATACTGCGTAATATATTGCGAGTTTGAACTTAACATTTGATGAAAACTTGTGAGTACTACGTAGTATGTTAGTGTAATTTTAATGCCTATACAAAATTTTATCTTAGTTTTAATGTGTATTAATTTACAACATTAACTATTTTCAAAGAGGCGCTAGTACATATATTTACACTGAAATTAGTTTTTTTTTCAGACTCAGCCACCTTCTAGTTAATCCTGGTGGACATGGTTACCCTGACTTCACATCTGCAACATCTACACTGCAAAATTTCCTGGTAAACTTCCTAAATTGTAATGGAAGTTTTTAACCTATATACATTGTATGAAAATAATACTACATGTCAGTCTGCAAGTATAGGAATGTTGATCGTCGTTACTATACAAGGTTGGGGACCCTCCTAATCATTTGAGCAGATGTAAGAACGGTACCATGAATGTATGGGAAAACAGTTAACCATTCGCACTTTCTCACTATTCGTATACATTGATATGGTAGTTTAACGAGTAATTTCTTAAGAGTGTAGGCATCTGTCCATCGTAGTTATCACGTTTCAAGCTAACTTGAAATACAGTATGTCGCTTCTAAGCAATTACGTTAGAGTGGTAGAAGAGCCTTGAAGAAACAATAAACTAATTTCAGAATCTATTTGTAAAGGCTGTTCACGATAAAGTGAGCACTTTCGAAAGTCCTGCTGAAGATCTACATATGATCCCATTGTGTATTCTTCCACCAAGTATTAAATTAACATTGTCATGAGACTGGTCGCTTTATTCATGCGTCGGCCAATTGAACATGTAAAATCATTAGGGAAGTACATATTTAACCAATTAGCTAATTATTACACTACTACGCATTAAAAAAAAACACGAAAGCAAAATAAACCGTTTCGGAATCCGCAAATATTTAACCCAACACATGTAATTCAGCGTTAAGACGTGGAACTACTTCCCCCTCCGTTGTTACCCGCTTCACTAGGCGCATGCTAGTAAGCGTGCCTGTTGAAACATCTGCAGGTAGGGGCCGTGATATATTTCCAAGGTTGACTTCCAATGTGCTCATTTTACCGTGAACAGCCTCTAACGATACAGTAACGCTTCTACCCTACACCCCCCTTTTTTTTCCCTCTGGTTCATAATGTATCCTATATGGCGGTTCCTTATCAATACTTCAGCAGTTTCTGTCACGCAACGTAGCAATATTGGTTCATATGGCATGTCCACTGTTGTTTCAATATATTATTCGCAGTTGTGAACTACAATTTCATGACCTTCCATAGGCACGTGTCTTCGACGTAAGCTGGTCCTGCAGTTAAAACTTAATCATTTAGTTTTATTTCACAATTCAGAGAAAAAAATGTGAATATATATATAATATGGATAGCACTATACAGGCACATAAACATCTAACTTGCCAGCTAGCTGCATTTATTAAAAAAAAGTATTGAAAAACACTACTTTGAGACAAAATTTCAAATCACAGAATGTGGACATTGTTAACACCACGTGGGTTAACGTTTAGAAACATGCGAAACATTTTGGCTTGAGTTGGTCGAAAATATTCGCACCCGACCGAGGAAACAGTTGCGTTCCCTGCAAAGAACTTGCACAATCGCGAAAGAAAAAAAAAAAGCAAGTAAAATTTACGGAGATTCAAAGCAGCACGACAAATCGCAAGTATTAAAGAAATTTGGTACTTTGCAAGTGATTTTTTTTATGAAAACGAAAGAGAAAAAAAACGGGCAATTCACTTCATAGGCCTAGAGCGAAGTGTTAGTCACCCACCCACGCACGCACACATTACCGTAACATTAATTCACAAAGTCACAATTCTGATGTTTTTGTAACGTAATGACAAAACGAGCTAAACTTACCAAATGCAACTATGCGGGTTAAAATTCTATCTTACTAGGTACTTAATACCATGTGTTATGTTCACGGGCAAATTCTTTTAAATTTTCTTAAGTGCGTGATAAAATGGTGTAAAACTGCGCACAATTTACATATTAGAAATAGCCTACAAACTTGTAAGAACCAAACTAGCTAAAGGAGATTTAAAATTTATCAAAGACAACCGATTTTTCTCCATCGTTTCAATTTCACACGGCATCACAAATACATTGCAACTGCAACCTTGACCAGCAATTACGGAAAACTACAGTAGAGAAATAATTTTTACTGTATGAAAATTATGTTACTAAATATGGCTGTACACTGACAAGTGTTTAACAAACGTAATGACGTAAATGGTATCCTAAAGCCGATATTACACGATACTTGCAGCCGTACTTGGTTCTTGTACAAGCTTCTACGAGCCCTGGTGCACCAGCCGCTATATGAGCCGCCATGGAGGATTCATATTACACGACATCAGTTAGCGTGTCAGCATTTGGCACCCTCGGTGGGTGCGCAGTGTGTGGTTTGTAGTAAATATGAACCCCATTCGTAGAACTGCTACCAGTTGGCAACTTGCGTGAGCCTATGAAAAAAACTAAGTAGCACATCTTAATATTGCTATATTACATAAATTGATTGCTCACTAGTATAGTCTCATCAATGTTCTTGAAAAATGACGTCAAATCACTAGAGTACGAGTGTGCTAATTTTAATGAAAATTACTGATCGGTTCCACAATATAGTTTTGTTTATGTACTGGGATATTATCCGCATGTAAAATTGAATGATAAAAAAAAAATTGGAGTCCGACGGATTTTTGAACTCACCGCGATTTTACCACTGTACTACCAGTTCACATACTATATTACGGTTTATGTAGAGCTTACACGATAGTAAAACGAATTAATTTTTTCAGAGAGTCGGCAATGTTTTAAGTACTTCGGTTTTAAAAAAGTAATTAAAAGTTGTCACAGCCAATATTATTAGTAGTTGTGTTTTAAATCTATTTGAAAGAGTTTCGCCCTCACGGATGTATAATCAAGATGGAGGCATCCTTTTCGGTTTCTTCATCAACTCGTTTCAAGTAGTAGCCACGGGGAGCGCCCTACGTTATAGGGCAGGTACGAAAGCCGGTGTGGAACTTGCCACGGAAAATAGGACGCGTCTAATTACCAAACCTGGTACGAAATCTGGCCGTGCAAGGCGGGAAATGCCATGACGGGCGCCACACTGGCCCGTATGCCGGCCGCTATGGCGGACCTTGCACAAGCTTTTACGGAATGTGGTATCGTGTAATATCGCCTTAGGCTCTTAATGCACGGCCAAGCCGAATAGCAAAAGAAGGAATCCCTGCGTTTTGCACGGCACTGAGTTGCGTTGAAACAGGGGAACCTACAACACAATGTACAGTATAACTAGTTAGGAAATGGCATACTATATCACAGCGGTCAACGAAAATACAAACTTTTAGACCGTTCATACTGATTCCACGATGATGGCGTGGCTAGATGTTTGCCTGCCCCGTATTTCACTTTCTGGTACCGCTACAATGGCAAGAGAAAATGTTTGTACGAACATTCCGCTTCCTGCAACACAAGCGAAAGTCGGATAACTAAGGCATTAAAATCGTTTTGCAATATCCCGCCATCCCGTCCAGCATTTTCTCGTGCATTTATTGCTACACGATGTGTGTAGATTTATATGGTAGAGGTGAAACAATTCCGCGGGCAAGACAAAAACGACCGAGACTACAAGGCAGTTCGCTGGGATTTAATTACTATAATGAATGTACAGAGCATAGGTATGTACAGTCGAAAATATTCAGTTTGGAAGCTAAAGACGCGTAAAATTACTGGGAAATTGTCAAGTATTGCAAAATGCCCAGTTTTTCTGTAAAACGTACCTTTATTTTTCGGAAAAAAAAAAGGGGGGGGGGATGAAATATTTTCTTCTGTATACTGACAATGGTAGAACATATATGGTAGTGACAGCATTACCACTACAGTACTACAAAATAAAACGCATGTTTTAATTAAACTAGACACATTTCTTATACTTCAGGTTTGGTTTACAAACATCTAGAGCTTAAATTCGAGTTTACCAACATCAGAGCTTCAATATTTTTGGGCTAACTGAAGTGCGCCTTTCGAGCTAACAAAGGTTAATAAAACAATATTAAAATCTGTGCACGCATTCAAAAACTATTCACGTATTCCAGTTCCAATGCCAAAATACATTTGAAAAGAGAATACACACAGAATTGTCGATGCACGTTCATTATCTCTTGCTATTAAACCGGAAAAGACATTTCTTCAAAATGACACATTAAAATTGTTAATAGCAAACTGAGGCAGTAGGTTCGGTTCATTGTTTGATTCGTTGCTTAAAAGAATGTTTTTAGAGAGTTACATTTACATATAAAAAAATTTTATTCCTAAAATAGTGATACCCACTGACTGCTTATTCTTTTTATCAAGTGATATTGAACTTACGACTAGTTCGGCGATAACCTAAACAGTTTTCTTTCAAAATGTTAGCGCCCTTGAAGGCCAAACCAGGCACTTCTGCAAAGAAAACTTTCACAAAGATTTTTTTGCCCTGAAATACCCTACGATCCGTTAAGTTCATACAGTACCTTACACAATTTGCGTACTTGAGTTGTTGCTAGTAAGCCTTTATCGTGATAAAGTTCCCCATTCGTCAGGGTTAACCATACGGGAGTAGGCTACTCAACTGTCCCAAGTTCTAAGGGCCAAATTTTATACTCCACGGCCAAGCGCACACACTACAATGGTATTAGGAAGCAGCCAGTACGGCCCCTTGTCCGAACTTAATTTGATGAAGCGGAACCCTCCATAAATTAATTACTCGCTTCGTGCTCGCACACTGAGGAAGCTCCCCCATGTGACTAGCAGTGGAGACGTCGCACAGACGAGCAGCTACAGACGAAAGCACGGACACCGTTCCTCACACTAAATTAATTACAAACGCACGAGGCAGGTGGTGACTAACTTGGGGCGGCCTCGCCTGAATGTGTCGAAAATGCAATTTCTTAACTTTTTACACCGATACAAACTAACGCATACTTGATAATTCCAAACTCGGATAAGTGCAATTTCTTGAAAGGACCATGAACCAAAGATGAGGTAGATCGATCTCGCTGGCTGCGCACAACCAATTTTCGTGTCCCGACATTGAACTGCTTTTCTTCCAACGCGGCTAGCGAAAATGACGTGGACTGGATTTGAGGTTAGGACACTTTGGTAAACAAGTACTTTGAGATATTTGTATATTTCCTCTACACAATCTGTAATGCAGTTAGATTAAATATAAATTTGTGAAAGTATTTTATTCATATAAACGTGCACGCATTTTCAAAATTAGTAGATGAACACATTATCACTGCTTACCATGCGACTGCGACAGTTATGTTCCTTGGGGGTAGGTCAATATTGGGTACATGCGTAAAAGACGAATAAGTGGTCCACCTCATCTTTAGCCTGTGGAAAGGACAGACGACTGCGTTGGATTTGCATGCATTCGCTTTTTTAAAATCTCAGTACGTTTGGGGAAATTTAAAGTGAATACACGAAAACGCTATCCGCAATGACGAAGACACCGAAAATGAGCTTCGTAAAAATAAAATACACGAAGTCTCCGTATTTCCTACAGCTTGGGTTTCTGGAACGAACAATACCGAGTCCACACGAAGCTTTCTTCGAAACTGTGATAGAATATCGTTCCTACGGGAGTTTGGTGAGCCGCGCCACTCAAGGCATATACTTTAACGGGCGCGCGATTAGTGGTAATAAGTTCCATATCTTAACGTCGAATAAAAAGTGTTAGGTAACCATTTGCGGCAATTTAAATTAATTCTTAAGCTTTCGGTTTTTTTGTTTTTAATGCGCCAGTGTGTAAAAATTAGTAGAGTTATAAAATGTTTACTTTTCTAAGAATTTCACAGTTTCACTTGACCGACGCACGAATAAAGTGACGAGGCCCATGGCAATGTTAATTTTGCATACGGTGGAAGGATACACAACGTGCATACAAATAGATCTTAAACAGGGCTTTCAAAAGTGCTCATTTTACAGTGAAACAACCTATAACAGTTGGAAGGCATTTAAAAGACCCAAGCATTACTAGAAACAGATGAAGTCACATTCAAAAAAAACCTGAAATATTTATACCTGAAACTGCCACAAGAAGGTAGTCAGTGGTGGGAGTCACTCCGGAATAAAATAGTTTAACTTAATAAAATATATTTCTTTAGCATGGTGCAACACTGCAAAACTAAAATCAAAGATTTTTGTAATATTTTTATCAGAAGCAGAAAAAAATTAACAATTTCGGGTAAATTAAATGAATTCACTGAATTTACGTAATTTTATGAAGAGTTCTGAATAATTCTTACCAGCACTTTTCCGAAGGAAAAAAAAAAACAGGGTTTTGTACTCGTGTCATTGTATGGCACAAACATATCCAGTCGTGCGGCCTAATTATTTATGCTAATAAGTTTAACAATTTGTAAACACCGGCGGTATCAGTTTCCTGCAAAGCGACCAAGACTATCATCGCACCGCAATGACGGAAAATGCACGGCGTTTATTTCGGCACCGGTCGCCAACTAAATAACACCGAATGCCTTCTTGCTTACATGCATTGTAAAAAAAATCCTGTATTTCTTTTTTTTTTTTTACAAATAATTCTCTGGACACTAACTTCCCAACATAATTGACGCGCTTGCTAACAGGTGCAATCTGACACGCAGCGGCTTTTCACAAAGGAATGATTACAAAGCGTGCCTGTTACGCTTATCAAGGCGCGCACCGCTCCCAACCTTGCACTCTAAAAATTATTTTGTACTCTTACAAGAAAAATCCTTGGAAACCCTGTTGCCGAGAAAATCCTTTGTAAAACTACAAAGAGTTTTCTTGCAGAATCTACAAAACATTTCTTTGAAATATTACAAATGGTAGCCTTGTATTACAACTGACATTACTGAGAAGTGTAAATAAAATTACTTTCTTTTCTTCTAAAAAAAACAAATGTAACGAATAAGTAAAAGAGAACTATATATATATATATATATATATATATATATATATATATATATATATATATATATTCAAAATATAATTTACAAAAAGAATGACCTCGCCGGTACAGGGATTATAACTCTAACGCCCTGTATTGCTAGCCCGCACCTTTATCCATAAGACCCAACTTGACTTACGACATCAACGCTTATTTTTAGTGTAAATATAGGGACAGATACATACAACATAATATTTACGTTATACGGTTACAAAGAATAGGTACTTGTTTTTTCTTAAGATTTCAGTTGTTGAGTTAAGAAATTTGGACGCCTCTTAACAACGGGGTATTAAGAGTTGATTTAAGAGTTATGTTTAGCTAGGAAACATTACAAATAATGAATAATACGGTCACGTTTTATTGAACTCGTAGTTTGATTGTGATTATTTGAGTTGTTTTAAGTGTTTTACGTAATTCAAACTTGCAATACATTTCTTTTTGTACCCATAGTTTTTGCACAAACAGCTTTATACGGTTGTACGTTGTTGAGTGCCCACCATTTTGCCGAAGCTCGTACATACGGCTCAGTATAGTGCAAACATTTCATAAGGTCTATTACAAACACGGACCTTATAGTTTTACAAACGAGTAGTTCTACAAGAAAACTCTTTGTACTGTTACAAGCATTTGTAAAATTAGAAAGAATTTCTCAGTTAAAAATTACAAAATTTTTTTAGTGTGTGGGTATCGGGTGTCTTCGAGACATCTGAAGAATGCTCTGCAATACTGATACCTCGTGTCTCTCAGCATGACTCGGGGTGCGCAGAACATTCCAGATGGTCAGGGCGACTGATGTAAAAGAACGTAAGGCTCCCGAGCCGTGAGTGGATGTTCAGCGACAGACGACGAGCGAGCTCCGAGAGAAGTGACCAGCAGAAGGAAAGACTGCGACTGCGAGCATCGGCGCAGCGAATAGTGCAACTGGCAGGCTGGACTATTATAGGTTGTTTACGGAAAAATTAGAATTTTCGGAAGCCCTGCTTAAGACCTACTTGTATGCACTGTGTATATTCCTCCGCCTTATGTAAAGTTTACATTGCCATGGGCCTTATCAATTTATTCATGCGTCGGTAAAGTGAAAATATGCATTTATTAAAAAAGTAAACATCTTGCAAAACTGCTCATTTTTACACTTCGATACAAAAAAAAAGCGAAATTCATAATTTAAGTTATCATAAATCGTTACCTAACACTTTTTTTCGACGTTAAGATGTGGACCTACTTTACATCCATCGTTACCAACTTCACTGGGCGAATGCTATTCAGTGCGTCCAATAAAATATATGCAGGCAGGGGCAGTGACTTTTTTTCTAAGGTTCAGTTCCAAAGTGCTCACTTTATCGTGAAGAGACTTTAGACTGGATGCATCAGTGATATACAATACAGATGATGGCAACAGACAAACAGAGAGTGTGTTAAAGACGAGTATAAGTTAATTGACTATAACAAAACAGAGATATTAATAGGGACGTTAATTCGAGTTAAAATATACACTATATACTGAGCTCACTGAGAATTAACCCACGTAGCAAGACGCAGTCGGCCGACTCTGGTTTTACTGATGGCATTGTTAGATTACCACTGGCGCAGAAAACTTATGGGTCTACACAACTGGCCCTGCTATGATAAATTGCTGGCACCAGGACATTTGGCGTGCCGTTTATGGCACACTGATGACATGTGGATGGAAATAAAACTGATGGTTGAGAGTAGGTGAACGATTAATAACCCATAAATGGCTTACCAACTGTAATCCAGCATTGGCCACAAATAACCCATACTTATTGCTGGTGAAAATATGGGTAGCCATCTGTAGGAAATTTGATGGTTGTGAAGTGGTACATCGATGGACCATTGCTGGTGCAATTTGGCTTATTATATACATTTTTATAGTTCCACTCTTCGCAGATAGCTTCTTCAAAACACACACACACATGTATACGTATTTATGCGTGTGTCTAATATAATTATAGATCATTTGTAAATATACAGTGATGGAAATATGTATGGAAAAATTCAGTAAATATAGTATTAGGCGATACTTCGTGACTAGTAATAAATTATTTTACATATGTAATGTTTTACGTGTACGACTGCGAGAAGATAAAAAGAACAATATAGAACCATCTTTATAGATAATTAACATTGAAGGGATTTTGTTGTTTCACATCACCAATATATTCACATATGCCGACTGCATTTTAAAACAGACGAATAACATCTAGGTGACATACGTACTGTGAAAAATTACACTACAGGCAGGTTTTTGGGTTAGTATCGCGATTCAGGTAAGAAGTTTTCTCTCAGCGACGGTAGTTCTTTTGTTTATCTGCATATTTTTAAAACTGGTTTATTCGCTTGGTCAATTTTAAGGCTATACAATAACTGGTGTAATTTATATTCTACCAGTGTTTGTTAATAATTCAACACAGAATACATTCCAGATTAGTTTATCTAAACATAAGAATTCATAGTGGAGAAATGATTAGCATGCTGGACTATCACTTCTCCGATAAGCGTAAGATTTCCATGAATAATGTGTTTAGTAGCGAAGAAAATAAAATTAAAAAACAAAGAAAAGTTGAGAATTATGCTAAAAAAAAATTATTTTTAGATACGGTGTTTGGCATATGGTGGAAGCATGGCTAGCCATCAGTAGGCCACCTGGTGGCTGTGAAGTGATACATAGATGTGCCATGGTGTTGTAAGCATATGGGCCATGCTTGGGCCATTTGTGTTCACCACACCTGGGCCAGCTATGGGCAGAGTATGGATAGTTATAGGCTGTTCACGGTAAAGTGAGCACTTTTTAAGACCCTTCTAAATTTTTCCTTTCATCCGATTTTCATCTTCCTGCTGCTTTTTAATATAAACATTGCAATGTGACCAATAAACACAGTGTATACATTTCACCACCATCAAAATTTAATGCCTGATGTTGCAATAAGATATATTTATTAGAGGTTAATGCCGGTTGGGAGGGCCTTAAAAAGTGCTCACTTTATCGTGAACAGCCTTTAGTGGTGCCACTTCAGGACCAGGGTGCCGAGTGCATGCCAGATATTAGACAATATTTTGCCGGCTTGGCATCCGACTGTAAACCATAAATGGGTCATACGTGTTTTGCTACATCGGAAAGAGAGTAATAGTGGAGATAGATACATTAAAGCTGTAAATAATAGCTGTGTGAATAATGGACTGTTCACTGTTAACTAAGCACTTTTGAATGCCCTGCATAGGATATTTTTTTCTTCTCGTTTTGTATCCCCCGCCGCAGGTAAAAATAACACTACCATGGGCCTGATCATGACTTTATTTGTGCGAGATCCAAGTGACGCATTAGAATTTTTAGAGAAGTAAATATGATATTTAAATTCGTTCTCTTAGCTACGTGCAAAGAAGAAATTTCGAAATTAAAACATTACACTCTCAACAGAACACTTAGTCTTGGAACTACTTTTATAAATTCGCTGCAAACTTAACACTGGGAGACTGCACGCCAGTATTACTGTAGCATGAGAGGCAGCTGGGGGGAATAATTTTTTTTTTCATAGGTCGATTCCATCGTGAACAGCCTTTAATATTACCTATTGCATGTTTATCTCGACAGGGTTTATTATGCAGCGGTGTCGGCTTCTCGCGTGAAAACGCACACACTTCTCGGCATTCCTGCTCGGCAGTGTACGAAGGGATCAAGGCGAGAGAGGGAGAAAGAGAGAGAGAGAGAGAGAGACGAAGAAGAAAGAAGGCGCCACCAACTCGTCAATTGAGGGACGCAAAAAAGGAAATCAATCCGGTATTTAAACTTTCGCCGGCAAGCGGAACGGCGCGGAGCTCAGGTCCTTTGAGGGAGACGGAAGGAAGTTTTAAAGAGCCAGGACAAAGAGGAAGAAGAGGTGGTGGAGGAGGAGGGGTGATGAGGCGCTGAATAAGAAGCAGACCTCTCCCCCGTGATCGCTGTCAAGTGTCTGCAACACGTCTGGCGACGTCTTTGCGACCTTCTTTTTTTTCTCTAAAAAAAAAAAAAGTGCAAGAAGAGAGCAGAAGAACATTCGAGGGTTAAAGAAGTGGCGAGTCCTCACTTCCCACGCCACCACCACCTTCTCCTCTCTCCCCCATGCCTTTTTTTTTATATCCGGAGCCGAAGGGGGCGAGATCACTTGTTGATTCTCGTCCGAGGAGTAGGGGGAGGCAGGAAGATAGAACGCGGGGCCTAAGGGGTGTCGAGGGCGAAACCGAGGGGTAAAAAAAAACGAGGAAGAGACAAGACCCCAATTAGTGCGGCCCAGTTAGGCGCGCAGCGCGACACGCGGGATAAAGGGACAAAAGAGAGAAGTGAGAGGAGGGGGATGAGGAAAACCGCCACCCCCTTTATCACTCCCTCTCGGGGCGGCAATTCGGCGGCAGTTTATCGGCCAGTGGGAGCAGGTTCACGCGCTAATTCGCCCTCTTTCAGCGGAGCTCGCGTCGTCTGTGACCGAGGCGCGGCGGCCAGCGGTGTCTGGCGACATCAACACCCCTGCCGAGCCACACGAGGGAGGAAGAGGAAAAATGGCGAAGCGGAAAGACAAACGAGACGAGACGAGCATTTCGGTCGCGAGGGTAGAGTTCATACTCGCCGCCTGACCGAGCTGGTGAGCTAGCTCAGTGTGATGCTTGTTTTTTTTTCTACAACCACTTGTTATTTCGGTGAGAGATTTTCACATCAGGCAAACAGTCATAAACAACAATGATACGCGCACTCCTGCATACAAATAATTATTGACAAACCTATAACTAATTTGTGCTTCAGAAAATATGGTTTGGTGGAGCCTGAGGAATCAAATAAATAGGTACTTCACAATTTGCACGATGCAGACCTCCTTAATTTTCACAGTACACTCAGCACTTTTGAAAGTCCTGCGTAAGATCTACTTCCATTCACATTGTGAATCGATCCACCATACTGTAACTCTCGTAAAAAAAAGACGTTAAAACGAACAAAAGAAGAATTTTTACGCTAGACAATGTTATCTGTTATTTTAAGTCATAATTTAACGTTCTTGAGAATATGGCATTGGATTCTATCAATACTATGGGCCATGAAGAACATTTGATCCCCACAGGAGACCTACATAACCTCTATAATATTTCGATTTCTTATCGAAAATAAGAAAAGAAAGCTGGAAAGCTCACTTTTTGTTTTTTTAAGGAAAAATTCATTTGTAGGACGTCTATGGGCCGGAAAATAATTATGTATGCGTCTGTTCGCGTGAATGTTTAGCTGGCATCAGCCCCCTGCAAATTAACACTATAGTATTACTTCTAGAATTTTGTTTGGCGACTGAAAAATCTTGACATAGGCTTACTTTAAATACAATCGGAACGGACTAAGCAAGATGTGAATGAAATAGTGCAGTGTAGTTAAGAGCGCGATAAAGAATCCAGGAATTTCCAAATACTCGTCGAAAAACGCGTGTGCATTGTACGTTAGACTGATATTGCGCGGAGCCATCCGCCGCAGCAGACTTTATGCGGTTTTGCTCATCCAGAGTTCTTAGAAACGGAAATAGACGTTGGATTACAGAAGGGGGGGGGGGTGGCACTGCGAGGTTGTCCGGATTAGTTTCCTTGCGATAACGTCTCATGCGGTAACTTGAGCATTTAAAGGTATGTTTAATCTCATGCTAGCGAAAATGTTAATGTATTGTTACAATTTCTGTCTCTAGAAATTAAGTGGGCTAAACCAAGTTCGTTAAGGTATGGCGGTCTTAATCAAATAAAATAATTAATTATCATTTTCTAATTTTATTTACAATAACTACAGCAAAAATTCTCCCAACTCAACTTCTCACAAGGCATGTATAATATTAACTGTTCACCATTGACACCAATTAATAAAATGTATAACTTATAAAAATAAATATATGAAATAAAATAATTAAAGATCAGTTCCAATAGACAGTGTATCAACCTATTCAATTATTTTATAATTTATGCGTCCATATTTGACAGAATATTTACAATAAAATCAGTATTATTAACGTCCCCCAGCGTTATGTCTGATGGCTTAGAAAGTACCTAACTTTATCACACGTGTCCCGCCAGTCGCAATGTTCTAGAGTCCTCCAAACGCCCTCACGCACAGTAGGCTTCACTCGTCGGTTTCACACCTTCTCGTCCATTCAAGCCACGAACACCTCACTCGCTGTCGTCCTGCAATCTCCAGTCGTCGTCCACACTACACTTCGCTCGCGCACACTCGCCAGATGGCCTCCGTCAAAGACCGCTAGCCGCTGGGTTGCAGCAATATATATAGTGTCTTAGGCCGCCACCCTGAATCTTCCCCAACTCGCGTAATGCGTCGCGGAGGGCTGAGGCGCCGGCCAGTCTCACCAGAACATTCTTGTATCATCGCTAAACGTATCGGAATCTCTAGCAGGCGAGAGGAGGTCTGTGACGCCAACAAGACTCGCTGCTGTCTGCACTCACGGGATTCCCAGGAGGGTGACTCAGGACGCCGCGAGCGCATCGTTCTAGTGATAGGGGAGGGCGAGGTGTGTCTCCTACCTCGGCGCGGGGCAGCCGAGCCGGCGCCAGCTGGAGCGCCTAACAGTATAACCAATTGTTATTTTCCTTCCAAAATAACGCCCGTGCTATTTGTGTTAAGTTTCCTGTAGTTTAACAAGCATACGGGGGAAAAAATACAACTGCCCGAAGTTACCTTGCACGGAACGCCTTCTGAGGTCTTCAGAGATGATGAATGAAATCAAAAATGCGACGGATATTGAGCAGCGCCCGGAATGCAAAATTTTTTTGGAAAGTGATGAAAAAGGGGGAGGGGGGAGAGAGTTTCCCGAGGAAACCCGTGAACCAACAGAATCGTCCACGCACAATTCCCGCATGCGAAAATCTGGCAATGACCCCGCCGGGGATCGAACTCGAAACAATTTAGTTGTAGGCGAACGCTCCAGCAGTCACTCGACTACTGCGGCTCTCGTGTAACGTGAATTTCTCTTGTGACATCATTTTCTATAGGACATATTCATATTCACGAACTGCAGCAGCTAATATTATCAGTAAGGTGTCCCCCTATAATCCATCCCCGGATATATACTACACTTTGCCCGGATTTCCCGCTTGAGCACTTCAGTTTGCCATACACATATAAGCTTTGCTAAGGACTGCAAATGTAGCTACCACATGTAATGTATGTTAAAATACCACACACGAAAACAATTTGCAGTACGCAATAGTTTTATTTATATGCATCTAGTTATCATAGAGTGGTAGCTATGTGTGCTGTGAAATCTCTGGAGAGAGAGTTATATAGGCCTATTTCACATAGGCGAAAAAAAAACTCAGAGGATTGATTCTCTGCATGAATCAATAACCGGTATCGCAGTTTTTGTACAGAAAATGTTACAATTTTAAAGTCCGTGTATATAAAATAACAATACACTGGACAAGCTATTGTATTTCTTACAATGAAAAAGTATACAGATTTTAAAAATTCTTTTGGCAACGAAAATTTTAAACATTATTTTTTTTTGAAAATATGAGTTTTTACAGCGTACAGGTAAAAAGCTCTAAGAACTATTACCACCAAATAAGTACGAGAATTTTTTAATTCCGGATCTATAGGAATGAGAACACTCTTGTGCCAGAACAGTATATGAAATTTTGCTTCAGCATGCAGTTAAAATTCCCGCTCACATGAAATACTACATTTAATAACAACAATAAAAACAGACATTGTCTCCAAAATTTTATTTAATTGCTCACCAAAATTATTCGTATCTTGCCAAGATACGTTTTATAGGTGTCCGGACAGTTCGAACCATTAACTAGAAAGACGTTACGATATGTAATTTTTAATTAGAAATTCACATAATTTTTGTACATATTTTCACAAACCTAACCAGAAAATCTGTAAACGGCAGAATCTAATACGCTATCCACAGTATTCAAAAATAGGGTTCTTAACAATATTTCGGTGGTGTCACCCGGATTTGCGTATATGGGAATCGTACCTGGACGATGCTATTATCTGGCGGCTTTTCTCAGGTTGGATTGAGAGGTTTGGGTGGTTCTATATGGTCTTGAGAGCCGATGAGGGGTGAATTATGTGGACACGGAGCAACGCCGGGTATGGAGGGTGGGGGGAAACGGGAGATCCCCGACAAAACTCGCCGACATGCAGCACCGTCCCGGGCACGATTCCCACATGCGAAAATCCGTTGACCGACCCCGCCAAGAATCGAACCCGATTGCGAGCGCTCTAGCCACTCGACCACAGTGGCTCCACTTTTCTCGGAGTTTTCCCCGTTTTCCCACCCTTCATTCCAGGCGCTGCTCACCTCATGCCATCCTTCATAGGATCGCAGGACAATAGATTTTTAAGAGCCGTCCAAACAGCTCAACTTAAAAAAATACTTCCAGTTGTAAATAATATTTTGACGTAAGTTGTCAAAATTCAAGGAAATAAATATCTAAATGATTTATTGCTGCTAATTTTTTGCGACGCAATAATACACAAACGTACACATTCATTCTGCCTGAGGTCATCCACATTTAACAACAGTTCGAAATGTTTCAAACATGCATTTACTCAATAAATGAGCGAAGGTTTTGCTATAGTTATATCTGGCAGTGTAAAGATTCTTACAATAGGATATGCAACTTTTCATGTTTATCGTTTTATTACCTATTCTTACGTAATTTAGAAGTTCGTTGAACGAATCAAACCTGCAGTTTATTTGTTCCGACATGTCTTTGAAATACGAAATGGCATTTGCACGACGCGCGAGTTTGGGGGGAGGGATTACGTTTGTCAACTCACCTACTCCCCCCTGTGGAACAGGACCTTCCTATTGCCCCCCCCCCCCCTCGCTCAACGAACAGTCACCAATGCCATAAACAATCGCGAAGTTACACAGCAGGAAATACGACACCTCAAATGGCCAGCATATCTACTCCGCTCCTTTCGTGTTGAAGGGATAGGATAAATGTGTCCTATCTCCAAGTAGTGAGGTGGGATATTTTCGGCTCAAACATGATGTTGATGTTGCAATGCATTACACGAATGCAAATAAATCGCCTTTGTGTAAAAATAATTCTTTCCATAAACCATCTACTATGAACGAAGAAGACACGTAGCTGTTTTATGTTTTACTTCTTCGATATTCCGATTACTTTATTTTCTGTAACTTGTGAAATTTGCTCTAATATAGCCCTTTTTATCATTTAAAATAGTATATTACTAAGAATTTTAACGAAATTTTGAAAACAGGCATTCCTAATTTTAGCTTTCCTTAATGGCATGTAAAAGTCTCATTCTTCTGCATAAACTTGTTTGACCTCTATTTGCTGACGCATTGACCTCTAAAACAGCTCTAAATGATGCCCGTTATCACCCTCTTAACATGTAGTGGACAGTGCACAACAGAATGAACAGAAATAATGATGTACAAGAAACGCTAACCACAAAGAATTATTGTTCACTACACACAGATGTTTTACAGTAACACATATATATACACACGATTACGAGTGTAAATCATTTCCATGGGGACTGGGTACATTACAAAGTTTGATTCTGTATTTTTATATTTAGTTAAAAAGTTATGGTTTTGCGAAACATTTGTTTTGTGGAACAAGCTATCGTCAAACAACTGCTTCCCCTCCCCTCACTAATACTTATTCAGCTTTCGTACTTCTTAATTTATGTTAAAGATTGAAATTATTTTTTGTCTGCTATAAACAGGTGAAATCCTTACCTCAGGCTAGTTTAGCCCCGTCAAGTTCCACCTTGAAAGATTTCTTAACAACTTTATTTTACACACTGTGGGACAACAACAAATAACGTATATTGTTCATTCTTTTTTTTTGTTTGATGTTCTCGATGAGCCGAGCTATCAAATGTACATCTATTTTTTTTTCAGTAACGAATGTGGTATTTACGGAAAATTTGCAAACTTATCAGAGTTGGATTCTACCTTATTTTCATCAGAATTTTTTACTGTAAAATGATATATGTCCTCTGATGCGATTTTACGAGAAGAAAACAGGCTATTAGTTTGATTTTTCTTGTTACATAATTTATGACATATCATGACAGACAGGACCCTAGCCTAGTTTATTAGCAGACCATCAAAAATCACTAACTCCCTTCCCCTTTTAGGATGCACTAATGTTGATTCCAATAGCATGCAGTTTACTTCGAATCCACTATGGACTCAAGGGAGATAAATTCTTCAGCTACGTAAACGGACCAGTAAAAGCGAATAGGACTTAAATAATAAGGTTAAGCACGTTGATAACTGAAGACTACAGGTTTATGGAAGCCAATACAGAAATGCCAGGACGAGGCAATGATAGATAACGGCTTCTACCAACTCTGTGAGCAAATGCTTCGCCAGTGTGATGTATTTAAATCAAGCTGTTTCTTGCAATGTAAATCTGCACATGCTGTAGCGTCAAGACATTTCACACTTCTTCTCGTTTAAAGATCTTCTAGCATTTTAGTTAATGAAAACACGTCATTCAAAATTTTAAAGCAAAGCACGTCTCGGAACATCAACGAATGCGTGGTATAATGAGCTTACATTTCGGGAAAACGCCAAAAAGCCCGTGCATATATCTGTTACACGTCGCAGAAAAGTTAAAATATCACTGAAAAGAGCACGGACGCAATATTAATATTTAAAAAAAGCTGCGGGTAACTGTAAACAGACACGTAAATGAAGCAGCGATCTTCGCTGAATCAATTTAAATCGGTCGTTGCATAATATATACTAATATAATGAAGACGCAATGTTTGTTTGTTTATATGTAACGGCTAATCTCGGAAACTACATGGCAGATTCTTATAATTATGTCATCATTAGGAAGCTACATTCTTCCAGATGGACATAGACTATGTTTAATAAAAAAAAACCCTTGAGAAATTTAAAAATCTGTGAACCAAGTCAGAGAAAAATTAGCTACTTGGCTGTTTTCTAAGCATACTCTACTAAAACTACACGGCCGATTCTTATAATTATTTCACTGTTAGGAAGCTAAATTCTTCCAGATGGGCACAGGCTATGTTTAATTTGAAAAAGTCGCCAGCAGTCACGGGTAGTTGCAGGTAGTCCCGGGTAGTCACGAGTAGTCGCAGGTAGTAACGGGTAGTCGCAGATAGTGTCACAGGTTGTCGCAGGTAGTCACGAGTAGTCGCAGGTAGTAACGGGTAGTCGCAGGTAGTTACGGGTAGTCGCAGGTAGTCACGGGTACTCACATATATAGATACGTACATCAATAACTCCGTACTAAGCGAAGCGATGGCGGGCTGCTACTAAAAGAGATAAAAATAACAAAACGATCATTCAGACAAAGAAAGAACATTTGTTTCGAAACTGGACGAGATAATAACAACACGACGGAACTCAGTACACTTCCTTCGAAAAGTTACAAAACCCAACCTTGTATTGTTCTTATTTTATTGATTTTGTCACTGTATTTAGGATACTACTTTTTTTCTTACTATGTACAACAAATCTCTGCAACGGTTCATATCGAAAATATTAGATCACACCGCCAATAATCCCTTCTGTAAGAATTATTCAAATATACAATACAATACGAAATGGCATTGCGGTTCCTTTGATGTGGGTGTACTACAACGATGTCAACTCCTACTCCACCAAGTGGCTTTGGATTGGAAAGGGCTTATTAACGTCCCCCAGCGTTATGTCTGATGGCTTAGAAAGTACCTAACTTTAACACACATTGCATACCTAGACTTCAAACCCAGAACCTCCCGCACCCCAGACCGGCGGAGCACCAACCGACTGCGCGACGGGAGGTCGGCTCCACCAAGTGGCGACAGCCTCTGCATCTAGCGCCCCAGGCGGCGGGGCGCGCAACCAGCCTCTTCAAGCTCCTCACATGCGCACTGACTCTATCAGACCCCTCCCTCCTCATCTTTTCCAAACCCAACAAAAACACTCGACAGCCGATTTGTTTCGATTACGACTGCAGATCCTCGCCGTCATGTTCCAGTGCCTGCCACCCCACGCCGGGAAAACTACTTCATCCCCCATGTCCCCGGCAACCACCCTTCCCCAACTTCACCCGTCATGAATAATGCATGGCAGCTGTAATAAAGCCCGCCGGGAGTTTTGGAGCTAACAGCGACGCTCAGGGGAAAAAAAGCGCGCGTTGAAAAGATGCGAACTTTCTCTCCCGACACTACGAGACCCTCCCATCGTGACTGGGCAATAGCACCCCCCCCCCCCCTAGCCACTCACGCCAAGCACAGAAACCAGAAAACACCACTCATCCCGACAACAGTCCGCCCCTATTCCTCTCCAAATCACGCATGACTCACCCACCATATAATACTCCGAAGAATATATTCCACCCCTATTATTTTTTATACGCGCGACACTATCGACAAAGGAAAATAAGAGACCGGACAAATTAAATTTCATCATGCTGGGCTGTCGTTAACACGATACATTTTCGTACTATAAATATATATCCGTTTCCCCCCCGTAGCGTATAAGTGACAAAAAAAAAGGGGGGGGCGGGCAGGGAGATACTCATTTCTCGTGCACCTTCATGTGTATAATTCACACTCCTCGACGAAATATTGTGAAAATGGGTTCTGCCGGGGAAACTGAATAGATGATGGGCGTCTACGGCAGAGGTAGCATTTCTTTTTTGGTTTCCATGATGGAAAAAAGGAGGGGCGGCGGTATAAAGCCACTGTTTCCACACCGAGGGCGGTGGACACGACGGACTCGCAGACAGCGGTCGGCGGCGGCAACTCCAGTCCTCGCCATAGACTGGAGATCAGGTAGACTAAGTGGCGTGTGGTGACCAAGGAGGATGTATATAGTTACACATCTGGAGAGGCCCTGGCATAGGGCAGGCTGCGGAGCGAGGTTAAGGGGGTAGTATCCACTCCATCTTCGAATTTTCTTACAAACCTTGTAATGAAAATGTATGACCAGAAATAAAAAAAAATCAAAGCTAGACATGACATGGACGACTACTCGACGAATTTTTTTTTTTAATTTATAGGGTTTAAGATATTCCTGTATTTTCCGATGTGGGACTGAAATTACTAAATAATTAGATAATGTTTGATTACGGTTACAGATGTGACACTAATCATGTAAGAAAAATAAGTGGGATTTAGAAATAACTGTTAAAATATTCCCTGTGTCATGACTAGCATGGTTTTTTTTTTTAATTTTGACTCTGAAAATGAAGTTAATAAGGAAAATACGTAAATCCAAGATAACAAGGATACTTCTCCCTTAAGCCGGTTATCGGCGTTTAATCCCCGATTTCTACGCTGAAAGAAAGCGACAACCGCCATAGTTGGGGTGGCCTCGCACTCCCGGAAAATCTTTCAAACTAAACTCGCTACCACACAAAAACTATTCAACTGAATGACTTGAAAATTTTTATGGCAAATCTTCAAACCTTTCTGCCGATTACGCCGCAATTATCTTTTCGGAATTTTAAGCGTTTTTATTTTAAACAATTATAAAGTTTTATGTTGCTGATAATTTCTGCAAATGTGCAGAGCAAAAAAAGTAGCATCATGTAAACTTTTTTGTTTCTGAAGATAGGTGGGGGAACGTCACCTATAAAATGGAGAGGAAGCATCACATTTTATTTATATGCCACTCCCAAACCATTTCTCCTCGTGCTTATCTATTGGCGGCGTGTTAAAGTTGGGAAATTTTTCAGTCCCTCTCGACAGCGGCAGTATACACTTCTGTTTAATATTAGGAGCGCGTTTACAGTAAAAACTAAAAAAAAAAAAAAAAAAAAAAAAAAAAACACTTGTGTAATTTCGTATAATCACTTCCATCGCCATCGCTTATTTTAAATCAACGATGTGTTGGATAACGGACCACACAAACTAGGCTGGTATGTGTATATATTCAAGCCGGTTTATTCATTTTGGTGGCCTGTTAGAGCTGGGAAATATTCCAGCAGTTCAAGTCAGTACAACTAAATTTTCTGTGCGGTAGTAGTTACAAGGAATTCGTGTGTGTTTGCCGCAAGTCACTAATTATAAATCTGTTTAAAGTATATTTACAATTGCTGATGTTGATCATTCTTATTTATCATAATTTGACTGTTTTAAATCGCTTGAAAGATGTCATTTGTATTTATTACTAATAATCCTTTTGATTTCGTATTACATTTATTTTTACCAACTATTTCAAATAACAGTCGGTACTTTCTAAAGTGCAGGTAACTAATAGTTTGCTATGATTGTTTGCGCGTCGTAAGTACCCTGGTACTGTTCAAGTTTATTCATTTCGACACTTTCCCACACGGAAAATACCCTCAGTCACGTGTTCTAATATGTAGCTGACTGACTAATTTTATGTGGAACACATATTTGGTTCATACAAAGCGTTTTACAAGACAATTATAAATTATAGACGGTTACTTCAAAATTCGCAGCACTCACATAGACCAGTTTAAAGAGTGATGATAAGTTTCAGAAGTAAAATACATGAGAGTTATTTGAAGTAAACATGTACACATCTCATGTACTGCACTCTGCCTAACCATCATAGTGAGATTTAATATCAGAGTGATCGAGGTATACTTGCTCGAAGGAAAATATTGTATAAAAACCTGTGGAGTGTAAAAATTGTATTACTTCTATAATTAGTACAATATTATATTTCACATTTAACTTATACACATATGTGCACAAACACATTTGAGGAACAAAATTATTGTAATAATTGTATTTATATCCAAAATATTTAGTTTTATTTTTAAAACTGTGTATACTTAAATAATTTACATTTCTGATTACTCTAGGTTGTAAACAATTTGTAAGACACTTGTTGACTTCGCATAGCCACAAAAATACTGTAGTCATTGACGTACACACTAAATAAATTCATTTAAGTAGTTGAGCAAGAAAGATTTATTGGTTTCCTTCAGAGGCGCTCTATAGGTTCTGCAAATGGGACTGGATGAATTATGAGTATCAAACAATCTGTCAAATATCCTAATAAATTTAACTGTGGCTAATGCACCTTGAAACTCGTGGAAGTCTCAAATCTGCTTCTCACATTTTAAAAGCATCTGCAACGGATGAAATTAGCACTTGCGCTGCTAGCCGAACTTTAATTTTTTGCGTTTCCCACAGAATGTGAATTTTAGTTAATTTCGTTCCCATTTTCAGGCCGTCTTTGTCTTGCAACCTCTCCAAATCTGGTTACGAATCCCAACGATTTGTACAGCCGTACGCACGACAGGAAATGACCAATGTAACACAACCAGACATACGCTGCTCAAGCATGAAAGACAGTGTGGCTGTATTCCCTAGAAATACGCTCTCGTCCTCTCCGGTTTCACCCCCACCCTAGCCGTGGCCTCTCCAGTTATTATATACATCCTCGGTGGTGACCAGTTAGTTGCAAGGTAAGGTGGCGCTAGCTCTGTGCCGCACCCTGTTGCTTGCTAGTTTACACTTCCACCACTACAACGTAGCTTGGCAGCTGACGCCACAGGACGTATGTAACCTGCCTGCTCGTAGCGAGTGGTCGAAATACATTCAGTTCCTCTAGGCACCACAGTCGTTATTGGAACCTGCTGGGTGCACCGAGAAAGTACAGTAGTAAGCAAACACATGTTTACTTTGCAACAGTTCACCACACGCCACTAGGTTTACTGCATATTCGTCTTCTGAGCCATGTACCCAACACTGACCTAACCCAAAGGAATACAACTGTCAACAGTGATGAATGTGTTTGACATCTCAATTTTCCAAAGACAAGCACGTTTATATGAATAAAATACATTCACCGATTTGAATGTACTCAAACTACATTACAAATTTGTTAGAGGAAGTATATGCATCTCAAAGAAATTGTTTACTAAGCAATCCAATCCACGCCGTATTTGCTAGTCGTGTTGGCAGAAAAGCAGTTAAATGTTGGGAAACGGAGAATGGTCGCGCGCAACCAGCGAGATCGGTCTACCTCATTTTTAGCTTATGATCCTGACACGACGCATTACGACGGCAAGACCTGCTATTGCCTCGCCGGACCCTCCGGTCTAAAGCTGGGTTTACAATTAAAAAAAAAAAAGAGTTAAATTTAAGAATTATGACGTGTGCAGAACTCAGTGTGCGTTGTTGACTTCAGAAATATCTGGCAAATTGTGAATCATAAATTCAGAACACGTAGTTCGGTGTGCGAGAACTGCAATTATTGCATAATTCAATAATTGTTCAATTGTAAAGCCAGTTATAGGCTGTTCGCAGTAAAAAAGAGTACTTTTGAAAGCCCTGCTTAAGACCTACATGTATGCACGTTGTGTATTCCTTCGCCTTATGTAAAATTAACATTGTCATTTGCCTCGTCACTTTATTCATGCGTCGGTCAAGTAAAACTGTGGAATTATAAGAAAAGAAATATGTTATATATCTCTGGTCATTTTTACATTTCGATGCATTAAAAATACAGAAAGCGAAATAAATAAAGTTATCACAAATGGTTAGGTAACACATTTTATTCGGCTTTAAGTTATGGAACTATATTCCATCTATCATTACCAACTTTACGTGGCGAATAACACTATGTGCGCCCGTTAAAATATATGCAGGCAGTGGCAGTGACTTTTTTCTAAGGTTGATTTCAAAAGTGCTCATTTTATAGTGAACTGCCTTTAAACAAATTGACAACGTCGGAGCTCGAAGTGTATAAGCACGCACAGGCGAAATGGCTTCGATGTGGGTGTACCCATTCTCTGATTGGTTGCGCGAGTCTCGGGGAACGAGCGTTAAGTCTCACTTGGCTTCTGCGAGCTGCGAAAGAATCCGTATTATTGGCTGGGACTGCTGGCTGGCAAGTAGGTTGGCAGATCACCGTGGTCCAGCAGCTAGGGTCGGGCAGCATCAGTACTCGGATTGGCGACCTCCCGAGGAAAGGCACGTAGCCGAAGGCACGCATCAAGCACTAGATACGCTTACGAAAAGTCACTCAGTTAACTCGATCAAGTTAAAACTTTTACTCGGTGCGTTCGAAAAGTGATCGAGTTAAAGTTAACTCGCGTTCGGAAACTCCCCCGGGTTAACTCGATCCTCGACTCGATCAACTCTGGGCTAATCCTGCTCGACAGCAGGGTAGACTTGGCTCTAGCAGACGACGCACGTGAAATGGAGCGTAAAAATGTAAACATGGCAGCGACAAAAAACAAACAAGTAAACGAAAATAAGTTTTGAAATATGGAAACGATCATAATATGTACAATTATAAATGTTTAGCTGCTTTGGCCAGTCACTGTAGCCAGAATATTAAATATTATATTAACCTGGCACTGAACACAAAGGTATTGTATTATCGCAGTAATGCTTAGTGCGATATTTTTTATTACGTTTTTTTGTTCATAGCATAATTCGACCAAAACTCTTCGCTGCCGTTATCGCCATTGTCATCTAGCACAGTATTTAATAACTGCACTTAATATTATTTGAGTTCACTCCATCTCAAAACCAGAGTTACTCTAAAACGTTCTAAGCAGCCTGGTTAACCTCACGTGATCGTGCAAACCCGGTCACGTGATCGAGTTAACCAGGTTACTTTTCGTAAGCGCCTTAGGTAGGCCCACTAGGGTCATCACAATGTCAGGCATGGGAAGTGAGGTGGTGTCGATCAGGTGTACTCCACTCAACGTGTCCAAAACTGCGACACCACACACGAACGGCTCGGTTTACTTTTCCGGCGAGCGGTGTTGCTATATGTCGCTGGCCAGTGTGCTGTTTGAGTCTTGCTGAATACAGGGTTTCCTTCGTCCCTGTAGTCTCTGGTATAATCCATTCATGGTCTCTTCCAACTTTTCTGAAGTCCTGTTTAGTTACTACTTTCAGGATATTCTTCCGCCTCAAACAAAGAAAGCTTAGCCAATTCTAGAAGATTGCACAGAAGGGGCAACGCACCCCACGTTTGCGGGTACACAAGTTTAATAACATTTTGCATGAGAGCTATTTCTCACTAGCCATTACCACTGTTTTTAGTCATAGTCTATTTGCGGTTTCTTCACACTTTCTGAATCTAACTTTTGAACAACTACCTCATGTATAACATGCTTAAATGTTTCCTAAATACTTCGTGTGTCACAAGCGTTTTATAATTGTGTTAACGTAAAAGTACCACATTTTTGGTTCAATTGAACGTTTACTTACACTTCATCCATAAATTATAATATCTCGTTTATATTTAATATAAATAAAAACAGGGAGAAAATAGGTGTGTTGGTAATGCCTAGTAAGAGATAGTTGTTATGCAATATATTATTACACTGTGTGCGCAAGAATGCGGTGTGTTGTCCCTTTGCTATATTCCTTAAACTCACCTAAGATACGTTTGCTTGAGGCGGAGGAATATCCTGAAAGCAGAACTTTAGCTGGGTTTCAGGAACGTTTGAAGTAACCGCGAATGGACTATAATTATACATTATATATTATTATTTATCATTAATATATGAGTAAATTTCTAATTTAACCAAAAATACATTACTATCTACCAAAAAGTAATTGGGCACCCGTGAAAATAGGTAAATCAGTACGTCAGTTGACTTGTGTTTCACGGCCTTCGGTGTAGGGCCGCTGGTGTTTGTCCGTGGTAGCATGAACACAGAGGCTTATTGTAATATTCTGGATAATGAAATGCTTCCAACATTTTGGCGGTTTTACGGAATGGACCCGTTTTACTTCCAGGATGACAATGCCAAGTGACATGTTTCAAGGGCTACTATGCAGTGGTACGCCGACAACAATGTTCGCCGATTGGACTGGCCCGCCCAGAGCCCCGACCTCAACCTTATAGAACATCTTTGGGACGAATTGGATCACCGGGTGAGGGCTCGTCAGGTGCGGCCAAAATCCATTGCTCAACTCATGGAATGGTTGCAAGATGAATGGCGACGAATCCCCGTGGATGTGCTGCAAACACTCGTAGAGAGCATGCCAGACAGGGTGGCTACTGTTATAGCCGCAAGAGGTGGCCCTACGAGATTCTAACGGGGTGACAACCACCGGGTAAACATTGTGGACAGGTACCCAATTACTTTTTGGTAGATAGTGAAGAATACTTTTATATTAACATATGTATGCAACGCTTATGATAGAGGACATATTTAGGAAACGAATAAACACGTCATACGTGGGGTGATTTTTCGAATGTTTGTTTAAAAAGTGTAAAGAAACCGCGAATTATACTATAATGTGGGTCCTAAGGAATAGTCAGTGGGCAGACAGCAGTACCGCGGACATGCACGTACGCTCGGCCAGATCGATTAGACAGCTGTTAGGAAGAATTCCAAGTGCAGCACAAAGCAGTGGAACAAAAAATCTGTACCTGGTATTACATCATCCGGTAGAATTTCTCACTTCTGTATATTCACATGATCACATATTGTACATATACTGAATTGATTTACATAGCAGCACTCATGTGGAAAATGGTAGAAAGTTTGCGACATTACAAAATTTCCCTAAACAGCTCAAACTGTCATGACAATCCCCATTTCAGGGAATTTCGCCCATTCTAAGAGCCATTAAGGCTTAATATATACATTACCCTGAAAGCCATGCATTTGTTTTATATTTTAAGTTCTTGAAGAACGTCGGTAGTTGTAATTTATATAAAATGAATGCACAGACGGAATACGCCAAGTTCGGTTGTATTTTCACATACTATGTACAATACTCGGCTAGTATTTTTTTTTTTTTTTTACCGAGTTTAAAATTTTTAAAAATTCTATACATAATTTTAACACACCAGAATTTTCCAACGCATTGTTTGTAACAATACAGAGAATTACTGTGAAGCCTACCGGTGTCATTCTTTCGACGTACCTGGAGCAAAAACACGTTAAAGCCATGCGGGGAGGTTAAAGCATTTCTATGTCACTTCAGGCATAGATATATCAGTTCCTTATTTAACTACCTTAACTTCCACAAGGAGCCCAATTTTAGTTCTTCTCAAAAACCTTTTTTTATAATGATCTCCAAATAGCAAAAGGAAAACGATACTAGTGTCTTAAATACTATTATATACAGAAAAAAACATTCCAAATACAAAATATGTTGTGTGTGTATATGTGTGTGTGTGTGTGTGTGTATATATATATATATATATATATATATATATATATATACACATATATATATCTTCAACCTACGTTATAAAAAGTATTTATTACAATAACACTTAACCTACAACACGTTTATCATCTCCTCTCTCGCCATTGCTGATAGCAAAGAGTTGTCACATATCGGTGTCTAGTTCCTAGTGATTGGGGAAAACGGTAGAATGATTTACTGCAATAATCCCACACTGAAGGAGATCCTGTTATGTTTTATGGCCTATTGCACTCAGTAATGTTACGGGTGAAAGTTTTACACCTTACTCCTTTTCAACATGTTATCCAGCGAGTCACAACGAACAAAACTACCAAGCATGTTGGCGGTAATCGATCCGTTTGAACGTTTGGTGCATAAGATAATGTTATTTCACGAAAGTCGGATGTCATGTTGGGCACTACTACACACTCCCGCCAATTCCATCGCTCCAAAATACACCTGGTTACGTCATCGAACGTCCTACGAACTTTCTGTTTCCTTCAGAGTCACTTTATCATCAGTGTCACTGACGGCAGGTGTAGGTATAGTCCATTAACGGTTACTTCAAACTTTTCTGAAGCCCTGCTAGAGTTTTACTTATAAGATATCCCTCCGCCCCATGCAAACTAAACATAACCAAGTCTAGAAAATTACACCACGGACAACGCGCCGTATTCTTGAGCACTCAGATTAACAATATTTCGCATAGAAATTATTTCTTATAGGCTGTTCACGGTAAAGTGAGTACTATTTAAGGCCCTGCTAAATTTTTCCTTTCAATTAATTTATACCTTTCCCCCACTTTTTAATGTAAACAGTGCAATGTGACTAATGAACACAGTGTATATATTTCATCACTCTCAATAGTTAACGCCTGAGACTACAATAAAATATACTTATTAGGGGTTAATGCCTTTTGTGAGGGTCTTAAAAAGTGCTCACTTTACCGTGAACAGCCTCTACTTGGCATTACTACACTGTTAAAAAAAAATTTCCTTCATTTTACGGAAAAGTGCCGGTAAAAATTTACCCTGAAGTGTCCGTAAACTCTCCGTAAAATTACGGACACATTGATTTTCAGAAACGGACTTTCCGTAAATTTCACGGAACCTCTCCATTAACGCCCAAGTTAGTTTTCTGTACTTTCCGTTTAAAATAAAAAGACATGATGAAAATGTCTTTAATTTTCGTTATGTGGGTGTTCTACCGTGTATAAAAAATGATATCAAAAAGTTAACATATTTCGTACTTAAGCGAGGTTTGAACCAGAGTCAAAGAATTACCACTCTATGACTCTATTTTTTTTGCCGTTGTAGTTGTCGTTATCGGTGTAGTTGTTGAGTTCAAGTGAGACCAACCTGTTGACAAATTCCCAGTGCGACAAGCAAACTGAAAATCTGTCGCATCGGAGGTATCAGGGCACGAACCCGCGACCCTCCGACAAGTCGGCCACCCTATCCCTGAGTTATGGAGGTAGGGCTCCATTCACCTACAACTCTCACTTGAAAATTGTGGTATAACTTGTATTTCTATTTTTAAAAAAAAAAATAAAACAAATCTGTTTCTGTTAAATTTAGTATATTTTCAGTGTTGCAAAATGTTACAGATGCCTGATGCTATTTTTTAATGTTTGAAAGAATAGGCCATAGTCGCGTGGATAACCTTAACTACTACCGCAGAAACGATCATTTTCTTGTTACAGTGGCGAAGAAAGCTTCGTGTAGAATCAGCATTGTTCGTCCCCGTAACTCGAAGCCAAAGGGAATACGAAGACTTTCCGTATTTTGTATTTACGGACTAAACTCCGTTTTTCGTCATTACGGATTGCCTTTCCGTACATACACTGTATATTTCCGTAAAACATTCCGTTAATATACGGAAATTTTTAACAGTGAAACACAACTATTCTCACTGTTTTTATTCATATTAATTATAAATTTAAATCTTATAATTGATAAATAAAACTCAAATTAAAATTCAATTTAACCAAAAATAATGTACTTATATGGTAACACAAGTATAGAGCGTTTGCGATACATTATAGACAGGCAATAAAGAGAGAAAACACGCCAAACAAATGGTGATTTTTCAAACGTTTGATTCAAACAGTCTGAAGAAACAGCGAATTGACTGTACCTCTTTCCTCCTGTAAATCACAGCGTTCTATTGCCATAAAAAACGATTCCACCCGCTGCCAATCCCTAATTCACTCTGGTGGTCCCCTTTCCAGTCAACCGAACAAACCTATTGTCAGTCACGGACCGGAGGTAGGACACTATCACTTGTTTACGGACGTACCAGGATGCGCCTCCCCCCCCCCCCAACCCAAAAACCACGGGAAGCCCGTGGAAGATGGACGGGTAGCTTTCAATTATTTTCGCCGACATAATTGCTACCTTAACATTTATAGCCGTAGCTTGCTCCGGCGCACCAATGAATAAAATACGGCGCCCGGCATTTGTTAACCGAGTCGCGCGGTTTTCATTAGTGCCTCCCCTTGCTTCCGCGCGACGCAGCGCCGTCAAACATTCAACGGCGACGCGACGCGTCCGTCCGTCCGTAAGGTCGATCCGCGCGCGTGGGTCACAGGTAAAGTCGCCTCTACGGACGCCACACGCGGTTCTACGACGTACTACCGGCATTCTGACGTCGTTACGTTACTCACTGAGAGAGCTGCAATGGCTCTACATAGCTGACACTCGCAGCCAGCTACACTACGTGGTTAGAAGCCATCGATCCCAGTGCAGATAGTTATAACGGTACAGTCACCATTCGTATATTTATTTGGAATTTGCTCCACCAATTTTTGATAAGTCCGACAGAAAATCTATAATTTCATTACTTACCTTTAGAGATCGCTTAGTATTAATATCAGGTGTATCGCATGTGAGAACGCAAGCACTCGATAATTCATATACAAACACCGCTAAAAATGTTTCGAAGCTCGGGTCAGAATTGGGGCCGAGGTGGTTGAGCGGCTAGACTGCTCGCCTCCCACCAAGACGAACTGGGTTCAATCTCCGGCCGGGTCGATCAAGGATTTACACAAGTGGAAATCGTGCCGGACGATACCGCTGGTCGGCGGGTTTTCTCGGCGATTTCCCGTTTCCTCCACCCTTGAATTACGGCGCTGCTCCGTTCCCACCTCGTATCACCCTCATCGGTTCTCAATACCTCGTCAAGAGCCGCCCAAAACTCTCAACTAAACTCGGGTCTGTATTCGAACTGTGGATCCAGGATGTCGTTATAGCCTCTATATTATTCGTCGACAACGTGTATTTTGGCATAAATTGTGCGTTTATAGTTTATTTATATTCCAACAATTTTTAGTAAGATGTCACAAAATGGATGTTTCATCTGTGGAAAACTGTGGTATTATGATTTGGTTCTTTCGGAGACAATGACACCCTAGATGGTCGCCATCATGCCATAACATGATCGCCCAAGGTCACAGAGAGCGACCCCGGGTTGTGACGTCAAACAAGATGGCCGCCCGGCGCCTAGCTCCTTCGCCGGACCTCTGTGTCCCATACAGAACTATTGCCATACAGTGTGGGAAGCATGCCGTTTTCCAAAATGTCTTCGTGCACGCCAGAGTTCACTGATGCATCGATCAAAACTGAAGGCCCGAGCCCAACACAGGAGAAATAACACTACCGCCGCCAAATTTCACAGCACTAACACGCGAAAAGCAATGCAGTTCACTATGGATTCGCAAGGTCCACACACATTTATCAAAGCGCCAGATCATGTACCGTGACTCGTCACTCTTTAACCCTTTATCACTCTTAACAGAGATCCAAGAGTTACGATTCTCGACCATATACGCGGTATGAAAACCCGTCAAACGAACAAACTCGTTTCACGTTTGTCTCGTACGATTTTCAGTGCTAACGATTTCGCAACAGTTAGGGCAAACTCGAAACCGTCTCCATCGAAAGAACATTGAATGGCTTGTTAATCCATCGATTAGCCATCCCGATAGATTGTCGCCATATTTTTACTATGCCTGACGACGAAGGGTGATCGCGCAATCCACGGCATATCGGGCGATGGGCCTAAATCTTGTTCCGGTGAACCTAATGCTGGGCGACATCTTCGCGGCCTCACGACGCCCTCCGCCCTCGGGTGGGACCCTCGCCTGGTGATCCTGGCCGTCCTCAGGTGGCGCTACACTTTATTTTTTAAATTCAAAGTGCATATGCCGGGATTCCACATCACGATCCTTGGATAGCAAGTCTAGAGCTCTAACCACTACCTACCCGATCGTTGTGAAAATGAGGTTGGCCTTTGCTTACATTAAATTGTTATAATGTCTACTTTAATAGGTTTTCTCAATTATTATAATCTAATTAATATACATAGTACGAATAAAAATAAAATACTCCAGCTGTATCGTATATGAAACATTATGTACTAAAGGTGTAATACCTTCTTCTGTTCCACAGTCCAATGACGGTGTTGTCTGCATGCACCTCAAATCACTCCTGGCAGCCGAAGATCATAAAAACCAAGTACCCGAATACCACAACATCCCCGCGGAAAGTGTTATCACTGGCATCCGTAACTGCGCTGCGAAGGAAGTGGAGAGATTTTGAGAGCCGATCAGGGTGAAACGGCGAAATGCAAGGGCAGGAGAAACCGATGATAACCGAGAAAATTTGCCAACCAGCGGCATCGTCCGCCAAGTCGCGATTCCAGTGTGCGGAAACCGGGAGTGATCAGGTTCGTCTTCGTGGGAACAGAGAAGGACATATTAAAATGGCACCAGTACCCAGCTGAAGGCCGTAACTGGACTTAGTTACCTGAATTTAAAATAAGTTTGGAAAAAAGTCGAGACACAAAATTTGTCGCGATATAAAAATGAAAAACAAGTTAAATTAAAAAATTACAGAGGTTTAAAATTGTATTTTGTTATGATATACAAGAAAAAGGTCACGCTATAATTTAAAAATGTCGAAAGTTAACATTCCCCTGCCACCACCCTTGGACACTCACCCCGCCATCCTCTCCGGAGACAGAGGGGTCGACGGTGGTGGTCGTTTTCGTGAGGTGTCCGTCGTGTGTTTGATGTCTGTGTCTGTGTTGTGATGATGTCAGTGTAATGTTGTGTGTTGTACAGCGTAGGTGATGTTCCTGTAGTTTACTTGTTCTTGTGTGTATCTGATATAGATGACTTTGTGAGTCGGACGACATCAATATTTGAGATTGTGTTGTTGCTTATAATGATATGTGATGTATTGTTAGTGAGGGCTCACGAGGAACATTTATTAATTTAGTTTCGAAAATTATACTAATAATAAGAATAATAATTCTATAAACCACTCCCAGGTGAACATTACTATAGGAATATATAGGTTAAAAATTGTGAAGGATTACTACGGTGGGCGAGAGGCTGTAGCCGCTGCATCTTGGTGGTCGCTGTCCACACAGTAAGCTGGTTTATCTTGCCAACCAAAGCGCTGCTTGCGGTCAGCGCTTCCATGGCATTTCAGTTTGACGAAGACGTAGACCAAAGTGGTCCGAGCCGCTTTTAAGACCACTGCCTATGTTTTAAAATAAATCAATTCTTCGCGAATTTTTTTAGGAGAAGTTCCCTACAGCGGAGATGTTTCCTTGACATGCATAGCCTGTCTGCACGGAATTTTCAAAATTTATGTAAAAGAAAAAAAAAGTGCATACGGCCTACCTATATTGAAAATATACGTTCATAGGAATCTCCTGCTACAAAATTCGTGAAGAATACATTTTGTTTCAGGCGCCTATCTTTAAAATTAACGCACAGAGTCGAATTTCCCTTAACATGGGATTTCCTATTTAAATTTCGCAGCTGCCACCCCGTAGGCAGTGCTCTTTAAGTGCCGCGAAATCTCTCTGACGGGATGTCCGAATTTATGGGCTCCTAAAATCCTGCCCTTCTCGAACAAACGAAACTCTCTCCGTTAACTCATTACGTCAGTCAATGCGCGTAATAGTCGCACATTTTTACCTTTGCTATGCATAGCGTCCTATTATGCAAGTTCACTGGGAACAAACTGGTGTCCGGTTACTTCTGACAACTTACATAGTCTGTATGTAACCTTCACACGTGGCGTTGACGAAGAAACGAAAGAATAAGGACAAACTGCAGTGGACCCGTCCGGTGTAAGCAAGTATGTCGTTACAACAAGACACGAAATAATGAGAACACTGAGGACTGAAGAAGAGTACTGACTCACAGTTCTCGCAGGAATTTCAAAGAATAAGGAAACTTAAACTGGAGAAGACGGCAGGTCTGGACGTTGAAGCAAAAATCTGACCTTACTAACCACATGCGTCTCGCGAAGAACTACCATACGACAATATTCGAACACATTTAGTAACTATTGTAGTAGGGGAGACTAATGTACCTAACGTTTAATACACTTATCGTTATCAGTACTATTCTATTGGCGTATGTAAATATCACGGGGGAGGGAGGGGGGGGGAAGGAATTTAAATTCTGAAACCAAACTATTAGCACAACGTTAACATCATAAATTAATCTAGTACCTATGTTTAAAGTAAAAAAAAAAATGCATTTGTACGGTAATGATTTATTTCAGTGAAGCAGATAGTTAGATCGGGAAATGTATTATGTTTAAGCGAGGAACCATACAAAATGCATACTGGGAAGTGCACTGCAGCTGCTGTACGAACTAATGAAATGAGTCCTGCCAATATGGCATAAAACATTATTTTAAGAGAAGAGGAGAGGGGTATGGATCAACATCTCTTACGTTGTTCAAAAAGAAGCAGAATAAAACGCATATATCCATGCGCAAGAATTCATAACTGCAAATACTAACGTATTGTTAGTTATATGGGGATCCTAATTGTTCTGCGGGTCCGGAATTTCCCAGTCTGTTATCTCGGCGGCGTTCGAAAATAAATTATTCACGTTCGCCTCTCCTGCCTGCTTCATTCCTAGATCAATTCTTCTCGTCCGCTCCTAACAACCACGAAACATACATGGGCGCGAGTCTAATAAGGAGATACATCATTCTGACATAATTACCTACAAGGGCTCAGGCATGTCCTAAAACAGCTGCGCCACCCTGCCCGCTCAGCGCTGCCAACCCAACAACGCAAAGAATGTATTCCCGACTCTGCCTTCGCCTGTATTAACGCTGAATGTATGAACAAATAAAACTATACCGCCGAGTAAGCAACGCTTACAACTCATAATTTTTCTTGCGAAACCTGCGTGAATTCGCTTGTAATGCATGCCGTAGCGAGCATTGTGTGGCTTGTCTTCGATATTGCGTGTACAGCACTGACACGTATACAGGTCAAAACAAAAATACGCCTGTGTGGCTTATTAAATATAATAAAATCTCCAGCAAGCATTTCAACATGGATATTATCGTATTTAAATGAAATTAACATGGTTCTGCAATTCTTTAAAATAACTGTCAATCATACAAAGTAATGTCACATTGTAATCACACACAGATTTTAGATGAACATGAAAGTAATCCAAAACTAGAGAGTCTGTCACAATTTTAATATCGTTCAGCTTGAGATGCCTACTTGAAATATTTGACAGGTGATGTTTACTTCATTTCTATTACCCACACGACAAACTAACCGACAATCTATAGTAAAATGTTGGCATAATCATAAGTTTCGATCTTATACGTGAAGTGCAATTTGTTATTAAGACAGGTGGACAGTTATGTAGAGAAAGTTGTTCAGAGGAGCAGGATAGGCGAAGGATGGACTATGACGCGTAAGAAGGAACCGTCCCGGCATTTACGTGGAGTGACTTTGGGGAACCAACATGCGGATGGCCATGCCGGGAATCGAACCCGGTTCCTCCCGAGTGGAATCCAGTGGTTTGCCACTGCAGCGCCTCGTTCGTTTGAAGTATAATTTGCGTGAATTCGAAAAACTGTTTGACCACATGTTCCATTTCATACACATTACTCCCAAGTACTCCTCGGAATGCAAGCTATTACGGGCGGAAAGTCAGAGCACACTATTTTACACATTTTGACGTTTTTACGAAAAAATAACAAATTTGGGGAAAAAAAAAACCTTTTACGAAAACAAAGAAAAAATAAGTTCTAGTCACTTAAACGAGGTTACTATTCTGTACACTAATTCAAATACGACATTAAAGATACAATATACGTTTTTAGCATCCAAAATTAAACCTATACTCACAACCCGAATTTTCAACAAATCACAAGAACATCGTTTCCGAAAGGCCTGAACGATCAGATTCCGTTTCTCTCTGTAAAGATAATAGTTTGAACATGGGGATAAATTATACAGGAGTTGTCGGATTAACATAAAACGCAAATTACATTAAATTTTTTTTTTTTTAGCGATTTTAAGATTATGATCTTACAGGCTCCACTAACCTCACAGGTACACAATGTAAGCAAAAAAACAAAATATGCCTGAACCCGTATTCACTGCTACAACTTTTCGGAAGCCTTGCTCAGACGACCTTGTGGTCCACCACACCACCCTTAGGAGGCGAGTTACGCCACGAAGTGAATTATGATTGATTTGTATTTTGTGAAACAAGAGTAGGCTGTTCAAGTCTCCACCTCCCACCGCGTGGCACACGGAGACGACTACAACGCTCACTCGCTGGGCCTTCACGTAAATTTACGGAGGAGTACGATCACACAAGAACTCGCAAACGCAGCATAGTACCGGCTGGGAAGTGTGACAGCTGGCAGGTACCTCCCCCTCCCCTCATCACGTTCCTTTTCCCACAGCAGCCACGGGAAACTCCTGCCTTTGTGCGAAGCGGGCCTGCTGTCGGAAGCTGGCGTCATGGCGAAAATACGCGACCTCCTGGGGCGCCTCACACTTCCCGACAGCCCGGCCACTTTTCGCGCGCGTTCTGGAAGAGCGCTCCTGAATTAGATATTATTATTGTTTTACCACCGGATGTTTGGAGAGAGGAATCCCCCGCCCACATCACCCCCCACCCCCCTTCCCAACATATTCCCTCTCTTCTTCGCCGCTCGACACGGGAACATGTGCGCCGACTCACGCAGCTTACAAATATAAATACTGCTCTCCCCCTCAACCACCCCCCTAAAAAACTTCCTTTCCTTAACGTTAACTCCTGCGGGATCAATTGCCCGGGGAGGGGAAGGGGTGGGAAATGAAACGCTCCCATTCAGAGTTCTGGGAAAACAGAGCGGCGATTATAAATAGAGGCTCCGCATCTCATGGGACAGACCACGGAACATGAACGCCACATCGACAAGAGTCCAACCAAGCCCGGTAACTAGGGTTCCAAACATCTCAATTGTGTCAACGCAGGGATTTTCTGACGACAGCTGGTTATATTTTGTAGAGGTTGGCAACGCCCGCTTTTGTTGTTATATACGTCGTTTGAATTGTGCATAGTGATATAGGCTGTACACGGTAAAGTGAGCACTTTTGAAAGACTTCTCATTGGAAGTAATAGTCAATATATATATTTTTTATTTTAACCTTAGACGTTAACATCCATTGCGGTGGAATATACACACTGTATTTATTGCGTACATGGCAATATTTATTTTAAAAAGTTGGTTAAAGGATACAAAATGGCTGAGAGAAAAAAGTAACTAGGGCCTCAAAAGTGCTCACTTTACCGTGAACAGCCTATATTTAATGATACAAGCCAGAGTCCAGACGAAAGAAAAACGGAGGTCCAAAATGGCATGCAATGAACACTATAATTAGACGCCATGGCCTATAATTAATTACAAGGATTTTACGTGTCTGATAAATTCTGGCAAGAGATTTATGTTCATTACGTAAAAGCCATAAACTTAAAAGTAATTCCTTATCAGTGAAGATTTTCACTGATTTTATGTCAAACTTTAAATATTTTTCTAATATTTTTTAGCAAAGCTAAAATTATTTAAATACAGGCCGTCGCGCGGGAGTGCGAATGTATTGCTGTTCACACCGCTGCGGTAAGTTAAAGTTACAGAATTAAGTAGAAAATTAAGGCTCGGATGTTAAAGGTCATTAGCTCTAAAGACACGAAAAAATACACAAACACACAAAACTAATTTTCTTTCGTAAAAAAAGGGCCAACTAACTTAGTGCTATGAAACACAAACGCTGGGAATTTACTCCATTCTTGTCAAAAATGCAGTAACTGTCCAACTGAAGTATACGGGTTAGTGTTTCAACCAGCCCGATTTATTTGATTATTAACTTGAATGCACTTTTTAAAGCAATTCACTGAAGTATAAACGGCTGATGCTCTACTCAGCTCGAAGTATCTACGTATCCGACGTCAAAAAGTGAATTTCAATATGAGTCACTTCACTGCACGCAGCTACCGACATAATTGGGGAGAGTGGGGTAGCAAGGGGGGAGGGAGCATAACGGACACTACATAAAAGAATTAATTATTTCACATTTTTGCCAAACGTAATGCAATTTACAAGAAATAAAAATACTTAACATGTTTTGTGTAGTTTCATATCAAAAACATTCTATTAAATGTATTATAAGTATATGTATAATTGATTTTTGCTCGTGTGCTATTTCGAATGAGGTAAGTATTTTGTCTTTGATCTTAGGGGGTTGTTATAATATGACATTGATGATATAAATACAAAGAATACCTGCTTCATACAGATACCTGCCTATCGCCTTGCACCATATACTGAAAGACAGTGATTTACATATACGTGTGTGACATTTTACAGTGAAATTACAGTTCATGAATGGAACTCATAAGGAGGAATACACCCTTGCGGTGTGTTAATTGTGTATTTGTACATTTTATTTCAGATCCAAAATACACGATGTTGCATACTGTATTTGGTTGTTATTTGTATCTGCAGTATTCTCGGAGACATCGGAACGTCTACAGCATAGTCGTGCCCTCTCTCCCTTCCACCCTAAAATACGCTGCGGAATATTTTTTTCTTTACTCGGCAATAAATGTTGTTACGATATATGTTAGCAGTTTCGCACAGAATCCGTCTGATAATTTTGTGCCACTCTTTCATGGCAAATTACGAAGTTAAAGCTACCATAAAATAGTAATGTCTCACTTGGTCACTTGGAACAATTTACAGATATGCAACGGATGAAGGAACACTTCGCGGTGAGAAATGGGAGAATAATAATGGAACTACGGTAGAAACAATCTCATTTGTACTCGAGGCAAAATTTTGGGGAAAACTTCGAGCTCATGTCGCAGGTTAAAGAACGGTTTCCTAACCTTCGATTTAAATCATTGGGTCGAATGGATAACCTATCTGCTATAGGCTGTTCACGATAAAGTGAGCACTTTTTAAGGCCCTCATAACAGGCATTAAACACTAATAAATATGTTTTATTGCAGCCTCAGACATTAACTCTTGAGAATGGTGAAATCATACACCATGTTTATTAGTGACGTGACAATGCTGATATTAAAAAATGACTTAAATATAAAAACTGGCTTAAAAGAAAAATCTTCGAAGGCCTTAAAAAGTGCTCACTTTACCGTGAATGGCCTATACTCGGGGGTCCCGCCTTCCTGAATCGGTTTTATCCTTTTTTGGCCGGCAAGCAATGGAGCTATAAGGGTTATGCTCGAACGCGCTACTACAGCGACATCGTCGCTACGCGCACGACTCTGAATGGAGTGTAGTGTTCTCGTATTACCACGTGTACCTATGGGACTTTCAGCGGTAACTGTTTAATGTTATTGATAAAAAGAGTGTAGGAAAGTTCAATACACGATCCCATCGTAGTTTGGTTAGTATGTTTTAAGATACGTCAGTCTGGGAAAACCTTTTGTAACTATATTGGAGTGCTTCAAAATAATATTTACAGCATTCGTGTTAACTCTGACGTACCTACAATTCCATCACCGTTTTCTTGGATGTACACATCATCGGAAGCTGGGATGTACGTATCACCGGAAGATTGTTTTACTGCAGCAAAGGCAGTGGCAGAAATAACGCGCGAATGATACTCGGCGACAGGAAACCGCACTCGGGGACGCGAGCAAGTGAGAAGTGGCGAAGAGCTCTTTCACCTCTCGGGAGAAGAAATTACAAGAGGGCGGGTGAACCAAGCTGGAAAGACGCGGAATAATCGATGACCGGCGGGTCGCGAGGTTCGGCGCCGAGGCAGCTGGGGGAGGAGATGGCCTAAACACCGCTCGCGCCTCCCGCTTTAAATCACGGCGCGGCCGCCATCATTTTCACGAATCATTACGGGGTGGCGGGCGATCCGCCGTCACGAGATCAGGGCAACATCGCGGGGCGCGGTGCTTCAATCACGGCTAGGAGCAGGGGCCTCCCCCATCCCCCCAACCACGCCCAGGTTCGTCACTGCGATATCCACTTGTAGTCCATTCACCGTTACTTCGCTCTTTTTCTTTCAATAAAAACCTCTGAAAAATCACCCCGTATAACGTGGTGGCCGTTTCCTAAACACCATTTTATCACAAGCGTTTTATACCTGTGTTAACATAATTAGAACTTTTACTTATATTTTCTCTAGTAACTACAATAATTTACATAATAATTAACGCAAATAAAGACAGGAAGAAAACATTTTTGTAATTGTAAAGGGCTCTTTAACTTCCCTCGATTTTATGCTTGAAAGCTTAGCAGGGGAAGGTTTAGACTAACTTACTAACTAACATTAACACTCATACCTTGCCCGGGATTCGAACCCAGAGCCTCCCGCACCCCAGATCAGTGGCGCACCAACAGACTGCGCCACGCGAGGTCGGCAGGAAGAAAACAGATGCGTTGGTAATATCTGCTAAGAAATAGTTCGTAAGCAAAGAATTATTTGGGTACATTAAGTACGTACGAATGTGGTGTGCTGCTGTCCAATTGCTGTAAATTTCTAGACTCGGTTAAGTATGTTTGCACGAGGCGGAGGAATATACTGGAAAAATAACTTCAGAATGGCTTGAGAAAAGTTGTAATTAACCACGAATGGACTACATACACTCCACTCAAGTTATACTTTCGGGCTACTTGTAGGCTAGGTTCACGCTTGTACAGCGATTAATCAATTATTTACTCTAAAATCTGACAAGTCTTACGTTCGGGCAGCGCCTATCTATGGCACGGAAGATGCCTGTAAAGCTTTTGAAATCCTGCACATCCGAAGATGAGGTCCGGCTACATTTCCTAATTGCCTTTGATAGGAAGCTGAAAATCACGAGGAGAAATCCAGCTCGGTGCACTTGGTCTAGATCGAACCCACGATAACCCAAACGCAAGTCAGGTACGCGACTCCAGCCGATGTATCGTATAGACAATAGGTTCTCACAGACCTATTGTCATAATTTCAGATTCTGGCTGGCTCGGGAATATCGATTTAGGAAGCGAATGTAGAAAGAGGTATATAACGTGGAATGATTAGCATAACAAAAAATATGGCTTCTCTTTGATTTTATTAGTCGTGTAACTTTAATTATATTCCATTTGATTTGTTACTTTGCATTTGTCCACCAACGTGCACGAGTGTTAATGAGAAATAAGATTACGCGGGTAAATAATACTCGTTCGTACACGATGTTATGAATAATTCATAAATGTACCGTTGAGATCGGTCTGCTACAGAAGTATGGAAAGAATTGTGCTGGTCAGTGTAAACGACCAGGCACGACTCGATGTACGAACACGTTTAAACGGAAGCTGGAATTAAACAGCAGAGACATTGTTTGGTGATATCATCCATAAACGAAAAGCAAATAATTCACGCAAACTAAATTTTGTTGGCTGCGGTAAACTTTTCCTATGAACCCTACTTCTCCCCATAAAATAATTTACGTACGTGCCTGTCATTTTTCTTTTATTTATACAACACACTTTCACAAATCTATACCAGAAAATTCAACCACCTACTTAAGCCTCCTTTCTATGGCGTCAGTTTCAACCAGATATCCGGAGAACTTACTGCCTTTGCTGCACACCTATTTTTGGACAGATATTTTTCACTCCACTTCTATTGAATTTCAGATTAACGAAGTTGTTTACTTTACGTTGCAAAGAGACTATAGTCTTATTCCGAGTTCTATCCATATCTATTTCGAACACAAATATGATGCATTGTACAATATTGGGGCTTGCCTTACACACGCACGCACGTACGCACACACACACACGTACATAGAAACACCAAGTTCGAAAATGTTGTCCTCAAGTTCGTAAAATATTTTAAAACACGGCACGCGAACATGGTTCCTTAATTACGAATCAACAACACCCCCGACTCGCAAAAACTTTCAGGACAAGTTGTGTTCCAACGCACCTTAGTTCAGAACCACTTTCGTGATTGGCTCATTTGAATTGTTACGCGTCTTATCTGTCTACCCGTGAATCACGGACGGTCAGTACAGATGGATATTATTATTCTGATTAGCTCACTCACGTGACAGACTGTCTTCGCACAAACTAAGCGGCCAATCGTCAAATGATCTTCACGTTTGTACGTATGGTATTGAAGTCTAGCCTCCGCATAGAGCTTTTCTCAACAGAAAAGTGGTCTTAAGTATAGGCTGCTAACGGTAAAGTGAGCACCTTTGAGGCCCTAGTTACTTTCCTATCAGCCATTGTTTAACCTTCCGCCACTTTTTAAAATAAATTTTGTTATGAAAGTAATAAACACAATGTATGTATTTCATTGGACTCGAAAGTTAACGTCTAAGACTACAATAAAATATATTTATTGATTATTATTCCAAACGAGAGGGTTTCAACAAGTGTTCACTTTACCGTGAATAGCCTACAGTCGCATAATGCCTAGCTCACATTTAAGCCGATTACGCCAAACAAACAGAGCGGAAAACTAGGAAAGCCAATCAGATACCGTAACAGTTTCTCGCACGTGCCAAACCGAAAAGTTGAGCTCACGCAGAAATGTCTGCTCGTGAAACGCAGACTTTGCCGATATTTGCCAGAAGTCAGTCAGTTCATAGTACAGAACAGTTCAATGTATGTGTCTTTATAATGAAATACGTGCACACAAACTTTAGTTTTATATTCAACCCTTGCACTTAGTAAAAATGTCTGGAAACAAACCAGTAGGTATCACTGAATAGCAAAGTATTTCTGGCAATATAAAACAAAATTACAGTCCCTAGAAAATCTTTTAGTAAAAATTCGTGCTACAACTGAATTAATAAAGAAACATAGCAGAGTCTAGTTTGTTGTCCATTCCTTATTTTAGATTTAAACTCTTGGTATTACGAACGAAATAACGAAAGATGGTCGTAAACCGTCTGCAACTAAACAGCAAAATGGTAAAAGGGAAAAATCTGTTTATATATGAACACAACCATAGTTTCTGTCCGCGTTCGAGATTAAAATACCTGTATTTCTTTAGCGCGGGAGTTATCACGAAAATTCTGCGAAATAAATATTGGAATATTTCCAACATGAATGGTATTCGGTATAACTGGCTGATAGACAGGAAACTTCTTGCCCCTGGTAAAGAGGACGGAGAAACTTTCTACAAAAGCCAAATAATTTTCTGGGAAAATTCCACTGACACACGCCTCAGCAGTTTACGATCTAATTACATAGCAAATTTTTCATCAGTGAGTAGGGCAAGATCACACACCAGCTTTGCAGCTATGTGCAGAAGTGGACCAGAGGTTATTAGGGAACAATATAACTGTAAAGGCAGATCTCATCGCTTCTCACGAGCATGGACCGGACCCCCCTTCCCCACCAAGAGGTGAGTGTTCCCACATCAATCTAGTACTACTGCAAATTGTTGTCACTGCTACTGGCAAGATACCAGCCTTGTATACCATCCATGCCAGTGCGGGATTGCAAGAGAAGTTGTAAACTGTATTATCAACGTACACAGTTTCGACTGGACCAGTTGAGCCAACCAAGACAGCAGGCTTGAAGCTGGGTTTACAATAGAAAAATGAAGCGGTAAATTATGCTAAAAAAGTGAACAGAATAAACGAAAGTGCGTTATCTTATGTGTTAGTTTCCAATGGAACTTAGCAGTTAGTGTGCGTTGTTGGGATTTCCTAAAGCGTTAAAAGAAATTGTTAGGTAAATTTGATATCCCACTGAAACTTGTAAGGCGACGGCCGATCAGAACATAACAGTAGGTGTTGTTGGCAGATAACTGTTATTTATAGTAATATTAAGTATTTAAAAAATGTTAAAAAGGCGCCTGTGTGTGCACATGTTTACGATTATATTTATTCACAAAAATATGATCTGCATAAATATGATTGTTATACGAAGTTAGGTCAGAAACGAAAGTAAATACGACAGGCTTGTTGCCTGTCTCTATTGGCTGGAATTAAGAACTAAAACATTATATTAGAAGCTCAAAATACAGAAGACGTGTTTCCTTACGCCCGATAAGCGCGTAATGCATAATTTTTTAAATAGTAAACCCAGCTTTAGCATCGGCCTCTAATATGCAGTTTGGACTGTATGTTGCCGCGGGATTGGCTGTGACAATATCAGTGGTAGTTCCTTGCTCCTCTCCTACCCAACTACTCTCTACAACTTATTTACATTAAGCTGCGCGACGTCACGAAGGGCGGAGCATCAGTAAATTATCCTACGTCCATTGTTCCATAAGAGGCAAAAAATTATTTTTTTGTTATATTAGCCTATACTGTGTTTTGCAGGCTACTTGCGTGGACATGCCCACGTATTTGTATTGGTAACAATAAATCTAAGGCAAAAAACCAGTACACCCATGGTATAAAAAGCGTCCTAAGGGCAGTAAACACGCCCTTGAAAAAGGCACATAAAAACACGGTTACTGAACATTTAACAAAGAGTACTTACAACTGAAGAATGTGTAAATCCACAAATGCATGCAAAATGATTTTTCATAGAATTTCGAGATGCCGAATGTTTATTGACTATCCTATCACGAATTGTCAACCAAAACATTCGTATGAACAAGAAGGATGTGTCTGATTCCCCTAAACCCCTATTATGCAATGATTTTGCTGACTTCGAACTTCACGTACGAAAGATAACTACTCAAAACACATATTTTTTAATGTGAACGCGTTAGCAAAAAACCTGTCGATAAAAAAAACATCACGAAATTGTATGCAAAATCAGAGTTGAAACTCATATTTCTTCTACGAAATAATCCGTTGACAGAGAGAGAAGTTACAGCGGTTGCGCCTTTTTGTCCATTTAAACATTTAGGAATTCATCGTTCCATCTATATACTTTTTTTTTTGTAAGAAGTTCAATACCCTCGTCTTTCTACTGCACTTTCAAGTGCTTGTGTCGCTCTGAGGAAGCACCTTTGACCATGAGTCGTATATATGTTTTCACCTTTCTTTTTTCAAGGGGCCGCGATGGTGCAGTGGTCAGAACACTCGCCCCAAACTAGGCGTACAGGGTTCGATTCCCGGCGGAGTCGCTCCCGGATTTTTCGATGTGTAGGAATCGTGCCGGACGATACCGCTAGTCGGGGATCTCCCACTTCCTTCGCCCTTGCAACTATACTCACCTCACTTCACCCTCATCGGCTCTCAAGATGTCGACGTTAAAAGCTGCCAAAATCTCTCCACTCCACTCTTTTATTTAGTTTCTTTCGTGACGAATATGGGGACGGTGTTTGCCCATGTAATTACGAAACAACCTCTGTCTAGGATGTATATGTGTATATACAGGATGATTCGCAATTAGACCGACAAACTTTGGGAGGTGATTTTTCATGAAAAAGTAAAAGGAAAACATATGTGACACTTTATACCTACACGCAATATTAAGGGAAGCACGAGCCCTTAAAAAAACTATGTTTTAAACAGTATTTCTGCAAAATATCGCTAACGAAGTAAAATACAATGACAACTCTAGGAACATTATTGTATGTTATCGGGACTTTCTACGTAAGGACCGATATTTTGCACAAAAACGGCTTAAAATCTCGTTTATTTAAGGGCTCATGCCTCTCTTAATAGTCGGTTTAGGTATAAAGTATCATATATATGGCTTCCTTTTATTTTTTATGAAGAATCACCTACCGAAGTTTGTCGGTCTAATTAGGAATCATCCTATATATATATATAGACACACGTACATATAAACCCGGGTGAAGAAACAGACATTCAATGCGCGTGCATTTAAACGCGCAAAGGGAGAGAGCGCTCACAACCTTGCAGCACATAATAGTGAAACGATATCGTCTGCTTTGCGATACTGACCCGAACCAAGCCGCGTGCGGAGAGACAAGGAAACGAGTTCAATTTGGTCGGCGTTTATGGAAAAACTGCTAATGTTTTTAATTTTCGATTTCAATAGACACGAAGCTGAGTTCACTACGGAAAAGCAGTTCGCATTCCTATTTCGTAAGTCTCTTATTAGTTTAAAACATGTCATTACTTCCTGCGGATACACCATAATTCTATCGGTGTTCACGTTATTACATTGTAAATCACTAACCAACATACATAAATACTCTAACTTGAACAAGATGCCCTTGAGATTTACGGACAGCTTTCTATTAGTAACGATTTACTTTTGAAATCTGATATACCTAACTATACTTACCGGGAAACAAAACCAAGTAAAAAGAAAAATCCAATAAAAATGACAAATTACTTTTCTTACTTTGGCAGTATTACCGTCAAGTAAAAAGCTACACTTGTACCTTGTACTTAATCTGACAGCCACCATCAAACTAATTATCCAGTTCGTCGGCTTGCGTAAGACATTAATTACTGTATTTAAAAAATTACGTGCAAGCACTTTCATATCATCGCGCTTCATTAATTTTTTTATGACAAGATTCCGTTGGCCTTGAGATCCTGTTCGCTATTTCATACTCGCATTTAAAGACAAGTACGCTATACCTACCACTTCACAGCATGTCGATGTTCAATTTTCAGGTTGCTTAACTAATGAGCACGTGTCGAATACGCTCGTGGAAATTGTGCAAACTGTGGACGGACGGAATTCTTCGAAGTAATCACGGAATCACACGGCTAGTTAGACTTTGATTGCAAATTACCGTAACGCCGATTATTATCCCGATACGATTTCAACGTGTCACGCGTTTAAACGTACTTCAGTGGCCGTGATTCATTAGCCGTACTCAAATGGCGCAATCAGCAAAATGGATTAGCCAGTACTATGATTTGTTTGCGATAAAAATCAGGTCCCAGTCTGCTTGAATGATTGCTCCGAAGAACTCTGCACGTTAGTGCAATATGGTCGTCTATGTAGCAGAAGAATGCCATAAGACAAACAAATCCTGCGCAAAAAAGTGCTCTGGATTTAATTAATCAGCTGCCCAACAAGCTATGAGCAAGCCCCGATGACAAGTTTCACAATCGCTTACTTAAGAGACCCATAGTGTCTTATTGGAAGCAAGCAGCTGCCTCTCTTCTATTTAAAAAATATTATAATAAAATTTAATGGAAATATTTTTTTTCAGGACAAAAATGAGTCGACATTTTGTCGCCAATTCATAAATTTGGCTATTGAAACATTAATGTGGTCACTGAAAGTGTCTAAAGTCCGCTAAAATCGCTGTAAGTAGGCCTTTGTTAACGATATTGATTGTTCTACGAAACAGTGTTCTTATGGAGACTTTTCTGAAGAGGTTGCTGCGTAAAAACCCTACAGTCACCGCTCGAAATTGTCAGTAAATAGAATACGCGCAAAGCTTGTTTATGCGCTATTTTCCAATACCGTCGCAACGCTCCCTTACGGCCAGACGCAACCTTAAGATGTTAAAAATGTTTACCAGGGAGTCCCTTTAAAGGGATTGATTTCCGTCACTGTGGAATTTCTACATTTTTCAGTACAGCCATGAAATTACACTCTTGATGTACAGTTTGAATGACGAGGGGCGGGGAATTGCTTAGTACGTTTTATAAAGTAAGTATTTTTTTGACAATAACCCATTTGATTGCCGAAACACGTAACTACGTATTTCTCCTCGACAGTCAAAAGTAGGGAGATAACCTAGCCAGAGAATGTGTACCAATTTGACATTTTGGGAGGCTGTTACTTAACGATCTGGCGGACTAAAAAAGTTGACATGCCTTCTAAAATAAAAGGCACAAAAAAAAACAACAATAAATCTAAAAACAAGGAATCAGTGAGTTCATCTTCCAAAATTGCGAGCGTCTCCAACCAAAATGACCACACAATACACGGACATCGCTTTGTAAATCAACTTAGGGTTTCTTTAGCCTTCCACAATTAACTTTTCGAAGCCCTAAGGAATAAGCCACACAGAACTGACGTAAATTAGGAAGAAAATAGAAAGACATAGGGCACAAAATTCAAATTACCTCTAATGATAATAAGGTGGGGGATGAAGAGGAGTAAACCACTTCAAAAATTGGAATACTTTTTCATTGAGTTAACGTTAGTATAACCAACTATAATTTAACGTTAATAAAATCTCTGGAAACCCCGCTGCTAAAATCTTTTGTACTGCTGCAAAATTATTAGGTTTGTCTTTCATCGTACATAATTAAGAAGTTGAGATATTTTTCTTATGTTCTAGAAAACAACTGTGATGAATGTAATACGAAGTGCAAAATACTGACCAAGTATGTTCATGGGGGGGGGGGGGACAGTACCTACTGTTTTAGCAGTGAGACTCGAAAGTGCAACACGCTTGAAAGTACAATTCCGAGCCGTTAACAACACAGCCAACTTGTCCTGCAGCAGTTAAACATCTGGCTGAAAAATAAACGTCTGTATTGACTTAAACAAAAATATCGTAATGTGACGTCTTGAGAAGAATTGCGGGTGGTCATTTCGAGAATTACTGCAATTTAGGACGGCACTAAAAATCTACACGCAGATAATCGCACATTTGCACAGTTGCAGTTTTATAATTGCAGACTATAGAGTTTTATGAACGTACGTCAGAAGGACAGTTACTGGCATTACATACCTGCAAAATCTTAACACAGCCCGTTCTAATGGCTACACAAATTAATGAGGGGAAATACACTCAGTTGCATGACCACCTAAGTATATTTTTCAAACGAAAATAAGGTAAAAGTGGAGAGAGACAGAGAAAGAGAGGAAGGGAAGAGAGAGTTATATATATATATATATATATATATATATATATATATATATATATATATATATATATATATATATATATATATATAATACAAGATATTTTGTTGGCAGCATTAATTTATTTTCACCCAACCAGAAGGTTTTGTTTATTCAAACATGCATTTTGTTAGATGAACAGAATTAATTTTGTTGCTATTCGAGTTTTGTTTACTCGACAAAATATTTTGTTGGGGCATGCAGCTAAATATATATTGGCCCTATACAAAAGGAATATTTAGTTGGCTGGAACAAAACTCTCACTTAGTGAAGGATGCATCCTAACCACTCAGTCGAGTTACGGGATCGATTGCCGAATAAGCTGAGGAAGTGTGCCGTTTTTAAATGTAAGCTAAGTTTAGTGCGTAATCTGGCGACAATACATTACGTTACTGGCCCTTCAATTCTTTCTAGACGCTGTTAACTACGTAAATATGTCACTATTTTCTTCTTGTACAACGACTGGATGTATCCATTCGAAACCGGAGGGCCCACAGAGGTACAGACGCCATCCCTGCCATCCCTGCCCCCCCCCCCCCGACAACACTTATTCCTTTGTGGATTACACAAATGGTTGCAAAGTAAATAAAAACACAATTTCAGTACATTATAAAACATTTTAATGTAAACAATTATAGGATCCATACGCTATAACTAACACTAAGGTATACGTTTAAGGCAGAGGAATAATTGCTCTAGTTTATTCAAAAAGGAATTTTTTTTTTTTTAAGTACGTTTTCACTGGGCAAGAACGTGAGATGCTCTGTATGTGAAACAACTTACCGCTCGGTTTATAAGGCACGCACTCTCACACCAGGAACTGATACAAGCAAAGAAATGCACAAGGTTACATACAACCCACTACAGTAAAATATCGCATGGAAGAGAGAAAGCAGCGACAGTCTGCATACAGCTAGATAGGCTACCAGCACATTTAGCAGTGAGACCTTGTCACGGAAAGACCACTATTTAAAACATACCGTTTGTAATATGGTGTGACAACAATTATCATTCAGTGTTACTATTTACAAACGATTTGAAATCGTGTAGGCCTGTCATTAGCAGTCCTATGGAAAATAATACATTTTTTCTAACAGAAATATTTTAATATTAATGTGCCCCCCCCCCCCCCCAACTTTCGAAAATACATGCCGGCTCTCCTAACAGTCTGAACTTGGAACCGCAGTTGTTAAAAACCCTATTTTATAGTCATAAGTGATGTTACTGATCAGTCCTGTCATTCGCCTTCCCATAATGCAGGTTCATAAGCGGGCGCTCTCACATGAAGTTCCATATTTCTGGAAGTCTCACGACCACCCAGGTTTAGTAAGATTAAGTTAGGTTAGATTAGGTTAGGTGGGTTAGATTGTTGTAATCAAAGGTTTCACTAATAATTTACACACCAAATACACAAGAGAAATTTGGTTAAAATTTCAATATATTTTATCATTAAAGTTAAAAATTTAAAGTTACATTGCAAAAATAGTAGTCAATCATATTATAATTACATACACTTATACACATACCAATACACACCAAATTTGACAATAGTATGGACCACCACCTAATTTAAGTTCATACCTATAACGTCGCACTATTTTGAAAGCCTAGTTTTAGTAACATTTTTCATGGGAAATGGATTTGGGGCACAGTGGTTGCATGCGCTACTGTTGTTTTGTAATAAGGTTAATAGAGAAAATTAATTCAAAATAATTTCGAGCTAGAAATGTATTTACTTACTTACCCCAACTAACACCATGTTTGAAGCAGATGAAACTTACTCTGTGGTTAATACGAGAATGGACTTCGGATTTCTCCAGCAACAGATTTTATTTGGCTCAACTTTCTTGGAAATTGCAATTATTTTCAATCAAAATATCCAGATTATAAGGAAGCAAAACGCATGGCTAGTTTTGAGCATAATGACCAGCATATCGAAATAAATTTAACATATCCGTACTGATTTACATCCAAATATTTCTTTCACTCATTACTTGAACATCACGTGCTGAGTGTCGGAGTGTTGCAACGAGTACAGCCGCACCGTGGCTAATTAAAGGCACACTTCAGCTTTAATATGGAGCCAATAGACTATTCACAGTAAAGTGAACACTTTTCGAAGCCCTCTCATTTGGAATAATAGTCAATAGATATATTTTATTGTAGTCCTACACGTTAACTTTCGAGTCCCGTGAAATATATGCACTGTGCTTATTACTTACATGGCAATATTTATTTTAGAAAAGTGGAAGGATAAAAAGTGGCTAATAGGAGAATAGTAACTTGACTCTCGAAAGTACCCACTTTACCGTGAACAGCCTATAGGTAAGCATCACCGCGTGAAATTGAAATGTGCCGTTTCCCAAGAAGCAAAGTCCAGTATGCCAAATTACGCGACCAACCAGCTGTATTAGAAAAAATAAAAAATAAAGTAACACACGCACGTTACAATACGGCACACGCCTCGAGAATTGCAATTATTATAAATATTTAATTGGACAACTCCAGACCTGTGCGCTTTGACGCCATCCGTTGTTCACAAATACCAGTCAGTCCTCCGAAGCACCGGAAACAAACTACACCACTCAATTCATGATACAACGAAAACACTTGAGGCAAGTAACTTATATACGAGTGTATTTATTTTCAATATACTATAACCTAATATTCTTTGGTAGAATTTAAAATCGATTTTATGTAGGCAATTGCCGACCTATCTAGCAGAGATCGCTACAGCGTCAAATTTTGAACCATGAGTCACTGGTTGAAAATCCCAGGCATGCGACGAATGTGTGTCGTTCTTATATGTAACTCTCGGTTAACTTAATCATTGAAATTCACCTCCCCTTCCAAGTTTAGTCTCCGAGCACAACGGGGGTAAGCCGAGAGTTAGTAATGATAATTAAATACTTATGACAGCTGAAAAAAAGCGTGCAAACTACGATCTTCAAGAAAAAAAATAGCCTACGACCATAAACATAACCACCAAAAAAAGAGTACCTCTAGATAAACATGACCAATACTATAAATTAGCGTTGCTATTTGCTGTTCACGGTAAAGTGAGAACCCTGCTAAATTTTTTTTCTTTCGGCCAATTTCTATCTTTCTGCCACTTTTTAATATAAACCTTGACACGTGTCTAACAAACACGGCGTATACATTTCATCACTCTCAAATGTGTGAGGCTGCAATAAAATATATTTATTAGTGGTAAATTGCTGTTGTGTTGGCCTTAAAAAAGTGCTCACTTTACCGTGAATAGCCTAATAACGTGCATATATCACCTTTCCAATGTTAGATGTGTTGTGTTAACCTGAAAGATAGCGTGAACTCACGCCTATATTGTTACAGATTGATAAAAGAGTACCAAAGGGTAACTGAATCAAGGTTGGAATTTCTAGTCTTTACGTTGCGCATTCTGTTACGCTGTCTTCCTGTTGGAGCAACTCTTTGTTGAGATTGACAGTGATCACCAAACTGTTAGAAATTTCTGTAGATTTACGGAAACTTTTACGGAGATTTAGAGTTAGTTTGCAGAAAGGCATTGCGTAACGACAAATAACGAAATTGAGCTCTGAATATCAAATATGGAAGCTCGTCGTATTCTAATGGCTTCGATTTCGAGACACGAACAATGCAGGGCTTTTTGTCCCCCGGTTTCAGCAGGGGACGGCTTACAGACTAACTTAAAACCTAACTTAAATTACTAACCATGCCTTGCCCGGAATTCGAACCCAGAGCCTTCCGAACCACAAATCGGTGGCGCACCTACAGACTGCGCCACGAGAGGTCGGCTCAGGTGATACATGAAGCGTATAAAAGTCCCATCTTCGCAATACAACTTCATGTAAAATAGTGAGTGGCGAATCACTCAAGGAGTGCCAATTCATCGATTCTTGCTCAAATTTCGCTACAGGACACAACCTTCCGTATACACAGTTAAACAAGCACATAACGAAAATAAAACAATATCTAAGTAACCTCGTTTTATAAACAGCAAATATAGCAAGCGCTCAACGTGGCTTGAAACGTTCAAGTAAGATCCATATTTAGAAAATACTTAGTGTAAATGTGTGGTAGGTGAGTCGTTCGAGTAACAGATTGTTAATTGTTTGATTCGTGTTCAAATCCCACTACAGCAATAATTATTTTAACCTTGTTTTAATTTAGATGTCATGCACAGTGAAACACGTTACGAAAATCAAAATATTTTTCTTACCCGTGTTTGTAAACTTGAAATAAAAAAATCTCACACACACTAGCACGACTACAGACTAAGAGGTACACGCGTAATTCCATATAAACTTCGTGTTTACAACATAACGTCTTGTAAGGCGTGGTAGGTGAGTGGATAATGTGTTCGACTACAAAAATGTTTTTCAGAGTTCAAATCCCACCACCGGAAAAATTTTTTAAAATATATTTTTATAGTAATTTTTTATCAGCCAAAGCACAGGGCGGAACCAAATATGGACATTTATTTCACTCCGGGCTTTGTTGTAAAAGTATTTGATTTCAAATAGCACCACAGAGAATATTTGTCTCCTAAGAAATGACACACAGCGACTTACCACTTAATTCAATGTCAATTCGAGAATACATGCATGACCGCAATATTTTGTGTCCATGGCGCACACAATTTAAAAGGCGCGTGAAATGTAAATTTATGAGCAATTAATATTAACATCGGCGAGATTAACCAAACAAAATACGAGTTCCTGTCGAGTACCACGGGATATGGGGGTACAATTTTAGCAGTGTAACTAGAAATAATTACGTTGTTAACAATTAACGGTATCAATACACTATGCTATTTCCATCCGCTAAAATTAAGCGGAATTCGAACCACACTGAGTGCTTTGGAATGAATAAACATGGCAAAGCAATTAAAGCCTCGCGGCTATTGGGGTCATAGTCGGTTTCAGTTGGCACAGTCAGTGTTCAATAGAGAAGCAGAAACTGCACTTGATGCCCGTGTACAGCCGAAGTATCGAATTTAGAGTATTTTCCCATAATGAGGAATTTCTTAAAGTGAAAATGGCACCAATGAATGTATTCATTTTTTCGCCCCCAAACCATACGAATTTACCAACGCGCGCAATTAATTGCACCTCTTCGAGCGTCACATTTTCGCGATACCCTGTTCAATACGTTCTGGCCAAATTGGATTATTTCCCCCGTCATAGTGGGCGCTACAGATTGGGGTTTATTTTCGAGGTGCTCCTGTTTGCTTCCTCGTATTCCTTCCGCCGCTACTATATACCCAACTCTCATACACTAGCGCCTTCTCCCGACTGGCGTGCTTGACTGGCATTCCAAAGCCTTGCCAGAGATTAAAACCGCCAATGACAAAGTCAATCAAATTCTCTGACTGACTGAACGGTTTACAATTAAGACTGCGGCAGAAAATTATTCCAAAGGTAGTTTGCAATTTTCAGAAGCTTCTATTTAACTTCACTTGTTTGTATGTACGGTAGGTGTCTGTCCGGAGCCCACAGAATCATTAGCAATCACTATGTATTTGGTGGAAAAGTTGTCGATTACTGGTGGCGTGTAGAGTTTCAGCACCGGGGAAATCCTCATTTACACATATTTGTGTGGGTAAAAGACCATACAAATTTTGAAACACAAGGAGGAGTTCAAATGATCGACCGCGTGAGTGTATGTGAAATACCATTTGAAGATTTCGATCTGCGTGGGCTCGAATTGAAATGTCAAATACATCGACATACACACACGTGTAATACGAATAATTAATATTCAGCATGCTGGTTCAACTTGCCGCGAAAAGAGTGCACTGAAACTTGCCTGACGCAAGCGGAACCGATGACGGCCGAGTTTGTGAACGTATAAATAGTCTACTATATAATAATAAGAATTGGTGAGACTAAAAGAGAAAAATAAATACACTGAAAAAACCTTTTAAAACCCACGAACTAAAAAGATAAAAATATTTATAGCAGTAGTTACAGAATTTGGAGAACTTTTAAGACGTGGTTGAATATCCGTAATAAACTTTACTACAATTTAGTATGTAAAAGCTTGGCGCGAATAGTCAAGAGCCTTACGCAAGATATGTGCTTACTACGCTTATGCAACTGAGGTATACGTTCTAAATTGCGCCAAGCTTTTATATAGTAAATATAAATTTATACAAAAATATTAATGTGTGGTAAAGTTTATTACGACTGTTCGACCACGTCGTACAAGTTATACAAATTCTGTAACTACTCCTATAATTATTTTTATCTTTTTAGTTCATTTATAATTAAAAGCTTGGTTTTTTACCGGCAATTACGTTCGAACACGATAATCTAAATTATACGATGCATTCTTTAATACTTTATTATATTTAAATGCTCTGTGCGCATGCCAAGAGCATATTTTCTTGTAGCTTGGAAATGTTTCGTTTCGGGCTAAAAACTAATTACGTTAACAAATGTTCAAGAGGGCGAATGCAGCAGGTCGGCCTGGAGTGTATATTTGTTGCTGAAAAACCTACCGAAGGGAGAAAACCTTTACTAAGCAAAACAGAAAATAGTGGTGATTAAAACCCTTAACTCTTAGTGGAAAAAATTTCAGAGTACCAATAGGTATAACTAAAATAAATATTATTCTTATATATGGAAGCGAACCGGGAGGGAGGAGGGAGAGTAATTATGACAACTAACAGTTAATGACGCACGCGTGCGCGCTTACTAAGTAATACAAGCTGCCACCTTGGAATGGACAGATCACAGTTAAGTCCCGGGTTCGATTCAGGTCGGGTGCGATGTAAGTAGTTTTCTCATGTGGTTTGCCGACAGCAAGTCAGGGACTTGTCAGTGCAATTTCTTACTAGGAACTCCACTAATACGTCTCATAATTTAAACCAAGTATTAATTAGTCATAGTCCGAACAAGGAAATCATCAGTATATAGATTATTTAAAAACAGTATTCACAGGAATCCTGGTCTAGTAATTTTCCGTGTCATTTGTCCGCGTTTTACGATAACTCTGAATTACACCTACTGCGTGTATGTGAGAGAGTGGCTGGCAGGCTGGCTCTAAGTACGATTCATTACTGGATTCTGTGCCTTATTATCTAACGTCCAGAAAATACACTTTTTAATGCGCTGTTTAAAATGTTTTCTTCCATTTTACGCAAAAGTTTTCCGTTCTTTAAAATAAAAAATATATATATATAAAAACACGCGCACAAACACCTGTTACAGTGTACAATGTGTTAAAATATTTCACACTTCAGCGAGATTTGAACCCGGGTCACAAGATGTTTGTTGACTTATTCCGACGAAGGGCGACTCAGACGGACGCACACAAATACACCCCCAGCCTTACCCGGGACTTGAACCCATGTTTCTATTGCAGTCGCATACGCAACTTCGTAAATTTATAATAAAATTTTTGTATTTTACATGTTGTTGAAATATTACAGACGCTTAATGTTTGAAGGATTAGGTCTCAATGGCAACGATATCCTAGCTGACGCAGAAACTATAATTTTTTTATTTTACATGTTGTTGAAATATTACAGACGCTTAATGTTTGAAGGATTAGGTCTCAATGGCAACGATATCCTAGCTGACGCAGAAACTATAATTTTTGTATTTTACATGTTGTTGAAATATTACAGACGCTTAATGTTTGAAGGATTAGGTCTCAATGGCAACGATATCCTAGCTGACGCAGAAACTATAATTTTTTTTTTTTTTGTTACAAAGGGGAACGTAGCATCGTGCACATTCGGCAATGTTTGTTCCGAAACCCGAAGCTGTAGGAAACACGGACTTTCCGAATTTTGTATTTACGGAGCTCCAGCTCCATTTTCCGTCGTCACAGACTGTGTTTACAGAGGCCTTTACCTACTGTAGATTTCGGTAAAAATTTCCCGATTTTAAGGAAATTTTCAACCGTGTATGTTTGTACTGTTATAAGAATTCAGTTCGCTCAACGTTCGCTTTGTCTTTCTAGTTCGTTTGGCTGACAATAACAACGTTTAACATAAATGCAAGATAAGTAGGGCCGGCGTTTTCGTTTGCAACCAACCGGCCTCATCACTTAGAAAGCCGGGTGCGCTCCAGGCGGGGAAAACGTGCAATTTCCGCTCATTCTCACGCAGTTCACAGCTATCTCCGCTAGCGAGCAATCGAATGATAGGGTATGCGAGCGGATCAGCATTGTTGCACAACTCTCCACAAAGGCGGAGTATCTGGTGTGCACACTAACACTGTACCACGGAGGTTGGGACGCAGGCGGTGTAGTGACGTCACGGCTACACCACACCTCCTCGGGCCTCAACACTCCTCGTACTTATAGGCTGTTCGCGGTAAAATGAGCACTTTTGAAAGCCCTTCTTAAGATCTACGTGTGTGTACGTTGTGTATTATTCCGCCTTAAGTAAAATTAACATTGCCATGGGCCTCGTAACTTTATTCACGCGTCGGTCAAGCGAAACTGAAATAATTCTCAAAGCAAATATTTTACAAATATTTTCGTTTTCATACGTCGATGGAAAAAAAAAAAAAAAAAAAAAAAAAAAAAAAACGTTATCACAAATGGTGACCCAACACGTTTTATTCGATGCTAAGTATGGAACTATTTTCTTCCCATCGTTACCAACTTTACAGGGCGCATGCCACTTAGTGTGCCCGTTTAAATATATGCAGGCACGGGGCAGTGACTTTCTTCTAAGATTGATTACAAAAGTGCTCACTTTATCGTGAATAGTCTTTAGCAATGTATAACAATAAAAATTATTCACTTTAATTTAGGACGTACCCAGAGAGCCAGTGTACTTAACACCAGGGCATTACTAAATGACAAGTGGCCGCGGAGGTGTAGTGGTCAGACTACTCTTCTCCCATCTAGGCGAACCGAGATCGGTTCCCGGCAGGGTTTCTCCCCGATTTTCGCATGCGGGAATCGTGCCGGAGTGTACGATTCGCAGGCAGGCACATACGATGCGTACAAATTAAGCTGCCGCCTAGTGTGGAGTATGTTTGCGTGTGTGTGAGGCAAAATCGATGAAGCACTAGGGGCGACGCCGATCGGCGCATGTAAAGCGATATTGCCTTTACGAGCAAAGTTGTGGACTCACGTGCAGTGTTTTAGTCGTACCGCTAGAACTATGGGACTCTTTAAGTTGTGGCGCCATCACTTTACTGGACGCGACACTGTGGCAAAGTCCAACGCACCCCGTATATCCCAGTTTCACATGAATCCGGTTCGCATATTTTGAGAAATTGCTGTTTAAAAACAGCCGCCTTCAGTCGTGTCGGTGGGTTTTAAAATAATATGTCCAATAGGCAAGGTAGGCGGCCGCCTTAAGACCATCCGATCACAAAAATTATCGGAGTTTAAGAGTTTCGGAGGACAGCGAATTTTCTCACGAAAAATGGGTGTCCCTAATTATAAAGTCTATATGTAAAGGAATGGAAATCTCCAAAGTCTAGTATTAAGAAAGTGCACCGCTATTTGCCATCATGAATCAGGACCGGAAACGACATTCAAAAATAAACTAGTAGCATTTGCATTCCTTCATGCTTCTTTTTTCATACCTATGTTTGTCATCATCTCACGAAAGCCCAAAGGGTTCTTAGGAATATATTTCGGTCACCTATCACACAAAATGGCGACGCTTCGAATCACGGGTGGAGTGCAGTGGCGTAAGACCTAGGGTTGGCGGGGATATGCTATACATTTCCTCTTAAGGAAGCTAGAATGAGAATAACTGTTTTTGCTCATGGAGATGCGTTGATATATTGTATACAATATCTTATATGTTGTTATAGCGTATTTCCGATACTTATAACATACACCTTCGCTTCTGGGTTAGAGATTTTTCTCTGTCATTTATGCATGGGTCGTGATGGCTGAGCGGTTATAAAGGCTCAATCCCCGGCCGGTCCACTCCAGATTTTCACAAGTGGAAATCGTGCCAGACGATGCCGCTAGTCGGCGAGTTTTCTCGGTGAACTCCCGTTTCCCCGCCCTTTCATTCCGGCGCTGCTCCACACTCACCTCACTTCACCCCCCATCGGCTCTCAAGACCTCGATGATAAGAGCCGCCCAAATTTCTTCACACACTCACTCTTATCATTTATGTAGCATGTAATTCAGGTTTTGATCGCACTGAAATAAAATATGCACGAGAAGCGAAAAAGTCACAAGCCGAGCGCCTAAGGGAGTGGCTCATGCAGGGGTAGTATTCGCCACTCGGTAGAGCTGGAAACGAGGCCCTGCAATCGACTATACTTGTGGCAGCTGCGGGATACGCGGTGAGGCACGCAACGACAGGCATTCCCCGCCGACTTCTACACGCTATTAATAAGACGCAAGACCGATTCCTCGCGATGCATGAGCTCACGAAACACCGCACCAGCAGGCAGAAAGAAAGGAAGAAATTATTACCGACAAGCACACACGTGCATGCGCGCGGACGATGGTAGAGTAGGTGAGGGGGTGCGGGGCAGGAATGGAAGAAATGATATAAAACTCAGCTGCAAACGTGTAATTTTACATCACGAACCGAAATTTACATACTAGAATTTTTAAGAAGTTATCATTTTACCAAATTATATATATAGCCACTCACAGGCCTACCGCGGCTCCGAGCTTCCAGCGTAATTTTTATTAAGATGGAGGCCGACTCGGCGCTGGTTGGCTAGCGATGTGCGAGGCGGGGTCGGTGGCCGGGAAAGGGGAGTGAAGGGGAGGGAGAGAGGAATTGAAATTAAATAAGCACCTGGTGCGGGACGAGAATTCCGCCGCATGAGAATAACACGCCCGGGGAAGGATTCTCGCTGTGAAGGCCGTGGGAGGAGCAACGGTCGGAACACCGTCCATCGTCCACAACGTCCACCAGAAAGGATAACGCGAAGGTGGCGAGCGATGACTCTCGACAGGAGGACCTCCTGCGAATTTCCCTTCCGGAGATCACGGTCGGTTTGGAGACGCCGGCTACCTGGAATTACACTCATTTGCAAAAAAAAAAAAACTGTCACCCTGATGGTACCATCGCCCGGGCACGTAAGTGGGGTACACAGGCACAGGACGTGGTAGCATGTGTACAGAAAATATTAAAGTAATGTACAACCAACAGAGGACCAACACTTGCAGTATTCACTTAGTATGGTGCTGTTCCACCCGTAGCGCGGCAACCGGCAGCGATATGGCCGGACATAGAGGCATGACAGACGTCGGGCGTTCTCCTGAGGAAGATACTGCTACAGCGAGCGCGACTGACCCTCCAAATCCACAGTAGTTGCCGACCGATCTGGTTCCAATGTTCACGATTGGCGAGAGGTCTGGGGATCTTGCTGGCCAAGGAAGCATGTTAATATCACGAAGGCTGGCTAGAGATACCCGCATTGTGTGAGGTTGGGCATTATTCTGCTGGAAAATGGGGTTGTCAGGCTGCAGGTATCAGAAAGGTACCAGGAAGTATCGCCACGCCGTAAGGGTTCCTTCAATCACCACCAGTGGGTACAGGAATACTAGGAAATGGCACCCCACACGATGACACGATTACACCTCTCGTTGGGGCAGTGTGCCGCTGTACAATGAAGCGTGGATCACGGCGCTGGCCAAGACCTCTTCCAGACTCGAATTCGGCGGTCGTCTGAATCCAGACAGAACCGTGATTCGTCGCTGAACACCATTCGTCCTCAAGCTACCATGTTGCCCGTCCCCGGCAGACGGTCACTCACACGTGCTCGGCTATACTCAGCAGTGGTAGCTGGTAACTTTTGAAACTGGGAGGGCTGTAGCAATCCTAACTCATATCATTACAAATATCATTTTTTAAATAGGCACAGTGATAAATATATTGCGTACGACAGGCTTAAGTAAATGTAGCCTATGTAGCTAAATACAAAAAATGTGTGTGGTTGTTTGAAGAAAAATGTATCATCGCCCGATTTGTAATGATTAACATGCTGTGGCCGCTGGTTCAGATCTAATCACTACCAACAGGCATGCATTTGTTTTAAGTTTGTTTGGGTTATATGCCATCCAAACCAGTACCTAATAATACCAATTCTAACATACTAGCGATAATAATAATCTAAATATACTAAAACAAATATTTTTAAAACCAAATACTAACTTGCATAGCCTAGAGTACATACAAAATCCATGTCAAATTTTAATTAGAGGATGAAAGTGGCATATCTTAATTAATATATTTATTTTAAAAAAATCCATTCGTCAACCTGTACGCGCTATCTAACTGGCAATGAATGTTCACCTTACCAAGCAATGAAAATTTTATGGCATTTTTTATATGTTGCGAACATGATTTATGTCTTATTAACTTTCTCTTCCAAATGTTTTAAATCTTTTACCCCATTGACAGTCCACGCAAGATTATTATGTTCCATTAGCAAAAAAACATTAAACAAAACAACACATTTCCAACTTCACAACCGCATAGCCAGTCCGCGAAATTGTATGTACTTACGTCGAATTTTCTCGTATACCAACCATTTACTACCTTGGCTTTGTTGTTGAAGTATATTTAACTATGGCCTTGCTGGTCCCAGATTCTGTAGCTCTAATTTGTTCTCGTAATTGAAAATCTTTGTCGTAATAAGGTTTAAATTGTTACTCGCCAAATGATCAATTATTTACGAGCTTACACAACACGACATTAACAACAATTCAACCCTGATTCTGACCGATGCTCATAGCTCATCATTAATTATCAACAAACTTATTCAGAGTATTACGCACTATATTTGAAGCTCACGCGAGTTTGAACGATGTCTATAAATAAAAAATATTCAAAATAAATACAAGCATTATTAAGAAATGTGTTTAACAACTGCAAAAGAGTGGAGCGCGAAAGTGTGCTTACAAAACGTAGTTTTGTTAGCTTTGTCAAGTTCCAGGAAACCACTTTTTTTGTTTGAGCAGGGTCGCGCCCAGCTCTCTTCGACTTACAGCATGCAAATGGCTGAAAAGGGCCGAGCCTTTGAAGTCTTCCCTCCCTCCCGTAGCACACCTAGTACTATGTTACGGTCATCTCTCTCTCTATTAGCTCTACCCACTTCGAGGCGAAGAATCTGCCCCCCCCCCCCCCCCCCGCGGCCAATCAACATTTCCAAAAACATTTCCCTCATGACAAGAGTCTCGTCCATCTCAAAAACATTGGCTGCGAAATAACCTCCGTATTCGTATGCAGTATTATTTACCGAGTAGCAGATAAGTAGAAGTATGCGTTCTGAGATTATATTAGGAGGGCTGCGCCCCGCAGCCCTACCTCAGCAGCCGCCACTGATGATCAGGTCGTAATGGTAAATGACTTAAAGGGCGCCGTGACAACAAGCCGCATGGATATGGTACCGGCGGACATAAGCGTATACACAGCTGCTGCGACATGTCCCAGGATGGTGCGCAGCGACGCCTATGGAGTGCTTACCATACACTAAATATGAGGTAGACCACTTATTCGTCTTCTGCGCATGTACCCAACATTGACTTACCCCAATACTACAAAACTCCTACACAACTGTCAAAGTCACATGGTCAACAGTGATGTACGTGTTTGTATACAACTTAATTTTTAATTGACATGCATTATTATATAAATAAAATACTTTTACTTATTCCAATTTAGTCAAACTGCATTACAAATAGGTTAGAGGAAGTATAAAAACATCACTTAGCCTTTGTTTACAAATCAGTTTTCTAACCTACAAACCAAACCACGCCATTTTTGCTAGACGTGTAGGCAGAAAAGCAGTTCAATGTTGGGACATGGAGATTGGTTGTGCACAACCAGCGAGATCGGTCTACCCCATATTTAGTCCATGGTGCTTACAGCATGTCGCACGATTAAACGATCCTGCCAACTGGTGGTTCACCGGCGTCGACCCGGGTCTTCTGGGCCGGTGTGAGTACCCTCCAGTTCCCACTACGTCCAACACCCACTCACACTGCAGGCAGAACGGTTCACGTGCGAGCATGTGCCGAAACTTTCAACCTTCCTCGCGGACGCCGATAATGCGGCTTTCTCACTCATCCAGCTGGGCAAAGGGTTATCGAATGCGCCTTCGAGGCATACTGTGTGTTCACTGAACTTGACTTTGCGGTCTATACTGCTACTAAGGCCATATTCGGTATCTTGCAGTTATAAAAGTTGGCACATCCGCGCAAGCAATATGCATTAAACGCAACTGGAACACATGTCGGACAATGACGATACTGTGTGATAACCTTCGTCGTACTCGCGCGATTCGTCCATGATCATTTTTTTTTTTTTGCAAATGAGTGTACTTTATTTTTTGAGGCACTGAGGTACCCAGGTGTTAGGTCGTTAATGCCACGGGTATCGTGCACGGCCTTGGATATTATAAAATAGTTTTTTTATTGAAATTATTGTATAAAAGTTTCGCATATCACAAGAAAGAGCAAACTGTACATACCTAGTGCATAGAATATTCCCTTCCAAACTCAGTCCCGAAGAAGGAAAATAAAAGTCATTTGTAACACCAAATTAAGGTCACATTACTATCCGTACATTAGTACGCATTTAGTCAACGTGCGTAATTAAATGTTTTAAGTTTTGCAGCTTTACTTTGTAGTTTTTTGTTGAACTTGTTTGATTCGTGTTTTAAACCATTATTGGGCATCATTAAATACTCTAACAAACACTGTTACTATCCTAATTGTCACAAACATTACAAACTCTGGAGCTGTACTTCGAACGAAGGCAATCAAATGAGTAGACAAACAAATATATAGTTCATTCAACTTAATATTTTGCACACAGGCTAATTTTTCGGCCCAATACAAAGGTTTAGTTAATACAAGCACGTATTTTGCTAGATCAACAAAATTAAATTTGTTGCTTTCCAGTTAAGTTTACTCAACGAAACATTTTGTTGGGACAACTACATATACTTTTGGCCCTTATACAAAGAAGTAGTTTGTCAGCTGGAACAAACCTCTATTTCAAGGTCCTTTCTCGAGTAAGTCGACTCATTAGAAGTTTCTGGTCATATTTACGACTTTTGCCCTTCCAATTCCGTGTCATTTCAAGTTAAACAAAAAAACCCTTCGTTTGCATTAACTCATAGGTTCGCTGAAAACAGATCACTTGAGTGGTTTGATTGACTGACATATTTAATCTTTCGCTTTCCTTCTTCTGATCATCTTAGAAATGAACATAAATGTAAAATTACATATAAAACAAGTACGTCCTATCAAATTCTCATTGCGTGCGAGTACTTCAAATACACGACACAATGCGTAATGCTGTTAAGCCGTATTAGTTTAAAGGCAATAATAGATTAATTCTCAAATAACTACTTCATAATGACATATGTAAGCTACTTATTATTTGGTATTAAATTCCTCCACTCCAAAAAAAAAAAACTGAACTATGGAAAATATCATATCTAGTTTTTTTTTTAAAGTAGTGAAAATAATCAAAGTGAATTAAAATTTTGCGAAGACATTTGTCCGACGGACATAAATGTGAAAGAACTTGGTAAGCACATTACTCAGGTTTATAAATGGGCTTTCTGAAAATAAAAAATAGGCTACACAAAAAACCTGTACTAAATGATAATGTATGAACCATTTTCGTAAGTTTCGTGTTATGGGCCATTAAATGCTTTAAATCTTTTTTCTCTGCGAGTCGGAGCAATATTCTTAACTTTATAATTAAGGGTTGTCCATTTACCTCGGCGTCTTTATTGCTTTTACGCCCGGCATTGGATACAATGAGGCCACGGTGGCTGAGTGGTTACTCTGCTCGCCTCCCACCAAGACCAACCGCGTTCAATCCCCGGTCGGATTTTTTTGTAATTGTAATTGTAAAGAGCCTTTTAACGTCCCCCGGTTTTATGCTTGAAAGCTTTTCAAGGGACGGCTTACAGACTAACTTATAACCTAACTTAAATTACCACACGTGCCTTACCCGGGATTCGAACCCAGAGCCTCCCGCACCCCAGATCGGTGGCGCACCAACCGACTGCGCCACCGGAGGTCGGCAATCCCCGGTCGGGTTACAGGATCTTCGCAAGAGGGAATCGTGCCGGAAGATGCCGTTGGTCGGCGGGTTTTCTCGGGGACCTCCCGTTCCCCCCTTTTTTTCATTCCGGCACCGCTCAATACTCACCTCAATCACCCTCATCGGTTCTCAAGACCTCGGTATTAAGAGCCGTCCGAATCTCTTCACTCACTCAAGCATCGGATACTTATAATACTATTCGGCCCTAGGTTGTGCAGAGCCTTCGTAATCGTAGTTTCTTTTAAAAAATTCTAGCAATGATATCAGACGACAAAGCCAGAAAGCTTTTGCTCCATCAAAACCGAAATAATGCTTGTAATAAATTCAACAAGTACATAATTTAAATTTGTAAAAAAAATTATAACAAAAATAGAACTTAACATACCCTACAAATGAGTACTTCTTCAAATAACGGGTACTTTAGAAATAACAATTTCACGATTATTTCCAATACTGTTGTTAATCAAAATGTTCACTATTGATCGACTGTTCCCATAACACTCGTGACTGAAATATTATACACGTCAATACGAACGTTGCACGAGTCTGCATAACACGTTTAGCTGTAATGAATCCTTTTCAGAGAATTGCACACCTAACATTTATTTTTAAAAGGGCGTATATTAAGGACCTCAAAAATGTTTATACAGGACGTTTATCTATTAGCGTTAGCTAAAGCTCTTATATATATTTATTTTACAAATTTTTTGCTGTTTTAGCACGATTTCTTCAAAAATCCTATACAATATCTAATTACACAAAAAAATGCAAAAAAATCTTGGATTTTTTTACAACCTCTTTCAAGAATCCAAGAGCCGTATTTATTTTTAATTAAATATTTTGACATGAACACACCAAGTAAGCTGTTTACAACACAAACCAAGAAATGCCCCTTCCGGTATTACTTCACCAAAACAGTTTATGACGCATACATATTTTAGAAAAATCGCGAAAATAAAAATAAAACTAAGAAAACCAATGGCTCAAATTTTTTTGGGACAACTCATTATTAACTTTTTCGTGCTCTGAAATTTTGAAATATATTACCGGTATACAACAGGATATCATATTCCAATTATAACTTGACAAAGACTCTCCGCTCCCTGAATATCAAAGCTATAGTCCATTCACGCTTTCTTCGGCCTTTTGGAATTAAACCTTTGAAAAATCACCCTAGGCGTAACATGTCAACCTGCTGTGTTCAATCACTTGTACTCCAAAATTATATAACCCTGTGACTAACGTTAAAGTACTGTGTTCTTGAATATATTAATAATCTACTTAGTATCTTCCATAACTTGTAATATTCATTTCGCATTAAATACGAATTTACAACAGCAAGAGCAGCGACGTGTTGGCAATGGCCGGTAAGAAATAGTTCACAATTACAATATTTTTTAACCTCGTTTTTATGTATACCATTTGTAAATCAAACGTTGCCAAATGATATATTTGTATTGTTAGGTAGCACTGACGGAAACACATTTTATTGCTGCAGTAAAAAATATCAGGAAATTGTAATTTACAACTAAAAAGAGATTTTATTGTTTAAATACCTATTATATGTTATTTAGATGTGATGCGATGGCGCGACGCATACAAATCCAGCTGGTTGGCAGAAGTGGTGTGGAAAGGAGAATCACGCGCTTGTCCCAACCCAACCCAATGTGGCGGGCGATTATACCCATTGCCTTACGACTGGCAGTGATACGGAGACGTGTCAATGACACGGCGCGTTTCTGTACGAAGCGTCAAGTTCGTACTCGTGTTTTTTTAAACATCCCGGCAAGTTACAATGTTGTGATAAAAATGTGTTTCCACGCCAGGGTTAAAAGTGCTGTGTTGTGATCGCTGTGTTTGAAAGGACGCGGTGGCTGCGTTGTAACTGTTACGCAGGCGCTCTCCTCTCTCTCTCTCTCTCTCTCTCTCTCTCTCTCTCTCTCTCTCTCTCTCTCTCTCTCTCTCTCTCTGTGTGTGCGTGTACGCGCGCGTGCGTGTGTGTGGATTTCAAATATGTATACGTTTTAACCATGAACTGATGTTATGACGAAGTTATTTATTGAAATTCGAGTCTGTCTATCACAACGCACCTTCACGCTAGGTGTTTGAAACATAGTTGTATAACGAGCTTACGTTTCTGTGATTTGAATGTCTACCACGATCCCCTCAAAATACTAAGCCCAACCAGATAAATTTAATTAAATAATACAATAAACCTACAAACCAGTAAGTACCAATGCATGTAAACATTAGCGGGATAAACGTTACGGTAGGCCTCTATGTTTGCATGTTCCTCACAATCTTTTACGTTTGTCGATGCTACAAACAATAAATACGCGGCACGAGTTGCGTGCTTGAATTTAATGTGTCCCTTCGTTTTAATTTTTATTCCAAATAAGGCCGTCCTTTTAACGAAATAACCCAACACATATTAATAACAACAGGTTAAATACTACTTTTGTTTCCGCCAGTCGTTACACTGTCGAGGCAAAATATAAATGTGTATTATGTTTAACATGCTATACCGTGTGTAACAAATAGTTTTAAAACCGGCCTAAATATTGTTCAGGCCTAAATTGTAAACATCCGTAGGGAATATGACAGCATTCTTTGAACAGCAACCAATGCATTTGACAGTTATAAAAGCAGACGTCTCATGGCAGTGTTTATGTTTACGTATAGCGGAAGGATACGTAATCAGTAACCAAAAGTAGATATTCAGCAGGGATCCAGAAAAGGCTGAAGTTATCGTGAATGAACTATATACAGTAGGGCGAGGTGACTTTGGGCGTGCACCTTATCCTAGTGTGGATTGATTTGCTTTTGAATCAAACAATTCTTTGTTGGCGCTCATGATGGTTTTAAAGTGCGCACTTTAAAATGGCAATGTTATAACTTTTTTTTTATGTTACCTTGTACCACTTTCAGCCAAGTCCTGAGACTCACCCAAAGTCACCCCGCCTGTTGGGGTGACTTTGGGCAGTCATTTATTTCAGATGCTGTACCAAAGTCAAGCTAAGTTAGGGGTAACTTTGGGCGTTTCTCTGAAAAACCAACATTTACAGTTTTTTTAGTATATAAAAACAATTTTTTTGACTACCCGAATAAAATTAAGGTGGTTTAAAGGGTTCGCAGATGTGGTTTTTGCTACAAATCTTTTAAAAAATTATATCTAAAAAACAAAATTAATAGAAGCCTAAACCAATTATATTACTAAAAGGACATTCGAAATGTCCCTGCATCAAAATACTGTTTCATTCCTGACAGAAATTATAATTATCTACTACACATATACCTAAATATCTTCAATTTTCTGATAAACTAATTTTTGCCAGAAAAAATGTTTCCTATGGTTTGTAGTGTTATGTACCTGTCACTTAAAAAAAAAGTCAAAATGCACTCTGTTGAAATACAAACATCATACAAAATTATTTGGAATGCATATATCTTAAAACTAGACATTCTAAGATTTTTATAGCCTGATTTTCAGCTATTTAGGACAAGCTAACGCTGATTGGTAAAAGTTTAAACTTTTTTTTTTTTTTTTTTTGCACAAAGTTACCCCAATCCAAGTTAATTTATTTACACGTGCTACCTATTTCAAATTCCTTGCTGGTTTTTGTCTTGTTAGTAACTGTGCTATCTTCGTTGTTTCGAGTCGTTTAATTGCTTGACTGACATAGCAATTCTGAAATCTATATACCAACGTTGTTTTCCTAGTTCATTTGATTTGCGCTGTATCGATTAATTTTCATTATACAGTTTCCCATTTTTTGAAAACTATATAATTTGGTTTGTTTTTACCAAATGGGTTACTCATATGCCAATTTTTGTTCCTTAAAATCCACGTGTATGTAAACAATTTTGTTTTTATCTTTCTTCTATTTGCGAAGTTACAGCCTGTAAAGAAAAAACACACGTTTGTTTATTTTGTTGTGTATTTTTTCTAACTTGGATTTTGCTTTGTGTTAAGCACAGCCAATGGACACATTCAAATAAAATTGCGAATGCAATTAAATTACGCAAAAAAAAACTGCCATATTATCACTAAACCTAAGAAATAATTTGAGAATCTGAAGTGTGAAATGCCACCAACCCCTAACCCATCAACAAAACTTTTTTTTTTTAAAGCATGTTTGTGTCTACGCTAAGATGTCACACTGCTGTATGGGAAACAACGAATCGGTACAGGCACACCGATTTATCACAGGAGAAGCTGATTGGATGTTAAGATTTCGAAACACCGTGGATGACTACTTTATCCGTTATTGGCAGCCGCCCACGTGAAGCTATTTCTCCATTTGACTGGGACAGTGACAATTCAGCTACCTTAATAACATATATCTACATCATCGAATCATAAAGTAGCAGGACACAACAGCGTTAGGTAATTTAAGCTGCCATAAAAACATCTTCGCGATATACAACACCGTCTCTACGAATCAGTGAAGACTGGAGACCAAACCAAATCGCTACACTGACGGAACAGACAACTTAATTTTTCTTTGTATAGGGCCAAAAATATATTTATAGGCTGTTCACGGTAAAGTGAGCACTTTTTAAGGCCCCACTAAATTTTTCCTTACATCCAATTTCCATCTTCCTGCTGTTTTTTAATATAAGCATTGCAATATGACCAAAAAACACAGTGTATACATTTCACCACCCTCAAAATTTAATGCCCGAGGTTGCAATAAGATATATTTATTAGTTGTTAATGCCTGTTGGGAGGGCCTTAAAAAGTGCTCACTTTATCGTGAACAGTCTATAGTCGTCCCACCAAAGTATTTTGTTGACCAAACAAAATTCAAATAGGAAAAAAATTAATTTTGTTCATCTTACAAAATACACCCTTGAATTAACAAATTAGACAGTCAACAAAGCATTTAGTTAAATCAATTATATATGTGCGTTTAGTCACGCATTTAACTTCCTTCGTTCGAAAACAGAGCACTGCTTGTCACGGTAGTAAAAGTTTTAGTGCATTTATTGAAGGTTTATAATGGTACAAACGTAGTAACAAAACAAGTTCAACATAAAACTAAAAAGGTAAAGCTGTAAAACTTGAAAATATTTATTTGCGCACGTTTACCAGAATTTGAAATCTATGTATTTAAAAACATTTCTGTTTTATAAGTGATCTCTTCAGCCGAGGTTGTCGACACGTTGCGCTCAGACGCAGCTGATTTAGGTTCGAATCACGGTCCGAATCTCGGTTCAGCTTGAAGTATTTGTTTATATTAACTGAAACTAACTGATGTTGCTAAAGTCAAACAAATCTTTCGTTGCGCCAACCAAATATTTTATTGCCCTGTATAATAAATAATTCATTTGGTTGCTCCGAACAAACCTTGTTTGATTTAACAAAACATTTTTTCTCAGTACAGACGTGCCTGAATTTCGTGTATTCTTTGGCCGTAAGCTATACTTCAAGCATACATAGTATTGCATTCCTTTTATGATTAGTCCACCGCGGTTTGGCTCGCACTCTTCAACTTTTTAGCCAGTAATAAACATGAAGAAATAATGTGACCGTATCACGTGCAGCAAAGTCAAATAAAAAAAAAAAAAAACCACGCACCAAGGCACCTGCGAATGTGTAATCGGTAAACAATTGTTGCCCGAGTATGTACGAGATTGAGTAAACTAGGTTGCTGTAAACCATTTGTGGTTGCAACGACCCACCAGGTGTGTCGTTTTGATTGACAGCAGATGTTCCAGCACAGTCTGTGTTCCGTTGGCCATCATGGTCTTCTGTATCTGATCTCATCTGCAGTCGGAGTGTTTGAAGCCTGAAATTATGGTTCGATTTCAGGAGGAGTGATCTAGTTTATGAGTCACGATAACACTGTAGCGTAGAAACAGTTGGTACATACATTCATAAGCGCAACCAGGATACAATTTTGGGGAGGGCACACATTTGACACATGATTTCCAGCAAATTATTAACTATACACAGCATTAGTTTTCTTTATTACAGTGTATTATAAAATCAAATTAAGCATTATTTTCCCAATGTACAAGGATGTATTTATACGTTAGTGTGTGTGTGTGTGTGTATGTATGTATACATAAATTTATTTTATTTGTCAAGAACTACACATTGTATGTATATTTCGAAAGGGAGGGGGGCAGGTCTCTAGCGCCTCTTCCCCTTACTTGCACCTATGCATGCATTTTATGTTAACACACAAAGCCCTGCGTGGATGTAGAGATATGAATGTTATATTTATAACTATACATAAAATTTTTTTTTGCTAATTTTGATTGTGGACGAAGAAGGGATTTCGTACAAGTAACATAGTTTAAGGTTGGCACATTAATTTGAAAATATTTAAACACGCACTGTAGTATTTCAGTCGCGAATCAAACAATTAAAATACTTAGTGTGGATAAACAAACAAATCTAGACACACAGGTATCTACAATCTATGCATCGCATTATAAATAAAGACCGTGCATACTATTATATTATAGCTCACACATGTGGCTGCGGATAGCATTTCATTCTTACGGGCAGGGCTGTTTACAAGCAAGATTCACACAATAATTCTACAAATCAAATTTGATTTAAATTACAATACTTTACGTACATACAGAATGGGGGTTGTCTGGTGAGTGCATTAATACATTAAAACCTGCAACTTCTTTACTTTAACATTTTATTGTTATTTCCTTGAATGCATGTTGAAAATATGACAAATGTGACATGCTTAACATTTTTTCTTACAGATTCCTCACAATGAAAACACCTGGAAAGAAATCGAGACAGGACTTGATGAAAGACTGAATTTTCCTGGATGTTAGCAGCTCCAGACTGTAAGGACGTAGTAACACAAAATCCACCCCACAGTGGTTCTGAATTCTACAACCATAAGTCCACATTCAGTATCGTATTATTTGCCATTGTTGATAGTAACTACACCTACAGATACAATTATGTTGAAGCAAACGGTCGGATGAAAGATGCCAACATAATTCGACATCGTTATTTTACGACTTTAGAGAAGATCAATTTACACATCCCAACAGACGGATTTAGCCAATGATGCATTTCCATTTAGGGTTGATATTTTGAAACTATATCGAACATATTGGCCTCCAAGTGTGGAAGAGTGGATTTTTTTTCCTTCAGATTTTCCCATGCATGACACATCGAAGAAAACGCTTTCGGAATTTCAGTTTTCAAATTTAAAGAATTTGAGAGACATCTAAATGTTTAACTTAGTACAGCTAACAGCACTGTAAAAACCAACATGTGCACTGCACAACTGGCTTCCTATAAACAGTTACATAACGTATGACACATTGAAGTTACTGTCTATCACACAATTTATCATTGAATCTACAGCGACCACTTGCAGGCTACAAAAGGATCACTTTACAAAGGCTGCAATCAATAACTCTTTTTAAATATTTTCCCCCATGTACGTTCTTTGAAATGAACGCAAAATAGCATTATCATACAATATATTTGAAGAGGTGCTTCAGACAGTCACAACATGACGAAGGAAGGAATCCGCCTTCGAAAACCACACAAGTTGTGGCTTGTAGACATCCTGCAAACCAGATACCAATTTTTTTTTTTTTTTTTTTTTTAATCTGATGGCTTTTTCTCTTTCCCCACGGTTCTTATAACTTTCCATTTGCGTATTCCACAAACATTCCCGCAAATCATACAATTATAGAAAAGCAATAGTGTGTATGGCACTCCACTTTGCCATGTTCACAGCTAGACTGTATGCCGTGTACTACTCGAGTACGTGTTTACATGAAGCCAGTCGCTTCAATTCCCGGTATTCTGCATTCCAGTTCCTCATCGGCGCGCCAGAGGAGCTGACTACGGGGGCACCATTTGCTTGGCAGGTTTCCTATTCCTTTCCAGTGCACTAGATCCAGCCAGTAGCCTCGTGCGAACGGGCTTTTAGAGACAGAAAGCCAAAGGGGTGGACACAAGTTGAGCGTAAATGTTGTCGCCGTTTGCCAGGAAGTTCCGAGAGGCGAACGCAAGCAATCCCGTCCGAAACCTGCGCCAAGCACGCGAGATCTTCGAGGAATGCACACATTATGCGGATATGCAACGGCGGCAGGTTTGCATCAACAGACCGCACTGCACTTCCGGTAGACAACACAGCGCAGGAAGTGTCACAACTAATATCTGCCACAAGCATATCATCACACAACCAACGGTCAGTTCACACAGGAAATCCGTTACAGACTGTTCACGGTTATTTGAGCCATTTTGAAACCAATCTTTAGAAAATGCCAATGCTTCTACCCGCATATATTTTAACGGGTACACTGACTGACAAGCGCCCAGTAAAGTTGGTAACGACTTTAGTAAAGTACTTCCGCGTCTTAACGTCGAATTTAAATTTATCGGTAAACATTTGTGAATACTGAAATTATTTCCCGTACTTTATACTTTTTAATGCATATACGTGTAAAAATTAGGACATTAGTAAAATATTTACTTTTCTAATAATTTCACTGTTTTACTTGACCTACGTATGAATAAAGAGTCCAAATCCATGGCAATGTTATATTTTACATATGGTGGAAGAAGACACAATGTGAATGCAAAGTGTATCTTAGGCAGGGCTTTTAAAAGTGTCCAGTTTACGTGAACAGCTTCGGCATTTTTTTAAAAACATATCGATCGATTCGCTTTCTGGCGCAACAGCACTTCCAATCGTTTTGCATGGACTCAACAACACATACACTGGAAATTTTTCTCCGGATTAAGAGGAAATGTCACATAACATGTCTAAGCAGTTCAATTAGCCAAACACTTCTCACTAAGGTGCCCGCACACCTGGAGCGGTTTGCTACGTGCGAGGCCGAGAAGTGCGGCATCGATTAAGGGCGACACTGCCACGAGTATTAAGTGCGCCATCGCCGCTAAAAGCAAGGCTCTGAGCCGGCAAGCAGTGCTCTCGTTACACTGATCGTACTTACATGGGAGTTTCAGCGGTGACCCCTATTGTGTTATTGATGGAAAGAAAGCCTGCAGGAGTGTTCAATGCAGGGCCCTTGAGTAGTTTTGTATGTATCCGACGCGTGAGATACAGCGCTTTGAAAAAGCAGTTTTTCAGCCTTTTTCGAATGGTATGAAATGGTGTTTCCAATGTGCGTGAGTCCCGGCGTAGTTCAAGGCAGGGTCTTGAACTAACGAGACAGGCTATTTACAATATCACAGGGGCATGCAGCACTTCATTATGACACCATGAATTGATAGGGCCACCGCTGAAAGTTTTATGAGATTAGTCAACGAAAGAATGCACGCCAGTTTAGTACACTGCGCGTAAAGGCAGCCAGACATTCGATGCGTGCACGTAGGCCGCCCTTACTACTTGCCACGCTTCTAGGGCCTCGTGCACGCAAAGTACGTCCATCCTGACGGCGCCCCTAACATCGGCCGAAACAACACTACGTTACACGCAATATACAAGCTATAGGCCGTTCCCGGCAAAGTGACCACTTTTGAAGCCCTAGTTACTTTTTTCTTTCAACCAATCTCTATCATTCCACCACTTGTTAATATAAACCCTGCCTTGTGAGTAATAAACACAGAATATACATTCACCACACCTAAAACCAAAAGTCCGAGGCCACAATGAAATGTATTGGTTATTATCTCTGATGAAACATCTTCAAAAAGTGCTCACTTTACCGCGAACGGCCTATACCACGCAGGCAAAACCCATCTCATATTTAAAGAAGTACAAAATTCTAGTCAGAAGGAGTGAAACTTGAAAACATTGGCAAACCGTACTCACAACGGATACTTCATTTTTAGAAATAACAATACCGTAAAATCGGAACACTGCATTAGTACACACACGTTCGAGTCTGCTGGCTGCAAGTTGTTATGTACGCATGCCTCGTACCATCAGTCCTTCGTGGCTCAGGTGGCAACGTGGTGATTTGGTGACGCGAAACTTTTGGTTTCGAATTTGATCTTCCGTCTGGCGCCTACAATATCACTAGGTTTTAGTTTCATATGATAACTAATTGATTACCTGTTCCTTTTCCCTCCCAAGCATACGCCCATAGTAAAACACTGCTACAGAACTTACTCAAAAAGTTATTTCCAACAACACGCAGCAGAATCCAGAATACAGTCTAGCCAACCTGCATACTTTCTGTCTCATCACGAATTTATCCAAGGCGCCAGCTGCATGTAACTTTCGTGTATTACGGCGGTTCTGAAGTAAGCGGGCAGGTTACAGGTTCCCAAGCGTGTTAAACGTCACCTGCCTTCATCAGCACTCAAGTGGCACTCAAGTGGCGTGCAGACCTGCAGTCACGTACGACCCTATAATTTTACGCCACTGTGTACTAACGACAACATATTAAGATATACATGCATTACAGCACGGACATGTTAGCTAATTACCTTTAAAAGGCCCGCTTCAGATGATATCAAACTTAGATGTCAGGCACTGATACATCTAAATAAAGTATGTGGCGTGACACATTCGTCAAATGCTTTTCCTGTTTGTATCATTTAACAGGATGGCTAGCTGTATGATGATATCACATTTCTTGACGTTCCCCTTACTTTCCTAGGTATCCTGCTATTATTCTCTGACCAACGCACATCTAAAAATTAAAACAATTTATGTAATTTCTTCAACAATGATAATTTTTATGGGTGCATTAACATAGCCTTACTTTATCAACGCTTTCCAAAGCCGTAAAAAAGAATTTACAAAATACTTATATAACTATAAAAAAATAAACAAAAAGTTCACGCAGGGGGAAAAAAAAAGAAAGAGGTAGAATATTAGATATCTCAGGACAAAAAAAAAAGCCTTAATAGAAAGGCAATGACAATATGGGCACAGTGAAGCAATATTCAATAAAAACCGCTACAAGTGTTCGAATTATTATCCTAGCTCATCAATCATCGATATTTTCTTTAGGCCAATGCTAGCTATCAACAAGAAAAAAATTCAGCCACAACATTAAGACGAGAAAATTGCTCTAAAGTTTTAAATCTATCTACAAAGATGGGTCAAACAAAATTATGCACAGTATGCCTTAGTAGTCTATTCGCAGTATCTTTACACGATGCAGTTCTTATAAACCCCCCAATCGGAGCACTCATTAAAGACTGTTCACAATAAAGTGAGCACCTCTGAAATCATCTTTAGAAAATAGTCACTGTTCTTACCTGCATCTATTTTAACGGGCGCACTGTGTGACATGCGCCCAGTAAAATTGGTAACGATGGAGAAAAAGTAGTTCCGTGTCTTAACTTAAGGTGGAATTAAAAGTGCTCAGTAAACATTTGTGTTAACTTAAATAACTTATTTCGCTTTCTGTTTTTTTAATGCATCTAATGGTAAAAGTTAGCCAGATTTGCAGAATATTTGCTTTTTTTTAATAATTTCATAGTTTCACTTGACCGAAACATGAATAAAGTGATGAGGAGTACATGGCAAATGTCAATAATACATGCCGCGGAAGAATACACAATGTTCATACAAGTAGATTTTGGGCAGCGCTTTCAAAAGTGCTTCGTTTACCGTGAACAGCATATACTAAACCGAGCATTTTAGAACACCTGCCACGTGTCCGGGATGTTAGTAGTTTCTCAGATCTGTCCATTCTTCTCACGACAGTGGGACGCACATTTAACGTGTCACATTTATTTTATGGCAATTAATAGACAATTATAAAATTATACGCTATTTTCTTGATTTTACGCATATCCGTTTCCGCGGCACAGAAGAGGGGGGGGGGGAGAATAAGGGCCCAAAGAGAGAAAGTTTCCGAAAACAAAAGAGAAATCGACGCACAATTCCGCAGGCGGCTCAGCTAAACATTAAAAGCCGACGGCCGCGGGCGGAAAGAAAATAAATTACACGTTGGGCAAAAACTTATGAATAAATTACAGTCTCAATCTTGGGGAGGGAACCATAAAATATCAATTGCTCAGGGCCAATCACAAGCGGACGCTGAATAATGGACGGCTCGGGCAGGAGCGGGGTCGTCCCAAGTCGCAACGTGCGGCAACAGGCCGCCGACAAGGCGACAGCTGGCGACCGATGACGCCCGAAACTGCCTGCTTCGAGAAACTTCGGCACATGTCGGCTATCTTCGCGCCGAGGCGAGGTCGCAACGTGGGTCCAGTGCTATCCGTGAACAAGCACCAACACGTGTCCATTTCCCTTGCATGATATTTTAAACTACTATTCTTAGAGCCCCCTGTTTTTCGATAAAATATTTACGCGGGGGGGCTAGACTTAATATCCAATTGTGCATACTTGAAGTCTTCATTTGACGATTGACATTTGTCTTTGTGCGAATACAGAGCACGACATACTCGACAACGCTGCGAAACCCATGCGCCGTCACATAGACAACCTAACGAGATACCTTGCAGAATAGCACATAAATAAACTTTCGTTACCATAAAAAAAACTCAGTAAAGGAGAGCTAAGGGCGATATAGACTATTCACGGTATAATCAGCACTTTTGAAAGCCCCATCGTTTGGAATAACTGTAAATAAATGTACTTTATTTGAGCCTTAGATGTAAACTTCCGAGTGATGTGTAATATATACACTTTGTTTCTAGCTTATATGGCAATATTTATTCAAAAAGGTTGTTAAAGGACAAGTAATGGCTGAAATGAAAAAAGTAAATAGGGCCTCAAAAGTGCTCACTTTACTGTGACCAGCCTTTACTAGCACATACTACCACGAGCTACATAGCCCTTACGGCACGCCACATGGGACTACACGGTGATCCCATCTGTTTGACGCACAATAAAAAAACTGAATGTGTACTCCGCGCTAAAATATTCGTTATATTACTACGAAGTTGACATGTGAAAAAAAAAAAAAAGTCACCAGCAAACTTCCGCTTTAGCTAATTTCAAGGTAAACGTACCCTCCACGTATGAAACGAGGAAACCAAGTTAGAAATCCACACGCACGCCAGCCACACCGTACAAACAGAATAGTTTGTAAATAACGGCTGTAATATTACACACCATTCAGCGGGCGGCCAGTTAGCAAACTGATTTCAGTTGATACCGTAGCGATCATTTTTGTTCTCGTAAACAGAACAATACTTTGAAGTTACTGAGGATAGATATTTTTTGGTAGGTTTTTCTTCGCACTGTATCATTCGCTATTGTAAATATACCCGGGTAAAATGCATAAAAATCCGCTGAGGAATGTAGCAGAGAACCAAACAGTCCGATATTATATTTCTGACAAATGTAAATTATGAAACGCATTATAAAACAATGCCGTTCATTAATAAAGATGCACAAGCTGCTATTCATCGACCAGGAGTAACTAGATGGTTGTTCTTGGAAAAATGAACAACAGCCTTGTATTGACGTATGGCGCAACTGGTGCAATCAATTAACCGACGCAGTCGACACTCGTATTTCTCGTTGTGCTATGCGAGATGAAAGGACGCGCGCCTTTTCAAAGTACCTTTGCAGGGAGACCGCGGGTATTTAACGAGCATGTCATTACCTCCTTCGGCGCACTCTTACTTGAACGCCTAATAAAATGCACTATACTGAGAGTAGCCTACCTCTCCAATACATAGACAAGGCACGTCTTCACACTGCAGTTTGTGCAACTGCCATGAGACGTTCATGCGGAGACAATAAAAACAAAATTCCACCGTATTATCTCGAAAGCTACAGTTCAAACTTTCGCAACTCGAGAAATATTTCGTCGCTCTCGAGGGATCCGTAAAGAATTCCGCAGTTTATGGAGGGACCATATAATAAGTGCACGACAGCATAAGTTGTGCGTACTCTGTGATTACCGATTATATCTTTTTTATGCTTTATGTACAATGATGTGGAACGACTATTCTACAGTTGCCGAGTACTCCAAACTGCAGGTTGGCAGCACTGCCATATCATTTTTTTTTATAAATATATACAACATACACGATTCCCACAAGCGAAAATCCGGTGACCCGGCTGGGATTGAACCTGGTTCGTCTTGGTGGGAGACGAGCAGGCAAACCGCTGAGCCATCGTGGCCCCCACTGGCTTAGGATTTGCAGTTTTATTACAAAGGTTCAGCAAATTCTGGCTCCAGCCATTTCACGGAGGTGAAATAGCTATTCCAAACATTTAGGCAGTATGGGTTAACCAATCACTTAACATAGAATAAACACCATAAGACGACCTTTTCTCCCATTAGTGTTAGACGACACTCTGCACTCTTTGGGCAGATATTGTACTTGCATGTTCACAATACAGTTTACAGAATCCTGATGAAAGAACACAGGCTAATTCCTACAATAAACATGTTATGCCTTTTCCAGTCCTAGACATACACATATTTTCATGTTATGTATTTTGTTAGAACCAGAAAATTTAAAGACTTTTCAAGGCCATAAAACCAAACATTTAAAATTCAAGGACTTCCAAGGACTGTAAGATCCCTGAAATACACGTATTTCTCTCACTATCACACCGAACGAACAAAAGGAACGGGGAATGACAACATTTCGCAAAACTTGGGTCTGAGTACCAGCGACTTTCTAAACCACCATAAAACACGCCGAGGCTCTCTCTGGATCACTGTGAAAGGTCATATTTCCAATCAGCGAGGATCGGATCTCTCTCCTCTTCCACGCTCTGCCCGACTGCACTAAGTGGATACATGCCAGAGCCCCCGGGCTGCCTCCACCTGATTAATCGTCGCCGAAGGTATTCCATGATTCGATTACGCCATTAGTCCATTTATTAACTCACAATCCATCTGATTCCGCGCCGGTTAGACGAATCTTCCCGTAACAGGATGGATAGGGGGGGGGGGGATCAACGCATTACACGCCCTGCGAAAACGCGAGGTATTTGTCGGATATCAGTCCGATTTTTTTTTTGTTTAAAAAATAAACCCGAAATGACAAATTTTATCATCAGTGACAGGAAAATTTCGCAAATGAATTCCAGGACAAGCTAGAAAGCCAAACAGGTATACGCCTACATTTAAGTCACGTTTTTCTATTGAATATCAGTTTATAAGTCACGCCTTCGAGGACTCGAGGGTGAAGAGAGGTGAGTACGGAGCAGCGCCGGAATGCAAGGGCGGGGAAAACGGAAGATCCCCGAGAAAATCTGCCGACCAGCGGCATCGTTCGGCACGATTCCCACATGCGAAAATCCGGGAGCGACCCCGCCGGGAATCGAATCCGGTTCGCCTTGGTGGGAGGCGAGCAGTCTGGTCACTACGCCACCGCAGCCCCTTCGAGGGGGAAAAAAAAGCACCTAATTCCGTGCTACCTGTTCTGGGGTAGAACTGAGGTAGAACTCAGTGGCGTTTATTCCATAGACGCAAGGTAAGCGATGATTAAACTATACATACATGAAATGTTTGACCCTTTATAGTTTTCTCCGTAACTTTAAACACATTTAATTCTGAGTTCCCCGTTTTCGATTCGAGGAAACAGAGTTTTCGTAACTCCCGTGCAGTACACGCACAGTGCTGCTATCTAGTGTTTATTTCCACAAACGGGAGCGACTAGCAATGAATCGAACTCACAAGCCACATGCTCGACCGCGTTCCTTCGGCAGGGTAAGATGTCGTTATGTTTGCGTCCTCCAGTCCTACATTTTCTTTTGGAAAGTGGATGAAAGTGTTCGGGAAAACAGAGTTTTCCTATAATTTGTAATATCTCTCAAAATAAATATTCAGTTTAATTATTATTACAATCATTTCGTTTCCGTTTTTATAACTAATGTTAGATGTTATAAAATTGTAAATACATGTATATGGAAAGCAAAGTTGGAAGTTGCGTTTGTTAGTATAAATTGCTCACCCTGTAAAAACTCACTACACGCCAATGCGTTTAACTGGACCATCTGCCCTCGTGTGCGTAGGTCTGTGGAGCATCCTGCATGCCACTGAAACCAGCGAAACATTCCCGTCCGTAATAATTGCGTGTATTTTCGATACAATGCGACAGCAAACAGCGGACCGTGTATCTTAAAACAGTTCGATTCGTCTCGGAGTTGTATGGTCGGATCTAGTTTCCGATCTGGCTACAGCTATCTTATGTATGTGTCTCACCGCTGAAAATTACAGTGAAAGCGATTAAAATCACTTGAAAGTCTTGCGGGACTTGTGGTACAAAGGTTCGGCACAAGTCTTCACTACACACTACAACTCCAGGCGGGGAGAACGTTACTACAAAACAGCTCAACGTGTTTGAGCGAAATCTGCTTAACAATATCATTTAAGAAACGCTGCACGTGTTTGTACCAATCTCAGGCTCTCCACTGATCTCCAATGCCAATTTCTTCGCAGGTGAAAATGGCTCACTCGTGTGTTTTCGCTGCGATTTTAAAGTATGAACATCCCGCTGAAAAATCTTTACAAAGGTATAGACAGGGGAGGTATATTTCTACCTTTAGTATTACGGTATAAAATTGCATGGTCAACGCTGAAAGTCTCACAGAGGCGCGTTATCGACGGGAGTGATTTGCGCCTAGAGGCTAAGATACGGCGAGATGCACATGCCTGGGTCGCCCTTAACGGTTCCACACTTCTTGTCCTCGGAAGTGCATAGTACCTCCAGACAGGCGAGAGATGCGATAGCAGTATTATACCCCAGTACGGCATAAGCAGCGATATAAAATGAAAGTGCACAGACTGTCTGCTTGCACAGCAGAGTGCAGTCTCTTTTCATGACTGCACGTGTTACGTGTAGTTATTGTTTTGTTATTGCTCGTAGAGGCTGAGGACGAAGGTAACATTTCATTTAATATCAAACCAGTTCTATTATCTTTTGATATTAAAAAAAATTAATACATTGAAACAGATAAGTATTGAAATTAAAAATCTTAAAAGGATAACGCGCTAAATGAACTTATACTATATCAGTTCAGCTGTAGATGAGATTTTTTCTGATTGCCTGGTCTTCAAATTCGTTTTGATTGTTCATATTTTACAATTCACCTCCCCGTATCGTACGGGCTTTGTCTGCCACCGTATCCCGCGCTAGTGTGCGCGGTGCACGGGAACAAAACGAACCTGAGAGAGAAAGATATGACATGGAGAGAAAGAGAACAAAGCGTGAGTATTAAAGGGAGTGTGGATGTGTCATGATGATGTGGAAAACATATACGAAGGCGTTTCTGGTTTTGGCTGAATAAGAACTGCAAGGAGACAAAGGAGAGACGAGAACTTAGTTTTAATGGCTAGTGAAAAGTATCAAATAACTGTGTTGCTGAAATAAAGACAATTATTCTGATCAGTGATGAGACAGAGGAGTTTTCAATGATAGCTCAATTTAGGGTACGCATGCTGTAAATGAGTTGTCAATATGTTTACTCGTTATAATATCCGTTTTTAAAATTTGCGTTTCTTCTTTACGTGATCGTAATGATAAAATTTACAATTTCAAGACCCGTACCCTGTGTTTGACCTTCGCGAGAAAAAAAAAAACTGCCAACACGCGTAAGAGCGAAATTTTCTCTTTCACTTCATTGTTACGTGCCTCAAAATTACAGGGCACAATGCGTGTACAACTCAAAAGACAAAGGCCGCGGTCGCAAGTGAACTCTCATCATTTACAACGCCAGAAGAGTCGGCGATCTGGGTGCTCGAGCCCGTGATCACTTCTCAGCAAACGACGTTACTGAGCTTGAAAGCGCGGGCGTCGTGTTCATCATTCCCCCTGATCTAGATCGCAGAGACAAACGATCAGAACTCTAACGCGACCACGCCACAGAAGTGGAAGTGACAAGAGGGAGAGAAGGAAGTTAAAATATCCCGATTTCAGCGAATGTCGGAGAAAGCACGGGGTCGATAAGAATCACAAAAGTAGTACAGAGCACTTAGGCACACTGCAAACGAAACACACGCCCTGGATAAATTGTGGGAATAGTGGGCGAGGGAAGGTGTCTTCACGAAGATGCTCCTACCGCAGTTTAATAGTTGGAAATTTATAAAACGCTTTATTCAATTAAGGACCTTGATATGCCCTAACCTGTAACAGGTTATCTTGGCCAATGGCCAGGTTTGGAACTTCGCTCCTCTCCAGTATCGCTAAGTCTCAAAGTTATACCGCAGAACTTCTTTATTACGTAGTTTTGTCTGTTTGATCAATATCCTCTTTCTAAATTTGCCTTTTGAACACCCGTCGAAGAGAAACCTGTATACCGCTCTACTGTCCCTTTTTTTTATTTCCAGTTTTAGAATCATTTATTGTTTTTATTTTCAATCAGTTTTGTTCTATAGTCTAATTCTGATTATTATTCTTCCCTTAGACACCATTCTAAATCGATCTATTAGACATATGTTAATTTTTAGTCTCTCGTTTCAAAATTCTACGTGCAACTATGAAGCATTATTCTGCAGCATTGCTTTCTCCATTAACTGGCCTTCACCCATACACCTTCTGGAGACAAAGGATTACAGCAATAATGTTTATCCGCACCTTCCATATTCTCTATAATCACAGCGGGGGGGGGGGGGGGGGGGACCAGTTTTGTGGTGACCATTTTATTGGCAAGCAAAAAATTCTTTTGTCATTCCACAGTGTTTGGTGGAAACCACAAAATGACATTTGTGGTCACCAATTAATTCTGTGCATTTGTAAACAATAACGTGTTCGTTAGTAGCAGCGAAAATGTTACGGTGATAGTAGCAATACTGGTTAGTGAGGTTCACAAACGTGTTAGCGGGTAGCTTCGCATAGATTTTTCACGAAAATTTGTTTTCAAGGCCATGGGGTCAAGGTCACGGTAGTCTGCATCTAATATGGTGTTAGTAGTCTGTATTGTATTATGCTTGATGACTTTTATGGATTTTTCTCGTATTTTTGTTTTCCAAGTCATTCAAGGCCGTGGGGTTAAGGTCGAGGTTACCTGCATCTAATATAGCGGCAGTAGTCTGTAATGCATTATGCTTGTTGACTTTTATGTATTTTTCTAGTATTTTTGTTTCATAGGTCATTCAGGTCATTGGGTCAAGGTCAAGGTTACCCGCATCTAATACGGTGGTGGTAATTTGTAATGTATTATGCTTTCTGACTTTTATGAATTTTTCTCGAGTTTTTGTTTTCAAGGTCATTGAGTCAAGTTAAAGGTCTCTGGCTTCCAATACGGTGGATGGGTCACGTCTAACAAGATGGGGACCTCCAATCATGAATACACAAATGACGAAAGAAAAATCAAGATGGCGGAATGGGTATGGACTTGGGGTGACCTCTGGTAAATTTAAGTATTTTAAATACTTGTAATGTTTAACAATACATTAAAAATAATTCTTTAATCATTTTTAATAATAACTTTTTGGGATTTTTTGGAACTTTTTCTGAATTTTATTGGATATTTTGTGGATTTTTTGGGTCAAAAGTCATCTGCATACAACATGGATGCAAGCTGGCTGATGGTTAGGTCTCACTCCAATCCTGTATCTCTTGTATAGATTAGGTATACCATATGCCTATAAAACCAATATGACCACCACTCCTTTGCCGGTAATAAGGAAGCCCTTAAATAACTTAAATTGACCGAAAATTGCATTTGGAGGGCTTCTACCATTTTTGAGGGAAAAAGGGCAATTTTTGGGAAACCTTTTTAATACATTTTTATAATTTTTAATAAATTTTAATATATATTTTTTTAGAATCCTTTAGAATTTCTTGGAATTTTTAAAGGGTTTTTTGGAGTCAAAGGTCACGGGCCAGGAGTAAAAGGTCGATTACATCCAAGATGGCGGTCGGGTGACGTAACAACATGGCGTCTCCCCGACTTCTGCTCCGAATCCCTTGCCCGTCAACTTACTAAATCCTATTAATATAGCACCAATACTGATATGGTTCAAATGTTTCAAAACGATATTTATAGACTGTTCACGGTAAAGTGAGCACTTTTTAAGGCTCTCTCAAAAGGCATTAACCACCAATAAATATATCTTATTGCAGCCTCAGACATTAAATTTCGAGGATGGTGAAATGTATACACTGTGTTTATTGGTCGCATTACAATGCTTATATTAAAAAGCATCAGGAAGATGCTTGATTGCTTGCATTGGATGAAAGGAAAAATTTAGAAGGGCCTTAAAAAGTGCTCACTTTACCGTGAACAGCCTATAAAAGTGGATATCGCACAGTCCTACCGGCTATTTGGGAAACTGCTTTCGCTAGACCTAGCCTTACACCTTAATAGGAGTTATGTAGCTGCGCGTTCAAAGTCAAGAAGCGCGAGAGCGATACGGGCGGCACTAAAAAGCACCTCTAGCTCCTCATCGCGCCTAAGCGTAAGGCATACCGTGTTTCCGTCGTGATGCTGTACTGAGTAAATTATATATATAATACTGCGACTTTATTACACGCGATAAAATACCACAGGTCAAATTGCCCCTTTTATATTACCACTTAAGGGAAATGTATAGGCAAACTTTTAAATTGCGATATTTGACCATGTTCGCAAATTTTATTCTCCACGAATACACTTACTATGATATATAAAAATAAACAACACGAGGCATAAATAATTGTTTTTCACTTTTCGAAAATTCGTATTTGCGTAACATTTATTTACCGAGATACGCGTATTCGCGCAAACAGAGTTGAGCTGAGAGATTTTGGCGGCTCTTAACAACGAGGTCTTGAGAGCCGATGGGAGGGTGAAATTAGGTGAGAATGGAGCAGCACCGGAATGCAACGGCGGGGCAAATGGGAGACCCCGAGAAGACCCGCCGACCAACGGCATCGTCCGGCACAATTCCCAATTGCGAAAATCCGGGAGCGACCCCGCCGGGAATCGAACCCGGTTCGTCTAAGTGGGAGGCGAGCAGGTTAACCGCTTAGCCACCGCGGCCCTTCGCGCAAATAGAAAATGTTTCATTACATACTAGTCTTACAATTCGCAATTATAAACAATCTAAGTGGGATTCTAGCCCAGGATCTCTACGTGCGCAGGTACAAACGTCGGTCACAGCGGTAGCATTTCGCTCCCAGTCAAGTCCCTCCTCTGTTCCCACGCACATTTCGCATCTCCTCAGCGCCGAGCGCCGTATGTTTCGCGTCATCCGTCTGTTTACGCCCCTTCGGCCGACCGGGTGGCAGTGATATAAAACGCTGGCATACACATCGCGCTGTGGGAGGGTGTTTGGAGCACTGGGCCCGTATTCCGCTCCAACAATATATACCAGTGTATATATTCCCAGCAGTGAGGACGAGTGTATTATAGGCCTGCCGTCTCAACTACGGTCGTCTGCTGTCCGCTAATTTCTCTTCCTATGCTATTCACAGCATCTCGAAACTTTTTGGATCAAACCTGAGTTGAGTTGAGACATTCGGACGGCTCTTAGCAACGAGGTCTCGAGAGCCGACGAGGGTGAAATGAGGCGAGAATGGAGCAGCGCCGGAACAAAAGGAAGGGGGGAAACGGGCGATCCCCGAGCTAAACCGCTGACCAGCGGCATCGTCCGGCACGATTCCTACTTGCGAAAATCCGGCGTGACCGGGCCGGGGATTGACCCCGGTTCGCATTGATGAGAGCAGTCTTAACCGCTTAGCCACCATGGCACCGAATCAAACCTTAGACAAATAATCCCATGTATGACGTGTTCAGTTGTTTTCTAATTATATTATGCATAACAAAGGATCCATACTTTGTTAACATATAATTATTTAAATGATTGTTAAATAGGAATTTTAGTTACATTTTATTTATAAATTATAATATTTAATTTATAATTAATATAAATAAGAACAGGGAGAAGAGAGTGTTGATAATGCTTAGTAAAACTAGCTCTTAACGAAGATATAATTAAACTGAGTGTGCACTAATGCGTTGCGTCGTCCCTGTAGTGCTATATATATAGACTTAGTTAAGCTTGGTTTGCACGAGGCGGAGAAATATCCCGAGAAAAGAACTTTACCAGGTCTTCAGAAAACTTGGACGTAACTGTGAGTGGACTACACGCACACACATAGGAAGCCACTACGCACAATAAATCGATACTGGAAAACAATCACAGCACTAGATTCACGAAAACTCAATTGAAATAACCATAAAAACCGCTGGAATTATAAAAGAACACATCGCCTAAACTCCGTACACAAACTGCTGTAACACATTGGTTTACAGACTTTTAACACGTCATTTTTGTAGCCTATATTACACTGAATATTTTTATAGTTTACGTAATATTTTTGCATTGTATTTGATTTTTCTTTCTTTTTGTTAGATGACAATAATTATTTACATATTTTCATTTGAAAGCACAGTCCAGATATAATTTAACGTGTGTTTACCACGTTTTATTATTATTTGTCTTTCCTGTTTTCAGTAATACTATGTGCACGTTTTACGGCCACGGGCTCTATGCTTTTTCATCGTTATGGAGGTTTAAGTGGTTTTTCTAATTAATTTTTGAATGTGAACCTTGTGATTGGCTGAGTGGTCACCGATTATTCTGGAGCTAGGCTTAGTAAGGGTAGGACACTCCATATCGAATCTCGTAAGGAGACGGTAGGTCAGGGTCCAGCGCCTGAGTGGGCTGAGGCGTTACGATTTTATACTTATAGGCTATTCACGCTAAAGTGAGCACTTTAAGGCCATCCAAACAGGCATTAACTACAAATAAATAGAATTTATTGTAGCCTCAGATGCTAACTTTTTAGATTGGTTAAAATGTATACACTGTGTATTACTCACATGATAATGTTTATATTAATAATAGGTAGAAAGACACAAATTGGCTGAAAGAAAAAAAATTAGCAGGGTCTTAAAAAGTACTCACTTTACAGTGAACAGCGAATAATAGGCTTATGTAGGGAAGTAAGAGTTTCGACCCCTGAAACACTTACGCCGTCACCAAGAGACGAGTACGCGAGGTATAAGTGGTATTAAGAGGCCTGATTTTGCTCCCTCCACACCCCCCCCCCCCCCCCCGGGAGTTTCAGGCAGGTAGGTTCGAACTCGTGAACAGGCCGTTAGCTCGTAAGTAGGAAAGCTTACCTATAGACTTCACCTTTAAAGGCTGTTCACAATAAAGTGAGCACTTTTGAAAACAACCTTAGAAAAAAGTCACTATTACTACCTGCATATATTTTAGCGGGCGCACTGAGTGGCATGCGCCCGGTAAAGTTGGTAAAGAAGGATTGAAAGTGGTTTCACGTCTTAACGTCGAGTAGAAGTGTTAGGTAGCCATTTGTGATAACTTAAATAATTTCATTCCCTTTCAGTTATTTTAATGCATAAAAGTGTAACATTATTTACTTTTCTAATAATATTTCAGTTTCACGTGAGCGACAGACAAATGAGTAAAGTGCCGAGGCCCGTGATAATGTTAATATTACATAAAGCGGAAGAACACCAAACGTGAATACAAGTAGATCTTAAGTAGGGCTTTCAAAAGTGCTCATTTTACCGTGAACAGCCTATATCCCTACGTTACACCCGGGGGATGCCCCGTCGCCGTACCAGACCTACAAGAACATCTAGAACTTTCAGAATTTACGTCTAATTAAAGAATCCAGATAAGGAACGAATCACAATAAAGTCTCGCAACATTTATTTTTTTACAATCGGAACTTCCAGAACATTACGTCAGCCGCCATGTTGTTACACTTGATTTTCAGACTTCCTCCCATGGTTTACCACGATAATCCCGCAAGAGTTGTTATTCCACCGTGGGCTAATTTGAGACATTTTGAATTTGAATAATTATTTGAAATAGACAATTTCGGTAAATAAGTTTATTTACTGCACACTTCTAAACTAATATCAACTAATCGCAAGGGCTTTAACGCAATAACAGCCACTACCTTACTTCAGTATCTCTTGGGTCTAATTCAGTTTTCGCCAATGCCATCGTAAATGAAACCATTAATTGTCAAATGAAATCGCGCATTTTAAATTCAAATGAAATATTTTTATTTAAAAACTGCAGTAAAGTTTGTTTACGATAAAGTGAGCACTTTTGAAATCAACCTTCGAAAAAAGTCACTGCTCCTGCCAGCATATACTTCAACGGCGCACCGAGTAACATGCGCCCGGTAAAGTTGGTAACGATAGCTGGAAAATAGCTCCATACCTTAACGTCGAATAAAAAATGTTATGTAACCATTTGTGATAATTTAAATTATTTTATTTCGTTTTCTATTTCTTTAGCGCATCAGTGTGTACAAAACAGCATATTTAAATTAATGTTAACTTTTCTAATAATTCCACAGTTTCACTTATGTTAATCTTACATAAGGCGGGAAAATACACAACGCGCATACGCGTAGATCTTAAGCGGGGCTTTCAAAAGTGCTCATTTTACCGTGAACAGCCAATACCTATTATTCGTTGGTGCGACGATTTTAGTTACACCCTGTCCCTCCTGCACAAAGCTATTGGTAATTAGTCTCCAAGTTCCTGTGTCTTCCAGCATATGGTCCAGCTTCATGTACAAATAGTACAAGCTAAGGTAAACTTGTAAGAACGTGTGCGAGTCACGTCTGTGTTGTTACAGCAAGGCCTGAGTGTCCCGTCAGTCTGAAGTTTTCTGTCACTGAACCCCTTCAACTGAATTGTTCCCACCTGAACTTGCGTGTTTATGGATAAAAAGGCAGGAAAACTGGTTTCTGTTAAGCCCGTCAAGTGTGGCACAATTTGGGCTGTTAGACTTCGCAGCTAGGAGTTGCACTCTACCGTAAAAATATGTAACGTGAGTTTCAGCTGTCGCAAGTTCAGTCGTATGACTACAGAAGAGTACACAAGGCTTTGTTACACGCAAATTATGCGTGATACTTGTCATCTCATTGTTTAATTCATTTTATGTATGTAAGTGTGCCGTATTCGCGATGTGACGGCTAGCGCATCCATATATGCAACAAGGGCCTTATTTAATATTTGCATACAATACTATCTCTTTCCTGTTAGATCATACAGGATAGGCATATGTTAGAAGAATATTACGAAGAGGACTTAAAACTATCTCATAAGTACTTGGACCTACTGAGGAAAATAATAAATTCAATATAGCTACAACAAACAAATAATGGACAAAAATTGGAAACTCAAATTGACTGTATACGCAGCTGTTAGACGTTGCAAAGACATCTGACAAAGTCAATAGAAATAAACTTTGATAGTAATGAAAAATAAGGACTATCGCAGACAATAAAAGTAGTACGAAACTTGCACAACTGCTCAATGACATTAGGCTATATACACTGTTCACAATAAACTGAGCACGTTTGAGGCCCTATAGTTACTTTTTCTTTCCAGCCATTTTTTATCCCTTAACGACGTATAAATACGTACACTTAAAGTGTCTAATGCCATGCACTTTATTCAACATCTATATAGATGACACAACTCAAAATTTGAAGAAACTAACATGAGAGTATTTAGTTTTTTAAGATTATATTATTTTAATGCTACTTTATGCGCGACATATTTTAATACTGCACGAAAGTGAAAACGATTTGCAATATTCGTAATATCACTTTAAGTTATGAAAATAATAAACAGAGAGAAGGCTAAAGCAATGGCGTTATCATGGCACAGATACAGTGCGATGCAAAATCAGTTCAAACAATGTAACTTTACAACTAGCTTTCTGCTAAATGCTGTTCACAATAAAGTAAGCACTTTTGAAATAAACCTTAGAAAAAAAGACACTGCTCCTACTTGTATGTATTTTAACGAACATACTGAGTGACACGCACCCAGTAAAGATGGTGACGAAGGAGAGAATATAGTTCCATAACTTAAAGTTAAATAAAACGTGTTTGCTAACCACTTGTAATAACTTAAATTATTTCTTTCGTTTCCTGTTATTTTTAATGCGTCGAAGTGAAAAAAAAAAAGTGCAGAATCGTAAAATATTTACTTGGGTAAGAATTTCAGTTTAACTTGATCGACGCATGAATAAAGTGATGAGGCACATTGAAATGTTAATTTTACATTAGGCGGAAGAATACACAACGTGCATACAAGTAGATCCTAAGCAGGGCCTTGAAATGTGCTTATTTTACCGTGAACAGCCTATAAGTAGTAACACTGGCTGTAATAATCAAAACGCGCAGCACCATACACGACGCATTAACGAAATAGCAAGAGAGACAAAACGATGACTCTTCTAGTAGATCTACGAACAAGAGCTTACGCGAGAAAAGGTCAAATTTGAAACCGAAGCATACAAGACGACTAATATTACTATTACCAAGAGAAGTGCTACAACTAGGGCACTACTTACTACAACTAACACTACTACAGGCAAGCGACTGCTTGAAGCTAAGTTACGAGCAACACTAGTTCGCCGATTGTTCTCAATGATCTATCTCAGTCGCGAAATTGATTGGAAGCCAAATTTCATGGCAAGGAGTTGTGGGTTCGGATCACGGGTAAGCTGCGGACGTGTGCACCATTCTTGTATATTGATTTAGGTTGCGGTAGGCAGGCAGGGCTTAACGTATTGTCGACAGCGGGGTCACAGACGGAAAGGCCCGTAAACAGGAAATCGCCTCAGTGGGAGACCGAAATCGGAATGGTCGAAGCAAGACCTGAAACTGCGTCACGTTGCTCGATTTATGTTCGGTTTTGTTTGTAGGTCGCCTTACAATTAGCCTTCCAGCCATGCGAGGATTCATCACATGCACAATATTTCTACTTGTGCTCGGCAGTGAACTGTGTATAACTTGGAACCCTCTTTCGGATGTCGCTCAGGGCAGCAACAGCGTTGTAGCTATCGGCTTTTCTCTTCTACACTAAAGGCCGTTCACGATAAAGTGAGCACTTTTGACATCAACCTTAGAAAAGTCACTATCCCTGCCTCCTTATACTTTAACGGGCGCACTGAGTGACATGCGCCCAGTAAAGTTGGTAAAGACGGATGGAAAGTAGCTCCATATCTTAACGTCGAATAAAAAGTGCCAGGTAACTATTTGTGATAGCTTAAATTATATCTTTCACATTCTGTTTTTTTTTATGCTTCGAAGTGTTAAAATGAGCAGATTTTCAAAACGTAGTATTTTGTAATAATTTCACAGTTGCACTTGACCGACGCATGACTAAAGTGACGAGGCCCATGGCAATGTTAATTTTGCATAAAGCGGAAGAATACACAATGCGCATACAAGTAGAACTGAAGCAGGGCTTTCAAAAGAGCTCGTTTTACCGTGAACGGCCTATATATCTCTGGCTTGCACCATGTTATGGCGATACGAACTTTAACTCCTACATAAATCCACAAATGTATGCAGTTGAATACAACAATTAATTTCTAATCATTAATTTTACTGTATCACGTAGAAATGGGAGCGTAAGCAGAAATAAATTGTAAAATGTAAAGGGCTTTTTAACGTTTTATGCTTGAAAGCTTAGCAGACTAACTTATAACCTAACTTAAATTAACTCCCATGCCCTGCCCGGGATTCTAACCCGGAACCCCCGCGCCGTAAGCTGGCACGAAACCAACTGCGCCACGGAGGTCGTTCAATATATTCTCTCGTATATATTTTAAACAAGACGCCTCTAATATATTTTAAGTCAGTTTGACTGTATCTCAGCAAGTAACATGGGTTCAGAAAAAAAAAAATTCCAAAGCAGAATCGATTGGATGAAAACTGGAAATGCACTGTACAAAAGTTAGAGCAATTCATAATGAAAACAAAATAAAACGCGAAAAAAACTCTTCGATAACACTCAATTTCAATTCATTTTCAACGCCCATTTACCGAGCACTGAACTACAATAACAGAAAACTAAAGATTACATATTGCAGGACTATCGAGCGAGATTTACTTGGAGTTTGGGAAGATAATGCAAGTAGAAATATGCCTGACAGAACCCACTCTAGAGGGAGGATCTCCTGTCCTCTTAGATACCAATATGGGTTCATAAATATAAATACATTTCTAAACACCGAAGAAACTGCCCATAAAACACGTTTTATCAATTTTCATCACTCTCCTGCAAGGTGTAATGACAGTTTGTCTCAAAATTCAGCTACGGCACTGGAGGGTACAGCGGGATATTTCTTTAAAAACTAGCACTAAAACTATACAAAAGGCAATTTCAAATACATCAATACGAGTAGGGCCCTCTGAGGGCCCTCAAGATTAGCAAGTTGTTTGAGAGATTATTGCAATGGGGGGTTAATCATTAAGTGAAATAATTTGAACATACGCCATTGTTTCACTATTTCATCATATCCTTAAAATACATGTTTCCATCACTACTGGCGATGCATAAACACGACAGCACAGAACTTTTTGCGAACAATTTCAACTCATCCCGAATGCAGGAAAATGTAGATTTACTTGTGCATTTGCGATGTTTTTAATAACGCTAAGTCAACAGGCCTCTGGCACCAGACGAGAGCGGCCCGACGCGGTTATCGGCGGAAGGATACATTCCGCTTTCATCGCGGACAAAAAAATTGCGCAGTTTTACGTTCGTGTGATGCGCCGCTGATGGCAAACAGTAACGTTCAATGACTCTAGGCTCTTGGAACGGCGGGGCTTAAAAAAAAAAAAAACCGCGCTCTTTCTCATTTGGTTATACGAAGCGGTACGATGGTTCCCATAAAACCCCCCCCCCCCCTTTTCCCAACACTACCTACCATCATCGTGCGCGTCTAGCGAAGACGGAGTCTGCGCTGCAGTTACTCGCTGGACTTTCATCAGTGGGTTATGCAGAAAGCACTCGCCAGGGCCGGCGGCTTGCGCCTAATGATGGTGATCATGATGACTGTGATTGCGGCAACCAATTACCGGCCTCTAATCGCCCAGCCACGATTTCTCTGGAAAGTCATTTCGTCAATGCGCCGACCCTCCGCTCGGGGTTACGTACCGGCGGGTCGGAGTCGGCGCGCCAATCCGGCCATGTGTTTAGGGCAACAAGCGGCATGATGAAACAGGAGGGAGAGGGGGACGAGGAGGTGGACACTGTAAACTCGTCATTCCAACCAGAAACATAAAACACAAAACCTCTAGGAACCTGTAAGGTGAAGTGGGTAGTCGGAACCCCGTAGAACATTAACCACTCACGAAACACAAATGGACTGCAAACACATTTACAGATGTTTAAACAAAATATTTGACAGCCAAACCAATAAAAACAAATCCCACAAACGCTTTTTATAGTCTTTAAAACACAACGATACAAGAAGTAGAATTGTAATTTACAACAGGCCTACCTAGAAACAAAATAATAAAAAGAATTAATACGAGCAAAAAATTTTCAAAAAATTTACAGAATCGTTCTTTTTCAGAATTTCCTGTTGTTTTGTGTTTTCGAATAATGTTTCAATTAATAAAATTCCTATAAAAGCACGTTACCGCCTGTGACAGGCAATTTGTGAGATGGGCACACAAACTGCAATATTAAATAAACGTGAACACAATAGTATCTCAGAGTTCTAAGTCGTACGAAGGTGATCCACGCTGTATGTATTCCACATAATGTTAGGAAATGACTAAGTATGGCGGGACGAAACATGGCTAATAGACGTGGAACTAGAAGGAAGTGAAGGCAAACCCCTTCTCCTGGTGACAGACGAGGGAAAGCTTCTCGGCTCGAGGATCAAGGGACGAGGAACGAGCTAGCCACGCCTCCAGTGAACTTGAGGGGGAGGGCCCCCTACAGGCATCATTAAAAATCAACTTTGCTAATCTTATTTTCAGGAGTACGTAATTTCATATAGTACGACAATTATATGCCAAAGTAAAACAACGCAAGGCTCGTGAAAATTGAGTAAACTGTCCGTGCGGAGTCTGAAGACAGAGTTTCGCTTGGATACAAAGTCTCACATGATTGGCTGTTTTGAGCTGAAGGGAGACAGACGGAGACTCGGGGGGACGCGATAGGCGAGGAAGGACGCCAACTTACCGGCGGTGCAGATCCGAAATATTATTGGCAGTTCAACTTAAGCGTTTGGCAGCACACGTATAGGCTATTCACGGTAAAGTGAGACACTTTTGAAAGCCCATTTGGAATAATAGTCAATAAATATATTTTATTTTAGTCTTAGACGTTAACTTTCGAGTACGGTGGAATATATATAAAATGTTTATTACTTACATAGCAACATTTATTTGAAAGGATAAAAAATGGTTGAAAGGAAAAGGTAACTAAGGGCTCAAAAGTGCGCACTTTACCATAACAGCCTATAGCTGCGGTCACTATGCACGTAAGCTCGGGACTTTCAATCACTCAGCAGTGAGAACTAAGAGCGAAGGGGTAGAACAGGGTTGCCACATTTTTCAAGTGGAAAATTCCCTGACATTTCCTTGATTTCAAGAGTAAAATGTCTCTTTTCTGCGTTGACCTTTCTATCAGTTTTTTTTTTGTAAAGGTTGGGGCCTTTGCATTATAACACACTTTCACACCGAAATGCATCTCTGATCTTAGAAAATAGCTCACCGCATAGATTGCAAAGAAAAATGTCTAAGCATTTAGTCCACAATCATTAAAACAATTTTATATGTTTCTCGCAGCGGTACATGATTGGCAGAACTGCCAAATATAGCATGCATATTACAGAATTCCCTGACTTTCAGCTAACTTGTTTGAAATTCCCTGACATTTTCCTGTTCTCCAGGTTTTCCAGGCCTGTGGCAACCCTGTAGAACAAATATTCGGGTCTAGCAAAGACACGGGGCGAAACACCACCGGTTCCGGGGCTACACGAAGCTGATTTGAATTATTTTATTGTAGATTAAAAGCCAGAAATTAGACACGATAAGTGGAACATTAACTGTACGAACAGCATAATGATGGTGTCGGGTAAAGAACTAAGTGCATTACAGAACAGCTGGTAACACTTCATCAGGACACGTACCCACGCATTTTGGTACGGGATAGTGTTACAGGCTGTTCACGGCAAAGTGAGCACTATTCAGGCCCTAGTTACGGTTTCCTTTCAGCCACTTCTTTTTATCATTTAACCACCTTTTAAAATAAATATTACGAGGTACGAAGTAATCACAGTGTGTATATTCCACCGCACTCTGAAGTTAACGTCTAAGGCTCAAATCAAATATATTTACCGACCATTATTTCAAATGAGAGGGCTTTCAAAAGTGCTCACTTTACCGTGAATAGCTTTAGCAAAAGGCAATAATATATTTAGCACTTGAGGAAGCACCAATACTACTTTGGACGCTAATGTAGGTTTCAAAATAACTAGGTATTTTATAAAATTTCTTTTCGCAGTGTTGTAGATAATATACTTTTGTTACCACGACGGCAATATTATTTTGGCATTTTTAGTGATAATATCCCTAATATTTATGCACGAAGTCAGCTATTTTTAATAGGAAACTATAAACTGTACGAAAATTTGCTGTATATAAAAGACTACAAGCATTCAAAAATATTGTGAATGAATATAACGGCATAAAAATGTATTAAGTAGTTCGAATTCTGTTGACTATATATTTAAGGATTCGTGCAGGGTACTGCGGGACCTGTCCGTAGCACTTAATATATCTCTTATGGCTTAGCTTCTTCTATAGCATTGCTTATATGCAATGTTTGTTTTTTACAACAGATGTAGCTTGTACGCCTACTATCAACAGCAGTATCAGCGAACTTGTGACACTACCTACACGTGTTCCGAGTGAGTGGGTGAGCGAAGTGGATTTGAGCAGCTCTTAACATTGAGATCTTGAGAGCCGATGATGGTGAAGCAAGTTGCGAATTCAGCAGCTAACGAATGAAAAGACGGAGAAACGGGACGTATCCGAGAAAACCCGCCGATCAGCGGCATCGTCCGGCACGATTCCCACATGCGGAAATCTGGGAGCAACCCCGCCGGGAATCGAACCCGGTTCGCGTAGCTAGTTACTTGTTTGCAGCCATGGTGCTATATGTCGAGAAAAGTTGTAGTTTACAACTCTGAATTACACAACACAACTATTTAACATTGCTTTTTCATACATGAATAAATATGCACATGAAAAAGTGCATGTACATTTTTTTAATGTGTAGATTCAAATGAGCAACATTTCACAATGTGCAACTGGAATTTAATACATGCGTACAGTCATATACTTACACATGTGTTTAATATAGGCCCTATTTATTCAATTACGTGAATTCATAAAAACCAAAATACGTGAGTATAATATGAAGCCATTTATACAGTTTTCTTTGCAGCATTAAGTTAAAAAAATATATGGCGACGATTTGAGATTTGATATATTTTATTGAGTGAGTGAAGAGATAAGGGAAACTCGTAACATGGAGTTCTCGAGAGCTGATAACGGTGAAGCGAGGTGAGTATGGAGCAGCGCCGGAATGCGAGGGCGTGGTAAAGCAGATATTCCCAGCACGATTCGATCAATTAGTAGATTATTTGATAGGTTTCGTTTCATACGAAAACGAAATACTTAACTACCAAATACGTAATCATTGTAGTATTCTACGTCGGGACACGTGACCATCTCGTAAACTAAAGATGCCAACTGGGACACGGCCGGAATAACTGAGGACGCGTATGCGCGTTTACAACCACAATTTTTCAATTTAGTATCACAACCTAACAGGACCCATTAGCGTAATTTTGAACAGAATGTACGTGTTTTTACAGTTTAAACTAAATCAAACATAACCTATAATACTAGTTGAATAAGTGAAGTTCAGTGTAAACTTTAGGCTGTTTACGGTTAAGTGAACACTTAAAACCAACCTTCGGAAAATGTCACTACCCTTATGGGTTATTCACGGTAAAGTGAGCACTTTCGAAAGTCTTCTCATTTGTAATAACAGTCAATAAATATATTTTATTCTTCGACGTTGACTTCCGATTGCAGCGGAATATAGACACAGTGTTTATTACTTACAAAGAAATGGTTGGTTGAAAAGGTGGTTAAATGATCAGGTATGTTGGAAAGGAAAAAGTAACTAGGACCTCAGAAGTGCTCTCTTTGAACAGCCTATACCCGCGGACACCCTGGCTAGCACGCGCCCCGGTAAGGTTGGAAACGAAACGACGCGACGGGGGAAAATAGTTCCATGTCCCCCGGCTCGTGGCAATGTTAAATATTACACAACATACATGCGACTGGATCTTACATAGGACTTTCAAAAGTGCTCAGTTTGCCGCGAACAGCCAACAACCAAGGTCAAAGTCAGTTGGTGAATCGGTGGCTGGTTTTCACGTGCGCAACAGCCTAACACACGGTTGTAGACATTCAGTTATTATGTCATTATTTAAGGCAATGAAAATTCGAGGTGATTGAATTCGAATGACACTCAGCAGCGCTGCTTGGGTGTTTTTTTTTTTTGGAACGGTGTTATTGAGTGTGTCATTGATTCTTTGTTACTCAGGGAACATAAAGGATATATATATGTGTGTGTGTGTATATATATATATATATATATATATATATATATATATATATATATATATATATATATATATATACACACACACACACACACACACACACACATATACTGTAATTTTGTCCGGAAAAAAAATATATTTTTTGCTCGCTCCCTTAAAAGGGTAAACGTTAATTTAAGAAATAAAGTTACCAATATACGATTATATTTTACAAATATTTAATCAAATACGGCGTCCTTCACGACAAAGAAATCGAATGACGGACAAAATTACGCACTTGCCGAGGTCATGGCGTTAACTTGAATTCACGCAAACTGTATGAAAATGGGCACAAAACAATAGCAGACGCTTTTGCGGAAGTAAAAGGGACAGTGAGATTCTTCAGCTCCGTAAATTTGCTTCGGTTTAGCACTCTAAATGGCGGATTCGAACACAACTTGACGGAGTACACGGCCTACGAGATCGATAGTCGAAAAACGACGTCTCCGACGCTGGTCGGCTGGTTGTATTACACAGGGTCGACAATGTCCTAATGTTTACGGCAGCGCGCCGAACACTGCTGTATAAATTTTGGAGCGACCCGGCAGTAAATAATTAACAACTCGGAAAGAACCACTACTCCCATTACAACCGCTCTTTTTTTTTTTTTTTACCCCCACCACTCTCCTTTCCCGGCAAGACTGCTACACCAGTTGCTTGCTTTTGTGAGTCCGAATCGATCTAGCACAAGGCGCATATGATTAAAAATTTCTATCAACGTATTTTCAGAATACGTTTGCAATTATAGCGACAATTTGCATTTTAAAAATATTTCTCCTCCTTCCAAGCAAGGAGGTTCTGGTGTGACCAGAAAACCAACAAAAAGTATTCGATTGACAATCGGAGCACACATTTTATAATTACTGCACAGGTTGAAAATCTGCATAAAATACAAAAGCGCACGCCAATTCTGCAAGTTAGCGGCAGTTCCAAAATATTGCACATGTTTTTTACTGCACGCAAATTAATAATAAACCCATAAAAACTTAAGAGGCGTAAACAATGACCACTGCATTACCTGAATTAAATACTTCCTCTATTAGGCGGTCAAATGAAAATTTGTGTAGGTATAAAAACAAGGAATAAATGTTTTATTTAACACGCGTTAAAACAAACAAGAATGCAATTTGCCCAAAGTGTTATTAACCAAACTTATTTTTTTTACTTGTGTATGAAATGTCATAAATGCTAACATTTTCCGGAATCTCAGCAAGTGTTCCAATTCGTTTCGAGTTTAATTTTCGTAATTTGTATTTAGCATGTTGTAAGGTCTAGTCGGGACACAACGATATTCAACAGTCCAGAATGCCATGCTGCTATTATTTTGGTGTTTTGAAGATTCAGAAATTAAAATTTCACGAAGTCTTAAAATAAACAGTAATTATTCCACAAAGATTTTAGAGAGCCGTTTAAAATTTAAAATAAACAAAACAAATATGGTGTGAAATTGGTACTTAACAAAAATCATATAATGAGAAAATACCTTTTTCAAGAATATTTAAGCGACTTTCTTTGTAGAATTATTGTTTTGAGCACAATTGTTTATTCCAATAACCTCGTCTGAATCTATATTAAAATGTTTCACACAAGAATAAATATTATGGTGGAGATTTGGCAATTCGTATTTTGTAATTTGTCAGTTTCGAAAGTGACAAAACGCAAATTCCAAAAAATACGTCATAGATTTTGTAGACAAAACCGGTCGCGTGACCATTTTGTTTAAAAAAAGAAAAATGGGGTATGGCTGTGTTGGGGACATGGGCCTTTCATTTTGCGTGAATACGTCTACGTTGACGCGCTCGGACGCCTTGATGTTTTTCTTTTTTACGTTCCCGGCACCGCTTCACTCGATCATATGGGGTTTTATGGCTATCACTGGATTGCTTTTGAGATGCTCTTTCCACCGTATACGATTTCTGTATTTCGGCTAGGTTTTTTGACGAATATAGGCAGACAATGAGTTAAGTTTTCTTAATTTTTTACATTAAACTCATACAATTTCACCATAACCACGCCACACAAATGTTTTTATACACGAAATCGATTAATCTTGACGATATATATCCATTGAAACTTAAACGAGTGTCGTAACTTCTCCTAGTCAAAAGTTATAATACGCGGAAATTATGACGCGGCTCGAAATTGCGACGACCCCCCCCCCCCCCCCCCACAAATTCCGGAATCCTTCGCAGTCTTCACTCAACGTAACATGTCCTTTGGCAATCGACTCGGTAATTGAATTTTGAATGTAGGGGATAGATTCGGAGCTGCAATGCCACACTGTATCACGCGATTTGGTTATCATCGGATATTCTGGATTACGTCCCACTATGGTTGCACATTTAAAGACGTATTAACGTTAAAAGTGCAAAAGTTCTGAGCGCCCACAGCAGTGCAGGTCGTTCATCCCGCGGTCGCGAAACTTAGTTCCCGACGAAAGCGAGCCCACGTACTTGCTCGACTGGCCGCTAGATCGCACCACCATCCACGCAGCGACGCACCCACACGGCAATCAAATCAAAGCGCCGCAGTAAGCGAACCATGGTACTGTTATTTACTCTTGTACAACATACTATACGAAATTTACCAAACATAACACTCGAAAAGTCACATCGAAATGCACATTTACATACAACGTTGTGCAATACAGGTTTACATAACACTATAGAACCGCATAGTCTATTAGCAGTAGCGTCATATAGTTTTTTTTAAATCAAACCTTTTGAAAATCCCGCCATGTATGACATATGTTTAGTTGTTTCCTAAATATGCCACGTATCACAAATGTTTTATACGTTTGTATGAACACATTAAAGAATCTTATTTTTGGTTAATGTGAACTTTTACTTATATCTGTTCCAAACATTGTAATATATTTCAATAATAAATTATACAATGAATAAAAACAGTGAGATAAAAGGCGTCTTGGCAACGCATAGTAAGAAATGGTTCTCATGCACATAGTATTTACCTGAGTGCACACTAATATGGTGCATTGTTAATTTGTGTAACTTTCTAGACTTGGTTAAGCTTTGTTTGCATGAGGTGGAAGAATACCCTGCAACTAGAACTTTAGCATGACTTCAGAAAACTGGGAGTAACCGTGAATGGGTTCTTAATTTAGATATCAATAAATCATTGTATTTTCCGTATGTGCACATCCTTGCCCAGTTTCTAAGGCAGTTTCCGGATTGTCAGTATATACGTGTAAGTACGTACATTTGCGTACTAGCAGTGATGTGTACTTTTGGAACTATTCAGACAAGTAATCGCCTATTCCTGTTAAGACTGGTCGCACATTCCGGTGGAAATATCATAAACTACGTGAAAATAGAACAATTCTGTGCAATACGGTGTTATATACACGTTACAACTTCTATGGTTACGCATTAAGCAGAAGCGCAAAACCTTATAAATATTTATTTATTTCTGCGTCATGGTTTTGTACCATGACATCTTAAGAGTTTAAGCACAAACATGGCTTCAACCGGGAATGAGGAATTAATATGAGCATTATTGGGCGCATATTATTTACAGGAGAGAAATGAAAGGCGGCGCAGAAATAATGTTGTACACAGGTTGCTTGGCAGAGCAGCAAGACGCCAGCCGCACGTGTTCGGCGTCGCCCAATAGAATTTTGTAAAAGCGTTGTGATGCAATAATTAAATATAAGGGAATTAGTCTGTAATGTGTTACTGAAACATGTTGTTCAACATCGCTGCTGAATAAAACGCAGTAAGAGGCATAAAATCCAAATCAAACTATAACAATTAGCCAACAAAGAAATGCTCTATCAAAAGACATAGTATTAATAAATTTCCTATACTGGATATTACAGAAAATAAAGTGGAGCATTACTTTTCACCTCGACCATATCAATAAAGTAATTTGCACTATCACTGCATCAACTGAAACTTACCTTAATAAGACTCGTGGGATACAATTTCTGTATTGACTTCCAAGAATTTCAACCACACCTATACTGCTTTGGTAATATATTTTACCGCAAAGTAAGGTTAGGTCTATTCGGGTTAGGAGCAATGCGAGTCTTCTTATGGGGAAATTTCCGCCTTTTGGGCGCAGTGTTCCAAAGAGGTCACTTTTAGTTCAAATGTTAAGCTAAGTGAATAATAAAAAGGAAATCGTTGCTTAGTTACGAAGTTATTTTATATTTGATTTATGATTATTGCAATTATTTTGTTTTTTAACGTAGAAATAGAGAAAATCCGGCACACGTTCGACATCGCGCTTGCCTGGCGGCGAAAAATTTTAGCTGCCAAACTAAACGCATCAAGCTTCTCAATAACTCCCCCCCCCCCCCCCCCCCCAAGGGGCAGACAACCGCCGCTAGCAAAGAACATTTTTCTGCCATTTAGGACTTAAAATAAAAGAAGGCAACGAGAGATATAATTGTTGAAGATGACAGTATTGCAGTTGTCATAATCACTACATAGACCAAAGATGAGGAAGACCGCTTGTTCGTCTTCTGCGCACGTACCCAACAATGACCTACCCCAATCCTACACAACTGTCAAAGTCACATGGTCAACAGTGATGAACGTGTTTGTTTATGTATCAATTTTAAACGACAAGCACTATTATATAAATAAAATACTTTTACCAGTTTTAATTTAATCAAACTTCATTACAAAATTTGTTAGACTAAGTATACATTCATCTCAAGGCATTTGTTTACAACTCAGTTTTCTAATCTAAAATCCAAGACACGCCATTTTCGCTAGACGTGTTGGCAGAAAAGCAGTTCGATGTTGGGTTGCGGAGATTAGTTGTGCGTAGCCAGCGAGATCGGTCTACCTCATCTTTAGTCTACGATTAGAACTAACGTAACACTGGTATTTACAAAAGATACATTTTAGTAATCCTGTGAAAGAATCTACACGTGGATTTCCATGCTTGACCACGGCACGTAAGGTGGATGAGCTAATGTGGTGAGCGACATGCAAGCTGCTTCAGTCGGGCAGTTCTTTCTTGAAAGCCAACAGTTACAAAACGCGACGCCTGCCCATCACTACACATGTGCAGTGGTGACTTTTGACGCGTCAAACCTGAAAAGTTTACCCGCACAATTCGGGAGGAAAAAAAGCAATCGTTTTCGGACGCGGTACACTGCGGAAGTATACAATAAAAACATTTTAACACCTGCCAAGAGACAAACGAAGAAACGAGAGAATGATTCGTTGGTTACAAACATATATGCGACCATAGGAGCAATCATATTTTAAACATTTATGTCAATCAAAAATATTGTTCAAACGCGGTTTTTATGACAAAAAGTCAACGGCTTCCTTACACATTTTTGTTTAGTCTTAGAACATGTTTCGAAAGAACAACTAAACAATTGCCTAACAATACATATTACGCAAGTAAATTCTCGTCATGAACGACCCTTTTTCTCTGTGCACGTAAGATACGAGTAGAGGATTTACGGCGATTAGAAAAAAAAATTGTTCTAGAACTGAAATCTAAGCAGAATCATTAAAAAAAATCAGGGTGTTTTCTGGTTCTAGGTGTATAAGAGTCTGTTACAAGATGTTTTAAAATAACAAGAATGTCCTTACAATACTTAACGTCTTCCAAACGCAAGAACAACGTTCACCTTTTTAGACAACTACTTTGTTATAATTCTGAATTCAATTCCGCCAGTAATTAATTATTTAAGCTAGAATGGAAGTACTACAATCACAATTTACCTGTAAATTTCAGCCCATAAAAGGAGGTAACTGTGTATTACAAAGTTGGCAGCCATGCCTGGAAAAAATAAAAGAATCTCGTAAGGTAAAGAAGGAACAAAGAGTTAGAAAGAGACAGTTGAAGAGTTGTCGGTACACATTTACGTATGTATTTAGATAGGTAGTTATTGTGTATATGGTTTTATTCTAAGCCTATGATGTCCCTCTGCAAAGCTGATTCGTTATTGCACCAACGTGTTGTGTTACCAATTGTCACTAATCAAAACTCCCAACAGACGTCATAAGGCACCGCAAACAAACCTTAGCAAACAAAGACAAATAAACCACGCTCGCGGTGGGACTTAAACCCAGGATTTGCACGGTAGGAACCAGGCATTCTGATTCATACAACACGCGCTGTTCAAAACCACGATAAAAACAAATGGTTACCACAACGATCACCAAGGTACTGCATTATGTTTTATAGATTTCCTCGATTAAATTGTGTCCAGTGCCTGCGACATGATGTTTTTTTTTTCTGGTACACCTCACGACATTATACATAATTCGACCTAACCTGCATCACAAAAGACGAGCGTCGATAATTACGACGTTCACTTGTCACGCGAAAATCCGACGGGCGCCATTAGTAGGGCAGAACAATGTGTGTTGTAAGACTGCACGCGCTAGATCCGCCGTTCCAAATGACCCGGTAATGAGCGTCTAGCAAGCGGAGGGCACGCGGGACAATAGGCCCGACCGCGAACATGGTCGCCCACACATCTGTCACGGCCATGTCCCATCGTGCACGTGCGTATTTAACGACTTGATTTTACAACCTCCCCCCCCCCCCTTTACCATAGATGTTTTTGTATTCATCCGCACACTACTCAAAATAAAAGAAAATTTTAAAAAATACCGTGGCGTGGCTGCATCGGGAACACTGCTATCATACAAGAACCGGTTTACAAAACGATGTATCGAAAGATATATATCGGTTTTCGGTACATCAGAAATGTAAAATGACTTGGAATATTACATACTGAGGACACCAGACATTGCATAAAAATGTGGTGACTGTTTTTGGTGCATGTTGTCAAAGTAAACATAGTAATTCTTTAAATGCAATGCTCGTATTCAAAACAGAGCTTATTTAAAGAGGATTTGAAAATATATATTATCCGATACCTGGAAAAATATACTGCTTTAGATAAAATATCGTTGATATAATATTGACAAATTAATATATTCCTACATCCCTAGTTTAATGTGAATACGCCTGCGTTAAAGGGGTAATATTTTCTTTTGTATATGGGAACGAGAAATGAAAATAAAATGGGCAGGCCTGCTTGGCTTTTATGGCTTAAATTGACAGATATTCACGAGATGTTTCGTTTTGCACCAAAATCACCGCTCCAGCAAATCGGGGTCACCAGATATTCTGCCCGGAAAATTGTCGTACTCGCCTGAAATTTCCGTCAGTCGCTGCCACGCTCACACACAGCGCGAACTAAGGTCATACTCGCACCTTAGCTGCATGCCAGAGAGACCGACACCGCCTTTATTACAACTGTGGTATCAGTCGCGAAGCTCCAGTGTCGGTCATGGATAAACCCTGCAAACTTTACCTCGCCGTTTTCATCCTGGTATAGGCTATTCATGGTAAAACGAGCACTTTTTAAAGCCATCCCAACATGCATTAATAGCTAATAAATATATTTTATTGCAGCCTCAGATAACTTATGGGATTGGTAAATTTTATAAACTGTGTTCATTAGTCACCTGTCAATTATTATGTTAAAGAGTGGCGGAAATATAGAAATTAGCTAAAAGGAAAATTTTTAGCACGGCCTTAAAAAGTGCTCACTTTGCCGTGAACAGCCTATACCCCATGTGTCGGCCTGATTTTAAAAACGTATCTGTAAAACAAAGTGCATTGGGCTGTACGATACCTCGTAATCTTTTACCCGAGGGCATGTTCTGTTCTCTGCATGAATGCAATAATGTGCAAAACGCGAAATGTTTCCTACCCGATGATGCACAGGAGAACGGAACTACCACGTGCTGTTTTCGGCATGTTGGTAGAAATTAAAGATCGAGAACGCAAAATACGCATACAAATTTGACCCAGCTTAATCGTACTGAACAACACAGCAAACCACAGAAAATACAACTGAATCCACACGCTTTACAGATACAGTGCATGAGACACATTTCCTTGTGTACCAATAACGCGATCCATATCTAAGAGAGTTAAAACCGTACACGAAGTCATAACAGCGAGCAAGAAACTAACCGGCTAAATTCTCCATATAAAATTATAAATAAATTAAATAAGTCCAGTCGCACGCACGTTGTATAAACGTACAGTATGTGTACGGAATTCAAATGTCTGTGATATTGACATTGTATCTCAAATTTATAGAAATGTACTTTTTGTAGGTAACTTTTACGAGACGTATTTAAAGCTTGTTTCTGCTGTACTAGTAAAAAAAAAAAAAATACTAGGTAGTATGGTACGTGTGCAATAAAATTGGTACAGCATAACTCATGTTATATTGTCACCGCACACCACTAAGTCGTTTTCTACACCACTGGTTATAACACTAGTACGCCTGATGTATGAATCTGACCAGGATGTCTAACGAAAACTCACGAATTTCAAGAAAGCTATTTGATGAATGGCAGGACTTCGAGGGGGCAAATTAAATTCTTGTAAATAAATTACACTATCTCCCTTTCAAATCTTTAGAAGTTTGGTAACTGATTGGGGATGATAAAAAAAACAGCGGCAGAATACAGACCTAAACACAATTGAACATTTGAGCATATATCTTTACGTTCCAGTTCCTTATATATCACCAATTTAAGATAAAGACAAAAGTTCATACAATTGATAATCGGCTTTACAATTTTCGTAAAAATGTCAATCTTGGTTATTATGCCATTTCTTTTAGCTTGACAAGGCAATATTTCCACGAGCTTGGGTCGATATGACAAAATGATAATCGTCGTACAATACACTCCTTCCAATTAACTTCCGACTGATTATAGGCGAAGTGGCTGCTCGACTCTGAGTTCCAAATTTTCGGATTCGTTCGGTCAAGAATGCTTGCTTGACTTTTACTTCTCCATAAGAAACAACACTGTAATACACGAACGTTAAGCCAAAGAGTAAAGTCAAATGCTGAAGCACTCAAATGTGTAACGACCTTACAAGTGGCCGAAGTATGGTTTCACGGACAACACAAAGCCTGCGCTAGAACTGGTCGAATTAGGAATGACGGGATGAGAGAGGAACTCGACATATTAGCAATACATGAGGAGATCTAACAATACCGAACAGTGAGGAAAGAACACGTAGAAGACATGCGAGACAACAGACTACCAAAACAAGCAATAAATAATAAACTGAAGGGTAGTCGGGATGTCGGAAGACGAAAGACGGGCCGGGGTCGGCCTGACAGCAGAGGAAGAAATATTGTTTATTTTAGAAGGTTTAAGATCAGTTTCCAACTGTATTCCCAGCTTTATTTTGTAACGCCAAGGACCTTCTACATGCCTAGGTTAACAGTGACGCGTCTCCAATTACGTAATCTACACTGTAAAAAATAAATGTAAATTTTCATCTGCATTTTTTTTGAAAATGTTGAATTTTTTGTGTGTACTCTAAAAAAACCAACTGTACAGTACGTGTAATTATACATCAATGTTCTTAAAAATCCAAAGCGTACTAAAAGTATTTGATAAAATTACATTAAATACAACTTTCGTGATAGAAATGGAACTGAATAAAATAAAATATTATTAGAAATATATGTACACATTACTACTAATTTTCCATTACATAAACCCAGAGTAGCTAATATAAATATAACTGTTTTATAAAGTATTCTTGTAAACTGTGCTTTCTAAAGCATCCATAATAAAACTACCCTTAAATTTTAAATAAAAATACACTCTTACAAGTGGATTTTGTAAACATTTAAGAAAGTACTAGCAAAACAATTTACCGTGCTACAAAACATATGCATTGTTTTTTCATACATTACATAAATCATACGTTTCTGACAATTCTGGTGGTGTGTGTATTAATTTTTAATGAGTACTGCATATTGTACAGTTTGGTAAAGCGTTCCATCAGAAACCCCACGCTCCTAATTGAAATAATTACGAAATAGCTACATCAAAGTTCCTGGAAGACATACAAATTACCGCATCGTGTATCATTTTTCACATCCTCGCAATTTTTAAGTCACTTGCCACCCAGCTGCGCGGTCGACTACAACGATTTCAAGGTACTACTTGTTTTCTGTCCAGACGAGTGAAGTGCCCCCCCCCCCCCTTGTAGTGTGGAGTGGAATGGAGCTGAGAGATTTGGGCGGCTCTTAACGTCGAGGTGAGTCTGGAGCAGCGCCGGAATGCAAGGGCGGGGGAAACGGGAGATCATCCCCGAGATAACCAGCAAGGCCAACACACCTGCTTAGTTATCGCCTACATTCTGGAGGAATCGACTGACTTGTGAGTCATCGCGTGGAAGTCTTGAAATCACGTCCATCGGCGCGACTCGAGATGGGAAGGACCTTCTGGGACAGGTCAGCTCAGCTATATAAGCCGCGGTGTGCCTCTCGCCCTTATCAATCTTTATACCTTAGTGTTTAAAACACACTTTTAATAAATATTATCCTTTCCCATCCTCTATTCTAGAATAAGTTTTTTTTATACATCATAAATTGCACGGAATTTTGCCATTCTTTGCAGTCGATGAGTTTTTAAGGCGCCTGCGCTGGCCCCCCCCCCCCTCCCTCGTTTTACGTATACATTTTTTGTATTTGAAAGGGTTTATTAACGTCCCCCAGTGATATGCCTAAAGGCTTACAAACTAACTTACGACGTAACTTAAACTAACACCCAAGCCTTACCTCGGTTTCGAACCCAGAACGTCAGCGCACCAACCGACTGCGCCACGGGGAGGTCGGCCCCTCCCTACATAGTTTAGTTTATGTTAGCATGTGTGGTAACCATATGGCCCCAGTTACGGCCATGTTTGCCCAATGCCAGTAAAACCGCGAGTATGTGCCCTTGTAGTTCGAATGTTCTGCGTGCCTAGAAGTCTGGGGTTCCGCAAGGAGACGAACTTGGGTCCTATCCCTACCCGGGACCTTCGACTCTCTTAGTTTTAAGGCAAGTCAGGAAAACTGTGAATGACCATTAGAGCCAAGAGTGCGTGCGACTGCAAGTTCGAGTTTACAGAGGACGGGCGAAGGCACAATGGCCGGCGAGTACAGTGTGCGACTATCGGGAAAACTCAACACTAACTGGGACTGACTAGTTCGACTTTAAGAAAGTCGGACTTGTTTGCTGATATAAATACACGAGAATGACATGCTGACCGTATATTTGTAACTAACTAGTCAAAATTAAGAGACTGTAATTTCCCTTCATTTTACGAAAAATGCTGATAAAATTGTATACAGAAGTGTCCGTTAACGCTCCGTAAAATTAAGAGAACATTAATTTTCAAAAGCGGACTTTCAGTTGATTTCACAGAATTTTTCCTTTAATTCGCGGAACCTCTCCATTGATTTCTTTGTTAATTTGTTTTTTTTTTTTTTTTACTTACAGTAAAAAAAGGAGATAATGAAAAAAAATCTTTAATTTCCGTTATGTGGGTGTTATACGGTGTATACCCGAACGAGATTTGAACCTGGGTCAAACAGTCAGAAGCCCATTACACTAACCAATTACCTACAATTTCTCTTATGGGTTTGACGTATAATTTTGGTACTTCTACCACAGCCGCATAAGCTAATTTTCAATTTATATTAAAATTAGCGAAGAGAGGTTTGTACAGACTCAGCTTTGTTCTTCCCCGATACTAGAAACGACGGGAAATAACTTTTCGTATTTTCCATTTACAGAGCCAGCTCCGATTTTCGTCATTTAGAGGTTATATTTAGTAAATAATAGGCATGCACTTCTATACTATTAGAAATAAATTACGAAATTATATTAAGTTTTTAGTTTTATTACGACTTCCATCTTGTTGGACTGGTAAAAAGGGCGGTATAGCGGCGAGGGGGAAGAAAGGACGTATAGGTTTGAGTCTTAGCACGGAATTATTTATAAGATATGTCGGAGTGTTAGGATACATACTAAGCGAGGGCGAAAACCTTCCTTTGTAAGCTAATTTACTTTTACACGGCTGACTATAGACGAATACAGAAATATGACGTGGATTCCTGCGTTAAAAATTTTCCCAACCTGACCCCATGAAAACAAAAAAAACATTGCATATACTTTTAAAGAAAGTTAGAGACTATTTTAACCCCCCCCCCCCCCAAATCAAAATAATTATCCGCTACAAACCGGTTTATCTGTCAGAACTGCGAGTGTATGGGATAGAATAATGAACGGGTTGGCGAGGTTGCAATTACTCGTCGCTTTTTCCTCTGTCGACGGGTTATAAAGGCTGTTCACGATAAAATGAGCACTTTTGAAATCAACCTTAGAACAAAGGCACTGCCCCTGCCTGCATATATTTTTACGGTCGTGCCGAGTGACATTCGCCCAGTAAAGTTGGTAACGATGGATGGAAGTAAGTTCCATATCTTAACGTCAAATGAAAAGGTTATGGGTAACCATTTGTGATAACTTAAATTATTTATTTGGCTTTCGGTTTTTCAACTGCATCGAAGTGTAAAAAATGAGCATGTCGGTAAAATATTTACTTTCTTAATAATTTCACAGTTTGACTTGACCGACGTATGAATAAAGTGACGAGGCCCATTGCAATGTTAATTTTAGGTGAGGCTAAATAATACACAACGTGCATACAAGTAAATCGTAAGCAGGGTTCTCAAAAGTGTTCATTTCACCATGAAGAGCCTATAGTGTAGACGGTTTAAGGGTAGTGCTTCTCAAAACTGTGGTCCGTCGCGTGGTCCTAGGCGTTCATCAGAGTACAGTTTACGATTTATTTGATTAATTTATTTGAATTTCTCTGCAATTATATAATTTCACTACAAACTTTTACGATCAGGCTAAATGTTACGGTAGTAATCCGATTTAATAAGCAGTTAAATGATTATTCCGACGTTTTGCTATTTGAAGAAGAACTCGCGTCGACGGAGTGATCAGTGTTAGGTAGACAGCCTGCACATGATGGTGGTCCGTGTAAGGGCGTGTGCACACGTGCGGACATGACCGCTGCGGCGCCACAGCTACGTGTGCTCCGACACATATGACTGTCCGCACTTGTGCACACGTGCGGACATGACCGCTGCGGCGCCACAGCTACGTATGCTCCGACACATATGACTGTCCGCACGTGTGCACACGGCCGCATACTGACAATTTATATCTAGTGACCCATGGTAAAGGAAAGTTCGAGAACCACTGGGAACTGACAATCCTTCCAATCAAATGTTCGAGGGGTGCGTATCCCCTCCCGCCAAGTGCGTCTGAGGTAAATATAACTTATTCCACTTACGCCTGAACAGTTAAGATGTTAAGAAGACGAGTGTGCCGGCTACAGGACTACTGAAATATTTTATTTGTTTTGTTTTATTGCATCCGTAAGATCTTTTTTCAATACATGGCTGTACAAAGATATTGGACAAGTCAAATTACAGTATACAAAGTTTATATAGTAAACACACACATATATGTCAGACTACACGTACACGCATCACATCTTTTCCTACAGATAGCACATTAAAGCAACTACAAAAAAGAAAGAAAACACATCCAGAAAACCAACAAAAATATACTTTAGATCACTACAAAGCCGTGTCCCAACTAGAAAAACGTCTTCACTCTCACTCAATATTCTTACTGTTGCTCATTCTGGCGAATTAAGACTTGTGACCTCTGTGAACCTTCGGCATGATTTTTCGGATGCGAAAAGTAAAAAAAATAAAACACTGTTCGCCTTTCCCATTCCTCGACTAAATTGACAGTGTTTTTTTTTTTAATATCAAATTATATTGTTTTCACATATTTTTCAGCGGTCGAAAATTGAACTATTTGGTGAAAAGCAGAGTATTTAATGATATGCGCACGTCTAACATTAACTTGAACATAATCACATCGCAATTCTTTAAGTTATGTTTCATACAGAATACTGTTGTTATTACAAATTTTACAATTGTAATGATTACGCTAAGTTAATGAAATATTTCTAACACTGTTGTACAAACAAACAAATGCATGTCTGAATATTCGAAGTTAGACACTTAAACAACATGGCTGCCACAGAGGGTGCGAGAGTGAGCAGCGAGTGAACATCGTCGTTCACTCTCCCTCTCGCGCTCTCTCCACCGAGTTGGCCTATCTCTGAACAGTCTTGAACTTTAGCAGTTCACTTTACGTTTCCTTTCCTCTAATGAAACCCACAATACAATTGTAAAGTCAGAGTTCAGACAATTGAACATCAGTTCAGCGAACTTCGTAAAAATGTGTATCTTGCTATGTAAATAATTAGGATATTATCCAAGAATGCACTTTACATACGTTTTTTTAACAGGCTTCAAATTTAAATTACAACTTTATTTCAAAACAAAAAACTAATCTGTTTACTTTATTAAAATATGCCAATTCAAATATTTCTATTTCACATTATATTCGTTTGTCATTTACAATAAAATAACGCACTTTCCACATAACCTATGTTAGATTCACGGCTATATGGCTGCTTAACTTTACTTTTTACAGTTCCATAAGAAACAACATGTCGGAAAGCAAAATTAAAGTTAAAACGTAAAGTCTAATGTTAAAATTTTCAATTAAGTAACGGCCTCAAGTGTTTGAAATACATGTTTTTCCAAGAAATTATTAAACGTATGTCCAACGTGCTGTTCTACGAGAACAACATACACTTCAGACCAGCGCCGTTGAGTACTTACAAGATGTCACGCTCATTAGAAACACCTTTTCGAAGTACTTCAAAATGGCTCAAATAGGTTTTTCCAAAGCGCTGTAGTTCAAAATACACGCGTCAGATATATACAAAACTACTCAAGGGCCCTGCAATGAATCTTCCTACAGACTTTCCACCGATAAAACAATAACAGCGTCATCGCTGATAGTCCCCATAGGTTCGCGCAGGGCCACTAGAACACTGCACGCCAGCTCAGAGCTGTGCTCTTAGAGACGATAGCGTACTTGCACGTGTCATGTGTTGGTATTATCGCTCGTAGGCGGGAGTCTTAAGGGGAACGGTGCACGCAAACCGTATATTGATACAATTTGTCATAACCTGTTTTACAGAGGATTTTTCTGAAATTTTGGCTCGACAAGACGCAAATATCAATTTTGAGCACCTTCTTACATCGTTACAAATTCACTGTGTTCGTTATTCTCGGAGCACAAATGTTTTCTTTTCTTCCATCAGCGCTCCGAGTAGTAAATATATATATATATATATATATATATATATATATATATATATATATATATATATATATATATATATATATATATATATAGGCTGTTCGCGGTAAAGTGAGCACTTTTGAGGCCCTAGTTACGTTTTCCTTTCAACGGTATCTAATCTTTTAAGCACTTTTTAAGATAAATATTGCCATGTAAGTAATAAACACTATGTATATATTCCACAGCACTAGGAAGTTAATGACTGAAGCTAAAATAAAACGTAGTTATTGACTATTATTCCAAATGAGAGAGCTGTCAAAAGTGCTCACTTTTACCGTGAATAGGCTATAACTACCGATACGTAAAGGGGCGTTGAAAATTATTATTTGCGTCTCGTTGAGCCAAAATTTTTGACAATCCTTTTGGAAAATAACCTATATCGAAAAAAGGGAAAATATACTGCTTTCATGCATCACTCCCCTAAAGGGCGAACTTGCGACTGACATTCATGCAAATTTCGACCTTATCGCTGCAGTACACTCATCCGACCGGGTGACCGATTCCCACGCCGAAGCATAAGACGACGTGGGATGGAAGAAGATAAGAAGGTAGAGAGGGGAGTGACACTTGGCAATCCAAGCGAGGCTAGACCAAACGGTACTGCGCATGCGCGCGGCACGGCATCCCGGTGTGCCGGGCCCGCGGTCAGTGACTCCCGCGCACGCGTGCCGCGAGAGACGTCTCAGCGTCTCTGCCGAGTGTGGATGTTTATATCATCGCGACAGCACGGGGCAGTGGGAGCCCGCCACGGCGCGCGGGAGGGGGAGAACAACCCACATGTACGCCGTTCCCAGGTACAGTATCGCAAAAAAAAAAAAAACATTTCATCTTGCACTGGAAGACATGCGCGTTTTGCCACGCCCGCTACATTCGTCACTTTGAAAGCCCTGCTTAAGATACTTGCATGCACGTTGTGTATTCTTCCACCTTACGTAAAATTAACATTGCCACGGGCCTCATCACTTTATTCATGCGTCGGTCAAGCGAAACAGTGAAATTAGTAGAAAAGTAAACATCGAAATTTTTTGCTCATTTTTACACTTTGATGCATTAAAAAAACAGAAAGCGAACTAAATAATTTAAGTTTTGGCAAATGGTTAGCTAAAACTTTTTATTCGACGTTAAGATACGGAACTACTTCCCATACATCGTTACCAACTTTCCTGGGCGCATGCCACTCAGGGCGCCCTTCAAAATAAATGCAGGTATAGGCTGTTCACGATAAAATGAGCACTTTTTAAGACCCTCACAATAGGCATTAACCGCTAGTAAATATATCTTATTGCAGTCTCAGGCATTACATTTTGATGGTGGTTAAATGTATACACTGTGTTTACTGGTCACGTTGCAATGTTTATACTAAAACGCAGCAGGAAGATAGCAATTGTATGAAATGAAATATTTTTAAGGGCCTTAAAAAGTGCCCACTTCACCGTGAATAGCCTATAGGAGCAGTGACTTTTTTCTAAGGTTGATTTCAAAAGTGCTCAATTTATCGTGAACAGCCTTCACCAAGCTGTCTGGCTGCCTCGGGGACTTAGAAATGAAATTAATGTAACAAAACAGATGTTATGGCTTTTTATGGCTTAAATCGGCAGATATAGACGAGATATTTTCGTTCGGCATCAAAATCCGCGCGCTAGCACAAATATAAGTCGCGAGATGTACCGCTCAGAAATTGTCGCTCACGCCCAAAACTGTCACCAGTCGGCGCGGGCCCCCACCCGCGCACGCGTCGTAGTCGTATACTCGATCGAACGAGGCCACGTTAATTTCAATCGTGTTATTAGTAACGAAGTGATAGCGTCGGACTGGATCACACTGCAAAACGTTACATCGCCGTTTCCGTTTTGGTGCATTACGTGTCGGTCTGATTTTGAAGGTACGTATTCACTTAAAACATTTACACACTCCACTCCAGCGCACGTAAACACGCCGAGCAAGGGAGATGTTGCTAGTTCCGTGAAAGGCTACCTTCCAGAATTCTACACATCACCGGCCCAAAAATGTGTTTTATTCGACGACACTTGACTGACTCGACTGGCCATGACTATCGCCACGTTTACCACAAGTCTACACCGAGCCCTGGCGGTGGATGCAAACGAAAAAGTGTAAATTTGATTTATTCTCACACTACGTTGAGCAACAGCTACGCGACACGTTAACCACTAGAAAGTCGAATTTATGGCCGAGCACAACTGTAATATTCATCGTCGAAACGTGGAGACGTGATGGTCAGATAGGTAGGTAGATCTTTACGCCTTGTCGAGTTGAGTTATTTGGGTGGCAATCGACGAGGTCTTGTGAGCCGATTAAGATAAAATGGGGTTATAATGGAGCAACGCAGAGGAAACGGGAGAGCCCCGAGAAAACCCGCCGGACCAGCTGCATCGTCCGGTACGACCCCCACTTGCGAAAATCCGGGAGAGGCCCGGCCGAGGATTGAGCACGGTTCATCTTGGTGGGAGGCGAGCAGTCTAACCGCTCCGGCACCGCGGCGCCAACGTCATGTCGACAGCGAGATCGTTACGAGACAGAGTAAGCTTTTTAAAACCATGATTTTCTGGTTACTGAGATCGAATACCATAGCCTCTCCTTGTTACGTAGCATATACTAGTTGCCTAATATTTTTTTGAATGCACGATGTTTATGTCAAGCATCAATTCAATACAACAATTAAAGCTTAAATTTTTACACGATAAACTCCAAATTCAGACAGTTATTCCAAAAATATATCTTGCCCATTCCTCGCTGACAAAAAACTGCATGCACTTTTCTCATGCGTAGCCATTTTTCTTTTAAAGCCTCCTCTCTTATCTAGTCCTTGCTACTTCCGCCTACTCTATACAATGTAGGCTACAAGACATCCGCGTTGCCAAAACGGTAATTTCCTGTTCCACCAGGAAGAATGATAAGGCGTGAAAACAGTTCGTACGGTCTAAGGGACCTTTTAGTTGTCAGTAGAGGAAAAATGGGCATACTGGGCCAGGATTCAGGATCTGGACCCGTGACCTTTGACTTTATCGCCGATATCTTGTTTCAGGCCGCCATTTTATCCGCCACCTTGTTTCCGGCTGCTATCTTGAATTTTATTTTATCATGCTCTATCGTTCCATCCCTGTTTTTTCATGCTCTCGCATTCCACTTTAGTGGCCTTCACTCCACCCCACCATCTTGATACTATGCTCTATAATTCAGTTCCTATTTTCTCGTGCTCCTGCATTTCACCTTAGTCACATTCGCTTTTCATGTTTAGTAGGATTTGTAAACTCTTTCCCATTGTTGTACAACTTAGAATATATATCACCAAGTGTAGGACTTAACCACTGCATATAGGACTTAGAAAATTTTTCATCTGTATCAACCTAACATAACTTCACTTAACCTGGCCTAACTTAACTTCACCTAATTTAACCTAAAATAAACTACCTAATACAAGCTAACCTGACATAACCTAACTTTACCTAACTCAACCTAACCTAACTTTACCTAACTCAACCTAACCTAACTTCACCCAACTCAACCTACCATAACCTAACCAAACCTAACTTCACTTAACCTAGCCTAACTTAACCTAACTCATCATAACCTAATTTCACTTAACATAACCTAACTTAACATAATTTCACCTAACTCAACCTAACATAACCATCATGTAAGAACTCACTTAGTCACCTCGTGTAGGACTTAGACAAATTTCTTCCTTTTGAAAGATTTTAATATTTTTCTCATTTATTCACATTCATTCCATCTTGTAAGGGACTTTGTAAAAGTTTAATTTTGTCAAATTCGTTCACCTTGCATCAAACTTAGAAAAATAAAAAAATTCCCACTTCAAGCAGGACTTGTAAAAATTTTACTCTTGTGTAGGGACTTTCTACCACTAAAATCGAATTTAGAAAATAAATTATACCTCACGTACGACTTAGAAAGACATGCTAACCTAATCTAACTAACGTAACCTAATCACCATATAAGAACAAATTCAGACACATGCCAATTACTCGCCCCCTCGAACAATTATCTTGTTTCGTCTGCCGAGGACTGCATTTGTTTTTAGGCCACCATATACAATTTCATTTTTCCTTGGCCACCAGGCTGTCCTATAATGTATAGCTGCTTAGTACACAAGTTATTATAGATGGTTTAGACACAGTGTTGCGTGGTTCAGATGATTATTAATTACAGTTTTTCTTGGTTTATAGAAGATGGGATGTTGGGTGGCCTTGTATCAGTTGTTTGATTGATGGTAGGACTGATTGTGGCATAGGCTGGCTTATAACATATGGTTTCTTGGTACACTTGAGTTATGGCAGATGGTATAGACATTATGTTGGGTGGCATGGATGATTAGTAATTGAGTTTTTCTAGGTTTTTAGAAGATGGGATGTTGGGTGGCCTTAAGAATGATTGTGGCATGGGTTGGCCTAGAATGTATAGTTGCTTGGTACACTTGAGTTGGTAGATGGTATGGATGGCGTATTGGGCAGTATGGATGATTAGTATAGATGCATTTTTCTTGTGTTATAGGAGACGCTATGGCTGTTTGGTATGGTGGGCGATCTGGTATAAGTAAAATTAGCTTGACAGATGGTAGGAATGATTGCCGAATGTGATGGCCTGTAATGTATGGTAGCTTGGTAGATGTTATGGTGTCTGACTTTCTCTTGGACCCTATTGGATTTTAATTACAATTCTGTTTGCTTCAACCATTCCTTTGTCAGTGTGAGGTGAATGTTACCCGAAGTGACTATTGGCTGCAGTATGAATGCAGTGCGCTTCTAATGTCCAGACATGTCAAATTGTCTTAAGTGGCTGAAATGATAAAAGGCATGTGGGATATAGTTGAATGATTTTTTATTTGAACTATATTAGGTTAGTTCAGATTTGATCTTTATGTGCTTTTGTAGGTTAGGTTATGTTAGTTGGACAGATGGTAGGAATATTGTGTGGTATGGGTCGACCTGGAATGTATAACTGCTTGGGTAGATGTTGTGGTGTATTAGTATAGCCGAGTTATTTTTGCATTATAGAGATTGGTACAGTTGGTTTGTATGTCTTCAGATTTTCTCAGGTTACAGTGGGTGGTATTATTGGTTGGTATGTCGTGAGGCATGTAGGGATAGGTTTGCTCAGTGTAGGCATTTTATTTGGATTGTTGTGGGTTAGCTATGATTTCTCTAGAATGTGGTAGGTTACGTGGGGGTGGGGTTGGGGTAGGTTTGGATATCTCTGGACTATGTTCAGTCATCATTATTAGAGTACGCTTAAATGAGTACGTAAATATTATTTTTATTTTTATATGGGTGGTTAAGAACGGTACAATATAAGTGGTTAAGTACTGTGCAGAAGGTAAAAAGATGTAGATCTACATGAATGGGAAAAAATTTATACGTAATATATGAGGTGAAATACCTATGTACATGTGAAAAAATATAAGTATTGCACTAGCGGTTAAGTCCTACAAAAGTGGTAACCTATAGTGAGCATGCCTGATGGCTAACGAAAAAATTAAATTGTAGATGGTGGCCTAAAAACAAATGCAGTATTCAGCACACGAAACGAGATAGTTATTCAGGGGGGGGGGGGGCGAGAAATAAGCAAGTGTCTAAATGAGTTCTTATATGATGGTTAGGTTAGGTTAATCCTATGTGAGGTATAATTTTTTTCTATAGTCAACATGAGTGGTAAAATATTTAAAGACCCTACTCAAGAGGAAATTTTTACAAGTCCTGTATGAAGTAGGGATTATTTCTAAGTCTGGTGCAAGGTGGAACATAAGTAACTAAACCAGACACAAGGTGGAAAGAAGTGACTAAATGAGACAGATATTCAAAGTCCTACACAAAGTGGAACGAAGTGACTAAATGAGACAGATATTCAAAGACCTACAGAAGGTGGAACGAAGGTGACTAAATGAGAAAAATATTCGAAGTCTTTCAAAAGCAAGAAATTTGTGTAAGTACTAAATATGTTACACGATGGTTAGGTTAGGATATGCTAGGTTAGGTGAAGTTAGGTGAGGTTGAGTTAGTGAAGTAATGTTAGGTTAGGTGAAGTTAGGTTATGTTAAGTGAAGTAAGGGTACGTTATGTGAAGTTAGGTTAGGTTGTTAGTTCGCGTCACGTTAGGTCCTTAGGTTAGGTTGAGTTAGGCGAAGTTAGGTTAGGTGAATTTACATTAAGTGTAGTTAGGTGAAGTTGTTATGTTAGGTTGTCATGTTAGGCAATGTTAGGCAATGTTAGGCAATGTTAGGTTATGTCAGGTTAGGTTGGTTAGGTAAAACTAGGTTAAGTAAAGTAAAATTAGGTTAGGTCGATACTGATGACAAATTTTGTAAGTCCTATATGTAGTGCTTAAGCCCTACACACTGTGAAAGATATTCTAAGTCCTACACCAATGGGACAAAATTTACGAGTCCTACACAACATGAAAAATGTTCTAAGTCAAACAAAGATGGCAGGGTGGAGCGAACGCGATTAAGGTGGAACACAAGAGCATGAGAAAATTGAGATTGCGTGATAGAGCATGATGTCAAGATAACAGGGTGGAGTGAAAGCGACTAAAGTGGAATTAGAGAGAATGAAAAAAAAGGATGAAATAATAGAGTATGATAAAATTAAATCCAAGATAGCAGCCGGAAACAATATGGTGGACAAGATAACCACAAGAAAAAATATGGAGGACAATATGGCGGCCGGAAACAAGACGGCAACGATGATGTCAAAGGTCGTGGGATCGGGGGTCCCGAATCCTGGCCCAGTATGCCCATTTTCCCTCTACTGTTGTAATAAGGGAATCATTGTAAGCAGTTGTGTCTACTATAATTAAAAAAAAAACTATCTAATGTTATATTGAAAAACTTTTTCCACGACAGAAATGAAAGTTGATATTTTGTTGCCAATTAAATTTTGGTTATTGAAAAATAAACGTGGTCGTCGAAAACGTTGTAAGTAGCATTCTGTTTAAGATATTTTTATTTTGTAAAACAGTGTTTCAAACTAAAGCAACCACATAAAATTCTGAGGAAACAGAACACACGCGTAGCTTGATAATGCTTTTCATCGCCGTCACAATGCATCCTTACGGCCGGACGTGAATTGGGAGGCGTTCAAAATGTTCTTACTAGGTCGGCTTCAGGTTACGGCAGCTTCGGACAAGTGACGTCACGCCACCTGTTGTGTATTCTACTGCCACTGCGGCCTCTCGCGTCGTTCTTCAATCTCACGCATGGGCGACCTGATGGTCTGCGGTTCAATTTCGCGCTGAAACGCCTCAATGCCAAGCCTGATCGCTGGCATGAGAGCCAGGTGGCTTGCGCCGTGCAAACCTTTTTTTTTTTTTTTTTCCCTGGTTTTCTAATGATGGGTCGTCAAGCCATATCTTCTTTTCGAAAACAACGAGGCTCTTTGTTGTCTTGTCTTGCTACCCGATCCCCCCCACCCTTCATCAACCAACAAAACCGTACCCCCTCCCCTCATCAATTTGGCATTTCGGTTAACCACGGGCGGCTACTAGTTAACTAACACTTAACTTAAAACTACACTTGCTATTCGAATATAGAACACCTCACTCAGTATTCGAATATAGAACACCTCACTCAGTAAGGCAGCGTACAACCAACTCAGCAACAACGATCGCCGAACGCTGCATTACATTTCCGCACTAGCGAAAACTCAAAACCATCGCGTACAATGTTTGACGTCAGCTCATTAGGTGATGCGAACGTTTTTACAGGTCTCGATTAGATTTCCGGCAGCACACGGGCGAGACATTTTTAAAACCGCTAGTAGCAAGGTGATTTAAGTTTATAGATATTGTGATGTTATTAAAAGTGATATTCTGACATGGGCACATGCTCATTTTGTAATAACCAAATACTAATTACTTAAAGGCGGTATCAGATAATACAAGAAATTGCACTCAACCATTTGAAATAATACAAAATCGATTTATTAATTATATACATGCCTCACACAAAATCGAAAGTAATGGTAAAGGTTACAAAGTACAATAGTAGATAGAAAATGAACTTACGAGAACGAGGAGCCAGGAGCCAGTTTTGCGACTTCGGTCACCACAATCTTTGATTACGTTACCATCTAGTATTAAGTCATCGTCGCCATCTTGGATAACGTCAATATCTTGTATATCATCATCGCCATCTCAGATTACGTAATCGGCACAATGTTCTATTGTCGCCATCTTAAATTATGACGCAATTTTCTTTCCACCACTATCTTGTTTCCTGATTACTCACCTTTCTTTCATGATTTAACATTCCTTTTCACCTTAGTCACCTTTATTTCATACGCTGTCATTCCACCTCGATGTCTGCCATCTTGGATTTTATGTTCCTAGTCACCTTATATCATTCCTTTTCACCTCAATCACTTTTCTTTCATGCTCTATCATTCCACCTTGCCATCTTGTTTCTAGAATTTTCCAGTTCATGCTCTGTCATTCTACTTCATGCACTGTCATTCCATTTCAGCCATTTTGGATTCCATCTTTCTTAGTCACTTCATTCCACCCTGCTATCTTGACATAATGCTTTGCCATTCCATTCCCACCATATTGTATTACATTTTCTCCCCCTCTGTCATGCCATGCCTGACATCAAGTATACCAAGCAACCATACGGACCAGACTAACCCATAATCTTAAAGCCATTCCATCTGCTCTGCCAATCTAAGGTACACAAAATATACTAGTCACCATAATACTAAAAAATACACCAGCCATACGAAGCAAACATACAGTCCAATCCACACAAATATATTTCAAACACTACGACACAATCAACTTTTTCCCATAACATCCAACATAACGACTTATACCAGCCAAATACACTGACCACACACACCAACAACTTTAACTCAATCATGCCTGGCCATACTAATACACCATAACACCCACCAAAGCTCTTATACATTCCAGGTCGACTCGTAACACAACATTCCTACCATCTGCCAACCTAACATAACCAATTGATACCAGACCACCCAATGTACCAGCCATACCATCCCCCTATAATCCACGAGAAACTCAGCCATTTCTATTCAAACTGTGAAAGTTGTCACGAATTGCCTGGTTTTCAACTTTGAAATATGCCTTCCTACCCGAATTGGGAAAACTACTGCTGTTCTACGTACCTGCGGACTGTGGGAGCGGCCCGGTTGACGGCGAGCATGCAGTAGCTGGCGGCTAGCGACTACGTCCTTGGGCTCGAGTCACGAGCAAGAGCGATACCATACCACGCACTTTTTCTCGCATAGTGAGCGGCCGGCTGGTCCTGCCTCCTACGTGCGGCAGGCCACCCTCTGCACTATCACCAGTGATGTCATCCGGCCGATAAGCTAGTGATAGCAATCTCCGTGTGCCCCGTGTTGGCACGCCGATTGTGCGTCATGTCCAGCACGACGTCAGCATCACCTACGAAATTTTCTGTGTGCTGCTTTGTTTGGACAAAAGTATCCTGATTCGTCAGTGAATTCAAGCTACAGTTGGTTAAACAGTGATACAGCCCCAATAGGGGTTATTGCTTGCTTTGCTGTATAAATAAGGTCCTCACTTGTAGCTCGAGGTCGATTCACCACCTTCGAGGACAGCAGGAGCAACCTCTAGATAAGTGAAACTTTGTGAAGAAATGTATCTCGGTAAGCCAGTATGGTGAAAATTAGGCAAATCACATTTTGTGATTTTAAATAGGAGTTGTAAGCACCATGTTGGCGAGAAACTTTCAATTTTTGTTCCTCTTTTGAGCTTGCTAAGTCACTATCTAAAAGAAGAAAAAAATCGCCCATAAAAACTTTAGAAAAACACATGGTTTCTTTATGAAGTATTATAGGCCCTTCATGGTAAAGCGAACACTTTTTAAAGCCCTCACGACAGGAATAATAGTAAATATATGCATTTTATTGTAACCTCAGATGATAACTTTTGAAAGTGTTGAATATATATATATATATATATATATATATATATATATATATATACACACACACACACACGCACGTACGCGCGCACACGCACTGCATTTATTAGATAAAAGGCAATGTTTACACCAACAAGAGATGGAAAGACAAACTTTGGCTGAAGAGTAAAATTGACAAGGGCCTTAAATAGTGCTCATTTTACCGTGAACAGCCTATAATGAAAGATGAACTTACTTGAAATGTTATAAAGTTTTCAAAATATATAATGTAAAGGTGCAAATTTTCAGGCTAGGCATTTTAATACACTTTGTAAATGCAAATATGCATGAATAATTTTAATGTCACCTTTTAAAATTTTGATTGGCCACTTGACCTATGGTTTAGCCAGGTCCAACTTTTGTAGTAATTTATTGATAAATTTCGAGACCTTATGTAGGGGTAAATGAATAGTCTACAAATTAATTTTGATTATTTTGGGCAATGGTCTCGAAATGTTTGGATGGTCATGTTAGTTTTATATTTGGGCAAAATTGCCTTGTAAAACACAATGTCTGCCCAAAGAATTAAAGTGTAATAGAAGTTGGGAAATATTGCCTTTTAGTGGATGACAGAACTACTCTCATTCCAGTACGAAGTTTTTTGCCAAAATATTCATGTTAACACACATTTATTACGTTTTTCGTAATTGTCAGAATGTCAGTAGAATTTCTCTGTGCAAGATTTACCCCTTTTGTAAAATCCTCGTTCTTGATCTGGGGAATTTGCAGGCCAAATATTAAAAATATTAATAAACCAGTGTAAATTGCATATTGTGATATCGTTTTAAGTCTAGCCATGGAAGATATTGTATTTTACATAGTTTGCAGTCCTTTTAGATGTATATTCATTTTATATGTTGGTATGTAACCAAACAAATTTCATATTATTTAAACATTATTGCTTATGTTTGGGGCTATTCTATTGATTGAAACGAATGGAAAATAACATAACAAAATAAAAAGAATCTTTACAGTATTTCATGGATTTTCTGTGTTCTTATTTATGCTATGGCTTTAAATTTTGCTCTGATTATGAAGTTTCTCTGCTCAACGAAGGTTTCCTTTGTGTGTTAAAGGGGATTTTACTACGGACGTGTTGTAGTCCACTTTTCCACGCCTTTGTGGGGACAAGGGCGTAGCAAAACATACTGCCCAACACACCATCCATACCATCTATCATAACTCTAGTACAGACAGCAACCATACAGGACAGATTAACCCACAAGCTTACATCCATTCGATCTGCTTTGCTAATCGACACCACATATACTCACAGCCCTTACTACACAATAATACTCAAGCATACCATAACCATTCAGTCCGCACAGGCCTTACCAAAAAGTATACCTATTACCCATACAATCTGTTCCACCAACACCAAACAAAATATACTCACTGCCTACTGTAACTAAAACATACCTCAACCACTCATTCCACATAGACCTTACATAAAATTTGGCTACTGCCCATACCATTAGCTCTACCGACCAGCACCAGAAAAAATTATACTTCGCAGCATACCACCCAACATTCCATACAGTTCGTACCTATCATATCAAAAATACTTGCTGCCCCTACCATCCATCACAGCAAACAGCACCAGACATATATACTAGTCACCACACTATCAAACATGTTGACCAACTGTCTGCTATAACTCAAAGGAAAAATCAATAATACTAATCTCCATCACACACACACTGTAAGCTATGATACAAAGCCCCTATACAGTCCATACCAGCCCACAACGAAAACATTCTAACTCTAATTCAATTTAACATATCGACAGATACCAGAACCACAATGTACCAGCCACCTATATAATCTCATATGACCCCAGAAAAATTTAGTGACTACCATATCACACAACTCACCATCCATACCATCTGCCATAACTCAAGTGTATCAAGCAACCATACAGACCAGACCAACCCATAACCTAACACGCATTCCATCTGCTCTGCCAATTGAAACTAGACGAAATATACTAGTCACCATATCATTACTACCACTAATATCATCTGCTCCACCAACCGTCACAAGGCTAAATAATCCCACCACTCAAACCATCCACTAGAATTCAAACATACATCAGCCAACACCCACTGTAAAATGTCTGTCATAGCATCATTACATTCAGACACCAGCAAGCAAAATATCATACCACCCATCAAACAAAATACTTGATTATACCAGAGAACCATACCAGTAAAATGCTAACCATCACACTCAGACATACGAAACAAAATATGAGTAACCCTGCTAACCAGGAGTACTGGGTACAATATGAGAAACTGGCGAAGTTAGATGGGCTGAAAAGGAAGTCAGTATAGTTCACTTGCGATTAGTCAGTAAGTTTGAGATATGGTGGTTGATCTGGCCTGTATTGTTAATAGCATGACTCAGATATGCTTGGGTTAGAGCGAACGATATGGTTTGGGCTGTATGTTTTGGTTGGCATGGTTATCTGCTGTGGTGGTTCGTTGATATAGTGGTTCGTTGATATATTCAGATGGTATAGTATGTTGGTATGCTGGGTTGTATGACTTTCGACGTCGCATGGCTGAGGCAAGCTAATGTCACAGTGAAAGGTATTGTATCTGTTTGGTACTCAGTATCATTGGGTTATCGATATAGTTGTTGAGTATGCTGGAGGTATGTTACCTGGTAGGTTTTTTGGAGCAGCTATTAGTATGGATGGCTGGCATAATTAACTGGTTTATTGGTTGCTACAGTGTTTATATTAATATTTCGTATGCTGGAGGGTTATCACCTAGTTATGTTATGGTTGGTGTGGTTAATGGATGGTGTGGGTGTTGCGAATAGAGTAGTTATGTTGTATTGTATGACTGCAATGTGATCTGTGTGACATGACCGAAGTATGCTGGGTTATGGTTGGTATAGTACCCAGTATTCCTGGTCAGTAGGGTTACTCATTTTGTTTTGTATGTTTGAGGTGTGATGGTAAGCATTTTTATTAGTATGGTTGGCTGGTATACACAGGTGATTTGTTTGATGGGTGGTATGATATTTGGCTGTTGTCTGAATTGTAATGATGCTATGACAGACATGTTGGAGTTATGATTTTTGGTATATTTTAGTGGGTGTGGGCTAAGCTATGGTTGAATTCTATTGGATGGTATGAGTGGTTAGTATATTTACTCTGGTGATAGTTGCTAAAACAAATTGTATGGGTGGTAGTAATGGTATTGTTTTTAGCCAGTCTGAACTGTAAAGTAGCTTGGTATACTTAGGCTATGGCATTTGGTAAGGTTGATGTGATGGGTGGTATGTTTTCAGGTATACGTCTGGTGTTAAGTTCGTAATGAAGGTATCTCATGTGGTACGGGCAGTAGATAGTTTTGGGTATAGTCGGTGTTTTCGGTATGTTATGTTTGATAGTATGGGCAGTAGATATGATAGTGTTACGGGGCTGGTCTGAACTGTATAGTATACTGGGATTATGGCGAGTGGCATGGTTGGTGTGTTGAATGGTATGGCTTGTTTATATGTGTAACTGGTTTAGTTAGTTGAACTCGAATGGTAGTTATTATATTTGACTGTTATGATTGATCAGTATATCTGGCGTATAGTTGTAAAATGGTCTGCATTGATAACAGCATGAATGAAGTATGCTTGGGTTGGAGAAGATGATATGGTTTGCATTGTATGTTTGGTTGAAATGGTTATCTGGTATGGTGGTTGGCAAATAGTCAGATGGTATGATATGTTAGTATGCTGGGTTGCATTGTTTTTTATATGATCTGTGTAGTGTGACAGGGATAATCTGGTGTTATGGCGAAAAGTACGATGTGTATGGAACTCAGTGTCTTGTGGTTATAAATATGGTTGTTAAGTATGTTGGAAGAATGAGACATGGTAAGTTTTTCAGTGCATTTATTGGTATGGTTGGCCGGTATAATCATTTGGTTTGTTTGGTAGATGGTATGATATTTTACTGGTGTCTGATGGTAATGATGCTATGACAAACATGTTGGGGTTACGATTTTTGGTATATTTTAGTGGGCGTGGGCTGAGGTATGCTAGAATTGTAGTGGATGGTATGAGCTGTGAGTGTATTTTTGTCTGGTGTTGGTTGTTAGAGCAGATTATACGGCGGGAGGTAACATATTGTTATGGGCTGGTATGAACTGTACAGCTGAATGGTACAAGTGAGTTATGATTAATTATATGGTTGGTTTGTTGGGTGGTGTGGTTTCTAGTATATTTGTCTGGTGTTAGTTGGTAATGAAGGTGTCACATGGCATAGATAGGATTTGTTGTGTATGGTCTATGTGCTCTGCACTGCTAGGGCATGTTTGAGTTAAAGCTGTTGGTATGGGTAGTCAGTGTATTTGGCTGGTATCAGTCGCTATGTTAAATGTTATGGGAAAAAGTTGATTGTGTCGTAGTGTTTGAAATATCTTTGTGTGGATTGGACTGTATGATTGCTTCGTATGGCTGGTGTATATTTTAGTATTGTGGTGACTAGTATATTTTGTCTACCTTAGATTGGCAGAACAGGTGGAATGGCTGTAAGGTTATGGGTTAGTCTGGTCCGTATGGTTGCTTGGTATACTTGAGTTATGGCAGATGGTATGGATGGTATGTTGGCATTATGGTTGGTTATGTTAGGTTGACGGATGCTAGGAAATTTGTGTTATGGATTGTCCTGAAGTGTATAATTGTGTGGGTAGCTGTTATGGTGTATAAGCATGGTCAAGTTCTTTTTTTGGGTTATAGAGAATGGTACAGTTGGTGTGTATGACCGAGATTTTCTTAGGTTACAGTGGATGATATGGTTGGTCGGAATATTGTGAGGCATGCAGGGATAGGTTTTCTTCGCGTGTGTGCTTTTTATTCGGAATGTTAGCTATGATTTTTCTAGAATATATTAGGTTTGATGTTTTCTGAGCCTTATTTGGTTAAGTCGACCTTTTTAAAGAAAAATTTGGAAGGACTAAAGAAATATGTGAATAAATTAGAAATTTTTATGCAAGTAGTTTAGTGCAATAATAATGGTTAAGTACTAGACACAAGGTTAAATGACATACATGAATGAAAAATAAAATATTATATGAGGTACATGTGAATAAAATACAAGTGCTACACACGTGGTTAAGTCCTACGAAAATTGTAACCTATAGTGAGCTTGCCTGGTGGCTAAGGATAAATGAAATTGTAGATAGCAGTCTAAAAACAAATGTGGTCATCAGCAAATGAAACAAGAGGTGGTTCGAGGATAATCAGCAGGTTACTAAATCGACGTTTAACGACAGTATGATGCCAAGATGGCAGGGTTGAGCAAAAGCGACTAAGGTGAAAATGAATTATAGAGCATGATGTTAAAATGGTGGGCATGGATTGAAAGCAGGAGAAAATTAAATGCAAGATGCGAGGAATGGAATGGATGGCTGAGTACAATAAATTAGGAATGGAATGACAGAGCATGGTGTTAAAATGGGCGGCATGGACTGACAACACGAGAAAATGAATTACAAGATGGTCGGAATAGAATGACAGAGCATGTCAAGATGGTGGCGTGGAACAGATGTGACTTAAGGAAAATGCGACTCCAAGATGGCTGGCATGGAATGACAGAGCATGAAGTAGAATGACAGCATAAAATGGAAAATTCTATAAATAAGCTGGCAAGGTGGAATGATAGAGCATGAAAGTAAGGTGACTTAAGGAAAATAAAATTCAAGATGGTACACATCGAGGTAGAATGACAGAGCATGAAAGAAAAGTGATTAAGGTGAAAATGAATGATAGAGCATGAAAGAACTGTGAGTAATCAGGATACAACAAAGCAGCGGAAGCTATATGGTGATGGTAACAAAATGGTGACATAATTTAAGATAGTGATTTAATACAAGATGGTGACGATGACGCAATCAAAGATGGCGATGATGACATAATTCAAAATGGCGGCAATTACATAATCCAAGATAGTGGTGACCAAAGCCCCAAAGCCGGCTCCTTGTTCCCGTATGCCCATTTTCTATCTACTTACAATATATGGCGAAAAATCTATAAATGCCAAAATGCTATCCAGCGATGCTTTCATAGGCCGGCAGTTGACAACTGATGGCGGTGATGTAAGAAACAAATAGTGTTGAAACCAGTGCAACAGAAGAGAACGTTGTGATGATCATTGTAAAATAATTTAAGAAAAGTTTGCCGGAAATACCAGCCAGATTCGAAATGGAACTCTTGGTTCGTGGAATTATTCTTAGCATCATGCAGACAAAAAGAAGTAACGACACTATGATCCTGTATACGTATTACAGGGCTGGAGTGACATTATGTGTTACTTCATACATAGTGTACCAGTCGCATAAATGTTTTCTTACATAACCCGCTCCACAAAAAGTGCGACGCGGACAATCAACAGCTGACGTACGTCTCCGCTAATTTTGACAACTGCTGTTCAAATACAACGTGAACGATCAAGAACGCAAAATGCGACGTAATACACGAACCTGGTGTAAACCCAGAGGCGCCATAAGCCAGGTTCCGACGAGGACAAACCCAGGCTGGAGTCGAACTAGAATCACTGCGATGACGAGGAAACAAACACACTCCAAGTGAAGGTGAGTACTATGCCAACGAAAAAAAAAAGATTCAATTTTAAGTATGTATAGGATTTTTAATTTTTGTAAAACAATGTACTTCCGACTATTTTTCAACGATTTATCCAACTAGCCAAAGCATTTTTATCACATTTTCGTTAATAGTTTATTTATGCAGCACCTGTAAATGTGAGAAAATTAATTTCCGTAATTCAATGCAAGCAATAGTTAGGAATTAAGATGTTATAATTTTTTTTTAAAACGACTGAGGTAGCTACCTACCCAAACTTCTTTCTGTGCTCCAAAAAACGAATTGTGTATAGATTTTTATGGGTATTTGTAAAATGGTTGTCCTAAGATATCACGTACACGATTTTTTGTTTTGGTTTTGTGAATGGTACCGTTATGCTCAGTAAGAGCCATGTAACTTAGCGGTATTAAAGCGACAAATCAAAATGGAATATTTTCGATCTCAATCACCACACCTGCATATATATCTCCACGGCTTTGTTTACAAAAGGTTTTAAATATTTGTGAAACTTAAGGGAAAATAATAGTGAGATTCGGTATAAATTCGAGACCTTATTGATTGATATGTACCCCGCGTACCAGAATATATCTGTACAGTACCACTAAGTCTAATAAGTTTTCGTGAGCATAAGTGTCGTTATGTGTAAGCGAATGGATGATCCAGTTCAAGCATGCAGAGTGCAAAATGAATTAATTTTTAGGAGCTATGAAAATGGTAGAAAGGTTCGTCGTTTCATCAAAAATGGTCTAAAAATGGAAGGGAGTCAAGGAAAGCAGCTCTACATAAAATATTATTTGAAATAAAACATTCGGAGTTAGAATATTATATTATGTTAGTTAAGGAGCCATGATCGTTAGTCAAATTTCGTCATGCCTAGCAGTGTCTGGTCACATTCGGTCGAAACAGGCTATTAAAAAGTCTAATTATATTCACTTAAGGTGCTGATAATATCACGCGTGGATTAACTTTTCCTTAGACATAAAGTATTACACAACATTTATAAGGCCACCATTTCGAAAATATGTGTCGTACATGGCTAAAAATGAGAAAGGTCGGGTGTCTTAACTTGACACTGAAAGGGCAAGATAAACTTTGGTGCAGTTACGTATATGGGTTCAAAAGCTATTAAGGGTGGGCTCACACACACAGACGAACGACTGCGAGGCCCATCATTCTAAGCAGAGTGGGTTGGTAAAAAAAGGGAAAAGGAAATTCACTGAAGCCATCAATTCCAAACAAAAGCCTAACAAGAAAACAATTTATACTTCCCCATCTTTTTAAACTAAATTCAAGTTTTCCTTAAGTGGATGCAAAATACACTGGTGGATGGCAATGTTAACACACACGAAAGTAAATTAATTTTATCGATTTTAAAGTAACAAAAAACCTGAATTTTCAGTTTCCATCAATTTCTGTAAGTCACTTTAATTTTATTTAATACTCAAACAGAATAAATTTTCCAGGTTTTATTTTTTCCTTTACTTTCCAACTTCTTCTCTCGCAACTTCGGCGGAAAGCGTAAAATACGGCGTTTTATAGTGATTGTAAAAAAATTAGCCCTGCGCATCATATTACAGGCAGGAACCGCCTTTGGCTTCAATAAAGTTGGCTTTTATAACTTCCAAAATATTACAATTCTTTGCCTACTGCGCGTTTTTACGAATTTCTGGCGTAATTTATGGTTTCAGTTTAGAGCAGCAAAGTCTTCAGTACAGCCTGATCTTCAAACTGAGGTGATTCACCTCAGCAGCTCCGCGACAACGCAATCAACATGCATTCAGGTTGAAATGTAATCCAATCAACATGCATTCAGGTTGAAATGTAATCCATGCAACGAAGGGTCATCACAATATTTCGCACACAAAATACATGAAATACTCTTTTAGGTATAAAAAGTCGGACATTTTCTGAAATAAGTAAGACACATATTAGGAAGAAAATTCGGCCAAAAATAGATATAGACGGTGAGCACTTTTTAAGGCCCTCCCAACAGGCATTAACCAATAATAAATATTTCTTATTGCCACCTCAGGCATTAAATTTTGAGGATGGGGAAATGTATACACTGTGTTCATTGGTCACATTGCAATGCTTATATTAAAAAGCAGCAGGACGATGGAAATTGGATGAAAGGAAAAATTTAGAAGGGCCTATACCTATATGTCGATGTTTTCTGGCAGCGATAAAGAGTACTGTTTGCGTTTCTCATATGTTTAATATTCGGGGACAGGCCTCAATTTATTATTTTTTTTTTTTTTAGATAAAATTAAGTGATTTCAAGTGCGCACACCGATAATTTGACAATACATAAATAATTAGTGCTTACAGCTGCCTCCGCCTTGCAAAATAGTTTAAGGGCATTTAAAATCTGCATTAGAAGCAGGAGAAAAGGAGACAATGGTTTTGGAGAAAGAAGGAAGGAAGAGAGAGAAAACAAACGAATCCTAGCTGCACCACTACTGTTATTGCCCGTAAAACTGACGCTGCGGAAAGGATTTTGTAATTTTAAACAATCCATTCGAAAAGTAATTTTTGAGACAGAGATACAGAGAGAACGAGAAAGAGACAAAACAGAGAGTTTATGTATCTGCTCTGGTGAGCAAGGTGTGTCACAACACTGGCACGCTGCTATATTGCCGAGTCGGTTCAAGAGTTCCAACCCTCGTTTGTCTGCAGACGGTCTTTCACATCACCGCCGAAGAGCGAAGAGCATATGCCGTTGCCTAGCGCATCGCTGTTCACACCCAACTGGTGGCGACCTTGGCTGGGCTGCAAAACAGGTTGCTGAGATGCGCGGAGAGAAAATCAACTTGCGCAAAAGTTAATTTCTCGTGTGGTTACTCCCACCGCATAAAATACGAATCAAAAAATAAATAAAATAGCATGCGCGCGCGCAGAGTGGACGGTGATGCATGGGTTACCTGCATGCTCGACAGTCGGAAAGGACAGTCGCATCACGCATACGACGAAAAATACACGAATGTTAACTTGAGAACGTTAATTGAACACGCAGTCTTGCTGGATATATTTTGCGTGTCTGAGGTCTAGAAGCATGGGAGCACTAAGCGCGACGGATATACGCGAACAAAATGTCTGGTCGCCTTTACGCGCACAGCACTCAACTTTCAGTAGTGACCCTATCATTTCATGGTGTAATAATAAAGACAAAAGGTGTGCTGAATGTCCCTATGATATACGTCAAATTGGCTATACCGGAGAGTCTATTTGCAGTTTCTGAATAAAACCTTTGAAAACACACACCATATACGACATGCTTGGTTCTTTCTTACATGTCTTTTATTACAAGCGTTTTATACTTCTGTTAATATAAATAACACCTAATTTTTTATTGAATTAAAATTTGCCTTATATTTAATTTACAAATTATAATATTTTGTTCATCTTACTCTAACAATATTTTAAATGCGAAAGTTTTGTACGTTTGTTTGTTACTCAATCACGTCGTAACGACTCGATGGATTTGGATGAAATTTGGTACAGAGGTAGATTATACTCTGGATTAACACACAAGGTACTTTTCATCTTCGAAAAGCGAACAGTTTCTTGGAGAATATATAAAATATGTCATCAACCATTAAAATAAAGCACTTCGTCATTATAATTAAGGATTGAATTTTGTGCGCGGGTGAAGCCGCAGGTAACAGCTAGTAGTTAATATTAATAAAAACAAGGAGACAATAAGTGTGCTGGCAATGCCTCGTAATAAATAGTTTTTACGTGAAATATTAATACACTGAGTGCGCACGAATGCTACGCTGTGAACCACAGACCAAAGTTGGGGTAGAACAATTGTTTGTCTTCTGCGCATGTAGCCAAAATTGACCTACCCCAAAGGAACACAACTGCCAAAGTCACACGGTCAACAGTGATGAACGCATTTGTTCATGTCGCAAATTTCACAAGACAGGCACTTATAGATGAATAAAATACTTTTATCATTTTGAATTTAATCTAACTGCATTACAAATTGGTTAGAGTAAATATACACACATCTCGAAGCACTTGTTTACTAATAAGTGTTATAACCTCAAATGTAATCCCTGCCGTTTTCGCTAGACGTGTTGGCAGAAAAGCAGTTCAACGTTGGGACACCGAGATTTCGTGTGCGCAGATTGCCCTTAAAACACAAAATATCATTATAATAATAAGAAACGAAGCTCTATTACATTTATTGAGAGAGTGAAAGTAATTGAAGTATTGAATTTATTACGTTATGATCCAACTGAGGATTTACATAAAAAAATAATACTGAAATAAGTTCCACGTATAGAGCGTATTAGCAGTACCTTCACACTTTTTAAATAAAACCTTTGAAAAATCACGCCGTATGTGACGTGTCTGGTAGTTTCTAAGAATGCCATGTTTCATAAGCGTTTTATACTCTCGTTAACATAAAATGTTGTTTTCGATTAAATTAAATTTTTACTTATATTTTACCTAAAAGTTGTATTTAAATTTATTTATTACAACATATTTTATATAATATATTAATACATTTAGAATTATTATTTAAAAACAGAGAACATAGGTGAGTTGGTAATGCCCAGTATACGCTATTCACGGTAAAGTGAGTCCTCTCATTAGGAATAATGAGTAAATATGTTTTATTGTAGTCTTTCGGCGTTAACTTCTGAGTGCAGTGGAATATCCACACTGTGTTTATTACTTACGCGGAAATATTTATTTTAAAAGGCGGTTAGAGGATAAAAAAAATGGCCGAGAGGAAAAAGTAACTCTGGCCTCAAAAATGCTGCTCAGTTTACTGTAAACGGCCTATAAGAACTAGTTATCGTGCAAAATATTACTAAAACGAGTGCGCACAAATGCGATGCAATGTCCCTATGGTGCAATTTTCTAGACTTAGTTATAAGCTTTGTTCGCACGAAGCGGACGAACAGACTGAAAGTAGAACTTAAGCAGGGCTTCAGAAAAGTTGGAAGTAATAATGAATGGATTATAGTTTAACTACCTGCTGGTTCGATAAGCGCGAGAGACTGGTTTAGCGAACCACCGGATTACCAACACGCCTACACACGAATGAAGCCACAAGCTATTATTCGCCTCTTCAGCTCGTCGAATTCCGACTCGTCGCCGGGCAGTTTTCGTAAACTGAACTCTAATATGTTTTTAAAATTAAAGTTAATTAATGCAATTCCTATATAACGATATTCATTTCTCTTACGGGGTCGTAGACGACAAGGGGATCGCTAGACTTCTTTTTAATTCGCCCTTCCCCACATTGATACCAATAAAAAGTAGTGAACTATGTTACATAATACGTTAAATTTAAAGAAAATTTTGCTTTATTTGAGGGGAGGGGGTTTAATTTTGAAGGAACTTATTAAAATAATATATTTTTTTTTAATATAAGAAAGAAAATTCATTTTTTGTTTAATTAAAATGATAGAGAAACTACTGTTAAGAGAACATTACTACAGAGGGTGTGATGATTGATGTGTTAACATATAAATGGGACACCAGCGTTTGTATGCGCTTCTAATGGGTCCTGAACTCTGACGTGAAGTCACGAAGGCGGCTGTTCGTCCCGGCAACGGCGATTTTTGTTTGAACTATTTTCGAAACTAACTAGCAGCAGCAACATGGCGTGTGGATAGGTGTTTCAGACTTCCGGCAAGGCTTATCTCGCGTGATAGAATCTGTGGGCGCCGTATGATGGGTGGAGTTTCGCGCCCACGCGCCCTACAAGCGTGAGAACACTAAACGTTGCTTGATGCAAATATTACCTTTTCACTGCGATGAATAAGGAGAAAATGGGCAAGGTCGTGAACTAGTACACTTTTATCTTGAGTTCAAATCCCGATATCGATTTTAAATATTTTTACAGACAGTGTAAATGTAGTACAACACGAATTACGATTTTGTTTGTTTCACACCTATCAACACCATAAACCAAGAGAAGGGGGGGGGGGGGCGGAATTGGCACATTTGCAAAGTTTTACAAATTAACATGCAAAGTAGATCCGTGAACTGCACTGAAGTTTCTTTGTCGAGAAAACTAAGTGTCCGTAATTATATGAACATTTTATTTATAAATAAATGTTCGCAACTAGACCCACGGTGGCATAGCGGTAAGACAACCTCACACCTCGGTTCTGAACCGAGACAAATCGAACTTTTCGCACGAGGGAAATCAGGCCTACATTACTGTTAACCGGTGTTTTTTTCTTGGGGCACTTCCGTTCCCTCCATTTTATCTTCCTTCTCTACTCAATTTATACTGCGCTTCATCCCTCCTATCAACTCTGGGGGCCCTCATTTGTTAAGTGCTGCCTAAATTTTTTCCATTAACCGCAACTTCACGGGAATGTGTTCCAACAGAGCATGTCTTGTCCCGTTCCCACACGTATGTCGCTTTCCTATCCTTATGGAAGGACGCAGAGACCTCTCCCTTTGGATTATTTGTGTGTTTCTCAACTCATCTTTCACAATTAACGTCTAAAACTTGGCAGACAGAGACAGAACGCATCCTAAAAATAGATTTGAAATCCACCTGGTTTAGATGTTAAACAGAATCTCACATGAGTAAATACGGGCAGTCAATAAACTTTCTTCGAAATTATTCTGGATAATACCGCATACAATACAAATTTTGGTTTTTAGCATTACATCTCAGAAAATAAGAGACTGTTCACGGTAAAAAGGGGCACTTTTGAAAGCCCTACTTAAGATCTATTTGTATTCACGTTGTGTATTCTTACGCTTTATGTAAGATTAACACTGGCATGGGCCTCGTCACTCTATTCGTGCGTCTGTCAACTGAAACGGTGAAATTATTAGAAAAGTAAATATTATACAAATCCATTCATTTTTACACTTCGATGCATTAAAAAAAGACAGCAAGAGAAAGATATAATTAAAGATATCACTAATGGTTACCTAACAATTTTTATTTGACGCTAAGATACGGAACTACTTCCCATCCATCGTTACCAACTTTACTGGGCGCATGTCACTCAGGCCGCCCATTAAATTATATGCAGGTGACACTTCTCTACGGTTGATTTCAAAAGTGCTCACTTTATCGTGAACAGCCTTTAGTAAAAAATGAGATAAAGTAAACCCAGGATGGGATTAATCCATCACAATTGCCATTTTGCCTATTTTGATAAACTAGACTAATGACGCATTCGAAAGTTGATGACATTTGTTACAAACACGAGGAGTCATGGTTTTTTCACGCCGCCCGGTAATGCATGGCAGGTCTAAGACGAAGGGAAATATCAGTCAATTCAGAGCCACTTGTTACCAATCACCGACTCCGGTGGGCCGATAAAATTTTGCAGCGTAGGTCTCCTGTAAGCGACGCGCTGCCATGAATTGGAGACCTCTCGAGCTGATTCCCTTCAATTCCCCGTCCTCATTCCACATGCCACCTGAGTACGGCTGCTGCCACACGGAGCACAGAACTACTTCGATATGTCCAGCATTGCACACGATTACACTAGCTCCGAACTTGTTCCGATCACAGTCACTCCTTGTTCAAAGTAAACCGTAGGTACATCGGAACGACCTGCATTGCGCTCTCACTGGCTGCTAAAAAAAGTAAATAGAAAGTATGATTGAAATGGCTGGATTTCGGCAGGAATCTATACATCCATTGAAATAAATGGCCAGCCAAGTCAAAAAAAGCAGTGTTCACTGTACTGTTACAATGAAAATAAGGCAAATTTAGTTAAAATTAATAAAATACTCAACCTCAATGGGTGGTGGAAGCGATTACAAGTAATCGAGGTTAGAATTTCCTTTTGTTTGCAGGCGTGATTACTGACACTAGTTCCGTTGCCAAAAGTGTTCAAATGCTGCTGCCAAACGAATTGACGACAAACACGTTTAGGCCACTCGCGTGACCGCGGCCTTAAAATCCCTGCCACACCGGACCGATATAGGTCGTTCACTGTAAAACGAGTACTTTTGAAAGCCCTGCTGAAGATCTACTCGTAAGCATATTGTGTATCCTTCCGCCATATGTAAAAATCAACGTTACCGTGTTCCAGATCACTTTACTCGTGCGTCAAACTGTAAACTTATTATAAAAGTAAATATTTTACAAATTTTATAATCTATCCGTTTATATGCATTAACAAAAATAGAAAGAAATTACTTTTCCTCCGTCGTTACCAACTTTACTGGGCGCGTGTAACTACGTGTTCCCGTTAAAAAATACACGCAGGTAGGGACAGTGACATTTTTCAAGGGTTGATTTCAAAAGTAGCCTTCGGGTCTTCTTCGCAGGTGTGGGGCGAGGCCGCATTTGCATAGAATATTTTCTTACAATAATAGCAGAAGAGAACTTTCGAACTCATTTGTAAGGAAAAATACGTACGTATACATCAAACTGAAATATTTTTACAAATGGTCAGCAAAGGAAGCGTATAAGCTAAATTTAGAGCAGAGGAATATTTGACGGCCTCGTGTTTCTATGGCTGGGTTATGACACCGAACAACTTGGTCTGTTTTAAGTCAGAACCGCCATCTGCAGAACTCTTGACTTCGTTACCAAGATCTGCCCCTCACATTTACTATTTATCAGAACTTGGACCACGATCTTCCTGCAACAAAGCACGTCCATACCATCCTCCTTAATTCCGCACTTTATCGATCAACAGAGAATTAAATACTCAGCTAGGGCCAACATATACGTGTCACTTCAAAAAAAATTCCTGGTGTACTTCCTACGCTGTAAAGGAAGTTTTTAACTTATGCCTTGTATGGAAATAATGACCTCACACCTGGTTGCAAATATACGAATATTCAGCGTCGCTGCTAAATAAAGTTGGGAAGTTCTATACGCACGCATCTGACTATTTCCAAACGAAGGTAGTAACTCTATTTCAGTTGTACGGGGAGGGGGAAGGGGAAACCTTGCCATTCGCGATTTGTTTACTGGCGAATGTCGGCGCAGTGTGGCCAGCTGGCTACATCTCGGTAAGGCAGCCCCATATAGGGTTTCCAACTTTTCCAGAGTTGCCATAAGGGACACTCACAACTCGACACACATCTGATACCAGTGAAATGATCAAGGGAAATCATACTTGAAAAAAAGAAACAGTTTTAAATATTATCCGTAATGTACAAAAAATCAACAGAATACATCAAACAACATTATCTCTGAACGTGTGCTACAGCAGAATATGAGCTGCAAATATACAATTAATATTTAACCAGTTTTGTAGCTTCAAGAAATAATTTTTCATAATTTTGCATTCTTACAAAAATATTCTGTAATTGCACTTAATGACACTATTAATATGTATTCTGTGTATTTTAGAAGAAACATGGCATACGCGATGCATTACGTAGCAGGATAAGGCAAACCCTATACAATACGGAGCACAGTTCCGCCTACAGCCCCCCTTTCCAAACCCAGACATAATCAGAATGACGGGAACGCCAGTTATCTGCCATTATCGACGACCACTCCCACTACCAGTAATCCACTCGGGAGCCGCTTCGCAGTGCGTAACTACTGCAGGAATTCCCTTCCCGAGCCGATTAATTACGTATCAAACGCAGTCCGGCGCGAGAAAAACACGAACCCGTGAAGTAACCGTGGCTGCTTCGCTGGAACTAGAAACGTAACCACTAACAGTGTAGTCGTATCTTACACAGACACACTGCTGCGTGAATTGAGCATTCACATTATCAAGCAAAATCCAACAATCTTTAAGGAGTTTTTCGCAAATTTACTACACTATTATACAAGATGATTCCAAATTAGACCGACAAACTTTGGGAGGTGATTCTTCATGAAAAAGTAACAGGAAAACATATGTGACACTTTATACCTAAACCGAATATTAAGGGTGGTATGAGCCCTTAAAAAAACGAGGTTTTAAATCGTATTTGTGCAAAATATCGGTAACGAAGTAAAATAGAATAACTCTCGGAACATTATTTTATGTTATCGGGACCTTCAACATAAGAGCCTCCGTGTTATTACCCTAGAAAGGTACACCGTAATATTTTGTCGTTTTCAGAGGATGCTGATAAAGAAGACATGTATTGGACTGTTGAAATTGTTGAACGTGGAAGAAGAAGAAGAAGAAGAAAAAAAATTGTCATTTTTGTATCTTTTGGTCTTAAAGGAATTACTGCTAAGGCAGGTAGTGGTTTGTTGGAAATTGTGTTTCTTCCGAAAGCCGCAGTATGAAAAGGATCCTGCTCCCAAGGGAATTAGTGATATATCGACACTCGCGATATAATATGTTGCAAGACTTTTCCAGTTCATGAAGGGAAGATGGACAGTACTGCTGTCATTGCATTTCCTATAGCAGAATTTGTAATTCCCTGTCGCATAATTTTCGTATTTGGTGTGCAGAAAACTCCTATCCCTACTGATAAAGTACGAATGGTAAAAGGGGGTGTAGTGGTCAGACTACTCGTCTCCCACTTACACGAACCGGGTTCAATTCCCGGCGGGGTCGCTACCGGATTTTCTCATGTGAGAATCGTTATGGACGATGCCGCTGGTCGGCGGATTTTCTCGGGGATCTCCCGTTTTCCCAGCCCTTGTATTCCGGCGCTACTTCATCCTCATTTCACTTCACGCTCATCAGCTGTCAAGACCTCGATGTTAAGAGCTGCCAAAATATCTCCACTCTCTACAAATGCTTGGCAAAGTTTCCACCTGTGTACAGCATTATTTCTGTATTAGCATCCTTACGTACAGTCGCATCAAAAAAGTACTGGCACACCCACATTTTAGTGGCTGCTAACGAAGAAAGTCTCATATTTCAGTTAACAACGCCTGCAATTGCTGACGTACATGACATAAAAGATATTCCTGCACAGATTACCTGCCCGTACAGTACACTAAACGAACTTCTCTTTTCTGCACAGCAAAAAAACTATTGGTTCACACAATACAACAGTAACTTTCACTAGTATACCCACTTTAATATATAGACTATTCACGGTAAAAAGAGCACTTTTGAAAGCTCTGCTGAAGATCTACTTGTAAGAACGTTGTGTATTCTTCCGTCTTATGTAAAATTTACATTGCCATGCGCCTAATCACTTTATTCATGCATTGGTCAATTGAAACTGTGAAATTATTACAAAACTCAATATTTTACTATGTTAACACTTCGATGTATTAAAAAAAAAAAGAGAAAGAAATAATATAAGTTAGCACAAATGGTTTCCTAACACTTTCTATTCGACGTTAATATACGGAACTACTTTCCATCCATCGTTACCAACTTTACTGGGCACATGTCACTAAGTGCGCCCGTTAAAATATATGCAGGCAGGGGCAGTGACATTTTTCGAAGATTGATTTCAAAAGTACTCACTTTATCGTGAACAGAATTTCGTGCAGACGCCACGGCATAACGTTCCATTCCCCCGGCAGAACTATCTCAAACTGCTACATTTCTCCGGACCAACAGAGTTTGCTTAGTTGTGCGTTGAGATGCGCCCACAGAAACTCACCTGGGTTCGAGTCCGGACTATGTGTTGAGGTACGAACCATTCATGGAGCGTGCTATAGTAAACACTCTCGGGCTAGGATGTAGGACTTTTGACGTCACGTCGACATCGAGGTCTAGAGACGTTACGGCTCGAGTTCTCACGGCTGTGTGCTTCGTATCACTGTTATACTGCACATTAAAAACCTTATCCAATCCCAGTTTGTGCACACCGTCGTGTAAATTATCGCGCTACACCCCGACGTATTTAATATGGCCCATTGTACCTCGGATTACAGCTAGATTTGCAACTCCACAAGCAGCCATGCACCGTAGAACAAATAATGGGAAAATCAAATTGACAAGTGTAAGGTAATATTTGCAAACTTGTGGGGGGGACACATAGTTTCCCTTACGGGTAAGGTACAATTGCCGCACTCTGAAGTAAAATTCAAGTACATGATAGTGGAAAATCCATAAATGGATGGGGAAATTACCTTACGACGCGTGCATCTCTTCAGAATTGTCCCAACAGCTAAGTGGTAGGACGGGCGGGAGAAACTATCCTGAAACACGTTAATATTTACTGTTGCTGTCGTCGTGGTGTAATGGATACCGCATCGGCCTATCGTGACAGAGCGTCATGTTTCGCGCCCACCCACCAGTAAGTTCGAGGATTTTAGTGTTGAGGTTTCGGTTACTATTCGTCAGAGGGTATAGCAATACTATAAATGTTAACAGTACCAATACTCCGAGGTATTTTTAAATATTATTTTATTATACAATATAGTTAATTTTCCCTTACTTGTATGAGATTTTCCCCCCGGTGCTTTTCCCTTACGATTACGGAACAGTACATTACTTGTTATGTAAATGTACTCTACATTTAAGAGGTAATTTTTACCTTACATGTAAAGGAATTTTACCTCAAATTTTTTTTTGCGGTTTTCACCCCAAAACATTACAGCTCCTCCTCCATGTTTAAGAATGTGCTTGGATAGGAGTTCTGTGTCAGGCTTGCGCCACACTTTCTTCATTCCTTCGGATCTAAACAAAAGTGAATTTCGATTCATCCCAAAATATGACAATTTTTTCAAAACTCTATTGGCTTGTTATTGCATTCTTTAATAAACTGGAAACGTTTGTCGTAGCAATATTTTCCGAGGTGTATGGTTTCTTACCGGGCGATCACCCCCCACTGATGTCACGTAAAAACACCGGGCGTTCCTTCTGTTTTGTACTCGCGGTGACAATTGCCTAACGACACTGCACGAGACCACGAATTAATTACCTGTCAACAACCTCCCAAGGGCACTGCCATATATGGCGTTGCCTGTAACACGCCGTAATCGATATGAAAAGAGTGTGCCAATTTTTTTTTGTGTTCAGAAACATGATTTTGCAACTGTGCACGCAATCTATGCACAAATATCTGTTATGTTGTATACGTCAGCAATTACAAATGCTAATTATTGAAATAACACTTTCGCTCACATCCAGCCTGTGCATCAACATTCTTTTTGGGACGACTGTCTGGTAAATTTGACTAACTGTACACTATACACGGGTACAAAATTCCATTACAGATAAGGAAGTTAACTAAAATATTTTACACTGAAATATAAAATTTGCATCCCAGGGAATACACCATTTATTAAATACACAAAATAAAACTCATTGGTTTGTAAACTACGTAGTTTTTCAATAATTCAATTATTAATTTGTATTACCAAACTCCTTGCCTATCGTTTCGAAATTTTATTTACTTAAACTCCACTCAAAATGTTTTTCTCGGATGCAAAATCAATTGGCCTGACATTATTGTTAAGTAATGAACTGACATAATTTCTTAGTTCTGATGTTAATCTCGTTATATAAAATTATATGCCAAAATATCTTAAACATATTATTGATACCAACGTTCCTTTTTATATCCTAGCGAAGGCTGTTCCAGGAAGCGAAAAATTTCTCGACACTCTGTGAAAACAAGACTTTAAGAGCAAAACTATACAAGGTACTTTCGAAACTAAATTTATAGTCCATTCACGATAAAGTTGAGCACTTTTGAAAGCCCTCTCATTTAGAATATATATATATATATATATATATATATATATATATATATATATATATATATATATATATATACACATACATATATATTAGCAGTGGATGTTAACTTCCGAGTGCGGTTGGAGTATACACTCTGTGTTTATTACTTACAATAGCTGAAAAGAAAAATAAAATATAGGTCCTTAAAAGTACTCACTTTACCGTGAACAGTCTATACATGTGCTGGAACTACGGCAAGGAAAATTAAAAATCACAATTTTTGTCTGCGTATATTTAATGGGTACATTGACTGGCATTCTCGCCGGTAAGTTGGCAGTGACGTATGAAAAGTAGTTTTGCGCTCAAACGTCTTATTTTACGTGTAAAGTTTAAATTTGCGGAGGCAAATTATATTTAGTTTCTGGTTTGTTTCACACGTTATGATAGTTTCATAGTCAACTGGTTATGTTGTCAAATCTTTATTTCGTAATAAATAAATTAAATTGCCGATTTCTGCTGGAGTTACTTTATTCAACGATAATAAAGTTTAACGAGTGACGTAATCGAGCAGTGGTTACCGCGGTTCTAGCTCAGTAAACTATAGCCTATTCACGGTAAAGCGAGCACTTTTTAAGGCCCCGCTAAATGTTTCCTTTCGGCCGATTTCTATCTTTCCGCTACTTTTTAATGTAAACATAGCCACGTGACCGTTAAACAGAGAGTATACATTCCACCACTTCGAAAAGTTAACGTTTAAAGCTGTCATAAATTGAGTTTATAAATGGGTAATGCATATTGAAAGGGCCTTAAAAAGTACTCACTTCACCGTGAATAGCATATAGCTTCTATGCACCTCTGGGAACTGAAGAAGAGTACCGACAGAGAAAATTTCCAACACGTAGTTACTGAATCCTGGAATAACATCCCCACTCGCGTCTAGAACAATTCGTCCTTGCAGCCCACTCAAAAATTACGCGTGGACGGGGAAAATCACGGTGACGTAGCCCAATAATCTCATATACGCTAGTCACAACTAAAACCTGAAATTTACGTCACTAGCGAATGCGTAAAAACGGGCTAACCCCTTCATTCTTCGTTAGGAAATGACCAGCAAAACGTCAAGCTCCGATGTTGCAGCACAAGTTCGGCGCGTGTGAGTATACAACATATTCTACGGTGATAAACATATTAAAATCGAGTAATAAGTAAAATCTACAGCATACGTGTATCGTTTTTTGAGGTTCAGGCACCGCTAACACGCGATGACTGCTAACGGCATTCATATCCTTACACTGAAGAATATATGCATAAGGGCAAAAATAAACATATTGGTACGTAATCACGGTCCCAACAATTAAATAGCTTTGTTCGATGCGGATGGCAATGTTTATTTTTGTTATGAAGAAATGACATACAAAATGAAAGAAAAGTAGGTCTTGAGAAGAGATTTCAACTAACTGCGACCAGCCTACTACACCTTTGGATCACGAGCTCTGGGTTACAGATTCGAATGTTAGATAAGTCATTCAAGTGAGTACCAGTAACACATTTATGTGTAAGCTTAGAGTATTTTATTATACAGGATGTTTTGCATGTCAATACTTCGGCCGAATATTCCTCACATCTGGAGGATGAAAAAATGTTAAATGAACATAGGTCCGCAAACGCTTCGTTTCCTCGTTACAGCCCATAATACATAACGTACAATGTATGGCTTGCGGACTGGGCCATGTTACTGTGGAATGCCAACGAAGATGTAATTGGCAGCCCCACCAGACCCCGTGGAGCCCTGATTTGAATTCAATAGACTTTTATTTTGGGGACATTTAAAGGCACTTGTGTATGCAATCCCAGTGGACTACTGTATGTGGGCACCCTCCGTAACCGTATTGTGGCGGGTTGATGCATGTGCTCGTGCTGATGGAGGGCATTTTGAACATTTCCTTCAGTGCCGACGATAAGCCTTCACACATGTGTAACTAATTCCTGTGCAGTTCCTACTGTTCTAGGTGTAGTTCGTAGTGTGAGGTGTCGTGTGTCACGCGAACGGACGCTGCGATGGCATTCCATAGTAACATGATCCAGCCCGCGGGCCATACATTGTACGTTATGTATTAAGGGGTGTAGCTAAGAAACCAAGTGTTTGCGGACCTATGTTCATATAACAATTCTTCACCCCCCAGATGCGAGGAATGTTCCCCCAAAGTATTGACATGCAACATCGTTTATAGGCTGTTCGTTGTAAAATGACCACTTTTGAGGCCTTAGTTACTTTTTCCTTTAAGTTATCTTTCATCCTTTAACCACCTTTTTAAATAAATATTGCCATGTAAGTAGATGTATAATGCGGATACGAGCGCAAACCAATAATTAGGCTAAAACTCGCGTAATTTTCTCGCTTTTAATCAAATTTTTCAAGATCTACTCGAATCATCATCTATCTCTTCAATTTTATCCTCAAAATCAAGAAATTTGAGGTCAAACTCCAGAAAATTTTACCCAAATCTGCAATCTAAATGGGTAATGCATATTTAATAAATAAAAAAAAAAAACAATTATTCTACTTCATCTTATGGTGGCATTTCCAAGAAAAATCACATTTTTGATCAAATTTCAACAATGATTTTTGTGAATTTGGATTGCAAAATTAAAGTAAATATTTATGTAAATGCCACCGAAAAAAGGAGTGACATTTATGATATTTTATAAGGGGAGTGCTCATAGTTTAGATAACAAAACTGGGATCAAATTTGCTTGATTTTAGAGTAAAATTTGTTGTAAATTTGAGCTGAGAGATGAGATCTTGAAAAAGTTGAGAAATTTGCTTGAGTTTTAGCCTAAATATTGAGTTGCGCTCGAATCCTCATTATACATCTACTAGTGTACATATTCCACAGCACTCAGAAGTTTACGCCTAAGGCTAAAATTAAATATATTTATTGAGCATTATTCTAAATGAGAGGGCTTTCAAAAGTGTTCCTTTACAAGTGAATAGCATATACAAACATTACTCCTGTCCCTATACTTAAACGTTGTAGGCAACATTTTTAAAAATTAATTTTTCAGTTACAAGCCGACGAAACTGTTACTACCCCAAAACCACCACCGTATATTTTTCTTTTCCAACCCGTATGTAATAATTAACCGTGCTGTGATATACGCTACATTTACGGTCATCTAAATCTTTTGATGCGTTAACACTGGCTCATCGGCTCGAAGATCCAAAATTGCCGATATTTCAACGCCAGCCCTTGGTGCGTGTTGACGTGGCGACGGCCTCGCGTATTGCTGCTGAATGCACACGAACTTGGTTCCCATCATAGGCACCTCCCCCCCCCCCCCCCGACATCCCTCTTGTTTTCAGATAAAGGGACGAGTCTCAAACTTTCTGTGACAAACCCAGGTTCATTTTGAACCTTAACTCTTTCTCTTTTCCTCCTCACCCCCCCCCCCCCCTTCTCGTAATGTGAGCTGTGTGTGTATGCAGTAGTGCAAGCATGCAGTACTTATTTCATGTGGGCCAATGTTTTAAATATTTAATAAAATAATTTACACCGATATTTTGCTGTATTAGATTCGTTATAGCTGACTACCTACTGATCATTAGGAGGTACGGTTTGATGTACCCAAAGAAGTTAAATTATGTTTTAGAGAAGTATTAAAATAAGGTGAGTGGGGTTATGTAAGGCTAGGACTGGAGGCTCTTACAAGGGAAATGAAATTAGTAGTCCTACAAACAAGATATATTTTGAAAATATTGCGGCAAGCAGTTCACAGTAAGTTGTAAATACATATTACAGACTGTAGTTGTAACCAACCCCTCGTTATCAACCTAGGGGGGTGACGCCCCTGCGTAGAAAAGTGAAGGGGCGACCCCCCCCCCCCCCACAATATATTCGGCGCCTATGGTTCCCATAAAATATACAGATTACAAGCAGTCATACTCATCAAAGACAGCAATAAATTAACATACTGACACCCCAATATTTACGACGACCCTGGGGAACATCGATGGGGCAGGGTTAATCAAAGGAGGGGCCGCGGCGGTGTGGTCAGACTACTCGCCGTCCACCTAGGCTAACCGGGTTTTCTCGGGGACCTCCCGTTTCCTCCGCCTTTGCATTCCGGCGCTGCCGCATACTCACCACCCTCATCGGCTCTTAAGACCTCGGTGTTAAGCGCCGCCCAAATCTTTCCGCTAATCGGAGAGATACGTACGACAATTATCGGCTGGACGCCGTAACTGTGGGGATGCGGCACGTTATTTTTCGGGTATCCGGGACGCACAACCGCTGGCTCCAGCAGCAGCTGGGCGGCGAGGCAAGGCGACGCTGGACTGGCGCCCCACGCGGTGACCTTGAGAGCGCCTGCTCTCCCCCTCCTAGCAAGTTTTTCGGGCAGCAGGTAGTCAGGCAGGCGGCTAGCTCTGGCAACGTGCAAGGAAGCCGCACGAAGGGGGCTATACCGAGGAAGAAGGGGGGGGGAGGGGTTAACTGTGGGGCCCCCACTGGCATCCCTCTGGGGGCGACACCTGGTGCTGGATCCCACCAGCATCCCTCGCTCACACACTTACCTGGCGCACCACGGCGTGAGGCAACAACCCGCTGTTGGAGTGGGCTCATCGCTTCCTTATGCCGGAATCACATAGCCCCGACCAACACAGCACGACACGACCAAAGACGTAACCACGACACATTTCAATGTGACTACTTGAATTTACAGCACGACCGACACCATGCTCTCATCATTTAACCTAACTATTTAGAAGGCGCTGATAGGCTACGTTAGTTTCAAAGGCGGTGAACAAGAGGGGAATTTGTAATACATAAAGGTGACAAATTGGTTTCATTAATGCATACAAAGGTAAAATTATTATTTTTAAGAGTTAGATACAGTAACTTTCAATTTATTTTTCTTTTAAACAGCGTATTTCCCATTGTAGGGAAATCTTGTAATACAATTTTATTTTGCAAGGTTGTACATTCTGTGCGTCGTGCCGCACGACACGACGAAGAATATAAATAATTTCTAATCCAAAATTGCTGGTCGGACGACAAAATCGGTCGGGCTTACGACGATCTATCTTGTATTTAATTGGCTGTTGGCCGCCGTGTCGTGCGCGTCGGGGCTACGTGACTCCGACATTAGGCGCACCGTACTTCGCACACAATCGCCTCACTACGGCCGCCATTGGTGCATGTAAGCAATATATTTATATGATATTTGTCATAACTTATTTCACAGCGGATTTTTCCAAATTTTTGGCTCGACAAAACGTAAATAACAACTTTTAGCACCTTCTTACGTTGTTAGATATTCACTGCAGCCACTCTTTTCGGAGCGTTGATGGACGAAAAGAAAGGATTTTTGTTTTATGATCTGTAATCAGTGCTCCGATAATAACGAATATTGTGAATTTGTGACTATGTAAGAAGATACTCAAAGTTTTTATCTACGTCTAGTCGAGACGAAAATTTTGAAAAATCCGTTGGGAAATTAGTTATGACAAAAATTATATAAATTTTCTGTTTTCATGCACCAATGGCCTTAAAAGGTTTCAACTAATATGCAGAAATTCTTCGCTTTCGTGTCGTAATTTCAGTTTCAGAGGTATTGTTAAAAATATTTGGTTATAGAAAATTTACAATTCATTAGTTATTTAATACTTTTGTCTAGGATATTGACGGTAAAGTAAGCACTTTTTAAGATCCTCCCAGCAGGCATAATAACCCAAAAATTACATGTTATTCCACGTCTTATATGCCAAGTGATATGGATGGAATTCTATTGGCGCTGGTTTTTTTTTTGACGTTGTTTACTTATAACTGTGAGTACAGGTCCACTGCCCCATGCTACCGGCCCACGAACTTAATCATATTTGCACATTATTTATTGGCGTTTCTGCGATACTATCCATTGAGAATGCTATACCACTGAATTCCTCTACAACCGCACTTTCAGAAGCCGTTTAAATAAATGCGCGTTTCCAGTTAACAAATGAAATGTGGTTCAACTTCTCTGTCCATAAATGTGTTACGAAAAGTCACTATGCGGCAATTTACTCATCCCTATACGTATCATTTAACGAGAACCGCATTTCGTGATGTGCAAAGTTGTGGAAATTTAGGGGGTTCCGCGTTAGGTGTACTACCCTGTACAATAAAACTTAATGTTCGAAATATATAAAAAAAAAAAGTTAACTTAGCTGCATTTTTGTTCTCTCAGTAAAGTAGTTTAAAGCAGCAGGCGAATATACGTAAATCGCTGTTGTGCATACTAAGTTTTTGTGTGGTTGTTGCTAACTATCGAATACTACTGCCTACTGCTAAGTTTTCAATAGCGTAAACCCCTTAAGGCTCGATCTTGTCCGCTATGTTGAGTTTTCCATTTATGTGCCGTAACTTTTTTTTCCACGAAATAACGAAATATTTATTTTTATAGAACGTTCACATTTTGGAAAGTGACTTCAAATGTAGTTGCCAAATTTTATCCACAGGTCGCATGGTAATTGAGGCGTCAACAATGTACTGATAATTTAAACATGACGCTGTACTAATTCCTTTATAATTACTTGACCAACATTCACAAATTATGTTCGTTCTACGGCATAATCTATAATGCAGGGAGGTATAGTCGTTGCTTCACAACAAGCGTCCCTAAAAGAATTAAACACGTTAAGGACCGGTAATTCAACATGGCGTGTGAGGCAGGGCCGTCACGACCCGTACGTAAAACACGCCGCCCGACGCGATGTCCGCGTAACCGAGCGAGGCGGCGCATTCGGGAGGACCCCGGGTTCGATTCCCGGTCCGGCCACGGTTTCCGCGAAATCACTCCAGGCGAATGCTGGGATGGGTCCCAAACAAAAGGCCATGGCCGATTCCTTCCCCAATCCCTCTTCCCTGAGCAACTTGCACCGTCTCTAATGACATCGCTGTCGACGAGACGTTAGGCCCCCTTCCCTTCCAGACGTACGTGTAACATGTTAATGCGCTTATCTACGTGGCGCGCGAATTGGGTTTCAGTGCGTTTGCAACACACGTTTAAAGAACTGTTTCACGTGTGCACAATATGCTCGCACACGAAAAGAAATAAACACTTCAAACTCGGGCAGAATACGACTTCCTACAAAGCACGCTTATTAAAAACAATATTTTAAAGCTTTTAAATAAAAATAAAAAACCAACATTTTCCAGGCTGTTGCAACTTAAAATATTCTGGGCGGGTTCTTGCGGAAGTAGTACAAGGGCCCTAGGTTAAATTTTGCTAAAGAATGTTCACGACAAAGTGAGTACTTTTGAAATCAACCGTAGAAAAACGTCACTGCCACTTCCTGCAAATATTATAACTGGGGCACTTGGTGACATACGCCCAATAAAGTTGGTAACGATGGATGGAAAATAGTTCCATATCTTAACGTAAAATTAAAAGTGTTAGATAATTTTTAACAACTAAAATTATTTCTTTCACTTTGCACTTTTTAAAAATGTAACTAAGTGTAAAAAAGAACAGATGTGTGAAATATTTACTATTATAATAAATTCAAAGTTTCACTTGAACGACGCAGGAATAAAGTGACTATATGGTACTATTTATAAATGTAAACAGCCCTAGAATATGATCATAAATATAACTGCAACACCAACGTAATGAAATAACACAAGGTCGTTATACGAACTGTAGCCTACTTCTCATCAATGTGGACAAATGCGGTAGTGGGTGCGTACGAAAATGAAGACAATGGATGTTTCCAGACACGCAAAGCTGTTCAAAATTTACTATCATTATTTAAAAAATTTTAAATGGTTAAGGCACGACAGGGTAAGGGGAGAGAGGGGAGGCGCATGGAGATACCGTGACCTTCAGTGTAGACTGGTTTTACGAGGTCCAGTTATTGAAGGGTGAAAGTGCGCGTACGGCTTACCAACCTAACACTGCCAAATTACCACCCCCCCCCTTCCCGTATTTACCATTTCCCAAAATGGCGTTACAAAAAATTATCTTTTGTTATTTGAAAACAAAATTTCTCAGGAGTACCGGACACAACACAAAAAAAAAAAAAAAAATTGTTCGGTGGACCCTGGGTGGTAAATTTTACTTCTTAATACGAAATTTCGTATCGATATCTGAAGGTGGAATTTGGTTGCGGTGTGTAATGGGCTGAGGGGGGAAGGGGGGGAAGGGAGGAGGAAGTCTAGTAACTACAGAAAGAGCCGACTCGATGGCTTCTGAAACTTCACGATCTATAATCGAAGAATGTTGTATCCTGGGTTCAGATATATTTTGTTCGTTTCTATTACCAGCACAGATATTTCATTACTATAATTACTATAGGACTTCTTCTTGCAGCAATAATTTCGCCTGTGAACCAAATTATTTAATATGATATAGCATAATGACCTAGTAGTAGCTTCATACTAGAGCTGGACGTTTAATGCAGTTGTATTTAAACGAATTAAATTACTTTACATTCATAATTGTTATAAAATTTGCAACGTTTAAATATAGTCTCGAAAAAAGTAATTACATATCTTCCACGCCGTTCGAAGTACAGAAAATTTTTATAAACTAAAAGTTAAGGCGCAAATGTCTAAATCTGAACTGATAAAATTCCTACCCCTCTCCCCCCCTCTCCTACTAACTACATACGGCACAAATATGCTTGCATTATTTCCAACGTTGCACTGCACATACATGGAAAGTACTTTCATAAATGTTGCTGAAAATCCGGACTGTAGCTTTTCAGTTCAACAGATCACTAAATCTTAAAGAATGTCGGAGCTGCAGAGTAAATACACAACAGCAGAAAGCAACTGCTACAAGACCTCGCATACTATCACTGTCACAACATCTGGAAAGCTGCCAGTCACAAACTTTTGTTTTGTACGATAGGAATTATTTTTCCCATTTCCGTGAAAATTATTACACTTTTCCGGATTTTTTTTTTTTTGTTGCGGTGATCCAGAGGAATTTGCGAACAGGAAAACTAAACTGCACGCCATGAGCTTGTTTTGCTTTCAATGCACGCTGACCTCCCCCCCCCCCCCCCCAATTTTATAAACACCACCGCATGTCCGCATATATAAACCGAACAAACGGTTAAAAGAGTAAAACAAAGCAAAACTTATTAGTGGTATTGTACTGCAAACTAAAATACATAAACATTTATGACGGGAATCTGATAATATTCCGCTGTACTAGTATTTCGCTGACCACTTCCTTTTATGTAACAGGAAAACTACCAAACAGAAGGAAAAAATACACCAAAGACAGCTAAGAATCGAACGTTTACAATTGAGCAATACTGTAGAATAATATCAGAACTTTTTATTCGCATTTTATAAACGACCAACCAGAGTACATATTGTACCCTGGGTGAAAGACAGTAAGATAAATAAATAATATTTAATATACCCATACATTGTAGCGTAAACAATTACTTGACATGAAACGTCTTCAAAAGTTACGATTATTATATTTGTGCACAGTATATTTATTTGATTGTTTGTACTATGGAATTATGAATAGGAGTTAGCACATCGGTAACATACTTATTTTTCTAATAATTTTAATGTCTCTCTAAAGACGCATGAATTAAGGTTGGAGTAAGGCAACTGCCTATAGAGCACTGCGCCCGACCATTCAATGTGAATAACTCATAAAAAAGTCGTACAGACACCACAAAAATTGTAGAAATGTGCGATTTATGCTATATAAGAAAGAAGAATGTATATATTTTGCAACATTATAAAATATTTTACTAAAATATACTTTTTAAATGTAAAAAAATAATAATTTATTAAAATAGTTTATATTTTTAACGAAATTTAAGCACTTTTCAATTCTGGATGCTCCAGAAAGCAGAATTTGCCAGAAAATCTTCGTCATGGAATATCGTCATAATGTTTTCTATGATTGTGTGCAAGAAAATTGTAATAATAATGTAGAAAATAATTTTTATGGTTATTTTTATGTGCGTCCATTTGTCACAAACCTTGATGGCTGAAACTGACGTAAATAAAGTTAATTATAAAACTGATGAGATACATTAAAACAATGATTTTATTACACAAGATCACAGTAACTATTATGACAATCTTTCTTGAAGAAGATTTTCTTGAAAATTCTGCTTTCCGAAGCATCCAGAATGGAAATGCTCATAATGATATTAAAAATATAGATTATTTTAATAGATTTTTTTTTTCACGTTTAAAAAGTATATTTTAGTAAAATATTTTATAACGTTGCAAAATATATACATTCTTCTTTCTTATATAGCATAAATCGCACTTTTGTGACAGTCTGTACATTGTATAGTCAGGAACAGTGCCCCATAGGCCGTTGCTTTACTTCAAACTTAAGATATCAGATTCCGGACAATGTTAGGGCTCTGGCAGCACACGTAGTGCAGGTGGCTGATGAACTCCCAGTGACGTCATCACCTACTACAGTTGTGATAGGTCGATGGCGATACATGCCGTACTTTGTTTACTCTTCGTGACTGCTCGACACAACTACCATCACGTGATTACTGGCCAGTAGCCAGTCAGGATGTGTCTTGATGCCGCCAAGGGAAGGCAGGCTCAGAATGACACAAGTGTTTCCCAGAATTTTACCTCTAGTTAATTTATTCTCAGGAATACGGCAGTATAATAACCTCCAAACCTTCTGACGAATCATTAGAAGCAATCCTTGATATAATTGTGAAAAACGACCAGTGGGATACAAAACTCACACAAAGCCAACGAATTTACTGACTCAAGCGGCTAGTTTTCGTATTTGTGCAATCGCACCCCCCCCCCCCCCCACCCCCTTTCTGTGACTAGTATTTTCGGGAATCACAGTACGAACTTCGTCACATGCTAATTTACTGCCCATCAGAATAACCCAGCCAACTGAACTACCACCAGCACTACTGATTATGCTAGAACCCGTAAATTCGCACATGCTGATACGGTAAAAACTGGAGAGATAAGTCGATCCTAAACCCATGCTTTCAAAACCGCTTACGTACCTGTAAAAAGCCTACACAGAAATCAACATACATAATAATTTTAGCGAGGGTTTGTATTTGAAAAAAGTATTGGCCATACAAAAGGCGGATCCAAGAGAAGGGAGGGCTTAAAAAAAAGCTTCAGCACGCCCCCCCCCCCTCCCTCACCGGCCAATTTGTTTTGGAACTAGAAATTAGACTGGATAAAATGCAATTAGCCCTGAAACGTAGCGTATTGTTGATAATTTAATACCAATAGACAAACTCAGCCCGTATAGATGTATTCACTAAAAAAATTGAAGTTTTATATCGAGCGTCAACTCAGCACATGTTCTCTTAAGCTTGTGGATTGAACGTAGCGTAGAGCCTGATGATTAAACCTCCCCTCCCTTGACAACAAATATAATGGACCACTCCACTCGCCGCTGACAATGGCCTGCATTATACATTTGTACCTCTCTATGTGAGTTTGATTACTGGACAGAAGTTTAAAAATAATAATAAAAACGCACGCGTGTAGAACTTATTTTTATGACTCTTCTAATGCAGTTATTGTTGAAACGTAATTTTAAAACAAAATTATCCGTGAATATACTCGGTGTCCAACAAACAACTGGTCACAATAAGCTAAAATAATCCCCCCATTACAGAACCAGCCAAATCGGCTAGTGAGTCTCATGCATACCATTGGGGAAGATCCATTATCGGCTGAGCCAATTCCATGATTCAATCACCTTAGTAGCTTAACGAAAATAAGTCTTTAGTTTCCCTTACACTGGAAAAATCACGGTTTCCGCACATTTTATGGAGATGAATTCCCAAGCAGTGCCCTGAGAACCACAAGTAAGGAATTCGCATAAATATGCTAACACACTGCCATCTGTTGCTAATATGCCCGCGACAAACGTTTTCCGGTCATTTCAAACTACATAGAAAAATCTATATCATAAATGGCTCAGTTAAATTAGTTTACGATATGGTAAATCGCGGTTATCTAGAGCTTGAAGAAATCTCTCTTGATCGATTAAGGAAAATAAAAACCGTATTCCTACCACGGCATAAATACAATAACGCGGTTTTTTTTCCAATACAACATCTGGCTTTAGGAAAACAAAAACGCGCAAATCCGTTGCATTCATACTTCATTCCAGAGCCCAGGAACGCAGAGTACAGCACTGTACGACACACATGAATTACAACCTGGCATTAATCAGATGGTTACTATTGTTGGCACGCATGTTTGAAATAAACTTCGGAAAAAAAAATGCCCACGAGTTTATACAGATTAATGTAAATACTATTGCCATATTTAAAAAAAACGCATAAAAAAAGCTGAAACGAGTTATAAGAAAAGCTGCTTTATGTTTTGTCCTATTAGGGCTACAAGTTTAATGTTAATAGTGGTACGTGAAATAGATTTAGCTTTATTTCGTATAAATCTGAATGGGATATAGGGTAACAGTAACATATTTATAAATTGTGTAACAGTGTTAATAATTACGCGACGGGAAAGGATTCTCAAAGGCAGAAAATGCCAGGATATCGCAAAACAGCTCTAAATAAACCTAAATTAAAACTACAGCTGTGTTCAAATCCATTGTCACGTGCCCTTCCGCATTCGTGTAGCTCACTACACCCCCTTGATCTCTTCGTGTGAGAAGTGTGTGAAATTTCACACACCCATCTTCGTTTCGCAGCTATTATAATCGCCAACGAACACGCGAGAAATAAATCAAATAAATTAAATCCACTTTCTCAAGTTGCCTTGATTTGTATTGGAATACCACTTACGAGCAAGACACACCGGAAGAAGCGACGCGATCGGTATTTTGAAACTGTCATATGAAATCGAATAACGAAACTTAATGCGCGTGAAGGAATGAAGGGCACGTTTCTTGAATTGCGTCACAGTGTGTTTGAAACGCACGTGCTTATTTTTTCCACGAAAGTCTTAACCGTTCGTCCACTGTGCTGATCTACGAAAAAATCACACACTTCAGAAGAGGGCTGCTGAGTGCTGTCAAGACGTCACGCACATTAGAAACACCATTTCGGAACTCTCTCAAATAGCTAATAACGACTTTTTCAAAGCCCTGTATCTCGAGATTTACGCGTCATATACATACAAAAATATTTAAGGGACCTGCATTTAACATTGCCACAAATTTTCCAACAAAAATTATAGGGTGTCCGCCTAAAGCTCCATAGGTAAAAGCTGTTCACGATAAAGTGAGCACTTTTGAAATCAACCTAAGAAAAAAGTCACCGCCTTGCATATGTATGTTTTATCGGGCGCACTGAGTGATTTGCGCCCATTAAAGTTGGTAACGAAGGATGGAAAGTAGTTCCATATCTTAACGTCGGAGTAAAGGTGTTTGGTAACCATTTGTGATAACTTAAATTACTTATGTCACTTTCTGTCTTTTTTTTATGAATTAAGTGTAAAAATTAGCAGATTTGAACATATTTACTTTCCTAATAACTGTGTCCCCGCGCCGGGGACACAGTTTCACTTGATAGACGTATGAATAAAGCAATGCGGCCCGTGGAAATGTTAATTTTACATAAGGCTGAATAATACACAACGTGCACACAAGTAGATATTAAGCAGGGCTTATAAAAGTGCTCATTTCACCGTGACTAGCCTATACATGCAATACGAGTACACTGCACGCCAGTTGAGAGCCTTGTGCATAGCGGCGATGGTGCACTTGATGCACGTGGAAGCGTCGTCCTTATTGGTCCAACGCTTCTCGGCGCCAGGTAGGCGGGGGCCTTAAAGGTTGCGTTTGCACCCTGGCTCGGACTCGCGCGACGACACAGTGACGTCACGACTCCGATGAACTTTCGAAGGGACGAAGGGAACTCGGCAGGCGTATTCGAACGCAAGGTACGTTAACCTTCTGGTCTACAGTAATGCAATAATTGAGATCACTGGTTCTGTTAGGATGTGACAGCCAGTATGATGCATCACGGAAGGGACGTTGACACACATTAAAGTAACAGTTGGACTACCCCAGTCCACTCGACAAATGTCACAAATAAACAGCGCCCTTTACCCTCCAACAAAATATGCCCAGCCTTTTAAAATCAGTAACCTCAGCCTATACTAAACAAAGGGAGATAAATTAACTAACCTTCACTAAGGCAAACATCACTGCTAAAAGTAATCAGAAAAAATCTACTTACATGTTACAAAGTTTATCAAGCAAGAAAAACTTAACATGAAATTTAAATTCATACGGACATGATGCACACGATTAATGAGAGGTCGTCTAGCTGAATCTCCTCCAGCGGATGCTATTTCTTTGGAGCGTAGGATTAAATTAACTTTAACTGTTGTACCCCATATTCTGTGGAAGGGCAACACTGGGCGCCACAAGGCACTCATAAAGGCCCGGATATAACTGCTACAAATAAGCACATCATTAACACAACACAGCGATATACATAAGATTTAAACTGCTTGTTTTCAGTTAGACTGGCTGCAACCACACATAGCGATAAGCACTTATCGAAGAACAGTGATAGTAACAAGAAAAGTTCAACATGGTTTAACTTTCCTTGTTACTATCGCTGTAGGTCAATATTCAGCCAATGAGAAACTATAACACTTGTACGACGTTATCAAACGAAAAACTTATTTACGAATCAAGAAAGTGTAAATGTTGACGTCATTCCTGGGGCACATATTTTCTTTTGTTTATTTCTGGATGATCGCAACCACAGAAGTTAACGTTTTTAGGCGACGTTAATAGTAAAAAATTTAAATGGAAATTATTTCTCATTTTAAAAACGTCTCATATCAGTCGAAAATATTTATTTTGACAAAAAAAAAAAAAAAAACAACCAGCTATATAGAACTTAGTTTATTGGCACCAAATGCAGCAACATAAACTAATATTATTATCCTTATATCAGTTGTTGCCAGACCACTGTGCTTTTGTTGTCTTTTGTATGTGCTTATCGCTATAACAGTGAGTGTATTAGTTACATGCCAATTGTAGCCCGGCCCGGCCCTCACTCTCTTGTCTCATCCTGACTTGTGTCTCTCACACACACACACACACACATGGAGATCGAATTCACATCTCCCCCCCCCCCCCTCTTTTTTTCCACTCTCAGCCATATTCAAACAAAATCGCCTGAAATGATGCACAGCCGTAACAGAACTGAATTTCCGTAAAGGTCCTGTCACACTGTCAAATGTTTGCGTCAGATTGCTTCAAATAAAGTTGGCTAAATGAAATTCTATCGGTCTGACGTCACGTAATCGTCATTATCATCGCCATGTTTGAATGGTAAAGTTGGATTGCTATAGTTTCCATCAAACTTTTAGAAAATTTGACGGGTTCTAACGTTTTTTTTACGGGCTCACCCAATTAGTATCGTTCATGACGAAAATTGCCATTTTGGACATCACGGAAATTAAACATAAACAATTGCTGGAAACGAAATAATGCTATGATGATAATTAGCTTACACAGAAGTTCGTTAAGTATGAATGCTATTTGAAATCATTAAGTCACAGCCTTATTAAGAACACAATAAGCCTTAAATTATATTGTGCAGGAAATATCTCTCATAAATATAATTTAAATTCATTAAAGAAGTCAAAAGAAATCACAACACTCATTACATTTCTTCCTGTAGCGGACTACACAAAAACACAGCAGCAATATCTCACTTCAAAAATAATAATAAAAAAAAACAGCGTGGCTCATTTCCAAATATACATTCAAAATTGTTTAAAGACCGTTCACGGTAATATGAGCACTTTTGAAAGCCCCGCTAAAGATCTAGTTGAATGCACGTTGTGTATTATTCCGCCTGTGTAAAATTAACATTGCCATGGGCCTCATCTCTTTATTCATGTGTCGGTCAAGTGAAACTGTGAAATTATTAAGAAAGTAAATACTTTACAAATCTGCTTATTTTTACAATTCGATGCATAAAAAAAAAAGAAAGTGAAATAAATAATTTTAATTTATCACAAATGGTCACCTAACACTTTTTATTCGGCATTAAAATGTGGGACTACTTTCCAGTCATCGTTACCAACTTTACTAAGCGAATGTCACTCAGTGCATCCTTTAAAATATATGCAGGTAGCAGGAGTGAATTTTTTCTAAGGCTAATTTCTAAAGTGCTCACTTTATCGTGAACATCCTTTACTCTAATTTGTTTAATGGGAAAAATTTTAAGACACACAAGGACTAGAGAGAGGATGAGGTTCGACCCTGCCAGCCAATGAGGGGAAAGTTCCCAGCAGGCACACTAGCGCCGCGCGGCGGGCCGCAGTAACAGACCCCGGGGAAGCGAGGAGAACTGAACATTTGTCCCCGGCGCGGCGCGGCGTTGGGGCACGCCACAGGTAGTTGTCGCGGCGTCGCATATTCCCCTCGGCCCGCGCATACGTACTGCCCCCAGACACACAGGAAGCGGATGCGACCTTCTAACACGCCACGCCATGCGTGGCTCGCGGCCCCAACGTCACGTTCATCTCGGTTAATAGCGGCAACCGTAACAAACACGCCCGGATCATCATCGCCGAGACGGTCCTTGTCCTTTGCATCCGTCTCGGAACTGATTAACTTCGAAGGACGCAGCAGAGAGCCGGACTCGGGAATACGTATTTCCGAACAATAAGTACGCGGAACGACGAACAAGAAGCCCGGAATGGCAAGTGTCGAAGAATATTTCTCGTTGAGGCTCGCGAATACTTTGAAACAACACGCAATAAATATTACCATACGTTCAACTGACGGATGGTTTTAACTTCAACTTCCCGTTTTGTTAACTATACTCATCACGCCTTCGCGGCTTGTTCCGAAACCCGGTATAAATTTTTTACGTTACCCGAAAAAAAAAAGCCTAGAATCGCCAAGTACCGCTGATTAGTAGAGACCGTACAGTTTCGCGTTTTAAGATGGCACCACGCAACGACCACCCAAGACTCCTCATCACTGGTTTCCCAGCCATACGGAATGAAAGCCCTCGGTGCTGAATGTTTGGCATCGGCTGCAAGTCATGCAAAGCGTATTAGACACACGAGAAAAAAACTGACGTACTGGACTGGTGTCGAATTGTAAGGCGAAATGACATCGAGTAGGGGCCCGTAGATTCCGCAAATTATTTCGGCGGCATGGTTCGACCTCAAGAACGCGTACTCGCGTGTTCCTGTCTGTTGTTTGCACACGAGTCTCCAGCCAGTAAATAACACGGAGATACGCCACGCGCAAGCCACGCCACAGGTATCCACGTTATGTACCTCCACTGTCGAGTCAGTCAAAAGACAAACCAGCACGTGGCGCCAGCGGTGGGAGACATGACGCCCCGCGGCTGGAGCCGGCACTCACCTGGCTGGAGTCTGGACGCGCTGCGGCTGGAAGGACGCCGGCCGGAATGCGCGGCGACGGCGGCGGCTGGGACCGGGTGCGAGGGGGTTGTGGGCATCCGCGGGGGTTGCGGGGTGGGAGGGCGAGGCGTCACGGCGTGGCAACGCCGCACGTCCCCTCCCCCCCTGGTGGGACGCCACGCCGGGGACTACCTGCCGGGGTCGGGGCTGACGTCAGGGAAGGGAACCCGTCCCCTGGACCCGCGGGCGCCAGCACGCCGGCCGCCGAGACGTTGTCCCCGGCAGCAGACGTCGCCCACCGCGCCCCCCCGGCAACGACCTACCTGCACCTCGACCTCGCGTCTCCTACGTCTATAGTCCAGTCACAGTCGCTTACAACTTTCACGATATTCCTCCGCCTCATACGAAACAAAGGTTTACTACGACTATAGTCTACTCGCGGTTTCGTCACGGTTTTTGATTCAAACCTTTGAAAAATCACTCCATGTGTGACTTCTTTGGTTGTTTCCTAAGTATGTCATGTATCACAAGTTTTATACTTGTGTTAACGTAAAAGCACATTTTTAAAATTAAATTGAATGGTTATTTATTTTATATCTACAAATTATAATATTAAATTAGTAATCAATATGTAAGAAACAGTTCGTATACAAAATATTATTAAACTAAGTGGGCACAAATGCAGTGCGTTGTCCCTTTGGTGCAATTCATTACAGTTGGTTAAGCTTTGTTTGCATGAGGCTGAGTAATATCCTGGAAGTTGAACTTTAACAGGTTTCAGAAAAGTGTTACCATGAACAGACTACAGAAATGTACACCAAAGGGCAGCGCACCGCATTCGTGTGCAGTCACTTTAATAATATTTCACACAAGAACTATATAGATATTGATACGATAATGATACATGTCATATTTAGAAAAGAACCAAGCACGTCATACATGGGGTGATTTTCCAAAGATTTGATTCAAATAGTGCGGAGAAACCGCGAATACACTACACAGATTCAGTGCAATATGCTCTTGGTCCTCGCAGGGTCGTGCACAGCAGACAAATTTAGAAACGTGAAAATATAACATTTCATCCCATCCACCTTAAAAATTATTTTAATTACTATACGCATAACATCATTCATTAAACACAACTTCAACTACAACGTATTTATAATTTAAAATACACCTACCTCCTATTACCTCTTTTCTCATATATTTAATTTTCTTTGCATTTTTTTTCCTTCAATTTTTCGCCCCCTTCCAGCGGTTCGTGGGGGGCGATACTCCCCCCCCCCTCCTTCACCCACAAGCTTGGCCCTGAGGATGTTGCCCTGGGCCATAGTGATGAGCAGAATGCAATATTTCCAAAAATCGAATATTTTGTTTTCGAATAACTACTTGACACTGCGACTGAAAGGGCTAAGATAAGAAGATGTAGTTGACGGACGGCAATACCAACTCCCTGCCAATTATTTTATATAGGCAATAAAATCGAAAAAACTATGTTATAGCAGTCTGCAATATTAAACAGTGCGCATCCGAAAACTATTTGGGGCTCCAGAAGGGTGACTCGTGCCCTCGACTGAAGGGGACATCTAGGATGCGCATAAACCCACACCGCGAATTCGGACAGCGACAATGTGACGTCACATCAGGGGATGCGCCTATTTCCAAGGGCACGAAGCCAGGTAACCCTTTGATGGCGAATTTGAACACGGCCTTCCTGTGCCGCCGACATTACCTCTGCTCCCATAGCTCGGGGGTAGGATGGCCGAGGGGTCGTGAGTTCGCGCCCGGATCCTCCGCGGCAGTTTTTCAGCTCGCTTGTCGCACTGGGAACTTGCCAGCAAGTCGATCTAACACGAACTCGACAACGTCACTTCAATACAACAACAACAACGAAAACGACAAAAGAAAAGTTGTTAGACTGCTCGCCTCCCACCAAGCAAAACCTGGTTCAATCAACACACTACGGATTTTCGCAAGTTGGAATCGTGCCGGACGATACCGCTATTCAGCGGGTTTTCTCGAAGGTTTCCCGCGCCCTTTCATTCCGATGCTGATCCATACACACCTCATCGGCTCACAAGACCTCGGCGTTAAGATGTGTCCAACTCACTCCACGCCTCAACCTGTGCCTTGCGCGATACGTCGTACGTTACGTGACGCATGCCTGAAGCCGGCGGTAATTTACGATTATAGTGTCACTGACTCAGTGCTTCTAATTGGCCTGCCTAGCTGCCACATTGGTCATATTGTAAGCAATTGTAGCTACTCTAGTTTTAAAAGAATCGGTGGAATATTTTAATATAAATATATTTTTCACGGCAGAAATGAAAGTAAATATTTTGTCACCCATTCATAAATTTGGTTACATGAACATAAATGTGGTCGTTGTAAAGAGTCAAAGTCAGAGAAAATCTCTAAGTAGCGCTCTGTTTGCGATAGTTATTCTTCTGTAAAACATTGTTTTTAAACTATAGCGACAATGCTTTATCTTTCCAGAACAGATGGCTGTATTAAAATCCTACCGACATCGCTTCAAATTATAAGGGAAGAGAACACATGAGTATCTCATTTATATTTTCCATTTGGATCAGCCTCCAGTGGAGTGGAGAGATTTTTTAACATCGAGGTCTTGAGAGTGGAGGGAGGTGAAGCGAGGTGAGTATGGAGTAGCGCCACCTACCAGCGGCATCGTCCGGCACGATTCCCACATGCCTGAATCCGAGTGTGTCCCCACCAGGAATCGAAACCGGTTCGCCTAGGTAGGAGGCGAGTAGTCTAACCATCATACCACCGCGGCCCTATCCTGTAGATGAATGTTGAGTAGAGCGCGCGCTCCAACTGCGCATAACCACTCCCCGTCTTTTAACATTGAACTTTTTTTGCCAGTAGCACTCAAAACAGACGTGGATAGAATCTGATGTTGGGACACCTTTTACATAAGTAAGTGGTTTGAAACGTTTTCACACTTCTCTGACCTAGTTTTAATACAACTAAAACATACTCAGTAAAATATGTTATTCTTATGAATTGTTCGGTCTTTCAAAACACCAAATGTAAACAAACACTTCATAACTGTTGATCATTTGATTTTGCCAGTCGTAGTGGTAAAGGAAGATTTCATATCGGGTACATTCGGGGAATGTCATCTTCATTCTACATTCTCATCGCTCAATCCCGCTATCCGAGCTTGCATGCAAGCAGGTATGGCGGTTTCCACGGAATAACCTGTCACACAATACTTGCTTCCGCACAAGTTAAGGCGATGATATTACTTCAGCAACTGTGTTTCAGAAGCGGACTTCTCTCATCTCGACTTCTGCAGTATCCGTTTACGCAGAGAAACAAATATGTTGTTGTGATAACTGGAATTTTTTTGTTAAATAAACACGAATGTTTGCCACAATTTTCACGCAATGCTGTTATTGCACGAGTAAACATTTTCACGGTTCTTTACTTCCTAGTTATTCTTGTGTAATCGCCTTACCGTCGTTTCTCAAAACAGATAAACCAAATAACAACTCTCATCAATACTACGCTTCAGCCTCTCTCTGATTGGCTAAAAATTTAAAGCTTGTAGGAAACCTTCCATCGAAAACTACACACGACCAATTACGAAAATGTAAGCGAAAACGGCCAAATCTTCCATAAAACTATCCACACAAGCGGCCACGCAAGCTTGGGAGAGTCTTTCTGGAGGGAACTTCTATTGTGACACACGAGTTTTAGAGTACAACGACCATCAAAGGCGCTAAAGTACTACCAGGGACTAACCTCTTCTGCCAAGTCACTTCTCCACGTTGATATTTGAGTTTTGTGGGCATAATCCTTTAATACATATTTTTTAAAAAAGCAGCAACTGTAACATGCAGATGAAATATCCCGCTTAATCCGTCTCTCATCTGCCATGAGAATTTTCCATTTGTGCGCCTTAACTTTCTTTTCAATTGAACAACGAAATATTTCTTATTGTATCAAGTTTAAATATTACAAATGCCTTTAAACTTATGTCACCAAATTTTATTCACGTCATATTTGGTAATTATTAAACGACAAAAATTTATTAACAAATTTAAAATGATGCACTAACACTTCATAATTACTTGACAGATGTTCAGAATTTATGCTATGCTCCATTAATGGTTAATTCTAATTTTTCTGAAGCTCTACTAAAGTTCTACTTCCAGGATATGCCTTCGCTTCATACATAGAGAACTTAGAAAATTACATCAGAAAGCCAATGCACTGCATTCGTGCGCACTCAGTGTAATTACATTTTGCATAAAAACTATTTATTACTAGGCATTACTAACGCACGTATTTTCTCTCTGTCTTTATTAATATTAGTTATTGATGAAATATTATAATTCGACACATAAAATATAAGTAAAAGTTTATTGTAACCAAAAATAAGGTAATTTTACGTTAACAAAAGTTAAAACGCTTGTGATACACGACATATTTTGGAAAATACCGAAGACGTCATATATGGGATGTTTATTCAAAGGTTTGATTTAAAAATTGTGAACAGACTATAGTTATACAGCATGATGTGTATTGCATAATGACGGTTAGTACGGAAAATAAACATACAGCGTTGTTTTCAAGTCTCCTACAATGCCATTCATGATCCTGTACAGTGTATCGATCGTTTTGAAACATCTGCGTGCTCGCGCGCTTTCGTGCGACCAATCGCTGCCCCCATTTTCTGCCGGCTACGGCGGAAGAGTAGACAGCTTATGTCCCGGCCAGGCCGCAGTCGGTCCATTCTGTCAGTCATGTCAACATGCCTAGGCGATCCATCACACTGTTTAATCGGGCACGCATCGTCGCACTGATCCAGGGAGGCCTAACACAGAGAGATGTTGCAAACCTTCTTGGAGTCAACCACAGCGACGTGCCCCGAGTGTGGAGGAGGTATCAGCAGACGCATTCAGTGTCTGATCGTCCGAGGACAGGTCGTCATCGCTCCACAACAGCAGCTCTTTGAGCGCCACACAGCTCCGGGCTGCAGGTGTCTAGTGTCCACCCAGACTATCAGGAATTGTTTGCATGCGAGGCCCCTCCGTCCCGTCGCCCTCCTTGCCAGTCCCAGAGCCGCTCGTCAGAGCTGGGCCTAAAGCCGATATTACACGATACTTGCAGCCGTACTTGGTTCTTGTACAAGCTTCTACGAGCCCTGGTGCACCAGCCGCTATATGAGCCGCCATGGAGGATTCATATTACACGACAGCAGTTCGCGTACTAGCATTTGACACCCTCGGTGGATGTACAGGGTGTGGTTTGTAGTAAATATGAACCCCATTCGTAGAACTGCTACCAGTTAGTAACTTGCGTAAGCCTATGAAAAAAACTAGCTAGCACATCTTTATATTGCTATATTAATGTTCGCCTTTTACATAAATTGATTGCTTGCTAGTATAGTTTCATTCATTTTCTTGAAAATGGCGAAGTCACTAGAGTACGAGTGTGTTAGTTTTAATTTTGACGAAAATTACTGGCCGGTTGCAAAAAAAAAAAAAAAAAAATTTTACGTACCGGGATATTATCCGCACGTAAAATTAAATGTTAAAAAAATAATTGGGTCACGCCCAAAAGTTAAGAAATACTCGCGGGCTCCACGACTTTACCACTGCACTACCCGTTCGCACACTAGAAAATGAGTTTATATACCATAAATATATCTAATTTTTTCATATAGTAGGTTATGTTTTAAGTACTAAGAACGGTTTTAAACATTAATAAAATTTGTCATCATCAATAATATTCGTCGTTGTTGTATTATAAATCAATCTCAAAGAGTTTCAACCTCACGGATGTATAATCAAGATGGAGGCGTACTTTTCGGTTTCTTCATAAACTCTTTTCCTGTAGTAGCCAACGGGGAGCGCCCTACGCTCTGAAACTGCGATGTGGTTGGCCAGGTACGAAACCTAGTATGGAACCTGCCACAAAAAATAGGACGTGTCCAATTACCAAACCTGGTACGAAATCTGGCCGTGCAAGGCGGGAAATGCCATGACGGGTGCCATACTAGCCCGTATACCGGCCGCTATGGTGGACCTTGCACAAGCTTTTACGGAATCGGGTATCGTGTAATATCGCCTTAAGCACACCGTGGAGGGGGATGTGCACAGTGGTGTTTTGTTCTGTTCACGGACGAAACCAGGGTCGCCTTCCACCTCGACAGTCGTCGCCCAAGGGTCTGGAGGCGTACAGGATCCCGTGCCGGACTGCACCATGTCCAAGACGTGCACGCATCCCACGGACGGTCAGTCATGTTTCGGGCTGGGATAGTGCTTGGACGGCGGACGCCGATAGTGGCATCTGACGGGCGAGCGTTACATTCGTGAGGTGCTGTGACCAAATGTACGTCCATTCCGTGAAGAAATCGGCGATGAATTCATTCTTGGTCGACGACAACGCAAGTCTACATCGAGCGCTGGTGGTACAAACCTACCTGCGGGAGTCCGACATTGCCCGAATGCAATGGGCTGCGATGTCGCCGGACCTGAACTGTATCGTTCATGCGTGGGATATGTTGAATCTTGCTATTGCTTAGCGTCTACGCCATCCCGTGACCCGCCAGGTCATCGAGGCTGCCGTCGAAGAGTGGGATCGCCTCCCTCCCGATGACCTGGACATCAGCTGTGGTATGGCACGGTGAGTACGAGCCTTGCTGGACCTCTATGGTGTCAACGTTTCTTGTCTAATCGTCACAGTGTGGCAAAATGCAAACACTACCAGTCCCTGTGTAACGCGTGAAATTACTTTATGTATGTCGATTGTACTTGTTTCCGAAATGAATAAATTATTCATGAGAATGCAGTCCATTTTGTAATACACTAGCCCAAAACCCCAAATTGGCGAACAAGCATTATGCAAAACTTTTTTTTACGTGTATAGTAATTCAAATTGGCGTGTGAGGCCGGACTTTAAGGCGGTGAGATAGAAACATTCTTTCAATCAAAAATGTTTGACGTGTAAATTTAATTTCAGAATTCACACAAAATCTGATTCCGAAACTAATGCATAGGGTAAAAGAGTTAACAACCACAGACTTATTTATTATTTTTATTCGTCCCAGTAAATCCCATGTTTTATGTATTAATGCATACGAAACTGCATATAAAATTACGGTAGAAAATTGTACACTCTTAAATGTTATCTCTTTAGATGCGACACGTTCGCATATTATAGCATGTTCACAGTAAAGTGAGCACTTTTGAGGCCCTTGTTTACTTTTTTCCTATCAGCCATTTCGTATCCTTCCACCACGTTTAAAAATAAATAGTGCCATGCGAGGATTCAAAATGGTGTTTTTAATTTAATTTTTGTTTTTGTAAGTAATAAGCACAGTGTGTATATTCCCCCGCACTCGGAAATTCACGTCCAAGGCCACGATAAAATAAATTTAATGTATATTATTATAAATGAGAGGGTTTCAAAAAATGCTAATTTTACATAGAATAGCCTATACTGGCGTGTAATTTGTTCACTCTGGGTGGCCAGACGGGTGCGAGCGTTTTATACAATGTTGCCGCTAAGCCAGAAAAGTTAACTGCAGTTTACACGATAGTGCTTGGCTGCTCACCTCGCACTACCTAACGAGCATTCTTCATCCCGTCTATAACCACACAGCTGGCCAGCATATAGTCGCTCTTTTCAAGGCGACGACAGCCTGCATCTGCAACTTGCGAGAAGTTCAAATTCGTGTATATACACACCTTCACCCGACGAAACAAATAATTCCAGTTGCGGAATCACACGAATGCTATGCGTTCAAAGAGAACGTAACACAAATGAAGGTTGGAGCTATTGACCACGGGTCGAGGAACAGCCTTACACTTTGACTTCATCAGCTCCCTGCTATAGGAAAACAATACCTCAGCAGTTGGATAGATAAGGGTATTTTAAAGACTCTGGACTGCTTGTGAAAATCTGAGGATTGATGCTTGGAGCGATGCCGATTATAAAAGGACAAATGTTATTCAGTGACTAAAAGGGCACATTCGACCCTCTCCGAAGACTGTGAACTAGCTGACACCAAGTCGCGATGTATGGCTGTCAACCATTCAACCATCGATGGCGCGAAACACGGGTTTCTAAGTGTGTCTTTTCAGAACTTCTCACTCGACCGTATCTTTTTTACGAACTTTATTGAACTACAAGTGTCTATTGGCTGTTCACGATAAAATGAGCATAAAAGCCCTGCTTAAGATATACTTGTATGCACGTTGTGTATTATTCCGCCTTGTGTGAAATTATAATTGCAATGGGCCTCATCACTTTATCCATGCGTCGGTCAAGTGAAACGGTGAAATTAATAGAAAAGTAAATTTTTTCTTCAAATTTAATCATTTTTACACTTCGAAGCATTAAAAAAAAACGCAAAGCTATATAAATAATATAATTTATCACAAATGATCACCTAAAACTTTTTATTCGACGTTAAGACATGGAACTACTGCCCATCCATCTTTACCAACTTTACTGGATGCATATCACTCACTGCGCCCGTTTAAATATATGCAGGCAGGGGGCAGTGACGTTTTTATAAGGTTGATCTTAAAAGTGCTCACTTTATCGTGAATAGCCTTTACCACTGTAGATATTTTATCCAGTGTGCAAGGCGTCACATCTGACGTCACAGTTAAGGTGTCTGGCTATAGGAAACCCTTGCTTGGTGTCTGTCAAGCATGTCCGGGGCGATCTGTTTTGAGGTGATCCTCCTCGCCCGCATGTGTATATGAGAGAGGCCGATCCTTCAACCGATATTCGTAATGAGAAAGGGACAGACAATGGAAGCAGCTTCCCGCGCATCGTTTCCGAGTATTCTTGGACACGCGATATCACCAACATGCACCAGTAAAAGGCTCTTTACATGTAGACTTTCTGAGCACAGACAAATCTTCACCACCATACAATGGGGCCGCAGTGGCTGGCGGTTAGCATGCTCGCCTCCCACCAAGGCAATCCGGGTTCAATCCCCGGACGAGTCCCACAGGATTTTCGCACGTGGGAATCGTGCCGGACGATGCCGCCCACCAGCGGGTTTTCTCGGGGATTTCCAGTTTCCTCCACCCTTTCATTCCAGCGCTGCTCCATACTCACCTCACTCGCCCACATCGGCTCTCAAAACCTCGCTGTTACGAGCAGCCAAAACTCTTCACTCGCCACCTTACAACAGTGTATCATCGGTTCCCTATCTCTATTTACTTAAAACACACTAAACGGCAAGTTGTAAATGACGCGGCACACCTAAGCTACACGCACGCACACACACATGTTTGTAAGTATGTTTTCATGTCACTCCTTGGGTAAAAAAATACCTTAGCATTTGTTGCCAAATTTATATTTAAACGATTCTAAACCATGTACTTTAAGAAATTGTTCTTCAGGCCTACTTCCGTCTACTAAAATCAGAGTATGATTTTGAAGTTTGTATGATACAGAGCGCCCGCCAGCTATGTTGGCAGGCGGCAAGCGATCCCAGTCAGTTCCTTATTACTTCTGCATGATACAGAGCGCCCGCCAGCTATGTTGGCAGGCGGCAAGCGAGCCCAGTCAGTTCCTTATTACTTCTGCATGATACAGAGCGCCCGCCAGCTATGTTGGCAGGCGGCAAGCGAGCCCAGTCAGTTCCTTATTACTTCTGCATGATACAGAGCGCCCGCCAGCTATGTTGGCAGGCGGCAAGCGAGCCCAGTCAGTTCCTTATTACTTCTGCATGATACAGAGCGCCCGCCAGCTATGTTGGCAGGCGGCAAGCGATCCCAGTCAGTTCCTTATTACTTCTGCATGATACAGAGCGCCCGCCAGCTATGTTGGCAGGCGGCAAGCGATCCCAGTCAGTTCCTTATTACTTCTGCATGATACAGAGCGCCCGCCAGCTATGTTGGCAGGCGGCAAGCGAGCCCAGTCAGTTCCTTATTACTTCTGCATGATACAGAGCGCCAGCCAGCTTTGTTGGCAAGCGGCAAGCGAGCCCAGTCAGATCCTTATTACTTCTGCATGATACTTATATTTAATTTATGGATGTACTAATTGTTTGTGCCATTGCTTCAATTCTTGGAATGTTACTTTCTCATCAACAGTTGCCACCCGGAACTAAGGTAAAGACAGCTATAAAATTCACATAATACTTTTTATTTTATAATATAAATTACAGCAACGAGGAAACGTTTTTAAAAACAGGATTACATACTTTTAAAATTCGTGAGAAATTTTAGCTAAGTATCCTTTATTTATTTCCTTAATTCGTGGTCGGGTGGTTGATACGCACACTCGTGTCTTCGTCCATAATCTTTAGCTGTGACCGATTAGTCTTGATGAATTCATTGCAGAGAAAGCCGGACACAAATATAGGATGTAGAAAACAGAATTAAAGCCTTCTTACTTTTTTATTTGTTGCGATTAATGGATATTCTTCCAAAAGAGATGACCAGAATGAAGAATGCCTGGTTTAGTAATTTGTGGTAGTTTAAGTCCAAGGTCATTACTTACGTCTGCCAACTCACGTTCTTCTTTTGTGGTGAAATGTGCTGTATGTGTACTACTTATTTGTTAGCGACGGGATGTGGCATGCCCCGCGTTAGGTTGCCAACAATTCTGTGATGTAATATATAGAATTTGTTGTGTGGTGTTGTGAAAACCACACTGATGGGTGGCAAAAGTGTTGTTTTAGTGCGATTGGCGTGAACAGAGAAATATTCGCAGAGTAACGAGTACTTGTGTAGGATGTGACACTAACCATGTATAAGTGGTCAACTTATATTCCACACCATTTACCAAGTGAAGTGAACGCAGGTACCTGAAGGAAGTTTTGTAGCACACTTACCACAAAAGTACGTTCGAGCAACTTGAGGGTTGCTACAGAACAGAGCACAACAAAACAAAAACCATACTCTTTTCCAACCCATGCTTACAGAAATTAACTACTGGAAATTATACTCTCCAAATAAATGCCAAGCTTTGAAGTTTTATTACAAATAATTCAATTATGCTGAGCTCTATTTCTTACATTTAATCCTAGTTTTAAGATTATTCGCAATAACAAATAGAAAACACGCGTAACATTTACATCTGACATATATAAATGGCCGTAACGGAAGTAGAAAACGCATTGTGAGGTAGGCCTCTCGTAATTATATTTCACTATAGGTAGCCCTTTTCCAAATTTAATAATTACATCTCAAAATCAATCAAAGCTCACACCAATCTAATCGAGAGCAGGGCTCTTTTCACTAGGGAGTTGTGGTTTATAACAGTTACTCAAAATTCAATAGGTGTCAGTTTGACAAGATGGTGTATGTGTTTGACAAGCTGATTGATATGCAATTTATATCCGCAGCCATCTTAAATGAAATTATACTTGCAGCTTCTAAAAATCTTAACTCACGCGTCAAGAATTGTGGTTGTCTGACGCAGTAGATCAGCAGCGTCACCGGGAGGCTTATTCTCCAGCTACAATCTTCCCTGTCTTTAGGTTCTCGGACCTAAGTACTCGGTAATGCAGTCTCGTAAGAGCCGCTCGGTATTTCGCGGTAGGCGAACTAAATGAACTAAAATCGTAGGTAACAGACCTAAACAGACCGTCTTATTGTCTTGATACACGTCCCGGTGTTCTTATTGGCCTGTTATGCGATTGCGGCACTCGCGTCACTTTCCCTAAACCTGCTGAATAAAATTCCACCGGGCGCGCAACACACGTCACACCCCCGCCTGGAGCAGCGATAAGACAACACATGGCCGTACCAAGTTCAGCTAAAACTTAAGGTGACACCATCAAATAGGCCAATCAGTCACAGGGCGGCTACTTCATTAACCGGCAGACTATCGAAAATGGAAAAACAAGATGGACGAAAATTAGTTTCATATCTTAACTTCGCATATAAAATGTTAGGTAACCATTTATCATAACTTAAAATATTTCTTCCGCTTTCTGCAGTTTCACGCATTGAAGTGTAAAAATTCACCATATTTGTAACACACATACTTTTCTAATAATTCCACAATTTACCTGATCAAAAGTGCTCGTTTAATAGCTAACAGCCTATATAAGTGAGATTCGAAGGTCCATGGCTGTCCAATGTAATTCCAGTGGGGGTCCAGGTCTCCACGACTGCCGTGGCTTCTACGCCCACCCCAGTAGCCGATTATAAAATGAAGACTTTGAAAGCCCGGCTTAAGATCTACTTGTAAGGCACGTCGTGTAAGGCACGTCCTACATGCGTATGTAAAACCAACATTGCCGTGGACCTGGTCACTAGTCATGTGCCAGTATGGGGACACCGTAAAATTATTATAGAAGTAAATATTTTACAAATTTTCTAATCCATACTCTGATAAGCATTAAAAAAATTATATATATACATATATATAAAAGAAGCATTGTATTTACGAATGTTTTACCGAAAACACTTTTAACTCTACATTAATAATTGGAACTAGTTTCACTCCGTCAATATCACCAACTTTACTGGTCCCTTTCCGCTACGTGTGCACGTTAAAGACTGATTGGAAAGGGCTTTTTAACGTCCTGAAGGCTTATCAGGGAACGGCTTATACACTAACTTGTGACCTAACTGAACGTAACGCCAATGCCTTACCTGAGATTCAAACCCAGAAAACCTCCCTCGCCTCAGAACGGCGGCGCGCCAACCGACTGTGCCACGGGAGGTCGGCGTCTTTTTTCTAATCTACCCTATTGCTAACTATTAAATGTACGACTGAAGGTAGGGTTGGATTCTAATTGCGTCTCAGGGCGAACCCCTTACACCTAAAGGAGAGGGAATTGCATGATAAGGAGGCGGGCATCGCGGCAGTGAGGGATAGGGTAGCCATGGCCAACGTTTGGGGCCATGACTACCTCCCTAAGTGTATCTAAGCTGTACTATAGTTAAGAACAGGGAGGGTAAAACCCACACAGATACGGTAAAACCCCTCCCGACAGGAAAGAGTTCAAAACTTGGAAGCATTAAGAAATGCTACAGGAGATAGCAGGTATGGAATCCATGCTGATTTAATAGGTGACGAAGAACTAGTAGAGAGGTGAACCGGCTTATGGGTCGGCATGTTAGAGGCACATGCGTCCTTGAGGTGGGACTGCCATCCATATTCCTGCGCGGCCCGCCTGACTACCCGCACAGCAATATCGACAGCAGTGACTCCAGGCAGGGTCCTTAAGCTTCCAGCCGAGGGCGCAAGAAATCCCGGCAGCTCAGTCATATCACCTACTCCATATTCGCTCTTCTGCGCCGACATCAGGTTCTCCACATCGCGGGCGAAGGTGGGGAGTAACGGATCGGGTAGCCCCCCCCCCCCCCCCTTCACCACCAAAATCTCCCTATACCGTAGGTGAGCAGCGCTCGGCGGGACATCCAGGAGCTACCAGTTGTGGAGACGAATCCACTGGACCACGAGTGAAGGCTGACGCAATTGCTTCCAAGTCCCGATGCTATTCCATTCCACACGCATCTACAGTCGACTACCCGTAGAGTCCAGCAGTGAGGTGGTTCGCCAACTTCGCATGTTTCGGCACCTCTGGATTGCCCCCAGTCTCCCCGCCATGATCGTTGGGTTGCCCCCAGCAGACGCGCCAAGCCATCTTCAAATGAGCCACCCAGGTTCCCGACGCACACGACCGTCCGCCGTGGGAGCCTGAGCCCCGTGTCTGAGTCGGGAGGTCGGCTGTGTGGCCGTTAAGAATACACGCGGGTAGGGGCAGTGTTGTTTTTCAAGGGTTGATTTCAAAACTGCTCGCTTTATCGTGGGCAGCCTTTACCAATGGCCTGGGAAGAAGGAGTGACGCGGCAGGACGCACCACCGCGCCGACTTTCCTTTAGCCGAAAGGCATCCGGCGAGGAGCGGAAGTACGCCACTGGAGCGGTGCGCGCGCAGCCGCCCAGGTATAACCGCGTGGCGGCGCCCTTGACTTGCGCCGGGGTTCTCGCCGCTGGTTCCATCTTCGTCCAGCCGAGGTAAAGGCACGAGTTAGGCGTTCTCTCTTGCCTACCTGAAGCTTCTCTCCACGTTTGAGACCAAGAAGCGCAAGAGCAATAAGGACGACACTGCCATTCGCATCAAGCCCGCAATCGCCGTTAAGCGCAAGTCTCTGAACTGGCGTGCTGTGTTCTCGTCGCACTGCGTGTACCTATGGGACTTTCGACGATTACCCTACTACTTTACTGAAGGAATGTCTGTAGGAACGTTTAATGCAGGTCCATCGAGTAGTTTTGCATTAATCTGACGCGTTTATTTTGAGATACATTGTTTGAAAATAGGCCGTTTTTAACCATTTTGAAATGGTATTTCTAATGCGCGTGACTTCTTGAAAGCACTACATTCAACAGCTTTCAAAAGTGCACACTTTACCGTGAACATCCCATACATGGGATGAAGGGGGGGGGGGGGATTAGTCGGGTGGGAAGAGACAAACAGAGAAACTTTGGGACACAACCAAGGCATCGCTGAAACTGGAAAGCCAAATGCGTGAACAAGTGGTTCGGAGCCCATTATACGCCGTTCTTCGCCTTGCTGTACATAAACATACGACGAAGATACAACGAAATGCAATGCAAGTCAAGACCATTAAAATATCATTCAACGTTTGTGAATTTTATGCAAATTATGACCCGGATAAATATTTCTATAGTAACATATGACTCTGCGCTAATACTGAGGTACGGAAATAAAACAGTTGTGAAACTAACTTAACGTATGAGCACATGTAAATATAGAAGAACTGGCGGACCAAAATGCACCAACTTACTGCATTTACGGGATCACAAAAATGCTATGCCTTCATTGCAAAAACAATGAAAAAAGAAGGTTATAAATAAAAACGTGTCGGTGCACGTGGCTGGATTCGAACCAGGAACCAGCGGACCATAGAGAACCATGCTAGCAGCTACGACGCAACACACTTGTATTGACGTGAAAAAAAAAAAACCTGTAAACTAATATATCGCAGCCTCCGAGAATAATATATCGTAACTGAACTTCTCACAACAGCAAACATGGTGATAGGCTGTTCACGGTAAAGTGAGCACTTTTTAAGGCCCTCCCAACAGGCTTTAACCACTAATAAATATATCTTATAGCACCATCAAGCAATAAATTTTGAGGGTGATGAAATGAATACACTGTGTTTATTCGTCACAAAGGAATGTTTATATTAAAAAGCAGCAGGAATATGGAAATAAGATGAAAGGAAAAATATAGAAGGGCCTTAAAGAGTGCTCACTTTAGCATGAACAGTTCTATACTAGTAATAGCTATAATGGAAATTATAGAACCACAATATAAATAAATATAGCAGAAGGTAAGTAACTGGTCGGGGCCTTTGACGTGAACGAATTCGAGCACTGATTCGCTAAATAATTCGCCAACTTCCTACTGCGTTCAGACGTAAACACAATAGTCTTATAGTAGTGCATTGCATTAGTTAAGATGATTGCCTTTTGTCTACTAAATTTGTGATTTGCAGTCCGGAAAATAGAATAATAAAATATATATTACACGTTAACTGGGAAAATCAGTTCATTGTTTTAACAGCGTTCATGCAAAAAATTATTATTATTTTCATTAAGGAATCAACTACTACGAAACTTATATAATTCAATGAACTGAAACGAATGCAGATATTCCTCGTAGCTGCTTTAACGGCGGGACGGCCATATACATGCAACCATACTGAAACTGTACAAGAGTTCACCTTACGTTACAACATCGCCTCATTACGACATTAAAACCCGGTCAACACTGTCCACGATAAAGTGAGCACTTTTGAAATAAACCTTAGAAAAAAATCACTAACCCTACCTGCATATGTTGTAACGTGCGCGCTGAATGACATGCGTCCAATAAGTTGGTAACGATGGATGAAAAATAGTTCCATATGTCAAAAGTCGCATAAAAAGTGATAGGTGACCATTTGTGATTACTTTAATTATTTCTTTCACTTTCTGTTTCTTTTATGCATCGAAATGTAAACTTGAACAGATTTGAAAAATGTGTTGTTTTCTTATGCATGAATGAGGTTATGAGGCCCACGACAATGTTAATTTGACATAAGGCGTGATAATATACAACGTGCATACAAGTAGATCTTTAGCAGGGCTTCCAAAAGTGCTCATTTTACCGTGAACAGCCTATATTTATGTTGCGTGAACATAATCTACTTATCTACATATGTGTGTGGCTTATTGTACCGTGTTTGCTGGGTTCTCTCTTTGTCGCACTTCCAACTGTTAGAACAAACTACTGCTAAACATTAGCTTGTCCAGCACGTCTTGCAATATTCTGTACAGGCACTTAACGAGCACAGAATTAAAGCCCTCTCGTTTGGAATAATAGCCGATACATATATTTTATATTAGCCTTAGACGTTATATCCGAGTGCGGTGGAATAAATATAAGCACTGTGGTTATTACTTACATGGCAATATTTATTTAAAAGGTTGTTAAAGAATAAAAAATGGACGAAAGGAAAAAAGCAACTAGGGCCTTAAAAGTGCTCACTTTACCGTGAATAGTCAATATCCAGGCAGATGCCTGCCCTTAACAGTAATCTTCTCTAGTCGTTCCTTAAAAGTTGTTCACTTTCGAGGCCCAAGCTGATTTTTTCTTATCGGCCATTTTTTTATCCTTCCACAACCTTTTCAAATAAATATTGCCATGCAAGTAATAAATACAGTGTACATATTTCCCCCGACTCGAAAGTTAACGTCTACGGCTACAGTAAAATATTTTTATTTGCTATGGGCTTCGAAAAGTGCTCACTTTACCGTGGACAGCGTATACAACCATCCTGTACTTGACGAGTTACTGCTGATCAGGACAAGAATTACTTTGTACGATAAGTGATTTTACTACAGAACCACCGTGAAGGTGAGCTACAAAATCATTACACAGAAGTTAACAACGCTGAGGACAATTTAAAACGGAAACCAGCACAGTGTTGGGGGGGGGGGGGGGATGTAAATTTACAACTGTCGTTAACCACGCGAAATCACGCGAAAATTTAGGATAGGCGGAAGGGAAAAGAATGCAATTAGAAACCTTCATTCGCACGGATTTCACCCCATCCCTTTTCAAGCACTAACATATTCTACAAAAGTTACGTTCTCTGCGTGTCGCGATTTCAAAGCCTTGGTTTATTCCGCAGCTATGCCAACTGGCGAGGGAAAATATTCCTCAACACTGCTTCACGCAATTCTTATGCACAAAAAGTCAGCGTTTAGACCACATAAAAAATAAACTAGTATTATAAATTACGCCCTTTACTGAAACATTCCGTTATACAATCGCTCTCGTTCTGTCCGTAAACAGAATGTGTTCACCCGTAATTGGTTCGAAACGACGAAACAGGACTCAAGATGTAAAATCAATGTCGTTACTACCACGTGGGGTACATAAAGAATTCGGAGCTAATGACTCAAATAATAATTACCATAGGCAGTTCACGGTAAAGTGAGCACTGCTTAAGGCCCTTTCAAAACGCAGTAACCCCTAATAAATATATTTTGTTGCAGCCTCAGGCGCTAACTTTCGAGAGTGGTGAAATGTACACACTATGTTTATCAGTCATGCTGCAATGTTTATATTAAAAAGCGGTGGAAAGTTGGAAATTTGTTGGAAGGATAATCTTAGCTGGGCCTGAAAAAGTGCTCACTTTACCGTGAACAGCCTATAGCAAATAGGCAGCTACCATGCTCGTAAACACAAAGGAAGAATTCGAAAATGGCAAACACGGTAAAGAATTACACGACACATACCTAACTAACTTAGAAAACTAATGCACAGGCACCAGTTACGTTAACCCGCTGATACAGAAATTATTAAATTATTAACAAACAGTGCCTGTCATATTTTTTTTCCTTTCTACCTGGATAATCGTAACAATCCCAAGTATTTATAGCGTTCTCGAAGATAATTTGTTTCGTTTCTATGCAACGACACTTAAATATATGCTGGTTTTCTTCTTCTTCTTCTTCTTCCGTTCAGTGTAGAAGTCTTGAACATAGCAGAATTCGCTAGCAAAGGGCGGGCAAATCATGCTAACTAGCTCAGTGTACAACGGGAGCACAGTTAAGTTGCGGCGCTATAGTTCCACGCGTCGCACGGTAGGTTCATTCGAAAATACAGCTCGAGAGTTTGTTTGTATTTTTGTGACAAATAGAATAGTAATAGAATGTGTCAAGGCACTTATTGGTAGTCGCTAATAGTATACAGATCCTAATAATAATAATAGTAGTAGTAATAATAATAATAATAATATAGTTTAACAGGAAACTAACAAGTACAGCTGCAAAACTTAAAAAACTTGAAATATTTGATTGAGCACGTATTTCAGTATTCGAAATGTACGTATTTAAAACATTACTATCTTATAGGCAGTTCACGGTAAAATGAGCACTTTTAAAAGCCCCCCCTCAAGAGCTACTTGTATGCACGTTGTGCGTTCTCCCACATTATGTAAAATTAACCTTGCCATAGGCCTCATCACTTTATTCATACGTCGATCAAGTGAAACTTTGAAATGTTAAAGAAGTAAATACTTTACAAATCTGCTCATTTTTACACTTTGGTATATTAAAAAAATACAGACAGCGAAAGAAATAATTTAAGATATCACAAATGGTTACCTAACACATTTTAATTCGATGTTAAGATATGTAACTACTTTCCATCCATCGTTACAAACTTTACTGGGCGCATGTTAAAATATATGCACGTACGGGCAGTGGCTTTTTTTCTAAGGAAGATTTCAAAAGTGCTCACTTTATCGTGAATAGCATTTATGAATATGCGCTAGCTGAGGTTATTACGGCGTAGTGCTCGTGTGGCAAGCGGTAAACGTGCGCATTTCGGTCGATTCCGAAGATTTTTTAAAAATATTAACAGAAAATGTCAAATTTACGCAGAGAAAAACATATCTTTAGTTGCACGAACCAAATATTTTACTGCCCCTATACAAACAATTAATTTGGTTACCCCGAACAAACTTCGTCTGATTCAATAAAACGTTTTTCTTGATGAAAGATTTAAAAATTCAAACATGTTATCGTCCCTCCAAAATAACTTACGCCGTTGTATGGTATTGGAAGAGGTAGACAATACTTTCCCTTCCTTCACAAAAATAAATAAATAAATAAAATCAGAAGGAACAGAGCCGAGTTGAAGCCAACTGGGTTAACATCATAAACAGTTCACAAAAGCAATTTGGAAAGGGGGGGGGGGGGCGAGATTCTGTTCCTGCTTTTCGTTCCGTAACGCGCCATAAACGTAGAGACCGTCTGATGCAAGCGCTATCAAAAGAATTCAAATACAACTTCAAGAGCCAAGAAAAGTAATGCCGACACAAAAAAAAAAACCTGAAACCTTTTCGTAAAAGAATATGGATGTAACACCATCCGCATGCGCACAAAACGATCTCGTTATACCATAACCGCCCGCTTCCCGTGCATGATCCGAGACAAAACATACTTTGCATATTTTAACTGCAGGAAGTCTGAATAAATCTACAAGACAGCATAATGCGAGGCGGTAGAAAAAAAACGCAGAAGAAAAGAATAATACTTTAATATCGCTTCGTAAATTATTTTTCCTCTGGGAACAAATACCGACTTAACAGATCCAAAGGGAGATGGGGGTGTGGGTCGGTCGATATGTAAATTCACGAGTCATTTTCCAACCGCTCTGATGTATTATTCCTGTTCTGAAAGGGGGGTAAAAAAAAATATAACGTGAAGTTATAAAAAGCCGCGATTTGCATACAACGCTTGCTCTAGTCTCACTGTTTAAGAGATAAGATCTTAAAAAACCCAGCCGGCTTAGAACACGCCACAAAGAACGAAGGAAAAATAAATACATACAAAATATTTATGTATAGGCAACGTCATTACAATAAAACGGGCGTGACATTTCCGTCTAACTGCTCGTGTGACAAAAAAAAACACAAACACTCTTTCTAGCGTTTATGCTGGCCTTCTAAAAACACACCATCTTTGTTGGTAAACTAAAATAACTCATAATTTTAAAAATTATTGAGTGTTTAATTAAGAACATATCGTTACAAGTCGCCAAGTTCGTAAAGGATGCAGATCTTAATAAAAATAAATTAACACATTTTAATGGAGGCCCACCGACTAAACAGCCGATAGCAATTGGCGTCAGTCATACGCTGGATTCGAACGGATGTGAGTAGTTGGTGGTGCGGGGGGAGACCTCCGAAAATGTAAGTTTTTTAATTAAAAAATTGTATACGATTTTTAATAAAAAAAATTTAAGGGAAATTTTGAGGGGAAAAAGGAAATTCAAGATGGCGGACAGAATCCCCATAAGGATTTTTTCGGGGATCCTTTTTTTGGGCTGTCGAAATTGGAAATTTTTAAGGTAATTTTTAGGAAAAACGATCGCTTTTAGGGCAAAAACAAGTGATTTTGGAAAATAAATAAATAAAAATGGCGGAATCCAAGATGGCGGCCAAAATCCGTCAATCCGAACCCTAGAATCCTGTGCCAGAAAAAAAACCATGCCTTACTACTTATGTATGATGCTATACAATACATTACGATATTATTTACAATATTAAAGTAGGGCCTTAACTATTTCTACAATTAACACTTGTTCTTCATTGAGTGCAACAATGTCAATCTCAATTGTAAAGTCCTTATCACTGTTTTACATTGGCTACAGTCATCTTATTCGCATTTATTATTTACACATATTCAATCCAACTGTCTACTGTCAAAATTCAAAATGTCCGTTAATCACGCATGCAGTTCAGTCCTGCCCGTCGGCCTCACTCTTCACTGTACCGATTACCGGAACTGTGATCAGGCCTTAGCTGGACGGCCTGACTGATCACGCCTTCAAACATTAATCCAGGACACAAGTCGTGAGTGCCAAAATACCTCGCGAAAGGCAGAAGCAGAAATCCCCTCCACCGGCCAATAAAAGGGGTCGTAAACTTACAAAACGTGCCCGATGTAGGACAGGCGTAACCCTAAGAACATTGTCTTTTGTCATCGGGACGTCGGACCAAGAGTACGCTAACCGCCGTCTGAATCAGCCTACGGCAACGTGGACTAGTTGGGGACTCGCAAACTAGGTTTCAAGCAGAAATTGACGTGGTATTATATATTATCATAATTAATTAGCTAACATCCTGTTAATCATTTTAAAGCTCCCCCAAGTAATGTTTGTAATTTTTAATTGTTCCACAAAGCACTATCTATTACTGTTATGAGTTATGTTTTTCGCCCCTATAGCCTCTCTAAGGTGATATTTCTAATTTTTTTGGAATTTGGTAATCATTATGGTTCTCAAAATATGACACTCAAATATTCCGACACAAGAGTGTCATAGGCAGGTTCATAGTGTTTAATTACACTCTAAGCGCGGCACTCTTCATTTATGTTACAAACTACGAAAGGAACAGAACAAATTTTCCTCTACAGTTTATGGTTTAAAGCATTTATTAAATGAATGTAAACAGTTTCGCTTGAATGAACAAAAATATGTTTACGATAAGTCTGACCCCAATTTTCAACAAAATTCAGAGTGCCAATAATCGCTCACTGTTTATAAATCGCACTCATACTGAATCACTATGTTCTGCACACCATATAGATTGCATTAAATACAATGTGAATGGAAAAAAAAATCTAGGAGGAAATCCTAGTATACAGCAGAATTCGGAAATTGAAACTTTTGAATATTTCATTTTGAAAACTATAATTATTTGACAACTAATAACTCCATCAAGGGGTCACATTATACGAACTCTTTCAAATTAAAAAAAAAGTGAAATATAACCTTAACGTAAACCATTTCATAATACAATGCTTGCAGTCCGTAGATAACTCTCGGCGCTCACTGACGTTGCCTCGGCTTGTCGCTTCGCTGGCTGCGCAAACTTAGCGCGGTGTACTCGAAGGCCTGTCGTGGCTTATATAGGCCATCCGGTCCGATTCACAAGGTTTCCCGCAGCAAGACTCACACTGAGGTAGGCGACGGCGATAACCGGAACATCCTAGCAACGATAACCCGAATAATTCAATGTCGCAAGGAAGGGAGCGGCACGAGTTCCTATAGACTTATCGGGCACGCGTCAATCACCCGCCGTGACCCGTCTGTAGCTGCGCGTTTATCTGGTTAAGCAGGTTTCACACGATGCAAGATGAGTGCCAAACTTGCGCGATATGCCGACCATGCACGATAATTTCTTGCACAAGTTTGTGTGCAAGGCACATCTTGCACGAAATGAGGAGATAGAACAGGTCCTTTTTATTTCTCTCGCGCAAGGCGATGCAAGTTGCGATCCTATTGGTCCTTGTATGCTGGTCATGTTACCTGTTGTAACTCAACCATAGCGTAAAAGAAAATCATAATCTGAGGTGTGCGAAGAGGAATACAGTGAAATGAAACGTTGTTGGGAAATAACTTTAAAGCGTGGATTGAAGTTTAGACAGTTCGCCGAGAATAAAATAAAAACAATTATATTTTGGAAGGATAAATTTGAAGTAAGCCACTTCATATTTTGTATTATAATACTTTGCCTGTTTGGTACTCACCAGGGCTATCAACTAATTTAGATGCGAGACAGTATTCATCTTATTTACCTACGTGTGAACTCATTTCGCACGAAATGCATCGTGTGAAACCTGCTTTACGCCCGAGGAGAGAACGATGAACGGCACGAAAACAAAAGCCGCCGTACGCAATCTCTGCGTGTGCTTCTCCAGGTTGCCGGTGATGTCCTTGAAGCATTGCATTTCGCAAGCTCCACGGCGAGGACGAGAAAAAAACAGTGCAGGGTGGCGAGCGGCACGCGGCAATATTTTTGTGATTTCGAAAATAAAACATAATCTGGCCGACCTTCGATTCTTCTTTTATAAATCTATTTCGGAATCACGAACTTAAAAAAGAATTTCAAAACATACTCAACTATATAAGCTGTTCACTGTAAAATGAGCACTTTTGAAAACACTGCTTAATATCTACTTGTATGCACGTTGTGTCTTTTTCCGTCTTATGTAAAATTATTAGGAAAATAAATATTTTAAAATCTGCTCATTTTTACACTTTTATGCATAAAAAAGCAGAAAGCGAAATAAATAATTTAACTTATTTCAAATTATTACCTAACACTTTTTATTCGACGTTAAGATATGGAACTACTTCCCATCCCTCGTCACCAACTTTACTGGGCGCATGTCACTGAGTACGCCTATTAAAATATATGCAGGCAGGGCCATTGACTATTTTTAAGGTTGATTTTAAAAGTGCTCACTTTTTCGTGAACAGCCTTTAGTATATTGCATTCGAACGATCTAACAAGCAACAAGAAACGTACAATTTTGGCGCTTTCATTACGCACAATTTTCTCGGTAAATAATAAACGTTCATATTGAATTAACTTCAGTGTACGACAATTCACCGCAAGTTTAAATATGTGCGAGAGTTCAGCGGAGTACAGAGTACGTTGACCTCGGTCGAGTAACATACAAACCTTTCCAACGGCAGTCTTGGGTGAAATCCAATTTGGGCTTAGAGCATTAACATGTGGTGAAGCTGGAATTCAATGTCAAGATTAAGGCTACTTGGATTTTAAAAGCACGATCATTTTTTTTATATGTACATTAAAGCTACGAAAAACAGGAAATTTGGTGGTAACAAATAATACGGATATGTTTACATCTAAACCAAATATTCCGTCACTCTTTGTAACAAAAATATCAAACCTTCAGTCTTGTTTCCTCTTATAAACAAACTAGCGTAAGACATTTCGAGGTGACATTATGGTTTCTTTTCCCGGATTTCTTACTTACTCAATCATAGGCTATTCACGGAAAAGTGAGCACTTATGAAAGTCGTCTAATTCGGAATAATAGTAAATAAATATATTTCATGTTAGCATTAGACCTTAACTTCCGATTACGGTGGGATCTACACACTGAGTTTATTACTAACGTGAAAATATTTACTTTAAAGTTTTAAAGTAGTTAAAGGATGAAAAATGACTCAAAGGAAAAAGTAACTAGACCCTCAAAAGGGTTCACTTTACCGTGAACAGCCTACACCTCAGAGTTGTGGTGGTTAGGCTCCTCGCCTCCCACATAGGCGGGAACCGGTTCGATTCTCTCGGCAAGATCGCTCCCGGATTTTCGCAGGTGGGAATCGTGCTGGACAATGCCACTGGTCCACGGGTTCTCTCGGGGACATCCCGTTTACCCCGCCCTTTCATTCCGGGGCTGCTCCATCCTTCACCTCGCCTCGCCCTCATCGGCTCTCAAGACCTCGATCTTAAGAGCAGTCCAAATCTCTTCACTCACTCACTCACTCAATAGCACAAATGGCAAAAACAAAAGTTTACCATATTCGGGTGGTGGGGGTTGCTCTGTAAACAGGAAGTTGCAAAGAAAAATTCGGTGCTTAAGGGGACTATGTAGCTGCACGTCCAAGGTCAAGAAGCGAGGGTGCGATACGGGCGACATTGCACGTACGTCTAGCGCCTCTTCGCTCCTACGCGAAAGGCGTGCAGTGTTTCCGCCGTAACGCTGTACTGTGCAAATTAGAAATGTAACATAGGGACTTTATTATACACGATGAAAGACCACAGATTAAATTACGCCCGTATCTTTGTAATTGTCTCTTGCCGCTTAAGTAAACTGCATAGGAAAGTTTTAAAAATGCGATATTTAATCATTTTCACAAATAGTTTTTTCCAAGAATACACGTAATATGACAAAAGAAAAATAAAATAGGACCATAGATAATTGTTTCTTATCTTTTCTGACAAAGTCATATTTCCAGTACTTCTATTCGCCAAGGTACGCGTTTACGCGCAAATAACGATTGCACAGAAAACGTTTCAGTATATAGAACTTAAGTCCGTTCGTGTGGTCATTATGCATCCAATTGGCGCTGTAGCTTTCCCCTTCACGCCGAACAAAGAAGGGCAGCTGTTGCGAACATTTCGAACGGCCGCGTCACACCGCAGAGCAGTTATCTCCGGGGGCGGTGGCAAACCCGCTTACATTCCGTGCCTCGTGGCCTTCTCCAGAAATCGATGGGAGGTTTGTGTGCGTGCGTGCGTGCGTGTGTGTGTTTGGCATTTATTGCCCCCTCCTCGCCCCTCAGCACTTAAATACCCACCCTCCGCCCCTCCCTTAGGCACGGGCACAGAACCCACCCTTACGCTTCATCAAACCATGGAGGGGGGGCTAGGAAGAGGAAAAAAGGGGGGAAGGGGTGTATTTTATCACACCGGGCTCACGAGGGCGTATCTGCACATCATCAGGAATATTATATGGAGTAGGCACAGGGCGTGAGCGGGGTAAAGGTACAAACGGGGGGGGGGGGGGGGGGGGTGAAGAGGGAGAGGGGTTGGTTGCGGGAGCTCGTAAAACAACTCCGCCGCCCTCGTCAGGGGTGCCGAAGAAGGGATGGCGCGTAAAAAAAAGGAAAGAAAGAAAGAAGGAAGAAAGGAATGAAATGAGGCAGTACTCATCACGAACGAGCATCTTGCCTTGTTGTTACTTCGGCACGCCACCCCCTGCCCCTTTACGTTTTTGAACTGGTTCGGATCCGCGCTGCCCCTGTCTTACACACATTAGAATTTTGCAACAGAAGAATACATTGCTTAATGGCTTCGAGCTATGAGAACTTCAGTACGAACATGTACACAAACATGCGAAACCATTAACTAGAGCTACCTTACTTGTTTCTTCGTAAAAAAAAAAAAAAAAACACCAGAAAATAACGTTCTACATCCGTCATGCACACTGTTAATAAAATTCAAATGTTTATGGCGATTGACGTGTTATTTGCTAAAGGCTGTTCACAGTTAACTAAGGATTTTCGAAATCAACCTCGGAAAATTTCTTTGCCGCTATCTGCTATGTATATTTTAACGGGCATACAGGCTGGTATGCGCCCATCTAAGTTGGTTACGACGGGGCGAAAGTAGTTAAACAACATGACATTGAATTAAAAGTGTTAGAATGGATAACATTTGTGAATACTGAAATTTATCTCATTTGATTTGCTTCCTGTTTTTTTTTTTTTTCAAATGTATGCTAGACTAAGAATTAGCCAATTTGTAATACATTTTCATTTCTAATAATTTTTCAGTCTAACTTTATCGACGCATGGATAAAGTGATCAGGCCCATGACAATGTTAATTTAACATATATTGGAAACATGCACAATGTGCATACAATAAGCAGGGTTTCCAAAAATCCCCAGTTTACCGTGAACAGACCATGATGCCAACTTATTAATGGCAAATTGGAACAGGTGAAAACGCGCATCGTATAGTCATGAATACAGCAAACAATTAACGCACCTATTCGCTCTATACAAACGCGCACATGCGTGATTTTCTATCAAAGTCGAATACGGTGTCCGCCACATTGTGAGTTCTTACATAAAAATATTCAATCATTTTAAATTGTATGGTTTAATATATATATTTTACATAGTTTGATTTCAAACTTTAATTAATCATTGTTAACATGTAGAATGAAAACCTAGAATTATTATTTTTGACGCGAATATGTCTTTAAATTTGTGACCATAGTGGGAGGCAATCCAGAAAATCCGACGGTAACAAAATCGGGAGATACAGTTTGTCTTGCAGCTCCGAATCTATAGTCTAAATTCAAAATTCAGTTGCACCAATCGATTTTGCCTAAGGCTCAAAGAATATTTTATATGCTGAGTGAGGACTGTGAAGCATCGGGGGGGGGGGGGGGGCTGGAGGGCTATTTTGAGTTCGTTTCGCCGCGTCTTATAACTTCTGCGCAGTATAACTTTTGACAAGGAGAAGCTACGACGCTCGTTTAGGTTCCAATCTACAGCTCTCGTCAAGATCAATCGATTGCGTGTATAAAAACATTTGTGTGGCGTAGTTATGGTGAAATGGTACGAGTTTTAATGAAAAAATTAAGAAAACGTAACACAATTTCGGCCTATACTCGTCAAAAAGCCAAGTCGAAATACAGAAATCGTATACGGTTGGAAAGAACATCTCAAAAGCAATCTAGTGATATCCATAAAACCTCAAATGATCGAGTGAAGCGGTGCCGGAAAAAAAAAAAAAAAAAAAAAAAAAAAGCGTCCGAGCGCGTCAACGTAGACGTATTCACGCAAGAAACAGCCGTGTCCCCAACACAGCCAAATCCCATTTTCTTTTAGTTTTACATTTCTTAACACACGATAATGTGGTTTCAGTCGATCTGAAACCAGCGTGGGTAACTACAAAGAACTTTTTACCCTTGTCCAAAATTAATCAACATTTGATTGCATACGGCCATACAGCTGCGCAATTCTGTGAACAAGTCCCACACACATTTTGACTGGGTGACAAACCCACTAGTCCAGCGAACCCAGCGTACAAATGGGGCAACAGCCACCGCGGCCCCTCGACCAAGGAAAGCTGTAATTCTGCCAGAATAACGAGTAGTTTGTCACCCATAGCTGCGCGATTTGATCGACCTGGAGCCAGTACGTCTAGACCAACGACAGCAAAATGCCAATAATTTGTTCGGTGCTGTCGAATATATACATTATATGCGAACACCAAAAGCGTATCTCGATTCCTTCACGGCGTTCTGATTTTTAAGAATATTATTATATACGAGACCCCGCACACACATTGGATAACGTCCAACAACATTCTGTACGGAATGCATCATAACGAGAAGATGGAGGAATTGTGGCGAGCGTCAAAGCGTTAAATGTAAACGAACTGCATCACGAACGAAACAACGCCTTAAAGACTGATCACGGTAAACTCGGCACTTTTGAAAGCCCAGCTTAGTATCTGAGTGTGCTTACATTGCGTATTCTTATACCATAAGTAAAATAAACATCGCCACGGGCCTCATCACTATCTTCATGCGTCGGTCAAGTGAAACTGGAAATTATATATATACATAAAAAAAACTAAATATTTTATAATTCTGCTTATTTCTACACTTATATGCATTAGAAAAAATATAAAGGCAAATGAAACATTTTAGTGTTCACAAATACTTACCTAACATTGTTAACTCGACGTTAAGACATGGAACTACTTTTCCTCCATATAGTTAAAGACTGTTCACGATAAAGTGAGCACTTTTGAAATCAAACTTGGAAAAAAATCACTGCCCTACCTGCATATATTTTAACGGGCGCAACGATGACTCTTGTTCTCTTCTCATCTGACAACCTGACCACCCTCCCCTTTTATTCCCCCGTAACTTGAACGCCGTCGTTACCTCGCCCAATATGTGCTTATTGCGTTACAGTATCGTGTTCCGTTTGGTCGAACCTAACCACGCGTATCGCCGAGGATATATTAATATCCTCGGCGCAATATATTAACGTCGAACAAAAAGTGTTAAGTAACAATTTGTGATAACTTAAATTATTTCTCTCGCTTTCAGTATTTTCTAATGCATCAAGTGTAAAAATTGGCAGATTTGTAAAATATTCACTTTTCTAATAATTTCACAGTTTAACTTGACCTACGCATGAATAGAGTGACGAGGCCCATGGCAATGCCAATTTTACGTAAGGCGGAAGACTACACAACGTACATACAAGTAGATCTCAAGCAGGGCTTTCAAAAGTGCTCATTTAACCGTGAACAGCCCATAGTTATTCGTAAATATTTCCAAAGACCAGTAGGCCCACTAAGAAGACATGCAGAGAATATGGTGGAATGATTATAGCAGCGAGCCTCGCTGAATACTCAGACCACGAGACTGAGCCATAACTTTAAAGGAAAAGTCTTAAAACAAAATTATTACTCACCACATATACCTACGCAAGACGTGAAATTTTTTTTATCGATAATTAAGTTGACATATTCACTGTATTGAAGGCGTAACAACACAAATTTCAAAATTGCAATTACTGCTCCCACTGACATTACACATGTCGATATCTAGTATCTCGTTAAAAACAGCAAGCACATTCGTGCCAGAAAAAAAAAAACTATAAATATTTACATTGCAAATATCAAACATATGGAAGATAATATTAAAATAAACGCCGATAGCGGCAATATTGCAGATATCTCGATATGTGATCGGTTCCCCTGATCATATCGTATCGTGATCGATAAATTGGTATACTGTACAGCCATGCTGGTGACGTACAACAGGATTGGGGGGAAATGCCCGCAATTGCAGACAACCCCTCCAACGGTATAAAAAAAAAAAGTACTTTTTTCCCCTTCCTATTTTTGTTTTGGCCACCAATGAAAACTTTGATTTCTAGCTTTGACAAAACAATCTAAATGAAAGTTGTATATATCGATATATCGTGTGTCGTTAAAAATAACAAGCACATTATACATCTGACCAGCTCCAAAAAACGAACGAGAAAACTCCGCCGATCTTGTCCCTTCTGTAGCTGTAAGTTCATTGTAACTGATCAATTACCTTCCGAGGGTTTGGGATCCAGTTGAAACAGTTTTTTCAATCCATCAAAAAGTGCAAGAGAACGTGTTTTGAATTTCTGCTGTTTACATACGCTAAACATGTTCGTTTCTGTGAAAATTATAAGCACCCGTGAAACGCACGTATGCACCAAACGGAATACCGACGCTATTATAAATAACATAAAACACTTCAAAACTGTTCAAATGGCCACAATGAGCATGGCTATAAAAATGTGCGTTAGTTAAACCTTACGACGAATCTTCCGGGAGTGAGGCAATTATCTCAATGGGGTGTCCGACCTCCCTGCCTTTCGTGTCGGCCGACAGCGCGAAAGGTTCTCGGTTCGAATTCCGGGTTAAGTCATGGGTGTTAATTTGTGCTCAGCTTAGCGAGTTACAATCTATAAACCATCAAGTGTCATTCAAACAGACAACTGTCAATATACAATAAAACTAAAATAAACTGCAAAAAGTAGCTCTAATACGCAGACTTTATGTTTTTTTAAATTTTTTTTTTCCAAAACTGCATGTATTACATTATGTATTATTCAAGTAATTACATTTTACTTTTTCCATCGTCCATCTGTGTAGTATAATAAATAATACCAAATTAAGTTCACAGCTCAGTCGGCTGGTAGTGATTTTTGCTGCTACAATTGACTATTTTTTCAAGTGTTCACTGAAATATCTATGCGAATAACAAACTGTCATTGTACACATATGTATATATTGTTTAAATATAATTCCTGACACATGCGAATTAAGGATAGGTAAACGCATGCTTACGTACACGCATACACATTTAAATCAGAAAGTGAAACAAACACACAACGTTTTTTTTCCCTCTTTTTAATGATGTATGAAAAATAATCAGATACAGCTGCACCTCATAATCGCGCGGGTATGAACTAGTTCTTTCTTCTCCTCTGCTAGAGAAACTAGTATCCATACATCGATAACTGTGCCTTTCTAGATGTAAGTTTCGGATAATTTTCCTATAGTTTAGTACGTAAGCCGTCCCCAGAATAGCATCCCAAGCTACGGCAACAATATTAAAAAAGGATAATACACACGTCTTACAATGCATGTTGTCCAACTGCAAAAAGAGACGAATAGGAATTCACAAATTCTCGTGCCTTATCATCCTTGTCATAGGTATCATAACATGCTTGAATTTTACACTGTGTGAAGGCTGTTCACGATAAAATGAGCACTTTTGAAATCAACCTTAGAAAAACGGGTCTGCTTCTATCTGTATGTGTTTTAACGAGCGCACTGAGTGGCATGCGCCCAGTAAAGTTGGTAAGGATAGAGGGGGAAGTAGTTCCACATATTAACGTCGAATAAAAAGTGTTGCGTAACCATTTCTGATAACTGAAATTATTACTTCCGCTTCCTGTTTTTTCTAAATGTATCGAAGTGTAAAAATGAGTACATTTCTACAATATTTACTTTTCTAATAATTTCACATTTTCACTCGACCGACGCATGAAAAAGTGACGAGGCCCATGGCAACGTTAATTTTACATAAGGCGGAAGAACACACAACGTTTAGGCAGGGCTTTCAAAAGTGCTAATTTTACCGTGAACAGCCTATATAGCCCTGAACAGCGAAAAGTAGTTATATTCTATAAATTTTACGTTTTGTAAACGCGACCAGTATTGGAACGGGATATCATGGCAATAGGGAAAGGGTTGAGGGGGGGGGGGGGGGGGGTGCGAGGTCGAGAAAACATTTATCACGACCAGCCCTCGGCGATACGCGTGGTTAGGTTCGACCAAACGGAACACGATACTGTAACGCAATAAGCACATATTGGGCGAGGTAACGACGGCGTTCAAGTTACGGGGGAATAAAAGGGGAGGGTGGTCAGGTTGTCAGATGAGAAGAGAACAAGAGTCATCATTACGTGAAATGACAATAATAATTACACCGAGGCTAATTTGTGGTATTGATGAAGCGCCGGCGCCAATCGGTGACGTCGACCGGGTGGCCAGCCAGTCGACGGCGCTGCTTCTCCGCTCCCGCCGGACGACGACAGGGGCTACAGGGCACCGCCGTCGCATTAGCCTGCTCGCCTCCCACCGAGGCGAACCGGGTTCAATCCCCGGCCGGGTCACTCCCGGATTTTCGCAAGTAGGAATCGTGCCGGACGATGCCGCATGGTCGGCGGGTTTTCTCGGGGATCTCCCGTTTAAATTGAAAATATACTTACCAAACATTTACAAACAAATGTATCGAGCTACGTGTCTAAAGTTTCGTATTATTTAGACAGATAAGAATATGTCGTTAGAAAATATGATTATGTGACTACAACCGTCGCCATATTGAATCCAATAGGTATAGGAGCAATCATTTTTATTTCTAAATTAATTATGCAACCACTCAGCATCAATACAACGCAACGGATACGTTACCACAGGACATGTTTAAAGTGTAATATGTCTGCACCATACCCACACAAACTTATAAGCATAGCATTCGGAAACTTAACCCTTTGAGCACTTAATCCTTTGAGCACTTTATTTTATTTTCGAATTTAACAAATATTTATTTTTGGGTTGTATTACTGCTTAGAGCAATTAATGTAAAGTTATTTTTTGGTCTAAGCGCCCGTTAAAATGTACGCTTGTATAGGCTGTTCACGGTAAAGTGAGCACTTTTAAGGCCCTCCCAAAAGGCATTAACCACTAATAAATATATCTTATTGGAGCCTGAGGCATTACATTTTGAGGGCGATGAAATGTATGCACTCTGTTTATTGCTCACTTTATATTAAAAAGCAACAGGAAGATGGAAATTGGAGGGAACTAAAAATTTATAAGGGGCTTAAAAAGTGCTCACTTTACCGAGAACAGCGTATAAGAGCAGTGACACTTTTCAAACATTGATTTCAAAAGTGCTCGTTTTAACACCAACCAGCCTATACTAAATATTGGGTTCAGTTTATATTTTCACTTTTACTACAATATATAACTTTTATTTTGATGTATGCATTCGAGATCAGGTGAACATCGCAAGACAAAGCAGACTACGAGGAGTACACGACTATGGAAAGCTAAAACATTCCCCCGCCTGTCGCAAAAATCACAAGAAAATTGTTACATCCACAAAACGCAAAGAATATACTCTATAATATTGTTTTGTACTTTAACAGCAGTGTCTTCTAAATGTGATTTCACAAGAATAAAGTAATATCTTAATTAATGTTAGGCTGGGTTCAAAGAATAATTACTTCTGAGTTTATCATCTCCTAACCAACTTATTAATAAAAAAAATTCTGACTACAACATTTTGAAAACAGAATTTATCAAAAAATAATCGTAATGGAGTGCTTTTAAGAACTTGCTATGCAGGTTCGGGGAAAACAAATAATTAATTACTTCCTGAGGCCGACTATGAGTGCAATAGTAGTACCAGTAGCCTGACTAATTATTTTCGGGAATAAATAAAATTATATTCTGTCCCCTAAAAAAAATTAATCCATCTCAAATAAAAACTCGCTAATGAGAGGCCTCTTAAGGATGGACTCTCACAGGAAATATATACCTTCTACGCCCTTGCTATCCTGGACAGACAGCGAGGAAAAGGACAGCATTCTTGTTGGGCCATGAGGGTTTCTCGAGAGCTACGGTCTATGTGGAAGGGCGCTGGAGACTCGACAACTGCACCAAATTGGAGTTTTGGTGTTTGGTCAATTAGTATGTTAGCTGGACGTGTAGCACCTCTGTCAGCTGACTTCGGGAACAAACGACAGACGAAAACAAGCTGGCGGCCCACTGCAGACGATGCAAAGGTTGCGGCCGGAAACAAGTTATGGGCGAAAAGTAATATGGCGGCCGGAAACACTATGACAACGGGATCCAAGACTACGGTCCCTGTTATCTTCAACAATAAAACTAAATTCATAACTTTTGGTAAATACATGCTATTCGCTCATCGGAGTAGAAATGATTTTCCTCGCCCTTGGTGTGTTTCCAAGTGATGAACCCGGCTGAATGATCGACAGTTGTCTATATATCAATAGTTACTGCATGCATGGGATGAATGTCACCACCTTCCAGAAGGCAAGTACGGGATCTGGTTCGACGACTGATTTTCAAAGACGCAAATATGCATTGAATGCGATGGAAATCACTTTGAATGGGTGTACATAAATCAAGTTGTATGGCAATGCTTCGATTATTTACGATGCTGAAAATCTGAACATGATTCGCCTTTGACTGTTTATACATCTCCATGCATGGTTCAACATGCTCAAAAGTACACGCATCGGGATTCGGACACACATGCAATGAACAAAGCTCTTTATACTTTCCGATTTTCCGACGTGTGCAGGTCGGCGGCGTGTTTTCTTCACTGGGTCGATATGCACTTTTCATACTTCCACTGTAGCAATACTTTCAGAGATTTACACTTCTATAGGCTGTTCACGGTAAAGTGAGCACTTTTAAGGCCCTAGTTACTTTTCCTTTCAGCCGTATTTAACCAATTAGCCGCCTTTTTAAATGAATATTGTTATGTAAGTAATAAATACATTATGTATTTTCCACCACAATCGGAAGTTTACATCTAAAGCTAAAATAATATATATATATATATATATAATTCCAAATGAGAGGGTTTTCAAAAGTGCTCACTCTACCATGAACATCGTATATCATCTGTACTCGAGTGGAGTGGGGGTGTCCTTGTGCAGCAAAGAAACTTCCGTGCGCGTTTAGACGATGAAATATTCTACATCTGTAACGAGCAACATTTTTTTTTTTCGGGAGTGCACAAAAAGTTCGAAAGACCAAAACAACAAAACACGCCCCGTTACAAATCCGAGCTGTGAGTCACTAGTACCTACCTACCTCTTGCCCCGACTGATAGTTCTAACCCAACCGTTAACTACCTGGCTCCCAATTAACACACATCTATAGCCGGGCAACTTTTGTGTGCAGCGTCCGGTACCTAGCTTGACTTTTTGAGAAAATAAAAAGGGGAGAAAGTCCCCTCCCCAATGTGAGCGTCTACGAATTATGCGAGATACACGGAGCTCGGATAAATTCTATCACTTGGGTTGCCTTCCCTTTCGAGGCTGATTTAATGGCCAATGGTCCCACATACTTCAAGCTGAATGGCGTACTCGTCACACATACGCTAAGGGCGACACCAACCGACGTATCGAATGCCTCGTCGCCACTATGCGCAAGGCACTTAACAGTGTTGCCAACGGCGCGTACTAAATTTTCCACCAGTGTCATAATTCTAACTCGTAACTAAGATGATTACGCGCAATTCCTAGCAAAGTATATGCTGTTCGCGGTAAAATTAGCATTTTTGAAAGCCCTGCCTTATGTAAAATTAACATTGCTATGGGCCTCATCACTTTATTCATGCGCCGATCAAATGAAACTGTGAAATGATTAAGAAATTCAATACTTTACAAATATGGTAATTTTTTCAAGTAGATGCACAAAAAAAAAAAAAAAAAAAACAGAACGTGAAAGAAATAATTTTAAGTTATCATAAATGGTTACGTAACACTTTTCATTCAATATTAAGATATGGAACTACTTTCCATCCATCATTACCAACTTTACTGGGCGAATGTCACTCAGTGCCTCCAATAATATATATATATATATATATATATATATATATATATATATATACACATATATATATATGCATGCAGGGGCAGTGACTTCTTTGTAAGGTTCGTTTCTAAAGTGCTCACTTTATCGTGAACAGCGTACAATAAATTCGCCCGCGCGCGAACGGTTCACGGCAAACCACCAACTTCTGAGAAATTTGCCGACTTCCTTTTCGGCAGCTAGACGCGAAGCTCTGGCGTGATCAAATTTCGGGAGGGGCAGACGACGCACGGGATTCTGGGTAACCAGGAAAAGTAGGGAGGGCCGCAGGAGTAGGAGCAAGACCGAAGAACGGGAAGACCCGCCAGAACCAGTACCGTAAAAGAGGGTTGAAGGGAAGAGGAGGACGCGGCGAGTGGGTGTGACTCATGCAAACTAAATATTAATTCTGTGTTTGTGTGTTGTTATCCATGGAAGTTAAAATATATTGATCCAGTCCTGGCAACTCTTGACTGTGCCAGTAATTTATCCTCTCCCCCGCCCCTCCGCAAACACACTTCTTCCCCTACCCCAGTCCGGCCGGCAAACAGAATTTAACACACAATTACCAATCAAGAGATAGAATACGGATGGGGGGGGGGGGGGGGGGGGGTGTGTGGAAAGTATGAAGTAGCGTGGAACGGGGAGGACAGAGAACAGAAACAACAGAACTGCCCGTTGCTACCATTGTTTCTGCGGCAAGTGTGCGAGACAGCGAGAGCGAGAAAGATGAAAATACGACGGACCGAAGGGTGGGAAAACAACGGCTGCCAACATCGGCCGGGCCGCATCCCGCGACAGGCTGGCCAACAACGAAGACACTGTTCCCTGGAACGGGAAAGACGAAAGAGAATAGCGAAGGACGTCCTGGGATGGGAGGGTACAACAAATGCACATCCCTAGAGCATGGAAAAAAAATTTCTTAACATAATATAACGACTCAATTACATTAAGTGAGATATGTTAATTTTTCTTTTAGGGTGGGGATAAAAATATCGCCTTTCAAAAGCTATGCAACAGGGGCATCAACAATGTGAGGGGAGTATTATTTTTCTGTGCTCCCCCGCCTCCCTCCAAATGTGATGGACACTATATAGTTATTAGAAGAAAAGTCAGAGGCCACAATGAAATGTATTTATTGGTTATTGTATCTGATGAAACAGCTTCAAAAAGTGCTCACTTTACAGTGAACGGCCTATACACCATATTCTACATTCTGATGATAAGACCCAACCTAAAACCGTATTGTTCTGGCATCTGTGCTTTTTTTAAAAAATAACATTGAATGCTCTTTGGCAGAATTACATTTTGCAGAAAGGAACCATGTGATTTGGTTCTGTTCTGCAGAACATTGAATTACAGTACATTTATATTCAACAGAATAGCACCATGTGAGTTGTTTCATTATTTTGTTGACACACAAATACTATTCGTTACATGTTCTTAGGAAGGTACACTGTAATACAGATTGTTTAGGCACGCTAAAAGTATTTTTAAGTGATTGCAGATCTAATCAGTGGAAAAATTTAAGCAAAGGCAGAAAAATGGTTGAGTTTTAAATATCAAAGAATCCAGAAAAGTAATGTGGTATATGTTCTGATTCTGTACACAAGTTATGTAATCTACGGCTAAGATGAGGACGCAAGAGAAAATATGAAACATCAAAAGAAGAAAACAAAGAAAAAACGAAATAGAAACAAAGAACATTACAATCACAAAGCCATAAAAGTTGTGAAATCTTTCAAAGATTACCCATGCAATTGCTCACAAAAGTGCAATGAGAGACTGCCAACGGAAGCCACGATGCACAAACCACTTTGTCCCTCTGTACTACATACAGCAAGTTGTATTGTTTTAGTAGTTTTGCGTGCAACTGCATAAAACATATTATAAGTTTTGTGTAATAAATTTGTTTAGATATTGTATTATTTCATTGATTATTACATTAACAATGTTACTTGGATCATATAATAAGACTAAATTACATACACATATTCCATTCTACAGAAAGGAACAGACTCACAATATAATATTAGTTATTATTATATAATGAAAAATACTACATATTGTTTCTTGAAAATTGGATCTAAACATTTCGTGATCAAGTAAGAGTGGTAGTTGTAAATATTGGGAGTCAACTTCAACTTGTGAATTGATTATTGAAGTTTATCTTTAACTCCAATTTTCTCAGTTTCACTGTATTGTGAGTTGGTTCCTTTCTGCAGAAAGTGGTCCAGTTAAGTTGGATAACTGTATTCAAAAGTATACACCAAAAAAATAATTACTGGTAAAATACTTTGTGGGCCTGACTGATGAGTCTGGTGGGCAGTTAACTGAATAGCCCTGTTCTAAAAGGCATCACATCACCATCAAGTGTGAGTTGTCAGTCAAGCAGGCACATGTCAACCATGTGACATATTTCTTCCTGCACCATCTCATCCCTGCCAGACTAGTCTCCTTACATTTGCAGAACCCACTTGTGTTTGGAGCAGGCGTATTCTCATTCCATCATGTGCTATGGTATGATTATTTTGGGTAATTCCACTGACAGTAAAAAAGTGTTTCACATGCAAAAGAAAGCTGTAAGAATAATAAATGGCAAACGAAAATCAGAAACCTTCTTTCAAGAGCTCATAGGTTGTAACATTTGCATGTGAGTACATATTTTCAGTACTTATATTCATGTCCAAAAACAGTAATTTATTTCAGAAAATTAAGTCCTTTCATAAGTATGACACTAGAATAAAAAATAGGGATGGGCTGATACCAACAATACCGATTCTCAACTCCCAATATTTGGAAATACTTTTTAATACTTAAATTGAAGTATTCAGTTTTGTGAACACTTCAAGCATTTTGTATTAGGTGTCTACAGCACAGAAATGAAATACAACACTAATTTTAGTAATAAATGATAAGATAAGACAATTTAACTGTGCAAATCAGTGACTTAACAGTCAAGGAAAAAACTGTTACCAGACAATACAGCATTCATTACAAACTGAGTTCGTTAAAGTCAACCTTCAAAACTTCCGGCAATCTGATGTGGACTTGGATTTTAGATCTGAGAAATACCATACGTGACATCAACATGCATGTTTGTTTAAACCAACAGTCTAAAGATGCCATTAAAAGAACTTATTGAAATCAATTTAATATTAAATATTCACATGAAATTGAGCAAAATTATTAAAATCTTTTAATATTTTTGCATAGTATTCCTTTGTTGACTGAGCCATATTCAATCCCCTGATAAACTTGCGACAATTTTTGCCAATTATTACTTGCAGAGTCTCATTCAGACCTTTAACACTAACTGAAAACACAGCAGACAATTACAAATAAGAACTACGCCTGTCAAATAATCTACTGTATCTGTTTTCACTTTCCATTTTCAATGACAAGTGTCATTGAATGTGTGACCCATTTTCATTCCTGCCAACCTATGAGTGCAGTAAACGCATAAGAAGAATAAGAATACAGGTTGCTTTCTCACTGTCGTCAAGCTAAGAATGCAGTAAAAACAGTAAAACCGTAAGAAGAAAATAAAACTAAGAACTCTTGCGTGATGCAAACAATACTATCAATAGCACCAGTTTTCGATTAACTGCATTGTTGAACAAATCATCGAAAAACAATTGTTCCGAATATACATTCGGTTTCGGAATGAATATCTGATTAATGGATGAGGTAAATTACGAGATGTAGCATGCCGGGTTTATTTAACATTGTGTTAAATAAATTAGCGCTACTAATTGGTGAATAATAATCGGCAAATAATGTTCAGATGCTGCAGATGCAGATGGTCGTGGTATCGGCCGGCTAATCTGTATCGGTATCTGTCCATCCCTAATAAAAAAAAACACATGGCTTCAGTTAACTTAAAACTAGCCCAGAGAGGGCCGTCCTACCTTGGTAGCCAACGCTTCCATAAATTACCACTCCACCCTCAAGAAATTTGCTTCTCTAACCAAAAACTCTTTAAAAAACAACTGAAAGAATATTTTATTGAATGAGCATTTTATAGCGTGGATGAATATCTAAACTACAACAAACTCGGGACCATTCTCAACTGTGGGGGAGACAATTTATTCTGGCCTCATCACCACTAACTAACTAATAAACTTGTTCTCCAAACCACCCAGACCGATATTCAAACAACCTCCCAACCTTAGAAACAAAATGGTGCACCCCAAATTGAGTTTAGAGAGTTGAAAGAATTGGACGGCTATTAACAATGAGGTCTTGAGAGCCAATGAGGGTAAAATGAGGTGAGAATGGAGCAGCGTCGGAATACCAGGTGGAAAAGCATGGCAACATTTATTACTCACTGCACGTTTCATGAAAATTTGTCCAGCCAGGTAGTTTTTAAGACACAAAACTTAACTTTTATTTAGGTCTACTACTTTTCTGACAAAAAAAATTTATCAAAAAAAAACTTTTTGCTTATAAAATTTAAATGCTTGCACTGATGAGAGTAAATTCACACAACAAATATCTAACTCATGACAACGTATGTTTGAGGTATTTTTAAAGACATTAGAGCATTTCCCCATAACATAAGACAAAACCGAACAGAGGAGTGTTCGGTTCGGTGTTAGGCCCATTTTGTCGCTCCAATTTCTGGCCTGAGCTGACCTGAGAGCAAGCGTACAAAACTAGCGAACCATGAGTGAACAGTTATCGTACATTTGGCTGAGAGTGAGACGCAGCCTTTCGTACAGCTGTATTCTGACATGGATTTGGAGGTAGCTGCAGCAGCGTACATGTACATTAACTTGGCTTTAAGGTAGAAGAGAAAAAGGAGACTTGTTGGCAGAACCGGCTCTTTGAGCTGAGGAAACAGTACGGTGGATCAACTTTAATGGCAGACTTGAGATTTCAGCATGTCAGCAGTCACTATAAAAAATTTTCGCGGATCTCACCAGCGGATTTTGAATATCTGATTTCACTGGTAGGAGAAAAAGGGGGGGGTGGGGGGGCAAAAGAATCCATTCGGGAATGGTAACCGTTCACATTTTATTAGCAAAGCACTGCGTTACTAAATCCTGAAAAGTATCCATTGTAGGAATGGTTTCCATTCCGGATTTTTGTACCGACCTTCACATCCCAAATATCCTGAAAAGTGCCCACATGCGGAATGTTTACAATTACATTATGTATGCTTTTTAGTTGTCATCCACAAAAGCCTGTAAACTGTCCACTGCCTGAATGGTAACCAATCTGTCTTTTTCGCGTTAGCAAAGCTTGGAGTTTCCCCACAAATGATTTTCAAGTGTAGCCCACTCGCACTTAAAAATACTGTACAAGCATAGCCGAACATTATGCACCGAGCCAGAGTCGCAGCACCAGCAGGGGAGTAAATCTCCAAATCAGTGATTCAATGTGCACTGGCAAACTTTTTTTAGGTGGTGCCGCGAAGCGTCACACATTAGCGAAGCTCAGAGTTTCCCCATAAATGATTGTCGTGTGTAGCCTATTTGCATCCAGAAATAATCTGTGTGTGTTTTGCAATTTAACAGATTTTTGTACTATTCGTAATATTACTGTAATATTGTCAACATATTTTCACACTTTCGTCCTGATGGTTACCATTCAGGCAGTGGAAAGTTTTCAGGCTTTTGTGGATGACAACTAAAAAACACACATACCGAAATTGTAAACATTCCGACACTTTTCAGTGGGCACTTTTCAGGATATTTGGGATGTGAATGTTGGTACAAAAATCCGGAATGGAAACCATTCCTACAATGGATACTTTTCAGGATTCAGTAATGCAATGCTTCACTAATAAAATCGGAACGGTTACCATTCCGTATTTTTTTGCGCAGTATAGATGCAAAATTTCCGGAATGGTAACAAATCTGAATGGATACTTTTCAGTGGTCCCAGGAAAAATAGCAAAGAAAGATACAAACCTGAGACAAGCACTTTCTGTGCACGATAGACTGGCAGTAACCTTACGTTTTTTTGCCACTGGTGACAGTTATTCCAGGCTCCAATACCTCTTCAGGATTTGAAAGCAACGTATTAGACAGATTGTTCCCAATGCGTGTCAAACTTTGGTTGACGAACTCGCCGAATACAGTCAGGTAATTTACACACACACACGCGCGCACACACACACGCACACACACACAAAAATTGTCATTTAATGCTGAGAAACAAAATGTTTTTATTTGAGGCAATACATTTCAGAAATAAAGACAGTGGCCATATCTTCAGACTAAAAAAAAAAATGAAGTCATGAATTAATGAGGAAGTTAAAAGAAATATAATGTTTATACTAACACATTATAAGGACAATGTTAGATATGCACATATTATAGTAAGCAACCTTTGATATAGTCCATTCACGGTTTCTTCTGCCTTTTTGAATCAAACCTTTGAAAAATCATACTCGTGTATGACGTGCTTGGTTGTTTCCCCAAGTACGCCCTGTATCAAAAACATTTTATACTTTTCTTCATAAAAGTAATTATTTTTTCCTGTTAAATTGAAATGTTACTCATATTTTATTCATAAATTAAACTGCTTCATTTATAAATAATTAGAATAAAAACTATGAGAAAAAATGTGTTGGTAACGCCTGGTAAGAATTAGCTCTTATACAAAATACTGTGACGCCAACTAACAACCAGCAGTGCTAAAACCTATCACAGAGCTCAGCACGCACGTGACACGTTTACATGCACGTGCGAAAGGAGGATCCAATTTGAACTTTCCTCTAATGGAATATTATTTGCGGTGTAAAAAGTGTCTTCTTTATTTTTCAGTGTTTTTAAATGTATGTTTATCAATATTTGAAAATGTTAGGTTATAAATTCACACCGCTTGCTGTGCGGAGATTAAGAACACTTCTACTTAGGCCAGAATGCCGTAGTAAAAGACATTCAAAGAAGATGATAAATTACAAATCAATATGTATAATGTCAATTCATATTTAAATTTCTAAAATACCTTTTATTTTTCAATAATAAAATATTTTACTCTGCGTGCATAGCACATCTCCTTATGTGAACCCGTAGGCACCCATAGTAGGTACGTGCAAAGCTTGCCTCTGAGCAGTCTGTCCAGGAGAGCTGGCGAGGTAAGACAATATCTCGTACACACTACAACTTTTGAGCACTGATGTAGATTTCCATAGCACTTTTAGTATACCAGTTAACCCTTGCTTTGTGTACGTTTTGCCAGACATTCCCCATCATTATGCTTCTGCTTAAATAATAATTTGTGCCCTTGCGGCTTTTTCAAAACTTAATCGAGGAGAAAAATGTCTGAGAAGTCACACAACCCACAAACTTCAATCAGGCGCCATCTGCTACTGCTAAAGGCACTCCATTGTATTTTCTGTATTATTACTGGGTGCAATTTTAAGGACTTTAATTTCATGTATGTATTTACGGGTGTTTTTCATGTTTGACCATTTTACGGCCACATCACATATGACCACGCGGTCTGATATCTCCAAGTACGTATCTGCACCATCAATGCGCTTTAAGGGCTTATTTGTGTAAAATCATTAGAGCCATAATTTTATTCAGGGTTCTATGTCAATTTTATTTAGGGTTTCGTGTAATTTTCACATAAATTGATGCTTTTTGTGTATGACCACACTGTCACTTTCAGGTTTGCTTTTTCTGCCATCGGGCATGCTACAAGCCTGTAAATGCTTTAGTCGTAATGGGAATAATTTTCCCAACAAAAATAACACTTTGTCTGAATTTAATCTGCCTTCTCTATGAAGAAATATTGCAATTTCACCTGCACCACGTGGTCTGCTACAAACTTTATTCAGCGGCATCCGCGCCATCTAAACTTGCTTTCACGCATGTGCGTATTTATTATGACTACTCATCTCGTGCGCCATCGGGTTCCATTGATATTTATGTAATTTCGTACTTTGTGTACAGTGATATTATTTCCGTCCTAGCCGGCTATGTGTATAGGCCGCCACAACACTAACTACATGCTGGAGGGCGGGCCCCGACGAGTCTGTGTTAGTGATGCCAAATAATCACACGTGTTTATGTATCATCTGTTGATTGATCGTGTAATTCTCCATGCTCTATCTTCAGTCCACCCTAGCGGCTGTCGACTCCCTTCCCTTGTGAATATTGTGTTTTCAAGCACCACGGTGAAGTAATTCATATATGCGTGTGCTAGAGTAATTGTGGGCTGGGGAGCACCCAAACGGAGTTAGCTAGACACGACCGAGTTTCATCATTAAATAGCTTGGCACGTTATTTGTACAGATGGTATCAATAAAAGTAAGTATCATAGAGTTACACTCTTTTATTTGTAGTGACAGTATCCTAGCCACATGTGGTTTTTAAGTGTTAAATGTTTAGTAAAAGTTTAGCATTGCAAAGTGTATCGTAAGTACGCTCGGGTGAGACAGACGCACAGAACCCACAGCATCACTGAGAACCCTGAGTCTAAACAGTGTGGTGATTGGGAAGCATCTTTGGCGCCCATATCATCAGTAAGTGATTTGTGTCATCATTCGTCTTATGTCTCACCCGACGGCGTCAACTGTTACAACAGAGTGCGCACGGATCTGGTGTGTTGTTCCTCTGGTGTAATCTTCCAGAGTTAGTTAAGTTTAGTTTGCACAAGGCGGAGGAATATCTTGGAAGTAGAACTTTAGCAGGGCTTTAGCAAAGGCCGAAGATACAGTGAATCAACTATAGTTAGGCTTACAGCATGTAATGTCATATTGCTGTTATTGCCTTTATTGTCATTCAGCACGAAGGTTTACTACAAATAAGTTTCTAAAATGTAATTACATTATGTAATAATACATTTTAGAAACTACAGATTCAGGACATATCAATGTATCACATCGACAGCACTTAGATGTATTTCTGTTACATAATTAAGTAAAACAAATATTGTTTTTTGTAATTAAAAATTTTGCCCTTAAGCCAGTGGTGTAGCCAGAAAAAGCGGAAGGGGTGGTTTAGGGTCCCTCCCAAATGTTAATCAATTTTGATAAATCATTACATTGTCTTATTCTTATTTTCCAGCTACGTAATGTAGTCTTATACTTACATGGCAAAGGCAAGTCTCCCTTAGAGCCAGTGGTATACATAGAAGGGTGGTAAACAGGGTCTGGGCCTCCAGCTGAAGCTCGTCATCGTACAAAGTCAAATATATGAGATACCATGAAACATACATTAATACAAGAGCAAAAAACTGACAAAAGTGATACGCATCAATTTCAATTTTTTTTGTGCTTAAGGGAACAATATTTTATACACAAATATACTTAGCATATGTAACTTGTATCCAATTGGGCCCCCTTCGATAGTAATGTCTGGTTACGCCACTGGAATGAGCTATGGGTTACGTTAAATTATGTAATTGCATATGAATATATTAAAAAAAATCATTACTCTGTGTCAAAACTTTCTGAACACTCAGACAGCTGTTACGGATGTCGTCCACACTGACAGCTCCCGAGCCAAACTTCGATGCGAGCATTCCTTCGAAGTTTTGCAGCAAGACTGCCTCTGGAGGGAACGGCCTCCGAACCGTACCCCAAGAAAATTTTGTTGGGTTCAGTGTTATGGGGCCCCGTACACACTACTCAACACGACACAGTGTTCGGCTCACGACGCTGTTACGTTACGGCAAATGCTCGCTGGTGTGTACACACCTTTACAGTACACTGTTTAAGTGTTGAACAGTTCTTCAATTAAATTCATATGTCCCATACATATTCTCTTTATTCCAAATTTCAGTGCTAAAATTTTACAAACACAATTATCAAGTCAAAAAATATGTGTAACTTATCTAAAACAAAATTATACTACTACATTCTAGAATTCTATAGGTCGAAAGTTTTCTTTTTTTTAAACCAGTGGTTTAATCCCAACTGGACAATTTACACAAATCAAATAGGCATGCAATAAACTGGTTCGTTACTCACAGCAGTGGACAGAGGGCATGACACGATGGGTGACAATGGTGGAAGCTCTGGGATTGTCTGTGTGTGCAGCACAAAGCAGTTGTGCCTTGAAGACACTACCGTTCTCACCCTGTAACAGGGCACACAACATTTTTTTAATTTCCCTCTCCAATGCTGCTCCGTCTCAATCCACCTGCCTGTATGTCCACCACTCACTGAACACTACATCTGAATACCAGAACAAAAATATTGTTATATAAACATTGTTTAATATATTAAAAAAATTCTGCAACTTCTATATAAAATGGTCACATGTTCAGACAACACAATTAGACCATTTCCTGCTAGAGTATAAATTTTAACTTCCTAAGAGAAAACTTGATAAACACATTGTGAGCAGCATGGATAGAAAAATGGCACGCCCATTCCATTGACAACTATGAACGACATACATGCATGCATACATCCATACATACATACACTCGCAATTAGGCTACCGCCCGGTGGCGAGCTCTCTCACCTCTCCTTCACCCAACCAACTCCTTTTCCACTCCCTTCCTGAATTTACCAACCCCTCTCACAGATACCAATTCCTCCCTCACAGACCTCACAAGCATGGACTGCCTACCCTGCTCCGTTCTCCTCCACACCCTCTGAAGCTTCTCACCGTTGTTTCCTCTTCCTCTAAACATTAAGCAGGAAACACTTTAATCATCCCTTACTTACATCGAATAATTCATCTTGGTGTATTAATGGCTTAAACATCAGCACTACAAAAAACTTAAAAGTATTTAATCCACATAACCAGTATTGCATTTTACATGATAGATAAAGTGATAAAATATTTACCAAAAGAAATAAAGAACATTTACATAATTAGCCCATGTTGCACCTAGGTACTGATAAACATTATTTTCAGAAGGCTTTTCTAACTTCTGAAAACAGGGATAAAGCAAACTCGGATGTCAATTATTTTTTTTCACCATTCCAAAATCATTGTGGCTTATTCACTGTCAAGCGATATCACTATAAACGGCAGAGGGAGTATGAGGCACAGGGCACAAGTTAGCTGTGTAATACTGAAACCATTTTATGCATTCCAATCCCTCAAAGGTTGTTTGCCAACAGAAATATCGAAAATCATGTGACTTGTACACTGTTTACATAAATACTGGAATTATAATTCACAAACCTCGTAACTACAAAAAAAAAAAATTGGTGTGGAAACCTGTTTGTGCCACGACAATATATTAAATTAAGAATGGCGAATAAAGCAAACAAAAACAAATCCAGTACCTTAAGTACAGTCTATTCACGGTCAAGTGAGTACTTTTGAAAGCCCTCTCGTTTGAAAGTCAATAAATATATTTTATCGCTAAGGATAAAAAAAAATGTCTAAAAGTTAAAAGTAACTACAGCTTCAAAAGTGCTCACTTTACCATGAACAGCCTATAATACACTTACACAATGGCAGGGACATTGAGACATTTTTCGCTTAGCCTGTGAAAAAGAGAGGTATTGGGGAGGAGGATAAATAGAAGGGGGGGGCAAGGTCTTGTTTGTATAGAATAATTTGGTACCCCTTCCCAAGATTTACTTTTGTCATCAATTTGCATACACACGTTACTTCTTATTCTATAAATAAACACAAAATACTTAACCTATTATACAATTTAAACATTACTATTTAACAATATTACTGACCTCAATTTATTATAAATATACTGTACATAAAGAAGGGTCATTAACTACATTGTTTTCTTGTAACACCCTCTCGTGTCCTAGTGTAAGTTGGTGAGAAGGGGAGTAAATACCCCTTTGCCCTCTACTTGTGACGCCCCTGTTAAATTGTTACAAGTTCAACAAGTATGGTAAATAATTATTAGTTTTTTTTTTTTTTTTTCATTTTGTGTGAGACTATTGCATTGTTACATAATACTGTAAACTGTGGTCAATTTGCAACGAGGTGGATGATTTCAAAACACAGATTTCTTTTCACTATTATCAAAATTTCCTTCCAGTTTACAGATGATGTTTGAAAACTTCAGCAGATAAATCATCACAGAACATCTGAAACACGTCAATAAAAACTACTAATGTTTATTTATGCCATTTTATTAAAAGAATGCTGCATCACCGATTGTGACCATTGCTTACAGTATACTAATCAGTAGGAAAATGTGTACTTTGAAATTTCCTCTCTAAGTTTGAATGCAACAGCAAAATAATTTTTTGTGACAGCATACGTCTTGTTTTCAAAACCAAATGTAAACAAACATCCAAGTCACTATCTGGTCACATGTTTTTGACAGTTCCGATGAAAATGTGCAAGTAAATGTTGGTAACACGTACACAAAAATTAAACAATACACGTTGTCTTCGCCACTTTGTTCCCCTCCATGTTTGGTTATAATTACTAATTTCTGCTAATTATGCATCATTCCACCTCATGTAAAAATTAACACTGCCCTGGACATATTATCTGTTAAACCATTAATTCATCATGAGATGCTGTGAGATTGTTAGGAATAAAGGTATTGCTATTACCCTAATTATTATACTAGTAAGCATAAAAAAAAAACAATTTCAATGTACGTGATAATTTTTTCAACATTTGTTACCAACATCGTTGTAGATGTCAGCAAGTTTTCAAATCTAATTAATAGCTAAGAGCACAAACATTCTTTCAAATCTAATTAATAGCTAAGGGCAAAAACATTTTTTCAAATGTAGATTTCAAAAGTGCTCAACTAACTATTGAATCAGTTATATCCAATTAACTCTGGTGTGTTTACTGTTTAGCACAAGTGTAAAAAGAAGAAATGCTTCATTAATTATCAAATGTACAATTCATAAATATGACTATTAACATGCCCAACTTCATTAAAAAAAATTTTTTTTTAAAATAAAATTGGTTTATATAATATTTATAAACAGTTACAATTTTGTCCTCATAATCTGTTTGTAGAACCTGCTGGGCTCATCGTACTAGCACTTGACACTACACAATGGAAGGTGAAACAAGTTTTTTCACACACCCTGAGTGGCATTTATATACTTTTTGGTGGGCTCAAATGTCACATTATACAAGTACTTACCTAAATATAAGTCCATCAAAAATTTGTGCTGCAAGAAGTTTCGTAAAAAATTCTCCAAAAATTGTCACCTAGAACATAAAAGTTCCATTAATAACTACCATTTACTCTTAAAATTCATTAATTTATTTATGACAATAGCCTATATTTTCAGCATAACTGGTAATACCTACCCGCCTCTTTTCCTAATCAAGTTTGTATGTGGTACTAAAGCGTTATGCTTATATAATTTCATTTTTTATGCAAGAAACTTATTATATGCATTTATTCACTGATTAAGAAATTATTTTTAAGAAACACACATTTCAGTGTTTGTAGACAAGACAAGCATCTATTAAAAAGAACACACATTATAAATTATGTAATTTAATTGCCACTCACATAAACAAACACAGGTTACATTAACATTAAATCTCAAATCCTTAGCTATGGTTTTATTTTTAATATACGTGTTGTGGATGTCTGCACCACACACACACACAATTTTCAACACGTGGAACTGGAAAGGATATCGTTCGCCTGCGAGGGTTGAAGTCGGGGGGATGACAGCATGAAACAACAGGTAGGGTGTGAAAGAAAACACACCTTTATCTACGCAGTAACATGACAGCATTGTCATTCCATTCGTACTTAATATCTAAAAAAACACGACGAAAAAATATAATACAAGAAATCAAAAAATATTTCCTTTACTGCACAATTTTTAAGTTTTATAACATTCACAAGACAGCGGCAGATGCGAAATTTAAACTCGGGATTTAAAAATATAAACATTGCTTCCAGCTGATTTCAGGCGGAATTGTAAATATTTAATCAGTCATCCTTTTAATCAATAGCAACTCACCTTAGGTATACTTATAATCAGATTTAAAAAATATTAATTTTTCTTAGAAAAATAGAACTTCTACATAAACAAAAAGTATAAAAAAAAAAACAACACAGATTCTTGTATGCATCCAGGGTTGCAGTATTTGCAGTGAGGCCAACAGAAAAAATTTTACCCCAATAAAAATTTTTTTTACAAAAGTTTATAGTTTGTATTCGTGTGGCGTGCATATGAATATTCCAAAGGGCAAGTCCGATTTATAGTATTGGATTTGACGTTCCCCAGTCTTTTATATACTCATTTAAATACATTTTTTCCTGTAAATCTTCTGTACTTAATTAAAGTTATCTTCTTTCTTAAAAATGCCTCTTAACCATGCTACTCTAACCAATAAGCCTATTTAATGCTAGCAACCACTCAGAGATGATTAGAAAATCAATGTGATTTATGACAGTATTTTGATCAGTACATACAAGGTTTGCCAACGTATTGGCATTTCGCCAACTTAACATGGCGTCCGTTCGCAAGTGGAAGTGAGTCAGTTGCTGCAAAATGTTGCTGTGTTTGAGTCCGGTGCATGTGCATACCCGGTAAAATTATGTTTTAGTACGTAGTAAAATGTTTTAGCCGTATGTTGCCGTACGTTCTCTACACCTATTTGTATTTACAGTTGACATGTATTAGGTCGCATTTGCCAACGCTCGGTATGTATTTCTTGTGCTGTAGTATTTATTATTAGATTACATAGCAGTTGATATGTATTTTTTTTTTTTTTGGTAATAGAATATCTCATAGTATATTTGGACTTAATTAGCATTAGTGATACGCCCTGAAACAGAGCTGAGCATCTTCAAATCGATTAGCCTACAAGTATTTTTGTTCTGTCTATTTATACTCCACATCACATCCATACTTCCATTGGACATTGTTTGTACCAGTATTGTATAGTGTTACAAAACTCAGTTTGTCAGAAACCTTACAGTAACCTAATAAGTGGCTTTCAGCATATCTATAAGCTCTAGCACATTGGTTAGGAATGTGCTACAACCCAGTCAGTACTACTGAAAGAGGTGAGGGACATAAGCGTGGGCTGTGTTAGGAATGTGCTACAACCCAGTCAGTACTACTGAAAGAGGTGAGGGACATAAGCGTGGGCTGTGTTAGGAATGTGCTACAACCCAGTCAGTACTACTGAAAGAGGTGAGGGACATAAGCGTGGGCTGTGTTAGGAATGTGCTACAACCCAGTCAGTACTACTGAAAGAGGTGAGGGACATAAGCGTGGGCTGTGTTAGGAATGTGCTACAACCCAGTCAGTACTACTGAAAGAGGTGAGGGACATAAGCGTGGGCTGTGTTAGGAATGTGCTACAACCCAGTCAGTACTACTGAAAGAGGTGAGGGACATAAGCGTGGGCTGTGTTAGGAATGTGCTACAACCCAGTCAGTACTACTGAAAGAGGTGAGGGACATAAGCGTGGGCTGTGTTAGGAATGTGCTACAACCCAGTCAGTACTACTGAAAGAGGTGAGGGACATAAGCGTGGGCTGTGTTAGGAATGTGCTACAACCCAGTCAGTACTACTGAAAGAGGTGAGGGACATAAGCGTGGGCTGTGTTAGGAATGTGCTACAACCCAGTCAGTACTACTGAAAGAGGTGAGGGACATAAGCGTGGGCTGTGTTCGAATTTAGTGCAATGTGCCCTTGACCACTTGTCCTTGATGTATTCCTATGTTGCGAACCCTTGGCCGTGTCTCAATTTAAAGAATACTCTTTCGAGAGAACACACCTATCGCTCAACATTAAAAGCACTGCTGTTTTTATTTGTTATTTATTTATTTATTGACAACTAATTATACATCACAGAACCTGTGTAAAGTAACAACTATTTGCAAACCTTGTGGGCATACGCACATGCACTAGGGTATTGTCTATTTCATGTAGGCTTAAGTGGGTAAATTTTGACAGTTCTCGAAAAGTAGCATGGCCAAAATATATCCTTCCACCACAGCTGTTTTATCACTGAAGAAAAAGACATCTGTAAACAAATGTTTATAAAGTCCAATGCACACTTGTATTTTCCTCCTTCCTCATGTTCCCTGTCATGGCAGGCACTGTAAGTCTGATGTTAGCTAACTTCCATCCAGTAATTAATGTAGGATATTATAGCTAGATTGGTATTCCAACCTGTTTTCAATTTTTTAATTACAGGGTTAAATTTGTTGGTGCTCTGTTAATTTTATTTCGAGGGGAAAAGGATACACCAATTATAGAAAAAAAGGGGTGGGGGTGTTGGCTTTAGTTTAACATGTTTATTGAGACTGCATTATTTTGATGTTCTTATTACTGGTATTTTGAGTAGCATATTTTTTCGATGGAGCAGTGGAACATTTTGCTTGTATGGACATAGCATTTAAATAGAAATAGAAAAATAGACATTTTGCTTGTATGGACATAGTATTCAAATAGAAATAGGAATAGAAAAATAAACAAATATTATTCACTCACTACAAAAGTGTGGAAAGTGCAGCGTTTTCAGGCCACGTGCATTTCAATAAGTATATTACCAGTTTATAAATACATTTACAAATACGCAAACTTACTGTTTGTAAAATTTGCGACCTCTTTAACACGTGTCTTTCTGTGGCATTCCTTGTGATTTTACTTCACTTAAACCATGTTTCTTTATTACTAGCATTATAATATAATTTATTTGCAGAATCATTCAGTAAAAGCTACACTGGGTACGTTTCCTGATACAAACAAACTTAATCTTATATACGTAAATTATATTCGTGCCACTGCTTTGTGGAAGGGGGTAAGGAAAATGGTGGAACGAGCAGTTTTAACGAAGCAGTAAACACGTGCTGATTTTATTACATTTCACTCAACAAAACACACTGAACGGTTCCCACAACCAATTATGCTTGAAAAAATCAAATGAAAATAAATAATTAACTACAGATTAATTATTCCGACAACACCAAGATATTTGTTTAATAAACACAATTAGAAAAAAAAGCACATGCACAGCGGCCTTCACAGGGCTGGAAACTGGAAACACAAACATGGCTAGCCATTGGCTGGAAATGTTCACTGTTTGTATGTGTCGACATACATCATAATTGCCTAATATGTTTTTAAAGTCCAGTCACTAATGGCCAAGAAAATTTAATATTGCTTTAACAACATAATTTACACTATATATGTTGTAAGTATCATTAAGATTTTTAATTACTTTAACTTTTAGTTCTGAGTACTATTTTCTTCCAAAGCCATCATCAAAATAGCCAACTTAACAACACTGATCCCGCAGCAGTTGATCAGCTGATATAATACTGTACAAACAAGCGCATTTACTGTTGACATAGTGCATAGGTTGGTCACCTTGTCTGTCAAATTTTACCCCACTTATATGAAATGGACAATACAAGGGCATAGATCTCCTTGAGCAAGGAATTGCTCTAGGTGGAAGTTAATCACATGGATGGAGCACAACATATGGAACGTCACCTGAGACAACGAGAAAAACCAGCATGCCCAGTACACCAACACTTGACAGTCATGCAACACCAAGCAGAGCAGATGACATTTAATGCCAGCCTATATCCCTTTTGCGAATAGCTTCGTTTCTGTGTGTATAACTCCATGGAGGTTTTTGCCTTTTGTTAGAAAGAAAACTGAAATATAAAGTTTAACCAGCATTTTTTAACTGAAGTGAAATTAGCTTTGAATCCCAGCTTCTTTCTGGCACTGCCAACATTACCCTACCACAAAAAAGTCACCAGCGACTTTACCCGCTCTTGAGGAGATGTGTCAAGCAAAAACTGCACATTTCCCATTATCATAAAAGTTTGAATTGGCAAATACCTGTTAGTCAATAAACATTCATGGCGATTGTACTCCAGTTTTGCCTAAGAGTAGTCAAACTTGCGCCACATAACAACTTGGCGGTTCTGGGAGGCAAGTTAGCGACCTTCTAAAATAAAATTCTTCCAATGTAGTAGAAACATTCACACAGTGTTGTGTAAGGTGCACAACAATAATCTGCCGTTACGTTGGCATCAAATTATATTATGTAGCTTACATGTAACATGTAATATTAAATTTTCATTTGCATCTGCTAGCTCCTACTGAATCATGAGTCGAATCCTCTACCTCGTAATATACCTAACACATTCAATATTTGCTACTCGCTAACAGAGTTAATCAGCACCAATTAATGGAAATCTGGAAAACCACATATGACACTACACCAGACATTACAACTACTAACTACTTTCAGTATACTAAAGTACAATAGTGGCAGCTCAGTTTAATGAAAATATAAGTCAAAAATGATATCAGGAATTACGTTAAGTTTTGCAGGTTTAGGACAATAAGTAACAACCAAAACTCAGAAAGTGGAGAACTTAAACTATTGACAGATGATGTGCTCCAAATTTTGTCTAGAGCCAATAAACTTGTGACTCGCATGACTTTTCCATTCTAGAAGGCCTTCTAAAACTAAGAATTTCTCATGAAACAGAAGAATTCACACAGTATTGTAATAGTAGCTATCCAGTGTCATTGCAAAGTGTATCATATCAGATTCATGGCTAATTTGCTTCATTTTTAGTCCAACAGTCGATAAACTTGGGACTCATTACGACTTTGTGTTTCTGGGAGGCAAGTTCACAGCCTTTATAGAATTAATTTATTCCAAAAAAAGCAGAAACATTTACACTGCATTTTGAGCACAGTTATCCATCGTAGTACAGAATGTATCACATTCATGGTGAGTGAGCATCATTTTTTGTGTAAGAGCCGATAAATTTGTGATGCTCTGTATCCGTAAACTTGCCTCTCAGAATCGCAAAGTCGTTCAGAGTCACAAAATTATGCTCGTTCGCGATGAATCCGATATATTCTGTACTACATCGGGTAGCTGTGCTCAAAACGCAGTGTGTATGTTCTGCTGTTTTGGAAGGATTTCATTCTATAAGGCTGTGAACTTGTCTCCCAGAAACGCCAAGTTGTTCTGAGTCCCAAGTTGGTCAGCTGTTAGCCAAAAATGATACACATTTGCTATGAGTCTGATACAATCTGTAATACACTAACTAACTGTTGTTATAATACTGGGTAATTATTAAGAATAGGGGCTTTTCTGAAAAAAATCTTTGAAAGTGATATAATTCCACTTTACTAATTACACAGAACACGAATTTACTAGGGGCATAAACATTTGACCAATAGAAACCCTGAAAACGATAGTGATGAGGGCTATGAAGATCAGGGAAACTGTGGTGTAAAATGGGTGAAAAATATGTAAATAATGTAAAATTAGTCCTGAAAAGACCAAACAAATCTGAACCGAACATAAACTAAATAGACAATATTACCAATACAAGCTACAAATATAATAGTGGGGAGGTCTATGAAGATCAGGGAAATTGTGGGGTTAAAAAAATATAAAATAAGTAGGTTTCCATTATGAACTTTAACCCCTCAATTTCCCTGATCTTCATAGCCCTCCCCACAATCGTATTTGTAGCTTGTATTGGTAATATTGTCTATTTAGGTCATGTTCAGATCAAATTTTTTGCAATTAAACATGTTTTCGTAAGCCAATATTACAGTAATATTACAAATAGTAAAAAAAAAATATGTTAAATTGCAAAACACACATACATTATTTCTCAGTGTACATAGGCTACACATAGCAATAATTTATGGGGAAACTCCAAGCTTCGCTGTAGCGTGAGTCTTCGCGTTACCACCCAAAAAAAAATTGTGCGCCTTGAATCACTGTTTTGGGTATTTACTCCCCTGCTGGCGCTGGGACTCTGGCTCGGTGCACAATGTTTGGCTACGCTTGTATAGTATTTTTAAGTGCGTGGTGGCTATGCTTGAAAATCATTTGTGGGGAAACTCCAATCTTCGCTAATGCGTGATGCTTCGCATCACCACCCAAAAAAATTGCAGGCGTACCTTGTATCACTCAGGAATGGAAACTGGTCAGTAAAAGTCAGTTGTTTTTGGTAAAGTCAATATTTAGTCAGTAATTATAAAAAATGGTCAGTAAAGTCAGTTTTTCTGTGGAAGAGATTTTCTTATAAAATGTTTTTAGCTCCATTTTTATTTAAGGAGATGAATTTTGGACAAATGCGGTAAGTACATATAAAAAAACCCAATGCCCAGTGAAGCTTATCCGAGGGCTTTAAAGTGATCTGTGCTGTTACAGCATATTGGTAGCACTAAAGTCTTGCGCACAGTGATCCACTCAATAATAAACAGTATATACAGTACTTGCTATCTGGGGAAGTGTAGTTTTCATCCAGATTGGCTGAATAAGACTGATAAAAAATGGTTATTGTATTTCAAAGCAACTGAAGCATAAATGTTTTGTTTGGTGTGTACAAAGACTTTCAGTATTACATGGGGTTTTGAAGCAGTTGAACAACATGCATTAAATCGCAAGCATAAAGAACAGTGTAGATTTAAACTTTCATTATCACAGCTTCATTTGGCTATATCATGCCAAGTGTAACAGAAACTATTCAGTTGTATGATGTTAGGGAGAGTACCTCAAGAGCAGAACTTAATTGGGTTTTGAAAGCTATTTCTGCAAAGTTTTCTTTTACAGCATTGTGTGACAACATCTGTGAAACTTTTGAAGCCGTGCTTCCTTCTTCTGTGCCCAAAGACTTCTCTTTCTCGAGGACCAAGGCTCAATACTTGACAACAAATGCCCTTGCACCATAAAAGAACTGCAGATTGCAGTAAAGTATTGGTCAAAACAAAAAGAGAGAACAGTTACACGACATCTGCAGACATTTTTTTCTGGGAAAAGCGACAGCCAGTGATATTTATTCAAAATTAAATGAAGCATTGAATGGTGCTCAGCTCTCTTATGACAATTTGTTAATGCCCAGTAATGATGGGCCTAATGTAAATAAGACTGTAACTAGGCTAATGAATGATTCTCTTATTCTCACATAAAGGAAAGTATTTGTAGACGTAGGCACTTGTAACATACATATAGTACACAATGCTATCTGCAGTGGTGTTTTGGTGGTTAGAGATGATGCTTCTAACCTCATCTTTGTTGTTCATGATTTCTTTGAAGACTGGCTTGCTCGTAGAAAGAATTTTGCAGAAGTTCAGACGGATGTGAATGTACCTCAATACCATTTCATCAAACATGTTTCATTAAGATGGTTGTCCTTGGAGAGGGCAGTTGAAAGACTTCTTGAACAGTGGCCTGCTATTATCAAGTATTTTATGGATTACATTCCTAAATATAAAAGTGAGTTAATGATGTCAGTGAAATTCATGAATATTGTACGACACTTGGAAGACAAAACTATGAGAGCTGAAATAATGTTTGTTTGTGAAAGTTGACACCGTCGGGTGAGACACGAGATGAACGATGACACAAATACTTACTGGTAATTTGGGCGCCAGAGGTGCTTCCCAATCACTGCACTATTGAGACTCAGGGTTCTCAGGATTGCTGTAGTTTCTGTGTGTCCGTCCCACCCATGTGTACTTACAAACACATATGCAATACTAAACTTTTTACTAAACATCACTGGAATAAACACTTAATAAAACATATGTGGCTAGGACACTGTCACTACTGAATAATAGAGTTAAGTTCACTGTAGAGTTGCTTTTATTGTTATTATGCATACACATCAACGTGCCAATGAAATGATTACCTCAGTAATGACTAGCCAATTCTGCTTGTGTGCTCCCCAGTCCGCAATTACTCTAGGGCACACCTAGATGGATGATCTCACACAGGTGCATTAAAGCACAGCCCTTAAAAGGGAAGAGGGCCGACAGCCGCTAGGGTGGGCTGAGGGTTTTTCCCTGAAGACAGGACACTGTGAATTACAAATGAAACCCTTAATACATATTAACACATGTGATTACTGAGCATCGCTAACGCAAACTTGTCGGGACTCGCCCTCCAGTGCGTGGGTAGTGTGGTGACGGCCTATACACAGAGCCGGCTAGGACGGGAATAATTGCACCGTACACTAATTACAAAATTACATAAACCCTTGGATGATACATGAAAAAAGATGGGATGCGAGATGAATATTCACAATAAAAACACGCATGTGTGAATACAAGCTTAGATGGCGTGGATGCTGCTGGGTGAAGTTCGTAGCAAACCATGATGTGCAGGTGAAATTGTAATATATCTGCTTGGAAACGGCAAACTAAATTCAGACAGGATATTCTTGCTGAAAAAATTATTCTCCTTACGATTGCAGTGGTTACAGGCGTGTAGCATGCCTGATGATGGAAAATTCAAACATTGTGACCGTGTGATCAAATACAAAAGCATCAATTTATTTGAAAAATACATTGAACCCTGAATAAAATTGACATAGAACCCTTACCAAAATATTGCACATACAATGTTATATAAATAAGCTCTCAAACGCAACAATGGCATATACAAAGACTTGGCGTCGGCCAGCCACGTGGTTATAGGTGATGTTGCTGTAAAATGTTCAAACACAAAAAATACCCTCAAGTATATACATAAAAATAAAGCTCTTAAAATTGTATGTAACAATAATGCAGAAGTTACAATGAAATGCCACAAACGTAGGCGGATGGTGCCTGATTCAAATTGTGCAGGTCGCATGACCTCTCCGACATCTTTCTCCTCCTCCTCCTCCTAGATTAAGTTAAAAATGCCACAAGGGCACCAGAAATTAATAAAGCAGAAGCATAATGCTGGGGAAAATATCTGGCAAAAGTACGCAAGCAAAGGTTAATTGGTAAACTAAATTGACTATGGAAACCTAAATCAGTGAACAAAAGTTATAGTGCGTACGTGACAGTGTCTTACCTCGCCAGCTCTCCATGAAAGACTGTCTAGAGACAGGCGTCGCACGGACCTACCATGGCTGCCTACGGAGTTCACATAACCAGAAGTGCTATGCACGCAGAGTAAAATATTTTATTATTGAAAATAAAAGGACACAAATTAAATTAAGTATTGTTTTACACTTCTATAATTTTCTTCTGAATTTTAATATTATTTTAGTATCTCTCTATGACTGCGTTCATGCCGGAATATTACGTGTTCTTAATCTTGGTGCAGCGGGCACTTTGAATTTTATATCCAAACAATTTTAAATTAGTACAAACACTTTAAAACATTTTAAGACATATTAAACAGTGCAAATACAATAGGACACATTTTACACTGAAAATAATGTTTATACAAAAGTTCAAAATTATTGGCCTCTTTGCGCACATACGGGGCACGTGACACATACGTGGTGAGCGCCGTTATGGGCTCTAGTATCGCTGGCTGTTGGCCAGCGTCAAAGTGTTTGTTTATTTACTAATTTTACTGGGACATTTCGAAAAGAAGAGCCTTTCGTTCACGTCATTGACGATGAACTGAAAAGTCTTGCGATAACAGTAATGAACCATTTTTGCAAGCCATCAGCTCCATTTTATGTAGAAGCTTTCAGTTATGGGTATTATCTACCACTGAAAGAAATATACAGTGGTGATGATGTGCGTGAAGAACTGAAGAAAGTGAGTGAGAAGGAGAGGGGGAGATTTTTGATACAAACTACATCACATACTGCTGCAAGTAAACAAATTTTCATTAAATCATCCTTAACGCTCTGCTTAGGTATCTGCAGTGTTTGTCCCCACCAAACCGTGTCAAGGAGGGAAATCACAAAGAAATAGTCAAAGTGGCCTGATCACTTCCGTTGGTTGGATCAGCAGAAAATAATGGAACAGAAACAGAAAGTTAAAGAAGAAGAAGAACACAGAATAGCAGCAGAGAGAGAACTCCAGAAACAATTGACAACAGAAAAAGTAAACACTGAACAAAAAGAGGCAACACTGAAGAAGTTGAGATCCGAAGAGCAAGAAAAGAGAAGTGTTGATAATAGGTTGTTGAAAGATGCAAACCAGCACTTGAAAGATGCAATCAAGGAGAAGGACATGGTGGCTGCTAGTGTGGTTCAAGCTATGCTGGAAGGTGTAACAAAAGTAAAGGAGGAGACGGAGCAATAGAAAGGAGATTGTTTCTCATTACAAGTTTCTTCAACCAAAAACCGAAAGCAAATAAATAAAAAATTGTACTTTGTGTTTTTTTTTTTTTTATTAAATGAAAGTAGTAATTTAGTAGCATTATGATATTGTAAGCAATGAAGAAACTGAACATAATAAGTACCGAAGCCTATTGCTGAGAGGAAATCTTTCCTCATTAAATGTTTCCGGATGGAACTACAATATTTTTTGTATGGTATCAGTGCAGTTTTAATCAATTTTAGTTAAATGTGTGTACAGTAACATTATGTATTGATAACAGTGTATATAACAAGTGCAGTATGAATAAATTACAGATAATTACTTGTATAGTGATAATGTGAACAGCATTGCGAACAATGTAACCAGGCAGATTTAATTAAATTAGCCCAAGTTAAATGTACTTACATGCAATAACACTGTGGCCTTTGTGTATTGTCTGTCGTTTTTATAACCAGTGCAGTTTTATTTAACATAAGATATTTAGTATGCACTAATTTAGTGAACATTATAATATTGTAAACAATGCATATAACAACTTCTATTTTTATAATGTTGTAACATTGTGAACTGATATGTAAAAAAATAATGTTTGTAAGCAGTCCAGTTTGTTTGTGCAGTAACTTGTAAACAATTTAATATTGTAAACAATGTTGTAAATTATATTTTTATAATAAAAATTTTTTGAAAAATTTTGTTTAAAGGTGTGAGTTGGCTGGCAATGGGGATGGTGGAGGCCAGATATTTTGACATTTTTTTTTGTATCTTCGGTGCATAGACAATCGTAAATAAGTCAGTATTTGGTCAGTTTTTTTTTTTCCTTGTTCCAGTCAGTAATGTAAGTTTTTTGCATATTTCAGTCAGTAAAATCAGTAATTTTAACTTGCCAGTTACTTTCCATCCTTTCACTGTTTTGGGGATTTACCCCCCTACTGGCGCTGGGACTCTGGCTCGGTGCATAATGTATGGCTACGTTTGTACAGTATTTTTGCAATTTAACATATTTTCTTCAATAAATATTAATTTTTGTATGTATGTATCACTCATTTTACCCCCAATTTCTCTGATCTTCATAACCCTCCCCACTATCGTTTTTGGTGTTTCTATTGGTCAAATGTTGATGTCCCTAGTAAATTCGTGTTCTATATAATTAGTAGAGTGAAATTATACCACTTTCCAAAAAAAAAATAATTTAATTTAGTCAGTACTAACCAAATCACTAGTCATTCATGCGGCATATACAAATACGCACTCCACAACTTCAATCCATTTGACCACACTACACAGACACATTAATTACCGCATATATGTTATAATTTACCTTTTCCCTTGCGATAATAGCATAGAAACACTAGTAATTTCACACAATTATTAGATTTAACACTTCAAACGACATGAGTTACAATAAAATACGCATTTAATCACTTGTAAATCCGAAGCCTCAGACAGGACCGGTGCAAACCAACAGCCGGCAATTTTCCACAATCCATCTGACGTCAACCGCGCAGTCATGCGCAGTGTATTGAAAATAAGTTTATACCACCATGATATTAAAATTAAAGTGGCGTTATACGTTGCCTCCAAAGATAAACAATATATGAACGAGGCTCTGTATTATGTACAGTATGTATATTTATTCAACTAGTATTACGTTTTATCCTCTCGTCAGTATAGACCTGGTAAGCCTCGAGTAGTTCACCAGAATTACATAATGTTCCGACACTGCTCCATACCTGTGTTGTTTACCTGTTTACACCTCAGCGCCACGCTACAAATATACCATGTAACTGACATTTTACGTATTAAATATTAATTGCAAATGGTATTTTTATGTGTAAAACAATTCAGCGACCCGACACAAATATATTCTACGTAAATTATACGTATTTTATAGCATAAATGCAGCAATCTTGATAACCCTCCTCCCTATCACATTTTATTTTTTTTTTACAGAGAACTACTTGAAGCCCTTCCAAAATTCTTAGCAATTATGATTACTAACAATCATATCTGACATATCCAGGTATTATTTTTCCGATTTTCTAAAAAGTCCCTATTCTTAAGAATTACCCTATCTCCATGAATCTGATAAATTGTATACTACATGGGGTACCTTAGCTCACAACACAGTTGCCTACTTACTTGGATGGATTTGATTCTGGATAGCAGTAAACTTGCCTCCCAGAATCGCAATGTTGTTTTGAGTAGCAAATTTATCGGCTCTTAGACAAAAAATTATGCACATTCACCTACAATCTGATACACTCAGTACTACTATGGGTAGCTGTGAATATAGTACTGTGTGAATATTTCTGCTTTAAAAATATTTCATTCTAGAAGGCTGGAAACTTGGCTCCCATAACCGCAAAGTCACAGTTTTATCGGCTCCTTGGAGCACAGTCGCCATGAATCCGATAAAATCTGTACTAAATTGGGTAGATGTGATAACAATTTTATAGTGTGTATTTGTCTTGAACCCGATGGTTCATATTCAAGCACACGAGGTTTCCACAAACCACAGTTTATTTTCAAACAACTGCAATTGATCTTGTGTGTAAATTTGCATCTACAATTCTTACAGCCTTGTACAGAGTTTGCATCCGGTATCAGTACCTTTATTTTAACAATTAATAACATGTAACAAGAAGCAAAATGAAATTAATTTAAAACCAGAGCTGTCAAAAATACGGCACACCTTCATTCCTCGGCAAAGAGTGTTGACCAAATAACTTTAATACCAAAACAATTTGATTAAAGAGGCCACAATACCTTTTAAATAAATTACTGATAATACCAAACCACTGCAACATACTGTAGAAAAACGACCCCAAGTATGAAAATAATGTTGCCAAAAATGATTACACTTGTTAATATTCACGCAAATTAGTGTATGTATTTTACTCATTAACACTCACACAAAATATTATGTGATAAACAGCAAACTGCATTTTCATTAATTAATTTGCCCTTTCTGAGAATAAAAAATTTGCTACACATACAGGTATTTCAACTCCAAACAGGATTACAAAATTTTTTTATATTTCGATGTGCTCGACGAAACCAGGTTATGCTAAGGCTCATTCACGCCTCATCCAAGCTCCTTCAAAATATTGGCCTCCTTTAAAAGCAAAAGATACTACGTCACTAATCACAACCTCCATATCATTATAAAATTATTGAAAAGACCACCAAGGGCTTTTACAAGCCATAATACTGACATAAATAAACCAATTATTATGATTTGCTCATGAACCCACCTTAGTATGTATTTATTTTGTTACGGGACACAATGTGGGCAACACCAAGCTCACTATACATCCGTAAAATGTTTATTTAACCTAAAAAAACATTTGGCTAATATCAGGTACACCATAATCATATATTTGAATGTCTTGACAATCACATAATATTCCAATAAAGCAGGTGCTCATAAAATAAGCTAACAACCCTACCAGTTAAAATATTACTTTAAAAACCTGATATTGATCGTACGGCAACTAGCTAACCATAAGTGCTAATCCCTCAAAATGTACTATCATAAAAACCCTTAAACCAACACACATTTAAAGTTTTTAATACCAGAAAAGTGAGAGTGGTAGGATGGTATCATCCAATGGCGTGCTCAAACGGGGCACAGCAACTGGGCTGCAGTATCGAACACTATGACAGCATACAATGGAGAAAAAAACTTATTTCAAAATCCAATGTTAATAAGCATCTACATACAGTACTAAACCGTGGAAACTCATGCTATTTTTAAACGGGAGTGTACTCTACAAAGGCTGCTACAAATTACACTAAAAAAAAACTCACTATAAAATAGTTAAACTGCTTGCTCAAAATGCTTTAAAATAATGTTCACACTCCCCTAATTTTGCAGCACAAATGTACGCTAAATTTACACTGGAATATATATGCACCAACAATATTTGCTACGAAATTGCATTGGTGAGCTGTCCCCAGAAGCTGATGTAAAAACACCACCTCGTTCAGTGTAAGCAGACCCGCAGTTGCAAGCATGGTTAAACCGGTAGTGTGGCCAGCAGGTGACATCGCTAAATTAATGATGAGGCACGATGGCAATTGCAGAGCCGCTGGAGAAATGAAGAACAGTGAATGTTGCTTGACAAAGGCAGAGAGACGAAATGACCCCAAACAAAGGGTACACACCTCAGACAGGCCACTCCTCACTAACAGGTGACGTCAAAGGAGGGGAAATAAGAGTGGGGATGAGAAAGGAACAATGTAATCGGAACCGAGCAACCATAGATCAAGCAAACGTGGGGCCACCTTCGAGAGTCTTATGTCTAAACTTGGAATACCTTTTCATCTTATACATTAAATTAAATTCTACATAAACAAGGCTTAAAATGATTAAATAAAAATAGTTTTGAAAATATTCAGCATCTAAAAACAATACATTGCTTATATTAATGTTTATGTATATTTTCATTGTGTTGTACATCTATGCGCAAGAGCAGCATAAGTACTAGTCAGTACAAACATGAAACATGTTTTATGTGTTACTTAAACTGAAAATAAAAGTTATTGTACTCATTATGTGTATATATCACCATTTTGCCAATAAACCTGTCAGCACCAAACTACAGTGGAGTCCCGCTAATCCAAACTCTGCTTACCAAATTTTTAGTTAGTCCGAACTTGTGTTGTTGGAAGGAAAACTAGCCTTTATTGATGGTAGTGGTTGTGCATTTCTCAAGCTGCCGTCATAGACTTTGACATTTTTTGTTTCAAGCAGCGTGAAGCAATAAATTACTGTACTTCATGCCAGAAGGGGGCTGGTTTTTTTTTCATGGAAAAAGGGGTTGGGGGGTCAGTCAGAATTCTTTGTTAGTCACATACCGCTGCCTATGCCTTACCCCCCTGTGCTTTTCACTTCCATTAACCCTCCTCTTTTGCTGTAAAAACAGCGGCACATTATAGACTGTGTTCTTATATTACCATATTTTGGAGAGTAAGGCTGTGTGCAGGTATAGGCCACATCAGAAGTTTTTGATGAAAAATTCGGGATAATTAATATTTCAAGTAGATCGCACTGAATTTTTATATTCATGTAAATATTTCTGGACCTCATCATGCCAGTGCAGAGGCCAACACACCACCTACATTTAGTAGAAATTCATCACATTAATGTGAATCGCATCTATCAGCATGTTCTCCCAACACCAGGCCGCTGTAACAAAGTGAACCGGCCCTGTAAAGATGTAAACATACGGCCGTCTGGCCGTATGTTACATAATTGTAGCGACCGGCCAACAGCTGCCCAGCCCCGAGAATCTACAGCTGAGTAACAGCAGCAAGCCTCCACGCCCGGCCACACTGCAGAGGATCTAGGTGCTCGCCCAGCTACATGCACACTGCAATGTTTTCGCTGCTAGCCCCAGCACACCAGTTATTTAATTTTTAATGTGTATCTTCGTATCTGTTATCAATAAATAAAGTACTGTTTTTTTGCTTCGATCATAAGGCATCTCCAACAGTGTGTTTAGTTACTGTTTTGTGCGTAATACATCCGATTTTCTAGTAATGAAATGCTAAATAGTCGGCCGATTTAACCTATGCCCCTTTTCGCCATAAAATCTTGTATTCTTCTGCTGCAGTTTTTCCAACTGCAGTGTTTTTAAAAATTGTCTACCCCCTCGGTTGGCGAGGGATTACTGTACACTTGTTTCATATTACAATAGACATTATTTGCCTGTTTACATTAAAATTATTAAATAAATTTATATTATTTTCGTTAATCCGAGAATTTGCTTATCCAAACAGGGTTCGGTCCCAATTAGTTCTGATTAGCGGGACCCTACTGTATGTAAATGCCTTGAACTTGTGGCTAGCACAACTATTTTTCGTAAACAGGAGCTTTTAAAGTGTATTACACTTATTCTGAATGAGTTGTGGTGTAATAAAGATAGTCAATAATGTAAAGTAATTAACTTCGAAGTAAAATTTCATAGAAGTGTAAATGCCCCAAAAAAAAGTAAATCAAATAATATTTGGGGCCAAAAAAAATGGCAACATGTTGTCCCTTGTTCAAAAGTTATTATAGTGAATGTCACTTTTACCAATATCTATTCAGTAATTTGTTTTGTCATATAAAGCGAAGGTTTTTTTTTTATAAAAATTCATTTTTATGCACATGAAATACCATAAAAAGAGTGAATTTTCCCAGCATAAATTTCTTCAATAAACTGCCAAATGAAATTTTAAAACTCAGCCAAGAAAGTACCAAAAAATTTACATTCATGCTAAAAAAAAGCATTTCGTATAAAATGCCTTTTATTAAATTGTTGAATTTTTCTGTATAGTAAATTTTGAATTTATCGCCATACTGATTGATTTACAAGGTATAGTGTAGAATATTTGTGTACGTTGTATAATTGTAGGGACAAACAGTGTTTATTTTATTTCTCGCCATCCAGATTGTAAACATTGTGTTTTAAGACAACAGTAATTGTTTGTGGGTAATAAACCTATTAATACTGTTACATAATTATTTGTTAAAAATAATTTTTTTATTGAATTATGTATCATTTTATTGTTGTGCAGCTTTTAGAAAGTTAGAAAGAAAACAAACCATCATAAAAAATACTTAATTTTAAGAGGTGTATTGACAGTTCACATGTAACTTGTGTTGCACAGTCACAATGTTTCAGCTAGTGACACTGTAAGAAGATATTTTAATCGTAGTAACTTGCACCAACATCGGAGGGCTTTTTGACCAACATCCATTATGCCACATGTTATATATTATCTACCATACGCTGCCATTAAAATATCACAGTCCTCTCAGTGTTATTAATTTTACCATGTAAGTCATGCAGTCAGTATAACTGCGTAAAGTAATTGGAAAGATTTACTAGACTCTTTTCAACTTAGAATTACCATATTCACAAGTCCAGTTATCAAAGTTGTGGTAAGTGGTGGTACATTTTATGACCCAATCACACATCTGTTTTATTAGCAGTGAAATAATGTTGAATCATTGCCCTGTTTTATAGATACAATATATTGCCTGTTGTAGGATTTTCAGGCAAAAATCTTATATCTCTTTGTGATGAATTCAAGTGAATTAAACTTCTCACTCTTGAAAATTTTGTAAATTAGTTTGCTGTATTGTAAACGTTGTTAACATTGTTGTTACTTTTAACTGAATTTTTGTACCTAAAACATAGTAGTTTCCATTCTGTTAACACAAATTTTATTTGGTACACAAGCTTACTTTGACTGGGTTGTGTAAATGAGTTCCAGTGATTTGTAATTTATAGAATGGCCACTGGAGTGCATTAGCGTTAGTAGTTCTACCACAATTGTAGCAAAAATGCTGTACTTAAGACATGTATGGAGTGTCCATCTTGGAGCTATTATTAGTAGTTTCACATCAGGATCAATGATAAATCTTGTTCATCATCTCTCAGCATTCTGGCATGGTGTGGGAGCTGTAAGGTATGATTTTAGGTCCCTCTGGTATGTGACCCTGATGACATGGTGGTACATCAGTGATGTCCTTCTTCCTTATGTATTACCCCTTATGAGACAGTACACTGTGGTGGTATCTGTTTTTCAGCAAGACAATGCACCTCCTCACATTGCACATGTGTGTATGGAATGCATGCCGCATGTTGAGTTTGAGGGTGTGTTACATCTGACTGACAGCTGTATGTCTACACTGCGACCTCTGTTGTGTGTGTGATTTAATTACTTCAATAAATTCAAATGACCTTTCCAGTCACATTTCCACCGCTCTTTCTAGATGCTTAACATTTTTGCTCATGGGTGTATGTTCTTGATAAATTAAGTGTTACTTAGATTTATTTTAAAAATCTTACATTTTCCATAACATTGTTTGCCTTTCTTTTCAGTTGGGAGACAAGATAATCTCATCTTGTCTGCTATAGAATGACAGCTGCAGTGATGGCCAATGGCAACTGGGATCCAGGTATGTAGAATACATTGTTTATATATATATATATATAATATGAGAGGAAGCAGTTTGCTGGCACTGAGCTAGACCAGGCAGTGATGTCACTACTCTCTTTCTCCTCTCCATTTTTTTTTCAAGTGAATAAAATATTGCATTTTTCATTAGTCTTATCTGACATCCTAGTTCATTGGATGCCTGGGCTTTCACATACCTAATTTTTTTAATCACTGTTAGCACATGAATGGAAGGAGTGGAATAATTAATATGGTCATTGGTACCTCCAGTTGACATACTTTTTTACATCTACCACAAAATGTTACTGGCAAGAGTGTGGCATACACAGTGATTTGGTATTTTTTCCATTCTGTCTCCAGCACACCTACTTGCCATTCATTCATGTATCATCTTTTTGAAACTTTTTATATCCCTGCTACAATTTACAATCTTCCTCCACTTTTAACTACTATAGCAAAAAATAGTGTTACAGGTGTCTCAAACCCAAAATTTAGATCTCCCACTGTTCATTAAACTTACCAGTCAACCTGACTTTTTTGTTGATACTGAGGTTTAATGTGTAGCCCGCTCAGTACAAAGCGTGCTATGTTGAAGAAAAATTACATAAAAACATAAGATTCTTAAATGTCCTTGTGAATTAATTTCTATTTATTTATTTTATGGCTCTGGGCATATTTTAAAATTTACAAGCAGAATATCATATGATGATCACCATTATATCAGTGGGTTGAAGCTGAGTATATACCTTGGTCCACAGCTCTGTCGCGGCTGCTGGTGTCCTTGGAAGAGGCGCGGCAGGAGCTGCCCAGCTCGGAGGAGGAGTTTGGCTTCCTCAGCGACCTACTGCAGTCGCGGGAGCTGCATGCACTCGTTAAGGTGCATAACAAGATCGTCAGCAAGGATGACCGTTTCCACCCCACCCTCTCCAACTCAATGCAGATAGCACTGGAGGTGCTGGACGTTGTGGCTCCCCGGACACCTCTTCGCGAGGAGTGCAGAGAGCTGTTCCTGCTGCTGCAACGCCCTCACCTCCAGGTGAGCCATTGTGCTGGCTGTTACCTTATGCACATGTCCCCAGCATCCAAACATTGACAACATTTTTTGTGTTCAATTAATTTTATTTAAACAGTTTTGCAATCTTTTTTTTTTTTTTTTTTTTAAGTTGTAACATGATTATATCTTTCTTTTAGATATGTTTATTATGTAAATCTGTATTGATGTAAATATGAAAGCCTTTTACACTGGGACCTCGCCATCAGTATAGACTATATATAGAAACACATTTGTTACACCACTAAATTTTGAATGCAACTTTGTATTATAAATTAAATACAGTGTTACATTTAAAACAAGTATCTTTTTATGTTCTTGCTTGCTATTATGATGGTATCACTCGTTCCACAAGCTGAAACATGGACAGGTATAATCATTTGTGATGTGCAAAAATGTCATAAATAGAAAAGTCAGAAACGTTTCTTTTTATTTTAGCTCTATGTAAAAAATATCTGGCTAAACAAACTTTTTTTTTTTTTTTTTAAATTTGTAGGCCCTGTTGTGCGCTCACGATGCAGTGGCACAGAAAGATTATTTCCCTAGGCTGCCAGAGATTCCATTGGAAGTGGACGAAGATGAGGAAACAATCAAAATAGTTCAGCTTGTGAAGAGCAATGAACCTTTGGTACGTAGCCTTGAGTACCTTGTATTACAGTGTGCTTTGGAGATTTACTGAAGGAATATGAAGTTCACCAGGTGTGTGTTGAAGAAATTTCTTGTTGCACCAGAAATTTCGTAGAGTTTTGAAAGTCTCTGCAAGCAGTGTAACATTCGTAAGTATGTGCTTCCATTCAGTTCAAGTATTGACGTATTTTATGTTACTCTCTGGTGTTATTTTTTTTATTTGTTACTGTTGTGTTCATTTTTAACAAAAGTGTTTAAGTAATGCATCAGTTTTGCATATCAGTAAAATTGTCTAAATAGCTAGTAATGTTGGGATGAATTTGGTGTTTGTGGTGATTTTCAAGATATTTGAATGTTAGACAAAATGTGGTGGAAGGTTTGTTTCTATTTGTTTTTATGTATATAATTGTTGGGTAATTTTTTTTTTTAAATTTAATAGCAGTAGGTAAAAAGTACTAATTTTCGAAGTTTTATAGTATGTTTAAAATGGTATGGAGTTAAAAGTAACATATTGTTACTGCTCTAATGAATATTGACAGAAATAATTTGTTGGTGCTGAAAACACTTGTAAGTTTGTTTGTCTAACGTTAATGTTAAAATGTAAAGGGAGGTATTCAGTGTGCTGTAAACAACTCTTGACTTCTCTTGTGTGTTTTACTGTTGTGAGAATTATAACAACAGTGTCTGCATAAGAAATTACAAACGCATGCAATTATTTGCTAATGTTTTTGTGCTTCTGCTTATGTGGTGTGCTGAACATATTTATTGAAGGTTAGTTTTTATTTCTTGTGGGATATTACGGCATAAGCCGTCCAAGTGGTTATTGCACCTAGGAAAGAGAAGCATTTGTACATTGAAGAAAGAGCTGTAAATATGTAAAGTAGCTTAATGTGTTTGTGGGTATTTGTACACACATTTTGTAATTAGATTTAGAAGGTAATATACTAGGAGTATTATTCGAGCCAGTGGTAACTCGCCATTTATTGTGTTTACCGTGCTTTCCCCTCCCAGAGTGGTGCACAGAGCGTTGAACCAATCGTGGTAAGTTTTAACTATCCACTTTTCCTTTTCTTTCTTTTATGCCAACCTTATTATTTTTTTTCCAGTTATTTCCCATTAAAGTTCTTAGTTAGATTTTCCAACCCTTCAGAAAGTCCCAGTGCTTTAGGAAGAAAGGAAAGAAAATGTAATTAAATCAGAAACACATGTTATGCTTTCTCAAAACACTATTTTTGGTTATTTCATTTCTGCCTAAATATCCATCTGTATTTAAAGGCTTAATTACGTAAGTTAACCACTTAGATGTAGAAAAGCTGTTTGGCAGTTATTATTTCCCACATGCACACATTACACACATTGCGTAATAGCTTTGTAATACTTCCTTCGTAGCTGCATTTTTTAAACTGTAAATGGTAGTGTGTAACCGCACCTGTAATAGTAGCATGTTATTTACATTTGGAAATTAATTTTAGTACTTGAATATGTATGCTCTTATATATATATATTTTTTTTGCAGTGGTTGCAAGATAGTGTTTAGTGTTCTGCATACATCCTGATTGTACATATTTTGCCAAAATTTTGATACATGTACATTTGATATAATAAGCATTGCAAAAATGGCAGAGGCTATCTGCTGGGACATTGGATTATAGTATAATAATTATTGATAAACTGTATACCAGGACAATAATGATATCCTTTATATAAAGATGAACACAGTTTTGCCTTCCTGTTTATGTAAAGCACAGAGTGTTGGTGAATTGATAAGAGGACAAAATGTAATATGCCATCCACCTTTGCTGCTTTCTGATCATACATACTCTTTCTCACAATTTATTTGGTTGCTGTCCATGTTACAATGTCATATTGTAAAATAGGTGAATAGTTGCAGATGAAGAGGGTTTCATTCTCTGAACTGTACATTAATGAGGACAGAAATTCCTGCAGATGTAAGAGTGAGCTTATACTTGGTCTGGGCTCTGTACTGCCCGAAGTAATGGACATAACCACTAGTTCTGATCATCGAGAGTCATTGAGGGACTGGAATATGAGTCCAGGTCAAGGGGGCTTATTAGAAAGGAATTTTCATATTTTTACTGGAGATAAGTTTTCTAAGTACAGGAAAAATTATGGGTAGGGCCACTTGTTTATTGTGAAAATTTTTAAGTGCAGGCTAGACATTAATATCATACGTACACAATGTACGCACTTACAACTTTCTTTTGATTGTTGGCCACATGTTGTCATGAGAAGACATTTGGTTACCTGAATGGGCCATTTAGAATTAAGTTACTCTGGAAATGAACATCAGAGATTAGATCCCTGGGCTGGTGAACTTGAACTACGCTTCTGAAAAGGACTGTCTCTGCTACTGTCGTGGTTCTCTGGCAAACCTGAGGTCTGTGTTGTTCTGCTCACGCTATTGGCTATGCCACACAGTCAGTCGCGAGGTTTTCACTGCTGGGGGCGTAACCTAATCTTGGAGAACTGTGAATTTAAACTGCTCTACCACACAACGTTGTTGAGCTAGGCAAACAGAAGGCTGCACTCTGGGTAACAACTAAGCAGCAATTAAACTGTATGTGATACTGAATTCAACACAGTCCAGGTGCTGGACACATAGTGAAGGTAAGAAACAAAATGATTATGAGCTTAGGCTTTTGTCCTTTTTAAATCTAGGTACTTTTGATGTTGTGACAAGAAGGTGAGAGAGGAAGACTTCAACCATGTGGGAACCACTAGTCCATTTCTTCCCTCCCATGTAGCATCCCATTACGCTCACACACTTATTGACCACACACTACATTGGAGATGTGGACTCTAGTGTTGACCAATTACTGGAGCATTGTATCTCAGACCTCACAGCTGACAGTTGCCATAGTGGATGATTTTTTTAAAATCCCATTGCCTGTGCTGCATGCATGGCACACTGTGATTAAACTGCCATGGTTAGATTTAAACCCACAATATCTTTTGTGTGTACGAATGTAGATATTTATAGTATAAGAGTATTTTTTAAAGTAAACTCTGATTTTGTGAGAATGTACTGCTGGGCTACTGATTATGTTTTATAAATGAGACAAAATACAAGTACTCACAGGATGGTACTTGTGGATATGTACAGACGCACATGCACACATGTTTGTCAAACACATTTTTCACATGGATGTGCATTCTCAATGTTTAGCGGGCTGGGCCAACTACTTAAGGTGGTGATTTATATTTTATCTCTAAAATTTACATACAATGAAACACTGCAGCAAGCTACATGAACTGTACATATTTTGTTTCAACTTCATTTATAAAAGGAGGTTGCTTATTGGTATGGCTCTACATGTCAACCAGCATTGAAGCATTCTGCATTGACACGTGATGGTATCTGGGTCAGGGCAACTATACTCAAGAAGCAGGGAACTTAGTGCTTGCCACAAGCACTTACTTTGGGCGGTTTGACTGACTATACTTGCCTACTACAGGCTGTCCTGAATATAACACAGGCCATGTATGTTAGCGGCTAGGTACAAAGTCTACAATGGCCTTGGCTACTCGCTGGGGTGCTGGCTTAGGGGCTGTGGCTTATATTCAGTGACACTTGGTCGACTGATAGACGGGGCTGGCTTACTGATTGAGTTATGATTACTGGTGTTGCGGCTGCTGCTACTGTGGCTGGACCAAATGCTGCTCCATAGGCTGCGGGATGTTCTCTGCTGACTGGGATAGCGGTGAATAGAGAACCAAGGACCCACAGGACAAACTGGTACCCTTTCTCCATGATGAATGGCCGCTATCACTGGATGCGGGTTCTGGCTCCTGGGAACCTTCCAGGGAGGCTAAAACAGAAAAGGGGATGGGAGTCCGGAGGTTAAGCCCCACCGACTTGCAGTCGCCTTGAGCTCATTCCCGGGGTGACTCTTGGCAACGTGCATTACATGGCTGGGTGTGGCTTTAGGTAGACTGGGCAGTAGTTGCCTTCTTCTCAATGTCCCTCCCACTTCTTGGTGAAGGGCATTAGGTGCAAGAACCGTATGCCGGGAGATAGGAGCAGGAGATGTGCATTCCCTATCTAAGTGTGTTCTGCCGTCTAGGCACACTGGTCCAGCACCGAGTCAAACTTAATTCCTCAACCGGCAACACATACACTGGTGGTTGAAGAGCGGGTTCCCTCCGAGGCATTTCAATGGTTTTGACAGGTGAGCCTCTTGAGCGGAAAGGTCCGACCCAGAGCCAACCAAACACTCCCTCCGGCAACACAAGCAGTGCGGGGGACGGGTGTCAGAGTGTCTAGCAACTTATCCTCTTAAGTAGAGGTATGACAAGTGGTTGGGGCTCTACTGTTCAATACACCTGGTGTACTGAATGGGTGGCCGTCGAATGGTGTTGTTCTTGACGTAGGAGTTCTCCTAGAGGAGCTCGCAATCCTTCACTGAGCGGCAACTGGTATTGGGAAACCCGGTTTCCTGCTCCACACTGTGAGATGTAGGTGTTTACTATGGTAGTCTGGAAGTACTCAAGGGAAAATAAGAGAGCAGTTAAGATCAGAATGTGTTTATTCTGTGAGGAATAAGACACTATTGCCCGTGTTATCTCCTGTTTACTCAGAGTTGACAGGAAGTAGTAAACTACGCTGTCCAGGAGAAGGGGACAAGCCTACTTTTGATTCGTGCCTTTCCTTCTACCTGCTATATCGCTACCGTGTAGAGGCAAGTGCCGAGTGCTCAGGACAAGGAGATGCCTTGTGTTCAAATCGTAGCATCAGGGTCTTGCGTAGTTAACATTTATCACATACCTGGTTCTAAGCTGACAGGGGGCAGTATTGACTAAATAGCTAATTACAACTTTCCCTGTCTAACTGTGTTACGTGCCCTGAAGGGGCGTAGCATGCCCACGTCCTGAAAGGCGCGTGGGATAGCCGTTGCCAGGGGCAAGCGACTAAGGTGGCAGACAACTTTGGGACGGGTACCCGGGGGGGGGGGGGGGCTTTTGAAGTTCTGCAGTGGGCGGCGGTGTAGACAATGTTAGGTCAGAGTTCCTGCGAATGAGCATAACGGAGTAAGGTTGCCTAGGCTGAATGTGGCTCTGATAAGAACCTATGATCAACTGGTGATTTCAGCCTCTAGACAGGAATATATTCTGGTTGGCTGAGGGCTCACTGGCACTGGGAGATGGGGGGAGCGTTGCTATGTGCACGCATCTTGGGTGGAATTAATGGTGGCCATTGTTGGCATGCAAAATCTCTCGGAGCGCCCTTGTACTTGTTCGGGGTTGTAACAAAGTGTCGATTACTGACAATTGATTTTTGGCATCTTCTTGAGAAGAGGTTGGGCTATGCATTGCTTACTGGCCGGCGGCATTGTTGAAGCGTATAATTCTGATATGTCTGTAACTATCCCCTGTCCAGGGATAGTCCTGTAGATATTATATGTTTCCAAACCCTGTTCATTGTTACTTATAGATGAAGCAAAGTCGTTAATCTCAATAGCCAGTAAGCATCGTGTGTCAATTAGCCCCTCCTCCTCCTTACTGGTGTGACTGAGATGCATCTGGGCGATTCAGTAGGATGCCATCTTCTCGGTGATATAGAACTGTCATCCCTTGAAGATGGCTGATCCTCTTGGAGACAATGGTTGTGCCTCTGTATTGCTCACTGCTCTGTGCACCAGAGTTATGACCAAATGGCAGCGCGTGTCGTGAATCATCTCTGGCGGGCTGGTGGCTGACTCTGCTCCACTCTGAAATGAATTCACCATTTTTTTTGCCACCATTTGAGGGCTTTGCCCGTAAGTTTTGCTTATTGCAAACCCATTGCTTATCGTGGAAATTTCATTAGCACAAAACTCCTTTTTGTGTTCTGCTGTGAACACAAGTGGGTCTTCATGTGGGCTCCTGGCAAACACCGGATTTGTGGTTCCCTTGTGGTTCATATGGTACTGGTATGGGCTGCTGGTCCCATGTTGTGCTGTCAATATTCAGCAGTGCGTTGACATATTTCACACTGATAGATCATGACTGGTCTGGTGACCCTTTCGTCTGGCCATTCTATGCAGTCATGGTGGTATGGTTCTCCACATAGTATGCAGCACACTTTGGGGATACCACATCCTGGGCAGATAATCCAGCTACAGTAGGCCCTTTGCTGGGTCGACACTGGTAACATCTGTATTCGAGTCTGTCTGTGAATCTGGCGTTGTCTGCCCAGCCCAGGCAAACGTAGAGAAATACCCTCTGACAGTGAGCCCCTATGCCAGAGTAGTTATGCTTGGAACAGCAGTCCGGTTCAGTTTCGGATGTTTTGTGGTTCGTGCTCAGTCATGTCTGAGATGTTTCTAGGTTTCTTGAGTCCTACGGGAGTTTACAGACTCCCCTAAGGCTTTGCAGTAGCTGGTTTGGCACATGTCTAGGTCTGCTAATTCAGGGTCGTGCTGGCTTGGTTCTGCTTAATTATAATTAAGGCACGTGGCCCCTTAGTTAAATTGTTTAATTAAGGCGCATGGCCCCACGAGTGCCAGAAAAACAATTGATGCGTGATGGCCTGTGGTGAGAGGGAGGAACGTCACAACGTGTAGAGCTTTTGGTGGATGCTAGGACAGATGCACCAGGGGTGAGGCTTGGACTATAGTCCTTGCGTGACACTGGAGCGTGTTCAGTATATAACATGTCGGTTAGCTTTTGGGCAGGGCACGATGGCTGGTACTGCGTAACCTGTGGAGGCTGCCTGGCCTGCGTTAGTTCTGATGTGTGTGTGCTAGAACTTGGTGGGCGGATGTTCGTTAACATTGACGGTCGCTGGGGTCGGCTCTGCAATCTGTATTCCCCAAAAGTGTGGATTGGCTATCTCATGGGATTTGTTCTGGCCATTCAGGTATGCAGCGAACACGGGGTATGTTTTCTGTTGAGCCTGATGGGTGCTGTGAAGAGGTCCAAGGGTAACTCCGGCATGGTGGGTTTCCAAGTGACGGATCGCTTGAGCCCTCTCTCGTGGAGGGAGGTGCGCGAGTGCAACCAGGAAGAGGTTAAGTTCCTGTTGTTGCTCGGAGTAGGGCACAAGGATAGAATGAATCACTACTATCAAAACCCGCGGAAGTGGAGCAGACAATGTGTTGTCCTCTACAGGTGTCAGGTGTACAACCACGTACTGTGTCTGCCAGCTTAGTGTGGTATCCCTATTGCAGTGTCCGGTGCAAGTAGCGCGGTGAATACTGTGAGTCAGGTCTCACTGGTGGACATGTGTGTGTGTCTCCAGAAGCTGTCTCTCATCAGACCCAGAGAAGTACTCCTTCCGACACAAGCAGCGTGGTGGTAAGAGCAATCTCCACGCTGACAAGCTAACCCCAAGAAGCGGAGTATCTAGTGTCGGGGCTCTACCGTTGTGTACATTGTGGTGCACAGAAAGGGGTGGCCGTCCAGGATGCTTGTGGGTACTTTATTAGTGTGTGGTGGTTTGAGCAAGTCTCCCGGTCACCTGCTGTCCCTCTGACAGTCCTGCCTACAGGGTGAGGTACTAAGACTATGGTAAAGATACCCTTTAGTTCATTAAAACACTTAGGGAAATAAACAAGGTGGTGTTGCACTACCTCCTAACACAAATGGAAGCTGCTTCGCATTGACATGTGAAGGCAACCTGTTCATAGGCTAACGTGGTAGGTAGGGGAAATTTTATCAAAATAACTTAAACTTGGCTGCGCTTCTGTTTTTCCCTGAAGGGGCTGGATGTGACTATGTGTTTAACGATGTTGGACGAAGGCAGGAGTCTTTGGCACCGGGGTGCGTCAGAGACAGGCAAATTGCAGGTAGGAGTTTTCTGCACCAGGAGTGCAGTGGAAACCAGGGAACTGATGGTGCGGTGAATAAACACAACAGACTGGCGTATAAGGAACGGCCCTGGTATTTATACTCTTCTTGGGCTTTCCCTTTGTGGGTTTTGGAGGGGGTGGCAGCTGTGAAGTGGCGCTCGATTGTCTGGACGTGTAACGTTGCCGGCCGACACTGTATTCTAGTTGCATGCGGCGATCATACAAGTGGTGCCCTCTGGGTGTATGGCATTGGGAATTGGACTTTACCTTAATAGTACTGTATCATGTCTGAAGGCTCCTTGTGCAGTACATGTGGCACCTCGTGAGGGCGGAGGACTGGCGGACACCCTATTCCCAAGTCTGGCAGAGACTGTGGTACACAAGGGAAGTCAGGCTTTATCTTGTCCAGAATTGCACATGGGTGTGGGGCCCGGTCCCAGTCTTCCCAACCTACGGGATGCAGGTTTCTCCCAGCGGAGACCACTCAAGAGAGGCTAGTTAACACCAGGCCGACAAGCTGTTTCCAGGACAGTGTACCTGTGTGGCTCCTCTTTTCCATCAATCCCACAGGGTTGAGGGAAGAGCGACCAAACCTAGTGCATGTATTGAAAAATAGTGTTTGGTTCATGTGAGTGAAATTCCTCGGGATCACCTGCAAACCTGTTGCGTGAGGGTAACTACGGAAGGGTGCTAAGTCAAATAAAAAGTTGTCCCATCTTTTATTCCGATTAGGAAACAGACATGTGGTGAATGCACTCTAGCTCCTGGTCAACTGCATAAATATCAGCCGGAAAGCTAAAAGTGCAAGATATGGTGGCCGGTTGAGGCGACTGGCGTACACAAGAGGGAATGCAGTGTGGGATGCTGTAATCTATGCAACAATCTCTTGCATTGTTTTACAAAACGGGCATATAGAACAATGTAATGTAATTTCATACACGTAGCAGAGTGAACTAAGCAAGCACGTGACATGATTTAGCCTTGAAAAAGACTTTAAGGAAGGGTCCTCTATAGATACGTCCGTAACTGTAGGTCACGGGGTACGTAGCGGGAGAGCTCCTGACTAACGTAACATTTCCCTATCGCAAGCATAGCTTAAGCTATGTGAGCAGGGTGTGTTTGTGAGCAACGGGTGCTGAAACAAACGTAGAGCGTGTGATTCCTGAGTGTCGAGCACTAGAAGTGAAGACTGTCTTGGAGCAGCAGGCTGTCTCCGCTTTTATACTAATTGTTGGCCGCTGCCTGCTGCTGATTGGCTTGTGCCACTAGGGCGTGGAGTAGTCGTGGAAGGGGGGGGGGTGGTGGGGTGCAAATGCATGGCTTGCCTATGTGATGTCACCGGCCGGCTGGAAAGGGATGCAAAACAAAAGATAAGCAATAATTACTATTAGGGCTATGTAGCGTGGAGTAAAAGAACTTGCTGTCTGTAAGCATTGTTACGGATGGTGGGCCGTAAAGGAAACAATCTGCAAGGCAGACAGTACAATCTCGCATATTAACGGGACAAAGTTAACTTCCGACTCCGCAACAACTGACGTAAGGAAGGAGCGGAAGTTGTAAATAACCCCATTTTTAAAAAGATGTCAGACATGCGTCAATAGTTTTACATGAATTCTTACATTTGGTTAATATAAAGGGGTCAGCGATTCAGGTAACGTAGTGTTAACTTGAAAGTGAATATAAAACATCAGTTTTATTTTGTATAAAATGGTAATGGTCATTTATTACTTTAGTGTTGATAATTTGCATGGTTTGATACGTCACCAATTTTATTTATTGTTCATTAGTTTATTACTAGAGTGGGAGAAGTATCTAATTCATTGGAGGAAGAACAAGTTTCTGTGGGAATGCCATTTGCTGTCCCACATTACTAGTGCGTGACACTATATCTCAATAATTTTTTTGTCATATATTACTCCTATTGACTGCACACTTTCCCCACATTTACTGAACTCAAGATGTCTCGGAACCAGTGAACAGCAAGCATTGCCAGAGCTCTAACAGATGTCCAGAAAACAACAGACATCTGGAAATGTGATCACATTTGTCAGTCAGATGTCCCGGTACCAGGTGTGGCAACACATAGCCAGGCAACACTTCAGAGAAGTAAACAAGCAATGAACCAACCTGCTAGGACAAGGTAGTGAAATTTCTTACCATAAAGAAGCAGAACTTAAGTCTGACGTGTAACAAGAAACTGTGTTTAAGTACACGCCCTATGCTGTGGGTAACCCAACCCCCTTTCACCACCCACAGCCTACCAGCCAAAGTGCATCTGATTTACGCTGCCACCATGGAGTGGGAGGGAAGCAGAGAGAGCAGCCCTTGACATCAGAAGGGAGGATACACTGAGATATATAGGCCCATTTTCTCCAGACAGTTCTCTACCTTTTACTTATGGCACTCCGTGCACCAACTCATCCAGAAAAGCACTCTGACTCTGGTCCTCTAACCAAGAGAGACTTGGATACCTATTCAAAGCACCATTCACCGCCAACCCGACTTTGAGCAACGCTGGTGACCCCGTCTGAGAAGTTCTCCAGCCAGACATCAACTGGAGTACCCAGCTTCCAGTCGAGACACATACTCCTGTAAGTTGTAACCCTGTGGGATTACTACCATTTAACCAATAGAGAAGAGAGGTGACTCTGCATCCAATCAACAAATCCAGGGTAAGGGAGCCAGGTCGCCCTACACAAATTAATGCAGGTAAGAACGTTAGTCAAGACAGATCCCAATGAGTGGGTTTTCTGTGCCGCCCAGTACACCAGACCTTAAATCACCATCCAATTCCACTCCTGTATACCAATGGCATGGCCTCCAGTCATGTTCCTACTTGAGGTAAACTGAGAATGCTATCCACATCAAATGTAGTATAGTGCAATTCCCCACCCATACTGTAACGTCTACTGGCCACACTGCAGTACTGAATATTTCCACCAGCCCTATGCAATTCCATTCCAGGAGCTGTGGTGGTGTAGTGGTTAGACTATTCCCCTCCCACCTATGTGAACTGGGTTCAATTCCTAGCAAGGTCGCCCCTGGATTTTCGCATGTGGGAATCTTTCTGGACAATGCCGCTGGTCAGCGGGTTTTCTCTGGTATCTCAAGTTTTCCCCGCTCTTGCATTTTGGTGCTACTCCATTTATACCTCGCTTCAGCATCATTGGCTCTCAAGCTATCTATGTTAAGGACCCATATCTCTTCACTCTTTCTTCACCCTTAATGATTCCATGACTGATTCACCAAGGAAGGCTTGTTCTTGCGAGCTTCGAGGTAATAGTTTTCACAGAGAGGTTGTGAGTGTACATTGACCCTTGACACATTACTGCGCTACTGGTGAGCGCACTCTACCAAGCAACTTCGCCCCATTTTGAATAAAACTAATTTTTATGTGTAAATCTAACTCACATAAAACAGTAATGGTGGTGGGACACGTGGTCTATCCAGACTTGGCAGAGCCTCAACAGAACCTACAAACCACATGCTCCCAGTTTTTACTGTTTACCTGCATCACTCCAAGAAGTCGTCTGGTTAACGCCCCTCGCAGAACAACACTCAGTTCAAATTTGCCACACCTACAGGACGGCCGTGATATTTAAACATTGCGTTGCTGTAAGGGTAACAGGTCTTCCAGTAGAGAGTCACTGACTGCCTCTCCGATCACACGAGGGCAAGATATTTCATTGCCTTTGCACCAAGCGTCAGCTCCGCTGAGATAAGGATCCAGCAACACATGTGTGTGACATCAGATGCTCCACCCCTGAGAGGTGGGGCTAAACTACCTGCACCCTTCTGAGTTAGTGCCACCAAACTGGGAAATTTAGCATAAAAGGAATCCTAGCATGGACTCGGGGCAGTCGCTACACCTCTCAGCTGCTGTGAAGGTGCAAGGGTGTTAGCTCAGGGCAGAGACCCTTACCCGCGCCGGTGACCATGGAGGAGCCAGTGGCCATCAACGCCCCCACCAGCTTCGAAGGACCAACCACCTTCTAGAGGCCCTCAAATTCTTTGGCAGCCGCCAACAACATCCCGGAGGGCCTCTAGTTCCAGAGGCCTTCCACCTCTTCAGGCCTTCGCCAGCAGCTCCGGAGGGTCGTCAATGCCATCCCGAAGGTCCTGCCGACGTCGTCTGCTCGTCCATCCTCAACCTCTTCCTACCACTTACCCATTCCAGGTATTGTTGGTGATGGCAACTATGTTGCCTTCTTTGATAACTAGGTCCCTTTAAATTAATTTAGTATTAAATTAATTTTGGCTTCTTCAAAATGAATTCTCTCCCTCTTCGTTAAAAACATTCACATTTGTATTACTTTACCAGGTCACTTTTCATCCGGTTTAACTTAAGATCAATGTAGGAAATAAAATTATTATATTTATTTTAAGTCTAATATAGGTGTTTGTGGGATCATGTGTTTAATATTTATGTTCAATAAAAACGTACATTTTTCCATATGAATATTCAGTGGATAATTATTCTGATGATTCTAGTTTTGGTAAACCCAGTGTGTTAAACCATTAAGATTTTCATATATTATTTATCAGGATGTAGAAGTGCTCAATTTTATATTAGGGTAGAGCAGATTGCATGTATCACAGCCACCAGGACAAGTACACCACAACTTTAGAAGCAAACCGAATCCTGCCGGCATAATATATTGCATGTTGTGCTGGTAGATTATCAGGAGTGCCCAAAGCACTAGGTACATATTTCTACCTGTGGAATACTGTGCCTTGGATAGTCCCTTACTCCGAGCCTGCTGGAGAATGGTCTGGTTTGGAAAGGCAATTGTCCTTGTCACTGGACCCGCAGTAGAACACTCACCTAGATCTGTTTGGCGTAAACAACGGGTAAAATCAAAAGCTTGGTATTACCGCCGATAATTGCATTCACTGCCACTCGTTTGGCCGGACGCGGAATACCAGGGTGAGATTGCACGTTATGAACTCAACTAAACTAGTGTACACCGTTTTGCTTTATTCAAAAAAGGACGGAAGTAAAGGTAAATTAAAAGCCATATTAAGACAGCTTGAGCACGAAATACTAAGTCTGCCTACTCCACCTATAGAGAAGGAGAAGCCTTGGTTCTTACCACCCACCAGACCGGAAGGACGATTTGAACATTTACTTATATTTCAATTCGACGACACACTCGTGGTTTGGACTCAACACTGTTACCTGACTCACTCACATCTATTCCTCCTCATCTGCCTTAAGAGACGCTCGCATGCACAGCTCCACCGCAACCAGAGTTGGCCGCTGCCCAGCCGCCAGCCGCTTCTACCAGCCAACCAGTCGGCAAGGAGGAGCGCATAACTACCAAACCCTTCTCAGTTAAAGCAACAAAATTTTGTGGCTCCTATCTCACTTGACTTCGTTCCGACCAGGAAACCAACTCTATGAACTTTATACGCGGGAACCGTACCCAAACGATCTTGAGATCTTAAAGTATGCTCATCGCAACTCTGGTGTCGCGTGTATTGAAAGGTTTCCTCTCAGCATAAATCCAGTACTAGTTATCACAAAGCTATCAGTGTAAAGTTAGTCATAGCGGTTGAATTTCCCCATTTGCAGCCAAGGAAAAACATCCCCCAAAACCCCACTTTGCTAACCTCACTCCGTGGGGAACCCACCCTAAACTATGGGCACTACTGAGGCGACAGCAGGGTAACCACTATGTACCACTCCGCATTGTAGCTGTTTTTGGATTTGGAGGTTTCAGTCATTATTTACCTGCATGTTAGTCCCTTTTTAAACCTAGAAATGTAGGAATTGCTTCAGTATTAATACATTTTATATGTATATATATATATATATAAAATCAAATATTATATTAGCTGTTACTGCTGTGCTGCTGTGGTAATTTTTGTGGTTGTGTGTCAAAAAATTTAATTAAGGTAATTACCAGGGGAACCCATCTAATCATCACAGCTTTCAACATAGGTGTAATATGAAGTTTGATATGAAAATATACATTTAATCATTTGTTGTTGAATTGCATTTCTTCTAGTGTATGTGTTGGGTTTCCAGAATTAAATTTATTTACTTTACAAACATTCGTAATTTTGAAGCTGTTGACAGATTTGAGTTTGACATGAGTTTTACTTGCAGCAACATTGTTGTTTAGTCATATTTGTGTAAGCATTTGAAATTTTTAAACTTTGTTTCTTATTTGAATGTAAACTACAGAATTTTCAATATGTTATATGTATTCATGTGTGTACTTTACACATCTTGGAAGCGTATGTAGCAAAGCTCAAGTCCGTAAAATTTATGTGAGAAAGGAATCTTTCATTTCTGTAGTTCCTTTTGGTCAGTTTTATTATTTTATTTAATAGTATATTTGGTACGTCACAGAGATGTTTTTTTAGTATGCGACACATTGCTTTTGATCAAGTATTTACATATTTACATATTGGAACAAATTTAGTACTGTGGGTGTGACTTATGTTCAGGGTACTCAAAAATGGGATGTTCAGTACCTGTGTTGGCCACCAACAAATGTCCTTGTGATTTGTGGTGAATATGAATGTTTCTTACCATCAAAATTACTCCTTTCCAGGGATTTATCATGTTGTATAAGTCCCTTTGTTGAACTTTTATGTATTTCTTGTGGCCAAACTAAGTGCTCCATTATTATTAGTACTATTATTTATTGTGACCTTTTCTTTCACAATAATTTATTACCATGCAATAATTTCTTACCTAATAGTTTTACTTCTGCCATATTTGGACTTGCACTTTTTTCTTTACTCCAGGATTACATTTAGCCTAACATAGTTATATTTGGTGGCAGGATTATGTGAGTGAAAGGGATATTTTTCAAGGGTGCAACCATAAAGACGGATGAAGACACCGGCAAGATTGTGATAGCGCGAATCATGCATGGTGGGGCGGCAGACCGCTCAGGCCTCATCCATGTTGGGGACGAGGTTTGTGAAGTGAATGGCATCAATGTGGAAGGGAAGACGCCCAACGATGTGCTGAAGATTCTGGTAGGTACTCGGTTCAGAGCTTTGATTGCCCAGTTCCAACCTAGACACACACACATTTTTGAGAGTGCAGATAAGTAGTGTGTGTCTTGTTGCAGGACATTTCTAAGGATTATTCCTATCAATATGCCTGCCCTTATGAGCTGATCTACTTTTCTCCCAATGATTTAACCGTAGAGCATTAGAGGTTTTCAGGCCAACCATTCCAACTTTAATATGTTGGTTTAATAAATTTTCCCCATGCCTTGATATCAATATACCACTTAATTTTGCTTTAATTTATATTGTGCGCATGTTGTGATACCTAGAAACCCAATTGAAGGGTTTGGGATTATAGGGGTACTAACTCCATTTTTATGACTTTTCAGGGGAGCAAAAAGAAAGTTGTCTATATTTTGTTCCACAAATAGGTTACAGAAACAATTAAATTTCTGCGTATAGATCAAAGTAGTCATTATTGAAAGTCACAATCAAGTTTCAGAATATAAGCATAAAAATATTTAAAAAATATATAAAATCGCTTTACTGCACCTTTAATATTATAAGGGTGCTAACTGTAGCAGCGAGTAAAGTTACATTTACATAAACATTGTTCATAGCCTTTAACGTTATGTTCTGATATTTATAACTCACTTGGTTGATGCATATGTTGATAATGATATTTTTGGTTTTTTACACATCCCAATTTCCCATTGAACTCGTGGTTTCTTGTTCCTCATCTAGGTCTGTGCACCCATGAGTGTTGCTTTTCTTGGCATTGGCTGCTAGTTTCCTTTGTTAAGCAAAGAAATTGTTCCAAAATGGCTGCATTTTGCTTGGTAGTATATATAGCATTTGCTTTTCCAGACCTTTAACTTTAGCTGGGGCCACTGCGACTGGCTCTTTGTATTTACACACAAGACGTGGAAGTATACGAAGTCTTCCAGTTTTTCGAATATTGAAAGAAGTATAACTTTCCAGATCAGTGTAAAGGGTACATGCATTGAACGACAAAAAGTGTGTCTATCAATGCATATTTCTGTCACTTGTCTCATCTTCAAACCTGCTAAAGCTTGTGGTCTGCAAAACATTTCATCTGTGAATGATGCGAAGTCCACCACTTCTAGTCTTTTCATAGGAAGTACCACAAATGGATTCTCATGGTGTGCTAACTCTATTAAACAAATCTAATCTTTGGAAGTGTGAATCTCGTTAATGTGTGTCCTCTTCATTTTTTCTATGCGACTGAAGTCCCTGTCACACGGTAAAAATTTCTGTCCGCTAACTAGGAATTTGTGATGTATTTTGCTAGCGAAACCTCTCTGGATGGCATAGGACCACAGTGCAACAATGAAGAAGTTCTAATTTTGGCCTGTGCATCCATCGCTGCACATTATCAACTTGTTCACTGGAAGAATCTTCTTCTTACGCAGTTCATTTATCACTTTCAAAAAAGCAGATGCTACTTCACTCGAACCACGTTTGCTTTGTCCTTCCACCCATATCACCATGGATGAATCATTGGTGGAGCACACATGAACACACTCATTATATACCAATAACTTTCTGTGGTAGAATGCCTGAGGTATGGTACTGGTAGCGTTTGTTGCATATTGAACGCAAGTACTTCAAGAGATGCATTTGTGTCCTTTGATTTCTTTATATCTGCATTTAAATGTTTATAGCTTGAATCTACCTTCCGTACATGCATTTCCTTTGGCGTCAAAAGTTTTGATCTCTGTACATCTTTTAAATCCAGGTCACTTATCTGAGCTGCTTATTTGTCACATGTTGCACATGAGTCTGCACGAATGTACCCAAAGCTTAAATTAAAGTCTTGCACAAATATGTCTCTGTACAGACACATCTTCGTAGAGTTTGTACATCCTAGTCAAGTTAAGAGCAGGTGATAAATAAGCCCTATTAGGATTATTTTCTCTAGAATAGTGGCTTTGCAATGTAGGGAACTTTTTAATATGATTGCAAACTTCTTCTTTTTTCTCATTAGGTATACATTTTTTCACATGTTTACCATGATTATCCATCAGCATACTTGGGTCATCAGCTTGCACACTATGCTGAATCTTTTTCAGTTGTTTCCTACCTAGCCAGAACAGTGTTTTGAAGACTTCAACACAAACGTTAAGCCTAGCACCATTTTCTCGAACACAGTATGTACGTATATTGAGTTCTGTCACAAACCCTTTCGAGGTGTGAAACTGTCCGATCACTTGTTGAAGTAGTTATTAAACCAGAAAGACACAGATTTTGTTTAACATAAGATCCCAGACATCTGAATTTCTCAAATATTGCTTCCCTGCTGCACACTTTCAGATAGCACATATCATTACAGCTTGGTTCAACATAATCTTTTCTGGGGATTGTTTTTCCTGTTGTGGATAGATATTTGTCATAACTGTTTCTGCATTGTTTTCTCACGTTTTGCTTCCACTATCCTGGCGTTCGCAGTTTCCTTTTCCCAGATCTTACTTCTAGTGATTGAGAGTCATGCTCTCCATCATCATCAGTGGGAGAACTTTCTCCACTATCACTGGCCTGCAACATAAAAAAAAAAAAACGTTTTGTAGTTCCAGAACAATTAACTTTCTAGGGAGATACTAGATGTGGTGGATTTGTCATCAGCAGAACAAAAAGATTCAACAGATTTGAATCTGAGACAGAAGACAGCAATAATGCATGAAGAGGTAACATCATTTCCTTATTCAATGCAAATACACTTACAGTGATCTGGAATGTTACACGGCTTTCAGTATTTTCAAAAGGAAAAAGGAGACATAAGTGGAAACTTGATTAACCATGTAACAATATGTTCATTATTATTATTAGTTGTTGCCAGTTTATATATTTTAAAAAATTCTACATACAATAATAGAAAGTTATACTATTGACTTTTATGCAACTTCGGAGTATAGTATCATGCATGTTATAGCAAAGTGGAATGATTACCTCTCTGTAACCAACAAACAGACACAAATGCAAGAAAATAAAATGAACTTACTTATGTTGTATGCATTTGTTTAGTTTCAGATTCATTTCCACTGCGAAATAAAAATAACTGAACTAAAACACTGAAAATGCAATCTTGTTGTTTTTCCATCCATATAAACAACTAAAGGTCACATGATCCAGTTGATGGCCTTCCATTGGATGAATGTGGTGGCCCGGCACAGATAGTAGTACCCTTATAATCCTAATGAAGGCAAAATATGTCAGCCATGTTGAATTAATTTTGCAGTTAGTACTCTTCTAATTTTCCCACCAAGGCATGTCTCCAAATCAACAAATACATTTTCTGGTATTATATGGTTTCTAACTAAATCAAAATGGTGGATCATATTCTATGGGCAAAACACAATATGGCAACACCTTTAACTCATTTTCCATAAAATGAAAGTTAGTACCCTTATAGTCCTTGACCCTTCAATTTACATTGAGGCCCACTGTTTTTTTATGCATCAGGTGTATGCTTTATATGGAGTATGAAAACTGTGGGAAAGTTATATCTTCAGTAATAATTTAGTTCTGGTAATTTCTGCAAGGACTGTTAGTATCATTCAAATTCAGTTTAATTTTTTGGAATACTTAAAAAAATTCTACATTTTGAAAATCTACTTGGTGTAAAGGTTAATAGCAGACTGGCTAAATTAGATAATTAGATTTTTCAAATAAAGTGAAATAAGTTAAGGCACAAGTGGTTTGACCAGGGGCGATTTTTGAAATACCATTTGAAAATTCCAATCTGCGTGAGCCCGTATTGAAATGTCAAATACATTGACATACACACGTGTAAGATGAATAATGAATATTCAGCATACTGGTTCAACTTGCTGCGAAGAGTGTACTGAAACTCGCCTGTTTGCAAGCAATAACGATGGGTGAGACTGTGAATGTATAATTAGTCTACTTGCATAATAAAAAAAATAGGTGAGACTAAAAAGTCAAAAATAAATTAAGTGTAAAAAACCTTTTAAACCCAAGCTTTTATTTATGAATGAACTAAAAAGATAAAAATAATTACAGGAGTAGTTATAGAATTTGTAGAACTTGTATGGCGTGGTCGAACAGTCGTAATAAACTTTACTATAAATTCATATTTTTGTGTCAATTTATATTTACTATATAAAAACTTGGTACGAATAGTTAAGAGTCTTGCACAAGATATGTGCTTACTACGCTTATGCAAATGAGGTATACGTTCTACTATATTGTGATTAGTAGAGAGTCTTAGGCAAGATATGTGCCTGCTACGCTTATCCAAATTAGGTATACCATATACGTTCTATATTGTGCTAAGCTTTTATATACTAAATATAAATTGATACAAAAATGTTAATTTATAGTAAAGTTTATTATGGCTGTTCGACCATGTCTTACACGTTCTACAAATTCTGTAGTTACTCCTATAATTATTTTTATCTTTTTAGTTAATTTGTAATACCCTAGTATCTAGATGTAATATAATATGTTTCAAGGTTTCAACTATGTAATTAGGTTAAGTACATTTATAGTATATGTAATATATATATATATATATAACATATGGTAATTAAATAATTACAACAAATAAGGACAGAACCTCCATCAAAACTTGGTCAGAGTATCGCACAGTATCCGTATTTGTCAGTGTAGTATACTACTGCATTTGAATATTGTTCATTTTAAACTTGAGTACATGAGGAAGAGAAGACATGTGACAGAACACTCATCTGGATTCTGACAAATATTGTGTGCGGTTCATGCTTCCCAGTAAGGGCATGAATCAAAGGGTGAACTGTGATTGGTGTAAGAGTCATACAGTTGCAGTGTTAGATTGGATAGGGTGTTTTCAGTGCTTTCCAGTATTTTTCTAAGAAAGCATTCCTATGCCAGTGAAATGTGTGCGTAAATTATAATTGTTGCGTGTGCAGTCAATAAAACCCAGTGAAGCTACTAGCAAGTGTGTTTTTTTTTCCTCATGTCGGATACTCCACCGGCCTATGTTCTTGCACTGAGAAAACGTTGATGCCTAATATACTCAAATTGGAAGAATAAAGGTGTACTGGACCAGTATCCCTCTAGACATCTAGAGACTAGGGAAATTGAGTCTCCTTACCAAGGAATTTAAGGGGGCAGTTTGGGCCAACGCAGTCCCTGGTGATTGGACATTTAGGAATAGCTGCGAGTACACAGTTATGCACTGTCAGTGATGTTACTTTAAGTTCAGAGGATAAAAATAAAAGAAAAATAGAAAATTATGATTTAGTGAGATTCAGTGAATGTCCTGGATGCTCAAGCACTGTTGTAAAGATGATTTAAAATTATGTAGCAGCGCGGGAGAGAACAGGTTCTGGCATTAAGGAAGGAATCTACTCTTCCTGGGGCCGGTGTCTTGGGGTAAACCCCTGCCGGAGTCCTATCGCTCTATTGATGCAGGAGGAAAAGGGCCTCCTCTGATTTCCCATGGTAAGAAGTTGAGCGAGTGGTGTCACCAGGTACAGACCTCAATTTCTCCTTTGGGTTCTCAGCGTTCCCCACGTAAGGACCCTATGACTCTCAGTAAGTGGTGTGATGAGCTTGTAGTCTGTCATAATGTCTTCAACGTGCTTGTTATCTCCAAGCCTAAGGAGCCTCAGAGAAAGGTTTTCTCTCCCTTTGCCACAGTGGTGCTAGAAGAGCGGCATTACTAGCTAGTAGCTAGACACCAAACATTGACATGAGGTAGGAGCGCCCTTCAGTGGGGTCTTTGGTTTAAACTCTATTGCCGCCATTGCACGTGCACCGAGAAGCATATAAGATGATGTGCCCACAGAAGGCAAAGTAGTTGAGGGAGGTGAAAGCGAAAGAGAATGAGAATGATTGTACCAAAAAGATGTTAACTGCTAGATATATGTTTTATTCCATTAGTAGGAATTTACAAGACTTATATCTCTGACCTGTGCCTGCTAACATCTGATGGACAAGGGACCATGTTGGCTAAGCTGTTTGCTGCAGGGCGGCCGAGATATTGATCAAAGTGATCCTCCTCCGGCCAGAAAGTGATCCTCCTCCTAATTTATTTAGTTATCATGAACTGTGTCCTGCACCATCCACCATGCTAGAGGAGTACACCAAGACCGAAACTAGTAGAGAGACCAGTCTACCTCTCTCTCCCATGAGGCTTGAGCACTACATCAAGCTTAGGAAGCTTAGGTGGTACTACGAGGGGCTGCTCCCTTCGCTTATCTCGCCCATTAAAACACCGGAAAACGATCATTGTCCCCACCCCTTACATTAGCACGTGAGGCAATTGATCAGAGAGCTATTCTAGCACCAGCTCATCACCCTTCGCTTCATCTTCTGGATGTGGTAACCCAGAATCTGATTTTTTCCTAGTGCACTTAAAAACTCGCAGGCAGATAACGTCCGACATTTATTAGATAACCATGGCTATTCTCTGGTTCTTGTACCACTCTCATCCACAGGGAACGGTTATACTAATAACCCAATCAGGCCTCCTTGTGTCAGATACACCTAAACCACCCGTTCTAGGTGCAGATGTAACTACAGCTGTCGATTGTTACTCTAATTAATTTTTTTTAATTGTTCAGTTTTAATCTTTCAGTATTTTGTAAAATGTGACACGTGCCGCTTAAACTAACGGTCCTACAAGTAACTCTTGGAATGCGCTAGGTCAGCACTGCATAAACTGGGAAACTTAGTTTATCTTCTTACCGGTTACCAGCGTTGGCCATGTGGGCTGTCTATTGGGTACAAAGTGTGGTACAATTGGTTGAGCAATATGCCTGACAGTTACACTGGTCCTCTGGAGCAACGTCGTCTTACCAGATCTCGGTGGACTTGGCTTTGACTAGGTGGTAGCGGTGCTGCAGGATGGTTGTGTGGACTCTGTGGTCTTCGTGGCCATGGCGGGGGTGGAGCTGCTGTAGTGCTTTGCCAGGATTGGCACGTCCGAGACTGGTGTCGCTCCTGGTGACCAGGGCCTGGACTACCGGATGATCTTCGTATCCTGTCCTAGTCGGAGAGGAGTAAAACACAAAACTCCTGACGGGAGAAGCTGGTCTCCTCGCTTGTCAAACGGCTTGGGTCTGACCCCGTGGGGTCTCTATTCTCGGAACGACGAGGTTAGCTGCACACATCTGCTTAGTAGTACTGAACTCTTGTCTTCTTCTCTGCTCTCTGAGCCCCGTGCCTGACGTGGAATGGCATAGAAATACAACACACTTGATTTCCTTGAAACTGCAAGCAATAGACGAAATCCTGACTAGGCTGTATGCCGACAATGGCTGACGGTGCGTTCCCTGGCTCCAAACAGTGCAAGGACCTGGAGGTGTGGGTCGTAGATCACTTTCCTGCCACTGCCGGGTGTGGTCCACAAAGGTAGAGCTTCCGATCGCAAGCAAATAACCCTGCCATCACCTTAACTAGGTGCTCCAGTCAGCGATACAACTTGAGGTGGCTGTCCCACCTCGGTGTGGTGTGTATCTAGTGGTTGAGACACTACTGTTCTATACACCGGGGGGGTACAGAATGGGTGGCCGTCGAAAGATGTGTATGTGACGATGGGCTGGCCCCTGAAGGTCTGACGTCCTTCTCTAGATTCGTAGTAAATGACTCGGTCCCTTGTTTGCCCTTTTAGGTTGAATACTTTGTGACAGATAGGTTCTACTTCTAGGACAAAGAACTCTCGAATTCGTTAAAGAATTATTATTTATTGATTCAATAAGTATTAGGCGACTATACATAACCAAGCAGGTTTGTACAGCGGAAGTAATAGCTACGTAAATAGTGGGTGGAGGTGATCCGCTCCTAAGACTACGTAAGATGCAAGTGAAAAATAATCTAGAACTTTACGCAACTAAGCCTATGGGGGGTTGCCTAGAACAGTCCTTAACTTTATGGGGAACCACTACCAGCAAGTAGTGGTGGCTGAAGACCCAGGAGGATCGACAACGGAAATGTTGAGTCGCTGTTTGATGTCTTCAGCAGACAAAGGCTTCTGGTGATAATGATTTACCAGAAGGTGGTGGCGGGAGCCACTGGCACTTGGTGGAAAACTGGAAGCTCTTGGAGTGGACCATGAGGGTCTAGATCAGTAGAGCCCCAGCACAAGAAATGTTGATGCAATCTACTGGAGACGATAACTCCCAACCTTGGCCACGCATTGCCGTATATGCGGTTCGCTCACAAGTGCGTACCGGGCCGGGGTGGGAGGCGACATGCCCCTGTGACGTTTGCCTGGAGTGAGCGGGGTGGGAGAACTAACCTCGTGTATTTGTTATATGGCCTCAGGCGCTCGGCGGCGCTTGGCCATCTTCGCCGGTGTGGTGACACTGTCTGCCGGGTGCGTTGGGGAGGCTGACTTGTCACGCGGCTGCTGTGAATTCCTGGCGTTTTACGTGCAGAAATAGTCAGTTTGAGTTGAAACTACTCTCTGTGCACTAATATAACTCCGTTCTTGGTTTGGCTCTTGTTCGTGTTTTAATACTCCTTAGTAGAGAGAGAGAGAGAGAGAAGAGTGGGTCAGGAAATGTCCAGGAACCAAGTATCTTCTATCTTCCTTCCCAGGAACACATTTTGCTAGACGCCTTGGCTTTGTTTCCTTAAATTGTTGAAGCACATGTGGATGAGTCGTATTTGGTATATTGATATAAGCGGCACGCATCAAACTTTTAATTTTTCACTTATTTTGTTTATGAAAACATGACTTATAGTTAATAATGTGATGTTTAGTTGCATTTTATGGCTTGGGTAATGTGGTGATGTTATAATCAGCAGATTTGTAAGGTTTATTGGTGTGTTGCAGCAAAACTCGGAAGGGACCATCACCTTCAAGCTGGTGCCTGCAGATGGCAAGGCTGGTGGTCGGGAGAGCAAAGTAAGGGTGCGTGCGCACTTTGACTATATTTCCAGTACCGACCCGTACATCCCATGCAAGGAGGCAGGGCTTGACTTTAACCGTGGGGACATCCTGCACATAGTCAGCCAGGATGATGCGTACTGGTGAGTGCCTAACCACAAACCTTCCTATGGCAGCTAGCAGTGTGGGTGGGATTTAATGTTGTGACAAGAAGTTAAAACTCCCATTCTAAAATATAAACTATGTGATCAAAAGTATCCGGACACCCACAAAATGTGTGTTTATCATAGTGTACGACATAGTACTGCCATCTACCACGTGGAACACATGGTCAGTGATCGTAGTAATGAGCACACAGCGAGAGACAGCAGAATGGGACTTTCAACTTGTTCAGGTGTAAGAAGTTGTGCGAGATTTTCACCCTCAGAATATCCCTAGGTCCTCTGTATCAGATGTTATGTTGAAATAGAAATATGATGGGATGTGTACTACACAAAAGCGTGCAAGCTGACCTCCAATGTTGTCCGCCAGATCCAGTCAAGTGTTAGAGGGTGGTACAACCTAAATGTCAATCATCCATCGCGACCATCATGCAGGAACCAACTTTCATTAGAATCTACTGTAACCACCATGACTGTTCAGCACGAGGTATGGAAACTTAGTTTCCACAGCCGAGCAGCTGCCCATATGGCACGCGTAACACAGGCAAATGCCAAACACTGCCTCACATGGTGTGAGGAGCATCGGAACTGGGCAATCGAACAGTCAGTGTAAAACCATTGTGTGGAGTGATGAGTAATGGAATGCACTGTGGCTATCCGATGGTAGGGTGTGGGTGTGACGAATGCCTGGGGAACGACGTCTACCAGCCTGTATACTGCAGACTGTGAAATTTGGGGGTAGTGGGGTTACAGTGTGGTCATTTCTCCTGTAGGGGGTTTGGCCCCCTTGTTGCTTTACATGGCACTGCCAAGGCACAAGCTTATGTTGACATAACCACTTTGAGTCTTGACTTGAATCTGTCAGAACATCTCTGGGCTGTTTTGGAATGCCAACTTCGCGCGAGACCACTCCAACCCACATTGATATTTCTTCTCAATTTGGTGCTCAGTAAGAAATGAACTGCCTCTGTGAGGAATGGGCTGTCATTTACCAGGAAATCTTCTACCACCTAATTGAAAGTATGCCTGCAAAAGTGCAGGCTGTCATTAGTGTTAAGGGTGGGCCAACACTTTGTTGACTTCCAGTGTTCGCAATAGAGGGTTGCCCGAACTGGCACTTCAATTCCAGGTGGGTGTCTGGATGCTTTTGATCATGTATTGTAAATAAGGGATTATTTTTTTTCGCTGTGTGTGTCATGTAGGAGGTCAGTTTAGTTGTGTGATTTGGTTTGGTCAGTAATTTCCATCAGTTTCAAAATGCTTGATTGTATCATATAGATTAGAATCTACATAATTTAGTCTGGCAGCTGTGCTAAAATATTGATACCACATGTAAAAAGTTTAAATAAATATTAAATATGCTCTTTTAAATTATTTTGTGTTTTTTTTTTTCCCCCTAAAAATTCCATGTTGGGGATATTAATACCAACAGTTTTTTTCCTGTTGTATTCTTTCTGCCATGAATTAGGATTTCATCTCTTGCAAATTATCCCTGCTATGAAAAAGGTGTAATGCATATGGCATTGGAGAACTGGCCATTTACAGTAATAATTTCAGTGTTTTGTAAATGTTTTTAGAGGTTTACATTTATGCATACTAGCAAGTGGATTACTTTTGAAGGGCCATGTTGGTTGCATAACTAGCACAGCGGTCCCCCTATACAAAAGTCCAGGTTTGATTCCCATTGGGTCTTTGCTAATTTTTGTGTTTGAAAAATGTGACAAACATTGCCATTGCCGAGCTGGTTTTCCTCAGAGTGCTCCTGTTTTCCTGTCCTTGCATTTTGTTACTGCTCCATCTTCATTACACTCACCCACATGTGCTATAAAGACAGTGTCACCAAGGCTTCTGCCTGCCTGCAGTTATTTTAAGTGTTCAAGGCCTTGAAACATGTGCTCTAAGGTCATCTTCTGTTCAATTGTAACTGGCCTCATTGACTTCTGTGCACAAGGCACTGAACTGACATGTATTCCCTCATTTGGTGACTTACCTGAACAATACTTTATGCGGCGACCATTTATTTATATGGCCGCTAATAAAGATAAAAATATAATGTTGATGTACCACTGAGATTGCCTCATAAAACCTTGCAGGCCTACCAGATGTCAGTGCATCCGGCAAGGGAATGCTGCCCCATAGCAACAGTTGATACTTCACACTCAAACCTACTTCTCTGAGCGCATGAGGGCCAGCAGACACACCAACCACTGCCATCCCCGTTTTCATGTGTAGCCTGGCCATATCGTTGAGGCAAAGTGGTGGTGGCCAAGTAAGTCGAGACCCCGCACATCTGTGCCATCGCAGCACCTGTATATAGCGTTTCTAGCCGAAAAATGCCAGTTGATCTGCAGCGACCTTCATCTCCAGAGCGCCTTTTCTCTTGATAAACCTGGACACACTCGTGTAGAGAAATCAGTAGCCGTTCTCCAGCTATTGGATGGAACTATAAGGCTCAGGATCCACGTGTTGACAATCAGTAGCTCTTAGCTTTTTCTTTCAAGGGTCAAGTATATCAACAGGTCTCCCCTCCGACTACGCCGTACTCTGGGCAGCAGAATAGGAAGTCAGCTGAAATACCTGATTCCGTGTTGAAAAAGGAGTACCTATAGCTTTGGGTTCCCTCGAGCTAGGCCAGTGTAATGCACCGTATTACCTTGAGGGACCTCTGCTGGCCTCTTAAAGTGTGTGTATTTGCTGTATGGCATATGTTCGTGTAGCTGGCTCTATGTTAGGGTAACACAAATGCAACTTCTCATTATAGCAAATTTCTTTAAGTGACTCAAGGGTGTTTATTAAAGCAATAAAAGTAAACATTAACAGTAATGGTAAAAATACACTTTATTAATTCATATTTAAAAAATAAAATACAGTAGTCATATGTGGAGCTGCACTCTCCTACTTGAAAGCGAATAAAAAAAGTATAAAATATTTAAATTGATTAATTGCGAAGCTCTTACTTAATGCTAGGTGAAGGCAACCTGTATAAAATACGTGAAGTGTGGTATGAGATTGATCATAAGATTAATTTAAGAATTAATAGCCAAATATAACTTCCTAATTTAATCAGAGAGGGTAGTCTCGTGAAGCGACCTAAATGTGTAAGTCACAAGAGGGAGTTTTTCATCGAACTGGTGAAGATGTGGCCAAGCTAGGGCCTTAAGGGAAGTCCAGAAGGGACAACATCGCAGTGACCTACAATACCTGGATGGTAAGGGGAAAGGTGTTGAGGGAGTGGTTGAGAGACGACATTGGCTGGAGCTCTTGGTAACCATTGACGATTCGGGAGCTTGTGGTGGAGGTCGAAGAAGTGGAAGACCTCTGGATGGTGGTGCCCCTTCGGTTGCTGGAGGTGGTCAAAGAGTTTGAATGCCTTCCTCTGGAGCTGGTAGACGTCGTTGACGACCACTGGGTTTTCTGCGGTCATCGGCGCTGGTAAAGTACTCTTCCCTATGCTACCACCATCTGCCTTCACAGCCATAATGTGCCGCAATCACTCCTGAGGTCTGCTCTGGTATTCCTTTTTTATACTGAATTTCCCAGTCCAGCGGCACTCTGAGGGGTGCAGGGGAATTAAACCCGCCTCTCAGTGGTGAAGTTTGTGGCGTCACACATGGTTTCCTGGATCCTTATCTGGCATGGTGCGAGGCAATGATATATCTTACCCTCATGCGCTCAGAGAGGCCATGACTTTCTGCTGGGTGGCTTGCTCCCTACAGCGGTGCAAAATTTGAATTGTGCTATGTTTCTCTAGCGGGAGCGGCAAAGTAAAAATGGTTACTTCTTAGGGGAGGGGCGTTTGTGAGACAGCTTCATGAAGAGATTAGGTGAACGGTAAAAGCAAAGACCATGTGGTTAATGGTTACGTTGACGTGTGCCTTACCTCGTTGGGTAAGTGGTTAGGTCTCTGACTTCTCTCTCGGAATATTAAGTGGGCCTACCGCAGCGTAAGTGGCTAGCGTTATTGGCCTGATGGGTCATGGAGGGTCTGTATTCCGTGGGTGGCCGCTTAATGGCAAGATACCATCAGAAACGAGGGGAGTCAAACCCCAGAGTGAGGCGGAAAGAGATAGTCTCGACCAGGGAGTTCTACCTTCCTCACTACTAAGGCTGTCAATAATCGAGACACCAGCTGTTCCGGGGAATGTTAAGTGGTGATGCGGTTAAGTGATCGTGGGGTGGAGGAGGATGACTTGATTGGGGGAATCGGTGTTATACAAACGGGACGAGTGGCAATACGTGCTGGGACCTAATTTGAAGTGGGTGGTGCCGCACGTAGCTTGGGGACTACCTTAGGCGGGTGTCGAACCCATACCTTTTTCCCTAATACCAGTTTAATGACGCAGAAGTTGGGTAGCTACACTTGTGATGTGTGTGTAACCCAAATGAGCTTCCCAGATGAGAGTTTTATTATGCTCGAAGTGGCGGGTGCCTTGCTGGTTACGGTGTCACTAGGAGTAGCACTGTCTATATGTAGTGACCGTTCTAACTGGGCAAGTTGTTCTCCCTCAGGGTCGTACCCGGGCTAACAGGTGCCTAAATACTTGTACAAAGGGGTTTCATGGGCTAGGGGGATGATCAGAGAGATCGGCAGTGGGATGGCTTCGGTAATCTTTGAGACGGGTTTGACCTGCGTGTCCCCTTAACGGGTATCAGCTATTAAAGCCCTCTCTAGAGCACAGTGTTTCTTGCGCTGTTGTCTGTAAACTTCCCTTCCTGCTATACATCTGGTTCAGTCCCATGATCCCTTCATCAACATGCAGTCCTGGGGGTGTGTCTTATTCGTTCACACCCAAGACCTGATGTGTAGACAAGCGGTTAGGTATTGGGACGTCATTGGAGTTGAGTGCGGATCCACCGGAAACCCAGGTGCTTCAGAGTGTCCTTGTGGACTAAAGACCTCTGCTAGCTCTGGCTCTGTAGAGTTTGGCAAATCACACAGCTCCTCTCCAGTGGAAGTGAATTACCTTGCACAAATTACTAGACACTGATAGCTAGAATTCTAATGAAAATGGGCACTACTATAAAATGACGGTAAATGGAAAATAAGTTTCATGTAAATTTTATTTCTTGAAAATAAGGAAAAGGAAAAGCCCTTGCTAAAATAAAAAACATTATAATAGCTAACTGGTGAGTCGTATAAGCAATTAACGTATTCAAATCAGGCTGGGAAAATAATTAAAAGCTGCAAATATCTAACCTGTCAAAATTTACTGTTATTATACGCTATCCACAGCGTAATCAAAGCTACCGGAAGTTATTCAAGAGGTACACTAGGATGCGGCGGCCTGTTACTGCGGAGTCATGGAAGTTGACTAGGTTAAAGGGTAACAGGGTGCGTGGAGTAGGATTACCTTGGACGTGGAGTGCTGCCCTTACGGTCAGTGACTGTGCCGTTTGCAAGCTGTTGGGATGCTGCAGTCTTCACAGTCTGCGGAGTTGAGTAAGGCCATCTTGCAGGCTTCCTGGTGATACGCCAGACTGCATGCTGTGCAGAGGAGAGTCCTCGCAGACGCGAGGACTCCGAACTTATTCGGATGGCGAGCCTGGCCTATTTGCTGGACCTCTATTTATACTGAAAATCTTCTGTTCAGCAGTTCTTCGGGGTGTGGGAGATAGTGTAGTCTTCCAGCGCAGGGGTATGTTTATCAGGGCGCTGGAGTGCCACTCATTTCTTATCTCCCAGTTTGGAAGCGACAACAAATTAAAACATCTCGTCCTGAGGCTGAAGGGTTGTGACATCACAAGGCCACATGGGTACTGCCATCTCTGGGGCTGATAGGAACTTCTTCCGTGGCTAAGCGAAGGGTAGTGCAATCTCAACAATATTTATTTTATTTACGGGGGTGACTCATGCATGCAGGATTCCGGGTGGGTAATGCATATTGTAATTACGTAGGTTAATTACAATTACGTATTCTGCTGTCCAGGCTTGTGGAATCTCCTTGCTCGATACATTTATTTATTTTGCCACTGTTACGACTTCCCTCTGAGCTCGGGTCGCTCGTAGATGGGGTGAAGTCACCCGTAGAGTGTGCATTTGCACAGCGCAGCATATTGGCATGCGTCAACGTTGAGGCTCTGTCAATTTTAATTTGGATCACTTGTCCCGCCTCCATTACTGTTTTTACTTGGAGGTGACTTGCCCATCGGGTGATCCTGTCTCAAGATGGGGCAAAGTCTTTCATGTAGAGTGCGTTTTTATGTGCTGGATGCATCATGTGTCAACTGGAATGAGAGTTCCAGAGCGTAAGATTAGATGGTCTTTCCCGTTGAACATTGTCTTTCCCTTTGAACCCATTGTCTTTCCTTTTTACCATATTGTCTCTCCCTATGTCTGAAAATATATGCTTCACTAATGTGCCGCTTCTCTCTATGAAGTTGTACATTGGAGACTTGAGGGAAAAAATTTTTAAACTAGTGTACAGATTGCTGACTTGTTATTTTGTCAGGTAGGTCTCAAAAGTTGTAAGCAGGTAATGACGGTAGTGGGGATTTAGGTGGCAGGCACGGCGGGAAGGAGACCGCAACATGCGGGCCGGATTGATACCAAGCCGTGCACTGCAGGAGCGACGGATACTCCACGAGCGTACTCAGCAGGAGAAGACAGAGGAAGGTGAGCTGTCATTCCTAGAAACAAGTAACAATAGATTTAATACGTGAAAGACTAATATACCAGTTTTTATTTCTGAAAAGTAATATTATTAGTAGATGAGTTTTCTTTTATACATATTAAATGAGTTATGAGATGGCATACAAATTAATGACATCTTTAATTCTGTAATAATGATTGTAGAAATTCACAAATGAAATGAGTGGGAAACATCAGGGTATTTTCTAAGAGGCCAGGGAAAATTTTCATGTGTACTGTACATTGAAAGTTAATAAAGTTGCATCAGTAATGGCTTCCAGTAACCAGGGGCATATTCAGAATATGTTACTGTTCATGTCAGTCAAAAATATTTTTATACTACCTAATTAATATGAAGTAACACTATGCCAACATTCGCTGGTAACTTTGGTTTGTTGAATGTGTACTATACATATTGCTAGTGCACACCAACTGCCATTTGCTATTATGATTATCTCACCCGTACACACTAACTGTTGTTTGATAGTATTATTATCTCACTCTTACATGCTAACTAACGATGGCTAATACGAAAATATTGGTCCTTGTTGATAGTTTTTCACATGGTTGTCAATGCATGTATAGAATTGCAGCGTTCTACGATTTCAGTTATGAATGGTGAACGTTATTGTCAGAAACTAAGGGTATGGTTTTGTATTGTTATCATTTTTATACAGCACAATGCAAATCAAAATAACACATGAGGAGCATTTATTTATTTATTAACTTCAGTTTTCCGAATGCTGAAAAGTGGTGGTTATTTGGTTTTTTGTCACAATGCAAATTAAAAAAAATATGTGCTCGGTTTGTTTACATGACCAATAAGATTGTTTTATGGAGTTTGCAATGTCTTGAATCATACTTATTCACAAGGTTAAAGGTTCCAAAGCGACAGAAAGTGCACTGAAAGTAGAGTAACGCAGTGTTTGTCATAATCCTCGCACCTTTACTACATAATAGTAGTACAAAAAAATTGGGTGCGTAAATTATGCCGGGAATTACCAATACATGAGTGACTGGCTGCTGATTGCTCCCACTTTGTCAGTCAAGATAGTTACTGGGACGAAATAAAGCAATAAAAGCTAACGTTTATGTATTATTTCATACTGTTTTATTTTTATCCCGGCAGTATGTTATATTACAAAGCGTGTTTAAGCACTTGTGGGAGCAACTGCGCAATGTCACTGTTGTCAACATGGCTGCTTAGTATATGAAAAACAAAAATGTTCATTTGACATCATGCTAGAAATGTACTATGTATATTTTTAATACTAACACTTATTGAGAAAAAATAAAAAAAGTAGTACAGGTAATGCATTAAGTAGATGACAGATTACAAAGAATCCCATTAAATATTGTCAATGTAACATATTTAGAAATCCATTGTGTGTAATCAGTTTTATTCATCACTACAATTTGACGTTGAGGTGGTTTACGAGGTTATTATAAAGTAGTATAACAACCACCTTTTCCTTTACTACTGGGGTTGTTACTCTGGGTTTCTATCTCCACGAGTTAAAAATTATCAAATGGGTAAGCGTGGATTCCCTCCTATTGGTTTGAAACTCGGGTTTTCTCCCAGTGTGTGTATAGAATGATTAATTCAGTTACTTGGCTGGGTCGTGGATCTTCCCATGTTGGAAGAGTTGGGTTGGCACTGTTCAGGTGGAGAGACCTTAACTGGAGGAGGGGAATCAAACCCCTGGGTAAGATTGACCACGAATGTCTCTCTCCCAGGGTGTTTGGTTCAGCTTACTGAGAAGACAGCCAAAAGTTGTGACGCCAGTTGTCATTTGTTAAATAAGGAAAAACAACCAAAATTTGCCTATGCAAAGCCCGGCCAGAAATTGAACGTACATTTCCGAGTTTACTCTGCACCGATAAGGTACTGGTCTGGTTGGTTTTCGTGAGGGGACGAAGTCCAGTGTAACTGACTCTAACCTATGCGTAGTATTGGGTTTGGTAGGTAAGCAAAATTTTAATACCTTTCTGGCGGTTGTGTAAACTGCAAGTAACGGCGGGTTCTTGTATGGGAGTACAAGGGCGAGGCAGTGGGGTTGGTTCGGAACGAAACACTGGCGGATCTGGGGTGTCGTTATAATTCAGGTTATGTCAATGTCTATTTACGCTTAATAAGGAATACCTGTCTTGCCTCAGAGCCTCAAATAAGAGTGGAAGTTCGTCACTTGGAGTTATCACAGGGCCAAATAGTGGTTCAATAATTTTTGTAGTTTCCAATGTGTTGACGCGTGCCTGGTTAGACTCACTGGCACGTTTTTCGAGGATTTTTCAGCTAGACCAAAAGCGGGGTGGTTAACTCTGGTTAGAAGGCATGAGGCGAGGGGTTTTGGCTACCACTTACTTACACTGTCGTCTTGGTGTTGTTGATGCGGGTTTCACCCAATAGTAGCGAGCTTGGTCTACTCCGAAGCGGCAATTCCAGTTGTAGGCTTCACTGCTCCAGAAGTTCGGGTTTGTCCTGCCGTATCTTGCCTCAGTACGGACTTCAGCACTGAATTAGTGCTCGAAGCGAGAAATAACCTGAGCTTGTAGCCCCTCCCTGTGTGAAGGTGTTTCTAGTGGTTGTGGCATCGCTGTTTCTCCCCACCAGCACTAAATTAGTGCTCGGATGGCTGGAAAGAAACAGGTAGCTATCTAATGTGGATGTCAATAATCTCCTGGTTCCTGTTGGCAGTGCATGTCGTATTCTGCCTCTAACCATTAACATGGAGAAGTACCCTGTAAATTAGTAGCGGAAGAGTAGTGAACAATGAGTGTTTATTGAATACTCAATAAACACGTGATCTGTGCTACCTCCTACCAAACCGTGGAGTGCTGAAGGTATCTGCGGTTCCAGGTGTTTGTGACCTGGTTCTAGGTTAAAAGGGGAGTAACTGGTTCTAGACTAATACAAAGTTAGTTAAAGTTAAACTGAGCTAAGTAAAAGGTGTCTAGAAGAGACAAAGTGAAGTTAAATACGTATGTGCGTGTTGGCTGGTCGTCGAGAAATGGTAAGTACCTGCTGGGGGAGTACTTGAAGCTTACAAGATCTCCGGAGGTCCCAACACTGGCTCTGGGATGTTGCGAGAGAGGATGAGAAAGAATGACTGCCCGAGCCTGGACTTGTGTAGGTGAAGCTTGTAGGCTGCCGTCACTGGCTGCAGGGATGATGAGCATCCTGCCCTGGTTGACGTGGGAGTCAAAAAAACTCGGGTCAGCAGTAGTAGAATGTTTCTGCTTCGTGTCTCTTCGGCGGCCTCGGCCTTGCCCAAGATCCGGGCAGCTTGTGGGTTCTCTGTGCGGGGAAGAGGGGGCTGGGTGTCTGCCGGGTTGCGTAACCTTCAGATGAAGAGAATTCGCTCACAAAATTCTGTTGCCTGTTAGTGTAGGCAACCGAGAATACATCTGGAAAATTCTCTCTACGTGTCTCTCACGTCTGTAGCAGTGGAGGTAGGTGCTTAGCGATAAGTCGTAATCATAGTTGATTAGTAGTAGGAGCGGCATGTGTCAACGTCACGATTGGCTGGGTTGTTTACTGGATTATTTAGTGCATTTAATTCTCTTTGCAAGGCCCGACGGGCTAATCTGCGTATGTGGCTAGCTTTGCCTTTTGAATTACTGTATAAGGCATTTCAAAATAATTAAACACACCCAGGAGCATGCTCCTCTGAATACCAAGTATATACTTAAACCGTCCTGGGTCTGGTCTTTACTACAGACTGGGATTGAGGTAATGAGTAGATAGATAACCTGGAATCTCGGGTTTGTATCCAGCCGTAGGCTAATCGACCCAGTTCATTCCGTGAGTATTCCTGGTCTTGTTCAGATGGGAGGAATACTATCTCAGCCTTGCTTGGGCCGAGATTGTCTACGAATTTCTGGTTTCGAGAGAACTTAGCGGTGGGAAAGCTTTGAATTTGTGGCTTGTACGAAACAGTGAAAAAAATGCACCCCCTCAATTCATCTAGGAGATACTCAAGTCCTCCTGAGTACGGTCTTTACTTCAGACTGGGACTGAGGTAATGAGTAGTTGTGATGCTGTATAATTCAGGGTGAATCCTACTGGATGATCCGGACAATATTTGGGATATTCCCAGAATCTTCTACAGATCGAGGAATATTATCCTGACTCTGTGCAAGCTGGTGATAACCAAATATGTTTGGAACATAAAGACCTGTCAACAGGCGGTTGCTTGATTATAATGAGCCAATTGAAAATTATGTTAGTGATTTTCTGGGTTGTTTTAAAAGGGAGCAGTCCAGAAGGGACGTCGGCACAACCTGCTACCACGGATGCTAGAAGGATTGATTTGTGGGTAAAGGAGCAGGTGGGGATGTCTAGATACCTCTGGCTGATGATGACAGCATCCGCAGCATCGTAAGAGACTGTTGCGTTACTTCTGCTTGAGACTTTCATTGAGCACTTATTCAGACGCGTATGGTCCAAAAGTCTTTGCAGACTGTGAGGTCAGGGTGACCGCCACTTCCCTTGCTGGTGCCCTCAGCCTTGTACATGTTGGAGGGCCGATGAACTGTCTTGAGCTGTGGTTTGACACCTCCTTATGTGTGGAAAATGTTTGCTTGTGGGCTGTCAGATGGGTACAGAAATGGCTAGCCTTGCCTCACAGGGATGGTTTTAAGTATGGTTGTGGTCCACGTCACCATTTATTATCTTCTCAATGGGAGGCTGTTGACTTATCTATTGCCTCTCCACGAGGCTCTGGTGACAATGACGACCTTGTGTGTTGTGTGCTGCCTTCCTGCAGCATCCCTTCGAACTAGGTTCTTTGGGTCCAGCGTGTCGGTGACTCATTGAACGGTCCAAATTCTCAGGCAGGAACGGGGCGACCGCATGGCGGCTTTTGGCTGGGCAGAACAATTAAAAATAGTTACCATGTTTCTGTAATTGCTCACTAAGCTGGGAGCAACCCTGTAGGCACGGGATTGATTGTCTGCTAGCGTGTGACATGCCCATATGAGTTTATTTGCTCGATGATGGGACAAAGTCGACAAGTAGTGTGTGCATGCCCAATGCGCAGGAAGGCACCATGCGACACACTATTACTGTCGTTGCTGCTTTAATGGCTACCGTGGCTTCCCGAACTCTCATTTTTATCCTCAAAAAGCTTTCCTAGACTAGTTGTTTTGTAACTCTTGTTTTTTCTTACATTAGTGTAGCACATTAAACTTTGACACAGTAATTTTTCGTCCTGCTTTTCTACAAGAGATTTGTGTGTTTCTTTATGTAATACAGTACCTTTCAGGTCAAATGCAGCCGTTTTAATGCTGTATTTACCCATTATGCACTCATTTAAAAAGATTGGGGCAGTAAGTGTAATTAATATAGAGAGTTGTTCTATACATTGTTTCCTATTCACACTGTATCCTATTCACGCCCCTTCTCGATCTTGATTGGTTGTTTGTTACTCATACAGAACTTCATTCTTGGAAACAATGAGGGGTGGTGAAAAGTATTGATCATAGGGGCGGCAGAAAGAAATGGACTTTACAGTCAGTAGTCAGTGGTCTATTCTTCTGCAGACAATAGTTTTCAGCGTTGGACATTACATCTCCAACAAGTGTAAATAAAGAACTGGACTGTGGCTGTTTTGAGCAATTAAAGTTTCTGCAATTATATATCGAAGCCCCATCATTCGAGTCGTTCAAGCAGTTGTAATGTATGTGTATTTACAGTCTTAGTTACATGTGTTTACTTATTAGAAACAACATATAAAAAATATTTTCCGAATTGTTTACTGCTTTTTAAATAAGTTCTACAAGAACAATGTTCATGTGGAAAGTGCCGTCAGATGTGCTGGATTGTTGTTAATGGTCAACTGGTCAGCTTCTGTTCATTTAACATAATTCAAAAATATAGGGTCCCAACCATGTGAACATACGATAACACTGCAGGAAATGATGCTGCTTAGTAAATTTGTATTATAATGATAATGTGATAATTTATCTTGCCATCGTTATTTGTTATGGTGCTGTTTTACTGTATAAATACATACAGTTGATTCCAATCCCAAGGTAAGGGGCAATTGTAAAATAGTTCTGAGTGTCGCTAAAACTCAACATTATTCTCATCAAGCATGATGAAATATCAGCCAATGCTGGAAATTTGGCCTATGTGGTGATGTGTATGTAAATAATTACTTTACAGTGGTTCATTTTACCAAGACATAAAAAAATTTTAAAAATATTATATGCCTATGTTTTGTCATAAGGCATTTGCTTTGGATATATATATATATATATCCTTATGTTGTCTCGGCTAAAAAGTTATTAGTTGGTCCTGTAAAAAACGTCTTAAGAGAGTTTTACTGTACATATTTGTGTGTTGTGGAGATCGAATATTGCAAATCATCTGTATTGTAGCCAGATGTTGCAGGCTGGTTAATATTTCGGAAATGTGATCCCAACTTCATATTTCCAAATTTAGCTGAGAAACTCTTTGATTATTAGAAAAAATTTCATAGTGGTTGACTTGTGTGAGGTAATTTAACCATGTTAATAATATTCTGCTAATAGATTATTTATTTTGGAAAATGAGTATGGATTCCTGTTTTTTCCTAGGAAGAATGTATTTTATCTTAAATAATTTGTAAGGTTTTGAGTATGATGAGTATACCAAAACGAAAACAGAAAATGACAACATTCATTTTCTTTCGGTAAGAAATTTGGTTGCCAAATTTGTTACAAATAAAAAATCGTATAATTTTATGAATATTCAGGTATTTAATTAATTTTCGTGTAGTGCACCAATAAAGGAATTTTTTTGTTCATAAATCATCTTGTTTGTTTTTATTATTTTATAACTGAAATAGCTACATTAAACATAAATTTAAATGTAAGCAATAGCCTTTCTGGTAAATACTGCATATCCTTCGTTTTTTTGTACAGCAAAATTGTTATAATAAATAACTTAAGTAAAATAATTTGCTTTGGGTGTTTGGATGGAATTTTTGGGGTGATTATATATAAATACAAAGTACAGTGGAACCTTACTAAAACAACCCGTCACAGTTTCCAGAAATAAGTTTGTTATGATAGGTCAGTCACTGTAGATAGTTTTGGGAATATCTGACAGATTTTGGCCCACCTCCAACCCCTATACATAAAAATTTTTAATTTCTTTCATGAAGAAAGTATTCAATCTTCTGTAGCGTGAAAATTGACATTTTTTTTTTTAAATTTAATTTTAATTAATTTTAATAGTTGTTTTCTGAAGAAAATGTTTCCCGAGAGACTTATACTTAGTCTCCTCTTTATCTCCCAAAATGTTAAAAACATGAACAGCATGAGTGTTTACCGAGCATCATAAGTCTATGTTCAATCATCTCTGGTGTAACACAACATGATTTTTGCATGGAAGCTTAACTTACTTCAGTAGTCGGATAGTCGGATGGCTCTTGAATAGAATAGGGTACCTGCACCTTTTTTTGCCAATCAATTAAAAACCTTATCATTGGATAAGGCATATGTTTTTTGGAATGAAAATTCTGTGTTTGGTGCCCTCATGCAAAAAAAAAAAAAAACACAATATTCTAACAGAATATTAATGTAGGTGTAAGTATGTCTTCCAAATAAAATTATAGCAGAGAAGAGTATCTGCAACCTCCTTTGTACCATTTGATAACAAAAATTTTAACATTTGAGACAGGCTATGTTTCTCTGCGCAGAAATTCAGTGTCTGGTGCAAAAAAATTCTACAATATTTCAACATAATATTAATATATAGTAATAAACATACATCTTCGAATAAATTGATATCACAGGAGTGTATCTGCAACTTTCCATATTGCCAAACAGTCACAAACACTGTAATGTTGGATGCTGCGTACTTTGTTGCACTATATTTACAAACAAAGCTGAAGCTTTATTGTTTATACCGCTCGCACACATCTTTCCGAAACCCAGGTTACAAAAACTCTGGTTTCAACTTACGGTATAAAGGTATTGAAGGTTATTTCTATTAACCCCAACAACCCATTAAAAAGGTGAGAGGGAGGGAGGTGGAGAAGACTGGAAGGAAGGAGGCGAGAATATATCTGGCTCTCAGTGTGCTGAGCTGGAGGAGATGTGGATATCACAATGGGAAGAAGACTTGCCCAGGTTTCACAGCCCAGAGTTGTATTTGAGAGTCAATTTGTAGGCTTCCGCAATGCTGATAACGTGGCGTCCAAAAAAACTAAGTGAAATTAGTCATCAACAAATGGTAATCAAAACCCAAGAGAAATCTTAAGTCTCAACAAGCAAGAACATAATGGCAAGCCAAATACAGCAGGTAGTTTAGTTGCATGGCATTTGGGAACATTTGGGATTGGAGGGGGAGGTGGTGGGTTTTTTAGTTGTGGTGGGTGGGAGGGGAGAGTTAATAGTGGGGGGGCTTATCTATTTTTAGATTTGGCCTGGCCTGGGTCTGTACAGGGCTTACCAAGAGAAAGGCAATGTGTAGCAACCAAAAACAATACAATAAGTTCATTTCGTTGCTAAATTCTCACAAATATTGTATCTACTTTATCACCCAAATGTTTTACTGTTCCTTAAAAATGAAAGAGGGTCACATATAAATGGAGTGTCCATAATAGAGAGTGTACTTACTGTGCGTTTTATTTTGTTTTCTAGAAGTGTTGTTGCACTACTTATAAAAATGGATTTGTGTAAAGATTGTATATGGTTAATAATTGGTTTGTACATATTAGCACTTATTTTTTTGTGAGTGAACACTTCAACATCTATATTCTTAAAAGTGCATACTAGATTGTCTATCTATTTGCAGTATTTAACATAAAATGAGAACCATATACAGGGATTCAAAGTCATGAATATCGTTTATTCAGAGAATGACCCAACACAGGAAGTGTACTTGTTGGTTTACAGTGTACGACAGTACATGTAAAGGTTATCACGTGGGATATAGATGCGGAATGCCGCAGAAAAAACAAATGTGCTGAAATCATGTTTATTGATATATTTCCATACAAACTATATACTATGGAACGGGTACGTATTGCAATGTGGAGCTGTTAACATCTTCAAGCAGTCTCAGAGGTTGTCACATTCTTGCAGCGATGAGCAGATGGAAATAATTGACTGCATGATCCATCATGTGTGCTACTTCTGTTGGAATCTGTGACAATGTCTGCCTCATTGCTGGCAATGAACGTGGACAACCTCGAGACTACTTTGAGGGCGTTAACAGCTCGTACATGTACAATGGTACCATTCACATGAGAGTATACAGTTGCACAAGAGTAGTAGGTTTGGCGATTCTGGCTTCCATCTTGGAACTGCCCCTTTTTTCCCTAAAAATTTCACTTTCCCTCCCTAAAAATGTCTGTTTTTCCCCTCAAAATGTAGAGCCTCCCAGAGTAAGAGAGGTGGACTCGTGAATCCGAGCCAAGTAAAGCAGACCGGGGAGGACCAGCGGGCATGGCTGTGTAGGCCATTTTGGTTTTATAGGCATAGGGTATGCTAAATTGATACAAGGGATCCAGGATTGGAGTCAGACCTAACCATCAGCCATCTTGGTTCTGTCAGCCATTTTGTCCACCATATTGTGTGCAGGTGACCTTGACCCTGCGATCTTGAGTGACCTTAAACCCAAAGATCTTTTTAAAAAATTCCCAAATATTTATGAAAAATCATTTCACAAAATTATAACATTATGGTTTTTAATGTTTGGACTAGTCTTGGACTAGAGGTGACTAGAGACTGGAGCCGACCAACTACCATGTGATCGTGTCATCCAATCGCCATTTTGGATGACCTTGAAAACGAAAAGTCTAGAAAAATTTTAAAAATTTAATAAATTCATAAAAGTCAGCAATCATATTACATTACCGGCTACTACCATGGATTCAGGTGACCAATGTTCTTGACTATAACTATGACTTTGGATGATCTTGAAAACAAAAGCTTTGAAAAAATGGTAAAAATTGAATAAATTCTTAAAAAGTCAGCTATTATATTATGGTACTGACTACTACCAATGTCTTGGATCCAGGTGACCTTGGCTTTTGACCTTAACCAGGTGACCTTTGACCTTGAACCCAAAAAAAAATCTAAAAACTTTTATAAAATCAAAAATTCCAAAAACATTAAATCATTAAAAAAATTAATGAAAGACTTATTTTTATCAATATTTCCATATATATCGCAATATTTCTATCAATCAGCACCGCAATCAGCTTCACAATCTTTCACAATCAGCTCCATAATCTTTAGCAATCTTTCCATCACTCATCAATCCATGGGTTTGCCATCTGTCTCTATCCATACATGTTAAAAAAAAAATTGTACATTACGACAGAATTAATGTTTTTGTATGCTGTCAACTATCCGTGCATTTTTATACTGATGTCTTTATTATCATTCTATATGCAAATCTTTCTGTTAATAGTCGGGTGATCATAGCACCACTATAAATGTGTGAGCGATAAAAGTATACGACACACAAAAAAATAAAGAAAACAATTATTTTGTAATAATAAAATAATATTATTTTGTAATTACAATTTTGGAAGAAAACAGTTCATCACTTCATTTGATGTAGCCTCGTTCCTCCAGTTTACTAATGATTGAAGATATGTCAACAATGTGCATGTCATACCCACATTTCTGAAGGTCAGTGCAATTTCTGAGTCTATCAAGAAGTTCATTTGTGTCTACAGTAAACATATAGTCACTATGCTTAGCGTCTTCTGCCTTCTCCATTTCGCTCATTGCAGCAAGTAAGTTGGAGGGGCGTGTCAGTACATTGAGAAAATCGCCTTCATTGTCTTAAACATTATCACTATCTTCATGTCCATTTTCGTCTATGCAGTCTTCATGATCATCTTCTATTCCTGTTTTATCCGTAATATTATATTTACTTTTCAATGCAGCAGGAGTTGTACTTTCATTATTATTTAGAGCTGAAGACCGTAAATATTGAAGTTCGTTGACCATACGTGTACGTCTTGCAAGTGTACATTCTGCGCAAACAGACTCTACTGCACTCATTCAGTCTTTAGCATTAACTGATTCGTCATAGTCGCCTGTTGAATCTGTACCCTTTGATGTAGCAAGAGGTATTACCGACAACACTTGTTGACTCCCTGTAGACCAATCCTTGCAGATATCTGTATGTTCTTTGTGTATCACTTTGCACAAACTGTGTGGGACCAATGTGGAGCTGATTGCAAAAGATTGTGGAGCTCTTGTGGTGCTGATTGATGGAAAGATTGCGATATGGATTGCAAGATTGATGGGAAAACATGCCTTTTGTTTATTTTTTCTTCCAATATTTTGGATTTTAAAAAAGTTTTTAGAATATTTTTTGGGTTCAATGGTCAAGGTCACCTGGACTCAAGATAGTGGTAGTAGTCAGTAACATAAATGCTTGCAGACTTTTATGAATTTATTCAATTTTTAAATTTTTTCAAGGTCATCCAAGGTCATAGTTATAGGATCAAGGTTACCTCGATCCAAGATGGTGGTTGAGTGACGTCATAATATGGTGGCTGGTCGGTTCCAGTCTCTCGTCGCCTCTAAGCAGAAGCATTGAAAAAAATTGTTTGTTTTTAAAATAAATTTTAAAATAATTTTTAAAATCAATTTTTGGCAATTTTTAATGATTTATGGTTATTTTTAGGAATTTTTATATATTTTTGGGACTTGTTTGGGTTCAAGCTCATTCAAAGTAATGGGGTCAAGGTCAAAGTGACCTGCTCCCAATATGGTGGATAAGATGGCTGACAGAATCAAGATGGCTAATGGTCAAGTCCGACTCCTATCCTGGATTTTTTGTATCTGTTTGGCAAATCCTATGCATATAAAACCAAGATGGCCACCATATCCATGTCCGCTGGCCCTCCCCAGTCCATTTACCCTGGCTTGGAGTCATGAGTCCACCTCTCTTGCTGTGGGAGACTGTGCTTTTTGAGGGGAAAAGAAAAATGTTTAGAGAAAACGGGAAATTTTTGAGGGAAGGGGAAACTCCAAGTTGGCGGCTGATCAGTGTCTGGCTCCTACACCCCCTGCCCTACTACTTACGAGAATATATCAATTAAATGGTGCTTTGAAGCATCCATATGTGTCGTTGTTCCTTGCTGGACATTCCTGCATCCATACCCCATGTGGTGTCACCTTTAAAACATACGTGTCATACACTTTCAACTGTACATAGTACGTATTCTGTGTTGGGTCGTTTTCGGGAGATAAACAATAGTTGCCTTGGCTTCTGAATCAGCTCTGGTATTATTACAAAAATGTGTAAATATATTTTACATATCTGGAAATAAGTATCAAAAATTGTATTTGATGTAACTGTTGTTTTTGACATTTTAAAGTGGCAATCATTTCACAGCCATCATAAGAACTGCTATCTGTAATAATTGTCTTACTTGTCCGTGGTACCTATGTGAATTCTCAACCACATATTGTACATGTGTTGGCTTAATTTTGTCGTGTTTTCTTACTAGCCTGCTTGTGTTTGTAGTAATGTGCCCAGATATTTTGTGGTGTTGGTTTTGATGCTATACTAGTAAAAAATTTTAACATTTCATATTGTATGTTGTAATGCAAAGCCAATATGCTTTATATTAATGTAGCAGTTATGTGTAGATTGAGCTATACATTTCTTTTTTTCAGTCCGGGCGCACATAAGCCTTGTCCTAGAGTTACATTAGTACTTAAAATAAATTATAATTTTTTTTATAAATTATAATTTAACTTTTAATATAAATTTGTTTGTTGCTTGAAATTATAAAGATTGTGTGCTAAAAGTAGGGATGTAACGATTCCACTGTTCCTTGATTCTCAATCTTGATGCCGATACCACTCTCAATTCCAAAACTCGCGATTCCTTTAGTTACAGACACTTACTATACTTTACAGAACTAATTAATATATAGGAGGGTGTGAAATTTAATTATTTAAAATAGGCCTACACTAGTAGTAGGCCTATTACTAACATAAATAATTATAACACTTGAACAGTGAGAGCATATTCATATGAAATCCCCAAAAGTTCAAAAGAGGCATATGAGATAATATTGGAAATCTACGTATATATCAGTATATATTTTGTCCACATAGTTTATTTGAAATTTTTTCCACACCATGATAAATGTTCTCCAACATAATACAGTCTTAAACTGTTTGTAAGACTGGCACTTTTTGAAAATCAATCATAGTTACATTTTTTTAAAGCAGTAATTATTTAAAAGGCTCCAATTTTAAAATACAGTTTCATTTTGGTAAATACACAAACAATTTTTCTGGAAAAGTAGAGAAGTTTAAAAAAAAATTATTATTTACAGTAATAAATTTTAATACAAATGAATTATGAGATATATACATCGACTAGACAAGCAGTATCCATGTAATATAAATAGCATCTGAATTTTTTTTTTATTAAAAAGTCTTCTCAGACCAGTGCAGGCCTGTGTTTGTATTATTTTCTTGTACACTTTACACTTGCCTTTGCACTTTTATCTTTACATAAAATATTCAAATCATAGACACTTTATGGTCTTTTACATCGGCTGCAGTATCTTCCATAATTTATGAGACTAGATATATTATGAAACAGTCTGTTTAATGTGTCAATTTAGATATCACACATTCGTTTCACGCACATCCACCAATTTTAGTAAACAAGTGGCCACCATAGATTACAGCACACATTCGTGTTGTGAGTGTTCACTTCACACCATTGCAGTCAGTTTGTTGTCGAACTCTCTGTAGCTTATCTTGAAGTACATGTATTACTGCTTGTGTAAATTTTGGAACGTTCGTTTACAGTTGGTTTCGCAGGAAAAAATAATGTGTTTACGTGTTTTGTTGTATTTAGAACTATGATTTCCGAGATTTAAAAATTGTCTCGAGACGAAATCAAGAATTTTTTCATCTCTAGAATTTCTCAGTATTCCCGAGACTCGCGCGTCTCTAGAGATTTTTACAGTGCCGATGTAATTTCATGATATAATATAGGAGAAGGGTTTATTTATTTTGGAGAAAACTCATTTTGTGAGATAATGCGTATTTGTTGTGTTTCACGTTATTTCACATTTTAACTTGTATTTCGGTGTTATTTTGTTTTATTGTGATTGACAAAATCATGCCTCGAGTGATAGGTTATGTATTTGTCTTCCGATTCTCGATTATACGATTCTTCAAGAATCGCGGGTATCGAGGAATCGTGGAATTGACTTTGACATCCCTAGTTAAAAGCACATAAATTTTTTAAGTTGGATGTTGCAAATCATTTATGCTAGTACTGACTGACCTAGTACCTCAGAATGATGTTGGTAACAATTGTTTAAATTTAAGTAATTTGTTCTTTGTTTATGGTTCATTGGTTGGTTCTGCATGTTTGTTGATGAGAATTTGGTCTCGAGGACATCTGCTAAAGAGCTTAGGCATTGCTCAATCACTGGTTGCGCTTAGCGAGTTTTCAAACAATGTTGAAACCTCCTCGAATTGAAATTTTATTAACGTTGAACTAGCAAGTGACAACCTGTACTTTTGTGGGGGACAGTGGTGGGTTGTCAGTATTGGCAACAATTTTGGTGCACGACAGAATGATAATGTTCTGTAATGAGCATATAGCCATATAGATTAGAGATGAGGGAGACTGCTTTCTCTACTGCACATATTCCCAACATTAGCTCATGATTTGCAAGTATAAATCAGGGTGCGTACTTGTTCCGCCTTGGATTGGTTCTGCTTGGCTCGGAACTGACATTTTGACAAAAATAAACAAGTATGTTTCGTTATGGCAGCTAATGTAATAAAACTGCTAGGCCCGGCCTTTTTATCTATGCCAGCTGTTTGAAGTTTTGCAAGGAGACAGATTGTAGTAGTTGTTTCCAGTCCTTCATTCTTCTCATTTTATCTAGCAAGGAATGGCAAACTTCTCCTTTTTATCAGTTTGCTCAGATGCAGTCAGATGAAGGTGGCATTCATGAGGTGTATTACCTGGAAAATGTTCTTCTCTTGAATGGTGCGACAGGCAGGAGAGTTGTTAACTCCGGGACTTTGCACTGGTGAATCTTGTTTTCTTTCAAGGAATTATGTGGAACTGACGGGCTTGCTCTGATTGGATATTGCTCTTGATATTTTGGGTTAAGCCTTTCAGTGAAGTTATAAGAACTATCAGTCATTGTGGAATGTTGACATCTATGGGGGTAGTATTTCTGAACAAGATGGCTTGCATTGTGTTCCAGACAGGCACACGCCTCTGCACACAGTGCCTCCTGTGTACCAATATCCTGTATTAAGTTGCGGCACCACAGAGACCGGACTGGACTGGACATGACTTGAGCAGAACAGCCAGACTCAGGTTGCCTCCAGTTTCAGTTGGAAACGAACCTGGCTGGGGTCCTCACACTCCGTTCCCAAAACACATTTACTTGTCGCTGACAGTAAACGCATGTGGTTTTAGTCGACAACGTGAACGGAGCTACTTCAACAGAACAGCTTCTAATTGATGTTGTGGAAGAAAAGGTAGCAGAACTCGTATACAATACCTGACATGTATGAATATAATTTTGGCGTGTATAGGCCACACATTTTTTACAAAAAAATGACTACAAAAATTGGGGTGCTGCTTATATATGAGATATTGGCATGAAAAAATTAGTTTCAAATTGTCTTCCCCAAACGTGTTTAGAAATTTGTCAACATACAGTACATTTTAATATTTTAACACTTAAAGGAAGGAGTGAGAAAAAAAATTTCGCATTTCAGTTATTTTTTCACTCGCGTACATAAACAAATTAACCTTCATCCTGCACGTGTAAAATGTTAACATGTTGGGGAGCTCGGCCATAGATGTCGTACATGAAAAAATAATTTCTCTGCTTTACAAAAGAAATATAGCTTACGTAGGTTGCACGCCTGCTGCGACTCTACACGTGCACCTTGATAAAACGCCATTTTTTGTAACAAGTTGCTGTGGTTTTGCCTTCTCAAGTCATGTTACCATCTGTGGAATAGTAATTGCATGATGTTTATTCACAAACATTGCAACATAACACACATTTTCTGTCACAAATGTTTTATGGGAGAGAAATTAAGTCGGAATTTATTATGTTAGTACGGAATCATAGCTTAACAATTTTTAAAGTATACAAAAATTCAGTGCAGCCTATATTCAAAATATTAATTATCCTTCATTTTTCATCAAAAACTTCTGGTTCGGCCTATACACGCCAAAATTCGGTAATTAGGGCCAAGATTTTGTGGTCTTATTTTTATTTCATTTTAAATGTTTAAGATTTTGGTGGCCTATTCATGTAAAATTTGTAATATGTAGCATTTAAAGAACTAGATAATATAGAGCAAGCATTTTATTCGAAATAAGATAACGAAATCACAGTTTAGGAATTAAAATATTTTTGTTTCAAACTGTGAAATTTCTAGACCGTGTTCAGGCAAGTATGTTATAAAAATATTCTGAATATGACTTGCTAGAAGAAATGTTTGAAGTTTTATGGATAAAATAGGGTATTTCTGGTAATTTAGTTTGATTTAGCATTTTAACTTAAATTTCGGTGCTATCCCATGTATTGATGCTTGACGCTTTTGTAATAATGGAATAAACGACTTCAGCTCATCAGAAGGCATAGCCGTGCGTCTGATTTAAACACTGTTTACATTGTTGATCACCACGAGACATTGCGATATTGTACCGTTCACCACGGCAATAATGGATGTTCCAGCTTGCTGAAGTTTATTACTCGCTGACCACAGAGACTATGTATTCCAAGGCAGCGAGTTCTATTGCACGCCGCTAGATGCTACACCAGTATGCTTCGCCGCCTCCCTCATTCTCCAAGCTGGCCGGTGACGTAACGCCTGAAGAAACTATACCATCACCACCCTCCTCTCCATCGTCAACTCCTCATCCACGAACTCGCCAGCCAATGACAGTGTAAGAAGTCTTCAATTCTCCACTGCACTCGCTGCCGGGGAACTGACCAGCCTGCGACATAAGCCTTCGCTTACACCAGTTTTCATTCCTTCACCGCGCTAGCCGCTGAAGGAACTGATCAGTCTGCAACTCCAGCCTACTCAGCTATGCTCATAACTATACCTTCTTTCTTTCACCACACTCTTAGTGCCGAAGGGAAAAACCTACTCCTTGTTCTCCACCACGCCTCGTCGCCGGAGCCATCTTGTCTCAACCCTGCTTAGTCTTCACCGCATTCGTGCCAAGGAAATCTAACTGCCATGTCGTCTACACATTTAGACGCTGCGGCCCCTTCTGGGTAACAATTGTGTAGGGATTTAGTACAAGTTTAAGTTGTTTTCACAGTGCTCGTCTACCCCATCTTTATAGTTCAGAGCCAGGTTACCTCTACCTGGATAACGTAGGTTTAGTTTCCCTAAAGCTCTGGCCAACGTTAGGCGGTAGTGCTACACAACATATTTATTTCACATAATATGGAATAAGCATAGTATTTTATCTGACACGAATTCCCCAGCACGATGAATTGTCCGAAGCCAGATTATTAACTTACCTGCAGCCCACGAACACCCTAATGAAACCCCCAAGGTCAAGCCTGCCACAGAGGTTACGTGTTGCCCAGGTATCCCGCTGAAAGTTAACATCCTGAAACACAAGATTACTTTGTCCATACCCGACTTTGTGCCCTGCTACAAAGCTACCAGTCCAGTCCTCTACACTGGACGAGCACCAGTGCCACATAGGGACTAATTAGAAATCCAGCAATCCTGACCTATTGCCCGACAATACCAAACCCTCCTTGAAGTTGTGCTTTTCAGTCAGCCAAGGCATCACACATCAGTATTAACATGCATTTCATTGTTATTTAGGTTTTATTGCTATTAACCATGAATATGCGTCTGGAACATAAGTGTATGTGCAAAAATACATACCTACTGTTTGTTATAAATGTCAATATATTGAAAAGAGAAAAGACAGATCCTAAACGTACACAAATTGTGTTGTTTATGGGCAATGGCATAAAGCAGTTTAACCAACCCCTTTGTCGTAGTTTTCTTCAGTTCAAACATTCCATTTTTTTTACAGTAAACAATTCAATTGTTCAGTTATTCTTTTATATCAGCTCTTTAAACTCATTTGATTGTGTGCATTTGGAGACACAAATACTCATTATTTATTGTCCTTAAGATTCTTGCCTACCTGGAGCTTTTTTATCGTGTTTGAGACGGAGAAGCACGGGAGCGGTAAGGGCAACATTGCACGCTATGCGCAAGGCTCTGAACTGGTGTGCAGTGTTCTCGTCATGTTGCGTGTTCCTGTGGGACTTTCGGCAGTGGCCCTTAGAGGTCAGCGAAGCTTCGAAAGTTATGAATAGAATATTTAAAAATTTGCTTCAAAATATTGAGTTGAATCAACATTTAAAAAATTGAAACAGTAAAATGTGGAGATTATGCCTGCAAAACACCTAGCTGCGTTTTAAATTACACATATCACTTCTTAACACATTGACGTGTGACTCCTCGGCTGACTTGACATTCTTACACCAGAGAGGGACTGGTTTTGCGGGGTGCTAGGTCAGTTGCACCCCTTCTGAGAGAGTTTTACGGTTTATTACTTAATCTCTACATGGTACTGGTACACGTCCAGTGTAGAGTGTAGGTCTGGTAGCTTTGCGGCAGGGAACAAAATCAGGTTTGGACAATGAGATATTACGTTTCAACTGGTTTGCTTTCTGCGGGATACCTGGGATACTGTGAGGTGTACATTAACTGCAGTAGGTTGATTATCTGGTCCCTTGGATTTACACATGTTGGTACGTTTCATGTTGCTGGCTCATAGCTGAGATAAGCGATAGGAATGACTGCGGGCTGATTTGGTTGGCTAAGATATTTGGCGATCCAAGGGTGAATTTCCTTGCTCAGACGAGTTGGTGCCACAAAGAGGTCGTTCGGATTCTCTGGAGTGTTGGGAATCAGTACGCAATGTAGTTCCTGTGCTTGATCCTTAGGTGTAAGCTGGCTAAGTGCCCAAAGGCAGTTAGCACTTGCTGAACTTTCTTGTGGAGACCACTCCAGTGGTAGAAAGGTATTTGGCTCAGAACACACATACGTTCATGTCCGTGAGGATTCGCAGATTATGTGTATCCCTACTACATGTAATGCGATGTGGTTTGTCTGCTGAGTGGACGGCCACCTCCTTGCAGAGCTCGGCATGTAAATACGGTGAGCACTGAGATTTCGGCCTCGTCATTGAAAGTTCTCAAGACAAGGGTGTTGCTCAGAAGCCCAAGTCTTCCCAACTCAGGGAACGATGTCTCAGGTGCCTAACTGCAATGGAGAGGGTGAAGACCTAGTTGACAAGCTGAACTTAAAAGAGTACTTGTGAGCTGGCTCTACTGTTCTGCCTACCGGGGTATGCAGAAATGTTGTCCTGGCTAGTGCCATGTGAGTAAACTGGTTTATACTGTCTCAAATGAGTTATTTTCGGGTCACCTGCGTTAGTCTCAGCAGCGTGAAGTAAACTAGGAAAGGTGCAATGTCTACTTAAGTCAGTTTCACTGTTTATTCTTTGTTATGGAAAATAAACACGTGGTGTAGCACTACTTCCTAAATGCTGGCAAGAACTTAGGGAAACTTTAAACCTACGCTGTCAAGGTAGAGGCCACCTGCTTCTGAGCTAACAGTGATGGGGTAGACGAGGGATATTAAAATAAAAACTGGTCTAAATATGTTATGCAATTGTTGCTCAATAAGTGTCTATAGAGTGTAGACAACGTTTAACATATAATCTTCGGTGAAGACCAAGCAGGTGGAGAGCAGGATGGCTCCGGTGACTGGCGTGGTGGCGACCGAGGGGTGTAGGGGGGATTTCCTTCGGCACTAAAACTGCGGTGAAGGAAGACAAGGTATCAGCAAGGAGCGAAGTGAGCTAAGTTGGTTAATGCGAGCAGGCTAATCGTGTCTCTACTCTTCTATCATTGGTTGAGGTAGTTCATAGGAGAGGGAGAGGGAGGTGGCGATAGAATAGTTTCTTGATGGCTGTGACATCACCGACCGGCTTGGAAATGAGGATACAGCGGAGCGTACTGGTGTAGCCATCTATCGGCGTGCAGTGGAACTCTGTGCCTTGGAGCATAGTCTCGATGGGCGTGTAAATAATACAGTCTTCGACTGGAACATCCATTCTTGCCGTGGTAGACAGTAAAATTCTTAACGTCTCGTTGCATGTTAACAATAAAATTCCATTGAAATCAGGCGAAAAACTTGCCCGCTGATGAGTTTAAGTTGGCTTTATACCATTGTTGGAAAGACGTATTCGTCAACATGTATTCAATAAAGATGTCACGTACAAACAATTTTTAATTTGGACATGCACCAATATATGGGCGGGAAAATGCACTTATTGTATTGTAAATTTGTGATTATCTGTGAAAATAAATATAAAACACGTTCTCGCATAGACACACTGAATAAATGTTACTTTTGCAGAGGCAGTAAAGTTTTAAAATTATGTTCATTAACCCCTACTTCTATAGGCTTTATTTGTAACATGACGCCAGCCAAAAATCATGGAGTTGCTCACAAAATAAACATTAGTCAGCCCATGGTCAGCCGCCCAAGCATCAGCAAAGATATACGTATACCTAGAGACTTGAAGATTTAGCAAATGTGATAAAGCGAATAATAACACGAATTTTCACATAAAAAAGGAAAAATTATGATTTTTGACAATTCTAGCTGTAATTCATGAATTTTACAAAATCGTGTAATATTTTTGCGAATTATTGTTACATGTCGCATAGTTGCTTCGTACAAGGGATTTTATGTTTTTTTTCTTTGCATTTTTGAATACGAAAGCATGCTGTTGGCCAGTATATTTTTTTATTTCATCACCATAAATGAAAACGTTTTACTTTCCATCACTTGTGTTTATGGCCATAGTTAACATGAGTGCAAGTGATCATGCGGCACTTTAAGTGAACATTCTAGTGCACGGCCTTGCTAAAGTTTATTTGCCCAATAACAAATCTATGGATGCCGTGCCAACTAGCTCTCAGAGTTTTACACTTGTAGCATCGTCATGTTTTATCCAACAATTCTTTAATTTTTACGAAGCAGCACACCAGTGAAAAAAGATGTTTATATGTATTATGCTACCTTGACTATCTTGTTTGCTAGTGCTATTGAAACTTCAAATGGTTTCTTAAACACTTCTATCAACACTTTTAATCTGGCAGCCAATACACCAAACATGTTGTCTCCAACTGTTTTTGCACTTGATAATCTACAATTGTAGACTGCTTGTTCTCTAGTTGAATGTTTTTCCCGCGGAAGGATGCATAACATTTTTCAACAGTGGGAATGCTTCATTGAAAGTTACGTAAGGCGTAGATTCCCCACCATTGTGTAATTCATCGTAGGGAGGTATATTGTGCCCTGTTTTAACCATTCTCATATATTATCTCCTGGAAAACATGCTACCATCACTGAAGCATCCTTGAACACCATCACTGGATTAGAGATGATAAGGTGGTTTTTCTGTTCCCTAAGGGCTGTTGGCTGTGGTACATACCCACCGTAGTCCTTTCAAGTCACATCCGGTCATATCAGGTCATGTCTAGTCAAATCCACTCTCTGTGGCACCTTAGCGGTAGTGATTTTGCTGGTTAATAGAGATGCGGTCTTTCGAAGGAATGTTGTGATTGAGTCAGAGGAATTCCGCTTCTTGGACGTCATTGTTATGGTTGGGGTGACACTGGGTGTGATGATGTCGTGTCTTTTGATGACTTTTGATGACTCTTTGTTGGCTAACAGAACTCTTTCATGTAATGTTTTACAGGACTAGGGTGAGTTCAAAGCTGCCGCGTAAGGTTCATGTACTTACTCCATGATGTTGAGGACCAAACATTTTCAAGAGGGGAAATGCAGTTTTTTTTAAGCAATGAAATTGATGTTCATTTGTGATTTATAAATTATAGTAGTGCTTGTGTTTCTACGCATGTTTTGGAAACAAGACTGATGGGTTCAGGTCATCACAGAAGTGGAGTGGACTTCTTTGAGCACTGTAACTGAAGGACATAGTCACTGAATAATTTGTTATTTTATGTTTTATTCGCGCTTCTTCCATTTGTAGAAGTTATAGCAAAGTTGTTCGTTGTAAGCCATATTTGTTATTTCAGTAATGCAATCACACTTAGTTCATTCTACACAAACAACAGTAATTACATTGTTTACAATATCTAAGTAATGAATAACTACTTGCAACTGAAGTAGAAAGTATTTAAAAATTTTGGCAGAAAAATTCTTGATGAATTATGTTTTTATTTGATTTCTCCCTGTAGTCAGTCACCACATTACTATAAACACATGACTCAGTCCTGATGGAGTGGGGTGTACTAATATGTGTAGTGTGGTGTGGTATGTTTGTTTACTAACTAATAACATTGTTTTTTTCTCCACTGCCAGTAGAAGTGACCTCGTGGTGTTGAGGACGACTCGACATGCACTGCCGTAGGCCTGAGTACACCATATTCAATTTTATCATAGCTCGTTGTTAGATTTGTTGGCTAGCCCTGTCCATCTTGTGTTCCTTAGTGTTCCCTCTTTTGTCAACAACTTCATCAGACTTATAAAAAAAGTCCTTACAGAGAGTTCAGTAATATTTTCTGTTTTGTCTTTGTTAGTAAAATATTGTATACCCTACCAACCAGAAAACTGTCAGTTCCAAAAAAAAAAAATGGTATTATTCCTTTGAATTTTTACAAAGAGTCCTACAAATTTGAGCTTGCAGTAGTAGACAATTTCAAATGTGTTTTAATGTATAGAGACTGAAATGAACATAGAAAGTGGCAGATTTTTTAAAAGTGATGTTGAAGTTATTGATAATGCTGTGCACTAAATTCCACCATAGTTATGTAAGCCAAAACTTTTATGAATAATTTCTGTTTGTTTTGTGTGTAAAAACAACACTTGACTGGGCTGTCTCGAACTTTTGACGTTTTTTGGTGACATTCTAAATTTTTTATTTTTTAAGTAGTGCAGTGAAATTGTAAGGTATTACCAGTGCTTGCAATTTCTGTTGCAATCCATATTCCTGTTACTTGTTGATAAAACACTAAACTGGCTATGCATTGTTATATATTGGCTTGCTGTTTTTCAAATCCCTTGCTTGTCTTGCTTTGGACTCCTTCCATCATTCTGCTTATTCTTGGTTGTGTTTAATGTTATTCCACCATATTTCCAGATTGCACTGTTATTCTTTACTTCAATCAAATGGTGATCTTATTTTGTATTTTGGTTCTGTTGAAAAAAAATTTAATGTTTATAACTTGTTTTTATGCTAGTAGACTTAATTTTTTTATATCAAATTTAGGATTTCGAAAATACGGCTACTCTAAATGAAATGTCTACTACGGTATTGGTTTCAGAAATTATGTACATAGTAGATCTGTACACCAGAGAGAAGTAATGCTGTAATTATAATTCTGTTTTTGAAGGGGTGGCAGGGGAGTAAATAGTGTCACTAGGCTTGTCTGAACAATTATTTCTTTTTTTACTACGTCAGACTTCATAAACTGGCAAAATGCTTTCTCTTATGGCAAAAAAATGCAGCCAAGTTAATTTGGTGCAAAAGTGTTTTATTATGTATGGTTATTATACCCCTTCCCTCATTTTTTTATTATGTTTGAGTTTTTGCTTAGTGCAGCGTAGAATGTTTGTACATTTTGTCCCCATTCTAATGACTCGAATACACTATTGAGATTGATTCAGAGGTACCTAGTAAACAAAGTATATATTGCATTATTTGGACGACTAACACAGTTGGGAAACTTTATACCCTCCTTATATTTTATGAACTCTTTAATAATGGTTTTAAAAATAGTTATCCAAATGAACAGTAAGAAATGTGGGCAGAGTTTTTATTGTGCCATCAATTTCAAAGCATGAATCATATAATTTTTACGAACATAAAATGTGCTGAATTGGTCAGTCATTACTCAGAAGTTTTGCATGTGTAAATCACTGCATTGTAAATAAACTGACAATGGAAATTTTTAAGATGTGTAGGGTTTATTTTTATACAGATAATCCATTCATGGTTACTTCAGCCTTTTCTGAAGCCCTGCTAAAGTTCTACTTCCAGGATATTCCTCCACCTCGCGCAAACTAAGCTTAACTATGCGTATAGAATTACACCAGACGGACAACGCACCGCATTCGTGCAAACTGAGAGTAACACTATTTTGTATAAGGACTATTTCTCACTAGAAGCTACCAACATACATATTTTCTCCCTGTTTTATATCTAGATTATTTATAAATGAAGCATTATAATTTATAGATAAAACATGAATTACATTTCAATTTAACAGAAAAAAAGGCAACTTTTATGAACAGAAGTTTAAAACGCTTGTGATACAGGGCGTATTTAGGAAATAACTAAACATGTCATACATGTGGAGATTTTTCAAAGGTTTGATTCAGAAAGGCAGACGAAACAGTGAATGGACTATACTTAATATTTTGGGGGAAGCTAATTTTCTTCTGAAATTGGTTTGATGATTAGAGTGCTGTCTACATTTCCAACTACATGGTTCTCTTTAATGTGGTCATTTCAATGGTGTCTACCATGTGTTTGGCCAGTTTATGTTTTGTATCATCATTGTAACAGTTGATGTTCTCCCCTTTTTTTTTTTTATGTTTTTTATTTATATTTATTGTAGCTTATGGTTTATCTGTAAAAGTTCTGTGTTGCAACCTCTTGCATCTCAAATATATTGTGCAAATATTTTATCAGGAGTGAAACATTCTCCATAGTTAGATTGGCATTAATATGATACTTCATTGTTTTGTAAGGTGTTATTAATGAAAATATCTTCTGGCTCAAATAAGATAAGATTATGTAACAAATTTTTGCCAGTTACTTTTAATATCAACTGCTGAAAAAATTCTATGACTTTAATGGAATATTTTGATGTGAACTGTAACTAGCTGTGAGGATCACAGTTCATATGTGGTTTTAGAAACTTATCTGTAACATTAGAGTTTTCATCTTATTGCTTCTTACTCCTAAATTAACTTACTATTTGGATAAATACTATTAAACTACAGTATTATGTTTACATTATGTCATGTTTAGAACTTCGTATGGCTTCCCTCACCCTCATCCTCATGTGAAACAGCCTATCATCATACATATTGCATAGTAGGAAAATATGTTGTTGTGATATATAAGGTTTAAATATATACATATTTAATTAATCTTAGTTCAGGAATAAGATCTTTGCATTTTGACTTATAAAATGTATTTTATTGTGAAAGTGGCATAACTCCTCATCCAATAGCACAAGTGTTTATTATGGTGGCCTATAAACTGCTTGCCAGAATCCTGAAGTAAAATGTAATGCTTGTAGGTTTTTTAAGTTTCTGGTGATTTCATTTCTGTGATCTGTTCTAACTTTTTGTTTAAATGCAACTGAGTTGCAGGAAGCTTGCAACACAGGGTCTTGCTGTGTGTATGCAGGTGGTGGTGTGTATGACCCGAGTGTTTCTAGTGTGGGTGGTGTGTTTCAGGGCCGGGCGGCGTGTGGTCGCTGGGCCTGCACCTGCTGCCATCTAACTTCCCCGTAGGTTTGTGCTCTGTTTCAGCCCTCCCGGGTGCCAGTCCCCTAAGTCCCCTAGCTGTGCCTCTAAACCTAAAACTAAAAAGATTATGTATGACACAGCGGAGAACGACGACTTTGACCGCGAGGAGGTGGCCACCTACGAGGAAGTGGCGAAGCTGTACCCCCGGCCGGGCCTGCACCGCCCCCTTGTGCTGATTGGCCCGCCGGGTGTGGGCCGCAATGAGCTCAAGAGAAGGCTTGTTGCTACCGACCCCGACAAGTACAAGACTCCAACCCCCTGTAAGCAGCAGGGTCACGAGTGTAGTGGGAGTTGGTGTGCATTTTTGCCGCTGGGGTATTGTGTTGGACTCAAATTTAGTAGAATGACAGTGACCCTGATAGCTTCCCCGCCCATGTTATTGGTTGACTGGCACAGTCTCCAAGCAACAGTAAACTTTGCTGGAAGACAAAACTACCTAAGTTGTGAATATAGTGCCCACCCTATTTCCAAAGCGCCAATTTTTTTAAGGGGAGCGTGGTAATTTGAAATTTACAATCTGGTTTGGAGAACACTTTTTTTTTTAAAGAATACCACAAATATAATACACATTTTTTTTTTAATTTTTAAATCTTTTTGTAGTATAAAATTTTGCCCATAAAACAGATTGTTGTTAGAAAACTGCAACATTTTGGTTGGTCAGATGTGCACCAACTCCTTCTGTGCAGGCAGTGGTAATTTACTGTGAATACATTAAATAGATAGTGATGACAATTGATCGGAAAAATTGCTGCTTCAAAGTACATACTCAGGCCTTGATTTTATGGCGTTCCTGGCTCCCCAAAATTTGTCTGTATGTCTGGTGTCAATATGAACCTATTTGGCCTTCTTAAATGAGAAAATCATATCAAAACCACTCATATCACTGCTTTGGCATATAAAAACTATGCATGTCTGAAGTAAAAGTTGCAGGCTTAACTAGATATGTATTTAATATCTTGACGTGTACTACTAATAAAATTATACCCACCTGTGCAGGTACAGTAAAATCTAAATTTTCACTTTTGACGCCCCTCCTAGTGGGAGTTAGTAGCGTTGGCCAACGTCGGAGTCTTCCTCCCCGGGACGGCTGGGAAGCATGAGTCATCAACTTTGATTGGGTTGTTACTGGGAGTGGGGGCGGGCTGTCCTAGGCAATTCTACAATAGTCAGTTGGGCTTACAGAGGTGCACTGGGAGGTGCTGGTCTGGTTTGGATTCGATTGGGTGTGTAGTTAGTTATTAGACCTAGTTGGCAGACCCCCTGATCTGAGGCTGAGGGCCGGTTGACTGTCATTGGTTTCTTTGGTAGTATGGGAAGCAGTGGTAAGACAGCTCGTGGGACGTGCCACAGGAGGTCGTATTGCAGGCTGCGACTTCCATTGGTTGAGCTGGTTGCAGTTCCCCTTTGCCAATCTGCTTACTTGCGCTTCCAGAAATACAACCGGTAGAAACTCTGAACTTCTCCTACCAGGCCTCCAATCAGGGCTAGCCCCTGCTTGGCCATTTTATCTTGCCCAGTCCTGTGGCGAGGCATGTGGGGCAAAATAGAGTAGAGAGGAAGACAGTAGGTTTTATGTAGAGGCAGATGTGGCCTGATAGTAAGTGGAAGGCCTGGCTATTGGCCTCTAGCAAGTGACTTGGCTAGGCAGGAAGTCCCCAGCAGACCCCAGCATTTAAAGAATGGTGTAACAAGTGCGGGGGGCCACCACATTGTAGAGCTGGGGCTCCCAATAGGTGTGGATGGGATCCGCTGCTCCTGCAAGAATGTCTGAGATACTTTGGACGAAACAGGAGATAGCAGGAAGCAACGTGCAGAATAATAGTGGCTGCAAGTGATAATGAGAAATGTCTAGTGGTGAGTGAAGGCTAGCTGTGTCGGTACATGATCGGGCAGAGTTTCGTCCGGCAACTGAGCTGTGAGAATCAGGCTCGAACACTGGACTGTGTGCTCCTTATATACCTGAAACACAGGGTCGACGCTGGGTTAGTGTAGGAGGAGCAGAGAGAGAAGAGACGAAGGTGCGGCGAAGATGGCCGAGGGTGGCCAAAGCTGGCTGTGCACTTACCCTTCACAGCCAATGCTGATGGGTCGCATGAAGCAGGTTATGGACTGACAGGAGGCATCAGATAATCTGCTGCAACCCTAGCGAAGCTGTGTGGCATGTGAGGTTTATGTCTCTTCTTGGGAGGAGTAGCTGCTGTGGTGAGGGTACTTTCGTGGCGTTGGAGGGCTGAATCAATTTCTGGATGCTGAAAGTATTGTCTTTCTAAGTGCACAATTGTAAAATTTGCAGCAAGCTTATAATACAAAACAGCAAGTCCTGCTTCCCAATAATAGCTTTGTGACAGAAAAGATTGTCTACTATAGGGTATTCACGGTAAAGTGAACTCTTTTGAAAGCCTTTTCACGTCAAATAAAAGTTAATATATTTTATTTTACCCTTTGATATTAACTTTGGAATATGGTGGAATTTACACATTGTGTTTGTTACTTACATAGTAATATTCATTTTAAAAAGGTGGTTTAAGGATAAAACATGACTGAAAGTAACTAGTGACTCAAAAGTGCTCACTTTATGGTGAACAGCCTGTATCATATCTTGCACTTCCATGCTGGTCCCAATGTTACACATGCTGCTATTTGTTGAAAGTACTGGGTCCTTGCAGGGAAGAGAGGTTTAAAGCCTAGGATTCAGGTGTGTGTCTAAAATGCCACAGGTTTGGGGTCGTCATTATGCATCCGTTAATGGGAAATCTTCCATTGAGTAAGGTGCAAAGAGTGAAATCCTTTCTAATTTTGTGTATTGACTCTGGAGGCCCATTCCAGGTTAGACAGTCAAATGCACGGAACAGTCACTGTTCAGAGTGTATATAGTGTACATAGTGTACTGTAGACATGAAGCAGGACTATTTGTTCACGGATTGTTGGTAACCCTGCATACAGCAGAAAACTTCTGGCCGCCCAGGTTGGTCACCTTTCCTGATCAAGCGCCCAAAACTGCCTAAAGTCCTAAAGGATTTGAGTTGACGAGCAAGAGGAAGACCCCGCTTCAGAACCAGTAACTGCCAGAACACCTTCATCTCCAAGGACCAGAGGCATGTACGAGATTCGACCTCCTAGTCGCCAGGCAACGCCAATCCGCATTGAGTTTCCTGCAACATGAGTTGCTGCATCAAAGATCTCTCTACCCTCAACCCACAGCAGCTACCTACGTCAGGCCACCCCCCGGTATGCGCAGATTTCTCCAGCTACAACGGAGATTTCCTGCAATAGCCTGTTAGACTGGGAACCATGACCTAGACCCACTGCCCAGCACCTGACGGAAAAAGAAAGAAGACATCCGACCCTACGAGACAACAATACGTCAGGAACCAACACCTTGATCAGCAACCCCAGCCCTGGAGGGCAAACCAATGAGAAAACTGCAGTGTCGGACGACGTTGCAGCCGCCACCCAGATGTCCCCTCAAGATCTCCTAGTGGTGTCTACGTCATCCTGGCTGCAGCTGGATGATGCAGCTGCATCCAGTCAGGATGGCATCACCACCCATCTGGTCTTGGTACCACTTGGTACCGAGGACACCGCTACTGGAGAAGAGAAAGATGGCCGCAGGAGCAGAGGAGGTAGAGGAATCTGGAGAGAAACTGCCTCCTTCAGTCACCCAGGGTCTGACGCCGAATGATGCCGGAGCCGCCATCAAGTCATCGACTTCCGAGAGGGAGGGCTCCACCAGAACTGCCAGAGAGGTCGAGGTCAACCTGGTGACCCCGACTGAGCAGACACTGTCAGCCGCGTCCTTCCTGTACAACGCGGCCGCCCAGCCTGTCTTGGCGCCCAGGACAACCCAGCACCAGAATGAGAGGATGAGCCCAGCTGTCCAGCTACTGAGATGCCGAAGTCAACTCTGTCTCCACCTCTGCCACTCATCTCAACACCGCCCATTTTCGAGGTCGACAACAATCGTCCGCCGGCACAAAGTGATCCAGAGCCGACGGCAGCCCAGCAACAACAGGCGAGAGGAGAGTAGCCTACACGTGCCTGTTGTGGCCCACATCAGCCTGGCCTCATGGATGCCAATGAGATGCTTCGTGTGGTCCTACCCAGTCCCCAAGGCTTTCAGGAAGAAATCCCGCCAAAGAAATCTCGCCAGATGCAGTGAGTGATATACTTTCGCCAGCTGTCAAGAGCTGGAGTGTGTGGCGGGATACAAGGAGTTTTTTTCACAAACAAATTTCAAAAGCAACTCTTAGTTTTATTTAACAAAATTCAAGACTCTATACACTAGCTTCCACAAACAATTGGAAGAATAGTGTAAAAACTACACGTTGAAATCACTTCTTGGGTGCCATTACATGGCCAAGCAAAGCTGAGAGCAAAATAAAATTCTGAAAGCTGAATTCAAAAAAAGGTGATTATACATAAGTCTCATTAAAAATTTCCTAGTACAATATACTTCTTTTCTGGGATTTCTAATAACTCATAAGGCAGATTTAAAATTCATACATGGAAATTAATTCCAACACGATACAAATTTAATAATCTAAATTGAATCTTTAAAATGCAAACAATAAAAATTGATGCATGCAGCTTTTACATCTAATCAAATACGATTACGACTCATCGCCAAGAGTATCTCTTCCATCACTACAGAAATGATACGTTGCCTATCCTACAGGCAGCAGGAATTTATGAACATATTCTCTTCACTTGGAGGATACGCAACTCAGCAGTCACGCCGTTCCCACTACCCCGCGCTGAGAGCCTACAAGCTGCCCAGACCTCGGGCAAGGCCGAGTGCCACCGACGAGGTACAAAGCAGAAACGTTGACTAGAGTTTTCCAACACCAACCAGGGCAGGGGGATGTCACACCTCCCCCGCACCCCGCATCTGCAGCCTACACGCTTCAACTGTGTCAGGGTGCTGCCGAGCTCAAGAGCATCATTCTTGTTCTTCTCTTGCAACATCCCACAGTGCTGCTCAGTGCTGGGACCTCCAGAGAACTTCGAAGCATTGAGTAAGCCCCCTGCGGCTACTTCACCATCGACGACCGTCAACCAGCGAACATGCTCACTAATACGTTAACTTCACTTTGTCTCCTCAAGTCACCTTTTCTTGGACCTGTTTAGTAGTATTATATCTTTCTCTGTTTGATTTTTCTTTCCCGTTTTTCTTTTAGAACCAGGTCGCCTACATCTGTCCAGCGTAGTAACCTTCAGCATTTAATTGCCTGGTAGGAGGTACCATGCGTTGCATGTTTATTGAACCACCAATAAACATACTTTTATTTCCTACTTTACTGCTTTTATTTCTGAGAGTATCTTTCTGTTTGCCTACTATCCACAGGTTGCCACGTACACCATGACAAGATCTGGTATTTGATATATCTTAATAAACTGCAGTAGCGGGCGCCCCCAGGGGTCCGCCATATTTTCTACACACCCATTAGATGGCCATCTGTTGCTTTCCAACTGTCACAGCTCTGTACTAGTGCCGGCGGAGAGGAACATAGTCACTACCACTAGGAACACTTTCACCAAGGGAGAAGCGACATTCTCGAGTTATTTCCTTATCCCACAGCATTGTTAGTGGTGGGATATCTGTAGCTTGAGACCTGCCGCCCTTATATGTGTGAACACACATCCAGTGGCGGCATTGGTGACCCAAACAGTTCCCTGTCTCTGATCAGCCCGTATGCATGGGGATCAGTGGAGACTTAACAGAGCCTGGTCAGCAAGCCAAACCTAGACTGACACTATAAACTGTGTTTAGTTTGTTCACGTCAAAGTGTACCCAGCATACTGTAAGCAGACACTCGATGCCTTACGACCATAGGCTTGGTCGTAAACGTAGGCAAAGAAATGCAGTGTTCCTTGCCGCCAGACAGTTAAGTGCACTTCCTCAACCTACACTGGAGCGACAGGCAGAACAGGACCTTACCGCCCAACTGAGGCACGAGTCAGTATCGGCTGCTCCGGTAACCATCTTATTTGTATCTCCGTGTATCCGAATTCATCCCTCATGCCATCCCGTGGTGAAAGGATTGGTAACCAGCACTGCTACAGGATTTGGCTGGGATAACGTCCACTTCTGTACAAACGAAGCTCACTTGTGGAATCGCCAGTGCGGCGTAGGCCAAGCTCACTACGTCTGGGTAAAACCCACTACGACCACAGCACCCAAGAATCAATAATAAGTACGTACTTGACAACACAACTTGTCTGTCTATTACTTCAGACCACTCCGCTTTTGGTCTACAGGACAAAATCCTCGACCACCGTGTCTAGTAGCCTATCCAGGCACGCGTCAAACTAATTAAATTTTCTAGAAAGAATCTTTAAAATGCAAACAGTGAGTCGGAGTGCCGTAGCCTACCAAAGTCCGACCACTTAAAAACTTTTTATTAAAACTGTAGACATTTAAAAAACATTTCTAAAACCATTCCATTTTATCATTTTCTCAAACCAATTAAAAATATGATGCTGATGAATTATTTATAATGTTGGGTTTCCAGAAAAAAATATCAAACCAAGTGGATACTAGAATGGTGCGGGCCCCATCTTATTGCCATCAACTTTTCAGGCACTCAATGTATCGCACAAACATTTGCCATGCTATCAGAACACTTTCACATGGGACTAAGCAAACTACGTTAATGGGCTTCACAGCTGTACAAGTTAAGCTAAAAAGAATTTAATGCAAAAATCCAAACTAAATTTTGAATGCAAGCTAAGAACACCCCTAACGAATTACTTTTCATACCACACAAAAACTTCAATACTCATTCAGAAGGCAAATCCATATCAATTAATTGCTGCTCTTAAGTCAGTTCACACTTTCTAACATTTTTTTTATTTTATAGTCCTGAAGGGACCTTGCAGAGCTAATACGAGAAGGGTATGTTTGTGAAGATGAGCAGACTTGAAGTGGCAGAGGCCAGCGCTTATGCTAGGCTTGCCAGAACAGAATAATTTCTTACAACCAATCAGAATTGAATTAAAGCGCACATGTGCAGGAGCAAAGGTAGAGACAAGGAGGTTGAGGGAATGTAGGAAGGGGAAAACTCCAAAGCACATGAGAACGATGCAGTCTAAACTCACGTTAAAAACAAACCACTCTATAATGCTCAGCGCAGTCCATATATTGCGCAAGTGTATGAATAATGAACAGTGATAATGTGGTCGAAAATTACCATGTAGGTCCAGTGAACTAAAGTTCCACAGCACATAGAACATTATAATTTGCAGGCATCAAATTACTGCATTAAATAGTGAATGAACACTCGTAGCAACCGTTATCTAGTAAATGCCAGTGAAGAGAGAGACATTTTTAGCAGAGTAAATACCTGCTCAGTTATCAATGAAACGCCCAGGAAACTTCAGAGACAGACTTTGAACCCACTTTATTATTATTATTGTTATTATTATTATTATGCTTGCCTGTTTTTGCGTAATAATTAACCAGGCACCCAAGGATGCTGAACGTGCCAGATGATATACCAAAGATAAAAGACTCTCAACGAGCAAAAAAAATAATAAATTTTTGGAATTGCTGTAAATAATTTTTTCAAGATGTATTGTTGTTAATACTCAGTGCTCATGTTTATGTTTTAAATAATGTAGGTGCGCCTCTACACCATTTGTGATAGTTCACTTCTTTTTTCAGTGCACTCGTGTTGTATTGAGATTTTAACTAGCCTCCCATCAATCAGGATGTCGGAAGGTCCTGATTCGGCAAACCTTAGAAATATGTCGCACGTAACATTCTTTACCGTTGTGAGACACTTAGGGTGACCCTGGCAGAGCCAATTTATTACGCAGCCAGATGCTAAACTTCTAGATGACATGCCTTTCATGAGTGAGGCCTAGCACACATAAAAGTGTTAAACTTTTTGCATGTCGCTTGTCTTGCATTCTTTCTCAACAGAAAATGACTTTAATTGTATCCCCACACCCAAGCCATCAGTTTAATTTGTGAATGACGTACTTTAAAAATGAAGGCCCGTGATCATAATACCAGACACCGTGACACACATTTTTCTCCTCTCTTTTATCCCTTGTAGCATAGAGACTCAGGGCGAGGGGAGAAGAGGAGTAATCACCAGCTGTCATTCACACCAGCCATCTGCCCAGCTGACTAGTGTAAGAGAGATACAGCGCTAATCGCCAGCCAGAGATGATTCACGTGTTGCCATCTGGTCAGACTCCCGCACACAGAGCAAAGCACCGATCAGAACAACTGCTGCGTCTTCGAAGGGACGACAGTTCTACAATTTCTCTGAAAAGATGGCTTGTCTTCAAGGGATGACAGTACTACATCATCACCGAGAGGACGATGCCCTATTGAACCCTGAATTGAATCTCAGTCACACCGAGGTGTTGACGGGGAGGGGGGGGGGGGGGTCGACACATGACGCTTACTGGCTATTGGAATTAACGACTTCGCTTCATCTACATGCTTCTCTACAAGCAGAAATGAACGGGGTTTGGAAGCTAGAATTACTACCGGAGTGCCTACAGGATAGTTCCCATGCAATACACTGCCTCCTCCTTGAGATAATGCCAACTATTATCAGTAATTGCCACCCACCACCACGCTGAAGAATTTTAAGGGTGGACCGAGAGATTTTGCATGGAAACAGTGTCCGCCCTTAGCTCCGTCCAGGATGTGTGGGCTTAGCAATTTCCACCACCGAGCCGGCACAGCCCTCAGCCAAAGCAGTATATATTCCCATTAAGAGGCTGGAAAAGTCAGTTGATCATCAGCTCGTCTACGCGTTACACCAGTTGGACACCAGGGATCGCCAGCTTACCGCCGCCTACAGCAGTACTGCTGATGCCTTCCCCCTTGTGAAGTCTTCCATAAGCAATCTACTACCCTTAGCCGCTAACCCTGAAAGCTACACCACATGCCCTTCAGGACGTGGAGCCCTTAAACCCCATCAGGGCACCCGTACACAGATAGACAGAGAAAGTTGTAATTAGCCACCTAGTCGATTCTGCCCTCGGTCAGTTTCAAATCAGGTCCCCCTCACCTGTACAGCGTAGTTTAGTACTTCCAGTCAATTCTGGGTAGACAGGAGATAGTATGGGCCACTATGTTTTATTCCTCGTGGAATAAATGCAATGTGAACCTACTTACTCTCTCTGTTTCCATTTTGTTCGTCCAGTTTACCATAGTAAACACCTACGTCCCGCATATTGGAGCAAAAGACAGGGTTCGCCAACCAGTTGCAGCTTAGTGTAGGCCTGAGTTCTTCCGAACTGGGGAATTCGTGCATTAGAACACACACCATTTGACGGCCATCCATTTGGTACACACGTTAAGAGAATAAGTTGCTAGACCAACTTGCACCTGTCCACTGCACCGTTTGTGTTGGCGGAGGGAGTGCTTCGTTGGCTCTGGGTTGGACCTGTGTGTGCAAGAGGCTCACTCATCAAAACTATTGGAGCGCCTCCTAGGGAACATGCTCCTCAACCGCTGCACTGTTTGTGTTGCCAGTTGGGGAAGACTGTTTACTTGCTGCTGTTCTGGTGTGCTTAGACAGTAAAACATACTTAAATAGGGAACGCACGTTGCCTGCTCCTATCTCCTGGACCAAGGCATTTGAACCTAATGCCTTTCATTAAGAGATGTGAGAAGGATGTTAGGGAATGACAGGCAACTACTGTCTACAAGTCTACCTGGGGTTGCACCCAACCCTGTAAGGCACTCTGCCAATTAACCCCTCGGAAACGAGCAACCTGCCCGTCAGTCTGTGGGGACTAGCTCCCCAACTCCCTCCCCTTCTCTGTTCTGGCCTCCCTGTAAGCTTCCAGGACCAGTCTATCCCATCATCACCGCCATCAGTAGAGGGGAGAAGATTCCAGTAGGAGCAGCCTGTCCCTGGTTCAAGACCCTACGCTACCCCAGCCTGCCAAGGTCTTTCAACAGGAGCAGTTGGAGTTCCAGTCACAGCAGCCAGTGGGGACAGTCCCGACCTGCCAGCAGCCGCACCCCAGCTAGCAAATCAACAGCACCAGTCAGCCACCCTAGCCCAGGTCTTTGTGCCAAGTAGGCATCCAACACAGCCCACACTATATTCAGGTTGAGTCCCTGCCTGACACTGACATGCATGTTACACCTGAAAGTGCCATCCGACGGGCACTATACAAAGTAGCCACATTGAGATGCTTTGTTATATCAGAACCAGAATCTGTTATGCATCAATTTCAAAACATCCTAAGAAACTGTGAATTGACCATAACTGTGTACTCACAGCTATTTAAATGCCCAATCACCGGGCAGGCCACAAAAGGGGTAGTATAACCCTCAGTACCAAGCTACGCACTCTGGTGAGCCAGGACAAGATTCTGCAGCCCATACGGCTCCCTTGAAATCCTCATTGAGGAGACTCTGTTTCCTAAGTCTCCGAGGGATACTGAGCCAGTGCACCTTCATTTCACATTGGCGTAACTGGCATCAACTTTTAAAGTTGATTCTGGTTTTTCAAGTGCATCCATGTTTAGAGTATCTTTTAAGTTATGTGCAAGTGGCCATTTAGCCATTGATGTGGCACAAAGGTGTGGTAACGTATTGGGTATTCTTATGTGGACATTGCAGACTTCTATCACCCGATTTACTGGGTGAAGGTATGAAGATTTTAGTGAAAAACAAATAGTGCTGTGCCAATAATGTAGTGTAGTAAATTACTATATTTGTGCTATCAAATAGATTTTACTATTGTGCATAGGGGAATGTGGAAAGTGAACAATGTTTAATTATGAAAATGTAGCTTAAGTAGTTCTTGGTGTAAATTGTTTCAGAAGTTTGGTTTAGGTATTTTGTTTTAATGAAAATATAACCTCCTAACATTTAAGAAGTTAAATTATGGGTTTTAATGTCAACATTGGGTGAGAATGGTTATGTTAAAATTGTTAGTTTTATTTGTAACTTGGGATGGGTCGGTTCGGTTCTTCAGTTCCAATTTATACCGGTTCTTGAGGTTTGACTGAACCGGTTTTAGGTTATCGACGACTACTCTGTTCTCGTTTTTACACATTAAGAAATTTAGTAATATTTTTAGATGATGATATACTTAGTACGAAACATTATGAATTAATCAAGTTACAGCAAAAGTCTGTCATTACAAAAGTAAATGTAACAAGAAACTTATCAAAACAAATACAAATTTCCATTGCGGCCAAAACAATAGAGGTTAATTTACCTGTAATAGGTATTTTTTCTTGGCCGCGATATTTCCTTACAGCAAATTACTATTGACGTTGTAAGCAAATAAATATCAATTTATTTGGTACCAATTATCGCAGAAGTAGTTTATAAGGCCAAACGTTTAATCAAATACAGTATTTGGTTTAATATATTCTATCAGTAAAATGAGACAGAATGTATACACTCTCGTGGGGGCAATGTATGTCATCGATAAATATATATAGCGAGAAGATACTACTCTCAATATAAAGATAAACAAATTGGCTAATGTTTACGGACAGATTTTTAGCTATGTGGACGTCTTCTAAATACAGTATTTTAGGGTATTATACGAGAGAGAAAAAATGCAAACAAACGGAGTAGAGCATGTGCATATATTTTGTAAGAGCTTTTGAACATGATACGTGAATAATGTTTAGTGTTTGACAGAGATTTTTTTAAGTCATTTAGTCTGAAATTATTTAAATGTCATCCAAATACTAGAACCGAATACTGGAACCGATATTTAAATGTAGAATTGGTACTGGAACCGGAACCAACATTTTTTGTGATTTGACCCATCCCTAGTTGTAACTATTCATAACAACATTTTCCATCATATTTCAAAGGGAAAAAATAGCTGTAACATTCAAAATTCTTAGTTTATATATAAATGTTTCAAATATGAAATTTCTAGAGGCATTTTCCACCTGTATAAATTAACATGGGTGCTGATCTTCAATAACCTAAAAAAATGTCTCTACAGGAGTGCTGATCTTATTGTTTGTATTTTAAATGAAACTTTACATCTATTTTATTTAGACACTAGTAGAAGTTAAATGTAAAAACCACTATCATCTTGCCAATTATTACCTACAATGATTGAAGTACTGCAAAACAAAACCAGTTTTATGCAGGGGGAAAGGTTAGAGCTCTACATGCTGCCTTATGGGTAGCCTTGTAGTTCAGATTTTCAAAACTTAGGTATGAGGAGAATATGCCCAGTCTGAAGTGTGCCAAATGTCTGTGTGTGCGTGTGCAGACACATCGCGGACGCCACGGCAAGGTGAGGTGAATGGGAAGGATTACTTCTTCATTACGAGGGAGAAGATGGAAGAGGAGGTGGAGGCAAGCAAGTTCATAGAGTTTGGGGAGTACAAGGGCAACTTGTATGGCACATCCGCTGAGAGTGTCAAGTCCGTGGTGAATGCCGGATATGTCTGCATCCTCAGTCCCCACTACCAAGTGAGTTGGATCCACGTCTTCGTAACACAATAAGTTGATGATTTTCTAGTTGCTGTCATCGTCTGTATTTGGTATCCTGTGTACTGTAAACTCCCGGTTAACTGTGTTAGTTGGGGCCAGAGAAAAAACAAGTAAGCAAATTTGTATTTAAAAACCCGGATAATCACATTTACACACTTTTGCTATTAATGGAACAGTGATATTGTCTCCGTAAATCGTGATAAAACACTTTACCTAGTATACATTTCAAAGCAAACATAAATCACGCACTGTACGTGCAGGATTTAAAGTACACGATACTTTAACTGATATTTATGTTGCACAAAGTATAGTGTAATTCGTGGCACATCGAGTATATACAGCCTCCGCCGGTGTGGCATCAGGCTGGCGGCACGGAGCAATAGATAAGTGGTGGATAGTTTGTGTGTGTGTGTATGTGTTGATTTCTCAACATGCATCACTCAGATCCATCCTTTAGATTTTAGAGTTTGTTGAAAGTTAAAAATGCAAAGCAATAAAGACTATAACGGGACTTCAGATGAGACAACTTGGCATTTAAACAATACATTACAATTCCCATTTTAAAAAATCCTTAAAATACAAATGCAGGACCTAACACTAACTTTCGCTAAAGTAGGGAAAATACATTTGATGCTTGCCCGGTTAAGCTGAATGGCACATTGTTCGAGGATTTTGTCGCTAAATCAATAGCGGGATTTTTAAGTTAGGCTCGGCGGGTTTTGGGATTGGCTTACACCTTCGTCCTAGCTGGTGCTGGTGATGTTGTCCGTGTCTTCACTTAATGGTGGCTAGTTCGCCCCACTCTGAAGCGGCGATTCCAGGCAGCTGATTCACTGTTCCAAAAGTGCGGGTTTGACCAACTTCAGTCTTGTTCACCAACCCTCTCACCACGGGATGGTACTCTGGGCTGGTACGAATTGACGGGGAAAAATATACAATCACCACTGGAGCAGGGGTGACTGCTGGGCGTCTTAGTTTGGCGGCACGGTCCCTTTTCGCCTGCCTTTCCCTCGTGGGAGGTGCGAGTACACTCAACTGCTTGGTAGCAAGGAACGCTATGTTTTACTCCGTACCCTTTTTGCAGTTCCTTACCTAGTAAGGCATAGAGTCACTGCTTAACAAGATACGGATTGCACCTTGACGAGGAAACAACTTTACATTGTATGTCCAGTATTGGCTTGCTGATACAGGCTCAGTAAGTCTCTCCACTGATCCCCCATGCTTGGCGGGCTGATCAGAGACATGGAGCTGTGTGGGCCACCAATGCCTTTACTGGATGTGCGTTCACACAAGGTTAAACAGCAGGTCTCAGGTTACCCCAGCGCTAACAGTGCACTGGAGCAGGGTAATAACCTGCGATTACTGCCCCTCCCTGGAATTAAGGTGTTACTAGTGGTTGTGGCTCCTCTGTTCCTTTCCTCCAACACTAACAGTGCTCTGGAGGTTGGAAAGCAACAGATGACCATCTAATGGGTGTGTATAAGGACTGAGGGGCGCCCATAGTCAAAGCTAATTCAGTTGTATAAAATGTCCTGGTTCCTGTCAGTAGTGCACGTCGTTACTGGTTTTTAGCAGATGAATAGAATGATACTCTGTGAAAGAAAAGAAGCAGAAGTATAGGGAACAAAGTATGTTTATTGAGGGCTCAATAAACATGTGACACATGCTACCTCCTAGAGAGCTGAAGGTAACTATGCTGGCCAGGTGTAGGCGACCTGGTTCTAAGTTGAAAGGGCGAAGATATATCTTAACGGTAAAATATATACAACTAATAAACTGTTATAGTAAAAGGTGTCTAGAGGAGACAAAGTGAGTTTAATACCTATGAGTGCATGTTCGCTGGTCGTCGGTTTGAATGGTTGTTGGGTGGACAGGTCGTCGACGTAGGGAGCAGCCACTGGGGGCATGCTCAAGACTTGGAAGATCTCTATATGTCTCAGCACTGAGCAGTGCTCGAGATGACGCAAGATAAGAAACAAGAATAACTGCCCGACCGTGGCAGCGTCCGTACTTATATAGGTGAAGCTTGTAAGCAGCCGACGTGAGCTGCGGGGAGGGCGAGGATCCTGCCCTGGTTGGCGTGGGAATCGAAAAACTCAGGTCAGCTTCTAGCTTGTTCAACGGCGCTCATGCCTGCCGAGTTGCGTAACCTTCAGGTGACAAGAATTCACTTATAAGCTCCTGTTGTCAGGTAGAGTAGGCCTCCGAGAATTCATGTTTAAAATTCTCTGTACGTGTTTCTTACAGCTGTAGCAGTGGAAGTAGGAACCTTAGCGATGAGTCGTAATCGTAGTTGATAGTAGGAGCGGCACACGTTAATTCGCCCCCCTTTCCCCCCTCTGTTGCGATGAAGACTCATCGTGAAAGGTGGTGGAGTGAGACATAGGCCCCTTCTCTAGAAGGTCGTGGTAGATGTAAATAGACGTAGTGAGGCAGATAGCATGAAGAAAAAATTTCCTCTGTGTTAGGCGGGACCCTTAAGCTTGGGTGGCTTGACCGCTGTAGCATTGTGTGTTCTGTGCGCTCTGGTCGCCCGGCCAGTGAAGCGAAACATGAGAGACGTGAATTGGTGGCGGTCAGCCGGCGACCTTGGTTCTCTCTCTCTTTCGGGTGGATGTTCTTTATCCCTCACCCTGGTGATGTGGCTTTGCTGAAGCAGCGAATGTGTTTTTTCCCCCCCGTGTAGCAAAGATTACTGGGTTAGGAAGCTGTGTGTGTCGGACGTCCCACCGGCCTACATTTTTACGCGTGCCATTGACATAACCCACCATATTGCTGGTGGATACAACAAGGAAATCATACATACAAAAACCTGAAAGAAAAAGTATTTAAAACAATGGCATGACAACGAGGGTAATAGAAGTAGTAATAATTAAAATAGGTACAAGCCTTACTCGTGTAAGGTTGTGATATGTCACTACTATCCTGGAGCTTGCTGCAGTGAGTTAAGAAAGAAAAGGAAAATTTTTCAAGGGAACCTGTGTCTGTCAGCAAACTAAATAGTTACATGTGACAGGGTGCTAGGTGTTCAACTACAGGCTCTTCAACACCTGGGTTGACCGGTTAAACGAATACAAAGCGAGTACACTACATGCATTACTATCACTGCAAATTGTGTGCACGTTGGTCACTTAATACAACATACATAGGCACTGAATAAAATTGAATTAAAAAATATCTTGCAACTGGTTTTAGGAGTTTTGAAGCTCATAGTCTATGGTTTGGTACTGAGTTGGTGCACAAGATATTGCAAACATAAATACACTAAATATAAGCATACAAATGCATCAAAATTCCTTCCTAGAAGACAGCATTCTTCTTGTAGGTGATCTTAACATATACACTTTGAAAACGTTGATGCGTGCCCGGCTAGACTGACTGACACGTACATCGAGGATTTTTCCGCTAGACCAAAAGCAGTGTGGTTAAATATGGTTAGAAGGCGTGAGACGAGGGGTGTTGGTTATCGCTTATGTACACTGTCATCTTGGGTGTGTTTGTTGAGGTGGTTTTCACCCAATAGTGGCGAGGTCAGTCTACTCCGAAGCGGCGATTCCAATTGTAGGCTTCACAGCTCCAGAAGTTCGGGTTTGCGCAGCTGTATCTTACTTCGGTACGGTTTAGCAAACCTCTTACCACAGGGTGGCTTGATGGATGAATGCGAAAGCAAGGCGACAAGTGGAATACTGTAACCGGAGCAGGTACTACTGCTGGGTGCCTAAGTTGGGTGGTGAGGTCCCGTTTCGTCCGCCTTTCCTGCGTAGGAGGTGGTATTACCATTCATGGTTTGATAGCAACGTGAGCTAGGCATTGTTCCCTATGTCTTTTGTTACTCCTTACACTGTAAGGCATAGAGCACAATGGTCTGACAGCTTATGTAACGCACTTAGACAGGAATGGATATTACAGTGTAACCCAATTGTGACTTGCTGGCACGAGCTCGATAAGTGTCCCCACTGATCCCCCATGCATGCGGGCTGATCAGGGACGTGGAGCCGTGTGGACCACCAAGCCTCTACTGGTTGTGTGTTCGCACTGGGTTGAGCGGCAAACCCCAGGCTAATGTCAATCCCGCATTGAATTAGTGCTCAAAACAAGAGGTAACCTGAGCTTCTAGTCCCTCCCTGTGCGAAGGTGTTTCTAGTGGTTGTGGTGTCACTGTTCCTCCCCACCAGCTAACTTAGTGCCTGGGGGCTGGGAGAAACAGGTAGCCGTCTAATGTGGATGTCAACTATCTCCTGGTTCCTGTTGGCAGTGCACGTTGTACTCCGTTTCTAGCCGTTAACATAGACAAGTACTCTGTAAATGAAAAGCAGAAGAGTAGTGAACAAAGAGTGTTTATTGAATACTCAATAAACACGTGACCTGTGCTTCCTCCTAGCAAACCGTGAAGAGCTGAAGGCAATTGTGGTTCCAGGTGTAGGCGTGCTGGTACTAGGTTAAAAGGGGAATAGTTGGTTCTAGACGAATACAAAGTTAAAGTTGAGGGAAGGTCTAGAAGGTCTGGGTAGATGTAGGTAGACGTAGTGAGGCGAATAGCATGGAAAACATTTTTTTCAGGTAGGTTGGACTCTAAAGCTTGAGTTACTTGACCACTCTTGCGGCACACGTTCTGTGCGCTCTGGTCGCTTGGCCATCAAAGCGAAACGTGTGAGGCGTGAAGTGGTGGTGGCTGACCGGCGACCTTGGTTCTCTCTCTTTCGGGCGGGCGTCCTTTGCCCCTCGCCCTGGCGATGCGGCTTCGCTGATGCGGCGAATTGTGTATTCCCCCTTTGTAGCAAAGATTACTGGGTTAGGAAGATGTGTGTGTGTGTGTCGGGTGTCCCACTGGCCTACATATTTACCTGTGCCATTTACAAAACCCAGCATATCGGTGGTGGATACAAGGGAATCTTGCATGAAAACCTGAAAAAAAATTAAGCAATGGCACTACAAAACGAGGGGAATAAAAGTAGTAATAATCATGATAGGTACAAACCTTACTCGTGGAAGGTGGGGAACGTCACTACTATCCTGGAGCTTGCTGCAGTGATTTAAGAAAGAAAAGGAAAATTTTTCCAGGGAATCTTTGTGTCTGTCAGCAAGCTAAATAGTTATGTGTGACAGATTGCGAGCTAGCCAACCACAGGCCCTTCAATACCTGGGTTGACCGGCTAAATGAATACAAAGCAAGTACACTACATGCTTGAACATCGTGGCAAATTGTGCGCATGTTGGTCACTTGATACAACATACATAAACACTGAATAAAACTGAATTAAAAAATATCATGCACATGGTTTTGGGAGCTCTGAGGCTCAAAGTCTTTGGTTTGGTACTGAGTTGGTGCACAAGATATTGCAAATATATACGCTCTAAAAGCACATGAGTAATTTAAGTTTGGAATATATAAGTACATTTAAAAGAATCCTTGTTTCATTCTCTTCACATAGGACCCTTTCAAAACGTATAGTGATATATAGTTGTGTACCTTCACATCAAGTCAGATTTAAATGATAAACTAACCTAGCTATCCCTTGTGGAAGTCCATCTTAACATGTAGGTCTAACAGCTAATGTGTAAACTGTGTATCTTCTTTGAAAGTGTTCAGGTAAGTTCTCAAGGATTGTAAAACATCACCTGGAAAATACACTCCTACGGGACTGCATTCTTCATGTAGGTGATCTTCACAAGTACACTGTAAAAACGTATAGTATCATTTAGAGGTTTACCTACACATCAAGTCAGGTTTAAGTGATGAAGAATTATAAAAATAGAAAATCTAAAAATGTCATTGTAATGTCGAAGTCTCCTTCTTGAACTTAATCACTGGCACTGTGGTGAGAGTCTTTACGTGATACACTTATGGTAGCTATTACTGTCACTGGTGAGTGTTTATTTGTAATGCTACCTACTTAAGTGGGCTGTCGGCCCCTAAAAACTACGGAACCTTGAGGTGTAAAATGTCTATATTTCACTGTGGTGAAAAGTTGCTGATATACAGCTGGTAACGGCTGTATTTAAAAGTTAATCAGCACATAGTCGAGTGACTAATTACGAGTGCATTTGCCTCTTTGATTACTCACATTTCTTTCCCCCCCCCCAATCCTCTTTATCTTTTTGACTGCGGGGTGAGACATGTTTACAGGATACTTTCAATTTTATTTATCCTAATTGTGACAGTTCTGCTTACGTCACTGTCTTTGATTTGCGGCTAAATTAAATGTAGTGTATGTGACGTGTCTATAACGAGTCCTTGGTCATGCGCACTAAGTAGCGGTTTATGGCGATTGTATTGTCTGTAACTTCGGCGCTCTTACTGGCGATCTTTGTTCTTACCTCTTGCGGGACTCTCCCTAGGACGAAAGGCAGCGTGCAGAGGGTAAAGCCACATGTACCTTGCTGTGGGCCTCCATGGCGATTTCCGGTACCGTCCAGGCATATGGGCGGTCTTGGCAGTAGGCTGGGGCATCGTGACATCTGCTTCTGCCGCAACAGATTGGGAGGGCACTCGTTCAAGAGACATTGAGACAATGCGGGGGAGTGACAAGCTCTGCACCCTGACTGCTCGGGTTTCTACCCGTAGGGCAGGATGTTTCTCTGATGGGTAGCGTGAGGGAGAAAGAGCTCCACTTTGACTGCGGGTAGCACAGCTCGTCGTGGGCAGCATCGGCGGTCCTGGTGGCATGTTCCTGGGGCAAGGCAGTAGGAAGGAGGATCACCTAGACCTCCACTGCGGGTGATGTGCCTGTTTAGGGGTGGTGGGTGGCATTGACTGTTGGCGACAGCAGTTTCTTGTGTGGCAACAAGATGGCAGCTCAACGTCTGGGTCTGCAGGTATTCCTGCATTGCAGGACTAGGGGACAGAGCACTTCTGTTGCAACTCGAAGCCCCGTATGGCGGGTGTTCCTGCATAGCAGATTGTAGGCATAGATCACTCTCATCAGAGCTCAACGTCCTGGGTGGCAGACATTCCTGCATGGCAGATAGTTTGTACGGAGCATGCTCGTCGGAGCTTAACGTCCAGTTTTTCTGGATGTCCTGCGTGGCAGGTTGTTGAGGCGGAGCACTTCCGGCTGGGCAGCTTGACGTCCTGGCTGTTGGGTCTTCCTGCATGGCATGTGGTTGGGGCGAAGCACTCTCGTCGGATCTCAACTTCCCGGGTGGCGAGAGTTCTTCGTTATTGGGTGCAGTGGTCCACGTTGTAGACACTGGCATGTCCTTGGCTACTGCCCCTTGCCATTCTTCCTCTTGCGCATCATCTGCGCTAGTGCTGAGCACAGTTTCCTGTGGTCTAGTGGAATTCAATACTTCATTGTCGGAGCCAGAGGTCGACTTCGTTCATGGGGACTTCCATTCTGGGTGGAGGTTCGTCCTTATCTGCAGATTGGCCAGGTGTCTCTCCGTCAACGTCCCCAGGTGTCGGCATGTCCCTGGGTAGGGTCGTATCTTACCTCGGGTGGCCTTTCAGATCTGTCCTTGTATGTCTTCGGCCCAGTATATGTCTCTTTTTCTGACAATATGTAGTGAATGCAGTGTACTTGCGGCTCTCTGGGTGTACTGCAATCTGCCAATACCCATCTGCATGTCCAGGGTACTAAAGATTTTCGCCTTGCCAGTATCACGCAGGGTATGCATTAGGTCGATAGCTGGGGGCGCAGTAGGTTGTGTCACTTCGTTGAGACCCTTATAATCGACACAGAATCTAAGTTTTCCATCTTTCTTCGGGATGAGGACTATGTGGGAATTATACGGGTAATTCGAGAGTTCCACTATTCCCTGGCCTTCATGTCGTTTACTTGCTCCATGATTAAGTCATGACGGCGTGCTGACACTCTGTAGGGTCGGTTGTACACTGGAATTTCGGTTGCCACCCAGATCTCATGTTGAATCAAGTTAGTCTGTTGTAACAACCCCCCTTGTCCAAAGGTGCTATCATGTTCATTTAGTACTTGGTGTAGCTGGCCAAATTCCATTTCACCAGGCTCATGATTGATTCAGTCGGGTTCGATAGGTGTAGGTACAATGTTGTCTGGACTCTAGTCCCAGTTATGGTGATCCTGTCTGTCTCGCCCATGTACACACGTTGTTACCCATGGTCTATGATGCACTGTTGTTGCCGTTCCCATGGGCAACATAGTATCACTGCTTCTTTAATTGCCGGTGATACTATAAATTCGGTAGACGCCGAGAGGCAATGCAGATTTACCTGTAAGGTAATTCTGCAGTCAAACTGGAGAGTAGTATCATTCTGGGCCATTCGCACAATTTTACGTTGGGGCGCATGTCCGCTATTTGTTCAGCAGTCAGAAGGTTTCTTCGGATAAAGTTCTCTGTTGCTGCTGAGTCAAGTAGCGCCAGCACTCTGTTCCCGTTGATCTCGACTCCTACATGAGAGGCAATGGGGATGTATGGTTCCTCATTTAAACCCTGGATGATGGTGGGCCCTTGGTGTCCGGTGATGGTGGCCCACTTCGCACTCTGGTGGCGGCTTTTCCCATCTTGCTATCGGGAGTGGGTTTTCCCGTTGGTCTTGTGTGGAAAGTTGCTGGCTTTCGATTAACATTGCTGGGTGGAATGGGAGTTCCCTCTTGTTTGCAGGGGCAGTCCTTATTCCAGTGGTTCTCTGGGCAGAACCAGCATTTTTGTACGAATGCCGTACGAGTGGTTGGAGCTGGTGCACTTTTAAGAGGTGCAACCGGGGGAGCTCAAACTTCAGGGGTCTTGGTTGATACAGGTTGTTCGAGACTTAGCCTGCGCTGCAAAGGTTTGTTCTGGACAGCTTGATGTTTTTTACGTGTCTGGCGCCGCTTCACTCGACCATGTGGGGTCTTATGGATATCACTGGATTGCTTTTGAGATGTTCTTTCCAACCGTATACAATTTCTGTATTTTGACTTGACTTTATGATGAGTATAGGCCAAAATTGTGTTAAGTTTTCGTAATTTTTTTCATTAAACTCATACAATTTCACCATAACCACACCACACAAATGCTTTTTAATACATGCAATCACTTTATCTTGACGAGAACTGTCGTTTGAAACAAGCGTCGTAACTTCTAGTCAAAAATATGTTGGTCTGATTTGTGTGTGTGTATTTATAAAGAAAGAAAAAAAAAATAGTTGTGTGCTTTTTTTGACACAAGTGTGACACTAGTAATTTTAATTGGAATTTGTATTGAATTCTGCATGTGATGACAAAAACTTGGTTTTTACATTTTGTTAATTACAGTACTCAGTGTGTAGTATCATATTATTTATCATTGTGAATTAATTTGCTTTACCGAATCAATACATTTTTGGGGGCATTGGAGAATTGAGTATGTGTGATTGTTACAAATATTAGATATTAATTATTATCCTTTTGAATCAACATTATCTGCTACTGTGATTATGTACTGTTTATTCACTATTTCTTTTCACTTGTTTTGTAGTGTTTTCTAACTCATGGTAAGGGAAGCTGTTTTCGAGGGTTGAATCCATTGAACACATGTGCCCAACTCATTTCTCATTATTGTTTTTACATTATCAGAACACCTCAGTCTTAACCTTTGGTCATGGGCTGCCGTGGTGTTAGTAGTTTCGCTATGTACTTGCATCCCAGTGCACGTGTTTTTGATTTTGGTCAACATTGTGAACATTGCCATTTGCCAGTGAGTGTTCTCAAGGTACTCCTGCTAACTCTGCCCTTGCATTCTACCGCTGCTTCAACCTCATCTCGTTTCACCCACTTTGGCAGCCACGTATTTGCTGTTCATGTTGACCAAACCCTCCGACTCTACTTAACCTGGGTAGCCAATCCTAAACTCTTTGTCTTGCTCTCTTACATTATCACACCTTATATTTTCCATCCTTGCCGTAATTCATTTACTTCTTTGGAACTTTGGTTAACTTTACTGTATCTGTTCTTTATTTAATTTTTAATCCAGCACGGTTGGGCGGCAAAGCAGAGCTAATAATACATTTTAAGTTCTCTGGAAATGAACTTTACTGTCTACATTAGAATAATCATGACGCATATGAATCAAGAATATTTGTAACGTATTAGAGTAAGAAGTAGTAAATCAAAAACCCCTGAAGATAGGCTAGGTCATTCTTTTTATTTCCACATACAGAGTATGTGTATGTGATACCTTGTACTTTTTAATTTTTTTTTTTTTTTTTATAAAATTGTTGTTATAACATTTATTCTTGCTTATATATAGCAGTTACAAGAATGTGTAACACAATTATTTTGGTTATTTTGGTTTGGTATTTTGCTACCTTCAGGCACTGAAGATGTTGCGTATACCCCAGTTGAAGCCTTACATTGTCTACATCAAGCCTCCCACCTTTGATATGCTGAAGGAGACTCGCAACGCTGCCTATGCTCGATCCACATTTGATGAGAACAACTCGCGTGGCTTCACGGTTAGTCTTGTTATATTCGATGCATGCTCTACCATCACCTTTAAACTGTAACTTGTTATTCTGTCTCTGTATACAATGTCATTGTGATATTCTTGATTATGAAATTATCCTCGTTGTTATCCTCTTTTGTTTTTCAGACTTGTTTTTCTGTAAACTATTTTCTATAAATTTAAAAATAATTTTTTGGGTTCCATCCAGTAACATTTTTTAAGGATTCTATTGTACTACTCAACTTATTTTATTTCTATTTCTTGCCATCTCCCATGTTTTTCATTTTCTCATACCTTTTCCCATTTTCTCATTGACCTCTCTTACCTCTTCTTAGAGAGAGAGAGAATGAGTGAAGGTGAGAGTGTGAGTGAGTGAGTGGGTGAGTGAGCGAGCGAGTGAGTGGGTGAGAGAGGAGGAGTGAGAGGGTGAGTGAGGTGGTGAGAGAGGGGATGAGTGAGGGGGTGAGTGAGTGTGTGTTTGTAAAGCTAGATCACAGAATGTCTCAATCTGCTTGTCTAATACTTATGTAAGTAGGATCACCTATGTGATGTGTGTTGAGAGGGAGTGAATGGTTTTAGGATGAGGAGTTCAATGAGATGATCCACCGCAGTGAGCGCATAGAGTTCCTCTACGGTCACCTGTTTGATGAGGTAATAGAGAATGCAGACTTGTCATCGGCATTTGAACAGCTGGTGCAGGCAGTGAAGCGTGTTGAGACAGAGCCACTGTGGGTTCCCGCCTCTTGGGTGCAGTGACCCTGCATTTGGGGTGAGTTGGAGCAAGATCATGCGAGATGTTCTCACTTTAGTAGGTGATTTAGTTCACTTAACACATATAGTTTTTTGTTGTTTTATGTGGGCGATGTTTCTTTTGTATATGTTCTTGATTACTCCACTGTCAGTAGGCTAAATTTTAGACATTTTGGAATTTTTGACACACAGGTTTTTTCTAGTGATTTTTTTCTTAACATGCATGTTTTACTATGTGTTACTTAGGGTTCTTAATTTTCTAGGTTGCTTTTTTGTTAAGATTGTGGAGCCTTGTAACTTTATACATATTTTAAATTTGGGTTTGAGAAATTTAGTTTGGTCTTGACTGTGTTATGTTTAGAGTTAGGTGATGTGTTTAATTTTCTTTTGACTTATCTGAACTTGTTTGCAAACTGAGTTATAGCCCAATTGCTGAAGTGGGGTTTGGTTAGTTGGTGAAGTTCCAACAGTCATGTAGGCTGGCTGCAGATTTACTGAGCTGGGCTTTCATCAGGTGGGCCAATATGATGATTATATGCACATAATCATTAATGGGCGTGTAGGCTTGGCTGGGCTGCTGTGGTACTGTGTGTGCATGCTGTTCTTAGTCGAACCACGTGGCTGTAGTGCATGAGTTTGTCGACTGTCCAGGAATAACGGGTGTTGAGTCATGTTTAGGAATGCACTGACTATGTTGTATGGGTATGTGGCAGTGAGCATTGCCGAGTGTGGTCTTCACCGGGCTGCTGAAGATAGTGGACACTTGTTTCTAGTATTGGAGTTGAGTAGTGTGTAGGACTGGAGGAGCCCTGAAGGAAACCTCGCGATTTAGGCCACAAGCTCAGTGTTATTTATTAATTTTTCCTTGTTCAGTCGGGTAGTAGTACTGGTCAGAGCATCAACCAATCAGTTAATATATAGTTAAATTGTAAGAAGTTTAGGTAAATCTAATAAAAAAGTGAATGTTTGTCCTGTGATGTCACTAGTTAGTAGCCTGCAAGGCTTGGTGAAAACTGATGCCGCCCTCACTGCTCCACTCAGGAGGCAGACCACCGCTGCACTGCTCATTCACCGGGCACGCACGTCTGTGCAGCTCGTGCATGGGTCATCTCTGCCGTTCGTGTAAGAATGGGTCACTACCTGCCTGACACCCTGTTTTCTAAAAGTAAACTCAATGTTACGTGTGTGCAGTGTAATTCTGATCTGTGCCCCATAAAGCGGAGTCTAAAATTAGGAAGGGACTGCATTTATCTCCCTTTTACTCTCCGTATGTGAGGCATAATAAGCCTGCGAGTGCAAAGCCACATGGGTTTGGAATCAATACAGAACCTGAGCTTATGACACTAATAATTCTTTGCATAATTTTCTTGTGTTGATGATGTATTTTGATTATTTTAAAGGGCAATATTTATTTCTCTGAATTGTATTAAAAATAACACATATATATCCTGGTAGTTCTGGCTTCCACCATGCCAATTTCCCAAAACATAATTCTTTTGAGTGTAATATTTTATTTTCATAATTTGATTTACATATTCCAATGTGCTAACATAAATTCTAAATTGACGCATGTCCCATTAGACTGATGGGACACGTTAGTTGAGAATTTTATCCGCTAGACCAAAAGTGGTTTAGGTAGCTGGAATGAGACAAGGGGTGTTGGCTAGTTCTTATACACTCTTACTTCTATTTGTGTATTCTAGGTAGATATGTCCTTGGGCGGGACAACGGGACAACGTATGTTCCATAGACAATCTTCTTTAGACCAGAAGATGTTGTCTCAGCCTAGGCGCACTTCAGTACTGGTCAGAAGTCTCGTGACACTTGGTGTGGATGCGGACACATGGTGGAAAGTTAATGAACACAACCGGAGCAGGAGCGACTGCTCATCGTCTGAGTTTGGCAGCATGATCCCATTCCACCTGTCTAACCTGCGTAGGATGGAGTGATGCTATCCTCGGCCTGAGAGTAGGGTGAGCCAGGTGATGCTCTCTGCATTTTCTGCCACTCCTCCTCTCGTGAGGCATAGGGTAACAGCTCTATAGTACACGCAGTGCACTGAGACAGAAATACTAACAGTGTAACCCAATAGTGACTTGCCAGCTCGAGCTCAATAACAGTCTCCACTGATCCCCCACCGTAGGCGGGCTGATCAGGGACGTGGAGCTGTGTGGACTGCGAAGCCTCTACTGGTTGTGTGTTCACACTAGGATGACTGGCAACACTACAGGCCACAGTCACTGCACACTATCCAGTGTGGTTGGTGAGAAGCAACCTGAGCCTGTCGCACCTCCTGGTGTGAAAGTGTTGCTAGTGGTTGTGGCTTCATTGTTTCTCCCCTACTAGCACTGACAGTGCTGATATGTAGCTGGGAAGAAACAGGTAGCCGTCTAATATGTATGTCTTAATACGGTTTAATAAAATTCCTGGTTTCCGTCGATAGTGCACAGCATTATCTACCTTCAACTGTGGATATAAATAAATACCCTGGAAATATAAACAGAAAGGTAGAGAGCAATGTGTGTTTATTGAAAGTTCAATAAGCACATAACCTGTTATACCTCCTACCAAGTCGAGGATAGATGAAAGTAACTGCGTAGTACCAGCTGTAGGTGACCTGGTTCTAAGTAAAAGGGAAATACTCATTCTAGACGAAAAATAAACAGCTAAACTGCTAAATAAATATATCTTAGAGGAGACAAAGCGAAGTTGAAAGAAAATGTTCGTGTTCATGTGTCGTCAGGTTGACTGGTCATCGGCGTACGTAGTAAGTAGCCATAAGGGCGTACTCGAAGGTTGGTAACTTCTCCGAAGATCCCAAGCACTGGTAGTGCTCTAGGAGGTTTGCTAGAGATGCAAAAAAATGACTCCCGAGGCCGGCAGCGTCCGGACTTATATAGTGGAAGCTTGTCGGCTTCCGGTGCGGGGTGCAGGGGATGTGTGACATCCTCCGGCCCTGGGTGGCGTGAGAATCCTCCTATCAGTGATTCTGCTTCGTGCCTCGTCGGGTGTGCTCGGCCTTGCCCGAGGTATGGGCAGCTGTTAAGCTTTGTGCTGTGTGGGAGGAGGGGGGGGGGGGGGGGGGCTTTCCAGCCGGGTTGTGTAATTTCCAGGTGAGAAGGAATTTTTGTAAATTCGAGTTGCCTGTAGGGTAGGCAACTTGTTTGTGCCTGTAGAGATGGAAGAGATGCTCTAGGCGATGAGTCGTAATCGTATTTGAATAGATGTAGAAATAGCACACGTCAAAATGCTATGTTAATTCTTTAAAGCACCTCCACATGCCTTGCCGGCTCATTCCGGTTTGCTTTCTTATGATAATTTACAGACAATAAACATATATAAATACTCTGTAACTCTAATTACCAAATATGAATTGTCGGAGATCTCTTGTAAATTGCTCTAGTTTTTCTTATGTGTTTTACAACAACTTGATGCGTGTTGCTTAGACTTAGGTAGTATGGTTTTGGTGTGCACTAAATCAGGCGTGCTCTGGATAACAAATTATTTACTCTGAGTCTGCTTTCTGCTATATGTTAACAGTGGTCGAGTAGGTTGGCGACTCTGTACAAAATCAGGTGTGGATGGTACTGCAATTTGTTTACCGTTACACTAGCCCGTTTAGGTAGGGCAGACTTACCAGGGTATTCAGGTAGCTGTTTCTCGGACTCTTGTTCAGAAGCAGGTCGACTGGACCAGCAGTATCCTTGGAAGTGCTGGGCGACGAATTACCGTACAGTGTGGTACTATACTTCTTGCTCCACCTGGCGGCTGCACTACTGCAGAAGAAGGTGTTGGATATGTCCAACCTGGTGTCACTCCCAGTGAACAGGGCACGAGCAGCAGGACGGTAGTCGATACTGAGTTTAGTGTTCGTGGGGAAGAAAACAGGGATGCTGGCTAGAGAGGAAGGCCTTTCCAGGTGTCGGGTGGTGTGAGCTCTCTCCCATGGGGTGCCTCCGCAAGGTGCAGAGAGGTTACTGGCACTCACTCGTTTAGCAGTAAGGAACTTCGTCTTTTGCTCCACCTTTTGAGCTCCGTGCCTTTCCTCAAATGGCATAGAGGCAGAATTGACACTTAACTTACTCCTGGTTCAGTGCAAGCAGTTGACGGTACCCTAGATAAGTGTATAGCCAACAGCAGTTGATGGCGCGAACCTTGTGCTCCAATCAGTCCTGCCCCTTGGCTCACGAACCCACGGTTGGGTATTGTCCGGCAACAGTCCCAGGCATGTATCCCTGCCAGCACCGTGAGTGCTCTGGCAGCATTAAAACCTGGGGTGGCTGTCCTGCCCCTCTTGGATGAGTACCTAGTGGTTGTGGCGCTACCTTTCTATACACAGAGGTGCATAGAATGGATGGTCGTCGAAAGTGGTGTGTGTTTACCATGTACAGATTCCTGAAGGGGATCTGCAGTCCTGCACTATGGTTCATACAGTTAGAAAACCCGGTCTCCTGCTTGCTCCATACAAGGGTTGAGTATCTAGCAATTGGAAAGGAATTACCTCTAGAACAAATCACTCTCGGGATAGGGACAAAAGTGTATTTATTATAAGTAATAAATACGGTGGTACGTACTGTCTCTACTAAGCTAAGTGTGAACGGAACTAAGATACCCTTTACAGGTGGAGGTGACCTGCTCCTAGACTACTCTAGATAAGAATACTCTAATTTCGACGGCTATGAAAATAACTGGGACTCGGTTACTCTATCTTGGGGTTGTCTAGAAGAGACTTTACATAAGGGGCCACTACCAAAAGGGCTGTGGGTGTAGTTGCCACCAGCAAGTAGCGATGGCTGTCGAACTAGGAGGATCGACAGCGAAAGTGTGGAGCAAAGTCTTTCAGGCTTCTGGTGTGTTGAGCTTCTGGTAAGCTGTTGGTGGTAGAAGGCTCTTAAGTCCCTGGTAGTTGGTGGTAGAATCCTTTGGAGGTTGCTGAAGATCTAGAAGATCTGGTTGACAGTAAAGAGCCCCAGCACAGAAGTTTTGAAGTGAGCTACTGGAGAAGATAATTGGTGTTTTTGGCCGTGCACTATCGTATATAGTGCGCTCGGCCGGCCCATGCCTGGGCTGGAGTGGTAGGTGTTGCTTCCATCTTCTGTGACATGTGCCTCGAGTGAGCGGGGTGGGAGAATCTACCCTCTGCGCTCGGCCCTCTTCGGAAAGATTTGCTGTTGTCGCGACCCTCATGTCTGCCAGGTGCATCAGGAAGGTTGATGTGTTACTGCAGCCGCCTGAAAACATTACTTACCCACTAGGCTGGGAGCAATTCTGTATGCACTTGTGAATCTGTTTTGGGTTTGACCCTTCCTCCGGTTACGTAGTACTACGCGAGTAGCGTCAGCAAGTTGGTCTGGAACATCAGGAATTACCAAGTCTTTGTAACTGTCCCTCCACAGGAATCAATCCTGTAGCCATCTATGGTTGTGGTTCCTGGTTTAGTATTAACATGTTAGGATGAGCAGTAGTCATTTTGTATAACTCGTATAAGTTGCACTCGTCAAACTTCTTGTGTATTTGTTGTAAATTGGCATTATTAAATATTTCTCTCAGAGTCAGCAGGAGATCTCTGGCGAGGTAGCCAGGCATCTCGTCCACCATCTGTAGTCTTTACCCAGCAGACCTAGGAACACAGGCGTGTCACGTTACGGGATCCTTCACTTCTTTGTCTACTCATTTAACTGCAATAGTGTAAGTTATGTACCGGAACCTTTTATTTTTTGGTTTGCTCCTCCCACGCTCGTGTTTCTCTCTCCATCAGACTTGCGGCCCCGGAGATTTAGTTACCTTAATTTAATTTTATGTACCGATCAGTACTTTTGTACCGCTTCGGCCTATGGCTGTCCAAATTGCCATGCCCGCTTCAGCCTAGGGTCTGTGTATTGTGTAACAAGTGTACCGCTGCTTTTGCCAATATATCAAGTAGTTACTCTAGGCTTTGTTCATTATTTCTGATACGTAAGTACTTTTGGGATCTGGTCCACACCAGGCAACCCACGTTTCATAAGTGTTTTATGTGAAGCGTGACATACGCGGGAGTGAAGTACTTGCTCGTTGTCCAGGCATGTTCCTTTTTGTTTATGTGCTAGACCGGGTGCTCCTTTCTCCTGGGTGAGGAGTGAAACTAGTCCTGACAGCACACTGCTGCTCGTCTGTTATACACGACTGGCCTGGTTGCTTGCCAGCAGGGCACAAAGTTTGGTTCAGCTAATACAATTCTGTGTTTCGGGTGCACTGCCTTGATAGGGATACCTGGTGAAGATGCTGCAGGTCTGGGTTGAGGTACGGGCCATGGTACCGGACGTAATATGTCTGGAACCAATATGCAATGGCCGGGGTGGGTGGTTGATCAGGCTGGCTGAGGTGGCCTTGTACCCATCATGGATACTCTTCCGGGCCGATGCGTATGGGGTCAGTTAACAAGTCCCTCTGTGTCTCAAGTGATACTGGTTCCTGCGGGTGTGTTAATGCCTGTGCCTGCTCCCTAGGGTTGCGCTTTGCAATGGGGGCGACCAGTGCCTGGGATAGCTCGTGCAGGTGACCAGAGGCAAGTAAAGTCTGCTTCACTCTCTCCTTCAGACCCCGCTGTTTGGTGTAGATCATCAGGACATACAAATACCCTCCCCGTCCAGAGAAGAAAGGCAGGCTCCTTGTATAGCAAGTTAAGTGTTGGACAACATGAGGGCCGAAGACTGGATGGACACCCTATTCCAGTACCTGGCGCGAATGCACAGTATGCACTGGAAGTCAGACCGCACTGTCTCGGGTCACACACGTGGGTGATGCCTTGACCGAGTCTTCCCAACTCAGGGGACACTAGTCTTTCCTGGCACGGATGCACAGTGGAACGCTTGCCTTTCCTGGCACGGATGGACAGTGGAAAGGTTGGCAAACACAGAGTCGATAAGCTGGAGCAGGGTCAGTGTACCTGTGTTGGCACCCCGTTCTATCTACTCTGGATAGGAATGTTAACCATTCTAGGTGCTTGTGGGTAAAATTGAGTGTTTTGGCTCGTATGAATAACCTTCCTAGGATTACCTGCGTTCCCTACCCGTGAGGAGTTGACTGGGAGCAAGCAAGGTGCTGAGTCTATAGGAATGCGGTATCCAAGGATTGAGATGGCACACATTTATTTCTGTTCAACGGGAAATACACATGATGAAGTACTCAAACTCCTTCATCGGCACGAGTTATTGCCGGGAAGCTAAAGCACTGAAACTCTGGTAGAGGCGACCCGTAGAAATTTGGTTATGGTAAGGGGGTTGGGTAGCATTTATCAGACTAAGCAGTTTTCTTCTCCTATTGTTGTCAGTGTATATCAACGTAATGCTCAGATACAGACATGTATAACTAAGCTGGGATAGCACAGGATTAGTCCTAAGGAGGACTGTGATGTGTGCCACTTTATCCAACTATATATAATGTTTGTGACTCATCTCATATCACACCAAGTATATCTACTTCAACCCACGTGAGAGTCGAACCCTGCCAACCTGTACATGGACGTTGCGGGCCACCACAATCCTGGAGGGAGCCCGAACACGGATACGGAGGTTGCGCAAGCCAGCGGACATGTTGCCCTCCCCTCCCCCGTGCTGAGAGCCTACAAGCCGTCAGCCTCCTCAGGGCACGGCCGAGCTCGGCGGAACATTCACGAAGCCGAGAGATTACTAGAGGGTTGCTACACCCACACCGGCCTCGCACCAGAGGGATGTCACCCTCCACCCACCTGCGGCCTGCCGTCGCACCTGTCCTTCGGACAATATAAGTCCGTACATAGCAGGGCTCGTAAGTTATTTCTTCCAGTTCTTCGAACTCGCTCCACCACTTCAGAGGCTGCTCCCAATGACTTCAACACCTTCAGCAGCTAACAGCAGCTGCTACGTTTGCCATCACCAGAGGCTTCTGCAGCAAAAGCAACCAAAATCTGCAGTGCGTCAATACCTACCAGTTACCAGAAACTTCTTCTGTAGTAGCATTGACATTCAACACACCCTGCTACTAGAGCAGTGGACATTAACTTCTCTGTCTCGTATAGACATACCTTTTTCTAGTTAGCTTCGTATAGTATTTTCATTTACCACCAGTTTGTATTATCTCCCGATTGGCCTAGGACCAGGTCACCTACATCTGGATTGCGTAGGTTACTTCCAGCAACCCGTCTACGTGGTAGGAGTTAGCAGGAGTCACAGTTTATTACGGTACTGATAAACATAGTTTTGTTCTTCTAGCAGAGGGTTTTATTTATAGAGTAATCTTGAATACCCCAGCTAGGAAGGATACAAATTGTGCACTGCCGACCAAGACCAGTTATTTTCAATACGAACTAGCAACGACTGGGGACCCTCTTCTGGAGTCCACCAGTCCCAAACAGAGTCGACGGCCACCTGTTCTAGACCTCCGGGGATAGAACAGCATAGCCACAACTATTAGAAACTGCTCCAACTAGGAAGAGACAGTACGCTTGAGATGTATCCCTACCAGAGCACCTAGGTGCTGGCGGGGGTATTTGATTAGGTGCTATGGCCTGGCCTTGGTTGCGATACCACACCCAGTAATAGCAGGAAGGCGGCCCACACGGCATCAACGCTTCAGGTTTGCCAGCCAGTGTTGGGGGAGCCTTCTGGAGCACTGAGCTCGTGCAGCCAGCTGCTACTAAAAGTACACTCCTCTAGGGTTCTGTCTCGCGTCCGTGGTGCACGACCCGTGTTCTTCAGCAGTGGTTTTCACTCTATGCCGTACAAGGTGAGATATGGCTCATAGAGAGAAGCAAAGAATTGCTCAACTCGCTACCAAGCAGCAGGCTGTATTGGCTCCACCAACCGAGGACAGACAGGTGGAATGAAACCGCGCCGCCTTAGTAAGGCTTTTGGAGAGACCGGCCTCTCCTGTTTTTGACTATCGCTTTCCCTCCGCATATCCGTACCCACCAGGACTATCATCCTGTCCTGAGTGGTGTACTATATGGAACCGAGGTAAGATACAATATCTCCAATCCCAGGTTCTGGAGTCCAAAGTGGATCAACTGGAATCTGCGGTACCGTGTTGGCCGACACGGTGCCATCAGCCCGAAGCCTGACTGTGCTGTCAACCATGGTCTACAGCCAGCCACTATTCTCCAGTAGGCCGAAGAAGTTATCAGTAAGTCTAGTAATCCCAACATCTCCCGCCAATCGTCTACCGTAACCCATAAACCCGTAGTGAGCAAGAGGGTTAGAGGGCTATTGAGAACTTTGTTCCATCGCGAAAAGCAACCTGTCTCATAAAGATATCAAGCCAGAAGCGGCCATTGGAAAATCCCTAAACGTGCATGCTGACCTAGCGCAAATAAAGCCACGACGACCGTGCCACGTACTCAACAACCAGGACACGCGTCAACTGTTGGGTATGATTCCCTTGATCTGACATGTCCATGCAGAGTAGGGAGGTAGGCTGGCAGGGTTCGTTTCAAAGAGACACCTAACCTAGAGGTCAAGTGGTTAGACTACTCGTAGGAAAAGGGTCTTAACTAGCGAACAGTTCTGAGCAGCGAGTGATGGAGACTGCAGCATTGAGAAGTCAAAGCTTGTTAAATGTCTGAGCACCGAGTGTTAGACTGGCAGTTTGATCCTTTTCTGGCGGCCAGTGTAGTGGTCTGAGAGAACTGAAGATTGGTCAGGAGTCAAAACTGAGCCACCTTTTATACTCCTTTGGGCCACTGTCCGATGCTTATAGGCTGGCGTCATGAAGGTGAGGGAAGGTCGCTGAGCGGGGGGTATGAAAGCATGATTTGCCAAAGGGACGTCACCAGCTGGCTGGAGGATGGGAAGCAAAGACAAATGAAAATCCTACTAGTAGTGCTATCCAGCGGCTGGTAAAAGAACTCGTTGACTATATGTATAGTTACGGTGGGCCGGTGAATAAAACAATCTCATCACAAGTCGGGACAAACGGCAATGCAAACGTAAAACTCACAAGCAAAGGTAAACGTAGGATAGAGCTGAAGTCGTCTAATCACCATTGTTTAAAAGCTTCATGCAACAATTCGCCCCTTCTCCACTGTGTCGAAAGCTCATCCTTGAGGGAGTTGAAAGGCATTTTCTTCAGAGGACAATATGGCTCTCTCTCGACTGACCCTGTCTGAACAGGATGAGATTAGAGCTCATCTCTGAGGAGAGATGGAAGAGGTTCTCCGAGGACGATTCAGTGTTCTGCTTATCATGCTTCAGCAGGATGTAACTGATTGTTCCTCTTCGTAAGGAGGGTTCCGGCATATGCAGGCACTGCCTTGCTATCCCAGTTCACTGTCACCCCTCTCGACTAGCCGTTTCTGCGAAGGACGAGACTAGTCCAACCCTTTGGAGAGAAGGAACGTTTCCCTCTCTACTCAGCCATCCTTGCAGGAAATCAAACTCACATCTTTGAGCGGAGATGTAATAGATCCCCTGCGTCAGATACCAAAGTGCCCTTGCAGAAAAATAGCTTTTCCTCTCAACTAATGCTGGCTAGCAGCATGAAGTAGAAGCAAATCCTCTCTGATTGGATTAACCTTCCTCTCGGCCAATCACCTCAGAGGGATGTGTGTGTCGAAAAGAAAATTACTTTGAGCGAATGTGGCACTGTCCTCTCATCAACAATTTTGTTCTCACCTGGTTGCACTTCTATCAAGCTCGCTTCTCCAGGCGCTTCGCACCTCATGCCAATCCCTTCATGACTGAACTTGACCTTGCTGTCGACAACTGGGCAAGGTGAAGGTCGCTCCTTCATGTAGGTGGCGTCCGAACTCTCTTTTATTCGTACTTTGTAGTAAACTGAGTAACTGAGAAATGGTATTCTTGTATGTAACTTCTCTATTAAAGTTACGCCAACTCTCATGGGGGGGGGGGGGGGGTTAAGGCAGGAAATAAGTCCATGCAAGGCCCAGTTAGGACTTATCTACTCATTTCTGACTTCTGTTTACCCCAATAGGATTCGGGTTGGGTTGGCTTCCGCAATGGGATGAAGTCTGGTAAGACCGATGCTATACTACATGCTGTGGTAGGTTTGTTTGGGATACGCATTTTTAGTATCTTTCCTAGTATCTTTCTGGTGGCTGTGTGAATTATGCAAGCTGACTCTTCTACTGAAGTGCAAAGGCGAGGCGGCGGGGTTGGTTCTGGATGAGATACTGGTGACTCTTAACACATCAATGTATTGTATTTTGGTGTGTATAGGCAGCACCAGAAGTTTTTGTTGAAAAATTAGGAATAATTAATATTTCATGTAAGGCCACACTGAATTTTTGTACTCCTGTAAATATTGTTAAGTCACTATTCCATATAAACATAATAAATTCCGGCTTAATTTTCCCCTACAAAACATTTGTGATGGAAAATTATTTATTATTAATTGCACTTTTTTCTTTCTTTCCCCTCCTCTATTCTCTTCCGTTTCTTCCATTCAATTTTCTTCGAAACTAAGTTAAAACATTGAAATGTAGTATGTTGACAAATTTCTAAACATGTTTTGGGTGTAAAAAATTTTTTGCCAATATCTTGTACATAAGCCACACCCTACTTTTTGTAGTGATTATTTTGGTAAAAATGTGCGGCCTATACACGCCGAGATACGGTAATCAAGATTATGCCGGGTCGAGTCTGCCAAAAAGGGAGTCCCGGTAGGAACATCTATCCTCGCCTTAGTGCGGCTGTTCGCCACTCGGTTTTATCTCATGTTCAATAACTGGAGTGGTCTGATTTATTTCATGAGAAGTAGCTGAATTCACACTCTTAGGCAGTTCCTCTAATTCTCGTTGAAGGGCCCGTTGGGCTAACCGGCATATTTGGCTAGTTTTACCTTTGGTCTTGTAAGGCATTTCTATAATCCACTACACACAGGAGCGTACTCTCCAGAATGTCAGGTGTACGCTCGAGCCCTCCTTAGTCCGGTCTTTAATACAGACTGTGACTGAGGTAATGAGTGGTGAATTGACCCAGAGTCCCGGGTTTGTATCCTACTGTAGGTCGATCAATCCGATTAATTCTGTAAGTATCCCTGGTCTTGTTCTGACGAGGGGAGGAGAGGAATACTATCTCGACCTCGTTCAGGTTGAGAGGGTCTAAGAACTTCTGGTTTCAAAAGAGCCTATCGGAGTGCTTCTAAACTTGTGGCTCGTAGAAATAATTATAAATGCATGCTCTCACTTTATCCAGCGGTATACTCAACCCCTTCTGAGGCCGGTCTTTATTGCATACTGGGATTAAGGTAATGAGTATTTGAGATTCTGGAAAACTGAGGGCGATTTTCACTGGAGAAGCAGGCATCCCAGACAATACTTGGATATTTCTAAGTGTTATGCAGGCTATAGGGTAGCCAAGAAAGTTCAGTTGTCAGTTCCTATCAGTGAGTAGTCTCTAAAAATGAGCCGATAAAATGAAATGATTTAGTGATGTTTTATGTGAGATGAGCAAAAAAGAAATTTCAAATTTTTCACATTTACGTATTTTATTCATACGTTGAAGAGTACATGGGGGTGCGAAGCTCTTAAAAAATTAAAAAGATATTAAACTTACTGCATATGATGGCGAACCTGTTTAAACGCCAAAGTAAAAGTAATTAAATTAATTACAATTTATACTTGCTTCTAATTGACCGGGGGATGGGGGGGCAGTCCAGAAGGGACTTTGGCACGAACTGCTACCACAGAGGCAGGAGGAGTTCGTTTGCCGGTTAGAGGAACAGGTTGGGAAGTCAAGATACCTCTGGCTGGCGTCCTCTACTACGGACGTCATAGGAGACCTTTACGTCCTTACTTCATGGGTTTTCTCCAAGTGCTTCTACTGGCGTTGAAGGCCTAGTGAGCATGCACAACCCTGGTGAAATCTGCTCTGCAGACTGCGAGGTCAGGAGGACAGCCACTACTTTTTCTGGTGCCCTCAGCCTTATGCAAACTGGAGGGCCGACGAATTTGTTGAGCTGCAGTTTGGCACCTTATATACGAAAAATTCTGGCTTAAGTAGGCTGTCAGAAGGCTGTGGGGTTGGCTATGCTCGCCTCAAAGGGTAATTTAAATAGTCATAGCAGGCCCACGCCACATCTTTTCTTATCTCCTCTGCGGGAGGCTGTTGTCATAATCTATATCGCCTCTCCACAAGGCTTTGGCAGTAATGACGACCTTGTTTGTAGGGTTCTACCCTTCAAACTAGCTTCTCTGGATCCGACGTTTCGGTGACTCGTTGGATAATATAATTTCTCAGGAGTGAAAAAGGCGGTCACATGTCGACTGTAGAGTGGGCAGTACAATTTCAATTTAATCACCACGTGTCTGTAATTGCTCACAAGGCTGGGAGCAATTCTGTAGGCACAGGATTTATTGTCTGCTGGCATGTTACTTGCCCATCTGTGTTTATTGGCTCAATGATGGGGCAAAGTCGACATGTGTTGTTTGCATACCCAATGTGCAGGAAACCGACATACGCCAATCTTATGTTTAAGCCAAGTGTCTGTGTGGATTTGATAATATTTTGATGGGCCAGTTGTTAGTATCGCAGTTCTGCACTATTATTAGAAGGTGGTAGGCCCTCGCTACTCTGGTTGTGTAACGTGAGTCAATGCTCTAGTTGTGAGATGCTGCATGTGCTGCAACTGTTTTCTCTTTTAAATTTACATTTATTCCAGCTATGGCTTGTTTATGTCTACCCTTTGGCCATTCATTCTCTGTCCTAGAGTGTTGATAGTAAGGCCCCTTATACAGGGTCAGATGGGTAGGCCGTCTGCAAGGTATGTAGTCTATCGGAACTCTGAGAGTCCTCTGGATGGTCAGGGTAGGTGCCGATGCTGGCTTACCTTGCTCTGGCCTCACCCTGGTTTGACTTGCAGCTGGATACTGGTGTCGCAGGTCTGCACCCTTTCCTAGGGCCACAGGCAGTTGGGTGGACTTCTCGATGGTCCTCTGATGTGGCTGCAGCTGGGTGCCTCGGTAGGCAGCTGGTTGTTGCGGGCTGGATACTAGCGTGGCAACTCCCAAGGCCCTGGGTAGGCTTAGTCGCAGGTGGACGATGACGGGATGTGTGTCTCCAATGATTTTGTTGGGTGGCTCGCGAGATTAAGGGGGTGAACGGTTAGGTGTGGCCTCAGCAGTTGGCGGGTAGCTTGAGCTTGTTCCCAAGGGGTTAAACAGTTCAAGGCTGATCATTTCACTGCGCACATCTTAAATGTAGAGGGAGTTCAGCAACCTGTGTTTAGTTCTGGGTGTTCCCAGGTTATGAAACACTGTAGTTAAATCCCTGATCACCAAGAAGTGAGTCTAGCACAATATTGTAATGCATTACTGTCTCAGGGCCATAGATGAAGGGAGAAAATGCTGCTGTGGTGAGATTTGATTTAAAACCGCACCATAGATCCACAAGGCGTGGCTCCATATTGTTGATTAGTGATCTGAATAATGTTGTACTCTGGTTATAAATGACCAAGTAGTGCAATGTGGTCTTCGTTTTCTTGAGTTACATGCCTTCTACTGTAAGATGTCGCTTGCTGCAGCACTTAGTGCTAGACTTGAGTGGGTGATTTGTTGTCTGTGGCCTGAAACAGTTTCTATGCTATACATCAATATTGTTAAGGCCCTCACTAAAAGGTTAGGAGGGTGGCTCAAAAAATTAACAAATAATAATAATTTTGATCAACCAGGGCTGAAACCAAAAAAACTGTGAAACGGATTGGGTGATTGCAGGGGTGTGGGTGTCCCAATTAAATAGTATTACTGAACAACTCCAAGTTAAAATTATTAAACTGGGGAAAACAGTTGGAGCCCTTGACTGGTGTAATTTAACACACTTATAAAGCTGATTGCAAAATATCACACACATTCACCCTACGTAAGAGTGAGAGGATTGCCTCGGCCACCTGTCTTCAACAGGGCTGAATTCACCAGTTCTGTTTGATATAATAAAAAAAAAAGTAGTGTTCGTATCTCAAAGTTCGCTGACTATTTTCTTATACTTTGTTTAATTTTCTCTGAAAATAAGAGCCAAAAAAAAAAAAAACAAGTGGAAGAAAAATGATAGGAGGGGAGGGGTATAAGGGAGAGAAGGGAGCGGTGACAAAATCTACTCGCTTGACTCGAGAGGCAAAGGAAAAGTCAGGATCGTGATGTGGTATCAAGTTCCATAGAGGGTTGAGTTCAACATGTGCCAGGACACTGACACTTCTGTTGCCTTAAAAATTATTAGTGAATACTGTTAAATTTCCAAGATCCTCAATTAAATTGTCAAGTTCTGTATATTGGTGTGAGAGAGTGAGTCAAATAACAAAGAACACTAGGTTAGGTTCAATTTCAACAACAGATGTTTATTTAAAAAATAATTAATACTCATTAACAGTAAAGTTATTTTTCTTTTATAAAGATTGTTCAATGAATAACAAGAAAAATTACTGTATAAACAACAGAGTAACAAAAAAATAAATGTTACAATGAAATTTTGTATCAAAAAATAGCTCTTATAGGCAAAGTTTAAAAACACTGATTAAATTTTGACTTGATACAGAAAATAATTTACTATTCTGGTTAAGTAACAAATAAAATTAACTAAAACTTTTTTCCTTTCCTTATTTGAGTTAAATCTCCAAAAGAAATTAGTAGAGCCAAAGAATAAAAATAAACTTTGTATTTCAAAATTAATGCCTGTTGGCCAGGTTCAATTACTTTTTGTTTCTAGACAACTTCATGTAAATTAGTAATTCTTAGTACGTCTTTGCATAAGAACGCTCACAAAACAATGATAAGACATAAAAAATAAATATCTGATACATTAGCATTGGCTCATAGGCCTCTTATAACAGTAAGAGTTATAGTAGTTTCTGTAGGTCACAGTAACCTACAATGAACATATATTAAGTTCATATGTTTGCTACGTTTCTTTTGTTTTTCAGATTCTTTATTTTCTTAGATATGTGGGATCTTTGTGTAATTCGCTACTAGTTTCCAACCTCAAAGGCAAGTGCTGTAAGTACACATGAAAAGTCTTCAATAAAACATAGAAAGGCTGTTTACTTCTCTTATCTTACTACCAACTTGTTTTTAAGTTATTTAGGTAGAGATTGGTCTGAATCTTTGATTTCAATCAAGAAAAAGTACTACGACAGTAATATTAAAATTTAATGGATCACATTCAATGTAAAATTTACAAAGTGAGGGCTTGCAGAATAGGAAAGCTACAGTCGTTATTCATTTGTCACTAGCAATAAGGAAACAAGAGTAGGCTACTAAAAATCTAAAATGTGCCAACCTCAAAATGGTTTTCAATAACAAAACACTTAAACTCTGAAAATTTTCTAAACCTTCAAATACAACAGTTAATAATCACACCTTTTCCTACTTAGGTCACTTAAATTGTAAGAAAGGATTCTACAACTCACTAACTTCAAGAATACTTTACCATTATTCCTCCGTTCCCTTTACGACTATGAGAGTTGCTCTTAACCAAATACCTTAGAAGATGGCTGTCATGATATATATATATATCCCTCCCTCCCCCTCCCCTCCCCCTCGCCCCCCTCCTTCACCATCTCTCCCTCCCCCTCCCCCCTCTCTCTCCCACTCCCCCTCCCTCTGCTCCCCCTGCTCTCCCCCTGCTCTCCTCCCTCCCCCTGATCCCCCCTCCCCCCTCCCCCTGATCCCCCCTCCCCATGATCTCCCCCCCTCCCCATGATCTCCCCCCCTCCCCCCCTCCCTCTATCTCTCCCTCCCCCGCTCTCTCTCTCCCTCTTATTTAAATGCTAGGGTCGGACCACTTTTCCTACAAAGCAGAGAAAAATGCTCCTACCCAGCAAAACAACAAAGTTAGAAAAAATACTCAACCCATTCTGTTGAACCTCTGGCAGTCTCCTCCGAACCAGCCTCCCAAAAACAGGTCCTCTCGATTTGACTGCTAAGCTTTCTACAAAACATGGCGCACCTGACCTCGCCTGACGTCCTGGCTCGCGGCCCCTGGTCTTCGGCCAATCACAATCCTCTGCGCACATGGGCCATCGCTCACAAACACGTGGTTAGTCTGAAGCGCTCGTCTCCCTCTTCCACTGAGGGGCCTAAACTTGGTCTGCTAAACACAGCATGAATTTCTCTCTCGTCCCCTGCTGTAGCCCACAAGCTTACAACAGCTGTCCACTTGAAAAAGCCCCTCATCAGGTTGACTCCGTGAATCTATACGCACACGTGCACCACAATAACAGGCAAACGCAGTAATGAAGGAAAACAAGTGCAGCTGTGGCCAGTACGAAGAGTTCAGAAGCTGATTTCAGCATGAAGTTGCAAAACACATCTAGCAAATCACTCTGTATGTTTCTTCAACACTTTCAAAATGTATTCTAGTGAAATCGAAGTGAACGACCTAATACCCTAATCTAAAAAAAATTTATTTTGCAATCAGCCAGACAAAGTGAATTTTAATACGACCTTGAGGGAAAAAAAAAGGATAAATAATTAAAGGACTTGCTAGATAAAAAGATTAAGGCATCGGCTTATAATCCAAAAAGAGAGCTAGATAAAAAGATTAAGGCATCGGCTTATAATCCAAAAAGAGAATTTAAAATAGTACTAGAAGTTAATCCAAACAAAACATTACTACCTTGTTGAGGTTAAAAATATGGGGGGGGTTTAGAAGTATCTCAATACAAAAACAGAAAAAAAACTGCTTTCCGAAGAGTTATAACCAAAAATGTGAATAATAAAAATTAAATCCTCATCCAAACACTACAAAGGGATATTCGTATCCACAAAAATAATTATCTTAATCATACAACCACATAACCTAAAATTTCAAAATTCATCAAAAAATTCTAAAATAAATGTATCGGAATAAAAAAGGAGGGTTAGGTCCACCCGAAGAAAGGTTGTCCGACATTCGGGTCAAACCTTAACAAAAAAAGGAGAAAAATCTAAATATGAGAAAAATACCCTATCAAAAAAAATGTACGCCTAATTGTATCATCACCACAATACCTTCCACATTAGGTACCTCTGTTATCAATATAACTTAGTGTCTTGCACGTGCTAAAACTAACTTTATCTGATGTCTGTGCAAGCTTGTAACAAATTGTAATGTTACCAATTTTTTTTTCCAGATGGAAGCCCTGATACTATTAGCAGCATTGAACTACAGTGGTCGAACCACAAAGGGTAGTGGGAAAGTTGTTTCTCGCAAAGTAGATACTTGTGTCTTACTGGAAAGAGGCTAGAACTACCCTCGTCTCGCCTCCATCTCACCGATAGCTTGTTGAGATGAAATGGTCAAAGGAAGTTCCATAATAATTTATTGTTATGTAAAATAGAGACCCTCTGGTTTTTTTTTTCCTGCATCTTAAGGTGTGAGAGAAAGAAAAACAGCCTTTTTTTATTACCAATGTTGGAGTTGTAGCGAATGGAATATGTTTAAGTTGACAGTTCCTCATCTGTGTGAACTAACAGTTATACACTTTCGAGCATTACAAAATTAACTCAACGTGTGGTCTTTCAGCATTGTTATTTCTTACACTTGAGAAAATTTCCTGTGTTGGGATTTTGCATGTATAATGTAATTTTTATACAAAGAACTTCTGTAGAACTTTGTTTTCTGCTTGGAATACTTTTTATTAGTGCAGTCGTTCTCATCTCTTCCACAACCATTATGTCCCAAGTCTTATGCTGTCACCATAGTTTCTGTAGCGACTAGTACATTTGTGGTTGCTAGTTACAACCAAATCACTGCCAATGTGTCTCATAAGTTACAGATGTGTGAGGTTAACAAATACTAGTCTTACTGTTTGATGTTAACAATTAGTCATGATATCGTGTGCAATTGTTTTTTCTGGTTGGTACACATATTTTAACTGACGTAACAAATGTCTGCTGATTACTGTCACAGCTCATGACACATCAGTATTTGGCATGTGCAGTAATTTATCACTTATCTCTTCCTTTTTGTATTGCGATATACATTGTATTTTTATGAGAGCTTTCTTTTCCCCGTAATTTCAGGATGATGTTCATAGTATAGTTTATCAAAATTATGAAATATGTTCGTACATTGAAGCAGTGCACTTGTTTGTGCAGCTTGCTACATCCTTTGACAATCATGCAAGTGTAATGCCAGTTTTTCATAGAACTTTTGTTCAATTTTGAGTTGCAATAAATTTTGTACATTTTATTTACTGTAATTCCAGTTCTCTCTCATGGTCCTGCACAGTATGTCTGTTAGCTTGTACATGGTAAATTTGTGGTTTTCATTTTGCAGCAGCAATTTTATGAATCTGTACTATATTTCACAAGTTGAAATGAAAGGTTATCTTTTTCACTTCTCAGTTTGATGTATTATGTAACTATAGGAAAACTCTCAAAAGGATATTTGCTGGTAATGAATGATACTGTTGCAGGTTGTTAATAATTCGAGGTAGGGCAAGATACATGTTGAATTGTTCCAACTTGTGTTCAGTGCATTGACTGATTGTGAAGATGCCATAGGGCAAGTGCGAATGCTGTCAGAAGATTTTCGGGTAGTTGGCAATGTAAAATGTTATAATTCTTAGAAATGGCCACTCCTTTAGGACAAGCTTCACCTTAATTTTTAGGATTAAAATTTGCTGGAATGATGCTCTTTTTGAAAATATTGAAATTCAAAGTGAACTCTACAGATTTATTGCATCATATTGTTAACTTCCTACCACACTTTATAAATTTTCACATAGGTACTAATTTTAAAACTATTTTTTTTGTCTGGACCTCTAATAGACTACAGTTAAATTATACTCCCCACCCTGCCACCGGCTCGCATTCCCCTCAACATTCCAACCCAATGTTACAAAGGCCCGTGAATGTAGGCTAGGTCAGCCCAAAGCTATTGTGCATTTTTTATATGAATGTGCATGCATCCACACAAAAAAACATACTCACAAAATGAGCAGCTGAAGTGGACATAAAATGTCATGTGTAAGGCAAGTGTCTAGTTTTTGAGGCATTTCAGAAACACATCTTCAGTGCATGGGATAAAAGACCATAAATTATAAAACAAAAAAAACATTTCAGATTTGTAACAAAGTTTCTTCAGCTGTCATGTAATTTGCTGCATAGCATGGTATAATCACTCTTTTTTTAAGGGATGTGCAGTTATTATTTGGATAGGTTATTGCAAGGTGATTGTGGAATATGAGAGGTACTCTTCAAGAGAACTTTATATTAGTAAATAAATTCTCTGCATTATAACGATTACAGGCTGTTCATGGTAAAGTGAGCACTTTTGATGTGCTAGTTACTTTTTCCTTTCAGTTATTTTTTATCCTCTAACCACCTTTTTTAAAATAAATATTGTAGTGTACATAATAAACACAGTGTGTATATTCCACCTCACTTGGAAGTTAACGCCCAAGGCTACAATAAACTGTATTTATTGACCATTATTCCAAATGAGTGGGTTTCCAAACGTGCTCACTTTATCGTGAATAGCCCTTATATTTGAGAGCACCTTCACAAATTTGTTTTCGTTATTTCAATATTTATGCCATAACTGCATCTCTTCCATTCTTCATGTGTGTATTTTAGCTTCATTAACATGCACACCGAATCTGCAACACTTGTGTTATATATGAGGAGTTGGAACTTGCACCTATAGAAAGTTTCAAACCTTGGGCTGTTGGGACATGATGAATGGTGCTCATGAATTTTACCAGTACAGTTTAACTCTGATTACTGAAACTGTGGAATGTGGTGTGGAATTTCGCTAGCACAGCCTCACAATTTAGTATTCCATTTAGGTTTTCAAAAGTTATTCAGTGTATGTCAGTAAAGAAATTTTCTTTGTGCAGGGACATTTATTTGGAATGTGCATTACTTCAGCGTATGCATGGCCTCATGCTTTGTGCATGAGAAATATTTTGCAATATTTTGTAAAAATCTGTAGAAATATTTTCTGTTTACTTTAATGCCTTGTGTGAAGGTATATTTATTATTTTATATACTAATGTTATTGTTGTAACTTTCAGAAGTGCTTTTAAAAACAAGAATCTCTTTAATTGGTTATATATTATTCAGTACTTATGTCACATTATATCATTATGATGTAACTGATAGTGGTTTTCACAGATCTGCTGATTAATTTTTATAAGTTAATTTATTTAAATAATTATATTTATATTGTCCTGTGACTTTAGTTTGTTTACTGTAGTAACTAATTATCGTACTTTTTTTTTGTGTTTAGTTGTAGAAGTATGTGTACCGGACATGAAGTTTAGAGGAAGTATTTCATTTTCTGTTAGCAAATAATTGGTAATTTTTATTTTGTACAATACTCTATTTGAAAAATCTGTTTGTGATGCCCTTTTCATTCACAGTTACACTTGGGATGTTTTTATAATTAAAAGCTCTTTAAGTTCAGCATGTTAGACAAGTGTTGCTGTTAACTTTTTGTGTGATATTTATTTAGATTATCTTTGTCAAGTAGTTGCTCATGATTGCCATTTTCTGCATGTGCCAGTTTTTTTCTTCAGAATGCACTTTTGGTGCCAATTACCGCATGTAGTCCATAATTTGCAGGATAAATTTTCAATGGTTTAAAATATTTCACAGTAATTATCTATTGATTTTTATGTTACTGAAATATGCGTTTCCTTATCTCACATGACTGTCTCATCAGCAAGACAAACATTTTGTGCACTTCACCTATTTTTGTTTTTTGTGTAATCCATATTAGTGTCAATATTTGGTTGTCATGCAGTCTTCTTGTATGTTTGTTATATATATTTTTGTGCTTCTTATTTTGCCCCAAACTGCTAGTAGTTTTTTTTTTTTTTTTTTAATTTGATGTGGGAAAGGGTAAGTAGAGATACAGCTGTGCAAGAAACATTTTCCTATCATTGTAGTTAACTTGTTCTGTCAAGATGACTGTACTAACCATACCGTGGTCTTAAACCATTCATTCATATCACTTCACTTCACTTCGTGTTGTCTTCCTTAAGAGTGGTGAACTTAGCATGACTTTCATATTTATTTTATTTAAATTCTGAATATACACTTGTAATTGTGTACTGCTCTTTTATTAGGTGACTCACTGCATATTAACTTGCTGTATTCGCAGCATTTAACTTCCATTATATGTGTTCCCAAGTTACTGATTGTGTAGTGGATTTGGTCACGTTTGCTGCCTTTGGAGCATTGTAGAAATATAATTTTTTTTGTAGAAAAATATTATACCTCTATACTGCATGGTCCGTCAAACTATTTATATTTCTTGCCATAAAAATACAAAATTATAATTTCCGTAGTTTTTTTTGTGGTAGTCTTTTAAAAATTTCGCATTATGTGTATTGTTGATAGAAAAATGCAATTTTTATACATTTTATGTTAGCATGCTCTCTATATGTGTAAAAGGTGCCTATTTCTTTTTATTAAGAGCTGTAATATTTATACTTAGACTTCGAAAAATGTGCCAGTCATATTTAGGATTTTTCAATTGTAACTACGTGTTTGAAAGTGGTATGTTGACAGTGAGATAGTATTTATTTGAGTGCATGTGGATTATTTGAACTGGTGAATGTCAACTCTTGTAGATTTATTTCACAGTAATCTGTACGTTCAGTCATTCTGGAAACAAAGCTACTAATTTTACACATACGGTGGCAGAAACTATCTGTACTATACATAAGAAGACATCAGAATCAAAATAAACATGAAATTATGGAAACACAAAAAGAAAAAGTTGTGCAGTGTTGACTAAAAATTTACACGATAATTATTTAAAGATGATTTCTTTTTGCTGTCATTTCAATTTTTAGGTATTATAAGACAGTGTGACTTCCCCTCATTTATTCTGTATCTCATTGTGCACTGTGTGTATCAGCTTATGAAAATTATGCCATTTTTTATAGTTTGGCCAAATAACTAAAATCAAGAATTTTTTTTTTATTGTGTACCATTGGACTAAAGGGTATTAATATTCAATTGTGTTTTATTTCATAGAATTTTCTGGTTAAAGTTAATGGAATACCTCAAATTTTATTGATGGTATCGGTCACCCAAATTTTGTTCAAATACTAATGTGTTCTCAAGCTTTGTATCCCACACATTAATAAGCCACAATGGGGAAAAATAGCTAAAAACCGAAATAAAATGAAAATTGGCCAACCAATGGATAATTTTTCAATTAAAATTTTTTCTGCAATAATTTTGTAAAATTAATCTTATCATGCACAAGTTGTAAATGTCAGGGGTATTTTGAAGGCAGTTTTCAAAATGTCTGTGAAAATGTTTCATAAATGCAACTTGTGTTTAAGATGTAGACAACTTTTCAGTGCTAAGTTGCCATTTTTGCCTTATGGACCATCTTGTTCAAATGTACACTGTGCATCCAGGAAATCTAACCATGGTTAGCTACTTTATTTGTTGTGAACTGTAATTTAATGAAACCGTTTTATCCAGAGATTGGTTTGCTGTAAATATTTTTGTAACTAAATGAGAATTTTTTTAATGCTAAATTTTAATAATTTTCTTCCTGAATATTCCATCATGCACTAAAGATTATGCACTTTGAGCCAGTGGCAGATGTTTAAAAATAATCTGTTTTAGAATTTCATGTTGTAAATTGAAACTTGATGATGGTTTTAATGAAAGACGGGAGTAACTGAAGAAATGGCAACTGCTGAAAAATGTAAAGGACTATGAAATTTGTGTTGCAATAAAATGACGTGAAAACTTGGGAGTGTATATGAATTGTTAATAAAAGTTATAAAAGAGCATTGGGTAATTTTTTGTAAAATACTTGGTAACAGTTTAAAGTTTGTCTACCATAAATTTGTACTACATTGTTTTCTATTCTTATTCTCGTTGACACTATCCTCATAACATCAGTGATATATAACAATTATAATTTGTACATAAATGCTTTCGACCATTTATTCTCATATACATTTGTGTGTTGCACCTTAGCTTTTCATGACAATATAATTTTTGTTTTTATAGCATTACTGGTTACATGTTGAACTATTAATGTGAATGCCAAAATTAGGCTGTAAATGTTATGCCTTTCCATGCAAGAAGTATTTTGTAGCCTCTGTGTACTTGTGCATATGTATCAGTGGCTCGTGGTGCAACCAAACAAGAAATAGGGAAATTACAGGGAAACCCTCTGAGGTTGCTGCCAGTTGTTTACTATGTATTATAAAATGTGATAATTTAATACAGTAAAATATTATTTTAATGTTGTTTGATTATTGGTTAAAGGTTTGTCTTATTGCTTTTATGATGTGCATGCGTATTAGATTGGCAATGTGTTCCAACTATTAAGTTCATCAGTACAGGATTATTTCAGTTTTTAGTTTTAGTTTATTTCTCAGTTATGTCAAAGTATTGATATATTGCACGTGTAAAGTGTACCAAAGACATAAAATTATATTTAGACATGGATGTTTGAAACTGATTTTCTCCATCATTGTTTAAATGTTGTTATTGCAAAAAGTATTTCCTATTAATTTTAGTAACTGTGTGTTTGATGTTAATAATTTACATTACGTGCCCCAAGGAAAAATTATAATAAACAACATGGCTCAGCCATGGTAACAGATGTGTGTTCATAAAAAAATAATAATTTGTATAAATGATTTTAAGTGTGTTCATATTTTCCTTTCTACCAAAGTTTTGTAGTAACATACTGTTAGATATTGTGAAACAGTGCTCGTTACCAAGAGGAAACAGGTTGCAATGTTTGAAAGATTTATATATATATCTCCATTTTGTGACAATTATGCTTTTGTAATTATTTGAATTTGCTACAGGTAAAAAATAACTCTGAATTTTTTTAATGCTATGTTAGTGCTTCTGTGTTTTTGTTCTAAGTAACAGTACCTTGCAATGGTGTTTTGTTTTCGAGAAGCAGTTTGTTTGAATGTAAGTCTTTGTGTCTTTTGCAGTAATGAAATGATTTAGGGCAGTATGCCTGTTTGAAAAATCGTAGAAGCAACATAAGTTGATAACTTTCTTACTTACAGATAAATTCTGATAATTCAGGTGTCGTGTATTGTTAGTCAATGGGGAAGGGGATATAAAAAATCTAGTATTATGTTTAGTATCATGGGTTTTATATTTGTCATAAATTATGTTTCTGTAGCTTTGTACTCCACATGCAGGGTGAAACATCTTTCATTGTATAAACATAGCAGCCTGTACTCCATTTCAGTGTGGCTGCATTCAGGGTTAGGCCATGCTCATTTAATCCAATCTCTCAGTTGTTGCAGTATTAGGAAAGATCTCTTATTGTTAATGAGTAGATTTGTGTTGGCAACACTGTTACAAGCCTGATTGTTTCAAGCAATAAATGTTGGCAGACATGCTTAAAATGCTTGGCCATCTGATGGGATATTTATTTTAGAGTGGCAGGAAATGAAAGCATAAAGGTGATGTGTAATATAAAAAGTACTTTCTAGTAAAGTAATATAACTGAAGTACTCATTGTTTACCCATCTAAATATAATTGAAAGTACCTGTATTATTGATACTATTCATAAATTACCACTAAAATATTGTTATGAGATATTGACAACTGTGTTTTATTTATCATATTTTCCCCTGTGTATTTGCATTGCAGGGACTGTTGGTGAGCCCTGGTTTGATCGTGGGTTTGGTAACTTGATTGGATGGGGGTCGTGTAGTAAGTACTTTTACAGATGCTTTTATGCTGTTGAAGTTTTCTCAATGTTTTCCGATTTGCTCCATCCTCATTGTGCTGCAGCTTCACCTGTTGTTTGGTATACAAGTTATGGTATTGTGTTAGTGAACTTTAGATTCTCGATGTTTGTAAGCCTGGGACTGTGAGGCAGTTATTTTTTAATATTAAAGGACAGTGTTTGTGGTTCTTACTCTCCGTATGCGCAGTTGGGTTTGTCTGTGGACAGGCCATGTACGAGGGGCAGTGTTGTGGAAATCTTATGTATGAGGGGATACAATCATACGGGTCTGTATGGTCTTTCACACACTGGATATTTTCAATGCATGCTACTGCGTCAGTGGTTTGTCACCACCAGTGGCTGTTATTTTGAACACACTTACCTCATCTCACCCAGAGACAAGTGTTTACTTGGGTTGGAGACAGTTCACTTTCCGTGGATCTGCTGCTTCTCAAATCATCTACATTGCCTCTATCTTCAGTTGGGAATTTTGGTGTTATAGTTTGACTCATGCCACAATGCTGTGCAGCGCAACTTCGCACTCTACGGGCCGACTTCACCCCATCAGCAAATGCTGAGAAGCATGGGACAAGTTCGAAGCAACAGATATAATTCCAAGTCCAAGTTACAGGGTTGATTCCATGTGCTGGACAACTACAGACATGGACATAATTGACGCAATTAATTATGAGTTTGTACTGCCCGCCCAGACTCCCAACATGCTGTCGTCACCCCCTCAACCTAAAAATTGTTTTACCCGATGAGTCATGGACCAGCCGACTCCGATAAGAAAGTTAACCAAATCACCACAGGATCGCAGCGCCCGTGCGCCCAGTTACGTCGCATCGTCGAGCCTCGGCCATAAGAGGTAAACCTGTCATCAGCCTCTACCCAGGGTGATAGGAAATGTGCAATGCCACCCGCTACCGAAGATAACCAGCCGTTGTGTCAAGAGGCTTACAACCCTCGCACCCCTGGGAGAGCCACCAAGATGAAATTTGGACTATATAAGGAACCTCCAAAACGCTCTTACCAGAGTTTGTCGGCCCACCAACCGCAATGGTCAGTGGGCTCTCCTGGGTCTGAGCATACCACCACCTCTCCCAGCTTGCAGCTTGCAAAAACTCACTCCAGCTCCAACACGAGCTCCAGCAGCAAGTGCTTCAGAGGTAACCATTACGTCCACACCCTGCACCCACTACCACCGTCTTCCTTGACTCTGTGGTAGCAGGCCGTCGCGACATCGTAACTCACCACTCAGTCGCTCGCTGTTAAAAGTGATAGAATTTTGAATTCTAGACTAACGTTGGGAAACTAATAACCAGGTTTGCCTTCAAACGGTGCCAAGTGGATTACATAATTACTTTGCTATTTTATAAAATAATTATGTTCCCTAGTGTTTTCTCAAATCTAAATAAATGCTACATAAAAATATTTAATATTGTTGATTTTGTAAATTTTACCTTTGACCTGTTCTTTTCACGTAAAATTACTTTCAATAATTTGGCTCAACATAAATTTAAAGTTCTGTCTGTGGAAAATGTGTGAGTGGGCCGAACTCCTCAGATCACTGGGTGTGCAAAGATTTGTAGTCTGCATAGACATACTCTGACACCTGGGCGAGTCTGGAACACCCACGCTTGCTTGTGGACGCACTCCAACTCTAGCCCGTTGTTCTCATCTGTAGAGTCTCTGAGTGACTGAGAAGTCATTTCCTCAAGGACTATCATTTGACGGACAGAGGGGGTAAGTTTTGTGATATAGTGAGAGAGACTATTATATTTTATTTTAAGAGAGTTTTGTTAGCATTCGTGACTCGATATCCGCATGACGAAGAAGGGAGGTGGACGCCCCAGCCGACTACGTCACCAGGCCCGACGGGCCCTCCAAATAGAATTATCTAGTTCCAACAACCCCCAGTTAGACAACACAGTCCCAGATAATTCATCCCCGTCTCCAGTGCCGGAGGTCACCGTACCAGGACCATGCCCCACCTTGCCCCTAATAGCATGCATTCACCTGTCCGAACTCGACTCCGGACTGTGTATCTGCTGGCTGTGGCGTAGTTACGAATTCGTAAGCTACTACTACCCACCAAAGTCCATACCTGTAGCAAAACCACCTACTCCAACCTCGGCCGTCAATCGTCCACCTGTAACAATGTGTACCATCCGCACCGTCGCCGGGAAGGTAATTAGAATCACGATTCCACCCCCAACTGTATGCCGGATAGCTTCCCCGCCCCACACGTATATCCCATTGCGCAAGCCCACGAGACCATCTCCCCTTGGGTGCTTATATTGCAAACAGGTCGCAGAGTAGGAAGATCAACTCGTTACATTTTGCGTACGCCGACCGCCTTATCTTTTAGAAGTCATTGTTTAATTTATTTTGGACAGCTGGCATCCCGGATTTTGGCAGCCGTCACGGTGAGCAAAGCTGTGCTCCCAGGAAGGGAGACATTTGCAGTCAAACTAACCCTGTGGTTTGATTCCGCTCTGACTTCCCATCACCTTTCTGTTAAGCGGTACTCGAGCAAGGACCCCGACGTGGGCCTGACCCATCAGGCGAAACACCCATCAAACTTTAATTCACAGCCGAAGGGTTCCTTACATTCGACCAGGGGGAAATTGGCACTTTCAATTACACTTCAGAGCCCCCCCCCCACACACACACAATTCTATTCTCCTCCTCTCCCCCCACCCCCCAGAGGTAGGAAGGACACAAATAGGAGGTTGACTCGGCGAGAGAGAGTGCGTCAGTTGTAATGATGGAGGTCTCAACTTAAAAAAAAGTGTGTGTGTTATTTCAGTGAAATGTAACGTAGCCCTAGAAACGTAATATTCAAAGCACCCCTGTCTCAGCTCGAGAACAATGTGGACTGTATTTTCATCTAAAACATTTCAAGTAGACACTTAAAAATACGAAAACATGGCCGAACTGATTTTGTAAATTCTGGCAGCACCGCTCCAGCGTGATGGCGCCACCATCGGTAGTGTTGCTACAGTGTGGCGGGAAATTTTAACTAGTTCAAACAAACGCTTAGCCCAAACATTCCCACCCGTCTTGAAGGGTCCGCACTCCAACACTAATCAGTTAACAGCATTCAAAAGTTCAAAACAATCAATGTATACACAAACAAGATGATGCATGCTGCTTAAACCATTATATTATACATGACTACAGATCGTCCACATGCAACTATCAACCACAGGAACCACCTACCATATGTGTGGGACTAGAATAATGAAGTGTACTCTGTGGCCAATGCTTATTTTCACAGAGCCAGGCAGGTCCTGACCACCAAAGGTGATGTTCGACAAGCTGTGCAGGAGTGAGGCCGCGAGAGGCACAATCTGCTGGATTCTGTTCACTTGGAACATGATGCCACCAATTGACAGAGGTGCAGCTCTGAATTTCACTTACTCTATCCCCAACAATCCACGAAAGTGCAACTAAAGAGTCAGTCCTAGCATAGGTCTCTTCCAGGGGTAAAATCAGTGAGCAGTGGTTTTGTTGGAACTGCAAGACAACTCATTTCGAATGGTTTCCCACTTTGCAATGATGTCGGGGAGGAGCCAGGCAGTCCCAGTTAACACTTGCCATAGCTGTTGTATCAAGTGCTTGGCTAAGAGTGTCAATGGTGTCAACCATCCAAGTGGGCCAAAAACTTGGGCTATGACCAAAAGAATTCCATGTTTTGTGAGAATCAAGGGCTTTGGTTGAATATCATAACCATAAGTGTCTGTGCTGGGGTTTCATTGCTTTATTTATTTAATTTTTTTTTATTTATGCTTGTTCACAATGTTCCTTCAATCGTAAAATTGCTTTGTTATAAAATTTTAACGTAAAAAGGTTATTAGTTGTTGGCCTTTTTAAGTCAGGCCTACTGTTATTTTTATATTGGTGGTTCAAGATTACAAAGCTTACAGATGATTATTATATTTTTTAATACTTGAAAATCCAAGTTATTGTTTTGGTTTTGAAAATCTGTGGTGTTTTTGTGTTCACTTTTTTTTTATTGACTCCTGCATAGTCTAGTTGTTTTAAAATTTTAAGGATACGTTTATCTTTCTCTCTCCTTTACTCAAACCAAAAGAGGCCTAGCTTATATTTGGAAGTATCTGGTACACTAATGAAGAAGTGGTAGTGGATGGCACTTTGTGTTACGTTCCTAGCAGCACCAGGAACCATGAAAAGATCCCATCCTCAGTAACCTGTTGCAGTTGAGTAAGTACACCCTCCCTAACACCCCTCCCTTTTTTTCTTTTTTCAGATTTGGAGTTCTTGTTATTGGTTATTTGCTCATTGATGTTGAGCGCAGTCTTTTTAAAAGAGATGCTAGTATTTTGGATGTTTATGGAAACTTTTTAGAGTATGAGAGTGGAAGCTTTTACTTCTTGCTGTTTGGTTCTGAATGAGTTTATTTTTGATAATGAGATATTTATTTAATTTTTATATATATTTCATTCTTTTCAACTTTAATAATTTTTTTTTTATTACCTACCCAAGTATTTTTCTGATACCGTACTGTTGGGTTCGAGCAACCAAAATTATTTTCTTCTCCCCCTTAATCTTCCACCGCTGCCACAATTTGTTTTTGGCACCAGGTATTTGATAGTGTGAAGGTGGGTCATGGTTGACTTGCCTTTACCCCCAATAATTTTTTTTTGGGGTGCTGCTGAAAGTGACATGGTGGAGTTATTTGTTGTAGTAGCCGTTAACTAATAAGTAATTTGAGTAATTGTAATAAGTTTTAATTAATTAAATAAGTTTCAATTAATTAAATAAAAGTGTTTTATGCTGTTTATGTTGCACTTTGGCATAAACAGGATGCTTTCTGGTTTTTATTTTTTGTTTGTGTATTTTCTCTATTTTTCTCTCTCTTTCGCTCGTCGAGAGTACTAAGCATTTAGGACTGAGGTTGGAACCGTAAACTGAATTATGGCAGCCTGTCTAGGGGTGTTTCAAGACCGTCTAAGCTTCGCATTTGTTCAAAGAAGAAATTTTTTTTCCTACTCTACCTTAATCTAAGTGTTGTGTGAAATGAAGCCCCGAAGGTAGGGCGGGATTTTATTGCGTCTCAGGGCTAACCCCCTTATGCCTACTAGGAAAGATAATTATGCAAGGGGCCATGCACGGAAAAGAGGGATTGGGCAGCCATGACCTGTACTTTGGGGCCATGACTACCTCCCTAGTGTACTTAGAGCTAGTCTTAACTAAGAGCAAGGGAAAAACCGTCAAGAGAGACGTAAAAAGCCTTGCGACAGAGAAGAAAATTCGAAATTATTGCATGCATTAAATAAATAGAATGCTATGGGAGACACTGTTTTTGGAAACATACTCTTAATAAGTAGAGTTGAAAAGACTAGTAGAGAGGGGTGGGGTCTTTATTATTAACACGGTGCCGCAAGTAACCAGAGAAGTATTTGGGTGCCCCTCTGGTGAGGAAAGTTGCGCGAATGGGCCTCTTTTCCCCCTATCTCTTCTGTGGACCTGAGAAATTAAAGAAGTTAAAGTGAGCTGCCAGTAAGTGTCATCAGGGTTGGTGCGCACTGGTTTTTACTAGATCGTTAAATGACGGTAAGGACCTATGGATAAGGAGGAAATTGATTATAAATAAACCAGCTTAAGTGACTATAATAATAATATTCCTATAAGCACATATGTTCTCGGGGACAAGTAATGCTGTGCTATCTCGCAGCAACCAATCTCTGTAGCCATTGGCTGTAACAGAGCATTTATATGACCATATGCTAGAGTGTATGAAGCTTCGAATGAAGAAACAGGTTAATCACTAAACTTATTCTAAGTAATGCCAACCTGGAAAAGCCACTTTGGACTATCGTGGCAGATGTATTTGAGCCAACGCACAGGCCTACACCATACCAGTAATCCAGTTGGATCCTGCGATACTGACACACGGGTGTGCATGTAGTGTAGCATAATGAGCACTTAACCTAAGGTAAGTTATTTTTATTTAATTCTAGTTGGGGAGGAGAAACTTAACTTATATTAGGGGGTGGTCTCTCACCAATTGAAGCATCGAACCTCTACCTATCGGTAGAGGTGGACTTGGAATTAGCTGCAGCACAGTGGCAAGCCTGCCAGCAACTGGATGGGATGAGAGCTTAAATCTATGTTAACCTATACTATCCTAGATAAGAATACATATACTTAACTAACCTGAGCTGTCTCTTTGGGGCTGCCTAGGAAATTCTAGTTTTCTAGATATAAAAGACTGTGCAGATTCTATAATGATTGGCATGGTAGTGTGTTACACGCAGGGCTAAGGGGGCCTGTGGGCTGGAAGCGACTTGGGTCGCTTATAGCTCTGGGTCTCATCAATATCATAGTCACCTATGACAGTAATAGAGGATTTGCATGTTCTTCTAGAGATTGATAAAAAGGTTTGGGTTAGTTTGACAAATACATCTTGTTAGAGTTCTTCATGCAAGCTTCTGATGGGAATGTATCATGGTGCATAAGCAGCCAATCTGAGGAATTTGTACTGCACCACTTGTAAAGGATTTAAGTGAGTGGGAGTGCAGTAAGCCCATGCAGGGGCCGCATATGTGATTATGGGCCTAACCAAATACTGGTATAATCGTATCCCGTTTTTTTTGCGATAATCCGGAGCTACGATTTAGTAGTGGATACAGGACAGACAGGCGGGCATAAGCGAGGTTACGTTTAGTCTCCACATGGTGGCGCAATGTCAAGTTACTGTCCATGATATGACCGAGGCACTTAATTTCGTCATTGAAGGGAATATTTTCCCAAAAGAGAGTTAACTGTAAATTAGGAGGAATGATTCTGAGGCTCGTGAAGATTACCGCCTCACTCTTTATCTACATTTATTTTAATGGACCATTGGCAAAAATAATTTTCGAACTGAGTTGAGCCTGGATTCGCTGAATTGCAAGTTCAGCTTTGCGGGAGTGGGTGTAGATGACCGTCTCATCAGCATTAACCCACTTGGAAATAAGTTCCGGGCCTGGGGGGGGGGGGGATGTCGTGGGTATAAAGATTGTATAGGACTGGTCCCGGGATGTTACCCCGGGGGGACGTCAGCCCTAATGTATTTCTTGGCAGACAGAATTTCCATTCAATGAAAACTGAGAAGGAGCATTGGTCCAAGTACGAAGCCAGAAGCTTAATATAACAGTCTGGAAATTCAGCCCGATATAACATATATAAAAGCCCTGTGTGGAACATCCTATAAATGGCCACATCTAAAAATACCATTGCTGTAAACTGGCGATTGTTGAATGATTTGGTTGCGTGTTCCGATAAGCGGACGAGTTGATGCACTGTTGAGTGCTTTTTCCGAAAGTCAAATTGCTCATTTGGAAATAAGTTATCCTCGCGAATATGGTGATTTAATCGGTGCAAGAGTACTCGTTCGTGAATCTTAGCGTGGAAAGCAAACTAATATGGCTGTAATTTTGCAGTTGGGTCGGCTTGGGAAACACGATTATTGTGGCACTTTTTCATGAAGTGGGAAGTAGGCAAGATTAGAACTTGCATTAATGCACTCAGCTATAGCTTCAAACATGTTGTCGGGCAGCTGCTTGAAAACTATGGCCTGCAGGGAGTCGAACGCAGATGCTTTGCGGGGTTTCAAACGTTTAATGATACACTTTACCTCCTCAGTGTGCGTATGGTCTGTTTCAGCCAGGGTGGCCTGATGCAGACGCACCCGGAGGTCCCTATAAATTTGGGCAACAAAAGCTGGATCAGTTGGAAAGCTAGTTCTGATTGATTTGCCATAGCCTCGGCTTTCTGATGAGGGGTATAGGCCACACTGTCATTGTCTTGAAGCTGGATTTGGGAACTTTTTTTTTTACGTTCTGGTCATGTACCAGAGGATTTTATCCTGAGTACATAAATGGGATAATTTATTATTCCAGATATTAGACTGCCAGGTAGTGATTTCAATATCAATACACTCTCTAAGATTGTTGGTTTGCCTATATCTAGTTTGCGAATAGAGCCTGCGCAGCCTATTTTTGCGCGAGATAAGCTTCCTGATATCAGGTAGCTTATCTGCGTTAATCCGCTGTGTCTTTTCCGGGACATACGTATTTACTCCTGTCTGTATTAGCTCTGTGACGTGCTCGACAGCAGAGTCTAATTCGTCGGGAGAACTAATAGGAGTTGTGAGATTTATTTCCTCATCTAGAAATTCCTTGAAGCTGGGCCAATTTGCATCCTTATAATCCTTAATGTTCCGTATTGGTGTAGTGTCCGTTTCAAATTAATTGAAAGAAAAGTGGACTGGCTAATAGTCCGAAGCCAAATCTTGTAGAACATTAAATTCTAGGGCCATATTAAAGCCTTTATTAAGCACGATATCAAGTATATCGGGCCTATAATTTACATTACGAGGGTCAAAAGTAGGTTCGCTGGGGCGTAAATAATATAATTATGGTGCTCTTTGTGTGTGTCTAAACAAAGTATTACCATTAGCTGAGCGCAAAAGAGTCCCAGGCGGGTAAACTGAATAAATAGCAACAAGCCGGTTTCCGAGTTTAATTGTAGTCTTTGAAATTGTATTAATTTCGCGGGATTGCTTATTATTTAATTGTGTATTAATATCATGGCACCTCACAGTGTCTGTCGCTATCTTTTCGAAAGCATTTATAGTCGGGAACAGAAAATCTATGCTGTGGGTCTAAGTGAGTTTCGTTTATTGCAGTTATAGGGTTATAATGGCGAGAAATAAAATCTATCAGCTATTTAGCATGCCAGTAAACTAGACTACTAACTATATTAAACCTAAAGGGCAGAGCGTTTGGCAACTGCAAATTAACAGCCACCAGGCACAATGGAGAGCACTGCCCCAGTCAGGGCTCGCCCTTTATCTTTAACTTACTTGGTTTGGTCAGTCCAAACTGCTTGTAAGCTGCAGAGCGCCTCCAGCACTCCACTAAAGGCGGGGAATTTTTCATTTAGGGGGCTAGTCTTCGCCTCCTGAATTAATTTATGCATATTGATTTGTTCCGAAGCAGCTGGGGTTGTGTCCATTTGTGACACTGGGCTCATCAGTTTTATTTGGCAACCAGAAGCCTGCTCGCCCAATGGGCGTTGAGCTGGCTCATGATGAAGAAATCTAGTTAAACTAATGCACAACCAACCATCCAAATTGAGAGTAACTCAGATTCGGAATTAAGTACAACTGGTATGCTAGGAGACCATTCAGCCGAGGGATCAGGGACTTTAACCTCAGGCAGTATATTAATAATGTTGCAGAAATGAATGGTAGCCGGTTCTTTGTAGACCCTGGTTATTTTTTTTGGAAAAACTTCAGATGATGTGCCAGAGTCCTTGAAAAACTTTAAGCGAGGAGATGTAGTGAATAACTGGGGCGAAAAAAAAAAGTTTGATGTACCTACCTAGCTTTCTAACGGGAGATGCAGCGCATTGGTATGGTAGCTTAGAAGACCAGACTGAGGACATAACTTCTCTTGGAGCATTAGCAAATGCATTGAAAATGGCTTTTACGAGAGTATGAGAGGTTGGGAATTTGTAAATGCGCCTTATGATTCGAGTCCAGGGTGTCGATGAGTCCTTAGAGCAGTTCGTGTACGATGTAATCAGTATTTGTAATAAGCTAGACAGTAAGATGTCGGAGTACAATACAAGTAGATATATTTTGAGAGGACTGAAGCCTGCCTTCGTACAAAAAGTTATGATTCTGGAAAACAAGACTGTGTCATAGCTGATGCAGAATTTGAGAAATACTGAGGCAGGCAATTATGCAAATAATAGGCGAGCACTAGCACCCGAGTGGCCTGGGGCTAGTCATTAGGATAATCGTAAGGTGGCACAGGTCATGAGCTCCAGGGGAACAGTAGGCAGTAATAAGGTGGTCCAGCTGCAGAAAGCTTTAGAATTACTAGGTAAATGCGTGAGATGACGGGCCAGTTGAAGTGGTTGCATCAAAACAAAGGCGATAGAGGGGCCCTACTAGAGATCAGGGTACCTACTTCCTCCGAATAGGAAAACAGCACAAGGAGCCAATCGAGAGGAACAGGCATAGTTAGACTGGATATTTGTGCCTTCACTTCCTGATTCACTCGTACAAATAATTGACAGGCCCTAGCTCCGAGCTGTGTGCGGTACATTTTCCGCCACTCGACCTGGATGGGAAATGGAACATAGGAATTGCCGATTTCCAAACCTACAATGCGATACCGAACATTGATGGAAAAAATTTCAAGCTGTGCCTCGTAAAAATGGTAATGTTTCCCAAGAGATGCCGCTGCCCATAGGCTCTTATGAAATATACAATACTGCAAGGTACATTGAAGATTCGCCGTCTGCCGGCACTGAATTTGAACTACGTTGGAATCCCAATACTATGAAGCGTGTTATCAGATGCAGTGAAGATATCGACTTTACGAAACAGGATACTATCGGTCCGATGCTGGGGTTTGAGCCACACATCAACGAAGCTGGAAAAACACGTGTCGTCGCAGCCTGTAAACATTTTGCCGGTCAACATGATATGAATAAACTGCATTTGACGTGCGGCAAATACCTCAACGGCAGGCCAAGCAATATGCTGCACGAATTTTCGCCTATGGTCCCTCCAGGTTATAAACTTGTCGTGGCCCCGTAAAGTTTAATTTACATTCCAGTCGCGAAGAGAGAACACGAGGTGGTCGTTACAGTCGTCGACTAGCACAGAGAGCTGGGAAACTTTCGAAATGAATAAATCATCCTACGTCTGCATTTGAGTAGATGGGAATAAGATTTACGATCAGTAGCGAATCAGGGGGGGACTCTGACGAAAGAAGATGGGGGCCAATCTGGCATCGACGAAAATAACGAGCGATGGAGGTCATCATCTGATCGATCGCATCGTCTACTTTCGCAACGGAGTCGAGGTGGACCAGTCAAGACTCGGGAAATGCAGGTATAATCTCAACGATCAAAAATTACCTTTCACTCATGCCGAATGAACTGTCTGCAGCCAAGATGGCAGGCTGGGGAATCGAAGATGGGTACAGTGTTCCCATTTACGTCGAAGGCAGTTTCGAAGTGCGTTCCGATCTCCGTGCTATTGGGATTTTCCGAAGACTACAAACGAATTATCTTAAATTCGAAGCAGGAGCTGGTGATAATACTACCCAATATGCATGTGGACATCGTCATGTGTACGGGGAAAAACATGGAGGCAGTAGAACTGAAACTACAGTATATCGAATGGATGCTGCCTCATGCACAGTTGAGGACTGCAGAATGCATACAATTGTTGCAGGATATGGAAGATGGTAAAAACATTGATATGGCTTTCAGGTCATGGAGTCTGGAGACATGCCCCAGATTGCCAGCAAAACCTGGATGGCGAAGTCCAACTTGGTTTCTAATAAACTGAGGTACGACATTGTTGGGCTACAGACCGGAAGACAGCACAATGTAAGAGCCATGCGTAGTTCGACACATGTCAAATAGAAAATTCGAAAATATTTTTGAATGGAGAAAGCTACCCCGTATGTTGACAAGAACACGAACTTTGAAAATGGACAGTACCTACTGGCATACCAGATGTATGCTTAATTCCAAAATGCTTATTGTGCCTCTAGTCTGACACGGGTGCAATCGGCAAACTCAAGCAATTTTATGTGAGTACTCCTGTCCTGCCAAAAAACTGTCCTGCCTGAACGATATATTTTTAGTCCCGCCAGCTGGTGAAATGTGCGATGCCTACAATTTTCTGTAGTACGATTAATGCTGCTATTATGGGGTTGGTGTGTTTGCAGAACTACACGGCGTTAATTAAAGTCTACTTGGTTATTTGCCACGTCTGCATTTGGTAACCCAGACGAATAAACTGTTATTTTGTTTGAAGAGGGGTTACTATTTGAAGAGGCAATATTTTTGCTGCAGAAAAGGAACCCTCCCCCCCCCCCCCCTCAACGGTGTGGCGCACGTCCGAAAAGCGCTGAGCTATACTGAAGAAAGGCGCACGGCGCTTCTGGCGCTGTCTGGTGGCTACTACTGGCAACGAGTTCAGCCTCGCACACTCTGGCACCTTCCATACACCTCTCCGCTATTCCCGCCGCCTCCTTAACCCTCCCGAGCCGCGTTTTCGTGTATAAATTATCGTCACCAGCCCGAGCAAGCTCTTCGAGTTGCGCGGGCTGGCCGACGATAGCTCATGTCTACACAACTTCGTACTTCGGGGTGTTTTCGCGTAATATGAGTACTACTCAAGTAGTGTTTTTTTAAATTGTGATTTCTGTGTATATGAATTTTTGTAGGGAAGTGTTTCTTCATTATTCTGATTGTGTGAATTTTCAATATGGTATTTTATGGGAATGTTTGTAAGAGATGGTTTTTTTTTTGTCTCCTGGACTACGATTTGCCAAAAGAATTTTAATGCCAAGGAGTTTAGTGGATATTTTATGGCATGCCTTTATCCTCATGGTCAAGTGTAATGAGGCTTTTTGCTCCTTCCCAATGGTATTCTTGAAATTAGTATTCCATGTTCTACTTTTTAGTGAATCATCAGGCGTATTTTACTATTAAAGTTGTAATGGTGCTTGCTTTACTCAGGGAGTCATTTTACTTTTTTTTAATGGGCTTCCACAAGTGTTTATTCAGGCTGGGTGATTTCTCACGATATATTGTTGTTTTTTCTGTTTGTTCCACTGCATGTGTGTTCTCTCCTTCCCCTACTCCACCGATTTGTAGCAAGCAACCGAAATTTACAGATGCAATTTATATTTTTTAAAATCAAGTTGCAACGGTGTAGTTCTTGGTGATAATGCATAGATGGGTTTCAATATATTTGTATTGATTTTGGAATTTTCGTGTCCATGCTTTCTTGATTTTTTTTTTAATGGTGTGCATCCTTCTCCTTGCCTTCCTTTAGCCCTGCTATGCCCTAAAGGGGCGTAACAGACGCACCCAATCCCCGATATTGAGCACTGATACTTTCAAGAGTTTGGTTCCACTCATGTTATTCGATGTGAGTATTAATATGACGACCGTATCACCTCCAACGTGATCGGCTGCAGTATCGGATTCAGTACACACGGAAATCTACGTGCCAACACATACGCATTGTGCTCGATACTTCACGACCAGCTTGTATCGTATAGTTGCCGAGACAAAACCATCAAAATACTGTCGTGAGCGCAGCTGAGAATACATAAATAAAACTGTTTAGTCGTCTTCAATCATCACCAGCTTCAGGGTTCGAGAAGGTGCTGTAACGACGTAATGGAAGGGCATATGTCGAGTGTTGGGGGTTTCCCTGCCCGCTGCAATTTCTGGTTCGCTGAGGCGCACATCGAGCTATGAACACCGAAGAAGATTAATAAACCTGTATATTTTATTACGTGTACAATACATTTAATGTAAAAAAATATGCTGTGTTTTATTTCGAAAAAAAAGAAAAACCTCCCTGCTTCCTATATAAAGTTATTTTTAATAAAAATACTTATGTTGACAAATAAAACAAATAAGAATATATTATATTTTACATTGCAGGAATGGTCAACGTCACCATTCGGTACAGGCCGATAGTAGGCAGCATAGTCGATACTGCATGTGTGTTGAAAAATATAAACCAATATGGAGGGGATGGAACGAAGGTAACTAATTAGCCAACGAAAATCAGTGCCAGGGGTCGACAGCGCAACATATGCTTTAAACACAAACAAATATGGCTGCCATCTGGTGGTACACAGATGTTGAAAACATATGAAATCTAATATGGTGGTCGAACGAATTCGAGAGACAAACTCCAAAACAAATGACAATAAAAAAAAACCAACATGGAGGACTGCACCTAGCAAGACGGCAGTCGAACGAATTTGAGACAGCCTACCAACATGGCTGCCGGCCGCACCTACCACGATGGTGGAATAGGTAATTGGTATGGGGTGACCTCTGGAAATGTAAGGTTTTTTAAATAATATTTTTATAAATAAATAATAAATTTGTACTAAAAATATTTAATATATTTTTTAGAATTTTTTTTTTATTTTTTTTATTTCTTGAAATAATTTATTGCATTAAAGTTCAAGATCAAAGGCCATGAGTTCTGCTCTCCTGGCTCGGAGTTACGGATACCCCTCGCCAGAGTCACGAGTCCCCAGGGGCTTCTCCAGGGAAAATTGGCATTTTTTAGGGATTTTATTTGAAACAAGGGAGATTTTTAGGGAACGTCAGCTTATTTTGAAGGAAACAATGGAAATTTTGAGGGGAAAAAAGGGAAATTCCAACATAACTGCCATGTGGCTCCTGCTTCGACGCCCTTGCCTCAGACTTCCCATTTGCTGCTACTCATATAGATAGGCCTATATTTATAATAATTTCACTAATATTTTTTTTGTAACACCTGTAGGCCTAACTAAACATATTATGGGCCACTGGGTGAAACCATATACTAAAGATGAGGTAGACTGATCTCGCTGGCTGCGCACAACCATTTTCCGTGTCCCAACATTGCTATTCTGCCTACACGTCTAGCGAAAATGGCGTGGATTGGGTTTGAAGTTAAAACACTGTTTAGTAAATAAGTGCTTTTGAGATGTTTTTGTACTTCCTCTAGTCAATTTTTAATGCTTCTTGATTACATTCAAACTGGTAAAAGTATTTTATTAATATAAGAGTGCTTGTCATTTAAAAATTAAGATGTTAACAAACACGTTCATCACTATTGACCATTTGACTTTAAGTGTAGGATTGGGGTAGGTCAATGTTGAGTACAAGCGCAGAAGATGAATAAGAGTTTATCTCATCTATACTCTATAGGTGAAACACCTCCTTGTAAATCACTTTCTCTTCGCGGAGTACTTGAACCTTGTTCACAGTCGTAAAGGCGGCCGGACTTCGATCCGCTTGTTAAGGTTGATCTGATGCACGTTTCCCCCCATTCAGCCGCACATAGCAAACCGTACCGAGAGGCAGGCTCATATCGCGTGTTACGTGGAGTCACAGAATCACTAAGAGTGGCAATGATGGTTTCTTCCCGGAATGACTGGTTCATGTCGAGCAGACATCGACGTATTTACATTTGAAAGACGTTATTAGACGTGCTTCACGTTACTTAACGTGACGGGGCTGCGGTGTTGCAGTGGTGTATCGGCATAGAGGCCTTCTTCCCCGCTGAAAGTCGCTACATGGAGATTAAGGCGAAAGTTGAAAATAATTTAGTAGTCAAGTAGTTAGTGTCGATATATAATGGCCAGTGGCGTTTATTCCGTAGACGCAAGATAAGCAATGCTTACCCTATATACTTTATATACCCTATACTTTCCAAAAGAAAACTTGGATTGGAGGACGCAAACAGAAAGACAGCTTACTCTGCCGAAGGAACGCGGCAGAGTAACTTGCTTGCGAGTTCGATTCATCGCTAGTCGCTCCCGTTTGTGGAAAAAAAATACTGGATAGCAGCACTATGCTTGTACAGTACGGGAGTTACGTAAACTCTGCTTCTCGAATCGGAAACGGGAAACTCAGAGAGAGATATATATATATATATATATATATATATATATATATATATATATATATATATATATATATATATATATATAGAGGAAAATGTTGAGAGCTGCCCAAATCTCTTCACTCACTCACTCTTCGCTCTTCACTTGTGCGTACAGGCTTCCAAAAGTGCTTAGTTTGTGGCGAAACGGCATGTGATTGGTCGGCCATCAGCACGCGGTAGCCAATCAGACGCCAGGCCCGTTCCCAGAGCCTCGCGAAGCCATTCACAGAATAATATGCAGTTAAAAATTCTTTATATTTATAACTTTTAAACGGAAATGTGCAGTAAATATACGGAAACGCAACCAATATGGGAAAATGGACCTGAGCTCCGAAAATAGAAGATACGTAAAGTCTCCGTATTTCCTATAGCTTTGGTTTACAGGAATTCCTTCACCACTGTAACTATATACTTTCAAAAATCAAGTAGCATCAGGCGTCTGTAGCATTTAGCGACTCTTAAAATAAACCACATTTAATACTTCAATAGAATTAAACTGAAGATATTGCTTATTTGACTACTTAAAAATACAAATGTTATACCTAGGGATAGGAAAATTTTGCGAATTCACTTCAAGACAAGATAGACGTCCAACACGAGTACGCCGAAGTCACCGTTGCAATCGGATCGCGGTTAATTAGACACGCCCTGGACGTCTCTGAACCAATAACAGACTTGCAAGGAAACAAGTAGCGAGTGCCATACTGCCAGGTGTGGAGTAACACTGGCTACTATCTGTGCCAGCAGCCAATAAACAAACATCTGAGGCTAGAGTGTACACAATACTTTGGAGTATAGCTTACAGGTCATTGAACTCACGAAATTTTCCTATCCCTAGATACCACAATTTATTATGTGAGGGTTGTTGGTGAGTGTCTAGTCGTAAGCTTTTATATTTTTGCCTCGGGCTCAAATCTCGCTCATGTATAACAATTTTTAACTTGTTAATATTTAGTTTTTATATGCAGTAGAACACCCACATGACAATTTAATATATTTTCTTCATTATTTATTTCTAAAACTGGAGTACAGAAAACAAACTAGGAAATTAACGGATAGGTTCCGCGAAATCTCGGAAATTTTTTGAAATTAGCGGAAAGTTCATTTTTTTTTAAAATCAGTGTCCGTAATTTTACTTAGAGTTTGCGGACACTTCTAGATAAATCTTTACCTGCAATTTTCCGTAAAATGATACAACTGGATGGAGATTGGGTAACTCACTGGACTCGCATTCGGGAGCACCCGGGTTCCATTCCCGGCACGGCCATCCTGGTTTCAGGTTCGGGCTTTCCATGGTTTCCCGAAATCCCTCCATGCAAATGCTGGGATGTGTCCCTAACAAAGGCCATGGCCGAGTCCTCACAATTCCTTCCCCAATTCCTCTTCCCTGAGCAAATTTCTGCGGATCTAATAACTTCGCTGTCGACGAGACGTTAAGCCCAACAACCTACCTACCGTAAAAGGATGGATTCTTTTTTAAACAGTATGGATACACGCATACGAATGGAAACACAACGTCATGTAGTTTATGTGGACTTGCCTGTTCTGTGGTGAGGTATTGAGATCCGATGAAGGCGAAACGAGGTGAGTATGAATCAGCACCGGAATGCAAGAGCAGGGGAAACGGGCGATCCCTGAGAAAAACACGCCGGTACGATTCCCATGCGCGAAAATCCAAGAGCGAGCCCGCCGGGAATCGAACCAGTGACCCTGCTTCACTCTACCCGCTGCGCCACCGCGACAGTCACGAAGCGACGTGGTTTGTCCTTTGATGAGAGCATACCCGGTCTCTGATTGGACGCGCGAGTCTCTGGGAACGGTGTTTGTCTCTGCTTGGCTACCCTGTGATGCGAAAGGTTGCGTTGGCCGGGCTGCAGGCTGGGGGAAGTGACTTACACAGTGAGGATTGGCGAACTGCGTCCTGGCATGTCGCTAGTGGAGCTCGCGCAGTGAGCAGCTGTTCCACCTACGCAGTCTTAATGTTTTTGCTGTACGCTAAGTGAAAACACCGTAAATTATCAACAATTTAACATACGCATGAATTTTTCGTTCCAGATGTTTATTGTTAGAAAAAAATTCCCGTAAAATTACGTGACGTACCGGCTGCAAATTATCCAGACGTCTTCCAGAAATTACGGTGTTTTTGTTTTATTCAATAACGTTCTCTCCGTAATTTTCACATAAATATCCGTGAGCTCACACGGAACGTGTCCACAAACTTGCAAATGCATTTTTTTTTTTAATCCGCTCCTAAAAAAAACGGGCAACAGAAAAATGTCTTCACTTTCGTTATGTGGGTGTTTCACTGTGTAAAGAAATTACTCGTATAAAATATTTTAAAAAATGTTCCCCTGTAGTGGGATTTGAACTCGTGGGAACAGTACAACACCTTATCCAGCTACCTATTTTTTTTTTTCGCAGTAGTATTTGTTCTTGTTGTTGTAATTGCAATGAAATGACGTTGTCGAGCTCGACTTATTGATAAATTCTCAGTGTCACAAGCGAACTTAAGATCTGTCACGGTGGGGTAAGGGCATGAAACCGCAACCCCTCGACTACAGGTCGGCTACTCTACCCCTGAGCTATGGGGGCAGGGCATGAAACCGCAACCCCTCGACTAAAGGTCGGCTACCCTACCCCTGAGCTATGGGGGCAGGGCATGAAACCGCAACCCCTCGACTACAGGTCGGCTACCCTACCCCTGAGCTGTGGGGGCAGGGCATGAAACCGCAACCCCTCGACTACAAGTCGGCTACCCTACCCCTGAGCTATGGGGGCAGGGCATAAAACCGCAACCCCTCGACTACAGGTCGGCTACCCTACCCCTGAGCTATGGGGGTAGGGCATGAAACCGCAACCCCTCGACTACAGGTCGGCTACCCTACCCCTGAGCTATGGGGGCAGGGCATGAAACCGCAACCCCTCGACTACAGGTCGGCTACCCTACCCCTGAGCTATGGGGGCAGGGCATGAAACCGCAACCCCTCGACTACAGGTTGGCTACCCTACCCCTGAGCTATGGGGGCAGGGCATGAAACCGCAACCCCTCGACTACAGGTTGGCTACCCTACCCCTGAGCTATGGGGGCAGGGCATGAAACCGCAACCCCTCGACTACAGGTCGGCTACCCTACCCCTGAGCTATGGGGCCAGGGGTGTACCTATTACACTACTACAAAAGTTACTTTTGTCGATATGGTATTCAGATTAATGATTTATGTACCTTTCTTAGTTACGAAAAAGAGGTTTATTTTCGCAACGTGTTCCACTGCGTATAAAAGAAAACAATTCTAAAAATGTATATATAGTCCTGTAGTGGGATTTTAACAGGAATCGGAAAACTAACACTCAATAACTCGAACCACTCACCTACCACACGTTTACACGAAGTACTGTATTTCGTAAATATAGATGTTACTTGAATGAGACGAACGCGCCTCTCTTAGTTCCAAGTCGTGTTAGAACCCTTCCTAATTAGTTTTATTTGCGGTTCATAAAACAAGGTTACGAAAAAATTATTTTATTTTGGTGCGTGTTTCACTGTGTATACAGAAGGGTATATGTCCTGTAGCGGAATTTAAAAAAAAAAAAAAAAAAATCAAAAATTGGCCCTCCATGAGTGGTTCGCCACTCACTTGCTACTATTTTACACGAAGTAGTATTGCAAAGATGAGATTTTATACTTTTTAGGTATCTGAATTGTTCGTGTCTTAAAACCGAAGCCATAATAATACAAAGATCTTCCGTATTTTATTCTTACGGAGCTAATTTCCGTTATTCGTCGTTACGGGGTGCCTTTTCGTAAAATAACTACATCTCCATAACAGTTTTCGTAAATCCACAGAGATTTCTCACAGTGTTGCAAAAGAAGAAATTTTATGTGTGAACAGTATTTACGAGTTCCTTGTAACCCCTAACTTTTTGGAACCCATAGAAATAGTTCCAGTTGGCGTATCTGCAGTAACAATAGCATTGCCCAGGAAGGGCTGTCGGTATTGGTGATAGCATCTGGACTTGTACAGCATCGATCATGATTTCACACATTCTGCAACATATCAGACGTGAACGAGTATTCTCGTGATGATATGTTAAGGGCTTAAACAACCATTTGTTTCCGAGACCACGATTTGGGTTCATAATCAGCTACTGCCAATAATATGGAGCACGACGTGCATCGTTCATTGCTTCCGAGGGCAGAGTGAGTGATACAAGCACAGTTCCGGACATGAAATCAGTTCTCTGCAACAACTGACCTAAATGTATCGGCGACTCAAAAGTTCAAGCACTCTATGCTGTAGTCGTGGATGTAAGTAACTCGCTTTTAACTTTGTCCTGAATGCCAGAAAATGTGTGCAGATCTCGGCAGTGATGTAGTGCTAAATTATGCAGTGCCGGAGCTCTCATTAACCCCCCACCCACCACCTTCAGAAAAAAACACACACTTTCAAAACATTCCATTTTTTTTTTTTTTTTTTTTTTTCTTCTTAGGAGTGTTTCCTTGTACATTTTAATTATTTACATACATAATTTTTAAAATATAACAAATTATCAATTGAAATATCTCACTGTAATGGTTATCACATTGTACTAAAAAGAATAAATGAGTTCTTTACTTTAGTTTTAAACATGCTTGAAAATGAATTTCCGTTTTCCTCTGTCTTGCTTCTTGTTTGGCCTCAACACACGGTTGAGTTCAGGAAATATTACACCGGTCCGATGGAAGGCAGCGGCGGCGCGGTATTGATAGCGCCCGCTGTCTGACCTGACTGCGCGATACACTACACGGTCGAAACACATGCGCTACACTGCTACCTAGTGGAGAGTTTGCGAACCAATAATGCGTGATACCGGGCGGGAGTTCCCTGTTTACCGGCTGCTAGCGAGCGACGCGGTTAACAGATGACTAAGCCAGTCGTATTAATTGTGTCATCTGTGTCTCGTGCGAACAAGCATATTGTGTGTCGCTTCATTTAGATCTCACCAGCCGTTTCCTCTATCGACAACCCCGCTAGCCGCCTTTACATCACCACCACGCTAACACGCATGCGTTTTTTTTAAATTAATTTGTACTGAATAATAATAATAATAACTAATTGTTATTTTGCTCTCACAATCACACGACCAGTGACGGAGCTTAGCTCCGGCTGCTTGGTGCAGCAGAGGAGCGACGCTTCTGTGCGCTCTGGCTCCACAACACAATTTATTGTTGATTGTAGTTATCACGTGCACTGTAGATGTATGTTGTTCAAGTCGGCGAACGTAAATGCCATTATTTAAGTACAGTAATTGTGCGGCTTTTGATTGGCGAATCAGAGAAATGTAGCTGCTAGTAAACAACGACCTGCGGCTGTTGACTTCACTGAAAATTAACCCTTTATTCCTGGCGGCCTATGTATGGGACCGTTGTATTCCTGGCGGCCTATGTATGGGACCGTTGTATTCCTGGCGGCCTATGCATGGGACCGTTGCATTCCTCAGGAAGTGGCTTTGACCCTTTCAGTCCCGCTTTAGTTTACTGTTTCAGGTGTTGCAAACAAAAAAAAATTGCTATGCTGTACTTAAGTCGACGCTACACCTATTTCGTTGTCACAGCCAATGAACTGTAGGCTATATGTTCGGCTACTGTAATATGAACAATTATGACTTAGTCCAGTAAGGCGGTTTGAAAATCATTTACACACAAGTAAGATCATTCTTGACTGAGTTTCGCAGTTTGCAGTACAGACCAAAAATTACCTACACGAGCGTAATGTACACAATTGTGTACACTGGGTCTGGATGGGTTAAGAGGATTGTTGGTTACTCTACTTTGAAAATATTAAAAAATATACATATATTTCTGAAGGTGCCCCTATACACAATTGGCTACTGATCTTACACTGCAGTATATGGCAAGATGAGAAAACTACAAACTCAAAATTACGGCACAATTTTAATTCTGCCAAAATTAGGTAAAATCAAAATTGCGAAATTCATTAATACGAGTTCGCAGTTCGGTCTTTATGTTTGTACAACAGTGTAATTTGAGTAGCTAGTTGGGTATAGGGTTAGTTCGGAATTTTCTTTTTAAAAAATATAAACAAAGGAGCAAACAAAAATATTGACGCTGCATGCAAAACTGTAGAAATTGATGACTGGGACTGTCCACCTGAACTATTGTAATTTTAGTGTCATGTGAGTGCAACTGAAATTCCAAACCAATTGATGGTAATATTTTCAAGGCAACTGAAATCAAAACTTAAGTGTGCCTCGACTCAGCTCAAGGATCTTTGAGACGTAGCCTAAGTTCATAGGCTTTTGGATTTCGCCAAAAAATTCTAAAATGTTCCATACGTAAAATGTACCGGGACGAGATAATTACAACAGTCATTAACTAAATCGTGCCGAACAGTTTGAAAACATAAACCCTTTCACCTGAATATAGATCTAACATTTTTCTGCTAGGCTGGAACTGGAGCTGTGTGGGATCGTGTTCTTAAATATATATATATATATATATATATATATATATATATATATATATATATATCCCAGCATCCCTTGGGCCTACTTGGGTCTGCTCACACTGCCCAAAACTTAAATCACTTGAATATTTACATAATTAAGACATACTCTAAAAATCAGCAGATAATATCGGTGACGGCCCAAAACACAAGATTTTGCAATAATAAAATTCTTAGAACATTCCAATTTTGAACTAGGCGCCTTGCAAAGAGATTGCATGTTTAGAGCAAATATACAGCCAAAATAATACAAGTGACCAAAAGTTCAGCTCAGTTAATAGTCGGCGAAATGCACTAAAATTACAATTAACACACATCCTAACGCTACAATAAGATAAACATAACAGAAAATCTAAGATGGGACTGTAAATAATATCTGAGCGAATGTGTGTAGCTGAAGGTGGACCACAATAACCTGGTTGTTAAACAAAATGTAAATAAAAATAACTATATCAACTGAAAAGAATCTAATTATTTGTACATATTACACCGTGAATGTACTACAGTGTGTCCGAACAGTCTTTCTCTGATTACAAGCTTTATTTATGTCTGCTGTGTTTAAGACAGAGATGGGAAATTGTTGTCAAAATGTTGGACAACTATCCAAGTCTTTTGTTGCATGTTTCAGTAACGTTGCCGGACATGTTCACAAATAAGGGAAAAACTCAGTGTGACATCTGATATGCCTACCGCAAGACCCGCTAAACCAATAACAGTGTAAAGAAACTTCCAGAAAAACGTATGGGAAGATGTCAAGAGTATTAAGTCGTGGTATGACAAGTTCAAGAACACAAGATCTGTCGCTGACTTACCGAGAACTGGCTGGTTATCAACCTCAGCTGAAAGGGTGAAGGGAGTGAGAGAGTCTTTTGTGCGAAATACCAAGAAATCAATGCGCGGGGCTTCACGTGTATCACAGACGCCAAAATGATATCTTACTCAAACGTTTATTGTTTCGTGCATACAAAGTGCTGATTCTTCAGGGTTTGTTACCCAATGATGCCGTGCGTCGGTATGACTTTGTAGTTGAAATGTTATCACGCGTTAAGGGCGATAATGGCTATCTCAAACGTGTTGCTTTTTGTAAAGAGGCGATCTTTATGGCAGTGGTGCAGTGAACCGGATTAATGGGAATATTTTTTGGTGTCCAGAGCACACCTGGTGAGGTGTCAGAGCGTAACAGAGGCAGTTCTAAGGTTAATGTTTGTCTCACGTTTTTGCATGACAAAGTTATCGGACCATTCTTTTATCACCGAGCGCACCATCACATCGCTAATGTATCTGGGCATGTTGCAATTATTACTTTTCTGTTCCTCAGTTGCCTGACTGGGGTTTGGAGGTTCGTGCCTATCTTGATACGACTTTTCGTGGACGGTGGATCGGTCGTGATGGCCAGACAGCTTGGCCTCCACGCTCTTATGACATAACCCCATTCGATTTTTTCCACCGGGTTATGTCATGGATAATGTCTGCAGGACTTCTGTATCAGATCTTGCAGTTCTGCAACAACAGATATCCACAGCTATTGCACCAATCCGTTATGTGATGTTGGCTAATGTATGGACAGAAATGGAAAACCTACTAGATTAGCTCCATGCTACCAAGGGTGCTCACATGGAGACTTATTGATGTGTTTTTTTGTTGCAACAAAAGTCTTTTTCAGTCTGCCAACATTTCGGCACTGGTTTGACATCTCTATCATACATATAACGGATATAAATATAGTTTATAATCAGCGAAATACTTTTCAGACAATGTATAGTTGTCATGTTCACTATCTAGGACACGTTTCACATGAAGAATGTTTGTGGCGAGTACAGTACACATAAAATCATCACTGCCCGGTACTTTGAGCGTATTCCTTGTGAGCAAACTGATTCGCCGAAGTTTCCGTGTCTCTTGTCTATGGATGTTTAATGTTGATAACAGCCCGTAGTTGCTGTTTCATAATCCATTGCGTGCACACATCCCGCGCATTCTCAAGCCATTGCGTTAACGCAAGGAATGGAATACGATCCAGGTAAACAGAAGCGACAATAAATACGTGTCAGTGCCTTCCATGAAAACGTCAGTAGTACTAGAAAAAAACTTTGTGATGGCAAAAATTTTTTTCTGCTATTCAGCCTGCCAAATTATTTTGTGGTGAACACAGCATTTTTTGGTTGTAACCAATAAACTTTTGTGACCACTAAATATTATTTTTATAGTGGCTACAATAAGTTTTGTGTCCATCACAAAATAATTTGGCAGGGTGAACACTAAGAAAATATTTGTAGCCGCTACAAATCATTTTTTTCAGTGTGGCAATTGGCTACTTGTTGCTGCTGAATGTACAGTGTTTCTGATTAGATATTTTGTGTTGTAAGTGTTGTCATCACAGTTTTAGTTTTATTTCCGTCTCCAATGCTTCAGGTTTCCCTGGTTCTTAGGCGTAATACAAACCTTGATATGCCATACTTGTATATGTGTTTCTTGCGTTCTCAGCCTATGAACTAAACTACGAGAATTTGAATTTACGCTTTGGCTCCTGTGTTGCTGGACGAAGAAATACGATTGAGATGGTGCTTCGCCTGAATGCTTCACTACTTGGCAAACGGAATTGCTGTGCAGGTTGCCGCCAGAAGAAGCGTAGGCGTTTTGTTTCGCTGACACATTATGTCTAATGTCCTTCATTTTAATGTTATTGGTTGTTCCTTGCGTCATTCCTGTAATAGACTATGATTTTGTTGTTAATGACGGAATGCGATGTAGTGTATAGTAGAGTGTTCTCAAGGCTCCCTTAACAGGCGGCGTTTGGATAGTCGCGGGGGTTGAGGGGAGGTAGAGCCAAGGAGCATTTAGGAGAGTGCGCGAGCTCCTTGAAGGACCCCAGCTGTGCACTCATTTCATATCACCCTGTACCAAACCCACACAAGTCTATCTCCGCTAACTAAAAACTTACCCTACTTCCTCCAGCTCTAATCCAGTCAAAGGAGTAAACATTCATCCTCCGCGACTGTCGCACAGATTTTTCCAGTGCCCTCTCCTCATTGCGCTAGTTTGTTGTACCTTTCCATCCAGTTCCTTCATCTTTCGGGGTGTGGCAATGGCTACAATTGTCGCCATGGCACTAGACTACCTTGCTATAGCCGTGATGCATGCGTCCCTTTTAAACTCAATAAACCGCACCTAAGGTGTATAGGGCTTGCCCTGAGACGCATCCCAATCTCCAACTGTCTTAGTTACTAACATGCATGCCGGAGCGCTCATGGAACTGTGAAGGTGCTCGCGCTGGCGTAACGAGATTTGATGGCACGCCATAAAAAAATATAACCTTGAAGGACAGATATTGCTGGTCCAGCGCCGGTGCAAAGTCGGCGGGAGACAGCGTCAAGACATCGCGTTGAGAAGAGGCGGTTCGACAACCAGAGGAAGGAACTATGGTTCGCAGCATTGATAATGCCATTAGAGAGACTACATAAGTTAATGTATGTGTAGGGAAACTTCCTTGTGGGAGATTCGGGACTTAGTCTTTCACCGAGAAACTGGGAGCACTCTTAACTTTTTTTCCAGGCATTGATTTAGTCGGGTTTATGGGGAAGTTGCATTCACAGAATACAGGACAACGAGATATTTCGAAGATATGCTCACACGCTTCTGCAAAAGGAACGAACTTCGGGACATAAGTTAAGAGGAGATTTATACGGGAAGTTAGTAGCGAAATGGCGGTTCAAGAAGCTGCAAGCGTGGGCTGTGTTTGAGTTCCGTTGTGGACTGAGAGAGAGAGAGAGAGAGAGAGAGAGAGAGAGAGAGAGAGAGAGAGAGAGAGAGAGAGAGAGAGAGAGAGAGAGAGAGAGAGAGCGAGAGAGAGAGAGGTGTGTGTGTGATCACGCGAGCACGTGCCATTATCACAAGGTGTCTGGAGGAGAGAATATCGCCGGCTCTGTCCTGGTTGTGAGCTGTACTGTGGATAAGCACTTCCTACTCCCTCGGGGGTAAGGTGAGGAGAATATCCTCAGCTTGTGATCTGTGGCGTGAATGACTCCAGGGAACATCAGTGATCACTACAAGCACACTAGAATGTTCGCTGAGGGGATTCCCATCGGCTCCAGGATTGGCAAGCACGTATGCTACGAATGAGCTTCTGTCATCGTGAGAAGTACACTGACGGAAAACTAACTACATTTAATTGCAATTGCCTCTCGGGGAGCGTCTCGGTTAGGAAAAGTTAAAATTTTCTAATACTAATGTATGATGAATTTGTACTCTTTTATGGTAATTTTATGATAGTTATAAGCTTCTATGTAATGTAAAAGAATTTTCGGTGGCATTTATGAAAAGAGTGTTTTCACGGCTACGATCACACTTGAAACCATATATATGTTTATATGTTAATTTTACAGTATCACTCTCTCTACCTTGGAATGCAAACCTATCTTCAAATTACCTTTTCTTGTTTGTTTTAAAAAGACTTTGGTATAATAGCTTCCCATCCCTTCCTCATCCTGTTGCTCTTTGGATAGGAGTGGCGAATGTTGAGATGGGGAGTTGAGGTAGGTAGTGATGCGCCGCCGCATTGCTGTATTAAGTACGGACACCCGAATTTCGCGAAAAGGTTTCAAGACTAGTTGTATTTCATAACCCTTTAGCTCATATCCACTTTCGTGATTGGACGCTTCCCGTACAACGAGCCTTAGGTGTCTGCCAGCGAATCACATATCAACATTATCGGAGTTATTCAGTTATGACTGGCCAGTCAAGTGAGAAGAGGTCTTTTCACAAATAACGCCCCATAACACAACTACTAACACGCCCGCAGTTTATTGAAATCCATCATGTGCGGAAATCATCTCTCGAAATTAGGCTGTTCCTATATATAAGATTACCTCATTAGTTCAGCTAGCGCTCAACTCGTGATGTTTCTGTAATCCTGACTATTTTTTTCCCCGTCAAACTGCTTCAAATACATTTGTTCGAAGTAATTTGAAAGGTTGTGACTTCACCAGACGCCGCTATATTTGTCTGGAGTTTTGGATGGTTCCAGTTTCCACGAAATATTTTGTATGTATATCCCCTGTCACAATGTTAATATTTCCCGTGAAACTGCGTCCAATAAGTTTTGTCAAATAAAATTGGACAGTTTTGACATCATCGGAACGTCATAAACGCCGGCGTATTTGCCTGAAAAAGTTGTATGGCTTCAGTTTCCATCAAACATTTGAAGATTTGAGCGGTTCTAAAATGTATTTAATGTTTGACTGACTCAGCCAATCATAATCGTGCACGAAAAAAATGGACGTCTCGGAACTTTAAAACATTGAACAATCGCTGGAAACAAAATAAGCTTATGAAAAGAATTAATTTATGCAGAAACTGTCTGAGCATTATTGTTATTTTAAGTAATATCGCCTATTACATTAAAAACTCGGAGACGTTAAATTTCATTGTGCAGGGAACATTTCTGATAAATAAAATTTTAATTTAGTAAAAAAGCGAAAAAAAATTATAGCATCCGTTACATTTATTCCTGTAATGGACTGCATGTACACACAACAGCAGTATTTCATTATGAAAATAATTTTAAAATAAACGTTCAGATAAGATCCTTTCAGTAAAATTATTCGTCAGTGCGGCACATTTTTAGACACATTCAAGATTATTCGTCCAAATTTCTTTGGTGGTAAAATTTGGAGGCCACATTTCGTATTAAAATTTTGTTGTCAAAATATTTTCCAAGGAAAGTATTTGACAGCGTGGAAGTAGCTTACGATATTAGGCGTTGATCGGAAAATGGCCCAGCGCCATATTGCTTCGGCGTTGGGCTATTTTATCGGGTGGTGTGGCCAGAATTTGTAACATACACAAAAAAGCCACGATTTTAAATACTTAGTTAGTCTACGCCTGAACCTTCAACTGTCCTCGGACACTGAGATTTCCAGGGACTGTTTTTATTACTGCTCATTCAGATTTAGGCTGTATACAAAGCAGACTTTGTAAACATTCGGCGGGTCGGTGGTTGCAAGTCAGTTCCGAAAATAGTTTCACTCCGGCTTTATTAAGCTCTTGCCCACCGTTGCCGTACACGCGGAGTAACGTTTTGGAACGCAGCCCAGCGCGGTTCCCACAGAACACAGAGAAGGTGCCTAAACAGAAACGAAATTACGTGGTTGTTAGTTTGATGAAAGCACCTGTCACGCAAACAAATTCTCGCCTCCAGGTTTCTTCGACGAATTCGGCAGAGGAATGTTCGTCCAAATACGGCCATCAAATTTTTTCCGTCAATCGAATTTCGCTATAAAACGTCACGTATGCTTGAATATCCGGCTCACTCTCATAGTTATTTATTTCGCTACGGTAGGTCGATTTTTGATTTGAACTTCATTTTAAAACCTGAATAATATAGTTATGCCACCACGGAATATAACAAAGGAAGAAAGCTCAAGAATATTATTTTATATTTTTGCGTTTCTAGGCAAAACTTTAATTTACTTTCCAATGTCGTGTGATACGTGACATAATTGAAAACGTCTGCTATTTAAATTTAATTGTGGAATGAACACTTCCAGAAAGATAAGACTCGAACAGCATAAAACAAGTAATAAGTTCAATAATCGGATTTAGCGAACGATCTTCATGTCGTGAATCAAATCAACCTGATAACCTACTCACTACGTTCCACATGCATATGGCACAGTATCTATGCTGGACAGTAATATTGTAATTATGAAGGCAGCCAGATATGTTAACTTTTGAACTATTACGGTAGACTCGGACAGCAGTCACCGATTTATTATCTTCGAGATAAAATAAAAACCATGGGATAAGAAATGAAGACATTAAGATGCGACCAGAAACATACACCCTGATGATTACTGGAGAACATTGGATGTGACCCCAAGGAAAACAGCCTTTTCTCCTCCTTGGCCAACAGGGCTAAGTCTCTTGACAGTAACATGCAGCGTGAACGCCAGCAAACTGCCGGGAACTTTCAATAACCTTAACAAGATTGATCCTCCTGTTCTCTTTACTGAGAGAACTGCTGTTGAAAAAGATTTGCCAATTTTCAAGATTAGGATGTTATGTCGGGCATAAAATGAATAATAACCCTGCCAAAGGACATATATGCACCCTATGGAAAATAAAGAAAACACTTTTTTTTGTACGTTACGTATATTAACGTATTTTTCCATAACTAAAAACATTTAAAATTTACATTAAAATTTTCAAAATTACAAAAACTACACAATCTCTGCTCTACATTAAGCATAAATTCAAAATTTTGTACAACATTATTTTTAAATGGATATTCAATCATAATAGTCACGATCTATATCCCCATAATATTTACGCTCCAAAATACGAGCTTTCATCTAAAATTCCACAACTTAATCGCTACAATAGTGAGCGGAAAATTCTCTCTTTTAAAGTGATTTTCAAAACCTTACATAAAATTTCACTCCAATGTGAAGAAAATGAATATAGTGTAACACTTCAATATTTGTGACTTTATAATGATTATTCTATGTCCTTAAATTGATTTAAATGCCAACCTTTAATGCAATGTATAAGATGTTTAGCGTATGTTCAATGTGATATGTGTAACCTTATTTATTTTGACAGTTGTGATGTATAAACTATGCAAGTCTAATGAATATCTATGGTTTCTTTGCATGAGTATTTGTCTTTGTAACAAGCACTACCTTTTGTTTTCTCAAAAGAATTAGGCCACACCAGCCGGCCTATCACATTTTATGATTTTATTGTCTTTTAGAACAAAAAAACATATTCATTCTTATTTGGAATCAGTGAGAGGCCAGCTCAGAAAAGAAGTCAGTCCTGAGTACGAAAGATAATCTATAATATTTGATTGGCAAAATTTGATATTTACAACGGTGATCCAGAGTTATTCGCGCACGATTGAAATGCTGAACTTATATATGTTTAAAAGAAGAAGTAATTCGACATAAGCTGTACGATGAGCCCGGAAGGAAGGACGGCCCAGTGAAGGAGGACTTCGGGGTTTTCGACTCCGCGCCAAGGACGACGCGGTGTCTGGTGTTCGGAGAGCCAATTCTGCGAGAGGAGTGCTACTGGCTGCGAATTATGGCGAGGTTCCGATTCTGCACCCACCTCCGCTGTTCCAGCCCGCAGAGGACGAGTTCGCTGAGCACCACCCAGAGATGTGCTGTCCGTGGTGAGCGGGAGAGCTGAGCTGCTCCTGGGTTCTACACCAGTGAAGGATGACTCCACGACATCGGCAGAGTTGTGGTTATTTCCCGCTATCGACACAGCCAAGTCGCATTTTTTCCCAGGCAAAAGTAAACTTATTTATCACACCAGCACCAGTAAATTTTAATGTTGGTAGATATCTTGATGTGCAATGTGCAAGCTGGTGTTGTCTGTAATAACATTTTGAAAAATTAGAATCGTATCATATTTGACCATTGAAGTTATGCAAAAGTAATATAAAAATAAAATTGATTTAAATTTATTTTTCTTCTTCTATTGATTTACCCAAATTAAGATTTCTTTGGTTGCTTACTAGAATTTGTGTTCAACTGTTTTAAAATGCACAGATAATTCAAATCTGGATGAACATACTAATTTTTGAGTAGCAGCATATATTTAAGCCGGGGCATGTCATTAGAATAACCTATCAGACTCACTCACATATACGATATTTTATCATTGCATTATGTATAAATTTATTATATTATGTATCACATAAGTATTATTTTATAGCCGCAATATTGTGACACATATCAGAGGTGTTACAGTATTAATTTGAACGCCCAAACGTGTGGCTATAAACTCTCCACACATTGTGTCTATTTAATAACTGTTACAGTACTAAAACTTGTGTCTCCATACGTGTGGCAAAGTTAATAATGATACATAATAACTGTATGAGTGTTAACATAACACATTACAGAACATTTTTGGCAGCCCAACGACAGGGCTATTAAATACCTGCACGTTGTGTATTTTTAACACATGGCAATAGCAAACTCTATATTAGAACTATAACTTTTTAAGAAACAGTACTTTTTTTTTTCTTTCAAAAACCTGATGGGTCTTTGACAATCTTATCTTATATTTGTGTGTCCATGACCGCTGACGGGAGCAGATTCCTGTAGTTCTCTGCCCCAGCCAGGGTATATAAACCCCTTCCATATACGTGGAAGGGAAGCGTATCGATTGCTCCAGGATTACACATTAATTAACACGTCCGGCGGTCCAACATTCCCGGCCACGTCGCATCATCTAGGATTGGCCCACCAACTGAACCAATAAGGAACCAGTGACGTCACAATGCTAGTAGCACCCCACATCACCGGAGCTAGGGTAAGTCTCTGTTCTACAGACGGACGGCGTGGTCATGATGCTGTACTCGTGGTCGGTGTTCATTCGTCGGTCCACATCGGACCTCGAAGTCACCCGTCGTCGCCCACCAGCTACGTCGCGCATCATCTAGGATTGGCCCACCAACTGAACCAATAAGGAACCAGTGACGTCACAATGCTAGTAGCACCCCACATCACCGGAGCTAGGGTAAGTCTCTGTTCTACAGACGGACGGCGTGGTCATGATGCTGTACTCGTGGTCGGTGTTCATTCGCCGGTCCACATCGGACCTCGAAGTCACCCGTCGTCGCCCACCAGCTACGTCGCGCATCATCTAGGATTGGCCCACCAACTGAACCAATAAGGAACCAGTGACGTCACAATGCTAGTAGCACCCCACATCACCGGAGCTAGGGTAAGTCTCTGTTCTACAGACGGACGGCGTGGTCATGATGCTGTACTCGTGGTCGGTGTTCATTCGCCGGTCCACATCGGACCTCGAAGTCACCCGTCGTCGCCCACCAGCTACGCCGGGCGATCCACGTATCCGCACATCCCAGGTAGGGATAGACGTCTTGTAAATGTTCTGGTGCAGGCGGGCAATAAACGTAATTTTCGATGCAGGGAAAATGTCGGTGCCAGCCAAGAGACGACCGGGCCTCACAAAGCGCTATCGAAGAAACTCCAGTAATACAAAACTGAAGCTTCGGAAGATCCACACCAGAGAGCAGAAGACGTAATAAGACTAATCCCGGAGAAATGTGGCACGGTTCTGCGAATCTCAGTATCAGGAGTCCTGCTACATAACTGGAGGAATGGCGAATTCCAACAACTTAGAAAGTAGGTCAGGAAGTAAGAAGAAATATTAAGAGACAAGGAGATGAAGACAGAAGAAGAATATATCAGAGGAATACAAGATAAAATTAATGGAGGGCGAAAAATCTGTGACTGAGATCACCAGTGAGAAGTATAATTATCTTACTTCTGGCGCATGTATCATGCATCAGGATCCAGGATTCGTCTTCAATCTTGGAAGGCTTAACGAATTTTCCAGTTTACCTCTCGAAATAACACGAGCCCCCCGAACGAAGATTTTAGAGCCGTTGGAGCATTTGGGGAGCTCGTTGAGGATCAGCGGACATGGCCTCCTCGCCCCACAGCTCACCCCTCTCTCCCTCCGCACCCCCTGGCATTTATTATAAAAAATAACAAAATCAAAAATATATAAAACAATCGAACATATGTTACCCTACGCTATGCCACTACCCTCGCCTTACCCCAACTCCATCCCACCCAGGGAATAGTTAAAAAATCAAGAAAAATAGAAAAAAATCTAAAAATCTAGTAATTTATGACGTTAACCTCGCACTCAACCCACCTCCCTAACCAACCACCCATTCCCTCATCAAAAATCACCCAGTGATAACAATTCCACAATGATAGCAAAAAAAAATATCGAGAAATTGATTCTAAAAATCGAAGAACATGTAACGTTAACCTCACCCTCACTTCACCTCCTGTTCACTCCCACCTCTAGCAATTATAATGAAAAATCGCAAAAAAATCGAAAAATTGATGTAACAAATCGAGGAACATATATAATGTCATACTACCCTATCCCTTGCTTATCTCACCACACTCACATAACCCCCTCTCCACCCTTCCCCCTAGCAATTATTATCAAAGCAAAGAAAAACCGAAAAAATTCTAAAAATCGCGGATCATATAATGCTACCCCCTCCCCCCGCTAAATATCAACCCCTATGTAATGGCGTGGGCAAGCCTTGCCTGAGCGCGCCATCCCACGTGGAAAGAGAGTGAGGCATTCTGACAACAGTTCAATGTTGGCAAAATAAGCGCCGTATCTAAACTAGCGGAGCATCGAGCGCGGGTATTGTCTTGTTGTCTTACCACAGCCAGCTGACGACAGGATGTAGATGGCGACACTGCGCCAGGGGTTAGATCCTCCGGAGCCTTAGGCATCGTCACGGCGTAGACGTTCCAATTAGCTAACCAGACACTTCAGAACAACTCGTACGTGGCTCATTAGATTGAATATATTATTTAATAACTGTTGCAACTAAATCAACTAAATTGTAAATCATATATCTCAAGTCGAGCTCTCCCGAAGTAAAGTATAGTAAAGTATTTGATGTAGACTGTTGTAAACCATATTGTAACCGTTGTGTTAATTTTTTTTTTTTTAATACAGGACGTTAACCTAGTATTACGCGCTATATCCTTCTGAGCACGCTTCCCACTTTCATTTAGTATGGCCTCCCTTAATGGTCTATAACATTTACCACTACCTACCTTCCAATCATAAAAAAATTGAGAAAATTCTCAAAAGAAATAATTAAAAAAATCAAGAAGGTTCTTATATCGACGATCCTCGACCACCATATGGGTTATTACGAACTCGACCTTGACTCCAATAACCTTGAAAACTTAAAACCGAGAATAAATAGTAACAAACGGAAAAAAAAAACTAATAAATGCTTAGGAACATATTACATCACTGACACCGACACCCATGTTAGATGTCGGTGGTCTTTACCTTAACCCCAATAATCTTAAACTCAAAAATCGAGAACATAATTTTAAAATATAGTAATTTAAAAAAATCGACATATGTATTACGTGACTGACTCCGGCACCCGTGTTGAATGTTGACGGTCGTTGCCTTGATCCCATTGACTTCCAACTCGAAAAATCAAGAAAATAATCGCGATAAATCTTTAAAATTGTAAAAAAAATTGCCAAGGAAAAAGTTAAGATGCCTATTACAACAAACCAAGTTGGATGTGTGTTACACTGAGGGTTCCGTTCTCTTAAAGATGGCAGGTGCACATCCACTCGCTAGTACGGCGATCAGCAGCCAACCTACATATTTCATTGGCTGTATAGCCGACCAATCTTCCGAAACACAAAGCGAATTATTGACTTCACATAACACACATACCTGCCACCTCCGCCCACGCCCCACACCCACGCATCGCACGTCTCATCGTTCCCATTCCCTCGCCATTTACTTACCGTACCTCAGCCGCCATCATTATCCACGCAAGTCACCGACCCACCACCCTATACTAGCCTCCCCTGCCCCCAATAACTCGCCACAGCTCGTCCTCTCTCTATCCACCCACCATACTAAGCTTCGTTAGGTAAATTTTACTCTTCGATGCATTAAAAAAAGAAAGCGAAAGAAATAGTTAAAGTTAGCAGAAATGGTTACCTAACTATTTTTATTCGACGTTAAGATACGGAACTACTTTCCCACCCACCGTTACCAACTTCACTGGGCGCACGTTAAGATACGGAACTACTTTCCCACCCACCGTTACCAACTTCACTGGGCGCACGTTAAGATACGGAACTACTTTCCCACCCACCGTTACCAACTTCACTGGGCGCACGTTAAGATACGGAACTACTTTCCCACCCACCGTTACCAACTTCACTGGGCGCACGTTAAGATACGGAACTACTTTCCCACCCACCGTTACCAACTTCACTGGGCGCACGTTAAGATACGGAACTACTTTCCCACCCACCGTTACCAACTTCACTGGGCGCACGTTAAGATACGGAACTACTTTCCCACCCACCGTTACCAACTTCACTGGGCGCACGTTAAGATACGGAACTACTTTCCCACCCACCGTTACCAACTTCACTGGGCGCACGTTAAGATACGGAACTACTTTCCCACCCACCGTTACCAACTTCACTGGGCGCACGTTAAGATACGGAACTACTTTCCCACCCACCGTTACCAACTTCACTGGGCGCACGTTAAGATACGGAACTACTTTCCCACCCACCGTTACCAACTTCACTGGGCGCACGTTAAGATACGGAACTACTTTCCCACCCACCGTTACCAACTTCACTGGGCGCACGTTAAGATACGGAACTACTTTCCCACCCACCGTTACCAACTTCACTGGGCGCACGTTAAGATACGGAACTACTTTCCCACCCACCGTTACCAACTTCACTGGGCGCACGTTAAGATACGGAACTACTTTCCCACCCACCGTTACCAACTTCACTGGGCGCACGTTAAGATACGGAACTACTTTCCCACCCACCGTTACCAACTTCACTGGGCGCACGTTAAGATACGGAACTACTTTCCCACCCACCGTTACCAACTTCACTGGGCGCACGTTACAGGTAGGGGCAGTGACTCTTTTCTAAGGTTGATTTCAAAAGTGCTCACTTTATCGTGAACAGCCTTTACTAGGCATTACCAACAAACATGTTTTGTCCCGTTTTTATCCATATCAACTATAAACGAGATATTATAATTAAGAGATAAAATATAATTAAAAGTTAAATTTAATCAAAAATAAGATACGTTTATGTTCACATAAGTATAAAAAAGGTTGTTATACATGACGTGTTTACGAAACATCTAAACATGTTACAAATGGACTGATTTTCCAGAGGTTTTATTCTAAAAGACTAGACTGCGTTCTGCGGAAGATTTCTTATTTGCTAGGCTGCACGGCTGGCAAGTAGGCTGCCAGGTGCTGATTGGTAAACGGCGTTTCCGACGCGCGGCCATTTTGCTGGAGTTGGCGCCTGTTCCGACAATATACTAAATATGAGGTAGATCGCTTATTCGTCTTCTGCGCATGTACCCAACATTGACCTACCCCAATCCCACACAACTGTCAAAGGTCACACGGTCAAAAGTGAGGTACGTGTTTGTTTATATCTTAATTTTTAAGTGACAACCACCATTACAGTAAGAAAATACTTTTACCAGTTGAAATTTAATCAAACTGGTCTACAAATTGGCTAGAGCAAGTATACAAACATTACAAAGCATCTGTTTACTAAACAGTGTTCTAACCTCAAATCCAATCAACGCCATTTTTGATAGCTGTATTGGCAGGAAATCAGTTCGGTGTTGGGACACGGAGATTATTTGTGCGCAGCCAGCGAGATCGGTCTACCTCATCTTTAGTCTATGGTTCCGACTCTGTATTCTCAGCCATTCTGTGCCCCATGTGTTGCCCGCGCCAGCTACCTTTCCTCCGGACATAGCGTGCGCGTGGACATAGCCCGAGGTGATGGATAAGACAGCGGCGGACTGCGTGGTGTATTTTCGGGCGGCTGAGGGTTCAGCTACGGCGCATGCGCCCTTCCTCCCCCCCCCTCCTCCTCCATGGTCATGAGGGGCAGTTCCGCGTGCAGGACAGACGTTTCAGTCGACGTCTAGACGTCTCCACGCGCTGGCGATGCCGCGGCGGCCGACAATCGCTTTGCCTCCCCCGCGTCGACGTGCTTGAGCCCCGTCGCGACGTTTCTTCCTCCGATACTGTACCTTCCCCACGTCAACCGCTGCCAACCTGGGAACCTGCTATCGCCCCCAGTTCAGTCCATCTGGTGAGTAAGGAAAAAAAAAAAAAAAATTTCTTTCGGTGAGTGTTTCACTGGAATGTCGTCGCCAGAGAGAGATTTTTTACAACGAAAATATTCATCGAAGTCGTTTCAACTCATTCGAATCCAGTGAATACAACTGTCGAGAAACACACTGTGTGCGAATCGCACAGAATAATTTCAGGGATCCCCCCCCCCCCCTCAGAAAATTTCTTTCCTCAACTCGTGTAAGAAGAATTATTTCTCTGCCAGGGTAAGTGACCCCCCTCCCTCCTCACCTCTGAAGAGTAATAACTTGTGAATCGTATGATGACTGCTTCAAATGGGAAGTACTGGCAGGAAAAAACACGATATCACAGGCGACTAATATACACTGACCGTCAAAACCGAGGTTTTCGGTGCAGCACAAACTTTTTTGTCTGGCTTGGTGTACTTAAATTCACGCCAGACACAGTTTGCAGGCTTTTAAAAAACTCAGTTTCTTTATAACCTATAAGCTGGTACATACTTCAGCCTCAGATATTGACTACTCTCCAAAAGTCTCGAGTTCACTAAAAATGTGTTTTCCCCCCCTCAGCAAAAAAATTTAATTCTTACCCTGGATACACTGGAAAATGGTGAAAATAATATTAGTCGAGATATTTTTGATAACACTCTTAACTAGTTTATCCTTTCACGATTGGATGTTAAAGTTTTCGACTCACCTATGCTATTTGCAGACAAAATCACAAAGATTTTACTTGATAGTATGAGAATCCTCATTGGTCCAATGGAGTGGAATGGTAGCTTCACACATGCACGGCAGCCAATGACAAGAGATAATTGTCGCATATGTGTGTAGTGCGCTGAGTCGTAGTAGACAGTCAACTTTCCCCGCAATGGACCGTCGTTATAAACACTACCATCTTGCGTCGTGCAACGGTACCATACTAGACTTCGAGTGCTGTACCTACGCCAGCAGATCTCATCTTATCCTTTGCCGCTCCCACGGTCGGAATCCATTCCCCCGTTCGACTTGGCTAAACGGAATGAAACCACCAGAGTTTATTATTGGTGCAGAATCCCGAAGGATGTGTCGGATGAGCGGAGCTACAATACCTAACATGTCACAGAAATGTAACACAAAATTATACGGTCTCTAACCATCGTCTCTAACAATTGTGTACATAACTCACAGGGAGAATATTTCTGAACCATTACTAGAGACCCGAGAATTTAGCCGGTTCATTTCTAGACAAGTTGGAATTCACACACTTGTACGTTCATGTTACTTTTGTAATTGGTCGACGCGTTGTTTGACACCTCTTAGAGATAAATGAGCCAATAACAAACATGCGATAAATAGTGCGCCTAACCACCGAATTTTACTACCATAACAAACAACCAATAAACAGCTGATATCTGTATTAGAGTATGTTTGACTGTGAAGTCTAGCCTACAGGTCATTGCACTCGCGAATTTCTCGAGTCTCTGTGGGCAAATTATTCGTGAATATTTCTAATGATGTAGGCTATGAATGGCTCATATTGCTATCGCCGAGCACAAAGCCTGCATATCATTGGCCGTTATAATGATACACCGTTCTCTGTCGGCTTTAGTACACTACGAATCAAACTGTTCTCATTTGCAACACCTGCAGATAATCAGAAATGCAAGTAGGTTTGAAATGGTTAACATTCTTCTTGGATGACTTTTTTTTTTCGACAGTCAGCATCGTAGTACCCAAATTTTTTTTTAGGTAAAATACTTATAAGTGCTATTGAAAGGAAATAAACCAAATTATCTGCACAAATGTTAATAATGACAACTGAACACTATTTCTTCATTCATTTTAAGGTACTTCTAACCAAATTTATATTAAAATAATTCAGTGGCAACCACAAATCAAAAGTATGCAAAAATTTCCTAATTTCAGCTTCTTTTTTTTTTAATTTGCAAAAACATTTTCTCGTACCATTTTATTGGCGCCTTGAAGTAACTTTTGGAATCTTCTTTCACTGTAAATTACTTCATTTACGTACGTATGTAAATTTTTGTTATTCGTACATTCCTAAAACAGTACAACGGTGATTTTTACATGTATATATGTGATGCCTTCTCAGAAACGGTACCTTAAGGTGAAAACTTATTTTCGGGTTTTGAACTGTTTTTGTAGACAATTCTACGTGGAATTTAATGAAACACGTCTCACCTTTGTAGCGTTTATACTCTCAGCACGTTCCATTCTTATCTCGAAAACGATAATTTTCGAATTTTCGATCTTTTTTTGAGCCTCCTGAAAAACTAACATTTTCACCCTGCGGTACCTTTTCTGAGAACGCATCACATGTAAAAAACTTTGGGCTATTTTTTTTTTGTGAAGAAACAGTAATCACAGATAATGGCTAAAACTTGAACACAATGTGGTACAAATATAAAATAACAATTTTTTTTCGTGGCCGCCGCCCTTATGGTTTTACGTCCCACGGTTGTACACAGGGGTTTGAATACATCAAAATCTCCTGAGTATTGTGGGTTCCGAATGACATGCGTAGCCGACTCGGTGCTCGCATATTTTAGCCACGGCGGAAGTTGTGTTCCAACTTTTGCCAGTCAAGCCTCTTTGCTACGTGCAGTCAAGTTAGGAGATTTGTTTTTTTTTTGGGGGGGGGGGGGGGCTAATCCAAAAAATAGCAGTCAACAACGTAAATGTAACATAGAAATGGAAAAGGTGTAGGTTTGCGTACAGGATATCGACACATGCTCTGTTATTATACACGCTCTCGCAATTAACCACCTCTTCACCGGAGTTGGACTGCAAGGTATGAGGGTATCCGTTCACAACATGTTTCACGCCCTGGTCGGAGCTTGAGCCACTAAAAGTCCGCTGCACTGTACAATAACACATACAAATACAAAGTTTCTGTATAACTGAGGGAAGCATTTCTTCGAGGCTGTGTTTGACGTGAATACTTATTTAAATTTGTAACCATAGTGGAAGGCAATCCAGGAAATCCGATGATAAAATCGGGGGATACAGTTTGGCCTTGGAGCTCCGAATATATCGTCTACATTCAAAATTCAATTACACCAATCGATTTCCTAAGGACTGCGAAGCATCGCGGGTGGTGGTGGTTGCTGGGGGGCGGGGGGGGGGGGGGCGCAATTTTGGGTTCGTTTCTCTGTGTATCATAACTTCCGCGTAGTATATCTTTTTGACTAAGAGAAGCTACGGCGCTCGTTTAAGTTTCAATCTACAGTTCTCGTGAAGATCAAACGATTGCATGTTTAAAAACAATGGCGTGGCGTGGTTATGGTGAAATTGTATGAATTTAATGTAAAAAAAATAAGTAAACTTAACACAATGTCGGCCTATACTCATCAAAAACCAAGTCGAAATTAAGAATTCGTATACGGTTGGAAAGAGCATTTCCAAAACAATCCAGTGATGCCCACAAAACCCCATATGATCGAGTGAAGCGGTGCTGGGCACGTAAAATAAAACTTAAGGCGTCCGAGCGCGTCAACGTTGACTTTGATTAATAGAGAATGTTAAAGAATCTTATGTTTGCTGTTATTCCATTTTTATTTATGCGCTTTTGTTTAATGATAATAGTATGTTTTTGTATAGCAAATAAAAATGTTCATTGGGCTTGTTTTGTTTACAACAAAGAAATTTTTCTTTTACCAAAGAAAAGTGTTACGTGATATGAAAAATTTTCTTCTGAAAACTCTAGATTTTAGTACGTAACTAAATTTACTAAATGCTACGATAACAAGTAGAGAATTCCTGAGATCCTCGACGTAATAGTTAAATACAGTAAACGACACCACCACATATAATGTCGTCGAACTATTGTCACGGCAATGCAAGGTCATCATTGCCGCAGATGAAACAAACATTTTGTTTACGGTAAGCATGTTTTACAGCGTTACATATCTTATCAAAACTTCTTTTGCGGTAACAAATCACAAGTTGCAGCAAAGAAAGTGTATCAGACGGAGCGAGTCTTTAACGCGACATCACGTGCAGCACAGAAAAAAAAAAAAAAGACACTTAACTTCCTACTGGTTTTTGCTGTATCAGAATGTCAAGTACAACTCTTACTATCTTCATTATTTACCTCTGTTTCAGTGGTAAAGTATTTCTTCTTTTGAACAGAGGTATTCAGAGCACACGTATTTCTTCACTAAAAGAAAGAAACACGCGTTGCGAGGATAGAGCGTGTTACGAAAGAGTTTTGCGGAATGTCACGATCCATAGGCACGTAAAAAGTAAGTAGTGTAAATTTTTTTAAATTAACACTTTTAACGCCGATTATTATTATTCCAGCATACTGCGCGTCATTTCGCAATGCGTAGGTGTAAATATAAACATTGCCGGGGCTTTGTGACGTACACATACGAGTTTATCAAAACGCTGTGACATTATGTAGCGTAGGTCCATGTTACTGTTATACGCCGGTTCCAGACACTAATAAGAAAGAAAATAAAAGTAAACTATTGTGGTGTTCGACACATAAAATATCTCACTTCTAATAAGACTTTTAAACATGTTTAAACTATTAGTAATGCGATTCGAAAACTGTGGATATGACACTCGATGTTTACATTGAAATACGTGAAGTAATGGATTGCAATATCTTCCAAATGTCGAATTCGAAAGTGTTTTTTAAAATCTACCTTGCCACTTGCTGATTGGTCCGTGTTCTGCGTCGCAACGAACGTTCGTGAGCTGCAAACATTTATAGGTGTTAGATTGTTCGTTCTGTCTCTGAAGTTCGGGGTTCATTTGTCGTGTTATCTCAAACCATTGATACACTCGACAGGAAAAATCACTCCTCAATAAATACAGGATTAAATTGAAACTGCGCCATTTTACAACATACTGTTGCCAGAAATGAGAGGCGCGAACATCTCTAATTATAAACACGAGAAGTGGCAACTTCTAAATAATTTCCACATTTATCATTAGGTGATCTATTTATTAACCCTGCGTTGTTTTTGCTGGTGAATTTCAAACGTTCAGTTTCAGAGAACCTCGTCGCCCCTCCCCTCCCTCCCTCCCCCGCCGACCCAAACCAAGACATCGATGATCAGACTGAACGGGGTAATAGCGTATTCTACACCGACGGAAGCCTATAGCAAAAGAAAAGTTTGATTCCTTCAGTCACATACACATATATCGTTCTAGATGTCGCACACTGGGGCATACGGAAACAAAACCTGGCAGAAAATATAAAAAACCAAAATGGGCCAGGATCGGAATAATGGACGATTCTGAGTGGAGGGGAATCAAAACCAACCTGTCGTAGCATGCCCCGATGGTCGGGATTGCCAGCTGCCTGGCAGAGCGGAGCCTCAGTTCATGCGCAAGTCTGCAGCGTCTGTTTGTGGTGTTTCCTAGCCGGTGTACACAAAGAGAAGCAGCGATGGACCCGTCTACGTCAGGTGTGTAATACTACCAACTGTAGCAATAAGAATGAAAGTTTTATATGCTCAAGAGAAATACTACACGCTAAATCTGAATCAGTGAGAATTCCACTGTTTCTATCAGTCAGCAGCACCTGACCGATTCAACGATCACTTCAGTGAATTTAACAAATGAATCAGCGAAAAAATGCCAGATTCCCTTCACTTATTGATTCAGTGCCATTTTCCACTAATTCATCAGTCTTTTTTTTTCACTATTTTTCAGTGGTTTATTTTTTTACTGATGGATCAGTTAAACAGTGTGCAAAATGGCCGTCAAACAAAGTTTAAAAATGACCTTTAAATATCGCACATCAAGAGGAAATAATAACGAATAAACTAATAAAACAAATACAAAATACTTTCTAATATGTGTTTCGTCTTTCAAAGCATTTTACAAGGTAATATGAACACTCAGCATTTCATTCCGTCTTTATGTCCTTCATTTCGTTTCTATGTAATCATCACCCTGCCTTGTTTGAAGGTTTAAACTGCATATAATGTGGGGAAGAGAGTGCACTCATATATACTATTCGTTTTAACCATTCTAACGGCACCAATTGTAACACAAGAAACTATAAATACGCACTTTCATTGGGCCCCGCGTAAAGGGCCCCAAAATGTTATGTAACACATTACTTGATATTACGTAAAATAGTGTACTTTATACCTATGCAGAACCACACAACTAAAAAATCAGGAAGCCTTAAGTCTTCAACCGTCTCGGCTAATTCCTACTGTATTAGAATTCGTATCAGATACTCTTTCAAACTATTTCATACCTCCATTGATAATATTCTATATGTATTGGTGAAGTTATTTATCACCAATTAGTAACATAACCTGGAAAATCACATATAATACTACTACAGAACATCCAAATGCTAACTACTTTGCAATAATGGAAGACAAACAATGGCAGCTTTGATTTTACGGAAGTAATGAAGTTTAGACAAAGAGTATTTCATGGATCGAAATTAATCTCATGTGCTCAGAATATCAACTACTTAGCTAAGAACATATATATTTACCTCTTCTTATTTCGTCTTGCCTTTGTAGCGTGGTTGGCAAAGTAACGACATGAATTCGCAGTGGCTAGGGAGTGTGAGTTAATTTTGCCCCCATCCGAAAATTATTTACTTTTTTAAATAACGGTAAATTGCGCGATATAAATAGTAAACTATCTTAAGTATGTTTGTTTCACGTAATTATTTGGCTACATTCAATAATATCAATATTTAATTCACCACTGCAGTCGGCCGTCACTTATTCAATCATTGAAATTGTTTCACGTCACTAATTCAATAAGAGAAATTTTTTCCCTGAAACAATCAGTGGTTTTCCACTGACCCTAAGTGGGGCCATTTTCACTGATTCCAGTAGTCGAGTTTCACTGCGAACCGAATTTAGAGTTCATGTATGACGGGTTTGGCTGTTTGCTAATTATTCAATTTGTCACGAGCGTTCTATACTTGTGTTAGCATAAAGGTACTTTATTTTTGATTAAATTAAAATTTTGTTTATATTTTATCTACAAATTATATTATTTCATTTATAATAAATATGAATAATAACAGTGAGAAAATAGGTGTGTTGGCAATGTCTAGTAAGAAATAGTTCTTATGCAAAATATCATTACAATTAGTGCGTACGAGTGCGGTGCGTTGTTGATGTGATGTAATTTTTCTAGACTCGATTCAGCTTTGTTTGCACGAGGCGGAGGAATATCCAGAAAGTAGAATTTTAGCAGAATTTCAGAAAAAGTGGGACGTAAAGGTGAGTGGATTATATTATGGATCAACACGGCCGTGGTAACTGGGAATAAAGAGACAAAATTGCACTGGAGTTACTGTAGCAGCTGATATTGGCGACTCGCTTATATCCTGTCGTGAATCCCCCAGTAAATATGTAGCTCCCTCAAAGTGTTGAAACAACTACTTTGTGAAGTATAATAATGGCGACTGGAACGTTTCGCAGGTTTAGTGACCTGCCGGCTGGACTAAACAATTCTTTGTACGCTCAAGCCATTGCTAGAAAAAAAAAAAACAGATTTACTGCGGACTGGGATAATTACCATTCGGCCGTTTTTAGTACAGAATCCTCATGTTGAATGGCATTTCCCCTTATAAGATAATGAATTATTTCAGTTAGCAGCACTCGTAAGAGCCACCCAATCCATCGTCGCAGGAGACAGTAAATAATTGCAAGGGGGAGAGAGAGAGAGCGGAAGTGGTCCATCATTGTGAAGGCAGATTCCCAATGATGATAGCATAAAGTTCGCTGCATTGACTTTGCGTTGTCGTCGTGTTCAGGAACAGATCGCGCAACAGAGTCTTCAGATTGAACTAAGAGCTACGTGGAGGTAAATGAACCACGTGAGAAGTTGACCCAACTTCGACGAACATAAAGACAGAGTTGTTTTTGGAGTGAGTGCGTTTGATTAATAAGCAAATTAACGATTTGAAAACCGTGTAGTTAAAGTAAATATTTGGCTGCAAGTTGGAGCCAATTTATGTGGGAGTTGAGGTTACTATTGGTACTTAGAGGAAAATGATTTCAACATTACAAAACTGGCCATATGTACTTTAAATAGCCTGTTTACACAGTATACACTAGTCTTTCAGATCCCAGACAGTACAGCTTAGGGAGTACTGAATGAGAACTTATCAAAGAGAGACTTTCTTACCTTCAAGGTGAACACAGGTAGGAGAAGCTCGTATAATTTGGCAATATATTTTTGTTTTGTAGTGTTTTCGTTGAAATTTTTGTTTTTTCTCGAATTGTTAATTCAAGGAATATGGTAAACATCATTAGTTAAGAACGTTTTCATAATAATATCATACTAAGATAAAATTTCTCTTAATAATTTACATACTTGTAAACTAATGTCATAAGCATATAATGATTTAAAACAAGGGTAATTTGGCAGTAGTGTGACCAAATTTGTACAAAAACAATAACCTTATCTCCCATGGCTTACAAAAGTCATAATGAAATACAGGCAATAAAAATGAACTCTGACTAACAGTTTCCTTACATTTTTCCGTCTGAATCACCAGTGCAACCGAAGCATTTAAAATTATGACGATACCACTTAAGGCCTTGACAAACTTCATGATACCACATACGGCATTTCACACACTGAATCCACGATTCACCATTTTCGTCATTGGCAAATAATCCCTGGCAGCTATTGCAAGTATCACTGTTGTTCTTTTTCTTTGTCTGAATTCCACTAGTAGATATTTTTGGATGAATCACTCCTCTTAAACCTGCTATCTTTTGGCTTCTAGTTGCCTGAAGTGAAGGACTATCCACTGACGATTCTATAAACTCTTCAGGAGATGCATTATCTCACTGCTGCTCCAAATGGCTATCTTGCTGTATATCGGAAACGAGCACTTTTTTTTGCTGCACTCTTTCTTTGTTGAATCCGTAGGAATTGTTGGGGAAGTGGAATTTGTGCTCTTATTTCTTACAAACTTTTCGGACTGTGAGTTCTGAGGAACAGAAAACATCTTCGTGGAGTGCATTCCTGTCGAAAGGAAATATTCCAGTGTGTTTAAACCCATTGGTTATGTTCCTCATATTGGCTGCGTCGTGAAAAACTCCAGTAATGATGAGAAATTTTTTTTTCTCGTTGGCTTCCTCCCATGCTTGACCAGGAACTCCTTTAACAGATTGTTTCCACTTAGCCTTCATCGGACTGAAGATGGACACTTCAAGTGGTTGTAGGATGTGTGTAGTGTGTGATAGAAAAGTCAGAAAGATCAAGTTCTTCTCTTCTCTGAACTTCATAACCTCCACAGACACGTGGCTGCAATGTGAATCAAGAATTTTGATGACAGGTCTTGCTGGAGGAATATTTTCTTCAAAATGATTCATGAACTGAAGAAATATCTCTGAATTTATCCTACCGTTTGGAGAAACACACACCATTGAATTTGCAGGGGCATTGTGCTTCAAATCATCGGACAATCTCTGTCTCTTGAATATGGTTAAACATGGACCAGCTTGTCCTGCGGCATTCACAGCAAGAACACTGTGGTAGTCTCTCCGCGCTCTGCTGCCGTCTGTTGGTAGACACGTTTCCGTCCTTTCGGGGAAACTATTTTGCTTGGTTTGTTCACAAAAGTAAAACCACGTTCATGTATATTCCAGATACGGTTTGGTTTATCCTTCAGGTCACTTTTTTCCAACGTGGCGCCCAGAACATCGTAAAATTCATTAATGGCATTTTTTGAGACTGAAAAAGCTGTGTTTACGGACAAGTTCTCTGGCAGCTTCGCCACTAGACCATGCCGTTCCTTAAATGAAATCCACCGATCCCAGCCAACTACTTCTTCTTCCACATTAAAATGATTTTTTTCTACCACTCTCTTTAATTATGTAAAACGCCTGCCGCCTAACATCCGTAGCACACAAACCAAATCCAATTTCTTGCATCTTTATTATGCAGGCTACCAATGTTTGTTCCTCAGCAGCTGTAAGCACAAGAGGCCTTCCTTTCTTCACAATAGCAACATCATCTGGTCCAGATGATGAAGTCAAATAACGCTTTGATGTGTTGAAAAGCACATTATACTCCTGCAAGGCTTTATAAACTGATCAACCATTTCGTAGAACTCGTCCTACAGCAAAGCGCACGTCATCAGGCTAGTAACACAATTCCCTGATAGATGGAACACGATGTCTAATCACAAAGCAGATGTAAAAAAAAATGGAACAGATCGTACGGCTCTCCAACTTCGCGTTCACAGAAAACCCGCCAAATTCTACAAAAGGCCTTACTTTTAAATGCTAAGAAAACTATGTCGTGAGCTAAGGTCTCAGACGTGTCAAACAAAGCATATTATATAACTATCAAAAACTTACCGTAAATCCTAGATTCTCTGCTTCAAAACACACTCTGATTAAACTCCGTGTCAATAAAAACAAAAACAAAAAAAAAAGACTTCTTTCTCAACATGCTTCACTACGCGAATGTAACTGAGAAAAATATACGACGTGCTTGTGTTAGTTAACAAATGATACACAGAGTATCACAGCTGTAGCTTGCGAAAGAGTCAGATGTTCTCCGCCAGGTGCTGCACTCTTTTGGCAATACCATAAACTACGTCGGAACCATCGACGTAAGTTGGAAATAGAATAAATACAATATAGTGCCAAATTACCCGTACTGCCAAATTTCCCGAGTCTCCCCTACGATTTTATAAAAATGTCTGGTACATATTTAACGCCAAGGTAATTCAACAAAGCCAGTGTTAACTTTAATGTGAATCGGCCTTTAAGGACACTGACTACGAAAAAAAATTATTATTTAATATTTCTGCCGTATACTTACATTAAAAAAATCGAGCGGATGGTTTTCACATGAATTCGTATCAGAAAAAATTTAATGTTTCAGAAATTTAAAAATAAAGAAAACTAACTTGCTTACAGCTGTGAGATGATTCACACTGAAAGAAGATACCAAGAGTTACTTCAAGACGTGTACAAAATCGTAAAAGTAAATAATTGCAGTTTAAAATAAATTGCTGAAAAAAAAAATTCTCGCATGTTATTTGATTTGTGGTTGCCCCTGAATTTTTTTAGAAAATAACTTTTGCTAAGCATACCTTAAGATTAATTAAGACAAGACCCTCCAGTTTCACTTGTTAAATCTTGTACAAAGAGTTCGGTTTATTTTATTTGTTCACTGTAAAAATATAACAAAATTGACTTTGACATGTCATTTTGCAAAAACTGTGACATACAGTATAAAAAATTTTACCTGATAAAAAAGTAGTCACATAGGTGTATAGTCTGTTTACGATAAAGTGAGCACTTTTTAATGCATTTATAAATTTCTCCTTTCATCCAGTTTCCATATTCATGACGCTTTTTAATGTAAATATTTCAATGTGGCCAATAAACACAATTCACCACCATGAAAGTTTAATACCCGAGACTGCAATAAGATATATTTATTATTGGTCAATGCCTGTTGCGAGGGCCTTAAAAAGTGTCCACTTTACCGTGAACAGCCTATAAAAGTAGTCACAGCGGATGGCGCAAATAAAACAGATGTTTTCGTGGCCATCACACTGAGGCAATGTTAACTGTCGCGGTGCGCCTCGTGATACGTCACACAGCCCGCGGTGATCTGGTTGACCCGGGGGGGGGGGGGGGGGGGGGGGGTGGCGAAACGTGCAGTTGCCGAGTTTACTTCACAACGCCAACGACGAAAGAAACGGACGCCAGCTTGAAATCAACTTGCTGGCCAAGAATGACTCTGCACTTCATCCAGATGTTCCATGTCGATGGGTAGACCTCGGGCGTAGAACGTTTAGCATGCTGAGGCCCGAGTTCGAAATTAACGGAGTTTGGGACAATCCCGTTGTAAACACGCGTTTATAAAGCTGGGAGTATTTACTAGAATATTTATCTGTCGGGGCAGTAATTTTTCGCAAAAAAAAAAAAAAGGGAGACAAGACTTATAAATAATGGGGGGGGGGGGGGGGAGGAGGAGAAACAGCGACTTATGTATTTCGTATTTTTGATGTGATTTTTCACCAAATCTAAGTTGTTCGCACGCATTTTCCCATGTTTTCTGGCTATGGAATTTCGGGTCTCGGGAAAATATCCTTCCTTTCCTCCCGGGCACAACAGATAGCAGAGGAAATTTGAGTGTGTTTGGCACTACCAAATTGTAGTATAATTCTGTCCTCAGATATTATTTCTCGTGTAATCACTGGCCCTTACCACTGTATTAGCAGGTTATCCACAACTAAGTACCCAGTGACGTTTAACCGCTTTCCGATAACATCGACGCTGTCGATGCAACGCAATATGCAGTCAATCATATTGGCAGTTTTATTTTTAAAAACTTTTTTCTTGCCAGTTGTCATGGAAATTTCTACACCTGATTTCATTCTGCGCAGTTTTTTCTTGCAGCTAGGCTCGTTGAAGCAGTGGCACGGTATTCTCACGCCGTACTTCTATATGTGGCATGGTATTCTCACGCCGAACTTCTATATGTGGCACGGTATTCTCACGCCGAACTTCTATATGTGGCATGGTATTCTCACGCCGAACTTCTATATGTGGCATGTTTCTTAAGTTGCTCGAGATACACCCTGGCTTAGAGCTCAACGCGTAAGACAATGTTCTTTGAATTAGTATTGCAATAGGGGAAAGTAATTAAACAAAATAAAAAATTTATTTCGGACATTTCTCATTTTAGATCTGCGTAGTTATAGGAACAAAGAATACGCCATAAAAACACTAGAACTGAAAACACGCCTGGAACACCTTTTTTTTTCTCTCTTCAAGATATGCAAATAATACCTACATAAATAATTCCGCGGAAGGATATAAAAGTCAGTAATCAATAGTTAACGAGACAAAAACAAAACAAAAAAAAAACAATAATAATATTACGAACACCGAGGATAAACATTATGTATAATATATCTCTATTACATATTATGTATAATATATCTCTATTACATATTATGTAAAACGAAGACAATGTAAACGAATGTAGAGGTGGAAACAGGTTTTATGTGCACAAACATTGGACGATACTACAACAAAACAGTATAATCTATTAGCAGTATCTTACCACTTTTTGAACCAAGCTTTTGAAAAATCACCCCCTGCATGAAATGTTTGCTTGTTTCCCAAATATGTACTGCACCACAAGCGTTTCGTACTTCTGTTTACATTAACGTACCTTATTTTTGGTTAAACTGAACTTTTACTTATATTTCATCTATGCAATATAACACTTCATTTATAGTTAAAACGATAAAAAATAGAGAGAAAATAGATATGTTGGTGACGCCCAATAAGAACAGTTCTCGTGCAAAATATCATTAAACTGATTGCATATTAATGTGGCGCGCTCTCCCTATGGTGTAATTTTCTAGACTTTGTTAAGCCATGTTTGCACGAGGCGGGGAAATAATTCCAGAACTTTAACTGCGCTTCAGAAAAGTTGGACGTAACCATAGATGGACCGTAATTGCTCTTTCTTCATAATGTTAGACAATGCCATCATGTTGGTATGCATGGTAAAGGCTGTTCACTATTAAGTGAGCACTTTCGAAATCAACCTTGGAAAAAAGCCACAGCTCCTACCCGCGTATATTTTAACGGCCGCCTAGAGTGACACGCACCCAGTAAAGTTGGTAACGATGAATGGGAAAGTAGTTCCGTATCTTAACGTCGAATAAAAAGTGCCAGGCAATCCTTTCTGCTAACTTAATTTATTAATTTCACTTACTGTTTTTGTTTAATACATCGAAGTGTAAAAATGAGCAGATTTGTAAAATACTTACTTTTCTAAAAAATTCTCAGTTTCACTTGACCGACGCATAAATAAAATGACGACAACCATGACAATGTTAATCTTACATAAGGCGCAAGAATACACACCGTGCATACAAGTATATCTTAAGTAGGACTTTCATAATTGCTCATTTGATCGTGACTAGCCTATATGATGTATATGAGCGGGAAGGTGGACAATCTGTGCAGATATTCGTAAGGCGGGACCAGCGAATGGAGCACGAGTGTATCACGACTGCGTGAGAGTACTTGACGTGTTTGTAGCAGACCAGTGAGTAAGTGAAGGGATTTTAGCGGCTTTCAACAGCGACGCCTTGAACCGGTTAGGGTGATCGAGGTGAGTATGGAGTAGGGCCGGAATGAAAGGGCGGGAGAAATGGGAGATCATCGAGAAAACCCGCCGACCAGCGGCATTGTCCGCCACGGTTCCCACATACGAAAATCCAGAAGTGACCCAGCCGGAGATTCAGCCCGGTTCGCTTCGGTGGAAGACGAGCATGCTAACCGCTCAGCCACCGCGGCCGCTAGCAGAACAGTAGAAACTTATTTAAACGCCTGGGGCAGTGTGAAAAATTCAACGTCATAGTGACTGATTAATGAATTTATTACTTCAAAATAACGAATAAGTATTTTACTCTTCACTGGTCCCAACAAATCCAGGTTAATTATTACACTCAGTAAAATTATATATTTAGTGACTATTAAATTGTATAGGGGGTAGTTAAACATTATTTTAGAGTTGTAAAAAAATTAGGATATTATGATTACTACCTTTAGGTAACAAAAAAAAAATCTCCATCCAATAAATAATTTGGAAAACGCCCAAACTTGCAGCAGTCAATCTCGAGCTGCAGGAGAGTTGCATTCTCGGCCAGAATCTTCTTCGTGACTCGTTGCCTCGCGAGTTGGATTGCCTGTAAATATTTTCCGTTGCAAACGAAATATTTCAAGGAGCACACGTGTCTCTTCAGAAGGTCGTTGGAGCTCGATACGCCACTGTAGCGTTTCATCGCAGAGATCTGAAACGCGGCATTCGTGGAAAGCTTTTGCGACTACACTCTAATACAGAAACAGTTTGATCTGCTCCGAATCAGAGCGAATTCGACTGCAGATTCGTTGAAACTGTTCCACTTGAGTCAGTAAATTTGTACTGGTTATTTCAGTTTGTTAGTTGTTAGTATTCACTGATTAAACTGTTTTTTATGCCTATGTCTATAGGCTGTTCACGGTGAAATGAGCACTTTTGAAAACCCTGCTTAAAATCTACTTGTATACCCGTCGTGTATTACGTAAAACTAACATTGCCATGGGCCTCATCACTTTATTTATGCGTCGGTCAAATGAAACTGTGAAATCATTAAGAAAGTAAATACTTTACCATTTTTACACTTCGATGCATTCAAAAAAACCGGAATGTGAAATAATTATTTTTGAGTTATCACAAATGGTTACCCAACACTTCTTATTCGGCGTTAAGATACGGAACTACTTCCCATCCATCGTTACCAACTTTACTGGGCGAATATCACTCGGTGCGCCCATTAAATATATGCGTGCAGGGGCAGAAACTTTTTTCTAAGGTTAATTTCTAAAGTGCTCACTTTTACGTGAACAGTCTTTACTGAATTTTACTATCCTGGCATTAAAACCTCAGTGCATTCCATTGGATCGTCAGTAGATAAATGCTCATTAACTGAAGATTGAGGACATTAATTATAATGATTAAAATCAGTGATTTAGATTTAGAACGCAACCGCTTATTTATTTGTTAGCTGCGTAACGGACTCGGAAAGCTAACGTTTGAGCCACAACACACAAATATAAGGTAGGAATATATTTTAACTACTGCAGGGTTTCCGTGCAGTTCGGTTTATTTGAAAGTTTCTCATAATAAAATACATCGTGCAAGTAATGGTTTTTTATAAAAATAAAAAAAATTCAATACATTTCTATTCTAATTATTTCTTGTTTCTCGAAATGAATAATTTAATAACCCTAGAATACTTTTCCCGATTTTTGTGTACTTTATGCTTGTTTTTCTATTCTGCTTTTATTCATTCCGCACGAAATAGACTGTAAAAACACGAGATATCTTCGAACTTTTCCCCAGTGTAGAATGAAAATAGAAATTCAATATTATCGAGATCGTTCTGGGTAAATAGAGCACAATATACGTTAGGGACACACTAAAACTCTCACAACTGTGGAAATATAGAGATTGCAGAGAGAAAAATATAGGAATCGTAACTGGTTAATGAAAGATTTTGTTTTGCTATAAAATTTTCACGGGCTCATGGCAGCTTTCTGTCAAATCAAAGTTGCTTCCGAATAAAACTGACTTAATTAAAAATCGTTCAACGGTTCCACTTTTGTTTCACGCAATTGAAGTCTGCCTTGGCTTTCAGTAGTCCTAAAGGACTTTTCAGTGCATTTGGCGGTATTTTTTACTTTTAAAATGAGCATCACAGGTAGTTAGTGTAGTATTAGGAATCAGAATGCTGTAATTGGTACTTTCATATAAAGGTATATTTTTCAGGAAAAAAATTTACCTTACTCGAAATAAGGTTTTAATCTGCTTATCGTATGAACAGCTATTCTTCGTTTATTACAAACGCAATGAACAATATAATACATTTTTAGAATTTTAACGTGTAGTTTTCAATGCCCGTAGAATTTTTAGCATCCTTCAGGTGGACCACTTAAGACAACATATCACCTCCGATTAAGAAATCTTCGAGATTTGTGACCATAAGTTTATTCCAGAGTAATTCACTATTATTTCTACTAATAGCCATGCTACGTTTTACACATTGTTTTAAATGTTGACAATGTAGTTTCATTAGGCTGTGTGCTATTTTTAGTTACAAATTACCAACATTTACACTTTTCATACAATGTAAACTGTCATACTTACTTCTAAGCAAAGACAGAAACATTTTGTGTTTTAAATTATTTGTAGGCTAGACTTCGCAGTACTATATATTTTCAATCCTCAGCTTTCTTTTCATTGGCTGCTACTCCAGTGTGTAGCCAATTTTGCATCAGACCAGGTGGTGCGGGATTCGGCGCTGGTTTGCTTGCAAGTCTGTTATTGGCTCAGAGTTCACCAGGCCGTGTCTAATAAACTGTGATTCAACTGAAAACACAAAAGAAATGTGCGTGTGTTAGAAGTCTAGTGTGCTCTTAAAAGAATTTGTGCAATTTCTCAGTCCCTTCTTGTAAGTAATGAGTAGGGATAGGGAAATTTCGCGAAATCATTTCAGGAGAAGATAGACTTCCAACACGTGTACACTGAAGTCACCGTTGCAATTGGATCACGGTTCATTAGACACGCCCTGGACGTCTCTGGACCAATAACAGACTTGCAAGGAAACAAGTAACGAGTGCCATACTGCCAGGTGTGTAGTAACACTGGCTACTATCTGCGCCAGCAGCCTACAAACAAACATCTGTGGCTAGAGTGTACACAGTACTTTAGAGTATAGCTTACAGGTAATTGAACTCGAGACATTTTCCTATCCCTAGTTATGAGTTTTTATTCTAGAAATAGAAATAGTGATGTAAATAGCAATATAAAATTTTGGTCGTAGGAAAAAATAAGACGAAAGTCCCATTGTTTTCCAGAGTCATGCGAAATATGACTTGAATAACCACTATCTACCAAAAAGTAACTGGGCACCTGTGAAGATAGGTAATTCAGTACGTCAGTTGGCTTGTATTTCAAGGCATTAGGCGTAGGATCATTGTATTTGTCCGTGGTAGCATGAACACAGAGGCCTATTGTAACATTCTGGATAATGAAATGTTCCCAACATTGTGGGGTTTTTACGGAATGGACCCGTGTTACTTCCAGGATGACAATGCCAAGTGCCACGTTTCAAGGGCTACTATGCAGTGGTACACCGACAACAATGTTCGCCGATTGGATTGGCCCGCCCAGAGCCTCAACCTCAACCCCATAGAACATCTTTGGGGCGAGTTGGATCGCCGGGTGAGGGCTCGTCAGGCGCGGCCAAAATCCATTGCTCAACTCATTGAATGGTTGCAAGATGAATGGCGACGAATCCCCGTGGATGTCCTGCAAACACTCGTAGAGAGCATGCCAGGCAGGGTGGCTGCTGTTATAGCTGCAAGAGGCCCTACGAGATTCTAAAGGGGTGACAACCACCGAGTAAACATTGTGGACAGGCGCCCAATTACTTTTTGGTGTCGTCGATGGGCACTGGTACTCTTTGGATTAGAACTGGGAAATTTCGCGGATCCATTAATACAAGCTAGAATTCAAACACGCGTACACTTATGTTATATTGGAGATTGGAACACAGTACAGCCGATCTCTGAGCCAATAACAGACATACAAGGAAACAAGCATCGAATCACGTGCCACCTGCCCTGAGGTGTAACTTGCTAACCACTGGGCCAGCAGCCAATAAACAGAAAGCGGAGGCTCGAAAATACACACAATAGTGCTGTTTTTTTTTGTGCTGGCGCACCCATCCGCTGACAGGTTAGGCGAAGGCTATGCCAAAGATGGCCATCGCACATCTTCCTCGCTTTGCTTCGCAAAGAAAGATAATATGTTCGTCGTCATCTCACTGTGCGTTGGTGTCTGGATCATCTGAATGGCGCGAAGAAATGTTGGTTTGCGCAGGTCGTCGTTCGCTCCTGCAATGTACCTGCCGTGTGGTTAGCAGTGTCAGAACGCCGACCTGGGCGGGTGTTCGAGATCGGGAGAATCTCGCTGGCGTCCAGCCTCGCATGTGGCGGAAGCTAAAACATGGTTCGTGCCTTGTGGTCCAGGGGTTAAAAGCAAAACGCCCCCCGAACCTTGCACTTTGTGATACAAGCGAGCCATTTCTTGCTACAGTTGTTGACTGGACCACTCAGAATGATTTTAGAAGCGGTGCCCCACAGTACCCCTCATGTGGGTGGGGTAGGGGGAGCAGTACCCCCTCCCCCTCCTTAATAGCGGCATAAAATCTGCTGTTGATGTTTTTATAGGATGCTGGTGCCCACACGGCAAAAATATATATGTAAAAATCAAATATAAGCTTGGCCGACAACCATCCGTCGCTTCCGTCAATCGCCCGTCCGTCAGTCAGACGTCCGTCGGTTTTTTTGTCCGTCAGTTGTCGATGTCAAGTGCCGCCCAAATCTCTCCAACTCCATGAAGTGCAGTAGCCAGTCGGACCCAAGACCTGTTCCCACAGCATTGCGCGGCCAACGGGCAACATAGTTCTCTTATATCGAAAGGAACCACCACGCCATTTTCGCCTCTGTATAGTTCGCTATTCTGTGGTCCGGCATTATCCCAGCGGAGAGCGACCGCCGCTTTGGGCTCGCTCCAACACACGTCAGCACGTGCCGAAGTTTGACTTCTGCTGGCGGCCCGAGTGTAAACCTCCGCTTCCTCGAAGGCCTTTCACGTATTTCGAGAAATCCCCTGTTACCACGGGGGTTCGCTTCAAGCTCCTCCGAGATGCTGCGGCTTCACATCCTACCTGCGGGGTTCGGCTTAAGGTGCACATTACCCCGCCACATTGGATTATTGGTTCTTCTACCCTCTGTATGTTGAAAACAAAATCTTAAGTACATCTATATCCAACTGTAGTCTATTCCCGATTTCCTCAAACTTTTTGAATCAATCCTTAGAAAAATTGTTTCATTTATGACGTGTTTGGCTGTTTCCTAAATATGATATTTGCCACAAACTTTTATAATAATTTGTTATGATAAATATAGCACATTTTTGGTAAAATTCAATTGTTACTTATTTTTTATCTATAAACTAGGATACTTCATTTATAGTTAATATGAATAAAACACAGAGAAAATAGGCGGGTTGATAATGATTAGTAATAAATAGTTATTATGAGTAGGAGTAGTGAAATTTCGCGAAAATATTTCAAGACAAGTTATAGCTCAAAACACTGTAAGGTCGTTTACCTACCTATCTTGATTGGCTGAATTACTTTTTGGTACGTGTTAACTGCCTGTGCATGAATCACGCAAGAGCCATACCAATGTTGCCGAATTCTGAGTAGCCCGGGCAAATATGAAAACGCCTTCTCAAGAAGACAGCAACCAATGGCAATAAACGAACTGCTGTTGGGTGCTTATAGTATTGAAGTCTATCGTGTACTGAGATTTTTTCGCAAAACATCACTACCTATAATTATGAGTAATAGTATTACAGTGAGTGTAGTTTACTAGACTTCGTTTGCATCAGGCGGAGGAATATCCTGAAAGTAGAACTTCAGCAGGGCTTCAGGAAAGCTGGAAGTGACCGTGAATGGAACATAGTTACTGACCTCACACTGTAATACAGACAAGACAAGGGAACCGCAATCTTAAAACTACATAACAATATCCCCACGAAGCACAGAATGTCCACCGGATATCCTAATTAGATCCACAATATCTAAAAGTCATCAAAGTCCAACAGTGAAACTCTAATGTATATCCTACGGATATCCGGTAATAGATACCAGTTTGTACCACGTACCGGATATCTACTAGATGTTACAGAACCACCAATGTTCTTTACTTAAGGTGTGTGGCGACATCTAAATATGTATATAGGACGTCGAAAATATCTATATCTCATTTTGGGTTTTGGACGGACATTTTTATATCTTTAGGTAGTCTTTTGAATGTAACTTTGCAAATCTTGGATGTCCTATGATATCCTGAATGTCCGAGAGTGACATCCGTGATATATTATTTGGATGCCTGTGTGCTATATGGGTCTTTCCTACCAAAACTTGGTAGAATCAATACTGTTAAACAAAGAAGAATTCCTAGCTCAGTCGTTATGTCTGTAATGCTGTGTTAGGTTGGTAACTAATTGTGTTAGGTTGGTAACTAGTTGCATTAGATTGGTAACTAGTTGTGTTTGGTCATAGGGGTACTTCCCGTATTTTATTTTAAAAAAAACGTAAACAGTCTAGAATGATCGATAATCCAATATGGCGGGACAGAAGTTCCCCTAAGGAAAAAAGTACCCACAATTATGGATTTTTCGCATTTTCGTCCCATTAAAAATTTTGTAAATGAAATTTTCTCATGACTAAGTGTAAACCACAGTTTCCCTAACTTCGTTAATTTAGTAAAGCTGCACGGCTTTGATTGATTGTTGACTTGTGAAAGCCGGCAAGAAATCAATAATTTTTCTTGCTGGCGATTTCAAAAATGATTCTAGCTTCAGTAGTCAAGCAATATAGGGTTTAGAAAATGTACATAGTAAAGCCCTGTGCTCCTTTCGGCGTTTAAAGTAAAACAAAATATTCGACCCAGTTATGTCGAAAATTATGCGAATGCAAGGTGGCGGGGATCGAACCCCCTGTATGCGGTCTTTCCGTTGCCTCGTGTAAGGCGAGTACGACGTCAAATCTGACGTTACAGTTGCGGAGTCTGCCGAGCAGCGGGTCGTGGGAAAAGCTAGTTTGATGTGTCCGTCAGGTATGTACGGAGCGATTCAGTTTAAGGTGATCCTCCTCGCCCGTGTGCGAGGAGATGAAAGAGGCCAACCCGACAACTGGCGGCGGGAGTGTGATCTGATTTGATGGACGGAGCAAACTGCTGCCCACGCCAGAGAGTTTGTTCACAGGAAAGACTGGGCATTCCCGCAACTGTACTTCGGACAATGGTTCACTAGGAAGAAGCTCCTCCGCCACTGCAATGAGCGGGCAAGTACGACGTGCGTATGTCGACGTGCGTATGTCGACGTGCGTATGTCGACGTGCGTATGTCGACGTGCGTATGTCGACGTGTAGTGGAAGATAGACGTCTCGAAGAGCATGTGACGTCATCATGCTCGTACAAACACGCACCAATTGGAAATCTGCTTTAGAGCTGGGCCGCGGTGATCGGATGTATGGCGCATCGACTTCCCTCCAAGGCATCCCGGGTTCGCCTCCAGATTGGGGCGTTCCCAGTTGTGGGGAACGAGGCGGACGTTGCCGTTCTCCCGGGGGGGGGGGGGGTTGTCTCCGTTTCCCCTTCGCTGCGTTCCGCCACTGCTTTGCTAACGCCCGTTGGGGCCACAGTGGCTGAGCGATTAGCACGCTCGCCATCCCACCAAGGCGAACCGGGTTCAATCCCCGGCCGGGTCACCAGATTTTCTTTGGTGGGAATCGTGTCGGACGATGCCGTTGGTCAGTAGGTTTTCACCCCTTTATTACTGCGCCGTTCCATATTCACTTCAATCACTCTCATCGGCTCTCAAGACCTCGCTGTTAAGAGCCGCCCAAATCTCTTCACGTCACCTAACTCCCGTTGTACCTTAATACTTGTTTATTTTGCTCTCTGATAACAAAATCGTACTATGCAGGTCTGAAGGTAAACACGACACGGCAGCCCGACCCGAAGTCAGTGATGTACGGAATTCCTTGCGATATTTTACTGTGTGTACAACACGCCGACAAGTGGTGTGCGTTACTTACGTCGTGCTCTCGGGGCTGCCATTTTGTCAAATTGGCCATGCTTCCTATTGGTTGTTACGATTTTTCTTTCTTTTCTGGGCAGTCGTGTCGCACCTCGTCGAGATATTGTGAATAAAGCACTACACTCCTCTAACATTCGAATACTCTATACTCTACACTCTTTGGCCATAATCTTCATGTTCTAAAACCTCTGGAGGATATTTCTTAGTTCGCACAGATGTTTTTAGTTTTGTTTTTAATAACGTGGGATATCCTTTATCGGAATACTTGCTAAGGACTGCTGTTGGCCTCCAGATGTTATTACGCTATGTTTAACTTGGCCAATTATTTTGTACCACAAATAATCCACGTTACTAGTAGAAAGGTTGGACTATCCAAAACAGTGGCATTTTCAGGAGGGCTGTAATTGATCATGAATATCGACTGTATTGGTTTAACCGAAGTTCTTCGTTTGCAAGTTAAAAAAAAATGAGAATTGATACACGGTACAGATATTCACCTTGTTCATGTTGCCGGAGGCTGATTCAGGAGGCGGTTAACGACGGCCGGACATACCCATCTCCATATATTCTTGGTCCGCTGTCCCGATGACAAAATACGCCGCTCCCAGTGTTACTTGGCCTGTAACGGGCGCGTTGTTTAATATTTTCGGCACCGTTTTACTGGCCGGTGGAGAGGGTTTCTGCAACTGTCTTCCGCAAGGTGTTATTGTATTCGCGATCGTGCTCTGGTTCAATGTTTGAAGGTGTGTTCAGGCAGGACGTCCCGCCAAGGTCTGTTCACTTCATAACAACGTGTATACTTGCCAGAAAGGGAAGTACTATTACAGCACAGTTATTTCAAGTGGAAAGGGACTACAGCACACACCCTCTTGATACAACTGTTATCCGAAATCCTTCTAAACCACAAGAAGGGAGCCGCAACATCGGCAGATACCACGGCAGCAGAGAGCGCAGGTAACCGGACAGGTTATAACATACGCGAGCAGCTCGCTAACTACGCTTATGAACACACCCGCGCTCTTATCCCTGGCTAATGCCCCCGGGGCTAATACCGCAGAGTGCAGTCGATAGGGAGGGCCGGGGATCATGTGCCTGGGTGGATGTTGGACACGCCCATCCTGTAATCTGAGTCAATCAGCTCGCGTGATGACCAGCGACGCTGTGGTGTGCCCGGCACATAAATGGGCCGCGCCTTCGACAGACACATCATCCGTGGGGGACCGGGGGGGGGGTGGTGGTTAGGGACATTATCGCCGTAATTTTTTGTTCAGGGGAGCAAGGATTAGAGCACACACTCGACAGAGCACACATACACACTTGCCAATCTAAACACACAGTCCCCGTCCTAGAATGTCACCCACGTCAAATTCGGGCGAAGATACTCTGTGTTCGAATCCCGAATAAGGGTGCGTTTGCAACTGGACAAGTATGCGTTAATTATGAATTATAACGTGGATATAACAAAAGAAACTGTGTTGTTTACTGTGATACTTCATCAAAGAGCTTGGCATGGTCGCACGTACAATTGGTTTTACTTTATCGTTAAAGGAAATAACTATATGTTATACCTTAAGGCAGTTGCCTGGTTTGAAAGGAGGGAGAATTTGGTAAAGGTAAATAGGCCTATAGTCCATTCACGCTTTCGTCGGTCTTTTGGAATAGAACCTTTGAAAAATGACCCTAGGCGTAACATGTCAACCTGTTGTGTTCAATCACTTGTATTCAACCCTGTGATTAACGTTAAAGTACTGTGTTCTTGAATAGATTAATTTTATACTTTGTATCTTCTACTACTTGTAATATTTATTTCGTATTAAATACGAACTAACAGCAGCGAGAGCAGCGATGTGTTGGCAACGGCCGGTAAGAAATAGTTCACAGTTACAATATTATTTACCCTCGTCTTTATCTATACTATTTGTAGATTAAACGTTGCCAATTGATATATTTGTATTGTTAGGTAGCACTGACGGAGACATTTCATTACTGCAGTTAAAAATATCAGCGCAAATTACTGTGCGTAGGCTCTAGTGACACTGTGGTTTTTTTTTTTTCGTCCGGATGAAAGATTCAATAAGCGAAGAGGAGCGTGTTACTCTCTCTTTCTCTCTCGTTCTCTCTCGCTCTTCTCTCCTCGGGAAGTTCGTACCACCTGTGTAGCAGGAAAGGTATACATTTTGTTATTTATAATTTCAGCACATTTCATACAAATTAAAGCAACCATAATGATGTTTGAAATTGTATTTTACAACTGAAACGAGATTTTATTTTTAAATACCTATTATATGTTATTTAGATGGCGTGACGCTTACAAATTCATCAGGTTGGCAGACGTGGTGTGCAAAGGAGAGTCTGGAATTTGATCAGCTTTCCCCTAGCCACGCGCTTGTCCCAATATGGCGGGCTATTATACTCAGTTTTTATAGTGCCCTACGACTGGCAGTGATGTGGCGACATGTCAGTTACACGGCGTATTTCTGAATGAAGCATCAAGTTCGTATTTGGGTGTTTTTTAAACTTCCTAGGTAAGTTACAATGTTGTGATAAATGTGTGTTTCCACGGCAGGGATAAATATACTGTAATGAGTGTTTGATCGCTGTGTGTGAAAGGAAGTGGCCGCCATTTCCGTCTATGGTGGCTGCGTTGTAATCGTTACGCAAGCCAGGTGTGTGTGGAGTTCAAATATTGGATGTGCAAAATTTATACGTTTTAACCATGAACTGATGTTACGCCAACGTTAATTATTTCAATTAATGCCTGTTTATCACAAAGTTGTACCTTTGCGCTAGGTATTTGGAACACAGGTGTATAACGAGCTTACGTTTATATGATTTGAATGTCTGCCACAATCCCTACAAAATACTAAACCCAACGAGATAAATTTAAATAAATCCTTACCGCCATATAAATGCGAAAGTGTGTTTGTTTGTTTGTCCTTTGACGTCAAAACGGAACAACGGATCAATGTGATTTTCTGCACAGATATAGTTGAAGGGTCGGAGAGTGACATAGGCTACTTTTTATTCCAGGAAATTATCTCATTCCTTCAGGAAAATTCTTATTGTAAATAGGTACTGGATTAAGCTTTTCCTAGGGCTGATTACTGAATAAAAAAAAGTATTGTTAAAAAAAATTTCTTTATTTCTCCTTACTTTTTTCTCTTAGGGCCGTAAACATTTCCTTCCAAAAAGCCGTAGTGGCCCAGTGGATAGATATATATATATCAAGTGGGGCCGCAGTAGCTCAGTGGCTAGAGCACCCAATAAGGGGGCCGCAGAAGCTCAGTGGCTAGAGAACCCAATAAGGGTGTCACAGAAGCTCAGGGGCTAGAGAATCCAATAGTGGGGCCGCAAAAACTCAGTGGGTAGAGAACCTAACAGTGGGGCCGCAGTAGCTCAGGGGCTAGAGAACCAAATAGTGGGGCCGCAGCTGGTTAGGGGCTAGAGTACAAAATAGTGAGGCTGCAGTAACTCAGTGGGTAGAGAACCCAATAGTGGGGCCGCAGAAACTCAGTGGGTAGAGAACCCAATAGTGGCTTAGTGTCACCAAACTTAATTATTTATAGCTATAAACACGCGCGTGAAGCCGCGGGTAAAAATGAATAATAAAATAAACCTATAAACCAGTAATTACCAATGCATGTAAATATTAGCAGAACAAACGTTACGGTAGGCTTATATGTTTGCATGTTCACCACTATTGTTTACGTTTGTCAATGCTACGTACAATAAATAAACGACACGAGTTGCGTGCTTGAATTTATCGTGTCGTTTCGTTGGACTGGTTGTCCCTTCGTTTTAATTTCCATTCCAAATAAGGCCGCCCTTTTAACGAAATAACCCAACTCATATTAATAACAACAGGTCAAATACTACTGTTATTTCCGCCACAGTTGTAACAAACACCGTCGTGGTAAAATATTAATGTGTATTATGTGTAACATGCTATGTTGTGTGTAACAAACTGTAATAAAGCCGACCTAAATATTATTATAGGCCTAAATTTTGAACATTCGTAGGAAATATGACAGCATTCTTTGAACAGCTGTAAACAGCAACCAACGCATTTGACTGTTATAAAAGTAGAAGTCACATGGCAGTGTTTATGTTTACGTGTAGCGGAAGGATACGTAATCAGTAACCAAACGTAGATATTTATCAGGGCTTCAGAAAAGGCCGAAATGATCGTGAATCAACTATACATGATAATGAAATTCGGTTTTTGAAGCCAGTTTTGAATATATAAACTTGAAACAAAAACCTAAGTGTGGCAAATAATACTTTGAAGATCTGTTTCTACGCAATTGTAATTATTTGTTTTTCAGTAATTTTTTCAAATTATGAAGTTTTCTAATTTTTCCAGGAAACAGGTTATACATTAATGTTAAACAATACTTCAATAACAGAGAAGCAAGTATTTTTCTGCTGCAAAAAGTTCCTGGTGTTATATTTAACCAGAGCATGGCAATAGGTGTTAAACGTTTTAAAGGGGCGAATGTGTGCATATGTGTATGATTACATTTACGACAGAAGAAAGTTCCAACCTCCAATATTGATTTGACCACGGAGTAAGTAACAGTACAGAGGTGAAATTAACACTTATTCCTCGAAATCCAGCCACGCACGCCAGCAAAATGGCGTCACTCGCGAGCAAAATGCTGGAACGCCGTTCGCCAATCATCCCCTGGTAACCTACTCGCCAGCTAGCAGCCCAGCCAATAAGGAACCTTTCGCAGCACACAGCAGCCAATCAGCCGCAAGACCTGATCTCAGAGCCTTGCGCAGCCAATCGTAGAAGGAATACGCCCACTTCAAAGGAACCGCCACATCGCTTCGTCTCTGCGAACTTATCTACTCTGTGATTTGACAAAATGCTTGTTGTGTTACGTGATGTTAGGAGGTTGGTTACTAGAGAAATTTAAAGAGGCATGCCCATCGAGAGCGATCGTCGACTGAAATTGAAAATTATGACGCGAATGTGAAATGTAAGTCGAGAAGGGCGATCTTCTGTGCGTGAGGTCGACGGTTTTTAGTTGTTTATATGCAGAATGAAATGACTGGATGGAGATTTTTGGACATTCACCATTGCGATGCAGATGTTTGTCGTGGGGGGAAAAAAAAAACTTAAATAAGATAAGTAACCTATGCACGAGAAAATAAATATTTGTTTTCTCGTCCATAGGTTACTTGTAATATTTAATTTTTTTTTCTGTGTTCGCTCCTATCTTCCCATGACAGACATCAGCATTTCCATTTAGTCAATGACCCCCATTGCAGTATTCATTAAAAAATTGCACAGTAAAATGAATAAAACTAGAGCACGTGACATACGTTAGTAGCGGTCGGTGATCGATGGGTTTGATGGACCTTCTAACCCAGAAATTTTGTTCTGGCGAGCAATGTATACGTTTATAACGACCAAGGGTTCTCCTCCTTTCGCACTACGTCATTTCCGTGCATCTGGCATCCACAAATTGCAGTTTTGGGCCTCGCTTCATGCCACGCTACCGAATAATAATGCTTACGTCTCGGGACCACTAGCGAGGGATCACGTCTCCTATGGACGAAGTTAACAATCGGTTTCATGTCCGACCCATCCTGTCACTAATTAAAATTGCCCCTTGTAACAACCGCGCAGAACCTAAATAGCTTTGTGTGGCTCGAGATCTCATTAGGTTACTTAGGACAGGTCTTTCCAGAGTAACACGTCCCATTCGAGTTCACGTAAACTTTGAACTTCAGAGGAGAGGGTTTTGAAGTCTTTGGGCAGAAAGGGTACTGCGTTTACGACTACTGCCACGGAAAAATTCTTGTTTTCAATGCCCTTATTATTGTTGTCTGGGAAAACCATAGAAAGCGCCTTAAAAGCTCATTTATAGAACTACATAGGAATCAGTGCTGAGGCCCCAAAAGTGTCTAGAAAGTACATGTTAGTTACGGTGCCGTCAGGAAACATATAAATCATACAAAAGTTTAATGGTAGTGGTACAGCTGGATTACATTTTTTTAAATCATCTCTGTTGTCGATGTTTTAATAACTGTTAACATTCATGTTGCTCCCTGAATCATTCCTGTCTTGTTCTATGGTTGTTATTTTTTTGTGGTGTCCTATCTCTGTATTTTGACCTACGTTTGGCAGCGAACACATTGCGTTTAAGCTTTCAATGAAGTTCCTGTTTATTTTTTAATCGTAAAACCCTAAGATTCGATACGCGGGCGAGTGGACTCCTTCTTTTGCTTGGGTCGAACACGCGGGCCGCAACTCAACTGGAACGTGGGTTCGCTTTATTCACTTCACTTACATCACATGGTCTCCTTTAGATCACACGCGCTCCTCGGAGGTCAAGTTGACGCATCTTACTATGGCAGAACGGAACTTAAATCGCAGTATTCTGGATCAACCCCCGCTTTTTTTTTTCGACCACTCACCACGTATCTCCACATCATTACCCACACTCATGTATGATGAAAGATTTTTCGTGCTTTATTGGGGTTAATGTATCAAATATATCAAGTTATAATGTTAAAGAGATTCTTAATTTTATGTCTTCGCCACTTTTTTTTTGTAAAATCAGATAAACTGAGTGTTCGAAATAAAACATGCAAACATCTGTAATTATATTTTCAGAATAAAACATTTGCCATTACTCCTCCAGATATAGGCCTGTTTTTATTATATGTTAGACGCAAAATCTTGTGATACTACGTCTTCCAAGGAAGTATTGGAGTAAAATGGCTCTGCTGATAGTTGAAATGTAAACAAACAAGTTTATCGCTGATAACCAAGCCAGTCAATCAAGGTTGCCACTTTTTTTATTCGAAATTTCCCTAATAGTTCCCTGATTTATAGACAAAAATAATCATTTAATCCCTGAACGTTTGCTGATATTTTTTTAAAGGATTGACGCCTTTGCATTATAACACACTTTTATATTAAAACACTTTTCCGATATTATAAAATCACTTCTGAATAAAATGCAAAGTAAAATGCCCTAAGCAATTTGTGCACAATCATCAAAACAATTTTATACGATTCTGATAGTGGCCCGTGGTTAATTATTGCACTGTCAAATGAAGCATACATATCACCGAATTACCTGACATTTAGCTAACTTGTTCTAAAGTCCCTGACATCTCCCTAAGTTCCCTAAAAGTTTTCAAATTCCCTTACATTTACCTGTTTTCCAGATTTTCCAGTTGAGTGGCTACCACGTCAGTGCTAGGGAAATTCTCAGGTCTACCTCATCTTAAGAGCGCGCATTGCACGAACAAACGCTAAACACACTGATAACAAGCCGCAGGTTTTCGGAAGCGAATAAAGAAGAAAAAAAGAAACGGCTAACATAGACAATATTTTTCGCTAACTTCGAGAGAAAATATTTCGCCAGTGTGATGCATTATTACCGAGGTGTTTCTCACGACGTAAATCTGAACGTTTTAGTGCGTCGTAAGATACCACGCTAGATGAGTTTATCATTCCGTCCAAATATTTGCTCACGAAGTAGACAGAAGCTGTTACTTAAGGATTGGGTTTTCTTAATGTTTCTGTATTGGCTCCCAGGAACCTGTATGCTCCAATTAACATGTTCAGCGCCTTCTTAAGCTGAACTTGCAACCTTCCGCTGCATTCGTCAATCGCCCATCCGTCCGGCGGTCACGTGATCTTCAACCAATCGCAGGGCAACTTTTTTTCTATCCGTCAATCCGTCTGATATTTCTCAAATTTCAAATTTAGACGAATAGACGGATGGACCACTGCCTTCTAACGATATTCCGTAGACGCGAATACGCACTTTGAAATAAAATTCAAGACGGTGGATATGTGTTTGTTTACCTTTGGTGGTAAAATAAAAAATTTCCAGTGTAATATAATTTTTTGTATATATTCTTATGACTTAAAACAATATATTTTCCCAGAGTATTTTTATCGTGAAAATGTACTTCCAAACAAAATATACCTCCAACGAAAGAAAGATGGCCAATGTTAAGTTGTCACTCTGAAATTTGGCCGTACAGAAGGATCGAGGGGCGACGGATTGTTGTGAATCGCTTTCAACTGACGGACGGAAACACAGACGGATTACTGACTGACGGGTGCGACGGTTGGTTGTGAGCCCAGCTTTAGTCTGTGTTTCTGTCTGCGAGAATCCCCGCTCACAGCGCCACAGAAACTTGCCGCCAAGGAAGCTTGATTATAGCTAGAAACATGCAAAATTCGCGTAATTATTCGGCATCAGGCTGAACTTCATAGTGCTGTATATACCGGAGCCGGCGTCGTTTCTCCATTGGCTGCTGCATAGAAGTGAAACCCCACCCTTTCTTACTTACCCGCATGTGATACACAATTGCGAAGTGTTTATTTATTGGCTCATAGTTACCCAGGGTGCGTCAGATAAGGTATTGTCCAATGAGACACTTATTGCAAAGGTACACATGTTTGAAGTTTAGCTTGTCCCCAAATAATAACGCGAATTTTGCAGGTATCTAATTATAGCCCGTTCAGGGTTAAGTGAGCTCTTTTGAAACCCTAGTTACTTTTTCATTTCAGCCGTTTTTCATCCTTTAACCATCTTTTCAAATAAATATGGCCATATAAATAATAAATACAATGTGCGCATTCCATTGCAATCGGAAGTTAACGTCTAAGGCCAAAATAAAATACACTTATTGAGTATTATTACAAAGGAGAGGGCTTCCGAAAGTGCTCACTTTACCGTGGATAGCCTATAAGTAAGGCGCAGGGCGCATACCGCGAGGCGTCGGTCACGCACGCGCCGCTATCTGGCGCCCGGCGGGCGGTACAAAACGAAGCGCGCTGCACCTCGGCACGCTACTGCGTCACGGGATTAATTAACGCCGGCCTGCTCCTAGTTAAATAATACCCGACACGCGAGATGGCGCCGGATAGGCGGACCCGCGCCTTACGAGTTCGCGAACTCGTCAGCGGAACCGCGTCCGCTGGCGGCAACCACCTCAACACGTCATAGCCACCATCACGTGTCGTAGATAAATCAAGAGCGCGATGTGGAGGAGAGATTGCATCTGGCCGTGTCTGAATTCACTGCCGCAAACCCTTCTTCACTCCCCTTCGATCCTTACGTTCCCCACGGCTCCCTCCTCTCTCCAGATACTTTTCTACCCTTCGTGGCAAAGTGTGCGATCATGAATTCGCAGCAGTCTTCATGGTTTCCTTCTTGATCTAATCTCTCACGTACCCGTGAAAAAGCATTTAATTTGTGAAACCTAATATCAGTTAATAAATAAAATAGTTAAATACCGCCTGAACGTGGCTAAAGCCGTGAGTGATGTAGGTCTTAGTAAATTAAAAAAAAACTACCTTTAAACTGTTAAAAAATACATACAGTGATTATTAACAAAATACAAATTACTACCCCAACTACTATCACTTACTGTCGTTACGTATGAGAGCAATCCTAAAACTGTCATTATACTATCTATAGACACTCATTTTTCACTCATAATTTAAAAAAATATAGTTGTCTCGGAAAAAGTGCCACTTCCTCAAAGTCCAAGTTTGTCCTAGTCTCTGCTTGTTCTCCAGACCATACACTGAAAATGAGAGCGACCGATTATTGGTTTTCTGCGCATGCGCCAAAAATTGACCTACACCAAGCCAACACACCTGTCAAAAGTCACGTGGTCAACAGTGATTAACTTGTCTGTTTATATCTTAATTTTCAAAAGACAAACAATTTTATATTAATAAAATACTTTTATTGAGTTGAATTTGATCAAAATGCATTACAAATTGGTTAGATGAAGTATGCAAACGTCTCAAATTACATGTTTGTATATACAAAGTTCTAACTTAAAATCCTACCCACTTCGTTTATGCTTGTCGTGTTGGCAGGAAAGGAGTCGAGTGTTGGGGCACGGGAGACTGGTTCTGCGAAGCTAGAGTGATCATCCCACCCACATATTCACTCTAGCCTCTAGACAGTCATGCTCCGCGGCACTCTCACTGTGCTCACTGTGTTGTTCGTCTCCTCCCAACTCGCCCATGTCGTACGCTGACGGCCATGCAAGACTCCCCGGCACAAAGGTGCGCAGTGGTTTTTATAGGGTGAGGTGACCCGTCCCAGAACTCTCTTTGCACCTTGAGTCGCGCTGACGGAGGCGATGCCGAGAGCAGTTGCACGATGGCTCTCAGGTCATTGGTCCGTCCAGCAGGCTGTGGTGACGTCAGCCGCACAAGATATAGGCTAAGTTTCAGGCGTGGCGGCCTCCTTCCCCTCCACTAGCCATCGATGACGTCTAGGGGAGGGGCTACCCCTGAGCCTCGTGGGGGAATTGTGGGTGGGGGGGGGGGGTGAATCAGCACACGGTAACATCACCGCGCGTATATGTAGTCTGTTCGCGGTATCGTCACACTTTTGAATCTAACCTTTGAAAAATCACTCCTTGTGTAAAGTATTTAGTTATTTCACATACATGTAATTTATCACAAGCGTTTTATACGCCTGTTGGCATAAAATTATCTTATTTTTCGTTAAAATTGCAGTTTAAACATATTTTCTTTATAATTTATAATATTACATTTATAATAAATATGTAAACAAAACAGTCAGAAAACATGTGTGTTGGTAGCGCCTAGTAAGAAATAGTTCTCATGTAAAATATCATTACAACTGAGTGCGCACGAATTCGGTGCGTTGTCCTTTGGTGTAATTCTGTAGACTTCGTTAAGCTTTGTTTGCACGAGGCGGAGGAATATCCTGGAAGTAGAACTTAAGCAGGGCTTCAGAAAAGTGTGAAGTAACCGTGAATGGATTATATATATATATATATATATATATATATTGAGTTGAGAGAATTGAGTTGAGATGTTTGGGCAGCTCTTAGCAACGAGCTCTTGCGAACCGATGAGGGTTAAATGAGGTGAGAATGTAGCAGCACCAGATTGCAAGGGCGGGAGGAAACTTTGACACTTCTCGACAACCGTTTTTATGTATCAATAATCAAATTTATGAATGAGCAAGAAAATAACGACTTTCATTTCTGCCGTAAAAAAAATAATCATAGCAATATTCCACGGTTATTTAAACATTAGAACATCCCCAATAGCTTACAGCGAGACAAACATGACAAGCAGAGAGGCTTCTTAATGGCCAACATAACATCTGCCTTGCGCTATTTGCCTTATTTATGGGCGGAGAGCCAAAAATAAACACCGAACGAAATTTACTTTAAGTCAATTTTTCAAAAAAATGAACCAAAGATGATCGAATATGATGCAATTTCAAGGCACGCAACGAAATTCCAAGGGTGTAGGAAGAATATCTTCACAGCGGATTTCCACGTTAAAGGAGACTATTTTTCACCACACTCCCTCAGCTTCGAAGTCCGCGCCCAAAGGAGAGCGAAAAAGGCTTTGGTTTTTAATTCATAAATTTTTATTGTTTGAACACAATACAAATGTATTAATTCCCAAAGTTTATTAATGTTAGGGAGCTTGTATATTTATTTTACATACAAATAGCGTTAGGAAGTAATTAATCATTTAACACCACCGATCGTACATAATACACGGTTGAAAAACTTACATTGCAACTGAGTTATAATTTATACATTAGTTTGGAAAATGTATCAAATCCAAATTAAAAACAAAGATACGTTTGAGATTAACCACTTGGACTTAGCTTTTTAAAGCGAACTTATAAAAATAATTACAAATTACATAATTTTTGTGAAAACTAATTTAAGAAATATTGCTGTTAATTAAAAAATAACAATAATAATTATCCGTGGGCCGTATGTTTACCTCCTTTTCTTGTGATCATGTTGACAGGCGGGAAAATGTTTTAGCTGTGTAGTGTAATTTCCAGAGCTTGCATTGTATAACGATTCTTACCTCAACCCGAATGCATAACTAACTTAATATATGTTCGATTTTGAAATACTATAAAAATATAAACTCAAGTCAACTGTTGTATTAAGAGCTGAAACGAAAGTTGCATTAGAAAAGGAATTTTTGGTATATGAGTGCACTCTAAGTTCGAATCATTGGAAAACCACTCATTCGCAGTGAAAATGGCCCCATCAGTGAAAAACCAACCATTGATTGTTTCAGTGGGAAAACTAAACTGATTGAATTAGTTATGTGAAAAAATTTCACTGATTCTAAGTGTAGCCATTTTCACTGTGAATCGGTGGTTTTTCACTGATTCGAATTTAGAGTACGAATCGTAGCTCCATGGGGGTCATCATAATTCTAGTAGAGGGTCCTTGTTACTCCAGGTGTTCTGTTGTGACCCCACGGCATCTACACTTTTCAGCGAAATATACGCCGCGGGTGTGTTTGAACGGCCCATGCATGGCTACTTCCAACTATTCTGAAGCCATGCTAATGTTCTAAATCCAGAATATTCCTCCGCTTCGGGTAAAAAAAAAAAGCTTAACGTAGCCTAGAAAATTCCACCAAACGGACAGCGCACCGCATTCATGTGTACTCAGTGTAATGGTATTTTGCATAAGAACTATTTATTACTAGTTATTATTAACACACTCATTTTTCCCTCTGTTTTATCCACATTAGTTATAAACACGAAATACGCTAGTTGATAGGTAAAATATAAGTATGTTAATTTTAATCAAAAATAAGATAATTTTATGTTAATACAATTATAAACCGCTTGTAATGTACAGCATATATCTAGGAAACAACCAAATACGTCTTACCGCGAATAGACTATATCCGTACTCTGGCGAGACTAGCTTGCCCCTGGTACGTATGCAGACCGGCGGACAATGGTGCAAAGCTCGTCACATATCCATCAGGAGTAGATAGATATGCCTGCGTTCGCGTGCTCGGAGGTACTTGATACGTCCGCAGTTAATTTACGAGGGATATGCAAGGTGCGGGAGGGTTATCTTATCGCCTCCGCTACCCCAGCCGAGGGGCAAACCTCCTCTCCCTCTCCAACCTGTTCCCCGTGGAATACCGAGCTATTTCTGAGCGACTATCGGCCGCCGCGTAGCCGTGATTAAAAAACCAGCCCGCGCTACCTGTATCTCACGTTTTAAATATTAGGACTGGCGCGGTAGTTAGCTCCGCCGTAGATGCGTCATCAAGTCGCCACTTCTCTGTAAACGAGCGGGGTCTGTTACCAATTATCACTCTCCCCTCTTACTTCTTCTTCGTTTCTTTGCCACGCCGTATTACCTAATGACGCACGAAAAATGTTTCGTTTATTCGTTATCTCAACTAAACCGACAGATTATTAGGCAGTTAAAAAGTTACTAGGTGTTGATCAAAGAGCTCCCGGAAACAATCTGTTTACGTTTTTTTCTTCTAATTCTCCGTGGCATCTTTTGGCTGCCTTTCAAAAGGCGCGTAGAGCTTCAGTTTTCAGGAATTAGCGCCGCCAGTTGTCTTGGAACTACCGTAGTTAATTTATTACAAACGTCTACTCCGAAAAATTACTCTTTTAAGGGAAGTAATAACTAATTGAAATCATCCATATACAGGCGACCACTTTGATATGCGAAGTTAAGAATGTTACCCCACTTATTTGCGATTACTTTAATCAGTAGAGCATCTTATTAAAACGTTGGTTCAATATATTTCTGACTCACACAGTTCGTCTCCTAACCGCCTGTAATTACTGATGTACAGAACAAATTATAGCTTCACGAACAAAAAAAAAATACTAAGCGAAAATTTAACTTTAAAGGAATTTTAAGTCATTCCCGAATTTGCCCAAAATTCAATAACTATAAAACTAATCGAAAGGTGGTAGTCTTTCCAAAAAAAATCCGACTGCAATGAGCACTGAAATATCTTAAACTTTCACTAGTAGCTTTTTTACAATTTATGGGGTTACTTCCATTTTCGAGATTGGAAAGGGGTTTTATCTTTGGTTTCAGAGACCTCGAATTCGAACACTGCGAAAACCTTTGCGTTTCGAAACATGAGTTAATTTGCATGGTCATGTAAACCGTGATGATTCCTGAGTGTGCGACGATTAAATCCCCTAGTTCATTAGATCATCTCACTTCCTGTTGCCACAATAATCGGTGCACAAACAATCAATATATTAAAGCTACCGGATCACACAAATGAAGCAAAGGTAACGCTCACTTTATTTTTATTGGAATGTTTCGCAGAACATCCTTGGTAACTAGGGGCGTGAAATATTCGCGATATCTGCAGGCGTGTTAGGCTTCACCGCCTCATATCGCAGTCGGTTTCCGCAGAGAAGACTTACCTTACTTTCTGACTCGGTTAGACGTGATATGGCCACTATGTCTTAGACTGTTTCCTGTTGGTCAAAAACCAGTCCACTGACGTAGATATATACTTGAATTTTGCTTATTCTTCCTGTGGCAAGCTAAACTTTAAGCATGTATACTCTACGCTGAAAAACGGTTTTGCTGAAACACAGAACGTTTGTTTGGCGCAACCAAATTGATTGTTTGTATAGGGTCAATGAAATGTTTTGTTTTTAAAACCAAATTATATTGTTGTTATTTGGTTGCCCGAAACAAATATTTGGTTGTTGCAACGTGCGCTAAGCGCTTTCGTTTAATGTAAAAGTATTGGAAACCCGACCGAAATTCGAACCTAGGTCACCTGCACCTTAGCGGGATGTTTTTAAATATAGGTTGTTGGCGGTAAAGCGAGCACTTTTTAATGCCCTTCTAAATTTTTCTTCTCGTCCAATTTCCATCTTTCTGCTACTTTTCAATATATACATTGCAATGTGACCAATAAACACAGCCTATATATATTTCACCACCCTTAAAATGCAATGCCTGAGGCTGCAATAAGATATATTTATTAGTAGTTAATGCCTGTTGGGTGTGCCTTAAAAAGTGCTCACTTTACCGTGAACAGCCTATATGTACGTTGCAAATACTGGACAGCTTGCGCAGATAAATAAGTTTTCGCTTCCAGTTGAATTAATGTTATTTGGGTGCTTATAACGTTATTAAGCATAAATGTCAATTCAAGCGGGTATTTTGTAAGATGAACAAAATTTATTTGCTTAACAAGTTTTGCTTACTCAGCAAAAAATATTTTGTTGGGGCAACTTAATATATATTTTTGGCCTTATAAAAACACGCCCTGTTAAACTCTTTGGACAATGACAAACAGGAAGAAATACTGTCACAGTATCACGCGGAGCCAGGTTGATACCCCGAACTACAGTACAGCCAATTAATAAACGATTGAGTAATCTAGGCTACTATCAAACAATTTGCAAGATTTACGTAGCTCTACACATGTATTTCAAGTATCTTATTTTATTCAGACAATAGCGTGAATTTATAAGGTCTGTCTTTTTTTTTTTTTTTTTTTTTTTGACGTGGTCAGCCTAAGTCTGGTCACGCATTTTTCTTATCATCCCCGTACCTGTGCCCTTTATGGGTAGTACATGGTATGGTATATTCCATTTTTTCTTTTCTTTTATTACTTTAATTTCTCATTACAGCCTTTATGGAATACAACAGCCTTTATGGATTACAATGTCTGTTCTGATAACGGGACAGGGGGCTGAAGGCGGCCGCAGTGTGGTAGTGGGTAGACTACTCGCCTCCCACCTGGATGAAGCGGGTTCGATTCCCGGCGGGGTTGCTCCCGGATTTTCGCATGTGGGAATTGCGTCTGGCGATGCCGCTGGCTGGCGGGTTTTCTCGGGGATCTCCCGTTTCACCCGCCCTTTCAGTCCGGCGTTGCTCCATGCTCACCTCGCTTCACCCTCATCGGCTCTCAACGACCTCGACGTTAGGAGACGCTCAAATATCTTCACGCACGGGTGGGCAGAAGTATACTTGTGCTCTTGTTGCTCAGGGAAGTATGCACCTACGTGGATGTGGTCGTTCTAGAAGAACGTTCTTAAAATAAACTAAAGAAAGACGGGATAACCCGACGTTGGGAGTGGCAATAATATCTGGGGGTCGCGTGACGAGATCCTGGTACCGCCTTTCTATATTATGCCTAAAGCGGATTACTTTCTCCGCCAGGAGAAAGGTGGCACGGGAAAGGCTTTAACCCCTTTCTATCTCTACCATGCACCTTTCTTCCACTCTCTTTATCTGGGCGGGGCAGCTGCGATGCGAATATAGCTCAGGATTATGGGCGCCACATTAGCCGTGCAGGCGCTGAGGATGACCGTGGCAAGAGGATGGCAGAAGTAATAACATTTCACGCGCAGTCCCCCGCAGGATTCTGGGTTCGTTTCAAACAGCCATCGCGTAAGTCATTAAAATTCTCTCATCCCTTGTCTTAATAAATTACGTTCTTAAATACGTACGCACACGCAAGTACTATTTACATGACGAGACGGAGCAACACCCACAAACTCCGCCTGCATATTTATTATGAAAAATAATTTTAAAACATGTGTCCCACTTAAAGTTAGGAATGCTTCCTAAGGGCGGTTCGTTTCCTTAAAGCTAACTCGCCTAGTTTATTGGAAATATTACAGAAAGCTTTTGGAATGGAGCAGTGGCATTCATGAGTGAGCAATCGAACAAATATCTACAATCACTGCAAAATCCATCAGTGCCATCAAATTTTGTCATACATAAAATAAGAATTGCAACATTATTGCCATACGAGATTTCGTAATACAGAAGGTTTATTAGTTTTCAAATCATAGATTATTTATCAGCAAGTTGGAAATAACGAAGAGGGTCTTGATTGCACGAATTCCTCGAAAACGGTGGGGTTTGGAGTAATATCACACGCGAGAAGAACACGCACTTCATACGAGGGCTATTGAGTTCTTTCAAAATGCCACGCACATTAGAAAAATGGATGTTTCAAAGCGCTGTAGCTCTAAATATACGCATCAGCTACATAAAAAAACTACTCGAGGACACTTCATTGAACCTTCCGACAGACATTCTAGCAATAGAATAGCGTGGTCACCCTTGTAAGCCCCACAGGCAGTGTGACGAGAACACTGCACGCTAGTTCAGAGAGAGCCTTGTGCTTAGCGGCGATGTCGCACTTGATGCACGAGGCAATGTCGCCCTTATCTCTCACGTGCTTCTCGGCGGGAGCCTTAAGCTTCGGCATCACTGCGTGGCACAGAGTTGCAACTTCTATTTCATATATAACAGCGTTTCATGGCAGCAACGGGATTTGCAATGCTTCCAGATATTCATTCAACTATACACTGTATTGAAGGTCATCGTTCAATCTATACTAATAAATAAAATAGAAGTGTCTTTCTTATATATAAATTTATACTAATGTCTAAGCGTAATATGGTATTCAAACGATGTTGACGCATAAATATCGGTTTTTAAAATTTTTGGTCTGTCTGTCTGAATGTTTGTCCAGAATAGACTCCGAAACGGCTGAATCGATTCTGATAAAACTTTCAGATATCATAGAGTTTATTTATATTTAAAGTCTGCTCTTTACTTCATCTGGATATCTCAAATTGTTATTAATTAATTGATTTTTTTTAAATATAATTTTCTTAATGTTTCATATCTTATTTCTTTGCAAAAGGATTATTGTGAAAAAGCATTGTTGAAACAACAATAGTTTTTAAAAATAATAATTTATACAATACGCATCATAGAAAAATATACATTAGTTTTTGAAAAAAAAATAGTAAAATAACATATTATCAAACACTAACGCGACGATAAAACTATTTCCGATACTAAAATAACAAACTTTCAAACCAATTGCTGTATATGTATTTCAATAAAAAAAAATTATATTCTAAATATATGTAAACAAATCCTAAAGTCCACGCTAACGAAGTCGCAGGCACTGCATTAATTTCCATCTATACATAAAAGACATTTGTAAATTGTATTTGATTAATATTTAAAACTTTAAAATTATTTTTTGTTTTGGTTATAGAAATTATTACGTATAAATTTCCATGGACACTATTCACACCTTAATTCAATTTTCTAAATATACAAACAAATCCTAAAGTCCACGCGAACTAAGTCACGGGAATAGCTAGTTTCAAATATTTTCCTCAATTTTTACAGTACACTCGTGTTTTAGTTTTACATTAAAGGCACGCACCACCCTTAGGAAGTATTTCCAACGATACTTCGAATAAACTTTTTCGGGGTGTTTCTTCATTAGGAATATGAATGCAGAGTTTGTAGGCGATGTTCCGATACACACACACACACACACACACACACACACACACACACACACACACACACACACACATATATATATATATATATGGTTTTAAAAAAAATGTGGAAATTCAAATTACATCATCTACGGGCTAATATGAATAAGAAAGTCTAGTTGCAGAATGTTCGGAAAATTCATCTGGAGTTAGCGAGATAGCGAGCGCCAGGAGTCCGCGACTTCACGTATCTGTGTGAACGGCGACTTCACGTATCTGTGTGAACGGCGACTTCACGTATCTGTGTGAACGGCGACTTCACGTATCTGTGTGAACGGCAACTTGCGAACCACAAAGGCGAACTGAACTGGTGCGTCATGGCGGCCGCCTGTGCAATTAAACATTTCTCAAAACAGGGGCAATTTTTAACTATATTTTATTTGTAGGAGTCTACGATTTTTTTTGTAAAATAAATTTAGCCCAGCATACCTTAACCTGGACTCATACATTAACCTTTCAATTACCTGTGTTGAATATTTTGTAAATGCTTTCGGGTTATTTTATTTATACGTTTGAAACATAAAAATTGCAATTTTTTTTTCATGTCATGATGGAAAAACAATTTGATCTTAATCTTTTTTGTGTGAGGACTGAGTACTTGAAAGTCGTATCTACTAGTTGTACAATATTTCGTACAAATATGAAATAACTGATACTGTGTCAACCAGCGCCATTAATAACGACCGGCCACAAACACATGCGTATTAATTACCGCCTCGTCAATGCACAGACTTCCGTACAGTTCTTAAAGGCTGTTCACTATAAAGTGAGTACTTTTGAAACCAACCTTGGAAAAATGTCACTGCCCCTGCCTGCATATATTAACGTGCACGCTGAGTGACATGCGCCCAGAGAAGTTGATAACGATGGATGGAAAGTAGTTCCATATCTTAAAGGCGAATAAAAAGTGCCAGGTAACCATTTATAATTATTTAAATAATTTCTTTCGCCTTCTGTTTTTTTTTAATGCATCGGAGTGTAAAAATGAGCAGGTTTTGTAAAATACTTACTTTTCTAATAATTTTACAGTTTCACTTAACCGACGCGTGGATAAAGTGATGAGGAGCAAGACAACGTTAATTTTATGTAAGGCGGAAGATTAAACCAAGTCCATACAAGCAGATCTTAAGCAGGGGTTTCAAAAGTGCTCATTTTACCGTGAACAGCCTATACCACTGATGCAGCTTGCAGCCTCCATAAGCATAAGGGGCCGCTGTGGCGTACTGGTTAGACTACCCCAGTGGGGTCGCTCTCACATTTCCTCATGTGGGATTTGTGTCGGCCGATGCGGGGTTTTCTCGGGGATCTCCAGTTTCCTGCGGCGTTCCATTCCGACGCTGCTTCCCACTCACCTCGCGTCGCCCTTATAGGCTCTCAAGACGTCGGTCAAATTTATTTACTCTCCACTCTCCACTCCATAAGCACAGTTATTAGTCAACAGGTCACTCCTTATTGGACTAAGCTGTCGTTGTTTGACTGCTGTGGCGATTATCACGTTTATCGCTGCCCTAGTTTCTTTTCGCTGGCTATCGGTTTAACATTTTAATATGGTGTAAGAGCACGACAAAGAAGCAGGCGTTTCTTTAATGTACATCACCAAGGTGTTCAGGTGTCTGTAGCTCATATGTTACGGCATCTTCGGAACACTTAAATGGACTCGAATCTCGTGAAAGTAATGCACGCATGTCTCGTTTTTATACGTAAGCTTAGGTTAATCTAATATGTACGCCGTATCCAGTTAAGCTTGCGGAGTAAAAAAGTATAAGTTAACAAGTCCGATGAAAAAAGAAGCCGTTTTTTTTTTCGTATTCGCGTTTAAACGAGAAAAAGGCATATTGTTTCGTATCATGCGGTAGGGATATTAGTATATATTAGGGTTTCTGCATTTATTCTGAGCAATGTTTAACCCTCTTAATTTTTTATTCCCCGGGTCATTTTCTTTCCCACTGCAGACGTATACGGGCGCAGATGTTCGTAGAGTGCCTTGCGACCAGACCCCCCACCCCCCTCCAGGATTAGGTTAACCTCCCGGTTGGCCGACAGGTGAGTAAAAAGTGAGGCGAATTTGGAACACTCCAAACACCTCGCCACTTCTTTCCAGATAATTCAGTTTTGTCCTCCCATTGGAAGGCAATGTGCGAGGTGCTGTCGACCGCAAGCTAACATTGCCGACCACCAGGGACGATGTCGACTGACAATGCTGAGTGGAGCGGGTACACGCAGAACTACGTTTCATTCCTACCGGGCGAGGTGGCGTAAGAGTCCAGTACGGGTCCAGTGGTAACTCACTGGACCCGTGTTCGGGAGGACCCGGGCTCGATTCCGGGTCCGGCCATCCTGATGTCTGTTCTCCGTGGTTTCCCTAAATCCCTCCAGGCGAATGCTGGGATGGGTCCCAAACAAAAGGCCATGGCCGATTCCTTCCCCAATCCCTCTTCCCTGCGCAACTTGCACCGTCTCAAATGACCTCGCTGTCGACGAGACGTTAAGCCCCCTTACCTATAGTTCGTTCACGGTAAAACGAGCACTTTTGAAAGCCCTGCTTAAGATCTACTTGTATACACGTAGTGTGTTCTTCCGCCTAATGTAAAATTAACATTGCCGTGGGCCTCATCACTTTATTCATGCATCGGACAAACGAAACTGTGAAATTATTAGAAAAGTAAATATTCTACAAATCTGCTAATTTTTACACTTCGATGTATTAAAAAAATACAAAAGCGAGATAGATAATTTGTTATCACAAATGATGGTTACCTAACTTTTTTTGTTCGACTTCAATATATGGAACTACTTTCCCCTCCATCGTTACCAACTTTACTGGACACATGTAACTCATTGCTCCCGTTAAAATATATGCAGGCAGAGGCAGTGAATTTTTCTAAGGTTGATTTCAAAAGTGCTCACTTTATCGTGAACAACCTTTAACTACCTTCATTTAATTTTTGTTTCATTGACCTTCCTTCCGGCATTTAAAATTTTAAACCACATCTGACGTTCTAACCGGGTGGAAGCAGCGCGTTGTTATGACTGTATTGGGAGAGCCTCAAGTGACATCCCCGTCTGAACCCGGCCTCACACCTTCAGAGTAATCAGAACGCGAGTAATCGCATCAACTACTGCGAAAAGGGCCGACTGCAATAAACACCACCAGCCAGCCAGCAAATATGGACAGCTTAGCAAATAACGCGCCTATATTGGCCGATACGAGGCGTGCCGTATCGCCTTTCCACGCCCGACCTGCAGTCAGGGAAGATTACATCAGGGATGTGTCAGGTAGCCGCTAGCCGCTCTACTAGACACAGCCTCCGGCATCTTGTTAAGGTGGCGACTGTCCAGTCTAGTCATTAAAAGTTGTTCACGATAAAGTGAGCACTTTAGAAACGAACCTTGGAAAAAATTCACTGTCACTGCATGCATATATTTTAATGGGCGCACTAAGTGACATTCGCCCAGTACAGTTGGTAACGATGGATGGAAAGTAGGTCTACATCTTAACATTGAATAAAAAGTGTTAGGTAACCATTTGAGATAACTTAAAATTTAATTATTTCGTTTTCTGCTTTTTTATGCACAGAAGTGTAAAAATAGCAGATTTGTAAATAATTTTACAGTTTCACCTGACTGACGCACAAATAAAGGGATGAAGTCCATGTCAACGTTAATTTTACACAAGGCGGAGGAATACACAACGTGTATACAAGCAGATCTTAAGCAGGACTTTCAAAAGTGCTCATTTTACCGTGAACAGCTTATACCAATGGTGACGTAAGTTAAACATAATAATAATGTAATTTAAGGTAGTATAATCTAATACCAGTCAACAGTGCTACCCCGAGTGTAATATTTCAGCATCATGTCATCGTAAGTGCCTTGTTGTTATACACGTATCACGTACCTAAATAAACACCCTCAGCAAGAGTAAACGCTCTACCATCTCGACTTATCTTTCAGCTACGCCTTTAACCCCTTTCATGTGTGAAGTTGACTAGATAGCTAACTTTATAACAGCGTATTTTCCTGCAAACGTGTGAAAATTAATATTTAAATATTTCTGTGCAAGATCCAAAAAAAACGTTGGTACTCTTGCAAAATGCTAAAATTGGCTAAAAAAAAAAAAATGTATGGCGTCAGTTGTAATTGGAACTGTATAATCCTATCTGCGCTCTCGTAACTAATGGAACATCTTACGTGGTGCTCTGTACAGTTATCTGCAATCAGCTACGAAGCCAACAGCTTGGTGTACGACACAAACAATAGACAAATGATATTCTTCACACGAAATGCTCATACAGTGTTACCCGCCGTATAAAGCGGACAACGTAAATTTCCCGCCTTCGCGATACACACAAGTTCGTGTACATTAATAGCGAAAGGGTTATGGGTCTATCGGAGAGGTGCGAAGTTAAGACAGTTGTAGAGCATAACATTTTATTGTGTATTTTGAAGATATTTAATGGTTCGTCAAGCAATATCGATAGTAACTTGTCAAAAGTACCAAATAATGTAACACTGATAATGTTTCTAAAAGCGAATATTTGCGAATTTCAACAAAAAATCTTGATTCGTGAAAATTGCAAAAATATTATTTTACTACGAAGTTGTGTTTCAGTAAAGTGTTAATTGGAAATCACAAAAGTGGCATGTCGCACTTTATTTATTTTTGAATCTTACTTGGTTTACCCGAATAAAAGGGGTCTTCTTGCTATTTAAACTTCAAATTTTATATCAAAAGTTAAAATTGCAATACGAGCGAGGCGCACATTTTCTCGAGAAATAATATACATGACGTTCTAATAAAAATAATTATTATTTTGAGCTGTAACCTAAAATATCAACTTTTTTTTTTTTTTTTTTTTTTTTTTTCAGATTTATATAAAAAAATTAATAAAACATCCATGTAACTCGTTACATTAGTTTTTTGAAAAGTAGTTTACCTCAAGCGCTAAATCTTTGCACGCTATTATTTCATATCAAACCGAAAAAAAAAAACGCTATTGTGTTCTAAAAAAAATAGAGAATTATTTTAGCCCTCGTATTTAGTGTTTCTGTAAACTGTTCCTGACGCTTGCCTCAGAACTTTTCGATTCGAATAACATATATGCGTGACATAATCGATATATTATAAAACACATTTTTATTCGAACTGGGAACTATGAAAATGTTTCGCAAATTTCAACTGGCGAGTTGTCAGTGTTCGATAAGAGCGTGTAATATTGTTTAGATTGTAACTATAAATAATAACAAAATGCCCAGGCAACCACGCAATCTACGTCGTTTCGAGCCTAACAGTTATTAGCAGGTTTTCTCTTAGCCCAGTTTACGTTTGACGCAGCTGGCGTTCTAGATTAAAAATACTAGTCCTTGAAACGATTTGGCTTTCGAGATTTAGCTGTGACTCGTTCGTGACTGACTGATCGAGAGTTCTTTGTACCAACCTTTTCCCCTTTTACATTATTACAACCGACTTTTAGCACATACTGTGTACATATAGGTGTATACGCGTGTGTATGTGAGTATATACAAGGGGTTCAAAGATTATTATCCACAATATATATTTATTTACGAGTAAAATGTAAATTAATTTATAAACTCTTCCATATTTTACTTTGTTTTGATAGTCTGCTTCTGCATGCAATAATATACGACCATACATTTGAGATATAATTTCAGATTGAGTTAAAAGGTTTTTAATTATGTTTAATCCATCTCAATGGAAGGGTAAGAAGCTAAACACAGTTTTAAAGCAAAATAAGTGGAATGCACATCCATTTTTTAAATTTAATAATTTCTTTGCACGTTGCTAAAATGAATACTGTTATTGAAAATATAAAACTGTAGACTCAAAATTAACTTTTAATATCATTTCTATTTTTAGGTTAACGTAAAACTGAACATCTCTTAAAATGTAAAATACAATATTTTGCCTTAAGTAAGATTATTTTGAGAATATTGTCATGTCTGAATATTAGTAAATAAGTTATTTGATTTTAGTTCCTTTCTATACGCCATTCATGCAATGTCACTTATCTTCTTTAATTGTCAACAGTGTTGTACGCATGTACATCAAAATGAACTACGCTGTTAATAAATTCGATATTTTTGTAGTTTTGAACATTTATAACATTTTCTTATGTTATGTCAATGTTTATGTTATGCTAGATGTTAGGCAAACATGATAAAATGTATCTTGTATTTGTCAAATGTATTTATTCTTGGAATTTATTATTAAAAGTTAAATAAGGCGTCAGGTACAGTAGATATGTCGAATGGTATAATGAAATCGATGTCGTCAACAATTTTGAAACAAGTAATATTTTCCCCATTACAGATGTTATAAATGTATATTCTTGATATTGTACTTCCATATTTTGAATTGAGCCATCTAGTGCATAATACGTTTCTAATATTTGTCCCTTTGAGTGAGCTTCTGGCACTCAGGAATTAGTCGGCAAATAAATACAAAATACGTAGAATCCATTTTAACTCCCTGGGTATATTCCTTTCAAGGTGTGGTTTTTCGGACTTTTGTATCCTTTCTCTTGCGCCTTTGGCATGTCACTCTACTGGGAAATTTCCTTCAAATGGCACAATAATTTAATTCTCTGTAATAATTAATTTTTCTATCATATTTTCCCCTGTACTATCCTTACGTGCTTCGTCTGTAAGGTGTGCAATTATTAAAGTCAGGTCAATTAACTAAATTCCCAAGATCGACCAATGTTCAATGTTATTTTTCCAGGCAAAGCCAGTTCAAACGCTGCTGCTGCAGTGAGTAGGTGCCCCAGAAACACCTATTTACCTCTACTTTAATTTACAAGTTGTTCCAGGCGCCATGCTAAGGGCGAACTGCGGTTATGTTTATTTGCCCCCAGGTACAATTTTTTCTTTCTCGCTCTGCACTTATTTTGAGTGGGGTTGGGTCAGATTATGTACAGTTCCGCACATAGGCCTATAATTAATTCGTTATTTACAACCGAAATGATGCAATTTTTTGTGACTGGAAGGGTTGACACCGAGTCATACGATCTGCAAAATATATCTGTGTCAAGGCAGTCAGCTGTACTGGAAACTCAGCGACTGTTATATACAAAAAGGACAAATCGGCTGTCGACGTAGCAGTATGCCGTTGTCTGTAGCGCGTGGTTCGGGGAGACAGATAGACAGATAGATAGATAGATAGAGAGGGAGAGCAAGAGAGACGGGAGACGTGGGATGTAAAATGCGAGGAAATTTATCGACTAAGAATACCCGGCAGGCGCCAGACACGACCACTCGACGCGCGTCCTACATTGAAAGTCGCGCGGAATTCATTCAGAAAAATTGCCGGGCAGGTTAAGTAATATGGAGAGAGGATTGGAGTGGACTAAAGAGAGAAAATGGGGGAGGGGGGGGGGGGAAATATTACTTTACTTTACCTAATGTCTCTCACGCCGCGCCGTCCAGGCGATTTATTTCCGTTATGTCGCGGGCAAATGGACAAGGAGGGGATTACAAATTAGGGAAGGATGGCGAGGAAGGGAGAGACGGAGGAATAAAGAGAGCTACTCCATTAATGTACACAAATGTATTCACGTGGCACAATGGACAAGGACGCCTGAAACGGGAACGTTAGATCGCGTGGCATTTGCATGCCCTGGTAGTCCCCGATAAAAAAAAAATAAAATAAAGGAATGGCGGTAGTAGAAAATAATGGCGAACGACGGTGGGGGATAAAGTAAACGGCAATGGCATAATAAAAAGTTGCTCCCGGGGAGTATTTAAAGACGCCCCCCGTACAAACGACTACAGAACTGGGTTGTCTTAGAAGGCCAGAGCGCTCGCTCTCATGGCGCTTGTATCACCAGACAGCTTTTGTGCTGCAGAGAAAGATGTAAATCATAACAGACAACGCTGAGAAGAAAAAAAAAAAAGATTAATGATTCCACCTGTTTGAGCACTGAATTAAATAGTTTAATCTATTACACGTATCTCAAAACAAAGGAAGAATGCAGGAGAATGGTTGCACACATGTAGCTTGTACAAAAACAGTATTTCAAAACGAAATATTTTCATGCAATACAGATTCGAGGCGAATACACGTAACTGATGTTAATACCTATTTAACAATTCAAACATATTTCAAGACAAATTGGCGGGTGGTATAAAGGACGTAAGTAATATGTTATTGTCATAGGCTTTATGTTATTGTCATAGGCTTTATGCCCTTTATACCGTCTTGAAATTCTCATTTTAATTATAGATAAAGCATTTGTTAACCCTTTCATGTCCAATTTAATTTACGGTTTCAGGTGTTGCAAACACCACTTATTTGTTGTCACAGCCAATGAGCTGTATGATGTATGTTGGCTACAGTTATATGGACCAATCATGAGCTAGACCAGCAAGACGGTTTGCGAATCATTTACCCGCATATAAGATCATTGGTCAGTTAGATTCCCAGTGTGCAGCACAGACCAAAAATTACCTACACTTGCGTAATGTACACAATTGTGTACACTTGGTCCGAAGGGGTCAATCAATCAAAATTGTAATTTGAGAGGGGAGGGGGAAGTGTATCATTCCCCCTATCACATAAGAAGTATAACTTTTTTCCTTTACTTTCAGGCTATGATTACATCAGCATTTTCAAAAATTGCCAATATTCGTTTGTATCAGTGTTTATGTTCTATCATGTCAACTTTCTCTTTTCGATCGCAAACAACTGGTGTCGATATGCAAGCTCAGTATCTGTTGACCCCGATTGTACCCTCGGACACTGATCAGTTGAATTACATTTTAATGAAATTCCACAACTTACGTTAATTTGATCTGATACGTGCAAAGATAATTTTGCATTGACGTAGTCGTGCTGCTATAGGCGAAGTATTTTATGTTTTTATCCTGCGCGCAGATTGACTAGGCGAGAAGTCAGAGTTGGAACACATGTACGTTCACGTTAATCCTGCAGTTCGACCATGCCGTGTCTATGAGATGCCCTGGAGGACTAGCCACAATATTCGAAGGGTCAAATCACGCGTTATTCAGCACAAGATTTGGAGTTGGCGTCTCAATGTTGCTAGCAGTTATTCGAGGCCGTCACTTGTGGCAATTTTTCGAAACAGTAAGCAGAGCTCATAAAAACATGTCATTCAAAAACTGCTCTGTTGTTTTGAATGATGTCTGCTTTACGAATACCATTAAATAAGATTCTTGCATCCGTAGAACACTTCCCTTTTTCTATTCCCGCCTGTAATGGGTATTTTTAAAAAGAGAAAATGGTTAAGACTGACATTTTACGACTAAGTCTGTTCGCGGTTTCTTCACACCTTTCGAGCCAAACATTTGAAAAAACACCCCATGTTTGACGTGTTTTCCGAATATTCTGTGTTTCTAAAGCGTTTTATACTTGTGTTGACATGAAAGTACCTAGTATTTGGTTAACTTTATCTTCTACTCATATTTCATCTATAAATTATAATATTTAAATAACATAACATGAATAAATACAGAGAGAAAACACATATTTTGGCAACGCCTAGCGAGAAATAGTTCTTGTGCAAAATATTATTACACTGAGCGCGCACCAATGCGGTGTGTTGGCCCTCAGGTGTAATTTTCTAAGGATTGTTTGCATGAAGCGGAGGAATATCCTGGAAGTAGAACTTAAGAAGGGATACAGAAAAGTTGGAAGTAACCGGGAATTGACTATGTCAAAACATAGCTGCAGGATACTTAATGTGGCACAGCGATGTGCTGCAACAAATCTTTATCCTCGTTACTACACCATGGAAGTATAGCGTTGCCGCTGTCTTATGGGAGCTGGCGCACAAAATACTCATTATTTTATATTTGTACGAAATTCTTTTTAAAACTTGTAGACATTAAAAGAAATTTACGCCGCTTTTTTTTGCATAGACACGCGCTATATGTTCAATTGTGGTGTTCTTTGGTACGAACACATAACACAAATTAACTCATTTACTGAAATGAGACAATTCATGTTGAAATAAGACACTATGAGTCACTGCAAGAAATCTTTAAACTCATGCCATGAAATTTGTAAACATTACCCAAAGTAAGGAAATTATGATTTTGACATGCCACAATGCAAAAATTTATGCGATCTAATTTTTTTTACGCGAGGGAATAGTACTTACAAATGATGTCTGAAAGTTGAAAGGGTATTTTGTACAATACGAAATAATGACATTTCCGGTGAGCAACGTCCTTACAGAGACAATTTCCGATGGAAAGACTGCACGTTAGTTGAGCGCCTTGCGCGTAGCGGCAACTACGCGGCATGCAATGCTCGTGTCTAGACCGCCCTAAGCGCGCCAACTCTCCTAGGCCTTGGGAACTGGGAACACCACCCCTTTGAATAGGCATACTTTTAACAAATAGGGGCCGCTGTGGCTGAGCGGTTAACATACGCGCCTCCCACCAAGACGAGCCGGGCTCGATCCCTGACCGAGTAACTCCCGGATTTTCGCAAGAGTGAATCGTGCTGGGCGATGCCGTTGGTCGGTGGGTTTTCTCGGGGATCTCCCATATCCCCGCCCTTGCGTTCTGGCTCTGCTCCATTTTCAACTCATTTCACCCTCATCGGCTCTCAATTCCTCGTCGTTAATAGCCGCCCAAATCTCTCAACTCAACTCAACGTTGTCCCAGCGATAGAAGGTGCGCTCCATGGAGGTATTTATTAGTCTATGGAGTGGAAGCCGAGACACGAAAGTGAAGCCGACAATGAAAGACAAGGACAGGGCTAGTAGTGGCAAAAAGGTGTGTGTGTTTGACATTACTTACTATGGAACTTTTGCTACTCATAATATGGAGGCTGGCGTAAACAATCTGTCTGCGCATGCGCAGTTGAAAGAAGTCAGACAAGGCATCGGCTTCACTTGATAAACGTGGAGAAGATTGGCTGTTGCCACTCCATCATCTATTACTTCCACGGTGCTCTCGGTACCATTGTATTTTTCTTCTTTTTCTCCTTTTCATAGTAGGCTTACAGCCTGTTCCATCCAGGAATTAAGAGTCCTTCCATCTCTTTTTCGGTCTTCCAGGCGATCTCTTTCCATCCACTGGTAAATTATCTTTTGCCACGCGTATAATTTTGTCCGATGCCATACGGGATACGTGTTTATTCCATTCCATTCTTTGTCTTTCCACCCAATCCCCTATTGCTTGAATATTCAACTGTCTTCTAATCTCTTTACTTCTGATCTTGTCCCTCCTGGATTTATGTACATTTTTCTTCAAAATATTCATTTCATTTGTCTCTAAGATTCGTATTGCTGCGTTATAGATTCTTGGCTGTGTCCTTATTTAAGTACTTATCATTCCATATGGTGTCGTTCATGCAGCCCACTATTCTCGCTGCTTTATTGGCCTGGCGTGTAACTTCATTCTACAGTGATCCCCAACTTGTGTAAGTACCACAGGAGTGCGTGGAAAATGATGGCACGTCTGCGCATGCTCACGCTCGGCAGCCGGGGACTGCGATGTAGGGATGGAGCAGTGGCGAACTTGCCACCGGGGTAAGCTCTCATCATAATCCTGGAAAAGAGGAGAAGTTGTACGAAGGTTAAGAGGCGGGGAATTTCGCTTATTTTGAGAGGCTGGCGCTGCGGGGCAGCAACACTCGGGGAAGATTCCTGACCTGAGAAGTGAGCACATGCACGAGCAATAATATACACGCGCGCGCGGCCACCGAGCAGACAAGTGTAGAGAGCGGTCCTGCCCAGAGCACGCCCAACTACAGCACCGCGTCCCTGCACAGCTGGCATAACGCACAGTTTGGCATACGACGGGTGTAGCTAATGTATATGGGGAAGATGTATTTGGAGGGGGGTGATGCTGGGTTTGTACTCCCCCTCCATCCCTCCAAAAATTATTATTTCATTGTTGTAAACAGTTAAGCAATTTATTATACGGTGAAGTAATTTGTCTCCTAGTAATTGCCTTAATTAAGAGTGGGATGCACTGAAAGATTTTCTGTAAAATTGTTGTTTGCGCGAATCCGTGTGTCCCGGTAAATAAATCTTCTGCAAATACGACTTTTTGTCAGAAAAAATAAAAAACAATCATCTATGCCCCTATTTTTTTTTTTTTTTTTTAAACCTTTGTCATATTAAGTGTATTCTTGGAGGACAAAATTCGTGAAAATAGTCAAATATCACACTTTTTAAGCTCGTATATGCAGTTTCCTTAAGCGGCAAGAGAAAAGTACAAACATAAGGGCGTAGTTTAATCTGTGGGCTTTCATCGCGAGTAATAAAGTCCCATTGTTACAGAATTAATTTGCACAGTACAGAGTGAAGACGGAAACACCGCACGCCTTGCGCGTAGGGGCGATGAGGCGCTAGGCGTGCGTGTAACTGTCGCCCGTATCGCTCCCTCTAGCTTCTTGACCTTGGCCGCTCAGCCCCATCTCGCTCTTTAACACATGTGTCGCTCAGTCAGTGTAACCCTCCCCCCTCCCCACCACGATAATTTCTGGCTACCCCATTGCGGCGTAGCCTGTCACATTCTAGCTTAATGATGATAGATTGCAACCGGGCTTCGATGTGTTTACATCTCTTTGTAACTGATCTTCAAAACTAATGTAAAAAATAAAGATTGTTATGCCATACCGGACTACGTAGCAGAACCCAGTCCATATCTAAACATATTTCTAACATACAGAATAACAATACAAATAATCAATAAAGAAACAAATTAAAAAGAAGAAAAATAATAAAGAATAAAATGAGAAAAAAATAGGCAAGATGTACAGTTTCCGGAGTAAATAATTAAAAAGCATTAGAAAATTGTTGTAAAATATCTAAAAACTAACTTGCTTGAATCGGTAATGTTTAATAATGTTAATATGGTAAATAAAATATATATTACTAGACCTAATAATATTACTCTTATATTAACAGGTGAATTGTGTATTTTTATTATTATAAACTTATTTTCTGCAAAATTGGTTCTATCATTATTTATGAAATAAGCCTTTTTTTTCTACGAAGATAACAGTTATAAATAAGGTTTCTATAAATAGCAATATTCTCTAAACTGATAATGTTAATATTATGTTAGGTATCAATATTATTATATAAATAAATAATACTATTATGCCACTTACATATATAAAATAGAGTAGGATATTGTAGAGTCTAAATTCCTTAAGGTCACAGCCGGCCGTAAGGAAGAATTGCGACGGAGATGGAAAACTGCATAAACAAACTTCGTGTGTCTTCGTTGCGTCAGAGTTTTAAGTAGTGACTTTAGTGTTTCAATACAGCAATACGTTAAGAAAAAATACAGTATCGTCACTATAGTTTAAACACTGTGTTACGGATGAATGAATATTGTAAACAGATGGCTAATTGCTAAAGGCTGTTCACGATAAAGTGAGCTCTTTAGAAATGAACCTTAGAAAAATGTCACTGCTCCTGCATGCAAATATTTTAATGGGCGCACTGAGTGACATTCTCCTAGTAACTTTGGTAACAATGGATGAAAATTAATTCTATATCTTAACGTCGAATAAAAATGTTAGGCAACCATTTGTGATAACTTAGAATTATTTCTTTCGGTTTCTGTTTTTTTTTAATGAATAGAAGAGTAAATATAAGCAGGTTTATAAAGTATTTCCTTTTCTAATAATTTTCCAGTTTCACTTGACCAACGCACGAATAAAGTGATGAGGCCCATGGCATACACAACGTGTATACAAGTAGATCTTAAGCAGGGCTTTCAAAAGGGCTCATCTTACCGTAAACAACCTATAGTAGTGGTGTTATAGAATTAAAATCATCATCAGTATCGAGTATAAGTGTTTTATTTGTAATACAAAATGTTCACATGGTAACAGCATATGCTCGTAAGTTTCAGCCACCCGTCCGCTCATGCTCGAATGTGACGCGCATATGACTCGCGTACATGCTGCGACATGCCGGTATCAGCCCACGCTGTATGACATGCGTCTTGAATATGTTCCTCCAGATTGTCCACTTCAGTTGCATACACCTACGCCTTCAAGTAGAAGTCGGCTGAGTTTAAGTGCGGTGATCCGGGTTGCCAACCCACTGGTCCATCACGGCCAATACATCGCGCCGGGCAGCACACATCCATCCACTGCCTTGCTGTGCGACTGAAGTGTGGTGGTGCACCATCGTGCATGCACCACATGTGGTTTCGTGGATTCAGTGGCACATCTTCAAGTAATTACGACAGGTCGTCTTTCAAGATGTGCCGATAGGAACCTCCAGGAAGTTGGGCGGGAAGGATGTGTGGCTCAGTTAGCATCCCATCGATAATCCCCACCAAAAAAATTCAGACAAAACAGACGTTGCAAGTGGGATTCCCGTACTGCGTGTGGGTTGATGCGTGCCCACATGCTTATTGTGGAAATTGAAGATACCCTGCCTCGTGGAGGATGCTTCGGTGGTGAATAGCACAGCGCCGCAGAAACCTGGGGTGTGCCAAATTTGATCTTTAAATCACCCACAATACTGTAGACGAGCAGGTTGATCAGGGGGCAGAAGTGCCTGTCCTGGCTGATAGCGATGCGCGTGCACCTGTCTCGCTGTAAAGTGCGACTAGATGTAGACTGCAATCCGTTCAGTAAATCAGGAATTCGTCGGGTACTTGAATCTTGGTTAGCATCAGTATAGTCCAAAACATCGTGCCCAATGTCTTGTCGTGGTCGGCCAACACCGATGAACTGGAATGAATACACATGCATATGGTAAACACTGGGCTGGAATCTTTTCAGTTTATCGACGACGCGCAGCTGATGCAGTACACGACATTTCACCATAGGCTACTTGAGATGCATACCCGTCAGCTCCTCATTACTGCGCTCCATTGCACACGCAGTGACGAAATGTCTGCTATGTCAACTAGCAATGCAATGCTAGTAGGCCGGCACTTGGTATAAGATAAGGAACCAATTCAATAGCGAAACTTGCCTGCAGTAACTTCTCAGCGGTTCACGATCTGGTAAAAAAAAACCCCGTTGCATTAGGATTAGAGCGTGAGCCAAGTTGTCAGTTGGCACGCCTATCTCCCGGACGACCACTTATGTGTGCTTTCCGACTAAACAGGTGATTTATGAGGTAACGGTCGGGATTAGCTCATACTACCAAGGCGACCTTTTTGACGTGGATAAGTCTTTAAATTTGTAACCATTGTGGGAGGCCATCCGGGAAATCCGATGATAACAAAGTCGGGGGATACAGTTTGGTATTGCAGCTCCGAATTTGTCGTCTACATTCGAAATTAAATTACACCACTGATTGCCAAAGGATCAAAGAATATGTTACGTTGAGTCAGAACTGCGAAGCATCGCGCGCGGCTGGTGTGGAAAAAAGAAGGGGGGGGGGGGGGGAATTTTGAGTTCGTTTCGGAGCGTCTCATAACTTCCGCGTATTAAAACTTTTGACTAGGAGAAGCTACGACGTTCCTTTAAGTTTCAATCGACAGATTTCGTCAAGATAAATCGATTGCATTCATAAAAAAAATTGTGGGGCTTGGTTATGGTGAAATTGCACGAGTTTAATATAAAAAATTAAGAAAACTTAAAATTGTGTTGGCCTATAATCGTCAAAAAGCCAAGTAGAAATACAGCAATCGTATACGGTTGGAAAGAGAATCTCAAAAGCAAGCCAGTGATACCCATAAAACCCTATATGATCGAGTGAAGCGGTTCCGGGAACGTAAAATAAACATCAAGGCTTCCGAGCGCGTCGACGTAGACGTATTCACGCAAAACAAACGGTCGTGTGCCCAACAAAGCCACACCCCATTTTTTTTAAATTGACTTTTTCATGCTGATGTATAACAGGTCATGTCAAATTGCTTCAAGCGGAGAGCTATAAATTTTTAAGCAATAGGGATGCTAACCACTATTTAAGTTAGGACGAAATGCACTCTCCATAACACCGTTTTTTTTTGTGGTTACGTTCCTTGTAACAATTTGTTCGTATGCTACTTAATTTTCGTAATTACCAATTGTTTATTGTTGCACAACACATTTCTACTCTCCAATTTCAAGGGGCCTACAACCTTTCGATATCACTAGAGACCCTAAGTCGTACTGTGTATATGTTTCTCTATTTATTGTCCTAAGGACTCCGCTCATGTTTGGTTAACATACATTAACGACTAAACCTATACTTGAGATTATTTGCCTCAATAAATATTCTGATGCATCGTTTTTGCAAGGTAACAGTTGTTCTTTTTTTTTTTTTTTTTTTTTTTTTTGGGAAAAACAAATAAAATAAATTAAACTGTTTATATCACAGTAAAACACAAGGAAAACAGGACGTCACTGTCTTAATTAATTTTCAGGTTTGTTGGGGCAAAATTAGGTTACAAAAATCAGTAACAGCTACACAGATAAAAACTATGCAAGAATTCCCCTACTTTCAACAATAAAGAAATTAGGCAGTTATTATTATTCGTGAATTTCATATCTGACTATGCAAAAACTGTGGAAAATTCGTTCTTTAATTGAGAAAAATAATAAGTAATGTGCACAAGTTAAACCGTTTTTTGTCACTCAAGTCAAATGACACTAATACTTTTTTTTGCCGTCCATCACATTTAAGAATTATTTTTGTAGTGCCGTGCAGTCCTTCAGCAATATACTCCATCTTATATCAAAGTTACAGTCCCGCAATTTCGATTCTGCGTACCTGCCCAGTCTACGGACACTTTACAATCGTCATAATTTTTTTTTTTACCCAAATGTTATTATGTACTCCGCTTTACGATGATATGCTAATCGAAACCTCCTGGTTGGAATTTTAATATTACATGGACCATGATTTGGCTTAGTCTGCAAGCCGATACATTATTACGCTCCCGGTGTAAAAGCTGGTACGTTAAAAAAAAAACACAATAAAAATTGTAATCCTACTTCCCAATCTTCTCTCTCGAGATATTCATCTCTTTCCACGTTTTAATCTGCGAAGATGGCGTCTCGATGCTTGTGCGTGTGTCAAGAAGCCTGGTGTTTGTTTATGTCTCCCAGACTGGGTCGCCAATTTTCAACTTCGCGAAAGGCGGCGTGTCGAGGGTCCTTATCTTCCTCCTCTCTCTCTCTCTCTCTCTCTCTCTCTCTCTCTCTCTCTCTCTCTCTCTCTCTCTCTCCCCTTGAGCTGACGATGGACTGAATCGCTCACAGCGCAGTGCCTTGGACGTATAACGATGTAGGAGTAGAGAGAAATTGTATCCTCTGACACGGCTCGCGTATGCTATAACTGCTGCTCTCTCTCTCTCTCTCTCTTTCTCTCCCACCCTCTCTCTACATATATAATGATGTGGTGGAGGGGGAGAGGATCTTACCCTAGGGCGAGCAAACACCTATGAAATGGCGGATGTTCAACGTAATCGTAGACCCCGAAGCATGACGTGAAATAATGTCTCCTAACATGAAACAACGGCGGAATACAGGGGCGTAGAAAAAGTATGTACCCCCAAGAAAACCAAACAGCCACTGGCTACGTTCGCCACGTTACTTACATACGAAAATTAAGGGTTTTCCCACTGGGAGTCGACCCACAATCCCCAGAATGAGGAGGTGGAGGGCTAGCTAACCGCTTGGCCACTGGGGTTCTTTCATTTGTATTTTCAGCACAAATTGCCTAAATTGAGAACTCGCTAAATAACGCCATGTTTTGGTACCGGCCATTTGTCATATTGCCAGCTGCGTATCATGTCCTGAAAGGAATGGGAATCAAAATATTTCATCCTCGGAAGCAGTACAATTGTGAAAATTATGGCACATACTGATCTCAGGGAGTAAGCCGGTTCGAACTCTGTCATTCCAATTGAACAACATCCATTTAAAGTTTATGTGCATATCTTTTACAGGCGCAGAAATTTGCGGGGACAAAAACATTTCACGGAACCTACATATGTTAGGCTAACTAAAATATTTTTTATTCAGAAGCACAACGATGTGTGTCTGCTTATTATTCTGGCTCCAACCAGATGAAACTACATCGGACCGAGCTCCGTCTGTCATCTGGGCGTGCGTCATCGACCTGCCGCAGGTATCGGGCAGACAGTGAGCTGAGGAAGCAACTTGTGTCACTCCCGATCAACTCCAGTTGCACCAGACGTGCTGTGAGTTGATCGATCAACCACTGTGCTACAGAATATTCAAGTATGCAGAAGCAAAACTGCTTCTTTGATACTGAAATCCACTTGCACGAACCAGGAAAACGGCCTCGCCTCTTGAAATTAAGGTCGTCACTTGTTAATGCTGGATACTGGCCGAATGAATGGGAAACCATCCACGGATCTGTGTTATCAATCAACATAGCAGAGAATTTACGTCTAGCCAATTAGTGAATTGGCATGCCTACATGAAACGGTGTATCATGCCATTTCGTTTCTTCTTTGGCTCGACATAGGCACTTAACAAGCATCAAAGGCCTGCAAATTTTCGCATTTCGGAGATAATCGTGAATGTTTATCACTCAATGAGTTGTGTTTACATTTCTGTTGTAAATCATGCCAAATAGACCTTTTGGATTAACGATTTGACGAAACGAATATGATTAACTATAACATAAGATTTCCTGGTGATTTTTGCATGTTCACCTTAGAGCTAATATTCATATGAATGAAACACAGATGTAGTTGTTGTGCATTTTCATGAAACCAAAATATCATGACAAGAATGCAGGAGGCTGTTTTTCTATTTATTTTTTACTGAACTCATAAATCCTTTCTTATTTTACAGAAAAGAAAATCGATGATTGAGGGAAGGACATTTCGAAATAAAATGTCCTAAATTTGTATCTAAATGGGACACACTTCCTTGGCACACCCAGGTTTCGTACATGGAAATATGTAACCTCTTAGCAACCTCGTTCTTGGATAAAGAGAATTATCCCTAATCTCCAAGCAAGCATATGTCTTCATTAAGTTGAAATGCATACTTTATTACATCAATTAGTCATTTGACACTTTACATGATAGTCTTTTTTATGCTGGCTTGTATACGTAAAGGCAATGAATAAAAAATATTTTACCTTTAGCCATATTGCTTAAATTGCATTTAATTTGCAATCATTACACAAGTCCGTTCATCTACAGTTTGCTAACTGCTACACCTGGCGCTGCCTCAGAAAATGTAGAACACGGCAGCAGCTATGCATGGGAACAAACAGAGGTGAAATCAACTATGACTTACTGCTAATTATGTCCAGTGGTCACTTGTGTGCAATGATAAGTGGAAGCAGCCATGTTTACTTGCCTGAAAATGGTAAAAGAGGTACCATTGTGTAAAATAATAGATGTCATGAGCCATAACTTCTTGTAATGGTTGGTGGAGGGATTTGAGTAGCTCTGAAAATCGAGGTATTGAGAGCCGATGAGGGTGAAGTGAGGTGAGTATGGAGCAGCACCATAATGAAAGGGCGAGGTAAATGGGAGATCCTAGAGAAAGCCTACCGACCAGCAGCAATGTCTGGCACGATTTCCACATGCGAAAATCCAGGAGCGACTCCCACCGGGAATCGAAGCCAATTCGCATAGGTGGGAGGTGAATAGTCTAACCACTACACCACCGTGGCCCCGTCTTGTAAGGCGTGTGTGAATGGGCACCAGCATGCAACTGAATAGCAGCAACCATACGTACTTGCATGGCGTGTGAGCGAAAGAGCGTCGGTATCCCAGACAAAGTGGCGGCAGCCACGCCTACCAGCGTGAAGTTCTTGTGAAGATGCGCTGGTGTGCAAAGGAAGGTGGAGGCAGCCACAACTACCTGCATGACGAGTGCGCAGAGGAGCGCCAGTAAGCAAAGGGAGGTGGTAGCAGCCATGCCTACCTGCGTGACACGTGTGAGGGGGTGCGGCAGCGGCATGACAGTGGGAGCTCCCCCGGTGTCCCTGACCAAGTCACGGGACAGGAATAGCCATCCCCCACACGTTGACCGGGGTGGGGGGGGGGGTTGAGGCGAGCCACCCAGGGAGGGAACGTGGGAACGTCTGGGCGTCGTCTGGCCGCAGTGCGGCGCGACGCTCCTCGAGTGCCTGCCACCATCGTCGCCTTGCACGCCACTTGCAGCGTGGCACGCCAGCCCCCGCCCTACACCAACACACACGTACAAAAGCGGAAACATCACCCTCACGCCGCAGACTACTCAGCAATACAGAAGTCAAACACCCACCTGCGCCGTGAACTTCAGCAGCACACGCCAGTAAAATAACCTCACTGGCCGACAAGATGACGCAAAACCTTTCTCCAATCAGCGTTTGGTAGCTTGTCTGGCAGAGGCCCAGCTATAATCCTTTCACCGTAACTTCCAACGTTCTCAATGTTGCTCCGCCTCATGCAAACAAAGCATATTTAAGTCTAGAAAATTATTACAAAGGAACAACACACTGCACTCGTCTACAATAAATGTAAAAACAGTTCTTATAAGAACTATTTCTTACCAGGTATTAATAACATTTTTATTTTCTCCCGGTTTTTAATCACGTTAATTGTAAATGAACTTTTATTATTTAATAATAGAATAAACTTCAATTTAACCAAAAATAAGGCATTTTTATGTTAACACACAAAACACTTGGCATATTTAGGAAACAATCAAGCACGTCATACATGGGTTACTTTTTCAAAGGTTTGTTTCAGAAAGTGTGAAGAAACTGCGAATGGACTATATTAGGAATCTCCCGCAGTATGTGGTTAGCCATTCGTACACAAGAGGCCCGTTATTAGAGCCGTGTGCAGCCATTCAGCAAATGAGTACGCCCACATCAAAGCAAGGAAGCGCAACGCCATTTTATATCTGTATACGTTCTCATTCTGTGCTTACGTGTTAGAAATACAGTAGGACATCATTCGCTGCTGAGCCCTCCCAGGATCAAGCCAACACAGTAATATCGTTGATAACGATTACATGAGCCCTTTTGAAATATGGAGTAATTTCTTTATACATTTATATATCTCCCCGTTTCAGGTAAAAATAAGCAATGCCAGGGACCGAATGGTTAGTACAGTCTTAAGGGCCATGTACTGTCGACATCCAGACAGGAATATAAGACTACCCCATACAAATTATAGTCATCTCACATGACTTACCCTGTCGTGAATAAAATATGTGAACTCCTGAAAATTCAGACAACGAATATACGTATTATGTCTGCAGTCAGACTTGAATTAGTTGTTAATGTGGCGCCATTCTGTTCAATAGAAAATGTATGTACTCAGCTACTCTTGTAAAAATGTGCAGGTGTCTGCAGGCTATGTTTATAGATTGGATGAGATAAGTATGGAGCAGTGCCGGAATTGCAAGGGTGGGAGAAACGGAATATCCCTGAGAAAACCCGTCCACTAGCGACATCGTCCTGCACAGTCTCCATGTGTGAAAATCCGGGAGCGACCCCGCCGTTAATAGAACACAGTTCGTCTTGATCGGATGCGATCGCTCTAGTGGTTACGTCACTCCCGCGCTGAAGAGGTGGTGCGCGGGCAGTAGATGGATCGCTCTAGTGGTTACGTCACTCCCGCGCTGAAGAGGTGGTGCGCGGGCAGTAGATGTGGGTTGATAAATTGGAAATGTGACATTTTTCTAATACGAATATATAAGGCCACAATTGCGCCAGGTCTAAATATAATGCGCCTAAGAAAAAACAGCATACAGTTAATACTTGGAGCTATAGGCTGTTCACGGTAAAATTAACACTTTCGAAAGCCCTCCTTAAGATCTACTTGCACGCACGTTGTGTATTTTTCCGCTTTATAATAAAATTAATATTGCCATGGGCCTCATTACTTTATTAATGTGTCGGTCAGGAGAAATTGTGAGATAATTTGAAAAGAAAATATTATACAAATCTGGTAATTTTCTATGATTCGATGCACAAAAAAAAAAAAGCAGAAAGCGAAAGAAATAGTTTTAAGTTAGCACATATGGTTGCATAACACTTTTTACACGACGTTTAGAAATGGGACTACTATTCATCAATCGTTGCCAACTTTACTGGGCGGATGTCACTCATTGCGCTCGTTAAAATATATCAAGTTAGGAGCAGTGACATATTTCTTAGGTTGATTTCAAAAGTGCTCACTTTATCGTGAACAGCCTTTAAGTAAATTTATTCGTTACCAACACAGCTGCGATCTCGCACGTCATCGCTTTGCCTAAAATGATATTTCCCCCCAAAACTGGTAGTACATATACACGAGGGCCATAGCCGTCAACAGAAATATGCTGATAACGTCCTTTGCGTATGGGCCCAAAATTGTCTAGCGAAATGGGAGTAGATATGTAGAACTCACGTGATCAAATATTAGCGTGCCTGGGTGTTTGTTAACGTTTGATTTTACAACCAACCCACGCGTATTATATGTTTTATAGAGGCTGTTCTGTGTTCTTTAAACAATTTTGAATATAAAATTGTTAGAATGTCACTGCCGATCTTGCATATATTTTAACGAACGCTCTGACCTTCATGCGCCTAATAAGGTTGGCAACACCGGAGTAAACATAATATCTTGCCATGACGTCGGCGTTGAATTAAGAGGGTTATGTAGACATTTGTCAATATTGAAATTATTTCGTTTTCATTCTGTTTTTTAATGCATTAATGTACGTGTAAGGAACTAGGCATCTAAAATGTTAATTTTTCTGACATCTTTACACTTTCACTTGGCCGAAGCATGAATAAAGTGGCGCGGTCTTTGGCAATGTTAATTCCACATATTGCGGAAGAGTACGCAACGTGCATACAAGTAGATCTTGAGCAGGACTTTCAAAAGTGCACAGTTAATCGTGAACGGCCTATATATGCGTGTGAGTGCATGTATGTATATATACATATACACATACATAAACTCACACACAGTCACACATTGGTTCCTTTATTAAGTTGAGGTTCTGCAGAGGGATTGTTTTTTTTTTTCTGGTTGAAGCAACGTAGACAGTTTTAAAGCTGGGAATTATAACGATCCGGAGGTGTTAGGCGATATCAGCGATAGTCATAGATCTTGCAGTCTTTCTTTTCTTATGGCTCCTTCACTATGGTTTGTAAAGTCTGGGCACAGCAGTGTGTATTGCGATTCGAGCCGCCCAAGCCAGTATGCAGTTTCAGTAATGGGAAAATTATTCCTGAATAATCTATACGTCTATAAGCTATTCAGGGTAAAATGAGCACTTCTGAAAGCCCCGCTTTATAATATACTTGTATGCACGTTGTGCATTCTTCCTCCTTATGTAAGATTAACTGTGTCGTGGGCCTCGTCACTTTATTCATGCGTCGGTCAAGTGAAACTGTTAAAATTATTTGAAAAGTTAAATCTAACAAATCTGCTCATTTTGACACTTCGATGCATTAAAAAAATAAACAGAAAGGAAAGAAATAATTTAAGTTATCACAAATGGTTACCTAACACTTTTTATTCGACGTTAAGATATGGAACTACTTCTCATCCATCGTTACCAACTTTACTGGGCGCATGTCACTCAGGACTCCCGTTGAAATATATGCATGTAGGGGCAGTATCTTGTTTTATAAGGTTGACTTCACAAATGAGTTCACTTTATCGTGAACAGCCTTTAACAGGAATTGAAGACTGCTAGACTCCTCAATCTTGAGAGGTACAGAAACTTTCCTAACCTTGTGTAGCTGTGTTAGGAAAAATCTTTAGCCTTGCCGGCATGGAAGTGGTAACGAATATGAGTTAAGCACAACCAATATGTGTGTGTGTATATATATATATATATATATATATATATATATATATATATATATATATATATATATAACCATTTCGTCTGGCACACTAACATAAAATTTTCATCCCCTATTTATACTCACATCTGGAGATATGCTGAAAACAGTAAAATTCGCTAAACAAACCAAACTGAAATACGACCGAAATTCGCATGTCTCAACTCTACATGAGTAAAATTGATGCAGCTTGGCTTTACACTGGATTTAATAACTGACGAAATAAATTTACGAAAAACTAATTTGGCTAAATCAAGATCGAAATAAAATAACAGAATATTAACCCAAATATTAAAAATATGGAAAATAAATTCCATTAAATTTCTCATCCTTAAAACGTACGACACTAGCAATTATGTGTTGTATTTAGGTATTAGGCAAAAGTATATAACTTTATCGAGTTGCTCAGTGGTAGAGAATTAAGACTAAAAAAAAAAAAAAATGATCTCAAGTTCTACGCAAATATAACGTCTAGGTTGGTAAACGAATTAAAATATTTAGCTTGACTGTACAAATTCTGCCAGCGAAAATCTGCACTGCAGTGCAAAATATTGAAACTTTTCTGTCGTGTAGCGTAGTTCTGTATTATGTTTCCCTGTTTCACACAATTAAAAAAATTTGTGACAGTTAATCTGGAAATAAATCTTACAGCTTATATATATATATATATATATATATATATATATATGAAAGAAAAAAGAAAATATATTTGCAAGATAGTTTTCGAAACAACTTGCTAATGTTGTGTTTTTTTCTCTTCTTTAAAACTCTATCGTCCTAGTTACTACACAAAATGCTGCCAAATTTCTCTTATTCTAACACACTTCTTAATATAAACTTTGAAAAATTACTCTCTATCTTCATACTGCATTTAAAGACTATGAATGAAACAACTACAATTTAGCCTTTAAACAAAAATAGGAATATGATAAAAAAAATATCATCTTTAGCATTCCTAATAATACAAACAAATACTCGCCCTCCTTATTACACAATCAAAAAGAAACATATGATAAAATAAAACAGCTAGTGATCTGAACTGAAACGACGTTGATAAAGTATTAAAATAAATATGCTCATTCTTTCAAACTTTACAATAACATGTCCGTAATTTAGGGAGATTTACAGAAAATATTTCATCAACACTTTTCCGTAAAATGATTGAAGTCTCTAATATTTGTATTGCTTTATTATATTCTTAAAGTGGTCCTAGGTTCTTAGAAGTCCCCAAGGTAAGTCTACTTCAACCTGTAGGCATTTTTCTGTTTTGTGTAGTTGCCCGCCTCCCCCTACTTGAACGTGGGGTTGGGCCTTGCGAGATGAATAAAGTGCAGCCAAGTGAAAATAAATTTCTGAGAAGCAGACTAGAGGTAACAAAAACGAACAGGATGCCGAGTGATGAGATAAGAGAAATACTGGAAGAAGATACATCACAAAATAAAGCAGAAACAATGAGCCTAAGTTGGTAAAGACATGAGAAGAGAGGCTAGAGAGGACACATGAAGTGTGTATGCGTGGCAAAAGGCCGCGGGGGATACCTACGGATAGATGTCTGAAGGGAGTGGAAGAGTGGGTAAGAAAGGGAGAGGGAGATGAAGACTGGAGCAGAGTGAGAATGGAGAAATGTTGGGAAGACAGAAGAAGATGGCGAGGTCTGTGCTGTATGTAGCATATTGTGTGAATGTGTGTATGCACTAAGAACCTTTATTTTTGTGTGAAAAATGGCTAAATACGCTCCGAGTCTACAATAAATACATTTTTACATAACAGAAGGAACTATTCCTTCAGTTTTACATTTCATGTGTACAGAAGGTTTCACAATCAAAGTTATGAGTACACCTATAACATTAGTTAACGTTAGTGTAACGTTAGTATAACGTTAGTGTTTAAACCTGCATTCCAAATTTTTTGAACGCATATTTACTTATTCTAAGAGAATAAATATTCTTAACCGTAAAAAGTAGTTTAGCTTACTATATGTACACTGTAATATGTACATTGAACCTTTTTTTTAAAATCTGCACTCAACCTTGCATACGGCATATCATTTGCTTATGTCAAAACTGCATCGAAAGCGAATGTGTGGCATCGTGTTCCGATCATCACAAATACATAAAAAACTGCAATTTGTACTAATTTCGACTATACTCACATGTTTTGTTTTTTACGTGTAAGGGCCATCAGCCGCCTATTCGTCGAAGAAAACCTTCCAGACTTATTATTCCCGTGTGCGGCATATTTGCGGAATCATATTGTACTGTCGGAAGCAGACAGTAATACACTCTTCCGGTGGCGAAATGCGGAAAATTATTTCTGAAGCGAAGCGCGGTTCTTCGTGGCAGAAAGTAAACAGTCGAGCGGCACGGAATACCCGTGCAGGCAGCGGATATCGAGTTAAGTTTGTGCTATCTTGCTGCAGTTCGGAACACTCGCGACAGCACCACATGCAGACACGGAGTATGCGAGTACATCGAGGCGAAATTGCGTGGCCTTTACTTAACTGACGGCGTACTACCATTCTTTGATTGGATGCTCGTGTCTCTGGGAACGGGCTCTCGTGCCCGACTGGCTATTGCACGCTGTTCCAGCATGTTGGTGACCAGTGGCGCCATTTTGCTGGCGTGCACAGCTGGAGTTCGTTCAGCTATGCAAGTTCTTCTTAATTATTCTGCGGCAGTAACGCTTCTCGGCGATTGGCTCTATTGGCTGCCGGTCACAGTTGCGGCCACTAGCGTGAGTAGGTGTTCAGCAGCTGACGTCATAATACCCGTGCGAGTGGGTGTCTCGATTTTGCTCGCGAATCTGGTTAAAACGTAGGTAACGGCTATTCGCGATAAATTGAGCACTTTTGAAATCAATCTTGGAAAAAAGGTCAGTGCTCCTACCTGTATATATTTTAACGGGTGCACGGAGTGACGTGCGCCCAATTAAGTTGGTAACGACGGAGGGGAAAGTAGTATCACATCTTAAAGTCAAATAAGTAGTGTCAGGTAACAATTTGTGGTAACTTTATTATTTATACTGCTTTGTGTTTATTTTTAATGCGTCGAAGAGTAAAAATTAGTAGAATTTTAAAGTACTCACTTTTCTAATAATTTTACAGCTTCACTTCGACCGACGTTTGAAGAAAGGGACGAGGTCCATGGCATTGATAATTTTACATAAGGCAGAAGAACACACAACGTGCATACAAATAGATCATAAGCAGGAATTTCAAAAGTGCTAATTTTACCGTGAACAACCTATATCATTGCGCTCGGACTCCCGCACTCGGAGCTGTGTTACCTAGTTATGTGCACGCCCGGCTTTGTGGGGGTCTCGCCTCGACCCTCTCCTCCTCCAAGGCAGACCTGCTCACTGTTCCGTCGTCCGGAGGCCGGGGTGATTGACAGCTGACCTGGCTGGAGTTACGGCTCCTCTTCCTTCCCTGCCGGAGGAGCCGAGGACTTGGGAGGAGGAGCAAGAATATTCTGGTAGATATGTCCCTCCGCGCAACGCGGCATTTGGAGAAATTTCTCGACTGTGATCAATGACGCTATAAATATCACGGCAGCTGGAGGGTCGGCTGTGAACGAACGAGAGGACGTAAAACCCGGATTGGTGGGATATTGACTAAAATGGCGCAAGACTGTACGAAAATGTGATACGGACTTCACTGTACATATTTGAAATGTCATATATGGACACACAATTTATAAATCAATCCAGTAGGTTTTGATACACTGTTTAGTGGGACTGAGTTTAGTTATTCAATTAAATTAATTTCTTGAAATGATTGTAAATCGTGTTGATTGAATTGATTAGTTATAAATAGCAAGTGTTACCGATTTATTGTAAGATATTTAGTTGAGAGTTTTTTTTTGTAGTTATTGTAAATAAATTATAAAATTATAATTAACTCTTTAAATTGATTTAACTATGACCTCCTTTACTTCTGGCCAAGGCCATTGACTTTGAAAAATCGGAACAGCATGAAGCAGGTAACTGCGTGCAACCCTAAAAACTCGCTCTCATTCGTGCTCTGGGAAGCAGAGGGGTGCAGGATTGTGAGCGAATCTACTGTTCTGTTTCCTTGAATGTCACGGTGAATATGAGAACTTGGCCGTTAACACGTCAATCACTCTCCCACTCAATTTGTTCTTGTGCGCAACACTGAATCACCGCTCGCCAGTACGAAGTCAAAGTCTCTAGACGACAGTGATGGACTTGGTTGTGTACATTCGGATTGACACGCCAACCACGGACAAAGTAATTCCGCAAACTTGAATATATTCTATTTGCATTAAAACTAGGTTTTGGTAAATGTACAATAATCTCAAGGCACTTCGTACGTAAACGACGTTCTGATTTCAAATATCTTACAGCGCTAGTGATGGCGGGAAAGCTGTTCCGTATTGGCACATGGAGACTAGTACTGCACAGCTCGCGCAGGTCTCAACCATATTCCCCCCCCCCCCCCCTTCTCTACTCCCGCTTCTCGGTAGTCACTAATTATCGTGTTACACAATTTTGGATTTTTTTTTTCTCCATACTTTTACAAATACAATTTATATTTTGCGTTTAAATGTTTCCAGGCTAAACACGAGGCATGTTCACAGATTGAAGAGGGGGTTGACAGAATCTCGTCTCCTGCCTATGTCGCTGACTTTGCTAACGGATTGCCCGCAAACCTGTCAAAAAATATTTTCCAAAAGAAACGTAATGTTCGTTTACATTCCCTCCCCCCCCCCCCCCTTTTTTGTAGTCTCATTCCTTTCTGAGTAAAATGAATATATCTAGCTTACATTGAGAACTTATATCCTGTTTGCAAGCCTATTAAATCTTTATTCAAGTGTATTTTATCGAAATAATTAATTAATCTTAGTCGAATGCCAAAAACGTTATTGCGTTTTAAAACAAGCAAGTTGGTTATCACGCAATTCTCATGCGCACTCTACCCCATATGCCCTTTATGCAAATGTTGGTTCAGTGGTATCATAAGGCAATGTTTAAAAAGTTTGTTGAGAATCATTGTGCTTGATGGCTTATTATTCTGAGTTAGTAAGTTATTAATTAACTACTGCTTTTTTCAATTGAAAGTTTGGGAATTACTAATAACGTCAGTGCAGTTTTAATACAATATATGGAATGTGAAATAATGAGAAATATTTTGATTGTGAAAATGGGATGCTGCCACATAGTGCGACTTATCGACGGATTCCTCGAGACCCGGTGCTACTTGCACATTCTGGAAGGAAGTTCGGACAGCTCACAACAGATGGCAGGAGTGACGGGCGACGTAAACAAACAGGTTGGTCGGTTTACAGTTCCCTTGTCTGGCCCGGCGTGCGCAAACAGGGCTGCCAAATGACGAGGCACGAACAGATCATGAAGGAGGAGGAAGAGAAAGTGGCCCTCGCACGCCAACATCGCGATTACGCGCGCCACAACTTTACCACACTGCATTCACCACCAACACAAATTATCTCAACCCCTTAACTTACACATTTATTTTCCGTTCCGAATGTCACAAACACGAGTTTTTGGTCTGAAAAGCAATTACGAATTCCGTATAATAACTTACACGATTGAACCTAAGGTAAAAAATTTTCTATTGTTCTATGGCACCGGCAGCATCCAGTAATGAAACTTTGGCGTGGAAAGCCCTTGTCACGCTGTCGAATTTTTGCCTTCAACTATATTTGACAAAAACATTGAAGACAAAATACAGCTATCAAAATTTTTTCTTCCACAAACTTTTATCAAATAATCATGAATGCGTTGACCAATGTCTCACACTTTCAAATTTTGTTACTAGGAGAATCTAATTTGAATTATTATTTACAAATTATTTTCATAGTGAGATATTGCTGTCGTTTCTTCGTGTGGTCCATTACAGGAAGAAATGTAAGGAATATTGTTATTTATTTTCAATTCTTTAATAAATTTAAAAAAAAAACTATTTATAAATTATGTGCAATATTCACTTTAAATGGCGTCCATGCCCAAATATATTTTACATAAATGAAATATCTTCAGAACTTACTTCGTTTCCAGAAACTGTTCTTGAAGACCATATTAGTCGTGCACGATTCTGATTGGCTGAGACCGTCAAACATCAAATAAATTTTAGAACACGGTTCAATTTTCAAATGTTTGATGGAAACTGATGGTATCCAAATATTTCTAGACAGAAATTGCGGCGTTTGTGACGTATGATGACGTCATAACTGTCCAACTTTATTTTACCAAACTTATTGGAAGCAGGTTGGGGGGGGGGGGGAATTTTTATAGTGTGACATGACAGAGGCTTTAGCAGCAGCCAAAGGCGATAAACAAGAAAATACACGGTGCTTGCTGACCTTGTACAGCACCATACATGATTCTACTTACTCTGCAACATGTCACACGTAAACGAGTATACTCGAGATAGTATGTTAATGGGTCAATATATGCACGTTCATAGGATAAGGAATCCGAATCAGAATGATTCCACACGCACTGCACTTAAGCCTAGCAGCGTTCGACACACTTGGATATTAATAGTAAACAAAAAAAAAACTATAACATTTTCTATATTATTGTGTACTTAGCTTAGGTTCACAAAGTTCACCAATTGTATGTGTTTAAACGTTCTGACCTGCTCGTTGACTGTTGCTTTAGGAAGATGAAATCTCCTTGTTTAACTTGCTTTGTGATGAGCCCATTCGCTCTGCGTTCCACTGTTCTTTATTTATTTCCTCAGAGTGTTTTAAGGTGAGAACGAAATACATAATAGCCTGGCCTCAAAAGAAATTCAAAAGAGTGAGTGTTTCCAGTACGCCCTAAACGAATTTCTCAAGTCTCTTCGGCCTGGGACTGTTCGTACAGAAACCTACTCGAGGATTGCGAATAAATTGATCCAGGCAAGTAAATTCAAGCGTGTGTATGTATAGGCTGTTCACGGTAAAGCGAGCAATTTTGAGGCCCTAGTTACTTTTTCCCTTCAGCTATATTTTATCCTTTATCCGCCTTTTAAATTAAACATTGCCATGCAAGTAATGAACACAGTGTGTACATTCCATCGCACTCTGAAATTACCGTCTAAGGCTAGGATAAAATGAATTGATTGAAATTTATTCCAACAGAGAGGGTTTTCAAAAGTGCTCACTTTACCGTGAATATCCTATGCCGCCACGTTACTGGAAAACAACGTGAAGATACCGCGATGTGTGGTTACGATATAAGTAGGGACACCCGAATTTCGTGAAAAGATTTCTCGACCAATTGTATTTCATAACACTTTAGCTCAGATCATCTTTCGTGATTGGATGGTTTCCGTGTGAAACACAGACGCACAGTATTGAAGTTATCTAATTGCGAATGGCCTGTCATGTAGGAGAAGATCTTCTCACAAAGACACGGCGCCAATAAGCAAAATAAAACTGTTTGCATTCCCTTAGGGAAGATAAGATCATGGGAACATGCACTTCCATAGAGCTGAGAGATGGTCCAAGGTTCCGTCTACGTGTAACGAGCATTGTATAGTTTATTCGCGGCTTCTTCTCCCTTTTTGAATCAAACCTTTGAAAAATCTCCCCATGTATGACGTCTTTAGTTATTCCAACATATGCCATATATCACATTGATCTACACTTTCTTTCTGTTAAATTGAAACGATATTTATATTTTATCTATAAATTATAATGCTTCATTCATAAATAATTTGAATAAAAAACGGTGAGAAAACACGTGTGTTGGTAGCGCCTAGTAAGAAATAGTTCTCATGCAAAATATCATTACAATTGAGTGCGCACGAATTCGGTGCGTTGTCCCTCTGGTGTAATTCTCCAGAATTAGTTAAGCTTAGTTTGCACGAGGCGGAGGAATACCCTGGAAGTAGAACATTAGCGGGGCTTCAGAAAAGTGTGAAGTAACAGTGAATTTATTATATTTAACAAACTATTCTGTGGTTGACCCTGGGTTCCCATTCGTCTTACATAACTCGGCCTGGTTGTAACTATAAGTTTCTTTTCTACGATACATACACACGACAGAAAACAAACACGGAACACATAAATGAATAAAGTGGGCAAATTTAGACGACCAGAGCTATTATACAACGCACAAAAACGCAGTGATCTGCAACTTATAAAATAAAATAAAAAATACTTAGCTGTTGCAAATTACTGAAATCTTTTTTGTAGTGTACAAACCTCATTTTGTATATTCTTACAGTGTTCACCACTGCGAGAAATATTACCGCGAATCCATGTGCACGTGTTTATTAAAATAAATAGGTATAACAACCCTGGCAAGTCCATGCATTTATTCCCTTGCGTACTACAATGACCACGAAAACTAAGCTCAACAAATCAAATACTTGATTCTCATTGGCTACACGGATTCACGGACACGGTAGAGTTGGTAGTTGTCCAGCTTCCTTACGTATCCATACGTTATCCGTCTACGCATGCGTACCATTGTAGAGTGAGCAAGGAGTGCGTTGCGTTCTCCACTTCCGCGATACGTAACCGCATCATCAGTGTCATTGTAGGGCGGGTCTAACTGGCACGCGCTGACTGGCGTACGGCTTCCCGGCATGTTTTCCCTAACCTACAAGTGTTAAGTGCACGTCCGAGGTAGGGACGGGAGCTAAGTGCGTCCAGGACTGAGGCCAACACGTCTACAAGTGAGGGGATTCTTGCAAAAAGACATGCATCGCGGCAGAGATGGATTGGGTATCCATGGCCTCCCGCGGTTACGTGCACTGATAGAAAACTCTACAGGAGATAGATAGGTGGGAACCATTCTTTATCAGTGGGGACACCTGAATTTCGCGAAAAGATTTCCGCACCTGCTAGATTTTAGTAACCTACGGGTAAAACAACATTTCTCTTTTGCTTATTGGCGCCGTGTCTTTGTGAGAAGATCTCCTACTTGACTGGCCAATCACAATTAGTTAACCTCAATACTGTGCGACAGCGATTCACTTTACACGGAAACCATCAAATCAGGAAAGTGGATTTGAGCTAAAGTGTTATGAAATTAAACTAGTCATGATATATTTTCGCGAAATTCTATCAGTGGGTAGTGATAGACTAGAGAAAGGGGGCGGGGCATCTTTTATTTTGATTTGCGCTGGCGTAACCAGAGTGATGCTTGAACATCACTCTGGTAAGGGGAGTGGCGAAACTGAACCTCCAATTCCCCCCCCCCCCCCAATCCATGTGTCGGCTGGTACCAACACTAACTGGTTTGACGTGTACTAATAAAAAATTGTTTAAATATGAATCACTGCCTAGTAGGTGTGCCCCAAAATGTTGTTTGTTTGAACTGTATATTAATTATTATGCTTGTTGGGGACATCTGGTTTTTTTGTAAAAAATATTTACGTGGAGTCTAGACTTCAATATCCTATGTGCACACTTGCAGTCTTCATTTGACTATTGGCCGCTCTTGTCTTTGTGTGAAGACAGTTTGTCACATGAGTGAGCCAATCAGAATTAAGTTTCTCCGATTCTGACCGTCCTTGATTCGCGGGTAGACAGATAATACGCGTAACTATTCAAACGATCCGATCACGAACGTGGTTCTGAACTAAAGTGCGTTGGAACATAAATTGCCCAAATTATGATAACCTTTTATTGTCCTTACAAAATTTCACGTTTCTGTGGCACTGCAAAGAAAATGTATGCTCTGAAAAACAATTGCAAATAGTCAATAAGTCAGGAGTAACAAACGTTTCAAAATTATATTCATTAAAAAACTAAGGAGGACGGCTCCGAAACTCGAACAGGGGCCCCCCTCCCTCTTTTTGTTCCTAAAATATAGTTAGAGCCTGTGATTTATCGCGATAAAATAGGAGCACTCAGTAGACTTCAGTACTATATATACACCTCAGCTGTTGTCATACATCCATTGGCTGCTGGTGTCGTTTCCACATTTTACCCACCTCTCAGGATTCCCTAACTCCGACACTGAACCTTCGTGATTCGTGCACAAATAGTTAACACGGGTTTCATGTAACATGTTTCAGCCAATCAAAAAGCTGAACGACCCTACAGTGCTTTAAACTGTATCTTGTCTCGAAATTTCTTCTCAAAAAATCACTTCCCCTACCTATAGCCATTCACTATACGAACACTTTGTCTCAATGTGTTCAGACTACTTTAGATACATATGTTATGTCGGGTAGTAACACGGGCCAGAATATCCAACTACTTTGGAAGAAATGAAGTTAGTGATTTGGAGAATCACTGTACTTCAGAATGACATTGATAGGTACACCCAAACTTCGCGAAAAGACTTCATGACTAGAGACCTGAAGAATTCGTGGATTTGTTTTGGGACAAGCCAGAATTCAAAATACGCGTGTTTATATAACTTTAGCCCTTGGTCCACACGGTGTGTGACACCACCTGGAGAACGCTGGCCCAATCGTAACTTTCCACTGTGACAGCAGACAACTAATGTGCAGCTAATATCGGTTTGTTTGTACACACGACTGTGCAGTCTAGCCTGCAAGTCATTTAACTTGCGAATTTTTCAGGTCTCAATTCATAACCATTTGTATTTCGTCACACTTTAGCTCGGGTCCACTTCCGTGCTTGGCATCTCAGGTGCCTCCCAACGAATCACAGTCATACACTATCGGAGTTACACAATTATGACTGACCAATCAAGTAAGATGATGTAGCCTCACAAAGACACGCCACCAATAACAATAAGAAAACTGCTGATATGCTCGTAAGGTATTGAAGTCTAGCGTGTGCGAAAATATTTTGGCGAATGTCGGATGGTCCTAGACATTAAACGTCTGCAGAAGGACTGCGCATTTGCGTTTGGACAATAGTTACGTTCTGCGAATTACAACATGCGACATAAAACATTTAATATCGCCAGCATGTTACCTTCGCTACGAAGTAATCTTTCTTTATTGTGAACAAAAGCAGCTCAAAAAATGTTTATTTCTTTGCGTTAAAGGAAGGTGATACCTATTGCCATAAAATAAAAGCGTATGAAAACATTTGTTAAGAGCAAACATACGTGTCAATAACCCTCTGTGTGATTTAAATCAACATTTGTTACTTTAAACAGAACAGACACAAATAAATTTTTTACTCTGACATCACAAAAAAAATTGTATAGGCCATGCACGGTAAAGTGAGCACATTTCGATGCCTCATTTGAAACGATAGTTAATGAATAAGTATAGTTTATTGTAACCTTAGACGTTAAATTTTGAGTCCTGTGAAATAAACATATATACACACTTAGTTTATTACTTACATGGCTATATTTATTTTAAAAAGTGGCGGAAGGATAAATAACACATTGGCTGCTTGTAAAAGAGTAACTAGGGCCTCAAAAGTGCTCACTTTGTCGTGAACAGCCTATAAGGATTTTTGAAGTGTGTGTTGTTGGCAATTGACGCCATTCCAATGGCGTGCGTAGCGGATGTCCCAGATACGTGGCTATTTCTCTACTATATCTCGGAATCGAGGTGGCTGAGCGGTTAGCCCACTCGCCTCCCAACAATGTGAACCGGGGTTCAATCCCCGACCGGGTCACTCCCGGATTTTCGCATGTGGGCATCATTCCAGGCGATGACGCTGGTCGGCGGGTTTTTTCGGGGATCTCCCGCTTCCCCCCGCCCCTTCATTCTGGCGCTGCTCCATAATCACCTGAATCACCCTCATCGGCTCTCAAGATCTCGCTGTTAAGAGTCTTATGTACTGAACCTTTTTCTGTGAAATCGCTGTTTGCGCGTAAACGCGTATTCGGTAAATAAAAGTTTTTGAAATATTATTTTTTGTCAGGAAAAAAAAACATCTATGGCCCTACATTTTTACTTTTGTCATATCAAGTGTATTCTTGGAGAAAAAAAATTCATGAAAATGGTCAAATATTCCATTTTTAAAAACTTGCCTGTGCAGTTTCCTTAAGCGGTAAGAGAAAAGTACAAAGATACGGGCGTAGTTTAATCTGTGGGCTTTCATCGCGTGTAATAAAACCCCCCTATGTTACACATCTAATTTGCACAGTGCAGAGTCACGACGGAAACAACTGCACGCCATGCGCGTAGGGGCGATGAGGCACTAGGCGTGGGTGTTAGTGTCGCCCGTATCGCTCCCTCGCTTCTTGACCTCGGACGCGCAGCAACATAGTCCTATAAGAGGTGCCCAAATCTCTTCACTAATTCACTCACTCTACTGTATCTCGGGGCAGTGCAGAGGTAGTGCAGGCGGAGGTGCACTGCCGGGGTAATTAACGGGAGTGTCTTTGTCGGATGTTGGCAGTCCTGCCGTGCAGGTTGACTGGGGTGGTGGAGGAGGTAGCCGGGGGGGGGGGAGAGGTTTATAAGAGTAATTGCGTGCCGTCGAGAGTTTATTCCAGGATCACAAGACATCTCGTTCCGCCGCTCGTTAGCGACGTGTGTTCGGCTCCGCTAATGAGGCACTCCCGCAGACAGCTGCTCATGGCGATCACTTGCTCGCTCTTCATTCCTGGCCATTGTTTACGAAGCCCTAAGGTCTCTTCATGCTCTCTGGAATACCAGAGCCTTCCTTTCTCTCCATTTGTATTCATCCGCATCTCGTTTCCGCGAATGCCCTCGTTTCCATACTCTCGTCGGACTCTGGGTATACAACGCTTCCAATACTCTGGTGGCATTCACTTTAGGACCGTGTCTATCCACTATCATGAGACGATCACAAATCTGTACCTGTTTTGATACAAATTGTCAGTTATAATACCGTGTAACTATACCGTGGATCTCAAAAATTACTTTTTATTAGAGCTATTGATTTTTCGCGAAAAAAATATGAGTACACTATAAGCACCCAACAGCAATTTGTTTATTGCCATTGGTTGCTGTCTGCTGGAGAAAGCATTTCCATACTTGATCGGGCCACCCAAATTTCGGCAACATCGATATGCCTACTACGTGTTTCGTGTGCAGACAGTTAACATGTGTCAAAAAGTTAATCAGCCAATCGATATAGGTAAACGACCCTGCAGTGTTTTGAAATATAACTTACCTGGAAATCTTTTCGTGAAATTTCACTACCCCTACTTAATATCTGTCAATGATCAAAACAAAAGTGAAATGTCTCTGTCACACACACACACACACACAACACACACACACATACACACACACGGAAGACAGCATGATTATACCACGAAGTTTTCCCTCACAAGGGACAACCAGACAGACAGCTGTCTTGGGTACAGCAAGCCTTGGCTGTAAATAACACGTGCTCGACGAAATATGGACCATTCACACATTATTAGGGCCACCTGTTTTTCGCAAAAATAATTACTGGGATGCCAAACTCCAATGTCCCATGGCTAGACACCTGAATAATTCGCAAGCTCAATGACCTGCAGGCTATACTCTACAGTGTTATGTACAAAAATTCCGATATCAGCTGCACATTGGTTGTCTGCTGTCACAGTGGAAGGAGACGACTGGGCCAGCGTTCTCCAGGAGGTGTCAAACACCGTGTGGACCAATGGCTAAAGTTATATATATATATACACACAAACGCACGTGTTTTCAGTTATATCTTGTCGTGAAATGAATTCGCGAATTCTTCAGGTTTCTACCTATGGTATACGTGAAGTGTGCCTTTGGTTACTGGCCACGCGTCTTTGTCACGAGGCAGTTCCTTACATGAGTGAGCCAATCATAATTAGGTAACTCCGACTACAACTTGTGACAGTCAAAATCATCCAATCTCAAAAGTTAATCTGACCTCTAGTGTTTTGGAATACAAGAAGTGCTGAAAATTTTTTTCTCGAAAAAACAGGCAGCCTTACTCATTGTCTAAGGATCCATTGGCTGAAGGCGATCCGGGCTGAAAAGTGAGGCGCAGCCAGGGCTTGCAGTTGTACATGACATGGACATAACTGCCCTTCAAGTAATATCCACCAAATGGTGGCGCGGGAAACGTGTTCTGCTGCTGCAATCCTTCCGGTACTTGCTGTAATACACTATTCGCCATGTCTGGGGTTGACACTGTTTTTGGTCTACTTGCGTGCCTCACGTTATGCGCATGCTGCTACGAGTGTACATCGCTGTTGACATTACGTGCGAAGGATGATACCTGGAGAAAAAGGCAGAACAATGTTGTAATAAAGCATGCACATAAGTTATATCTCGGGAATAATTGGTTTCCGGATCTAAGTTAATTAGGACTTTTGTCATTACTTCATAGTCCTCTAGACGCCCCTGCAGGTTGTACCTACAATATTGAAACACTCGATGTATGTAAATACAAAGAAATACATAACGTGTCCCTGAACGTATGTTATCACAAACTTTCTGAGATTATTTCTCGTGAAAAATTAAACACAGAAAAATTTAATGCGAGGTTTCGCAATGAATTAATTTTAATATATAAGTCACGACGTGAGATTAAAAAAACATATCAGTGAAATATTAATTGATACAAGATATTGAACCTCAGGATATTTAGTTCTTGTAATCGTCCATTTTCACAAATCAATCTTTGTTTGCCAGATTATAATTGGAAATATAAATAACATTCTGAAAGCCATATTTTATTCAATTTTGATGCTTGCAGTCAACATTTACTCACCAAAAAATAAAGTTGCTTCAGCAAAACGCATTGAGGCCAACCGCACCGAAAAAAAATTTTTTTTCTTGTATTTGAGGTACTGAATCCTCGAATGTGAAATTACACTCACGCTTAGGACAATTCGTCCTCTTGCTGCACTGAACGACGAACTCGCAGGCCACTCAAAAATTAACGCGCATTCGAAAACATTTCCGAGACGTAGCACAAAAATCTAATATGAGCTGGCCACAGCTAGAACTTACACTCTACGTCACTCGCGAACACGTAAAACCGGACTTTTCGTTTCATATTTCCTAAGGCAAATGACCAAAGAAAAGCAAAGCAGCACAGGTGAGCGAGCGTGCGTGCGTCGGACACGAACTCCCACCCCAACAGAAACAAAACCTATTTTAATTACGACAGCCTTATAATAACAAACCTTCGAAAAACATCGCTGCCAAAAATGCATTTACTTTAATAGTCACGCTAACTGACGTGCACCCAGTAAAGTTGCTATATGCTGTTCACAGGTAAAATGAGCACTACTGAAAGCCCTGCTTAAGATATAATTGTATGCACGTTGTGTATTCTTCCGCCTTATGTAAAAATTAACATTGCCACAGGCCTCAGCACTTTATCCATGCGTCTGTCAAGTGAAACTGTGAAATTATCAGAAAAGTAAATTTTTTATAACTCTGCTAATTTTTACACACTGATGCATAAAAAAAAAACAGAAAGCGAAATAAATAATTTAAATTACCACAAACGGTTACCAAACACTTTTTATTCGACGTTAATCTATGGAACTACTTTCCATCTATCGTTACTAACATTAACGGGCGCATGTCACTCAGTGCGCCAGTATGAAGTATATGCAGGCATGGACAGTGACTTTTTCTAAGACTGATTTCAAAAGTGCTCACTTTATCGTGAACAGCCTTTAACGACGCAGGGAAAGTACGAGTCAGTTCGTATGCAGCGAAAGAAGCAGTAGGGTTTTATTGTCCTCTTTCCTGAGCTGCGCTCGAAATAGAACGAAAATGTTCTACGAATCTTTAATTAGACTCGAAGTTCCTTTTATTTTCACGTGCAAGCAGTTTGCTGGCCATACGCATGCCTTTCCTGAAATAACTCCGGTTTGAAGAACGTGCAGATTTACGACGTAGAAAACAGCAGCACTTCGGTAGAGTAGTTCAGGGTTGGCAATCGTTAGCTCTTCGGTACTGACTCGCCAAATACTTGCAGAGCGCAGGAAGTGTAAATTATTTCTCAGTCAGGAGCATACGTCAGTGCATACTGCATCCATGCACAGGGTGCCATTGGCAGAAAGAAAATTTCCACTTTTACTCGTACGTAATGAGTAATGACTAGAGACCTGAAAAATTCGTGAGTTCAATGACCTGTAGGCTAGACTTCAGAGTCTCATCTAAACTCATGCAGATATCAACAGTTCATTAGCTGCTTGTTGTAGCCGTATAAGGTGGTAATTGGGCCTACAGTTTATTGCATACTTGTTATTGGCTCATTCATTTCCGGGATGTGTCAAACAATGCGTCGACCAATTGCAAAAGTAACATGAATGTACAAGTTTGTGGATTCCAACTTGTCTCGAATTGAACCCACGAATTTTTCAGGTCTCTAGTAATGACATACTATTCCGTTAAATATACAGGTACAAACGCGGTCAGGTGATTCCCTATGCAAAACGAGATAAAAAAAACCTTTATATGACCCATTTCCTTGAGGCCCTTGCTACACCCTAAGCTGTAGGGCGAGGCAGGGGCTATTTTCCCAAAACACCACGACCAGAAAATTCGTGTACAAAACCTTATTTCCTTTAGAGACAACATAAATGGTAAGACTGGTAAAAATGAAAGCCTACAAAGCACACACACACAACTTCTGAAAAATTATGCCATTTATATTTGAATCACAAACTACTATTCTCCATAGCATGCAGTATAAATACAAAACTTTATACACATTCTGATATTTTCCCAAAATACTACATTCACATCCCACACCATCCTTTAACGGTTATAAACTAACTTCATTTGCTTTGCTAAATCCTCTAAAACTTCCTCAAAAGGATTTCTGATACTTTGCATAATACTGACATTCATATAAAAGTATCTAAAACTGGTAATTTTTATGATCCTTGAACCCTTAACCACTTTTCTCTTTAAAAGGCTGTTTTTTTTAAATCATTACATTTACAATTGACAGCCTTATGAACGTGACCTCTCAAACACTATCTCTTTTCACTGTAAACTTTGACGTAATATCTCAAAAATAATTTAAAGAGACTTTGGTTTGATTCATAAAAACTCTGTGTTCTCAACACTTGACATTCACATCTAGGAAACTTTTGAAAAGACACGCTAAAGTTATGGTTTTATTTACTATATCATTTCTTAAACATTTTAAGAACCAAACGCTGAAATGTACCATAATGTCCTCACAGCTTTAACCTGCATTAACTTTGGCTTTGTCTAAAATGGCTCACAAATAGTACATTTGCAAAGTTACGTGTCATTTTCTCTTTTTACAAGATTAAAAAACAATTAATAGCCTTGACTGTGAAACTTCTACATTTTAACATAACTTTTTTGACAATACGATTTTCTTTGGTGTTCCATCGAAACCTAACTACTTCTATGGCAAACTAGGACGACAAAGTCCTTTCCTACTTTCACGGCCAGAAGGGCCCTACAAATTAAATTCAAACACTTATAGGCTATTCACGGTAAAATTAGCACTTTTGAAAACCCTGCTTAAGAACTACTTGTATACACGTCGTGTATTATTACGCCTTATGCAAAATTATCGTTTCCATGGACCTCATCACTGTATTCATGCGTCGGTCAAGTGAAACTATGAAATTATTAGAAAAAGAAAATTGCACAAATCTGCACATTTTTACTCTTCGGCGCATTAGAAACAAAACAGAAAGCGAAATAGATAGTGCAAGTCCTTATAAATGGTTACTTTACACATTTTATTTAAAGTTAAGCTATGGAACTATTTTCCCTCCATCGTTACCAATTTTACTGGACGCATGTCAATCAGCGCGCCCGTTAAAATATATGCAGGCAGGGGGCAGTGACTTGCTTCTAAGGCTGATTTCAAAAGTGCTCATTTTATGGTGAACAACCTATAACTGCATTTCCCAGATCAGCCCCCAGCAGCCGAAGTCTCTCTGGCTACGAAGGCTGCTGCTGGGGTATAAATACTCAAATCTAAAATGGTTTATATCGAGTAGAGGGGGCGACGGTTAAATGTTTAACCAGTCAAGCATTATGGCACCTTCTGGATAAATTTAGATTCCCAGAATTACGCGCTCGAAGCACAATCTTTTTCATATCGAAAATGCGTTACGCGCTACCTATGCGCGTGGCGACGCGAGCGCTCCAAACTACCGCAGGCCCCGCCATCTTTTAGTACAGCGCCAGTTGCCGTGAAGCACGGTAAGACGCGTACGGTCTCCGCAGACTATTTCTACGCGACGTCATGTACTCGCTAACGTTCGTCGATATCGCACTGCTAGCCCACGCACAAAGTAAGAACATGCAGTCTTTTAATAATCGTTGAATCCGGTGTATGTGATTTTTGCAGTATTTCGTCAAAAAAAAAAAAAAACGATCTTGCGTTGCACACACGTAGCAGGCCGACAGAAGCCATGACGTAGGGAATTTTCTGAAGCGAGGTCGGTCAAGTAGGGGAACGCTTCCGTTGTGCATGAGACACCCCTTTCTCATCCGCCGCCCCTAACGAACACGTCCTCTGAAGAAGAACCCAGGGCAGAGTAGCGAGGAGTCCATTCAAAATGGCCAGTTTTGGATCAACCCCCGACTATTCTTCTACATGACCGAGAATATGCATATTAAAGGCTGTTCGTGAGAGAACACTTTTAAAATCAACCTTAGAAAAATTCTCTGTCCCTACATGCATACATTTCAACGGGTGCCCTGTGTGACGTAAAGTTGATAGCGATGGATGGGAAGTAGTTCCGTATATTAACGTCAGATAAAAACTGTTAGGTAACCATTTTTGATAACTGAAATTATTGCTTTCACTTTCTATTCATTTTTTAATGCATCGACGTGTAAAAACGAGCAGATTTGTTAGATATTTACTTTTCAGATAATTTCACAGTTTCACTTGGCCGATGCATGAATAAAGTGATGAGACCCACGACAATGTTACTTTTACATAAGGCGGAAGAATACGCAATGTGCATACAAGTAGATTTTAAGCAGGGCTTTAAAAAATTATCATTTTACGGTGAATAGCCTATACCAGAAGTACCAACTAACTTCCGATAAAGCTAAATTTGATCACAAATCTGAAACTTAAATTTTTTGACGAGAATAAAGAACGGGAGAGTATACACTTATAACAGCAGTATTATTCAGAACATTTTCGTGTACTGTAAAAGTCTTCTCACAAATTATATCACGAGGATCAATATCTCCCAAATCCTGAGGCTTTGGATCCTTGACATTAACAGCCAATCAGAAGCCGTCCTCGGTTTCCGTGTGAGTCGCGCAGAACAGTTGAGCTCACGCCGATATTTTCTGCTCGCGGAAAGTGCAGACATAGCCGATATTTCCCAGAAGTCAGCTGGTGCACATATTTTATACTACTAATTTATTGAATAATTAATTTGTGATGAAGTAAATGTATAGGATAGTTTAATTTACGTATTTATAATGAAATACCTAAATATAAACGTTAATTGTATTCAACATTTCTGTTACATAAACATAGTTTGAAAATGAACCGAAAAATAGCACTAAAATGTACAATATTTTTGGACGCAAAAATAAAATTTAGTAAATAAATCGCACTATAATTGAATTACTAAACTAGAGCAGAAAGAGAACAGAATATAGTATGTTATCTATAATTTGTTTCAGAATCTTGGCATTAAAAATCATGAATTCAGCAGCAAATTGGCTACGTAGAAAATGTGCTTACATACGAACAACGATCGGTTCTGCCTGCTTTGTCTGTCTTCCACTATCAGTGTACATGTGAACCACGTATTATGCTTGTATTTAAGATGAAATACGTTCAGGTGCAGCACGCTAGGAGCAGTGGTACTGGGTCGCATTCGTGCGGGAGACACATCTCTCATACGCGTGTGTGACGTTACCACAGAGACTAGAAGACCTAGCCGCTTCTCTGTGACGTCACTGGCTGTGGGCGTTTGTTCTTAAAATACGTAGCATCGCGGGAAACTAAAATGGACAGTACTGAAAAGAAAAGTTTCATTGCGTCTATTCTGCTGTCAACTGTAAACAAAAAAATTTTTTAAAATAATTAATTATACATATTTCCTTAATGCGAAGATCCGCGAGTGACCCCGTCGGGAATCAAACCCGGTTCCCCTAGGTGCGAGGCGAGTAATCTAACCACGACACCACCGCGGTCCCCAAATGATTGATGAATCAGTGTAAAATGTCTTTGAATCAATAGGCGAATGAAAACGGACATTTTTTCACTAATTCGCCAGTTAAATTCAATGAAGTGACTATTGAGCCAGTCATGCACTGTTAACTGATTTAAACAGTGAAATTCTCAAGAATTCGGATTTAAAAATTTGTTTCGTAAAATACATATGTTGCTGGAAACAACGCGTAGACGCAATAATAATATTTAAAAAAAACTAACAAGTTAGTTTAACGTCACTGAAATGTGTCCTATTCAAACACAGAATAATGTACCTAAAAAAAGATATATATTTGACCCACGAAGTTTAATTTAAAATAGGGTTCTTTCTAAGCTTGCACAAACTTAGAATATTGACAATTTTGACTGCAGTATATTTCTTGGGTGTAATTACGTTTACAACTTGGAAAATATTTACAAAAAATGAAATCTCTTTTAAGAACCCACATCGATTTGTTAAGATATTCGATCGTGTTGACCAGGCAACACAAAATTTTACTGCATTCAGAAATTGTAAGTATATAGGATGCTCTCAAACAAGAGGTAGAAACGCAGTGAGGTGATCCTCTATGCAAAATGGGATAGAAAACATTATACAAACGATGTCATATAGTAACTCGCGAAGAAGGTAGCCACCCTTGAAAATCGATATTTCGAATGGTTCTACTGGACAATAATGAAACTTATACGAGATATAAGAGCCATTCTGTGAATAATGTGATCTTAACCAAGACCTGAAACCTGCGAACTGTTCACGAGTTACTGTGCGACATTGTTGGTAGAGGCTGTTCGCGGTAAAATGAGCACTTTTGAAAGCCCTGCGTAAGATCAACTTGTAAGCACGTTGCGTATTATTACACGTTATGTGGAATTAATACTGTCATGGATCTCATCACTTAATTCGTGCGTGGATCAGGTGAAACTTTGAAATTATTAGAAATCGACATATTTCGCAATTCTGATCGTTTTTGCACTCCGATACATTAAAAAAGTACAAAGTCAAATAAATGATTTAAATTGTTACGAATTGTTACCCAACACATTCAATTTGACGTTAAGATATGGAACTTTTTTCCATCCATTGTCACCAACTTTACTGGGCGAATGTAACTCAGCGCGGCCGTTGTAAAATACGCAGGCTGGGGCAGCGATTTTTTTTCCTAAGGTTGATGTGGAAAGTGCTCATTTTTTTGAACAGCATTTACAATGTCTTCTATCTCATTTTGCATGGGGAATCGCCTCAGCGTCTGCACCTGTAGTCCAGGACAATTCTGTTTATGCACACTCCTGAACTATTTGAAGTACGAAAACAAATGTATAATTCAGTCGCAGGCTGAGGTGTTTGTGTGACTTCGTGTTCTCTGTGTAGTTAGGTTGCGCGCAAATTGGCGTACTTGAAAGCCCCATGTTGTTTATTTCGACAACGAGAAAAGTAATTTGCTTCGCCTCGTTCCCCTCCTGGGCTTGAAAATAAAAGCCGTTCACAGAACTGTTATTCGCAGTCTGTTGTTCCACGAAATGCAGGCTCGAAGCTGACACGGATTTATTTGCAGCCGCTAGTCTCAAAATACGTTCACCTTCCAGCTATTTTTAAGCGAATGTCAAGGTTTATTTGACACGGCTCAGCTGTTTATCTGCCAGTATATAACGTTAAACACCAGCGGTCGTTTTATGAACACCGGGTTATTTAGTTTTTGTAGTGGACTTCACACTTCAGGGCACTGTTCCCTTTGTTGTGTCACCTCCCCATCCTCAATATATTCAAGTACAGATCTATTTACAAAATTCGAGCAACATGGCAAATGCCCCTAATTTCATGCTCTAAAATATTACAACAAAGCAGAAAATAGTAACGTTTTCACTTGAGAATAAATGTCTAAAATAAAATATTTTCACGCTATTCCAGCAAGTGCAGTCAGGAATTTTACAAAGAAAATGTGTCACTAAGATGTTTTTTTATATTACGTCGCTGTACAGATACTATTTTTATGTAATCTCTTCGCGCGTGAATTCCTCACTCATATCATTTGTATTTAATCCGGAAAAAATATAGCTGTTTGTTTATTTATCCGTTTTCAATTACCCTATTGTACACGAGACGTAAAAACCATATCATAGGATAGTTATACACTTCCGGACAGAGAAACTGAAACACTCAGAAAAGAATGGTCAAATTTAGTGGCCTGCTGTTCACACACAGTATCTCAAGAGAGCGATGTGGAAATTATTATAATGACGTATTTATTGCAACACCGAAACACGCGACATAGTTGTCGCGGTAGTGGAGATAAATATGAACGTGAACACACGGAGAGCGCACAGTTGCCGACGTCATCGTGTACTTAGTCCATTCCGAGTACTTCCAATTTTTCTGAAGCCCTCATAAAGTGTACTTCCTGGCTATTCCTCCGCGTCATGCAAACGAAGCTTAACCAAGTGAGAGAGTGAAGGGATATGGGTGGTTTTTAACAGCGACGTCTTGAGAGCCGATGAGAGCGATTGAGGTGAGTATGGAGTAGGGCCGGAAGGAAGGGGTGGTGGGAAACTTGACATCCCCGAGAAAAAAACCGCCGACCAGCGGCATCGTCCAGCTCAATTTCCACTTGCGAAAATACGGAGTGAACCGGCCGGGGATTGAACCCGGTTCGTCTTGGTGGGAGGCAAGCAGTCTAACCGCTCAGTCACCGTGGCACCCGAAGCTTAACCAAGTGTAGGAATTGCACCAAAGGGACAACGCGCCGCATTCGTGAGCACTCGGTTTAATAATATTCTGCATAAGAACTATTTCTTACTAGCTTACTAGGTGTTACCAACATACCTATACCCCTCACCCCATTTTTAATTTTTGTTAATTACAAATGAAATATTATTATTAATAGATAAAATATACGTACAAGTTCAATTTAATTATAAAAAATAAACTATTATATTAACAGATGTTTGAAACGCTGGCGATACAAGGTATATTGATGAAATAACCATATACGTCAAATAAAGGGCGACATTTCAAGGGTTTGATTCAATAAGTGAGAAGAAACCGCGAATACTCTGTAACAAGACAATAGCTCGAGACGTCGATAGCAGGCGCATATCAATAGTAGGAGGCATTAGAACGAGGCCGTCCAGTGGGATTGCATGAAGACGGTTGCGCAGTCCGACCAATAGTCTCTAATGTGAGAGCCGTTCCTGTGTGTACCGCACAGCGGTGTGCTGGGTCTGTGGGCACACAAAGGCCGTACATCGCGCGGGCAAGGTCCTAGCTCGAGATGTCAACCTACGGAATGTGAGGACAGGCGTATTCGAAGCGCAGCAGGCAAGCCTGCCACAACATTATCGTAGAATCTGTGTTCTGCAAGGCGTACAGTCTAAGAAATTATTGGGAAAGTTACCATACCAGTGTATACACTTAGTGAGAAAGCGAGAATGGTAATTTTTTTCGTTACACATTCATTGTAAATTTCCTAGAGTTTCTCAGGAAACATTCAAATGCGTAGGGAAGATCCCAACTTTGTACAGTAGAGACACTAAACATTCCTATATTTGCAGCTTGATGTGTGGTATTATCATTGAGTAAAGATATACCTAGAGCGAACTTCGCCAGGTTAAATTCTCTAACCACTCCAGCAGGTAAGAATCTGTAGTTCGAGTGTTGAACACCACGTCGCGCTGGTCCATTTTCGTGGCGTGTAATTGGGGGAATGGTCGGCGACGTTGCCACATATACATATAGCCTCTCTCTAACTCATACTCTATCTCTGCCCCCCCCCCCCAAGTCAAAACGCCGCAACAGTAGAACGTGTTCTGATTGTCTGCTATACCCACACGCTGGGACAGACAAGATGGCGGACACCCGAGGTCCTTTCTCATGTCGTATATATCCGTTTGCGAAAAGATAAGGCTACAAGTTCTGTAAAACATATGCGTGAACAAAATATAAAATAAGGTACGCATAAGTAAAAGGAAGTGTTGCATATTACTCACACGGTCATAACAAAAGAATAAACACGTGATAACTGTGGATTTGTTACACACACACACACACACACACACACACACACACACACACCGTATCACACCTTTGCACTTTATGTGGTTTGTGTAGCTGAGTGAGATGATTGTAGGTTTAAAGTTCAAATCTCCAACGGGTATCGAGTTCTTTTATGTGACATGTTATGGCTCTTTATAACTTATTTTATTGTTAGGAAATGTTAATTTCCAGAATAGCTTTGTCTAAAAGTGATAATACGCAAGTACCAACACAGTACAGTGGACGAGCAGTGGTTGTTTGCTGATCACAACGATTGTTTTCTAAAGTAGATCATTTGAGTTGTATAGCGTGAGTGATGATAAGAGGTACACATGAAAGCTTTTAGTTAAATATTGTAACAGTTCTGTCTTCTTGTGGCCGCATGACCGTAGAAGCGTGTTCAATTACGGAGATCACAAGATCGATTATTATGGTCATTAAATATACACATTTAGAAACAGGGGCGTAGTCGAGATAGGGGGTGATATATTGGGACATATCCCTCCACAGAAATGAAAATAAAATTTGAAAACGAAATGGTAAGTTTTATTTTATGTTAATTCAAGGACTATGTTATCTTTCTTGAACATGAAGAATGTTTATAGCATTGTGTGGTTCCATATCTGTACATGAACCCATTGATTATAAATCATTATGTAACTAAAAATTTTTAATAATACATGTTTTATATTTTGTTCAAAAATAGAAATACGAGATCTCTCGCCTCCACTTCTAAAGTACATTCCTAGTTACGGCTTTGTTGAAATAATATGCCAATATCTTAATGAGTGGCGTACATGTGAATACAGTTCCTTAATTTCCATACATAAGCAGTGCAGTTACTCATGTCATTTTCCATACATTAATATTACTCGTACGTTAAAATCTTAACTAATGCTGTCTTCACGGGAAAAAATAAATAATTATCGTACCTTTTGGATTCACCACAAAGCGCCTACATAAAAAATTTGGTGGCATTTGTACCCCTGTCCTGCGAGTTGTTTTGCCTAGCATTTACAAGTTTATATTAGCATTATAGATAACGTGTGGGTGTGAAAGGATGCGTTCTTTCTTCCCTTCTGCTATATAAACTTGTATGCCTTCTGGTGTGCCCACGAGTATAACAGAAAGTAGCAGAAATTGGGCATTGTGTAAGTACGGCTTAAACGACTCACGCCTCTTGCAGAATTTAGGCGCCAGAAACTTCTAAAATCATTTTTAAATATCGGAAGGAAAACTGTTTTGAAACTATGATACACTATATACTGCTAGTATTGTACTAACATATTACAATTAACATTGTTAAGTGGTAGGGGATTGCTTGTAAAAAGGAGAAAATACCAACGATTAACTTATCGAATCTACACTTGCTGTATGAATTAACACTCCTTGTTATGAAGCTTATCGTACATGTTATAAAACATATTTCGTTAGTATAGTATAATCGTGCAAACAAAATGAGTGGTCGTTGCCGAAAAAAGTATTTATTCATTCAATAAAACATGGGGCACACAGAACATAACTACTTTAGGAAAAGTAAATTATAATTATGTAAATATGCCACAAAGTTAACACACAAGAACGTCCTACTGTCACAAATCATTCCAAATTTGTTCATAGTGTTCGTAAATTGTTGTCATTATCCATTTGTAGGCTAGGAGACGACAAACATTCCAGAATACACTGAAAACTTTTGACACAGTCAAGATATTTAATAAAATTTCTGCCATTCTTGGTAACAACTCTACGCTATGAACAGAGAACTGTAGTGATTCGACTGCGTTTATACACACCTGCACACTGTAATGCAGCATAAGCTACGACGTCTGAAGTAAAGCTGGATTTACAATACAAATATTTAAGCATTATAGTATGCGTTAATATGTGTGCAAAAGAAACGAATGTGTGTTCTCTTATGTTTAGGTTCCCAGTGGAACCTTATCAGGTCGTGTGCGTTGGTGGGATTTCCTTAAGCACTGAAATAAATAGTTGTATTTTATATCATTAAAAAAAAAAATGTTGAGGCTACGACCAATTAGTACAGAGCAGTCGGTGTTGTTGGCAGGAAACTGTTATTTACAATAATGTAAGTATAATACATTATGACAAAGTCGTGTATGTGCACACGGTGACGATTATATTTGTTCACAAATAATAAGCTTCTCTGACAGCAAATATCGGGTTTGAAGTATGATCTGCTTCAGTACGGTGGTTTTATACGAGGTTATGTTAGGAACAATAGTAAACATGACAGGCTTGCTGCCTGTTTCCATTCGCTGGAATTAATAACTAAAACATTGATGAAAAACTGCAAATACAGAAGACGTGTTTCCGTATGACAGATAAGCGCCTACTGCATAATTCTAAATGCAGACTGTTTTGACAAAACGATCACGTGACCCGATTTTGTATACAAATGTTGTGACTTATTTGGTAAATTGATATTTCGTATCTTGTATATAGCGAATGTTAGCAAAAATACAAAATTACAAAATCAGTGCCATGTTGGTTTTTTGACATTCAAAACACATTCACGAATGCGTACTTAAAACGTTTTTGAAAAACAAATAACTGTTCATAAAATACACTAGACATGTTTTAAAAAGCAAGTAAGTGTGGTGCTTTGTTTATATATTTCGCAACACATGTTTTATTCTAAGTCCTTATTGGGTATTATATTATTGTCTTGTTTACTAACTTATTCGCAGCATTCCAGTGATGATCGTAGAAATATTACGTCCATTTTTAGCAGTTAGTTTATATAAAACAAATTTTCACTGTTAAAGTAAGAATGTGTTGCCGCGAGTTCTAAACAAGTGACTGTCGACAACATCCGGATCGAAACCTACGAAATTACAAATTACAGAATAACGAATTTGTCCTTACGGACACGGCCTTAGCTTGTCTTTTTAGTGATTACACCGAGTCATTGTTCAACCGATGTTTAGTACAGAAATAGTTATATTTTGTAACGTACGTAGTCTGAAGTAGAATATTGCGACTCTCTTTGTAACGTTTAGATTTCATGGGTTCGTTAGTGTTAACATTACTGATAAACACTCCAGTGTCAACGTTTTTCGTCCTGTTATGAGTCCGAGGTTTCAGTGTACAATATATAATGGTGTACTGTGTTACACTCTTGTAAATGTAAATACACGAACATCTGCCAACTTCTCAGACAATATCCTCTAATACACTTCATTACTGTAAACTTGGATCTTACAGAGACGGCAGTTGTATTGTAGCTTTAAAACAAACATATGTTAGAGTTGATCTTTAATGTCCTTTTCCCGCAATGTGCAAAAGATTTTCTGCTTAATGAGATGCACACTCATACAGCATTCGCATTTGTCTACTAAATGTTTTACATGTTTCGGGAAATGACATACGCACATACACGGGGAAACGAATGTGTGTACGTCTCGCGTCCTTACAACCCATATGCTACTATTTTGAAAATCAATTTATGTGTAATTCATAATTGTTATTCATAATATTTATTTTTATAAAAAGTGGAATGGAGGCATTAACAATCGAGAAACGCCACTGAACAAAGTTCTTAACAATGTATACTCTTTAACATTTAATTATCTAGAAGAGCCGGGATAAACATAATCAATTTTTTTTCGTGATTTGTTATAAAACGAGCGTGGCATTGAATTTATAGTTAATATGCAGAGCAGTGAGAACACTACCTATGTTTTTACAAGGCGAGGCATGGATGAGTGAAAACGTTGTATCAAAATCTGACATTTAATTTTCATTCATGCCGATATTGGTGTTAAAAGGAAAGTTACTTCTAGTGGTTACCAGTTTTAATGATACATTATCGATAACTACGTTTAATTACTCAAATATATATATATATATATTTCATGTAAAAATATCTATGATTGATTAATAGGAACACTTTAATGATTGGCATGCGCTTTCCAGCTACAGCTCCTATTGAGTTGATAATTCTAAATATATGCGCCTACGTTCCACCATATTTTCAGTATGTGTTTTCCTTCAAAATGCTTATTCAGAACCTTATCAGCTAACTAGTTGCTATAAGGGATGCAAATAAGTATGCCTGTATGTATCACGTATCGAACCGAGTGCAGTATGGTTATATACATAAGTGCATTCCTAGGTTCGTACCAGCCTTAATGACACTTCGATAGACACATTGAACGTACTGATTATTTGTACGAACAGTCACCTTTGTAGTAGATCACAACCCCAAACTGCAAACATTGCGTTCAATTGTAGATCGTCGTGCGTCTAAAATATATTTCTCCACTATTGAACAATGATTTCCTGTCCATTTCCTTTCACATAAGAACGGAATGAAAAGTTTACTAAGATGTATGACATCATACATGATTAATATGAAGTTTGTAATTGTAAGTTCTAACAGTATTCAACTTTTATCTAGAACACCTAAACCATAGTAAAATAATACATTATAGTTAAAAACATTGACCGTAATATATTTATAATCATTCATTTTCGCAGAGGTAAATAAAGCCAAACAGTAGTTGATATCGCTGCATATTTCCGCAAACACATAATTCTACGACATAAACGGAACACATGCCATGGTCGCCACTAATAAATCATGAGTTGGGTATTCACAGCTGCGACGAATGCTGGTAACTCGCGTGTGACAGGCTCGTCTCTGGCAGACCTTGATCGAACACGTGGGTGAGCCGAGGCCAGGGTTATGACATACTTTTACCGGCTGCGGAATTGGCAACACCGTGCGGATGACGTAGTCGAGAACAGTAGCGCTCCTCTGGATCATTAGAGGAACTAACACATAAAACTTGTCAGACTTTTTCTTATCCCATGGCTACTCTAGTGTATATCTTTACTCGATGGTATTATTTCCATACAGTGTATAGTTAAAAAACCTCCTTTACAGTTTAAATTCTGTTCACGTTAAAGTGAGCACTTTCGAAATCAATATTAGAAAAATGTCACTGCCTCTGCTTGTATATAATTTAACGGGCGCCCTGAGCGACATACGTCCAGTAAAGTTGGTAACGATGAAGGGAAAGTAGTTCCATATCTTAACATCGACTAATGAAAGTGTTGGTAAACGTTTGTGATAACTTAAATTATTTATTTTGCTTTCTGTTTTTTTAAGCATGGAAGTGTAAAAATGAACAGATTTTAAAATATTTACTTTTCTAATAATTTTACAGTCTCACTTGAGAACGACGCATGAATTAAGTGATGAGGCCCATGACAATGTTAATCTTACATAAGGCGGAAGAAAAAACAATGTGCACACAAGTAGATCTTAAGCAGGGCATTGAAATATGCTCATTTTATCACAAACAGCCTATAGGAAGTTTACCAGAAAATTTCCACAGTATAGTACATACGTTACAATGTGAAGGCGACCGCACGACGGTGGGCTACAGTCAATGCGTCCTCTCCATCGACCCCATTTGACAGTTTGAGGCACGTTCGCAGTGGTTCACTGAACGTGGGGTTTTGGGCGCACGGATGGCGTCAAGTCCAACTCTCCATTTTCTGAGACGTATTTCGCTCGTAATATTTAGCTTAGGTAAGAAGTCACTGATCACAGGATCTGTTCACTTGATGTCAGTGACAGAACTGTCAGCACATCACATACACGTGTGGGGCTTAGCCTGTTATACTGTCATCGCAGCATTGCAGAGATTCGCATTTCCTTGTTTTCTCTTACCTCGTGGATTCTTTCTTTTAGGGGTGGCCACAGGTGGCTTTGTCGTGAATACCGACTTCTTTTTTTTTTTTACTTTTGTTACTGGGCTGAGATTTCTCGTTGTTGTGTAACTGCAGACCTTCATTTCTTCTTCCCCTCACCATCCCTCCGCAATGACAGGTTTAATGGCCCGAAGGCCGGCACACCCTCCACCCCCCCCGCATTGTAACTGTGCTGCGATGAGTAAGACAGTGCACAGCACTTTCTCCTTTTCTGTTCTTCGGGCCATTCACAGTCCCTAGTGCCGTACTCGGTATTCTACCAGTTCTCTCGTTAAAACCTGCCCTTCTCGCCAATCAGGGATATTCCGACTTCTTGCATTGAAACCTTTAACCGAATACCCCCTCATGGATACCTCAGAAAGCTCTTCTCGCCACTAATCGTATTCTTCAAGTCTTTTCCCAGTCATGGAGGCGAACTCGTTCCAAATATTATGAATAGCTTGATCTTTTAGTATGTTTGCCAAATCGAAGTGAATGACCTTTCTTTCTGCGACTCCTTGCAGCTATTGCCTTATGTTTTCAGTTTTCAAACACTCTGTGATGACATGTTGCATCGTGCCATCCAATCAAAACACACCACACAGTGGCGAATCAACCAACTTTAGACCATAATGTTTAGCCTCGAAGTTTATGTGGCCTGTGTGTAACTGTACACTAAAATTGTTGAGAGTAAACCATTCCATTTCGACTCTATTTTTCACACTTGGTAACAGATCGTGTGTAATTATCCCTTTCTCACATGTTTCCCATTTTTCTTGCCACTTTTGGAGAGCTTCACTCATTACATCATGTTTTTCTATCTTTGATAGTCTGCCAGTCTGTTATCTCTCCACCACAATTCCTCTATACCTAACCAAATTATCAACTGATAACACTCCAGTTAAGACTGGGAGTGACTCATTAGACACTGTCCTCTATTCCTTAGCAACGACCAGCAGTGCTGCCTTTTGAGCACTAGTGAGTTTCTTTTTACGCCACACAAGCGCAGCTCTATTATGCCATGCGATGGTCCCATATGATATAATTGCCTCGAACACTGCCTTTTGTATTACTCCGAGCGTTCTGAAATTAAGGCCCCAGCTTGCGTTACCAATGCTCTTTAATTTCCGAAAGACCACAACAGCCTTTCTAGCTACATACTCCATGTGCTTCCGGAAGCTCATCTTTTCGTCCACGATGACTCCCAGAAAGAGAACATCGACATCCACAGTAAATTGCTGTCGGTGTATATAAGTAATAGGTTATGGAATAAAATGATGGTTGCCACCCAAGTGTACCCAGTCGCATTCGAGGTGAGTACAATGCCTTCCTACTGTGTGTGAGTGCGCGTACGTGGTACCTACCGCATTTACTGGTACATACACGTACTTTCAGAGGTCCAAGTAAATTTGCTCCCGTGCTATTCGCAACAAACCTGTCGCTCATCCTTACGTTTACGGCCATGCACCATCCTTAGGAAGCGAGTTAGCCTAAATGCCACGTGTATTTTTTTTTCGTCTATATTTATCTTATGTAATATTTTGACGTTGAGGTTGGTGATTTTGGTGAACGTTCTGCACATGTTCTCGACACGTCTTGTCGTTGGGAATCACCTACCAAAATGTTTCATCCTAATTGAGAATCATAATGCGTACACGCACACACATACCGGAAGTATCTAAATTCGACTGACAAACTTCGGCTGCTGGTTAATTACGAAAATAAATTAAAAATTGATATACGACCTATGATCTAAAGTGAATCCCAAAGTGGTATAGATCTTTGAAGTTAAGCGTGAAATACTAGTTTATTGGAAATATTGAAGAAAATATTTAAGATGTATCAATGAGTGTCCGGATATTGTGTAACTGAACAAAGATCTGCAAACACCAAAACAGCTGTCGTTGCCATCACATTATTTCATGTAAATAACAACGGATACTACCCTTATTTCGAACTAATCTTTATGACGCTCCAACATATTTGGGAAATAAAATAATATTTTATTAATCTGCAAGTCACAATTAACGAAATAGGTCGTCTTGTGTAAATACCCTAAGCCCCAATGTTTTCCAAGTGATTAAGGTTTTAATTTCAAAATAATAATTACGATTACTTTGCAGGTGGGCAAGGCGCATAACACTCAATCATGTACTGTTGCGGCTATCAAAAGGCGGGGAAGATTCCAGAAATATGTACTACATAACAGTGGCGCTGTAATGAAATAAAAATTTCTGCTTCCTTGCAACTTCAAAAATGTGTACCGGCATCAGAATTCATGTTAGACAACATATCTTTACATGTATGTGCACACACAATCACACACACACACACATACACACACACGTGTGTGTGTGTGCGCGTTTGTGTGTGACGAGTTCTCAGAAAAGGTACCTTAGGGCGAAAACGTAAGATTTTCAGGAGGCCCAAAAAAAAAAAAGGTTGAAAACGGAAAATTTATCGTTTTCGAGATATGAACGGAACGTGCTGAGAGTATAAACGGTACAAAGGTGCGACTTGTTTAATTGAATTCCTCGTAGAATTGTCTACACGTACAGCCCAAAATCCAAAAATGGTTTTTCACCCTAAGGTATTTTTTATGAGAACGCATATTATATATATATTAACACGCACACACAGTCACACACACACAATATTTTAAATTTTAAGGAACAAGATACATTTTTTATATTGTTGAGAAGTTACTATCATATATAATTTTTGGCTTATGTTTACTTGGCTTCTTGGTATTAGTAAATTTCGGTTGATGCCTACGGTTGTTTCTCGTCTTTGCCTTTTTGCCAATAAAATCCAAACCAGGTGACGGATTACGAAAAGTTTAAAGTAAAATTAAATTCGAATGTAATAAAACAGTGATCCATGGCTTATCTGTAATATTGATGCCCCGAACCACCAGGCAGACTTGAGAATGACTCAGCTGCTTGTCCTAGAAACATCACCGGTTTGGCATGAGAGAAGAAAAGAGCCAGCACAATATACGACACAGAAGACGAAGTGCAGACTTTGGTTATCATATATAAACATAAACAAATCACAGTGTATAGTTTTCTGAATTAAAACTTTGGAAAATCGCCCCTTGTTAGAAGTGTTTGGCTGTTTCCTAAATATGTCGTGTATCAAAAGCTTTTTACACTTCTGTTAACATAAAAGTATCTTGTTTTTGGTTAAATTAAACTTATTATTATAGTTTATACATTTTAATATTTCATTAATAATTAAAATATGAATAAATCAGGGAGAAATCACGTGTGTTGGTAATGCCTAGAAAAAAAAATTGGGTTTGGCTGTGTTGGGGACACACGGCCGTTTGTTTAGCGTGAATATGTCCACTTTGGCGCGCTCGGACGCTTTGATGTTTATTTTACGTTCCCGGCTCCGCTTAACTCGACCATATGAGGTTTCATGGGTAGCACTGGATTGTTTTGAGATTATTTTTACAACCGTATAGGATTTCTGTATTTCGACTTGGCTTTTTAACGAGTATAGGCCGAAATTGTGTTGAGTTTTCTTAATGTTTTGAATTAAACGCATACAATTTCACCATAACCACGTTAGGCAAATGTTTTTATACACGCAATCGAATGATTTTGACGAGGGCTGTCGATTGAAACTTAAAAAAGTGTCGTAGCTTATCGTAGTCGAAAGTTATACTACGCGGAAGTTATGAGACACGGCGAAACGAACTCAAATTTGCGCCCCCCCTTTTTTCCCCCTTCTTCTCGATGCTTCACAGTTCTCACTCAACGTGACATATTCTTTGATCCTTTGGTAATCGACTGGTGTAATCGAATTTTGAATGTAGACGATATATTCGGAGCTCCAATGCCAAACTATATCCTCCGATTTTGTTATCATCGGATTTCCTGGATTGCCTCCCACTATGGTTACAAATTTAAATACGTATTCACGTCAAAATAAATGTGATGCGTTTTCCCTATGGTGCAGTTTCTATACTTGATTAAGCTTTCTTTGCATGAGGCGGAGGAATAGTTTGAAAGTAGAACCAGCAGTGTAAGTGTGGGCGAAATGACTATAGTGTCGGTTTGTTGCGGAGCCAGGTGGGCGGCAGATGATGTAGGAGGGAGGAGTGAGGGATGTGGAGGTGTGGAGGTGAGGTGACTCCCGGAGCGTGGCTGGAAATAGTCCCGGGAACGATGCCAGCGCCACAGCGCCCCGCGTCTTAACACACGACGACGGCAGCGTCTGTCCCCGGATCTTCCCGTCGACGTCACCCGTGGAACAGCTGGCCTACACGGTGATTGTAACTGTCCAGTTGAGTCGAGAGATGAATGTCTTGAGAGCCGACGAGGGTGATCGAGGTGAGAATGGAGCAGCGCCGGAATGCAAGGAGGCGGGTGGGAGACCCCTGAGAAAACCCGTCGACTAGCAACATCGTCCGGCACGATTCCAACTTGAAAAATTTCAGTGGGATAAGGCCGGGGATTGAACCCGGTTCGCCTTGGTGGGAGGTGAGTAGTCTAACCACTCAACCACAGTATTAGCGGTTAGTTGTTTGAAAGATTCTTGCGAGTAAGTGAAATGTTTGGAATATACTCCATTGCTACACTATACCGTCACAAAAAACCTAATCTGTGAGGTGAAACAAACACGAAAATCGAGCCAAGCGTGGCCGAAGTGAAAATACACAAATAAAATGTATAATCAATTCTACGAGGTATTTTACCAAAAAAATTTTAATAAAATTACACAACGGATTTCTTGTAGGAATGCTGATTGAATGTCATAATTTGGAAGCAAATGTTACGCCTCGCTGGTAGGAATGGAAAAAAAAAAAAAAAAAAAATTCGCAAATTCATTTAGTAATATCTCATATATTTTTGCGTATTTATGCTACTTTTGACACTGGATCATAGTTTATTGGAAATGCCTTGTAGGATTCCAAACCAGAAAAACTGCAGCAACAAACAGAGCCGAATGATGTGTAACCTAGTCAGTAGTAAAACTTGCTCCACTTTGTTTCTAAGGCTAACGATAGCGAATTATGACTGCTTGAAAATACAGAATATTGTAGAATCTAACCCTACAAACCACTTAACTCGCTTATTTTTCCAGCTCCTATTCATTGGCAACGTCATGTGCTTTGCTGTGAAATAAATATCTTCAGTTCCAGTCAGCGCGTAGCGTCTAGTGAGTTCGCCCATCAGCCACTAACTTGCGATTTATATGAAACGCCGAATTGCAAGATCCTTTTCTTCCTCGATCGGGCTGGCAGAGTTCAGGATGCAAGAAGCAGTTTCGGTTTTGTAAACTCAGTTATTCTGTGACATCGCATAGTCGACTGGCTGTGACCTTCTTAAAGCAGGCTGTATTAAACGTCAAGTACTGCTGGAACCAGCATGCCAGCCCACTGATGTATCTTGTCGATGTTTTGCTCGTCGCTGGAACGGAGTTAAAAAGGCGCGTGTATCATATTTGGGGACGGTGGTTCATTACGAATTATTTGTTTACGCCAACACACTTTTCGAAACGATGTAACTTCTTTCTAAATTTATGATTGTATGATAGACGTATGATAAGTATGGAGAAGAAAATTTGGCGAATAAACTTCAGGACAAGATAGACGTCCAACACGTGTACACTGAAGTCACCTTTGCAGTTGGACCACAGTTCATTAGACACGCCCTGGACGTCTCTGAGCCAATAACAGACTTGCAAGGAAACAAGTAGCGAGTGCCATACCTGCCAGGTGTGAAGTAACACTGGCTACTATCTGCGCCAGCAGCCAATAAACAAACATCTGAGGCTAGAGTGAACACAGGACTTTGGAGTATAGCTTACAGGTCATTGAACTCGCGAAATTTTCCTATCCCTGATGCTAAGGCATGGTTGATTGCAGACGATTTGAATACGCACTATATAAGAACAGTATAATCACGGGATGCTTACGGAAGAAGTATAATGACTTCAAGTAAAGCCTGTTCACGATAAAGTGAGCACTTTTGAAATCAACCTTGGAAAAAAGTCACTGGCCCGACCTGCAGGTGCTGTGTGACACGCACCTGGTAAAGTTGGTAACGTTGGATGGGAAGTAGTTTTACGTGTCTTAGCGTCGAATGAAAAGTGGTTAGGTAACCATTTCTGATAACTTAAATTATTTGATTCACTTTCTGTTTATTTTTTTTAATCAATCGAAGTGTAAGAATGAGTAGATTTGTTAGATATTTAGCCCCATTTTTCAAATAATTTCACAGTTTCACTTGACCGACGCATGAATAAAGTGATGAGGCCCACGACAACGTTAATCTTTCATAAGGCGGAAGAATACACAACGTGCATACAAGTAGATTTTAAGCAGGGCTTTAAAAATTCTCATATTATCGTGAATAGCCTAGAAAGCATTCTGCTCGACTGTACAACATACAGAACTCATTAAACAGAAAGCACTCACTACTACAGATATCAGAAAAGTGCGATTATGTTCGTTATGAAAGAAAATAAATGCAAAACTTTGAAATATTTAGCTAGAATCAACTTATTTCACAGTTTTAAAAAACCAGTTCACAAGAGTCTATGTTTAATCCAATTTCAAGCGTAGGATCCATACGAGATACCTCGGAAACCATATTTTGCAAGAAAGTCTCATTAGGCAAGATTATCGTAATAATTAGGCACTTTCTTTGTATGAAATAAAATAAGACATAATATTTACATATACTTTAATACATGATTTTATGCACATATATTCCTGTTATAAAAATGTTGCAGCCGCTTATACTGCGAACACACGCCTACAAATGGCCTCATTGGCCGGCACCCAGGCCAGCAGGCGGCCCAGCATATATGGAATCATTCGCGGCCCGTACTAGCCAATGAGACGTCGTCAGAGCCCCGCGCTTTCAATCAGCGAACAGGCGCACTCACATCAAGGAGCCGCCTAAATCAGCATTCGGCTATAGCCTAATGTTGAAACAGTCTCACACGGAGACATCATACAGTGGCGGAAATGTAACTTGACACTTGTACTTTGTACTCTGTGCATTAAAAAATATTACGCAGTTGAGTGTTTTCGTGAAAGATTACTATAGGCTGTTCACAGTACAATGAGCACTTTTGTAATACCTGCTTAAGATCTACTTGTACGCACGTTGTGTCTTCCTCCGCCTTATGTAAAAATAACATTGCGATGGGTATGATCACTTTATTCATGCTTCGGTCAGGTGAAACTATGAAATTAATAGAAAAGTAAATATGTCACAAATCTGCTCATGACGCATTAAGAAAAAGAAGTTAGCACGAATGGTTATCTAACACTCTTTATTTGACATTAAGATATTGTAACAAACATGGGACTGGGGGTCTTACGTCCGTGTGGCGGGCATATGCCTTGGGCGTCCTATGGTTGTACATGATGTTACGTGGATGGCGATAGTCAGAGGTAGAGATGATAGTACTTAAGGTTAGATGTTACGGAGGTTGAATTACTAGCTAGAGATTTACGTTAATTATTGCACTATCACAGCTGGGGTTCAATGATGTTAATAAAATATATTCAATGCAATTTACATGACTCTAGTTAGTTATTAAATGGGGGAACCTACAGTTAATTATATTAATTAAGCTACATAGTTATTTGTTATACCATCATGGTTGATTCCTAATTAGAACATTCGCACCTGATCTTGAGTCCGGAGGCTGCATCTAGCAGTACGGTAGAGACGGCCCACGAGCACACACCCCTCAAGTTGCGTTCTTTCCTTGTCGGTGACAGATATAGCAAAGCCCCCAGGCCGCCCCTTGCGCTGCCCGTCCTCGACTTTTGTTCTGTAAATGTACCTCGTTAATCTGCTTGCTTGCTCGGGCCGCAAGTTGTGTCATATTTGGATTAGTAACGCCGGGTTCAGAACTTGATGCCTTATTAAGGTGCCTTCATGAACCCACTAACACGTCCGCTACAATATGGAACTATTTCCCATCCATCATTACCAACTTTACTGGGCGTATGTCACTCAGTGAGCCCGTTAAAATATACGCAGGCAGGGACATTGACCTTTTTCTATGATTGATTTGAAAAGTGCTCACTTTATCGGGAACAATCTTTAGTTGTAATCATTCTATAATATTTCGGTTAAAATTTAATAACTACTTACTTTATGGGAAATTATTATTGCGTTAAAAGGTATACCTATTAATATATAACTAAAATTCTAAAATTGATTTCAATATTTAGTTTAATTTATGGTCATATAAATAATTAAATTTTTAACGTAGGAAATAATTTATTTAAAGGGCTTTTTATGAAGAATATTTTTTATAGAAAATAAATTACCACCCTCACAAATTCAGGAACACATACAAAAATATAAGAAGTGAGTAGCTATATGACTTCGTCTTTTTATTTGTTGTGTAGCTGAGGGGGGATAAATAAATATTTCCTTTCATTGCGAATTCTAGGATGTGTCGATACAGGCTGACAGTGAGAGGATGAGAACTCCATGGGGGGGGGGGGGGGTGGGGACGGGGGGTGTCTCCTGTAGCCGAGGTGACATCGTGCATCTCACCCTCGGACATCGATCACACCTCCACCCCCTGCTCACCCCACGAACGCCCACTCAGCTCTTACCGTGTAACACGTCCCTTCCCCTCTCGCGTGTGTCCCCCTCCTCCCCCGCTGCATTGTTCGTGACGCACGCCATTGTCCCCCCGCGCCTGATTTACCGCGCTCATCTTGTAAAGCGTTCTTCTGCTGCGCTTGACGGCGTCCATCCCCTGAACTGGCGCGGGCTGATTTGTTGACGGCTCGTCGTGCGGAGCGGTCTTGTAGTTCGCCCTCGTTAATCAATTCCACGTGTTTACATGCCAGGCGCCGTGGAGCGCTAAATTAATAGCAGGCGTCGTGCGCCACCCGGGGAGTCCTCGGAGAACAAGTCGAGTGATCCGCCACCGAAGAGGAAAGAGAATTCGTGGAAGTGTCAGTGACAGAAATCCTCTGTAGGCTAGTCACGATAAAATTAGCACTTTTGAGAGCCCTGCTTAAGATCTACTTGTATGCACATTGTGTATTCTTTCGCCTTATGTAAGATCAACATTGTCATGGGCGTCATCACTTTATTCATGCGCCGGTCAAGTGAAACTGTGAAATTATTAGAAAAGTAAATATTTTACAAATCTGCTCATTTTTACACTTCAATGCACAAGAAAAAAAAAAAAACAGAAAGCGAAAGAAATAATTGACGTCAACAGAAATGGTTGCCTAAGACTTTTTATTCGACGTTAGGTTACGGAACTACTTTTCAAAACATCGTTACCAACTTAACTGGGTGGATGTCACTCAGGTTGCCCGTTAAAATATATGCAGTTAGAAGCAGTGACTTTTTTTCTAAGGTTGATTTCGAAAGTGCTCACTTTATTGTGAACAGATTTTACACGCAATGACTTCACTGTAAATGAATAATTACGCATAATATAAATCCGTTCTCATTTTACAGATTAATTATTGCGAGTTGTGGTTCTAATGGTGCATGCCTCATTAGCGGGTTCATAGTTCATTGAAGTTAACTCGACATTTTAGGAAGCCCTGCTCGGTTTCGTGTTACGCTCATTGCGTATTATTCCCAGCCAAATGTAAAGAAAACAAACATGTCTTCCAAGTAATGGCAAGTATCCCTACGCCGACTCTGAAATGGCGTGAACATTTGTATGGTGCTGTAACGCAATTCATGCTTTAAGGGCCATCGGACACGCACACACACTCGCGAGAAAAAAAATTTCTGTTGGCAGAAATGGAAACGTCAAATTTTTAAGTATAACCACGGAAAATAATATGTTTTGTACATGTTCCTTGTATTATCTTTCTGCGAGTAGAAAGTTTTATCGTTTTATTTGATTATTAATTCTGTATGTTTATATTAATAAAGTTGTGTAATTATAAAAAAAATATTAATACTGCTAATTAATTAATTATTAAAATAAAATAATTTAAATGTACAGATAAAATCAACACAGGAAAAATTGTCTATAACATGCAGAAGGGATGAAATATATAATATTATAAACCAACTGGGCAAAGGAATACCGGACAAATGAAGAAGAGGTGTCAGAACAAGATAAACCTGAAGATCGCAACAAGCCATAAAGGCCTAACGCAAGAAGAAGAATTATTTATTCAGTTGTGTATTTTTTCTGGTAGCTGTTTTATATATAGGACAGGCGACTGTGGAGAAAGTACGATTAAATTCTGAAAGCAATAAATGTACCGTTGCCAGTAGATATTAGAAATTATTCATTAGGACATTTATGGCAACGAATTGTGTAAGGATGATGAATAATAAATATTAGTGAGTTGAAAAATTGAAACGTATAGCAAAGATTTTATTTAATACCGGGTAGGATAACAATGCACTGAACCCGGTTTTGGTTTATGAATTACTAATAAATTGATTCAGAGAGTTTTAACAAAAGTAGTACGCACGACAGCAACCCCAAATTTGGCTATAAGCTATCCATAATTATTTTGTTTTTTCTGTATACTCTCCGATTTTATCACCCGTTCTCTTAAACTTCTGGTCATTACTTTTTATTTTTTGTTGCTTATCGTGACTTGTTCAGAAACACTCCCAAAGGATTCTTTACAACTAGTTAATGCGTATAAAATTATTACATTCATTTAAAGCACATGAGACGTTTCGAACGGGATCCTGGGAAGTGCTTAATACGGCAGCTTTTAGCATTCTCTTGAGAGTTCGTCTCCTCGCTGAATAATTGTCGCCACCAAGCTGTGAGAGACGTAAATGTCAAAGGGTAGCAATAATCCAAAAAGGAAAGAGGAGGGATAAGGTGACGTCGACAGTTCCAAACAATCTGTCATTTCCCCGGCTGCTTGTCTGACGGAGTTGTTTCACAGTCCAGCAGGGCGGGCGGCCGAGATATTATACCGTGGCAAGCAGGATTAGGGGGAGGATATGAAACGGCGACCCATAAAGGAGGGAGGATTTGCTACGTCTGTAATCGCGATGAGGATCTCCTTCACGAAGAATATCCTGGGGGGGGGGGGGGAGTGGAAAGAGGGAGGGGGGAGGGGACGACGACGACGACGACGGGGCTAGCTGCAGAAATAACTCGTCCAAGGTTGGCGCGGGATGAGCTGTCGGTAAGTGAAAACGGCAGGTCGTGTCTTCGAGCCTGCCGCAGCTGTCCGCCGCGTCTCGTGGAGAGAGTGAGTGCATCTTTCTAAAGGCCGTTCACGATTATGTGAGCACTTTTGAAATCAACCTTAAAAAAAGTCACTGGGTGGAAAGTAGAATGTTTGTGACAACTTGAATTATTTCTTTCGCTTCCTGTTATTTTCAATACATAGAAGTGTAAAAATGAGCGGATTTTTAAAATATTTACTTGTCTAATATTCTCACAATTTCGCTTGACGGACGCACGAATAAAGTGGTGAGGCCCATAACAATGTAAATTTTGCAAAAGGCGGAAGAATACGCAACGTGCATACAAGTAGATCTTAAGTAAGCCTTTCAAAAGTGCTCACTTTACCGTGGACAGCCAATAGTGTTGCAGATGTGTAGCAAGGGCAGCGACTTTTTTTCAGAGTTTGTTTCAAAAGTGCTGACCTTACCGCATTCCCGGCCAGCCAAAAGAGTGGGTGAGATGTAGAGGGATAGAAGTTGATTGAAGACAGACAAGGAAACGGGAGGACTGCGAGAAAACCTTCCCAGTCCCATTATCCGCCATGATTCCTAACACGAGGACCCTCGCCCGAAGTATCGCATCCGCTGGGGCCTGGGATATAACCGGGGACCCCAGCGGTGGAGAGGCCAGAGTTCGAACCACTGAGTCAACGGCGAGTGCGGAATACTAGAGACTACAAAGTTAAAACGACTGCGCAGGGCACGAAAATTACGTCGATAAGCTGCAACAGGCCGGAACACCGTTCGCCAATCACCGCCTGAGAACTTCGTAATCGCCAACCGGCAATCCAGCCAATAGGGAATTTCCCGCGGCACACAGTAGCCAATCACGACGAAAGAAAGCCCCGTCCCGGAGCCCCACGAAACGAATGTGTGAATAAGTACTCCCGCATCAAACGTCTGCAAGCTTCAGGCAATCTTGCCCATCGTCTAAAATATGCCTTGGTGAGCGAGCTTGTCATTATCATAACGTGTGATTCAAGCTTGATCCCTGCCAAATTCTTCATTACTGTCACGCACTTGGTGATGGCAAGTTTGAATTATGCTTGCAGCTTGCCAAACAAAGATTGCGGCAAAATTTTACTGTTAAAATTCTACTTTCAGGCTATTTCTACGCCTCATGCAAACAAAGCTAAAACAAGTCTAGAAAATATTGCCAAAGTGAAATCACCATGCGTTCGTACGCACTCCACTTAATAATATTTTATATGAGAACTATTTCTTGCTAGGCATTACCAACACACCTGCTGTCTCTCTGGTTTTATTCGTGTGAATTATAAACTAAGTGTCACAATTTATATATAAAATACAAGTAACATTTCAATTAAAACCAAAATGAGTTCCTTTTATGTTAACATAAGTATAACAAGATGGTGGTAGAGGACAAAAGAAACAACCAAACAGGTCGTGCATAGTGTAAGTTTTCGAAGATTTGAGTAAAAAATGTGACGACACCGCGAATAGACTTTAGTTAGATTGATTCAAACTTGTTCGTTTGCACAGCAGGCTTGATGCAAGCTTTCAGGCTTGGCATGACAAGCTTCGTTATTGTGCTATCGGGAGTGTGATAAAATCATGCGTAGTCTATTCTTACTTTTTATATCTAACCTTTGGAAAATCATCCTTTCTATAAAGCGTTTGATTATTTTGTAAATATGCCACGTATCACAAGCGTTCTACACTTCTGTTAACGTAATAATACGTTACTTTTTGGTTAAATTTAACTTTTGATTACATTTTATTTATAAATTGTAATATTTGATTTATAATTAATAAGTAGAGACCTGCAAAATTCGCGTCATTATTTGAAGACATGTTTAATTTGAAACACATGTACCTTTGCAATACGTTTGTCACTGGACCATAATTTATGTGACACGCCCTGGGTGACTCTGCGCCAATAAGGGAACACTTCACAATCGTGTGCCCCAATCACGTGTAGTTGAGTCACAGAAGGAGTGTCTTCACATCTGTGCAGCAGCCAATGGAGGAACGACGCCGGCTCTAGTGCATACAGTACTGTGAAGTTCAGCCTGATGCCATAATAATAAAGCGAATTACGCATGTCCCTATTAATAAGAATAAAACAGTAAGAAGACAGGTGTGTTGGTAATGCCTAGTAAGAAATAGTTCTCAGAGTTATCAGGGCTTCAGAAAAGTTGCAATAACCTTGAATGGCCTATAGTTAGAGCCACGAATATTTCGCGAATTCATTCGGAGACTAGGTAGTCTCCAAATACTTGTTCTTTTCCTCTACTGTTCTGATTGGACGACAGTTCTTTAGGCACGCCCCGTTTAACTGTGAGCCAGTAATAAGCAGGCAGCAGTAGTGTGAGTGGGTGTTTTAACAATCATGTACAGAGGTCTCACTTGATCGCAGCAACCAATAAGCAAAAGATAATGTCTCTAGTGTATAGAGGGCTTTCCAGCCTAGCTTGCTGCCAAATCAATCCGCGAAATACTCGAGGCTCTACCAATAGTGCGGTAAGCCGGTTTCTGAATGATTTACCCATATGTTAGATCATTGGTAGGGACAAGTGTTTTTTCGCGAAATGATTCCCAGATCAGTTGTACTCCAAAACACTTTAGTTCTTATGCACTTTTGTGGTTGGATTATTACGTAGACACGCGGCCAATAACCAAAGTAGGTTGAGGAAGTTGAAGTAGGATATTGAAGTATAGCATGGGCATACATATTTTCGCTAAGAACACCTGTCGCTATTCATTGGTCATTGAGCCTCGCAGTTTGCAATACAGGCAAAAAAATTACCTACACGTGCGTAATGTACACGCTTGTGTACACTGGGTCTGAATAGGTCAAATAGTATAAAAACTGGCCATACATACGTTTAATTGCAAATGTGCTCTATAGGCCGTTCACGATAAAGTGAGCACTTTTGAAGCCCTAGTTACTTCTTTCTTTCAACAAATTTATATCCTTCCCCACTTGTTAATGTAAACTCTGCCACGTGAGTAATAAACACAGCGTATAAATTCACCATACCCTAAACCAAAAGTCCGAAGCCTTAATGAAATGTATTTATTGGTTATTAAGTCTGATGAAACAGCTTCAAAAAGTGCTCACTTTATCGTGAACGGCCTATAGTAGGTATTAGCCTGTTATTCTTCAGACCCCGGGCACAGAATATTTGGTAGTACTGGATTGCAGCATATCAAAGACAAGCATTTCTTAGCTCCAATGCTAAAAGACGTGCGATTTTATAACAAAAAAATTTCGACACAGGGTTAACGTAAAGGTATAAGCTGTTCACGGTTGATGAGCACTTTTGAAATCAGCAATTGAAAAATGTTGCAGCCCATACATGCATATATTTTAACGCTCACACCGTCCGACTCACGCCCAGTAAAGGAAGAGCTATAATGGGTACAGCCACCGGTTTTTCGCTAAAAGATCTGCACGGAAGTTAGTCTTCAATATTCTACGTGAACACTTGCAGCCTTCCTGTGGCTATTGGCTTACTGTATGCTTGTGAAGAAAGTCGGTTATACGAGTAAGCCAATCAGAATTAGGTTTCTCCGGTATTGATCGCCCGGGATTCGCGGACAGGCAGACGAGACGCGTAACAATTGAAATGATCCAACTTCGAAAGTGGCTGTAAACTAAAGTGTCGTGGAACACACGTCCTGGAATCTTTTCGCGAAGAGCAGGCGCCGCTACAAATGGGCAACTTTTATCGTCGCCGGCGGCAGAGGGTAGTACGAACCACGTGTCGCCCAGCCTCACTAAGGAAGGCGTTGTGAGCAGAGGGTTGGTATTCGGCCGCGGCTGGCCGTTGCCAAGTGCGCGCGGATCGAGCTAATGAAGCGGACGGCGATTGTTTAATAGTCTGCGGCTCCTCCGTGTACACAGCGGTGTATTTTCAGTCCCCGGCCTCGACTTCTCGCGCCACGTTCCCGGCCTGGCCGTGACGTAACTGCGGCCATCTATGTTCTTTCCGCTACACGAGTCGGCATGAGTACTTTCCAAAGCCCTTCTCAAGATCGACTTGTACGCACACTGACTATTCTTCCACCATACGCAAAGTTAACATTGCCGTGGTCCCCATCACTTTATTCATGCTTCGGCCGAGTGGAACCGGAAATATGTAAGTAGGGATAGGAGGATAGGAAGAAATCGCGTCTTCACTTCAGGACAAGATTGATTTCAAACACGTGTACACTGAAGTCACCTTTGCAATTGGATCAGAGTTTACTAGACACGCCCTGGACGACTCCGCTCCAATAGCCGACTTGCAAGGGAACAAGAATCGAATCCCGTATTTTCAAACGTGGGGCAACAGTCAACTAACAAACATCTGAGGTTCGATTACACAAAGGATTGTGGAATCTAGCATACGGGTCGTTGAACTCGCGTAATTTTTCCATCCCTGGCTATACGAAAAGTTTATATTTCACAAATTGGGAAATTCTTACACTCGTATGCATTCAATAATATGATGCGAAATATATAATTTCACTATTCACAAGTATTTACCCGACGCTTAATTCTACTTTAAGACACAGAACCACTTTCCGTCCATCCTTACCAAATTTACTGGGCGCATGCCACTCAGTGTGCCCGTTAAAATATATCCAGATATGGACTAAAACATTTTTCAAAGGCTGATTTCAAAAGTGCTCATCGACCATTATCAGTATATACCTTTACGTTGAGCGTGTCGAGTGTTTTCTTTTATAAAATCGCACGTATTTTAACATCGGAGCTAAGATCTTTGATATGTTGCAATCCAGTACTACCAAATATTCTGTATCCGGTATCTGAAAAATAAGAGGTTAATGCCTACTAGTGTATATTTGTAATTAAACGTATTATGGCTAGTTTTTATAATATTTAACTCATTCAGACATAGTGTACCCATGTGTGTATATTACGCACGAGTAAGTAATTTTTGGTCTGTACTGCACACTGCGAAGCACGATGACCTGTTCTTACATGCGGCTAAACGATCCAGAAACTGGCTTACTGGTCTAGGTCATTATTGGTTCATATAACTGTAGTCGAACATACAACCTACAGCTCATTGGCTGTGACAGCGAAACAAGTGTTAAGTTGACTTAAGTACAGCACAAATCATAAATTATTTTTGTTTGCAACACCTGAAACCGTAAAATGAAGTAGGTCTTAAAGGGTTAAAACGTTTTCTTCTACATAATCTCTCACACAAATCTATATCAAAATACACTCAAATATTTTCTTTAATTCCAGAGTTTTTCTTCTCGATAATCTGTTTATCATTGAAATACACGCAACGAAACTGTCGAATTAAATGTAAGTTGCAATCGTGGCATAATACAAAAAATAAAAAATCCAGTTGCATGGTTGGTAGTAATGAAAATTAAAACAGGAAACAAAAGAAAAAAATTGTCCCTTTAAATCTGATAGGTCGAAACTACGTTACCTTGAGTGAGAATCGGCTTTACGGAATTGAGGTGTACAGTACTCCTGGAGTATGCACAAAATGCACTATCATTGAGGCGTTTCACGTGTACTCAAAAAAACAACAGTACGTAATTTTGACTGACGCCATTTTTTGTTTTAAATATTACAACGATACGCTTTACTTCATTGCGATATTCTAAGTCAGTTTTTACGTAACCACTGTGAGCTATTCTATTACATATCTATTGGTTATTTTTCTATGAGCGATTTCTTTGATATAGTCCATTCACGGTTTCTTCCAGTTTTTCTGAAGCCCTCCTTAAGATCTACTTCCAGGATATTCCTCCGCCTCATGCAAACAACCTTAACCAAGTCTAGGCTATTACACCAAACGGACAACGTACCGAATTCATGTGCGCTCGGTGTAATAATATTTTGAATAAGACCTATTTCTTACTAAGAATTACCAACACGCATATTTTATCACTACTTTTATTCATATAGATTATACATTAAAACTTACAATTAGAAATAGGAAAATTTTGTGAGTTCAATTACCTGTAAGCTATACTCCAAAGTACTGTGTACACTTGAGACTCAGATGATTGTTTATTGGCTGCCGGCGCAGATAGTAGACAGTGTTACTCCACACCTGGCAGTATGGCGCTCGCTACTTGTTTCCTTGCAAGTCTGCTATTGGCTCAGAGACGTCCAGGACGTGTCTAATGAACCGCGATACCCAGAGTCTCGAGTATTTCGCGGATTGAGTTGGCAGCAAGCTAAGCTGGATAGTCCTCTATACACTCGAGACATTATCGTTTGCCTATTGGCTGCTATGATCAACTGAGGCCTCTGTACAGGACTGTTAAATAATCACACTACTGCCTTATTACTGGCTCACAGTTAAACGGGGCGTGTCTAAAGAACTGTTGTCCAATCAGAAAAGTAGGAGAAAAGAACACGTGTCTGGAGTCTACCTCGTCTCCGAATGAATTCGCGAGATAATCGTGGCTCTAGATACCATTGAAAAGGTTATTTCAGTGCACAAGTGTCGGACTCTGTCTTGTCCTGAAACGCATTCGCGAAATTTCCCTATCCCTAGTTACAGTTATGGATAAATAATTTATGAAAATTAAATTTAATCAAAAACAAGGAATTTTTATTTTAAAATCAATTTTAAACGCTTGCGATACGTCGTAGACGATGCGATATTTAAAAGGTTTGATTCAATAAGTGCGAAGAAACCACGAATACACAGGGCCACCTGTTTTTAGCGAAAATATTTACGCGGAGGCTAGACTACAATATCCTATGTGCACTCTTGCAGTCTTCAATTGACTATTGGCTGCTTGTCATTGAGTGAAGAAAGTCTGCTGCATGAGTAAGCCAATCATAATTAAGATTCTCCGATACGGACCGTCCGTGATTCGCTAGCAGACAGGTAAGTCGCTTAACTATTCAAATGATCCAATCACGAAAATGGTTATAAATTAAGTGCGTTGGAACAAAACCTGTGCTGAAAGCTTTTCGTGAATAACAGGTGCCCCTATGAATAGAGCCTCGAGTGCACCACAATTCTTTCTCACTTTCAGGGCCTACCGCAGTTGTGCAGTAGGGTACATAGGATTTTGAGTTTGAATACTCGTTAGAGGCTACAATACGCGCTGTTTTTTTATAAACAAATCAAGATATTAAAATAGAGTAAACAAATAATTCGCCCTACAGTCTTCTCTCCGTTTAACCTACAGGAATGAAATAAAATCTTTGAAAATATAATTTTTAAAAATTATATTTATACACTGTTACAGTGGAGATATATTTATAACCTTCAAAAGGCTATAGATTTATTTCCACACAGTTAAAAGTATTTATTGACAATCTCTCCTTATTTTGTATAATTATTTCTTTCACCGACCACAAATAGTTTTTGTCGCCCCCCCCCCCCCAACACTAATTTTGTCGGCATCTTCATTTTTTGATCCTGCTGCAGTTAACTTGATGAAATAGATGTAAGGGTCATTATGTGCTGAAAGTATTTTGCTGTGCATGAAGATATGTCATCATAGGCGGCTGTTGTTAGTATTGGACAAGTGGATGTTCCGTATTCACGTAAGAAGGTTAACAGTAAACGAATAGTTATTGTTACTTCGTAAACTGTCCGATACAACAGGGAATTTGCGTGTGTATTATAGGCTGTTCATGACAAACTGAGCACATTTGAAAGCCTTGCTTAGGATCTATATTGTGTATTCATCCACCGTATGCAAAATTAACATTCCCGTGGGCATGACCACTGTTCATGAGTCAGTCAAACGGAACTGCGAAATTATTAGAAAATAAATATTTTACAAATTTGATAATTCTTACATTCACATGCATTAACACCAGAAAGCTAAATGAATCATTTAAGTTAATAATTTCATTGTTAAGGTATGGAAATACTTTTCCTCCGTAATTGCCAACTTTGCTAGGTGCAATCCACTCAGTGTGCCCGTTAAAATGTTTCATTGACCGTGAACAGCCTATATGTACGGCCATCTGTTTTTCGCGAAAAGATTTCAGGACTTCTGATATTCCAAAACACTAGAGGTCAGATGAATTTTTGTGATTGGATCATTTCGATCGTCACGCGTTGTAAGTATCCGCCCGTGAATCACGGATAATCAATGTCGGAGTTACCTAATTCTGATTGGCACAGTCAGGTATAAGCTATTCACGGTAAAGTGAGCACTTTCATTTGGAATAATAGTCAATAAATATATTTTATTTTAAACTTAGACGTTAAATTCCAAATGCCGTGTAATATACACACTATGTTTATTACCTACATGGTAATATTTCTTTTAAAAGGTGTTACAGGATAAAAATTTGCTGAAATAAAAAAAAAAGTAACTAGGGCATATAAAGTGGTCACACTACCGTGAACAGCCTATAAGGAACCATCTCCCGACAAAGGCGCCTGGCCAATAACTGAAGGAAGCTACACGCATGCCATAGGACATTGGAGTCTTTTCGCGAAAAACAGGTGGCTCACGTATATAGCATGTACTGTACAACGAAAAGTTGAATGTTATATGGCTCCTCATCCGTATAAAATAATTCCTGTATTTACAGTATCTTACAGTAAAGTTTTAAATTTGTATTAATCAACTCCCTTAAATAATCATTGAAATAAAAAAAAATACAATCGATGTTAGTCGCTGACGAATAACCACCGAATATGATTATGTCCCAGTTTAAAGAAAACCAAGCAACATGACTGCACGGTCTCAGTTACCCAAATTTTGAGTATACATATATGAATTTTGTGTATACATATATGTATTTTGTTTGCAATATTTGAATATTTATTTTGCAATTTAGAAATATTGAAAGTTAGCTCGAGGCAGTGCTGGCATAGACACGGATGAGTTTACAAGATGCTGGCGTAGAATGGAGCCGAATGACCTACTCGTCACTCCCGAATGGCAGTACCTCGAGAAAACCCGCACACTTCTATAGTTTCCGCTCCGTTAAACGGGAATTCAGGTCTGAATGTTTCCTGGCCAACCACTCACTTCAACCCCCAACTCTATACTTAAGTAACGAAATGCCGCTACTTCGCTCACTTTGTTGTTTTTAAAGAAGTTGATTACGATAAAATGTTGTGACGATCCTGTAGATTTTCGTAACGTATTTTATTTATATTTTCACCATCAATATTTCATAAAGTAAATGTATGTTTTGCAACGTTTTGCTATGTAAAAATATTTCTGCAAATTTTTTAAAAATATAATTGAATTTTTTTTAACCCATGCACGATACGGAAAATTTACCATATGCAAAGTTGAAAGTAATGAAACGATGAATATCACTCATACAAATAGTTGGTAACTTAAAAAACCTTTTAACTCCTTCCTTCAAATATGCAGGAAAATTACCACGGACGCATGAAGATATAACTTTACCGCTCAAGCTTTTTTTGATAAGCGTATTCAATGATGTGGTAAATTTTAGGGACAATTTTTAGAGCGTGGCTTTGCTTCGAATCTGCCACCAGACCTAAAATTCACAAATATTATTTTAAAAATCTTGATAATTATTTGTGAATCATTATAATGATAGCAGATCTAACGCTTGTTAGGACTTCGGAAGGAAAGAAGTGTTGCACATGGAAAAGTATCAAAAGTACATATGCAATTTTTGACTTTTAAAAAGCAGAGTTTGGGGGGGGGGGGGGGGGAGAGAGACTTTCTTGTTTAGCAGCGAAAATTATTTTTGGCGAAATTGAAATTTTTTTTTTCGAGAAATTATAAATGCCAGGGCAGCTTGATGACTCGCTCGTCCTGAGTTTGTGTGAGAGAGGGCGAGACTTCCTCATGTGTCTCAAATATTCTTTGGTCATTTTCTAATTGCTACACATGCAGTCTGTTACGATGTGATCAGGCCCTAGGTAGACGACCTGTCAGATCACACCTCTAAACATTAAACCAGGACGCGAGGGGGATCACAACAACTCATTGCGGTAATCGCCGGGTGAAGTCAGGTGCAGAAACCTCCTCCACCAGTCAGCAATCGGGGACGAGTATGCCAAACAACGCGCGGATATAGGCCCGCGTCACGCTGGGAACGCCGTCTTTCCTCATTGGTCCATCGCCAAGAGAAGATCGCAGAGATGGATGTGTCCGATCTTCGATAACTGCCTGCCAGAACAGCCTCCGTAACCATGATTAAGGCGGGGACATTCCAGTTAGTTTGTCATAACAGTGGCGTCTGGTAAACAAACATAAAAGGTTAAATTTAGAATAACGAATTCATAATAAGCTCCCCCGAGTGATTAGTATTCAAGTAATATGTTATTGCATGTTCATCATGCTAATAAATAACACCATTCACAGTTGTGATCTGCCAAATCATGTCTCATTATTCAGCTACGGCCCTAACCCTTTCTTGTATGAATTTGACCATAAGTCGACTTCATAACATACGCGCGCGCACGTATCTGTATGGTATTAAAAATGTTTCCATAAATTTGTTTTCGCTTCAGTGAAAAGAATATTCTTGATGGCCCAATGTCGGCTGGCGCTTTCTGCGTCACCTGCCGCCTGGTATGGAAACCAACTTCCGCCGTCTGCCACCTTATCTTTTTTCCGCAGGAAAGACTAATATTTTCGTAAACATTCGCCAAGTAAACAAGAAACATAAACTGTATAAACAAACCCGGAAGTTTCTTCAAAGCGAACAACTGAAATTTTCGCAATGAAGCTGATGGAAATTTTTGTATCAGATGGGGAAAAAAAAAAAAAAAAAAAGATTATGGAACGTAATGTCTGGATCCAGGGAAGAATCTTCTATCATGTAGTATTTAACCATCGTTCAGTAGTTTTTATCACATTAGGTGTTATTGTATACTTATACAAGATGTATTTAAATACAATTTTCATTTTATATTGAGTGTATGGGTGTAGTAATAATTATGTAAACTCCTTACCCATAAAGTCGTATAGTTTTCGTCGTTCACATCCATGGTGAGGTTGTTTGAACTCAAACTTTTTGATACGTTGTATGCTGGATTGCTAACCCTCTGGTGAGTGAGTGAAGAGATCTGGGCAGCTCTTAACATCGAGGTGTTGAGAAGTGATGAGGGTTAAGCGGGGTGAGCATGGAGCAACGCCGGAATACAAGGGCGGTGTAAACGGGAGATCCCCGAGAAAACCCGCCGACCTGCGGCATCGTCCGGCATGATTCCCACATGCGAAAATCCGGGAGCGATCCCGCCGGGACTCAAACCCAGTTCGCCTGGGTGCGAGGCGAGTGGTCTAAACACTACGCCACCGCGATGCCTCTAACCTTTTGGTCACAGAATACTTAACGAATACAGAAGTGTAATAGTCGCGTGTACCGAGAAGTGCAGCCGTATACGTCAGCAAAGTGACGTCACTTTCAGCAACGTATCGGAACACCGTTCAACGATCAGCGCCTGGCTGGTCGCCCAGCCAATAGGGAACTTTACGCAACACGCGGTAGCCAATCAGACATAAGGCTCACTTTCAGAGCCGCACGTAGCCAATCAGAGAATGTGTACTTCCATTTCAAAGGACCCGCCATACAATTTCAATTCTGTATATTTAAATGTGCTGTCTTATGATCATGTGTAGGGCGTAGCGCTTTCGAACGTGAGTTTAGATTTACTTCATTTTGAAAACCGCCCCTCGATTAGTCTTTCGTCGAAGAGTTAAGGTGGTTTATACACAATTAAAGATACATTATTTCGTATAACCGTTACAAGGAGTCAGTCCCAAATCGATTTTCTGCGTAGCCGATACGTCGCCTGTAAACTTTTTTCTTCCTCAGTTGTAGAGTTCAGTTGTTCCGCAGTTTTTTTTTTAAACACACATCTTAAAATTTCAAAACAAGGCGAAAGTACGTAACGAAACTATCACCTGCAACAACCTGGATGCGAAATATCTATGTATGTGCATTTGAAAGAGATCAGCATTTCGTTGGCCAGTGCTTATTGCTTTCACCATGTCTTTATCCACTGGCCTACAGAAAATTGCTCGAGTGTACCAATTGTTGCTGACACACCCTGGGCAGCGTTATTAGTGTTTATCAACCCCCTCTTCTAGTTAGAAGTAAGTAGGGATTTATCTGTTAGGTCTCCCACAAGGTTATCGCGACTCAATGAATGATTGTTAATCGCCTGCTATGTTCAAGGGTATGGGCATATCCACATCCACCTACGACAACAGCGGAGTGGATGAATAGTGTTCATCAGTTTATGAAGAGCACTCACATATCTTACAATAGAAAACTGGTTTTTAGCACAGAGTAAATGAATACACAGAGACGAAATTACGTGGCTGCTCCTTTGATTTGGGCGTACAGATTCTCTGCTGCCAAGTGCTGCGAAATGTACCCTATCGGTTGGGATAAATGATACACTTCATAAAATTCAGATATTACAAATATAAATGTTAACCACTGTAAAGTACAAGGCAGAAAAAAACTCATCAGTACAATTTATTAGAGCAAACATATTTTTCTACCTGCGCCGGGAGCTTAAACATGGCACAAGAGTGTGGGAAAGCTTTGTGGTTTCGAGAGAAAGGCCGAGGAAAGAACCAGGCGAATGTGAGCACATCGAACAAAGCAATCGATAATCGTCGCCGCTATCGTCGCAATTTCATCTCGACGTTAATCGAAAAACATTGTAAGCCCGCTCCGTCGGTTAGACTCCAGTAATTTTCACTACGTGCCTTCAACGCGAGTAAATTAAACCTCGCATGGCGAACGTGCCTCGAATACTGGAGGCTTACTTTGGCAGATTATCGCATAACGAGTATTTATGTAAGCTAATATTTAAGCACTAGACAGCACATTAGAAGTTTTTATAATAAGGTACTTGGAAAATACTACGTGCTGGAATTTTTTGAAGACTCATAAATATGACGTCGCCCTTGACCATTTCGTGAGAGGTGTAGGCAAATATTCAACTATTGGAATGTCGGCAAAATTATAGTGTACAGGAAGATTCTCCAGACTCCCACTGTGTACTACCTGCTTACTTTTTGTTGCCTTTTGATATCATACCAGGAACTATTGCTGCATTTTTTATTGAACACTGCAAGTTTTACTTCCTATCATCAATCTTCAGCAATAAGATCTAGTAGTATAATTCATAATATGGTAAAGACCTAAAGCTGAAAACATTGTAAAACACACGCGGTTGTGACGAAACAACTAAACGTCACAGATATCCATAGATTTCCTTCCTCAGGAAGAAGATGGCCACCGAGCTCATGATACGTTGAAATATTCCTTACAGGTGAAAGTGTTTCATGCTTATATTGACTTTTTCATTCGAGGTGTTCCGAAACCGGGAAGTTTTGGTCTGCCCAGACTCATAAATATATCCCAGGAACTTACACAGTGCGACCAATGAGACGAGTTTCTGTTTGCCCTTTCAAAAATCAGAAGCCAATTACAAAATCTCCACTTCCCAGCATAAGCCAGTAGCATAACCCATAAAACGGCTGTGGATGCGCTAATGACGTTTGAGCGAGGTGGCGCGTTCGGGAGGACCTGGGTTGGAATCCAGGTAAGGGCATCCTGATTTCAGTTTTCCATGGTTTCCCGAGACCACTCCTGGCGAAGGGGCCACGGTGGCTGAGCGGTTAGCGCTCTCGCCTCCCACCGAGGCGATCCGGGCTCAATACCCGGCCGGGTCACTCCGGATTTTCGCATGTGGGAATCGTGCCGTACGATGCCATTGGTCGGCGGGTTTACTCGGGGATCTGCCGTTTCCAATGACCTCGCTGTCGACGAAACGTTAATCCCTACCTACCTACCTTAACGCGCACAGCACTGACAATATTTTCTCTCAATATGTAGCATGGCCTACGTAAACGAAGGTATTCGGGATAATGTGTCAAGTTGAGAAATAAACCCTTCCTGCAATAAGTAAAACTGTTGAATGAGAAATCAACTTCCTTCAACTGGATGCTTCATAGCGCCTGAGAAGAGCTTCCTCTTCCCACTTGCCCCCCCCCCCCAACGACAAGCATGATTAAGGCGCATAGACGAATAGACGATGGGGGCAGAATGCGATGCCGCGCAGTTTATTTCCACGTGTTACAATCGGACGATTACGTGATAAGTTTGAGGCGAAAGAAACTGTGTGTTATGTGAAGAAAGGACGGTGCAGCAGGGTGAGAATGACATTGGACGAAGGAATTGGGGGGACTGTGTTGCACATATTCACAAATTACCCTGGACTGTAAAATGTTTGTGTCTGTACAAGTCATTATTTTGAGACCAGTTTTTTTTAACTACAAATAAATACGAATAAATTTAATAAAACCTTATCGTGAAATGAGTAAAATTAATGACAAATTTTAACAATCTAATGTTGTAGACTTCAAGCTCCCTATAAACATTGAGTTACATAAAGGAATTTATATATATGTATATAATAAAATTACGTGTTGTAAATGTACAATATTTCAGCTGTAGAGATACGCCAAAATATCTGGCAAGTAGTTTATAAAGAATTGTTGGTAACAAATATACAAACATATTTTTCTGTGTGGGAGGTCGAGTCCTTATGGCAAGCTGCGAGTGTCATTAAATTTAGTATCCATCACATTTTAAAGCAAGTGAAATGAAAGTCACACATTCCCACGTTACTTCACGCTATGAGTAAAGACGACCTATATACGCGTGTCGAATTTTGCGAGTGGATTGCGAACTTGTACAACGACTGCAAACATTTTACTGACGTAATGGTTTGGTCCGATCAGGCAACTGAATGGGACTCCCAACCGCCACAAATGTGTGAACTGCGCTGATGAAAATCCCTGCGTTGTGGTAGATCAAGCAGTTAGTTTACCTGGTTTAACAATGTGGTGCCGTACGTCTACCGGAGAACTTGTGGGGCCATTCTTCTTTGACGGAATGGCGACAGGGTGATGATGATGCGACGATGATGCAGGGAAACAATGACGATTGCTTTTTTTCAGCAGGGAGGTGCACCGCCACATCACCACTGAGGCAGGCAGGTAATTGGGCTTAACGTCACGTCGACAGAGAGGTCATTAGAGACGGTGCAAGTTGCACAGGGAAGGATTGAGAAGGAATCTGCGATGGCCTTTGTTTGGAGCCCATCCCAGCATTAGCCCGGAGTGATTTAGGATGGCCGGACCGGGAATCGAACCCGGTTCCTCCCGAATGCGAATCCAGTGAGTTAACACTGCGCCACCCCGCTCGGTATTTCCATTGAGACATACCTACGGTTCCTCCTGAATGAGAAGTTGTTTGGGAGCTGGATAGGCCGACGAGGAAGTACTGTGTATCAACCCAGATCTTTAGATTCAACGCAGCTAAATTTATATCCGCGGGGAAATTTGAAGAACATCGTGTATTCCACAAAACCACGGACGTTGGGTGAAATGAGAGATGCGATTGTGACCGCCAATGAATACACTCCCATAGAAACCATGGCTTCTGATTGGAGTTCTGTTCTACACATACAGTGTTGCAGACGATTTATTGTTGCTGGTGGCGAACATGTAACTGTTATTAACATTTGCACACAACCAACGTTGTCCTTATGTCCCTACAGCTTCAAATACAACTGAGCCCCTTCAGATGGTCTTTATTACTTTCTCTGTTATTCACGGTCAAATACTGAAAACGATCATTTGAAACACCCGGTACTGTTATTTAATTTTGGCCAACTTTACTGGGGAAAATCCGGTCACCGTGCACTTCAAAATATGTACTTACAGACAGAGGTTTTGTTTTTTTAAAAGGTAATGATCTAGAAATTGTTTAGCTGAGCACGATCTAACACCATCGTTGTTACAGATTCTTGACGTCACATACGTTACATTTGAAAAAAATATATATGGAAACGACATAACTTAAATTGTTTACACTTAAAGATGGACTAAAATACAAGATTTTAGACACGTAGGCTCAGCATTTATTTATCAAATGAAACTTTATCATACTTATGTGGAGAAATAGGAAGCAGTTGGCTTCTCCCAACTCAGCACGTGACATTAAAAAAAAAAAAAAGTATATTAAAGTCTTAGTCTCTTGAAATAAGTTGCACGATTCTCTTCGTTGCGTGTAGTTGATGTCTGCGTTTGTTCACGTATGCTAGTACCTTTAATTTTCCGGACAAACAAAAAATAATTTAATGCATGTTAGAGAAGGTATTGCATTATTAAGTGTTCGCTTGGCACTTACCTAGGTCAGTAAGCATGGACGCCGTAGCCAAGAAGAGCGAAGTACAAGTGTGCGTATCCGCAGCAGGGCGCCAACTTCACGGTCATTTCACGAGTCCATGCGTGCGTAGCGACGTTGCTGCAGTGTAATCCCGCGAGTTCTTGGCCCACTTCGCCCCGGTGCAGGGCAAGGGGGGAGGGCGGGTAATGAAGAGGGCAGTAGGGGGACTACTTCCTATCCGCGGAGGAGCACGGGTGAAGGGGCGGGGGAGTACGGGCACTACTTCACCACTTCCTCCGCGTGCAGACACGTCATCGCGACATTACGGGACCCGCCCTAGCGGACTGGGAAACTCGGTCCGCAAGCTGTAATTCCGAAAGTATTCGGCGAAATTTCCGCCAACTTTCCCTCGCTGGCGACAGTCAAATAACGGCTGATGCCCGGGCTACCTGGTTTTGGTTTCTCAATTACCCTCCAAAAGTGAATTTCTTTCGGGATAATTTTTATCCACCGACATCACGATACCTTAAAGTGGCCTTTTATCGTAGGTCCACAAATTTGTCTTTACTGATCTGTTATTAAGCTGTACGGTAAAGAAATGAAAGTCTCATTGCATTTCATTTATCCTGTATATCTTGCCCCAACTAGTAAAGGCGAAAGTACGGATTATCTACAGGCGAAAGTTGATAAAGATATTTAGGGCGTAACTATCTTTTTGAGACGAAATTGTGCTAAGTAATTCAATTGGTTGCCATTACTCTATTTATGTAAATACAGGCCGATATGGCATCTCTATGAATCAAAGTGTAGCGTAATTTTTCGCCGGTTTGAGCTTATTACAAGCTATTAAACTCAAGAGAGATAACAAGAAAATATCGATATCTATAACTATTTAGCAAACTTTCCTATTCATGGATGAAAATAATTTTTAATGAAGTTCTTAAAACACTAGATGGTAGGTGGGCATTGACATCTCGTTGACAGCAATATCATTAGAGATGAAACCAGAAACATACTGTTACAATTTCTCCCTCTAGAAATTAAGTGGGTAATACCAAGTTCGTTAAGGGATGGAGGCCTTAATCAAATAAAATAAATAATTATAATTTCCTTATTTTATTTACAATAACTACAGCAAAAATTCTCTGAACTCAAATTCTCACAATAAATTGAAATCACTTACTGTTCACAATTGACACCAATTAATAAAATTTATTATTACGACAAAGAAACCAATGAAATAAAATAATTAAAGATCAGTCCCAATAGACAGTGTGTTAACCTATTCAATTATTTTATATTTCATGCGTCCATATTTGACAGTTCGAATATTTACAATAAAATCAGTATAACACTTCAATTCAGTCCCACCACAGTCCAGACCATTTCCCGCCAGTCGCAATGTTCTAGAGTCCTCCAAGCGCCCTCACGCACAGTAGGCTTCACTCATCGGTTTCACACCTTCTCGTCCATTCAAGCCACGAACACCTCACTCGCCGTCATCCTGCAATCTCCAGTCGTCTTCCACACTACGCTTCACTCGCGCACACTCGCCAGGCGGCCTCTGTCAAAGACTGCCGGCCGCTGGGTTGCAGCAGTATATATAGTGTCTTAGGCCACCACCTAGAATCTTCCCCAACTTGCGTAATGCGTCGCGGAGGGCTGAGGCGCCGGCCAGTCTCACCAGAACATTCTTGCGTCGTCGTTAAAGGTATCGGAAACTCTAGCAGGCGAGAGGAGGTCTGTGACGCCAGCAAGTCTCGCCGCTGTCGGCATTCACGGGATTCCCAGAAGGGTGACTCAGGAGGCCGCGAGTGCATCGTTCCATGTGGTGGGGAGGGCGAGGTGGGTCTCCGATTACGGCGCGGGGCAACTGAGTCGGCGCCAGCTGCAGCACGTAACAATATGCAACAGTAGTGAGACGATTACAAATACACACGTGCCTTGCACGGGACTCGAACCCAGAAAACCTCGTACCATATGTTAGCGTGCTATCAACTGCATTACGTAGGTCTGATTTGGAGCATTAAGAGATTGACGGACCCTCGCATAATTTTTGTGAAATAGTTGCTTTCGCGAATACGTGTATCTTGGTAAATAAATGCTATCAAAATATGACGTTTTTTCCTTAAAAAAAAATATATATATCTATGTCACTATTTTTTTTACTTTTATCATATTAAGTGTATTCTTGGAGAAAAAAATCGGGAAAATGGTCAAATATCGCATTTTTAAAGTTTGCCTTTGCAATTTCCTTAAGCGGCAAGAGAAAATTACAAAGATACAGGCGTAGTTTAATATGTGGTCTTTCACCGCGTGTAATAGAACCCTACTGTTACGTATCTGATTTGCACTGTAAAGCGGTACGACGGAAACACTGCACGCCTTGCGCGTAGGAGCGATGAGGCACTAGGCGTGCGTGTTAGTGTCATCCTTATCGCTCGCTACCTCGCTTCTTGACCTTGGACGCGGGGATTCCCACGGGGATACATCCCACTTTTAACTTCGGATATAAGTCTAATGTTTTGAAAGATGCCGTCTATTGACCTGAAATATTTACAGTGCTATCATTTTGAAAATAAGTGCATGAGTTACTTAAAACTTATTAGTTTATACGGCCTACCGTAGCACTACTTGTATGGAAAACCTGGTTGGAAATAGTTTGATTGATAACAGATATATGGCATAACCACTTATTTTCTTAGTTGGTGCTCTCTTAGAAAACTGCTTAAAAAGGTTCTGCACGCGAAGGTTCGAATAGATACTGTCAGCGAAAAATGTTTGGTCGAAGAGGCTCTGTGTAGACATAGTTATAATTTATATTGCCAGCATACAAAGTTAAGTTGGAACTGATTAAACGGTTTCGACTACAGCTTACTAAGCTAAAATGGCTGTACGGCCACCATTTTAAAAATAAGTGCCTATTAAATTTAAATTTAATCCGTTCCCATGACCTATCATAGTAAACTTACTTGCCAAATTTGGCGAGAATTGGTTGAGTAGTTTTCGAGATATCACGTAAAAGCTTTTTATGTGAGACGGGCTTCCAAAATGGCGGACCCACAATATCCATTTTTAAATACAATGCTCACATTATTCACTGTTAAAATGCAATATTTAGTTCAAACCTGTTGAATAGTTCCCGAGATATGACACATCACAGTAAATGTTAAATGTCCGCCATTTTGAAAGTAAGTGAGGTAGAAAACTATGAAAGTTAGATGTCCTTACTAAGTATTATGTGTACCGAGTTTGGTAAAATTCGGTTCATGCGTTCGAAAGTTTTTATGGGGCACACCTCCCGTTTCGCCCCGCCCTTGCTTTCCGGCGCTGCTCCATTCCCACCTCATTTCACCATCATCGGCTCTAAAGATCTCGTTTTTAAGAGCAGCCCAAATCTCTCAACTCATCTCATACACACTTACACACACACGCGCATATAAGCACACAGAATACTGACACACAGACAGGAAAGTGATCTCACATGCCTTTCTTTCCTTTTTTCTACGCTGGGGATGATCTCTAACGTAACCAGAGTACAAACTAAAAAGTTGGGTATGAGTACAGTGCTGTTATTTTGAAATAAAATGCCTATCTTCTTTCATAATCAGAGAAACTGTTTTTAATCAAAAACGAAAACATCATTGAGCCAAATAATAGTGATCGAGCAATCATTACAGAAGAAACCAACATATACATCAACTAATAGCTGTGAACCAATCAGGATTCAGGATATTGGCCCACTGTCACTGGCTGTGCCAGAATAAGGCGCTCCGTCACCAACAGCCATACCATCTTGAAGTATTGTAATGGCTTTGTGACACCACAATCGTTAGCCACTGAGCCATATGGACGTACGCCAGAACAGACATGGCTCAGTGGCGGTGTAATATTGCAATAACATCACTCCATGATGATCGCCGCAGTTACCTAGCGTCGGGTGTGGCCGGTTCTTGGATGGGTGACCGCAGAATAACCGCCATGTCGCATTGGCATTCACACTACTAGTGCGTTTACAGAAACATCTCAATCCGGATTGAACCTGGAGTAGACTGCAGAATCCAGATTGAAATGTTAGTATAAACACATACGGACTGGACTGAAGTAGGAGTGGAGTGAGATAATCCAGTCCAGTTGTCGAGGTGAACTGGAATGTATAATCCGGATTGAAAAATTTACTTTAAACACTCATCGGACTGAAATTAGTACAAATAAGAATTGGCCGCCATATTAACTCGTTAGTTTGGTTATGTAAGAGGTTAGAATCATTCTGAGACTAGCAAAATAAGTGTTTTTGGAAGTGAAGCGAAAAATAAATGACTGCGAAGGAACTGATATATATGTGGAATTATTATTTTATATTATGTTGGAAAAATATTTTCTACGTGTACTGGACTTTCGTAATTCGTTTGTTTTATGGTTCTGCCAGTCGCCAATAGACTGCTTCAATCCCGTTTTAATCCGCATTCAGTGTTGTTAACACTTTAGTCCACAATTCCAAACTTTACCTTCATCACTTATTTTCGATACGAGTTCACTCCGAGTTCGCTACGAGTTGATTACAATCCGAGTTCGATCCAGTCCGAAATTTTACTCTAAAAGCACTACATATAGGCAGGCAAAAATGGCACCTGCTCTTCAGCAGAAGGTAACCTTGTCGCACACTGGTGATTGGGGGTTGCATTTGCCACAGTCAGTCTGTATCAGGTTGTGGGTGTGTACATGAAGACGAAAGCACATTCAAGTTCTATTACAGAAACGTCGCACCTGTTGCTGAAGGAACTTAGCTGCGCTCGTATGTGTTACATATGTTGTGTTCAATCGCGTTATCTTCGTCGATGGATGGTTGCTGCGTTTATCTGTGCTTGTCTTCGTGGTTTCGTCTTGCTTTCTTTCCAATTTTCCACGTATCATCCTTGCTTGTCTTTTGGTTGGGCATTCTAATTTTTTTTAGTATTCCGCTTTTCTTGTGATGACTGACGAGATCAATTTTATGGAAATATTTTCTTTATATATATATATATTTTGAAAACATCCAACATTTGTTATTTCTCATGTTATTATTTTTTAACCCCAGTTTTATGTCATACTGTGGGTTTTCTACTGCTTACAACAAAGTGTTTTGAAAAAAACGTATGTCCAAAATCAAAGGTTCAGTTAATCACTTACCCGCATTTCAAGAATCATTCAAACACCATAAAGGTGTTATTTAAGGTTTATTGCAACTTATTAGACAGCAGAGCGGAAGTTGTGGAAAGCTGAACAGAACTATAATTAGCGGCACCAGTTCCAAGCGAAAAGATACCATCACTAGCTTTACTCCAAAACATTTTTCTTAAGACATACGTTCGTGACTTGAATAATTTTCTATTGCCACGCGGCTTAGCGACCTGCCCACTCACCAGAGATGTTTATTATCATAGTGACGTGATTCCAGTTGCTCAGGTAACGTAAGGAAAGGTCTCCACACAAAACCACGAGGCCGGTAACCGAAATAAAGGCTTCAAGTGTGAAAGTATAACATTTGAAGTGTAAATCTTTTCGCGAAAATAGAAGATGGCCAGAATTATAATACATTATCAAATTCGTACTGAAGCAAACTCTCCGTGCAGGAAAATATAGTGTTTACCGTTGTGTTAAATTCGAACTGTTCTATGGTAGCCATACAAGTACTTTCCTTTCCTTCTTTTGCTTTTTTTTTTTTTTTTTTTTTACTTTTATTTCTTCATATTTCTTTCTAATAAGATACGCCAGTGCTTTCTACACCTCAGGCCCAATACACGGGAAAAGTTTCAGAAATAATATCCGTAAACTTGAGGTCGGTGTTGTGGCTTAGGGCGGTGGGGCTGAAGGGGGAACCCGGGGCGAAGTTGAGGAGCCATCCACACAAAGCGAGGGGAGTTCCAAAGGACAGCGGCGCCCACACGTTCTTGAAGTGCCTCATCACCTCTACACAAAACACGTCGGGCAAACTACACGAGAACTACAGCGATGCAGCTAAAGCAGCGTTCGTTCGACGCAAGATGAACGAAGAATCCATGTGAGATGTCAACGCCTATCTTGATCTCGTGCACGTTAAATCTGAACCAGTGGGAATTTCACTGTTTCAATCAGTCAAACGTATCTGACAGATTCAACCGCCACTTCAGTGAATTTAACTAATGAATCAGTGAAAAATGCAAGATTTCCTTCTCTTATTGGTTCAGAGACATTTTACACTGATTCTCCAGTAATTTTTTTCAGTGTTTATTCAGTGGTTTATTTTTTACTGATGGATCAGTGAAACAGCGTGTAAAAATGGCCGCCAAACAACGTTTAAAAATGGTTGTTAAATAATGTGTATCTAGTGAAATAACAACTAATAAACTAATAAAACCAGTACAAAATTTTTAAAATGTGTTTCGGCTTTCAAAACGTAAGGACATCTAACTTTCATAGTTTTCGACCTCATTTACTTTCATATAATTTCATTATTATCTACATATATCTATGCAATTTTTGTTTCAGTCTTTTTATGATAAAAATGGTAATTGTTCTAGTCCCGTGACAATACAAAAAAAGGTCACGGGCTAACCCCTAGTGAATATATAAATATATACACAAATGACAAGTCTAATGTACTGCCTAATAATAACGCGAAATTATAAGAGCTTTCGCCGGAGCTCAAATATATTATAGTTATTCAGAAGAAAGTTAGGAATCAGAATTTCTCGACGCAGGTTTAACTTACCGTATGCTCTGATCGTGAAAATTTTCGCACTAAGACCTAACGAAAATAATATACTTGCAATAGTTTCATACTTTTTAAATCAAACCTTTGAAAAATCGCCCATGTAAGACATGTTTGGCTGTTTCCTAGTTTCCTTAATACGTAATGTATCACAAACGTTTTATACTTATGTAAACATGAAAGTATACTATTTTTGGTCAAATTAAAATTTTTACGTATATTTTATTTACTAACAATATTTCATTAGTTATTATTGTGAATAAAATCAGGAAGGAAACAGGTGTGTTGGTAATGCCAAACAATAAATATTTCACTAGTAAAATGTTATTAATGTGAGTGCGCTATTCCTTTGATGTCAATTTCTTAAGGCTCTTCACGATAAAGTGAGTACTTTTGAAATCAACGTTTGACAAAAGTCACTGCTCCTACCTGCATATACTTTAACGGGCGCCCTGAGTGACATGCACCCAGTAAAGTTGGTAATGACGCATGGGAAGTAGTTCCGTATCTTAACGTCGTATAAAAAGTGTTAGGTAACCATTTCTGATAACTTAAATCATCTCTTTCACTTTCTGTTTTTTCTATGCACTGAAGTGTAAAAATGAGCAGATTTGTAAAATATTTACTTTTTAAATAATTTCACAGCTTCACTTGACCGACGCGTAAATAAAGTGATGAGGCCCATGCCAATGTTAATCTCACATAAAGCGGAAGAATATACAACGTGCACACAAGTAGAGCTTAAGCAGGGCTTTCAAAAGTGCTCATTTGACCGTGAACAGCCTGTAGACTAGGTTAAGCTTTGTTTGCACGAAGCGAAGGAACAGCACGAAAGTAGAACTTCATGAGGGCTTCAGGGAATGCGTAAGTAACCAGGAATGTAAACACAGACGTGGGGAGAAGGCGGGAAGGAGTCGGCGATCCAGGTAGGCGGGTCCACGCTGAACGAGTGGCGTGAAGGTGTTGGAGTCGACCTCGAAGCTATCGACCCACTGAAGAGCACCTAATTTTCCCCTCCCCGCCACCCCCTCTCTTCGGCACTTGTGCCGTGGCGGTGCCTGGCGCCTCTGCCGGCAGGCGCCGGCCTGGGCGGGGCGTCTTCAGAGACGCGGGGGAGGCGCTGCCGTCATTACCACCTAAGTACTGCACTCATCCTCTTTACCCGTCAAGTCGACCACCGTCAATTTACCGCTTTGGGAGTTGTGAAGATCCTCTGCATTTAGACTGCGCCTAAGTAGTAACCTGAAGCTAGGGGTTATCGTCACATTGTTATGAACAGGAAGAATGATCGTAGACTGCCGGAACTCATTACTATTCATAAATATTTGAGTGATGACCAGCAGCCAAGTAGACCCATTACTTGGGACCCGGAAATTTCGCGGATTCATTTCGCAACAAGCTAGACTCCACAATTCTTTGTGTACTAGAGGCTCAGTTAGTTTTTCGTTGGGCTATGTGCCAGTTTCGTCGCAAATCAGGTAGAACGGTATTCGGTGCTAGTTTTCTTGCAGGTCTGTTATTGGTTCAAATTTGTTCAGGACGTGTCTTGCAAACTGCGATCCAATTGAGACCGAAAGTCAAATGTACACGTGTTCGAAGCCTAGCTTGTCCTCAAATGAAATCGCGAAATTTCTGGGCTTCTACCCATTACTAACACAGTTGCGTGTGTGTGATGTTATACATGTGTATACACATATATACGCATACACATTGATGAAAAAAAATATTGCACCGTTATGACTACATTCTAAGAAATTGTTTGTAAATGTATCGTTTCAGTGTATACGTACAGTAACAAAACGTGAATGGTAAAATATTTTCCCACAATTGCTCAGAAAAGCGTCAAATGCGTAGGGAAGTCCTCAATTTTGTATAGTAGCGATGGTAAACATTCCCATATTCTCAGCCTGACACGTAGTACTATTTAAATACACCGTATAGGTTAAAATCTTTCATAGCAGTTTAGGAAGATAGCCATATTTTTTTTACAGTGTGTGTATGTAGCATTATGCACGATTCAACCTAGATGCAATATAAATGGCGTTAAACGATAAACACTCCAGACCAAACAAAGCAACAGACGCCAAGTACTGAATGTGCTTAGCGCCACTTCACTAAACAGAATAAATCCCTCGGCCATCAACACAGACGTGTATTCTCGCATGTGGACGATAATACATGTGACGAATGTCATCCTTAGGTACAGTGTTCCAAGAATCTTACACCTTTGTCGGAGTTGTGCAAGGATAGCAACTGGCCGTACAGACTGGGTCAGACATAGTTTCACCAAGTCCCAAACACGTTTAATGGGAGAGAGGTCTGGGGATCGTGCTGGCCAGAGCAGTTGCCGAACACCACGAAGATCACGTTGAAGTTGCAGCAATATATGGTCAATCATTGTCGTGCTGAATGAGTACGTCACCTTCCCACCACAGCGAATCAGGTTCGATTGCCGGCGTGGTCTCAACCAGAATTTTTTTTTTTTTTCGCGTTGTACTCATATTTGTACAGTTCCAGATAAAATATTTGTTTGTTGCTACCTTTAAAATAATATATTCACCCGAGAACGGAGAGAGTTAAACGCTCACACATTCTTTAGCATGAGTAGGCACGTGACATACGTGTACAGATATCTTGGACGACGATAACGGTGCAAAAAGTATATTGCACAGTTTAAAGAACTTTTTCTTCCACCACAAACAATATATTATTAGAAAATAAAACCATTTTAATCTGTTAAGGGAACATTTCATAGCTCGTAAAATATTATGGTCATATTGGTTACGTGATACTGGCCGATATTAATTTAAACGGAGAAACCAAATTAACATCTTTACTTTATTAGATGCTTATTGATGTTGTGCTAAGTGAAAGTTATTTGCTTGTAAAAATAACATTAGTACCTTACATAATTAATTTTGCTGTTTCGTAACATTCTCTATTTTTGCGAGGGGTACCTTTTTTTTTGTGACTGCGTTCGCCAAGCAAACATTTTATTATTTTCTGTGTTGGTGGTTTTGTCCAGAGTTAGAAAGAAATTGACACGGACGCTCCCCTATCTGCGAGCTTCGTGAGCTACAAAATACCACACACTCACGGAAGCCAGGTTTGTTTATTAGCTGAAACTTTTTGTTTACTTCTTCCATAATGAACTCTCGTTGGTGGTCGCCAGGACAGGATACAGTTCGGTAGTTTCAACTGGCGCCTGGAGATCAGGCAAATTCATTTGCGAGGTGTTTTGCGGATTGCATAAAGCTCAAACCGCAGGCTAATCCGGCGACGCGGGGAAAGAGAGACAATTCAATTTTCAAGTTGGATGGAAGCCAAAATGATGTTATGTAAGCTCAAACAACGCCCACCAATGATAAATCAAGAATGTATCAAACACACTATAATTTAAAAAAAATAAATCAAATACGCATTAAATAAAAGGTACCAGAATTACGTAAGACGACTCCAAAAACCATGAATGGTAAATGAAAACTAGCCTACATCTCAGACTTCTGAATAAAACCTTTGATATACACTGTTGGTAAACAAATAATACTTTTTAGTGCAAACGATAAATTGTTTATTTACTTTACAGCTGGGGATGATTACTTTTTAAATCTTGTGCTAAACATATTTTTATAGGATGAATACGCTATAAAGATTCACTGTAGGACCTGTACTTCGTAAACCAAGTATAGTTTTGTGGCCTACTTTCAGTTACACCTGATATAATCACAGGTCATTCGAGTGTAAGTATAGTTTTGTGGCCTACTTTAAGTTACACCTGAGGTAATCACAGGCCATTCGAGTGTAAGTATAGTTTTGTGGCCTACTTTAAGTTACACCTGAGGTAATCACAGGCCATTCGAGTGTAAGTATAGTTTTGTGGCCTACTTTCAGTTACACCTGATGTAATCACAGGTCATTCGAGTGTAAGTATAGTTTTGTGGCCTACTTTAAGTTACACCTGAGGTAATCACAGGCCATTCGAGTGTAAGTATAGTTTTGTGGCCTACTTTCAGTTACACCTGAGGTAATCACAGGCCATTCGAGTGTAAGTATGCTTTTGTGGCCTACTTTCAGTTACACCTGAGGTAATCACAGGCCATTCGAGTGTAAGTATAGTTTTGTGGCCTACTTTCAGTTACACCTGATGTAATCACAGGTCATTCGAGTGTAAGTATAGTTTTGTGGCCTACTTTAAGTTACACCTGAGGTAATCACAGGCCATTCGGGTGTAAGTATAGTTTTGTGGCCTACTTTCAGTTACACCTGAGGTAATCACAGGTCATTCGAGTGTAAGTATAGTTTTGTGGCCTACTTTCAGTTACACCTGAGGTAATCACAGGTCATTCGAGTGTAAGTATAGTTTTGTGGTCTACTTTAAGTTACACCTGAGGTAATCACAGGCCATTCGAGTGTAAGTATAGTTTTGTGGCCTACTTTCAGTTACACCTGAGGTAATCACAGGCCATTCGAGTGTAAGTATAGTTTTGTGGCCTACTTTCAGTTACACCTGAGGTAATCACAGGCCATTCGAGTGTAAGTATAGTTTTGTGGTCTACTTTCAGTTACACCTGAGGTAATCACAGGCCATTCGAGAGTAAGTATAGTTTTGTGGTCTACTTTCAGTTACACCTGAGGTAATCACAGGCCATTCGAGTGTAAGTATAGTTTGTGGCCTACTTTCAGTTACACCTGATGTAATCACAGGTCATTCGAGTGTAAGTATAGTTTTGTGGCCTACTTTCAGTTACACCTGAGGTAATCACAGGCCATTCGGGTGTAAGTATAGTTTTGTGGCCTACTTTCAGTTACACCGATTAAGATTGGGTATATTTCCATTAATTACATGAGATCACAGGCATTCGAGTGTAAGTATAGTTTTGTGGCCTACTTTCAGTTACACCTGAGGTAATCACAGGCCATTCGAGTGTAAGTATAGTTTTGTGGCCTACTTTCAGTTACACCTGAGGTAATCACAGGCCATTCGAGTGTAAGTATAGTTTTGTGCCTACTTTCAGTTACACCTGAGGTAATCACAGGCCATTCGAGTGTAAGTATAGTTTTGTGGCCTACTTTCAGTTACACTGAGGTAATCACAGGCCATTCGGTGTAAGTATAGTTTGTGGCCTACTTTCAGTTACACCTGAGGTAATCACAGGCCATTCGAGTGTAAGTATAGTTTTGTGGCCTACTTTCAGTTACACCTGAGGTAATCACAGGCCATTCGAGTGTAAGTATAGTTTTGTGGCCTACTTTAAGTTACACCTGAGGTAATCACAGGCCATTCGAGTGTAAGTATAGTTTTGTGGCCTACTTTAAGTTACACCTGAGGTAATCACAGGCCATTCGAGTGTAAGTATAGTTTTGTGGCCTACTTTCAGTTACACCTGAGGTAATCACAGGCCATTCGAGTGTAAGTATAGTTTTGTGGTCTACTTTCAGTTACACCTGAGGTAATCACAGGCCATTCGAGTGTAAGTATAGTTTTGTGGTCCTACTTTCAGTTACACCTGAGGTAATCACAGGCCATTCGAGTGTAAGTATAGTTTTGTGGCCTACTTTCAGTTACACCTGAGGTAATCACAGGCCATTCGAGTGTAAGTATGTTTTGTGGCCTACTTTCAGTTACACCTGAGGTAATCACAGGCCATTCGAGTGTAAGTATAGTTTTGTGCCTACTTTCAGTTACACTGAGTTAATCACAGCCATTCGAGTGTAAGTATGTTTTGTGCCTACTTTAGTTACACCTGAGTAATCACAGGCCATTCGAGTGTAAGTATAGTTTTGTGGCCTACTTTCAGTTACACCTGAGGTAATCACAGGCCATTCGGTGTAAGTATAGTTTTGTGTGCCTACTTTCAGTTACACCTGGTAATCACAGGCCATTCGAGTGTAAGTATAGTTTTGTGGCCTACTTTCAGTTACACCTGAGGTAATCACAGGCCATTCGAGTGTAAGTATAGTTTTGTGCCTACTTTCAGTTACACCTGAGGTAATCACAGGCCATTCGAGTGTAAGTATAGTTTTGTGGCCTACTTTCAGTTACACCTGAGTAATCACAGGCCATTCGAGTGTAAGTATAGTTTTGTGGCCTACTTTCAGTTACACCTGAGGTAATCACAGGCCATTCGAGTGTAAGTATAGTTTTGTGGCCTACTTTCAGTTACACCTGAGGTAATCACAGGCCATTCGAGTGTAAGTATAGTTTTGTGGCCTACTTTCAGTTACACCTGAGGTAATCACAGGCCATTCGAGTGTAAGTATAGTTTTGTGGCCTACTTTCAGTTACACCTGAGGTAATCACAGGCCATTCGAGTGTAAGTATAGTTTTGTGGCCTACTTTCAGTTACACCTGAGGTAATCACAGGCCATTCGAGTGTAAGTATAGTTTTGTGGCCTACTTTCAGTTACACCTGAGGTAATCACAGGCCATTCGAGTGTAAGTTTTGTTTGGTGGCCTACTTTCAGTTACACCTGAGGAAATCACAGTTCATTCGAGTGTAAGTATAGTTTTGTGGCCTACTTTAAGTTACACCTGAGGTAATCACAGGCCATTCGAGTGTAAGTATAGTTTTGTGGCCTACTTTCAGTTACACCTGAGGTAATCACAGGCCATTCGAGTGTAAGTATAGTTTTGTGGCCTACTTTCAGTTACACCTGAGGTAATCACAGGCCATTCGAGTGTAAGTAGAGTTTTGTGGCCTACTTTCAGTTACACCTGAGGTAATCACAGGCCATTCGAGTGTAAGTAGAGTTTTGTGGCCTACTTTAAGTTACACCTGAGGTAATCACAGGCCATTCGATTGTAAGTATTGTTTTGTGGCCTACTTTCAGTTACACCTGAGGTAATCACAGGCCATTCGAGTGTAAGCAAGCATTTGGGTACATGTTCGCTTGGGAGGGTGGGTATGCGGTTAAGTCGTGATCCAGATGAAGTAATATATTATAGATATTCAGTTGAATTAAGTTATGTTACAGACTGTTGTAGTCTTCTCGCAGATACAGAGTAATCTCTGTTATTTCCTCTTTTTTCTCCTCCCGAGTCATCGAAGCAGCTTTGTTTATAGTACGTATATTAGAGTGTTGACTTTCGCACCAATGATCTGGAAGGCAAGGCACGTGTATAGTCGCGTTACACACAGACTTCTCTGTTACATTCGAGTCCTTAGAGCTAAAGGCTGTTCACGGTAAAGTGAGCACTTTTGAATTCAACCTTAGAAAAAAGTTGCTGCCCCTACCCTGCATATAATTTAACTGGCGCACTGAGTGACATGTGCCCAGTAAAATTGGTAACGATGGATGGGAAGTAACGTCGAATAAATAGTGTTAGGTAACGATTTATGATAACTTAAATTATTTCTTTCGATTTCGGTTTTTTTATTATATCAAACAGTAAAAATTAGCAGACTTGTAAAATATTTACTTTTCTAATAATTTAACGGTTTTTCTTGACCGAAGCAAGAATAAAGTGATGAGGCCCATGACAATTTTTATCTTACATAAGGCGGAAGAATACTCAACGTATATGCAAGTAGATCTTAAGCAGGGCTTTCAAAAGTGCTCATTTTACCGCGAATAGCCTATAGTGTTCTGGAACATTGGATGTCTCACGCCTTTAGTGATTACACCATGTATGTCAACACAAGCCAAATAACAGATGCCACATACACATATAATTTTACAGCGTTTCATAATGCACTGTACACTGACCTAGCAGTGTTACTGTGACGTTTTCAAGTTGCAAATGTGTCCTACTGTGGATGGTACAATAAAACATACCAGTGTAAGTAAAACGATGATACAGGATACTACAATTTCTTTCCATGCTTAGCACTTTAAACACGATGTTGTATGCCTCACGGTCAATCATTTATTCATATTAATTTATATATAGTAACTTTTATATTCTGAAGTTTGGGGTAGACAAAACCGAATAAGAAGAACATAACAATTTTGTTGCTACGACGAAATATTCTACTGCCCTAAAACAAACCATTGAATTTTTTTCTCAGTGCGACCCATTTTTAGCTACGCATTTCCTTCTCCGTTTACCGAGGTACACTGTAAAAATAATGGTAAAATTACCTGACAAGTGTAAGATAATATTCGCAAACGTGTGTGGGAAGCACAGTTTTCCTTACGGGTAAGCTAAAATTACCGCATTCTGGAGTTCACGTACATGGTAGTGGAAAAACCCATATATGGATGGGAAAAATACCTTACGACGTGTGGATCTCCTTGTTCATTTGTAATTATTTGATAACTGTATTTTATATATACTTTACCTTAAACTAATTTTTTGTTTAGTCATGCAAGCTATCCAACATGGCTCTTTATATGTAAGGTATAATTACCGCACTCTGGACTAAAATTCACGTGCATACCGGTGTAAAATACCATAAATGCTTGTGAAAATTACCTTACGACGCATGCGTCTCTTCAGCATTGTCTCAGCAGCTAAGTGGGAGGAAGGATGGAAGAAACAATATTTAACACCAAAATATTCCATGGATGGCGCATCGGCCTATTGTGATAGAGGACCGTGGTTCGCGCCCATCCATCAGCAAGTGTCGAGGATTTTAGAGTTGAGGTTTCGATTCCTATTCTCACAGGATATAGGCAACAGAAAAAAATTAACAATACTAATACTCCTGGATATTTCTAAATATAATTTTACTATACAATACAGTTTAATATTTCCTTACTTCTATAGGATTTTCGTCCACTTTTGCCAGGTACCTTTTCCGTACGATTAGCGAATAGTACTTAACTTGCTATGTAAATTTACTCTACATTTAAGAGGTAATTTTGCCTTACATGTGGAAGTAATTAGCTTTCCTCACATGTAAAGGAGTTTTACCTCAATAATTTTTACAGTGTTTCAAAGTGTGCCCGAGAAAGAAGGGGAAGAGCTCGGAGGCCACAAGCGCACACATCTGACATGTCATATCACAGCAATACGAACAGCAGTGGTAAACATGATAATACACAGAATGCGGTGCAATGCGGTATTGAAAAGGAAACTCATTTACACGCCAAGTCTGAATCGGAGATTTCAATTGGTGAAATAACATTCACTGAAAGTCAGGTGATAAGCTACCGTCGACTGGCGAATCAAGCAAATTAACTGGGAACAAGTGATTTATTGAAATGGAATGCTTGACATTCAGCGCGGGAACCACAAATAAATCAGTGAAATTCAGCTGCTATATTAATTAGTTATCTCGCACTGATTATCAGTTACTCAATACTCACCGTTTTAACTGATTTGTCTCAGTTCTCACTTTTTTCAAGTTTAGAGTGTACCTTCTACTCTGAATAGCGGAGACTTAGTCATGCAAGCGTGTAATTATGTTACTTTCTGTGTATTCATGAAGTAGCGTCACTTACGAAATTGATGCAAATTCATTCCCAATTAGGGGCCGCGGTGGGTGAGTGATCAGACTGATCGCCTCCCACATAGGCGAGCCGTGTTCTATTCTCGGCGGGGTCGCTCCCTGAATATCCCTCCGTGGGAATCGTGCTGGGCGATGCAGCAGGTCAGCGAGTTTTCTCGGGGATCTCCCGCCGTTTCCCCTGCCGTACTCACCTCGCTTCACACTCATTGGCTCTCATGACCCTGATGTCAAGAGCCACCCAAATCTCGTCACTCCACTCACTCCGAATGCTATTTCCTTTATGAGCCGATTCGTCTTGAAAAATGGGTCGAACATATAATACGATCAACAACCTGACGTGGCTAGAAAGGGGAAGACACACCTTCGACAATATGTTATGAACTACGTGAAGTTAAAAAAAAAAAAAAAAAAAAAAAAAAAAAAAAAAAAAAACAAATTCGCGAATAGTGTTAGCATGATTTGATACTTGCCGCCCTGTATTAGGAAATTAGAAGGTATCGTGTTATTAACTAACAAAAGTGTGTTACAGGTGGGTTTTTATCGACTGAATATGTAAGTAGTCTTAACTTTGAAACGCTGACCATCTCCATTTACCGGTGTTGTTAAACTGCAACTCCTGCTTGTTTTTTTTCTCTTTAAATTATAAAACAAACACGTCACTTGGTTTTTGCAACACGTAATCACGTGTCTGGTTCGATGTTTGCCATGTTGTGTAATTTTGAAATACTTATTTCCTGAAGGGTTTAAGAGTTTCCCTTTTGAAAAAAAAAAAAAAAAAAAAAAAAACCTTATTTGGAAAAATAACATAGAAAAAACTATTAAACTGGGGTTTTTAGTTTCTACATACGTCTTTGAGGTCATTTTCCCTGAATAGCTTCGATGGTAATGTTTAAGACTTGCTTGAAGTTACAATAACCAATTACAAATATTTATTTTTTACCAACTAAAGTGGAAATCGTCTTGAAAAATTTTATATCACCTTAGTCAAAATATCTTCTCAATACGTTTTAGCACACCAAAGCGAAACATGTTATTAGAAACTGCACTCAGGAGTAAAACTGCATCGTTTGAAGTGCATTTCATGTTGTATATGCCTGTGAGAACTTTGCAGTGTCCATGGTTCGAAAATTAGAGTATATTCTACCATATCAGGAGCACTGTCTCGTGTTAGACGTGAGCGTCGTAAAAATACAGCTGCAGTCATTACAAAAAAAAAAAAACCTTTTCTTTAGAGTATTTCGAAAATATTACATTTATCATTAACTGGAATGTTTAAGGACATTAGCAAAGAAAAATAATCGTTATTTTATCATTTGACCTTATAGTGTAGTACAACTTGGGAGCGTTATTTGGTACAATTTTTCCCCCGGAGATTAATGACACGTCAAAGAATACATTTCACTGTTTTTGTAATGTACAATGAAAATAAACCCAACCACTCTATTTGGAAAAAAAATTTAACGTGGGCAAACTGAAAGATGTTATATTAATTCATTTTAAAGTATGTTTAGCAAAAGTTATTTTAGAACAATGCAAAAGCAATCACAAATAAAACATATGCAAAAATCTCCTTGTTTTCAGCAATTTTTTAAATTTGCAAAACCGTAATCTTGTACGATGTCACATATGTAGTGGAGTAGCTCTTGGTAACTTCTCTCATCGTGAGTTAACTACTTTCTGTACGTAAGTTACTTTTCATTATTTGTACCTTTCTAAATTAGTAAAATTGTAATTTAGAGATGCCATTGTGTGAAAAATATGCTTTCAAAAAATTTTTATGCTACGAAAGAGTTATCATTGATAATGACTACAAGTTAAATAGTACGTGGTGTTGGGTTTAACGTAATTGTTCGGGCAGGCACAACCAGTCTGCCAATACTTGCTCTGATTCTCGCTGATGTAGGTTGTTTCCACGTTCAGGAGCAATAAGCAGCTTTATTTACCAAACTCGGGCTCCTTTAAGTCAGCTGCTCGTGACGGCCTCCATCAGCTGCGGCGGAAGGATAAAAGCTCTTCACGGCGCAAAATATCCGGGGCTCTCGGCTCCCACAAGACGCTCGCACCAGAAGTCCGGGAAACAGAGTAGACACGCGCACAGAGGCGAAGTGGCGTGTCGGTCCCCTTGACGTGGGCGTATCCAATCTCCGATTGGCTGCACGAGAACGGACCTCGTGTTTGGTTGGCTACCGCGTGCTCCGAGAGGTTCCCTGTTGGCTGCGGGCTGCCGACTGGCGAGTTGGTTACCAGGCGATAATTGGCGAACGGTGTCCAAATGTTGTGTTGACTGGCGACGCCATCTTGCTGGCGAGTGCGACTGGAGTTCGCGCGATATAAGCAGCTGTTTCATCCCTCCATACTTAAGGCCCCCGCCTACCCGGGTTTTTCTATTCGCGTTCGAGGCCGAGAAGCGTGGGAGCGATAAGGGCGACTCTGCTACGCGCATCAAGTGCGCCATCGCCGCTAATCAAAAGGCCGTAACATATTCAATAGTACGAACATGGGCGGTACGTTGCAATTTATTGCAGCCACAGACTCGCCACCAACAATGGGCCGGTGCCATAATTGTATACACGTTGTATACTCCTCCGCCTTATGTAAAATTAACATTGTCATAGGCTTTAACACTTTATTCATTCGTCGGTCAAATGAAACTGGGAAATTATTAAGAAAGTAAATACTTTACAAATCTGCTCATTTTTACACTTCGATGCATTAAAAGAACATAATGTTAAAGAATTAATTTTATGTTTTCAAAAATGGTTACCTAACAATTTTTTATTCGAAGTTAAGATATGGAACTACTTGCCATCAATCGTTACTAACTTTACTGGGTGAATGCCAGTCAGTGCACACATTAAAATATATGCATGCAGGGGCAGTGACTTCTTTATAAGGTTCATTTCTAAAGTGCTCACTTTATCGTGAACAGCCTTTCCGGCGATGTTCCTTATTTTCCTTTCCCGTCTACGCAAATTCCATAAACAAGCGTTGATCGTGGGTGCACGTGATTCCGAAAGCCAGATCAACGATGGGCGTTTTCAGTACTTTGTCAAGCGACTCTCGCAAAATCTCGACAGCCCTCGAAAAAGAAATTTGCGTATACTTCTTTCAGTGTCGAAGAAGGAATTTTCTTGACCTGCGCTAGTTTCGAACACACGCGATACAATTCCGAGAATTGTATCGCATGCGTTCGACATTCGCCTCTCACAGGACACTGAGAATGAACGACTGATAGCGGCTCGTGTGAACAGCTTGATATAAAACAACGCGAGGTCCTAGTGCCGTCACTGCAGTGGATGCCCGAGCGACAGTAGCTTACCCGCCACCACATTTCTGGCGGCCATCCTGGCCTGCCACCAACCTCCTGTGTGGATGGCTCACTAATCAAACTAAACCTACCAATCTCAATAGTAGATAGAGTATGAATAATAATTACTTTTAGTATAATTTTAGAAACTGAATTACTAAATGTTCCTCGTGAGCCCTCAGAAATAATACATCACCTAACAATACAAACTATAATATTCAGTATATTGATGTCAAACGAACCACACAAACATCAATAATACAGATATATACAACAAGTAAACTGAAGAAACAACACTTGCACTATACAATACCTACACAAACAACATTACATTGACACCAACACAACACCGACACACAAACATAAAAAAAAAAAACGACGGACACCTCACAAAACAACAACTGTCGGGTCGGCCCCTCTGTCTCCGGAGAGGACGGCGGGGTGAGGGTTCAAGGGTGGAGGCAGAGGAATTTTAACTTTAGACATTTAAAAATTATAACCTGACCTTTTCTTTTAAACATTAACAAAATAATTGTAAGCCTCTTTTTAAAAATGTAACTTGTTTTTATATGTTATAACGAGACAAATTTTGTTTCGACTATTTTCTAAATTTATTTTAAATTAAAGTAACTAAGACCAGTAATGGCATTCGTCTGGGTACTTGTGCCATTTTAATATGTTATGTCCTGTTCTGTGTGGATGGCTCCACCTAAACCTATGGGCTAATATGGTATGGTGGAGACACTATGGTGTCGCCACCATGGTGTCTCCGTGTAAAAGGGGCCGGCTCTGAACTCGCGTGCAGCGTTATCGTCGTGATTCGTGTACCTATGGAACTTCCAGCGGTGAACAAATAATTTTATCGATGGAATGACTATTGGAGCACAGAGAGAAAGTAGAACGATATATTTTTTTTATATAGGGCCAAAAATATATTTAATTGCCCTAACAAAACATATTGTTGAGCAAACAAAATTTTAAAAGCAGCAAAATTACTTTTGTTCGTCTTGCAAAATATATGTTTCAATAAACAAAATGTCTCTGTTGGGCCAAAATATTAGACTGCCAACTAAATATTTTGTTGAATCAATTGTATATATTTGTTTGGCCACTAATTTGACTGCCTTCGTTCGAAAATACAGCACGAGAATTTGTTTGTATTTCCTTTTTTTACGGCTAGGAAAGTAAAAGAGTTTGTTAGTGCATCTATTGATGCTTAGAAATCGTATAAACACACAATAAATCAATTCAACAGGAAACTGAAAAGTACAGTTGTAAAACTTGAAATATATGTTTGCACACGTTCCCCAGTATTTGCAGTATATCTATGTATTTATAAGCTTTCCGGTGTCATCAGTTGTCACAATAGTTGAGATTCCTAAGGCGTAGCGCTCGGATACAGGCGATCTAGTTCCGAAACTCGGCCGAGCTTGGTTATTTCTTATATTAGCCCAAACTGTTTAATCTAGCCTACGTGTAGCCAAACAAGTCTTTGCACCAACCAAATTTTTGTCTGGGGGCAACAAAATGAGACCAACAAAATAATTTGGTTTCAGCAACAAAATATTTCACTGTCCCTATACAAGCAGATAATTTGGTTGCACCAAAAAAATTTTGTTTGATTCAAGAAAACCTTTTTCTCAGCGGCAAAGTTCAAGCGCTTTGAAGAATACAGTTTTTAACCATTTTGTGTTTCTAATGTGCGTGACGTGTTTAAAGCAGTCAACAGCTCTCGTATGAGTAGTGTGTTCTTTTCGTAGATCAGCACATTGAACGCACGTTAAATGGTTTTCGTTATGAAAAGTGAACTTCAAACATTCTGCAATGCAGTTCAAGCTGTTATGATTCAGTAAAGGCGGACGAGCCTAGCGAACTGCAGCGGCGCGTCGGTATCCAGGCAAATCGAATAATCCAAAAAACATCACAAAAAATAATCGTTTATAAAACATGTCAGCGAAGCGACAGTGGATCTCCCCTCCTGGTGGTATGGTATTTGAGACAACTACACCACCAGAAACTATATAATACTTGGCAACACTTTGTACGGGATGTGTCAGTCTGAGGACCCACGACAAGATGAAGAGATCAAGATGTAGCTTGGCGTGTCACTCGTCGCCTTTCGACTCAACACTCAGCCTCCGGCGACTGCATCATTCAGGCTAGTCATAGGACGCTGCAATTGATTAGAATCTCCCTCGACACTAGTTCTATTTATACGCTGTTCACGGTAAACTGAGCACTCTTGAAAACCCTGCTTAAGATCTACTTGTATGCACGTTGTGTGTTCTTCCACATTATGTAAAATTAACATTGCCATGGGCCTCAACACTTAATTCATGCGTCGTTCTATTGAATCTGTGAAATTATTAGAATAGTAAACATTTTATTAATCTGCTAATCTTTACAAACTGAGGCGTTAAAAAAACAGGAAGCGAAAGATATAATTTAAATTATCACAAATGGTTGCCTGACAGTTTTTATTCGACGTTAACATATTGAACTACTTTCTTTCCATCGTTACCAACTTAACCGTGCGCGTGTCACTTAGTGCGCCCGTTAAAACATATACAGGAATGGGCAGTGACATTTTTCTAAGGTTGATTTGAAAAGTGCTCACTTTTCCGTGAACAGCCTTTAATGTGTATCACAACAGTTCAATTTAACACCTGCTGTGTCTTCACAATTACCTTCAGTTCTTCCCTCACGATAGTATAAATCCTCCCTGGTCCCTGGTACAATATACGTAAAAAACCTAACAAAGCGGTGCAGGACAGGCAGGGGCCTTAAGGACTCCGTGTTTCACACGAGGGAAGAAATTGAAGAGCCCTGTTGTCCGGTTGTTCCGTCCGGAGAAACTCGAGAGGCCGCTGCCGCTTGTCGTGGGGGAGGAGAGAGGACGGAATGACATTTGTCCTTTCCCGTCTCGTTACCGAAGACTTCCCCCGTTCGGCCCGCGCTCTCCCCGGCTCGCAAGGGTTTGTTTGTGGACTTGGGCAGGAGCGAAGAGGAGCACTTCCACGCTCAAGTGAGGCGCACTTTAACCTTTCCGAACACCCCGTCGAATCCTAAACTCCGCCTAAGGAAAAAGAATGAACAAAATTTCCGCATTAAACAGCGAGTAACAAGGACAGCCTCCAAACAGTTCAAGTTACTACTCGAACTATTGGTAAAAACAGAATGGTAGGAGCAGTTTCGCGTAAAGGCTGTTCACGATAAAGCGAGCACTTTTGAAAACTACTTTAGGAAAAAGTCACTGCGCCCGCCTGCATATATTTTAACGGACACAGTGAGTGACATGCGTCCAATAAAGTTGGTAATGATGGATGGAAATTAGTTCCATATCTTAACGTCGAATAAAAAGTGTTAGGTAACCATTTGTGATGACTTTGATTATTTATTTAGTTTTCAGCATTTATTGACACATCGAAGTGTAAAAATGACCAGATTTTGTGAAGTAGTTATTGTTTTATTATTATCACAGTTTCACTTAACCGACGCACGTATAAAGTGATGAGGCCAATGGCAAATGTTAATTTTAGATAAAGCGAAAGAATACACAACGTATAAACAAGTAGACCGTAAACAGGGCTTTTAGAAGTGCTTATTTTACCGTGAACAGCCTTTAGTAGGCTTATTTTAAAACACGTAAATGTCACACGTTGATATTGGAATTTCGTTACGTGAGTGCGTTAGTCTTATACAACTTTTCTCTTTCCAGACAAGCTACTGCGGCAGAAAAAAATGGCTGCATTTGTAAGACGTGTAGAGTGGAGGGATTTCAACGTGGTCTTGAGAGCCGACAAGGTGAAATGAAGTGAGTGTTTAACAGTTCCGGAATGCAAGGGCGGGGAGGAAAGGGAGATTCCTGAGAAACCCCACTGACCAGCGATATGTTCTTGCACGATTCCTACGTACAAAAATCCTTGCGCGACCCCGCCGGGAATAAAACTCGGTTCGCTTTGGTCGAAGGCGAGCGGAGCGGTCTGTACCACCGCGGAGGCGCGTAATGTTTCACCAGAGTATTGCCTTACGAATCGTTCACTTCGTGTCGACGTCTACTATTAGATGATAAATAGTCACTTGCATTTTGAGTGTATGCATGTACATAGTGCATGTTAAACATACGTAGGAGCAGCGCTATTCCGAGACAAGATACAGTGCAAAGCACTGTGGGGCCGCTTAGCTTTTTTGATTGGCTGAAGCACGTTCTGGTCCATGTTAAGTATTTGCACACGAATCAGGAAGCTACAGTATCAGAGTTACGGAATCCTGAGTGGCTCGGTCAAATGTGGAAATGACAACAAGAGCCAATGGGGTTATAACAACAGCCGAGGTGTATATATATATATACACACCTCGGCTGTTGTTATAATATATATATATATATACACATAATATATATAATATATTATAATATATATATATATATAGTATTAAAGTCTACTGTGTGCTCAGATTTATTCGCGAAAAAACAGTGGCCGTACACAAACGTAAGTTGACTGATGGAAAATTAAAAAACGCGGTGTTTTCCAACAAAGTTTTTCTCTGCGTGTACTCATTACAGGGGAAAAAAAATGAAATATAGGCTACTAAATCTAAAGGGATTCTTCGTTTTTTTTTTTTTGTTTTTTTGTTTTTTTTTTCAAAATTAAAAACCGCCAATGTTTTAATCTGCAAAGTAACGCTTGGTTGCTGGAAGTTCTCGCCGTTGAGTTATAACATCGGAGGTGTACATCGATCCTATGACGTGCCTCCTCTCACAGAAACACGTCACGTAGGCGGGGCTCCCCATGGCAGAGCCCAGCAAAGTTTCTCGTTATCCGTGCATGGACACGCACGCAGCTTGTGGCCCGTGCATTCTACCTTCATGAAATAAGACTCAAGATATGCGAGACTGAATTACTAACGCTAGCAGTTAAGACACGCCTGTCATTTCGCGCTTGCTTTCTTTCAAGTTACTTTGAAACGAAATTCTCCAGTAAGTGGTCATGCAGAACTTTCTGAACAAATAACTAAAATCGAAAAAAATAGTATCAGTAGTCCAAAACAATAGCCACTAATTTGCTGGCCTCAAACTGGTTGCGTGGCGAGAAATATGTCGTATGTATCAGCCACCTCCATTAATTTGTAGGTATGCTAAGTTGCGTGAATGACTTGGTCGTGGTAAGAGCGATCATCACTTAAATAACGTAAATATCTGTGTTTTGTAATAACGAACTACGTTTGCGTGTATTAATAATACGTATCAGTGAAAAGTTTAGTCAGTGAAGGATATTTAGAGTATTTTATAATTAATTCATCAGGGTGTATCGAAATCACATTAAAATTAATACTTACAGGAATGATAAAAATTTAACATTTCAAGGATTTGACTTAATATTTTCAGCTTAGCAAGCTTGTTTAATTTTATATTAAAAATTGTTTTTGTGTAAATATCCAATTACTGATCATTGGAGTGATTACATCCGGTGAAACCTCGCCTTCGAAGAATGTAGCCTCCAGTTGTATAAGGAGCATGAAACTTCCAAACGTATGACTGCAAATTTGTTGCCACAGAATATTTCAACTTCTTTTCTAATTACGGTTTTACGCTTGATTCTACAAAGTAAAAACCTTGCATTACACATCGTATCGGGTGTCATAAACGAAGAGTTTGTTTGTATTTTTGTGACAGTTGGAATTGTTAACAGTGTTTGTTAGGGCGTTTAATCACGCTTAATAACAGAATAAACAGCCTAATAAAACAAGTTAAAACGAAAACGATAAGGAAAGCTGTGAAACTTAAACATTTACTTGCTCACGTTGTCCAGTATTTTAAATTATGTATTTAAAAGCATCGCTAATTAATCAGTAGTCAGTTTACACTAGGTTGTTCAGGCGGAGCGCTGTGAACTCCCAGACTGTTACATTAAGCTTCTGGACTCGTACTTGGACCAACGCCCTTTCTCCGTATTCATTGAAGGATCGCTGTCTACCAAGAAATACATTACGGCTGGCGTCCCTCAGGGTAGCATCCTGGGACCAGTTCTATACATTATTTATACCCACGACATCCCCCGCCCCCTGCCCACATAACCGACTTATTACCATGTGTGTTAATGCTGATGAGACAGTCATCTACACCCACTCACGCAAAGCTGAACTTGCAATTCAGTGACTCCAGAATCAACTCAGTGAGTTCGAAAATTACTTTCGAGGCTGTATTCTTCACGCGCCGCCGTATTATGAAGTTAAGTACCTCGGTCTTATCATGGACAGTAACTTGACATTGCGCCACCATGTGGAGACTAAACGTAACCTCGCTTATGCCCGCCTGTCTGTCCTGTATCCACTACTAAATCGTAGCTCCGGATTATCACAAAAAAACGGGATTCGATTATACCAGTATTTGGTTAGGCCCATCATCACATATGCAGCCCCTGCATGGGCTTACTGCACTCCCACTCACTTAAATCCTTTACAAGTGGTGCAGAACAAATTCCTCAGATTGGTTGCTTATGCACCACGATACATTCCCATCAGAAGCTTGCATGAAGAACTCAAACAAGAATTGCTGCAAGATGTATTTGTCAAACCAACCCAAACCTTTTATCAATCTCTAGAAGAACATGCAAATCCTCTATTACTGCCATGGACGACTATGATATTGATGAGACCCACAGTTATAAGCGACCCAAGTCGCTTCTAGCCCATAGGTCCCTTTAGCCCTGCGTGTAACACACTGCCTTGCCAATCATTATAGACCCTGCAAAGCCTCTTATATCTAAACAGTAGTTTAACCTGAGCAGCCCCGAAGCTACAACTCAGTCCAGATTAATTAACCATACAACTTTGCCTTTAAATATAATTAAATATTGTTATTTAAGATATTATAGGTTAACGTAGACTTAACCTCTCATCCCAGCTAGTTGCTAGTATGCCTGATCCTGCGCTGCAGCTGATTCCAAGGCCGCCTCTGCCGAGAGGTAGAGGCTTGCAGCGTCGTGTGGTTAGATGATTCAATTGGTGATAGACCTACCTGTAATCATAAATAAATTATCTCCCCCCCCCTACACAGCGAATCTCCATGCACTTACAGCATACGACCGTAGATATGCTTTGTCACAACTCATGGCTAAAGAGACTCGCCGCTGTGAGGTAGAACAGCATTATTCTAGATACATATGTCCCCGAGGACATATATTACTATAGGCTATATTTAGGATATTATTATAGGTCAATTAGGTTAGCTTAATATGGCTTTTTATCCACAGGTCCTTGCCATCTTTTAATGTTCTAGTAAAATCCAGTAAGAGCCAATCCTGCTGACACTTACTGGCAGCTCACTTACTCTCCTTTAGTTTTCAGGTTCATAGAAGAGATCGGGGGGAAGAGGCCCAATAGCGTCACTTCTCCCACCAGAGAGGCGCCCAAACACCTCTCTGGTTACTGCTGGCATCAAATTAAAAATAAACAAAGCGCGCCTCCTCTCTACTAGTCTTTCCAACTCTATTAACTAAGAGCATGTTTTCCAAACACTCTGTCTCCTGTAGCATTCTATTTAATTTGATTAAATTTAATGCATGCAATAGTTTTTGAAGTTTTTACTTCTCTATCCCAAGGGTTTTTACGTCTCTCTTGGCGGGTTTTACCTGGCTCTTCATAGTTAAAACTATCTCTAAGTACACTTAGGGAGGTACTGTACTTATAACCAAACCAATCCTCACTCGCACCAACGATACCTTTGCTTGTGGCAAACAAATAATAACAACCAAATAATTTGGTCTCAACAACAAAATATCCCCATACAGGCCATCAATTTGGTTGCGCCAAACAAGTTAGGTTTGATTCAGCAGAACGTTTTCCTCAGTGTACGGAGGTAATAGAACGACGCTGGTATACGCTACTCATGGTAAAGTGAGCACTTTTGAAAGCCCTCTCATTTGGAATAACAGTCGATAAATATATTTTATTGTAGCCTTAAACACTAATTACCGAGTGCGGTGTAATGTACACACTGTGTTTATTACCTACATGGCAATATTTATTTAAAAAGGCGGTTAAAGGATAAAAAATGGTTGATAAGAAAAAGTAACTAGGGCTTCAAAAGTACTCACTTTACCTTGGACAGCCTATAATTGAGGATCGGCTGCCTGTGCCACGTGAAGATATCCGGGACGAGAGACGGTTACCGGGCATATATACGCCTTCTCCAAGTTGTATACGCCTTCTCCAAGTTGTATACGCCTTCTCCAAGTTGTATACGTCTTATCCGAGTTGTATACGCCTTCTCCAAGTTGTATCGCTGACCTGCCCGAACCCTCATTTGCAATTTAATTTCTTGTACTCTCGTATCCCCCGTGAGAAGATGTGCTCCACATCGCCGAGGGCCCCTGCTACGAGTCTTCCCCTAACACCTTCTCCCTCCTCCCCCTATCACAACAACCCCTGCAATACTTTATAGGCTGTTCACGGCAAAATTAGCACTTTGAAAGCCCTGTTTAAGATCTACTTATTTGCCCGTTATGTATTCTTCCGCCTTATGTAAAATTAACATTGCCATGGGCCTCATCAATTTATTCATGCGTCGAGGCAAGCAAAACTGAACATTTTCAGCAATATAAATATTATTTAAATTTGCTCATTTTCCCACTTCGATGCATTAAAAAACCATAAAGTGAAAGAAATTATTTAAGTTATCACAAATTGTTACCTAACACTTTTTATTTGACGTTGAGATATGGAACTATTTTCCATCCATCGTTATTAACTTTACTGGGCAAATGTCACACAGTGTGCCCGTTAAAATATACGTAGTCAGGAGCAGTGATTTTTTTAAAGGTTTATTTCGAAAGTGTTCACTTTATCGTGAACAGCCTTTAAATACTTTCAACACGATGCCCGTATAACGCACGAACAACATTTGTTAATAATACCTGAATTTTAAAACCTCATATATAGTCTACTCGCGGTTTCTTCGCAATTTTTGAATCAGACATTAAAAAAATCTATTAATTTTACGTGCTTTGTTGTTTCCTAAATCTGGCATGTAGCACCATCATTTTACACTTCTTTTAACATAAAACTACATTATTTTTGGTCAAATTGAAATTATACTTATATGTTATCTACAAATAATAATATTTCATTTATAATTAATACGAATACTCAGGTAGAAAATATGTGTTTTGGTTACGCCTAGTAAGAAATAGTTCTTACGCAAAATATTATTACACTGAGTGCGCAGGAATGCGGTGCGTGGTCCCTTTGGTGTGATTTTCTAGATTTGGTTCAGCTTAGTCTGCACGAGGCGGAGGAATATCCTGGAAGTAAAACTTTAGCAGGGTTTCAGAAAAGTTCGAAGTAACCGTGAATGGGCTATAATTAGAACACCTTCACGTCTTGTCGACATCGAGGTCAATAGCGACGGCGCAAGTAGTATGGAACCGCACCAGCATTCCCTTTGAAGTGATTTCGGAAAACCTTGGATGGCCGGACCGGGAATCGAACACGGATCCTTCCGAATGCGAATCCAGCATTTTACCACTGCGCCACCTCGCCCTGTAAAACAGATTACAAACGGCGCAACTACACAGCAGGCCATTTCAATAATGATAAACGGAGCCAAGCGAAACCAGAGATAATGTATCAAATTTGCAATCAGTCGCAGCTTGCTGAGCATTACAGTGGCTGAATTTCGCTATTTACTTCGTGACTTTGTAAAACGGCGGATACCTTTGCAAAGGGCTAACCTCTTTTTACTGTAATCAGATTATAAAGCGTAGGGGAAGCTGTTCCATATGCAACAAATTGGCGAAGCAGTTTAACTGCGGAACACACGTTTATTTCTGAGCGTGAAACAGTTGGTTAAACTGCTTTTATGGGCCTGAAAGAAAAAAATAAGTAAATATATTTTACTTACAGATAAGCACCACGTAACAAAAACAACCGTGGCAATTGTGGATTCTCTGTGGCTTGAAGATGGTTAAAGGCATTTTCGCAATGCGTCACTCAGAATTTGAGTGTTCAGACAGTATACACATGCTTGGGAGGCATGTTGATGTTGATCAGAAAGTTCGTCGTTCATAACCGTGTGTGGTTGACCCTTTAAAGCCGGTATTCTACGTTAACATTCAAGAAGAGCTACATTTTGTTGGCTAGCCATTGCCAGTGTAGTGGCGTGTTAACTTGTTTCCCAAGCAGTGTGTTTCTTTGAGAGTCTAAGTGTAACTCCAGGCGTCATATTGGTTTCTTTGTTTTTCTTGATTGTTTGTGTGTTAAAATCAAAAAATTCGGTGAGTACGTCTATAGCGCACTATCTGTTGACATTTCCCTGCAGTACAAGCATAAAAACTGAACTACGAACTCATAATTATATGACATAGATTCTACAATTTTGGTAGGACATGATTATGGGTTCTTATTTTTAAGTAAAAAATTAACCAATATGGTGAGCGAATCTTGTTTGAGATGCCTGAAATAACTACCCAAAAATGGGGTGTGGCTGTGTTGGGTACAGGGCCGTTTGTTTTGCGTGAATACGTCTACGTTGACGCGCTCGGACGCCTTGGTGTTTTTTTACGTTCCCGGCACCGCTTCACTCAATCATATGGGGTTTTATGCATATCTCTAGATTGCTTTTGAGATGCTCTTTCCAACCGTATACGATTTCTGTATCTCAACTTGGCTTTTTGATCAGTACAGCCCGACATAGTGTTAAGTTATCTTTTTTTTTTTTACATTAAACGCATACAATTTCACCGTAACAACGACACACAAATGTTTTTATACACCCAATCGATTGATATTGACGAGATCTGTCGAATGAAACCTAAACGAGCGTCGTAGCTTCTCCTAGTCATAAGTTACACTGTGTGGAAGTTATGAGATGCGGTGGCGAAACGAACTCGAAATTGCCCCCCCCCCCCCCCCCACGTGCGATGTTTCTCAGTCCTCACTCAACGTAACATATTATTTGATCCTTTGTCAATCGAGTGGTGTAACTGAATTTTGAATGTATACGATAGATTTGGAGCTGCAAAGCCAAACTCTACCAACCGATTTTGTTATCATCGTATTTTCCGGATTGCTTCCCACTATGGTCACAAATTTAAAGACGCATTCAGGTCAAAAATTAAAGTATTCTTGAACCGGTCCTGTTTTCAAGGACACAGATATGTTCTCAGAACCCTAGTGATGCCTCCAGCCGGGTGTGGACTTCAGAGAGTTAAATATCGTCCAATCAATTTGACATTAAGCACGCAGTACCGAAGATAAATATATCAACTTGATTCTAGTAATACGCGTCAGATAAGTGTAAAAAAAAAAAAAACGGCAAATGGATGATAATCTGCACCAGGAAACAATCACGCGCTACATTATAGGACAACGTGACGAGCGAAAGTGTGCATATCCGGAGATAAAGGCTCCCGGAAGAACAATTAAACTCTTAGCTAACGTCACGAGGCGAATGCACGCTACAAATATCGCAGATATTGCACGTTTGCCATGATTTACACGTTAAAAGCGTTCAAGTGCCAAAAATTGTTTCAAGAGTTTGAAGAAATTTAATTTTTAATAGTAATATGCTATCAAAGATAGTTTAATTAAAATACAAAAATAAAGAAAAAATATCTAACGCCTAAATGTTTGACGTCTTTAACTATAACGCTTGCTTCAAACAAATGTATGTTCAGTTAATGAAACACAGTTATCTGAGTTAGCTAAGATTTTTTCCGGATTCTTAAAAATAAAACGAATCAATCTTTGAAATACAACATTCGGATCGCCTACGATTAAATCTTAACTTTTACATTTCTTTCTTTGATCTGAATGCTACCGTAAAACACGAAATTACTTTAAATACAAACTACTTCGTGAATTGCCAAGACATGTCTTAAAGCATTATCGTGACATTGAAAATTATTTTGAACTCTAGACAAATAATCTGTGCGAGGAAAATTAACAAATTTTTGACACAAGATGTAAAATTAAAATTTTATTCAGTTATTTACAATTGTGAAAATGAATTTTCACTTTTATTCGACCGGTATTTGATGCCACACCGCAAAAGTATAAACTATGCTAGAAATATACTTAGTTAAAGCTCTTGTATACCACGATACAATGTTTCATACGTGCTTCGGGGTAAGCTTCTACGGGACCTGTTATCCGAGATTGCATGCAAGCAGTTATGGATGTCCCCATACAATAAGTCACACGATACTTGCTATCACGCAAGTAAACGCGAGTGCATTTGTTTTCAGTTTACTTATGCAATCGTGGATTCAGGACGCACTTCTCAGACATAATATTTGTCTATGCATGGGGCCTAAATGTTTAGTTTGATAATTGGAAATTTGTGTTAAATATACATGGATATTTACTGTAATTTTTATAGCGCTTTTATAGAATTAATAATCTATATTTTCATGTTTTTTTTCTTTTTTACTATTTACCTCGTCTAAGCCCTTATCTGAAAAACTAAATGACAGCTCTCGTCACTAGGAGCGGCCTTAAAACTATACCTCTCTGATTCAATAAAGTTTCTATCTTGTAGAAAACGTTCCACTGAAAATTCCGCACAACCAATAATCAAAACTTCCACGAAAACGATCATCATTTAGTTAAAACTTCCATAGAATTATCCATACCAACTGCCACGCAAACTTGCATGGAAACGTTCAAGTAAAATTTCATCATGGCACAGGGTCTTAAGTATTTCATCCCCTATGGATTTTTGCTAAGGTGCTAGCCCTAAGGCTGCAGGAACCCCGGCAGCGCGAGGGCAAAGAGAAGATAAGACCACAGAAACGAAATTACATGGCTTTTCCTTTGACGTGGGAGTACCCATTCTCTGTGGGAACGGAACTCGAGCCTGATTGGCGAGTGGTTACAGTTTTGTGATCTGCAGCCGTCAGCCATGTTTGTTATTAAGCGATGGCCAAGTTATTTTTCTTTCTTTTCGAAAGATTGTGGCAGTACTTGCAGTGAATTAAACACGTAGACGTTCATAAACTATGATAAAGAGAAGGAAATCACTTTGTAAAATTAAGTAGGGAACTATCGCTGGTATCCTCGTTGTTAAAGATCACACTTACTGATAAAAAATATTTTGTTGCAGCCACAAAAATGCTTATTTGGTATTCAACATGCCATTTTATTTCGGCGATTCACACAATATTATTTAATGACTAACAAACTTTTGTCATCCGCTAAAATATTATTTTGTGACGACTGCAAACAAATTGGCATGGTAACATTCCTACAAAATATTTTTCGCCGTGAGGCGGCTGTTGTGTAGAATTATGCGTAATGTGAACTGGGTTTTAAATAGGATTCCTCAGCGAAAAACTTGCCGGCTATCTGTACCCCAGTCTGCTCCTGTAGAATGAACTCATAATGAATAATCTGTAAAATGATCTATTCTATCAACGATAGCTGATCCTCTTAATGATGAAGGTTTAGCTTCACTATCATGTAGAAGTTATTCATTTTCGTGTCATTATTTCAGTTTCAGAGGTATTATTGGACATGTGTGATTATAGAAAATTTACAATTTACTAGTTGTTTAATACTTTTGTATATAATTTTCACTGCGTGTTATTACCTGCTTGCAAAGCGGCAGAAAATAATTGATAAAAAATAAATATGTCCCTACCGTATGTTACTAATCATTAACAAAATGAAAAGCCCTAAATAATAATACTAATAAATGTGTGGTAATCTTCTTTTCACTGGCCACGCTTAGTTGGTTTTACAACACAAGGTTGGGTGGACCTGAGTTTTGTGACAAAAAGAAGCATAAAATGTTTTATACGATATAAGAGAATTCAAGAGATTTCTCATTTGTGTTCTACTATTTCTCTTAAGCTCAGTTCACTATGAAGAACGTGTTCCTTACGATAGTGTGAGTGTCGAAATGAAAGTAGGTATTATTTATTGCACGGTTCATTGTCGTCGTGTGCGTAAAATGCCTTAAAGTATACAATGACAACTGTGCCATTTAGAATACCTTTTTTAATTTCGGGACATAATTTTGTTATGCACACTTTTTTCATAGCGCTATAAGATTTTTTTTTATTGTGCAGGGCAACACAAGGGGAACATGTGAAACTTTACTTTTATTTAGGAGATATGTGAAATAAACAAGAGATATAAAGTTTAAGCACCCATTACAGGAATATGTGTGAGCAGTTATTTCTAAGCGTTGCGCATCTCTGAGTAGTTAGTCTATATCTGATGTCATAAATCTGTAGGTTCTAGTGCGGTGCAAGATAGTATTCGTTTGATCATGGAACTAGTCTGGAAAAAAAAAAATTACATTGTCCAACCTTAAATTTAAAAAAAATAATAATATTGAAGCAATGGCAGTCAAAATTACAGGCTTGTAATCTGTTTCAATATATCTGTCACGAACTGTTTAGGGAACCACTTTGTAACGAGACTAATGAAAATGTTTTACAACGATACCAAGGTTATTTTATAAGTTTAAAGCATTTTATTTCTTCGTTATAAGCAGGTACTACAAAGGAAGTTGGATTTCTTTAAATAATATTTGTGTTATTCCGTTTATATTAACCAAACGAGAGGCGAGCAACAAATATATTCATCAGTACACTTATATAGGGCGAAAATGAGAAAAAAATACGTCGAGTTTCACTTGCGGATAAAACGTATTTTTTTAAAACTCCGTCATTAACACTTCTTGCAAATACTCATTTACTCTAAATTTGAAGCGAATGATAAGACTTATTTGATACTTGTGCCGTGATAACACAAAGCACTCTTGATAAAGGCTGTTCATGATAAAGTGAGCACTTTAGAAGTTATCCTTAGAAGAAAGTTACTGATCCTTCATCCATGTATTTTAATGGGCGCACTGAGTGACATTCGCCCAGTAAAGTAGGCAACAATGGATAGAAAGTAGTTCCATATCTTAACGTCGAATAAAAAGTATTAGGTAACCATTTATGATGACTTAAAACTAATTCTTTCGCTTTCTGTTTTTTTTTTTAATTTTAATTTTTAATTAATCGAAGTATAGAAATGAGCATATTTGTAAAGTATTTACTTTCTTAATAATTTCACGGTTTCATTTGATCGACGCATCAATAAAGTGTTAAGGCCCATGGCAATGTTAATTTTACATAAGGCGGAGGAGTACACAACGCATTTACAAGTAGATCTTTCGCAGGGCTTTCAAAAGTGCTCATTTTAGAGTGAACAGCCTATAAACAATATGTTTTTTTTTTTACTTGTGTAATGCATATGACGTGCGTGGGGGCACTGTTAGATCCAGGAACTTCCTACTAAAGTAACGAGTGTTCCTTAAATACCCATGGGAGTTGTACAATTACTACACGCCCCATCATTTCCTCGTGCAATTTGTGACTCCAGCCGGGGGGGGGGGGGGGGAGGAAACACAGTAATGATTCCGGCTGACAGAAGGGTGTAGTCGCACGTTGTCATAAGCATTGCAAGGCCACCGTATCAGATCCCTTGCCTTAGCCGCCGCCAAGGTTATTGGAGTTCCACAGACACATCATTTTCCCTTCCAAAGGGTCGGGGAAAGAAATGGTATAAACAAAAGAAATATCGTCTCTGCATAGTACGTAGTGCAAGGCGGAGAAATGAAGGTCAGATAAGATTATAAATGTTTTCCCAACTATTTCATGTTCATTCTTTTGTTATCAAAATCTAAATATTTTATGTATTTTTTTTTTAAACTTCTTTCTTTTGAATATATAATGAACTCTTTGCCATTATCGTATACAGTATGGAACTAAATTCGACGGAGAACTTTAGCCAGCGATTTCACTCACAAAAAAAGGTTGTGTGTGTGGATATATATATATATATATATATATATATATATATATATATATATATATATATATATATATATATATATATATATATATATATATATATATATATATATATATCATAACTTTATCCCAAAAGGACGCAAGCACCCTTGAAAGAGAGTTAATGCAAATGTGTACTATTACTAACACAGCGAGAATAAAACTCGAATTTCTTATTTTATAAATAGGGATTTAATGAATGAAGAAGTGCAAGCCATTTGAAACTATCTGCCGAAATAAACATCGAGCGGTTCTAACCCTTGCGTGAATGTGAAAAGGCGACTCTCCGGAATCTATAGATTGTTATCCGGGGAGCAATAATGTACCACACGAGCTAACAGGATTGGCGAATAAGGTCGCCTTGTGTTGTTAGCCTACATTTGAAAAATTTTGTAACTTAACTCATTCAGAATCTATGTTCATAATTGTGTCAAAACTTAACAGGGAGGTAATTTTTTGTCTGTACCTTACACTGCAAGGTTCAGTGTCCAATGATGATTCTGTGGATAACAGATTTGTAAACCGCGCTGCTGATCCATGATATGAGTGGGTCATTCATGACGATCGCAGAGCACAAATCCTAAAATCTGTTTTGATTACAGCACGCTTCAAAATGTTGCTTATTTGCAACATAGTAAACCGTAAATTAAAACGTGTCTGAAAGTATTGATGCGCATGCTTAATGTTTTGTAGGCTGTTCGCGGTCAATAGGGTACTCTGAGGCGTGTGAAATATTTGTGAGCCAGTGACAAAAGCATTAATACAACACTTGTCAACTTAAAATTTCAACTGTCACAATTTTTTTAAATCAAGTATATTGTTAATATAGCAGTTTAAATGCATAAATTTTGTATGGTAACAGGGAATTAAAAAAAAAAAAAGTTTTTATACAACCTATTCACTAAATAACGACAGTTACATGTAACATTAAAACTTAGAGCCCACTATAAAACATGCAGATTGAACGTAATATAGAGTGCCCCAACCCTTAAGTAGCCTTCTAGTTAATGGGTTTCTATATCCCTTACAGCTCTCACAACCAATAAAATTATTCCATAAGCTTGTAAGATTGGCAGTACGCAGCAATAAAGGCATAGGGATGAGCATAGCACTTCCTCAAAAACAAATGGTATCACATGAAAGGCGACGATTAGAGTGTTTGACGGTAATTTCTGCCTTGTGTAGTTGATACCATAATTCTGGTATATTTACAACATATACAGTACACGTTTATGTGCACCAGAAAGTTGATATATGTATATATATATATATATATATATATATATATATATAGGCTCAAAAACGGACAAATTCAAGTTGGCTCTAATCCCCCCTCTGTAATAGAGGTAAATATTTTCTAAAGTGGCTGTTTGTGAACGCCGTAAAAACAGAAGAGCGAATGGACGGGCTCGTCTCTCGTGCCAACGGGCGGCTGGGTCCCTTCCAGAAGTCTGGATCGCAGACGCTACAAACACATTCGCTATGTGTAGGGACAAGATATACGTCCAACACGTGTACACTGCAAGTCTCCTTTGCAGTTGGATCACAGTTCATTAGACACGCCCTGGCCGTCTCTGAGCCAACAGCAGACTTGCAAGGAAACAAGTAGCGAGTGCCATACCTGCCAGGTGTGGAGTAACACTGGCTACTATCTGCGCCGGCAGCCAATAAACAAACATCTGAGGCTCGAGTGTACACGAGTACTTTGGAGTATAGCTTACAGGTCATTGAACTCGCGAAATTTTTGTATCCCTAGCTTTGTGACTGTTTGAATTTGCAACTTCACAGTGGAAAGGCTGTTCACGGTAAAGTGAGCACTTATAATATCAGCCATTTGGAAAAAAAAAAATATTCCACCGTCCATAATAACACGTATACTACAGTGCACACTGGCATGGGTGCTCCTAGTTAGTGGGAATGAAACCAGCAAGATGAGTGCTGAGGATCCGAACAAGCATTCCGGGATGCCAAGAACACCGCCAGTACAAACAACGATTCGTTACTGCGTATGCGAAAACTGTTTTTCCCTAAACGCAATTCAATGGGAATAGCTTTACAATAAATAAATTTAAAAAAATCGTGTACTTTGCCATCCACATTACTTCCCCTTAATGTAGCATCTTGACGTAACTCCGCTCAGACCCATTCAGACTCGGCGAAATTACGTAGCGAAATGATCGCTTCAGCAAGCTAGTTGCGCAGTACCTGCATGTGCCTGCCAAGAGATGAACATTTCATTGGCCACTGCTCTTTGTCACCGCCAAAGAAAGTTCATTATGCGAACCTAGAGGTGCTGCAAATAAAAACAATTTCTATGCAAACTTTACTTAATACAACACATAGCTCGCTTCGTTATTCGACTTTGATAATGTGAACCACTTATAAAAAAGAAGAGTACTACAATCAGCGAATCACTTATAAGCTATTCACGGTAAAGTGAGCACTTTTGGAAGCCCTCTCATTTGGAGTAATAGTCAATAAATGTATTTTATTTGAGCCTTAAACGTTAACTTCCGAGTGCGGTGGAGTATACACACTGTTTTTATCACTTAAATAGCAATATCTGAATTAAAGAGGTGGTTAAAGGATAAAAAAAGACAAATATAAAAGTAACTATGGCCTCAAATGTGTTCACATTACTGTGAACAGCCTATACTCACACGCAAGATCGTTGGACCACAGAGTAGGCGTGTTTCACGAACTTTAGCTGGCCACACACGCCAGCAAAATGGTCTCACTGGCCAACAATATGGCAGAACACCGTCCACCAATCAGCTCCCGGAGACTAACTTGCACTCAAGGCCCGTTCTCATAGCTTTCGAGCGGCCAGTGAGTGATCGAGTTCACCACGCTGTTTCGCTTCTGTATTGTTATCTATTCTGCGGTTGGACGCTGAGCCGCAGAGTGTACGGGATAGACCAAAAATAACTTCCTTGTTGCATTATGTACAGAATTGTGTACACTGGAACCGATCGTGTCAATCAGTAAGAAACCTATGTTGCCTGGTTTCTTATTTTATCACTCCGTCCACGGATAAAAATTCAAAGGCTACGATTCAGCATTTTTTTAAATTTGAGATCTACCAGTCAATATGTGGGCGGATCACGTAGTGACTTAATATGATATATTTTTATATTTGCTCTCTTCTAGAAGAGTGCTGTAATAATACAGGCTGTGAGGAAATACGCATTCCAGTAAACTATTTTTTAATGTGGCATAATGTCAGACTTTAAGTACACATTTTATCTAACACTTTTGGGACCTTTAGGACATGGGTTACTATTACATAAATGATCTTAAAATTATTTTTTGGCGTCTCTTTCTATAACCGTATTTATTATTTTCCAAAATATATTATTCTCTCTTGCATTTCGTTAAATAAAATTAATCAGCAGTGGCTGTAAAACATTAGTTTCCCTCTGAAAAAAAAAACGCTTATGTTATTTGTTCCTTAAAAGACCAACATATGTTTTGTGAAAATGTAAAATTCGCGCCACAGTGAGCATCGTCATCTGAAGTGATGCGTAGTGATTAATTTAGGTCTGTGTGTATGCATACATTACCTCGCAATTCAACTCGTTACGCTAATGTAGATAGTTTTCCAATAATGCGTGCGCACTCATCGGTGTAATGGATGAGTCCTTTGGGATCCGCGCAAATAATTGGGAGGGGATTGTAACGATTTTGACCAACCGACTACCTGTTTCCACTAGTTTCATTTGTAACTCGCACAGCGGGATATATTGCCTCCACAATGACTTGCATTGTTTTCAGATAAATTATTTTCTTTGTGAAATATTTCAGCGTCTTTTCGTATACGCTTGTGTTAATTATTATTGTACAACTAATTTCAGCACAATATTTTATTGTATGATTTATAATAAAAGCTAATGGTCTATAGAGTGTTAGTGTTATTTTAATAAGTGTGTTATAATTGTTACAGCATATGTTAGATTTCCATTTTTGCTTCAATACACTGCAAACCTTTTTTTTTTAAATTTTTACACGGGATTCTTTGAATCTACGTAGTTGCCAAAGATATTTTTGTAACAATACAAATAAATTACAGTAAATTCCACAAAATCATAGTATGAAATGTGTAAAGTTAAAGTTTAATTTTAGCAAGTAAGTGTCGTAGACATCAAACTCATGATAAATATTGAGTTACATATACAATTCTTTACGTTTTCCGAAATAAGGTGTTGTGAATATCCAATATTTTAGCTTGTAAAGTTACAAGAAAATAATCGACAACTAGTTTACAAATAATAGTTTGTAACATGTACATACATTTTTTGCTGTGTAACTTTAACAACTGCTAGGTAGGGACACCAGATTTTAAATAAAATAGTTTTGAGAATGCTTGATCCAATATTACAAGTGCATACGCACAATTTTTCTTTGATTGCAGGCCGTGTATCTTTGTGATAAAACATTTTGATAATCGACTACGCCAATCAGAATTAGATTTCTAGTCTAATACTGGCTGCCTGTGATTCGCCGGCAGACACGCGGGCAGACATGTGAAGGAAGGTCGGAGCTAAGAAGTTCAGACGTACACAAAACACAGGAAACCTTTCCGCGAAAATAGGACGTCCTTACTAATAATGAACTATCAGTAGAGAGACGGAAATTTCACGCGTTCATTCGGCAACACGCTAGACTCCAAAAGCCTTCGTTGCATTCGAACATCAGTTAATTGTTCATTGGCTGTTACTCCAGTTTAACCCCAGACCAGGTAGCACGGGATTTGGTTTCATATTTTCCTTGCAAGTTCGTTATTGGTTGAAAGTCGTTCGGGGCATGTCTAACAAACTATGGACCAATGGAAGCACCAAAACATACGTACAAGTGAGTGCAGTCTAACTTGTCTTTAGATGAATCCGTGGAATTTCCGGGTCTCGTTCACTTTGGAAATTATTCTTTTCAGATAGCTAAAGTAATCACTAAGCACAAAAAATTTTTATCTCTGAGAACGCATAGCCTCATTAATAACCTCAAGTATTATTATTACCACTATTAGTAACCCGAAAATTTCGCACTCACTTGCCATCAGGCTACATTTCACAACACTGTACACACTCAAACTACCATTGTTTTTTCCACTGGCTGGTGCCATAGTGAGGACTATAATTTTCTTTCTGTCAATGTCGCACACAATTTGGACACACTAGTGCCAAATATTTATTATTGGCTCAAGAGTTTTTTATAAACTTCGCTTCAACCATAAATGAAGCACAGATGTAGTGAAAGTAAGTGAAATGTAACCTGGGGCCATATAAATGCCCGAAATTGTCTGCCACATAATTATAATTGTGTGCGAAGCCACGACCGTGTGCACTATAAACCTGAAATAGTGAAAATTGAACCAAAATTAATGAAAACCAGCGGAAAAAGGCTTACAAATCTTTGTAACGAAAATGTATGACCGGAAATAAAAAACCAAAGCTAGACATGACATGGACAGCAACTTAACGAATTATTTTAATTTGTAGGGTTTCAAATATACCTGTATTTTCCCATGGGGGACTGAAATTATTAAATAATTAGATAATGTTCGATTACGGTTACAGATGTGACACTAATCATGTAAGAAAAATAAGTGGGATTTAGAAATAACTGTTAAAATGTTCCCTATGTCATGACTAGCTTGGTTTTAAAATATTGACTCGGAAAATTAAGTTAATGAAGAAAATACGTAAATCCAAGATAACAAGGATACTTCCCCTTTAAGGACATCCGAACTTCACGACCAGTTGTATTTCATAACAACTTAACCCATAATTACTTTCGTGTTTGGATGGTTTCCATGTTACTCGTCTAAGGTGTATTCCCGCGAATCACAAACGCACAGTATTGAAGTTGCCTAATCCTGATTGGCCAGTTAAGTAAGAGTAGATCTTCTCACAAAGACACGCCACCAATAAACAAAAGAAAACAGTTGGTATGCCCACAGGGTATTGAAATCTAGCATTTGCGGAAATCTTTTCGCGAAATTCGGGTGTCCCTAGCAATAAGCGATGGCTAGGGCCTCCTGTTTTTTTTTTTTTTTTCGCGAAAAGGTTTCAGGACTACTCGTACTGAAAACAATAGCTCTCAGTTCCACTTTCGAGATTGGATGATTTTAACTGTCACGAGTTGCAGACGACTGCCCGCGAATCACGGAAATTCAGTGTCGGAGTTACATAGTTCTGAATGGCCCCGTCAAGCAAGAAACTGTCTCCCGACAAAGACACGTGGCCAATAACAAAAGGGAAACTGCACGTATGCCATAGGACACTGGAGTTCAGCCTTCGAGTGAATCTTTTCGCGAAAAACAGGCGGCTCTAGCGATGGCCATCGGAATTTTCAACTCTTCATATAAACATAGAAATATCTCGCATCTGTTGTGTTTCAAGCGGTAATGCCCGTCTTACAACGCAATGAATACTACGCCGTAACACTGATTGGCCAGTCTGCAACGGCCTCTAAACTGACTTTTAGAGACCGGCATTTCACTGTCTGTTAACACTGGTTCGGATTTAACGCGCGTGCTTTACAGAGAAAAAGCAAGAGACGGGGGGTCGGCGACAATGGCGATTGTTTCACGTACGTCGAATATTCCTTGGTCCTTATGACATCCGCTGTTAAAGCGTCCGCGCGCCCAACTGGTGCGCGAACTGGGTCGCAGTATGTTTGTAATACACGTCTTTGAAACAGACTTATGCTCGGGCACACAATCGTTTCGCGCAATAAAAGAAACAATACTTCAGACGAGGACCGAATACAACTTCCTAAAGATCACGCTTTTTGCAAGCACCATTTTGAAGCTCGTCAACATTGCAAATAAAATTATATTTCCAGACTATTATAGCTTGAATATTATGGCCGAATTCCTACGAAGATAGTATAGATCCCTGCGTTGAACTTTTGCTATAGATTGTTCACAGTAAAATGAGCACTTTTGAAAGCCCTGCTTAAGCTCTACTTGTATGTATGTTGTGTATTACTCCACCTTATTTAAAATTTACATTGTCATGGGCCTCATCACGTTATTCATGCGTCGGTCAAGTGAAACTGGAGTATTATTAGAAAAGTAAATATTTTACAACTCTGTTCAATTTTACAGCTCGATGCTTTAAAAAAAAAAAACAGATAGCGAAATAAAAAATTTAAGTTATCACAAATGGTTAGCTAACATTTTTTATTTGACGTTAAGATATGGAACTACCTTCCAGTCATTTTTACCAACTTTACTGGGAGTGCGTCACTCAGCGCGCCAGTTAAAATATATGCAGGCAGGGGCAGTGACTTTTTTTATAAGGTCGATTTAAAAAGTGCTCACTTTATCGTGAACAGCCTTTACAAACTTCTCACCACAGCGTCGCCTCATGGGTACACGCAGCACGATGAGAACTCTGCACGTTAGTTCGGAACCCTGCTCGTAGCGGCGATGTTGCACTTGACGGTACGTTGCATTGCAGCCCTTATGACCGCCGCGCTTCTCGGCCGCAAACGCGGAAAATAGCATTGTAGCCCATTTTTCTGTGAACTTCATAAACTGTAGCGGAAGTTTTTAACCCATTCATAGCATGGGAAATAAAAGGAACTGCTGCTATAGAAAGTTGGGAATTTCACTACGAATTTTACGCTCTCCTTACAAACGTAGATTACTTACAGTCTATTTGTGGTATTTTCGCACTCTACTCATCTATGACACGTTTGGATGTCTCCTAAATATGCCATGTCACAAGCGTTTTATACTTTTCTTGGCATAATTGCATTTTATTTTTTATTAAATTTAACTTTTAATAATGGGTTTGTCTATAAATTAGAATATGCATTTGTCATTAGAATTAATCAAACAGCAAGATACTAGCTGCGTTGGTAATGCTTAGTAAGATATATATTATTAAACTGAGTATGCATAAATGCGATGCGCTGTCCGTTTGGTGTAATTTTCAAGACTTCTGATTGCACGATGCGGAGGAATAGTCTGAAAGTAGAACTTTACTAGAGTTTCGGAAAAGTTGGAAGTAACCATGAATCGACTATACCACGGATACATGGGAATTCGTGTTTTTTCAACAAACTTATGCAAGGAAGTAGTACATTTGCGAACTTTTCCTTAGAATGGAGACTCAGAGAGAAATTAATTCAAAATTCGATATGACTTCCCGCGCATAGACATATTACAGAAGAACAACACCCTCTACCCCTTACCCCTTACCACCCAAAAAATAAAAAGTACTCTATAATTATGCGGATTTAAGTACGGTAAAAATTAATGCAATAAATAAGCACATACATGGAACAAAATACATTGATCCAGTTAGGCAACGAGCGACACAGAAATAAGGACAACGAAACTCTAACCCGACGAAAACAGCAAAAACTACAAACGAAACCAGCCTGAGAACGAACGACACAAAAAAAACAGTGACAACACAAAAAAAAACAGTGACAACACAATTGTGACAAGACGACAGCGGCAAAATTTGAAGACCAAGTACAAAACAAAAACGTAGTCACTCTAGGCAATGGAAGTCCAATTAATTTTTGAATTCAGTTATACCGTACCATTTCCATTTAATTTCTAAAACAATATCGAGGTATATGGGGTCCTTAATTGTCGAATTACCGTAGGTTCTGCATAGCAGGAAGCGACATCGCCTGGCGACAGCTGTGTTCTTTTGGCACATGTCGCACGAGCATATCACATCGCCGTGGGGAAAAGCAGACAGGACGAAGGAGTGGTAGATATTGACGACGAGCCCGAACTCACACATGGTATGGCGTCAGTTGCAGAACAGCTGTTTCACTAGCTGGCTGCGACTCCAGCTGGGTAACAGCTCGGGAGAATCCTGCGCGCCTGCAGACCATTCGGAGACGTGAACTGCCGGAGCTTTATTCACGCAGCTGTCCCGAGATTTTTCTGTGCCGAGGACTGTTAACAAGCGCGATTTCAGCTAAGTGCATTAATGCAGGTATTTATTTCCACATTTGAAATCCCGCCATGTGGAAGAGTACATCAAACGTGTAAAAAACGGGAATTCTCTTATGGTTGTCCCGCACTTCATATCCTTCCATAGTGGAGGATGAGCCGTTCGCTGAATTAAGTTCAGATGAGAGTTAAGTTTAGAGATTTGGGAGGCTGTTAACAACGAGGTCTTCAGAGCCGATGAGGGTGAAGTGAGGTTAGTATGGAGCAATGCCGGAATGAAGAGGAGGGGGAAACGGAAGATCCGCGAGAAAACCTGCCAACCAGTGATATCGTCCAGAACGATTTCCCACTAGCGAAAATCCGGGAGTGACTCGGCAGGGGATTAAACCCAGTTCGCCTTAGTGGGAGGCGAGCATTATAACCGCTTAGACACAGTGGCCCCACAACCTGCTGTCATTTAAAACAATGGGCTGAGACCTGAGAACTTTCCGAGTTCAATGACCTGAAGGCTAAACTCTAGAGTCTTAAGCACAAATATGCCAATATCAACTGCACATTGGTTGTTTGCTGACACAGTGGAAGGCGACAGTTGGACATCGTTCTCCGGTAGGTGTGAAACACCGTGTAAACCAATGCCTAAAGTTATATAAACGCACATGTTTTGGACTCCAGCTAGTCCCAAAATGAATCCCCGAATTCTTCAGGTCTATACCAATGGGGTAGCGTGAAATAGGAAAACAGAGACCAGCAGAACTTGCGTTAGTGCAGTGATGGATATAGTTAGTCCGCTTATAGCTAGTCTTGAATATCCGTGAGTAAGAGACCCTACAATTTTGGGGTGGCGGTTCGATACCAACCATTTCCAAACTTTCCTTGTACATGTAATAATTTTGTTTTGCGACAAAATAATTGTACTTAATTTATTTCAAACAATAATGCACGGTTTTTAATCCTCGTGCTCTTTATTAATCGACTATAAATAACTGATTCTCTACTGTTTGTATCAGTGGATTTCATTTAACTGAAGAGATTAGTAGTTTTCTTTTTCTACTGATTCTGGATGGAGCAGTTTCAACTGACAATCAGTAAAAAATAACTGATTCCGATTTAGAGTATTCGAAGTAACTATTGAGATGTTCCTTGTGCCATGACAAAACTTGATTTGTGAAGTATTGAATCTGGAAATTATGCTATACAGAATGTAAGCAAATAAAAGATGGCGGGGATAGTGCATTTTAACACCTTATAAGCGCTGACGACGTCACACGATGTTCGCCTTAATTTACCTGTGCTGAATGGCGTTCGCGACATCCTTCCTCTTTGAAGACACTGGCGACCAAGTATTACAGTACCTCGCCAACAGTTCTCACGAGGTTCCCTGCAATCTAACATTACGCCAACAACATTCAATGTGTAAATTACTTCGAATGAATAGGACATTTCGTATCTGTGTACATGCATATGTCTACTCTATGACGTTATACTGATAACAGTAACGTCCCAAACAAAATTAATTGTTTCAGTAACAATGGCTGAAATTACATTGTTTTATATGTTCTGTACTTATGCCTGAAAGAGTTGAGAGGGAGTGGTAGATAAACACTGAACACATAGATAAAAATCTACATATAGAGAAACTAAGAAACAGAAATCCTGGGCAATATTTCTCGTTAACTTTGTAGGCAAATATTTATCTAGCGTGATGCATTACATTCGAGCAATTTCTTTTGCCATAAACTTGTCGGTTTTAGTGTGCCGTGAGATATTGCGCTACAGAAGCGTATCATTCCGTCAAAATATTTGCTCACAAAGTAAGGGGGGAATGTTAGTTAGGGTTGCCCTTTCTTCATTTGTCTATTTTGGCTTCCAAAAACCTGTAATGTAAAGGGCCCGTCGGCCTGTGTCGTTTTTCTGCTTTCGGTCGAGAAGCGCGGGAGCCATAAGGGTTACACTAGCACGCGCTACAAGAACATCATCGCCGCTACGCGCAGGGCTCCGAACTGGCGTGCAATGTTCTCGTAGTGCTCCGCGTAGCTATGGGACTTTCAACGGCGATCGTATCTTTTTATTGGTGAAAAGTCTGTAGTAAAGTTAAATACGGGGCTCTTATCGTAGTTTGACTCGTATCCGGATACAGGTTGTTCATGGTAAAATTAGCACTTTTGAAAGCTCTGCTTACGATCTACTTCGTTGCATACTCCTCCGCATTATCTAAAATTAGCCATGCGTCGGTCAAATGAAACTATGTAGGACCCTAGTTATTTAGAAAGTAAATACTTTACAAATCTGCTTATTTTCATACTTAAAAAAAAAAAAAAAAAAAAAAAAAAACCCGAAAGAGATAGAAATAAATGTAAGTTGTAACAAATGGTTACCTAACACTTTTTATTCGACTTCGAGATATGGCACTGCTTTCCATCCATCGTTACCAACTTAATAGGGTGAATGTCATTCAGTGACTTTTTCTAAGGTTCATTTCTAAAGTGCTCACTTTATCGTGAATAGTCTTTAGTATGCTCTAAGATATGGCAGTCTGAAAAAGACTTTTTTTTTGTAAAAATATATTGGAGGGCTTTAAAATAATGTCTACAGAGTAGGTGAACATAATGGGGGAACGTTTAATATTTTCACCAAAAAAAAAAAAAACAGGATTTCAAACACTCTGTGAAGCAGTTCTAGTGACAGACAGGCGGAACCCGTAACATGTTCACCGTTAATTTATGTACAGCGCCCCCCCCCCCCCTTTTTCAAGACGCTTAGGTAACCGCGAACCAATTATAGTCCTAGAGCATGTACGGAATGAATATGAGGCAATCGGTAGTTGAAGGTCGCGGCGTGGGTCCCCAGTAGTGTGGCGCCTGATGGACGTAACAGATTGGCAGGCGTTCGTGTCACGTGGTGGCGCGCCGCGATGCCAGGTGTCCGCGAGGCTGGCATTGTGCCATGACCTGGCCACGGGCCAGTCCTCAGGGATTAAGGCCGTCCCGCTGCTGCCCCTCTAACACGCCACGCTTTCTCTCGCGAGGCGTCCTCCGGGAGTCTCCACCTATATCAGACGCCTGGTCACGAACTACGACACCGGATGGCTGGAGACGGGGCAAAATACCCCAGTTCATCGACCTTTTTACGTTTCAGACAATTCACAACTCTGCCGTTAGTATGTTGTTGCGCGCCGTTTGTGACATTTAACAAGTTGTCAATTGTTACCTCTTAACCTTTTCAGACCCAATTTAATTTACGGTTTCAGATGTTGCAAACAAAAAAAAAATTATAGTCCGTGCTGTACTTAAGCCGACACAACACTTATTTCGTTGGCACAGCCAATGAGCTGTAGACTGTATGTTCAGCTACAGTAGCATTAAAAAATTACGTCCTAGACCAGTACGACGGTTTGCGAATCATTTACCCGAAGGTAAGATACTTGGTTAGTGAGTTTCTCAGAGTGAAGTACAGACCAAAAATTATTTACACGGGCGACACTAACATGCACTCCTAGCACCTCATCGCTCTTACGCGCAAGGCGTGCAGTGTTTCCGTCGTAACGCTGTACTGTGCAAACTAGATCTGTAACAGTCGAACTTTATTGCACGCGATGAAAGTACACAGATTAAACTACGTGCGTATAGTAGTACTCTTGTCTTACCGCTTAAGGTAACTGCATATGTAAGCTTTAAAAATGCGATATTTCATCACTTTCGCGGATTTTTTTTCTCCATTAATAAAATTAATATGATGAAAATAAAAAAATAGGGATAGAGACAATAGTTTTTAATCCTTTCTGGCAACAAGTCATATTTCCATAATTTTTATTTACCGAGATACACGTTTACACGCAAACGACGATTTCACAGAAAAAGGTTTGAGTACATAGTTCTCTTAAGTATAAATCATACTATTGCAATTAAAATATTCGCAAAATTTTACTTCACTCGTGATTTATCTCCTTCAAAAAAATTATATTTATCATTTTTTTTCTTCTCAAACACAAATAAATAGGGGTAGTGAAATTTCGCGAAAAGATTTCCAAATAAGTTATACTTGAAAACACTGTAGGGTCGTTCACCTAACTCGATTGGCTGAATTACGTTTTGAAATGTGTTAACTGCTTGCACACGAATCACGTGGGATCCGAGCCGATGTTGCTGAATTCTGAGTGACCTGGTCAAATATGAAAACGCCTCCTCAAGCAGACAGCAACCAATCGCAACAGACAAATTGCTGTTAGGTGCTTACACAGTAGTATTGAAGTATATCGTGCAACCATATTTTTTTTTCGCGAAAACTCACTAGCTCTACAAATAAAAATTAATATTCCTTCTTCTTCAATCAATAATAATTTCCTCCTCCAAAACGTATTGCAACGATCTTATTATATTTTAAATCATTAAAACTCTCATATTATATGACGCTCGTCGCTCGTTGGAGCTGGTGAGAATTGTTCTTAAGAAAAAATAGGTCTATTTTACATCTGCCTTACTTATGAAGTCTCCTGTCCTCCGATTGGTTGTCGTCTGACCATGACACATCTCTCCCCCAATCGGCAATGGCGAGACCAGAGACAACCAGTATAATTTTATTTAGTACTTTCGTTTAATAAACATCTAATACTGAATATCCTCTAGAGAAAAAAATGAAAAATAACAAACCAAATATTAATACTGAACACTGTCTAGAAACAAATAAAAACTGCTTACACATGATCTCTATATCAATAAACTATGAAAATAAACAAAGACTATACTGTTAACTCGTCTAATAAAGCGTAATTTGGAATGATATTAAAATAAGGGACATAAGCAATTGCTTTTAAATAATATATAATGGAAATGTCTATGACTAACGGTAAATATATAATCGAAAATCTGCAATGTCACAACCTTTAGACATGTTATTACACTGCTGACAAAAAGTTTAGCATATTCCCACTGGCATCCGAAGAATTAATTGGCCACCTTATTCAGCTGACGTGAGCTGCATAGAGAATGTGTGGTCCTTATTCCAACGAACGATTTCAGACCATGCACAACCACCAATGACCATTCAGGCCTTGAAAACAGCCGCATTTGGGAATGGAACAATGTGCCTCAGGAAATGCTTAATGGCCTTGTTTTTGGCAAGCCTCGTAGGATACAAGCGTGCCTCAGGAATCGTGCAGGTCCTACACGTTATTAACGTTAGTCAATGCATCTGAAAATACCAATTTTTTTTTGTTATTAAAACTGATGAAATTATTTTGTTTAAGTTGTTTTCCAGTTAAACTTTTTGTTTGTTTCATTCCGGGATGATGTAAACGAGAATGGTGTTTTTATTCACTTTATGTGCCAATAAGAATATAATATAAAATGTAAACTACTTTTATTCAATATAACATCCTGGACGGTGATATAATGCTAAGAATTTCGTGAGCAGTATATTTGAAGGCATTAACCCACAGGAAATACACATCATTCAACTGTCGAAAACAAATAATTTTAATAGATTTTAAATTTATATACACTTATTTATTTTAACAGTTCGAAAAAAAAGATATCCGTTTACTGGGCTGTATTTATTCATTATTAGCTGCAATTTAATAACGTAATGAAAAGCCTTTCTAGATACACGTTCATAAAAATCGTATATTTTAATTTTGTCCCCTACTTTTTCTAATTGAATAATATATATACGTATTTAATTCTCATTTAATGATTACATGACAAACAATTAAATTCTTATATTTATATTTCGTTTGTATACGAAAATTACAAAATACATTTATATTAACTTTTAATTAAGTATGAATTTTTGGATTATTTTTTATTAATTCAAGTGTTTTCTGTTTTGATGAGTTTTTACAATAGTTTTGATGTTTGAAGTAACGTTATTTTTAGTGTTTAACGTATTTAATCTATTTTGAAAGAAAAAAAACCTTTGCATTATTAATTAATTTAAAAATAAATAAATTTAATGTCCAGTTACTGCACTGTTTAATTTGCAGTGGTATTGAAAATGGTTGGAAATTTGTATATTTTTGGAATAAATTGAGTAATTTTTCGTCACCTATTATAACTGTATAAAATACGTTGCCAATTTAATATTTTGCTAATTGAAAAATAAGTGAAATATTTTATTAGTGTTTCGTTATACATATATCACATATATAATATACATAATGATTTGCGCCAGAATTATCATGCGATATATACTTTTGGCAAAACATGTCAGTTTAAAGTCGATTCCTAGAAATCGAACTCGTATTTATATTTTAAGACAGCCGTGCTGCGCTACCACTACACCGTTTGACTTCCCATGTAGATCCCTATTATTAACAAATATGTCGCCAGTTGCTATTCTTGGAAGTAAATTATTATACTATAAACTTTAGATTTGTGTTATCACTGATTAAATAAAAGTAATCTCTATCTTCTTTTATCCCACTAACCAGTATGTAAGTGGGAAGGAATAGTGCCATTAACCACCCTTAGATAATTTCGGCTGGCATCGAGCTCGTGACCTGCAGAATGAGATTCGGACACCAGACACGCTACTGCGTGACGAAGCTAGTTCGTTGTTGACGGGAGTAAGGAGACTCCATAAGGCCGTCCTTCACCTTAAATCAAATTCACCTTCGACCTTACAACGGGTCGCGTGTGGCCGTGGCTGGAGAAATGAAGTCGTGCGAAGAATTCATGAGGTGCAATTACTCTGTGGGAAGTTCCATCAGCTATCATTGCTGTAATAATATTCACTTATTCTTTACACCGTATGTAAGTAGCGTTTCTAACCGTAATTGGAAACCACGTGACCGGAATATTGCAAAATATTATGTGCTGAGAAGTTGCCTTGGCATTTATTTCCCAGTTACGCAGACGAATAACAATGTAAAGTCTGTTCACGATAAAATGAGCACTTCAGAAACGAACCTCAGAAAAAAATCACTACCCCTGCATGCATATATTTAAATGGGCGCATTGAGTGACATTCGCCCAGTAAAGTTGGTAACGATAGATGGAAAGCAGATCCATATCTTAAAGTAGAATAAAAAGGGTTAGGTAACCATTTATGATAACTTAGAATAATATCTTTAGCTTTCAGTTTTTAAAGCATCGAAGTGTAAAAAATGAGCAGATTTGTAAAGTAATTACTTTCTTAATAATTCCACAATTTTATTTGATCAACGCATGAATAAAGTGAGGCACATGGCAATGTTAATTTTACATAAGGCGGAAAATATGCAACGTGTATACAAGTAGATCTTAAGCAGGGCAGTCGAAAGTGCTCATTTTACCGTGATCAGCCTATAGGAATGCTACCGTGACTTCAACCAGCCGAAATCGATCCCACGACCTCTCACACGAATTCCAGACGTGCCAGCGCTTGATCGAACAATCTGACCAGTTGACCGTATCGTATAACAGCTTGTTGCAGACATTTTATCACGTATATAAACAACTCGACCTGTTGCTGAATTCAGTTGCCCCTGGTGTTTATTGTGTTAAGTCTATTCACAATATCTTCACAGTGTTCGAGTCGAACTTACGAAAAATCATTTCATGTGGGACACGTTAGGTTGTTTCTCAAATACGTCGCTGCCTATGTCACAAGCGTTTTATACTTCTGTTAACATAAAAATATCCTATATTTGGTTTAAGTTGACTTTCACGTATATTTAACCTATAAATAATAATATTTAATTTACGAGTAATATAAATGAAAAAAAAGTGACACGGGGTGGGTGTGGTTATACATAGTAATAAATAATTCGCATTCGAAATATTATTAAACTAGGTACACGCAAATGCTGAGCGTTGTCCCTTTGGTTCAATTCTCTACACTTGGTTAGGCTTTACTCGCATGAAGTGGAGGAATATCATGAAAGTAGAACTTCAGCAGGGCTTCAGAGGAGTTGGAAGTAATCATTAATATCCTCTATCGTCCAGCGTTACCATTATATGCTTGGTGGGGAAGGCGACATACCATCACAAGTGATGGTACTCCAACTTAAGTTCACTCTGGGTAGAATGCCAAACTGAAACGCGCGCACACACACACACACACCCACACCCTGGATAACCCACTCGCGTGTCTTTTTATGTGCAAATATTTTTAACTAGCCTAGTTTGTGATCCGACATCACTGCTATTCTTTCAGCATAAAGTCCGAGTCATTAATAGGCCCGTTAACCTCTCAAGTCCCCCATATCCATTACCAAGGACTTGTAAGTGCAACTACGTTGTATTTACGGCGTATGTTGAGTTGATAGATCTGGTCGGTCCTGAACAACGAGGTCTTCAGAGTCGACGAGGGTGAAACGAGGCGAGAATGGAGCAGCGCAGGAATGCATGGCCGCGTGCCGGGGGGGGGGGGGGGGGTTCCCCGAGAAATACCCGTCCACCAGCGGCATCGTCCGGCACGATTCCCACTTACGTGAATCCAGGAGTGACCTAGCCAGGGATTGAACCCGGTTCGCCTTGATGTGTAACCCCACAGCCACCGGGGCGCCATTTACGGTGTAATCAGAGTTCCTGGCTCCAGTGCGCTGCACCTTGGTGCTCTAGAGGTGGAATGACTTTGCGGCTGCTCATGTACGCGTAGGTTGTTCACGGTAAAATGAGCACTTTTGAAAGCTCCGCTAAAGATCTAGTTGTATGCACTTTGTGTATTCTTCCGCTATATGTAGAATTAACATTGCCATGGGCCTCGTAACTTTATTCACTCGCCGGTCGAGTGAAGCTGTGAAATTATTAGGAAAGTAAAGATTTTATAAATCTGCTAATTTTTACACTTCGATGTATTTAAAAAATACAGAAAGCGAAAGAAACAATTTCAGCTGTCGCAAATGGTTATCTTACACCTTTTATTCGACGTTAAGTTACGGAACTGCTTTCCGTCCAACATTACCAACTTTACTGAGCAAATCTCACTCGGTGCTCCCATTAAAATATAGGCATACAAGGGAAGCGACTTTTCCTAATGTTAATTTCAAAAGTGCTCACCTTATCGTGAACAGCCTTTACATGTACTAACGCAACACGGCGGTCCTTGGCGGTCCACACATGATCGAGGACGTGTTGCACGTTAAAGGCATTTATGGCCGGTGCTGTACACAGCGAGAAATCAGTGCCTGGTGTTCTGAGATTCTTCCTTGTGACAAGTCTGTATAGGTAAAGCTCCCGCGTCTCTCATGTGTGAGTGTTTAATGCGGGCGTCAAAGAACATACAGCAAGTTGCTCCCTGGCTGTGGGAATTACGCGCCACACAAGCACAGGGCGCATCACTAAATTAAACTTTTGCAAAACCCGGAGCTCGTGAATGAATTCGGAACTGAGGAGTCCACAGTGACACATTTTCTATGAGATCGCTGTTAGCGCGTATGCGCGTATCTCGGTAAATTCATGTTCTGGAAATACAACTTATTGCCAGTGTAATGTAGTGTGCAATGGAACATAAAGATTTTAATAGGCAATGTACGTGAGTGTTCTTTGCCTGACTCACACTTCAGAGTATATGAGAAATATAACCCAACACATATTTAAATAAACGTATTACCACCTGCAAGACAACATGCTTAAAAATTGTAGTTTCAATTGCCAGGGCATTTGAATATGAGTAAAACTATCGATTCACAACTCTCAAATCTTAGATATTGCGGCGGACACTAGCTAGCCAACATTTATTCCTGAGCACAGAATATATAACAAAGAGCATGTCTCTTTCTTACAGTGTCTTCGTGGCTAAAAATCTGTGCGAGCGGATTAATAAAAATAAAAGATAATTGTGGTTCAGTACAAAATGTTAATTAACAAGAGCTGCACGCTGTTTAAGCTGGTTCAGACTTATGAGAATTAAAGTGTTGGCAGTCGTAGACAGCAGCTAGCCGAAGTAGTCACGTAAAACTCTCAGTGTAGGAATCTCCGTAGCTGTAGTAGTTCCTATTCTACGTCGAGCTCTTCCCTAGATATTAAGTTCACGGGCTTATATGCGCGTAGATACAGTCCTTGCACATCCACTTTATAAGATCGCGGAAGGCGAAACATTACTAATATTTAAGCCGATTGTCGTCCGAACTCAGGCCTCTTCTTTGCTTGAAAATAATATCACGTGTTCGTACCACCGTACTTGTCTGGTTTTGTAGCTACTCAGACTCGTGTATCAACAAACTAATGCAGATTCCTAGCTGTGTGATCATCTCAGATCACAATAGCCCAAGCGAAGCATCCAATATGGCTTAAAATGTCTTTAAAACATTTGAAACGTTCGCAGAGAAAATAAAAAACGTTCAACAATCTTATTTTAAAATAAACAAATTGTGTCATAGGCTAGATAGTATTATCTCACACATAGTTGTAAAAATATTTCCACATAAAAAAACCCTTGACAACTTTCTCTCTCAAGGAGAAATTAAATTCTTTACCAGTTCTGATTTTAACAAAATATCTTTCTGTTAAGTGTAAACATACGAGACTGGCAGTTCAGTTTGTTGATAAAATTCTAACCTACATAAAAAATAATTTCAAAAGAAATAAATAATTCGTATGGCAGTCAATTATGGTTTGTAGGTTAGTAAAACAAATTTATAATTTCAAATTATATATATCTGTTATCTCAATCCAAGATCATCAAAATAATTAAAATAATGATTAAAATTCCATGTGTTACACCAGAAAAGCTAAAAAAGAATTATCTATGACTCTATCTCTTTAATTTTATCATATTAAGTATACAGTATTCGTAAAGAAATAAATTGTGAACATGGTTAAATATCGCATTTGTAAAAGCTCGCCCATGCAACCTTCTTAACCCGGAAAAGAAAAGTACAGACATGCGGGCCTAGTTAAATCTGCAGGTTTTCATCGCGTGTAATAAAGTTCCACGGTTACACATACAATTTGCACAGTACAGCGTCACTACGGAAACACTGCACGCCTTGCACGTAGGTGCGATGAGGCACTAAGCGTGCGTGTTAGTGTCGCCCGTATCGCTCCCTCGCTTCTTGACATTAAGCGCGCAGCTGGTTAAAAATTAAGCATGCGTCATCAGGAGATAAGCTTTTAGCACGACAGATTTCAAAGGAAATGATGCTGCAACGTATGAGATATGCGAATGATTAATTTACTAATATCAGCCGGGTGTGTGGCGCTGTGGCCCCTCACCACGTCGATCCGATTGCATAGCTGCGACTAGCATCTATCGATTCTCGCGGGATCTCGTAGCACACAGTATAGATATTCACAAGAATCTTTACCTGCCTACGGGCTGATTTTGTAAAGGAGCGAGCCAAGTCGCCGGAGAATGGCAGCTAAAGCTGAATTTCAATCGCTGTCATTTCAGAGCAGCGAACTTACTTCGCGACTGTGACACATGAGGTGAATTCGCCCTACACCCTAAATGGCCCCACTTAAAATAAGTGGAAATATCACTGATTGCTTCAGAGGGAGAAATTCACAGAATGAATCAGTGAATACTTTAGCCAATAAGTTGATTAAGGCACATTGTTTTTTGATTTTATTTTGTAGAATTTGGTTGGTTCTAATAGACATACGTATGACCGGCCGCACAGTACTATTTCGATAATTTAAAACACCTTTACCTGACCGGGTTTCGAACCCACGACCGTTAGTCCTGAAGTTCTGCAACTGTGCGTCATCGGCTACTGTGATTGATTGGTTGAAATGATGATTTCTATACTTATCAAAAGTATAAAGCATAGCATGTGCGTAGATACATATTTTCACGTTTGACAGCTTTTTTTTTTCCGCAGGGATTTTTTTTGACATTGTTTGGCATAAATTAAATGCATTAAACAAACTCTGTTACTATCCTAATTGTCCTAAAAACTGCAAGCAAACTCTAGAACTGGTTTAACTGGCCCATCAATAAAAAATCAAACCCCTGAAAAAGAGTGAATGCAATGGTTGAAGAATCATTGGAAAATTTCACTGAATCAATAAGTGAAGGAAAACAGTAATTTTTGCAGTAATTTGTCAGTTAATGCAAACTGAAATCACTGTTGAATATGTCAGCTGGTGTTAACTTATTCAAACAGCGACATTTTCACTGATTCAGATTTATAGTGTAATGGCCCCAAAATACCCAGCGAGTGGCGAACGGATCTGGATCATATGCGGCAGGCGTGAGAAGGGGCTCTTGATTACCTCCGCGCACCCATGGGGCCGCGGTGGCTGAGTGGTTAGACTGCTCCCTTCCCACCAAGTCGAACATGGGTTCAATCCCCGGTCGGTTTCGCTTCCGGGATTCTCGCAAGTGGGAATCGCGCCGTACGGAGCCTGCTCCAGCGCCGCTCCATACTCGCCTCTCTTCACTCTCCTCGGCTCTCAAGACCTCGATGTCTAGAGCCGCCCAAATCTCTTCTTCTCAGTTGCTGCCATACGCCCATGACATGCTCTGCTTGCGAACGTCCCGCTTGAACAACCAATCGGCGACAGCGTGAGTGCACGTGCTTGTTTTGGATACACTCCAAAGGAAGCACATTTACGGTCGTAATTACGCGGACAGAGAATTAGTGTTCACGCACTGGCTAGGCGGACGAACTTATTGAGGGCAGCAGCACATCTCAATAACGATCCTGAAACTGTGCATAGAAAGACTCTCCAAATTATCGCGCTGGCATACGTTATTCTCCACGAAGTAACTGCCTGTTAAGAGTACTATGTACGAAACATTTTCCGTGAAATCGTCGTTTGCGCGCAAACGCGTATCTCGGTAAATACAAGTTAAGGAAATACAACTTTTTCTTTTCCAGAAACGATTAAAAAACTATTTTCTACATCCCTATCGTTTTACTTTTTGTCATATTTAGTGTATTCTTGGATAAAAAAAATCGTGAAAGTGGTCAAATATCGCATTTTAAAACTTGCCTATGCAGTTACCTTAAGACGCAAGATAAAAGTACAAAGATACGGGCGTAGTTTAATCTGTGGTCTTTCATTGCGTGTAATAGAACCCCTCTGTTACATATCTAGTTTAGACAGTAAAGTGTAGGGGCGATGAGGCACTAGGCGTGCGTGTTAATGTCGCCCGTATCGCTCCCTCGCTTCTTGACCTTGGGACGTGCAGCTACATAATACCCTTAATATAGTCCATCCGTGGTTACTCAAAATTATTCTGAAAGCCTGCTGAAGTTCTACTTTCAGACTATTCGTTCGCCTCTTGCAAACGAAGCTGAGCCAAGTGTTTAATATCACACCAAAGAGACTAACACGCCGCATTCTTGCAAACTGAGTTGAATAGCAGTTTACACGAGAAACATTTCTTACCAGACATTACCAACGCACATATTTTCTCCCCCTTTTTGCTCATATTAATTATAAATGAGATACTTTACTTCGTAGGTAAAATATTTAACCATATATATTTAATATTTAAATATCATCAATTTAACAAAAACTATGATACTTTTATGTTACGAAGGTGCGAAATGTTTGTGATAAATGATATCTATGAAACAACCAAACATGTCACATAGAAGCTGATTTTTCAAAGGTTTGATTCATGAAGTATTAAGATACTGCAAATAGACTATAGAAAACGTTTCAGTTTACGAGTCTTCTGAAAAAAAAAATATATTTTTTGATCTAGGAGTAAAAACTATGTTTATTCGTAATGAAAACACCCCTTTCTCCCGGGAAATTTGGCCTTTTTTTTAAATACAAGTTTCGGTACGATATTTATAGAATTTATTTTATTAGGAGCACTTTTGTAATCTTAATACAAAGCTTTGTGCCTCTACAAAACCACCCCCCCCCCCCAATTTCCGGCCTTCTTGCACACAAGCACACACTGTCACGCCTGATATATTTGAGATAAGCGTTCTCAGTGTAGAAGCTGCGCTTCTTACTGGAATAATAGTGCAATGGTCTGCTATGCGAGAGGAACAAGATGTGGGCCGGAGAAATAATAAGGGAAGGGGGGGGGGGAGAGACCGCTAGCCCAAGAAGGGGAGATGAGTGGTGAAAATATTCAGGCGGTTCTTTATCAGCGAGATCTTGAGAGCCGACCGGCGTGACCGAAGTGAATTTGGAGCAGCGCCGGAATGCGAAGGCGGGGGGAAACGGGAGATCCCCGAGAAAAACCCTCCGTCCAGCGGGCATCGTCCGGCACGATTCCTACTTGTGAAAGTCCGAGAGTGACGAGGCCGGGGATTGTACCCTGTTCGCCTTTAGGGGGGTGGAGAGCGGAAAGGGGGGAGAGAGACAAACCGATGACTGCTGTTGTGTTGGTGTCCTTGAAAGTGACGTCTGCTGAGATGCAGTTCAAGGTCACAGAATACTTGATAGTACAGAGGCGAAGGAGTCGCTTCTGTACAGCACACGCCAGAAAATTCGCGTCAGTGACGAGCAACGTGATGGAACGCTGTTCGCCAATCAGCACCTCGTGCCGGTAACCTACTTGCCAGTCGGCAGCAGCCCAGCCAATAACAGCACGCGGTAGTCAGTCACGAGACAAGGTTCGTACCCGGGGCCTCGCCCAGTCAATCAGAGAATTGGCACGGCCACATAAAGCTTGTGTGTCACGAAACAGTGTTTACTCAACGTCTGGCAGACACCTGCTATGCAGTTCCTGCGACACCTGCTATCCGAGCCAGCGTGCAAGAAACGTATCGAGGTTTCTATGGAAGAACCTGTAGCACGATGCCTGGTGCGAATTTGTTATGATTGTATCTATTCAACTGAAAACATTTTCGCGCTTTATTATTTAATATTTACTGTATTCTTTTTTAATGGCCCCCATCTCTGTTCCTCAAAACAAATTAAATAATCTTCTTCCGTTTGGCAGAAATGTAAACCGTGCAGGAAACCTTCCACCGAAAATTCCACGCGATCAGACACCCAAAAAAGTGCATGATAAAGGCCAGCAGTCGGCTAAGCCTTCCACGGAATGATCAATACCAGCGGTTATGCAAGCTTGCCACGACCCTTCCATCGTGGCACATAGGGTTAAAAAACCACCATGTCTATCCATTCCGCCACAGTGTTCTTATCTACTACATGGCGTGCAGTGCATTCCGTGCCTGCTCCACCTTAGGTCTCCACGTGATGTCTCAGGAACCGTAGCCACATACTGACGCCTCTCTTTAGGCTGTGGCCTCCGTTCGTTCTAAGCATTTCTTTCCTTGTTACACTTGCCTGGTTTTTAGCATGCAACTTGTTCCCGTGATAAAGCAACAGACAATAAGTGGACCTCTTACATGGAGCTTAGGACAACATTTGAGTCCGTGAAGCGTCCCGTTTGTTTCTATTTTCAATCCGACACCATCAGTTTTATTTAGGATGTTGGTATAGTACTTTATTTCATTTGAAGTGCTAAGCTTCCCACAGTTCAGCATGTGTGACAGGATATTTGCGAGAGACAAAATTGAAGAAAGGATCACGGAGGACTCATCACACCTGTACAACAGTGGTGCTTTGCGTGTTGCTGCATTCAAGATCTCAAGGAGACTGTACCTCGGTGTTTTTTTATGTGTTGCGCCAAACGAATCATCCTTGAAGCATACCTGCTGTACCAAATTAACTCTTACATTTTTTGAACGCGAATAAAAGAAAAATCGTTAAAGAAAATCTGAATGGACTTCCCATATTTGATGCTATAAGGACAATGTTGGGTATGTGGTAATGATGATAACATTTACAAATGTTCAAAATGTCGACCACCAGCAGCAAGACATAGACTGCAACGCTGTAGAACAGAACAACAAACGGCGTACACAGAGTTCTTCAGAGTTCCCTACTAATAAATATCTAACGGCGTTAGACCTGGAGATCTGGGTAGATACTCATTCAACACTTCCTCGTCGGCCCATCAACTCCCAACAAGCGGTTCTTCGTTCTTCCAGGAGCGACTGAATGTCGCGGTAGTAATATGGCAGTGCAACGCCCTACTGTAAAATGCAATAGTCACTTGGCTGGTGATGTTTTTCTGTGACATGGTACAGTAACTTCCAACTGTCACCATTCCACGAAAGAATAACGTTCCCGTAAGTTCCCCCGGCAGACGCATCGCACCACGCGATTAAACCTGGAAGATTAAGTACTTGCTCCTCCACAATGTGAGAATTTTCATCGGCATAGTAAACTCAGTTTCGGCGGCTGACAGTTCTGTTCAGTTTCAAGGACCATATGTTTACGTCAGTAAAATGTTCGGTGTTGTTGCACATGTCCACAATCTACTCACTATATTAGACACGTCTAACTGGGTCGTCCTCAACCATACCGTGAAATAATTACCTTCATTAAAATTGCTTTAATGCTGGATTTGCAATGCCACGACGAGGTCGTCCCGACAGTCAGAAATGACTTTACAGCCCGACCATTTCCGCCCCTAAAACTAGTTCAATGTTTACAATACACCGACAGTTTCCTTCCAACCAGTGTTGCGTGGCTTTCGGCAAATCCCAGAATGGCCAGTAACTTGCTATGGAGTGTGAAAAAATCACAGATCATTGTACACTATTTTGTTATGATAGCTTCGTAAACGAAGTATTTTTGGATTTTGGAGCAGTTATTTTTCAACGAATATTTATTTTTCGCCTGTTCATTAGCTCTGTGTTCCATGATAACCAGGATACAAACGTAAATAACATATGTGTAAAGTAAAATTTACCACAGTAGTGAATCCACACTACATTTTGTTTTGTAAGGTTATGCTTTTTTTTTCTGCTGCCAAACGAGGCCGACCGGTCCGAAGCCCGATAAAAGTAAAAATAGTATCTACTTATGTCGGGCTGTCGGGGCTACGATTTGTCGGGGTGACCTTGCTTCTGACTGGTTGATGAAAAATTTTCGTCGGTGTCGAGGCTGTTGGACTGTTAGGTTATGGTAAATCCAACTTTACACTTGATTTACTGACGTCTGACTCGCGCGCAGCTTGCTGTAGGGACTCGATTTCCCGCCAGAAAAAAATTCTCTACTTGTTGCCACCAATCATTTTGGAAACCGGTTAATACTTTCTCGTACCTCTACAGCTGAAATTATGTATATTTACAACATGTAATTTTATAAAACATACAAAATTCCTAATGTAACTCAACGTTTATAGGAAACTTGTAGTCTGCAACAAATGATAGTTAAAATTTACCACTATTGTTACTCTTTTTACTCCAACGTTTTGTGAAATTTGCTCTAATTATTTGCAGTGTTACTGAAATACCTGCGGCAACTAATTTCCAAAAAAATTCCTCGCACAAATACAGATATTTTACAATGCAGGAGAGTGTGTGAATATGTGCAGCACAGCCTCCACACTTCCTTCGTCCATTGTCGTTCTCATCCTGCCGCGCCGTCCTTTCTTCACTTCACACACAGTTCCTTCCTCCTCAAACTTATCACATAATCGTGCCGTTGTTGCATGTGGCGATGGCGCAGTAATTTAATCCTGCCTTCCACCGCCTCTGCACCTCAATCACGTTCTTTATTCCAATAAGATTGTAAAGTCAACTTACATTGATGGAAAGGAGAAAGTTGTATTTCGCATTAGACTGGAGTATTATTTCTTCTCGTGCGAAAACAGGTTGTGTACACGTGAAATATTTGGTTCTAAATAGAGTGAATTACAGGCACACCGCAACCCAGATCTCGCGTCGTGTAGACGGACGCCTTAAGCATAGATGTCAAATATATGTCAAGGAGAAAATACATAATTTTATAACTGAGGCAAACAAACACTATAGTCAACTTGTAAATGGATAACGAGACATTGCTTCAAGGGAATGAATAGAAATAGGATTCAATAGATTTTGTACGAACGCATAACAAATTAATGTCTATCGTTCGTTTTCTGGTGGGGCGAAGGGGGGGGGGGGGATAAAAACTTTTTTTACAAAACTGAGATAATTTGTCATTTACATCTTAAAAATTACTGTAAGCTACCTCAAGGTGATATGTAATAACGAAAAGAATTTTTTTTTTGAGGAAATGATCTATAGCTGTCTATGAATTTCTGTAAAATTATTTTGGCTTAGCAGACCTTGAAATTAAGTAACACGATCATTTCTTCAGTCTACCTAATTCAGTAGTTTTATAATTGTATATTTTTATGTGCCTAAAAATAAGTAATTTGGTGGTTTTGACACGTGAATATACAGTAAATATGAGATTCACGTATATATCTAGTCGAAACCACACCGCGTGTAATACGCATATAAGAACAGCGTTTGACGCGAATATAAATAATGCATTGTTTTGCTTTTCAATGCCATTTTCAACCAATAACATCACAGAGTAACGCAATGGCTTTCAATAACTCCTTTTATGAAAAGTGAATTAATTGCGAAAATTGCAGTCTAAATACTCGTTTAGAAGCGAATTACACATTGGTTCGTTGTCTTGGTTTTATTGGGATGTAACGTTCTCATTCGAAGCCACAAGAATGAAAATATTTTATACCCCACGTGTAAGTGAAAAAAGAAAGCTATAATTTTCAGCGACCATTAATTTTTGCTCCAAAGCGTGTCCAATCTTCTAGAGCGTGTCTTTCCCGAAGACTTATTTACTCATTGTGTCATTCCGTGATGGCGAATTCTCGACGTTTAATTCGTTTGTAAGAGCTATTTGTTTTCTTACCCCCCTCCCTGCTCCCCCGGTCCTTATTCGAGAAAGCTGCACTGGCTCGTGAAATTGCCTTGCCTCTGGGATATTCACCGCTGTTCAAGTTGCACTGCGAGTTCCGCTTTTGGCCGAAATTACTCTACATCTCCGACCCGAATGCTTTCCGGCTCATCCAGACTTCCCGCAATAAACCCTGGCGAGTTGTGGAACAATTTTCCCGCGATTCAACCCCCCTGATAGCGTGCCGCCCGGGTTCGAGACCCGCGGAATTCTGCGGGGCTATTCACTTCCCCGTGGAATGTGGGTTTCGAGGTCTACTGAGAACCTTCCGTATATCGGGTCAAACGTGCAGACGATGTTACATTAAACGTGTTTTGAATGACGTCCTAAACGGCAACTTGAATAGTTACTAGTGAGGGTTTTTTTATCAATGCATTTAGCATATTTTCAGATAAAGGCTGTTCACGATGAAGTGAGCACTTTTGAAATCAACCTCAGAAAAAAGTCACTGCCCCTACCTGCATATACTTTAACAGGCGTACTGAATGACACGGTCCTGTAAAGTTGGTAACGAGGGAGGGAAAGTATCTTAACGTCGAATAAAAAGCGTTAGGTAAACATTTGTGATAATTTAAATAGTTTCTTTCGTTTTCTGTTTTTTTTTTTCAATGCATCGAAGTGTGAGAATTAGCAGATTTGTAAAATATTTACTTTTTTAATAATTTCACAGTTTCATTTGATCGACGCATGAATAAAGTGATGAGGCCCATGGCTATGTTAATTTTATACAAGGGGGAAGAATACACAACGTGCATACAAGTAGATCTTAATCATGACTTTCAAAAGTGCTCATTTTCCCGAGAACAGCCTTTAGCAGATTTTAAATCTATGCAAGGCAGGACCTTCGACTCTTTTTTTTTTTTTTTTTCGGGAACAGTCCGTTTGTGTTTCTTTGCTCCAGTGGGACTGAACTTAAAATAACTTAACAATCATTTGCTACATGAGACAAATTGCCCGGTAACGTATTTTTTCATGTAGGCCTACATACTTCAGGAGAGAAACGAATGTCACATGTCAATTTGCATATAATCTGTCCTAGCTTAAATAAAAAGAAGTAGGACATCAACTCACTGAAATGAATAATAGCTAGCACCTATACTTTTGTGAAACAATTTCAGGACAAATTTTGTTGATATGCACTTTAATTCAGAACCACATTCGCGATTGGATTATTTCAATCGTTACGCGCATTGTTTGCCTGCCCGCGAATCACGGACGGTCAGTATAGCAGAAACTAATTTCTGATTGGCTCACTCATGTAACATTCTGCCTTCACACGAAGACAAGCGGCCAACATCCAAATGAAGACTGCAAGTGTTGACGTAGTATATTGAAGTCCAGCCTCCTTGTAAATCTTTCCGCTAAAATTAGGTGGCGCTAATCATAACTATGACAGCTTATCGCTGATTTTAAAACTGTTACAGTATTTTTTACCTTAAGTGTTAACATGAGAGGGTAATGGCAGGTGTGAATGCGTGCAGATATATACGTAATTCTCCCTGAAATATTAAAAAGGTCGCATTCGTTATAGTAAAAACAGGTTCAAGACCGTCCCGCTATAGAAGGCTCAGACATCGTGATGCACTTCACTGTTTATTCTGCCTCCCTGTGGCCTCAAAACTTATAAAACGGCTATCTCAAAAATATCCGAACACCGAAGAAAGAGTATTTTCGTGTCTTTACTAAAATTTGACTAATTTTCACTCTGTAAGTTGAGGTAGTGACGTTATTAAACATAAGTAATCTTAATGTTCAATTCACTTTAAATATATGAAAGACAACTTAGCCCATTTAAGGCCCTAAAACAAAAGAAGAATCTGCAGAACCACATAACGTAGAGGAATTTTATATTACCATTGAGGTCAATAACCCATATAAAGGGCATTAAATTGTTATTTGATAAGGAATTATTCGTTACTTCCAATTCCTTATATTTATTCGTATTAACTCTACCATGATGCGGAGAATGGCTGTGGGTTTTCTAGATATTGTTTCACGTCTACGTACACGATATAAATTAATGAAGGGATAAGACAAGGTAAAAATAAGCAAATGCAGTTGTCGAACGTGGTTTCCAAAAAGTATGTCAGACCGCAGGAATTACAAAGTCGGTGGTGGCCATCCAGCCACAGTTCGTTGGAAAGAGTTATAACGGGCGAGTCGCTCGCTCGTATTTTTCCGTATCTATGCAACCCGTACACAATACTACCCATCTACAAAACATCTCCTCAGCTGTAAAATTATTGTCTCGTGAGTACAGCTGAGTCCCATGCCATGTTACGTACTCCTTACGGCGCCTCAACCTTTAGCTGAGCATTCTACGCCGTTGCCTGCCTGCACCAATCAGCGGCGCGGAAATAGAGAATCGCTGCAAAGCAGTACGTGCGCCTTTCGCCAATACAGCAAGAGGGGGACGGTAATTTTATGTCACATGAAGAAACACAATGGCTCGAAGCGAAGCAGATGTATGTTACTAAGAACGTAAACTTCATGTACCAGCGTATTCGGTAAACTTCACAATAATCTGTTTCAACACAATAAACGAAGAATGCCATTCTTTGAAACGTGACTGGCTCTCACTGCATTGCTGACATAACACCATCCGTTCACGGCGTACTCTACTGACAACAGCGAATCAACGCGCCCGTGGTGTTCTGAAACTATTGATGTTTTTGAGAGTGGGACGGAGCCCCCCCGTTTTATTTGTGAAATAGTTCTTTGTGAGAATACGCGTATCTTGGTAAATAAATGTTCCGCAATTACGACTTTTTGTCAGAAAAGATTAAAAACAATAAATCTATGCCTGCAAACCTGCAAAATTCGCGTTATTATTTGGCATCAGGCTAAACTTCACAGTACTGTATACTCTGGAGCTGGCGTCGTTTCTCCATTGGCTGCTGCATAGTTGTGAAGTCACTCCCTTTCTCACTGAACTGCACGTGATTGGTGCACACAATTATATGAAGTGTTCATTTATTTGCGCAGAGATACCTTGAGCGTGTCAAATAATGTAAGGTCCAATGAAAAAAAATTTGCAAAGGTAGAAGTGCTTAAAGTTTAACGTGTCCTTAAACAACAACGAAAATTTTGCAGGTGTCTATATATGCCCTTATTCTTTTTAATTTTGTCTTATTAAGTGTATTCTTGGAGGAAAAAAAATTCGTGAATATGGTAAAATATGACATATTTAAAGTTTACCTATGCAGTTTACTTAAGCGGCAAGAGAAAAGTACAGAGATACAGGCATAGTTTAATCTGCGATCTTCCATCGCGTGTAATAAAACCGTAGTGTTACAAATCTAATTTTGCACAGTACACCGTTACGACGTAAACACTGCACGCCTTGCGTATAGGAGCTATGAGACACTAGGTGTTCGTGTTAGTGTCGCCCGTATCGCTACCTCACTCTTTGCTCTTGGACGCGGAGTTCCCACGGTGGCCCATCCCTCTATTAAGATGGTTAGTATTGTGTGCGGTGCATATAAAACGGATAAATAGGCGCGGGTGAGTCACCCGGTATAATAAACAAAAATTGAAGGTATTTAAGTACGTGTCAACAAACTTGTCGAGAGAGAATCATTTTTCTGATTATGGCCACAAATACCAAGAGGTTCTTGGATGAAAGTTAAATACCTTACATATTTCAGATTAAAAACTTCTGGAAAAAATCATTTCTTGACACCAATGTGCATTGCATACGTTTTTATCTTTCAATGTAAAATATTATATTAGAAAATTAAAATATTTAAACAAAATTCTGTATTATAATTTATATTCTTTAATCGTTTTCTCATAACGTACTTCAGCTTAATTGTTTGTCGTCATTTGTGTGAATATTAAGGCAGTTTCAAGTCTGAAATTTTGTGAAGCATTGAGCAATAATATTTATGAGTACTGTATAGGTGGCCAGCCAACAGGGAACGTTTCTCAGCATGAAGTAGCAAATCAGATGCAAGACCCGTTCTCAGAGCATTGTACAGCCAATCAGAGAATGAGTACCCCCACTCCGAAGGAACTTCCTCGCTGTTTCGTATTTGTGCATCTATCTGCTCTGTGACAAGGCAGATAGCGTGGCAGGTAGGACACGGCTGTGATCCGTGCGTGTGCAGTGAATAGAGACACCCGAATTTCGCAAAAAGGTTTTACGACCAGTTCTATCTCAAAACACTTTAGCTCAGATCCACTTTCATGACTGGATGGTTTCCGTGAAACGCGAATCAAAGACGCACAGTATTGAGGTTACCTAATTGTGATTGGTCAGTCAAGTAGGAGAAGATATCAAAAAGATACGCAGCCAATAAACAAAAAAAAAACTGTTGGCATGCCCGTAGGTTATTGAAATCTAGTATATATAAGGAAATATTTTCTCGAAATTCGGGTGTCCCTAGCAATGAAGTAGAGTTTTACTGCCATTTGCGTGGGAGGAAGGGGTGGGGTGGGGGGGGGGGAGGAAGCCCTTCCCACCCCTTCAGACATCAGTTTTCCTGCACGAAATGAACTAATGTGACAGTCTGTCTTCCTGTCACCTTTGATTGCTTGAAGTAAAGACACGTCTTTGATTCTGCCTCTCCCCCCGCCTTTCCCTAGCTGGGAGGATAATTGCCCTCGCCAATGTCTGCAGATGAGATTCTCTCACATAAACGAGCGTCTGCTGCAATTCTAGTGATTGATTTATAACGAGTGAGAGGGATTTAGTGGGAGCTTAAGGTGGCAGGTCGCCTGGGTAGGGCGCGCCGAACGGTATGCAGAGCTCCAGCAGAAAAAGTTTTATTAAAAAATCGCTCAACGTGTCTGGGTGAGGTCTGCTTACGAATAGCATTTAAGAAACGTTACGGGTCTGTATACTTTTTGCAGTTCTTCCATTTCTCTCTAAAGCATGTTTATGCGATAGTAAAAATGCCTCAAACCGGTGTTTTCACGGTAATTTTTAGGCATGAACATTCCGGCACAAAACATCAACACTTTGCAGACTATGCTGGAGTGTAGCTCGAGCAATGCTAATTTCAACATTTCTTTGTTGTTCAGAACAAAATTTGCATGGATGTGTAGTCTTTGTCCGGTTAGTGTTTAACACGACCTCACAAGAACACGACAGCACAATGATAGTAATATTGCTAACCATAGAATTTATTTTTATTGCCACTGAGAGGGACATTGTAAACCATTTTATACGATAAAGCACATTTGATTGGGTCAATATCAGCTTGGCTCTCCATTGGTTGATGACCGACCAGTAATGAGCGCTGTAAAGTACAGGGTAGCGTCCGGTGTGGTATGGACCAATAAGACGATGGTGAGTTCTAACACAGACACCAACAGAACCGGTATTATTGTAGTAGTGGATATAGGTGACTCACTTCTAATTTGTCTCAAGTGACACTAAATGTGTGCAGAACTCAATGTGTTAAAAAGGAATAGGAACTTACATCCAACCTTTAATTTTTATCATTACTTCATAAAATTGTAGGGTCTCCGCAGAAAGTATCATAGAGGCGCCTTATCGACGGAAAGACTGCACATCAGTTCAGTGAATTGCTCTTAAAGGCGATGAGAGAGTCGATGCGCATGTCTCGGTCGCCCTTAGCGCTCGCACGCTTCTAAGCGTCAGACGTGAAACCAAGCGGCCCCTTCACTGCTGCCTAAGGCACCGATTAGATATGTACACAGAGACAAAATTGAGTCTTGGTTACTTTGAAGCGGGGCGAGCTCACTCCTCGTGATTGGCTGTGTGGGGCTCCGTGAACGGGCCTTGAGTGTGATTGGCTCTTGCATGCTGCGAAAGGTCCCCTATTGGCCGGACTGCCGGGTGGAGAGCAGGTTACCAGGAGCTGATTGGAGAACGAAGTTCCAAGACATGCTGCTAGCGAGTGCCCGCCATTTTGCTGGCGTGTGCGGCTGAAGTAAGTGTTATAAGCGGCTGTTTCATCCCTGTAACCTCCAGTACTCTGTGCTTTAGGGAAACCTGATCTTCACAAAAATGAGTTCCTATAGGCCTACAGTTTTATTTCAATCATAACACTTTCACTCAAATCCGTTTTCGTGAATGAATGGTTTAAAGGATCTCCATTGTAAAAAAAAATAAAGTGCCAGTGACGCGTCCTGCGCCGGAAGTAAGCATTGGAGCGGCGATGAAAACAGAATGAACAATCTGCACGTTTGTTCTTTTTCCTCAGAATTCTAAGTGACGGCTGTAGGGTTTTAATATAGCAATCTGTTCAGAAAAGACACAATATTGTCACCATAGATGTAGAAATCGCTCTACATAGATGACTACTAGCAGCAATTTTTACTTACTTTGAATATTTCCAATAACTACATTTATGTTTCAGTAACCAAATATGTGATTTGGTGGCAAAGTACGTAGACTTTTATTTTTGTTCTAAAAAGTGATTCACATTGAATCATCACAGTTTTTTTTATAAATTATCATGGACACAGCTGCTTACAATAACACCCGTGCAATAACTAAGAAGGCCGCTTAAATCTTTCGCTCACCCATTAATTTATATTTTCTAGTGTTACAAATTTGACATTTTTTGATTTGTGCTGTACTTAATCTGGCAAAGTACTTGTTCTGTTAACACGCCCAATAAGCGGTATTCTTTGTGCTTGGTGCTCGGTGATATGAACCAGTCAATGAGCTGTAGGATAGACTCCACAATCCTATGTACAGTTGAGCCTCAGGTGATTGTTTATTGGATCCTACCCTAGTGTTACCCCACACCTGGCGGTATGGGATTCGCTTCTTGTTACCTTGCAAGTTTGCTATTGGCTCAAAGTCTTCTAGGGCGTGCATAATAAACTCTGATCCAATAGCAAAGGTGACCAGTGTACAAGCGTTTGAAATCAATCTTGTCCTGAAATGAAATCGCGGAATATTTCTATCCCTAGGAATCAGTCACCCACACGAAATATCATCTTCGCTGAGCCTCGCAATGTACAGCACCTGTCAAGTATAAGCTTCCTGCGCAACACGATGACGATTGTCTACAGTGTGTATGGAAGGGTTACCTGCTGGTCATCTTAGGTGCCTGGTCGCGAATCGCAGACGTTCAACACCAAGGTAAACGAACTATTGTTGGTCTGGTGAAACACCAGATGCCTTTGCAAGAAGACAAGCGGCCAGTAACCAACAGAAAATTAACTGGAGATGCGCGCTTAGGTTATTGAATCCCGGCCTGCGAGGAATTGTCTTCTCGAAAACCAGGTGTCCCTCCCTACTGATGTTGGCGAACTGAGGTGAAGATGTGGTGATGATGAGGGGAGGGAGGAGGGAGAGGGATAAAAGAAGTGAAGATGGGACGAAAGGAGCAGCTCATGAAACCCGACGGACCAACGGCAACGCCCACCGAGTTTGCCACAATTTAAAAGTTACACTGTTAACGCAGAAAGCTGTTGTATCAAATTGCGAAGTCTTTTTGGCACGTTTGTTGCTGTCACCACCAATGTTGGACCAGTTTAAATTGATATAGGCTGTTTGTGGCAAAGTAAGACCTTTATTTCGAAATTAACATATGCTACATATATGTTACCGTGTGCATTGGAATGTGACTTTCGAGTTAAGTTGGCAACGAGGACATACAAATAGTTCTAAGAATCGACATACTGCGAGCATATGTAATATTCAAATTTATTTCTAGTGAGGGTAGTGGCTCTTGTTTTATTCATATTATAGTAATACGATGAAAAATACATCCACAAAATTAATCGTGTGGCCGAAATAAACAGCTTCATCGTGAAAATACGAGACTGTTCATGATAAGCTGGCCTACACTATCCGATAAAATGTTACTGTTACTGCAGTATTTGAAAATGACCACACCTATGAATACATTGGATCAGTGGCGTGTGGTGAACTGTTGCAAGGTAAGCTGGTGCTTGTTCACTGCTGTACATTCTGGGTGCACTCAGCAGGAGCCAGTAACCACTGTGCAGCTTAGGGACACTTAATGTTTTCCGACCACTCACAAGCGAGTAGCAAGGGACCTACTATACGTGTCTTTTGGCGGTGTCAAATACTGAACTACGTTTTATTGGTGGAAGTGTCAACTAGCAAGCAACAGGATATAGCACAGACCTGATGCAATCTTACCCTGCAACAGTTCACCACACGCCAATGTAGTGGACCAGCAAGAAACAGACATTTATGGGCATAACTGGCGAGTTATGTGGACAAGTGAAATAAAGACACAGCGGAAGCAGCCAGTAAAATGTCCCCTTTACTGACGCATATCCTCGTTTCACATCTAGTCTTCTGGATGCAATGATTCTGTTGCGTAATTTCGATAAATACTGAAAGATTTAAAACCGCGGAGTGTAAGGTACCACGAGTACATCGATGTTAGAGAGTGAGTGAGTGAAAATATTTGGGCTGCTCCTAACATTGAGGTATTGATATCTGATGAGGGTGAAGCGAGGTGAGTATGTAGGAGTGCCGGAATGTAAGGGCGGGGGAAACGGGAGATCCCCGAGAAAACCCGCCGAGCAGCGGTCAGTGTTAGAGACACTCGCAGTCTGACTTTAGCGTACCCTGTAATATCTGGCGTTTTACAAGTAGACAGTAGAGCAGCAGAATCCGCTTTAAATAAAGCTCAGTGGAGACTCTCTTTGGGGTGTTACGAGTAGCACAGTAGTAGGTTTGATTCGCGGCACTGACTATTGGAAATTTTAATGGCGGCCGCTGTGGCTGAGCGGTTAGCCTGCTCGCCTGCCACCAAGGCGAACCGGGTTCAATCCCTGGCCGGGTCACTCCTGGATTTTAGCATGTGGGAATCATGCCGGACGATGCCGCTGGTCGGCGGGTTTCCTCGGGAATCTCCCGTTTCCCCCACCTCTTCATTCCGGCGCTGCTCCATTATCACCTCAGTCACCCTCATCGGCTCACAAGATCTCAATGTTAAGAACCGCCCCAAACATCTTCACTCACGCACTTTGGAAATTTCTAACTTTTTCAACACGCCCGTATACCATAAGGGCAATCATTTATTTGAAATCCTTCGCTTTTGAAATCTAGTGCTTTAATTGGTTATTAATAGAGACCTGAATAATTCACGAGTTCAATGACATGCAGGTTAGACTTTACAGTATTATGTACAAATATGCCATCGTCAAATGCATATTGGTTGTCTGCTGTCACAGTGGAGGGCGACGATTTGGCCAGCGTTCTCCAGGAGGTGTCAAACACCGTGTGGACCAATGGTTAAAGCTGTATAAACTCACGCGTTTTGAATTATAGCTGGTCTCAAAATGAATCCGCGAATTCTTCAGGTCTCTAATCATTAACTATCAATTGAAAATTAATTCTATTCGGCAGTCTTGCCAGTAAGGAGCGTACCATGAAAAAATAAATAAATCTGCTCCTCAAGAAATATTACAAGGCTGGAAAACACTGATCGACCATAACATACGTGAATGAGTTTGATACTACAGGTTATGTTCGCTGTTGATGTTGGTGGATGTGAACATGCTCGATGAGCTGTATGTGGACATGTACACAAAAGACAAGGCGAAAGCAATAAGCGATTGCCAATGGAATGTTCAGCGCTTCACAGACACACGCGCGCCCACACACACATACACACACAGAGACGTTCCGCATCTAGCTTATTGCAAGCTATAATTTCGTTAAGTAATTTCGCCAAGTCTTGAAAGTGTTAAGTGGCTGGTGGGTGTGGCGTGCTTCCGTATTGCAATAGAATACTCTTAAAAGTTTGAGTGCTTGTTACGTAATGTTACGTCGTCTGAATTCACGAGAGTTGAATGGAGTTTGCCCTAATTTAATAATGTCCGAACTCCTCAAAGACTTCGGCGACGTAACATTAGCTCGGCCAGTAGTTTTCATGACGTTCACTGCGATGCAATACGACATCAGCAGCTCTCGGATTCTACATTAAAGACTGTTCACGATAAAGTGAGCACTTCTGAAATCAATCTCAGTAAGAAGTTACTGCCCCTGCCTGCACATATTTTAACGGGCGCACCGAGTGACATGCGCCCAGTAAAGTTGGTAGCAATGGATAGAAAGTAGTTCTTTATCTTAACGTCGAATAAAAAATATTAGTTAACCATTTGTGTTAAGTTAAATTATTTCTTTCGCTTTCTGATTTTTTTTTTTAATGCAGCGAAGTGTACAATTAAGTACATTTGTAAAATATTTACTTTAATAATAATTTCAAATTTTCTCTTGACCGATGCATGAGTAAAGTGCTGACGCCTGTGGAAATAATTGTTTTACATAAGGTGTAAGATTACACAACGTGCATACAAGTAGAGCTTAAGCAGGGCTTTCAAAAGTTCTCATTTTACCGCGAAACGTCTGTAATCAAACGAACCCAATTGATTGAAGAATATTCACTGTGACGTTGACAAATTGCCATCATGTTGGCAGGCAGCCGGCCCAGTTATGTTCTAACTACACTCTATAAATCTGAATCGGAGATATCAGTCAGCAGAATTATTTTACTTGCCTTCAGTCACTTAGGGGCTGCAGTGGTGTAGTGGTTAGACCAGCCTCCCACCGGGACGATCCGGGTTCGATTCCCAGTGAGGTCAGCCCCAGATTTTCAGATGTGGAAATCGGATGGGTTTTCTCGGCGATTTTTCGTTTACCAGCACTTCTATACCGGAGCTGCTCCATGCTCATCTCGCTTAACCCTCATCGGCTCTCAAGACCTTGATGTCAACCCCTTCAGACGTATTTTAATTTATTGTTTCAGATGCTGCAAACTCAAGTCGACACATCACTGGTTTCGTTGTCACAACCAATCATATGTTAGCTTAGGGTTATATGAACCAATTATCACATACCTAGACCAGTAAGACGATTTGTAAATCATTTAACCCACAGGTATGATCATTGGTAGGAAAATGAAAGGCAGCGCAGAAATATTGTCGTGCACTGGTTGCTTGGCAGAGCAGCAAGGCAACAGGCGTGTGTTGTTTTGAACAAAAACTAATACACACAAATGTGCCAATATAATGTCTGTATTTGGTCGTTGTATACTCTGAGCACAGAAAAAAAATTGCAGGTCGGTATCCTGAGGTTACGTTTATCTGTTCAGCTTCTCTCGATTTCACAAGTATTCATACAACGCCAATAGCCTTAGGATATTGCTTTATTACGTAATTGGAAGATTGTAAACAAATTAGGATAGGAAAGTTGTTATGGGATTTGTCGCATTTATTTGTCGTATTTACAAGGGTATTACACAGACGCTGGCATTCTTTCCTCGTCCCTCGACGCACTTTACCATGCGTTTGAAATATGCACATTGATAACAAAAGAAAGGAATATACAATTCAATGGGGTTTGTAATAACTTGGAAATGCATATTGCAATTGCAATATTATTTATAAGCATACACTGGGAAATATGCTGCAGACGTCTATAAAACGCTCAGAATTTTATTCATATTTGGAAGCACACTTATTAAACTGACAATTATTTACACATACAACAGAACGCCATTTTGTAAATAGAATACTTATTAACTTAAAAGAGAGTTTTATAACCACAAAACGTACACGTTAATTTTCACAACTGAAATAAATATGGCGACTGCGGTAGGGACGCAAGTATGCCCAGTAAGTAAGCAACGTCGTTTACTTGCCAAGTATAGAGCCTGTGTGTACTATACTGGGAATTCAGACAGCGCTAGTATATACATAATGATGTCACTTCCGGAGACATATACGCACAAGTATGCCTTTCAGGAGTATTCGGGAACAGCCTAAGTTTCTCCTATACTGACCGCCCATGATTCTCGTGCTCACAAATAAAACGCGTAAAAATTCAAACGATCCAATCGCGAAAGAGGTTCTGAAGTAAAGTGCGTTGGAACATAATTTCCCCTGAAAACTTTTCGCGAAAAACACGAGCCCCCGCCAATAGGCAGAGACGGGTAGATTTCGCGTTGTTATTTAGTAACATGCTAGGCTTCACTGTCCTATACCTACTTGAGAGCAATTCACGATATCGTTGGCTACTGACAACTATATGACTTCATTCACCTATATGATTGCTTCATCAGAGATTGGCTGATCAATCATTGACCCTATACGTCGAATTGCAGAAGTCAAACGAGCGTACATCGTCTTGGAGTTTAGTCTGCAGCCACAAAGTAACGCGAATTTTGCAGGTCCCTGTCAACAGCATAGGCCTATATTTCGCAGCACGCAATAGCCAACCAGAATCAAATATGACCGGCAAGTCATATTTCTAGAGTGCCGTATACGGGCCCACCCGACACCTTGACCTTCTTCCGTCAAGTGGCGCATACGAATGACGGCCAGCATATCTGGGTCGCAGGGACTCTCGACGCGATGTTTATTTCCGGTTAGGACCCTACGTCGTCGTGTCGACTTCCCATGTCAGCGGCTCAAGGCCGTTGCCTTGAGATATGGAGGTCCGTCGTTAGATTCCTGACCGGCCCTGCCCGAGGTCACACACTTTCTGAGTATACACAGTGTAATGGTTCTCGTTGTACGCCACTCTGAAGCGGTGTCTGTAATAGTGTGGGTGTAAATCTATCTGGTGTGAGTTGGGAGAAAGAATAATTATAATCATTTAATCGATTTTTGGGTGCCTTATTATTCGTGATGTGACCTTGGTCTTACCACACTGGAATAAGAAGCTCTCCGGCGATGCTGTAAACCTCATGCAATAGAAAACACATTCCAACCTTCACAGTAATTAATTTATATCAAACATGTGTAACGTTGATAGTTAATTTATTAATGAAAAAAAAAGGAAATAAATAAACTCACACCCAAACATTTGAATAATTCAACAAGGTGTAAAACTAAATATGTGTGTGTGTGACAGAAATCTCTTTACTCAAAAATGAAATTATACTCTATGATAGTTAACATAAATGACATACCACCATCCAAGTAAGCATATGGATAAATCAGACTGCAAAATTAAAATAAAATAAAAGATTGAAAAATGCTGTGAAACTTTAGAGCTGCTATATATATATATATATATATATATATATATATATATATATATATATATATATATATATATATATATATAAAATCTTTTACTTGAGATTCTAGTTCAAAATATGAATCATGTTCCATCGGAAGTAGCCTCCTATGTATATATATTTCCAGAAAGTTTGTTAAGCTCATGCTGAAATGCTTAAATTTCTTGGATCACATTCACTGATAATTTATTAAACGTTAAAAGTAAATCCATCACTTAATCATCTCAAATCTGATACTCCACCAAATAATTTCACTCTGAATTTATATTGAAAGTTCAAAATAAGTCTTTAACTCCTCATTCCATATTGCTCCGGCTATACAATCTCATATATGCGAAAGTTCGGGACTACTGGTTTAACATACTCATGAAACTCAAGGTCAAATCGTTGAAAAATCAAAATAGTAACTTTAGTAAAATAAGTTTAAGTTCCTTAGAGATCAATACTTGGAAAACAGTTCATGTACTTAAGCTTTCCATACGTTAAATTGCCTTGGCGTCACCTGAGGTCCTCTAGCGCTATCTCGTTCCATGGCGCCAGCGTCGTAGTTTCGGCGTCCTTTTCGCCTCGTCAATCTAACACTCAAAATAATTATCTACGACTAAGCCTACAGCCTCTTCTTAAATATTGCTGCGGCGACTACCAAAAACTTAACTTCTGGGAGCATAATTTCTAAAATAAATTTATGATGGCGTTGGAACTTCAAAAGTAAAATTCCAACGAAAATTTAGACGCTTTACACGTTCAATGTCTTTCCCAGAAGCCCCTTCTTCCGGCTTCCGACCAACCAGCATCCAATCATAGCTCGTTTCCGGCTTTATCTTCACGAAATAAAATTAAGGCCTAAAATATTATGTCTTTAAATCCCAAAAACAAACCAATAATTTAGCTTTATAAAATTATGAAAGAATTACTGAAAAAAAATCAAACATATTAATACAATAATAAAAAGTGACATAACCATATGTAGAACTCAGAACAACGTGTGAAAATTATCATAGAGTAGCGCACTGGTGGTTCACATATATCGAAACATTAAGGGAATGAAATATTAACATAAAATATAATAAACACGTGAAAAGAATTAAATATAGCTTATATTTCATATAAATATGTAATATAGTGTGTAGGGAGCTGCTAAGAACACACACAAGGCCTCCTCGCTGCGATAGCCAATATGAGATATAATCATATTATATTCAAATAGATATGTGCTGTGTATGGTGTATAATTAGCATACGCAACAATGGGACAGCACATATAGCACTTGAGTGACCAGGCTGCACAGCTGACTTGTAATGAATCAGTGGGATAGGATGTGATCTCACCTAGGCTGCCTCTGTATGATTGCCCGGTGCAGTCCTGGGTCGGTAGGGGAACAAGATTATTACCATTAGCATCCTCTAGAAACTAGCATTTGGCACGTACTTCATTTATGTACGTACGTCAAACTAAGGCAGACAATTGAAAACTCTAGTAAACACATATGTAAGACCCTGGGTAAGAAATAGGTTAACTTGACACTACAGTAGAGAAAACGACAAAACATATACGCCCTTTGAATAAATTTAATTTGTTATACTTTAAATTTCTTTTTGTATTGTAATTGTTTAGATCAGAAATAATTAAAAACCCTGATGGCAATGTGAGAATAACTATAAAGACAACACACTATCCTAACAACGCTTAAAGTGGTCATGCCTAGCCTACTTGAACCCTTTTACGGTTACGTGACATAGCTTGCCAGAGTCTGAATATACTGGTTTCAAAATCAAATTAACTAAACTGTTCTCTGTAGTAATTATTACGTTAAAACAAATTGTGTTCTCACTAAACAGTCCAGCTCTGGTAGAGACTACTCTTATCACAGGTTTTGTAGAGGGCGTATGTGTGCTGGAAATTTACGTACTCATAAAAGTCAAGATGGCGTCGCTTGTGTACTGATGCTAATGGACATCAAGCTGTATCAAACTGTAAATAAAATTAGGTCCAGATGAAAATGTCAGATTTTTTGGTAGGACTTATCTTTTAATCACCAAGCGGATTGAAGGTAGGATGCTCTTGCAGGATTTGGCGTTGCAGGATTAAGGTGGAGATACGTGGAGCTCCGCTCTACACGTACGTAGACGGCGTGTTTAACTATCTAGCTCCTGACCACTTAACCTCGCGAATGGGCGACCATTGACACAAGCTCCATTGCAGGTTACATGTTTACTTAAAAGTTGGTTCAGGGACATGTCTACACACTCTAAAACGAATTTAAAGTCCTACTTCTCCGTCCACTTCAGACGGGAGGTCCTGCCCTACGTCTGGCGTCGTTGGAGGCTGCTAGCAAAGAGAGCGTTAGTCTCTGCAGGCTGACGCTATCTTAAGGGGGCCTATAGCGCCAGCCAATCAACAATCAGGATTTAAACCTGCGGGCCAATGGGGATAAAAACTATTCAAACCACCTACATGAACCACTTCTAACGACCTAAATGAAGAAAAACCAAACAATACATGATCTCGGAACTGAGATATAATACAATAAAAAGTAGAAAGACTTACAAAATTGAGATCACACCAAAAATAAATATGAATTATATAAAAATAAATACACAATGAAAAATTAACTAGCTTATCAAAATTACACATAAATATTTTTGCCACCATACATCTAATTATTAAAAAATTTACGTGTTAAGATAAATAAAATTAATAAAAATAAATAAAATTTACATAGGCAGTTGAAATCATATAAGTGACATGTGTGAAAAATATTACATAAAATCTTGCATGACAATATGTGTAGCAATAAGAACAGGAAAGATAATATAGGTTAATTGTATGCATAAAAACCCTATTTGCATGGGTGTTACAAGAACGATATTAGCATTCAAATAATATGTGAAATCAATCAAATATTACTGTCGAAAACATATCTATAGCTGAAATGCATACAATAAATGTAACCTTATGGTTCCGTGTCCAGTCGATCTGCGACAACAGTAACAACTGTCGGGTCGGCCCCTCTGTCTCCGGAGAGGACGGCGGGGTGAGGGTTCAAGGGTGGAGGCAGGAGGAACTATAACTTTAGACATTTTAAAATTATAACTAGGGATAGGAAAATTTCGCGAATTCATTTCGAAACAAGATAGACGTCAAACACATATATAGTGAAGTCAACTTCGCGATTGGATCACAGTTTATTAGACCCACCCTGCACACCTCTGAGCCAATAGCAGACTTGCAAAGAAACACCTTGCGAATCTCATAACTGTCCGATGTGGAGGGGGGGGGGGGAGGGCTACAGCCAATGAACACACAGCTGAGGCTTCAGTATGCTGGGGACTGAGGAGTCTAGGCTACAGGTCTTTGAACTCTCGAAATTTTTCTATCCCTAATTTTAACGTAATTTTTTCTTTCAAACATTGACAGAATAATTTCAAGCCTCTGTTAAAAATATTTAACTTGTTTTTATATGTTATAACGCGACTAATTTTATGTTTCGACTATTTTATAAATTTATTTTAAATTAAAGTAACTGAGACCAGTTATGACCTTCGGTTGGTTCTGGCGCCATTTTAATATGTTCTGTTCTGTTCTAAGTATTCACAGTGTGAGTGATTGAAGAGACTTGGGAGGCTCTTAACAGTAAGGTCTCGAGAGCCTATGGGGGTGATTGAGGTGAGTATGGAGCAGCGCCGGGATGAAGGGGCGGGGAAAATGGGAGATCCCCGAGAAAACCCCCCGACTAAAGGCATCGTCCTGCACGATTACCCGTCTACGTGAAAATCCGGGAGTGACCCGGCCGGGGATTGAACTCGGTTCTCCTTGGTAGGATGCGAGCAGGCTAACCGCTCAGCCACCGCGCCCCCAAAATATACACAGTGCATGAGCCCGATTTTATTCTTGGCTCACGAGTATCTCCCAGGGAACATCTGACAAGAGTGTAAATACTTTTTGGGCGGATCTTAACAGCAAGGTAAGAGCCGTGATGGTATAGTGGTTAAACTACTCGCCTCTCTCCTGGTCGAACCGGGTTCGATTCACGGCGGGGGCTCTCCCGGAATTTCACGTGTGGTAATCGTGCTGGACGATGTAGCTGGTCGGCGGGTTTTCTGGGGGGTTTCCCGTTTCCCCGGTTTTACACTCCGGCGCTGCTTCATAGTCATCTCACTTCATCCTCATCGGTTCTCAAGACCTCGATGATAAGGGCTGCGCAAATCCCTCCACTCCACTTCTCTTAGCAACGAGGTCTTGAGAAAGAAGCGAAGTAGATACGTAGCAGCGCCGGAATGCAAGGAGATCCCCGAGAAAATCCGCCGATCTGTACGATGCCCACATATGACCTCGCCGGGAGTCGAACCCGGTCCGCCTTGTTGAGAGGCGAGTGCCTTATCCACTACGCCAACTGCTGTCCTCTAACAAGACGAGTCCGGATAAAATCGTGACTTAAGGGCTGCTCCTGAAGATATTTTGAGATTTCGAGCTCTCGAAACGCGCGGGCTATAAGGCCGACTCTTGCTCACTCATCATGTGCTTCATCGCCTCTACGCGTAAGGCGATCAACTGGCGTGCAGCCATTTTGTCGATGACTCACCTGAACGCAACTATAAGCGGGGAAACTATATTTTTATGGAATGCTAATAAAAATAAAAAGAAAAGTATGATGCCATTCTAAAGAGAGTTTTAATTTTCTCTATGGGAAATTTAGCAGATAAAACTGATTACTAAAACACCTGTTTAAGCCTATTTTCGCGTCCGAAAAAGATTTCTTGGACTTGAAGTGAAAAATTTAAACTTTTCTCTGGGTACGAACATTTCTTAAATACTTCTCTAGTTTAGACATCACTGCAAATTATCAAACCGTTTTCTTATCACGTGTTCCCCCACCAAACCCCTGCATCGAAATCAACGAGCCAGCAAAGCTGAGTCCTTATTATCGTGACTTGATAAATATCCCGGTTTATGCTGCTTCTATGATGATTAATTTCCGAGTTCAATGTCCGGTAGGATATTGTCTATTCGCGGTACCTTAGCACTTATTGAATTAAAATTTTGCTGTTCTGTTTTTCGACTCTATTACCTCTTGGGGTGAGTAAAGAGAGTCGGACGGCTCTTAACATCAAGGTCTTGAGAGCCGATGAGGGTGATCGAGATGAGTATGGAGCAGCGCCGTAATGAAAGGGTGGGGGAAACGGGAAATCCCAGAGAAGACCCGCTGACCAACGGTATCGTCCTGCACGATTCCCACATGCAGAATTCCGGGAGCACCCGGCCGGGGATTGTACCCGGATCGCCTTTGTGGGAGGCGAGCAGGCTAACCGCCCAGCCACCGTAGCCCCTATTGACTCTTGGAATTCTCCAGTGTTATGTACATATATTTATTTTCTCGTTCATAGGTTACTAGTCATATTTAAGTATTTTTTCGTGTTCAATACTGTTTTTACATGACAGATATCTGCATCATAGACGCACACTGTAAGAGGAACCTAATTCTGATTGGCCAGTCAAGTAGGAAAATATTTTCTCACAAAGACACACTACCAATAAGCAAAATAAAACTGCTGATATACCCGTAGCGTATTGAAAACTAACATGCGCGGAAATCATTTTGCGAAATTCGGGTGTCTCTACTTATACCCAACTAGCCATTGACCGTACTGTCATAACGACTGAACTACAGGCGTGTATTTATATCACACTATTGATTTTACCAAGTTTTGTAGAAATAAAATTGTGATGTAATTATGAGTTCCTAGTGTATTTGTATTCTCTGTCCTGCAATGTAGGTCAATAGCTATTTGGTTATAGGAGAACTTTCGGAATTTTCTTTTCTAATAAAAAAAAATAAAAAAATAAAAAAATAAATAAATTCAATATGACGGAGCAAGGTTCAGCAGAGTTTTTGTCTCTCGGGCCGTTAAATATGTGTGTTTCACTCAAATAGGATTGACATTCGGTTTAACATCTTTATGGAGAAGAGTAATTCTTTGTCAAACATATAAACTATTTTCTTTTTGTAATTCAATGACAGTGATCAAGCCGCGGGGTGTGTTTATGTTATTATAGTGATTTATCAGTAACTCCAAAATTTGGTAGTATGAAGTAATTAATTCTTTTACAATTATCACAAATAATTTTTGTGACAAATTTCAAACACAGTTTTATTGCTTTGAATTTATTTACCTTTTTTAGTAACGTTTCACAAAATTTACAATTCAGCACAGAATCGCACCAGTTTTCAGATACGCTCTATTTCAACATCCTGACGACACATGTGAGTGATTTTAAATCTCGTATTTATGCAGTCTTGCAAAGAAATTATGTCAAACTAGCCGCCGAACGCCACGGTGGCTGAGCGGTTGGACTGCTCGCCTCCCACCAAGGCGAGCCGGGTTCAATCCCCCGGCAGGTTCACTCCGGATTTCCGAGTGGGAATCGTGCTTAACGGTGCCGCTGGTCGGCAGGTTCTCTCGGTGATCTCCCATTTCCCACCGCCCTTACATTCCGGCGCTGCTCCACACTCACCTCGCTTCAACTTCATCAGTCTCTCAAGACCTCGATGTTAAGAGCCGCCCAAATCTCTTCACTTGCTCATTCACTCGACATTTCCGATTTCTTAAAATTCAGTTTTATTAGAAAACTTTGAATTTTAAAAATTTTAGAATTCTTGTTAAACGTAATAAATGTTATAGTCCTGTTTGGGAGCGATTCTTGTTTGTAGCTAGAGACCCAAGAATTTCGCGGGTTCATTTCTAGACAAGTTGGAATTCACAAGCTTGTACTTTCATATTACTATTGTAATTTGTCTACGTGTTGTTTGACACCTCCTGGATATAAATGAGCCAATAACAAACATGCAATAAATTGCGCGCCCAACCACCACCGTTTACTACCACAACAATCAACCAATAAACAGTTGATATCTGTATTAGAGTATATAGTACTGTGAAGTCTAGTCTACAGGTCATTGCACTCGCGATTTTCTCGTTTCTCTATTCATAACTTCGAAACATTACATCGTAGATAAAACTAATTCTGCCTTTCTCAGGTCTCTTGCAGTTGACACGACAGTAGTAACATTCAATCAAGCATGTTCAAGAACACAGAAGTGAGACGGTCACTTGCGCCGCGAACTCCAGCAAAATGGCGGCACTGGCCAGAAAAATGGCGGCACCTGATAACCTTATGTACTGTCTAACCGGAAGCCTAGCCAATATGAAACATTTTGAAGCGCGCTGTTGTGAGACCGAAGCCTCGAGTAGCGAATCAGCGAACTGGTACGCCCACACCAGAAGAACTGCCACGACATTTCGTCTCTGTCTACTTACATGCTCTGTGTCCTCATAAGTAATAGTATTTTCTGTTGACTGAGTATTTTCTTCGTCACATATGTTTTGTCGTTATCCACGTAAATGCTGATTTTGAAAGCGAAAACATTCTGTAGAAAAAAAAAAAAAAAAAAAAAAAAAAAAAAAAAAACCTCCGGTTGAAATTCTGAAAGAGTACGTTGGCTCTGGGTAGAACAGTTTTTACTGCGTGGAGGAAGATGCTGCTCAGATGAATTCTAACAAATGAAGCGGTTCCTATTTTTGACGCTGACAGACCCGTAGCCGTAGCGAGACTTAACGCTGAGGGAGGGGTGTGCCCTAGATACCCAGGGGGAATATAACTGTCTTATCAGTGTGAATGTGTGTTAGATATATGTATGTGTGTGTATATATATATATCAACGCGCACGCTTACCTATAAATTATATGTATTTTTCACGGAGATAATATTTCACAGGCAGTAATTTTTTTTAAAAAATGAATAACTAAAACAAAACTATTCACAGAACAAATCTTTTCATGTAGTGTAAATTAAATGGGAATTTCTTACATAATTTCTCATTCTAACTAAATTATGAATAGGCATAAACTACCACAGGCATAAATGGCTCAAATTAAGGAGGGGTAAACCACATGTGTATACCACCTTCTGCAAGCTTTAAAATGGATACGAAAATGTTCGAAACAAAAAGAAAAATTATGAGATTAACATACGTTTTTTTTTAAATTTTAGATTATCACCGGTGTAATTTCTTATGCGGTGATGAGCATTTGACAGGAAATTAAATAATTTATTGAAATCTAGGGGGTGGCCACAAAATATTTAAGGGTGCAACCCCTCTGTTCTCAATTGCTCCCCAGGCTTTGACTACGGGCCTGGACGTTGACGGAGATGGTTGCGCCACATTGGCGAGAGCGAGGTCGTGACGATCGGCACACGATACTCCGGCAGGAGGCAGGATCGTCTTTCTTCGGCAAAGGTCGTGAAACCAAAAGGACCCTGCTCCTAAGGAAATTAGTGACATAGATACTCGTGACGTAATGTGTCGGAAGACTTTCCCAGGTTCATGAAGGGAAGATAGACAATACTGCTGTCATTAGTGTCTTAGGTAATGAGTCACTGTATTCTCGTAAGAAGAAGAAGTTCCAGATTGGCCACCAGATCTGATTGTATCGGAAGTTGGTTGGTACGACTGGAAAAATGCGTATTCATGGACATATCGAGTTGTTTTACAATCCTTGATGTAGAGAGCATCTTATTCTGTGATTTATGATGTGTTGGGTTTTATTTTAAAGTTTCTCTTAATAAATAGTTTGAAGCACGAATGTACTGTAGTGTTTTCATTTCATTTTTATTTTAATTGTGTGCATGTGTTTAAAATATGTGGGGATTCAATGAGGGGGGAAAACATTAATTATATTAATAATACATAGTCGCATCAACTTGTGCCCCTTTTGCATCGAGATATTACGTGACACTGCACCCTTGAAAATACCCTTATAAAATTTATAGTCCTTGTCAGAGAGCTTCCTTAGGGAAAAGTCCAACATTGAATACTGATATTACTTACATTAAACAATATTATTTCTTATTAATTAATAGTAAGTTTGAATGAAAGTTAGGAGCACAGACGATATTTCCCTTCCCTTTGTGATCCCTTTAACATGGCTAAAAGGAAATTTTATTTTAGCTATGTTGACGGAGTTTCTCGGAAGTGCATCGGCAGTTTTCTGTTGCTGACGAACATTGAGCTCACTGACGGCTCTTCAGTTCTGTCTGCGATGACAGAATTGATTACGTCGGCAGGAGATATGTGAACTTATCAGTGAGGCAAACGTAGTATGATATTACGTGATTACACAGGAATGAACCATGAATCCTTGAAAAAATTAGACAACAAAAATAAATCAGTAGGATATAAGTTTCCATAATTTCTTGGCTTACTGTTTTTTTTTTTTAACATATATCTCCCAAGTCTTCCAGTATTATACGTATCAATTTACTGGACAACATGTGGCAACACGTTCATGTTTACAGTTTACATGTTGGTTTCTTGATGTTTCAGAACTAGAAACTAGATAAACCGTTTATGCTATAGAATGAAGTTGTAATGTCTCTCACTGCCACGGCTATGCGAAATCGGCATGTAAATCTCATAATGCCATAGATGATGTCTGATATACTCCTTCGAAAAGACTCGGTATTTGTAGGATAACCACTTAGACACACGCTCTCCTATACTTTAATAGAAGTAGTTCGCAAATTATGGCCCTGAAAATTCTTGAACTTTAAACTCCCCTGGAACAATAATTAATATTGGATTTATTTTCAATAATAATACGTTCATTCAGCGATACTTTTCACAAAAATGGTATTTAAAAGCTATTTTCTGTGCATTACAGTCATCCACTTGTAAAAGACATTTTAAATGTCAGACGAGTACTTAAAAGTAATAAGTGGTGTTTTTTAGCAACAGATTTTTTGTTTGCAACTTTAAAATCGAAAAAAAATTAAGCTAAAATCTTTATTTAACTATGATTTTCTTTTGCAAAAAAGGTGTTATCGCTATGAATCCTAGATGGAGGGTTGGGGAAGAGCGTGACTTATTTCGTGGACACCTGCACTCTGAAGTCACAGAGAATTTAAGATTACAGAGCTGAAACAGCTGCATATACTGCGAAAACCAGCCGCACACGCCAGGAAAATTTTGCCACTGGCTAGCAAAATGTTGGAACGCCGTTCGCCAATCAGCGCCTGCCAACCTAGACTCCAGCCGGCAGCGCGGCCAAATAAGGAACCTATTACAGCATGCGGTAGCTAATCACACGCCCATCCTCGCATTGTCAATCAGAGAATGAGTGATTCCACATAGAAGTAACCGTCACGCTATTTAGTCTCTGTGTGTTGATAAAGCTAGTGAATTATCGTGAAAAAAATGGGTGCACGGTAGACTTCAATACTATAAGCACCCAACAGCAGTTTGTCTGTTGCCATTGGTTCCTTTTTGCTTGAGAAGGCTTTTCATATTTGACCGGGCCACTCAGAAATCGGCAATATCGGCGCGGCTCCTACGTGATTCGTGTTCAGACAGTTAACACGTGTCAAAAGATAATTCAGCCAATCAAGTTAGGTGAACGACCTTACAGTGTTTTGAAGCATGACTTGTCTTGCAATATTTTCGCGAAATTTCACTACTCCTATATATTGCTGATATCGGGGGAAAATATATCGATATTACTTACATATTGTTTATTTATAAAAGTATCGTTTCACGGAACGATATATCGAAAAAAAATATATATTTTCGGTACATCGGAATTAGATATTTATGTATTATAGGACTTGAGAAATATAAAATTGCTTGGAATATTACATATTAATAGGGACACCCGAATTTCGCGAAAATATTTCACGACACTTTAGCTAAGATCCGCTTTCGTGAATGGATGGTTTTTCGTGTTACGCGTCTTTAGGTGTCTGCCCGCGAATCAAAGACGCACAGTGTTGAATTTACCTAATTCTGATTGGCCAGTTAAGTAGAAGATTTTCTAACGTAGATTCTAAGCAATTATTCGGATATTTACCATACCAGTGTATACGCTTAGTGATAAAGCATAAATGGTAATGTTTCCCCCAGTAAATTTATTATAGCGTCCCCACATTTTCTCAGGAAACAGTCGAATGCATAAGGAAGTTGTCAATTTTGTATAGTATCTACGCTAAACACTCCTGTATCCGCATCTCAATGTGTGGCATTATTTCCATACAGTGAATACGTTAAAAACTTCCAAGTTTACCAGAAAAGTTTTTCACAGTGTAGACACGCCGCCAATAAGTAAATTAAATTGGTAGTTGATATGCCAGTAAGGTACTGAAATCTAGCATGTGCGAGAATCGTCCCGCAATAATCGAGTTTCCCTACATATTGAGGACACTAGGCATTGCAAAAAGATGTGGTACCTGTTTTTGGTGTATGTTGTCAAATTTTTAAATTAATTTTTTTGGCATTCAAAACAGAGCTTATTGAAAAACATTTTAGAAATGTTTATTTCCGATACCTGGAAAAATATATTGATTTCAATGAAATATTGTTGATATGTATCGACGTTTTATATCGATATATCGCTGATATAATATCGTCATTTCGATATATTGATTTTTTTCTTTCACCATCCCTGTCTGTGGTCTGTGTGTAACTATCTACTCTGTGGCGAAGTCATTAAGCCGAACCGAAACTTTGTCGACGTGTGAATGTCGACTTTATAATCGCCTTCACTAAACACACACAAATGCCCATACACGGGCAAGCTTGTCGGAGTATTTAGGAAATTTCTCACGAGGGTGTTTGTAAGAAGCAGACTAAGATGCGAGTGTCGGCTGGTTGTTTGAAGTCCCACGCGAGGCCGCATTTCGCAACGAAGAGACCATCGCGCGTGCCGTGGAGCAGTGCCAGATGATACAAGACGTGCTCGCTCGTCTTGCATTGACGTCATCGATCACGTTCCACACAGAGGGGCGGGAGGGGTCAAAGAAACCATCTGTATCGCTCTTGTCGGCTTTCAATATCGTGGGTTAACTGTAAAGGAAAAGGAAAAAATATATATACATATCTGAACGTTTGCATGTTCACTTTAATTTACTCTCTAGAGTTTTGCAACTTTGAAATTTTCGGATGGTCGCTGTAGGCTTTGCACTCGTCTGTGCAGGCCATTCACAGCAAATTGAGCACTTTTGAAAGCCCCACTTACGATCTACTTGTATGCACACTGTTTATTCTTCCATCACATGAAAAATTAACATTGCAATAGGCCTGATCACTTCATTCAAGCGCCAGTAAAGTAAAGCTGTAAAATTATATAGAAAAAAAAAAAAGTTTTACAAATTCGCTGATTCTTTAACACATATGCAAAATAAATAATTCCAGTACACAAAAATGTTCACCTAACACTCTTATTCAAACGTTACAACATGGAATTACTTTCTCTCCATCGTTACCAACTTTACTAAACGCATGCCAGTCAATGTGTCCATTAAAATATATGGAGGTAATATCAGTGTCATCTTTGAAAGGTAGATTCTATAAGTGCTCAATTAGCCGTGAATAGCATATAGAAATATGAATCATTCATAATGTAGAATAGTATAGTCTATTCAAGGTAAAATGAACAATTTTGAAAGCCACTCATTTGGAATAATAGTCGATAAATATATTTTATTGTAGTCTTATACGTTAACTTCCGAGTGCGGTGGAATTTACACACTGTGTTAAATACAGTAACTTTGACAACGGCAGACGCTTCAGCTACAGAGTACGTAAGTACACAGAGACGACGTGGGTGAACCCGTTCTCTGATTGGCTTACGCGAAGCTCTGGAAACGGGTCTCGTGTTTGATTGGCTACTTCACGCTCCCTATTGGCTGGGTTTGCTGGCTGGCGAGTAGAATACGAGGCACTGGTTGCCGAAAGGCGTTCAAGCATTTTGTTGGTCAGTGACGCCATATTGCTGGCGTGTCTGGTTGGATTTTGTGGTATAAGCCGCCATTTAACCCTCTCAGTCCAGAATACATATCATTTTAGGCATGGCAACAAACCGGTCTTCTGTTCGGAAATGTACTGACATCCACACGTCGCTTTGTCTTACATCGGGACCAATAGAAATCTCTGAGAGCTTTATGTTACTGGCAGCAGTGTTTTATAACAAATACACTAGGCATTGGACTTTTTCCTGAAGAAATGTCGAGAAGCTGCCGTGAACGTACAGGGTAAATCTCACCAGTCGTGCTTTCTCAGTACACGGGGGTTAATTAAAAAAAAAAGTCTTGGAGTTTGTCTAAAACACATTTGAAATATTGCTTGTTAGCAAACTTTATTTACGGGGCGTGAATGTCCTGATCACCACAACAATCGGCTAACTTTATTAATTTTATTTATTTAGTTGTTAATACACAATAAGGTTCAGCTCTTGCCCGGTGTACAATTTAAAATGTCACATTTAACAGTTAACATACTTTTATCATTGAAGTTTAATGGCGAGTTGATGTTGTTATGATGTTTTGATTGGACTGTGTCCATTGCCAACCATGAGACAAAATAAAAATCTCTCACACACTTGTAGAACTTAGCAAGACAAAAGACGAAAAAGGATGTTACAACACCATAGACGGATAGTTACGAAAAGATGTTTCCTTGTCAATGAAAAATAATATTTTATATAATTAAAACGACAAAACAATATCAGTGGACACAGCTGAACAATAAAACTCAAAACACACACGGAAATAGGATAAAAACGACAATAAAACACAAGTCAGGAAAAGTATTCCTTGTCAGATTATATAACCAAATAAATCAACACTAAGAAAGGGACAGATTTCAGGTCCCGAAACGTCGCGAAGACGTATTATTATTCGTGTTATTTTAGTAGCTCTGCGTCTTCCCTGTTGGTTTACCTATTATTATCTCTGGTTATTTTTGTGGTTCCTGTGTTGTTTTCAGTGTTGATTTGTTTGTTTTTATAATCTGACAAGGGATATTTTTCGTGACTTGGGTTTTATTGCGGTTCTTGACCATTCTTGTGTGTTTTGAGTTTTATTGTTCAGCTGTGTTCACTGATCTTGTTTTTTGCACTGTCTTGTTCACACGCGTGGCGTTTTCATTTTCGTCATCGTATTGTCTTTTCCTTTCGTTTGCTTTCGTTGTCTGTCCTGTTTTGTAATAATAAGTTTGTCATCTATCTTTTTGTCTTTTGAATCATGTGTATATATATATATATATAATTTCCATTGAAAAGGAACAGCTTATCCTAGTTATGTAGTTATGTGTCTGTGATGTGATAACAGGCTTTTTCGTCTTTTGTCTTGCTGAGTTCTATAAGTGTGTGAGAGATTTTTATTTAGTCTCATGGTTGGCAATGGACACAGTCCAATCAAACAGTCATATTAAGTTAACATACTTAACCTAATAAGAGAGATGATTAGGCACACATTAATGTTACAGCAGTACCAAATATTAATTTTTACAAATAACCAAAATGAGCAGAAAAAATCGGCATTAATTTAAAAGGTAACGATGGAGTGGAGAAATTTTGGCCACTCATAACATCGAGTTATTAAAAGAGGTGAGTATGGAGAAGCGCCGGAATGAAAGGGTGGGGTAAACGGGACATCCCCGAGAAAATCCACTGACCAATGGAATCGTCCGGGACGATTACCACATGCGAAATCAGGACCAAATTCGAAAATTTTGATTCGTGCTGCACTTAAACTGACACAGCGCTTGTTTCGTTATGACAACCAATTAGTTATAGCCTCCTTTTTCTACGATAAAAATATGAACCATTCATAACGGTTTACAAAACTCTTTATGAATTAGTGCCTGCAAAATTTGGGTTTTTTTTATGGCATCAAGCTAAAATTCACAGTGCTGTGTATACTCAAGCCGGCGTCGTTTCTGCATTGGCTGCTGACCAGATGTGAAGTCACACCCTTTATGAGTGAACTGCATGTGATTGGGTCACACGATTGTGAAGTGTCAGTTTATTGGTACAGATTTACCAGGGGCGTGTCAAATAAAACATGATCCAATGACAAACGTGTTGCAAAGGAAAACGTGTTTAAGTTTAAACTGTCCTCAATTAATAACGTCAATTTTTCAGGTGTTTACAAATTAGTAGGACCATTTGTTACTCGCGAAAAGATTTACGCGAAGACTAGACTCCAACGCCCTACAGCATACGTGCAACATTCCTTTGGTTATTGGCCACGCGTCTTTGTCGGGAGAGAGCTCCTTATCTGACTGGGCCAATCAGAATTAGGTAACTGCGACTCGGAGTGTCAGTGATTCGCGGGCAGATACGTAAAACGGCTGTCAGTCAAAAACATCCAACCACAAAAGTGCATCTGACCTCTAGTGTTTTGGAGTACAAGAAGTCTTGAAATCTTTTCGCGAAAACCAAGCGGCCCTACGAAATAGTTACCAACATTGCAGATAACTGGGAACTGAAATTTGCATTGTGCATTCAGTACCGGCCCAAATAAACTTTCCGTTCTATTTTATATGTACAGTACATAACTGTGTACCACTGGTCCTGAATGATTTTACTTGTAGCAAACGATTAGAAACGATCTCCACATTAAATATGACGTTAGCATACGAAATTATTTGTCATGTTTCACTGCGCGTGTTATTTCAAGTAATCCAGTGAATGTAATTCTTATTAAATACCAGCGGCGACGGTGGGAGGCAATGACGGGGCATGGTTAGGGACACCCGAATTTCGAAAGAATATATTTCCGCACATGCTAGATTTCAATAACCTACGTGCATACCAGCAGTTTTTCTTTGCTCATTGGTGGCGTGCTTTTATGAGATCATCTTCTCCTACTTGAATGACCAATTACATTTAGGTAACCTCAATACTGTGCGTCTGTGATTCGCGTTGCACGGAATCCATCCAATCACGAAAGTGGGTTTGAGCTAAAGTGTTATGAGATACAACTGGCCGTGAAATCTTTTCGCGAAATTCGGATGTCCCTAGGTATAGAATGTTCACGGTTTCTTCGGCCTTTTTGAATCAAACCTTTGAAAATTCACGCCATGTATTACGTATTTAGTCATTTTATAAATATGCCATGTATCGAGCATTTTGTACCTCTGTAAACACAGACGTGCGTATCTTATTTTTCGTTCAATTAAAGTTTTGCCCATATTTTATTTATACATTATAACATTCATTTTATAATAAACACAGTGAGGGAAAATCTGTGCTGGTAGCACCCACTAATAAATAATTCACATGCAAAATAATATTACACCTGAGTGCGCAAGAAAGTGGTACGTCATCCTGCAGATTTGGTTAAGCTTAGTTTGCACGAGACGGAGGAATATTCTGGAAGTAGAACTTTAGCAGGGTTTCAGGAAAGACCGAAGAAACCATGAATGGACTATAGCGAATTACAGATGCGCGCAGTGCAGCTCCGGTTGTATTGTTTTTCGACCGACATTTGAAGAATGTTCCCGATTACTGACCTCGTTACCTCAGCGCGTCTCGGGGGGGCGTTGAACTTCCAGATGCACTGTTGAAAATTCCCGTATATTTACGGAATGTTTAACGGAAATGTACAGTGTATATACGGAAAGGCAATCCGTAATGACGAAAAAACGGAGTTAAGTCCGTAAATGCAAAATACGGGAAGTCTCCGTACTTCGAGTTACGGGGACGAACAATGCCGATTCTACACAAAGCTTTCTTGGCCATTGTAACAAGAAAATTATCATTTCTGTGGCAGTTAAACTTATCCACGCGACTATGGCCTATTCTTTCAAACATTAAATATTAGCATCCGGCGTCTGTAACATTTGGCAACACTAAAAATACACTAAATTTTATAGAAACTTAAATTTTACTTTTCTCTTATAGAAAAGTTATACCACAATTTTCAAGTGATAGTTTTAGGCGAATGGTTAGAGTTTTCGCATGCCACTTTCTTGATTCGGGTTCAAACCTCGCTTATGTACGAAATATTTTAACTTTTTTAATATCATTTTTTATACACGGTAGAACACCCACATAACGAAAATTAAAGATACTTTAATTATCTATTTTCATTTTAAACGGCAAGTACAGAAAGCTAACTAGGAAATTTACGGAAAGTCCGTTTCTGAAAATCAATATGTCATTAATTTTACGTAGAGTTTACGGACACATCTGGATAAATTTTTACCAGCACTTTTCCTTAAAATGAAGGTAAATTTTTTTTAACAGTGGGGTGGCGCTGGGACTATAAATATCGCAGAGGCCTCGGGGCTGATATACCGAGTTGGTGTTGGAGCTGATGGAGTCCAAGAGGAGACTGCAAGTGTCAATATTTTGAAGGACGCGGTTGACAGGCTGGACTGTCGGACTAAATGCGTGAGTTGAAATACATTATAAATGATGGAAACACATAGACTGAACACATGCTAATAATGGGTATGAGTAAATTGACTGCAACCAACACAGACAATTAAGATGGACATTGCTATCGTACGTGAAATAGACAGTAAATTCTGCTCTCGCTGTTAAATAAAAAGAGTAAAAGTAGAGACAGCTGACACCAGCAGAGTGAACAAATTAGAAATCAAATTTAGTTTCTTTAGTTTATTTTTTCATTAAGACATCCGTCCCTTACGAGCTCAGATACGCCCCGCAGATGTCCTATAACAAGTAACAATATTAACAACATAACTATTTGCATGCCTTTGTAAAGATTTCAGTTTGTATAAGCCGAAAACAATACCTAATTAAATAATACTGTGGGGTATGTTACATTAAATTATTTATAAGCATCAATAAACATTCAACTGTTAAAATTAATATTCAACAGTAAAATATTGCAATAGAGATAATGATATGCAATATTTATATCTGAACGTTCACATATATTGTTTGTTGTATTATTATTTACCATGTATTAAAAGACATTATATGGAATTTATAAAAACCACTTTTAAAGAAGCATTTTTTTTCTTGAAAGAAATTTCCCCTCCTTTAAATTCCTTCCCAGGCTCAAATAATACACACTTTGCCTCTGGTAGCAGTTTATGTTGAACATATTAGTATGTAGTCGCAGGAAGGTTTTTTTTTTTTTTTTTTCACAAAGGTTGGTTCCAAAAGTGCATTTACCCGTTACCCATTCATATCGAGGGATGCCAACTGCACTTTGTATTGGCGCTGTTCTGGTCCCAGACATCAGGATCTTTCATTTCCGTCCGTGCAACAGCCACGGCGCCGGCTCGCCATTGTTTACGCAGCGCCGCGGCGTCGCGCGACACGTCCAGATAACGACGTACAGCGGCGCGACAATGCAGAGCTCGGCGTTGCGCAACACTGAAGACAGGCTGAGTTTGTGCACGTCGGCATCAGCACGGGCATCACCACCCCCCTCCCCCTCCCCCTACCCACTTCCCCCTTGACCCCCTGGCTCGGGGCCGGCGTCCAGCTTCAGTTGCGCAGTCGGCGCTCGTCACGTCGTCTACCCAGGGTCGCCCGTCGTCATCGTCGACGTCGGCGTCTGCGCAGGTAACACCGCGGCACTAAGGAGGCTGAAAAATATCCACTGTAAGAACGCGTGTTTCTTAGTTGTCAGCGAAGCTTGGAGTTTCCCCATAAATTATTGTCGTGTGTAGCCTATTTGCATTTAGAATCAATGTGTGTAAAAATTCCGACTGTGGGCACTTCTCAGGATATTTGCCATGCGAATGTCGGTACAAAAATCCGGAATGGCAGCCATTCCTACAATGGATACTTTTCAGGATTAAGTAACGCAGCGCTTTGCTAACAAAATCGGAACGGTTACCGTTCAGGATTTTTCTGCGCAAGTATGGATGCGAAATTTCCGGAATGGTGACAATTCCTACAATGGATACTTTTCAGCTTCCCCCCCCCCCCTGGGCACGCGCAGCCCGGAGTCTTCTCTTACTTTCGATCCTGGAGATCGGGGACTCGTCCATCGCCAGCAGAACTGCCAGAAGCACGCGGTCAGACAGCTACCAACTTCTGTTTACATTTCGTTTACCGACAGAAACGTTTTTTCGTAACAAAAAAAAAAGTATATTTAGGGATAGCTATGGTTTTCCGTGAAAACATTTACACGCAGGCTGAACTCTAATATCCTATGTGCACACCTGAAATATTGCTTCCGTTACTGGCCGCATGTTTTTTTTTGTCACCTGTATTTCGCGAAAATCTTCATTTGACTATTGGCCGCTTGTTTATGCGTGAAGACAGTCTATTACAAGAGTGAGCCAATCAGAATTACAGTACGTTTCTCCGATACTCACCGTTCGTAACTCACAGCCAGACGTATAAGACGCATAAAGATTCGAATGATCCAATCACGAAAGTGGTTCTGAACTAAAGTGCGTTGGAGAACAACTTATCCTGAAACATTTTTTGCGAAAAACTGGCGCCTCTAATTATAATGAACCTCCGTAATTCGTGGACAGTTAATAATATTCCGAAACAATTAAATTCATCCAATCACGGGAGTGGATATGAGATAAAGTGTTTTAGAGTACAGTTAGTAGTGGATTCTTTATCGTGAAAAACATGTGCTCCTGTTTCTAAAAAATGCTATATTAGCGTCATCACATTCCTAATAGTAATAAATCTCACTCAGATGAAGTTTATTTATATAAATATTTTTATGGCCCTTAAATCCAATCCATATGGTTTCTGTAGTGGTACTGGCAAAAATAAAGACTTCCAGTGTTTGAACACAGTGAACGCACAGTATTGAGCAAGTTCGCGAAAAAAAATGATAAATTTACAGTAAATACATTTCAGCTATTCAAGTGAAAAAGTAACTTTTGAAACTTCAAGTTAATTTTATTTAAAAAGTTAGCATTCATGTTCAAGATCATAACAACGTTACTCGGTTAGTTAACAGTTCTTTGGGCAAAACATTAAGTCTCAAATGATTGGCTAATTCCCGGTTGCGCCATTAACAGCCCTGAGCCGAGATCCTAAGATGGTTCAAGTATGATCTTCAGTTGGATCCGAGTTCCAATGTACGAGTGTTGCACCAACTCGAATGGCCAAGTTCGGATCGTAGTTTTCCTGATTTCGGTCCGGAACTAGGGTTGAGATGAAACACAGTTTGTGTGTGATTGGCTCTTATTTCGTGATGCCATGATGCAATTGCTTATTTTGAGTTCGGAGACAATTTATGAATTTTTGACACTATCTCTTAAGATTAAGATATTTTACATTATAATCTGGTTGAATGAACCATCAAAATATTTGCTGAAGTTGTTTTGTTTGATTGGAAACACTTTCTACACACTTTTTTGCTTTATTTCTTTACCAATGTTATTGAATATGATTGTGTACATAAAACTAGATGGTCCGAAGCTTTATCTGTTTTAAGTAAAATAGTTGTACGAATTTTACTGAATAATATTAAAGTGTGTATAGTATTTTAAATTCCTTTTAAAAAAACTACTGTTTTAGCACTATCTGTTGGCGTATTTTCAAACTACAATTGTCAGCGATGGGTACTCTTTCAAGAGCAAAAAATTCTACGTGAGATTCAATTTTAAGTGTATCGCGTTCCTCGGAGGGACAAGCAATAATTTCATTCACTCATTACAATACGTTAATACATCTTTAATTAAATATATACATTGGATTTTGAGCTTTTACAATATGCCTTGAGACCTGAAGAATTCGCGGATTCTTTTTAGGACAAGCTAGAATTCAAAACACGTGCTTTTATATAACTTTAGTCGTTGGTTCACACGGTGTTTGATACCTCCTGGAGAACGGTGTCCAATTGTCGCCTTCCAGTGTGACAGCAGACAACCAATGTGCAGTTAATATCGGCATATTTGTACATGAGACTGTAGAGTCTATCCTACAGGTCACTGAACTCGCGAATTTTTCAGGTCTCTAAATATGCTTCTGTTTATATTTTACAACGTTAAAAAAACAGTTGTATATATATTTAAACGATTTAAATATTACTAATTTTATTTCTAATAAATAAATATATTTAACCCTGCATTTAGACACCTCTCTGACCTTAGTTCGAGATTTCGATACACCGTTTTCGGAGGTTCGAAATTAAGTTCATCTCGATCTCTAGTTATGCTCTGGACTCGAATGGTGCAACAGTTTTCTATGTCGATCTTAGATCAAGTTCGGGCGTGATCTCGGATCATGACATGAACATCAATTGTGAAACTGGTCATAAGTAGGGACAGTGATTTTTTGCGAAATAATTTCGAGACAAGATAGAGTTCAAAGCACCTTAGGGACGTAGAGCTTTTTTGATTGGCTGAAACAGGTTCTGGTCCGTGCTAACTGTTCGCGGACGAATCAACAAAGGTTCGGTGTCAGAGTTACGGAATCCTGAGTGGCGGGGTCAAAGGTGTAAACGACACCAACAGCCAATGGATGTAAAACAATAGTCGAGGTGTTTATACAGCATACTGTGTTCTCCAATTTTTTTCGCGAAAAATCACTGGCCCCAGTCATAAGTAGAGACCCGCAAAATTCGTGTTATTATACGAGGACAGTTTAAACTTAAAACACTTTTTCCTCTGCAATACGTTTGTCATTGGACCATGTTTAATTTGACACGCCCCCAGTAAATCTGCACCAATAAATAGACTCTTCACAATCGTTTGCCCCAATCACGCGCAGTTCACTCAGAAAGGGAGTGACTTCACATCTGGCCAGCAGCCAATGAAGAAACAACGCCGGCTCGAGTATAGACAGCAATGTAAATTTTAGCTTGATGCCACAAAAAAAAAAAAAAAAAACGTGAATGTTGCAAGTCCCTAGTCATAAACAAAAGTTCCACAAACAAGGCTATAGACTAATGGAGAAAGGCATCTTCACGAAAAAGTTCATCTCTGAAATATATAACAGTCAATAGAGTCCCAATTTAAGACGGACAGTATCTTTTAATTGCTCGTCTGAGTATAGAGCCATAGAGCACACGTTCTATACCAGCACTTGAATGTATCCCAGTATTAATAGGAAAAACTGCCATAACTATTTTATGTCTGGAGATGTAAATAAGAGGTCCATATCAAGTACTCTTGTCATATTTTCACTAGGATTGTCTATCGACTATTGACTGTAAAAGAAATCACACATTTACCCGGTCTGGAATGCAGAATTATAAATCACTAAACAATCAGCAAGGTACATGGCGATTGTTTTAAAAAGCGAATGAAAAAAAAAATCGTTAAATAAAAGAACTGATTCAGTTATGATAAATGAATGAGTTCCTGTGAAAGTTTATTTTAAAAGTTCGCTGCACAACATCGCACATTATTTGTACGGTCGACCAGATGCCAACCCTTCATATATCCATGAGTGACAAGTGCTTCGGACAATCACACGAACAGCGGAAACAGAGGTGGATAAATTCGCGGGTTCATCGACATTCTCTGTCCGGTCAAATTTACTCTTTGCTGGGTTTCCTTCCCACGGTTCAGTTTCATACGATTGCTTCAAGCAAATCATTGGTAGAGCCGCGAGCACATCGCTAATTGATTCGCCAGCAGGCTACATTTCACAGTCCTCTGTATACCAGTGACACCGTCGTTTTCTATTGGCTGCTACCACAGTGCGAAAGAGGAGCCAGTACAATCTGCGACCACTCTCACCTCCCGATCAACCTAGTAGTAGAAATAGTTGATCACACGACGCGGTGATGGGACGGAGAAGTGCTCAAAAATAAATAAAAGTTATTAAAAGAGATTGCATGTAACCAGGGGAAAAAAAGTGAGAAAAGTGAACAACTACACGGTCTCGTAGATAGGTAAAGGCCAAACTAAAAAAGGGAAATAAAAAATCACCTGCATTTCCCAAAAAGGGGGACATGTGTGTGGGGTGATAATGAAGGTGTGGAACTTTTGTACAGAACTCCTACTTTCTGTTTACTACAGACTCACAGTTACGAAAAACGTGTTTCAAGAACTACGACCCAGTCAAAATGCTACAATAGAACAATAAATACGAACACAAGTATTTCGCCAGTTGAATGGTTTTTATGCTAGACATTACAGTCCTAAGTATGATTGAGCCTCAACTGTTCGTTCATTGGCTACCATGTTAGAGAGTAGCCAGTTTTATGCTTGACAGAGTAGCGGGCGATTCTGTGCCCTTTGTCACGTAGGTCTGCTATTGTCTTAAAGTCGTCCACGGAGTGTCCAAATAAGAGACAATCGTAAAAGTTACTTAATGAAGTTTCCTTTGTCCTCAAATCAACTCGCGAAATTTCCCTTCAGGCTGCTTTCGTCATACGATATAAAATGGCCACGTCGAAGGACTAATATTTATTAAAAGGCCTTTCTTCGTGTCTGTTCCATTTTCCTTACCAGAAAATAAGTTTGTTCCGACCGTCCCTTGTAGGACCCTGGCGTCAGAAATAATCACAAAACACTTGCAGTTTCCGGATCTTGTGCGACACAGTGAGACAGTAGAATGACTTCCCACAAAGGATGCAGCCAATGAAAACTTGGCAGCTATTCAGACGTGTAGGCGATTTATGTAGTATACTCTCAAGCCAAACGACTACGCGAAATTTGCAAGTGGCGAGGCTTACAGTTTAAACTATGTTACTGGGCCAGACTGGTTGTTCTGAGTATATTTGTAATATTTCAGGACTAGTTGTGTTCCAAAGCACTTCAATTCACAACCACTTTTGTGATTTATTCATTTGAATTTTTACCCGTCTTGTCTTTCAGCCCGCCAATCACGTACGGTTAGCATCGAAGAAACTTAATTCTTATTGGCTCACTCTTGTACAGACTTTCATCACACAGACAGGTTGCCAATAGCCAAAGGAGTGATGCAAGCGTGCACATAGGATATTAAATTCTAGTCAAAGCGCAAATCTTTTCGCGAAAAACAGGTGGCCTTAATAATAATTAATTCCTTCGTGGAACCTACACCAAATTACAACGAAACTTTGGTCGTATTTGAAGTACTTAATAGTCAAACTAACAATCTGAAATGGGGGGGGGGGGCGGTGGCTAAGCGGTTAGCCTGCTCACCTCCCACCAAGGCGAACCGGGTTCAGTCCCCGGCCGGGTCACTCCCGGATTTCGCATGCGAGAGTCGTGCCGGACGATGCCGCTGGTCGACGGGCTTTCACGGTGATCACGAGTTTCCCCCGCCCTTGCATTCCGGTGCTGCTCCATTCTCACCTCATTTCACCCTCATCGGCTCTTAAGTCCTCGTTGTTAAGAGCCGCCCAAATCTCTCAACTCAACTCAACAGCCTAGGTGTGAAACTAGCCACCAAGTGAGTGAGTGAGAGATTTGGGCGGCGCCTAACATCGTGGCCCATGATTCGGGCACACGTGTATGAAATGTTCATTCGTGGTCGCAAGGTTTCCCAGAGCGTGTCGAAACAGTATTGTCCAATGACAAAATCTGTGGAAATGTAAATGTGCTTAAAACATAAACTCTCACAAAATGATAACGCGAATTTCGAAAGTGTCTAGGGATACCAAAAAAATTAATCCAAAATGGCGTCCTACTCTAACCATTTAGTAGTTCCCAGGAAAATATTTGTAGTCGTAATGTAAAATTGTAGTGTGGTAGTGAGTAGTGTGCGGCATGTGTGAGGTGGCGGGTTAGTGCGTTGACAATACAGTAACGAGGTAACTTTGCTAAAAAAAATACTTAATATTACATTTTCATTGATAGCTTAACAGCATATTGCACAAACAGCATCATTAGTTGCTAACGGCTCACGATGAACAAAAAAATACTGCAGTAGTAACATTAATTCTGTTGGCACAATATGGGACGTTTATCTGTGACTAATAACTATTTTTATTGCAGGCTCGGACGTAACTTTTGAGAGTTACGAAATGAATAGACTGTGTTAATTAGTCACGTGGCAATGTTTATCTTAAAGAGGGTGTGTTTGTGGCATGTTGCAGGGCGCATGGCGAACAGGCTGGCGGAGCTTCCGCCAGTGGGGGTCGTAGCCGCCCCCGTAAGGGTGACGGTGCACTACCGCCCCCAGCAGGCAGCCGCCCCTAGGAGACCCACAGCCCGCTACTCGCGCAGCATCTCCGACCAACTGGACCGCATCTCAGGTACACCATTGTTCACGGTAAACTGAGCACCTTTGAAATCAACTTCCGAGAAACGTCACTACCCCTATAAGGCCCTCGAAAGCCATGCTTAGGGTCTACGTGAATGCGGTCTGTGTATTCTATTGCCATATGTAACATTAACATTGCAATGGGCCTGATCACACTTTCCATGCGTCAGGCAAATAACGCTCTAAAATTGCTGGAAAAAATATTTTACAAATTTTGCTGATTCTTACACATATATACATTAAAAACAAAAGGCAAAAGAAATAATTTCAGAATTCACGGAACTACTTTCTCTGCTTCGGTACCAACTTTACTTCGCGCATGCCAGGGGCCGCGGTGGCCGAACGGTTAGCCCGCTCGCCCCCCCCCCCCCACCAAGACGAACCGGGCTCAATCCCTGGCCGGGGCACCGGATTTCAGCATGTGGGAATCGTGCCGGACGATGCCGTTGGTCGGCGGGTTTTCTCGGGGATCTCCCGTTTACCCCGCCCTTTCATTCCGGCGCCGCTCCATACTCGCCTGTCACTCTCACCGGGTCTCAAGACCTCGCTGTTGATAGCCGTCCAAGTCAGCCGTCCGAATCTCTTCACTCGTTCGCGAATGCCGGTGAGCGCCAGGTAAAATACTGTATATGGAGGTAAGGGCAGTGACATTTTTTCAAAGGTTGTTTTTAAAAGTGCTCGATTAACCGTGACCAACATGTATTCTAACAGACACAGTGACTTGCGTGCTCCCATTTAAGCTGGCAACGAAATACGAAAATTAATCCCGTATCTTAACGTAGAATGCAAAGCGTAACTTTTGCAGCCGTGGCCACAGAATTTTTTTTTTGCAAATATTGTCTGTCCGTTTTACTACACAAAGGAGAGTGAAAAATTGGCATCTTGTTTACATATTTACATTCTTAACAATTTCGCGTATTTGACTTGATTGTCGCGTGAATAAAGTGAGAGGGTCAGTGCAATGCTGATGTTACATATGGTGAAAGGATGGAACGAAATGGACCGCACAAGGCAGAAGAGTAGGGCCACAATAAAGTGAGAGGGTCAGTGCAACGCTGATGTTACATATGGTGAAAGGATAGAACGAAATGGACCGCACAAGGCAGAAGAGTAGGACCACAATACAGTAACACATTCGTGGCTACAAGCATGAGAAAATAGATTAGTCATAGAATGTTAAACTATTACAAATTCAAATCCTGTTCACTTGCTCAGGATCTTTAACAATAAATCACGCAGCTAATTAAGTAGGGCAGTTAGAGGCATGTGAGCGAATTATCTTGTCATCAGCTTATACATCAGGATTCTGCACAAGCTCAAGCCACTAACCATACCTTGCATATTTTTTAACGGGCACAGACTGGCATGTGCACAGTAAATTTGGTAACGATGAAGAGAAATTAATTTCTTGTTTAACGTTGGACTAGAACTGTTAGCGTTCGTAAATGCTTGAAATTATTTATTTCGCTTTACGCTTTTTTTTAAATGTATGTAAGTGTATGTAGGTAGCTGGGCTTAATGTCCCGTCGACAGCGATGTCCTTAGAGATGGTGCAAGTTGCACAGGGACGAGGGATTGGGGAAGGAATCGGCCATGGCCTTTGCCAGGGACCCATCCCAGCATTCGCCCGGAGTGATTTCGGAAAACCATTGCAAACCAAAATCGAACCCGGGTCCTCCCGAATACTAGTTCAGTGAGTTGCCACTGCACCACATCCTTCAGCGTGTAAGTGTAAGAATTATTAAATTTCTTCAATATCTACTTTTTTAATATTTTCACATTTTCACTTGGCCGACGCATGGATAAAGTGACCAGGCAATATTTATTTTACATATGGAGGAAGGAAACGAGATGTGCATACAAGTAGTTCTCAAGCAGGGCTTTCCAAAGTGGCTTAGTTTATCGTGAACAGCATATACAATGGGGAGGGGCTTATTTTTTTTCGACTTGGTTGCACGTGATATGGTTACGACATTTCTCTCTGTATTTACTGACATTCACCGCAAGTCCAACAACTATAGTACAACATGAAAGTAAGATATGATATATGTGCTACTTACGGTAAAGTGAACACTTTTCAAGATTCAAGAATAAGCCTAATGTTTTCACAACAAAAAATTACTATTGAGGGAATTTTTTTAAAACGTTTATGCTGTAGTAAAATAAATAATGCTGTGACAAAGTTAACAGTGTTAACGATTTACAAAGTCTTATATTATTCTAATGCAAATATACGGTTGAAGTATTGATGCTAATAATGGCTCTATGTAATGTTATCGCAACCAAATGTAGTATTACGCTATAATTATTTTGTGTTATTATGTCCAGCCAACACTAGTTTACACTGACTTGACGTAAAATGGCAGATACTATCGAACAGCGGTAACCTCAAAAAATTAATCCCCAATATTGGAAAGCATACTATGAATAGAGACCCGAGAAATTCGCGAGTGTAATGACCTTTAGGCTAGTCTTCGCGGTCTTGTATAAACTCATGCAGATATTCACTGTTTATTGGTTGATTGTTGTGGTAGTAAAACGCGGTGGTTGGGCGCACAATTTATTGCATGTTTGTTATTGTCTCATTTATCTCCAGGAGGTGTCAAACAACACGTCGACCAATTACAAAAGTAACATGAACGTACAAGAGTGTGAATTCCAACATGTCTAGAAATGAACCCGCGAAATTCTCTGTCTTCTAGCTATGAATAATAAATGTAGCTTGGACCAGTACTCAACACTTGCAAATCAGTTTACGTATTCCAAATATGCATATATTTCTAGAGTATAAAATATTTTCACACGCCGTAAGTGAACTCAATTTTGTCGTAATAAAATACTAAATACCTGCAATATGAAAAACATTTAGACATGTTGAAGTAGAGCAGTTAGTATGACGTTAGGTTTCATGAAGTGGATAACGTTAGGCATTTAATGGCGCGGGTACGAGTTACCCCACGGCCGTCTTTTTTTTCCTTTGTTGGTAACATTGTAATTTATTTATTTTACAACATAATGTTTTTTAAAGCAAAGAAAATACATGAAAATTCTAAGGAAAATGTTAACATCAATTCACCACAAAAATTTGTTTTGCCGCAACATAAACACCACAATGTTGACAATACAGTAAGGAAGTAACGTTGCTACGAGAGTACTTAATGTTAAATTTACATTAATAACTTAACAGTAGATTGCATTAACAGCAACATTAGTTACTAACGGCTCACGGATAACCAAAAATTACTGTAATAGTATCATTAATTTTGTAGGCACAACATGAAACGTTTATCTCTGACTAATAACTGTCTTTTATTGTAGGCTAAGACGTTAACTTTTGAGAGTGACGAAATAAATAACTGTGCTAATTAATCACATGACAATGTTTATCTTAAAAAGTAGCTGGAAAATGGAAATTCTGTGAAAGGAGAAATTTAGCAGCGCATTAAAAAGTGCTCACTTTACAGCGGCTGTGTTCATAAACAGGGCAAAATTGGTCATGCAAGTGTAGTTTGTCATATAGCTAGACTGATGTTAAATTATCACTAAACAGTTTTAAGGCCAGGTAATTTTTCAACCACACATACAAAAGTGTTAAAGTTATTTTACGTGAAAATGAAATTACTTGCTTGGATGGCAACTGTGTGAATTTATCTTCTGTTAGCATCAGTTGCTTGGAAATTGCCTTTATAATACACCAGATGATATATAAGTTTTTACAGGTGCAAATTCGTGCTTAGTTCACCTCACACTTGTATTCAAGACTCGAAATCACAGGAGTGATGCACATGCTTTGTATTTTATATTTTCGCGACATATCATGTACACACAAAATTATGAGACAAGCACTTGGCGGTAGAAATGGGAGAAATCGGCGACTTATTAGGAGGACAAGCTGTGCTTCAAACACATGTACATTTGAGTTGCTCATGCAATTGGTTCGCTGTTTATTAGACACGACCTGGATGACTCTGAGCAAATAAGAAACCTGGAAGTAAACGAGGCCTGAATCCCGTGACAGCAGTCCTGAGCTATAGATAGCTACGCACTGGGGCGGCAACCAATAGAGAAACGGCTAAGGCTCGCACCGTACCAAGTACTGTGCAGTCTAGCCCACGGCTCAGTGAACCCGCGGAGTTACTTCATACCTACTTGGGAGATGATACGAAGCTGATCGAAAACCTGCAGTGGAGAAAGCACTACAGTCCGGTGGAAGCTAATATTAGTCGAAAACTCACTTGTTGTTGGCGGGAGGTCGGTTGTTGTTAGTGATCTTCGTATCCCCGTAAGTCCCTCTCCGCTTTTCATTTCGCACACGTACACACTTTGCCGCGCAAACCCGATTTCCCGTGTGGATTGAAGCTCCCCAGATCACGTCATCCGGTCGGTAAACCAAACCTCCGCTATTCATAACCGACCCGATGACGTACCTCCTTTCCCTTCCTCGCACCCCTTGTAGTCTTACCCTAGTCACATGGCCCGACAAGTGGCTAAAGTTTAGACACCCGACAAAATTCGCGAGTGCAATGACCTGTAGGCTAGACTTCACAGTCTTATACACTCTCATACAGACATCAACTGTTTATTGGTTGATTGCTGTGGTATTAAAAGGCGTTGGTTAGGAGCACAATTTATTACATGTTTGTTATTGGCTCATTTATCTCCAGGAGGTGTCAAACAACACGTCTACCAATTACAAAAGTAACATCAACGTACAAGAGTGTGAATTCCAACTTGTCTAGAAATGAACCGGCTAAATTTTTGGGTCTCTACTTATGAGTAGGTACAACCGTATTTCGCGAAAAGCTTTCACTACCAGTTGTACTTCATAACACGTTAGCTCAGACCTACCTTCGTGATTGGACGATCTAGTTGTTACGCGTCTTAGGTGTCTGCCCGCGAATCACAGACCTACAGTATCAGAGTAACCTTATTCAGATTGGCCAGTCAAGTGAGAATATGTTGAAATGCCTGTAGGGTATTGAAATAGGGTCAAGTCCTGTAATACGGCCAGTCTTGTAATACGGCCACAAACATTCCTTTGTAACGTCAAACGCGAAGTAGTTTGTCGAATGTCCAACAGATCGCTCTGGGGGATCAGAGCATCCACTGCGGTAGTTACGGAAGAGAACGTTCGGTTGTCGTTACTTTTTATCGCAAGGGGAGTAAAATATTTGAACTCCTGCATCTGAGAGGTAAGAAAATGGCGGCTAAAACATTTTTACGCTTTAAGAATTTTGCGTGCCATATGTAAATATAAATAGTTATAACCCCTGATTAATTTACTGAAATATAGCTGTGCTTTGTGATATCATCTCGCCACAATTGTGGTTCAAGTTAGTGCTGCTACCTGCCGAGAGATTATGCAGTTATATATACATGCTGTGTCTTGTAAAACGGCCGGCAGAATACTATGCCTGGCCGTTTTACAAGACTGGTTGGCCGTTTTACAATTCACAGATTGAAAATAAACATCTGCATTTAATGTTCATAGAAAGAAAACGTAAATTGTGTTGAATGCATAGTTATTGATTAGTTTGTGTTTAATTACATTTTAAAAGTTTTTTTGTATTGGAGCCTATAAATAAAATTAATTAAGCCTCTTTCTCACAGTCAAAGGTTAGCCTCTAAAAAACAATCTTTAGGCCTACTCGTGAATATTTAGGGCACTGCGGTGTGCAGATGTTTAATTAAAAACTGGTAACCCTTTTTTTTTGTATTATCACATTGAGTAGAAATAGTGTCGAAGAGAATTGAGTAAATTCAGGCAGGCCCTATGTTTGCATAATGAATCCACTACCATTAGGTGTCCACCACAGTACTCAATTTTAAACTTAATTTTCTTACTAATTGTAATGTTATTTTTAGCTTAAACATTTACATTTTGTAAAATAAACTGAGAAATGTGTTTGTATAAATACTTTGACTCCGAGAAATAGGAATTTAATTAACATAATGCCAGAAACAGTTGTAACAAAATATTTTTTTTACTGCAGATTTTTAAAAATGCGTGAACGGAAGACGCAGCGCCAAAGTTGGGGTTTACAAAGTATGCAAGCTGCTGTGGATGCAGTTCGTTTCAGGCATCTTACTCCTTCTGCAGCATCAGCATCAATACAACATTCCCAGGACAACCTTAAAACTTCAGTTGCAGTTTGAAACCGCAAAGAAGGGAATGGGCAGGAAGCAGGACATCCCACCAGAAAAAGAAGCTTCCCTCGTTGACCACATTTTCTTAATGGAATCAAGAAGATTTGACTTGACAGTTAGCGAGGTAGAAACTGTTGCATACAAACTTGCACTTAAGAAGAACTAAAAGTAAGATTTTCGAATGAAAAGGGGAAGGCAGGCAAAACTTGGTTTTATGCTTTTAAAAAAACGACATCCCAATCTTTTAGCCAGGAAACCATAAGCTCTGTCTTTGGCACCAGCCAGAGGCATGAACAAGGCAGATGTAACAAAAATTTTTGAGATGTTTGAGAATTTGTTAAATGAAAATAACTTGTTTGGAGACCCTGCAAGAGTCCATAATGCGGACGAAACAGGACTCCAGAAAAAATCCTTAGTATGAAAGGAAAACGAAATGTGATGAGTGTCACTGCTAAGGAAAGAGAAGAGACTCTGACTGTACTTACATGTGTTAGAGCAACTGGTGTTTTCCTACCGCCATTTGTGATTCTTAAGGGGGAAACTATGAAACAGGAACTCAGGGACAATTTACCTCCAGGTTCAGTTGTTTTCATGAGCGATTCTTGCTACATAACAGTTGAACTATTTCGGAAGTTTCTTGGACATTTCGTCACACATAAACGACAAGGAAAGAAGACGAATCTCTTGGTACTGGATGGTCACTCGACCCATGTCAGTGACCCAGACATTTTACAGTTTGCTGTTGACAACAATATCATAATGATCAGCATCCCACCTCACACCTTGCACTACATCCAACCACTTGTCAGGTCATTTTTCAGATCCCTGAAAATTGCATTACTATGGTGCTGGATAAAACAAAACCCAGCTAGAAGCATAACAAAACTTCAGTCTGGAATGCTTCTTTCTCAGGCCTGGGGTAAAGCCTGCTCCGTTGAAAATGGTGTGAGTGAATTTCGAGCTTGTGGGTTTGTGTCGTTTAATCCAGGAGCAATTCCCGAATCAGCATTTTCTCCCTCTGAGTGTTTTCAGATAACAGAAATTGAAACACCAGCAGAAAGGCCACATTGTTCATTTCACCCAACAAATGCAGAGCCTGTACCTGGAACATCTGGGTTAAGTGACTGTGGTGTGTCCAGACAAACCAAGAGGCGACTGAGCTGCTCTTCAAGTGATTCGTCGCCTGAAGATTCGTTTAGGGAAGATTTACACAGCAAGAAAGACATAAATTCATTATTGCAGCAGCTGTGTCCCACTCCAAGAATACTGCAGAAGAAGTCATCAAGCAGGTGCCAGAAGGCTGCCATTCTAACATTACCAGAACACAAAAAGAAAATTTAAAGAGAAGAAAGACATGAACACTGCAAAACCGAAGAAGGAAAGGTTAAAAAAGAGTGCAAAGAACACATGCTTGAAAAAGGCCGCAGGAATTAAAAAAAAAAAGACTAAAACAAAAGTTCAGAAAGTGTATGCTTGTATTGTGATTGGCTCTTTAGTGATGATAGTAATGATGAAGTGTGGGTGTGTTGTGCAAGATGTAAGGGTTGGTGTCATGAGCAGTGTGCAGAAGCAGCAAACATTGCCAAATTTGTGTGTAGGGACTGTATAAATACTCGAGAAATGATCGCTATTATCATTGGCCTTATTACAGGACAGTCTTGCAAAATGGCCATTTTTTACTGTTCCCAGTAATATTAAATTCCCAATATTATAAATAATATATATTAAAATATTGTCCCATCACTTTAATCTAGATAAAATTTCCCACAATTCGACCTTTTGTTCATGTTTCTATGTGCGTCCATTCAGAAGATATAACATATATTGCATGTATTAGTGGCCGTATTACAGGACTTGCATGTGCGGAAATCTTTTCACGAAATTCGGGTGTCCCTACTTATGAGTAGAAGCACCTGTTTTTCGGAAAATATTTCAGGACAAATTATTTTCGAACCCACTTTAGTTCAGAACCACTTTCGTGATTGGATCATTCGAATTCTTATCTGCCTGCCCACGAATTACGAACGATCAGTATCGGAGAGACTTCATTCTAATTGGCTCACTCTTGCAACAGACTTGTCTTCACACGTAAACAAGCGACCAATATACAAATGAAGATTACTAGTGTACACACATGATATCGATGTCTAGCCTCCACGTAGATCTTTTTGCGGAAAAACAGGTGGCCATTGGGCAGGGACAACCGAATTTCGCTAAAAGATTTCCTCAGCTGCTAGATTTCAATACACTACGGGTATATCAATTGCTTTCTTTTGCTTATTGGTGGAGCGTCTTTTTGGGAAGATCTTCTCTTATTTAACTGGCCCATAAGGATTAGTTAACTTCAATCCTGCTCGTCTTTGATTTGTAGGCACACATCTAAAGACGCGTGACACGGAAACCATCCAATCAAGACAGTGGATCTGAGCTAAAGGGTTATGAAATACAACTGGTCGTGAAATATTTTCGCACATCAAAATCAAAATTTTTCTATTTTGGAAATGTACAGATCCTGAAAACTTACTTACCTACATAAATAAGAATTTCGCCCTTAGAGAAGTTGCCAAGGGCTACTTCGAGACGTCTATAAACCCGCACGGGGAAGTATTCGTGCTATTTCAAAATATTGCTGAAAATAAAAAAAATATCTGCATATTTTTCAATTTGTGTGGCTGCACCAGAATTTTTGTCAAATAACTTTGCCTAATCATACCTTACATTTGCTCTTGTTAAATTAAACATACAAGTGTGGAGAACATATATTAAAAAATGGACAAATATTAAAAAATCACAAAAGTCGAAACGCAGAAATAGCACAAAAATGCATCGAACATTTATACAAAAATGTACAGACCAAAATACAGAGACCATCTATTTATGTACAATAAATAACACTGAGCCAAATGCTGAAGATATCTATACACAAAATTTAGGCCTACAAAAAATCATACACGACAAAATGCAGGGGACATCTAAATATTATAGCCATAGCCATATTATAGCCATGTGTACACCCTCTTCACATATTAGTCGCTTGTCATCTACCCGTCATAGCGCCATCTTGTTGATGGACTCAGACTACAGGACATGCTGGTGCGAGCGAATTACGTGGACCTTCGCCCTCACGCTAGTGTGATTTTTCAAAACATCCATGAATTCTTCAAATTTAATTTATTCTTAACCACGCATTTCTGAATTTCCTTGGCACGTTTTGTGACTTTTCACCTGCATTTTTATGTATACAGTTTCGTCCGTAGTCCCGCGAATTCGGTCATAATCGGCCCATCGCACTCGTCCTTGAACTTGCCCATTATCTACTTATTGGTGTGCGATAAGTACTTGTGTTTCGTGGTATAGCCGCTGATCTCAAACTATGCAAAGAACTTTGCATCCGAAACCATGTCTTCGTTGAAGTCAATCTCGAACAGAAACGAATCCGTGTCTGTATATAGAAGCACGATGTCTTTTCCGCATCGGGAAATTCATGACGTTATAGTGGAACGTGTACGTAAGAGTTTTGGACATGTAGAGCACCGGGCTTTTCGAAAAGTATGGCTTGGAACTGCAGTCGAATCAGGGAAAGATTTTCTCCGTTAAACGCCTTGTCCAGAAATGTCGGTTTTGCCACCATCACACGCCAATTCCATCTTTAGCCATTTTCATTTTGTCCTCCATTAATTTGCCGTAAGTCGCATTGGTCGCTAATTTAGAAAATTCTTTCTCGAAATCGTTGGTGGCCGCCTGACGCCTTGCGGTATTTAAATCTATGAAAGGGTTTAGCCATGCAGTCTGTTCGAACTATAGCACGGAGTGAATCTTGACGAGCTTGAATCCACGTTCCATAGCCTGCTTGAGGTTACTGTCTCTTGTCTTCCAGCGTTGTCCTCAGCCATGGCTGTTTCGAGCCTCGTGGGCGCTGATTCACGGGAATAAATGGCGTACCACATATCCATATGTAATTTTCCTATTGCTCTGTTTTCGTGATCATGTGTATTATTGATACGTATCATTACCTCTATAAAGTTTCAGTGCCATCCGGAGCATCCTTCTATGTGCGCTATTTAAACTGTCCTGCAGGTTATTTATCATATGGAAGGTAGTGGACTTCATATTCATTTGAGCCATTAATGCATGTAACAGGTTTAAATATTTTAATTGCTGTCATTGGTAGACAGAAAATATTGTGTTTAGGTTATGTTTGGTACATGCAGATTAGCTACATAATTGTTTGAATTGTATTATTTATTTATTTCACGCGCTATTTTAATTTGAATATTAATTTCTACACATTTCCCATATGTAATGGTAACACTTTTAAATAACGTAATTTATGATTTATGTAAACCACCAGTCCGCTTACTTTCTATATTCTATGATAATTATCATGCAGCATTATGAGTTTTGACATATTATTATTTCAATATTATAATATTATGTTTATATGATTAATTTTGTTCTCGGTAATTATTTTATGAATTTTGAAACTTAATTATTTATTTTATTCTCTTATTCGAAATATATTTAATATTGGTTTATTTTATTTTAAGGAGGTCTAGTCGGAAGTAGGCGGCGATTGGCTAGTCGTGAGTGGAGATGCCGGGAGGCTTGCTTCTGAGTGGGACTTTCAACATGGATGGTTAATTGTATTTTCGTTGGGATTTCAATCATAGGGAATCCCCAGCGCCACCCTAGGAATAGGTTAGTAATGAGTCCCAGAAGTAGTGATTAGGTCACTGCCACAGCCGATTAAAGAAGAGGATTGATGGCAGGCGTCTAGCTAATTTTATCAGTGAGTTTTGTTGAAGACGCCAAGACGCCGATCACTAGCCGCCAGGCGCCATGTCAGCTGCGTTAGCGCTGCGTCAGAATACAGGTGACGCCAAGGATTTCGAGAGTCTGGGGGCAGATCTATTTTAAATATTTCATTTGTAATTTATTCCTACGAACTTATAGTATCTTCAGAAGAAGTTTAATATTTGGAACTATGCATTTTCTGATCTTTTACTTGTGTATAACCACTAGTCCTGAGATCCTGTAAGAGCTAATAACGCCGGAGAACATTAACAAAAAAAAACCATTGAACTTAGTATAATTTCTTTTGAGTAGAGATTTACTATTTTGTGGAAAGTGAGGAGGAATATTTCTGAAGTAATTAAAACTAAATTGACATCTTCAAGTAAAGGTTTGGATCGTGAGAACTTTACATGCAACGAATTACTTGGGAGCTTAGTCAGTTTCTCAAAAAGTTATAAATTGAGGAAAGCTTCTTCCGGTTATGAACTAAATTTGATTTTTCTGATTTTAATTTCAAGTCAGTTGTTTAATTTTGCAGCAGCACTACAGCCATATTTTATTTTTAATCTTTTAATTTGTTTTAATTTCCTTAATTTATTTAACTCTATTCTTTATTGGATGGTGGTACTTTATTTTTGGTAATTAACACAAGTTTAATTTGATTCTTGAGTAAAGTAATTTTTCTTACGCACACATTAAACATTTAATTAACTTTTTACGTATTGAATTTTAGATCACAGCACATATTTGGTCTGATTTTATTTATTTTTCTTTTTATTAATAAATTAATTATTCCGATTTCACATGTTTTATTTGATATAAAGTGCTGTGAATGTATGCAAGTTGCTTCTGTGCATGGTATTTACAGTGATCCGCAGATCCTCAGTTTCTTCTGGTAAGCTAAAGGTTACAAAAATAATAAGGTGTATTCAGACACGTACAATCCTACGTTTGACACCTTCCAACCTCACATTACGTCCAACCTATGCTTGTGACGTCCAATTACAAATCCACATGCGTATGCTATAATACTTCAGACAAAAACTAATCCAATTCACAATACTCTACAACTCCGCTGAACATTCCTTGCATAAAAACAAAAAAAAATATATATATATATATATATTATCTGAGGCGTAACGAAAACTTATTTTGGGAATATACAATTATTAGTATAACTGACTGTCTCATGTCAGAGCACGTGTTTGTATTTGATGATATTTGCAGATAATGTTTATAAGACTGAGGAATGTAGATAAATAAACGAATGATGCCTCCCACACATGAGGGACTCCCCATATTAGGATCATTTTTTGTTATATGCTGTGCAGATAATTAAAGACTGTTCGAGATAAAGTGAGCACTTTTGAAATCAACCTTAGAAAAAGTCACTACCCCTACCTGCATATATTTTAACGGGTGCACTGAGTGACATGCGCACAGTAAAATTGGCAACGATGGAGGGAAAATAGTTCGATATTTTAACGCCGAATAAATAGCGTAAAGTAACCATTTGTGATAACTTAAATTATTTATTTCGCTTTCTGTTTTTTAATGTATTTTAATGCAGATTAGTAAAATACATTTTTATATAATGATTTCACATTTTCAGTTGACCGACGTATGAATAAAGTGATGAGGCCCACGGCAATGTTAATTTTACATAAGGCGGAAGGGGACACAACGTGCATACAAGTAGATCTCCGGCAGGGCTTTCAAAAGTACTCAGTTTACTATGAACAGCCTATAAATCCGCTTTCTAGACAACGTACAAGTCATGCATAACTGAAAGGGTTAAGTCCTCCTGACAAACGAATAATTTCTTTTTTGTCTGGAGACTTATCGCGAATTCATATGACTCCTCTGCTATACTTCAAGAGCATGTGCACTCATTGCCATAAAAATAGTCGCACCCACAACGAATTGTCCCAAGATAAACGTAAGATGGCGTGCGCCACTAGCATGGGTTGTATTTCGAATTACTAAACTTTGATTGCACAGGGGTATCTTGGAAGGTTGCAGGACAATATGTGTGCAGTGTGATTAATGTTCATGTGGAATGAACGTCAGTCAGTGGCTAGCGTACTTCGGCAACGCACTCGACACAGGTATAGTACATTCATGGTAACTTCCAAATTTCTGAAACCTGTTTTAGGTTATCTCCGCCTCATGAAAACAAGGCTCAACTAAATTTACAAGATTTTATATCGAAAGGACAACACACAGCGTTTGTTCACACTCAGTTAATTTAATTTTGCTTGAGAACTATTTTTTTTCTAGGCGTTACCAACACGCCTATTTTCTCACTGCTTTTATTCACATTAATTACAAATGAAATATTATAGTTTACAACAAAATAATTATAAGTAAAAGGTAAATTTAACCAGTAATAAGAAACGTCTGTCTTAACACAAGAATAAAACGCTTGTGTTAGGAGACATATTTAAGAAACAACAAAACACGTCATGCATAGGATGATTTTTCAAAGGTCTGATTTTAAAAGTGTAAAGTTACTGAAAACAGACTATATGAACGAATTGCAGGTTTTGTAAGAGGGCGAATCGTTGAGCCACCAGAGGCAAAGTTGTAGTTTTTCCTAATTGTCCTCCACCTGGACATTTCATTGCGAACTGTGGGACTGTATAGGGGGCAGTGGTAATATGTTTCATCGTCCGACAGGCACCAATCCAAACAACGCAATTTTTAACCATCATCCAGAGAAAGAAGTGGCATCACTCTTTGACCCAATTTATTGCGAGGTGACTTGCAAAAGACGACTTGCATTTTAGACGTCCCCTTACACTGTCTTCCGTTAACAACCCGCCAACGGCCACTTAGCTTGCAGATTTGTTGTCTAAGGGTGCACGAACATCTGAGAAATGGTAGTGCATCACCTTTATTGATGAATCCACATTTTGTATTACGACACGGATAACAACCGCACTCGAGTATGGAGGGGCGCTGGACAGCGCCAATATCGGGACTTCATTGCTGAGCTACACACCACTAGAACTGGTGGTATCCTTGCGTGGCGAGCAGTATTCTATTATTCCGATCTTTCCAATGATAAGGGGAACACTTATATCACAGCGGCGTCACGTGTTTCCCTGCATGGGGCAGCTTTGCGGTCAATTTTCCACTAGTGTAAAATCCACATACATCCACTCGTATACAGCACCGGTTTTCAATACTGCCATCGAGGAGTTGACATACTTTCTTTGCCAGTCTTGTCTTCTGACTTGTCGCCTACTGAGCTAGATTGGATGGCCGCTTCAGCCACCAGAGCACCTGAATCATCTGGAGGGCAATTGCAATTACTAAGGGACGATCGTCCATATTATAGCACTACACGTCTCCATGACTCCACATCGGGTCTTATCGCCTCAAGTACCCACACTAGGAGTGGTGAGACAATGTACTACAAATACTTTCAACTGAAAACATTTTACAGAATAAATAACCTATTTGTGCTGATGTAATAACCATTTATTTTTATCGTCGTCGCATTGCCTGCATCAAATTTCAATCCATTTCGACGTCCCCTTTTGGGTTCAGCAATTTTTATGGTAACGAGAGTAGTTAGCAGGTATATTTGGACTTGTTGCACAACTGCACCGTACTTTACTTGACTCACCCTCAAGAATTTCAGTTAAATAATTACTTCGATAAACCATAGATAAAAACTATGTTTAGGTCTACTCTACCCAGTTATTGATAAAATTGTCACACTGAGGCAGCATACAATGAGTTTGTGGAACTTCGAACTCAGAATTCTTTTCTAATCTTGATAACTTTTTCTCTACAGCGAGTTCACTTAACAGACTATAAATTCGAGCAAGACTGATTTTAGACTTCAGCGCACGTCCCTGTCATTGGTTTGTCCTCCACCATCAGAACTATCAAAATCAAATGCTCACTCAGTGATATGGGGCACTATTTTTGTTTATATATTATTATTTTTTAAAACAGATTCGTATTGTTGTTGCAAAAATACTTCTACCTAATAATAACTTATAATAGTTTCATTAAAACTCGGCCAGAGGCAGAATATAGTAACATTTTAAAGAAAAAGGTTACATGGTGTTCTAACCTAAAATACAAACCATATTTGTTTTGATAGTGCTACGGAAAAACATTTTACTATTGAAACATGAAGCATAGTTACTACATAGTTGGTATGTTGATTAACCGAATAAGTTGCTTACTTTTCTATTCCTGTGTCGCGAGCCTGAATATAAATTGTTAACATAACCTCTGTTTAAATGCCAATTGGTTTCAGGGACTGTATTTTGTACCCATATTTATTTGTGTTAACAATTTAGAACTGTACATTAAGAAAAATGCTTGATATAATATTTCTATATTTTATTATGATAGTTTTGTTGATTGGGTTGCAGGGCTGAAGTACGCAGGCGCGGGTTCGATCGGCGTTCAAGATGGCGTCGGCGGCGGGGGACCGGGCTCGCGGCGCGTGAGGTTCGAGCTGCCGCCGGCAGGTGGCAGCACGGGCGCGGCGGCGCGACAGCCGCCTGCAGCGCCTCAGGTGGCGGGCGTAGACAGCTGGCTGCGGTCGCGCTGCGCGGACGGCGGCGGCGCCAGTGTTCGTGCGACCACGACGTCAACGGGAGGAGCTACTGTGAGCGCCGCTGCAGTGAGGCCGCATCACGACACGTCGCGCTACCGCAAGGGCACGCTGCCTCCGACGGAGCACGCGGCGGCCGCCCCCGGGCCCCTGGAGGCGGCGCAGGCCGTCATCCGGGCGGCGCGGGACGGCGATGAGGAGGGACTGACGGCGCTGCTCAGGAAGACCACCGGACAGCCGCAGGTCGACCTCAACTGCGTAGACAGCAGCGGCAGGGTGAGTCCGCAACTCACATTTCTTATTCCCTATTTTTTTTTATTTCAGCAGACAAAATAACACTTTTAGCCATTAACGTTTGGCTTGCTGTTTATGGACTATTCGCGGTTTCTTCGCACTTTTTGAATAACACCATTAAAATAATCACCCCATGTAAGATGCGTTTCGTTGTTTCCTAAATATGCCATATATCACAGTATTTACAGTTGTGTTGACATAAAACTACCGAAGTTTTGGGTAAATAGACATTTCGCCTATATATAATAATATTTCATTTATAATTAATATGAATAAATCAATGAGAAAAATGTGCATTGGTAATGCCTAGTAAGAAAAAGTTCTAATGGCTAGTATTATTGCACTGAGAACGAGTGCGCATGATTTTGGTGTAATTATCTAGACTCGGCTATTCTTCGTTTGCATGAGGCGGGGAAGTATCGTAGACAGATTTTTGTACAAATTGGCGAAACAAGCTCGAAAGAAGGCAAATGCTGTGAAGTTTGGCAAACGAGCTTAAAGCTGGCCCACGAGATCAATTTCCAAGTACGAAAATAAATGAATAGCATCTAAATTTTCGTAGCGTAATTTTTTATGGGGTGGTGCGGTAGGGGCTACGACCGTACGATATTTAACGTTCCTCCCTCCGCCCCTCTGCCCAGATTCAACAGCGAATAAGGAGGAGTATGTAACAGGAACACCGTCTTATGCTCTCTTCCGTACTCTGTGATAGAAATCATTCAGTCATAAACGAGGACATGAACTAAGTGTTTTGGAGTACAATTATTCCAGATAGGTGCCTGTAATAATTCTGGATTCGTTGATAAATTGGACCTGTATTTTGCCCCGTAAATGCGTCTCGAGGAGATAAGTTTGGCCGTTCACGAAAAGAGAGTGATTGCATTGCATTTGTCTTCGGTAGGGTTCCTGTAGTTGATATAAATCGTGCTCCCATCGCCCTCCAGCAAAATCACTGGAGTTGTCAACGACTCTTTGAGCTTGCTCTCTCTCTCTCTCTCTTTCTCTCGTTCCCCCATTTTTTCTAGTCAAACTCCATGCAGCTGCCTTTGTGCCCCCCCCCCCCCCCTTCATCGTATCGCCACGCCCGCCCCGCCTACTTGTACCACCGACTTGACAGTCTCCAACAGACGGTTATGCCTGCTTTTGTCGTGCGCTCGTCTGGCCGTAACTGACGGCCTGCACATGTCAACGTATCATCGTGCCACTCCCTCAGGCGCCGTATATAATCCGCCGAGATGCTAAACCTCAGACAGGAGCGCGATGTGACAGAACACAAAGAGTACTGATGGGCGGCGAGACATGAATCTCGCGAAAAGATTTCACGACCAGTTGTATTTCATAACACTCTAGCTCAGATACGTTTCAGCAACTGGATGATTTAGGTGTTACGCGTTTCAGGCGTCTGCCCGCGAATCACAGACGCACAGTAGCGGAGTAACCTAATTCTGATTGGCTAGTCAAGTAAGGAAAAGTCTTCTCACCAAGATACGCCGCCAATAAGCAATAGAATGCTACTGGCATGTCCGTAAGCTATTGAAATCTAGCATGAGCGGAAATCTTATCGCGAAATTTGGGTGTTCCTGTAGAGTTCTGAAGAATTCGCGGATTCATTTTGGGACAAGCTAGAATTCCAAACACATGTGTTTGTATAACTTTGGTCATTGATCCACAAGGTGTTTGACGCCTCCTGGAGAACGCTGGCACATTCGTCGCCTTCAGCCGTGACAGCGGACAAACAATGTGCAGATAATATCGGAATATTTGTACATACAACTGTGCAGTCTAGCCTGCATGCCATTGAACTCGCGAATTTTTCAGGTCTCTACTGATGGGGCAGTGCTGCTTGAAAAATAAAAATTGGGTTTGGCTGTGTTGGGTACAGGGCCGTTTGTTTTGCGTGAACACGTCTACATTGACGCTCTCGGACGCCTTGATGTTCATTTTACGTTCCCGGCACCGCTTCACTCGATAATATGGGGTTTTATGGGTATCACTGGATTGCTTTTGAGATGGTCTTTTCAACCGTATACGATTTGTGTATTTCGACTTGGATTTTTGACGAGTATAGGCCGAAATTGTGTTACGTTTTCTTAATTTTTCACATTAAACGCATACAATTTCACCATAACCACGCCACCCAAATGTTTTTGTACACCCAATTGATTGATCTTGACGAGAACTGTTGAGAGAAACTTAAACGAGCATCGTAGCTTCTCCTAGTCAAAAAGTTATACAACGCGGAAGTTATGAGACGCGGCGAAACGAACTCATAATTGTGGCGCCCCTCTCCCCCCTCCTCGCAATACTTTGCAGTCCTCACTCAATGTAACATATTCTTTGATCCTTTGCTAATCTAGTGGTGAAACTGAATTTTGAATGTAAACGATATATTCGGAGCTGCAATGCCAAACTGTGTCCCCCGATTTCGTTACCATCGGATTTTCTGGATTGCCTCCCGCTATGGCTGCAAATAAAAAAAAAAAAAACGTATTCACTTCAAAACCGTCGTTATGTGAGTCGAAAAAAGCAGAACACATAGCCACAAAAGTTGCCAAGCCAGCAGCATATTCAACTACACATGAGTCACGTCATTATAAGTGTTGATCACCCTTGTTTTTACGAAATACCGTTTAACTTGGAAGTCATTGCTCGTAAATACTCTTTAGATCGTGTAAGTTTTTGCATTATGGTATGTAAAAACCACAAATTCAGTGGTTTTGTGACGTGCAACCTAAATAAACGATAGAAACGTCAAATTTAACTAGGGTGACTGAATGGTCATGCCCTAGTTCATTCATTTTAATGTGTTCTTAGCAAAGTCAAAGATACTTAAACTCATAGACTGCTACAAATAATTAAAATGCAAAAAAATCCTTAATTTATGCACATTTTAAAAATTGCCAAAACGTTTCATAGGATTGTTTTAAAGACTTCTTGAAGTAACTTAATTGTATCTTACTTTTTTTTGTGAATTATCTCTTTAGAGTCAGTTAGTTTTTATTATATGTACGTCACCAAAACACTGAAAATGTGATTGTGAAAGTCTGCGCCATTATGCCGTCTTTCAATATGCTTATTAATTTTATTAACAATAAATGAGATAAAGATATTTTCCCCAAATGTGAAAAGTAATATACAAAACGGTGAACTTCAGTACCTGACATAGGCGTTGACTGTATGGACCAATCAATTGCTATCTTAAAATAATTCTGTGAAAACTTAGTTGTTATAACGAATTTAAATATTTTTATAAACGAAATTATAGTCAATCTATGTACAGGCCGAACAAGATTAACTAAGTTCTGAAATCAACCATTGATAAATGTCACATGCCCCTAGCTGCAAATATTTTAATGGGCAAAGTGACTGAAAGGTGCTCAGTGAAATCGGCAACGACGGACTGAAAGTAAGTTACGTGTCGTAACTTCGAATTAAAAGTGTTTCGTAAACTTTTGTTGATATTGAAAATATTTCTTTTGCTTTCTGTTTATTCTAAGTGTCTATCCCGGATGTTAAAAAAAAAAAGTATTCCATATTTTGCGGGGAGGTAGCATGCACCAAAAAAAAGAAAAACATGTCTAATGAACATGGGCCCGAAAACCCATATCGTACGAGCTATGAGCTCGTTTTCACCATCACTGCTTGTGAAACTGTTATAAGTGCTCATAGCTCGTACGGTATGGGGTTTCGGACCCATGTTTACTAGATATTTCTTTCCTGTTTTGGTACATAGGGCCTACTACCTCCCCGCAAACATGGAATACTTTTTTTTAACACTCGGTATAGGTGTAAGAATGAACGAATTTACTAAATATTTCCCTTTTTAATAACTTAGCAGTTTCACTTGATCAACGCATGAGCAAAGTGGTGAGGCCCGTGGTATTATATATATATATGACGGAAGGATACACAATGTGCATACAAGTAGATCTCCAGCAGCGCTTCCAAAAGCTCTCAGTTTACCGTTAACAACAGCATAAAGTGTTAATAGTGAAATCAAAGACGACAGCGGCGTACTATTATCAACAGTCGTTGATGGCTTTGACAATCTGAAGCTGATACTAGATAGTCCCCTTTCGTTCTGTTATTTTTCTCGGGTAGCACCCGTGTTGCCAAAATTTATTCGTGTTAATATATATATATATATATATATATATATATATATATATATATATAAATTTAGGAACAACCGAAATACATTTGCTCAGTTTGTAACTGCGAGATGGTTGGAAATATAATATTTTCAATTTTAACATCTAGCAAATTACACCATAGAAAATTTGGAAACTTTACTCGAGAGACAGCTACTGCCCCGTTGCACTCGGTGAATGGCGGTATGCCTGGTGTTACATTTATCGATGCGAGATCGTTGGTTTTCAATTTGCATTGTTAGAAGGACGTTCCAAATACAAAGGTGTTTGAAAAAGTGAGCATCGCCAGTCTTCAATACCTGATTTCAGAGCGACTTGGGAAGTCAACACAGAACAATAGGAACAATGTTTACCTTGGCGAAGATGGGTCTCCTAGATAGTCTCATCAGGATAGCCAATATCTGAATTCATAGCTCTTCATCCTGTTGATGTTCTTTGACGAATGTTGTTCTGTTGGCAATATAACTGCGACCTGTTTACAGTTTGAAGCTCAAAATAAAGGTGGGTTTACGATTGACTTAACAGAATAAGTGCTCTGTGTGCTTAAGATATGATTCAATGTATTGAAGGGTATTAGTTTATGACTGTCGTGTGCAGGTCTTAACGGGTCGTGTGCGGTTTGGGCCTGACTTAACATATAGTTATATTTTATATCTTAAGTACAAATCAAGACGAAGTAGCCAATCGGAGCCCAGTGACATTGGTTTATGGTGGGAAACGGTATTTACATCTTGTATTTAGGTTAAGTCGTATTGTGAAATCGTATGAAAGTAACTATTTTAATCGAGAGACAGTATCCTCTTAATTTAAAGAACAGTTTATGGCCATGCTTTCTTTCTTGGAAGAGGTTATTGATTTCGCTTTAATTAACCTTTTAAGATTTATTGATGTAAATGCCCAATGTTGGCATCGGCTGCCCCTTCTATACGATATAACGAGTTTTTCAAAACGATTACACAACCAGTAACCACAAATAATTAAATATATCTAAATAATCTCCACTCTAGTCCATAGTTTCATGTTATTTCGATTACTTTCTTCTGCTACGGTTCTGATTGTTAAACTGCTAACTCACTCGTAAACTGAAAATCTTCTTATTGGTCATTTTACGTGTGCTTATCGAGTCATTAAGTACAATTCTTAATTCCTCAGTCTTTAATCGTAAACCCACCTTAAGTGATCGACGTATTGCATTGTCAGTGTCGCCTGTCTACTCAAGAGGTATGAGAGAAAATTCTTTACACGATACGGCTGGCTCTAACATCCTTGGCTACAGCTCCGCCTCTCGCGTTCTAATTGATTCCAGGAATCGCCAGTGACGTTCCCTTCATCGTGACGTAACTCAAGCTCGCGAATATCTGGCGCGCAGTTTAACGACGACACTAGCTTCTAGAACTAGATTAAAAAATGTTCCGAGGGAAAAAAATTAATCAGCAAGCCATTAGAGTGCCACAAGAGCTTGGTCACGTGGTAGTGCATGGCTCTCAATTTGGATTTCGTGTTTTAGATATCGCAGGGTTCATACGTTCCTTAGAAGTCCTTCAAAAGTCCTTAATACCTAATATTAATTTTAAGGCCCCTTTAAAGTTCTTATTTTTGTAGGGTCCTTAAGAGTTATTGATTTTTTAATAGTAGCTGGATATATGATAAAAATATTGCTTTGCCACAAACGTCTTCCACTAACAAGAAATGTTTCGACAATTGCTACTAGTATCTGACTCACATTGGTTAGTTAATTACCGCTAGTGGTCCTGTGCACTAGTGACTGAGCAATGTTAGGTTTCACAGCATTGGCGTATTTAATATGATTTGCTGTCACTGGGTAGTTAAAGAGCACCTACTATATTAAAGACGGTTAATTTTCGCAGTAAGGATTTTCGGCGAATTCATCAAAATCCTTGTAAAGCACTTAAGAAGTTCTTACATTGTTTCGTTCCAAAGGTGCACAAACCCTGTAACGAGCCCACTGTTTCAGTGATGCTCTTTCCGTACGGGTTTTGCATTTCCATTCCGAAGAAATGTCGGTGCAGTACCTTAATGTAAGTATACGTGTTCATAAGTATGTGTGTATGCACTTGTATGCGTGCGCATAAACGACTGTAGATATGCTATAACATTTTGGTTACATTTTATATTTGTTCACTTGTAACGTAATTTATTAATATTTAGGTTGTAACATCTGTGCGGGGGGTTGGGCGAGCAGTGTTTAGAAATATGGGACTATTAAGGCGTTTTATAAATATTTCTTTAGAGCAACTGGGAGGGGGGGGGGGGTTATGTGGCGAAGAATTTAATATACTCAGTAAAATCGGGAAGTAATATACGTATCTTTAAAGTGTCTTACTCCCAAAAAATACGGTGGTCTGTAACATGCCTGTTGCTGTTGACAATGCGTGATGTAAATTAGGCAATTTTGTACAGGGCATTTCTATTCAATAAACCATTGGTGTTAAGTACGTCGCTGCTATAGGCTGTTCACAGTAAGGTGAGTTCTTTTCAGGCCCTAGTCACTTTTTATTTTCAACTATTTCTAATTCTGTAACTATATTTAAAAATAAATATTGCAATTTACGTAATAAACACAGTGTGCATATTCCACGTCTAACGCCAGAATGAAATATATTTACTGGCTGCATATTCCAAATGAGAGGGCTTTCGAAAGTGCTCACTCTGCCGGGAATAGCCTATAGTAGACCTGCCCTCATTATTCACCCTTGGTTGCGCGTTCGTGTCACTTGCGCTACTGGACCACCGTTTATTTTTACACGCCGTGTAAGAACTCCGAGCCAATGAAAACATCCTCTCTGTGTTCTCGCCCGACGCAGGCTCAACGCGATCGGTCTGGTGGCTGGTTCCAAGCGAAGCCGGGGGTCCTACTTGCAAGTTCTCAAGAAGTTCCTCGAATTACAAACACTTTTTACGGCAATATTACACTCAAGTAAAGGTAGTATTGAACCGTCGAAAATACATAGAAAATTTATAGACACGGCGATTTTCTTTAAAAATAGATTACCGTGGTTGTGATTACGGGTTGGTCCAAGTATCCACTGGACCACCCATTAGGAAAGTGTTAAAAAATATATATCTACTAATAATCTCCCCAGTGAAATGCAATCCCAGATGGCACAGGATTATATTTGTACAGTCCGTAATTCTATCTTTATTTGTTGGTTTCAATGTAGGCACTAGTGTAACATGGGCTGTATCCAGGGTTGGCAGCAAGTTTTTGCAAAATTTCTGTGTTCAAAATGTAAAATTTCCGTGCCTGCCATTAAACTTCCGTACCCATAAAAGGGCTGTAAATATTTGAAAAGAGAAACCTTCTTAAATATATATCCTACCATTTTCATCAAAACACTTCCCATGCTCATGGCATAGTATGTTACACGTTTTTTGTTGAATTAGACTTTGAAATTTGAGCATGTGAATAATTTATGAATCTATACTCTACGTAATCCGTAAAAAATGTTAACTCTACTGACAATAGCACATGGTATAGGCTATTCACGGTAAAGTGAGCACTTCGTAAGGCCCTCCCAAAAGGCATTAACCACTAATAAATATATTTTATTGCAACACAACAGACGTTAAATTTTGAGAGTGGCGAAGTGTACATATTGTGTTTACAGGTCACATCGCAATGTTTCTATTAAAAATAGCGGAAAGATAGAAAGTGGCTGAAAGGAAAAAAAAATTGTGGAGCCTTAAAAAATGCTCACTTTACCGTGAATAGCCTATGCCGTAAAGTAACACATTTGCACATAACTTCACTATTTCAAAAAGACAACGAACTGTGCTGAAAATATGTGCTACTGGTATCAATTGAATTAACCTTATTTAATTCCTGCGTCGTTCACAGGTAATAAAACCACTTAACTCAAGGTAAAAAAATTGTCATTATATATTAGCAATACACAAAATATTTGTTACGAATCACCCAAGAAAAGTCCTCTACGTGTAAGAATTTCTGTAGTTTTGGTATCACTACAAACCGCACAGCCATATATTTTCCGTACATCTCAACTAAGTGACACGATTTCTGTATGTGTGCGGAAATTCTCGTACATTTGGCAACGCCGGCTCTATCGTAGTTCAAGGAAACACTGCAGATACATCTATGCTTGTCTTGACAACACTGCACATTATATTTAGGTGTTGGCTCTTGGATACTTGGGAGAGGAACAACTTATTATTAGAACACTGGCCAAGTCTGCTGATCATAGCTACGAAAGGTACCGAATTTCTCGACCGCGAAATAAGTGAATATACTCGTATTTGCGTCCGTCAGTGAAAAGACGAACTGAACGTTCAGTTACCGTCAGACGCCAGTGGTCGTAAGTTCACCGACAATAAATCCAACTTGCACGTCCGGATTCGTTCTTACAAGACGGCCGCAAATAAACAGCTTAAGAGTTTATGCGCATCTGTCACACTAAGGATAGGACGGACAGCTGTTGTGCTTATGCGGGACGATAAATCACCGTAAACAACGACATGACGGCGTAGTAGGCAGATTTTTTGTTCGAAGGCATGTGCCCGAACAACATATCGTGGCACCATAATCAACACGTGATCGAGTGCTTAGGGGTCGCAGTAGTCACCTTTGAGTCGCAAGAACGTTTAATGTTACAGCTTCTCACAGCAAATATTGCTTGTACGTTTTGCAACCAATTCTTCGGAAACTAGGTGCCAGAAATTTTCTCGTAACATTTTGAAAGTTAAATATCATGTCTTCGCATTACACTGTTTTATGCAGCATACAAAATTGTTTGCGTAACTTTATATTTATAATACACTTAGGTTCTACAGTGAATTATTATTAAGATCAACATTGCATTTGTACAATTTTCTATAATTTACTTGTGACGCTACAAAAATTATCTTGGTAACTAATTTACAAATAACTACTTGTAAAATGCACAATTTTTTTACAGTGTGGACTGTGTCCATTGTCAAATATAATTATGTAAAAAGTTAAGGCAATAAGGTCACCTCAAACAAATAACCACAGAACTAGGAGGCAAAGAAAATTCCAGTAGTCTTAAACAATAAACAATCAAGCAACCAAAATAACAAAAATAAAAGGAGCAGAGAACAACGACAACAGAGAACAACGACAGCAAAGAATAACAATGGAAACCTGCCAGAAAAACATACACGTAATATCCTGGCCAATTTTGAATTTCTGGTGAGTGGATGGAAAAAGTTATATCTGGCAATTATATGATTTATTAGTGTGCAAAAATAAAAAAAAAAATAAAAAAAAAAAACCCCTGAAAATCCACCAAGGACGTATATTCCAGTAGATGTTAAGAGTATGTGAAAAATTATTTGTGGAACTGAAAACTTTACTTGTAGTGATAATACAGATATTTCTGAATTCACAAAAAAACTAGTTATTTAAACTTGCAACTTCTGTAGCCTACTTCTACAAGATTGGCAGATTGTCAGTGCAACAAACTGTAGAATTAATACTAAACTCCATAAGTCTACTGGCAGCGTTCTAGAAGCAAGGCAATGTTTATAAAGGCTGTTCGCGAAAAAGTTGTCGCTTTTGAAATCAACCTCGCAAAAATAGTCACTGCCTCTGCCTGCATTAATTTTTACGGGTGCACTGAGTGACACGCGCTCAGTAAAGTTGGCAATGATGAATGGAAAGTAGTTCCAATTCTTACCGCCGAAAAAAAAGTGTCAGGTAACTATTTGTGATAGCTTAAATTATTTCTTTCGCTTTCTGTTTTTTTAATGAATCAGTGTAAAAATGACCTAAGTTGTAACATGATTATTTTTCTGATAATTCCACAGTTTCTCCTGACCGAAGCATGAATAAAGTGATGTGGCCTAACTAAGACAATGCTAATTTTACAGATGGCGGAAGAATACTCAACGTGCATACACGTAGGTCTTAAGCAGGGCTTTCAAAAATGCTTATTTTACCGTGAACCTATACCAATAATAGTCCTAAGTCAGTTTAAGTATTGCAACTGTACGGCCCACGCGCTCTAAAGAACTTTTGAACGAGGAGTTTCAAAGGTAATTTTTTATCGTTATGTGGGTCAGTTTTGCAGTCTTATTGATAAGGACTTTCGTAGTGAAAATTAACTTTTGACGAATATCACTTACAAGTATAAACGTTAAATGTTGAATGTGGCAAAAAAAAAAAAAAAAGTTTAAAATTTTATTTGAGATATTTCAGCAACTAGTTTTCCAGCCTATTTTTAAAAGTACACACTGCGTGGTGGGTTGGCTGTGCCGACTTAAACATGTGTTTACATAATTCACAGCTTGCGCGGTAATGAGCAAACTGTCCTTAGCATAGCCACTCGAGGCAGTTGTATGGGTGACGTAAAATTGCGTTAACATTCCCTTTCTCCACTCCGGGCAGTTCTCGTATGTGGAACGTCGCGACAAGCAAGTGGTTACACGCGTCCAGAGAACTGCTGTAACACACTATACGCCTGTTAGAAATGTCAGTAAGGTATACGCAGTTCACGGTAAACTGGTAAACTGACCCCTTTGAAAGGCCTGCCTAACACTGACTTACACGGGCTGTGTTTTGTCTTCCGTGCAGAATTTACATTGACAAGCCTCAGCACTTTATTGAAGTGCCGGTCAAGAGAGACCTTGAGACTATTTTTCTTTCTTCTTCTTCCGTGGATTAGGCATCCTCAGCCTATCCCGGCAACAATTTTGCTCGGGGTCTTCCTATATTTCGGTTTCCTCTCGGTCGGTAATCCATTGCTAAAGCTGATATAGGCTATTCACAGTGAAGTGAGCATTTTTTTGAAGCTCTATCATTCGGAATAATATTCAATGGCTGTAATTAATTGCAGCCTTAGATGTTAACTTTCGAGCCCGGTGAAATACATACACTTTGTTTGTTACTGGCATGGTGATATTTGTTTTAAAACGTGGTGCGAGGATAAAATATGACGGATAGGAAAAAGTTACCCCACTTCTCGGTTTTTTTCCTTCAGCTTGTCAAGCACCGGTTCTACTCGAGATTATTATAAATGAAAATATTTTACAGACCTGATTATTATTTTGCACGCGTGCCTGTAAGAAAAAAAAAACAGAATGAGAAAGAAATGATTCCGGTATTCGTAAATGTTTGCCTAATACTTTGAACGCAACGTCAGGACATCTTTTCTCCATAACTTTCCGGCGCGTTGCCGTATCATGGTTATATTCGTGTCATTCTGAGAATTACAGTATTTTTAAAGTTCGGACCTATGTTTTAAGCCATTCAGTCAGTGATCAATAGCAAGGACACGCGTAAGAAACAGATCGATTGACTGTACACGGTGTACTTCACAGTGCGTATTTTATGCGAGAGAGAAAATACATGTACTGTCGAGGCATTTATTTGGTTTCGCAGCATCGGATGCCGAAAAATCCAAGTTGTTATGAGAAGTCCAAATCTCTCCACTCCACTACACTTGAGTTCATAAACGGTCAGTACTAATTATATCGAGCGTAATGCAGTCTATGGTGTTCGTTGGTTTGTAGGTATAAGCGAGGATTATGTCACTACAAGTTTAGTTATAGACATTATATTAGTTATCTACAACTTAAACTATAAATTTATGTGTAACAAAAAAAAAAAATTACGCGTACGTATGAAATCCCAAATAACTTCGCGTCGTTAAAACATAAGCACGAAAAATGATAACCCGTGTGGTATGTGATAACAAACACTACATTAACACAGTGTCACTACATACTGGCTACTGCTGGTGCACTGGGTGGTGTTTTATAAGTGGCTGCCAATGCAGTTCAACAAATGAAATTTCCACAAGTCCCTGCACTGGTCTTATTGCCGGAATAGCTTTCCATCGCAACACCTGGAACGAAGAATCAATGTCTTAATTCAGGGAATAAATTAGATGATTTTAAGCCAGCTGAAATGAACAGTGTTAGCCTAAAGGATACTTGAATCGATATGACTTGGTTTTTAATAAACCAGAACAGCAGGGGTGATTTGAATTTTGAATATGTTTCGGTGAACTGGACGACCCTGATTTATAGTGATTCGGCAATCCGGTTTTCGTTGATTAATTAAAAGTGGTTCAGGTGATATGGCTTCCACAATAAGCATTTGTCTAAATAACTGTTACAAAATGTAGATAATGTGAGAATTCTCAAGTGTGAAGCGAGGTAAAACGCTTAGTAAACTAAACGAATTTCTAAGCAAGTGTTTGCACGTGTAGAAAATAGAAGAGGCATTTCATAGATCTATCCCTAAAACAAAACGAACGAACCATACAATGGGTCCATCCCCATTAATCGCTTCGACGGTCATTCAGCACTGGGAACATATTCATGGCTGTCTAGAAAACAGGCGACATTGTAATTAGTGCAAGTGTCTTTCCTGAGGCTAATTTGTTATGAAGATGATGTCATATCTAAGGTTTATAACTGGTAAACTGTCTTCAAACGTACCTTATATGATGTACTGATTTCACGAAGTGGACAAACGTAATTCCTCTGCACATATTCTTTACAGTTTCAGTTTATTTTTCAAGTAGATATATGACCACGACTAAAAGTGCGCAGAAAGGAAAACAACCTCCCAAAAAACTTTTTTTTTTTTTCATGTTGGCGAAGCTGTGGTGGCTATTGCCCGTAATGAATGTGTGAAACGTGGTTTGTTGATCTTTATGAAGTAAACGGATGCTGCGTATTAAATAAACCTTTGAAAAAAAAAATAGCTCGTGTCAAAATACTAAATAAGTCAGGGCCTGCTGTGGTGTAGTGGTTACACTACTTGCCTTCCACCTAGCTGAACCCTGGTTCAATTCCCGGCGGGGTCGCGTTAGGGAATCGGGCCGGACGATGCCGCTGGCCAGCGGGTTTTCTCGGGGGATCTCCCGTTTCCCCCGCCACTTTACTCCACACTCGCCTCGCTGCACCCTTATCGGCTCTCAAGACATCGATGTTAAGAGACACCCAAATCTGTTCACTCGCTCAGTCACTCACTTAATCAATTACGCAGTTAATTTGTGGAGACTTTCATGGTTCGCGAGTTCGAGCAAGAAGAGCAACTTAGACTTCCGTTACTCTTCAAAAGAGACAACAGTTCGTTATTCACGCTCGGGTGGCCTCTGTAACAGAGCTGAGAGGAAACGTATCGTCTCCCCTACTACCTGGTCAAGCGCAAATGGCAATAACCGCTGGGGCAGATATCTGAGACTGGAGAGAGAACATAGCTGCTGTGTATAATATACTAATATCGGGAAATATGCAGTGTTTCGAACCCTGCGGAACGGGAACCAGATACGTTTATTCACCAAAGTCAGAAATATCTATGCGATTTTATTGCAGCTTGTTGACTGCCAAAGTTGAACAAAAGAAAAGAAACCGAGCGGAAAAAACTTCACAGCAAACTACAGTAAGGAAATATTTCTAACTGATACAACTGCACAAGAATTCTTTACTTACAGACAAATATAATAGATTAACAATAACGATATGACCGACTTTGGTATGAAATCGAACCTAAAATATAAATCATATTAACAATTAATTAATTTACCTTTATTGCTGTTTTTTAATTCATTTTGTTGTAGTACTTTCTGTAAATTTCTGTTGAAAGTGTTTTTAATTTTTTATTTTGTTGAACAATTTTTTTCCTTAGTTCTGTTTTGCAGGAAACATGGGCAATGGACAAAGTACAATTATTTCAGTATATAATTCACTTAAATGCTGTTCACGATAAAGAGAGCACTTTTGAAATCAACCTTAGAAAAAAATCTACTGCCCCTACCTGCATATATGTTAACTGGCGCTCTGAGTGACATGCGCCCAGCAAATTTGGTAACTATGGATGGAAAGTACTTCCCTACCATAACTTCAGATGAAAAGTGCTAAGTAACCATTTGTGATAACTTAAATTATTTTCTTCGATTTCAGTTTTTTAATGCATCGAAATGAAAAAAAAAAAACGAGCAAATTTGTAAATTATTTACTTTTCTAATAATTTCATCGTTTCACTTGACCGACGCACGGATAAAGTGGCGAGGCTCACGGTAATGTTGATTTTACATTAGGCGGAAGAATACACAACGTGCATACAAGTAGATCCTAAGCAGGGCTTGACCGTGAACAGCCTATACGATATTGTGGTTGACGTCGAAGGCAATGTATGTCTCGTGTCCGGGGGTTGGCCGTTCGGCTACCCGCGTGTGTGTGCGTGTGTGTGTCTGTGGAAGACAAGAGAGTGTCGACGGCCGAGGGAGAGTCGTCGACGACCAAGGAGCGGGATGGGGCAGGCATCCACGAAGCCTCCCAACTGAGCTGACGAGGACGTGTAAGTAGGGGACGGAAAATTTCTCAAGTTTGCCCTGGCGACGCGTGGCTCCACGTTTATTTCGCGACCGCGCCACAGTTCGCGTCCCCCTCCCCCCCTCCCCCCCCCCCGTCGCTCGGTCGGGCGCGGGAATACTAAGGACTATGGGTAGAGATAATGGAAAATCGCGGAAAAATTTTTCGACCCTACATGTATTCCAAAACACTCTAACTAGTTTATTATCTCGTGATTGGAATGACAAGGTTTTGACTCGGCTAGGTTGTTAGCAGACCACTCACGAACTTTCTACCTCGTTGGTATCAGAATCCTCATTGGCCCAGTCAAATGGGATAGTATCTTCATACATGCATTGCAGCCGATAAGGAAAGAAAACTGACGGACATGTGCACGGTACGTCGAATCCTAGCAAGCCGTCAACTTTCCCCTCGATAAAACATCAACATCATTTCTAACTACGAGTTGCCAACTGTCCCGTATTGTTAGAGATTTCCTGTATATTGTGTCTGAAAGAATTGTCCCGCGCGGCCGTAGGACGGGACGACATACACCCCGTCACTCAGACTTCTTCGAAAATAAACTGACTTTTAGGGCGGGTTTATAAACTACTCGACAAACGCAAGATAATTATGATCGTTTATAAATATCGTAATACGTAAGACGTCACCAACAACGCAGAATGAAAATACAAAAACAGTACAAAAAATTTATTTCTGTAATTATTTTCAGTAAACAGGTTTTTTTTTCTTCAAACATATATGTTTAGTTAATTTGTGTGTTTTTTTCCTTACTATTTTAGCTTTTATAAGTTACTTCACCGAGAAATCAATTTGTTTCAGTAAACCAAATATAATTGTTTGCGTGATATTTGTTTCAGCCAAACAATATTTTGTTGGCACAACCAAGCCTCAGTTCCTCCAGATAAATAAAATTGTTTCACGAAACCAAATACTTTATTTAAAACAACTTTCTTTGTACCAATCAAATATTTGGTTGTTTCAGTATGTTAACCAAATATTTGGTCGGCACAAACAAATCGTTACAATTAGTCAACAAAATGATATGTCTAGTTATGCGTGGTATATTTTGAACAAATGATATGTTTGAAGCGGCCAAATATTTTGTTGGCGACACAAAACCATTTGTTCGATTTCAGCGTTCCGTTTTATTGCACTGAAAGAAAATTGAACAAAATATTTGTTTGCATAGGGTCAAACACACCTCTAAAGCTCAGAGTAGCATGTGCTGTTTTGAAAGCGAAATTAATAGGAACAGGAAATAATTACGAACTCATTGAACGAAGGCCTAGATTTCAAAATATTTGTACATTTGCATTACATTTGCAACTGCGTCAGAACTCACTCTACACGCACTTAAGGATTTTTATCCTCCCTTTTTTTTCTCACAAAAAATTTAACCCACATCATAAGTGTAACCTAGATTAAAGGTTGTTCATAATAAAGTGAGCACTTTAGAAACGAACCTTAGAAAAAAGTCACTTCTTCTGCATACATATATTTTAATGGGCGCAATGACTGATATTCGCCCATTAAATTTGGTAGCGATGGATAAAAAGTAGTTTCATATCTTAACGTCAAAAAAATGTTTATGATAACTTAAATTTATTAATTTCACTATCTGCGTTTTAATGCATCGAAGTGTAAAAATGAGCAGATTTGTAAAGTAATTACTTTCTTAATAATTCCACAGTTCCATTTGACCGACGCGTGAATAAAATGATGAGGCCCATATGAATGTTAATTTTACATAAAGCGGAGGAATACACAACGTGCATACAAGTAGATCTCAAGCAGGGCTTTCAAAAGTGTTCATTTTATCGTGAACAGCCTTTACTGGAGTTAGGAGGGGAATTAGGTTCTAGGTGCGTGCAAAACCCTATCCTAATAATATTATAAATGCGAAAGTTTGGTTGTTTGTTACTCGATCACTTCGTACCGACTCGACTGATTTGGATGAAATTTGGTACAGGAGTATATTATATTCTGGATTAGCATATAGGTTACTTTTCATCCCAGAAAAACGAACAGTTTCTTAGGGAATATATATAATATGTCACCAACCTTTTGAGTAGGCGCTGGTTGGTGGTCTGTTTTTTTTTTTATATTTTGCATGCGGGTGGAGCCGCGTGTAACAGATAGTAGATCTATACTTTCTACAAACAAAAATCTGCTGTAAGAGTAACATGCACCAATCGGTTAAGTTAGATTTTGTGTTGCCAAGCAAGCGGGGTCCAACCCAACCCCTCCAATTAAATTAAGAATAAGCGATTTTTTTACAAGAGTTATTCCAGATTAACTCATATGTTGGCGGGGCCGTGGCGGCCAAGGCGGTTAGCCTGCTCGCCTCCCACCAGCGCAAACCGTATTCAATCCCCGGCCGGGCCACTCCCGGATTTTTGCATGTGGTAATCGTGCCGGACGATGCCACTGGTCGGCGGGTTTTCTCGGGGATCTCCCGTTTCCTCCGCCCTTTCATTCCGGTGCTGCTCCATACTCCCCTCAGTTACCCTCATCGGCTCTCAAGATCTCGCTGTTAACACATTGAGGTCTGCACATATTTACTGGCACCGAAGACAAATTAGAAGTGAGTCGCCTATATCCACTACTGCAAGAATGCCAAACTTTTGGAAGCAGTTTGACGGGGAAAATTTGATAGCATGATAGGGGCTTCACAGACCGCTGTGTCACAATATCACGCCCAGACGACGGCTGACTTCTATAATCACGGTGACACGTGTATCACACACAGGTAGACGGTAAAGGGAGGGAGGCTGCGGAAGATATTTTTGGAGCCCAGACACGTCTATTATCGTCGCGCGGCGAAGGGCGCCCCACCAACCCCCTTCATCTCTGCTCCAGCCAGCGCGTTGGGTGCTCTTGTTCGTGTGCAAGTCGGGCTCGTGGCCAGAATATCGAGCGAGAGGGAGAAGGTATAGAATGTTCTGTATCACGTATAACATCAGATCTCGCTCGTGTCACCCCCCCCCCCCCCTGCTACTGTGATCTTGATATCCATCCCGCCACTCCGCCATTTCTCCGTCCGGGCACGTGTCTCGGGTCGCCACATGTGTCGGTGCAGTTATACAAAACTTATAAAAAAAAAACTATGCACAGTGCCGACATTTTCAGAAATGTAAGTTTTAATTTGTATATGATGAAAGAATGTACATATTTAGTGACCTGGAAAGCTAGACTCCACAGTCCTTCGTGCATTCGAGCATCAGTTAATTGTACATTGGCTGTGTCGCTCCAGTTTAACCCCAGAACAGGTAGCATGGGATTTGGTTCTTATTTTCGTTGCAGATTAGTTATTGGTTGAAAGTCGTTCGGGGCGTGTCTAACAAACTATGGACCAATGGAAGCACCAACACACATGCACACTTGAATGCAGTTTAACTTGTCCTCAGATGACTCAGCGAAATTCTCGAGTTTCTTTACATATTTTATGACACTATAAACAATTTCTTTACAGTACACCTATATTAAGGTCATTTTAATTAACAAATGTACTTTCACCATCAAGATTTAAATGCAGTTCTTTTTTAGCTCGTTTAGTAAACACTCTGTGTGATGAAAATCTATTCATCTACACTTCAGTGCAGGATAGTTACTACACTAATTTTATACACGTGGATAAGTGAACTAATAGTTGAGAGTTAAGAATTTTTTTTTTTGTCACGGCTTAACAGCTAGGTTTTGAAAGCCGTCGCGACGGGGTGAAGCGATGCTGCATATGTGGATCGGCGCTGGAATGCAAGGGTGGGAGAAACGGCAGTGGCCCGAGAAAACCCCGCCTGACAACGGCAACGTCCGCCATATTCCCAACATGCGAACATGAGCACGACACCACCGAGAATTTAATTCAGTTCGCCTTGCTGATCAGTACTCTGACCTCTAATTGAGCGTGGAACCCATGTTTTGCGTGCTCAATTACTAGGGATAGGAACATTTCGCGAATTCGTTTCTGGACAAGTTGGACGTCAAACACGTATACAGTGAAGTCACCTTCGCAATTGGATCACAGCTTCCTAAACATGTCCTGGATGCCTCTGAGCCAATAGCATACTCGAAAGGAAACACACAGCCAATCCCATACTGCCGAATGTGGTGTAACGCTGGCTACTCTCTAGCGCCCGCAGCCAATGAACATACAGCTGAGGCTCAAGTATACATAGGACTGTGGAGTCTAGCCTACAGGTCATTGAACTCGCGAGATTTTCCTATCCCTAGGTATTATTTACCGTATAAATGAGCAAAGCAACGCAATTTAATGCCTAGATATAATAACAACCATATTTACACGCTGAAAGTAATAGCGGACATGGAAAGACATTTTTGAAAGTCCTGCAAAATAAGAGAATAATGGAACATTAATGGCAATCGTAAAAGAGGTTAGCTTGTAGTAGCAAGAAACCATTTTTAAAAAAAATAAATTTTAATGTTGATCGCAAGGCGGTAAAATCTAGTGTTCACATTAATGAGAAATTCTGTTGTCGCATCGCGCCCTTCGCGGCGCATCTGTCACGCTATTGTGATTCCAGCATTATTCGAAACTATTATAGGGACCTGCATTGAACTTTGTTAAGACAGTTCACGATAAAGTGAGCACTGTTGAAATCAACTTTAGAAAAAAATCACTGCCATGCCTGCATATATTTTTAACGGGTGCACTGAGTGACATGCACCCAGTAAAGTTGGTAACGATGGATGGAAAGTAGTTCCATATCTTAACGTCAAATAAAAAGTTTAAGGTAACCAATTGTGATAACTTAAATTATATTGTCCGCTTCCTGTTTATTTTTCATTTTTCGAATTGTAAAAATATACAGATTTGTAAAATGTTTGTTTTCTAATTATTTTACACTTTCACTTGACCGACGCATGAATAACGTGATGAGGCCCATGGCAATGATAATTTTACATAAGGCGGAAGAACACGCAACGCGCGTACAAGTAGATCTTAAGCAGGGTTTTCGAAAGTGTTCAGTTTACCGTGAACAGTCTATACAGACTTTTGACCAACAGAAATACAGGGCCGCCGCTTAAAGCCCCACGGGAACACGCTACGCGACGAGAACACTACACGCCAGTTCATAGCCGTGCGCATAGGAGCGACGGGACACTTGATGCGCGTGGTTTTTTCGCCTTTATTGCTGCCGCGCTTCTCAGGTCTGAAACGCTCGAAACACCTCTAGGTAACTGGCGACCCCTGAAAACGTGCAAAATTATTTTACTACGTTGGCAGACTCCGTGAAAGTGTTTATCCGGTGGCCTGGCGACCCCCGTGGCAGCCGATGGGCGGGGCTTGGCACATTTGAAGGGCGTGGCGACTTAACTGTGCAAATATATCAGCATGGCGAAACAACCAGCTCTTTGCCGGCTGAGAAACTGCTGCTGATGCTATCTACGACTGTGCACTCTAATAGAGCCACGCTACGAGAATTCATAACCACCTCGTAGTCACACAGCTATAGGCGATTCACGGTAAAAAGAGCACTTTTTAAAGCCCTTATTAATATCTACTTGTATGCACGTTGTGTATTATTTCGCCTTATGAGAAATTAACATTGCCATAGGCCTCGTCACCTTATTTCTGCGTAGGTCAAGTGAAACTTTCAAATTATTAGAAAAGTAAATATTTTGCGGATCTGCTCATTTTTACACGTCAATGCATTAAAAACAGAAAGCCGATGAAATAAGTTAAGTTATCACAGATGGTAACGTAACACTTTTTGTTCGACATTAAGATATGGAACTACTTTTCCTCCATCGTTACCAACTTTACTGGGCGCACGTCACTCAGTGCGCCCGTTAGAATATACGCAGGTAGGAGCGGTGACTTTTTTCTATGTTTGATTTGAAAAGTGCTCACTTTATCGTGAACGGCCTTTACTTGAATGAACTGACAGCAACACGCAAGGGAGCAGCGAGGCGTCCATGGGACCATTGATTTCTAGAAAAATGCGCTGCAGTTAGATGAAGTTATACAACTTGGTTTGAAATTTTCAGCTGGAGCATCAACTTCGAGTGTAATCAATTTAATGATTTGAATAACTGGGTTTACTAACCTGAGATATTTACAGGGCCGTCATTTTGAAAATAGCACGCTGAGCTACTTAAGGAGAACGGTGCAGGCAATCGCTATATTTACCTAATCTTGGTCACAGGTTGTTTTACAGAGGACATTCCAAAATGTTTGGCACGACAAGACTTTAATAACAATTTTGTAAATCCTCTTACATTATTAGATATTCACTGCATTTATTATTCTCGGAGCACTGATGGAATATAAGAATGAATATCGTATGTCTTATCTTCCACCAGTGCTCTGAGAATAATGGAGGCAGTGAGTATCTAACAAAGTAAGAAGGTGCTCAAAACAGTTATTGGTGTCTTGTCAAGCAGAAAATTTCGTTAAACCCTCTCCAAAACAACTTATAACAAAAATCGGGCAAATATGATGCTTTTGTGCACCATTCCCCTTAAAGCACGTATGTTTGCATGGCCTACCGTAGCGCTACTTGTGTGGGGAATTTAGTGGAAATAGGTTGATTGATTCCGAGATATGACCTTCATAAATGGAGGGGAAAAAAGTTATTTATCAGTACATTCTATGGTTGTCATGGATGCTGCCAGTATACACAGTTAAGTTAAAATCGATTAAGTAGTAACAACAGATAAATTAATACTGAATATCCAAGTACAATTTCTTTTCCAAATTAATTGCACCCATGCAGAGGAAAGTAAGCTCGTTCAGTTATATCATAAACGTCTTGTTTTAGTGGCACTGAATAGGCCCACCCTATGTTAGTAGGCTAACTGCTGGAGTTAGGAAGGGGATTGAATTCTAGGTGCGTGCAAGACCCTATCCTAATAATAAATTCGAAAGTTTGTAAGTTTGTTTATTACCCAATCACGCCGTAACGGCTCCACGGATTTGGATGAAATTTGGCACACCAGTAGATTATATTCTGTATTAGCACACAAGTTACTTTTCATCCCGGAAATACGAACAGTTTCTTAGGGAATATATAAAATATGTCACCAACCATTTGAGTAGGCGCTGGTTGGAGGAGTGTTTTTTTATATTCTGCATGCGGGCGGAGCCGCGTGTAACAGCTAGTAGATCTATACGCTCTACAATCAAAAATTTGGTGTATGAGGAACATGCACCAATCGGTTAAGTTAGGTTTTGGGTTGCCAAGCAAGCGGGGTCTGACCCTCCCTTCCAATTAAATTAAGAATAAGCGATTTTTTTACAAGAGTTATTCCAGATTAACTCGTATGTTGGCGGGGCCGTGGCGGCCAAGGCGGTTAGCCTGCTCTCCTCCCACCAGCGCGAACCGGGTTCAATCCCCGGCCGGGCCACTCCCGGATTTTTGCACGTGGTAATCGTGCCGGACGATGCCGCTGGTCGGCGTGTTTTCTCGGGGATCTCCCGTTTCCCCCGCCCTTTCATTCCGGCACTGCTCCATACTCACCTCAGTCACCCTTATCGGCTCTCAGGACCTCGCTGTTAAGAGCTGTAAGATGTTAGGCGTTTTTCCCGTATGCAAGGTATTGTAACACTTTTTTTTTTTTAATCCTCGAAAACGATGGGGTTAAGAGTAGTATCACAGAATAACTTTAACATATTTTACTACATAAACATTTATAATTCGTTGATGAAAAACCCGTTATAATTCGTGTTGAAAAATCACAACAATTACACTATTTTTTTCGCGTCGTTAGTGCTTAACTTAAATTATCCCTGCAATATTTTCCGTAGGCAATAAAACTTTATAATATATTATATTAGAAAGTCCGTAAGTAATGTACACGTGTTCAACTTAGAATATTCTCGCTACGGACCTTTTATGAAAGGTTTCTTGAGTAAATCATATTCACTCTGCCCTTTTGGCTCTTTCCATGGAACAAGGCACATAATAACAAGCGAAAAGAAAGTTTGCATAACCCAGAGTTTCTGTAATCAAGTTCGACGAGTTCAGTAGCGCGAGATCAAAAGGTATAAATGAAAAGGTTTCGACCTCTCTCGCGGGAAACAGGGCCGCACAGGAGAAAGGCATCTCAACCTGCTGCCGGGAAGTTGTTGATTTTGCTTCAGCCCGCGCCAGAGTGAGTTCGACTTCCGCGGTCCTGCTGGCTCGACCTAACTAATTTTATTTTTCAGTCCCCCCTCCTGCCCCCAGTTCACCTCCCCCACGGGTTTTGTGGTGCAGAAACAAATATCATTCATACGCCGGCTTCGGAAGCCTTGTGGTCCCGCGCTGGGAGTCGGTTTCAGCGACAAGTTCACCGCCCTCCCCCGACCGCTTCAGTCCCTTCATGGTTACTCCCAACTTTTCTGAAGCCCTGCTACTTTCAGGACACTGGCCCGCCTAGCGCGAACAAAGCTTGACGAAGTCTAGAATTACAACAAAGGGACAACACACCGGGATTGTGCACTCGCTAAGTTTAGAGCTGTTCCCTGCTATGCATTACCAACACTCATATCTTCTATCTCTTTTCATTCATATTCATTATGAATGAAATATTATAAATTTTAAATAACATATAAGCATAAGTTCAATTCTACGAAATAAAAAATACTTTAATGTTAACAGAAATACAAGGAAACAACCAAACGCGTCATTCATAAGGCGATATGATTTTTCACAAGATTGATTCAAAAAGTGAAAATATGCCACGAATTGGCTATACCTGAACCTAGCCTACGTTGTCGAGACACGACACCAAGGGAGTGCTGAAGGCAGGCCTATATTGCCTTGTATGGTCTGGTTTTTGAAATATCATCCAATTCCTAAAATGTCTTATGTTTCTCTAAATAAATCATATATAACATCATTTCAAAATTGAGAGAACAGCCAAAATAATATGTGTCTGTATAGTGCCAAAATTATAATCAATTGCCCCAACAAAATATTTTGTGCAGTACACAACACTTGATAAGCCACAAATTAGTTTAGTTCATTTAACAAAATATACGATTGAATTAACAATTACCCTGTGTCAGACTCAACAAACTGTCTGGTTGAACCACCTGTATATACTTGTTTGGTTACAGATTTGAATGCCATCATTCGAAAATACAGCGCGAGAGTTTGTTAGTATTTTTTGTGAGGAGTAGAATTGCAACAGTGTTTGCTAGTGCATTTGTTTATGCTTAATGACGGGATAAACACCCTTGTAAAACAAGTTCCGCAGGAAACTAAAAAGGATAGCTGCGAAATTAAACTTCAACATTTATTTGCGCACGTTGTCGAGTATTTGAAATGTATACATTTAAAAACATCGCTATGCCGTCAGTAGTTTCTTCAGCTGAGATTGCTAAAGCATAGCGCTTGGTAGCAGTTGATGTGGGTTCGAATCCCGGTGTGGCTTCAAGTTGTCGGGGACGCAGCTTGGGCAGCGTGGTGTGTGCCAAGCGAAGCTGAGCAGAGCGGCGGCCCAGTGGCGTAGGCGGTAGGCGGTGTTTGGGAGATCATAGTAAGCAGGGGGTGGCATAAAGAACGAGGCCAGGAGGCTAGAAGGGTATATATGAGTGTGGGCCGATGACGCGCAGCGCCCCCCAACACGAGGCAGAGGTGCTGCTGGAGTTCGGCGGTGTCTGCGGGAGCCTCGGTCGACCTCTGATCGAGCTGCGACTACTATTACAATACAGTGGTCACCATAACCTTCCATAGGCACGACGAGGGTATGTCTAAGGACAGTCGGGTCGAGTTAAAGTCTCTTTGCAGCAACCAGTTCAGGTTAGCGTATTGGCATATCGCAGAGCCCAGCCAGTAGATAGAACCTTCAGCACTTAATAATGCATTAGTGATTGACGACACTGTAGTTATAATTGTGTATAATTTGAGTTTAATGAACTGACGTGCTGTTTGTAGAAAATCTGTGCTCTTCTTATTCATGCCACTGAGTAACGTGTCCCCAATAACTTGTACGGTAAGACAGAAAAAAAAATATATTTTATGCCATATAACAGGGGACAATCAATCTATTCACTCCAAATTCATCACACAAGCACCTCAACGGCACGTCTTGTAAACTTACGTGTCTTAAGTGGCTTAAGACACTTATTGCTAAAATGACTCTGTAAATATTTCAGCTTAGTAAACCCAATCATTCACAACATTAGACTGGTTATATCCGAAGTTTACATTCCTAATATGACCTCCGTACTACAGTTTACATTCCTAATATGACCTCCGTACTACAGTTTACATTCCTAATATGACCTCCGTACTGCAGTTTGTTACACGCTCGCTTATGGTACGAAGTTTTCTTGGTTCGAGTCCCTGGTGAGGCACGTGTGTATTTATAATTCTCCCGCTACTGTTGCGTGCGTTTCTTGTCTCATCTCTAATGACACTGCTGTCAACAAGACGTCAAGTCCTGGGTACCATTTAGGCTTTTAATAACTCAATTTACTCATTCAAACCCAGTGTACACATTTGTCTACTTTACGCGCGCCTAGGTAAATTTTTGGTCTGTACTGCATGCTGCGAAGTTCAATGACCAACGATCTTACCTGTCGGTAAGTGATTCGCAAACTGTCTCACTGATCTAGGTCATTATTGGCTCATATTACTGCAGCCGAACATATAGCCTACAGCTCGTTTGCTGTGACGACGGGACGAGTTTTGTGTCGACTTAAGTAGAGCACGTATCATAAACATTTTTGTTCGCAACACCTGAAACCGAAAAATTAAAGTGGGTTTGAAACGGTTCAAAATTGTTAACACCCATTTAGAGGAAAGTGAGCTCATTATTAAAGGCCCGAGAATTTCGCGAGTTCATTTCTAGACACGTTGGAATCCACACTCTTGTACGTTCATGATACTTTTGTAATTGTTCGACGTGTTGTTTGACACCTCCTGGGGATAAATGAGCCAATAACAAACATGCAATAAATTGTGCGCCCAACCGCCGCCTTTTACTAGCACAACAATCAACCAATAAACTGTTGATATCTGTATGAGAGTATATAAGACTGCGAAGTCTAGCCTACAGGTCATTGCACTCGCGAATTTCTCGGTTCTCTACTCATTACTAGAGATGATGGAAAATCGCGAAAATGTTTTGAGACAACATATCTTCTATAAAACTCTAACTAGTTTATTCTTCCATGATTGGATGGATAAGGTTTTGACTCGGCTAAGTTGTTTGCAGATCAATCACGAACGTTCTGCCATATAGTATCAGAAACCTTATTGGTCCAGTGAAATGAGGTAGTAGCTTCGTACATGCATGACAGCCAATAAGGAAAGAAAACTGTAGAACATGTGTACAGTACGCTGAATCGTAGCAAACAGTTAACTTTTCCCGCGATAAACCATCATCTCTACACATTAGTTATATGAGTAAATTATTGTAATTATTATTTTATTTTTTTCGCGAGGTACAAGCGCTCGGGTGTGGATGGACTACACTGCGAGTGGGCGCAGCCGGTGCTGTTCTCTTGACACATATAAGGCTCCCGTTTTCTCAATCCTATTGTTACTTGTGGCACGTAGGTAAGGGCGATGTTGGCACTCACTTCGGATACCCTCATGGCCACTACGCGTATGACTATCGACCGAGCCGCGACCTCGAGGACGAGTGTCACGCTACACGAACGGCGACCTCATCATTGCGTTACAATAAGTCCACTGTGTCAGAATGTTCAGCACTCGAAGTTATACTCAAGGCACTCTGGAAAATATTCACGGCATAAAAGGGCAACACTTCAAAATGAAAACCTATTTACTAAAGTTTGTTAAACCCTTCAATAACGGTTTTTTTTTACGCGTAGTGTGTCTACTCTGGTTTGCTACCCAAGAATCTTACAAGTTTTTTCAATATGCTTCGGCGTCCACGACTATAAGGTTGGACGTAAACAATTTTTCTAATGTGTTTGTTCTTTAATCGCTGGAGCTCTGATGTGATGTGTCATTTGACTACCTCCGCCAATATTCAATTTTTAAGTAATTTTATTAAATGTTTTGTAAAAGGATGCTTTACTGGGCCTTTTAGACGGCCACCGAGCGAGATGGCGCCGTGGTAACTCACTGGAGTCGCATTCGGGAGGACCCGGGTTTGATTTCCGGTCCGGCCATCCTCATTTCGGTTTTCCATGGTTTCCCGAAATCACTCCAGGTGAATGCTGGGATGGATCCCTAACAAAGGCCAAGGCCGATTCCATCCCAATCTTTCCCCAGTTCTTCTTCCCTGTGCAACTTGCACCGTCTCTAATGACCTCGCTGTCGACGAGACGTTAAGCACAACTACTTATCTACCTTTTAGGCTGCCCTCCATTATCTTATTTCTCATTATTAGAACTCTAGGTAATGTAATTGTATTTTGATAATTTTTAAATATTTGCAATTATTGTATTTTATGGGTAGTTTTCATTTTAGGTTTTAATAAATATCTATTTTTCTCAGCAATTCATTGACTTATCCTACGTTTTATCACTTCTTTTGTTAAAATTTTTAGTTATTGTATGAATTTTGAATTCTAGGAATGTCTGTCATCAGCTTTACTAATTGTAAGATGTTTTGTTTGAAATAGTTTATCTTTAAAATTGATGCAATAAGAAGGAATTTCGTTTAAGATTGATTCCCCATTTGCAGTCCATGGCTGCTGGTTTGGTAGGCAGGCCCGTTAACATTATTCTCTTTCCTTTAGCCATGAAGTTTTCCCAGCGCAGCAAGTGAAGAGCCAGTGTTCCATGTTCCGTGTCCACGTTTTTGTCTGTGGTAGGTCCTGTCTACATTTGGGATACCCCAACCTGCGTTCTAGGAAAAGAACGCTTTGATTGGTGCGCGTGACCCTCTGACGTCATGGCACTGTCCCAAGCTGCTGTGTCCTAAATCAGCCTGTGTCCCGAGTTCAAGCAATCGAAAAACTGATCTTTTGTTCGAAGTTGTATCCTAAGCTGATAGAAAAAGAAGACGACTTCAAATACTTTCGCGCGCATTTGTGAAATGGTTACGTAATTTATGTAAACAATGGATGTGCAAGGTGGGTTCTCTCAAAATGATGAAATATTAATAGATAATTAGGGATGTCTTCGTTCGGTCTGAACAATTTTATTTGATCGCCAAAACTTCTAAAACGTAGGTCTAAAAATTGAATTTGAATGCCGATTGGCGAACTTATTTAAAATAAAACCGTTAAGGCGTTTATTATAAATAAATATTCAAATCAACCATTTCGTTAACTGTAATAAACAATAATACAGCAAATTTAAACATCACTACGAAAACAACAACAAATAAAATGTCGAATTGAGTGCGATCTGGTGTCACGTTCTGGAAGCTCACTTGGGAAAACGCATTTGCAGACCACATTCGGACCGCGTCAATGTGACGTCACTTGACGCCGGACACGTCCGCGTCCACAGGAACGGCCGAATGCAGACACGGCCTTATCGGGGTCCCTTGCCCGGCATAGCAAGGCGTCTGATTGGCTGACGGGGGGGGGGGGGGACAATAACCTATATACAAAGGCGCGAGAGACGCCGTCTGTCCTTGTGCTGTCGGGCCGCGGCCACGCCGATGCCTGGGGACGTTGATTGATGGCGCGGCGTCCGGTCGCCGGCGAAACTTTATATGCATCTCGCTCCCTCTCACGCCACGGATCTCGTTTTCGAGCGCTCCTTGCCGCGTTCCCCGCACACCACTGCCTGCCTGGCCTTTTACAATAATTTGTTGCTGGTAGCTTGTTGTTTTGCACGCTCCTGGCTATCAAAATATTTTTCAGAGACCGCGGCTCCGCGCTGAGGAATGAGGCTTAGTTGAATAAAACCTTAGTTAAAGTCTGTTCACAGTAAACTGAGCACTTTTTAAAAAATATCTACTTGCATGCATACTGTGTATTCTTCCACCGAGTGTATAATCAGGGTTATCACAGGTCTGGAAAACCTGGAAAACAGGGAAATGTCAGGAAATTTGAAAAGTATAAGGGAAATCAGGGAAATGCCAAGAGATTTCAAACAAGTTAGCTAAGTGTCAGGGAATTCTCTGATATATTTCGAAGTTCTATCATTAATCGCACACCACTGCCAGAATCATATAACATTGTTTTAATGATTGTGGGCTAAATACTTAGGCATTTTTTAATGCACAAAGTGTGTTATAATGCAAAGGCGCCAATACTTACATAAAAAAAATAAAGGTTACATAGAGGTCAGAGAAAACATTTATTTTAGTCTGGAATTCAGGTAAATGTCAGGGAATTTTCCAATGGAAAAAAGTGACAGTCCTGATAATTAACATTGACATTAGCATAATCACTTTATTCATCCATTGGTCACGTAAAGTAAATATTTTATAAATTTGTTATTTATAACTCTTACATGTATAAAAAAATAGAAAGCGAAATTATGTATTTCTTTATAAAAACAGTATGAATTCAACGTTATAGCTTGGAACTACTTTATTTCCGTCGTTACCAACTTAAATAGGCAGACTCCAGCCAGCGTGACCGTTAAAGAATACCCAGGTAGGAGGCAGTGACATTTTTCCAGAGGTTGATTTCAAAAGTAATCACGAAGGCCAGTGATTTTTCGCGAAAAAAACGTAGCACGCAGTAGACTTAAATACTATATATACACATCAGCTGTTGTCATACCTCCATTGGCTGCTGGTGTCATTTCCGCATTTGACCCAACACTCAGAATTACGTAACTCCGAGTCCACTTTGACTTGGCGCCTGCCGATCTCGGTTCTGCAACCCGCACACCTGGAGACATTTCGCGCTACAGAATACGTACAGGTATACATAGAAGTGGAATGGCGTGGCTGTTTCTTTGATGTCGAGAGGCTCTGCAAGCTCGCCTTGTGTCTAGTAGGGACACCCGAATTTCGCGAAAATATTTCCGGGCATGTAAGATTCCAATACGCCACGGGTATATCAGCAGTTTTATTTTTTGCTTGTTGGTGGCGTGTCTTTGTGAGAAAACATTTTCGCACTCGGCTGGCCAATCAGAATTAGGTTACGCCTACAGTATGCGCCTGTGATCCACGAGAAGGCACCTGAGAAGCGTACCATGTAAACCAACCAATCAAGAAAGTGCATCTGAGCTTAAGGGTCCTACGTAATGGAACGTTTTCTGTGAAATCGTTGTTTGCGCATACGCGTATCTCGGTAAATAGAAGTTATGAAAATACGAAGGATAAAACACTATTGTCTATGTCCCCTATGTTTTTACTTTTATAATATTAAGTGTATTAAGCGGGGAAAAAATTCGTGAAAGTGGTCAAATACAGCAGTTTTAAAGCTTGCACATGCAATTTCTTTAAGTGGTAAGAGAAAATACGATTATACGCAGTTAGTTTGACCTGTGGACTTTCATCATTTTTATTTGATATTTTTTTACTTTTTTATAATTTTTCATATTAATATACATTATATTACAATGCAATTTATCTGAGATAGAAGTATTGAATATGTTATTGGCTAAGACATTCTCTGTAGACAATGTTTGGCATCCTGTTATTGTTTGGTAGCAAAATGTACTGTTTCTCTGGGACTTCCAACTCGTGATAAACCAACATATAGTTGGCCATGGGAAAAACACTCTTTTCGTAGGTCAATTCCAACCAAAGAGAAAGTTTGACCCTGGGATTTATTAATAGTAATCGCGAACGATGTTTTTACGGGAAATTGCAACCGTTTGAAATATATTGGCAAATCCGTGGAAATCATGGGAATCCTCGGGATGTTTGCCAGCTGGCCGGCTGCTGGACCGGTGAGGATGGTCGCGACAATCAAATTTTTTTTCAAGTCTTTAATGAGCAATCCTGTGACATTACACATGTTAGGAGGGCTTATATTCCTTAAACACATGATAGGAGTACCGACTTTTAATGATAGTTCGTGAGGTGGCAAGCCAGAAGGATTAAGCGAATTTAGAAAATCTTGAGAAAAGTGGACGACATCGTCAACATTGGTGACTGTGTCAATCGACTTATAGGTTTTGACTTATCCGGGAACTCTTTGTATAATGAGATTGTTGATTTCATTGATAGTGTCGTTCCTAGGCGATACTATTGCCCTGGAACACAACCAGTGAAAGTCTCTTTCTAGTAAATTTTCGAGGCCCGAATATACTGCTTCTATAAGATCCTGCAGACTGTGGACTATCTGACCTAATGTCTCATTTAAAATGATTTCAGCAGAATTAGTGCCAAAATTTAGAGAAGGAAAAACTCCTTCTCCAAGTCTGAGCAATTGTTGTGGGAAATCTTTATGCCTGTCTCCACCAAGATAGGCTCTCATATTCGTACGCAAATTTAGGTGTTGAATAGAACTCCATAAGGGAGATGATTTAAGACATGCTTTGATGATATCTGCACGCGTCCCTTTTGTAACTACAGGGAGTGTCTACCGAAAATCCCCAGCAAACACAAAAGTAACTCCCCCCATAATGGCAGTAGAGCTTCTAAGGTTGGCGCCGTACGCAGCACACAGCAAGTTTTATTTTCCGAATCTGTCCGTCCTGCAAAGCCGTAGTACATTATTTTGTTCTATCATCAATAGTTTTCGCAGCGCACGCAATGTAAGGAATCTTATAGGTCATTTATTTACACTTTGGGTTACATTATTGGAGTTTTAGTAGGGATCCCTATTGATTTTTAAAATAAAATATAGCCTATGACACTCAGTGATAACGTAGCATTCTACTGGTGAAAGAATTTTTAAAATCGGATGAGCAGTTTCGAAGATTACCTCCTACATCCAAACACACAAACACACAAAGTTACAAACACTACCTCTTTATATATTAGTATAGATTATGTACAGAAACTTTGTATGTAAGCCTTTCAAGTCCGTTTACGGTTGATTTCAACTTTTCTGAAGCACCGTTAACCTTTTCAGACCCAATTTAATTTACGGTTTGAGATGTTGCAAGAAAAATTTTATAATGCGTGCTGTATTTAAGCCGATACAACACTCTTGTTTCGCTGGCACAGCCAATGAGCTTTAGGCTGTATGTCCGGACCAATTACGTTCTAGACCAGTACGGCGGTTTTTGCGAATCATTTACCCGCGGGTAAGATAATTGGTTAGTGAGCTTCGCAGAGTGGAGTACAGACCAAAAATAAGCTACAGGTGCTTGATGTACACAATTGTGACATTGGGTCTGAATGGGGTAAAGTTCTACCTCAAGGATATTCCTCCGCCTCGTGCTAACTGATCTTAACCATTCTAGAATATTACGCACCAAAGGGACAACGCACCGCATTTGTGTGCACTCCCCACCTTTATTCGTATAGATTATAAATGAAATATTATAATTTATAGATAAAACATAAGTAAAGTTTTCAAACTCACCAAAAACAGAAGTACAAAACTCTTGTGAGGCGTGTCATGTTAAGGAAGCAACCAAACACGTCATTCATGGGGTGAATTTCTCAAGGGTTGGATTCCTAAATTATGAAGAAACTGCAAATAGTGATACGCCGCTGGTACAAGGGCTCTCTCACCTGCCCACCTAGCCTGTAACCATGATTTAAATACGGAATCAATCTTGAAGAAATTTTCTCAATTCAGCCATTTTAAAGATATCCATTTCAAACAAACACTACTCGATGTGACATTTCTCAAGGAACACTGGCTTGTTAAAAATATTTTGCTAATTTTTATTTGTATAGTTTTTTTTTGCAAAATTTTACGTTAGTTTACATTTTATAAAAAAATATATTAAGTTTTTTTTTTTCTTAGCTGACGGTATTTTCTGAGAAACCTGCAATTAATATTTTTTTCCCCATCAGCTATAATTAAAATGGATGAGCTGAGAATGAGTTTCTGTAACATTAACTCTCCATTGACTGTCCATAGCTGTAGGCTTGGTGGAATTGTATACTACAGCCGTAGTGGAGCAGAAGCATTTTGAAACAAATCTGGGAAGACGTTTATCGCTTAGTACGAATAAATCAGAGATGGGTTGCGCCTTTTCCTCGTTTATTTTTAGGACTCGTTAATGAATGTTTCAAAGAATCAGATCATACACTAAGATACATATTATAAATCAGCTCTTTCATCATGGGAATAGCTTTGATGCCAGGGAAATGCTAAATTAGTCAGACGCTCATCATCTGTTACAATTCACTCTAAATATGAATAAGTGAGAATTGCGCTGTTTCAATAAGTCAAACGTATCTGACTGATTCAACAGTCACTTCGATTAATTAAACTGGCGAATCAGTGAAAAACTGCCAGATTTCTTACATTTATTAATTTAATGACATTTTCCTCTGATTCACCTGTCATTTTTTTTTCACTGTTTACTCAGTCGTTTATTTTTGACTGATGGATCAGTAAAAAAAGCGTGTAAAATGGCCGTCAAACAACGTTAAAAATGGCCATTAAACTACTTGTATCACGTGAAATAACAACGAATATACTAATAAATCCAATACAAAATACTTTCTAAAATGTGTTTCGTCTTTGAAAACACCATTTCACGAGGGAATATGAACACTCAGTCTTTCATTCCGTTCTCACGTCTTTCATTTCGCTTTCATGTGATCATCACAGCGGCCTGTTCGAAGGATTAAGCTGCATACAATGTGGCGAAGAGAGTGTACCAATATATACTATTCGTTTTAACAATCCTAACGGTACCAATTGAACCAAAAACTAACAGTAAGAGCAGAACACAGTTTAAATCTTCACGGATTCTCGGTGAAACTATAAGTTGCATAATTCCCGCCAGTTTAGTAACTTGGCTTCGTAGCGCAGAGGACACGGTAACGGCCTAACAGCGTATAGAACTAAGCGTGTGTGTTCAATTCCGGCCACCGGTAAAATTTATTTACTTTTTTAAATTAAATATAAATTGCACAATACGAATAGTAAACTATCGTAAATATGTTTATTTCACGTAATTATTTGGCTATATTCAATAAAATCTATATTTAAGTCGCCGATGCAGTCGGCCGTCAATTATTCAATCAGTGAAGTTGTTTCACGTCACTAATTCAATCAGTGAAATTTTTTTCCCTGAAACAATCACTGGTTTTTCCGCTGATGCTAAGTGGAGCCGAGTAGTCGAATTTCCGCGCGAATCAGTGATGTCCCATTAATTCGAATGTAGAATGTTCTCTCTTTTATAATACGCATCGTATTACGTACCAAGGGCATGCGTGGCGATGACTCAGCCGCGACGTGCCATCTGCAGACTGCCGCGTGCGCTCGGAGGACAGCGACATGCGGCGTGTGAAGGCGTGTTAGGGCAGATTGAGCAGTGATGCAACGCCCTCTCGTGATTTCCGGTTACTTCAAGAAGCAATTCATGAGACTTCTTTCCTTCCACTGCTGTACATGATTCTCGGCGGCTATTGAGATGCCATCCCCGCCGTTGCTCCGACAGGAAAATACGCACGTGCTCGAAAGCATACTTGCGAACATCGTACACAATTAAGGCCACGATCTTTCATTTCTACAGCTTTTGTGAGAATTAATTTTTTGTGCCCGAACGGAAGCCGGTATTGTAAAATCCTCTTACAATTTTGTTACAAATCGTTTTTATTACGTAATCTAATTTTTCCAACAGAATAAAGTGTATACGTTTATCCAATTAATTTATTAACAAAATTTTTCTAATTTAATAATTATTTCAAACTATACAGTTTTTTTTTTGTGTTAAAAATAATTAGACAACACGTTGCAGAAAATGTACAGTCGCAGTCGTTGCTATGAAAGGCGAGTAGCCAGCATCAGTGTTGATAGTGTCTTTCTCTGGGTAATACTATTGGCTGCTGCTAACACAACCTGTTCTAGTAATGGTAGAGACACCCGAATTTGGCGAAAATATTTCACGACCAGTTGTATTTCGTAACACTTTAGCTCAGATACACGTTCGTGATTGGATGATCTAGATGTTGCGCGTCTTAGGGCGTATGCCCGCGAATCAAAGACGCGCAGAGTCGAAGTTAAATTCTGATTGGCCAGTTAAGTAGGAGATATCCTCACTAAGACACGGCACCAATAAGCAAAAGAAAACAGTCTGTATGTCCTTAGGGTATTTAAATCTCACATGTGCGGAAATCTTTTAGCGAAATTCGGGTGTCACCTAATTATTGGTTGCTTCTTGAGCGCCGTGGAGCTACTGTAAACCTTTCCCGAGGTACAAATGTGTTAGTTGTTATGAGTACTTCGCAAGTACTTTTTACAAAGTGAATTTCCTATTTTTGCAACATCAGAACTGAAAAATAAGTGTTTAAGGGGCGAAGGAAAAGACAACCTCGTGAACCTGCTGAGATTCCACTGCTATAGTCTGTTCACGGTTACCTCCAACCTTTCTAAAGCCCTGCTAAAGTTCTACTTCCAGGATATTCCTCTGCAACATGTAAATAAAGCTTAACAAAGTCTAGAAAATTACGCCTAAAGAACAACACCCCATATTCGTGGGCACTGAGGGTAGTAATATTTTGCATAACGACTGTTTTTTACCAGGCATTATTATAACACCTATTTTCTCTCTGTTTTTGCATAACGACTGTTTTTTACCAGGCATTATTATAACACCTATTTTCTCTCTGTTTTTACTCACATTGATTATAAGTTAAATATTGTAATTTACATATAAAATATAAGAAAAGTTCAATTTAACCAAAAATAATATACTTTTATGTTAACACAAGTATAAAATGTTTTACGACATGCCATATTTGGGAGACGACCAAACACGCCATGCTTGGGCTGATTTTTCAAATGGGTTGATTCAACAAATGTGAAGAAACTTCGAATGGACTATAGCTAGGGCCACCTGTTATTCGCGAAAATATTTCAGGACTTCTTGTATTCCAAAACACTAGACGTCAAATGCACTTCTGTGATTGGATCATTTCGACTGTCACGCGTTGTAGACCACTCAGAGTCGGAGTTACCTAATGCTGATTGGACCAGTCAGGTAAGGAATTGTCTCCCGACAAAGACACGTGGCCAATAAAAAAAAAAGGAAAAAAAGAGGAATTGCACGTATACCACAGGACATTGGAGTCTAGCCGCCACGTAAATTTTTGCGCGTAAAACACCTTCCCCTAACTATAGCACGCGAACGCCAAGTCGTATGCGGTAAGATGTAAGCATATAACAAATTACTTTGTCTGCAATGCTATTGAGAGAACTGAAGGTCGGTAGGCAGGTAGGTAGTTGAGCTTAACGTCTCGTCTACGGCGATGTCATTAGAGACGGTACAAGTTGCACAGGAAGAGGGATTGGGGAAGGAATCGGCCGTGGCCTTTTGTTAAGGACCCATCCCAGCATTCGGCTGGAGCGATTTCGGGGCAACCATGGGAAAACGAAATCAGGATGGGATTCGAACCCGGGTCTTCCCGAATGCGAGTCTAGTGAGTTACCACTGCGCCACCTCGCTTGGTGCGAAAGCACGCTTGTTTATAGTATATACGCTGTTTCTTCGCACTTTTCCAATCAAACTTTTGAAAAATCACCCCATGCATGATGTGTTTAGTTATTTCCAAAAATGCCGTGTATCACAGCCGTGTTATACTTCTGTTAACAAGAAAAGTCTTGTTTTTCGCTAATTTGTAGTTTTACCTATATTATTTTATAAATTATAATATTTCATTTATAATAAATATGAGCAAAAACAGTGAGAGAACACGTGTGTTAGTAGCACATAGTAAGACATAGTTCTCATGTATAATACTATCACTATTCAGGAAGCAGAACTTCAGCAGGGTTTCAGACAAGTACAAAGAAACCCTGAATGTATTATATAAGTGCGTTGTCACTACTAACAAGGTAGGGAGGGTGAGGTACGATGCACCCTGGAGGCAGACGTACGACGGTCTTTCTCTCCGCTGACGAGCTGCAAGGAATGGCAGTTAACGCACACAGGAGACAATGGCGCTGCACTTGTCAACTCTAACTGCTGAATAATTCGAAAGCAACGGGAAGCACGTGCCCAATGGCGATCAATCACGCGACACTCCACGCTGTTCACTGGGTATAGGAGTCGGGCGGTTAGGGGAGCAACCTATATAGTCCATGGTTCAATTACGGTTACTTCCAACTTTTATGGAGCCCTGCTAAAGTTCTGATTTCAAGCCATTCCTCCGCGCCACGTCAACAAAGCTCGACTGAGTCTAGAAAATTACGCTAATGGAACAACGCGCCGCATTCGTGCGCAACTCGGTGCAATAACTTTCTGAGCCAATAGCAGACTTGCAAGGGAACGAGTAATGAGTGCCATACTGCTAGGTGTGGAATAACACTGGCTACTATCTGCGCCAGCAGCCTATAAACAAACAACTGAGGCTCGAGCGTACACAGGACTGCGGAGTCTAGCTAACAGGTCACTGAACTCGCAATGTTTTCCTATCCCTGATAATATCATTTTTCATGAGCGCTATTTCCTACGGGACATTACCAGCACATCTATTTTCTCTGTGTTTTATTCATATTAATTATAAATAAAATATTATCATTTAAAGATAAAATATAAGAAAATATTAAAGGATATTTTAATTTTAACAGAAGTATAAAACGCGCGTGATCCATGGCTAGAGACCTGACAAATCCGCGAGTCCATTGACATACAGGCTAAACTCAACAGTCTTATGTCCAAATTAGCCGATATTAACTGCACATTGGTTGCCTACTGCCACAGTCGAAGACGACGATTGGGCCAGAGTTCTACAGGAGGTTTCAAACACCGTGTGGACCAATGGCTATTATATATATATATATATATACACACACACATATACATAAACACACGTGTTTTTAATTCTTGCTTGTCTCGAAATAAATACGCGAATTTTTCAGGTCTTTCAGGCATAATTAGGAAACATTCGCACTCGTCATACATGGGGAGGGGTTTCAAATGTCTAATTCAAAAAATGTTCAGAAACCGCGATTAGAATATAGCATTCGCCTGCGTGCAGGTATATGGCATGTGTGGATGCATGGGGGGTCGTGAAGAAGTGCAGTTGTCTGTGTCACGGACAAATGCCCAACGTCCACACTTCAACCGAGTTTCTCGTGTTCCCGAAGAAACTGGTTGTCAGAGAATGAATGTAATTTCGCTCCCGTGTTGTCGGACTCGCGTTACACGCCTTCGCGAGTTGCGTAATAATGTAAAACATGTTATTTTTGTCTTTATGTTCTTTACACTTTGTGTCTCACGAAAGAGGCTCTCCTTGAATGTCTTCAACAGGGGTGAAGACTATCTTTACTTCGTGTATGGTGGCCTTTGAAACGAAATTTTGCGACCAAAGCGTGCTATTATAAAACCGACATGTTCCCACAATACGAGACCTGCCACACGATCGTCTGTTCTCTGGAGAGTGGGATTGTTGGTTGGAACGAATCTAAGTCGTCTGTGTCAGTTTTTATATTTGTCTCTTTCCCGCACCAGCATACACCTGCCCGTCTTTTCCATCGCGATCGATAAAGAGAAACACACATACAATTGAAGCCACGAGTGAATGAAGTTGCTATGTACCTAACTTTCACATAACTTCAACGGTTTTCATAAACTTCTTAGACACATTACAATTTAGATAAAGCAATACTGGAAAAAAATTACATTGAATAACATTTACTCGGGGTTTTGATTTTGTAACACATCACCTTCATCCACTTGTATCTTCAGTTGTCTGTGAACTGTATGCGGGCTGTTTGAGGAGGGGCTGATTAATACTTCACCAAAAAACTCGCATACTGTTGAAATACACCTCGCATACGGTTGCCCTTTTGTGTACTTTAAGATGGATACTATAGTTTGAAAAATCAGCCCATGTTTGACGTGCTTTTTTATATGTGGATCAATATTGTTGAAGTTGTTCTGTTGTATATACTATCTGTTTTGTAGTAGGAGCGTAGCGCTCTGCTGTAGCAAGCAAGTGTGCAGTAGAAAATACGATCACAGACGGGAATACAACAAAGAATTCTGTTGGTGTTACTTTCTATGTTAACAATATTTAAATTGTACCTACAACCTATCAGATGTCTGTCTCTATTTAAGGATCGTATTAGATATGCATATTCTCTGCCAAAAATTTGTGATTTAAAGGTGTTTCAGCTATTAAAACCCGTTCAGTGGTTGATGATTTATGAATACATGAAGTTGCGAATTGGAATCTGACATAACCTCAAAATGTCCGCCATGATGCGTCGCCCGTTCTAATATTACAGACGGCGCGACGCGGAGCTCTCCTATGTGTATAAGCTAATGCCTCCAAGGTTAAAGCTTGTCGTGTCTATTTCCTACGGCCATATATATATATATATATATGTATACATATATATATATATACACACAGTCACACTTTTTTTTTCTTCACAGTTTAGCACCGAAATTTAGTTCAGGAAAAGGAAAATACATATTAATGAAGTTTGCTTTCTTGAAGCCAATTTAAGATATGATATATTCAAGTTTTGTATCGAGGAAAAAGTAACAATTAATTTTTCGTAAAATTTAATTAATTAAATTTGATTATCTTTTCAGGAAACAGGATATTCATTAATGTTACAAAAGTCTTCGATATCGAAGAAGTGCGTATTTTTCTGCTCAAAAAATTCCCTGGTGGTGTATATCCATCTTTAAAAAAAAAAAAAAAAATCCATGAACATGTATTTCCCTATGCCAAATCTTCAATGATTTCAAAACAGGTAACAGCGTTAAGAGGGGCACCAAAGGCCTTGCCTCCTTCTAAGTTGAAGAGTTTGTTCTGCCACTGGGCATAGTCGACAAATTTACATGTTGTCTAACCGTCAGTAAAAATGCTCATATCTAAAGGTGGTAGGTCGCTGGGTAGACCTCCTAACGGCGTGTAGAGCTCCAGCAGAAAACATTTTACTAAAAAAATCGCCCAACGTGTCTGAGCGAGGTCTGCTTACGAATAGCATTGAAGAAACGTTACGCGTCTGTATACGTTTTTCAGTTCCTCCATTTCTCTCTAAAGCATGGTTTTGTGATAGCGAAAATGCCTCGAACTGGTGTTTTCACGGTAATTTTTAGGTATGAACATCCCGGTACGAAACATTAAAAAAGGAATAGGGACGTGTATCAAGCATTTCCTGTTATTATTACGTCATAAAATGGTAGGGTATCCGCGGAAAGTGTCATAGGGACCCCGTTATCGACGGCAAGACTGCACGCCAGTTCAGTGCTTTGCGCGTAGAGGCGATGAGAGAACTGATGCGCATGTCTCGGCAACCATTAGGCCACCTTAAAATCTTTTGAGTGTAAGTCATTCTGTCCCGCTTAAGGGGTTGAGGAAGGTCGTGTGGCGTCGCCAGCAGCTGGGTGATTGATCGACGGGCCGCGACCCAGACTTGTTGCGCCAAACAAATGAACCCTGTCGCCGCGTGTTTACGAGACCTGTTCCGATTTATGATACCCCGGCCTCACCCCCCCTTCCCCTTGTTGTACACGTCGCGTGATCCCGATCTCGCACCGTGATGTATACTTCGTCCGCCGTAAACCACGGCCCCCCCCCCTTTTTTTTCTCTTCCCCTTCCCCAAACAGCCTTCGCACTGGAGGTTAGTGGGTCACGTCTCACCCTCGCCACTTTCTCTCGCTCGAGGAATACATCCTTCCAAGTGATCATCTACGTTTGCGAGCTCACGTGCTTGCAGACGCGTGGGCGGATTAGGCAAGCAGGTTTTTAACCCTTCGAGGAGTATGCACGCATATGTATACTCGGGGATACGTTATGTGTCGAATTTTTGCTTCAGAAGACAAAACTAACGCTTTTATAGTTTCACTATTTCGCTACCTAAGTGAAAAATTATAACGTGTCAACGTTTCAGTTCGTACGAAGAAATCTGTTATTCGTAATAATTTCTCAAATGAACACGATGGATTGTAAAACCTGTTACATCTGTCACGATACATTAATTGGTATGCGGTCAACACGCGACTCCATTGGCCAACAGCTAGCCAATAATAAATGGTGCGAGTCCCGGTGTGGTCAGGTCGAATAGGACGACGGTGAGTAGACATGAATTCACAAACACAACTGCTATTGCTGTGTTTGAGAATGTAGACAGCTCACGTCAACCTTGTCTTAGGAGTCTGTAAACTCGTGCCTTCTTGAAGGGTTAGTACCCGAAGGAGGGCGCTTGTCATAGGAAACATGATTTATAGTCTGCTCGAGGCTTCTTCGCAATTTTATGAATCAAACCTTTGAAGAATCACCCCAAGTATGAGGTGTTTAGTTGTTTACTAAAGACGCTACGTATCTCAAGCGCCATCTTATTTTTGTTTGAATATATACTTTTACTTATATTTTATCTATAAATTATAATAGTCGATTTGCCTAGTAGGAAATTGTTCTTATGCAAAATATTATTAAAGTAACTGTGCACAAATGCGGTGGGTTGTCTTTTTTTTTGGTGTAATTCTCTAGATTCGGTCAAGCTTTTGTTCGCACGAGTCGGAGGAAGATCCCGGAAGTAGAACTTTAGGAGGCCTTGAGAATAGTTGGAATTAACTGTGAATTGACTACGTAACAAAAGAAATGGGGATAACTTCCAGCCGTGGTAGTACTGTAAATACGAGCTAAGGCGACTGCAAAATTGAAAAGAGCATGCGCAATAAATATCTGGACGTGAATCAAAATCGTTACTACAGTTTAATATTAAGTTAACATACACTAGTAGTATAACGGTTTTTTTAACGGGTCTATTTTTTTTTTCCATTTGCATAAATGGCACACGGAAAATTTGTTATTCTGCAAAACCAGTTCATAAAACTAACAGAATGTGTAAATAATATAAATTTTCAGTTGTTTGTTTATATGTGAAAAGCAGGACGTTACGCTGGACACTTGGCTAAAGAAGGGCTTCATTTAGCCTTTCTCACCCTGAAGGACAATGCTTTAAAATAATAACAGTCCTGCGAAAAGCAGGAAGTTTGGCCACACTGGGGGTAGAGATACGTGAAATTCGCGAATTTTTTGTCTTTTTATACTGATACGCCGAGTGAAGAGTGTGGCTCTTAACAGCGAGATCTTGAGAAACGACAAGTGTGAAGTGAGGTATAGGCTGTTCCCGGTCAAATGAGCACTTTTGAAAGCCCTGCTTAAGATCTACTTGTATTCGCGTAGTGTATTATTCCGCTTTGTATAAAATTAACATTGTTATGGGCCTCATCACTTTCTTCATACGTCGGCCAAGTGAGTCTGTAAAATTATTATAAAAATAAATATTTGACAAATCTGCTCATTAATTTTAGATTTCGATGCATTAAAAAAACCGAAAGAGAACGAAATAATTGAAGTTGTCCCGAATGATTACCTAATACTTTTATTCGATGTTAAAATATGGAACTACTTTCCCCCCAATCGTTACCAACTTTGGTGGGCGCATGCTACTCAGTGCGTCCGTTAAAATATATGCAGGTAGGAACAGTGACTTTTTTTTACTTAGGTTCATTTCAAAAGTGCTCACTTTATCGCGAATAGCCTATAACTATGGATCAGCACCGGAATGCAAGGGTGGGTGAAACAGGAGATTCCCGAGAAAATCAGCCGACCAGCGACATCGTATGTCACGAATCCCACATGCGAGATTCCGAGAGAGACCCCGCCCGGAATCGAACCCGGTTCGCATGTGTGGGTGGCGAATAGTCTAACCACTACACCACCGCGGCCCTCAGTAAATAAAGGAACATCTTCAGTTATCTTAGCTGCTGACCGCAAAAAAAAATAAAGGAACTTAGACTATATACATGCTCGAGCCACAGATGTTTATTCATTTGTTTAACTTCATGTATTTATTTTATGCTGAAGGTATTTGCCTCAGAATGTTTCAGATCACACTCAGGAAAATATATTTTAAACTCAGTTTAGTCCCCTTATATTTTTTTTGAAACGCGCAAAACGTTTGTAAATTAACAATAATTTGTTTAGTAATATTTAGGGACACCCAAATTTCACGAAAAAACTTCACGACCAGTTGTATTTCTTAACAGTATAGCTCAGATCCACTTTCGTGATTGGATGGTTTCCGTGCTACGCGTCTCAGGTTGATGTATGCCTGCGAATCACAGACGCGCAGTATTGAAGTTGCCTGGTTCTGATTGGTCAGCTAAGTAGCAGGAGATCTCACGAAGACACGCCGCCAATAAGCAAAATAAATAGTTGGTATGCCCGTAAGGTATTGAAATCTGGCAGGCGCGGAAAACTTTTCGCGAGATTCAGGTGTCCCTAGTAATATTTGTCTTATTTGTAGGGTCCTGCGAAATTCGCATTGTTATCTGGCATCGTGCTCAACTTCTCCGGAGTGCTGTATTCACCGGAGCCGACGTCGTCTCTTCATTGGCTGCTGCCTAGAAGTCGAGCCGCTCCCGTTCTGCACGTGATTCGGGCGCACACCTGTGTAGTGCTCATTCGCTGGCGCACAGTCACCCGGGGTATGTCAAACTATGCATTGTCCAATGACAAACGAATAGCGAAGGTAAAACGTGTTTGTTTCTCGACGAGTCCTCAAGCAATAACGTGAATTTCGCACGCCTCTACTTATTTGTATGCTTACGGTCCGGTGCTTAATTTCATGCAGGTCTGCTATTGGTCCAGTGTAGCCCGCGACATGTTTAATAAAACTACGAGCCAGTCGCAAAAGTAACTCGAACATACGCGTGCTTTCAGCCTACTTTGTCTTAATAACAATTCTCAATTTTTCTGTCCCCACCTGTAGCTTTTTCCTGAATGTCAGTGAAAATGTGCTGATCACATATTGCTAATAGACTGACATATGTCCTGTGCAGTTTTAGTTTTAGAATGATGCCGCCCCATGTGCTAGTGGATTCAAGAAAATACGGTATAACCGCGGAGAGCGAAAAAATCCATTTGTTTTATAAGTGACAGGTTACATTATATACCATAATATTTTTTGCGTTCGCAATTCACTTTATGTCTAGTTTTTTTTTGCGGTCAATAAAATGCTTTACAAACTAACTTTTATAATAAACACCCAGCTCACAAATAATACATTTATACCCATTCAGACCCAATGTACACAATTGTGTTCATTACGCACGTGTAGGTAATTTTTGGTCTGTACTGCACACTGCGAAGATCAATGACGAATGATCTTTCCTTTGGGCAAATTATTCGCAAACAGTTTTATTAGTATAGGTCATAATTGGTTCGTATAACTGTAGCCGAACATATAGCCTACATCTCATTGGCTGTGATAACGAAACAAGTGCCGTGTCGACTAAAGCACAGCACGCATGATACACCTTTTTGTTTGCAACACCTCAAACCGTACATTAAAGTGGGTGTGAAAGGATTAAGTAAACACCGAGACTAACACAGGGTAGAGAAATACACAGAAACGGAATATGGTGGCTGTCCCTTTGCTATAGGCCTTCTAATTCTCTGACTGGCTGTGCGAGGCTCTGCAGACGGATCTGGTGTATGATTGGGGCGTGCAGCGAACGGTTGCTCATTGGCAGGTTTGCCGCCTGGCTAGTAGGTTCCCAGGCGCTGATTGGCGAACGGAGTCCCAACATTTCGCTGACGTGCGTGGGTTGAGTTCTCGGTCTAAGGGGCTGTTTCGCACTCTTTTACAACCACTTTGATTTACGGTTTCAGGTGTTGCAAACAACATAATTTATGACGCGTGCTGTACCTAAGTCGACACAATACTCGTTGTCCCAGCCAATGAGCTGTATGCTGTATGTTGGCTACAGTTATATGAACCAATTATGACTTAGACCACAGAGACGGTTTGCGAATCATTTACCCAAAGGTAAGATTATTGGTCACTGAGCTACGCAGTGTGCAGCGCAGATCAAAAAATACATACACGTGCGTAATGTACACAATATATCGTGTACACTCGGTTTGAATGGGATATGTATTCTGTACTAAGGGACAGAAATTCCTAGAATCAAGGTCTTATGAAAAGTGTAATATTAATAAATTGCTTTCCGTACCAATTTCATGATCTGATACGATAAACGAATTGATAGCAAATACTAGGTGAGCCAAAATGTACGTTTTACAATAGTCAATGAGCATAAAGATAAAGCCATGCAGGGCTTTAGTTAACTAAATACACAGCTAAATAGCCGGGTATGTCGTGGATTCATTTGGCACAAGCTTGTTTTGTAATACATACACACTCTTTGCCGGACAACCAGCGATATAGAGATCGTCACGTGCCAACTTCCCCGACGCCATCTTGAGATCCACTGGAGTTCGGGTGGTGGCGCACACTACTTCCTCAAACCAGGCATTCACGCGCCCAATCCCAAAGTTCATTGGCGCGTAGGTGCATGACAGTTTATTTTACAAGAGCTCTGAATAAGCTAGACCCCACAATCCTTTGTGTACTCGGAAGTCAGTTGTTCATTGGCTAGTGCTTCCGTTTTGCCTCAGGCCAGGGGACTAATTCTAGGTTCTAAGTTTCATTTCCTTCCCAAGAAAAAATATTCGTTACTACTCGATAGTTTCGTTTCTCTACGAAAGGAGGTTTTCTAAGCGCCTTCAACTTTTGACGACACTATGTTCGATATTACATTCGAAACGATAATGTAGCCCTTCGGATTTTCATTACGGAGTTTTATTATAAAATATTAAATAATGAAATATTATCTTCACGTAGAAACATGGAAATATATTCCAAAACAAAAATATTTTTTATGGCACCAACAAAACCATTTTGTTTTAATTGGTGAACCATATAAACAGCAGTGTATGGGTGAACTACTGTGAGGGTATAATGATATTTAATTATTTACAGTTATTTGTAATAAAATACGAGAGTATTTATTCTATTCTAAACTCGTTAAAAATATATAAATTTGCAAATAAAATCGACAGATAATACTGCTATATAAATAGTATTTTATAGCATAAAACAAAATTTCCCTCTTTTGAAAATAATTTTGTAAAAATTTTTATCGGATTTGAATTGATAAAATTGACTATAGACATGCTAGCGTCTAGTTGAAGTTCATAACTCAGTTTTCAATTATGGTATCGAGAACACGAACTAGACAACTGTTTTGTAAACAGGCTGTAATCAAACAGAATAAATTAACTGTAAAAAAAACCGTTTAAAAACAACCTCTTATTTACAAATGCACTAAAAATATAAAAATAATTATAGTAGTTACAGAATTTGTACAACTTGTAAGACGTGGTTGAACAGCCATAATAAACATTACTACACATTCATATGTTTGTATCAATTTATATTTAGTATATAAAAGCTTGGTGCAATATAGAACATATAACTCCTTTGCATAAGCGTAGTAAGCACATATTTTGAGAAAAAATCTTAACTATTCACAATATAGAATGTATACCTCATTTGCATAATCGTAGTAAGCACCTATTGTGCGTAAGGATGTTAACTACTCGCAATATAGAACGTATACCTCATTTTGTGGAAGCGTAAGAAGCACATATCTTGCGAAGGCTCTTAACTATTCACAGACTCGTGAATGTATAAATAGTACCTATATATTAGTAATAAAAACATTATTGATACTAAAAAGACTAAAAATGTAAAGTTAAACACTCGTGGCCTCTTCCACACTTTGGGATGCAACCTGACAAACAGTGATGCACTGCAGGCAAACTGCACGCCAGTTCAGTGCATAGAGGTCGGACAGACACATACCATCCGAACAAACAAGGCAAGTTAAATAAAAGCTTGTAAAAATGGCTTGCATGTGACAACCAAATTTCTGTATGCTTTCTCCTATCACTGTGTACCTGTGAATCCATCATAACATAAGTGCATACATAATGGCAGAATGTTTATGTAAACATAATACGTCACAAACGTTACGTCCAACTGAGTTATAAAACCCCGCCAAGTACTATGTGGACAGCAAATTCGAGACACTTAAAACACGAAGTTTGCCTTTTTCCTAAAATATATTATTGGTTTAATATTAAGATTAAAAACCCATCTAATGCAAACAAAATATTTCCAGAGCTTTACTGTTTGGATATTATTATGTTTTTAAGCTAAAGTATTCATGATTCTAAAAAGAAACTCCCATATATTTCGTCTGAAGTTCATGTGAGTAGTGTTGCCCAGGGCCACGGTGGCTCAACTGTTAGCCTGCTCGCCTCCCAACAAGGCGGACCAGGTTCAATTCCCGGACGAGTCACGCCCAGATTTTCGCATGTGGGAATCGTGCCGGACGATGCCACTGGTCGGTTGGTTTTCTCGGGGATCTCCCGATTCCCCCGCCCTTTCATTCCGGCGATGCTCCATACTTCAATCACCCTCATCGGCTCTCAAAATCTCGCTGTTAAGAGCCGCCTAAATCTATTCACTCACTCACTCAGTAATGTTGCCATGTTGCATTCGCCAAAGAAAACCGGAACACTGTCGAAGTCTCGGAGGGCTGTAATGAAATGTGACTTAGAAAACGAAATTGCCTTGGTGGAAAATTTTATTCGTTCCGAGAACATTTTTAACCTAACGATTATGAAAAGTTAACGAATAACTTTGAATAAGCCCCCAGGTACCTTGTTTTCGCGGAGGTCAGCCATTGGCTCAAACTTGTCCAGGGCGTGTCTTACGAACTGCGATCCATTTGTTAAATAAGGTTAAATGTTCGTTCGTTTGAAGCTTGGCCTCGAGAGAATTGGCGAGATTTCCGAGTCTCTATACAAAGCTACATACAGACTCCGTCATCGATGAAGCCATGCAGAGCTTCTGTTCCACATACCGAGGCGAGTTCTCAACAATGGTTAAATAGCAGGGTGTGTTGGTAAGGACAGCCCACTGGTACAGGATGCTGGAGGTCGTTGGCTAGAATCCAGCCTGGGACGTGGCTAATTATTCAGCTTGCCAACCGCCCTCTTAGGATTAGCGCAGCTCAGCCAAGGAGAGCGAGTGGCGAAGCACAAACCCCAATAAAGTCCCGACTCTGCGGGCGCATTCGTTTTCAGGCCACGCTTTCGCACATGAAGCTCCCAGCGAGAACCAACCAGCGCTCGGCGAGAAAATTTCGCCCGTTCCACGCTGTTAAACATTCACGTATATTCACGGGAACGTTTACAGGAATGTACAGTCAAAGGTTGTTTACGGTAAAGTCAGCACTTCTGGAACGAGAATTTTAAGGAACAAATTTACTGTCCATAATTACACGCTCTCTAATACACTGTAGCATGCAGGTTGCCAGTTATTCTCGCACATTAATTTTTTAGTTCAGGTGTTTGCAAAAGAGAGAACATTTATTCCGTAAAAAGTACTTAAGAATTTTCTATAACAACCGACACTTTGGAACCTATGGAAAGCGTTTCGGTACATACAGAGGACAAGAAGCAAACAGATAATAAAATTGTTGGTGTTTCATCAGCAACCAATAGTATTGCTGTCACTATTGGACTTGGCTTCTGACCTTGTACAGTCACGACCATGATTTTCTTTATTCTGCAACACGACTGACGCGAATGAGTATACTCCGGATAATGTGATAAGGGGTTAAAAAGAAAATAGTTCTACGACTTGACTTTCTATTGTCAGTGTAAAGTTTAAATTTATCGTTACAGATATCGGTTTTTCTTGTTTTGTTGTAAATGAGTGCACGAATATGCATATCAACCCTTTCAGATCTACTTTAATTTACGTTTTCAGATGATGCAATATATAATTTTATGATTCTTAATGTACTTAAGTCGACACAACACTTGTTTCGTTGTCACAGCCAATGAGCTGTAAGCTGTATGTTCGGCTCCAGTAATATGAACCAATTACTACTTAAACCAGTAAGACTGATTGCGAATCATTGGTCATTGAGCTTCGCAGTGTGCAGTACAGTAAAAAAAAAATGCCCCCACGTGTGTAATGTACACAATTGTGTACACCTGGTCTGAATCGGTTAACATACTTACTTTCCCTAAAATTCCGCGTTTTTACCTGGACGATGCATGAACAAGTGAGGCGGCCCGTGGTTACGTTGATTCTAAGACTGAAGAACACATACTGAAGCAAAGTAGATCCCAACCAGAGCTTTCAAGAATGCTAAATTAATTTATTGATAGGGATAGGAAAATCTCGGGAAATCGCTTCAGGACAAGATAGACGTCCAACACGTGTACACTGAAGTCACCTTTGTAATTATATCACAGTTCATTAGACACGCCCTGGACGTCTCTGAGCCAATAGCAGACTTGCAAGGAAACAAGTAGCGAGTGCCATACTACCAAGTGTGAAGTAACACTGGCTACTATCTGCGCCGGCAGCCAATAAACAATCATCTTAGTCTCAAGTGTACACAGTACTTTGGAGTATAGCTTACAGGTCATTGAACTCGCGAAATTTTCCTATCCATACGGTATAGAACCACCTGTTTTTTCTGAAAAGATATCAAGACTACTTGTACTCCGAAACACTAGAGCTCAGACTCAGGCAGGATTTACAACGACCCGTCACGTCCATCCGCTCGTCGTTCCTCCGTCAATCACGTGACCAACAGCCAATCAGAGGTGGCCATTAATTCTATCCGTCCGTCCGTCAAAACCTTGGGAAGCTTTATCTTTCGACGGACGAACGGGTGAAATTACAGCCTTCTAAACTTGCATGTTTTGTTACTAGTTCATCCCGAGTTCTTTAGAAGGCTGTGTAGTGTGCGCAGTGTTTTGTTTTTGCTGTCTTTTGTTTTCACATATTTGTTTATGTAACTGTAAAATGAAATTAAGTTACATTTTTCCTGAACATTAATTAATAATTACGTTCGAAAACCCAAGCTACTTTTTTGTAATAGTAAAAATAACAAAATTATTCCTTATATGATACTATTTTTTTTTACATTGATTAATTTCCGTTACGTACGTGTATGGTTGTTATGGGTACTTAGAAACACAATACAGCAAAAGATTTTCCCTTTTTGTGTATAATTTTTTCCTATTTGTAAACAGTTTTGTTTTTATTAGTTTGCAGCGATGAACTTTCGACGGACGTACGAAGTTTGTTTGTAAATCGCTCGGCTGGGAGGCGGACGAACGTATGACGGACGAAAGTATGATGGACGGGCGGATGACGGACGGACGCGACGGGCTGTTGTAAATCCTGCTTTACTTTCGTGATTCAATGGTTTTAACTGTCGCGAATTGCAGGTGCCAGCCCGCGAATTGAAGGTGTCAGTCCGCGAATCACGGACAGTCAGAGCTGGCGTTTACCTCATTCTTATTGGCCCAGTCAGGTAAGGAGCTGTTTCTCGGCAAAGACACGTGGCCAATAACTAGGGACACACGATTTTCGCGAAAATATTTCACGATCAGTTGAATTTCATAAAAAATTGGATCAAATCCACGTCCGTGACTGGATGATCCAGGTGTTTCATGGTTTTGGGTGTCTGCCCGCGAATCACAGACGTAAATGATCGGAATAATCTAATTCTCATTGGCCAGTCAATTAAGAAAATGTCTCCTCGCAGACACGCCTCCAATGAGAAAAATAAAACTACTGGTAGGCCCGTAGGGTACTGAAATCTAACATGCGCGGAAATCTTTTCGCGAAATTCGCGTGTCCCTATCAGTAACTAGAGGTAGTGATTTTTCGCGAAAAAAAAATTCCATTACACGATAGACTTCAATACTGTAAGCACTCAACAGCAGTTCGTCTATTGCGATTGGTTGCTGTTTTCTTGAGAAGGCGTTTTCTTATTTGCTCGGACCACTCAGATTTCGGCAACATTTGCACGGCTCCCACGTGATTCGCGTGCAGACAGTTAACACGTCCCAAAAACTAATTCAGCCAATCAAGATATGTAAACGACTCTACGGTGTTTTGAACTATAACTTGTCTCGAAATCTTTTCGCGAAATTTTACTACCCCTACCAATGGAATATTGTACGTATGTCGTAGTGCGTCGAAGATGAGCCTTTGCGTGAATATTTTCGCGAAAATCAGGTGGCGCTACCTATCACAGAATTCATCACAGCTGCTAAAATTGTACTACATACACCATACTACCTCATGCAGAAAAATTTCAATTTGGGCAATCACTAGAAAATGTTTCAACTGAATATTACAATGAAAACAAAAAGAAAATATCTTATCGCATTGGCCCCTTATCAGGCGAAGGCTTGGCTCCATACCTCTACCTGGTTAAATAATCAAGGTTAAAAATTTTAAGACGTCAGGTCACAGTAATACTAGGCGCAAGAAGATGAAGTTTGAACTTGGTGATCAGATTTGGTTGTATCGCAAGATGGTTGGTACGACTGGTGACATGCATATTCATGGTCATGCTGAATTGTATTTTAATCCATAATAAATCTTTTTTGCCGCAATAATCGGTTTATGTTTTTTTTCTCCCTTTTTTTTGTTAATTGGCCCATATATAACATCTATTCGTAATAGGATGTTGGTGGTATTATAAAGTATATATCGTTCGTGCCATAAATGAAGCCTGACTAACTTACCTGCCATTACCCTTGCACCAAACGAACCAGAAAAATGAATTTGCACCTGCACCAATAAATACACACATACGTGACTGACAGTTGACAGTGAAATTACAGTTCATGAAGGGAACTTATTACGAGGAATACACCCTTGCGGTGTATTAAGGTTGTAGTTTGATAGTTGATTTCTGCAAATTACGCTTTGATAGTTTTTCCATTTGGTTTATTTATAGTACTGATAAAATCTTAAAATAATATTTGTCTCTTTATCCCCCAGTATGGACGCTAACATTTTCTAAAGAACCGATTACTACGAAGGAGTTGCACAGCTTACATATGTGTAAAGAAAACATGTATAAAATGCGGGAGCAACATGAGGCAAGCCAGGATAGTATTGGAGGAGACAGAGAAACCGTTAGCTACCCTAGTGTTACTGTTCTTGATCGTGACATCTGCAGGTGTCAAGCTATCAACAGTCCGCCGTTGAGGACGAAAAGAAAATTTCCTACTTGTCATAATTCGTCTTAACATACAAGGGGCTGTGGTGGCTGAGCGGGTAGCCTGTTCACCTTCCACCAACTTCTCCTTTTAATTCCCCACTTATTTATATTTCTCTACCTCTGGCTTGCTATTGGGACCACTTAGCTTTTCCACCTCTTTAAATTGGTTGTATTACATCTACATCCAAGCAGTGTGGAGTTTTTTTTAGCGCGGTTAACATCCCATCCGCCCAGTTCTCCACACTCCCCGGAATATATTCTGCTTGTATATTTATGCCACTATATAGCGACACTAATTACTTGAATAATTAAATGGTATTCTACTTGATAGACAATCCCTCTGTATCGACAGCCAGAGGAGCTGCGCCCGTAAATACTTCTAACTACAGAAGCTTTCTTATTTCCAGTGGCTTTGGTTGTTCGGAGGCGGAGAAAGCCGATGGTAAGGGAAGACGCATCCTTCGCCGCTATAATCAGAAAATAATCATTCCTGCGCAGTTAGGGTGCTTACGTCGCTGAAACATATTCCTCTATACACTGAAATACACCAGAGTTTAACAGCAACTCTTCGAACACTCAAACATTACTAGGAACTGCCAAAGTTACGTGCTTAAAATTTATTAAAGGAACGTTTTAGGCAAGCCATGAAAGTCGAGGGGAGTAAATTTTTTCATTAGTGTTTAAATTCTGCTCATTAAACAGGTTTTAATTTCATGTTTTAAATTAACTTTTTATACAGTGAAAAATTACTATAAAAAAGTTAAATATTTTTCCATACTACTTTTATATACTGCAAAGAAAAAACATTCAAATAGCAAATTAACGGATAGGTTCTGTCAGTTCATGGGAAATGCTGCATAGTTTCTGGGATATACTTTAAAAAATAAACATTTCACATAATTGTAGGAAGATTTCAGAATAACTTAATACCAGGCCTTTCCCGTAACTTCGCGGGATTTTTTTTTCCCCCAGCAGAGCAGGGAACGGGGAAATGTGCTACTTCGTCGTTCAGCAGGCTCGTCTTCGCAGTTCTCTGTGGGTGCTCGCTAGCGGTCCTTGATGGCCTTACTCGGATGTCGTCACACGTATTTGACGAGGTCGTGTCATCGGCGACGGTTAGCGTCTATAACAGCCCCCGATACAGAATACGTAGAGACCTGAAAAATTCGCGAGTTCAAATGACTTACAAGCTAGACTCTACAGTCGTATGTACAAATATGTCGATATCAACTGCACATTGGTAGGGATAGGAAAATTTAGCGAATTTATTTCAGGACAAGATATATTTCAAACGCGTGTACACTGAAGTCACATTTGCAATTAAATCAGAGTTTATTAGACACGCCTTGGACGACTCTGCGCCAATAGCCATCTTGCAATGGCACAAGAAGCGAATCCTACTGTCAGATGTGGGGTAACACTGGGGGAAAAGCCAATGAACAAACATCTGTGGTTCGACTATACAAAGTATCGTGGAGTCTTAGCATACAGGTCATTGACATCGCGAAATTTTCCTATCCCTACACATTGGTTGTCTGCTGTCACAGTAGAAGGCGACTATTAGACAAGCGTTCTCAAGGTGTCAAATACCGTGTGTGCCAATAACTGACGTCATATAAAGGCGCGTATTTTGAATTTTAGGCTGTCCTGAAATAAATCCGTGAATTCTTCAGGTCTCTAGGAATATGAGAATTACGCAGAATATAAAAAGCGTGGTGGCTCGCCTGGTATGGGCGTAACCATTTGTATGACGGGGCGGTATGTGTGCTCGGCTACTGCATGTCGCGAAAGGTGGTTCCTTATTGGTTTGGTTACCTGCTGGCAAGTAAGTAACCGGGAGCTGATTGGCGAACGGTGTTCCGCCAGTGGCGCCATTCTGCTGATGTGTGCGGCTTGAGTTCGCGAAATAAGCAGCTACATTCTCAAGTACTTGTACTCGAGTACTGCCGATATTACTCAGAGCCGCGGAAGTTTTTCATTGGTTCCCAAGAGCAAAGATTTATCGAACAACTTTATAGGTTGTTCGCTAATAATTGAGTAATTCTGAAAACCCTTCTGCTAGATGTAAATTTAACATTGCCATTCACTTTATTCATGCGCCGGTCAATTAAAAATGTGAAAATTTATGAGAATAAATAGTTTACTAACATCCAAGGTTTTACGTTTATACCTACACACAAACAAAATAAAATCCAAATCAAAGTAAATTAATTATTTTAAAGGGTAATTAATTCAAACATAATTATAAAATAAGAATTTTAATTCGACCTAAGAACATCGAACTATTTTTCCTACATCTTTGCCAACTTCAATATAAGAATGGTGGTCGGTATGTCCAGTTATAGCTATTCCATGCGGTTACGTGAAAGAACTCATTTCAAAGTTTTAGATATACTCAGGTAAAATTATAAACGGTCTACGGACACGACTCACTGTACAGTTAATTAAATTGCACCAAGTCCAATTTTTTTTTCTTTCACTCTGAGGGGTCGCGGCGGCTGAGCGGCCAGGCTGCTCGCTTCTCACCAAGGCGAACCGGGTTCGATCCCCAGCCGGGTCATTCGTGGATTTTCGCAAGTGGGAATCATGCCGGACGATGCCGCTAGTCAGTGGGTTTTCTCTGGGATCTCCCATCTTTTTCCACCCTTGCATTCCGACGCTGTTACATTCTTACCAAATTTCACCCTTATCGGCACTCGAGACGTCTTTGTTAACACACTGAGGTCTGCACACATTTACTGTAACTTGAGATAAATTAGAAGGGTCACCTATATCCATTACTGCAAAAATACCGGTTCTGTTTGGTGTCTGTGTTATAACTCACCATCGTTCTATTGGTCCATACTCCATTGGACACCTGTACTTTATAGCGCTCATTACTGGTCGGTCATCAACCAATGGAGAGCCGAGCTGATGTCAACCCAATCAAATGTTCTTTACCGTATAAAATGATTTACAATCAATAATGTCCCTGTCAGTGGCAATAAAAATAAATTCTACGGTTAGCAATATCAATTTTATTGTGCTGTCGTGTTCTTGTGAGGTCGTCATTTTAAACACTAGCCGAACAAAAACTGCTCGTCCATGCGAAATTTGTATTGTGAACAAGAAATAAATTTTCAAATTAGCTTTGCTCGAGGTACACTCGAGCATAGTCTACAAAGTGTTAAGAGCCGGCTAAGTCCCTCAACCCGACTCTTTCACTCTGGTAATGAAAGAGTTAACTGCAGTTAGAGCGGCACTCACGCCGACAGGTGCCGTCCCGTAAACCCGTTGGCCTCCCACGGCGATCGTTCGTTTATCGCGAGGTCACGTGACGTTTAAACACGTGGCAGCGAAGAGTCCGAGGCAGCTGAGCGAGGGTGCTTGTTAGACGACTCGCAGCACGCGAGGACGGCCATCCAGCACCCCCTGCCTTGCCCCGCCCGCTTTGCCCCGGCGTAAACACAACTTACGACACACACACACACACACACACACACACACACACTACACGCTAGGTCATAAATTGCGCGCGTTCGCTCGACCTTTCCGCGCGCTGACTCATCCCTGCAACTTGTGCTGCCGCGCCTCCCCGAGCAGCAGTTCAGCTGGAGAGAAGTCCCAGATTTGGACAACACCGCCTCCTAATAAGGACCGAGCTACCTGATGACTCTTCAGTAGGGACACCCAAATTTCGCGAGAAGATTTCACCACCAGTTGTATCCCACGACACTTTAGCTGAGATCCACTTTATTGATTCGATGATCTAGGCATTACGCGTATTAGGAGTCTGCTCGCGAATCACAGACGTGCAGTATCGCAGTATCCTAGTTCTGATTGGCCAGTCAAGTTAAGGCTGTTCACGATAAAGTGAGCACTTTTGAAAGAACCTATGAAAAAAACCACTGCCCCTGTCTACGTATATTTTAACTGGCGCACTGAGTGATATGTGCCTAGTAAAGTTGGTAACGATGGATGGGAAGTAGTTCCATATCTTAACGTCGGATAGAAAGTGTTAAGAAATCTCATAATCTTATAATTTAAATGATTTCTTTCTCTTTCTGTGTCTTTCAATGCACCGAAGTGTAAAAATGAGCAGATTTGTTAAATATTTACCTACTAATAATTTCACAGTTTCAAGTGACCAACGCATGAATAAAATGATGAGGCCCATGGCAATGTTAATCTTACATAAGGTGGAAGAATACACATAGGGCATACAAATAGTTCTTAAGAAGGGCTTTCAAAAGTGCTCATTTTACCGTGAATAGCCTATAAGGAAATGTCTTGACACAAAGATATGCCGCCAATAACCAAAAGAGATCTGCTGGTATGCCCGTAGTGTATTGAAATCTAGCGTGTGCGGAAATCTTTTCGCGAAACTCGGGTGTCCATACTCACCAGTAGAGGCACCTGTTTTGACGCGAATACGTCCTTAAATTTGCAACCATAGTGGGAGGCAATCCAGAAGATCCGATGGTAATGAAAACCAGGGGACACAGTTTGGCATTGCAGCTCCGAATCAATCGTCTACATTCAAAATTCAACTACACCACTCGATTTCCAGATGATCAAAGAACATATTACGTTGAGTGAAAAATTCGAAGCACCAGTTGCGTCGGTGTGAGGGAGGGGGGAGCGCAATTTTGAATTCGTTTCTCCGCGTCTCATAATTCCCGCGTAGTATAACTTTTTGACTAGGGGAAGCTACGACGCTAGTTTAGGTTTCATTCGACAAATCTCGTCAAGATCAATCGATTGCGTGTATAAAAACATTTGTGTGGTGTGCTTATGGTGAAATTGTATGCGTTTAATGTGAAAAATTAAGAAAACTTAACACAATTTCGGCCTATACTCGTCAAAATACCAAGTCGATATACATAATTCGTATACGGTTGGAAAGAGTATCTTAAAAGCAATCCAGTGATACCCATAAAATCCCATACGATCGAGTGAAGTTGTGCCTGGAATGTCAAATAAACATCAAGGCGTCCGAGCGCGTCAACGTAAACGTATTCACGCAAAACAAACGGCCGTGTACCCAACACAACCACGCCCTATTTTTTCGCGAAAGGATTTCAGGACGAGTTGTTTTCCAACGCACTTTAGTTCAGAAGCACTTTCGTGATTTGATCATTTGATTGCCATCCTTATCTGTCTTCCCGCGCATCACAGACGGTCAGTCTCACTGAAAGTAAATTTTGATTGGCTCACTCATGTAACAGCTTGTATTCGCTCAAAGACAAGAGGTCAGTAGGCAAATGAAGACTGCATATGATATTGAAGTCTAGCCTCCACGTAAATATTTTCGCGCATAAGTAGAGACTCGTCAATTTCGCCAATTAGTTTCTTGTATGAGAGTGTATAAGGCTGTGAAGTCTAGCCTACAGGTCATTGGACTCGCGAATTTCTCGGGTCTCTACGCATAAGACATGAGTGGAAACATTAGCGAATTCAACCCATGACTTGCTAGATTTCAAGAACTGATATTTCTCTGTTACTTTTGTGATCGACTCACTTTTCTGGCATGCTCTGGAGCTCAGTTTGTAACTTACTTTTTTTATTTATTTACCCATGTATAGCTATTATCTATGTCCGTGGTTAAAGGAGCGCTTTTGAAAGCTGTACTTAAGAGCACCGTCCACCTGGCAGTTTGAAGTACACCTCCCCCCCCCTCCCAAAACTATTAAACGCGTGTCCAATGTGCTGATCCATGAAAAGAACACATACTTCACACGAGGACTGTTGTGAACTTTTAAGAAGTCACGCACATTAGAAATACCATTTGACAGCGCTCCAACATAGCTAAAAGCGGCCTTTGAAAACGTATCTTGAAATACGCGCTTGCGATACATACAAAAATACTCAAGGCCCTCGCATCGAACCTTCCTACAGACTTTCCACCAACAAAACCACAGGGCCACCACTGAAACTTCCATAGGTACATGCAGCACGACGGAAACACTGTAGGCTACGTCAGTTGAGATCCTTGCGCTTAGAGGTGACGGTGCACTTCGGTACGCGTGGCACTGTCGCCCTTATCGCTCTCGCGGTTCCGAGTCTCAAACAATCTTCCGCTATGTGTAGGGATAGGAAAATGTCGCGAGTTCAATGGACTGTAAGCTATACTCCAAACTACTGTGTACACTCGAACCTCAGATGTTGGTTCATAGGCTGCTGGCGCAGATAGTAGCCAGTGTTACTCCACACCTGGAAGTATGGCACTCGCTAAGTGTTTCCTTGCAAGTCTGCTATTGGCTCAGATACGTCCAGGGTGTGTCCAATGAACTGATTGCAAAGGTGACTTCAGTGTACACGTGGTGGACGTCTATCTTGTCCTAAAGGGAATTCGCGAAATTTTCCTATCCCTATGTATAGTACACGTGTGCTAATTCGAAATGTTACCAACTCGTGTGTGGTTTCGGGTTTTGGGCATGTATTTATATCGCATTTATGGAACATGTGGACACACTTCATGAACTAGTTGCTTAACCCACAATAATAACAAACAAAAAAAACGAAATAATTACGAGAACACACGATGCTCAATCCTTCTTTTTATTGCTGGAGGCGTTCAGAATTTTGAAATAAACGCGCAATAATTTGGAGCAATATCTCGTCGAACTTGGAGGATGAGTTTCTTAACTCATTACACGTATAGTAAGATGGCGCAGTGGTATAATCTCGGTCTCGCATTGAGGAAGACGTCAGTTCGCATCCCGGTACGGCCAACTTGATTTCAGTTCTCCAGTTTTCATTTTTTTTTCTAAATCACTCCAGGCAAATTTTAGGATGGTTCCTTACCACATAACATGTTAGATTCGTTCCCCGTTCCACCAAGGCGATGCGGGTTCAATCCCTGTCCTTGTCACTCCGGGTTCTCGCATGTGGGAATCGTGCCGGACGATGCAGCGGTCAACAGGTTTTCTCGGGGATCTCTCGTTTTCCCCGCCATTTCATTCCGGCGCTGCTCCATACTCGCCTCAATGACCCTCATCGGTAGGGATGGGCAAATTTCTCAAATTCACTGAAGTCACCTTTGCAGTTGGACCACAGTTCATTAGACACGCCCTGGACGTCTCTGAGCCAACAGCAGACTTGCAAGGAAACAAGTAGCGAGTGCCATACTGCCAGGTGTGGAGTAACACTGGCTACTATCTGCGCCAGCAGCCATTAAACAAACATCTGAGGCTCGAGTGTACACAGTACTTTGGAGTATAGCTTACAGGTAATTGAACTCCCGAAAATTTCCTATCCCCACTCATCGGCTCTCAAGACCTCGATGTTAAGAGCCATCCGAATATCTTGACTCACTCGTTCCACGTTCCTGGAATTTAGTCGTGTTTCCGTCGAAGTTACGCCATCATTTGAAGTATTCCACCTCCCGGCGAAGTGTAGTTAATACCTTCAGCATCATTGAACATGGAAGCTTACGTGTAGCTTGTACCGATAAACCAGCGCGAAGCGGCGCCAGGGTAGTGCTCATTCTACACCGTGAAGAGTACGGAGATGGCCTCGAGTAATTTTTACATACCAGGTTTTATGAAACCAATTATTTCTCGCGAAATAATTCGACTCCATGATATGTTTCAACACCCTGTTCACGCACTTCAAATATTTCCCTTGTTACTGACTTATGTTCCGTGTGAGATGCGATTTAATAGTTTGAAGGGGATACTGCTAAACGTCCATGCTTCGCATTTAACAAAAAAACTGTTGAAAACAAGATGCATATCTTGATTTACAACTGTTCCTGAATTTGTGTAACATAAATATTTCTAATTATATTTTAAAATTAATTGAATGAAAGCCTTTAGTGCTTCTGTAATTTCATCGTTTTGTAAAAAGTCTGTTTAATTTAATTTTTTTTTGTAAACTAAAATTTAAATTTTTGTATGTAGTAATGCAGAAGTTGTGGTATTCTTTTTTTTTTTTTGCGGTAGATGTTATTTAGCTGAACAGTGTTTGGCGTCGGGCTAAAACGGTGTATTATAATAATTATTATTATTGTTATTTAAACTATCCAACGGCCTTGTCACTTTGAAGTAGTATCACGGCTCGTTGATCCTGCGTAGAAGGTACTTGGTATACAGAACACATCGTCGCGTACTTCGTACGAGTTTTCAGGCACGACGTGAATATTATTACGGTATCGGGTGCCGTAATCTTCGTAGTTATCTCGGGCGTATCTCAGGACGTCGCTCTGCATTACTGACGTCTTGTAGTGACTGGCGCCGACGTCTATTGTTCTCGAAGGCTGAAAGCAATAGGGATCTCGTCGTCTATTTAGATGGTGCATAATACACGCATCACGTCTGCGGCATTGTCTCATCCCCGGTCAGCAACACGGCGGAAGTTGCTGCGCGTAATCCATTCACTGTTACTTCACACTTTTCTGAAGCCCTGCTAAGAGTTCTTCTTCCATGATATTCCGCCGCTTTATGGAACCGAAGACTAACTAATACTAGAAAATTATATCAAAGAACGACACACCGAATTCGTGTGCACTCAGTTCTAATAATATTTCCCATGGGAAACATTCCTTAATAGGCGCTGCCAGCACACATTTTCTCACCGTTTTTATTCATATTTATTTTAAATGAAATCTTAACATATATGAATAAAATATTGGCAAAACTTTAATTTAACGAAAAATAACATACTTTCATGTTAACAGAAGCATAAAACGCTTGTGATGCATGGAATATTTAGGAAATAACTAAACACGTCATACCTGGGGAGATTTTTCAAATGTTTGATACAAAAAGTGTGAAGAAACTGCAAACAGACTACACCACGGGGGCGAACTGAAACGACATGGCGTAGTTGTGTCACTGATAGAGATACCCGAATTTCGTGAAAATATTTCACGACCCGTTGTACTTCATTGAACCTTTACCTCAGATCCACTTTCGTGATTGGATGTTCTAGATGTTACGCGTCTTAGCGTGTACGCCCACGAATCAAAGACGCACATTATTGTAGTTACCTAGTTCTGATTGGCCGGTTAAGTAGGAAGGAGATCTTCTCACAGAGACACGCCACCAACAAGCAAAAGAAAACTGGCGGTGTACCCGTAGGGTATTGAAATCTAGCATGTGCGGAAATCTTCTCGCGAAATTGAGGCGTCCCTAGTCATCTAGGTAAGCGTGCCCAGTTGCTGATTGGCTACACTCTTCTGCGGACGTATCCTTGCGTCTGATAGGCTCCGCCGTGCAGTGTCAGTCTAATACTACACCGACAGAAAGGTTTGTCCCAGTTGACAAAATATTTGTTTGTATAGTGGTGAAAAAAAATATAGACTTCGAAAGCAACGAAATTAAGATTCTTTGTATAATAAAATACGCTCCTGAATAAATAAAACTTCTTTGTTGGACCAAAAGAAATTAGACTGCAAACAAAATATTTTCTTGAATCGACTACCGGCATTCCGTATTTGTTTGGCCACTCGTTTTATTGCCTTCGTTCGGAAACGTAGTTCGAAAGCTTGTTTGTATTTTTTTTGTGATAGTTAGAATAATAACAGTGTTTGTTAGTGCATTTGTTGATGCTTCATAGCGGTATAAACATCCTTATGAAACAAGTTCAACAGGAAACAAAAATGTAAAGCGGTAAAACCTCAGATTGTTCTTCTAAGCGCGTTGTCCGGTATTTGAATTATCTCCACTTCATCAGTGGTCAATTTAGCTGAAGGTTGTGAGGGCGCAAACATCTTGGTCTGAGCCTCGGGCGGGCTTCTAAATGTTTTACATTACTAACCGAAACCGTTTAATGCACGTTGAGCCAAAGAAATCCTTAGTTGCACCAACCAAATATTAGTTTTGGGTAACCAAATAAGAACAACAAAATAATTTGGTTTAAAAAATATATTTTATTGCCCTTATAGAAACAGTTCTTCTGGTTGCGCCAAACGAATCTCGTTTTATTCAACAAAACATTTTCTTTTTCTCTATGTGCGGAATAAGCAAGTGCGTTGATACGATACGACGTGGCGTAGCTGTGTCCTTCAAGTGAGCTCCCGCCCAGACGAACCGGGTTCGATCCCCGGCCGAGTAACTCCCGGATCGTGTCGTACGATGCCGCTGGTCGGCGAGTTTTCTCGGGGATCTCCCGTTTCCCCCGCCCTTGCATTCCGCCGCTGCTCCATACTCACCACAATCGCCCTCCATCGGCTCTCAATACCTCGCTGTTATGAGCCGCCCAAATCTCTTCTCTCACTCGCCCCATCGCCGTCGCAATTCTTTCTTCTGGTCGAATGTGACCTTGTGGCGTTATCACAATTACAATGCACAGTACAGCAGCACACGACTGCAACACTCGAGTTAGTTGCACCACGCCGTGAGACGTCAGCTGCAAAACTAGGATACAAACACGTACAGTGATATATAAGGTAAATAGATCGTTTATAAACTCTTATATACATAAAATCCCTTACTTTTTTCGTTTAAATGAAAATAAAATTTTAAAAGGAAGTATTTCATATTTAAGTACCTATTATAATGAATATTTAATTATTGAGTCATTATTTTTATTGGTATTTCCCTATATTCCCTTAAATTCTAATTGTATATCATTAAATATCTAATTCATATTAAATATTACTATGGTTTATTTGTCAATATAAAGGTTATGTTGAAATAATTAAGGTAACACGTAATTAGTTGTGGTGTAAACTAGGATAGCATTATTTTATAGTTTAGTATTTTTATATTTGTTGATAGCCAGCAAACTTCACAGAAGTTCGTTATCTGCCACTGGTATGGTTGGTGGAGTTTCGACGTTGTGAGATAGGTCTGCTCAAGAAGGGCGACGTCTTAATTAATATGCATCCCGTGCACTGTGGCGACTCGCCAAGGGACGACAAGGTGTGAGATTGCCCGACCAATCTACCAGAGCAGACAAGGGATAGCTGGAGGGTGGGGGGGTAATTAGATTGGTTTCCGATTGCTCGCGCTGTCTTCGGCAGCCGGGAAAGAGTCCCCCGAGGTAATTACTTCCGATCGATTGTGTCTGGAGCCACGTGGCGGACTGTTCCGGCGCACGGCCAATGTTGCGCTGGACCGCACGGAGCTGTTAGGGCATCCTCTCTAAACCCCCCCCCCCCATTTTTTTTACACTTTTATGTTGAGTTGAGAGATTTGGGCGGCTCTTAACAACGAGGTCTTGAGAGTCGATGAGGCGAAGTGAGGTGAGAATGGGGCAGCGTCGGAATGCAATTGCGGGGTAACAGGGAGAACCCCTAGAAAACCAGCTGACCAGCGGCGGGAATTGAACCCGACTTGCTTTGTTGGGAGGCGAGCACTCTAACCTTCCACCTTTATACTCTGTGGTGTACCTTCCTTTTTTTACAGTGAGTGTACTGTGAAGTTTTTCGATCATAAAATGCAGTGAAAATTAGTAAGCTTCACAAATGTATTTTGAACGAGTTCCTTAATGCAAAGAGTAATAGTCTCTAGCAGAGGGTTTTGCCGTCAAAGAGATTACCAGATACGGAAATACGATTGAGGTGCGGCATCCATACATTTATTTATTTACATCTATATGTACGTAGGATTGATATACAACTTTAGTACAGCAACATATGGGTGCTCCGTTCGCCGATCAACGCCTGGTTTAGTCCATTTTGAAACGAACCTTTAAAAAATCACCCTAGGAGTATCATGTCAACCTGCTTTTTAAATAACTTGCAATACCACAAATATATAACACTGTGATTAACTTTTAAGTATTATATTCTTGAAGAAATGAAGCCTTAACTTAGTATCTTCTATAACTTGTACTACTTATTTCGTATTAAACACGAATTAAAAACAGTGAGAGCAGAGATGCGTTGGCAACGGCTAGTAAGAAATAATTCACAGTTGGCACGCTGTTTGTAAATTATGCGTTATCTATTTATATATTAAAATTTTTTAGTTAGCACTGAGTGAAACATTTGATTATCGCAGTTAAAATTATCAGCCAAAAATGACGGTGCGTAGGCCCTTGTGACATGGTGTTCTTTTTTTTTTTTTTTTTTTCAAGGAAGAAATAGGAATAGGCGAAGCGTAGAGCAAAGTGGGGCATGTCGCTCTTTCTCTCTCTCTCTCTTTCTCTCTTTCTCTTTCTCGGGAAGTTTCGCACCACAAGTAGTGGCAGGGAAAGTATACAGGTTTTCAATTTTGGCACATTTCATACTTGTTAAAGCAAAAATAATTATTTTTGAAATTGTAATTTACAAATGAAACGAGATGCCATTGTTTGTATACTTATTTCTGGAGACCCGAGAAATTCGCGAGTGCAGTGACACGCAGGCTAGACTTCACAGTCTATACTCGCATACAAATATCAACTGTTTATTGGTTGATTGTTGTGTTAGTAAAAGGCGGTGGTTGGGCGCACAATTTATTGCATGTTTGTTGTTGGCTCATTTATCTCCAGGATGGTGTCAAACAACACGTCGACCAATTACAAAAGTAACATGAACGTTCAAATGTGTGAATTCTAACTTGTCTAGAAATTAACCCGCGAAATTCTCGGGTACCTAGTAAATACAATATATTTAAATGTGATAGCAGGACGGTTACAAATGCGAAGTTGGCAGACGTGGCGGCTGGCGATGGCGACATGACATGTAGTGTCCTGAACGAAGCATTAATTTCTCTTGTTGTGACAAATACTTAAAATCACCACATCAAGTTGTCACACGCTGTGTTTTTTAAACCTACGTAAGCAAGTTACGATGCTGTGATAAACCTGCTTTTCCACGACAGGAATAAATATACTGCAACAGTAACTGTAGCAGTAATCAAAGCATCTGACAGTTAAAACGTAGTCGTCACATGGCAGTGTTTACGTTTAAACGTAGCGTAAATACACGTAATCGGTAACCAGAAGTACAACTTTAGCAGGGCTTCAGAAAAGTGAGAAGTATTCGTGAATGGCCTATACCCTGCTTACTAGCCTGAAGCCCCAGCCAGTTGCGAACCTTTCGCAGCACGCTGTATATATATATATATATATATATATATATATATATATATATATATATATATATATATGTGTGTGTGTGTGTGTGTGTGTGTGTGTAGAGAGAGAGAGAGAGAGAGAGAGAGAGAGAGAGAGAGATAGAGAGATAGATAGAGAGAGAGATAGAGAGATAGATAGAGAGAGAAAGAGAGACAGAAAGAGCTGTTTTACGCGAAAAAGTTCCACGACTAGTACTCCAAAACGCGTTAGTTCAGAACCAGTATCTATCACGGTTGGATGATTGAGAATACATTTTTTTCTCGCAAAAACACACAGCCAATAGCGAAAGGAAATTGGCAAGCATGCACGTAACAAGTTTGAAGTCTAGCTTGTGTCTAAAGCTTTTCGCGAAAATCAGGTGGCCCCATATTCCAGTCATAAAGGTGAAATACAATTACCTCATTTTCAAGGGGCAGCGGTGGCGCAGTGGCTAGCGCACTCGCCTCCCACCAAAGCGATCCGGGTTCGATCTCCGGTGGGTTCTCTCACGGATTTCTGCATGTGGGAATCGTGCTGGACGATGCCGCTTGCCGGCAGGTTTTCTCGGGGTACTTTCCCCTGCCCTTGCATTCCAGCGCCGCTCCATCCTAGGGTCTCACTTCATCTCATGTCCGGGAATGATGGGCACCTAATGGTCCCGGCTGGAAAGCCCGTCACTCTGAGAGAGTTGCCTCGCCCTGGGTTCACTCCCCACTCGAGTTTTTTTTTCTTTTTACCTCATTTTCAGACATATATAGCCGCAATACTTTTATTTTTGTAAGTGAAATTCACTGTCGTTAATTACCATATGACCGCGACTTCACTTTAGGAAGATTACCTACTCGATCCCAGGTTGTTTTGAAACCCGGGCCGAGCCTTTGTAGTGCGCGGACTGCAGTATGAAAACGTGCTTTATTATTATTATTATTATTATTATTATTAATAATATTATTATTATTAATAATATTATTATTATTAGAAAACTCTGTTCCTAGCCAAGTCGATCCGAGCGGAACAAGTGCGTGCTCTTCTTTGGGCAGCATATGATAGACGGTTGCAATAAGACTGTGTGTTTCTTTTCGAGGCTACACGGCGGATGAAGAATACGTGACTGCAGACGCCGAGCGCGCCGCCACCTCCGCGGTCCGACGTAAGATCGAGTATACGGGCGGCCTCAGGGAAAGTGCCGAGATGTGCAGTAGATCACCGGCGTGCGCAGTAGATCACCGGCGTGCGCAGTTAGCCCAGTTCTTGGGCCAGTCCCTCCTTCCCATCCCCACCCCCTTTCGTCCTGCTTATGATGTTTATTATAGACATGGCACAGACCGACGACGCCCTGGACATCGTCTGGGGAGAGATACGCCGTGTATGCTAATCCAGAAAACAAAGGAGAGCCATGTTACGTCACCTGAACTTTTGCATGCAGCTGATCATTAAGGCTGGATACCCGCTGGTCAAGGCGAGCAGGTCTTCCAGGGGAATTATTGCATGCTAGTTGTAATATAATTTATTGAGATTCGCCCCGCCTCGACCATGCCGCAGAAATGCTAAATGTGGCGATACCTCATGACCCTGTATGAAATGCAAGTTTTGTCTGGAATCATCTTCTTGCTTTCGAGGCTTGAAGTTAACTTCCAGTATAAGCAACAGAGTAAATTGAAAAATTAATGTCTGTAGTGAGAGCTGTGCCTGCGGATGGAATTGCAACGAGGGCGAAGCGTATTGCACTTGGCTCTCTTGCTGTGCAACGTTGGGAGTGAAGCGACGCGAGGATATTTTTGTTGCTCTTAAGGTTGAAGTAAAGCAGTTGCTTATGGAGCACTGCACCCGACTATACGACGTGAAGAATTCATAAAAAAAAAAGTACTACAGACATCATAGAAATTGTCAGAAAAGTGCAATTTATACTGCATGTGAAAGAAGAATGTATATATTCTGCAAAATTATAAAATACTTTACTAAAATATACTTTTTAGGTGTAAAAAAATAATCGATTAAAGCAGCCTTTTTTTTAAAAAAAAAACCAAATTTAAGCATATTTCCATTCTGGATGCTTCAGAAAGCTGATTTTCGAAGAAAATCTTCGTTATAGAATATCGTCCTAATGTATACTATGATTGTATGTAAGAAAATTGTAATAATAATGTAGGAAATATTTTTTTATAATTGATCTGATGTGTGACCAATTGACAGAAACATTTTTGGCTGAAACTGGCGAAAATAACTTGATATGATACATTATTACTATGATTTTATTACACATGATCACAGTAAATTTTATGATGATCTTTCTTGAAAAAGTTTTTCTTATAAATTCTGCTTTCCGAAGCATCCAAAACGGAAATGCGCTTAAATTTGGTTAAACATATAGACTCTATTGAGCAATTAATTGTTTACATCTAAAAAGTATATTTTATTAAAATATTTCCTAATGTTGCAAAATTTATACATTCTTCTTTCATATATGGTATATATCGCACTTTTCTGACAGTTTATATGGTGTCTGTACTAAATTTGTGTGAGTTCTTCTCATTGTAAATTCAGGTGCAGTGCTCCATAGGCAGTTGCTTTACTTCAACCTTAACATCGAGGTCTTAGAGTCGATGGTGGTGAAACGACGTGAGTGTGGAGCAGCACCGGAATGCAGGGGCGCGGGAAACGGGAGATCCTCGAGAAAACTCGCCGACCAGCGGCATCGTCCAGCACGATTACCACGTGTTAAAATCCGGGGGCGACCTACATTCATTAAAAAAAAACCGGAATGCGGTTTCTTGGTTTGCTTCCCGGTGCATCCCACTGTTTACTTTGTGACTTGTGGACTCACAAACATCCATCGCATCCATCAGTCGCCCGTCCGTCAGGCGGTCATGTCATCTTCGACCAATCGCAAGGAAACTCTATTTCTATCCGTCAATCCGTCAAATATTTCTCAAACTTTTAACTTTTGTCGGACCGACGGATGGGCCACCGACTTCTGACGACATTCCGTAGAAGCGAATACGCACTTTCAAATACAATTCTAGGCGGTGGATATGTGTTTATTTATCTTGGTGGTAGATTCAGGATTTTAAAACACAAACAATAATTTAGTATACATTTTTATTACGCAAAAAAATTATTTCCCCAAAATATTTGTCTCTTAAAAAATGTATTTCCGACCAAAATATACCTTCTACGAAACAAAGATCACGATGTTAAGCTGTCACGTTGGAATTTTGCCGGACAGAAGGATCGCTGGACAACTGATCGTCGTGAGTCCATTTCAACTGACGGACGAAAAAAACATACGGATGACTGAGTGACGGACGGGCGACTGACGGGTGCGATCGATGGTTGTGAGCCCAGCTTAACTAGTTAAGTATGGATATAAGTGATTTAGAAAGCTTTAATCCTATGGGTTCAGCAAACGTATTTGAGATGCAATGCTGAAATGGTTACTTTAAACTACGGCCCGGGGAGGTTGAGACATAACCTCGCCTTCATTGTCCCCTTCTTGCAGCCTTCAGTAAGATCATTTGTTGTCGTACAAGTTACATGGATACTAGTCCGTTTCTTTTCCCAGCAGAACCCATGGATTTAGTGCGCCCACTCTCCAATCGCCTCTCCCTCATCCCTCATCCTTCTAACTATGGGCTGTTCCCGGTAAAGCGAGCCCTTTCGAGGCCCTAGTTACATTTTCCTTTCAGCGATTTTTTCCCTTTAAATCACGTTTTTAAATAAATATTGCAATGTAATTAATGATCATTTGGAAGTTAGCGTCTAAGGCTAAAATAAAATATATTTATTGACTATTATTCCAAATGAAAGGGGCTTTCAAAAGTGCTCACTTTACCATGAACAACCTATACCAAGCTGTGCTCTCTTAAAGCGAAGTATCGTTGCCATCTTGGGTTGCGTATTTTCCGCCTCAACTGAATTTTCGAAGTCAATATTTAAAAACCAAGCTAGTCAGGGCAACATGGAACATGTTAACAGTTATTTCGAAATACAACTTGAATATATTATCAGCTCCACATGGGAAAATACATGTATAAGAGAAACCGAACAAATCTCAAAAGAATTGGTTAAGTAGTTCTCAATGTCACGTCTAGCTTTGATTTCTTGTGTCTGGTGATAACGTTTCATGACGAGGATTTGTAAGAAAAATCGTAGATGTGGGCCTTCCCTAGTTTTAATATGGGCCTAACGGTAATCAGTTGTGTTGATATTCATATTTTAAAAAATTGAATATTTCAATGTAAAATCCTTTTTCAGAACAGAAATGAAAGTCGATATTTTGTTGGCAATTTTTAATTTAGTTATTGAAAGACAAATGTAATCGCTGTAACTAACCCTCTGTTTAGGATATTTAATTTTCTGAGAAACAGTGTTTTGAACTATATAGGATATTCGCGGTAAAATGAGCACTTTTGAAAGCCCTCCTTTAGTGCAGATCCCCACCCACCATGTTGGATTTATAGAATTTTCTCCATACTCTGGAAATACAGTTTTATATAATTTTTTTTTTTTTTGGAACGACAGAGCACAGAGCATTGCCTAGTGCATTGTCTGAGGTCAGTATTTCTTGACTACTGTTGATATCGTTGGCTTTGTAATCGGTCACAATAAATAGTCTCGCGTTTCGCCTCGACAGTTACCAACTGAAAATCAATAATTGTAGCGAAACTGTGGCAGTTCGATAAAGCCTGGGAAGCTGTTATTTAGGATATATCGTCTGGGAAATTTCATTACACCTTCTGAAATAAAATTTTTGAGAGAAATCGATAAATCCACTATGGCGGGTGGGAATATGCCTTAAGATCTGCTTCCATGCACGTTGTGTATTCTTCCGCCTTATGTAATATTAATATTGTCGGGGCCACGGTGGCTGAGCAGTTAGCCTGCTCGCCTCCCATCAAGGCGATCCGGGCTCAATTCCCGGCCTGGTCACTCCGGATTTTCGCATGTGCTAATCGTGCCGGACAATGCCGTTGGTCAGCGGGACTTATTGGGGATCTCCCGCTTTCCCCGCCCTTTCATTCTGGCGCTGCTCCATACTTCAATCGCCCTCATCGGCTCTCAAGACCTCGATGTTAAGAGCCGTCCAAATCTCGTCACTTCGTCACTTATTAACATCGTCATCGCTTTACTCATGTGTCTGTCAAGTGAAACAGCGAAATTACTAGAAAAGTAGATATTCAACAAATCTGCTCATTTTTACACTTCAGTGTATTAAAAAATAATAAAGTGAAAGGAATAATTTAAGTTATCACATATGGTTATCTAACACTTTTTATTTGACGTTAAGATACGGAACTACTTCCCATCTATCGTTACCAAATGTACTGGGCGTCAGTTAAAATATATGCAAGTAGGGGTAATTACTTTTTTCTAGGGTTGATTTCAAATGTGCTCACTTAATCGTGAACAGCCTTTAGGTAGGCGAGGAGGTCTAAGTAGTGCTGGATCGAAACCCAAACAAGAAGAAAAGTAAAATATTGTAACCATGAGTTCTCGTCGCTTACGTGCTTCCCCTGTATCCGCGCCTGCCACTGGGAACACAAGAAAAGAATCAGCAGCCAGACGACTGTCTTGTATGTATATAGGCAGCGGTGCTTGGCCTCGGGCCACAGTCGACGGCGACTTCTGCTCTCTCTGCCGCCGGAGACCTCAAAGACGTCGCCGTCGTGGAGTAGGCCCCACGGAGGATGGTGAACGTGGACGAGAGAGGGAGAAGGGGAACGGGGGAAAGGAGGAAGTGACGTATGTGGGTGAGCAGCTCTCGATGAAGCAGACAAACAAACATGTGTCCCGGCGCGCCGTCGGCGAATAGGAGATCAAGAACTTCAGACGACGCCGAAGGCTCCGCGAGTGTTGTTGCAACTTCGTTGCTCACATGGCGTCTCCGGGTCGTCCCGAGCCGATCATAAACTCCTGGCGTCATTTGCTCGTGAGATGCAGAGATCGGAGCGCTGCAAGTTTTGCAACACCGAGCACTCTGCAAGAGGAATACTGCTTAATATTTTAACTCCACGAATGTAAAATATTCCTCTGACAACTGGATTTCTGAGTAGAGACCCGAGAATTTCGCGGGTTCATTTCTAGACAAGTTGGAATTCACACACTTGTACGTTCATGTTACTTTCGTAATATTGGTCGACGTGTTGCTTGACACCTCCTGGAGATAAACTAGCCAATAATAAACATGCAATAAATTGTGCGCCCAACCACCGCCTTTTACTACCACAACCACCAGCCAATAAACAGTTGATATCTGTATGAGAGTATATAAGACTGTGAAGTATAGCCTGCAGGTCATTGCACTGGCGAATTTCTCTGGTCTCAATTCATGAGTAATACCGGAAGTCACATAGCCCTGACAAACACAGTACGACACGACGAAAACTGCACCCACGACACAGCGTTTGTATTTTAAACGTGACTGCTCGAGTATACAGCCCGGAAGTTTACGCGACACGAATTTTTCGGAACCATTTAGAAGGCGCTGATTAACTAGTCTATTTTTAAAGGCGTTGGGCAGACGAGAAATTTGGAATTCATGATCGTGACAAAGTGTTATAGTTAAAGCATACAAATGTAAGATTACTACATTTTAGAGTTAAATACAATAATTTTCGAAATTTGTTTTCTTGTAAGCTGCGTATTTCGTATTGTAGGAAAACCCTTGTCATACAATTTCATTTTGCAAGGTTGTATACGCTGTGCTTCGTGCAGCACGAAAAGTGGTGAACCGCTTTCAATCCCCGGCCGGGTCAATCCCGGATTATCGCGAGTGGGGGATCGTGCCGGACGATGCCGCTGGTCGGCGGGTTTTCTCGGAGGTCTCCCGTTTCCCCCCGGCCTTGAATTCCGGCGCTGCTCCGTGCTCACCTCGCTTCACCCTCATCGGCTCCCAAGACTTCTATGACGAGAGCCACCCCCTCACCTTCTACTCTCGAGTCAACTGTGAAGAGGGTGTTGTTAACTCGATCACGTTCCCGGATCCACGTTTACCACTGCCTGACGAAGAGGGAAAGGGATGACAGGGGCAGGGTTGTAATCTCGTTAGCGTCGAGACGCCGCGAAGACTTTCTCGTATCGTGCCGAGAAGGCGGAGGGGCTGTTCAAGTGCCGGGGTCTGTTTGTTCGAAAAGCGCACGTGTACGCCATGTTTACAAGGCCACTTGCCATGCCGACTCTTCGTGCAGATTGTGTAGGAGGTCGGGAGCAACAAACGTACGTGCGCCTGGCGACGGCTGCTGAATCGCAGAGAGAAGCCATCTGTTGTCGCGACACTCAGGTCAGCTGGTGCTTACGTCGGCGAATGCAAGGTGACCGCCTGCTGAGGTGGGGGTTTTCCCCGTTCAGGACGTGCACGGCATCGGAGCGCTAAGGGCGACGGTCGTGCGTTCCGCACTGTGTTGCGTCACCTCTACGCGCAACTCTCCGAAACCATCGCGCAACCGCAGGCTGATTTACTTGTATTCACTTCGTGTATTCTTCCGCTATATGGAAAATAAACTTCGCCGTGGACATCGCCACTTTATACACGCGTCGGTCAAGTGAAACTGTGAAACTATAAGTAAGGATAAGGTAATTTCGCGAATTCACTTCAGGACAAGATATACGTCGAACACGTGTACACTGAAGTCACCTTTGCAATTGGACCACAGTTCATTAGACACGCCCTGGATGTCTCTGAGCAACAGCAGACTTGCAAGGAAACAAGTAGCGAGTGCCATACTACCAAGTGTGAAGTAACACTGGCTACTATCTGCGCCGGCAGCCAATAAACAATCATCTGAGGCTCGAGTGTAAACAGTACTTTGGAGTATAGCTTACAGGTAATTGGACTCCCGAAAATTTCGCATCCCTAATTATAAGGAAAATAAATATTTTACAAATTTGCTCATTCTTCCCATGCACGTACTTTAAAATTAGCAGGGAGCAAAATAAATAACTTCATCGCTCACAAATATTTACCTAACATTTTGGACTCAAGGTTAAGACTGGAAACCACTTTCCCTTCTTTTTCACCAACTTTACTGGAGTGAGTGAAGAGATTTGGACGGCTTTTAACATCGAGGTCTTGAGAGCCGATGAGCAGCGCCGAAGTGAAGGGGTGTGGGGAAACTAGAGATCCCCGACAAAACGCGCCGTCCAGCGGCATCGTCCGACATGACTCCCACATGAGAGAATCCGTGAACAGGGAACAATCCTGTCAGGAATCGAGACCGGTTCACCTAAATCTCTTCTCACTCACTCCAGTAAATTTGGTGAACAACGAAGGGAAAGTGGCTCCAAGTCTCAACGTTGAATCCAAAGTGTTAGGTAAACATTTGTGAGCGATGAAATTATTGATTTAGCTCCCTGCTAATTTTAAACCACATACATGGGATGAATGAGCAAATTTGTAAAATATTTACTTTCCTCGTAATTAGGGATAGTTTAACTACCACACCACCGCTGCCCCACGGTCCCTTTAAACCTTTCAGATCGACTCTAACTTACCGTTTCAGGTGTTGCAAACAAAACATTTTATGATGCGTGCTTTTTAAGTCGACGCAACACTTGTTCCTTTGTCACAGTCGATGATCTGTAGACAGTATGTTGGGCCACAGTTATGTGAACAAATTATGACCTAGGAGGCCAGTAAGACGGTTTTGCGAATCATTTACCCACAGGTAAGATCATCGGTCATTGAGCTTCGCAGTGTGTGCAGTGCAGGTCGAAATCTTTCCTACAAGTGCGTAATAAAAACATTTGTATGCATCGGACCAGAATGGGTTAACCCGTTCAGTTGAAAATTAATTTACGGGCTCAAGTGTTGCAGTAGTTCAAATTTTTTGATGCGCGCTGTACCTGCGTAGAGCGCACATTTCGCAACCAGTGAATAAGGTAGCGCGTGTGTTGTTGTCTGCATTAACCAATCATAAATGAGAGATGCAGAAGCTTTAACAAATCATACCGGTCGAAATGAAGGTGCTCAAAACACCGGCCACTTTTTTTTTTGTGTACAGTGTACACCATGAATATCCGTCATATGCAATAATATGTTCTCGATAGGAGCGTGACAAGGAACCGCCCTTCTATTGCACTTCTATATTCTTACCTATTCTGTGTCGCGGTCGTGGAAGTACGGTCGGAGTTCCTCGAACGTAAAAAAATTCAGGGCACTCTAAGGGATCATACACGAACTCATCACATTAGTGCGCACGTTTAGTTAGGGGAACCTATTTTCCTCGAAAAGACTTCAGGACTAGTTGTGTTCCAACGGGCTTTAGTTCAGAACCATTTTCGTGAATGGATTTTTTTAAATTGTTACCCGTCTTATATGTATGCCCGCAAATCACGGACTGTCAGTATCGGATGAACTTAATTATGATCGGTTCGCTCATGTAACAGACCGTCTCCACACGAAGGCAAGAGGCCAATAGTCAAATGAAGGATGCAGGTGTGCACATAGGATATCGAAGCATAATCTCCGCGTGAATATTTTCGCAAAAAGCAGGCGGCTTTACGTGTAGTATGAATGCATGAATTGCAATTTATTTTCTGATGTAAAGTTTAATTTTAACCTTTCATCGTAAACATACTCTTGTGTGTTTTATATGTGATGGCTAAAGACCTGAAAATTTAGCGGGTTCATTTCTCGACAGGTTGGAATTCTCACACTTGTACCTTCATGTAACTTTTGTAATTGGTCGACGTGTTGTTTGACACCTCCTGGGGATAAATTAGCCAATAACAAACATGCAATAAATTTTGCGCCCAACCACCGCATTTTACTACCACAACAATCAACCAATAAACAGTTGATATCTGTATGAGAATATATACGACTGTGAAGTCTAGCCTGCAGGTCATTGCAGTCGCAAATTTCTCGTGTCTCTTGTGATGACTGTGATAATTTTTATTTTTAATTGTGAAATCCACGAGTATGATACAAGGTCATTTAATAAACTTTTGTATACCATAAACTCGGATGAAATCCTTTCAGAAGGGAATCCTATTGACAGCATTTTGTGTTTTTAATAATCTACCTGACAATATTAGGAGTTTATATGATTCAGACTGACAATTTTTCAAAAAAGAAATAAAATGACTATTTTATGGCTAAAATGTATTATATTGTAGAAGAATTAATGGACTACAATTATATAGATTACACGTAACAGTGTGATATAAGCATATTTAATTAATTTCTTATTGTGTAATAAATATAATGTGTGCTGTTTCCATGGTATTTACAGACATGCGAAAATCGCGTTATTATTTTGTAACAAGCCACACTTGACTGTGCTACACACACCTGAGTCCAATCCGTGATTTCATTGGCTGGTGACCTTTGTACGGGGTCTTTTACCTGTGTGACAGCGTTACAGGGGATTGGCCACTCTAATGCTGAGATGTTGCTATTAGTCCTTCAGGTCTTGCCACACTAACTGTCAGCCAATGACAAAAGTCAGATGTGCGTACAGCAACTTGAAGCTCAGTCTGTTATGGGACAATAACGCGAATTTTGCAGGTCTCTATGATGTTTAAAACTGACTTGTTCCAAGGCCCTGTAGCTTGCCTGCATCAAAGGGCTCCAAGAAATTTATAATAAACAGAAATACACGCAGTGTTTATATATTTGCTCAGGAAAGAGTAAAATTCATAAGGGAATTTCTAACTTTGTTAGTAACGACGCTCAACATTCTTATTGGCTGTTCACTGTAACATGAGCACTTTTGAAAGACCTGCTTAGGATCTACTTGTATGCACGTTGTGTGTTCTTCCGTCATATGTAAACTTATCATTGCAATGGGCCTCATCGCTTTCTTCATACGTCGGTCAAGTGAAACTGTAAAATTATTAGAGACTAAGTATCTTAAAAATCTGATAATGTTTACACTTCAACGCATTGAAAAAAAAAAAAAAACAGAAAGCGATAGAAATAATTTAAGTTATCACAAGAGGTTACGTAACACTTTTTTTATTTGTTAAGATATGGAACTACTTTGTCCTCCATCTATACCAACTTTACTGGGCGCATGTCACTCACTACGCCCGTTAAAATATATGCAGGTAGGAGGGGTGATTTTTTTCTAAGGTTGATTTAAAAAGTGCTCACTTTATCGTTCACAGCACTTAATATTTGTAGTCTGATATGTGGAATTGTTTGCATGCTATGTGTAGGTAAACAACTTCCACTACAGTTTAGGAAGTTGACAAAAAAATCTTTTACAGTGTATGTAGTTTCCTGCTCCTACGTTATTTAAGGCAGTGTGATGTCTTGCTATTAGTGGCGGCTGCCTGGAGTGAATGAGCCCTGTTCGTCAGCTTCAGTGGAGAGCGCTAAGCAGCAGTTTACTGCGGTTTGCTACCCATCATACGCTCCTTCCACGTGCTGTTTACCAAGCGTCAGGGGATCTCTCCTAACCACCTTATTTACTGAAGTAATGACTTTGTTGATTGAACTGCGTACGGTTTGTAGTGGAGTACCATTGGGCAGGGCAAACAAATAACGGTTTTTGAAGGAACTGATAAGCAGCTTAACATCTAAATAGGTCATAAGTTCAAAGTTGCTTCTAGCGATTTTAGGTTATGGGTAGGCCTAGTTGATAAGCATTTTACTCCAGAGTTTGTTCCTCGGTGTGTGTTTATGTGTGTGTATGTGTATATATATATATATATATATTCATACACACACAAACATATATATTGTAACACCTGAGTTATGATTAGGGTAAAATCTGCATTTTTGTGTTATTAGCCAACTCAACTGTCATATTTTAGTTAATCCTGCATATCTATGAGAGACATGGAAGGCATGTGTTTAAGTTTAAAATAGAATACTGATTTCCTCTTTGTAAGAAAAAGGTAACAAAATTATTATTGCTGTATTGTATGGATGGAACGACACTATCCTTGTAGTGAAATATTATAATTTGAATTTATTGTAGTTTTTCTGCGACTGAAGTGTTTCTTATGATTAGGGATAGGGAAATTTCGCGAGTTCAATGACATGTATGCTAGAATTCACAATCCTTGGTATAGTCGAAACTCAGATGTTTGTTCATTGGCTGTTGCCCCAGTGTTACCCCAAATTTGACAGTACGTGACTCGCTTCTTGCAGCCTTGCAAGTCGGCTATTGGCGCGGAGTCGTTAAGAGTGTGTTTGATAAACTCTGATCGAATTGCAAAGGTAACTTCAGCCTACACGCGTTTGAAATATACCTTGTCCTGAAATGAAGTCGCGAATTTTTCCTATGCCTACTTATGAGGTGTCATGAACTGTAATTAGTACAATCTAAGCTTAAGAGCTGGATATCTGAAAAGATGAGGAGATATGTTCTTACTGCAGAGAAACAATTAGGCCGCGCAACATTTGGCTATTGAGGAGGTAGAAAGAGAATTACTATTATATTCCGCCAATCAACATCACATCTACAACGACTGGGTTTTGTAGCCAAGTCCATTTTTGATTATATTTAAACGGAGTGCAGCACTAGTTAAAATTTCAATTTTCAAAAGGAAATGATGAGGTATTAGGCGTGCATCCCGCTCTTAAAGGTTTATCCTGGATTTTAATCCCAGGACTCATGATGCATGAGCTAGTGTCCAGGGTCGTAGTTGGGTGTGTGTGTGTGTGTGTTGGGGGGGGGGGGGGGAGGAGGTTCGGGTCCAACCTCCTTCGTAATACGAAGGGTACATTAAGCCGTCCACGATCGTGGACGCGTTGCGCATGAAGGATATTTATGGCCAGTGCTGCATACAGCAAGGAATCCGCACCCAACACCTTGATAGTCTTTGCGACGGGCGAACTGATTTGTGAACGTTACCACTAGGGGGTAGTGAAATTTCGCGAAAAGATTTCAAGACAAGTTATACTTCTAAACACTGCAGAGTCGCTCACCTATCTTCATTGGTTGAGTTACTTTTTATTACGTATTAACTCTGTGTACACGAATCACGTAGGAGCCGTGCCGATGTTGCCGAATTTTCCGAGTGGCCCGTTGAAATATGAAAACGTCTTTCAACCAAACAGCAACCAATGGCAATAGACAGAATGCTGTTGGGTGTTTATGGTATTGAAGTCTAACGGGCACACATTTTTCTTTCTCGCGAAAAGTCACTAGCTCTAGTAACCACACTCGTTTGCGAATGGCTGACGGTGACGTCTTTGAGCAAACAGCACGTCGTTCATTGGTTGCAAGAAGCACACTAGACACAAATACAGTATACATCGAAATATTGCACGATCGCAACACTTCGGCGCACAAAGTAATGCGTGAGCGAACGGGAAAAACTATAGTAAAACAGTAAAATTAGTAGTAAAATAAAATAAACAGGCGTGCACACCTACTGTTGTTCTTACTGAATACGTTTTTATAGGTGCTGTTTTATCAATTAACGAAAATTTCCTCCGCTCCCCGTCCGCACTCTAATGAAATTAATTTGAGCCTACGCCACTGCCGGAAACTTGTTTGGGAACACATGGTGGTGCTGGTGTAGACTAAACAGAGTAATAGTTCTTATCTCTTCAGTCTACGGCTACCCCAGGTTGTTCGGGGCAGACTGCCGCACCCTAGGGAACCCGTCATGGCGTGTCAACTTTTCTCGTCCCTCTCTCTCTACCTCTCACGCCGTCTACGTCACAGGTCTCACAGCAGACGACGTGTTATCGCCCGCCAAGCCAGCAGCGGCTGCACTACCCCGCCTCCATCAGGGATGCTCTTCCGACCAGACAGCCCCCGTCATCGTTTTTTTCTCCCCCCTCTCCGTCCGCTTTGTGAAAGGTAACCCAAAGCTCTATAAATAGTGGGGTGCCTCCCCTCTCCCCCTTTTTTTCATGGAAATCTACGGGGAGGGAGCTGGTAGGTAGGTCGGAATGGAAAAAAAAAAAAAAAAAAAAATAGAGGGGCGTACTTGTATGGCGAAGGAGACGCGATCGTAAGTGGAGCACGCCATAAAATACGCCGCGGACATAAAAAGCGGCTCGGGTATGAAACCCCCTTTTAGCGAGCAGGCAACATCACAACGTGCTGATACGTGTTTCTTCTCTGTACTCAGACGACACCGGAGCATATGGAGGTGTAATGTTCTTTCCTGAAACGTGCTACATATTTTATAATGCTCCCGAGAATTTTTAACCCCCTAGAGTCACAATGTCCTGTACCAGGGACGTTACTACGAAATTGGTTTTAAATGGCGCTGGACGCAAACAGATACATTATTTTTATGGCCGATCATCGCTTTCTGCGTGCTGCAGTGAACACTGATCCCCTGTTGGTGAAAGTAGTTCTACTGACGTGCTGTAGGTTGCAGGGCGATCGCGTTATGCGTTGCACTGTGTTTGAAATACACGTTCTCACACGAAACTGTTGAACGTACGTCCAATGTGTTGTTCTACGAAAGGAACGCGCACTTCAGACGAGGCCTACTTTCAAAAAGTCACGCATGTTGGAAACACTATTTCATTGTACTACAAAACGGCAAAAAAGGCTTTTTTTCCCCTTCAAACAGCTGTAGCTCAAAATACACGCATCAGATACACCCCAAACTACCCAACGACCCTGCTCAAGTGATGGGGATAATCGAGGTTGATAATTGATTAATCGGTTATATTTAGCAGTCGTAAGTAATCAATGCTGATTTCGATGATCAAAACCATAATCGATTATAAAAATAATCGTCACTACGAGTAAATTAAAAAAAATAATAATATTGGAATGAAGACAGTTCTGAGTTCTGATATTTCTTATGCGCTTAAAACAGTAACTAAATTCATTATTTTTTTCATATACATGTTTCATTCACTTCTCATTTTAAATATCTTCGTAATGTTTTTGAAATTATGGTTTGTGAAGAAAAGTGCCATCTCTAGCATATGTAAAAATTGGTTATTAAGCTACAGTTTATGTTTTTAAGTTTGCCATGCTAGTTATTTATTATTTTTGTATAACAATAAACATTCAACAACAGATGTACAGATGTTCGTACTGCGTGTTCGTTCGCGTTGAATTTCGTATCCAAAACTCTACAAAATGTAATATATTGAAAAAAATGTCGTCGAATAATCGATTCAGTGAATCGCGGAGGATCGATTAATCGATAGTACAATATAATCGCTTTTCCCCATCACTACCCTGCACTGAACCTGAAAAACCCCATAGGAACTCGCAGTGTGACCCTAACACCGCACGCCAGTCCAGAGGCTTGCGCTTAGCGTCGATGGACCCGCGCTTCTCAGCCTCAGACGCGGATGAAAGCTCCAGGCAGGCGGGAACCTTATACCCGCCCGGCCGCGTGTGTCTGTGTATTCGGCTAAGGCTTCTAGTCTCGAGAGCCGATGAGGGTGATTGAAGTGAGTATGGATCGGCACCAGAATGAAAGGGCGGGGGAAACGGGAGATCCCCGAGAAAACCAACGGCATCATCCGGCATAATTCCCACTGCGAAAATCCGGTAACCCGGACAGGGATTGAACCCGGATCTCCATGGTGGGAGGCGAGCGGTCTAACCACTCCGCCACCGTGGCCCCTTACCATCATTTAGAGAATTTCTTGAGGAAGGTTTAGGTATATAATACGTTAATATTTAATGTAAGTATAGTAGAGAAATGTCGAGGTTTTCTAATCAATTCGGAAAAGCTGCTTTTCGGGCGCTCACGTGGCTCACGCTGACTAACCCACAATATATACCCCAAATTAATGTACGTACAACAGAATCGTAGATCTCAAAAAGGTATAAAAATAAAAGTCCTGGCCAGTATATATTTATCTTTGAAGGATGGCCCACAAAGATCATATTTGCCGTTTAAGATTTAATTAAAAATAGAGGTGTACTTACAAAGACTTTTTGAATAACACAATATTAATCATATGCTAGTTGCCTTACGCATTTAGAGCATATACTTGCTGTAAATCTAAACGACGCCATATTTGTAAATGCCACCCGAACGAGGCTGGGGCGGGTCACTAGTTTACTATAAAGAATAACATAATTTTGCTACTTGCACCGTTCTTGTGTTCCATGCAAACAAAATACTCGCTTTTCCACCTTTCTTTGCGCCTGCGCGTATAGACCTCGCATTTCACTGGCTCGTTCACCGTGACGTGTTTACTGACAGCGAATCACGTACACCCTCCAACTGGCTGCTGATCAGCTGGCAACCTCAAGCTGGAAGTTGGCGTACTTGGTCTGCACTGCACTGCACTGCTCTGCACTGCTCTGCACCTCGGTACAGACGTCACGGACCACGCGAGCCAGTCACGTTTTAGAAATGTGTCGGCCCTGCACAGCACGCCATCAACTCAATGTACCAGCGCCTTAAGGCTCTCACACGAGTTATTTGTTTTCGTGTAATAATTTCAGATTCAGGAGTATTATTGGAAATGTTCGATAACAGAATATTTTAGAACTTACTAGTTGTTTAATATGTTTGTATCTGATTTTCACTGTGTGTTATTTCCTGTTTGCAAAAACCCAAGAACTTGATACGATATAAATAAATTATCGACCTTTTACAGCTGGCGGATGAGATACAACCCGTTAAACGACCATAAAACATCAAACCGTTAAATAATATACAAGTACTTGCAAGTTTTCGGTTTCTCCGAAAACCGTTCGTCACCCATATTCATGGCGCGATGATAAACCGAAAGCAAACAGCAACGAACAGTAGAATATCGAAAAACGATCTTGGGCACGAGACACGTGCCTTTGGCTGAATGGATATGCTAGGTACATTCATGCCCTAGCCGAGAATTCTGTCAGCGACTGACGTTGCGCCCTTAATGCACTTTTCTAGGGCCTCTCATTGAATTACCTTCGTTCGAAAATACACCTCGGTACTTTGTTTTTAATTTCTTACCTTGCTGCTTCCTAAACCAAGGGCGTGGCAAGGCAGAATTTGCATAAGTCATAGCAAAACCATCAGAACACAACAAATGGGGGGGGGGGGGAATATCTGTACAGTGTAAGGGTAAGTTGATAGTTACAAACGGTTTATAACATAAACAAAGAAGTGTGGTAATATTCCTTATTTTGAGTATGTACTTTCAATTCTTTTTCCATATTTCATAAATATTACAAGTGGAAAACTTCCATTCGTTATCATTCTTACATTTCGTTTTGAAATGTTAACATTATTATTATTCCTTTCCCATATATAACAATTTTTTTTTAAAACATTTATATGAAAAGCCAGGTTGCCAAAAAAATTAGAGTAAAATGCAACCAGATTCTTCAGGTTCCAATACATTCACTGGTATTCAGCTAATACTAGCAAATTTTTCATACAGGTTATATCTGTGCAGCTTACTAGCCATTTTAATAAGTAAATACAAAATGCAAAAGGCCAAAACAAAATATATCGAGCAATTGACCCCAAAAATACCATCGTTACAAAATGGCGGCTTAATTTCTTTACATTATAACGCAATTTAAGTTCCTTGCACCAGAAAAACCCCATTTTGGTAACACCTTATTGGTCACTAATAAAAAAAAACACTATAACCGCAATGGTTACTTTCTAATTTACTCGCGATCCCAAGTGAATGGGAGCAACTACTAAGCAATGTCAGCCTCAACTCCCGCGAGTTTATGTGATTTCTGCGAAAGCCCTAAACTTCGTAAAGTTTTCTCTTAAAAATGTCACAAAAACAAGGAGTTTCGCATATCTTCTACGTGATACAAAAAACTAAGACCATAATCAATGCCTGGGTTACAATTGTTTGCAAGTGGTTACAAATGTTTGCAAGTGCTTACAGATGTTCGTCATTGTTGGCAAGTGGTTACAAACGTTTGCAAAAGTTTACACGTGTTTACCATTGTTTGCAAGTGGACACGAATGTTTGCAAGTGTTTACGAATGTTTGCAAGTTTCTCGGTGACGACATGGTCACTGGTTGCAGAAGGTAACTATCGGATTTTGGCCAAAAGGCCAACATTTCGCAAAACTTTAAGGCCTTAAAAATTTCTGGCCAGCATGGCCCTCGCCTTACGTCAAAGTGACGTAAGTGACCTGTTTGCTTTATGAGCCTACATTGTAAATCAATATGTGTTACTTATCTCTGGTAGAAGCTTGCCCCCTCGAGGTCGTTGAACTGACCCCGATGGGAGCGTGTACCGGCATTAAATACACAGGTCCGTCCTCCTGCGCTACCAATCAAAATAATTTTCCCCTTAAAACACGAATTTCCAAGGAATCTTTAGGGTTTTTAATTACTCCTGAGAGGGATCAAGCTAATCACAACCAATCGTTTGACATTACCAAATATGGTAACCAACACAGCGGACACCAATATTCTTTAGGGGGTCTAACAAAATGAAAATTTATAAACACCCAATAATATTGCAGCATGCCCTCAACTTCCGTCCTCTTGACCAAGTTGCCGGAAACAGTCGGCTGCACACTTCTCTGCCAGGTCCAGTTATTGCTGCACGTGAAAATAAGCACGGAAATTTATAAGTTATTTTCCCGGTACCTTAGATGTTTCAAAATCCTTTTACAGTGACGTGAGGCTGGCGGGAGCCTTGCAGGTTAGTTTTATTAGTGTTTTAAGTCACATCGCGAGGTATTCCAAGCCTCGAAATCAACGTGCGAAAGTGTTCGTGAGTATCGGACAACACGCCGTCCAATTGAGCAGGGAAACCAAGCAAGCACAGTAAGTGTGGTCGAGGGCGTGTGCGACGAGGTCCACATTAATTTTAAGAGTATTTTTTAGTAGTTACAAGTCGATAACTATTCACAGACGCGCAGTGACGTGGCGCTGCCCGTCACAAATTTTTATGACAGTAAGTGTAGTACCAGTGTTTTTTTTATGCATTTATTGATGCTCAATAACGGTGTAAACATCCTAATAAAACAGGTCCAACAGGAAACTAAAAACTAAAACTGTCAGACTTGAATAGTTTATCTGCATACGTTGTCTAGTATTTGAAATTTATGTATTTGAAAACATTCACACTTGCTGTGCAATCGGTAGGAACTTGCAAAATTGGCGTTATTTTATTACATCAATCTAAAATTCACAGTGCTGTATCTACTCTAGCCGGCGTCGTTTCTCCATTGGCTGCTGGCCAGATGTGAAGTCACTCCCTTTCTGAGTGAGCTGCACGTGATTGGGGCAATCGATTGTGAAGTGTCTATTTATTGGTGCAGATTTACCGGGGGCGTGTCAAACAAAACCTGTTCCTACGACAAACGTATTGCAGAGGAAAAAGTGTTTTTAGTTTAAGGTGTCCTCAAATAATATCGCGAAATTTGCAGGTCTCTAGCAATCAGTTTAGCTGAGGTTGCAAAAGTGAGACGTTCGGGCACCAGTGATCTTGGTTCTAATAACGACCGGGATTTCAATTATTTTAAATATTAATCGCAACTGTTTGATGCACGTAGAGCCAAACAGATCTTTGGTTACACCAACCTGAACTTTCGTTTGCGGGAACCAAAAATATGAACAACAAAATAATTTGGTTACAGCAACAAAACATATCAATGCCTTTCTACAAACAATTGATCTGCTTGAGGCAAAGCAAACTTCGTTTGATCCAACGAATCCTTTTCCTCAGTGAACGTTCGTTTGGATAGCGTGGTTGGCAAAAGAAATAAATAACAGTACAAAGTTGAAAGACGAACGAGTGTAGCGAAGTATGGAGCAGCGCCGGAATGAAAGGGCGGGGCGAAACGGGAGGTCCTGAGAAAACCCTCCGACCAGCGCCATCGTACGGTTCGATTCCCACGTGCGAAATTACGAGGGCGACCTCCAGGGAATCTAAACCTGCTCTGCTTGGTTGGAGGTAAGTAGTCTGACCACTAATTCACCGCGGCCCCTAGAAACGCAAATTCCCGGTTGCACCATCTTCCCCGATCCGAGATCAAATGATCCAAGTTCCGAACCAGGATCCAGTTTGATCTTGGTTCAAATTTAAAGTGTTGCCCAACGAAATTGTATAATTCTGCATCTGCGATTCGTCGATCTCTTGATTCCAAATTGAGGGGAGTTAGTATGAGACAAATTTTGCTATTGGTTCGTAATATATGACGTCATAGACGTATGTGTATTTTTCACTGTAGATAGAACTAAATGTGCGATGTTTTATTTGTTTTAAGTGAATCATTGCTGTACGAATTTTACTGAATAAAGTTCAAGTGCGTATAATGTTGTTTTACATTTCCCAAGAAAACAATCGAACGTAGTTCTATTTGTTGGCGTATTTTCAAACTACATTTGTCGACGATGGCTGTTGATCGCGGCTCGAGTTTTGGAACCGCCAATTTCTGCGGTTCCAAGTTAACTTCATCTCGATCTCCAATCCAGTTCTGAACTCGAATGGTGCAACAGTTTTCTGTGCCGATTTTAGATCCGATCTCGGATCGAGTTTCGAACCACGATGGTTTAAATGGGGAAGAAGATGGGGAAGTTACTTGGCACCTCGCACGCGCACTCTACGCACATAGTGGTGTCTGTGCTGAGTTAAAAATGTACGAAGTGACGTCCCGCGAGTGTAGCTACACCTCGCTGCGTGATATGTCGCGGTCAGCTGGCGGAGTGACCTGGCCACGGCATGTAGAAGAGGAGGGGGGGGGGGCGCAGAGGGGTCAGCAGATGGAGTAATGAGGAAGCGAGTGGGCGTCTGTGTCTAAGTCGTCGTCACGTACACCGCGGGACGGGAGCTCGCGCACGTACAACCCTGGGACACAGCCACCCGCACGACCGCCTCGTGACGTTTCAACCCGCAGTGCAGTTGTGAGTTCCCACGTCCGATTCTCTGCTTAGTCGCTGTCGGGGTCTCCCTCTTCCCGTGATTCTCATGCGGGGAGTATGGCAAATACCCTGATTGTGTGTTGGAAGGGGGAGGGGTTTCCTCTAGGTGTCTCTGCTCCTACCCCCCCCCCCTACGTTTATAATCCGCCACTTCTCCACCCTCAAGCGGTTTTTTTTTTTTTGCAATAGAGCGTTTTGATGCGCCGCGTCGAGCATCAGCCAATCAAAGCGTCGAGAACGTTGCACGAGTGACGAACATTGGTTTCGACGCTCGTCTCCAGCGTCGGGAAATAACAAGAATAACTTTTCTGTACTTCATAACAAACTGGCAAGAAACCGAGATAAAGAACTGAAAACATACATAAACTTCTTGCAGATATACTAATTGGTGTCCAAACTTAGGAAAACAACCCTTTTTTTTTTTTTTTTTTTTTTTTTCCGATGTCTGAAGAGTCGTTCAAGTTCCACAACAATAACAATTTTACTAACAAGATGTCAAGAAACTTCTCTGCATTTCGTTCGTTTTCAGCATTTCGTTGCGAGCTTCCTTGCGGGATAGCAGATGGCGTTAGCCATGTTGCTGCTGCCTGGAAACGGAAAACAAAGTGATTTGCGGGGCAAGTGTCATTCACCATGTTATAGACTACTATTCATGGTAGAGTGAGCGCTTTTGAAAGTCCTCTCATTTGGAATGGAAGTCAATAAATATATTTTATTTTACCCTTAAACGTTAACTTCAGAGTGTGATGAAATATACATGCCGTGTTTATTACTTACATGGCAATAATTGTTTAAAAAAAGTGGTTGAAGTGTAAAAAAACATTGCTGAGAGAAAAAAGTAACTAGGGCCTCAAAAGTTCTCACTTTACAGTGAACAGTCTATAGCAGAACTGGGTTGCAACCAGAAGCTAAAACTACAACTATCATCATTACTGTCAGCTGCGTCTTAACGGGGCCCGCGGTTCACGTAGTGGCTAGAGCGCTTGCCTCCCCTCCAAGGCGAACCTGGTTATATTCCCGGCAGGGCCACTCCTAGATTTTCGCTCGTGGGAATCGTGCCGGACGATGCCGCTGGGTGGAGGGTTTTCTCGGGGATCTCCCTTTCCCCCCGCCCTTTCATTCCTTCGCTACTTCATACTCAGGGGCAGTGATTTTTTGCGAAAAAAATTTCGAGACAAGATACAATTCACAGCGCTGTAGTGTCGTCCAGCATTTTGGTTGGCTGAAACATGTTGTGTTCCGTGATAACTCTTTGCGCACCAATCAATTCAGGGTCGGAGTTACGTAATTCTGAGTGGTGGGTCAAATGCGGAAACGACACCAGCAGCCAATGGAGGTATGACAACAGCTGAGGTGTATGTGTGTGTGTATATATATATATATATATATATATATATATATATATATATATATATATATATATATGTGTGTATATATATATATATCGTAGCACACAGTAGACTTAAATGCTATATATATATATATATATAAATATATATATATATATATATATATATATATATATATATATATATAGCATTTAAGTCTACTGTGTGCTACGATTTTTTTCGCGAAAAATCGCTGGCCTTATTCATTCCCACTTCGCTTCGCGTTCATCGGCTGTCGAGAACCTCTCAACTCCGTTTTTCAACGACCAGTGTAAACACAGAATATTTAAGGAAATGGAAAGGAAACGGCGGTGCATATTGGGAACTTCAGCCGCCCACGCCAAAAAAAAAAATGGACTCGCCGTCCAGCAATACAGCTGGACGCTGTCGGCCAGTCGGCGCCTGAAGACTACCTTGACTGGTGGCAGCCCAGCCAATAAGGAATATCCCACAGCACGCAGTAGCCAATCAGACACAAGGCCAGCTCCCAGAGCCTTGCGACGGCCCATCGGTCGGGTACACGCACATCAACAGAAACGCAACACAAATACTTTTCTAAGTAACTGCATATCCTGTAGTGTAACCAAGGAATTGTTGTGTATAGGCTGTTCACGATAAAATGGGCACCCTTTGAAATTAACCTTAGAAAAAATCTACTGCCCCTGCCTGTACATATTTTAACGGGTGAGCTGAGTGACATACGCCCAGTAAAGTTGGTAATGTAGAGATAGTAGTTCCATATTTTAACGTTGAATAAAGAGTGTTATGTAACCATTTATAATGACTTAAATTATTTCTTTCGCTTCATGTTTTTTTTTTTTTTTGTAATGCATCCAAGTGTATAAAAGAGCAGATTTTTGAAATTTTACTTTTCTGATAATTTCGCACATTTACCTGACCGACGGATGAATAAAGTGATGAGGCCCATGTCAACGTTAATTTTACATTAGGCGGAAGAATACACTCCATGCATACAAGCATATACTAAGCAGGGCTTTCAAAAGCGTTCATTTTACCGTGAACAGCTTATATATCGTATTCTGATGTACTTTTAGTTTCAGTTTATTGTAAACTCTCGCACTGGTTTCCCTCATTTAGTCAGTCGGCACGAAGTGACGTCTTAGATACACGCAAAATATACAAGAAAATGCTGAACGTATTCCCAGCATTTCTAATTACAGACAGTGCTGACACTTGAGAACTCCTTAACCTGCTCTATACAGAATGCACGCACAAGCTCAAATGTTGTAATAGTATATTATTTCGACGTGCGCTGTACTTGGTGTAGCATGCTTCTCACAACCAGTGACCTTGGAAATCAACCATCCAGATATACTTGAAACGAGGATAGACGATTGCAACGAACTTTGATATAGACTGTTCATGGTAAAGTTAGCACTTTTAAAACATACCTCTGAAAAAAAATAACTGCCTCTCTCTCTCTATTGGCTATATATATACTGACATGGCCACACTCGGACATACTTTACCTCTACGGAATGTAGCCTAGACAACGAATGAACTCTCAATGAATTCGCTACACAAGAGCTGCTCTAAAAGTTGGTGGATTGACATCACTATTTGGAGTACGAATCTGTAGGAGATTTAGTGTGGGGTTTCCCTTTTCGGAATAACAACCTTCACTCTGTATACGTCGTTTCCTGGGATGCACTGCCGTCTCAAAGACATGTTGCAGGCCGTTTTCCGAGTGAGTGGGGGCAGTTTTCGCTTCCTGGTCCGTTCTCTACTTCATTCCTATCATATTTTACTTAAACGTTGGGAAATCTCAGAAATCGCAGGGTGCGAGTTCTGGGCTGTAAGCGGGTGGTCTAGTGACTTACCGCCAATTTTCTCCAAAGCTTCCGCAGTCGTGCCACATGGGTAGGGACATGCAGAACTCGCGTTATTGTTAGGAATAGGAAAATTTCGCGAGTTCAATGACCTGTAGGCTAGACTCCTCAGTCCTGTGTATACTCGAGCCTCAGATGTTTGTTCATTTGCTGATGCCCCAGAGAGTAGCCAATGTTACTTCACACCGGGAAGTATTGCACTCACTACTTCTTTCCTTGCAAGTCTGCTATTGGTTCAGAGTCACCCAGGGTGTGTCTAATGAGCTGCGATCCAATAGCAAAGCTGACTTCAATGTACACATGTTGGACGTCTAGCTTGTCCCGAAATGAACTCGCGAAATTTTCCTATCCCTAGTTATTGTTTTTGCATCAGGCTGAACTTCACAGCACTGTATGCACTAGATCCGGCGTCCTTTATCCATTGGCCGCTGCACAGATGTGAAGACACTCCCTCTCTGAATGAACTACACGTGATTGGGGCACACAATTGTGAAGTGTTCCTTTATTGGTGCAGAGTATCCCAAGGCGTGTCCCATAAATTACGGCCCAATGACAAACGTATTGCAAAGGTATGTCCCCGAATAAAAACGTGAAATTTGAGGGTCTCTACACATGGGGCCTGGCGTTACCCTGACGGAAAATAAAAAAAACATTTTTAAGGAAGCAGTTCAGTTTTTTTTTTTTGGGAGTTGCACTTCTCAAATGAACTTGCAAAACATTATCATCACAATAATCATCGTTTACAACTGTACTGTATATCATTCTCATCTGCCGTTGCAATACGCACTACAGTTATACTTTGAAAGGGAGAAAAATAACGTCAAATGCGCGTTGGTTTTAGTCACACAAACAATGTACGTTGCAGGAACAGGCTACCACCAATTGGGGCAGTCACATAATCGCTTCTGTAATCGGCGCAGCGTTTCCAGTACGCGAATTCCGTAACAGCCTTCGCATTTTAGGTGAACTAAAGATCGTTTTCGAGATGCAGTAACACGCCGTAAATATCACGTTCGTTGCAATTTTCTGAAGAACCCATCATTTCATGGTTAATACGGAAATCCTCTTCCTTCACAGAAGGAAATATTTTCTTTCTCCAGTTGGTGCGTTTGACGGATGTTTGCAAACTAGGGAAGGGAAAAAAAATGGTTGTTCGCTACGCCTCCGCTTTATGTCGGTACTGGGAATGGCCTACATGCCAAGCTAGTTTAAACTTAACAGCGGGAAATACACACTCCCATGGCAATATCCGGGACACAAGAGACAAAGTTTTCGGTCCAGGGCTGTGCTTAGGTATCTCAGTCATATACAGGTCGCCTTCCCCGGCCGGGTCATCGGATTTCCGCAAGTGGGAATCGTGCCGGACGACGCGGTTGGTCGGTCGGTTTCCTCGGGGATCTCCCGTTTCCCCCGCCCTTTCATTCCGGCGCCGCTCCACACCCACCTCAATCACCCCTCATCGGATTTCAAGACCTCGCTGTTAAGAGCGGCACAAATCTCTTCACTCACTGACTCACTCACAAATCGCCTTCAAAAATACAACTGTGTTCGACATTCGCTGTTGATGGAGCACTTTTGAAAGCCCTGCCCAGGATCTACTTTTTCGGATGTGTTCTATTCTTACGCCATGTGTAAAATAGTCGTAGACTAAAGGCGAGGAAGAACAATTTTCGTCCTCACCATGACTCGTCCATCGATAATATAACTCGACACACTAGATTCGAATCAGTGGAAAACAACTGATTCGCAGTGAAATTCAACTGCTCGAATCAGTGAAAATGGCGGCTCCACTTAGAATCAGTGGAAAACAACTGATTCGCAGTGAAATTCAACTGCTCGAATCAGTGAAAATGGCGGCTCCACTTAGAATCAGTGGAAAACCACTGATTCGCAGTGAAATTCAACTGCTCGAATCAGTGAAAATGGCGGCTCCACTTAGAATCATTGGAAAACCACTGATTCGCAGTGAAATTCAACTGCTCGAATCAGTGAAAATGGCGGCTCCACTTAGAATCAGTGGAAAACCACTGATTGTTTCAGTTAAAAATTTTTCGCTAATTTGAATTAGTTAAGTGAAACATTTACACTGATTCAATAACTGGCGGCCGACTGCAGTGGCGAATTAAATATTGTTTTTATTGACTGTAGACAAATAATTACGTGAAACAAACATATTTGAGATAGTTTACTATTTGTATAACGCAATTTACCGTAAATTTAAAAAATAAAAAATTTACCGAGGTTGCCAGGATTGAACTCACACACCCTTCCCCAATTCATTTTTACGCCGTTATCTTACCATCTGCTCTCCCCCCCCCCCCGCCCCTAGTGATAAATAGTTCTCATGCAAAATATAAGTAATAAGAACTGAGTGCGCACGAATTCGGTGCACTGTCCTTTGGTGTAATTTTTCAGACTTAAAAAATAAGCGTTGTTAGCATCAGGCGGAGTAATATATAGGAAGCAAAACTTTAGCAGGGCTTCGGAAAAGTGAGAAGTAACGATGATTGTATTATATGCATGCATCTCAATATATGATTGCGTCGTAATATGTGTAGCAAACAACGATTCGGACCACCCGGTCCAGCGACTCGGTATACTACCGAGAGCAAATAACGACTGCACAAACCAGTCGTAGATGATAAGTAATGACAGCAGAAATGAGAGCTGTGAATGCGTTTGAGATTGTTTCTGTTACTATAAATATAATGTGTGAAGGTTGAACGACGCCTAGCAGCTCGAGGTCTTTAGCAGCAGTGGGTGTACAGTTATCTATGCCCTATTTTTTTTTTTTTTACTTTTGTCATATTAAGTGTATTATTGGAGAAAAAATTCGTGAAAAGGGTCAAATATCGCATTTTTAAAGCTTGTCTATGCAGTTTCCTTAAGCGGCAAGAGAAAAAATTGCAAAGATACTGGCGTAGTTTAATCTGCGGGGTGGGTTTTCATCGCGTGTAATAAAGTCCCAATGTTACATATATAATTTGCACAGTACAGCGTCACGACTGAAACACTGCACGCCTTGCACATAGGAGCGATGAGGCGCTAGAAGTGCGTGTTAATGTCGCCTGTATCGCTCCCTCGCTTCTTGACCTTGGACGCGGGGTCCATTAGTCGATGTGGTCAAGTAGTTTAACTTAAATTTGTGGCTCATTCGGGGCTTAGGCAGGATTAGTGATAAAATGATATCAAAATGATACCGCTGAGAGTACACGTGTTTGATTTCGGTTTAGTTTGTAGCCGATGATAGCTGGAGCAAAACTGATCGAATTATCAGCATTGACTGTAGTGATATCAATAAATCTCTCCCCGCCCCCCCCCCCCTTGCACATCGAGTTGAGAATCTAGTAAAACTTACTGATGCGAGTGATGACGTGTGGTCACAACCGCGTTCTAAAAACCAGCTACGTAACTGTTATTATGTGGTCATTCCTCATCGATGTTTTCTCTGTGTGTGTGTGTGGCGACCAGATGTCCGTCTTTTACCCTGTGACGTGACACTTCTGCGCGAAGAGCATCTTGTCCTACGTGGGGAACCCACGAGGAATCTTGCTCCACGTCCGTGACGTGCAACACACATTACTGAAAGAGTTGGGGAAACCGAGAAATCGTACGACGTCGCCCCGGGATAGGAAAGCACACGGGAGTGAAGTAGCAAGGCGGTTCCTTTGATGTCGGTGTGTAATCCATTCACGGTTACTTCCAGCATTCCTGAAGTCCTGCTTAAGTTCTTCTTCCAAGATGTTACTCCGCCTCGTGGAAACAAAGCTCAACTAAGTCTATAAAATTACACTTAAGGCGCAGAGCACCGTGTTCGTGTGCATTCTGTTTAATAATATTTCGCATGATAACTTTGACTTACTAGGCATTACCAACACAGTTGTTCTCACCCTGGTTTTATTTATATTAATTACAAATGAAGTATTATAATTTATAGGTGGAATATATGTTAAAATTCAGTTTAACGAAAAATAAGATACTGTTATAGTAACAATAGTATAAAACACTTGTGATACATGAGCTATTTGTCAAAAACCGAAACACATAGTGGGGTAATTTTTCAAAGGTTTGATTCAAAAGCGTGATAAACCGCGGATAGACTTTACCTAGGGACACCCGAGTTTCGCGAGAATATTTCAGGACCAGTTGTATTTCATAACACTTCAGCTCAGATCCACTTTCCTGATTGGTTGATATCCGTGCTACGCTACTCAGGTGTATGTATGCCCGCGAATCACAGACGCGCAGTATTGAAGTTACCTAATTCTGATCGGCCAGTTAAGAGGAGGAGATCTTCTCACAAACACACGCCGCCAGTAGGCCCTAAGAAAAATAAAACTTCGGGTGTCCCTAACTACACCTGTCCACTGTTAGCGGCACTAGGCACTGGACAGGATCTCGAGCCTGACTGGCTACCGCTGCTACGGGAAGATGTCCCATTGGCTGGACTGCCTGCTGGTGAGTATGTTACCAGGCTCTGATAGGTAGACCGGCATGTTGCTGAGCAGATATGCGGCTGAAGTTCACACTGTAAGTGCTGGCTGTCTCAGCTGTCATTTTTAACACATCGAGGTCTGCACACAATTACTGGCACTTAAGACAACATTAGAAGTGAATCACATATAGATATCCACCACCGCAAGAACACCTGTTCTGTTGGTGTCTGTGTTATAACTAGACACCCGAGAAATTTGCGAGTGCAATGACCTGTAGTCTAGACTTCACAGTCTTATACACTCGCATACAGATATCAACTGTTTATTGGCTGATTATAGTGGCTGTAAATGGTGGTTGGGCGCACAATTTATTGCATGTTTGTTATTGGCTCATTTAGCTCCAGGAGGTATAAAACAACACGTCGTCCAATTACAAAAGTAACATGAACGTACGAGTGTGTGAGTTCTAACTTGTCTAGAAATGAACCCGCGAGATTATCGGGTCTCTATTTATTGGCCGCGTGTCTCTGTGAGAAGACATTTTCCCACTTGACTGGCCAATCAGAATTAGGTTACTCCGATACTGTACGTCTGTGATTCGCGGGCAGACACCTAAGACGCGTAACACCTAGATCGTCAAATCAGGAAGGTGGATCTGAGTTAACGTGTTATGAAGTACAACTGGTCGGGATATATTCTCGCGAAATCCAGGTGTTTCTAGTTATAACTAGAGACCCGGAAATTTCCCGTATTCACTTGAGGACATGTTAAACTTCAACCGCAAGTACATGGGAGAGTTTGATTCTATTGGACCACCGTTTGTTAGACACACCCCGGACCACGTTCAACCAATAACGGACCCGCTAAGAAAATAAGGACCGAATCACGTGCTATCTGCTCTGGGGTTAAACTGGAGTAACAGCCAATAAACAACTTAAAGAAGCTCGAATACTCAAAGGATTGTGGAGTCTAGCTTGTTGCAGAATGAATCCGCGAAATATCCGGGTCTCTAGTTATAACTCACCATCGTCCTATTGGTCCATACCACACCGGACACTACCCTGTACTTTACAACGCTCATTATTAGCCGGTCATCAATCAATGGAGAGCCGAGCTGATATTGACCCAATCACGAGTCCATTATCCTATAAAATGATTTGCAATTAATCATTTCCCTTCGAGTTGCTATAAAAGAAGAAATGCTATCGTCAGCAATATCATTGTTGCTGCGCTGTGGTGTTCTTGTGAGGTCGTGTTAAACACTAGCCGAACAAAGACTGCACATCAACGCGAGTTTTGTTCTGAACAACAAAGAAATTTTCAAATAAGCTTTTCTTGAGCTACAGTCGAGCATTGTCTACAAAGTGTTCAATGTTCGGTAACGCGATGCCGAGAAAGCAATTGGCCCGTTAAATGTCAACCTACTCCACAGTTGGTTGAGTTTGTTTTGAAAAAAAATAACCTTGGAAAAATCCCTCTTTTCACATTTGCTTAGAATTCACATGAAGCACAAAAAGATTGACACGCAGGCGAGGCTTCAATATCTTTAGCGCACGCGTCAAACTTTCCGATCGGTCATTAGCCACACGTCTTTGCTAGAAGACATTTTTTTTTAAACCAACTGGACCAGTCAGAGCTAAGTTACGCTAACGTCAAAGAGGCGTGACATTGAAAACCAACCAATCACGAAAGAGGATCCGAAGTTAAGTGTTTCAAAAGTACAAATAAACGTAAAATATTGTCGCCGAAAACAAATTCCCCTAGTTATATCCCTTTCGCATTAAACTTGTTTCGTGGTAGTGTGCCAAGGTTTCAAAACGCGTAATACTGTATTAAGCCCCTGTCACACTGTCAAATTTTCGCCTTCAACTGTATTTGACGATCAAGTTTGAAGACAAAACACGGCCATCAAATTTTTCCTTCCAACAAATTTTATCAAATAATCTTGAATGTGTATGAATATGTGACACACTGTCAATTCTTTTTTTACTGGGAGAATCTAATTTGAATTCTTATTTTAAGATTATTTTAATAGTGAGACATTGCTTATGTTTTTTATGCAGTCCAATACGGGAAGAAATGTAAGGAATGTTGAATTTATTTTCGTTTCTTTACTATATTAAAATTCTATTTTTCATTTATGTTAACTACACAATGAAATTTAATGTCTCCGAGTTCGTAATATAATATGCGATATTCCCCTAAAATACCATTCAGGCCCAGACAGCTTCTACATAAATGAGTTATCTTCATAACCTACTTCGTTTCCAGCAATTGTTAGTTATTTTAAAGTTTCTTGACGTCCATGTTTGTCGTGCACGATTCTGATTGGCTGAGACCGTCAAACTTCAAAAAAATTATATAACCGGTCCAATTTTAAAATGTTTGATGGAAACTGAAGCAATCCAGCTTTTTTTTTTAGACAAACATGACGGCGTTTATGACGTTTCATTGACGTCATAACTGTCCAACTTTATTTGACCAAACTTACTCGAAGCAGTTTGACGGAAAAAAAAAACTGACAATGTGACAAGGGCTTAAGCAGTGATCCCTGTGTTTGGGATTCCGCTAGGATAGGGATCGCGCAGCCTGCACGCACACTCTACCCCTGCGCTATACACGCTGCACCAGTTCACTGCCCTGCGCAAAGAGAGGCGGCGAGGCGAGGTGCCAGTGCGTCCCTCGTGTGCATCGAACACGCACAATGCACCCCGGTGGGCTGGCTCGACTAGCAAGGGGCGTTGAAACGCACCCTTTGAGAAGGGTTCGGGCATGCGTGCTGACTCGTCCCTAACTCTCCACGCAGGTTCTGCGAGTTGCGCACACAGAAATTAAAAAAAAAAAAATCCCCCAGCATATAATATTACTAGAGACCCGAGAAATTCGCTAGTGCAATGACCTGTAGGCTAGACTTCACGGTTTTATATACTCTCATACATATATCAACTGTTTATTGGTTGATTGTTGTGGTAGTAAAAAGCGGTGGTTGGGCGCAGAATTTATTGCGTGTTTGTTCTTGGCTCATTATTTTACAAGATGTGTCAAACAACACGTCGACCAATTACAAAAGTAACATGAACGTACAAGTTTGTGAATTCCAACTTGCCTAGAAATGAATCCGCGAATTCCTACAGGTTTATCAGCAGTTTTATTTTGCTTATTGGTAGCGTGTCTTTGCGAGAAAACAATTTTCTTACTTGGCTGACCAATCAGAATAAGTCTACTACTGTAGTGTGCTTCTGTGATTCGCTAGCAGACATTTAAGACGTGTAACACGCAAATCATCCAATAAAGGATGCGTATCTGAGCTGAAGCGTTATGAAATACACCTCGTCGTAAAATCATTTCGCGATATTCGGGTGTCCCTCGTGCGCTGAATGACGTAGTTGCGGATGCAACAATTTATTTGAAATGGTTTGTTTACACTGGACAATATTCCGATCTCTCAATTCGTCACAATGAGAGATCAGCCAACATAATATATGTTTGCGTATATTTCGTAGTCCCAGCAAAGTATTTCGTCGAGAAAACAAAACTTGCAAAGAAACAAAATTAACTCTATCCAGCCAACAAACGACACGTATGAATGAACAAAACCTTTGTGTTGGGCGAAAATAAATTAGACTGCCGACAACACATTTAGTTGAATCATTAATTGTTTGGCCACTCATTAGATCGCCTTCGTTCGAAATTACATTTCGAGAGCTTGCTTGCATTTTTTTTGTCATAATTAGTATAGTAACAGTGTTGGTGCATCTGTTGGTGCTTAATAACGGTTTAAAAATTCTAACAAAACGAGTTCAGCGGGAAATTAAAAAGTAAAACATGAAATATTCATTTGCACACGTTGTACAGTATTTGAAGTGTATGTATTTTAAAACATTCCAACTTTCAGTTGCAGTTGCTAAGGTATGGCGCTCGGCCGCAGATGATCTGCGTTCGAATCTCAGCAGGGCCCTTAATATTTTTGTGTCGACCCATCCAGTTTGATGTACGTGGTGCCAGACAAATCTTTAGCAACGCCAACCAAACGAGAACAACAAAATAACTTGAGTTCGACAACAACATATTTCATTGCTAGGGACGGGTGTTTTTTTTCGCGAAAATACACATATCTATGCTGGACTTCAATATCCTACGCCCACAACCTCAATTTTCTTTGGTTATTGGTCGGATACGTACGTGAAAAATCGTGGTCTTATTTGACTGGGCCAATCGTAACAAAGCACTGCGATACTGATCGTCATGATTCGCGGACAGATACTTGAGGCGCGCGACAATTAAAATCATCCTGCCCCTATTCATTGCCCATATATAGGGACATGCTAAATTCGCGTTATTATTTGGAACCAGGCGAAACTCCACAGTACTATATACACTCGAGCCGGCGTCGTTTCTCCGTTGGCTGCTGTATAGCTGTGAAGCCACGCCCTTTCTGACTGAACTGCATGTGATTGGAGAACGCAGTTGTGAAGCGTTCATTTATAGGCCCAGAGTCACCCAGGGCGTGTCAAATAAAGTATGGTCCAATGACAAGCATGTTGCAAAGGTACATGTTTTTGAAGTTTAACTTGTCCTCAAGTAATAACGCGAATTTTGCAGGTCTCTGCCCATATACGAAGAATTAATTTAGTTGCGGGAAATAAAACATTGTTTGATTCAACAAAACCTTTTCCTCGGCGCAGTTCTTTCGCCCCCCCCCCCTACCCGAACACCAGCATTCGTTTCTCAGAACCAGACAATCAGTTAGAAAATAACTTGTTGAATTGAGCACTTTCTTGGTAATTCCGACCTCGTCTGTATGCTTGTCTGTTCTGTGGCCCAGACGAGAGAATTTTTTTCCCCCCTGTTGAAGGACGACGTTCACGCGGATGGCGACAGACGTGGTGCGGTGTTTGCAGCCTGTGTGACGTCATGGGGCCACCCCTGGGCGAGTCAACAGCGCTGCCCTAATTGCGACCGCGCGCTCACATCACAAGGCGCGCGTCCTCCATTCCACCCGGCATGGGCGCGGAGAGGAAAATTTCGCGTTTCAAACGACATGTAGCTTAGACTCCGCGGTCCTATGTATTTCCGAGCCTCAGATTTCTGTTCATTGACTGCTGCTCCCGTGTTTATCTCAGATCATTTGGCACGTGATTTGGCGCTTTTTTCTTTGCAGTTCTGTTATTGGTAGGGATAGGAAAATTTCGCGAGTTCAATGACCTGCAAGCTATTCTCCAAAGTACTGTGTACACTCGAGTCTCAGATGTTTGTTTATTGGCTGCTCGCGCAGATAGTAAGTAGCCAGTCTTACTCCAAACCTGGCAGTATGGCACTCGCTATCTGTTTCCTTGCAAGTCTGCTATTGGCTCAGAGACGTCCAGGGCGTGTCTAATGAGTATATCCTCGATTTATTCGCGAATTCGTTCGGGGACAAAGTGAACTGCAAACACTTGTTCTTTTTCCTACTCTTGTGGTTGGACGGCAGCTGTTCAGATACGCCCTCTTTACCTGTGAGCCAGTAATAAGCAGGAACCATTAGTGTGAGTGAGCATTGAACAAAGCTGTACAAAGGTATCACTTGACCGCATCAATCAATGAGCAAACAAAGTGTCTCGAGAGTATAAAGGGATGTGAAGCCTAGCGTGCTGACAAAGCAATCCGCGAAACTCTCGTGGCTCTACTAATGAGCCCGATTGCAAAGGCGACCACAGTGTACACGTGTTGGACGCCTATCTTGTCCTGAAGTGAATTCGCAAAATTTTCCTATCCCTTGTTATTGGCTCAAAGTTCATCTGGGCGTGTCTATCAGACAAACTGTGATCCAATAGTAAAGGTAACAGATACGTACATGTGTTTGAAGTCTAGCTTGTCGTAAACTGAATTGGCGAAATTTTCCATTCCCTAGACATAAGGAAACACGCCCGCCTTCCTGTTCTAGGACACAGACCAGCCACGACTAGACTGTCGGGAGAAAAAACCGCATAGTCTATTCGCGCTATTCCCAAATTGTTTGAATCGAATCTCTGAAAAATGCCCCATATATGACGTGTTTGGTTGTTTCCCAGACATGCCATATAGCAATTGAGTGAAGATATTTGGGCAGCTCTTAAGGTGGCCATCTGGTTGAATGAATGTTGCACGTATGAGGCCTAAAGCGTGGGAGCGCTTAGGACGACCGAGACATGCGCATCAACTCTCTCATCGCCTCTACGCGCTAAGTACTGAACTAGCGTGCAGTCTTGCCGTCGATAACGCGCCTCCATGAGACTTTCAGCGGAGACCCTGCTACCATTTGATGACGTAATAATAAAAATAAAGGTTTGATGCACGTCCCTATTCCTCATTTATGGTTTTGTACCGGAATGTTCATACTTAAAAAAGATAACACCCGTTTGAGCCTTTTTCACTATCACAAAACCATGCTTTAGAGAGAAATGGAGGAACTGAAAAACGTATACAGACGCGTAACGTTTCATAATGCTATTCGTAAGCAGACCTCGCTCAGACACGTTGGGCGGTTTTTTAATAATATGTTTTCTGCTGGAGATCTGTATACCGTTCGGCGGCCACCATAACATCGAGGTCTTGAGAGCCGATGAAGAATGAAGCGAGGCGAGTATGGGGCAGCGCTTGAATGAAGGGGTGGGGGAAAACGGGAGATCCCCGAGAAAACCCGTTGACCAACGGCATCGTCCGGCACGATTGCCACATGCGAAAAATCCGGTGACCTGACCGGTGATTGAACCTGGTTCACCTTGATGGGAAGCGAGCGGGCTAACCACTCGATCACAAAGGCCCCATTCCTGTTATAGTATCGCTCATTTCCTTGGTCGCAAAATGTTAGAACTTCGTCGACAAACACTAAAAATTATATTACTTAAAAAAAAAAAAACTGGGTTCGGCCATTTTATTAAGGCTGTGAAAATTTGTTTCATTAATTAGTTTTGCTTGTGGCATTAATTTTTTTTTTTTTCAGCAGTTGACTTTTTCCACGATAGCGGCTATCAGATTACTGATACCCGCTATCGTGGAAAAAGTTTTTTTTTATCGTAACTACAGAATATTTCATTATATCGTACCCTTTTCTAATGTGCTATAGTAAACACAAAAGGGAGCAATTACATGGTCACTATAAAACATCTGCAGGTGTGAAAACTACTTTAAACACTAGCGACTTTGATGGGAACATTTAAAATAAAAAATAAACCTCGCATTAAGCTGGGCTGAGGTGTTTTTAACGTGTTATCGAAAATGTAATATTAAATTTTGGGGTTACTGAAACTTGTTTGATTTTACAGACATTACGGCGATGTCTGTCGGGATAGTAATATGTTTATGGTTGTAAATGTTACACAGCGTAATTTAATTGATATGTGGGATACCCCTCATCACGTCAATGGGAATGCTGTTATACTTTTCTGTGGAGGGACACACAGTCGACATGGTGATGTTACTACGCAGGTCTATTCAAAGTGCTCCATTAACGTGAATAATGTACCTCAACTCCCCCCCTCCCCCTCCCTCTGTCCCTCTTCCGCTTTTCATGAAGGGCAGTTTGTTCCGCGACCGTTGTGAATTGTACCATCACGAGGTGTGGCTTGGAAATTAGTCGACCCGGACTTGTGTTTGATTGTACAATCATCCTCGACTTCTTGTAAGGCGTAGTGTTTATTTCACCAACTGCGTAGTTCTCCCAACACTTCCCGCGTGTTTCCGGTCGGTGAAGGCCGTTCACGGTGAGGTGAGCACTTTTGAAATTAACCTTTGAACGGCCTGCCTGATCACGCTTTCAAACATCGAACCAGGGCACGAGCGTGATTGCAGCAACACCTTACGAAAGACAGTTGCAGAAACCCGCTTCAACTGGCCCGTAAACGGGGCCGACAATACTAACCATTGCGCCTGATATAGGCCAGCGTAACACTGGGGGCGGCGTATCTTGTCGTCGGGGCAGCGGACCAAGAACACGTGGAGATGGGCAGGTCCGACCGTCGTTAACCACCTCCGAGAATCAGCCTCCGGCAACATGTACAAGGTGGCTGACTTTAGAATTACATTGTAATAGTAATAGCGTGAGGTAATAATACTTAGTATGATTATGTAGTTAGCATTTTGGTATTCCATTTAAGCTCCCCAGAGGAATAGTCACGTAGATATATAATCCTTATGTTCAATAAACCCCATCTTACACTGTTTTGCTCTAACAAATCATGACTCATTATTTAGCTACACTGAGTGGAATGCGCGCTGTAAGGTTGGTAACAGCGAAGAAAACGTAGTTCCGTGTTTTAACTTTTAATTAAAAGTGTTAAACATTTGTGAACACTGAAATGATTAATATTGCTGTCTGTTTTTCTAATGAATATAAGCGTAAAAATGAGCAGATTTGTAAAATATTTACTATCCTAATAATTTCACAGTTTCACTTGACCGACGCATGAATAAAGTGATCAAACCTATGGCAAGGTCAATCTATACATGGCGGAAGAATACACACTGTGCATGCAAGCAGATTTTAAGCAGGACTTTAAAAAGTGCTCAGTTTATTGTGAACAGCCTCTAATACAGTTTCTGTAGATGGTTCCCAGCACAGTGAACATTTTTTGAATTCAACCGTTGACCCACGTTCAGTACGGCTGGTAGCGATACAGGGGAGTTGTTCGATGCATTTAATTCGTATTAAAAGAATGATGTCGGAATTTTGCGGACACTGAAAAATGAATTCCTGTAGTTTCCATGCGCTTTATATGAGTACAAGAAAGCCTTGCCAGGCGTGAGAATAAACTGATCTTGTTCTTAGTTATGTCAGTTTTTCATACGGCGGAGGGATACAAATAAATCATAAAGTAGATCCTAGCCAGAGCTGTAAAAGTGGTCACCCAACCACGAAGAGCCCGTGATAATAAACCCACAAGAAGTTAAATATTTTTGGGTTTAACTTCACGCCGGCTATGTCCGTAAAACGTAAAAATTGTGGTGCGTGGACCGACTCCGAACCATCAGCTCGCTGTTTATAAATTGTGTTTAGTTGTGTTGGAATTTTACCGCGAGCCGTCGCTGATTCACATCGAGACTTGATTGTGAGGTTTTGTGTGTACGGCCAACAAGCCCTCGAAGGAAGGAATTTTTTTTCTGTGTTATCATGATATTCTGAAAATACGTTAAAGAATCAGTTAGTATTTCCGTATTCCTTTAATTCCTTTCCAGAAAATCGCATCAACTTGAAGAGATCTTAAAATACAGCTTGCAGCACCTATATCACTACTTTATGGTCCTTGAAGCAAACTTGAAAGAAAAAAAAACGGATTTATTACGCTACGTTCTTACAGATATTTATGTCACTGCAACGCAATTTTTAATCCCTTTTGTAATCGACTTCTTAAAAATATTTTCATATTCACTCGCACCATAAAAGACAAAACCTACAGGTGGAAACTTGGACATAAAATTTTCCTTAAATATTATTTGTAAGAAAACACCATTTTAAACTGCTAATAGCACGTCTGTATAATTGTCATGCTAAATAATTTGCACGCGAATTGGCGAGCTAAATAAACAACTTATCGCAAAGCCTAGAAACTTTATTCTGTACGGCATGTATCGCTTTCTTTTCAGTCGTTTGAGAGTTTCTGGAAATGATATTTTTCCCGTATAGAATCGAAGAAAGATTTTTCAGATTGGTGTTATCTGCCGTGACCCCATATCACTATCCGGGTAGGCCTGTGTGAATTTTCCCGTAATCAATAGCCCTGCGTGTCAAACAATGTTTTGAAAATTTGAAAACAAAGCGAGAGAGATGGGAAAAGCAATCGAATTAGGGAAGAATGATACTGTAAACCGTGCATGCTATTGAATTATTAAAATATGACGCTAACGTAAACGTAGAGTTCCCATTGCTCCAGTTTTTTTCGAGACTCCCCGTTTTAAAAATAGTAAAATGCCTTAGGCGCCTATATTTATTTTATCCAAATATCCGACTTTTTAAGTTCATTATTGAAACCAAACGGGGTTTATTCAGTTTTTTTTTATATTTACCCGTTAAAACTCCTGCTCCTGATTGCTAATCCATGAAATTTATTACCTTTTATTACGAAGTTGGTAATACTTGTGCTTGTTTTCAAGGCATACTTGTGTTGGCAGTGCGCCTTTTTATTAACGACTTCTAGTTAAATAGACACGGCAGTGGCTGCTAGTATTATCAAAATTTTATAATTTTTTTTTCGTCCACATAATATCAAAATTAAATGCAGCACAAAGGAATTTCGATTCATTGGCGGCATTGATGATACTGTCGAATTTGCGTTTTGCAACTATACAACTATAAATGTTTAACTCTGCATGGTGGTCGGGCAGACGTAATTAACTAAGTAAAAAAGAACATAACTAAACACGCAAAGGTGTGGTTCAATAATTTTAAAAAAATGTGTGAAAAAAAAGGGGGGAGTGGTAAGGGACATGTTTACTAATTTAACGTGTTAATTGTTAAAATTCACCTTTAAACTGTAATTAGTTTAGTTAATGGTTTCGTTTTTATACAAGTATCACATTAAAAGTTCAAAATATAACATATATATATATATATATCACTAGCGATCCGGCCCGGGAACAATTTAGTTTCTTCTACCTGCAGCGCACTCGCCTTGTACACCTCCCTCCCTTCTCATGCTCTAGCACAGCCACACCCCGCGTCTACAATCCCGCCCACGCATAGGTCCGTGCGCGCGTCTCTATTTTAGAAATTACTTTTTTACAAAATGTTTCATTACTTTAAAATTATTGGCGATAATTGTATGGTATGAAGGATATTTCTTATCTAATTAAACAGTTTTAATTGTGAATTAATTAATTTTGATAAAGATTAAGTTCTTTATGGTTAGAAAAGACACTGAATTTTACGTTTGTTTTTATAGCGTAATTTAAATTATAAATACGCTTATTGCTATTTATTTCTTAAAGATACATATATGCTACCACCGATTTTTTGTAGATAATTTAATATTATGCAATTCTTTCGTCATACAGGATTTTGTTATCTCTAAAGGATTAGACAGCGTATTCCAAGAGAGCGCGCTGGCGGCAAACTTTTTTTCCCGACTCGATTCACTAATACCGTTAATGCTCTGCTCCTGTATGTGCTAGGTCCAATTTTAATACACACAAACCTTCCTCGATGAATGCAGATCATAACAGTAAAAACCGCATCCAAATCTGTTCAGTGGTTCTCGAGTTTAGCGCAGTCGACAGACGCGCGCATGGGAATTCCTTTTATAACATGTATTGATTGATAGATAAACCGTAGTGCTAAATCTTTACAAGCCTTCTTTTTACGAAATATCCCAGGTTTAAAAAATTGTGAATATTAAAGTTGAAAAATACATTTTACTCTGTGAAAGTATCGAGAGCAATGATAAAATGTAGGAACGAAGACGTGACGACAATGTGTCTTTTCTCCTCGGCAGAAACGAAAAGCTCACGTGCTACGCGCGTGCGCGTCTAGTTCAGGATGTATTACAGTAGAACTTCGGGAAATGTATAAGAAAGAGACAAAGATCAGCATTTCTTCTCAGGGGAAGAATGCCTGATGACGTTCTTCGACACCTGGAGCCAGGCAGTTTGGCATCATTGGAATTTATTATTAATTATTAATTTTATCACTGCATTCGTCCTGCAATCAAGTAAACGACAAAATGGCTGCGGGATAACTAAACGACAAAATGGCTGCGGGATAACTAAACGACAAAATGGCTGCGGGATAACTAAACGACAAAATGGCTGCGGGATAATTAAACGACAAAATGGCTGCGGGATAACTAAACGACAAAATGGCTGCGGGATAACTAAACGACAAAATGGCTGCGGGATAACTAAACGACAAAATGGCTGCGGGATAACTAAACGACAAAATGGCTGCGGGATGACTAAACGTATGGAGTGCCAGCCAGCTAAAATAAACAACATAACAGAGCAGAACTGAGGATCGCTGTTTGTTATTTTCGTGTCACTTCGGAAGAACTTTTCTTTAAAAATTCGTCCCCAGTCTTCATTACAACTTTTACGTTTACGTCATCGTTTCTTATAAAATATGTTTTGATGGCGTAGTCAACAGAAGAGAGCAAAATAGTTCTGTTACGCTTTGTGTGTAATGCAGTTGTTACCTCTACGTACAAAAGTGGAGTTTAGTCTGTATGTATGCATGTTTATACTTTGTCTACATGATTTTTGGAAATCGGCTGAACCCATATTAGCGTAACTTCGTATTTTATTGATGTGATTGAAAACATTGATTGCGTGACTTGACAAATCAGTATTACTAAACGAGAGGATTAATAAGAAATAATCGAGGGATTCAATCTGAAATAATATTAAATAAATCATAGAGAAATATGTAAATAAAAGCAATGATTAATATTTCCTTTGTCTAAATATCGAACAGTCGTCCTACTTAGCATGGCGAAGCATGTGAACATTTTCACTAGCACAATCTGACATGTTCGATAACATAGATCCGTGTGATCTATTAGTAGGCCTAACTAGTGGTGCTCATTTTCTGAAAATTTCTTCGTCGTTTTACCAGTTGCAGCTTCAATGAAGTACAACAATGTTTAGTAATACAAGTCGTTTACAGTAGGCTGTTGTCTGCCGAGACGTCTGTATTTGGATGAAAATATTTGTTTGTCTGTGAAACAAACGCGTGATTTACTTACATTTCATGCATACGCGATGCCTAGTAAGAAAAAAGGTTTACTTATATTTCACACATATGCGATGCCTAGTAACAAAGAAAAAGTGCGAATTCCACGTTCGACTAGACCGAAAGGGCAGGACAGCGAAAATATTCAAGGGCGTTAAAAATTATTTCAAAGTGTCTGGGGAGCATAACAAGTATTTAAAAAGTCTAAAAGCTGCAAATCTGAAAGAAATAACCATTTATTTGGGAATGGGGATAGATATTTGTTGCTGAAACTTGCAGAATTTCTTTTAGAAATAAATGGAAGAAGGTTACTTTGGAATGTAAGTATCATGCAGTTTTCAGGTCTAGTACATTGAAATTCATAGTAAATTATGATATCAAGAGTGTTAAATCTGTAATAAATTTTGCCGAAATGAAAAAAGTTGCAAACGTATTTGAATCACTCGCGGATTTTTGAACAACTTCGGAAGCTTTCATAGTAAACAAAAGACCTCTGGTAAAAGTGATGTGCCAGAAAATAAAATGATGACACACTTATGTGGAGAAACAGCCAGGCAGTTAAAATTAGCGTGAAATAAAATAGGTCAACAGTGACGCAGAACTGCTTCACCTCAACACGTTCTACTCTAAATACTGTTACATTCGCTTGGAACGTGTTCCGATCACGATCACTTCTTGCCCAAAATAAACCGCCTGTGGAAATTCACGGGATTTTTTTTTGTATTCGTTGAAGTCAATAAAGTACACGGTTGAGTAGCGGTATTCATTGCACTATTACACTATTACACAGTTATTAACTGGCTTTATTAGTGACGAAGTTTGCCTTCTCTTACACTTAACAATGTATAGGATTAATATACGTAATATTATCATAAGACATAACAACACTTTAACACGAAATAAAAAAAAGCAATAAGACTACACGTTTCATTATAGCTGCAACTTTGGTAACTATTTGTTAAAACTTAAGAAATATGAATCATATTAAACACTGTAATACAAAAATTAGCTTTTAACCACAATAAAACTAAAAATTAATGAACAATGTGATATATAATTATACACAAGTGTAGAAGACAAAAAATAACAGATTACAGTTTCCAATAATATAAAAATTACTTGTTTTTGAGACATTGCAGGATAATCGTGAAACCTTTATTAGAATGTTAGCAACTCAAACAAATAGAGAGAGAGAGAGAGAGAGAGAGAGAGAGAGAGACACGAAAGTTTAAATAGGTTGAAATACACCATCTACGAAGATAACTCAGGGCGCCTAGCATCACGAAACAAAGAAATATATAGAAAAAACACATATAGAAAATTCTGTAATGAACGGAATACAATGAGATAAGTTGACGTGGTATGAGTATATGTGAATGGTCTAAAAGAGTGCTAAGACTACAGCAGAATAAGAAAGACAGCGAACTACTCAGAGCCAAGGGACTGAAAAAAGCAATTACCAGTTCGTTAGGAAATGAATGACCGTTATAGTACCCCACAAAAAAAAAAAAAAAGAATACCTAGTTTTGAAATGGAATAAACATAAATGCGTCGTTGAAAAATGTCTCCGCCTTCATCAACTATTCAGAATGATATCAATCCCATTTTTGAATAAATGCGATACACGCGAGGCATTGAAGTACCGGAACGTATTTGCTGCAATATCCCTGTTTCTGAATGCCCTGTTCTTCATGACGTGGCTTGGACGTGTCAACACGAGGTTGTCTGACTGTGGTAAGTCAGGATGATTGGAAGGTGCGGATTCCTACATGTGTCGTATAGGCTGTTCACGGTAAAGGGAGCACTTTTGATGCCCTAGTCGCTTTTTCCCTTTCAGCCATTTTTTTTATTCTTTTACCACATTTTGACGCGAATACGTCTTTAAATTTGATACCATTGTTGGTGGCAATCCAGAAAATCCGATGATAACAAAATCGGGGGATAGAGTTTGGCATTGCAGCTCCGAATCTATCGTCTACATACAAAATTCAGTTACACCACTCGATTGCCAAAGGACCAAATACTAAGTTACGTTCAGGAATGACTACGAAGCATAGCGCGCCTAGGCGGGGGGGGGGGGGGGGGGGGGAATGGCGCCGCAATTTTGATTTCGTTTCGCCGCGTCTCCTAACTTCCGCGTAGTATAACTTTTGACTAGGAGAAGCTACGACGCTCGTTTAGGTTTCAATCGGCAGATTTCGTTAAGATAAATCGATTACGTGTATAAAAACATTTGTGTGGCGTAGTTATGGTGAAATTGTATGAGTTTAATATATAAAAAAATTAAGAAAACTTAACACAATTTCGGCCTATACTCATCAAAATGACAAGTCGAAATACAGAAATCATATACGGTTGGAAATATCATCTCAAAAGCAATCCAGTGATACCTATAAAATCCCATAATTATCGAGTGATGCGGCGCCGGGAACGTAAAATAAACATCAAGGCGTCCGAGCGCGTCAACGTAGACGTATTCACGTCAAAGAAATCTTTTACGATATGAACTACTTTTATTTCGCTGCCAAAATTGCTATAATTATCCCAACTCGTACACAAGTACTTTCTTACTCGAAAGTTGCCCGACTGGAAGGGAACGAGCTATGGAGCAGCGGCTCAGCCTTTGTTTCTCGACGACAAGAGAATGCGATCTGAACCACTCAGTGTTCTCAGGAATCTGGACTTTCGTAAATGAGCACCCGTAATCCCCCCCCCCCCCCCACAACAAAACTTTTCCGCGTAGGACCGAGAAATTTGCGAAGTGGAACCGCTGTTCTCGCGAGTGGGTTCGCGCGCGATACGTCTATCTTCCCAGCGACGAGGAGGGCGGAAGCCTTGCTGCGCTTCACGTCTTCTAAACATGGCGTTCGCGAAAGTTTCTAATTAAACCGTACGAGTTAAGAACTGTAAATGTCTGGTCGTGTCACATTCGTTGCAGTGGAGTTTATTCCACAGACGCAAGGTAAGCAATGCTTACACTACACATATTGGGAATGTTTGAACCTTTATAGTTTTCGCCTTAACTTTAAATTTAAACACATTTAATCCTGAGTTTCCCGTTTCAGATTAGAGAAACAGTTATCGTAACTCCCGTACTGTACGCGCATAGTGCTGCTATCTAGTATTTATTTCCACAAACTGGACCAACTAGCGATGAATCGAACTCGCAAGTGAGTTACCCTGCCGCGTTCCTGCAGCATTGTAAGCAGTCGTTCTGTTTGCTTCCTCCAGTACTCATTTCCGTGGAAAGTGGATGAAAGTGTTCGGGAAAACGGGAGTTTTCTTATCATTTGTAATAGGCGCTCTAAATAATATTCAGTTTAATTATTATTAAATTCGTTTGGTTTCCGTTTTTAAAACTAATTTTAGGTATTATAAAACGGTAACTACATTTATAGAGTAAGCAAAGTTGGAAGTTGCGTTTGTTGGTACAAATTGGAAAAATGGGACCACGGCCCGGCACTAGCAAATGTTATCTTAAACACTCAAATACTATATTGGGTACCCTGTAAAAAACTCACTACACGCCACTGATCCGTTGACTGTGAAATCGATCCTGTATAGATTGCGCTGCAGTGAAGATTTAAAAGCGCTGTCTCCCAAAGCGTCCGAACATCCGAGGTGAAAGCCGACGAGGGTGAAGCGAGGTGAGTATGGAGCAGCGCCGGAATGCAAGGACGGGGTAAACGGGAGACCCCGGGGAAAACCCGCGGACCAGCGGCATCGGCCGACCCGATTCCCACATACGAACATCCGGGGGCCGACCCCGCCGGGGATCGAATCCGGTTCGCCTCGGTGGGAGGCGAGTAGTCTAACAACAACATCACAGCGGCCCCTCAGCGCGAATAGGTTCACTCTCATAATTGTTTCACAATCACTTTTTTAATTACGAAACTTGTTACAGGCTACGCATGGAGCATCTCTTGTAACAAAATCGAAACACCTGAATGTTATGCTCAGCTGTAAGGAAGGATTGTGATCACGGTGGAAACAAGCATAAATATGCTTCGTGTGTCTTCTGTTGCGTTATAAATTCTAAGCGGTGAATATACGGCTTTAATACAACGATATGATTAGAAAAGATACAGCTTTGTTGCTATACTCCGTTCACGGTTAATTCCAACTTTTCTAAAGCACTGCTTAAGTTACTGGTTATTCCACGATATTCCTTAGCCTTACATAAACAAAACTTTGGAAATCACACCAGAGGGCCAACGCACTGCATTCGTGCGCAGTCTGTGTATTGGTATTTCTCACGAGAACTATTTATTACTAGGCATTACTAACTTCTTTATTCATATTAGTTATAAATGAAGTAATATTATTTATATAGGTAAATATAAATTAAAGTTCAATTTAACAAAAAATAAGGCACTTTAACGTTATCACAAGCATGAAACACTAGTGATACATGACACGTTTAGTAAACAACAAAGCAAATCAAACAAGGGGTGATTTTCCGCAGGTTTGACTCGAAAAGTGTGAAAAAACAGCGAATAGAGTATACACACCAAACTGATAATTTCGCTCTCTACTACCGCGCTGTTAAGTGCCACGCCGTGCGACTTACGTTTTATCTACGGGTTATATGCACACTGCAGAGCGAGCAACTCTGGCCTAGCCGTACTCGGTCGCTGTTACAACTGAACTGAACAAACTCACCCCTTCGTGCAGCAGCAATGGACTCTCCCGACTCCCTCGGTGCTTTTTTTTGGACCTACGCACACTTTTCTCTCATTCAGATTTCAATGTAGCGCATTGCTGCCAGATTGTCTAGTTCGGTACGAAATAGGTATAATTCGACTGTCACTTGTATAGTCTTTGTAGAATGTAAAATATATTTATAATATTATATAAGCCATACATTTTAATCCATTTACCCATGTAATGTATAGGAAACATTAGTCAAAAACATTTCTCTTGATAGTGAGTGGTGAGTGTGTCTGTGAAATCGAGTTGTAACGTGCCTCGCGCATTATTATTTTTTTGTTGTGAATACAAATGTAATGCTATTGGTCAACGCTGCATACACTGACGTGTTAACATTTAGCGTTGTTGGTTCCTGGGTGACTTGATTGTACATTTTGAATGCTATTAATAGTTCATACTCTAATTCGTATTTTACTTACAGTACGGCATTAATTCTTGTCGTTGACTTGTATGATCATACTAGGTTTGGTATAATTTCAGGATGCTAGTTGTATAATCTTAAATCAGTTGCTGGCAGCCCTGCTATAGCGTCACATGAGGCGGGTTAGCGAGAGAGAGAGAGAGACTGCACGTGAGTTTAGTGTCTTGCACGTAAAGGCGACCAGACGTTCGATGCCCTAAGAAATTATTCGGAAATGTACCACACGAGTGTATGTGCTCAGTGAGAAAGCAGGAATGGTAATGTCTTCCCCTATACATTCATTGTAGCGTTCCTGCATTTGCTCACGAAACAGTCGAATGCGTAGGGAAGTTCCGAACTTTGTATAGTGGCGCTGCTAAACATTCCTATATCTGCAGCTCGATGTGTGGAATCATTACCATACGGTGTGTAGGTTAAAATCTTCCATTACAGTTTAAGAAATTTGCCATAAAATTTTTCGCCATGCACGTAGTCCTTAGTGCGCCACCGCCAGACTGCGCCCTCAATGAGTTTATAATTTTTAATTAATAACTGTACATTTATCATCACCTACGTAAAGCATAAGGAATTTTAGTTGACTGCAGAACTTGCGGTTACGTATGGTTATGGCCGATTGTGTTGGCAGAAACGTGGCCCAGCGTGTCTTGTGTTCTTGTTTCAGTGCTTGCTTAGCTGGAAGCTCGGCCTGACATCTGACGCGTAATGTCGGAAGCTCTTTGCGTGTGGTTGACGTGTGTGATCAGGAACCTGATTCACCAAAAGCAATTTGCAGCTCACCTCTCGTGTTTAACTCCTCTGTGTATGTTCGCCGCAAACCTTAACCGCGCCCGACGTTAGCAGGCAGTGTCGAATAATAATAGCGAATGTTATACTGATATTGTATCTAAACGCAGACTGACATCCTGTGTGAGTAAATATATCAAAGGGCAAAAAACATGCATTGTCACTGCTTTTATGGAAACTGAAAACTAGGCAGTGTTTACTCATTCGATGCTTTCATAAATATTGAGGTTTTCAAAGTGTCACGTGATTTAATTTCTCCACTACATTTCAATTTATAATTAGTGAATAATGTATCAGAATATTTATAGCACTACAACGTACTACCTGTTCCATTTAACAAATGAATAATTGGCAAATACCTTTATCTAGAGATAATAGTTATAAAACTGGCGTATGTACACGATAATCTCGGGCAGTTTTATAAGCAATAAACAATAACATCTCATCCAGCTCTAGCTGGGTTTGTTGTGTCTTAACCAACATAATATAAATGGAAAACCGTGCCAATGAAACGGTTGTCAATATCGAAACACTTTATATTTGAGTAATTTTCTCAATAAAACGAAAATATGCATAGTTTTTTAGGAGAGCTGATTTTTTAGGTTGAAAGTCAGTACCACCACGACAAATAATAACTTCTCGAGTATCGTTAAAACTAATTATTCCTAAAGTTATAATTTTTACTTATCAAATCTCAAATAATTAATAATATATCTAATTTAAACAAATTGCTTAATAAATTTACTTATTCATTTTATATTTTCCTATTTATTGTTTCTTGATACAATCCACTGGTATGCACAATGAAATGATTCATTTCTGTTCTCGTAAAACTTGTATGTAAAGCAATTAAATCAACTTGAATGGGATTGACAACATTATTACACGAGCTCTGCATACAAGGGTTTGTTTCATTACCATTGCATACAACTTTACGTGAAGAGTTTGCAATGCTTTATTACCACTGCGCGAATAAAACAAAGAAAACAAAGAAACACAAGTGATGTCATTTGATATGTAAATTACCTTCGGACACTTCATAAGCTTCACTTCATAATTGCCTGTAGAGATTACCAACAACGACTTCGTCTTGGCCATTCCCTGTTATTATTTATTACGTCACTCTCTTTCCCTATTGTATTTAAAACAATTTGCGATGCTTATCGTTGCATCAGTATTTTTCATTCTCGTTCAGTCAACCTGAAAAAAAGTTCGGGATGTAAAATGCACGAAGCCACTGCAAAGGTGCAGATTTTTCAACTTAGGTTTTTAAAGATTTAATTGTTAAGATTTAAAGACACTTTTAAGTTATATGAAGTTACATTCAAGTAATATTATGCTAATCAATGCCATTGTAATCTTAAGATACTATAAAGTCATTTGATAAAGTCGATCAACTAACAACGCAGTAGGAAGTGTGGTGACCGCAAACTTAACCACAGTGTTTCCGGTGGCCACAATTCCACAAACAAGAGACTTTCCTGCTAGCCAGAGCCAGTAAGAGAGTAAGATATCGGAGAGATAGAGAGAGAGAGAGAGAGAGAGAGAGAGAGAGAGAGAGCACATGGAAACGTGCGCACAACTCGCATGACATGACTTTCGACAAAATTGAAATTATAGGCTTGAGGATCAAGACTGAATATGCATATACTCCCAATCCACGTAATCCTAGAGTGACATTATGTGAATACGCACACTTTGGGAGAGTACAACGCTGTTTTGTAGAGAGGTGTTATAGAAATAACCTACGACGAATAATAAATAAGTTTTAGTCTTGGGTAGATTTGCCTGTAGATACAAATTTTATATATACAAATTTAATTGAGTAATCATTTAAATTCTTAAATTTACGGTAATGCAAGGTTTTAAATTGATAAAAATGTTTTATTTACACACACAGAATTTCAACCAAGCGATCTTCTAAATTTCCTTATAGGGTAACGAGTCTGGCAACGGCGCACGCTATCTGCACTGCTGTCTAAGTACCTACTGTACTGCAATATGCATTGAATTTAGCCTCGTACTTTCTATCACCAAACCCACTGTCTTATAGCTTAAAGCGTTTCGCCTGTCTGGTTGTCTGTGGTATGGAAAGCATATTCAGTTCCTAATATGGAAAAGAGGCAATGATGCTTTGTTTAAGCATGGCCATGACGTCCTTAATTACGGTTTCATGGATTCTGTTTCTCTGTGCGTATACTGTACCTCAATAAGGCGAATATTTTATTTCGTACTTATAACTGTGTTAAATACAAAAAAAAAAAAAAAAAAAAAGGCTACAGCATCTTTTGATACAAGCGGCGTTGTAGTAAAAATATCTGCCTGGGTGCCAACATATGAATTTACATTATTTTAAATTCAGTTTGTTAAATTAATAGTGCCACCCCAATAATCAAGCTTGTTAACACGACATCACTATTGATAGCTAAGTCTAAAAATTGCACACATTTATGAAAGACGATTCAAACTGCAATGTACATCGCAGTGTACAGTATTCAAAGTACTAGTCGACCCCACGTTTTAAGAGAAAATCATAGCATTATACTGTTCAAAAACATAATAGAGTACTGTCAGTTCTGATCTTTACTCTGAATGTGAATTTTCATTAAGATAGCCATAGCCAATATAAGTACATAAAACATAGATACCACAATCTATTGCCATAATATTTATTTAAATTTTTTTTTCGTAATATTTAGAGCAAGCAACCAAAAATTTATACATTCATAATTCAATGACACTTTGCAATTTCAAGTTCTGTTAATAAAATATGATAATATATTAACATACTAGCTGTTATCCGCGGCTCCTTCCGCGTGCAATATTCAAACCTTAATTATAATTACCAAGTGCTCTATCTTAATTGTTTTTCTTTAGTACTTTTATATTCTGGAATAGAACATAGGGTACTTTCACCCCGGAATAAAAAAACAGACCACCAACCAGCGCCTACTCAAATGGTTGGTGGCATATTTTATACATTCCTTAAGAAACTGTTCGTTTTTTTCAGGTTGGAAAGTACTCTATGTGCTAACTCAGAATATAATCTACCCCTCTACCAAATTTCATCCAAATCCGTCGATCCGTTATGACGTGATTGAGTGACAAACAAACAAACTAACATATGTACAAACTTCCGCGTTTATACTATTATTATGATAATTGGCATTCTTACTAGTAAAATATCTTCACATTCCTGAAAGAACGATGAAATATTCTGGCACCTTCTTGCTGCACTCTTAAATTAATCTGTATTCTTCATTGTGAGCCGAGTACTAAGACGCAATATTCGATTCGTACAACGATTTCATTCCAGTACGCGTCCTGGAATACTAAACAAAGTTTAAAGTTTCTGGCTGGCCAAGCACGAAGCAAGCAAAGTATTAAGACATTACGGCGTCCTTAACCAGGGTAGGAAACGGGTTTGGGAAAGGGGGGGGGGGGGCTAATTGATGGCCGCCGAGATTCAAGAAAGAATGCCACGGAGAAGAGCGGGGGACACGAGGAGGTAGAAATACCATCGTAGAAATACCTTTCAGGAATAAGGGTAGGTGAGGTACTATTACCTTTGTCAATGTCACACACTTGAATACTTGAAACATGATGTCAGTTGAATATTACTGCCTACTTGCAGGGTAATAGAATGTGAAGAAATGAGAGAGGAATCCTTGGTTGAACTAATCAAAATGAAGCTACGAGTTTTTAAAAATTATCTTAATCAAGGGATGACATTTACCACCACTTCCCCCCCCCGGCCAATTCTTATCGGACACTTGGGGAGGGCAATGCCCCCCTGTCCCCCCCCGTCCCATGGTGACGAAGCCCATAGGAAGGGGGAAGGGGAAGTTATTGGAAATACACTCGAGATGTCATGCTTCTGACATTTTCCAGAGAGAGTGGAATGTTGCGAAAATCTTTTGCTCCCTTCGCAGTTTTCAGAATAATGCTTGCAGAAGAACAATGGAGGTTGCTTATTAATATTATGAGAAAAATATTGCTTGTTTAATAAAGTGGAGACAGTAGATTCGCGCACAAACGACAGCCAGTGAGGAAAACAAAACACTCAAACACGTACGCGGGTAAATCGAAAATCGACAGATCGTCCATTTCTCCAGCAGTGAACCTCCGTTCTCAGCCGCAGAGCAGCTAAACGTTCAGAAGCGAAATGGCAGGCTATGTTTCTTTGGTGTGAGAGTAGCCTTTTGCTGATTGGCTGCGCAAGGCTCTGCAATGGGCCTTGTGCCTGATTGGCAACGGCATGCTGCAAAATGTTCCCTATTAGTTGGGCAGCCGATTGGCAATATAAGGGCCCCATCTGCCAAGCCAGAAACCGCGAACTTCAAATGGGGAATCAACGTTTAACGAAATTCCTTCTCATTGCGTCAATTTTAAAGATAACTATTTCAAACGAAAAGTATTCTACGTGAAAATTATTAAGGAATCTTGCTATGTTAAGGTGTCTTGCCAATTGTTTTCTTTAGTATTTTTTCTCCTAAAATATAATATTGAAATTTACATATAACAAAAAAAATTATATAATTATTTTTTCTCAAAAATAAATTTATATAGCAGCATTTCTTAAGAAATTTCATAAAGAATACTTTTTGTTTGAAATAGTTATATTTAAAATTGACGCAATGAGAATAAATTCCGTTTAACATTGATTCCTCATTGATGTTCACGGCTGCCGGCTTGGTAGCACTGCAGGGCCGCTGAGTTACAAGGCGCTGATGGACGAACGGCGATCTTACGTGTTTATGTCGAGAAACGTTATTTTTGATGGCGTGTAGGGTTGGACTTCACGGTGTAAGCCGCTAAACAATACAAGATTGAAACAGCAGCTTATACCGTGATATTCATTTTTTTTTTTTTTAATTTGGTGGCCCTGAAGACCACAGATGTTACTGTCGGCTCTCATAACCTCGATGTTAAATTCCGCCCGAATTAAGAATATCCAGTTAGAAACTTAAGATAGCTGTGAGATATACGACTGCGATTTTCTTTTTATTCAACTTTCAAATTCTGATGTCATTGCATTTCTCGAAATAAAATAAAACATTGTCTCTCTAATGGCCATACCAAGTAAGTACTATAGACACTTCTAAAGCGCAGGCAGTGACATGTTGAAGACATGTGATCTCCAGGCTACGAGAAAGAATAAATTGAAGTATACATTTCATTGAAGAATGTTGTGTGTTGTATAATAGTTAAAATTGTCTATATATTTTATTAGGGGGAGGGGGTAAGTATTTTATATTTCCACCGTCCAAAATTCTAATGCTGTGTACAACCCTGGGCTCTAGTTTTACTACTAAACTAGGTTACACGTATGTTGTGGGTTATATATAGTTTTGGGGGTGAAAAGGGGGGGGGGGGGGAGGAGACGATAAAAATTCTTAAGTGCACGTAGAGTGAGTTCTGACGCATTTGCGAAGGTAATGCAAATGTACAAATATTTTGAATTCTGGGCCTTCGTCCAATGAGTTCGTATCCTATTAATTTCCCTCCCAAAACAGCACATGCTGCCCCGAACTTTACAAGTGTGTTTGGAACGTATATCGTAACTCGAAGTTATTATTGCCGAGTGAAAATATCTGAATGCCAATGAAGAGAACTTATATATCCTTCTTTATTGTTTTTTAATCTTTGCGAGTAGCTATTTTACAAGTATAGTGTCTTTATGTGAATTTATTTCTGGTATTGAAAGTTGTATGTTACAGAATTGTGCAACTAAAGGAGCATTTCTTAACAAAGTATAAGCTAAAAATAAATATTACAACACTATTTTGCAGAGTTTTTCCATTGCTAAATATCTTTTTACATTCTTCTTGCTGCAGTTGACGGAAATGATATAACTGTAACGAAACGTACTCTATATTGTTTCTTATGTTTAATAACAGAATTTAAATGGATGGTGGCCATGCTTTTAGTGAGCTGGAGATGTGTGTTCAGTCGAAAAAAGCACATAAAAAATGAAATTCAATAGGGGATAACTAAAAATTGCAAATATACAGCCAGCCAAAACTACAGCCAGATGGACACTCCCGCCGTGATTCCGTACGTTTCAGGACTGTCGGAGTAATGTTAGGAAACTAGCGAGCGAACGTAAGTGCAGCCTTAACAACAAGATCAAACCTAAAAACAAAGCTTTATTGAAGGGGAACTATCGATTCAGCAGCAGTAAAAAGAAAATGTAACCATGAAACACTATGATATTGAGGCAATTTGTATGTCTGTGAAACTAGCCGGTCAAAAGTTGGTTCAATTCATTAACTGAAACATTGTTTCCCATAACTGTATTTATTTTAACGTGAGTCCTAACTACCGTGTATAAAATAACGTTAGCAAAGTTATGAAAAATAATTCTATGTTCTGACGTCTAATTAAAATTCTAATCTTTAAATTGACGTACACAGAAACTTCTATTACACATTAGTAGAGATCTGAAAAATTCGCGAGTTCAGTGACCTACAAACTAGACTCTACAGTCGTATGTACAAATATACCGATATCAACTGCAAATTGGTTGTCTGCTATCACAATGGAAGGCGACTATTGGACAAGCGTTCTCAAGCAGGTGTCAAATACCTTGTGAACCAATGGCTTAATTTTTATACATGTACGTACTTTGAATTCTAGGTTGTCCTGAAATGACTCCGCGAATTATTTAAGTCTCTACACATTAGAGAAAGCCACGTGCCCATTAGTAATGATTATCTTCTTGATTTCATGTAAGAATATTCCCCCACGCAAATTATGTGAAACTTTTTAATAATTTGAACACTAGGCTAAGTTATCACTTGTAGTAACAGGCTAGATGCGAAATATCTGAAGTGACTGTTAAGAGCTAAACATTCCATTGGCCAGTGCTTGTTGTTTGTGCTGCATCGGTCCGGCGATATTTTGGAGGGGCATATTTTTCACCTTTTGCTCCTTGCTTAACAGACTTCAGAATAAATCTGATTATATGTACTGTATCAACGACATTTTAAAAGACAAGGCTGTATATAATAACTGAATGCCCTTAAATACTTAATACTTCCATAACACTTGTTTGTAGAAAACATTATTTAAATGCGGACCGTTGTATAGGATTAAAAATTTTTATTAGAAAATTATTATATAATTTAAACAAAAAGTTTTCACGTTTGTAGTAGGGGCTGCCACTTTCATACACTCAGGTGTGCACTTAAGCAGAAAATTAATGGCGGTATTGCATACCGGGCATTACTATTGGGGTGGTAGTAAATATATTTTATATCCATTTCACAGCCTCACTTTGAGCGAAACATTAACATAAGTCACCAGGTATATAGCAAAAGTTAATTTTGTCACTTGGCGGAAGAATACATAATCGAGAGAAAGAAAACTCCAGGAAAGTCTTTGAAATATGTCCGGTCAGAGTCGTAAACCGATCTACAGTCCGAATACGTCGGCGTGTTAACCAAGCGCACCAAAGTTTTCGCTCACGACGAACATTTCATAATTGTTTTGATGACGCAGTCAGGCCTCGCTAGCCTGATCGCATTCGCATACATGTCGCCGGTATTTGGAGGCGCGGGCCGTGAGCGCCTAAACCACAACACAAGGGAAGTGAACACGCGGCCGACATGAAGGCAGGAAGCGCAGCGGACGTTGCCGATGCGCTGCACCGTGGAGACGTCAGGAGATGGCGTGTGCTGACCCTTCTGTTTACCCGAGAATTTCGCGGGTTCATTTCTAGACAAGTTGGAATTCACACACTTATACGTTCGTGTTACTATTTTAATTGGTTGATGTATTGTTTTGACACCTCCTGGATATAAATAAGCCAATAACAAACATGTAATTAATTGTGCACCCAACGACCGCATTTTACTTCCACAACAATCAACCAATAAACAGTTGATATATGTATGAGAGTATATAGGACTTTTCAGTCTAGCCTACAGGCCATTGCACTCGCGAATTTCTCGAGTCTCTAGCCACTATTAACCCCTTAACGTACACATTTATTCTCCAGTGCATGTGTTTGCGAAAGAGGCGAACTTCGGCGTGAACAGTACCTGCGAATTGCTCATAGCAACCGACTCTTCGTAACCTATGGGGAGAGTTTCAATAGATCCTCGGCACAAGATGCAACCAATTACAAAATAGATTGTATGTCAGCAGTAACCAGTAGTATTGGCCAGAGAAAAGCCGACGCTCATATTGGCACTAGCTTCTCTACTTCCACAGCAAAGACCATACTTTTACCTGTTTTGCAACATTTCGGACGTGGACAAGTATACTCCAGATAATACGTTAATGGGTTACGGATAAGACTTTCCTTTTAAATATCTTTAATATTTAATAACATGTCGTGGCTTATAATTTATAATGATCATAATTATAGTAATGTTGTAAAATTTCAATTTATCTCCAAGTTCCACCCCCCCTCCCCCATTTTATTATTATTTATTTTAAAGGCTGTTCACGATAAAGTGAGCACTTTTGATATCAACGTTAGAAAAAAGCCACTGCCCAGACCTGCATATATTTTAACTAGCGCACTGAGTGACATGCGCCCAGTAAAGTTGGTAACGATGGAGGGAGAAGTAGTTCCGTATTTTAAAGTCTAATAAAAAGTGTTAGGTAACCATTTCGTATAATTTAAATTATTTCTTTCTCTTTATGTTTTTTTTTTTGTTAATCCATTGAAGGATAAAAATGAGCAGGTTAGCAAAATATTTACTTTTATAATAATTTCACAGTTTTACTTGACTGACGCATGAATAAAGTGATGAGGCCCATGACAATGCTATTCTTACATAAAGGTGAAGAATAAACAACGTGCATACAAGTAGATATTACGCAGGACCTTCAAATGTGTTTATTTTACCGTGAATGACCTATACCGAGTTTTAGCTGTTATTTATTAATACAACTACTATCAAACCTACCTAATTCATTCTCTCTCTCAGTAGGCACCCCCTAAATAATTTAATGTATAATTAAAAAAAGAAACATAATTACAACGATACAGCACGTTTCAAGTGAAGAGGGTTTTAGACGTAAATATGTATATGGCAGGAAAACTGCGTCCTTTTCCGGAAGTCCTTTAGACAGGGGCAACTTAACAAAGCCCGTTTAAATATAGTTCGAGATGTAGCGTATATGGAAAGGTCTCCAGTACGTGAATTCCTGAAATATATAATGAAGAACAGAATATTCAGCTACGTAATATATTTGTTCGAGGTACGATTTATTGACAGTATATTTGAACGCTGGTGACCATTATATACAAAAATAGTTGATACAGTGTATGGTTTTCGATTAAAAACTTGCCATGTATCGAGAAAAGTTAAGGATATAAACAAAAAAAATCACTAAATATATGAAATATTTGTTTTACAATTAACAAAATAATACCTTAAAGAACACTTTAATATTTAAATTTACGTATCCCGAAGAAAAAATACTTTGCTGCAAAAAAAGAGCTATTAAGATAATGAAAATCGGTTGAAATTAAAAAGTGGGTCTGTTTTAATTGGTTAATACAAAGTTCTATAAAATAAAATTTATAAATTAAAAAACAATAATTTACATATTAATTGCTTTTCTGGTTTTCAAATGTTATTATTCGGGATAACAGCCAACAATGTTTTATTCGAAACCTATAAATTGAATCAACTGTTGATGCAAGTGATGGTTTGATGGTTTTGTTAATTAAAATACATAAGTAATAAAAAAAACCCATCGAATCATCCTGAGTACTTTAAATTCTGTTCCTGAGTTTATGTTTTGTAAGCTAACAGGCAGCGAAACCTTCCCGTGGCCCTTAATTAAGCAATTTTCAAAATAACTTTTTGAAAAAATCGCTTTATAGTGTGAAGATGCGACATTTTTATATTCCAGAGTTCGGATTAGTGATCATATAGGAAAAATAAATATCTTGCAAAGACGCAGTAGTTTTGGAAACTATTAATTTAATTTGCAAAAATATCGGAGTAATTTTTTTTTTACATGGGAACTGCGCCGTACGCCTTTCGTATGTCCAGATGGTCAACAGGTTTTCAATGAACGTATGAGTACATCTTGAAGCGACACGATGATCTCAGGACTACTAACATATTGTGACGGAAAAACGAAATAGCTTAGGTAATATAAGATTAACCGGAAAACGCACTTTGCATTATTATTCATGTACGTTCAATTTTGTGCACTAATGAAGATCTTAATTTTAAAAAAGGCGCTCTCATCTTATGTTACCCCCAGTGTCAATAAATTAAAACGAACCCCAAATAACAGCCAACAGGACATAGTAAAACAATTATTACACTAAACATTCTCTCAGTAATAATAAGCAACCACAGATTAACATACACTCTAAGAAATTATTCTCAAATTTACCACATCGATGCATTCATATATAGGCTGTTCACGATAAAGTAAGCACGTTTGAAATCAACCTTAGAAAAAGTCACTGCTCCTGCCTGCATATATGGTGCACTGAGTGAAATTCACCCAGTAAAGTTGGTAACGATGAATGGGAAGTAGTTCCATATCTTAATGTCGAATACAAAGCGTTATGTGACCATTTGTAATAACTTAAATTATTTCTTTAGGTTTCTGTTTTATTTATCGAAGTGTAAAAATAAGCATGTTTGTAAAATATTTACTGTTCTTATAATTTTACAGTTTCACTGGACCGACACATGGATGAAGTGATGAGGCCCTCGCCAGAGTTAATTTTACATAAGGCGGAAGAATACGCAACGTGCATACAAGTAGATCTTAAGCAGGGCTTTCAAAAGTGCTCATTTTACCGTGAACAGCCTATAGTAAGGAACCGTGAATGGTAACCTCGTTTCCCATACATCGATGGTCGCGTTCCTCCATTCGCTCAGGAAACAGTCAAATGCGTGGGAAAGTTCCCAACTTGGCACAGTAGTGACACTCAACATTTCTATATTTGGAGCCTGATGTGTGGTATTATTTCCATAACACAACAAGTTAAAACCTACCATTACGATTTAGGAAGTTTACTGTAGTGTTTTTTCGGTGTGCCATTGCTATAGGCTATTTAAGGTAAAGTGAGCACTTTTAAAACCCCTCTCATTTGTAATAATAGTCAATAAAAATATTTTATTTCATCCTTAGTTGTTAACGTTCTAGTGTGGTGGAATATTCACACTGTGTTTATTACTTACATGGCAATATTTATATAAAAAGGTGATTAAAGGATAACAATTGGTTGAAAGAAAAAAGTAACTGGGGCCTCAGAAGTGCTCACTTTACCGTGGACAGCCTATACCAAGAGATGTGCTTGCGGGGAGCAAGCACAGCCACGAGAACCTAGTGATACATTTTCACTGCACTTCAGTGCAGTGGAAATCGACTATCCTTATCGAAGGAAGATCGTCTGTTACAAACATGGTCCCCAACTCTGAAGAAATCGAGATTCTGCGGCTATATTTCTATAGTACTAAGACGCCGGTGGCGTTTTCTTCTCACAACGAACAACGACCAATGAGCGGCCTGCTCTCAGAAAGTTCGTGACAGTGACGTAGATGCGTCTTGTCGTCTTCCTCGCAGTGACAAAGTTGCTTCATTTTCTTTTCGAACACGCTAGAGGAAGAATTGCCTTACATAATCAATGCTGTGATTAGAGACCCCATAATTTTACGGGTTCATTTCTAGACAATTTGGAATTCATACACATGTACGTTCATGTTACGTTTGTAAATGGTCGACGTGTTGTTTGACACCTCCTGGGGATAAATGAGCCAATAACAAACACGCAATAAATTGTGCGCCCAACCACTGCCTTTTACTGCCACATCACTCAACCAATAGACAGTTGATATCTGTATGAGAGTACATAAGACTGCGAAGTATAGCCTGCAGGTAATTGAACTCGCGAGTTTCTCGTGTCTCTAGCTATGGCTATTCCGCAGTTTCATGTTAACTTGATCGACAAAAATGTATTGTAATCCATCCACAGTTACTTCACACTTATCTGAAGACCTGTAAAAGTTCTACTTCCAGGATATTTCTCCGCCTCGTGCAACCGAAGCCTAACCGAGTTTAGGAAATTACATCGAAGGACAACGAACTGAAGTTGTGCGCACTCAGTTGTAATAAGATTTTGCACGAGAACTACTTCTTACTAGGTTCTACCAACACACATGTTTTATCACTATTTTTATTCATATCTATTATGAATGAAATATTATTTTATAAAAATGATATATGGTATCATTTCAATTTAACGAAAAATAATATACCTTAATGTCGATAGAGGTATAAAACTTTCGTGATACATCGCGTATTTAGGAACTAACTAAACACGTGATATATGGGGTAATTTTTCAAAGGTTCCATTCATAAAATGTGAAGAAACCGAGAACAGACTATATGTATCGCGTAAAAGGTTTTTCCTACCTGGCTCTTGAATTGCGTCGCGGAGTGTTTGAAATCCGCGTTTCTCTACCAAACAACTGAACGTGCTCCCAAGGTATCGCTGTACGAAAAGAAAACACCCTTAAAACGAGGCCCGAATAATATTCTCAATACACCACGCACACGCTATTCCCGAGTCCTCCAACATAGCTAAAAATTGGGTGTGGCTGTGTTGGTGGACACGGCCGTTTGTTTTGCGTGCATACGTCTACAATGGCGGGCTCGGACACCTTGATGTTTATTTTACGTTCCCGGCACCGCTTCACTCGATAATTATGGTGTTTTATGGATATCACTGGATTGCTTTTGAGATGCTCTTTCCAACCGTATACGTTTTCTGTATTTCGACTTGGCTTTATGACGAGTATAGGCCGACATTGTGTTAAGACTTATTAATTCTTTACATTAAACTCATACCATTTCTCAATAACCACGCCACAGAAATGTTTTTAAACACGTACTCGATTGATCTTGATGAGAGCTGTTGAATGAAACTTAAACGAGCGTCGTAGCTTCTCCTAGTCAAAAGTTATACTAACCGGAAGTTATGAGACGCGGCGAAACGAAATCAAAATTGTGCCCCCCCCCCCCCCCCACAAACTGCCCATCACGATGCTTCGCAGTCCTCACTCAACGTAACATATTTTTTGATCCTTTGGCAATCGAGCGGTGTACTTGAATTTTGAATGTAGACTGTAGATTCGGAGCTGCAATGCCAAACTCTATCCCCCGATTTTTTTTATCATCGGATTTTCTGGATTGCCTCCCACTATGGTTGCAAATTTAAAGACGTATTCACGTCAAAAACGGCTTTTTCATATTGCCGTATCTCACAGTACGCTGATCCGAAGAACGCGAAACTATTGTAGAGATATGCACTGAATTTTGCTTTAAATTGTTTAGCAATAAAATGACAGGGCCACCACTTTAAGTCCCATAGGTACACGCTGCAAGACGAAAACACTGCATGCTAGTTCAGAGCCTTGTCCGTAGGAGTGATGGGGAACTAGACTCGCATGTCAGTGTGGACCTTATAGCTCGCTTGTTTCTGAGCCTCAAACGCGATCAAAAAAACTCAAATTAAGCGGCGCCCTTGATGCAAATTTGAATTAAACTGCATGGGGAAAAAAAATCAAAAAATAAACAGGAGTTTTAAAAATTGTTGAGTTTCTAAGAGCCAGTAATATTTTAGTCTCAAGAAGTTATAACTATACTGATGAAATATAAAAGGATACAATTATGTTACTCTCGCACGAAAATAATAGCATCTATGACTCATTAATTTTCATATTTTTACGTGGCTCTATAGGGGCCTGCCATTCAAGTATGGATGGGTACGTATAAATATCCGAATTGTACATTCCCGCTCGACGCCGGGAAGGGAAATTTTACCAGACGGTGGGTTGCGGCAGTGAACCGTACACGACGAGATACCGAAGAGGTTTTTTTTTTTAAACGTATTTCGTCCTGTTGGCGGGAACTTCAAAGAGGAGGCGCAACAGTCGCCTTCAGACGGCTGTAAAACACTTGGCGCTGAGGAGAAATTTACAGCTGGCTGGAGTCCCGCTTGCTCGTCAGACGGTGGAAAGGTATTTTACTGAAGCGCTCCTCCCTTGTATATTCTTCGCCCTCCCTACATCATGTTTTAGGGAGTGACATGGTCGTAAAATTGCAGTTTAGTCACGCTGACATGTTCAAGATGCCACCGGCACTGCACCGCCTCGGACACATTGCAGACACCGTATCCTCAAGTTCTGGCCACGAAGTGAGTAACTTAACAAACGCGCGAACGCCTGGGGCATAGGCATCCACTGAGGTTGTTCAGCTGTGCGCATTGCCGCTTCCACAGGCGGGAAATACCATCGGCTGCATGAGATCCGTCCATGTGCGCCACGTCTCATCGAAATGCTGTGACGATATCTGTCTCATCGCTGGCAACGAACCGTGGACAACCTCGGAGACTACTTTGAAGTATGTTAATAAGCTCGTAAACGTACTATGCATACCTGTTCATATGAGCGTATACAGTTTGTACGAGAATATATCGATTAAACGGTGATTTCAAGCAGCCTTGTTTGCCTTTCTTCCTTTGCTAGACATTTCTGCATCAATAGCACATGTGGTGTCACCTTTAAAACATACATGGCGTACACTTTCAACTGTACATAGTACATTTCCTGCGTTCGGTGATTTTCGGGAGATAAACAATAGTTACCACGACTTTGAATCAACCCTTACATGTGTACTTATGCATATATATACGTATATATATATATATATATATATATATATATATATATATATGTGTGTGTGTGTGTGTGTATATATATAAGATTTTTTATTTGACTTCTCGTGAAATGATAAAAGTAAAACTATACTGTCTTGGATAATTGGCTTTTACTTTTTTTTTGGCAAAAAAATCGTATTCCCAGAATATTTATTTACTGAATTACGTGTATACGCGGAAATGATCTCACAGAAAGTATTTTGCAAACGATCTCACAGAAAGTCTTTTAGTACATAGTTATATTGTCTGTACTTTAATGCACAGAAATACTAACGATGGCCGACGTCCTGATTGTAATAGGTCGTAAACAATCTGATACCAAATCGGCGCCTTGCAATAGTTAGTTACCACAAAATATTTCATTACTTTTTATAACTTACGAAATAAACAAAACTAGCCAAATATCACTCCGTAGTTTTAAGCTGTGTACACCAAGTCGGAAAAAATTACCTAAATTTTTAAATCCTAATTTAAAGACACTGTGTTAAGCCCCACTAAAAAACAAGATAATCAACAGTTTAATGCAGTTTAATAAGACGCCACAAGAAGTTAATATAAAATGAAAAAGGGAGCATGAGGGAATTCTGTGGCCGTCTTGGAAAGGTTGCTGAAATCTTCAATAAATTTCAGTGGCGTAAGGAATTTCTTGTTTCTTTCCAGCGACGACGCCAAGATTTAATTAGTATTAACCAAGCACGCGAACCCAAGACGTAGTGTGTCGGATGTACCAACCAAATCTTGCAGTTTGGGGTAGCCAAATGAGAACAACAAAATGATTTGGTTTCAACAAAAAAAATATTTCATTGCCCATATAGAAACAAATCATTCGGTTGCACCAAACAAATCTTGTTTAATTAAACAAAACCTTTTTATCAGTGTGCACTTAGTATCGATTGCAAATACTCGCACAATTTACATGTTTACGGTTCTTGTGTAGTAGCGAAATTGTTTAGTTATTGCTGATTTAACAAGTATAGAGTATGAGATGTTGGTATCAGTGGACAAAAGTTTGTAAAACGTGCCCTTAAAAATCCAAAATTAATTGAAAATGAGCCCAATCCAAAGATGTGTGTAATCATTTTCTGTATGCGTTTTTATGGAAAAGCAGGAACATGTTTTCGAGTCTGTAACTTTCAGGTTTATGTATCGTCCTACCTGTAATTGGCCAATAACAAGCACCTTCAAACAATATAGGTGACAAATTTATATTTACTTAAGGACGTTGTTATTGAGAAACACGGTCAAATAGGCAGGGTGACGTAATTGCTGACATGGCGTGCGATGTTGCATATTCAGTTCCAATCGCTGTAATGGGTTTTTGAGCGTAGCTATTATTAGTTTTGGTGTGCTTGACATTGAAATGCGAAAAGGGCGCTGGCTCATGAAGAGTGCAGTCGGCGTGGCTGTAAATCTTGTTTAACTACAGCAGTAGGGGGGTGATTTACCGCGGAGAGCGCCAGAAAACGGTATAAAATCTGTTCTATTATCGGCAAGAACACACGCACTTTCCAGAAACTGTCGACGAATGGCTCACGAGAGTGGCAAGACTGTGACTGTGGCCATGCCGTCCGGCAAATTAAGAGAACAAGGAATAGTTGTAAAGAAAGGGGCAACACATTTCAGAACAGTAAGCAAGTGAGTGAGTGAAGAGACTAGGCGGCTCTTAACACCGAGGCCTTGAGAGATGACAGGGTTGAAGGGAGGTGAGTATATGGAGCAGCACCGGAATGATAGTGCCGGGGGAAGTGGGAGATCCCCGAGAAAACCCACCGATCAGCGACATCGTCCGGCACGGTTCCCACTTAACACTAAACAAGTATTTCACCTAACTTCCACCTAGACGGTCCCTGTGTAACATCAAAAATTCGCGTCCAGGTTTTGGGAAATTACGAAGTAATCAAATGAAACCAGTCTCATGCCTTCCTTCGAGTATTTTAAACGTGGAAGGGTTGAGTGGATGAACACGTTTCTGCGATACGTTTCAGTTTGAAAAGCTTTTTTTTTTCCAACACTTTGTCCAGGTTAATGAATGATTGTGCTCTTTTAGTCATTGCCTAAATCTGCATCTGATCTCACTTGTGTAGTGAAAACAGCGCTTAGGTTAACTTGATAAACAGTAGCCTATCTTTATAAATACCAGCAAATTTAACTTGCGAGATTTTTTTTTTTTTTTTTAATTGACCAAAACCTAGTGATCCATCAGTCCTCCGTTCTCAGCATCAGAACAGAGGAATCAATTGCACTGAGCCTGGAGACCAGCTCGATCCATCAATCAGCCAGAAACATGCCCACATTGTATAACCGCACATGGGCGATTGGCAGTGGGGTAATTGGCGCATGTACCAGCGAATGAGCTACCTGGTAGTTATCCATGTTTCCTGCCTGGGAGACAGCAACGGAATTCAGGATAATTACGCATGGAATCAGTAAGCCTTCTACTCGGGGATCGAACCCGTTATACTTAGGCGACTTTGTTCATGTGCTCGCGGCTATGTCAAATGAGAACGGACCGAAAAATTCCGCAAACGCATCTGCAGGAATGCAAACTTTATTTTAAAAAATACGCTTTGGGTAATTTTTTTTTAAACTGCGTCAGAGTATATAATTGAAATATAAAGGCGTTTAGGTAAAAACACGCGTGTTTTAAGAGACTAGGAACATGAGGTGTAAAACGCATCGAAGTATGCTATGCATAATAATGTTCGACGATAATAATTCAGGAGAATTTTCGTAACGAATAAAACCTTTGGTTTGATTTATTTCTGGTATTGAAAGTTGCATGTGAGTAACAACGCGTGGTTTGTGCTGTATGGAGATTGTTCTCTTTACACCACACCGACCAGCCTCATGAGCGGTATAGGCACAAACACAGTCTTGTTTTAGCAACCGGACTATCAGTAAAACAACACGCGCCAACCTTAAACACTTTCTATATACTCCTACAAAGAAAAATGTTGTAAACTAGTCGCCAAAATTATTTCGTGAGGTACTATAAAGTTTTTAAACTATCATTGGACAACGAAATAAATTATGATCATTCTTACAAGGGTTACAGCAAATAATTCCTTGAGAAATAACAAACACTGCTGTTTTATACGCACGTAATCCAGGACATTTATATTAGCTGATTCACATTTAAATACACATCTATAAAACAGGAGCACACACACGTCTGCAAAATACTAAAGCATTTACAATCACGAACACATCTACAAAACGCTAACACATCTACAAAACACGAGCACACACACACATGTGCACAACATCGAGAGATCACCAGTCAAATGCGATAGAGTGCACACATTTATTTCCAACATCAATGTAAGAACGGTCAACTCTTTAGTAGGGATAGAAAAATCTCGCGAATTCATTTCAGGACAAGATAGGCCTCCAACACGTGTACACTGAAGTCAGCCTTGCAAGTGGATCACAGTTCATTAGACACGCCCTGGGCGACTCTTGAGCCAATAGCAGACTTGCAAGGAAACAAGTAGCGGGTGTCATACTACCAGATGTGAAGTAACACAGGCTGCTATCTGCGCCAGCAGTTGATAAATAAACATCTGAGGCTTGAGTGTACACAGGACTGTGGAGTTTAGCCAACAGGTAATCGAACTCGCTATATTTTCCTATCCCTATTCTTTAGTATTACACACGCACGCCGCAGTCTTGCGTCCTAGCATTTCAAGGTTATAATACAGTTATTAATTTTTGAGGTAATTACCAGCAAAGATCTAAACACACGAATGGGTGGAGCATCTCTTGCAGACTGAGGCAGCTCGTTCCATATTCTTGTCGTTCTTATAGTGAAAGAGGAATCATAAAATGATGTATGAGATCTGAAAAATTATTTATTTTAATTTTATGACTTAGTAATTTGATTGCGTTTATTACTATAAAGTAAACTGAACCATTTTGAAAAATAACGAGGTAATCCTGTAAATAAGATTTTCTTCAGCAGCATCAACACATTAAATATACGGCAGTTATTCAAATCAAGCCACTTAAGTTTTTGCTTCTATATTCTGATATGTAGTCATTGTGTTTTGGGTTGAAATTACCCTAATGCAAGAGTTTTGAATTCTTTGTAATTGTACATTTACTTCTTCAGAGATACCACTGTAAACAATGTCAGAAAAATAAAGAGTCGGTATAACAGGCATTTATGTCAATATTTACAACGAATTCTGGGGTAAAAAGTGCTTACTTATGCTTAGGATGTGCAACACTGCATAAGACTATTTGCAAATATGCTTCACTTGATCTCTCCAAGGAAGCCTATCGTCCACAATGACACCTAGGTTTTTTATATTGTTAAAGAAAGGTATTGGCGTACTATTAAGTATTACATCTGGCAATTGTGCCTTATTAACGAATCTCTGTAATTGTTTGGGGCCAATAATCATGCGCTGTGATTTTTGCGCGTTTAGTAATAGATCGAGACCCGGCAATTTTGCGGATACATTCTGCAACAAGCTAGACTCCACAGAACTTTGTGTACTCGAGCATCGGCTAATTGTTCACTGGCTGTTGTTCCAGTTTAACCCCAGACCAGGTAGCACGGGATTTGGTTCTTATTTCCCTTGCAAGTTCGTTATTGGCTGAAAGTCGTTCGGGGCGTGTCTAAGAAACTATGGATAGAGGTAGTGAAATTTCGCGAAAATATTTCAAGACAAGTTATACTTCAAAACACTGTAGGGTCGTTTAGATATCTTGATTGGCTGAATTGCATTTTGACACGGGTTAACTGTCTGCACACGGATCACGTAAGAGCCGTACCAATGTTGCCGAATTCTGAGTGGCCCGGTAAAATATAAGAACGGCTTCTCAAGCAGACAGCATCCAATGGCAATAAACAAAACGCTGTTGGGTGCTTATAGTATTGAAGTCTACCATGTACTCATATTTTTCCGCGAAAAGTCATTAGCTCTAACTATGGACTAATGGAAGTACCAACCGATATGTACACATGAATGCAATTTGACTTGTCCTGAGATGAATCCGCGAAATTTCCGGGTGTCTAGTAATAGAAAATGCTTGTTACACCGACTTTGAATGTGCGAAAGATTTTTGTTCATTAATTGAATGCCAGAATGTAATTAACATGCACTAGATTGTATAAGTAAACTTGAAAGTCGTCGACATAGAGATGATAATGACTATTTTCTAACTGATGCTGTATAATTAGGGACATGCAAAAATCGCGTTATTATTTGGAACCAGGCGATACTCCACAGTACTGTATACACTCGAGCCGGCGTCGTTTCTCCGTTGGCTGCTGTATAGTTGTGAAGCCACGCCCTTTCTGACTGAACTGTATGTGATTGAAGCACACAGTTATGAAGCGTTCATTTATAGCCGCAGAGTTACCCAGGGCGTGTCAAATAAAGTATGGTCCAATGAAAAGCGTGTTGCAAAGGTACACGTTTTTGAAGTTTAACTTGTCCTCAAATAATAAAGCGAATTTTTCAGGTCTCTATTTATAACCATTAACGAACAAAGAAAATGGCTAAGGACCAAGTATAGAACCCTGGGGGACACCAGAACGTATTCATTGCCAATTTGATTTGATTTTTTTATGAACTACCCATTGCTTCCTTTCATGTAAGTAGCTCTTTATCCATTTAAAACTGGTTTCTGAGAGGTCAAAGAAGAATTTCATTTCGCAGATAATATTTCATGATCCACAGAGTCAAAAGCTTTGCTGAAGTTTAAGAGTGATAGTATGTTTAGATTTCTGTTGTCCATGTTACGTCGTATGTCATCTGTCACTTATGTTAGTGCTGTGGATGTACTATGGTTAGAGATGATGGAAAATCGCGAAATTTTTTTGAGCCAACATATCTTCTATAACACTCTGAATAGTTTATTCTTTCATGATTGGATGAACAAAGTTTTGACTCGGTTAAGTTGTTTGCAGACCAATCACGAACGTCCTGCCTCATAGTATCAAAATTCTCATTGGTCCAGTGAAATGGGGTAGTAGCTTCGTACATGCATGACAGCCAATAAGGAAAGAAAACTGTCGGACATGTGTACAGCACGTTGAATCCTAGCAAAAAGTCAACTTTTCCCGCGATAAACCATCATCTCTAACTATGGCCCTGTCGAAATCCCGACTGGTATTTGTTGGTCGGTGGATTTTCTCGGGGATCTCCCGTTTCCCCCGCCCTTTCATTTCGGCGCTGCTCCATACGTACCTCAATCACCCACATCGGCTCTCAAGACTTCGATGTTAGGAGACATCCAAATCTCTTCACTTCATTTAGTTACTGATTGGGGGCGAGCGTCGTGTATGATTGGCTTCGGCGTGCTGCGAAAGGTTCCGCTGGCTGACGAGCATGTTACCCGGGCCCCGATTGACTAATTTTTGGTCAGAGACGCCATTGGTTCAAACCATCTCTGCGTACCTGTGAAGACATGAACGCATCACTGGCCGTTGCATTTCGTCTACGTCACGTAGTGGTTCTGTGCGCAAAAGTTCTTTATCGCGGTATCTCGAAGGGCCTTGTCGGCTTCTCATTGCCACAGCACAAAACCTCCGAGTGCTTGTATGTGGCGCGGCGTTCAGAGCCAACATGCACTCGGACTGTTCCGCGAAGACAATGGCCGGTTCAAGTCGCTGGCTTACCTGACCGATCGCACAGCATGCACCTCGGAGTGTCGGCAGACGTGACCTTTACTGGATTGCACAGGCTCTCGTTGCAGCTGATGTGGGACACTCCCTCGCCTCGCCTCGCCTCGCCTCGACGAGCGAGTGTGTTGAAAGTGAAGTACTGTGTGCATGCTTCGTCATCGGGCGTGCTCCGACACGCCTGCATTTACGGTGGCGTACACCTGACTAGCGTCTCAGGATTGCCCCCCGCTCACTTAGGGCCAGGTTCATTCTACCCAGGTTAGGAACATACGTATAGTTTTATTATGCGGGTGTTTGGCACAGGGAAATTTTCCCCCGCCAGGTTCGTAGTGTTCCAAAGAGGCCATTTTAAATTAAAAAGTTAATCTACGTGAATAATGAAAGAGAAAGATATTACTTAGTTATATTTGATTTATGGCTATTGCAATAATTTTTTAAAAGTAAGAAATAGAGAAAGTCCGGTACACATACGACACTAGCGCATACCTAGTGGCAGAAAAATTCTAGTTGGCAAACTAAAATTATTGAACTTCCCAGCCTGAATAGAATAAACCTTACTTCAGGAATTGCTTTTAGAGGGCAAATTTTCTATCCCCTTTTTAAATCGCCAACTCCTTTGCAGCTCATTAACCCATTAACGTATTGCCCGCAGTATACTCGTTCATGTCTAAGATGATGTATAGGTAATAAGTGGAATCTTGGTTGGTGCTGTGCGAATCGAGAAGCAAGCACCAATACGGACGTTCCATTTCCCTGGGGCAATGCTATTGGTTGCTGCTGACACACGAACTGTTGAATGATTGGTTCTTGCACTACGGATCTACTGTAACTCTTCCCATTGGTTCCGGAGTGTAGGCGAGTTGTTGTAAGAAATTCGTATGCGGGGTGGAGACATTTGGGCGGCTCTTTGCTTCGAGGTCTTGAGAGCCGATAAATTCGCCGGTGTATTTCACGCTAAAAATTTCCTCTTTTGACACACCTGAATTGAAAAACATATTTTTTACGTTAAGGAGTTAACTCTTTCAGGCCCTTGACGCGCCCGAGGAGAGGGGGGGGGGAGCTAAAGGGGTTGCAGACCCTTCCAAAAAAAGTCAAAACATAAATAAATATAAATTAACTTTAAACATTAACTGAAAATTATGTACTGAACATTTAAATAAATGACTGCTATAAGTTTTCCTCGAATGTGCACTTGGAATTATTATATATTTTACCTACATTTGGAAAATGTGTTTATTTTAATTGTGCAAAGCGATCACTTTAAAAGTCGAGGTTTATCTCCTCCAGAAATATAATCCTGCGTGCCGCAACTGTTTCAGGTAATTATTAAAATGTAGTTTTAGGCGTCGCAGCGAACAAAGGCTGTGTCCGAATTCGTCTGAAGTACATACTTGCGCGTACCTGTCTCCGGAAGTGACGCAAGTGCTGTCCGAATTGGAAGTGAAATATCCAAGTATTCAAGTAAACGAAGACTTATACTTCTCGCGTGTTTACGGAATATGTGCCGCCATTTTGAGAAGCAATTTGTAAGTTACCATTGCTTCCTGACATAATTATTTTAATTTAAAGTTTAATAGGGCGACATTACTACTTCTTAGGCATAGAATTTGGAACTGAATTAGTAATTTTCGCCAGATGAACCTTAAGAAAGATCTAAACAGTAAATTAGTATTACACCTATGTTTCTAATCTACAGAAGCTAAGATGTAAAAAGCAATCGAAATTGTAGTCACATACAATAATGCAAGACAATAAATGTAATGTAAATCAAAATGAAATATTCTTTAACACTTATTTAAATCCCAGATCTTTCGGCAATTTTCGAGTTCTTGGATGGATTACGAGTACATTAAAAGTGGTTAGCGGGCTAATCTCTATTACCGAAGCCAACAAGACTGCCTGTCCGAATTCATCAAGTTTGGTGCCAAGGATAAGTGAAGTATGCTCTGATGCAAGTACGTCAGTATATACCTGAATTCGGACACGGCCAAAATATGTTGTTTAGAACTGTACTAGCATCAGTGTAACACTCTGTCAATGTCGGGACAAAAAAAATAAGTCCGTACATGATGTTGGTAGCAGCAGCCGTTTGTCCGATTGCGGAATACATTCAAGGCCACTCAATTCACGTTTAGGTACTTCCAACTTTTCTAAAGTCCCTGTTAAGTTCTACTTACAGGCTATTCCTCCGCGTTAAGCCCTCTTCCCAACAACGTGACGTGGCGTAATGCAACTAAAGGGGAAAAAAATGGAAGTTGCCTGCCATCTTCCGGGCGATATTTCACAACACGATAAACGCAGTTTTGGCAGTGAGTATTCTAAGAATCTGTAAGGTACTACAGAACATATCTTGAAGGGTCAGACTGCTAGCAATCTCCATCCAGGCCTTATATTTTTGCGTCTAATTGCAGTATTCCCGACTAGAATTATCTTACAAACACCCCCTATTCTCTACATCTAGAAACGGAAGTACCTCAAAACTGATTTTAAAGTAAACAACATTCCACCAGTTTTTAAAATAATTTTTACTAATGCAAGAAACGCAGAAAAAAATTTAACATACTCTAATATCCGGCTTCTCGTTTCTTTCTTCCCCTTGTTTAGAAACATAACAGTAGTTACTTTTCTCCTTTTCTATGTTCTCGCTTCTAATTGGCTGTTTTCTCCAAAGTCGCCAGCGGCATCGCCTCCGCGGCAAATCAGGCGCGACGAGAGCGCTAGCGATATCATCTACGATTGGCTGGTTAGTTGTTGAGGTCACTTCGCTTCACATCGTGCCGCGTCGCGCTATTGTGAAAGGAGCTTAATGCAAAAAAAAAAAAAAAGCTTAACTAAGTCCAGAAAATCATACCAAAAAATAGCGCACCACAATAATGTTTCAATAATATTTATAACTTTAATAATATTTCATATAAGACTCATTACTTACTTGACATTACCATCATACCTATTTTATTTCATTTTGTTCACATTAAATAAAATTTAATATTATAATTTATAGGTAAGATATGAGCAAATGTTCAATTTAACCAGAAATGATATACTTTCACGTTAAAAAAAGTAAGTATAAAACGTTTGTGATACATGACTAGAAACCCGAGCATTTCGCGGGTTCATTTCTAGACAAGTTGGAGTGCACACACTTAGTTCATGTTTCTTTTGCAATTGGCTGACTCGTTGTTTGACACCTGCTGAACATAAATGAGCCAATAACAAACATGCAATAAATTGTGCGACCAACCACCGCCTTTTATTGCTCACAACAATCAACCAGTAAACAGTTGATATCTGTATGAGAGTATTTAAGACTGTGAAGTCTAGCCTACAGTCTCGGGTCCCTATACATGACATCGGCCTATTTAGGAAAAACCCAAGCCCGTCATAAATGAGTTGTGTTTTCAAAGGTTTGATTCCAATAGTGTGAAGAAACCGCGAATTAACTATAATCAATGGATGATGCCTGCCACCATGCGAAGGACTTTTATTATTGGCAGAAACCCGGAAATTTCGCGGGATTCATCTGAGGACACGTTAAACTGTATTCACGTGTACATATGTGCTTGTGATACCATTGGACGGTAGTTGGTTGGACACGCCCCGAACGACTTTAAACCAATAACGAAACTGCAAGGGAAATAAGAATCGAATCCCGGGCTACCAGGTCTGTGGTTTAACTGAAGCAACAGCCAATGAACTACTAACTGATGCTCGGATGCACAAAGGGTTGTGGAGTCTAGCTTGTCGCCGAATGAATCTGCGAAATTTACGGCCCTCTAATTATTGGGCACAGTTTACCGCAGTTTGCAGTGTACCTGACTGCCTGAGCATCGTCCAGTTTACACACCACCGCGCCCGAAAGAGTTAAAGAGAACCTGCGAAATTTGGCTGACCACCACGTAGATTCGCGCAATTTGCGAGTTTTCCACTGATGAGCTTCGTTTGCACGAAACTGATGAATACGATTGTCGCTTGTTTGAGGTGCGTGCGCTGGGCGTTTAAAAATTGGTGTTCGAGATCTTTCAATGCAGCATCGCGTTCCGACAGCTCCGGATGTCGTACGAGAGCGCCCGAAAGAGGAAGTAGATTTTGGCGCTAGCTCGAACGAACATATCGCTTGGATCGAATGCCCGTTTCCTTGACACGGTTATGCTTCAGAGGTTTCACTTGCAAGTTGTCGAGCTGCATGGAGCAGTCGTGGTTTTATTTTGATTCGGTAAAGTTACAGGAGGGGGGGGAGAAGAGAAGAGAGGGGAGGAGGAGAGAGAGAGAAGAGAGAGAGAGAGAGAGAGAGAGAGAGAGAGAGAGAGAGAGGAGAGAGAGAAGAGAATGAGAGAGAGGAGAGAGAGAATATTAAAATATTACATAGCTATTCCCCCCCCCCCCCCCGGCCCCAAAATATTTTTTTCGACGCCGCACTTAATTATGTATAAAATATATTACACGCTGTTCACGGCAAAGTGAGCACTTTTGAGGCTCTGGTTACTTTTTCCTTTCAGTCATTTTGTATCCTTTAACCACCTTTTAAAATAATTATTGCTATGTAACTAATAAACACAGTGTGTATATATGCCACTAAACTCGCAAGATAACGTCTGAGAATAAAATAAGATATATTTATGGCTGTTATTATAAGTGAGAAGACTTTCAAAAGTGCTCACTCTACCGTGAACAGCCTATAGAGTCATAAAGAGATTAACATAAAACTTGAAATGATTGTTTTTCAGCGAGAAAGAAATTATTTGTCTTTTCAGAATACGGGATTGATAGTCTATAGAAATCGTATAAAATGTTCATTTGGAGATAATTTTATCTTATACAGCAGTGTGCGAGATTGTAATATTTTATGAACGTATTTATCGTAGTGGATTACTCGGTTAAACTAACACTATAAAAAAAACGGTTAGTTAAATTCGTGTTTCTGCCAAATTTTGTATCCTAACGCCATTTTAGGAATTAGCGCTTTCGTGATGTCCACGTAAGTGTGATTTGTCAGAGGGCCGATGCGTGTGCCAAAAAAAAAAAAAAATTCAACACAGATATTATGACTACCATTTTTAGTTAAACGCAGATACATTGATATAATTTCATAATTAATTGACAACATGTACATAATATTTTTTATTAAAACACATGTATTTATGGATAAATACTGATTTTGAAAGCGTGCTATTAACCATACGCTAGCAATGCTTGCACTGTATTTTTTTTTTTGTATTTCTACCAACAATTTCTTGGAAACTATGATACCTAGATTATTTTTGTAACACTGCGTGTAAACAAAACCAGAACAAATTTTAACAACACGTTTAAGTGGAATGAATAAAAATAAAGTTAAATTTTACAAGCAAGTACCGAAGACGTTAAATCTATTGTAAACGTAGCGATATACCTATAAATGGTTTTTGACGTTTCATAAAAGAGTGTTGTGAACATGCAATATTTAATTTGTAGTGAGAACAAGAAACAATTTTGGCTACTGTTTTTCAAAGAATGTTTGTTCAAGTCAAAAATAATTTTTAGTGTCGCCATCCCGTAAACATGCGAGAAAGTGATTGGTGACTAGCAGACGGCTGGAAGATAAGCCGGCGACGTATGCTCTGCACCGCAATCGGCTCTGTTTTTCGCGTTTACAAAATTTCAGCTACCAAAGTCAGTTCTACTGCGCTTCGCATGCAGGTGGTCACGTTACCAGTACCCGCTCCGCGATGGTCATTGGTTCCCGTGCACCGTGCAGTTGCGAGCGGCACGCTGCTATTGGACGGTAGGTCTTGTCGGTGTGCTCCGGTTTATTCAACGCTGCGTTCCGATGCTCCTGATCACAGCTCATTGAAACCCCCGCAGACCTCAGCTGTTAAAACTGAAATCATCCCCTCCATCCTGGCGCGAGCGTGGGTAGTTCTCGCAACCAGTGGGCGATGTGCTGCCTGATCGGCGTTGCCTCCATTATGGGCTGTTCGCGGAGCGTTTTCGATAGCCCTGCTTGAGATCTACTTGTATGCACGTTGTAGGGTAGAACCCCGGCCAGACCACACGCTTGGTTTCTGAGTGCGAGAGTCCCAGAACCTCTTTGGTAGAGGGGTGGCGGGGGATGTGCGGACGTGCGAGGCTGGGGCTTGGGTCTAGCCGCATTAATCCTGGCCTCTTTGCGGTGAGAGGACGTGATTCCTCTCCCCCGCCTATTGGGAGAGCGAAGCGCGGTCGTAAGGCTAAGACCGCTGAAAATAAATACAAAATACATAACCGAGAGGTCCACTCTAACTGTATGCACGTTGTGTTTTATTCCTCTGCCTTATGTAAAATTAACATTGCCATTTGCCTCACCACTTTATTCATGCGTCGGTCAAGTGAAACTGTTAAATTATTAGAAAAATATACATTTTAAAAACCTGCTAATTTTTACACATTGATGCATTAAAAACAACAGAAAGCGAAATTAATGATTTAAATTATCACACATGGTTGCCTAACAGTTTTTATTCGACGTTAAGATATGGAACTACTTTCCATCTATCGTTACCAACTTTACTGGGCGCATGTCACTCTGTGCACCCGTTGAAGTATGTAGGAATGGGCAGTGACTTTTTTGTAAGGCTGATTTCAAAAGTGTTCACTTTATCGTGAACAGCCTTTAACCACTCAAAAACTAGAGGCAGGGGTGAGGCGATGGTTTGGAAGGCGCGGCTGTATCAGTGGGGCCATGGCCTCTGAGTGGACCCATAAAAGACAGAGAAAAAAGATTATTAAAAAAAAAAAGTGAAAAACGAGTACGGCAACACTGAACTACATGCAATTATTTTAGATAATTTCAAAGTGTGTATGGGTAAAGAAAATTATGTTCAAAGTGTTTAATCAAATGTAGGTCAACTATATGTGTGTTTTACTGCGTTTGCCTGGTTATCTGTCTGGTTATAGCTCCCCGTAAGGTAGCCATAGATCTCGACGGCCTTGACAAGACGTGCAGTAACTTGAGCAGATACGACAAGGGAGACACTCAGAGCACCGGGTACTGATTCCTTGCTGTGTACAGTAAGGGTCACAAGTATTGATCGTGTAGGTTTTGCCCTCGATAGTGAGCAGGTTCAAGGGTTTATATCTTTACTAGCAACCGCCCACCCCCCCCCCCCGGTCAATCACGGATGCGATTTACAAATATGGCGTTCTTTAGGTTTGCAGTAAGTATATACACTAAATGCTTAAGATAACTAACATAGGAGTAATATTGTGTTGTTCAGAAAGTTTCGTAAGTGAACCCCTATTTTAATCAAATTTTAAAAATCAGAAATGGTTGCTGTGGGTCATCCTTAAAAGATAAATATTTGCTGCTGCGGACTTTCTGTTTTGAGATCTACAGTTCTATGGTACAATAATTTAGCGTATCTCTTGCTGTTTAGTCAGCGTAAGCGTCTTTTTACTACTTGATTATAAAACGTCGACATATCTCTACTATCCTTACATTAAATACTAACTTATTATATACCTAAACCTCCCTCAAGAAATGATATAAGTGATGGTGAAAACCGCATCAAGATCCATCAAGTAGTTTAGAAGCCTTATCCGAATGCACGGGCACACGCGGCCACCAACCGCGGGAGTCAACGACTCGAGAAGATGAGCAAGAATTGTATGGTAATCATGTTACTCGTCGTAATGCGGCGTGCGAAGAATGTTCTGGACTGTTGCCTGTGCCGCCCGCCTATAAATACAGCCACAGCCGGAGGACCAGCAGCCTTTGTGGTAGCCATCTGGCTGAAATGCAGTAATCAGGCATATATGGTGCAGCGTGGGACATCATTGGAGAGGCTGCGATACGACGGAAGACGAGTGTTTGTGCGATGTGGACGTGTGAGAGGGCGTGGTACCCGATGAGCTACTATGCTTGGGGAATGTGGACTGGATTAAGGCGGGACTCTATAATTATATGATACGGACTTTATTGTAGATATTGGACATACAGTATAATTTGTGAAGCAATTCAATGGGTTCTGAAACACTGTTTATCGGGACTGATTTCAGTAATTTGATTGCATTAATTTATTTGAGGTGATTGTGAATTGTAATGATTAAGTTGGTTAGTGGTAAATATAAATTTATAGCTAACTATTGTGAGTTATTACGCCGAGAGTATTTTATTTGTAGTGGTTGTATATAAATTACGAAATTATTATTAACTCTTTATTTAATTAAGTCTTCCATCCCTTAAAGAACCTGGCTGAACCTGCTGACTTAATATTGTTATTTAAAGAGTAAAGGAATTTAAAAAGTAAGTTTTTCTTCTAAAAATAAGACATTCAAATAAATACTTTTCTCGTTTTCGCCCCTGAACTTCCGTACACGGCGCGAAATATAATATAGCCATTTCCTAACACGTCTACACGGCAAGTACGAGATGAACATGAATTGTGTCGTAAAAATGCCTTTAGTCGCTCCGAAACGAACGCGATCATTACGCACTCTTTTTTTTTTTTTTTTAAATCGTGGAGAGGCCTTAAGATAAGGTTATCTCGCTGGTCTGTTGAGTTATAACTCAATTTTATTTATATGCTCCTTGTTGTGAGGTAGTCGAGTTGTGAGCGGGAGTGCTGAGGTGTCGCAACGCGGCAGAGCGAGTGGACCTCCCGCTGGGACCAACCAGTTGTTGATATTCCATTTGCACGCCGCGCCGACGTCTCTGCTCGGATCACTTCTGTATACAGCACTGAACACGCTTTCCCGTCCCCCGCCCCCCCCCATTAGGTTAAGGTTGAAGTAAAGCAACTGCCTATGGAGCACTGCACCCGACTGTACAACGTGAAGAACCCATTAAAAAGTGTAGTACAGACACCATAATAATTGTCAGAAAAGTGCGATTTATGCTGTATATGAAAGAAGAATGTATATATTTCGCAACATTATAAAATATTTTTACTAAAATATACTTTTTAAATGTAAAAAAATAATCGATTAAAATAGTCTGCATTTTTAGAAAATTTAAGCGCAGTTCCATTCTCGATGCTTCGGAAAGCAGAATTTGCAAGAAAATCTTCTTGAAGGAAGATTTTCATAATATTCACTGTGATAATGCGTCATAAAATCATATTAATAATGTGTCATATTAATTAAAAATTAACTTTATTTACGTCAGTTTCAGTCATAAATGTTTGTGATATATGGAATATAAAATGAATAATTGAAATGATATAAATGAATATAAATATATGAATATATAAATGATATAAAATGAATAATTAAAGTTATTTCCTACATTAATATTACAACTTATTTTTACACACAATCATAGTAAACATTATGACGATATTCCACGACGAAGAATTTCTCGCAATTCCTTTTTTCTGAAACATCCAGAATGAAAATGTGCTTAAATTTTGTTAAAGATACCGACTATAATAATAATATTTTTTTTTTTTTACATTTAAAAATTATAATTTTTGTAAAATATTTTATAGTGTTACAAAAATATAAATTTTTGTTTCATATACAGCATAAATCGCACTTTTCTGACAGTTTTTATGGTTTCTGTACTACTTTTTTATGAGTTCTTCGCAATGTATAGTCGGGTGCAATGCTCCATAGGTAGTTACTTTACTTCATCCTTAAGGGCGTTGCATACCAAAATGTTCCTTATTTCTAGTGACCCAGAAATTCCGCGGATTCATTCGGGCGACAAGCTAGACTCCACAATCCTGCGTGCATTCGAGCATCAGTTAATTGTTCATTGGCTGTCGCTCCAGTTTAACCCCAGACCAGGTAGCACGGGATTTGGTTCTTATTTTCCTTGCAAATTCGCTATTGGTTGAAAATCATTTGGGGCGTGTCTAACAAACTATGGACCAATGGAAGCACCAACACATATATACATGTGAATGCATTTTAACTTGTACTCAGATGAATTCGCGAAACTTTCGTGTCTCTATTTCATATTTGTAAAGGCTGTTCACGATAAAGTGAGCAATTTTGAAATCAACCTTAGAAAAAAGTCACTGTCCTTACCTGCATATATTTTAACGGGCGCGCTGAGTGACATGCGCCCAGTAAAGTTGGTAACTCTAAACGGGAAGTAGTTCCGTATCTTAACGTAAATAAAAAGAGTTAGGTAACCATTTCTGATCATTTAAATTATTCCTTTCGCTTAATTTTTTTTTAAATGCACCGAAGTGTAAAAATGAGCAGATTTGTAAAATATTTACTTTTCTGATAATTTCACAGTTTCACTTGACCGACTCATGAATAAAGTTATGAGGCCAATTACAATTCTAATCTTACATAAGGCGGACGGATGCACAACGTACACGCAGGTACATCTTAAGTAGAGCTTTGAAAAGCGCTCATCTTACCGTGAATAGCCTATAACTAGGGACACCCGAATTTCGCGAAAAGACTGCACGACCGGTTGTCTTTCATGACACTCTAGCTTCGGTCTACTTCCGTGATTGGGTGGTTTCCGTTTTACAGACCTACACTATCGGAGCTATCCAACTATGACAACCAATCAAGTAAGATGATGTCTCCTCACAAAGACACGCCACCAATAACAATAAGAAAACTGCTGATATGCTCGTAAGGTATTGAAGTCTAGCGTGTGCGAAATCTGAGTGTCCCTACTTATAACGAACATCATTTAATTTGAACGCACTGTACGTCATGCCATTTTCTTCGAATAAAAATAAATTACACTTAATATTTTTTGAATAATTTGATGTCAAATCAAAATTTTTTTTCTGTATGGCTGCAGCCGTAAAAACAAATACTAATTAAGTTGTACACATAAAAAAAATTACAGTTTTAACTTATGCTATAGGTAGAGACCCGAGAAATTTGCGAGGTCAATGACATGTAGGCTAGACTTCACAGTCTTATATACTCTCGTACAGATATAAACTGTTTATTGGTTGATTGTTGTGGTAGTAAATGGCGGTGGTTGGGTGCACAATTTACTGCATATTTGTTATTGGCTCATTTATCTCCAAGAGGTGTCAAACAACACGACGACCAATTACAAAAGTAACATGAACGTACAAGAGTGTGAATTCCAACTTGTCCAGAAATGAACCCGCGAAATTCTCTGTCTTCTAGCTATAGGTAGGGACACCCGAATTTCGCGAAATGATTTCACGACCAGTTGCGTTTCATAACACTTGAGCTCAGATCCACTGTCGTTATTTGATGGATTCCATATTACGCGCCTTAGATGTATATCCGTGAATCACAAACGCACAGTATTGAAGTTAGCTAATTCTGATTGGCCAGTCCAGTAGAAAAATATCGTCTCACAAAGACACGCCGCCAATAAGTAAAAGAAAACTGCTGGAATGTCCGTAGGGTATTGAAATCTAATATGTACTGAAATATTTTCGTGAAATTCGGGTGTGCCTAGCTATAGGTTACCGCGTGATACGTATGAAAGTACCAAACAACAGAGTATACATAGAAGAAATATGTTAAATGTAAAGAAATTTTAGTTATTTTAAAGGGTTTTTTTAAATGCATGCACTGCTATTTGATGATTACGCATATGTAGGGCCACCTTCAATATCCTATGTGCATACTTGCAGTCTCATTGTGACTATTGGCTGCTTGTCCAGGATTAAGTTTCTCCGATACTGACCTTTCGTAATGCACGGGTAAACAGGTAAGAAGTATGACAATTCAAATTATCCAATCACGAAAGTGGTTCTGAACTATAGCGCGTTGGAGTACAACTTGTCCTGAAATCTTTTCGCGGGGGAAAAAGATGCCCCTGCATATATGTAGGACCAGTGATTTTTTGTTAAATAATCGGAGCGCACAGTAGACTTCATTACTATATGCACACCTCAGCTGTTGTCATTCTGCTGGTGCCGATTCCGTATTTGACCGAACCACCCCAAATTACGTAACTCCAGCACTGAACTTTCGTGATTCATGCGCAAACAGTTAACACGGACCAGGACACGGTCCAGCCAATAAAAAAAAAACTGAAGACTCCTACAGTACTTTGAACTGTATGTTGCCTTTAAATATTTACCCAAAATATCACTGCTTCTACATACATGTCAAGCGGTAGCCCACGCCATTAGCTTACATTGTATTATTTTTAATTTATACAGATTAGTTAGTATTTCTTATTGCTGCTGCGGCAAAACAGAAAAATTTGGGATTTGACATCAAATAATTTAAAAAATATAAAGTGTAAAATATTTTATTAGAGGAAAATGGCATCACATGCAATGCGTGCAAGTTGAACAATGTTTGGTACAAATATAAGATAATTAATATTTGGTATCCAACATCCTTAGGGCTCCCACCTACCTACCTGGTTGCAGTTTGAAATACACCTTCCCCCACGAACTATTAAACGTGCGTCCAACGTCTTGATCTACAAAAAGAACACAACACTTCATACGAGGCAAGTTGAGTACTTTTAAAACACAACGCTATCGGTAGCGAGGCCGCGGTGGTGCAATGGCTAGACGACTCGCCTCCAAAACCTTGGCGAACCGGGTTCGATTCCCGGCGGGGTCGCTACTGGATTTTCGCATATGGGAATCGTGCCGGGACGATGCTACTGGTCGGAGGGTTTTCTCGGGGATCTTCCGATTCCCCGCCCTCTTTCATTCCGGCGCTGCTCCACACTCACCTCACTTCACCCTCATCGGCTGTTATGACCTCGATGTTAAGAGGTTTCTGTAGCTGAGAATCCTCCCACTTCTCCAGCACATTTTTTTGCGGAAAACAAGACGCGAACTATTTGACGCACCATCTCGTGTTAGCAGAATGCTGTACCCATACTCGCGTACGAGCTTAGGTATTGTTCCGTTGTTCTCGTTTTTAATAGACCATTAAAAAAATTTCGTGAAGTTATTATAGTTGCCATTCGCAGCTAAAGTTTCGAGTTTCGAATTTCTATTAAAATGCAAAAGCTCCCCTTCCTTCCCACAATATCGAGTTAGTTATTAGGTATATCCCGCTAATATATAATATAAATTGATTGCTAGGTACACCCAAACTGCGCGAAAAGGTTTCCGCACTTGCTAGTTTTCAATAACATACGGGTATACCAACTATTTATTTTGCTTGTTGGCGGCGTGTCTTTGTGAGAAGATATTTTCCTACATAATTGACCAATCAGAATTAGGTAACTTTAACACTGTGCGTCTTTGATTCGCAGGCATACACCTATAACGCGTAACACGGAAAACATCCAATCACAAAAGAGGATCTGAGCTAAAGTGTTATGAAATACAACTGGTCATGGAATCTTTTCGAGAAATTCTGGTGTCCCTACTTATTATCCTTGTTTCCTGCCACTTTATCTTCGGTTGAGTGCTTTCTACTCATTTTCAATTACCTTCTTCCGTTTATTTTGCTAACTAAGGTCCATTTAATTGCCAAAATAAATTATAATAATCCAGAGTTTTGGTGCCGGTTGTAACCTATTTCTTACAGATTTTTTTTTTTCCTTTTCGGAGTTGTCGCTTGCTAACGGCTATTATTCAAGCCGGCAGTCTTATTGGGGTGGATAACTGCTTGCATGCTGAAACAATCAGAACTTAAATCTCATATAGTACACACATATCCATTGCTTACTCAAGGTTCGAACCCGCAACTCTGTGATCGAAAGATAAAGCCTTAGCGACCTCGAGCAAAGGAGGTCGGCCATGGAAATTAAGTTTCGGTCAGACGAAAAAAAGAAAAAAAACGATATATATTTTTTGTCGTGCCGAGCTCGGAGCCGTCCTCCTAGTTACCATAAAACACGGAAACCAGCAGTGTAATGGCAGTGACCACAATCGACGAATGACGTCACGTCAACACGGCACTCGACGCGCACTGCGCCAAAAAAACCCCGGCCACTATCCAGCCCTCGCCTTTTACACACGTATTTTATACGAAAAATGCTATAGCTAGGCATAGGAAAAATTCGCGAATTAATTTCAGGACAAGGTAGATTTCAAACACGTGTAGGCTGAAGTCACCTTCGCAATTGGATCAGAGTTTATCACACACACTCTTAACGACTCCGCGCCAATAGCCGACTTGCAAGGGTACAAGAAGCGAATACCGTACTGCCAAATTTGGGGTAACACTGGGGCAACAGCCGATGAACAAACATCTGATGCTCGACTGTACAAAGGATTGTGAATTCTAGCATACAGGTCATTGACCGCGCGAAATTTTCCTATCCCTAGTTATAGATAGTTCACGGTTACTTGTAACTTCTCTACAACCCTGCTACTTTCAAGATATTCCTCCGCCTCGTGCTAACTAAGTTTAACTAAGGCTAGGAAATTGTACCAAAGGGACAGTGCACCTCATTCATGCGCACTCACATAAAATTTTACCCGAGAAAGACTTGTTACTAGGCATTACTAGGAACATCTGTTTTTCGCGAAAATCTTTACGCAAAGGCTGGACTCCAATGTCTTATGGCATACGTGCAGTTTTATTTTGGTTACTGGCCTCGTGTCTTTGTCGGGAGATAGTTCTCTTACCTGAATGGGCCAATCAGAATTAGGTAACTCCGACACTGAGTGTCCGGGATTCGCGGGCAGATACCTACAACGCGTGACAGTTAAAATCATCCAATCACGAAAGTGGATCTGAGCTCTAGTGTTTTGGAGTACAAGAAGTACTGAAATCTTCTCGCGAAGAACAGGGGGTCCTAGGCATTACCAACACACCAATTTTCTCCCTAATTTTATTTATATTTATTAAAATTAACCATAATCTATGCTACTAAATAAAATACAAGTGTCTGGCTGTGATTTTCGAATTTTTCATTTTGAATTATTTTTTCATATTGCATAATTGATAACTAAGCCACATCTAAAGTTAATTTTTTTCGTGACTTTCTGTCTGTCCGAACGGATTTAACTCAAAGACCACCGCACGTATTGACATCAAATTTACACAGTCTATAGATAATAACCCCAGGACTAACTTAGTCTTTGTTTCATCAAGATATCTCAAACGGTTCCGGAAAAAATGATGATCAGTGCTGTAAATAGGTACTGGATTAAGCTTTTCTTAGGATTGATTTCTGCATAAAAAAAGCATTGTTAAATAAAATTTCATTTCTCCTTTCCTTTTTGTCTATGGGCTGTAAACATTTCCTTCCAAAAAGCCGCAGTGGCCCAGTGGCTAGAGTTATTACAAATGGGGCCACAGTGACCCAGTTGATATATATATATATATATATATATATATAATATATATTGGAGTCGCAGTAGCTCAGTGGCTAGAGCACCCAAAAATGAGGCCACATAAGCTCAGTGGCTGGCGAACCCAATAGTGGGGCCGCAGCTGGTCAGGGGCTAGAGCCCCCAATAGTGGGGCCACAGTATCTCAGTGGGTAGAGAACCTAACAAAAAAAGTGGCTAGATCAATTCAAAGTTCAAAATATCATGCTAACATAAAACATGTGGGAAGCGATGGCAGGGTGTAATTTAATAACGCTATTAAACCTGAAATAATAAATATTAGTATTTTAAACATAAAACTTTAATGAAACTATGGTGGGCTTTATTTTAATAACTTTACAAAAATATCATGCAAACAAAGTCGCACGGGTCAGCTAGTTTATAAATAAAATATAAGGAAAAGTCCGATGTAAACAGAAATAAGGTGCTTTTTATGTAAGCAGGAGTATAAAATGCTCGTGATAAACGACATATTTACGAAACAACCAAACACGTTATAAATGGGGCGATTTTTCGATAGTTTCATTCCGAAAGTGTGTATAAACAGCGAATAGGCTATTAATCTGTTTCTTTTTGCGAATGCGTCATGTTTGAACACAATTCGATTTTTGCTTTGTCAGATTTACACCTGAATACGTTTCTTCGCCATTTATATAAGCTAGGTAATAAACGTAATTTTTTCGAAACAGACAATCGCAAACTAGTATTGTCTCCACATTGAGTATTTCAATTCCAAATTTCATCTGCTAATTGCCAGATTAACCGGGAATGCAATAACATAGGAGATACACTGACATATGGCCGAGGGATCGAAACAATTTTCATATCATATTTTGCGCGGTGTGTAGGTAACAGACCGTCCAAAATGGCGCCACCAATCACAGTAATTCCAACTAATTATTTTTGAAGATTTTCACCTGAACTTTAGGTAAGAATAATTCTAAAAATTTGTAACAATAATAAAAAAAAATATGTGTATGTGCATATATTTGACACACACGCGCACACACACACATATATACATATATTACCCTCTTTCTATATATATATAATATATATATATATATATATATATATATATAGAATAAGAGTAAGAAAGAGAGACATACACTCATACATGCTGTTCAGGTTAAAATTAGCATTTTTGAAAGTCCTGCTTAAAATCTACTTGTATGCACGTTGTGTATTCTACCGTCTTATGTAAAATTAACAATACCATGAGCTTCATCACTCTATGCTTCGGGCAGGAGAAAATGTGAAATTATTAGAAAAGTTAATATGTTACAAATCTGGCCATTTTTTTTTACTTTACGTATTAAAATAAACAGAAAACGAAAGAAATATTTTTAAGTTATCACAAATGGTTACCTATCACTTTTTATTCGACGTTAAGATATGGAACTGTTTTCCATCCATCATTATAGGCTGTTCATGGTAAAGTGAAACTTTTTAAGCCCCTCCCAAAAGGCATTAATCCCTAATAAATATTCTTTGTTGCAGTCTCAGACGTTACCTTTTGAGATTGAAGAAATGCATACACCGTGTGTATTGGTCGTATTACAATGTTTACATTAAAAAATGGCAGAACGGTAGAAATTAATTGAAAGGAAAAATTTAGCAGGGCCCTAAAAAGTGCTCACTTTACCATGAACAGCCTATACCAACTTTACTAGGCGCATGTCACTCAGTGCACCCGTTAAAATATATGTAGAGCTGGGCAGTGACCTTTTTCTAAGGTTGATTTCAAAAGTGCTCACTTTATCGTGAACAGCCTTTACATGTAAGTACAAAAGTATTATTTCAGTTTACATCATAGGTTGGGACACTCGATTTTCGCGAAAAGATTTCACGGCCAGTTGAATTTCATAACAATTTGGATAAGATCCTCGTCCGTGACTAATGATCCAGGTGTTTCATGTTTTGGGTGTCTGCCCGCGAATCACGCATGTACAGTATCGTAGTACTCTAATTCTGATTGGCCAGTTAAGTAAGAAAATGTCTCCTCTCTCTCTCTCTCTCTCTCTCTCTCTCTCTCTCTCTCTCACACACACACACACACACACACACACACACACACACACACACACACACACACTTCACCAATGAGCAAAATAAAACTGCTGGTAGGTCCACAGGGTATTGAAATCTAACATTCACGGAAATATTTTCGCGAAGTTCGGGTCTCGTAGGCTATTCGCGGCAAAGTGAGCACTATTGAAAGCCTTCTACTTTGGAATAATAGTCAATAAATATATTTTATTTTGAAGCCCCAGAAGTTAACTTCTGAGTGCAGTGGAATATGCACACTGTGATTATTACTCAAATGGCAATACGCATTTTAAAAAGTGGCTAATGCATAAAACATGGCTTAAAGGAAAAAAGTATATAGGGCTTCAAAAGTGCTCACTTTACTGTGAACAGTCTATACGTGAAATTTAGCTGGCCCACCTTAATGGAAATATCTAGGCACGCCTATGCTCGGTTTGCATCGATTTAGAATATTTTAACCTAATATTTCTCCCGTCTTATTACTTTAAATGAACTGTACTGCATTTTAAAAACTCAAGTCATTAATAATGATTAGAATGCCGGAAATTTCGCGGATTCATCTGAGGACAAGTTGAACTGCATTCGCGTGTGCATACGTGTTTGTGCTTTTATTGGACAGTAGTTTGTTAGACACGCCCCGAACGACTTTCAACCAACAACGAACGTGCAAAGAAAATTAGAACCGAATCGCGTGCTATCTGTTCTGGTATTTAACTGGAGCAACAGCCAATGAACTAGCAGCTTATGCTTGAATGCACAAATGATCGTGGAGTCTAGCGTGTTGCCAAATGAATCCGCGAAATTTCCGGACCTCTATAAATTACGTGCAGGTTATTTCAGAATTCAATCGTACGTCATAGCGCAGTGTTTATACGGAACCTCCGGAAGTCTTGAGTTTACAAAAAATATTTCCCACCTCAGCCTAAAGTTTAATTTTTACCCAGCTTCTAAGGCCTCGGGCGTGTAAAATATTTCCAGTCGGCCGGCTGCGTTGATACACCTTGCTATATTAGTGGACGAAAAATTTTCCTCTGGGAATTTGCAATTCGTTTGCCGGAGTAATTCCCGGCAGGCGTAAATATATTCGTCCCTGGTGGAGGAAAACTGAGAGAATGGGCAGAGGGGTCGGGGGGGGGGGAGTCCTTGAAGAGGGACATGTGTTTGAAGACGGAGGAGGTTTGCCGTTGAAATTACCCGCTGCTTGTTGTCGTGCCGTCGGGTTGGTACGCTTCGCAAACATGGTTCGCGCGCGCACACCGAACATAGTTGATGGGGGGGGGGGGGCGATAATGGCTTGTGCAAGCGACCGCACCAGCCCTCCTCCCTTGCATAGCTCAGGCGACAGAATACGGAATACCACTGCCTATAGGTCCATCCACGGGGAAAAAAAAAATATGTGTGTATCTATATAACTAATATATTGTTTGTTAAATCGTAGTAGTCATGATATAATTGAACACCCTGGATGTACGTACTGCTAAGTAGGGTCAATGAAATAAATGTAAAAAAAAAAAAAAGTCCATCCACGGTTACTTCTAACTTTCCTGAAGCCCTGCTCAAGTTCTACTTCCAGGATATTCCCCCGCCTCGTGCAAACAAAGCTTAACCGAGTCTAGAAAATTACACCAAAGGGACAGCGCACCACTTTCGTGCGCACGCAGAGTAATAATATTTTTCATAAGAAATATTAAATTTATTACTTAAGTATGTTCACGATAAAGCGACCACTTTTGAAGTCAACATTAGAAAAATGTTACTGCTTGTACCTGCATACATTTTAACGGGCGAACTGAGTGGCATGCGTCCAGTAAAGTTGGTTACGATGGATGGAAAGTAGTTCCGCTTTTTACCGTCGAATAAAAAGTGTCAGATAACCTTTTTTGATAACTTAAATTACTGAGTTCAATATATTTTTTCTTAATGCATCGAAATGTAAAAATTAGCAGATTTTCTCAATATTTACTTGTGTTATAATTTCGAATTTTCACTTGACCGACACATGAATAAAGTGATGAGGCCCATGACAATGTTAATCTTACATAAGGCGGAATAATAAACAAAGTGTATACAAGTAGATCCTAAGTAGGGCTTTTAAACGTGCTTATTTTACCGTGAACAACCTATAGGCATTACCGACACACCTATTTTCTCCCTGTATTAATTCACATTAATTATAAACTAAATATCATATATACGTTAAAGTTCATTGTAACCAAGATTATATGTGGCGTATCTATTATACAACCAAGGAGGTCATACATGGGATGATTTTTCAAATGTTTGATTCAAAAAGTGCGAAGAAACCGCTAATTGACTATAGAGATGGGTCGTTACAGCAATTTTCTGCACTTGTCTCAAACTGACACTGATACAGAATTGTACCTTTTACGAAGTACCTGGTACTTTACGTATCAGATACAAGGAATTCCCGAGTACGTTGCTGCTACTCTGCCAGTCTCTGGCGTGGCCTTGTCATAGACTACAGATGAGGTAGACCGCTTATTCGTCTTCTGCGCATGTACCCAACATTGATTTACCCCAAAGGTACACAACTGTCAAAATCACATGGTCAACAGTGATGAACGTGTTTGTTTATAACTTAATTTTTATATGGCAAGCACTATTCTATTAATGAAATACTTTAACTGTTAGAATATAATTAAAAAAAAACATTACAACTGATTAGAGGAGGCATAGAAACATCTCAAAAGCACTTGTTTACTAAACAGTGTTCTAACCTCAAACCCAATCCACGCCATTTTTTCTAGCCGTGCTGGCAGAGAAGCAGTTCAATGTTGGGGCACGGAATTTGGTCGCGCGCAACCAGCAAGATCTTTAGTCAATGGGACTCGTAATTGCATGTTATCAGCTAGCTGCGCGTGTTACCGAGCACGTGTTTTGGGCTGGTGTCACGTCCGTAGTTGGTCTACTGTGTGGTATCTGTTACAGAGAAATAAAGTACGGATAAAAACAGGAGCGGAAAATACTTCATTTGTGTGGAAATTTTACCCAGAGGATAACGCAATTTAAGTTTGAAATCGCACTGTAAAAAAAAAAAATAAACTGTGCTCTTACCCCTTCTAAACCAAGAATTATGATTTTATCATAACTTAATTAAAAAATATAATTCGAATTGTATCAGTTATATATAACAGCATATGTAACACACCACCTTATCGTTTGGCAGTGTTTTCGTTTACAGTACCTGTTACAAGTGGGTAACAGATACAAAGTAACCGGTTGATACTCTATGACCTATTTCTACCACTAAAGGCTGCTCACGATAAAGTGAGCATTTTTGAAATGGACCTTAGGAAAAAGTCACTGCCCCTACCTGCATATATTTTAATGCGGGCACCGAATTAAATTCGTAAATTCGCCCAGTTAAGTTGGTAACGATGTATGGAAAGTAGTTCCATATCCTAACGTCGGATTTCTTTCCTTTTCTGTTTTTTTTTTTCATGCATCAAAGTGTAAACATTAGCACATTCATAAAATATTTACTTTCCTACCAATTTTTCAAAAGAACTCACTTTACCGTAAACAGCATATAGAAACACTTCATATATGGCGTGATATTTCAAAGGTTAGTTTTTAAAATGTGAAGATACCGCAAATAGACTATACCTCTTTTATATCCAGTCTTTCGGCGACATCTACCGCGTTGTCAATTTATTCAGTGGCCATATTTCCAGAGGCACCGAAAGGAAGAATACAAAAGCGAATGAAAACCCAGCGTCAGATTGCGTTGGAAATTCGTCGAGTAGCGCCTTTTGGCCGGCAACCCCTTGTATTAAGAAGTAGTGCAGGTTGCAGCTCTCCTTATCACTAAGGCGGTATTGCACGTGTAGTGAGTGTACATTGCCGTGCCGCGGGAGAGCAGCACTGGACACAGGGTACGGTAATTACTGTTTCGCAGTCGATTAAGTAAATATGATTGCTTTGTGCTCTATTTTAGTATATTTGTTGAGAGAGTGCACACAATGACTGAACTATCCTGTCCCCGCTTTCAGAGTATTGGACTCGGCTTGTCTGTATTGCGTTTCTGCGCATTCTCTCATCGTTTGGATACCACTATACATTAGAACCTCGTTTTTTTTTTTTTTTAGGATGCCCTGAAGGGGCGCACCCTATGTTAGTAGACTAACTACTCAGGATTGCCACCCTTTTTCCATTCGAAAATTCCCTGACATTTCCTTGATTTCCAGACAAAAATAACTTTTTTTCTATGAACTTTTTCTTTCTGTAATAATTAGCGTCTTTGCATTATAACACACTTTTACAACAAAATACTTATATGATCTTACAAAATTGCTGACCACATAGATTGCAAAAAAAAAATGACTAAGTATTTAGTCTACAATCATTAAAACAATTTTATATGATTCTGGCAGTGGTGCGCGATTGATGACAGAACTGCCAAATATATCAGTCATGGTACAGAATTCCCTGACATTTAGCTAACTTGTTTGAAATTCCCTGACATTTCCCTAATTTTCCTGACAGTTTTCAAATTCCCTGACATTTCCCTGTTTTCCAGGTTTTCCAGACCTGTGGCAATCTTGCTACTGGAGTTAGGAGGGGTTGCAGGTTCCAGGCGCGTGCCGGGCCTTAGGGCTACACGCTCTACAAACAAACATTCGTTGTAGGAGGTTCATACAGCAGTCGGCAAAGTGAGGTTTTGGGGTGCCGAGCCAACGTTTGTGACCTGACTCTCCACTCCAATTAGCCCCTTCACATATCACGAGTATACTCGTTCACATTTGACATGTTGCAGAATATGAAAATCACGATGAGTGCTGTACAAGGTCAGAAGCTAGCACCAACACAGATAGAGTCTTTTTACTGGTTAATGCTATTGGTTGATACTAGTACACCAGAATTTTATTATTGGTTGTTACCGGTGCCGTGGACCAGTAGAAATACTTGTCATAGATTCCATAAAGTGAGTTATTACATGGAATCGGCAAGAACATGTCAGACCGAAAACCACCTCTTTTGTGACACATGGGACGAAAAAAGAATGTGTAAGTAAAGGGGTTACATTAGGACTGAGCCCATTGAAGGTCCATGGTAAACCGGCAAGGCCACCGGAGGAAACCCATGACGACAGACATGCTGGGTCGGTTCTCCATGCCAGGAAGGTAAATATAGAATTCATACAGTGTTTAACATGCGTTGTTAGCAAGTGTACCAAGGCGAACGATAAAGATGAGCAGGGGGAGAGGGAGGGAGGGAGGGAGGAATGGGTCGTAATCCTTCTAATCCAACTGTAAAGGAATCTTGTCCCCGGGCGGTTGCCTGAGGGCGGGGGAGGTCTTCCTTAAGCCCGCTTCCCCTTACTACCATCTGTTAGGCAGCTTGATGCAGGCGTAGTTGACTTCCCATTTCCAGAAGTCTTGATGTCCGAGAGACGCGGTCAGCCGACTGATATCCATGTTCGCCTGCGAGGCAGAAAGCACACAGCCATCGGAGGCAGGGCCATAACATACCAGCACAGGTTCATTGGAACCTCGATGCATAGATCCCGTTCCTATCGTTTTCTCACATGCATTATTTATCCCATACTGGGAACGAACGTCATGTCTGATTGGCGACTGTGTGATGCGATTGATTCACTATTGGTTGGATGGCCGGCTGGCACTTAAAATTACTGAGCTCTGACTGGCGAACGACGTTCCGACATGTTTCGTTGGCCAATTGAAGCCATTTTATTGGCGCGTGTGGCTGGAATTCGTGGTATTTAATTTCTGTATTCTCAAGTGCTATTTGACGTAGGGTAGAGCCGTCATTGCTTCACGCTTCAGGAATTTAACCAAACATCCAGTCAGCATGACTATAGGAGACTGCCTCTGGCTGTGTAGGACGACGTCCCATTGAAAGGTGCGCGGTGCCATGACAGATTTTCTTCAAGCATAACATCGGGAAGATTCACAACTTATTTTCCACGAGCTTTGAAGCAGGATTTGTTTACAGTATTTAACTCGTGCAGCTCCCAACAGGGGCAAAGGCGGGGGAGGGTTCCAGGTTCAAGGTTCAACCCCTGCCCCCTCTAGAAACATGAAGGACACGTTGAAAAAATTATATATATGTATATATATATATATACATAGTTAGTTATTAGTAAAGCTAGCGACTATTTGCGAGAAAAAAAATATGAGTACATGGTAGACTTCAATAATATAAGCACCCAACAGCAGTTTGTCTGTTGCAATTGGTCGATGTCTCCTTGCGAAAGAGTTTTCATATTTGACCAAGCCACTCAGAATTCTGCAACATCGGCACAACTTCGGCGTGATTCGTGTGCAGACAGTTGACACGTGCCAGAAATCGATTCAGCTAATCAAGGTAAACGACCCTACAGTGTTTTCGAGCATAACTTGTCTTGAAATATTTTCGCGAAATTTCACTACCCCTAGTTACAGTGAAGTGATAAGTTAGATAAATAAAACGATATAATAAAATAGTAAAGACAAGTACTATATCAAATATAGCTACCTATATCTAATGTGGATTTCCTAAAAAATGTTTGTAGGTGCTGTTATTTCAGTGAAGACCCTTTCTACCCCCCCCCCCCCCCCCAACGAGAATTTCGCGGGTTCATTTCTAGACAAGTTGGAATTCACAAACTTGTACGTTCATGTTACGTTTGTAATTGGTCGTCGTGTTGTTTGACACCTCCTGGAGATAAATGAGCCAATAACAAACATGCAATAATTTGTGCGACCAACTACCGCCTTTTATTACTCACAACAATCAACCAATATAAACAGTTGATATCTCTATGAGAGTATATAAGACTGTGAAGTCTAGCCTACAGGTCATTGCACTCGCGATTTTCTCGGGTGTCTTAGTTATCAGAACTGACCATTCATAAACGAGACATGCAGAAGCTTCCACCAACAACATTACTCACAAGAAAAACACGCTGAACACTGGACACGGATTACTTGCTGTGTACAACGCCGGCAATAAGTATCATTCGTCTGCAACGTTCCCTTCCCACGGTCGTGGACTCGGGGACTGGTCGGATTAAATTCTAATTTGTGACTGAATTATTCTTACGTTCCTACCCTCTGCTGCGTCTGCGAGTTCGGCAATCGAATTCACAATATTCTGTTAATGCTGCCAATTAGGGCGTAACGGGGATGATCGGCAACCGTTATACGGCTGTTTTGCAGGACGTTTTACTCTCGAAAATTGGAATCACTTGCAAATTGGTATCTATTTAGTGTACAGGTCAATATTAACCTGTAACACGAGCCAAAACGTCTTTGTATGTATCAAAAACGATATATAAACCAATTTGTATTGTATTGGGCTTAAATTAACACCCATGCCTAGCCCGGGATTCGAACCCAGAGCCTTCCTCACCGCTGGTCGGTGGCGCACCAATCGATTGCGCTACGGGAGGTCGGCTCTGTAAACCAAATTTTGAGTTTTGTGTCGCAAGATTACGCACAGAAAGATCAAGGAAAACATATTTTTCTTTCTTTCTTTTTTATTTTGAACCATATGTGAGATTAACATTTTCAAGGGTCTGATCACATTATGCATGCATCGGTGAAATGAAAGGGTGAAATTATTTATTAAGGAAAATATTTTACAAGTTTGATAAGTCGTGTACTTAACTGCATTGCAAAAATAATATAAAGCAGAAAAAAATTATTTCAGTGTTCAGAAATGTTTACGTAAATCTTTCAATTCAACGTTAAGGCATAGAATTACTTCACCCCCCCCCCCCTCGTTTCCAACTTTACTGGGTGCAATCCAGTCAGCGTGAACGTTAAAATACATGCAGGTAGGGACAGTGAGACTTTTCAAAGGTCGATTTCAAAAGTTCTCAGTTTACCGTGAACAGACTGTCAAGATTAAGTAATACGGTTCCAAAGGTATTCTGGACATTTGAAACTTACAGAATTAACTAATCTTTTTTAATAATATAACGGAGATTTGGGGTAGACTGTAACTCATAGGTAGGGATAGGAAAATTTTGCGAGTTCAATTACCTTTTGACTAGACTCCACAGCCCTGTGTACACTAGAGCCTCAAATGTTTGCTCATTGGCTGCTGCCCCAGAGAGTAGCCAATGTTACTCCACACCTGGAAATATTACACTCGCTACTTGTTTCCATGCAAGTCTGCTATTGGCTCAGAGTCGTCCAGGGTGTGTCTAATGAACTGTGGTACAACTGCAAAGGTGACTTCAGTGTACACGCGTTGGATGTCTATCTTGTCCTGAAATGAATTCGCGAAATTTTCCTATCCCTACTCGTAGGGTAAGTCATCTTGAAAAAAAAAGTGCTGTAAACTGTCTGTAAATTGTGTGATATCATGAATTAACTCTTCTTTAACGTTTGCTAGGATTCGGGCGCTGAGCCGAGAGATGATGGCCGTCGTTTCAGAGCGAGCCCTTGTTCGCCGGCGAGGGTGAAATGAGGTGGAGATGGAGCGGTGTCCGAATGCAAGGGCGGGGGAACATGAGTGCCACGCGCGAGAAAACCCACCCTTCATCGGCAACGTCCGGCACGTTTCTCACTTGCGATAATCCGGGTGCCCCCCCCCCCCCCCCACGCCGGAAACGGAGCCTAGCTTTGCCCGACTACACCCTATATTCGAATCAGTGGAAAACCAGTGATTCACAGTGAAATTTAACTGCTCGAATCAGTGAAACTGGCTCCACTTAGAATCAGTGGAAAACCACTGTTTGTTTCAGCGAAACAATTTCACTGTTTGAATTAGTGACGTTAAAAAAACTCAATTAATAAATAAGTAACAGCTGACTGCAGTGGCGAATTAAATATTGTTTGTTTTTTTTAACTAAGCCAAATGATTACGTTAAATAAACATATTTACGATCGTTTACTATTTATGTTGCGTAATTTAAAAAGGTTAAATTTTTCGGAAGTGGCCGGTACTGAACTCACAGACCCTTTCCACTTCGCTTTTAGACCGTTACCTTGCCATCGTTTGTGTCGTTGTTGTTCCGTTGATGAGCCTAAGTTAGACCGACTTACTGACAAATTCCCAGTGCTGCAAGCGAACTGAAGATCTGCCGCGTGGGGGCCGGGGAGCGAATCCATTACCGTACGACTACTAGCCGGCCATCCTACCCCTGAGCTACGGCGGCAGAGCACCATCAGCGCTACCAAGTCAAGTTGAGATAATTAGAGGAAAATATATGTGTTAAAGTTTTTACTGAAATTGTGAAGATTTAAATTTAAATGTTTGATTTAGTTGGTAATGTGTGGGTTGTTAAAACGAATAGTATATATGGGTGCACTCTCTTCGCCACATCATAGGAAAACAGAGCGTTGTGATGATTGCATGAAACGAAATGAAAGACGTGAAAAAGGAATGAAAGGCTGAATGTTCATATTAGCTCGTAAAATGGTGTTTTGAAAGACGAAGCACATTTTAGAAAGTATCTTGTATTGGTTTTATTAGTTCATTCGTTGTTATTTCACTTTATGCACGTTGTTTAACGGCCATTTTTACACGTTGTAGGACGGCCATTTTTACACGCTGTTTAACTGATCCATCAGTAAAAAAAAAAACAAACCACCGACTGATGACTGATGAATCAGTGGGAGATGACACTGAATCAATAAGTGAAGGAAATGTGGCATTTTTCCACTGATTCATCAGTAGATATGACTGTTTATCGCGGGAAACGTTGACTGTATGCTAGAATTCAACTTACTGTACATATTCACGACTGTCTTCTTTCCTTATTGGCTGTAATGCATGTACGAAGCTACTACCCCATTTCACTGGGCCAATGATCTGCAAACTGGTCTGCAAACGACTTAGCCGAGTAAGAACCTTGTTAATCCAATAATGAAATAATAAACTATTAAGAGTGTCATAGAATATATGTTGGCTCAAAATTTTTTCGCGGTTTCCCATCATCTCTATTCATCAGTTAAATTCACTGAAGTGACTGTTGAATCAGTCAGGTACTGTTGACTGATCGGAACAGTGAAATTCTCACTGATTCAGATTTAGAGTGCACTACACCATCGCTCGCAGTCCTCTGCCATTAGGATGTACTGTAGATACTGTAAAATGTAATTTATACTGTAACATCTCCCTCTTGTCATTTTGAAGAATGGGGCCGCGGTGGTTTAGTGGTTAGACTACTCGCCTCACGCCAAAGCGTGACGATGCCGCTCGGGGATTCTCCGTTTCCCCCGCCCTTGCATTCCGGCGCTGCTCCGTATTCGCCTCGCTTCACCCTTATCGGCTCTCAAGACCTCGATGTTGAGAGTCGCCCAAATCTCCTCACTCCCGCAGTCTCTTGGAGATCCACGCTCCAGTAGACTTTCCCGTCAACATTGTTTTCCTCGGTTCATACTATCAAAACAGATTACAGCGAGGGCCACAGATTTTTTTAAACAATTATTTCCTTCTATGTGTTTGTCAGTGTGGCAGCCTTGAGCGGCTATTGTGATAGACAGGGGAGTCGAATTGGGAGGGGGGACATGTTGTGTTGGTTGAGACAGTCCCCTCCCCTCACCCCCCCCCCCCAAAACATTGGACACACTCTGACTGCAGTTGCGCTATTCTATGCAGCATTAAATTCCTTTTATCGCATATTTGTCAAACGATAAACGAATGTGAAAGACATAGCAGAAAGACTGACTTTTCCTTTCATAGATCTGAATATCCAACAATGCAGTGTTTCGTTAAAGCTACATTTGTATAGTCAGATGCTGTTTAAGACGTGTATGTGAATATTATTTTGTGCAAAGCTGCAGTTTTTATCACAATAAGTTAACTCATATTTTGATCACTATTGATCATGTGTATTCACTTTATGCTACGCCACGTAACAGAAAACAGTGGTATAGGCTATTCGCGATAAACTGAGCATTTTTGAAAACCCTGCTTAAGATCTACTTGTATGTACGTTGTGTATTCTTCCGCCTTATGTAAAATTAACATTGCCATGGGCCTCATTACTTTATTTATCCTTTGGTCAAATGAAACTGTGAAGTTATTATAAAAGTAATTATTTGATTCATTTGCTTGTTTTTACACTCCTATGCATTAAAAAAAAAACCAGAATACGAAAGAAATAATTTAAGTTATCACAAATGTTTGCCTAACACTTTTCATTCGAAGTTAAAATATGGAACTACTTTCCCTCCATCGTTACCAACTTTACTGGGTGCATGTCACTCAGTGCGCTCCTTAAAGTACATGCATGTAGGAGCAAAGGTTGATTTCAAAAGTGCTCACTTTATCGTGAACAGCCTTTAACAGAAAATATTTTTAATGAATGTTTGTGGGTATATTAGGACGTTATTGTTCACGTATTTTTAAAATGTAAAGAATGGTGCCCCCCCCCCCCAACTTTATGAACAAATCTGCACTCATGGTGGCAGATACAATAAGTGACGCGCGAGTGCTGTGTCTTGTAGAAAGCTGGCATCATAGGGGCTCGCTGTGCTGACGGACGGGTTGTTGTTGCAGACGGCGGTGAGCCACGTGGCGGCCTACGGCTCGGTGGTGATGCTGGAGGCCATCCTCAGAGTGCCTGGAGTCGACGTCAACAAGCCGGATAAGGAGGGCAACACTCCACTGCACTTCTCCGCGCAGGCAGGTCAGACAGAGCACGTGGCTTGGGCCCCACAACACATTGACTATCTTTTAATACTATTCCAACACACGCCTACCACTTAGGCTACATTCCACTTTGCTACTGAAAGCGCTGACCAGTAGCACGCCAAAAGGAATGCTAAAGGCTGTTCACGGTAAAATGAGCACTTTTGAAAGCCCTGCTTGAGATCTACTTGCATGTACACTGTGTATTCTTCCGCCTTATGTAAAATTAGCATTATTCATGGGTCGGTCAAGTGAAACTGTGAAATTATTGGAAAAGTAAATATTTTACAAGTCTGGTTATTTTTACACTTCCGATGCATTAAAAAAAAACGAAAGCGATATATATATATAATTTAAGTCATTACAAATGATTACCTAACAGTTTTTATTCGACATTAAATATGGAACTACTTTCCATCCATCGTTACCAACTTTACTGGGCGCATGTTACCCAGTGAACCCGTTGAAATATATACGCAGGTAGGGGCAATGACATTTTTGTAACGTTGATTTCAAAAGTGCTTAATTTATCGTGAATAGTCTTTATCAGTAAAAATTCGCACTCCAGTAGAGCTCAGTACTGGAACCAGGTGGAACACTCGTCAGTAGTTTTCAGCAGGAACAATGGCGTCTGCTATACGCGATAAAGCAATGATTTGCTTAAACTTGTTGCATACAGGGATGGATATTTTTTTCTTTTCATTTTCGTCTGATTCAGAATCATCATTTGATGATGGGATCAAAGAAAGTGAAAATATACTTTCCACATGCAACTTCTGCATATAACCACAACGTAACTTTCTTATAATACATCTCTGCCATGTTATGTTTTCTGCTTTACTGAGACTGCCTGACCTTCTACACATCAGTAGTTTCAGGTGGAAATATAGTCTCCAACCCAGACGCCGCAACGCCCATTCCTCACTTACTGATCAGCAGAATCAGTACCTAAAGGAACGCTCGCCCACTACTGGTCAGCTCTTTCAGTGTCAAGTGGAACGTGGCCTTAGATGCAGCGTGCGACTAGACACTTGGACATTTCGTGAGTTCATTTGACGGCTAGACCCCAGGTGTAATTTGTCCATTGGCTGGTGCCTTCCATGACTAGTACGAGGCCGTGCGTGATCTTCTCCGTCCCTTTATACATGCGCACTACTGGCTATTAGTTATGTAGGAAACATCAGCAGATTAATGCCAGCAGCAATAAAGTACAAGTCGTTGGATTCTACCCTATTATTGCTTAAACTCGCAACATTCACGGTTATCTATATATATGACTTTCATAAAGTACTGAATAACTGATATCCACGCTATCACAAATGTAAAATTATATAGGCTATTCACGGTAAATGGAGCACTTTTGAAGCCCTAATTACTTTTTTCCTCTGAGACATTTTTTATCCTACAATCATCTTATTAAATAAATATCGCCATATAAGTAATAAACACAATGTGTATATTCCACTGCACTTGGAATTTAACGTCTAATGGTAAAATAAAATATATTCATTGGCTATTATTCCAAACGAGACGGCTTTCAAGAAAGCTCACTTTACCATGAATAGCCTATAGTGAGTGATTCAAGCGAGAAGATTGTCATCACGCTGTCAGACGGCAAAACGAGAAGGAGGGAGAGTATGTAATAGGGACGACAACTGTGTTGTAATATCCGAGCTGAAACTATAGTCTATCGTTTCCAATGTTCACTCCGCGTACGCCACTGATCGTTGTTAATGATTTAGCATCTGCAGAGGCAAACCCAAGCGTCATTACTTCCTCGCTTGAGTGAATCGCAACTGAGATACCCAACCCCCGCTTTCTAAGCATCGGACTCGGCCTGTCTCATTTGGATAGCATTATACACTGTAAAGTCGATGAATCATTCCCGATTCTATCAATTCCACACATCCATAGTTTTATTCTGTGCAGTCCAGATAAACTTCCATTATATAACAGCGCCAAGACAGTCTGCATAGATAGTTTTCTCAAGTGTAACATTCTCGTGCCCATAATTATTTACGAAGAAGCAGCGGGAGGTAGGATGTGCGAACACAGGAAAACCACAACTCAAGTTTTTTTGTCTCATAAAATGTTTGTTCCTCTGCTGCTCACTGGAAGCTGCATTATATCCGTGTTAATTGGGCCTCTATTCTTAACTCACTTGAACTTTTACACAAAGAACAAGTTTTAGGAACAACCCTGCAGTCATTGTTTGCCCGCATGCATCATTCGTTTTATTTGGTCCCTCAGAAAACGTTCCGCAGAGACTCCACTGTGCCTGCTCGGCGTGTAAGCATCCTCAGACAGGATCAAAGTAGATGATAATGGGCTAGTGTTAATTGGAGTCAGCTGCTATATTCAAGAGAAAATGCTGTTATTCCAGCCTGAATAATGGATGAGAAGAGAGACAAGTTAAGAGGGGAGAAGCGCTTGAATGCAGACAGGGGAGTAAATAGGAATACTTTGAGGACACTCCTATACTTTTCACAAAAGCATTCCTATACAAAAAAAAATTCCCCCATGATAAAGCTTGGGACTGAACAAGTGGCTTGCTCAGTGGGAGTTAAGCTCGTCTTATTATTACAAATTGGGTAACAAAAGTGAATTACATAATTATACATTTCTAAAGTACGATACACTGCAGCATCATACAGAAAATACCTTCATGCTGTTCTTAGCAAATGTTCATCAATATCGCGACACTACTATCTCGCAATGAAGAAAATGCATTGTGATGAAAATAATGAACCCTTCTCCCCACCACACAAAACAAGCACTTTACCAGTGCATTTTATCTGAAAATTTCCATTAAAAATGAATTTGTTACAACCTTTACATACTCACTGGGCTTGTGGCCCAGGTCGTAAGATATTAATGTCTCCAGCATATGAACTATTTCACTAAAACTGCTTAACCCCGAAATCACTGATATTTAAAAAAAAAGTAAGCAGATGACATGGACAAATAGGAATTCAGAGAACAAACAGTGGCTTGCTACAAAAAATTCTTCAATGTAAGTTAAAGTTTTCATTTCAAGTCATCAATTTAATGAAGCACCTACAATTGAAAATGAGATGCTCCAAGTATAAATGAAAAGCCACACCCAAATGGTTGATTTTCCGCCTGTCGCTGGACGAGATAAAATGCACCAGTAAAGTGACACCAAATGAAAATGCATGACGTGCTACTGAGGTGATGAACTGTGTTATATTTCTTCTTGTGCACAGGTCACGCAGAAGCGGTCAACTTCCTCCTGAGTCGGTGTCCTGGCATCGAAGTGGATGCAAGGAACAACCTGGGCTTCACACCTCTCATGAAGGCGGCTCTCCAAGGTCGCACCAAGGTCGCCAAACTGCTGCTATACGCAGGTCAGCGCGTGTGTACTTATCTCGTGTCATTATGTTTTCAAATAAAGGCTGTTCACGATTAAGTGAGCACTTTTGAAATCAACCTTTGAAAAAAAAAACCACTCCCCTGCCTGCATATATTTTAAGGGGCGCACTGAGTGTCATGCACTCAGTAAAGTTGGTAACGGTAGAGGGAAAGTAGTTCCATTATTTTAACTTAGAATGAAAAGTATTAGGCAATCATTTGTGATAACGTAAATTATTTCCTTCGCTTTCTATTTTTTTTTTTTTAAATTTATCGAAGTGTAAAAATAAGCTAGTTTGTAAAATAATTTATTTTCACTGTTTAACTTTATCGACGCATGAATAAAGTGATGAGGCCCATGGCAATGTTAATTGTACATAAGGCGGAATAATACACAAGGTACATACAAGTCGATCTTAAGCAGGGCTTTCAAAAGTGCTCAGTTTATCGTGAATACCCTATAGTTATATTTAACGTCCTTGCATACTTGTGACTCTATGTATACATTTTTACCAAGATATTTGTTAGATGCATGACTAATGCGAGAATTAACATTCCGCAATCAAATGCAATAACAAACACGGCCAAAGTCACAGATAAAGGCAGTCGCCTTCTGGACAGACGAGCTGTGTTTCAGCATGTTTCACTTACGAAAGTAGTACATATTAACCATGCCCTTTGAATGAAAGTCACATAATATGTACACACAACATGATAAAACAACTGCACGCCAGTTCAGAGCCTTCTGCATAGCAACGGTGGGACACATGCTGCGCATCAGTATAGCACTTAGTCCTCCCCCCAACCCCCCTTCCATCATTGCTCTCAATTCTCAAAGGTAAAAATAGCTCTAGGCAGACTCCAAGCCTTGTTTAATTGCTTTGTAAAAATTGGTTTGCTAAAAAAGATTTAGGTAATTGTTTTATATTTTAACTCTTTTAACGAATAAATATGAACGTAGTCAATACTATTTATGAAATAACGCCAGTGTACTCACCCATTAGTTATTAAACTTGTAGGCCTAAGGTCGGGTTTATAAACCACGCGACAAGTGCAATAATGCAAGGAATGCAAGTTACTATAGTTTATAAACATTGCACGATGCGAGACATCACCAACATTGTAAAATAAAAATACCAAACAAGTAAAAAAAAAAAAAAAAAACTATTTCGCTTTTTAATGATTTCTTTTTCTTTTTCAAACATACTTGTTAAAAATATATATATTATTTTTAATTTTTAGCTTTGTGAAGTTTCTGGTAAACAATATGTCCGGAAACTACCTGTCGAAATTCAAACCACAGAATCTGTGGGCGAACAGAAACAAGAAACTCTAGTTACAAAATGCCCGGAACGGCCATCTAGCATGTTTAAATTGAAGTTGAATTTCGGCAAACGACGCCGGGTGTCCGCAGTCGTACGTACCTGAGTGCCAAACAAGTTGCATAAGAAGAAGGCGAACTGTTCCATGGCAATAGCACGTTTCTAAGAACACTACTAAATGTTCTCAGCAAGATGGCGATACTAAAATATTTTAACATATAATTATGCTCTTTATTTATGATTCAACGTATTACTGTGGGCATGTATCCATTCTAAAAGCAAATAATATAATATTAATTAATTATCACAGCCTTATGCACGAGTGTAAAACGATTGTGCAACCAATCACGGCTGATTTAGAAGGCTGAAAACGCAAGCGAAAACGCAATAACCTGGAAGTTGATTTTTTCATCCTGCGAAGTTTATACACTGTAGCTTTTAAATACGTTCATTAAACTATTTGCGTCTTTGCATTTTTTTTGCGTAGTTTACAAAACTGGGCTAAGTTCCAAACATACATCACGTTAAAAATCCTGCTTGTAACACAAATGATGTTCTGTATATGTATATTTTGCGTGGATCGTCTAAACCACGTTTATACAAATTGATATCTTAAGTGTTATCTGCTAACCTATTTAATTTCAATGAAATGTTATAGTTAACTATTAAAAAACCAATTTTGTCCTAAAACATGTTTTTTTTTTTTTTACTGAAATTGTTATGAAAAATAGCTTTTCAAATTACATATTACATAAAATTATGTTCATTTGTTAGATCTAACGCACATTAACTTCCAATTTGTATTTTACAAAATTAGCTTCATCAACCAATAAGCCAATATATATCGCTACCGGTATTTAAATTTTAAGTAATGCCAAACAACACTACATAAACGAATTATTTAATTTATTTCTCTTTACCAGTTGGTAAATGAAGAGGTTGTTACGTTATGAACAATTACAGCTAGTTTCCAAGCATGTCTGCATGCTAACATCTCTGTGAAAAAGATTCTTTTGGAAACCAAGAGTATTTTACACAACACCAAAAAGTTATTAGACACAAAAAAATAAAAATATTTAGTTAGTTTTTTAAATAAGGTATATATTTAATTTTAGTATTAATGTACTTGTCAATAAAGGTAAAAATAAAGTTAAATATGCACACCGCACTTATCTTTCGCGTAGGTTGAAAACACGTTTCTGTACATTTAGTTGTGGATACTGGTGTTAAAAAATTGATACACATTGTAAAAATCAATATAACATTAGAAAGAACAGACATGACTGGCCGAAAGAGCAATCAGGAGATCACCTGGTCCAATACGGTAGGGCATGCTCATGTATGTAGCATGACGAACTGCAGGCGTGGGCGAGGGGTACAAAGCACAAGCTTGATGTATGCTCGGAATTGCAGTGGAAGCTACTGCACAGTGCACATCAAGTTGAACGTCATAGTTGCTCTCTGACGTGTGACATGACGAAGAAACAGTCCATTAGACAACATCTGGATGACTTTACCCCGAGGTCGAATCGCTGGGAAGCTATTAGTGTGGCTAGTGTGATTGAGGAGTCCAGGATCGCAAACGGCATGGCGTCACGAGCTTGGTCTGTATTTTTAATGGCAGTAACAGCTGTAGGCAGGTTTAGTAGTGGTCGCCATTAGCCACCACAGAGGCGGAGAATCTGTGTATTGTCCTACAGCAGACAGCAGGTATAATTACAAGAAACATGTAAAGCACTACGGGATGCCCGATATTACATTTTATCGTGGCCAGGAGGGCACTCACAGTTGTTTTTTTTTTTTTTTTCGCTTGGTCACCAATACGGTGTGCGCCATTGACGTCTACCAATCGGAGACGGACGTGCGCCACCGGGAACACAAGGGCTGGAGCTTAGCGATGAGGTCGAGAGCTCTTTACAAACGGGAGCCGATTTAGTCTCACTGACGATTCCATACGTGTGTACATTTGGAGAGTGTAGGAAACAGCAACCTCCCCTCAGACATAATCAAAAGCTACTGGTTTACAGGCGGCTGGGTTCTCGTTTGAGGAGGCATAATGCTTTGTGGCCGTATTGATCTCCACATCTCCAAAGGGAGTGCAGTCACTGCTTGCCAGTATTGTACTGAGGTTATTCTTCCTCATGAGCGCCTTTTCCAGAGTGACGTGGCTCCCGAGTTCCTCTTCGTCGACAACGCTACACCTCATCGTACAGTGGCTTCCTTTACAGTTGTTGGGAATGAAGATATCGTAACATTGATTGGCCCACATGGTCCCCAGACCTAATGTGTGGGATGTTTAGCGAGATGCCTGGCAGCCAGTAGTCAGCTGTCAGCAATGAATCTGCAGCTGCGATCGGTGCTATAAGAGGAATGAACCATGATGCCCCAGGAGCTCTTCAACAACCTCATATTCAGCATGAAAAGATGGTGCACATTCTGCATCGCAGGATATGAGCAACCTTTATCATATCAAATACTGAGAACTCTATTTTTCTTCCCTGCCACCTGTCTTCTGTTCTGTCGGAACCCACTTTTTAGTGAAGGTCTTTTGCATCCGTTGGATAGCTTTTTTAATCAGTATGGTTAATTTTCCCCACACTTTTATTTCTTAATAATTTTATGGTTTGGTTTGTAGCTGTTGGAAACACAGCTGCAAGATATTACACTTGAAAACCTGTCGTGTCAATAAATTTTGCACACCATTTTGTTAAAGTGATATGTAACTGAACAAATTATTCCTCATGTGCCTATTTACAATTCAGACTCTCTTGTAAAAAAATTATTGGATTCTGGATGCAAAACAGGAAGCGATTTTTTTTAAATTTTGTGTCAACATATTTGTACTTTTATTCATATATTTGTAAAAGAAAATGTATTTAAAATTTAGAGACACGAATGAAAATTTTTTTCATCGACACTGAACTATTCTTAAATTTTTAATACAGACATTTTTATTTTTTCACTTTCGAAGCACAGCAATACGGGCGACAATAACATGTGCGACCGGCACCCCATCGCCCTACACGCAAGGCCTTCCTGTGCAAATGAGATCTATAACAGTGGAATTTTATTACACGCAAAGAAAACCCATAGATTAAACCCCGACTGTACAGTTTTATTTTTATACTAGCTGTACCCTCGCCCGCTTCGCTGGGCATAGATTTATTTTGAATTTTTTTTTCTGTATTACAACTGTTCAAATGGAAATTTTAAAGTAACCGAAAAAAATTTTAAAATTCTTGCTAAACCAATATAGTTATCACAAAAATTGACCATTATAAATTAGTAGCTAATTAAATTTTCTACAAAAAAATCTGACATTTTTACGTACAGTAAGATAAAACAGCCTGCCATCGCTTCGCTCAGGTTTTATGGAGTTGATATAATTTTCTATATATTTCTATCCCCTGACACACTTTGGCCCCACTTGAGAGTTCTCTAGCCACTGGGCCTCTGTGGCCCCACTTGATATATTTCTACCCACTAAGCCACCCACTGCGGCCTGATTTGAAATCGTTTTAGTCACTGGGTCTTTGTGGCTCCTGTAGTTTTGGCCGAGCATGTTTGGAAAGTAACCAAGGAGCTTACTTTTCTCCGACTTAGTTAACAAAAAAAATATCTCAAGCATTTTTTTTTTTTTAATTCAACAAAGCCTATGTCCATCTGGAAGAATATATAGCTTCCCAACAATGAAAGAATTGCAATAATTGGATTAGTAGTTGCAGAGATTACCTCTTACAAACAAACCTTAGCTCTCTATATAATAGTTTACTTATTATGGGAAACTGCCCATGACAGCTCTAAAATTTGATTTTTGACAATTTACACAATTTTTTCTCTTGGAATAAACTTATTATTATAAAAACAAAACTGCACGGGCTTAGAAAATCCTTTTTATTTATCACTCCTGGCAAAAAAGATTTATTCTCAGGGCATTTATTTCCTGAGATATGTGAAAACGCAAAAACAACGAATGCACAGACTATAAATGTGTGGACTACTATCTTTTAAGAATAGAATTATACATCATGTGTACTTGACACCAGGAAGGATATTTGCCTTCCCAACTTATAAAATAAGTTTTACTGCCTTTGAATATGAACACGTTCATTTACCTTAACGTAATTGCAATTGTGTAAGTGATTTGCGACTGTTGCAATGCCGGCAGGAGCATCAGCAACTCTGAGAGACACGGGCAGGGGCCTGCGTGCGGAGCAGTGGGCGCGCTTCTGCGGGCGCTACGTGTGCGCCGAGGTGATAGAGAAGCACGCCCGTCACAAGCTGCTGGACCGGTCGACGTCGTACGGCCGCTGGGGCAGCGAGCCGGAGATGGCAGCGCGGTTGCTGATGGGCGCCGCGGCTCCCGCACCTTCCCGCGCCGGCCTCCGCTCCAAGCTGAAGAAGGCGTTCCGGCCTGGAGCCTCCAGCACGGCGGACCAGGCGGCGGCGCCGTCGCGCCGCGGCTACTCGCTCGTGGGGCAGCTGACGACGGCTGTGCTGTGCGCGGGCAGTGCCGCCCTCCCGCCGCCAAGCGTCCCGCCCGTCATCAAGTCTGCTCTGCGCCCGCTCACGGTGCCTCGCGTGCAGGTGACGCTCGCCGGCGGCGGAGAGGCCGTCGAGGCGGTGGAGGAGAAGGAGCCTGCGCCGGCGCCCGCTGCCTCCAAGAAGAGGAGCAAGAAGAAGAAATAACACTTGCTGGAAATGCCGCGGTGCACTAGCCTGGACCGCATCGCCGGCCCTGCCTACAAGCACTTCTTGTGGTGACCACTTAAGGACACTCCGGAGAACCCTGCTCGAGGCTCAGTACACACCACCTTTATCATACAAGATGCTAGTGGGAATTTCCGAACTTAAATGATCGTACAAGGTGGATAAAAAACGTGGAAAATTGCTGCTTTCTGACATCAATCCTTAAATGTCAGCATATTAATATATCCTTGTCACAAAACGTAGTGAAACTCATCAGTTGTGAGACAGAAGACGAAAAATTCTTGCATTAGTTAATCGCTGAACACTCACCATCCAGTTACCATAATTGTGGCATTACCTTTCCCAGCTTCCGGCTGGAGGAAGCAGCAACTAAGCCATGACCATACATGGGGTGTAAACAAACGTTTTTTGTTAATACATTTAGCAGCCAAATTTATTCACAACATACATGGATTACACCTTTGAAACACATGTAAAGCAATAGACAGTTCTTATAAATTCTGCTAAAAATTTTAGTAATATAATGCATAGTATTTATTTATTTTTATTTTTAATACAACCAACCATACTTTGACTGTAATAGTACAATGATTAGGTACCAGTATCAATGTCTGACATGGTACTTAATTTCAATTAGCTCAGAAATTCCAGCCAATTTTAATGTAACACAGAGTAAACATTGTCGTGAATGAATTTAACCATGTACAGATCTGAAGAATATTTTAAGTGCTGCAGGTTCACGTGCTGTATGGTCGTAGCCTAAGTTCACACAGTATATACTCCGTTGCACTTTTTTTTTCCGCACACACTAAGAAGGCACATTTCTTCCCCACACAGTTGATGCTACACACAAAAGTAAACATCCTGACGAAAGCTAATTTTTTGCACAATGTATAAAGGCGGAGATGGAAAATGAAAGTAAAATATCATATTTACTAGTATCATGGAATTTTTTTAACACTTTGTTTTTACATTTATACTGAAGCTAAATGAGCTTGATTTAATAATCCGAAGGCTGGTTACCTATATTTTAACAGCAATCTTAGAAAAGTAAATAGTGTACTCAACACCATTATGAGTAACTTTACTGTTTACAATCCTCAATATATTTTCACAAACAGTACAGTAACTTTTAAAAATTAAAACCACCAGGAGTATGCCTACACTTTGTAATGAAGCATGAAACACAGATGTTCCATTGCAATACCATAGGCTCAATATAATCATTTAATTCACATTTAATAAAAAAAATTGGTATTGTATGCAAGAATTAAAAATCTTAAGTAATTAATTTGAAATTTACATCAAATGAACTGTTCAACTGAGACAAACCTCTCTCAAGCCATCAGCTGATAATGTGGTGCAAATGGCAGGCATTTGGTGTGACTGTTTGCTAAAGATCACGTGTTTGGAATGCTGAGAATAATTGACTCTAACAGTGTTCTTTCATATTGGTTGAAATTGCAAAAAAACTATGCTCAACATGTCTCATTAACACTTTCTGAAATTAATCATTACTTTTAAGCATAAGTGTATTTTTCAAGTCCCAAAAGAAGTGACATGCATTCTCTAGCTTTAAAAACTCATGCTGATAGCAGTGTAAATATACTGCGTATCCAAAAACAGCTTTGTGATTGCAGATCGGCCAGGTTCTTATCACACAGGTTTATCATATAATGAGCAGGGTGTTGTGTACTGTACAGCCTCGTTACTTGTATGGACCTTCGTCAGTGGTTGTCAGATCCCCCTCAAGGTCATGGACGTGACAAAGTAACATTCTTCTAGCACTGACTTTGTGTTGAACAAGAGTGTGTGGTTTGCCACTACCAGTTTCAAACATGGCTTACTCTATTTATAACACATTTTGCTGTTATCTGCATTGGTTGAATAAACAGCGGTGGACTTTTACAAACAAACCCTATGCCCTTGTACTGAAAAATTTTAAATTTAAATATAATAATTTTAATTTGGCTGTATATATGAATAATTTAATGCTAATATTTTCTTATAAAATATAGCTACTACGTGTGAGTAAAAATGACTAGGATATTTTGGTCAAGCATAATTTGTCTTTGAACTTTAAAAATTTGCTTATCTATAAACAATAACTGTTAAATACTAACAGTCAGGCAATTCTGTATAATAACATATTCTGTTATATAACTGGCTTATGTCACATTTGTCCCTGTTCTAATTTTACATTTCTCCAAACTCAGTATTATGAAACATATTTTACAGTTTTTTCCTTGGACGAGACCAATATTAAAAATAAAATTGATTGCAGATAGGAAACATTTACAAAAAATGTGTCATGACAATCTGAAGTACGTAAATAAAGGTATCTGTACTCACATACGCTGGCTTCATATAGGAGTTAACTACATGGCAACACATGCATCTTGAAGAAAATATTCTGTGATACATATTAAACGTAACATGAAATTAGTTTTAACCGCACTTCATTCGCATTAAACAAATGTGACACAAGCCTTTTAATTTCCCTCAAAATGTTAATGATATTTTGGACGGACAAAACATTGCAATACAATCCAAGCACATATAATCTCAGTATTTAAGATAGTAGAATAATTTGTTCATGTAAATTTGATTTCCAATTTTTTTCCAAGTTTTGCATCTAAAGTAAAAATAATCATTCTGTTGTAATTTTCCAAATTAGTTGTAGTAAGTACGCCAATAATGTGTGTGTATACAAAGAAATGTACTGGTAATCTATGCTACAACTCACCTATTGTTCCCTTAGGAGCCATGGTGGTCGAGCGGTTTGACTACTCGCCTCCCACCAAGGCAAACCGGGTTCAATCCCCGGCCGGGCCACTCCCGGATTTTCGCAATTGGGAATCGTGATTGGCGATGCCGCTGGTTGGTAGGTTTTCTCGGGGATCTCCTTCCCCGCGCCCTTGCATTCCAGTGTTGCTTCATTCTCACCTCATTTCACCCTCACCGGCTCTCAAGACCTCGTCGTTAAGATCCGCTCAGATCCCTCCACTCAACACCTATCTTGTTCCATTCTCCAAAAAAAAAAAAAAAAAACCAATCTACAGTATTGGTTTTAAACTTCCCTACACTTCCGATTTTTTTATAGTCAGATTTACTTTTTATACAGAATAAATTTTTCAAGCTGTTCACGATAAAGTGAGCACTTTTTAAGGCCCTCTTCTCAACAGGCATTAACCGCAAATAAATACATCTTATTGCACCCTCAGGCATTAAATTTTAATGGTGGTGAAATGTATACTCTGTGTTTATTGGTTACATTGCATTGTTTATATTAAAAAGCAGCAGGAAGATAAAAATTGGTTGGAAGGAAAAAATTATAAGGGCCTTAAAAGTGCTCTCTTTACCGTGGACAGCCTATAAATCCAATTTTCTGTACTTCCCCCCCCCCCCTTGAAAAATATGGGTGTTTTTTGTGAACTATTTGATCCCACATTTTCCAGGACAACATTTTACATACTCTCAATGTTCCTCTTTTTTTCTTCATCATCATGTAACTATTATCTCAAGTCATATCTGGGCGACCTACGATACAAACAATAAAATGAAAATATTGACCAATAAAATAGCTAAATCCTCTTGTTACTTCACTGCACAGCTCTCGGTTCTTCTTGAGAGAAACTGCCAACATTAAGAGCAATACAGCCAGCCCCTTAAAATATGAGGAAAAATAGTTTCCCCAACACAAACGTATGAACAGTTGAACTATAAAAACTGTCATCACCATCAAATACTGTCACTTTATTGTACATAAACCACCACTGAAAAGAAATACATATAAAACCATTTGAATGCCTAAGAGTGTGAAATATTTATGACTCTATAGGCTGAACTTCAAAATAAAGTACTGAATATGCATTTATGGTTTGGCTAGTTTAATGCACAAATGTGACTAAATAATAAATATGTACGACTAATGTGGCAGGATTTAACGTAAAACCACTCAAATGAGAAAATAACTCCGATCTAAGGTGCACCTCTAAATGAGCACAGCAGAATACCAAGACATGTTGCCATATTTTCAAGTGTCTGACACTGGAAAATTTCTTAACTTTTATGTATTTTACTCTATATGTATAAATAATCAAACTTTCTAACATTAAATATTGTTATTCAAACAATGAATATTTTCTGTACATATTAGTGCACATTTGTGAATGTTACACACAGGCTAAGCAAAGTCTGTCATGAATATTCACATCATTTTTATATTATATATAAATTTTGCATAAAATTTATGTATTTTATGTGTGAGAATTGTACATAAATGTGGAACAATTTAGTTATATATATTACCAATAGACATGTTAAGAAAATGTATGAAAAAAGTATCTTTTTCTATGTTGTATTACTATAAAAGACTGTATTAAGACATTGGATCTTCCTTAAAATACTGTTCAATTGGTCTTTTTTTTATGCATGGTATGCACCCCTTTAATACCCAATTATTAGCTATTCCTTTTATCTGGGTTAAAATTAAAAACACCAATAAATAATTATTACACCAATGATATATCAAGCTATCGCTTTCAAAAATTCAGTGTCCTAGATGTGAATACGTATGTAGAATAAGATTTCTGATTCCATTAGCGGGTAGGTATTTTGTCCTGTTTAGTAATGATTTTCGACAATTTTCCAACTGTTGTTATAGAATCTTCTTGATTCTGCCCTCGATATTCTAGTCGATAAACATTCCACTGTCCCTGGATTACATTAGACACGACTTCTTGTTTTAACACAAAGCCGGCACAGAAGTTGGTCACTCCTCTTAAGAGTAGGTCTTGGAAAATGTCTGCTTTCATCCGCGACAGGATGCAATAGCGGGGATAACAGGAATGCTCCAAGAAAACCTGTCTACCAATGAGAACATCCGACATGTTTGTGACTTGTGGAAATCCAGGCGATCCTGCTGAAACTGAACCTGATTTGCCACAGTGCTTTCATAGGGTTGAAGCGCTGACACCTGGGTACTTGCATAATTAACATCAGTTTTGGCGTTCAGTTTGCTGTTATGGCGCTTTTTTCTCCTGTCACTGATCTGGTTAACTCTGCTTGTACACTCCTCAGGCACAATGAGCTGGTTTAAGTAACACAATCGAATATAAACAATCATTTGGTTAAAATTGCATTACAAAATATGTCACCGACATATTCATGTTGCAGTGCTATCTTCTGTGCCAGAAGATAGCACTGCAGCATGAATTCACTTTTAGCACAATTTGGACAGAGAGATGATTACGTTATTTGTAGTGAGACAGACGTTGAAATTTGTGTGTGGGTTATTTTAGGGAACAATAGCCTGTTATTAAGTACAAACTGCTTCACAACTGTAATAAATTATTAAATTGCTTTACTAATGTTGCATATAAAAACAGGACAGTTTAGATAGTAATTATTCAGAAAATCAAAAGAAATGCGAGATAAATAACTCAGTGTAAACAGTAGTCAAATATAAATTCATAGCGTTCCAAATAAATCCTTTTTTGTAAATACTTTTCACCCAATGACTAAACTCCGCCCAATCCCACCACGGCAGATAGATTTAGATCCAGGTTTCAATTTTATTTTGAAATGGGTAGGGGTTATAATGGCTAAAAGCCAAGATGCCCACTGTCGATAGACTTAGCAAACCACATATGGCCCATTGATGGTTTACAGTCGGATGCCAAGCCGGCAAACAGTTGGCCAACAGCTGGCTTGCACCTAGCACCATTGCTGGTCCTGAAGTGGCACTAACTTGCCATACTCTGTCCATAACTGGCCCAGGTGTGGTGAACACAAATGGCCCAAGCATGGTCCATATGATTACAACAGATATGGCCCATCGATGTACCATTTCACAGCCACCAGATGGACTACTTATGGCTAGCCGTTCTTTCACCTGACGCGTTGCGCCTCCAGAGGCGTTGGTGGTGTTTTCGTGTCCTGCTTGAGAGCAGATGGGGAACAGGAACTGATGATGTGCCCGGGACCATGTTCGGTGTAGAGAACGATTGTTAATGAGGGTCGTACTGCCGACGGCCTACGGCGACTCTGGATACGCGGTCGATATGAAGGAGAGCTGAGTGAATTTGTCCGTTATATTACGTAAAGGTAAAATATTGCCTGTGGGCGAAGCTGTTGGCCACTTCGCACACCTATATTACCACTGAATTTACCCTGTTTGAGGGAGGCAGGCCCCGTAAATGCAAAACATACACTGAAATACACTTGTAAATTTGAAGGCTGCTATTAGGGCGCAGTATCCGATGAACTCAGGAGAGTTAAATGCAATAAAACTATTCTAATTATGGTATGGCTGTTTTATTACAAAAATGGCACAACGGAATGTTACTCCACTTGGAAATGCGTACCTTAGTTAAGCGGACCCGGCACTCTGGACCTGCCGGTGGACGCTACTGCTGGAAAATAAGGCTTAGGCCTTAGAAGGTAATTATGTGAACGCGTCCCGCGCGTGAAGTCCTGGTATGTTACGTCAGGATGCAGGAAGGCCTCTCCTCGGCTTAATAAAAGTACTAAAAGGTTCTTGAAATACGTTAACTATGGATATGTAGAAAAATGCAGCCTATAATGAATTTCCGAGGGGGGTACACGGAGCTTACCGTCTGTCCTACCGCTTGTCTGGAGTGCTGAAGTCTGACTAACGACATGGCGTCGGTTTCGCCGCACGTCTGGCGAATCTGGCGCCAAAATGAAAACATGAAAAAAAAACTGAACTTAATGAATGACATGATAAGTGAAAATGATTTACATAATTAAGATTGCTAAACTAAAACACATTGGTGACATACTCGTGAACGCCGGAGCCCCAGATATGACTAAGAATGAGACGCCACGAGAATGTCGCCACACTTGAAAGGTGATATTAAATGAAATAATGCCTCAGGTGGCTGATTCTCGATAGACGATTACATGTACACTATTACAATTAACATTTTAGAATCGGCGTGTGTCGTTATGTAATTAATTCCAGGAATGTGTATGAATGTGATGACACACGGATTTCGTAACTAAGGGCGGAACTACACCCTGTTTTCTATGGAATGTCATCGACTCTCTACGCTGGAACGGGCAGTTTCCCTACTGAGTTTTGGTGTAATCACCGTGAATTATTCTTAAAAATGCTCATATTTATTAATGCTGCTAGGGACCCCGCTCGCCACTTCACACTTCCTGCGGGAATTTGATTCCCCGTCTTTTGAAACCACTCGGAGCCCCATCGCACTCCGGATTCGGCCACGAGTTCCGTCGACATCGTGCATATCAGAAAGTCGTGGGAATAAGCGGCTCCGCTTACCCCAGTGTTCCCTCCAATGACTGTTGCATCTAACGGCCATGGCTTCATGGGACACACTCGTTTAGGTCACACATCCATTAATAACGAGAGTTACCTCTTGTGATGAATGTTAAATATTATGACCCGCGACCACGAGTTACAGGGCGGTGATAAAAGTGTAAACGCCGTTCTTGTCGACCTGCACTGATCGAGACCGCGACCTAATGTCGACCGGTCGAGTGTTGCTGTGTGGTTGATGCGTCTGCGATGGAACAAGCGGGCACAAGGGACACGTGGACGTCAGGAACACGTCACACCATATGTCTAACTGTAGCTCTTAAAAATAATTATTTTGGCCATCAATATCAACATTTCTTTGTTTTTAGTGTTGTTATTCCATAGCTTTAAAATTTACCAAACAAATCAGTTTTTAAAAAGATGCAGATAAAATAATACTGTCGTTGAGAGAAACCTTCCTACATGAATCGCGATATTAAAACTGAATAACTCGCCTTTAATGTAATTCTTCTCAGTATGTGTGTCACCTGGATGCTATTAATTTGTTTTAAAATGCAGTCGCCAGTTACCAATATTTTGGTGATGTGAAACAACAAAAGGCTTCCAATGTTAATTTTCTGAAGATATATATATATATGTATATATATATATATATATATATATATATATATATATATATATATATATATATATATATATATATATATATATATATAAATTTCAACTTCTAATTTTGATAATATGCAGTCATACATGGAAAACATTACATATTTCAAATTATCCAATACCAGTCAGTGTATTTACAGCATTTTCCCATAGATATTTCCATCACTATATGTTTACAAATAATCTATAATTATATTATACCCACCCACACGCACACACACTATCTCCGAAAAGTGAGAGCCATAAAAATTCTCACAATAAGCCAAATTGTATCAGCAATGATTAATCGATGTAACACTTTACAGCCATCAAATGGTGTATAAATGGCTACCCATAGTTTTACCAGCAATAAGTATAGGTTATGTGTGGCCATTGCTGGAATACAATTGGTAAGTCATTTATGGACCCTTAGTAGGTCACCTACTCTCAGCCATTAGTTTCATGTCCATCAACATTCCATCAGTGGGCCATAAATGACATGCCAAGTGTCCTGTTACCAGCAGTCAGCTATAACAGAGCCATTAGTGTAAGCCCATAAGTATTCAGTACAATAATTAAAACCGCAGTCGGCCGAATGTGGCTTGTTACATGGGACTGATTGCAAGCAAACAATATTAGTGAACATTCCGATCTTCACAACACAAAAAATGGTGTCGCAGCCATGACGCCCAGCCTAAAAACATTAACCATCATTGACAACAGCTACAGAATAATTGTCAGGTTTGAAAACCTTCTGTTCATCATCTAAGTAAAGGCGACAAGTAGGCAACTAGGCTACTAAAAATATATTAAAGGACAGACGTACCAGTTCTCATGGTCTAGTATTTGTCAACAGGCACACACGCAAAGGACGACGACACATTTTTCAAGCGGTTTCGTGGTTGCGACATTTTGCTGGCTAGGCCCGCTTCATCAGGCATAAAGATTTTTGCGGCAAATTGTAGAGCACTGCAATACGGCGGGAAGAGAGAGCTGTTGGTTGTGAACCTAGCGGCCAGGTGGCAAACTAGGGCGTGTACGGAAAATTGACATTTTGGTGGTGTAGCTGTTGAGTATGGTTTTGGAGCTGTGATTTATCTTACCAATATTGAGGACAAGAGGCTGCCTCGTTAACCTGGTGCTCACTAACTTTATGCAACCGGTGCTCTGGTGATGGGTTGAGAGGAGAACGCAGAAACGGCAATGTTTGAGGTTAAGAAAAATTGTGGATTTTTTTTTTGTGATATTAGTCAGCAGGCACCCGGCATCGTCACTGCGATTCCGATGAAGTTGCAGTAGAACTTACACTCGGTGATCTGGGCGGTGAGCCGAATCACCACGGTGATAATCCTCTGGCGGGAAAACTGGCACTCCTCTGTGTAATTATAACTTACGTGCTTGTGACACTGTGGCCTATTTGAGCTGACCACACGCCCCTAGATTAAGAAAACGCTGCAATGACATCGAGAACACTGAAATAAGACACTTAGGTAAAGTACTTGATGTTTTGGCAGGAAAGGAGAGGGCTCGCGCTCTTGTGCCTGTAAGCATTACATAACTAAAAACACGCTAAGTCTTATTCAACGTGGGTAAGCTACACTGCACCTTTAGGTAGCCAATTACATTGGTGTCGGGCTTTACCCGCCGACGAGTGTCGCGCTTTGAAAGAAGTCAGTAGACCGTGAAAAGTAATTAATTGAGAGTTATGCATCCTCAGACAACGCAAGCACTGGGGAAGATGAGGGGTAGTATTCTGGGGCGGCTAAAACCAACGAGGTTCCATGAAGTTAACTGTTATTGTAAATTAAATGATTGGTACAAAATGTGCTGGCCGCCTGGATGCTCACAGCGTGTGACACGAAAACACACGACCAATCCCTCGAAACACTCAGCAAATGAGTAACTTCTTCACTTGGTGCGCCGACCGGCTTGTCAGGCAGGCGATCCACGTGGGACTACTTCCTGGGCCACTTTCGCATGCATGAAAATTAAACATGAAACACTGGCAATTTCCACTTACTATACAATAATTCACATTATTTAACAATAATACATTTTACCCTTGTATATGATGAGATGAGGGCGAAACACACAAGATGAAAACATACACTTGCACAGATAAACACTTTGAAGACTTTAACAATTAACAAGGGCTCTTCTCGAGATGTCTCTAGTGTCCCCCATAGAGGGATTTGTCTGGCGTCTGCCGTAAAGCCCTTTTGAATCACATACTGTGTTTACACAGTTGTGTATCACTGCGTGCGGCATGGCACTAGGCTGCTGTGGCCGTACACTTGCACTCTACACACTACATGACACTTCTAGTGCCATGACCATCGAAGGCGAAGTGAGCTGGCCGACCCACTTCCATCGCCATCTCCCGCGCTGCTGCTGCTGCTGCTCCTGCCCCTTCTTCTGTGTTTCCAGCCTTGCTACCGCCAGGAGGGGTCCAGGGCAGGTAGCAACTGGGACATGGTGACCACGTAGATTTGTCCCCGCAACTGGTCGAGGTGTGCTTGATGATGGACTACTCGTACTGCACTCACCGTCTGGTGTTGGCACCGCGACGGCAGGCATCATGGGGTCACGCAAGGCCTACTGGTCTGCTTGCATCTTGATCTGATCTGATGTTGCCTCTTGGTGCCTGCACAGCGGTGTTTGGTGGTACTGTATCATCACTGACACCTTGACTTTGATTGCAACGACTCCTGGGGGACATGTTAATGTCCGGTGTCTGTGACTCATCGGTCACGGGTGGTGGCTCTCCCGTAGGAGGTGCCATCCCACCTCCATTTTGTTCCACTTGTGTTTGGAGCTCGTCAGGGTTTTCTCTGCCATAAGGTGCTCGTGCACCTGCCTTGATTCTCCGGTGACGTAGTCCTTCGAAAGTCGTATATTGTCGCGGTGCACTCTGACGGTTTTCTTGTATGCCCTGATCAGATATGTGGTCTTTCCAATGCTCCTCAGAATCTGATGTGGATGGCTCCATTTGGTAGCTAATCATGCCCAAAAATTTCGGCGAGCTGTGGATTATGGGTGTGTGCGGAAATATACTTCTTGCCCTACACTCAGTGTAGGTGGTGGCAGAGTGGAATTTAGCACCCACTTTCTACAGACTCCCGTTGCAATCTTCTGTACTCTTGCAGCCTGCGTCTGAGCCTCTCTTGGAACGCACCACTGGTTTCGGTGCCGCTGCTTATCTTGGTCGATGGGCAGTTGTTCTCCCCAGGCACATTGGTAACCATTCAGAGCAATTATCAATCTGTTCTTATGTAATGCTCACGTGATTTACACGTACATTAATAAACATGTATAGACTTTGTATACTCTAGTGTGACTTGTCCAATATCTTTGTACAGTTATGTATTGAAAAAATATCTTACGGACACGATAATAAAAAACACAATTTAACAATAACTTTAATAAAACATGTACTTATTGTCCATTATGAGACAATAACCGTCACAGTTGTGTTTATAAACAGCAACTGCGTAACACGAAAATGCTTCATTGGCCAAAAATAACGTCATTGCGATACCAACTCCGGCGAGAAATAACAAAAATGGAGCTACAGGATAGCCAACATGTGCAAATAGTACACTTCTCGGGCGTCACAGATATGACGCTGACCGGTTAGATGAATAGTCACGACAGTCGAGGATTCTGTCCGCTACACCAAAAACGGGATGAATGCATATGCACAGAGATACAAATAATACCACAACCAGAGCAGTCGATACTGACTCGTGCCTGAGTTGGGCAGTGCTGTCCCGTTCCGCCTGCCTTTCCAGTGTAGGTTGAGGAAGTGCACTCAACTGTCTGGCGACAAGGAGCGCTGCGTGTCGCTCCCTACGCTTTCTACCGTGCCTCTGGCGGCTGCTCACAGGTTACTGGGTACACCTTGATGTGAACAAACTAAATACAAGTTATAGTGTAAGTCCGGTTTTGGCTTGCTGACCAGGCTCTGTAAAGTCTCCACTGATCCACCACGCTAGGCGGGCTGATCAGAGATGGGGAGCCGTTTGGGTCACCAATGCTACCACTGGATGTGCGTCCACACATTGATGGACGGCAGGTCTCAAGTCACAGTTTATCCCGGCACTGGAAGCAGTGCTGTGGAATAAGGCAATAACTTGAGACTGTCGCCTCTCTCTGGGTGAAGATGTTACTAGTGGTTGTGGATCTTCTGTTCCTATCCACCGGCACTGGAAGCAATGCTGTGGTAGTTTGGAAAGCAGCAGATGGCCGTCTAATGGGCGTGTGAAAATATGACGGACCCCTGAAGGGTGTTCGTAGCTGAAGTTAATTCGGTAGTTATAAATTCTCGGAACTTGTCAAAGGCGTACGTAGCAACCCAATAAAGATGTCTCGAGGAGACAAAGTGAATTTAACGTACTCAAAGCTTCGAAGATCTCGGGCGGTCCCAGCACTGGCAGCAGTGTGGTGGGAAAACTCAAGAGATGGAACAAGAATGACTCTCGAGCCGCCGATTTATCATCATTGAGGCTAAGCCTCTCAGCGCGGGGGACGTACAGACCGAGGCCCTTGTCTTCCCAAGCGGTAGTCATTTGAATGGATCAGGGTTAGGGGCAGCTAACCCACCCCGCCCTGATCCCCCATAATATAGGCACTTTAACCTGGCACGCGCGGCGCTCGCATGTCAGGAGTGTGGTATGACTCTCGAGCGTGGCAGCGTCCTGACTTATATAGTAGAAGCTTGTAGGCTGCCGGCGCGGGATGCGGGGGAGGCGTGACATCCTCCTGCCCTGGTTGTGGCGTGGGAATACTCTGGTCAGAGTTTCTGCTTCGTGCCTCGTCGGTGGTTCTCGGCCTTGCCCGAAGTCTGGGCAGCTTGCTTACTCTCAACGCGGTGTAGGGGGTGACGTGCCTGCCGGGTTGCGTATCCTCCAGGTGAGAGGATACGCTTATAGATTCCTGCTCCCTGTATGGTAGGCAACGTGTCACTCACATCTGTAGTGGTGGAAGAGGTACTACTTGGCGATGAGTCATAATTGTATTAGATTACACGTATAAACGGCACACGCCAATTCGCCCCCTCCCCCCTCCATTGGGATGAAGAGACACCGTGGAAAACGTGGCGGTTAAAGGTGTAGGCCCCCTTTACGGAAGGTTTGGGTAGGTGTCGGTAGACATGAAGAAGTAGACAGCACGAAAAAAATAATTGTACACAGGTACGCGGGACCCTTACGTGTAGGGTGCTTGACCGCTGTAGCAGCGCCTGTTCTGTGCGCTCTGGTCGTCCAGCCGGCGGAGCGGCACATCTGGAGTGGCTGCGGCAGGCTGGCGACCTTGATTCTCTCTCTCTCTCTCTCCCTTTCGTGTTGCAAAGATTATGGGTCAGAAAGAAGTGTGTGTCGGGTGTCCCACCGACCTACATTTCATATGCGTTCCATTAACAAAAACCACCATAGCACTGGTGTATATTACATTGGAATCTTACATACCGACCTGAAAGAAAAAAACATAGAAAATAATGGCACGTCAAAATGAGGGGATTAAAGTAAGAATAATTATAATATTTACAATTCTTACTCGCGAAAGGCGGGGGAACACCACTACTATTCTGGAGCTTGCTGCAGTGATTTAAGAAAGAAAAAGGAAAATCTTTCCAGAGACATTTGTGCCTGTCAGCAAGTTAAATAGTTGTGTGCCAGATTGCGAGGTGGCCAACCACAGGCCCTTCAATACCTGGGTTGACAGGCTAAACTAATACAAAGCGAGTACACTACATGCATGACTATCGTGGCAAATTGTGCGCAAGTTTGTCACTGAATACAATACACATAAACACTCAAGTTATTTAGTTAAAGATATCTTGCACCAGATTTGGGAGGCTTTAACGCTCAGATTCCTTGGTTGATACTGAGTAGGTGCGCAAATTATTGCAAACAAAAGCACATATAAGCATACACATAAAACTACCCTCCTACGAAATGGCATTCTTTCTTGTGGGCGATCTTCACATTACCCTTACAAAACGTATTATAATATTTATGAGTGTGCCTACACATCAAATGAGATTTAATGCTGAAAAAAAAAAAAAAAAAAAAAAAAAAAAAAAAAAAAAAAAAAAAACTAATCTAGCTATCTTCCATCTTATATCGTAGGTCTAATAACTAGTCTGTACACTCTGTATCTCCGTCGGAATGTTCAAGGTAAGTTCCTAAGGAGTGTTCACTTTTGTCCGTGCTGAAAAACCACTCTTACACGACGGCATTCTTCGTGTAAGCGATCTTCACATAAACACTTTCAAAACGTATTGTGACATTTATATGTTTACCTACACATCAATTCAAACTTATGATCATTATAAAAATACAAAAAGCTAAAATATTATTGTAATGTCAACGTCTCTCTTCAACTTAAATCACTGGCACTGTGGTGAGCATCCATTCGTAATTCTACCTACTTACATGGGCTGTCTGCCACTGAAACACCTGAACAGTCAGGTGTAAAATGTCTATCAAAATTTATTGGCGTACAGCTTTTTACGGCTGTATTAAATAAAAGTTAACTGTCACACAGTCGAGTGACTAAATACTGGTACATTTATATCGTTTCTTTCTACAGGAACTGTACTGGATAATTTTGAATTTTAATTTGGCCTGAATGTGATTGTTCTGCTTATGTAACTATCTTTGATTTGTGGCCTAATTAAATGTTATGCAGGTGACCAGTCTATAACGAGTCCTTTCGCCACACGCACGTATTAGTGGTTTACGGCTACTACACGGTTTTTTTTTTTTTTTTCAATTCGTGCACTCTCTTTGGACGAAGAGCAGCGTGCAGAAGGTATGGCCTCATAAACCTGGTTGTGGGTCTCCAAGGCAATTCCCTGTTAACAGCTAGGCGTGTGGGTGGCCTTGGCTGTACGTGGGGGCATCAGGCATCGAGGTGCAGCCTGGGGCGTCATGGTGTCTACTTCTGCAGCAACAAAGTGGGAGGGCACTTGTTCAAGGAACGTTGAGGTAGTGCGTGGGAGTGTCAAGCCTTCCACCCCGACTGCACGGGTTCCTACCCATAGGACAGGATGTTTCTTTGACGGGGCAGTGCGGAGGAGAAATATCTCCACCCCCACAACTCGTCATGGTACAAGGTCGTGGGCGGCATCGACAATCTCGGTGGCCAGGTCCTGGGGCGAGGCAGTGAAAGAGATTAACCTCGACCTCCACTGCAGGTGGTGTCCTGTTGAGGGGTAGTGGGTGGCATCGACGTTCTCGATGAAAGCGGCCTCTCGCGTAGCAAGATGTCGGGCCGGAGCACTTCTACTGTGGCAGGTCGATGTCTGGGTTTGCGAGTATTCCTGCGTCGCAGGACCTAGGTACGGAGCACATCTGTTGCAGCTCGACGCCTTGGGTAACAGAGTTTCCTGTGTAACAAGTGGCTAGGACGCAGCACTCTTGTGGGAATTCCTGCGTGGCAGGAGCTTGAGGCGGAGCACTTCCGGCATGGCAGCGCGATGTCCCGATGAGCGGGTCTTCCTGCGCGGCAGGTGGTTGGGGCGGAAAACTCTCGTCAGAGCTCGACGAAGAAGTAGTGGCAACACTTGCGTGCGCTCGCTGCCTGCGAGTGTTTCACGAACAATGTGTCACGCCGAACGAACGAGCTACACTGCAGGACACTTTTCTCATACATTGTGCAAGGTGTGACAGGGAAGCATGCGAAACAGATCAACAATCACAACCGCGCCAACAGAGGCACCTGTACCCCGGTTACAAAGGTCACAACACACGTGTAGAGAGGAGGCAACATTACAAGAGGACACTTTTAATTGTCAGGAGATACCGTGTTACACGCCACTCAGGGGGACGAGGATAGCGGTAAACAACTCCACACATCACGCATCAGTGCTACCACCAGACAGCGACGCAACTCATGACAGCATCACAGAATTCGTCATGTGGAGAAGGCAACCCCGTCACGTTTCCAGTTTTACTAACGTACACCGGGATGGCAAGCGAGGGCCCGCTGGCTTTCATATAGGATTGTGCCAACCTCCAGCAGTGAACGGCCTCGCCTGCACAAACAAAATGTGTCACATTAGACAGGCAGGAATCGGGGATTAGACCGACAGAACAGCTGCGCCTAATTGAAGACTACTCGCAAACAGGTACACAAATTTTTCGGATTAGCCAACTGGCTACGAGAATATGTTGCTGATTTTGCCATTGTCACCAAACGTGGAATTCCAGTGAAGGGAAGAGCAAGACAACAATTTTTCCAGAAATCGAACTGAGTTTTCGTGAGTGCCCAGCCTTGGCACGTCACGACCCCATCCACCACCTGTATCTAGACACTAGCGAACAAGGCATCAGCGCCGTCCTTTTCCAACTCGGGGACGACAGGAGTCGAAAGATCGACTTCAGCAGTGCCAAATTCAGCGCTGTAGAACGTCGTTACGACATGAACCAGAGGGAGCGTTTGGCGGTGATCTGGAGTGTCAAAAGATACTGTCAACTCCTCGAATACCAAAAGTTCACCCTTCCTGACGGACAACCATTGTTTAGTTTGGCTACGCAATGTGCAAGAAAGTCGCAGCAAACTCACACGTTGGGCATTATTCCTTCAAGCCTTCGACTTCGAAGTGCATCATGTCGCAGGCAAAGATAACGAACTCGCCAATAACATGTCATGCACACCCATACCTGCCAACTTTTCAAAACAGAAATTCCTAAAAACATAAATACTTTGGCAAAAAATGATGCTATGTTTTACCTGTTTTTGTATAAAAATTTACAGTAAAAATATGAACAGTATATGCAAAAAATCATCAAACTAAACTCAATTATTATAACACACATGATGCTCGTCCAAATAAATATGAAAATTGTTCGAAGGTACACTATAAAATAAGAAAAACTTCTCTTGAATATACATCAGTAGTCTTTAAACACCGCAGTACAACTAGGTTGAGATTTACACTTTAAGTGATTTGGCACTAGCCTTTTCTGCTTTAAGCAAAAGGGTACCGAGAAGTCTTGTCCAAAACATTTACCTTTCTGTTTGCATTTAATCACAGACACATTTTCTAAAACTTTGTTTGGCATTTGTAACCTAAACTGTGTTGTTCTTTTTGACAAGACTAAACACCTGCTCACATTCTGCATTACTATGTGGTATTGTCAGTATTGACATTACCCTGGCTAATCGCACAAATTTTGGTTTGCCACCAACACTTGATACTATATTTGATATTTTAACCCACTTTTCCACTCCGTTGTGTCTCCTTCGGTGATGAGAGAAGATATGTCTTCCAGCTGAAGAAGATGAAACTGATCCTGAAGCTTATCCATGGATTTCGCTCGTGTTTCCCTATCAATTGGTAACATAGATGCCACACTGGCTTTCCTTAATGCATAATTTTTCAAAGGAAAGTTTTTAATAATGTAATAACATGCACATGTAAAATATTCTCACCAAAGAGAAAGTACCACCCCCCCCCCCCCTCTCGCAGTTTCCTTGAGAATATTTACAACACTCGTAGAGTTACCAATGTTTATATCAACATTAGATTGCTGATTTTCTGCACAGTGATAAATCACATCAAGAAAACAAGACTGCTTTATAGCAGCTGGCATTACAAACTTGGACATTAGCTCTTTCAATAAATCATTTAACTGTTCTTTCACAACATGAATCTGAAGGGCAAACGACTGCAGAGCTACTTTAAATTTATTAAAAATCGAAATAATACGAAGCAAAAATAAACAAAGACTTGACAGAAGTGAATAAAAACAAATATACCTTCTTCACGAGTATCATTTGTCGTCACTGTATCAAAGTTTCCTTTTTTTGTCTTGGTTTTGATGTTTCACCAGAATTGTCTACAATTTTCTCATCAGCCTTTTGGACAGCAGGGTTGTCCAACAACATGGGATGATTAGATTTATATGATTTCTTTTTTTCAAAAGTGGAGCTTTCTCCTCTGTTGGTTGGTTTGGGAATTTGTAATGAACTTAACGTTATTGCCCGAGGTTTCACATCAGTGAGCTGATCCTCAAAGAAACACTGTAAGGCTCCCATTGTTCAACCAATCTCTGCAAGCTTCTACAAAGCAACAGCCACCTTGCACAAACATGCTCAACAATTTTCTTAGTTTCTTGTGAACATACATCCTGAAATTTCTCCAAGCTGTCTTTTCGCTTAGCACTCTTTGAGATAATAGTAAATATTCACTAAAATCTCATCAACTCTTACTGGAAGGCAAGCAGTACCTTTTTTCAGCTGCTAGGTTTATGAGATGGCATAGCACCTCAATACGATACGAGCATTCTGCTTCTGCTGAAGTACTGCTACCACTCCATTTTTTTTTATACCTATCATCACAGCAGCATTATCACATCAGAAACTTATATGTTCTACTGGTATGTTCAATTTTTCGAGTTCACTCAAAATCTGCCAATATTCTTACCTGTAGAATCGCCTTGTAGAACCGGCAATGACAGAACACAAGAAACAATGTTCTCTACTTGTGTGTCACAGTAAACCAACTACTATTGAGTAAAGTTTTGCATCAGAATCATTACTGCCATCTGTAGAAGTGAAAAGGGTCCATTTTTTAAATGTTGTACAATAACTTCTTTGGCCGTCACAGCCACTTCGTCCATGATTGTTGTGGTTTTTGTCCTTCCATGCGCATATTTTTTTGCCTCTTTTGATTTAGGGAACATTTTTCCGAAATAGGGGACCAGCATGGTCGGCTACACTTAATGGGATATTATGTTCGACCAAAAAATGAGGTGAACAAGCACTGCCCGTTAGGACTAACAAAAAAAATTATTTTAACACTGCTTTGAGCACACTTTACAGAGTTAATGTGTTTCTGGGACAGCGAGTGCTTTAAAATATAATTCTTGTCTCCATGGTCAATGTTTATGTAACAGCGGCAAATGCTAGAAAAAGGGTGGGTTTCTTAATAATAATAATAAAAAAAAAAAAAAAAAAAAAAAAAAAAAAAAAAAAAAAAAAAAAAAACCCCACCCCCCCCCCCCCCCCGTTTGGATACGAGTCGTGGAAGATTTGGAAATAATGTGTCAGACTTATCACTCATGATAATGACGTAATATAGTACACATAAATCACTTATAACAATGAATCCTTGAAACACAAATGCATTTTTTGACATACCGATAACCTTAACTTAAATATTCAATCTCACACAATTTCACTTGGTCTTCATTGCAATTACACCCATAAATAGTCTTTAAAAACCGAGACTGGTTATCAACAAAGATATATCCTCATTAAGGCATCACAATTGTCAAAATCCGATAACTATAGCCAACAAATATATTTACACACGCTTACTTTCAGTCATTTTGTGCACGATACAAAATACATGATTGGTTGAGAGCAGCCAATAAGAAAAGGGCATAAAATTGGTAACAGGCTGTTCACCAGCGTTCAGATCCCAAACATGTTTTGTACTCCTGACCCTGTTAACGCCGGTTACCCGATCACAACAAAGTCGTGAACAGGAGCGTGAAAACACCTCGTCGTTACAGATTCAACTACAGATATACGGCTATGACACGAGCAAATAATAAGAAAATGCCGTCATGGTTTTTGTTGGATTCTCGGAAACAAAAATCTTAAAATATTTGTCACAAGCGTAAAATAGTAAAACAGTACAGTTTTTCGTACATTTTATGCCAAAATAGGAAAAATTGGCATGTAGGCACAACAAATAGCAACATCGCCCGTGACGACGAAGAATGAGAACAGATAGTTCCTCCCACCTCCATGTCACCAGTGTCCACCCGCCCCAAACCTCGACGAGCTACTTCGTATGGTCGAAATCGCACAGCTGCAATGCCCTACTGGAGAAAAGTGGAGATTGGAGTGCGCATACGGAATCACAGACAAATGGCATGACGTGGACGGTCGCATGGAGATGAGGTCAGACAACAAATGGTGGGTATTCGTGCCCCACGCAATGCAGTGTTGCAGTACACGCACGCCGGCTCTAACGCCGGGCACCCCGACGCAGCACAAACAAGGAGAAATGTTTTGAAAACTTTCTGCTGGCCAGAAGTGACAGTTCAAGGGGGAGTGGTAGCCATAAAATGTCCCGGGATGTTGAGGGAAGTGGGGACTGTCTGTTGTCTCATCTCTCGCTCTTACATCACTCCTCTCCCTTCTCTCTCAGCGACCTTTCAGTTATGCGTAGGTTGCAATACCGCACCCCCCCCCCCCCCACAAGCCATCAACTCATGCCATCCTGTCACAACGCAAAATCTACCATGCGTTGTTTACAGCCACTCCCTCTTTTAATAACACCCAGATGTTGCCTGTCTATAATTCCGCCATTCCTCTGTGTTTCCATGGCAGAGGCAAGCGCTCCTATCTGTTCAGGGGAGTGGGAACAAACCGACGAGACTTTTTTTGTAGAGAAGGGTAGTGTGACATTCTGGCACGGCAAAAATTGCCAGCTGGTCACTTTTGAATGGAGAAAGGGGGGAAAAAAGGAAGGAAAAACCAAGCCGGAAATGTTAAGTAGTAGGAGCAAGTGGGTTCCGGATTTTTTTAAATTTTCGCTTTTTGCACCCAAGTAATTTAATTAAAGTATTTTCCTAACATATCACAATCACCACACATTAATGCAAAAAAGAATAAATTGTTCCATACTTACTAACACAGCACCAAAATTTTTTGGTGCAATTCTATTTAAACAAATTTTTTCCCTGGAACGTATTGCAAAAATCACGGTGCACACTATACATGAGTAAATATGGAAACATTTCCATGTGCGTGTGTGTGTGCTTGCGTCATAAATGGAAGTAAAAACGGGAAGAGTAATATCAGCTTACAGCATTTCTGAGCTGTACCTCCAATATGTAGAAGTTCATGCAGTGACAAATTTTATTCTTAATAACAGAAGGTTGGTCCTATTATGACGGAATGGAGATTTGAGCTCAATGCTCATCTTTAAAGTCATTTCTATAGAAAATGGTATTTAAATACAGTTTTTATAGAATTATAAATTAATTTTCAAAAAATGTGTAACACTAAGGCCCTTCATTAATTCATTACTACCTTCTTTACAGTTTGTTCAGAAATGATCAACATGCAATAATGACTGCATAATCTTCCAAGACCTAACTGCATCACTTATACGACTGGCATGTGATGCACTCTCTTAATACTAGCTCGTATGTGCTGCATTGGCAGTCTTGTCCTTTGTACATAAACATCCACATTAATGAAACGACATAAGCCAGAGATTTTAAAAAAATAATGATAAGAAAAACAATAATAATAATAACAATAACAAAAAGTTATATTCATGAACATTACATTTTTTATCCTATCTTCTGTAAAATATGGGGTCGTCTTATTATCGTAGCCCAGGCCTGCCATTTTAACGGATTTTTAACACTCTAGAAAAATAAAAATCCAAACTTACTTTTTTTTCTCCCCCCCCCCCCCCTCATTCTTCTTTGCTCGAAGTGGTGACACTAGCGCCCACAGTGATGTGTGTCAGTTTCACTGATGCATTTGTTTGAAAGATTCTTGCAATGGAGGTGGATAACTAAGCAAAATATTTTGGACGTATGACATTACTTCAATAGTGTATGTCCAAAATGTTTTGCTTAATTATTCACTGGCGCAGGTACACAGTTATCTAAATATTTCTGTTTCTGGCTGTATGATCACATGCAAAGGCCAAGACCATTATTGGAAAGAACCTTTGCAGCAAATTTCCGTTTGTACGCATGTAATCCGAATTTGGCGACTGTGCTTTGTGCTTGGCATTGATATCATAATGATGAGGATAGGAAAATTATCGCCAATACAGTCGTAAAAACGAAGGTATAAGTGTGAGTAGAGAAAAGAATTAACATGGTCTGTACATTACAAACCAAAACTAAGTTTACATTAAATATGTAATAGGGATGGGTCCAATAACAAAAATTTTGGTTCCAGTTATGATTCTACATTTAAATATTGGTTCCAGTATTCAGACGACATTTTAATAATTTCAGACTCAAATAATAATAATAATAATAAAAAACGCCAAACATTATTCAAGTATCACATCCAAAAGCTCTCACAAAATACATGCAAATACTATACTCCATTTGATTACGTAATTTTCTCTCATATAATACCCTAGAATGCTGTATTTAGAAGACGTAAACATGTTATAATTAGAACGATTCAAAGCTAAAAATCTGTACATAAACATCAGCCATTTTGTTTCACTCGATGCTTAGTGTAGTATCATCTCTGTATATATTTATCTATGACATTGCCACCACAAGACTGTTTATGATTTGTATCATTTAACTGACAGAATATAAACCAAATAGTCTATTTGATAAAACATCTGTCCTTGAAAACTACTTTTGTGATCATTGTACGAAATAAATTAATATTTATATGCTTTCAACGGCAATAATAATTAGCTGTAAGGAAATATTGCTGCCAACAAAAAATGCTTGTTACAGGTGAATTAACCTATATTGTTTTGGCGTAACTGCAATTTTCGTTTGTTTTGATAAGTCTCTCGTTACAGTCATTTTTGTAATGACAGAGTTTTGCCGCAACTAGATTAATTCATAATGTTTCGTACTAAGTATATCATCTGAAAATATTATCAAATTTATTGCTATGTAGAAATGAGAACTGAGTAGTCGTTAACCTAGAACCAGTTCGGAGTCAAATATCAAGAACCTGTATAATTGGAACCAAAGAACCGAACTGACCCATCCCTAATATGTAAACATCTTTCATAGTCACTTTTTTTCTGTAATTAGCAATTTTTTTGATACCAAGGATTTTACAGGATCTGACCCAATAATTCCAGGATTTTAGAGGATTTTTATATACAGGAACCAGGATTTCAGCTTTAGGGCTGCTAGCAGCCCTGTCGTAGCCATCTTATATTCAGGCAACTATTGTAATTTGGGGAATTGGTTGACGGTAAAGTTGATTTTCAGGCAAGGTAACAAATATGAAAAGGAATGTATGTGTCAAGACAGGTTACAAAAATACATATACTACCTTTATAAACATCTTAACAATTTACTATAAAATTGTCTGTACAAGTTTTTTAAAAAATAGAAAACTGCTGTTAATATATGCCTGCTCTGAACATTAGTCTTACTTGGTATATAGAAAAATAATACCTATTTTATCCGAGACACAATAATTTTCATTTTTTAGTCATTCTTTTCAATATCATGATATAAAATACACATATTAGTAATTTACCATTTGCTCTTGGTATCAAAAATATAAAATGAAGTATTTGTTTTCCTCAAACATTAGACTCAAGTTGTTTAATCTATACATACTTAACAATACTAGTATTCAAGAGGCATTACTGCTGCTATAAAATTTTAAAACGAGACAAATTCCTTTTTAACTTTGTAAAATTACACAAAATTACCATATTTTAGGGGTACATTTTGTTTATGTATTTAAAAAAATCTGCAGCTGAGAATTGCTGTGTTTATGCAAGGCGACCACAGTTCTTATCCTAATAGTATTTCTAAATGTAATCTTAACTGCACACACCCTCCAATGGTCAATGAAACTACCAGTCATCTTAATACAAATAAAAACAAGTATAATAAAAATAACAAAATACTAAGTATAAAAATGTACCTTATGCAATAAAATAAATTACTAAGAAACGTTGCTACAGGAACCATTTTACAAGTACTTGAGCTACCACAAAGGAAGCACTCGTTCACAAGTCTTTAAATAACAAAATTTAAACAGGTACTGTAAATACAATTCAGTGACCACACAGTAAAGTCTTAATAAGATTGAGATTCTGTGTGTTGACAAATAACTTTGGAACATCGTGTACATTTACAACACAATGTTATGATAAATTTTACAAATAAAATATATGGAATGTATAAAACTTGTCATACTAAAACAATTATGAGATTAAACTGCTTATACCAGGCTCAGAACTACTTGGTTACTGAAGGTCAGACGATCTGCCTTGCCCCTCCCACTAGCTGGTGCCAATCATGGCTGTGTACTGTTGCCCAGTTCACAGTGTTACCATGGCCGCAGTGAGTCTAGCTATATGTTTCTCAGATGCGTTCATAAAATAGTGAAATATTTCATTAATATTAGGTCACTTTTTACAAGAGGCTCATTTTGCTGAATAAGATGAAAATAGTGAAGAATGTGCATAAACTTAATTTCAGAATCGAGAGTACTAGTTTTTCCCTTTGACAGGGAACCATATTTCGTAGGTATATCTATACGTGCATGTCTTTCTTTAAAAGCAGGCAATAAAGTCTGAATACTAATCAGACGATACAAGATAATATGTAGCACAGCTGCCTCATTCCACCCAGTGTTGGTGTCTGTTCTGTAGCTTTAGCTCCACAGTGGGCTTTGAACGTTTCTCATAATTTTTTTCAGAGTTGCTTGTATTTAAAGTTTTTGCTGAAATTATGGCAGTAAGTAAACCTTATGCTATCACCAGTAGTTGCAAAAGGGAAGTGGTTTGGAAACAATAACGATCTAAAGTCGTTAGTATGCAATAATTTCATTCTAACTAAATTAAACTAAGAATTTCCCAAAAGTTCAAATTTTAAACAAAATTAGCAGTTTGATAGTAAGGGCGTGTGATGTCTGAATGTACAGTGTGATGGATATGCACTGCATCTACGTCAAATACAATATTTGTGTTACAAGACGTCAGGAAACAGGTACATTTTTTGACTACCAAAGAATAATTTCAGAGAACTGTGTTATAGTTTTACAATAAGGGGGACAATTTAGACAACAAAACAAATTATGGCAGCTATGTGCTGCTGTTTCAACAAGTTCCATGACAAAATCGTTGAAAATTTTTTTTTGACAAACTGAATGACCAGAGGAAGTTTGTGATGCCTTTACAAACAACATCAACTAATTATATCTTCAATGCTAAATGCAACTGTCAATAAATGACAATTATTACATTTACGTTTAATACCTGTTGCTAGTCTGTAAATTTAAATTTAAAATCATAAAATTTATTACACACTTAAATTTCAGGTGTTTTCTGCTGCAAAACTTTTCAGATATATGTAAGTACCACAAAATATATCACTACAGTACCTAAGTTCAAGCAGTTCTGTGCCTGGTAGGTATGGCCCTAGAAAAAAAATCAATGATTCAACTATCAAACGTTCATACAAATCAGCAAATTTTCAAGTACCCATATTGCTTTGGGAGAAAAAATTAAGCTCAAAGAGCTCACAAATATTTCAGGAAAATCTAAAGCACAAAAAAATGAATAGCATTCGCCAGTTAAAGATTGTGGAAGACATTTCAAAAAAATTTCTTGTGGAAAATAAATTACTCTCAAGAGAACCCATTACAGTATTGCCCATGCTGGACACACAGAAGACTTGTTAATTATTGCTCTCATGATATGAATTACACTAGAACCAAACACTCAAAACAAAATTCTTCACATTGATGTTAATACGGCTACAATTGTTCCCAAAACATAAATATTTTATTAACCAAAAAGTTTCTTATATTAGATTCATTATTTTTTTATTACAATTTCTATTACAATTATGCAGAATAGATATTCTAGGTACTGTAGAGCAAGCCTATTCAATTAGCAGCCTGCAGGCCCCATACAGCTTGCTAGACGCTTCAAACTAGTTTGCTGACCAAATATTTTATATGGGTTTCTTTTCTAAAAGGCATATTTCTGCTTAAAGTTCAATCATTTAACATCAGTTGCAACTATCACTGGTGTAAAATGTTTGTTACAATTATTTCATTTTTTGAATCCTCACGTAAATAAACTGATTATGTATAAATGAGCCATGACTTTGTAATAAGTGAGTGTGGGCTGTCCAGTCTGATGGGAAAACTGGATAGCCATGAGCACATGCACATCATAGCAGATTTGATAAAGTAGTTAAAATTTTAATGAACATATTTCTGATATCTGTATAAAAAAACTAACCAATTTGAATACACAGTATGATTAAAAGTAGACCAATATCATCATCACAAAATATATTGCAATGTTTCTACACAAATTTTGCCCAAAAACTGGAACACAAAATTAACGAATCCAAAATGGTAACACTACATACACTCTCTTTGCCTCCAATAACATTAATAAATAAACAAGTATTTTTATACATACAATTCTCACCAATAATTTAAGATCAATAAATAAAACACATCTTTTAACAGTTCCACATTGTTAACATTCCAAAATGGTAGTGCAGAAGAACCTCTACCAGTGGCTGTACCTCTACAGCTCCTTCTCATACTTCCTATTGCGCCGACTCCTCCTCGACTTGATTTTCGAGAGGGTCTCATACGCCTGTGACAGCTCCATGAACTTCTCCTCAGAAGCCCTCTTCAATGCAGGGTCCTTCACCTTATCTGGATGGAACTCCTTGGAAAGGGCTCGATAGCGTGACCGGATCTCTTCCTCTGAAGCGCCGCTGGACAACCCCAATACCTGCATCAGATGAGAGAATGTGATGGCTCATTAAATTTCTGCTACATTCACAATAAATTTCTCTCCACCATTAAAAAATGACCTATGCCAATTAAATATATTCAAATTGTCAACAGCTATTTATGTTTGTTGTGACTGGTCATTAAAGGAATGAGTAATAAATGACATGAATGCAACCCTTTTTACTTTAGTCTGTACGAAAAATTCCTCCTTCCTCCATAAATTATGTACCATATTTACTTGCATAATGGTCACAATTGTGTAATGCCCAATGAACGGTATTTCACTTTCTTTGGAAAACCACAACACACTGATGTTGCAACAAGTGTGCCACGTTAAGAAATTTGTTCTCTCACTTAACCTGTATCGAGTGGCAATATTAACATCAATAGAAAGAAAATATTTTGAGTTCACCAATGTACATTATTGGACGTGTACTAGAGCAATGAACCTAATTTGTAAGTTGAAAGAATCTCCGTAGTTCTGTTTCGCAACGAACGTGTCTGCATCTGTCATTGAAGTTATGATTGCAGTTGGTGTTAAAACAACAATCGCCTGGCAGGAAAAATATATGTACAGTAGAACCCCTTTTTTACACCATTCAAGGGATCCAGAAAAAATGATGTAAAAAGCAGGAAAGTGTAAAATGAGGGAAATGCAGTAAAGTGTTTCAAATAGAATGAAGTTGTAATAAATCAACATTGGCATACCATTAATAATATATATAAAAAAACTGCAGAACTGCAAAACTCTACCAAAATATAATCCAGTACATTTACAAATAGAAAATGCATAGCAAGAAAAAGTATGTACATTGGCACATATTGAAGATAGAACAAATAAACTAACAAATACAGGCATAGTTGCAAACTATACCTACAACTTTCTTAAAAACGTCTGTCGCAACTTGAAATTTTCACAATAAAGTACATAAAAATAAGAATCAAGGTAATGTAAATTTAGAATGATTATTTACTAATGCACTACAACAGTTCACACTTTCCATTAAATTAGACTTTGAAAAGAAGTCTGAGATTTTCGTCTCCTTCAGCTACTGACTGCTAACATGTTCAATTTTTTTGTTAAGGACATTCAGCTGATTGAAAATACTGTCCTCACATTTGAATCCCGAGTAGTAGGTCCTCACAGTTGATACAGCTTGTAATGCCTCATGCTTGGTGGGCATACGTACTTCTCCCTCTTCTTCACAAGCTTAGTTATCTTCTTGGTCTTGACTTTTCATGACATGGGCACTTACAATATCTTCAACTAATTGTTCTTCAGCAATAATCATGTCAGAGTCAATGTTGACTAAATAAGTCAATGATACATTTGGCTCCATCCTCATTGGCAACCGCTAAACATGGAAAACCACCTTTCCTGAAGCAGTTCGTAATTGTTTTCTGTGTAACTTCCTTCCATGCATGAAAAATAATGTGGTCTACATCCAACATGCTTATCTTTTTGTTATGTAGATTTTGTCCACTGTCAATAACGTAAAGAATAAGTCTAAATAGCAGGAAACAAAAATATTGTGTGTTGTAATTAGCGGGAAAGATGTACATAGAATCAAATGGAGATAAATCAGGACCAAAAATAAATGGTGCAATTTGCGGGAAAATGTAAAACGAGGTAATGCAAAACTGGGGTTCTTATGTACATCCAAAAAGAGTGAAAATGCTAAATTCTAAATGTGACTAGTACGTTTAATCATTTGACATAATTTAAAAAAATGCTTCTCTCAAATTACTGTTAGAACCATAGATACTTTTAGATGCATTGAGTAGTTATTTTATTAGGTTGTAATTGTGAATACACTCCTGTTTCCTTAAAACACTTTATATTTGGCAAGTTGGCTATAAGGAAAATGAAGTTTCCTTTTTAGTACTCAGTAGATTGCCCAAAAAAAAAGTAACAAAAATTAATGAATGTAGTTAAAAGTTTTCCAGACTCCTTTCAGCAGGCTTCCCGAAGAAATGCAACGAAAGATAACAAATACAACTGATTATTATGCCTGTGTGTAGACCTATACAGAGAAGAATTTGGTGGTGCCCTTGTTTACTTAAATGTCGTGATGTGAAATACAGAGCAAGAAAGAAATGAGTGCTTTTATTTTCAGAGATACTCCCTGCACAAACGTGTTTTATTTACAATTTATAGTAATGTGGTGAAATTTCTAACATCGTCAATGTAACATAACTGACTAAATAATTGTGCCGTTCAGCGGCCATTGCCATGTAATAACAGTTGTACAGACCAAATGTGAGACTGTCATATTCAAAGTTAAATTAGTTTTGTGTGGTAAACTGATGCATGCCAGCCTTCTGCGCTACAGAAATGTGCACTCTACGGCCGACTATATGAGTGCACCAAGTGCAAGGCGAAATTCAAATTCATTGGCCGCTGAGACTTGGAAATAATATATTGAAATTAGGTCAGGCCTTGATTGGTCAGCCACGTAATTGAACTTCATGCCTGAAATTATGTTCTTCCACATCCCATCAAAAAGGAACGTACCAGAGCCAACTCCGATGAAATAATATTAATAATTAAATATACTATGCTACCCTGCCTGGCCAAGAAGTTCCCCACAACCTTCAAGATAGCAGCACCCCCGTGACAGCCTGACATTACGGGCAGCCTGCCTCAGTCCGGGGTGCATGAAAATGTCATCGCCTCTACCAGGGGCCGTAAGAAATTGAGTGGCGCTCCCACAGCAGATAAACCAGCCCCTGTGTTGGAAGGCTACACTACCCCCCGCCACCCGGAGAAACACTGACACAGGGCGATTTTAGTATAAATAGAAGTACAGTCCGTGGTCCAGCAGACACACCAGAGCTCGCCGGCTATAAGGTTCACGAGCTCTACTACAATCTGCGGAAGACTCGCTCCTCTCCTCTGCAGCCCACCCACGGTACAGCTTCCTTCACTTCAGCAGCGCGAGGCAGGGCTCGAACCACCACCACCTCCAGCCCGGCAGCTTGCAGAAGGCTGCCAGCACTCCAGCCCCAGCTTGGACAAGGCTTCCCTCAGTTCACCACCCCGGTACAGTTCTCCACATTTGGTAAATCCCACACCTGTGCCCACTAACCTTTACCTCCGTCAAGTTCCCTTGACTCCCGCGGTAACAGGTCGTTGCGCGATTTATGTCCCCCTCAATAGAACTCCCTTGTTACATTCATGCTGTAAATAGAGTACAGTAAAACCCCTCCATTAGGTCGAAAATTTGAGGCATGTCTAAAAATAGATACAGTACTCCCTCGCCAACCACGGTTTCAGTTATGGGCGGATTTGTTTTGTAGAAGTCTTCAACGGCGGTACTAGTTTCTATTATCCACTGTTTTCAGTCTATGGAAAACTAGCCCTTACTGATAGTGGTCGCGCATTTCTCAAGCTGTAGTCTGTTCACGGTAAAGTGAGCACTTTTGACCGCCTTGTTACTTCTTCCTTTCAGACATTTTTTATCCTTTAAACATATTTTTAAATAAATATTGCCATGTAAGTAATAAACACAGTACGTATATTCCACCGCACTCGGAAGTTAACATCTAAGGCTAAAGCAAAGCATACTTATTGACTATTATTCCAAATGAGAGGACTTTCAATAGTGCTCACTTTACCATGAATGGCCTTTACCATCATAGACTTTGACAATGGTTGTCCCAAGCAGCGTGAAGCAATAAATTACTTCATACCAGAAGGGGACTGGTGTATTGACCCGGGAAGCCGGTTGGGGGGGAGTTGCACGCCGGGTCAGTAAGGATTCTTTGTCCTAGTCACATGCCGCCACCTCTACCTTACCCACCCTGTACTTTTTAGCTTCCATTATCCCTCTTCTTTTACTGTAAAAACAGTGGCACATTACACGCACTAGTTTCTTAACCAGTGTATGTATGATGACTTCAAATTTAATCCAATGCCCTTTATTTTATTATTACTTTTAAGTTTGTGCGCGCCCACGCCTATGTAATACGCAAATTTTTTATGGTGGAAATTGTTTTTTCTTGTGAAAATCTTATGTGTAAAGAGAATAAAGATAAGTGTGAGCAAATAAAATGTGTTCTTATGTTACAGGTACCATATTATGGTGAGAGGCAGTGTGCGTGTATAGGCAATGTCAAAAGTTTTTGATGAAAAATTTGGGATAGTTAAAAATTCCAGTAGACTGCACTAAGTATTTATATTCCCGGAAACATTGCCGCGCTTCATTGTGCCAGTGCAGAGGACAACACGCCGCCTACATTGATATAAATTCAACACATAGACGTCAATAGCATCTATCAGCATGTTTTTCCAGCGCCGGGCCGCTGTTAGGATGTGAACCAGCCCTGCAACGACAGCAGTGTCTGCGGGTGGGTGGCCGCCGCCCGCCAACTTGTAGAGACTGACAGACAGCTGCCCAGCCTGAGGATCTAGGGCAGAGTTTCAGTAGCAAACCGCCACGCCCGCACCTGGCCGCGTTGCAGAGGATCTAGGCGCTCGCCCAGCTACTTACACGCCCACGGCCAGATCAAAGCAAGAGCACGACGTGCAACACCACCTAAACTTTTTGATTGCTACGTGCAAATATACGACCCAAGAGATCTGCGTAATAGATCTTTAATAACTTTATATTTGAATAATACATAGTCTAATATTTCACACACTTTCAATGGCCTTCTTTTTTTACAACAAGGGGTGGTCCAATTTAATTGGGTATTAAATTAATCAGGAGAAGTCCAGCTATTAAAATATACATGTTTACATTAAATTTAATAAGTGGTTTATGTGCTAGAGACGATGAACATACTTCATGCCAAAAATGGCAAGTTTGGGGGCATAGTGGTTATGGGGTGGGGGTGCAAAATTGGCCCAAAATTTCCCAAATTTTTTATTACACCCCCTCCCCCCTCTATTTGGACCCTATTCTCGGGAACCCCTAGGGGTCATAATAGAGAGGTTCTACCGTATATACATTTGCTTAATTAATTAATTAGGAACTTTTGTAAGGGAATTAATTTTCCCCAGACTTACCTTCGCCTGCTGATTTTAATTCAGTGTTCCTTACTTAGCTTTCAGAGAGTACTAAATTAGCAGGATCTTGCTACATTGTCATATGTTTTTTAAACGTAATAAAATATTACGTATCAAACTTAACCAATTGTGTGTCGCTTACGATAATTTTAATTTTAGACCCGGAGCCAATTTTTTTATTGCTTAATTGAGTCAGTGTCGTGTATTCTTTCAGTGCGCAGTTAATTCTAACTAACTACACGTCTATCTGGCAGTGTAGTGTGCTGTATCCCTCAGGAGGCAGGGCATGATAAATGACCTAACACCTGAGATTCCAGTGCACCCGCCACCGATACAAGGCTTAAGGTTTAGTTACTTGAGTTGCCCTTGTGAACAGCAGGTCTGCGGGAGTGACTGCAAATTTCTCCCCACCCAGGTATGCTCGTACGCAACCCCTGTTGACAACCTTAATTTTATTTGATATTTTTCAGTACTCAATGAGCAAACAGCATGGTGGTACTGGAAGCCGTCAGAGGCGACACGAGACGCATGCCTTATTGCAACACGCATTCTTAAATCAGCAAATTAATACCTCCAATCCAAGTACACTGGTCACTAGTGAATCCGAGAACGACCCTATTGATTACAATATAATATCACCCCCTGACCATCAAACCCCGTTATAACACTTGTTAGGTTGGTGTGAACCAGATGAAGAATATGACTCCGAGGAAAACTCCGTTCACCCCACTCTTATACAGGCATAAAACTCAAGTACCGAAACACTATTGTAAGACTAAATTTTGGCAGGATACTTCGGGTTCAATACCCGAGAACAGAAGTACTCCCCAACTTCTGCACCATTACATTAGCTTCCGGAAGGATGATCAGGGTTCGAATCCCTCCCAAGGCAGTTCCCCGCACGCAGGCGGAACCATCCATAGCCAACTTAATCCCCGCTCGCCAACCAACGAGGCAGCGATGGATCAATTCTGTCAGTGTAAGCCAGATCGCTCACTCCCATAATCACTCATATCTCGTATCCGATTAAGCTCATCCACCCTTATCGGGACAGCTAGCATCCCGATTATTGACATCCCTTGTACGGAGAGTAAGGCTTCCCAGAAGGGACAGCTTAATGCTCCGAATTACTCTGGGGTTTGACTCCCCTCCACCTCGTAAGGTCCGAGAGGGCAGTGAGTGCCCTAACCACTTATTATCCAAGAAGAACACGTGTCAAAACAACAACCGAAGCATTGTTCATTGTTATATTCTGCAAGGGAAAAAATTTGCAATATGTACTGTGTATTTTATTTATTTATATTTTTTAAAACTCAATATTTTCGAGCTTGAGAAACTAATGCAATCTCTAATTGGGTTTTGACACAACTCTAGCTTGTACAGAAAATTTTGAGTACTCATAGATCACCAATTTTTAACATACCTGTAGGCAGTGGTAAATTTAGTCATTATCAACAGTGGTGAATTACATTGTTCTTGAGTGACGTATTCTTATTGGCTGCACTAGTAAGGGTGGAAGTGTTGGAGGGAGTGTAGTGTGCACTTGGGTACAATATTGCACACCATTTTGTTGGTACTTGTGTGTTTTGAGCAGTTTGAATTTGGAGTCAAGTTTGGTGAGGTTTTTAAGTACGTAGTTACTGTAAGTGGAAATGGGCAAGTACAATTCAAACACAGCAAATTTAAAGTTGCTCGTGATAGTATACACGGAACAATATGGGAATCAGGCAGCTGGGCGGGAATACTGCATTAATGAAAAAAACTTGCATGAGTAGAGGAAGCAAAGAGAAATATTGAGGAACACAAATTCAACGAAGCATGTTTTTTGCAGACCCAAGCATGGTAAGTTTCCTGAAAAGCACTACAGAATAATGGATGCAGCATTTCATTGGAAATTAATCAATGTAATGTGCGGAAAATCGCACACATTCAAAACATCCTGCATACTCGGTTCAAAGCAAGTTGTGGCCGGGCGACAAGATTTAAGCAACGAAAGAATTTTCCCTCCTCCCTAGAACATCGCTTTCCCAGCACCTACCAGAGGACTACAACAAGGTAATAATGACTTCCATTGTGTTATGATAGCAATGCAGAAAGCCAACTAATACATTCTTTCATAAATTGGCATGTGGATCAGATGCCTGTTTATTTTGATATCTTACAAAATACAATGGTGAATGAAAAGGGAGCATCAAGTTAACAGTGCGAACAATGTGAAATGAAAGGCTATGCTGCATAGTGATGCTGGTAGCCACTGCGGACGGGCATAAACTGCTGCACCCATTCATCATTTTCAAATGAAAGACGATGCCCAAGAGTATTTAATTTTCTAGCACGTATTCATATGCATGTATACAAAAAAGTATGCATGAACACTACCCTAGTCATCGACTTGGTGTCGACTGTTTGGGACCGAAAACCAGGAGCACTTTTGAAAAAAGAAACTTTGTTGATGTGGGACAGCCTTCGTGCTCATCTAATAGAAGAGGTTAAGCACCTTCTGCACGAGGGGAAGACTGACGTATCAGTCATACCAGGCGGCCTTACGTCAGCATTACAGCCCCTTGACGTCTCCATAAATAAGCAGTTCAAGGGCCATCTCAGTTAACTTTACTCAGAGTGGATGGCAAGTGGCAACCAAGAACTGACTCACAGCGGCAAAGCAAAGCAGCCGTCGCTCCCAATGATATGTGAATAAGTTAAACAGAGCTGAGCTCTGCTAACGGACATCATTTTAAAGATCTTCAAGAAGATTGCCATCTGTTCGGAACTCACCAGCAGTGGAGACGACGTTCTGTGGCAAAGTCAGCTGAATGAAGCAGAGGGCACACATGATGAATGTGATTCAGACAACGCAGATACAGTGTAAACATAGTGAACAGTCACTTCAGAGGCATTTTGCAATTCAAATATTAATGTAGGGTTTTGCTGTGTGGGTAATATATATTTTTAATAAGGTTTCTTTTGTTTGCTGTGCACATACTCATACTTCCCTTTTAAAGTAACACCTCTTGTTAAAGTGAGCCTATATAATGCCAGTACTCACTATTTTTGGGACTGAAATTGGTGTAATTAGTGCAGGGATTATATGAGTAAATAAAGTAATGTCTATCTTATATAAGATGGCAAGATTTTGACAGCCAGTGAGTGGCAACTTGGCGTATACAAAACAAAGTGCTGTTTACAAAATCCTGTATCAGCTAATGCATGAACGAACAAAAGTTAATATTAAGTTGGCTGTTCCTAAGTGCACTGGCGATGTACATCAGACAAGTGTAAAATACACCATTACAAAGAGTTCCTAGATTAATGAATAATTTTATTTCACGTGGTTCACAAAACAGTGGTTGTAAGTGTTACAAACTAATCTTCGTGCTGCAGTAGTAATGTATAGGTGTTCAAAATGAAATGCACAATAAGACGATTCAGAGCCGGATGAAACGGGACTTCAAACCTTAGATCTGTTCATGTTGTATTCCCACTGTTCATCCATGCTTTCCATATGTGCTTCATATTGATTCCAAAAGCCTACAGAAATATTGCATGATAATATTGAATTATTTCTTCAAATTTTTTAATTCGTGTCATTTCGAGACAGTAATAGGAGACAAGAGTTTTAAAAAGCAGGGTCTAGAGGCCGTAAATCTGCTATCTGTCGGTACCACGTACGGCTCACAAACGTTACCAAAATGTGAGCGCCATCCGCGTATTCTTTCTCGAACTTAACCAGCTATAACACTCAAATGAATATGTTTTGTATGTAAAATAACAAATTAACGGACAGATACCCATAGTTTTATTTTTCGCTAGCTCCGCATAATTTTTAAAGTAACATATATTTCATGTACAGAGATTTTGATTACTAGTAATTTTTATTGGGCCAGTAATTGTCCTAAACACACCATGTTTATCCCCGAAACCTACTTCCTTGTTTTCATGTAACATCCAACTGACGCATCAGCTGATGGTGAAAGGATACATAAACTATAATTAAACATTCGTTGAACTGTCAAAATCTTGCCATCTTGTATGAGACAGACAATAGTTACGTATTTTAGCAGGATTATTTTACTGTATCATGTCCCATGGCCCCTTAACAAGGAAAAAGTTATAAACTGGAATAGTATACCAGGGTTCTACTGTGAGCAAGATGCAGGCTGACCTTGTATGCATTCTGCTCGCCATGCAGATCTGAGAGGTCCAGTATTTGGCGCCATGTCTCCAGCCACCCATGATGCTGTGCAAACACCCAGGTGTCGTGGAAGGACTGCTTCACGTCCAGCCAGTACGGTGATGACAGGAAGTTGTGCAAGGCCTCATGTACGGGGATCTCCTCCCCCTCTGCATCCATCAGCCTGGCGTTGAAATACAGGTAGCTGCCCCACAGCGACACGTACAGCAGAGCACACAGCAACAGTGTCAAAACCCGCCTGCAACACGATTCCCTTGACAGGTTAACACCCAAGTCTATTCTGGATCTCTCTATATACAGTAGAGTACCAATTATATTTTAGAGAATATTCTTTCAGAAAATACACAGCAATCTCTTCCAATGTAAAGTGCTGCTTGACAAACTGAAGCGAAAACCCCCCCCCCCCCCCAAAGTATGTGAAACATATGCTCTTTCCCTCTCTCCTATCCCTACTTTTTTTTTACTGACACAACTTCGTGATTGGGCAGATTGTTTGGACGAAGCATGTACAAGTGGGTCACATGCAAACTTACAAAGACTTTTCTAACTATGTACCTGTTGTCAGTAATAACCATTAGCATGAACATCAAAACAACACATGACAAAATATATATACACCAGTGGATTTGTGGAGCTGGTGTGAAGTAAGAGAAAATATGTTATAATTGTTCTTGGTTTGTTGGCCACTGGAATACACTATGTTATGAAACAGACTATCCTGTTCAACTCTCCATCCCTCCCACCATGCACCCGGCCAGGCAACTCAAAATGTGTTGCACTTAAGTTGCGGTCAATCATTAGGTCTTTAGATAAGTTTGTGGAACAGTAATGATGATACAATAACTGTTCAATATCAGTTAGAAACTTCTGATAGACCTACTTACAGTATACTTCAAGTCCTTAATTTTTCCTTACACCACAAGTTAATATATAAATAAGTATGTAATGCAAATAAAAATAATATTATATCATGTATAAACAATGCAGCATGACTTTCAACACACAAACTCAATGTCTTCATTTTACTATCAGGGAAATTACTATAAATGTACTCTACAAAGAACTATGCAAAAACTCTAAACGTTGATTATGAAAATGTACATTAATTCTGAGTAATTTGGAATAGTATGTAGACACATTACGTGTTATAATGATCGTAATATAGTGTCAAAGTTATTTTGAAGAAGTGTGTGTGTGTGTGTGTGTGTGTGTGTGTATATATATATATATATATATATATATATATATATATATATATATATATATAACAAAGGTGCACAGAATACGACTAACCTGAGCAAATGAAGTGAACGTCTGCATCCTGGAGACTACAATAGTGAACCTTGCACACTTTGCCTCCATATGATACTTGACTGGAGTTTGTAATGTTGTTAGAAAAATTTTCTCTTAGAGTTAAGTTTTACTCCAGTGTTTCGGCATATTAGTTCGCAAAATTTTTTCTCATTACTGCTTTTCGTGAAATATATGCAAGATTTTACAACTAACTGTGTACACTGCCAATATCGTTAATAAGGCAAAATAATAGAGGACTTGGGTTTAAGTCAACAGAGGTTATTATCCAAAGACATTTAGTATCTACCTGAGGAAAGACTTGGGTTTTGAAGGTTTCCGTCTCCACTGCTTCGACTTTGAATCAAAAGCATAAGCTGATGCAAATGCCATCAACGAATAGGTTGTCGAATAGTCTTCCAAGTAGAAGTACAGGGGAAAAGTAGCATATGCAGCTGCCAAGGCCCACCAGATGGTCCCTTCCTCTCGTCCAATGTTGCCAACCACCCACACACCTGCATCAACACAACCCACACACAGTTTAAACCGGCACTGAATATCTTTCAAACAAAAATGGTTTATACTAAGGCCTATACACAACTTTACTTAAAAATTCCCCTACTTAATTATTTCCAAGACAAATTATATTATTCAGACTATTCTTATATATATATATATATATATATATATATATATATATATATATATATATATATATATATATATATATATATGCAAACAAAAGTTCTGTATGAAATCCGTTACCCTTTTTCAATCACTCTGTTCTATATCTGGGGCGTTGCACAGAAAAAAGTGCATTAATTGTCTGCATTCTACAAAGTTGAAAATAACAAGTATCCACTAGGAGAAGTTTCTCATGTGTGGGAGTATCATTTGCCATATTCGATACCACTCAGCCAAATTGAGCTGATCTGAGGCGCTGGACCTGAGTGCTAGCATAGCTACTGAGAGGGGACAATGAACTCCACGTGGGAAATTTATTTAATGACTGTTATTTGTTTACATGAGTACACACAAATATCAAGCACAAACCCAAGAATCAGCCTTTAACTACACTGTGCCACCAATTTTTAGTCATTGTGACACCTGCAGTCTAGCGCTTTGTCTAATCATGGCTAAGGATGGGGTGAGTGAGAGAGAAAGAACAGAAGAGCATCACTCTGTGTAGTTCACATATTCCTCACGTGCACAAAATTCTTATTTATCCAATAAATGACAGTGTAATAGCAGTACAGTTTCGAACATACAATTAGTTTTTACAACGTCTAAAAGGATATACTGGTGACTGTATCTGTGACTGGAAGGGATAATGTATAAATATATGAACTCTCTGTAACATTGAAAATTTTGGGGTTATATTTAAAATTAGTCTTAGACATAATTATAATTATATATATAAATATAAAATTAAAGAGTACGCACTTGCTTATGTTGTCAGTTTCTTTTCTTTTGATATCATACCAAATTACGTTTTAATATACGAGTTAACAGTATAATCTTAGGTTTATTTTAATAGTTATACATAGAGAGGCATTAGTTTCTAGACAGTATTCAGTAGCAATGTTTGATATTTTTCATTTCTTCCTAGGGGGTATAATGCAATTAAATGTGTATTAAACATAAGACTATCCTGGTCGTCTCTGTCTTGCCATTGGTGATTGGCGGAGAAATGTGTCGTGGTTAGACAGCCAATCAGAGGACACATTATAATTATTAACTTTTCAATAATTTACCTAATGAGATGTGAACAATCAATTTCAAGGATTTTAACTTGAATGACAGTAAACACTGAACTATAATTTAGTTCAAAATTAATAATAAAAATAATATGTTTCACTATACTTCATATGGCAACTCTCAGAAAGTTTTAAGTTGACAAACTAATACCATAATTAAACTGGGCTAAAAAATCACTCATATAACAGCTTAACTGTCAAGGTGAGTCTCGAAATAATGCACACACTGCTTCCTCGTTAGCAGTGTGATGCCTTAGCGACAACCGCAACCAACAATTCCAGGTAAATTTCATACCAGCACATTACTTTTAATTAAAGCACTAAAAATTTTAACACATCATATTTAATTAGGAAATTTCCAATTTTGCTGTTTAAAACATTTTAGCCAAAACAGTTGAACTAACATCATGAACTAATAAATGGCAATAAAAAAATGAATACAATAATTGCAAATATGGTTCTACAAAACCACTTGAAAAGGAAAACATTTAGGAAAGGTGAATATTATAGCTGTGTTAAACGTGCATGAAAAAATACAATGTTTACCAACTAGGTAGTGCTCAAGGGTTCAACTCACCAAGTGCACAGGCGAGTGGCAGAAGTACGATCAAGAACCTCCAGTTAATACCAACCACCCACTCTTCGGGAATGGCATTATCCACTACCGACATCCAGATGAACGCCACAATGATCATCCCAAAGTACCTGGTCATGGAACATGGTGGCTGAAAGAATGAAAGGTAATCAATTTATGAGATACTGAAGAAAATTATTAAATACTGCTAGCTTACATATTTTTTTAATGAGTTACTGTTACCAGTCTGATGATGGCTGTCAGCACACAATGTATGCACATTTTTTATCCATAAATTTCAGTAGTTACCAGATGTGTGGCATTAAAAAAGAAGACATGTTCAAGAAACTGGCATTTAAAAAGACACTTGCGAGAAAATTACACGTAGAAAGTGGACCCTCAATTTTACAATGGAAATATACAAAATCTGTAAAGTCGCGAGGGGGGGGGGGGGGGGGGTCTATAATTTTTCATAAATACAATTTTTTTTTTTGCAAACCAGATGAAGCAATAATTATGATCATTTTGAATATGAAAGCCAATTCAGCTTGGTTTGTAGGCAATGCAGAATATTTTGCAAGCAAGTAATATAGAAGTGTCTACTCAACACACAGTTGTACATAAGTACTGGACACAATTTTTTTGAAATTACAGATAATCACTCTCGCATATATCTGTTTCACATACATTTCAACTGTATTACTTCAACAATTTTATTAGTTCTAACAGGTTTCTATTTCCTAGCAAATAATCATGAGATTTTCAATTGATTAGGTACTTCTCAACTTATATGTGTAAAACCAAAAAACAGTCACAGTAAAATATGACAGTTGATAAGGATAAAAGATTTACGTAATGTTATCCAAAAGATTAAACTTATACAAGAAATTTCTTGGCACCATTACTAAATGTTAAACGACATAAAAACCTACAAAAAAAAACTAAAGCTTTGCTGTTTTCCAGTTTTATTGGAAAGAAGACACCTAGATTTTTTGTAAAACCCGGCCAGGCATTTTACAAGGCCTCGAAAATAGGTCATGTCCAGGTAAAAGAGGACGTCTGGTAACCCTAAATTTCAGGTACTGTAAATTTATATTTTAGATCTGGCAAGTTCTTGTAAATACTTCAACACTTGCTTACACATGACACTAATGATAAGAGTTGCCAATAAATAATGTGCCTACAATAAGATCCCTACATTGAAGTCTAGTGGTTAAAACCATCAATGTACCTGGATGTACAAACATTGGAAAGTGAATAAAACTAACAGATGCTAAAGTTAACTTATTGTTAAGCCTCGCCGGAGGCATGCCAGCATTTTAGTAGTACCTATGGCAACGTACATGAGAGTGAGTGTTATCCTGAACACAGATAGTTTGATTGAAGTAACTAAAGAACTCTCACGATTCGAAAGTGAGAGTACAGAAATTATTAGCCAAGATTTAAAAGTGAATGTAGACATCTTAGCCACAGAGTTCTTACAGGAAAATAACTAAATGTGGTGTGGTGCAATTAGCTCATGAAAAAGATGGAAATATTCTTCCATTTCATGGGTGATCCTGGGTACCAATCAAGAATAACTGAGAACGTCAGTGTTCACTGATCTACAGTATGTAAAACAATTGAATGTGTGATGGTTCAGACTAGTTCACATAACTAGATTAATTTTCCCTCTAGTCTGGTGGAAATGGAACAGTGCTAGGATTCTGTAGTAGAGGTACTGTCAATTGTCAACAGTCATTGGTGACTTGGATTGTACGCACGTGGAAATCCTGGAAAAACAATTATTTGGTGATGATTATGTTAACTGTAAGGGGTATGCAAGCATAAATATTCAAGCAACTTGCAATTCCAATGAAAACATCACAATTGTTAGAACGGAGTGGCCAGGCAGCGAGGATTTGGAGAAAGTGTGTTACATGAAACATCATTTCAGGGTACGATGATACCACCCGCTTGTTGGGGGACTAAGGTTATGGAATTTCACCTTGGCTGGTTACTCCTATTAAATAACCCCATAACCAGACAAAGACATTTCAATTAAGTTCATACCTGGGAAAGGGTTAGTATTGAAATATGTTTTGGATAACTGAAAAAAAGACTCCAAATACTGGGGAATTATGTATGGGCATCCTTTGTTGTATGTTGTGCTGTATTGCACAAAGTTTCAAAAGTTAAAATATCTTATGAACATGTTGAAGGTGGTTTTGGCGAAGAGGAAGTTAATGGTCCTGGGTATGAAAATTTTGCAACCAAAACTCGAGGTGGACGAAAACTGCAAGAAAGGTTGTTTCTTATAATCTGATAATTTGGCCTATCCTTCCATAATCCTTCGAAAACCTTTACATGCAATATTTTTGTATAAATTAATCAAATTTATTTTCAGTAATAATGATTGCTAAATTGTAATTGATCCAGGGCCGGATTTACTTTGTAGCCGCCTGCAGACCCACAAAAATGTGCCGCCCCTCCAGTAAAACTGTTTTATTTTTTCTACCTCATATTTATTTGTTATTTTAAGATCCACGGAGAGCACAAGAGGTGTGACATTTTAATTTGAACCAACGTGTAAATGTATTGTTAATAAATAAAAACATTAAAAAAATAATAACCAGAACTGCAAATATTATGAAAATGTACGCAATGAAAACACTAACATGGTATCAGTCAATAGTAAAAACAACATTTAGAAATTTAATTTGCTTTCCAAGAAAGAAAAAAATTTTAACTTAAGCCTAGTAAGATAACTCATGTCTTATCCGAAGCTCTTCTTTCTAGCCTTCCTTTGGGCAAAGGAATTTATAATATCCACGAAGTCCAGATCCCGCAGCATCTGTCCCTCGGTATTCAGCAATGCCACGGCCGATAACCTGTCTTCTCCCATGGTCGATCTCAGGTAGTTTTTCACATGTCGTAGAGTAGAGAAAGAGCGTTCCTCTGAACTGTTTGTTACTGGAGCACTGCGAATCATTCTGAGTGCTATGTTTACATTGGGATAGACTTCAACAAAGCCTTGCTGGTTTAAAAATTTACTTAATTGTGTTAGGTTGACAATTTCCCTTGTCATCAGGTGTTTGTGGCTTCACATGCACCCTAAGTGTATCCAGAATTACATTGTATGTACCAACACGAAAATCATCTGACTCAGTCTTAAAAGAGTTATTTCTCCAGCCCTACTATCATCACGCCTCAGAGTCCGCTTCCTTTTCCTTCCCTCGTCAAATTTGTAAATTTCTATTCTGCTAAACAACTCCGCAAGGCATTCATAGTGGTCAAAATGTGTGCACAATTGGATAACCTAGTGTTATATTGCATGGGGATTGGTGTTACTGCACCTAATGCCGCTTTCCTATGCAGCGTAAAGAGAATCGTGAAGTGATTCTAGGACCTTTCTGCTATCCAAGCGAGTTATTTCTTTTCAATCCCCCGACCCTTTTTTTCTTGATTAATCCTCTTTTTTTTTTTTGCTTTAGAAATATTAAACCAGATTTGACGAAGGATTAATGTAATTTTTCTGCAGTTGTGTTTGTCAGAAATTTACATTTTATGTGTGTGTTGATAACATTTGATTGACCTCAGATATTTGCTAATAAAGGCTTCCGGGCGACCTTTTTCTTAGACAATGGTTTTTAAAGAGAACAGCCTGGTGGTGGAGGAGATAATTTTTCAGTTCAGTTATTTTTCTCCCCCCCCGAGAGGTATTTTTTTTAACACCCCCTCCCCCCCCCCCCCCTTTTAAAATAACCCCACAACAATATTCTTAATGACAACAAACAAACCTAATATAAATTTTTTGTAATACAAAAAAATTTAATAGGCCTATAACAAACACTATACATAGTCTTGCTTAACATATATGCAAGAGTTCTAATTTAAGTTCTACACATCAACTTTCATTTTCAATTTGTATGTGTTGTGGATCTAGGGCCCAGACCTTACATGTAAACGAGTCAGCTGACAAATAATGTGGGATACAATAAATTGTACGGCACTGCCCTCATGAATGGATGGAGGGGAAGGTAGGGGAAAAGGTGCATGCGCTGGTGCCACTGACACCACTCGAACAAACTCATTAAATACCTGATTGTGATTTTCATTCAGAGAACTCAGTTTATCCTAGGTATCCGAAAACTTGTTACACATTGGACACAATTAACATTCAGTATAGTACCAAGATGTAAGAATTAACAGTGAAAACGTGTTAAAGGCTGTTCAGGATAGAGTGAACACTTCTGAAATGAACCTTAGAAAAATACCAATGCTTCTGCCTGGTATATATTTTAACGGGCTCCCTGAGTGACATGCGCTCAGTAAAGTTGGTAACGATGGAGAGAAAGTAGTTCCATTAACTTAACGTCTAATGAAATATGTTAAACATGTATGAATTATTTTTTCTTTGTTTTTTTTTTTTTTTAATGCATCAAAATGTAAAAATTAGTGGATTTACAAAAAATTTACTTTTTGAATAATTTCACAGTTTCACTTGACCTACATATGAATAAAGTAATGAGGCTCATGGCATTGTTAATTTTACATAAGGCAGAGGAACACACAACGTGCATACCTTAAGCAGGGATTTCAAAAATGGTCATTTTACTGTGAACAGTCTATAAGGGCATTTAGTAATAGCAAAACATACTGCATGTCCTGAATAGCATGTGAAATCAGTTGAATAAACAGCAAAAATTGGCAAAACAAATGAGAAAACCAATTTAAAAAACAAGATAATTAAGGAAAATGTATTTAAAAAAAAAACAATAGGATGACCAATATGTGTATCTAGTTGCAGTTGAGCATTATTCAACATACAAATTTTATTGTAGGCCTACAATATAGTGATACCAAAAATGAAATAGTTAAAATAAAAATAATTTAGGGGGAGAGATCAATAAAGTTTCTAATACTGGAAACTTTTAGCATAAGGAATTGAAGGTGTCAATGAGTGCAAGTAACATGAACCAGACATAACATTCCTTGCAATCCAACACTCCAGTCACAGTAACCCTATATTGAAGAGATATGGCAGCTGAGGTGTTCCCTTGCCTATCACACTGCAGACAACTACCTGCTGTATACCAAGTTAGCCCCACACTTCTGAAAGCATGTTTGTTTTCATGTTAATATTCCTAAATGGCCATTCAGAAAAATTGCATTTTTTTTCTACTTTAGCAGCAGCTTTATTTGCTATTTCAGCAGCGTGAGAAACCAACACTTAACTAAATGTCCTCAAGATTTCCATTTATTTGTACAAAATAGTCCCATGTAAAGAAACTGAATTTGCTGATTCATTGCGTGTACATGTAGGCCTACAGATGGTGGTGCTGATGATTGAGATGGATGGCTTGACAATAACGAAGATGACGAAGATGATACTAATAATAAAAAATACAGCAACATGTCAAATATGCAGAGCAGAGCAAAACAAAACTCTTGATCATGCAGTAACAATTTACCCAGCACTCGTACTGCCTAAAGCGTCTTTGACACAATGCAAAAATTCTGTACCAAAGTCTTCACACACAGTTAGCACAAGTATGTAGCATAATTTTATATAGCAAGAGAGTAGTTGATGGTCTCATTAAATAGATTAACAGCTGCTATAGTTTTGTATTAAAATTGGCAGATAAATAATAAGTAATGTAAAGAAACTTCCTTCATCTCTTGCAACTCAACTCAACATCTTAAAAATACAAAGCATTTTTAACAGCAATATGTTCCCGGTATTCGTCTTTGAAAGCTTAAATGCACAGTTTACTCCTATCTCCCTGGTTGATATACAGTTGTTTACATGACCAGCTTAGAAGCGTCAACAGAACTGATTGTTCCATGCAACTTGCATAAAAATATGACCTGTTATATCTTCTGATCTCATATGAGATCTGCCTTGTACGAGAAATTAAGTATTGTACAAAATTTATTGTAAGGTCTGCATCTCGCATTAATTATTATTGTATCTTTCATAGTGTAAAAGCAGCTTGAAAGACACATCTAAAAATATGTATGTCTAACTCGACTGGAATCGAGCAGGGCCTACACCATGTCAATTAAAATGACTGTTGGTTTGGAAAAAGTAATTTGTCTATTATGGTAATTTGTAAATTGACAAACAATTGTCTTGCAATTCCTAATCCTCGCACCAAGGTTTTAAGCCTGTGTTATGTTAGTGTACCTACTACTGTGGATTGGTTATCCTTTTGTTGCGAGGTGATGGTTGACTGGTGTATACGTGAGACAAGAGGCAAAATTAGGGTGGAGCGCCCCTTTGTTGAAATAGATGCAGCAAAATTTGGGAAGAGAAGTGTAATGGGTGTATCATCTAAGGGTGGTGGATTTTCTGTTGAGTCGAGAGCGATACTAACAATATATCTCTAGTTCTTGCTGACACTCGTACTAGCAGGACGTTCCTGCAAATGATAAAAGGAATTCATTGATCATGGAATGACAATTATAAGTAACTTTTGGGGGTTTATAATTGCCTTTCACACAATGACTATGAACATCTTCGGGTGGATCATAGTATGTACTTCGTTGATCCAGACACAGGGGCAAACGCCCAAAGGATAGAGCATGTGTGGTGGGGTGTACAGCACAGTCTTCCTCGGTGCGACAGTGGAACACCACACTTCATCAGGTACTTGGTGGAGTTCATATTTTGCAGACAAACGTGCATGTATTCATCATTTTCAGCTTATTATGAAGGAGATGTACCCACCACCTACATAGGTGAGTAATATGAAATTTGTTGGACATTATTATTTATTACTGTGACAGTAATTATATGACTCATTCTTGTAAATTTCCGATGGCCAGTAGCGCGTTGACATACCTGACCCACATGGTTCACCTTCTAGCGTACCCCCTCCAAACCAAAAATACTGTCAAAGTGCAGGCAAACATTATGCATCAAGAGTCCCAATGCCAGCAGGGGAGTAAATCCCCAAAATAGTGATTCAAGGCACACAATCAGTTTTTCGTGCAGAGCGCTCGAATATTCATGAAGACTGGAGTTTGCAGTAAAAAAGTATAACAAAGTGAGTGTGTGTGTGTGTGTGTGCTAATGCACAATAGTGGAATTTAGTTGTGATTGAACAATTGTGAAGTTCCATAAAGTTAGGTTAGGTCTGGTAAAGCCACCCAGATTTAGACATAAATATTATATAATTTTTACATGTTTTACCCCACAATTTCCTCAGTGTTCATAGCCATCCTCACTATTATGTTTAGTAGTATATAGTGCGAATGTCGTGATGCATCTATAAAATTTGTATTCAGTGTGAATAGTGATGTAAATTTATACAAATTGCCAAGATTTTTTTTTATCAGTAAAGCGGCAATTTAACAATTACCACAAAACATGTAAAAGTAACCAATTACATTTGTGGAATTCTGAGTTGACAACTAAACATGGCAACATACATCGTAATTATGAAGATTATTATCTGATCTCAGGGGAACATCTAACGTCTGCGTGGTATGATTATTACAAATTTTGCTTTACAAAGCTTTTTGTTGAAATTCATGGTAACTTATGTTTGGCGGTTTGATCAGTAAAAACTGTTCCACGTTTTAAGTGTTAACCTGTACTTTGTTCACCATGTTCTTTTATGTCTATTATGCTAAAGCGAACAAAATGTGAAGTTAATGACAACTTTAAGCAGGTATTCAACATATTTTTCCATTAGTATGGATGCAAATTTGGGGAGTAAGGACTGTGCTACATTTGTTCCTGGCACTTTTTCTATTTGGCAAGCGTAAATTTTTAAATATAAATGTTGTGCAGAAATTCAAGTGTATTGGTTTGCAAAAATAGTCAGATTTGGGTGTGTTATATGGGCATGTCTAAATTACCTCTGGTCAAAATATGATACTGTCTTTTCTGGAGTTTAGAAGATCAAAATGTTAACTTTAATTAAATTAGCAATGAACAGAAATTATTTTCTGTTGCAATACTCTGCTGACATGTAATGGTAGTAAGGAATAGAGTAAGGTACCCCGGTTTAAAGATTATAAGTGTTTATGGCAAGGCACATGGTTAGAAAGAGGTTACATCTATTTGTAAAAGTTGACAAATGTTTGTTTACTTGCACTGTATCAACACAATGGCAATTCTGTTCAAAAATATTCCACTTTTCTCCACATTACGCTGTGGATGTTTGTTCCATTTTATGTCTTGAGGTGAGTACTTCAGTGTTACAAATGCTAATGATAACAATAGATCATGTATTTAGTTTAGTGAAGGTTTACAACTATGACACACTAACAACTAGTTCAAAAGATGTGTAGTCATGCAAATGTGCACCACTAATCCCGTAACACGAGTGATGATGAGTGATAATTATTAAGAATCACTACTGACAGAGAGCTATAAAAATAGTATTTTTGAATTTTGGCTTACATTGTTGAAATATACGAGACGCATCGTACTACGTCCCAAGGAAATACTATAAAAATACACACGCACGAGGCATTGAGAAATTTTGTATACATATGATGCCATAGTATTTTAGCACGGTTTCATTGACAATAGTGAATTGAAAGTCTTCTGTAGAAGTAGAAATTGGCGGAAGGCTCAGCAACTTCAATCCATTTTACAGTTATTTTCAAAGGTGGTTTGGTGAGTGCAGTTCAGTGCTTAAAGTCGTGTTTCTTTGAAAGTTTTACAATGTGGACAGTGATGTTCAGACACAATTTAATAACTGTAGTTTATTCCTGTTACTCTTATACTTTTCACAATGCGCTGTAATGCGTAGCAAACCCATGTCCCATGATTCACCTACAACGAAGTTAGGTTACATCTTCACGCATTTAAAATGGTTAAGCAACCCGATTGACATACGTTTTACATAAATGCCAGTGTTCTACTCTGCAATTTCCCTGATAATCATAGCTCTCCCCACTATCATGTTTCATAGTATGTACTGTGAATATCATGATGCCGCCATGAAAATCATATTCACCACAAGTAGTAATGTTGATGCATACAATTTTATTGATCCCCCCCTTCCCCCATTTTTAGTAATCACTGATTTACCTGCTTCATACATTTTTACCTCCTACATATGACGCAGGTAAACTGCCATGGATCTATGTTCAAAGTTCACTTTTCTGGAGTAACTTGTGTATGTATTTAATGGTTGTCTTCCCCTTCGGCATTTATAGGAATATAATTTCTCATGTTTTTTTTACACTTTCAATACCTACAATTTTTCTGAATAGGACACCGCTCCCCACTGCTGCAATTCATACAATACATAATTCTTTATTGCCAGTAAACATTTTTACTAAACCAAATGCCATATTTGATAAAAATGGTGTAGAATCCTACTGAAAAAATCCTTTTGAAACACAGTATGTACAGCAAACATAATACATCAATGCGATTGTGATCCAGTGTTACAACTGCCAATACATTTCTGATTATATATATATATATATATATATATATTTTTTTTTTCTTTCGGAACCACAATATTTTGTAATTGTCCTAGGAAGAGGTAATTATGAAGAACAGGTACATTTGCAGAAAAGGTAACGTTGGTTTTGAAGTTGTACCATGCCTTGGTACCACGTAATTCAGTACATGAATTGGGTTAAAAAAAATATATATATATATATTGGCTTATAAGTGTTGAGGCATGTTCACATCTTCTGTCATGTGCCTTTATGCATTATGCTAACAAACTAACTTGAACAAAAGCAAAGCGAAACAGGGAAATTAATGCAGCAATTTCAATATTTTAAGTTTAGTTTGAATACAGATTTTGGGGAGTGCAAATTTATGGATCTTTTCTAACTTTAATGTGTTAAGTGATATAGTGTGCATACATTAAAGTGTGTTGGGAGATAATTATTAAATTTGAGTGTTAACGTGACAGATTTTGGAGTTACAACCTATGCTCAACCTAGTGTCTCTTTGAGTATTTAGTATATAACTGTATTAGGGATAATTGAATTGGATGTTGACAGAGATTGTTTTCCAATGCAACAGTCATTCAGGGCAGGTACTGATTGTAAGTAACAAAATAACTGCAGTGAATGCTCAAAAAGAATTCTGCCTACATGGTAGGAGAGAATGTAAATTATGCATCACCTGCCTTTATTCGTAAATTGAAAACACCTTGTTTCCTTACACTGTACCAATGCAACACAACTTTTTGGACAGTGTGTGCCATTTTCAGTTGCGAGGTGAGTACTTCAATGTTTATGCCGACAATGATTGTGATTATAGTAGGTGTCAGTATTTTGATTATTAGAGGTTTGCACTCGCGTCAGCTCTAGCTCTTACACTCCCTTCTTATAGAACTATCGCACTCGTAATTTAATAATCAATATGGTCTGCAAGCGATTGATATTCCGCATAAATAAAATAATATTTAAAAAAAATATCATTAATATTTACAATTCAATTAACAATGGATTGATTAGTAGGGATGATGATGGGTATGATAGTAAAGTATGAAGAGAGTCCGGTACAAATTTTATCTGAAACCAACAGTTTGAGCTTGGAATTTTAGCACCGTTTATTCTAAAATTATGAATGAATGATTTCCGAATTTATACATATATTAAATATTTACTGAAAATACTTTATAGTGAAAAAATACTAGTTCCTGTGCCATTCCACTGTTTTCAGTAATGTAGTATTGCTTTATAAATTCGTATATTGTAATATGTAATCCAAAATATGCCTACAATATATTTATGAAAGTCACACGAAGGAGAATGAAATTAAGGTAGTTGCGAGCACGAATAGAGCATGCACGTGCACACACTTGTAAACAAACACTCGCTCTCGCACTCTAAAAAATATTTGGAACAGCACTCCCTGACATCATTGCCGAGTACGAGTGCATGAGAGTGTGCGTTTCTTGCTATTTGGAACACTGCATTTGTACGAACTGCCAACTAGTCCCAGAAAAGTTAATTCACACAAAATCTGTGTCACTTCTGCTTGGAGCACGAGCGATAGCATAGCAAGCACGGAGGACACGACGACTTACAACTTCGTATAATTTTACCTGCTCAGTGTGCTGTCCTGTCTGGTAAAAGTGCATGATACAGGTACATTTGTATGTCTTACATGCTCACTACAGCTCGTGCTCCAGGAAGCAGAAAGAGACATTTTGTGCAAATACCTACATGTTTTTGAAGCTATTTCCAGATGTTTAACATTTTTTGTGCATTTTTGAATTTCTTGTGGCGGTGTTTTTCTTGTTTCTGCAACTTTTACTCCACAATTTGCCCGATCTTCATGGCCCATGCCACAATCACAATTCATGGTACTGTTATGTTGCTTTGCATTGTTGCCCTCGACTCATCTGGCATGAGCAAAGGAGTGTGCGAAGGCCATACCGTAACTTGAGAAACAAAGGCACGATGCAGAGTGCCACCCCAATAAGTCTATGCATCTCCAGTGCTGACGTTGAACGGATTGAATTCCTAAGATTATCTACGAAGGAATGTTCTGGTTATTGCCATAGCCTCTATAAGCATGACTCAGTGTGTGGGGAACCTTCTAGATCTTGGTCACCAGTATTATTTAAGACGTGATGGGGCTCAGAGAGTCGAGAGTTTGGAGGATTGTGCGACCTTAAGGGACAAGACAGTAAAGCATTAAGCTAGCAGAGCCTCAGGTGGCAGAAAAACGGACCTGCGAGCATCGGTGCAGTGAAGAGTGAAATTGGCAAGTGGGACTATTGAAATGGATACGTGAGTGTAAGATATTTCAAATGATAGTAACAGACAGTCTGGAATTGTGATAATGAATTTGAATTAAATGGCTATAGTCAATACAGAGATGTTGAGAAGGACTGTAATTAGAGTTGATAGACATTAAATATTGTACTTACTGACAACAGCAAGAATAATAGGGAAAATCGACAGTTAAATGCTGTAGCTGTGTAAATAAATTAAAATCAAATTTAGTACTTTTCTTTTTTAGACCACCATCTCTCAAGAACTCTGATACACCCCTCCAACATTCTGTAACACTGGTGTCAGAAGCACGATAGTGGCAAATATTAATTAATGAAGTGCAAATCACGATAGTAAATAAGCTAGTAATTATCACGATAGCAAATAAGTTAGTAATTACAGATAGTATGAAAATTTAATTGATTTTAATAGCTGTACCACAAAATATCAAGACTGTTTTGCAAAGCCATCACAGTGAATGATAACTAGGAAAATGTCTGCACAACTGGAAGCACTGCCGGCATTAAGTCAGCAAGTGAGTGCAAGTGCAAATAGCTTGCGGGAAGATGTAGAAAGTGATATTAGTAATGTAAATGATTTAGCAGATAGGCCATTTTTGAAAAACAGGTACATTTCATATAGAGAAAATAATTTTTTTTAAATATTTTTGTTTTATTAGCATTGCACAATAAATCAGATACTAAAATTATGGTCCTGAAAAATTTTGTATTTTTTTTAAGGTAAAAAAATATTATATATATATATATATATATATATATATATATATATATATAGAGAGAGAGAGAGAGAGAGAGAGAGAGGAGAGAGAGAGGCAGGCCTGCTGCACATTCACGGAGACGAGGATGGCTGTAACGGTGGTGAAAATTCAGACAAAACTGGTCATGATTTATCATCTTAGTGAAGATTCAGTGGTCTTTTATAATACAACAAAAAGAGAAATACTATTTACAGTATTACCTTAGGTTACAAAGTTAATATGATATGTTCACAAACTTCTTAAGGTGAAACATATATTGTTGTCTGTTATTTTACTGTCGGCTGATCCAATACAGTTAAAACATCAGGCAAATCAAGAAGAAAGCTGTTGTCTTCTGGGAACACAAAGATATCGTTTGTAGATTTTTTCCCAATTTCACTAAGAGTTCATCATTACACTTCTAGGTAACAAATCCAATGTAATGGTGAATGAATGTTTCCCCAGCAATCTTAGTAATAACATAGCCACTAATTTTACCTTTTTGAGGTCATTTATTTGTCAAGACTTGCGTACCAAGACATTGAATTTACTTAATTCAACACCAGAAAACTATTTGTCTGAAACTCTTAGAGAATTTTACATTAATTTGGAACAATACAATGAACTTTTATCATCTTTCAAAAGACTTCATTAATTGCATATTTAGAAGATATTTTTCCTAATTAACAGCACATCCCAGAGGTACGAGTGTAAGGAGTCTTCCCTGCACTACGGACTGTAAGCTAATTTGAAACAATTTTGAAACACAAGAGACTAATTTAATTAACGTGCTAAACAACTTTATGCAAAGCTTCACTATCGTTTGAACATTAATAGTATTTGTTAAATTACATTGGTTCAATACTAAAGTTCCTTTAATAATATATCTGACAGCAGTTGCCTTCAATGTTCCAGCATAGTCTATTTATTTATCAAAGAAATGATAATTGTAGTGTTTGTGTCATGTTTGATTTTACAGAAGTGCTAGCAAAAACCACTTGAATAATCTTATTTGTTGAATGTTATTTCTAATCGGTCTTATTTTATTCTGTGTTTAACATGAAATATTCAATGTGTTGTTATGTATAATTGTTCTTCTGTTGTCTAAGCATAAATTCCACTGACTTGATAATGCCTGAAAACACCCATCATTGGAAATAATTCATTCATATTTTGTTCTTGTGTTTTTCATCATCACACATATTATTTTCATATATTCCCCAACCCAATTTTACCCCTCTTCACAGAATATAAGTTACATAATTTTAATACAGTTACTGCCAAGCTCGGGGAGGACCTTATGAGTGTTCAGGAAATAGTTATTAAAGTAATAACATGGATTCTTCAGGTGGAATTTTAAATAGTTAATTATTACACAGCCTACCGTAAAACTAAGTTTCGAACTTGATCATAACTCACAGTAAGTTACTTAAAATTATGCAGACTAAAATCATATTTTCATTCTGCATTTCAGTCTATTTATAAAGTGGTACACCGTTGTTCTTAGAAAAAAATGTAGGTCCTAATACAAATATTGAAAAAGATACATTTGCTCAACATCCTCTCATCTTGAGGTTTCTTTGAAGGTCTTGGTAAATTCTTTAAATTAGACAATGTTCTTTCTGTTGATTCATTATCTGTAAATTGTTAAGGAAGAAACTCTCGTTAAAAAAAAATCTTTCTTCATAGAAATTGTGTGTACGTGCTTGTGCGAGTATATTTTCTGCTTAATATCAAACAAAAAATTTAAACATTTAACACAATTAATAAACAATATACAACATGGAAAAAGGATATGCTCCGTAGAGGCAAGATGAATTTGGCCAATTCTATAATGATTGCAAGAAGATACAGCAGCACACTTCAAGCAACTTAAGTGTCTCGCTAGAAGAACATTATTTGCTTCTACTCACAAGCTACTTTGTGAATTTTTATAGAGTGCCTTTAAAAGATTCAAGACTAATAAAATTCACAAATTTATCAATATCCTTCTTCTCAACAGGAATGATTTTCGCTCCCGAGTATTGTTTTCACAATTAAAAAAAAAGAAACTGTTCATACGAAGAAATATCTTACCCTTTGCCTACAAGATCATCTGCATTACTTTTCAGGCATCCTCCTAAGCCACCGGGAGCCCCCTTCTGATGCGCGCCGCATCCGTTTGCCTGCCAAACCGAATTTCTACAACACAGTGAGTGTGCGCACTCTGCGCCGCAGGTGCAGAGCAACGCAAAGTGCTACATAAGGAGCAGCGCAGGTGCAACGCAAGTGCCACAGGCGCGGTGATTTGCAAAGAGACCCCACGTCTAGGAAATATTGAAAAGGGCTTAAAAGGCAAGGCGGTTCCACATGAGGACACGTGCACCTACAAGACATCCAACCAAATGCCTTAATGCCCTAATATTAGTATTGCAAGTGTTTTTTGTTTTGTATAATTTTCATTCTCTTGTGTTACCATCCCCATCTCATCTTTCCAGCGCATATGTATTCTGTTTATTAAAGGAAGGGTTATTTTTGTGTAGACGTGCGGGAGGGCAACAAAGTAAGTCTACGGGTATTTATGCAAGTGACGTGTAGCAAGTAGTTCCATGCTGTGTGCCAGCCCACCATGCCGCGCCTGACAAGTTAGTTATAGTTCGTCTTGCGAGGGGTGCAGGGTGTTACGTCGCGGCTCGCATTTGCGCACGCTCAGGTGGCACTCAACTTTTGTCTTAATCATTCTTCAGAAATAGACTTTTAATTACTCTGGAACTGGAACAGTTCGCTCATCAGCCGCCCGAGACTCCGCACCTCACACCACCTAGTGTTTGCATAGCCTGGGTGGGTTTTGTGACCATGTGTCTATTTTTCTGTTATATATATATATATATATATATATATATATATATATATATATATATATATATATATATATATATATATATATATATATATATATATATATATATATGCAATGACGCTAAAAATAGAGCTTGTAATTTTATTAAGGTCGCCGCCAGGCATTTTAGGTATGGGCCTACTCCCACCAATTTATCAACATTCATGCAAGTGTATAATTAAGTGTTTTAAGGGTCACGTGTAATTGCAACATAAGTAAAGTATCATACGGAAATGTGGGGAACCCATATATCCCACCTCGCAGGCAGCAAACAAAAATAATAATTCAACGGAGTATTACAATCCCTGGAGGGATTATGCGGTGATCGTCGGCCGAACGGCCCTGAGGAGAACGAGTCAGCTTTACCAACATCAGCATTATTTGGTAAATATTATCTGGAGCCCAGGGTAACAAAATCCAAAACCTGAACTTTCCAAAATGAATATTCACAGCTCCTGAAACCTAATCTTGATCCTCATCTGATCACATGACACCACGTCAAAGTGGCTACCCAAACGTGCAGCAGACATCCTGCTTCTGACACTTCAACAGCCGTCACTTCCCATGGCCACTTTCTGAATAATGTCATAGTAATTCCTCCACTTGTAAATGCTTAGTTAGGTGTGTTCCAATCAGATGAAACATTTTGTTACAATATTGGTTCACTACACTGTCACTTAAAAATCAACAACTTTCAATTCTGGTATTACCCTAGGTGAGCACATACTGCAGAGAAATCATATCTTAGATCTGCACATAATGTACAGAAACTTTTAGACAGTAGGCTACAGCTAATGATTCCGTACACTAGAATGAAGGCAGAGTTGAGCTATAGAGCCTCCAAAATGGGATGCTTGAATCTCACTGCTATATTTGCATACATAATTTTCACTAAAATCTATATGCATGAGGACTTCATCAGATTTTAGGTTTTCTCTTATGTTCCGAATAGCAACTTGTTGGCGTTTTACATTGCGGACGTGTATCATAATTTGATGAATTGATTTCTAAGCACATCAAGGGATTCCTTGTTTGTCACAGTAAATTCTTCCTTTACAGAGTGTTACATGATTTTCCATACTCCTTTTATTTCAATTAGGCAACTTTTTTGGAAATCCACTGTTCGTAAGTAATGGTATCACTTGCTACACAAGTTAAGAGCACAGTGATAGTCTTATTCTTGCAAAACTTGCAAATTCGCAGCAGGACAAGAAGTCGATCAGAGCTATAATAGTCTGAGTCGACCACGAAGAAGAGGGCATCACTATAACCAGCCCTGGAGGCCCTCTAGGACATTCTACAGTCTGCATGCTTGGTGATCATAAATCAGCGTGGCAGTTAGCCGTAACGCTATCTCTAAGAGTCCCAGTTACCCAGTCATCCTAAACATTAATATCTCTGGCAAGGTTAGGCAGTTTCGTTTAGACCTTTGTGATAGTTAATAGGCCTAACGTGTAACTTCTTGCGTATTATTGAAGAGTTAAGGATTTGTATGATTCCATTTTGTATTGATAACATATATCTTGAACGTGTAGTGATTGTGATAATAAAGGTGGTGTGTTTAAGGATTTCTGGTTTGCCAATCCCTCTTAGAGTTACGTACCCCATGAGCAGTCCCCCTCCTATAATGAAAGCTATTGCATATAATAACTGAATTCAGCATTAGAGTGAGTTGTAGATCAGCGGTAAGGTTAGGAGGAAGGGGAATTCTTCTTCCAAACGCGCACCTTCACAGCACACGGCTTTGTGGTTGTCCGGCATTTGTATAAGGTGTGATGTTGGACTGTGTGGGAGGTTGTAATGAAAAAGTGCTGTTTGGCATGTTTTATTGCATTTCATTCTGTTTGATGTGTGATATGGAATAATTGTGCAAAAATATGTGTGTGTCCTTTATAAAAAAAATTATGGCTAAAGTTGAAATCTAATATTTGTGCAGTAGCTTGAGTGTCTATAGAGACTTGCCAAACTGAACACAGCCTGTGTGGTCTGTAATTATGTACTACGTATTGATTGGGTGAGTAATGTCATACACTTCCAATTTTAGATGACAACGTATTTATATTGTGAAAGGAAGTGTGTAGTATTGCATGGTAAAATGAGTGAAAAATACGTACGTTATCTTAATATTTAATGATGTAAATGTGTTAAATTGCACTAAGACCTAACTGAACAGTACATGAAAAAACAATTTTACCAATAAAAGTTACAAGTACAATAGTGGCGAGGGCTGTGTACATCAGGGAAATTACGGATTACGAGTGTAAAATATGTACTTTTTCGTGATAAAATTGTACCCCACAAATTATCTTCACTTCATAACCCTCCCCAGAAATGATTTTCAAGCGTAGCCCACACACAGGGTAAAATACTGTACAAGCGTAGCCAAACATTATGCTAGTCACAGTCGCAGCCACCAAGTTGTTCCATTTGACCACACTACACAGACACTAATCACAGCACATATATTATAATTTAACTTTTCTCTTGCTATAATAGCATAGAAACACTCGTAATTTCATAAAATTAGATTTAACACTTCAAACAACATGAATTGCAATAAAACACTCGTTTATATGAACTTGTAAATACAAAACATTTCAAAAACGCAACTAACGTCTGGCAATTTCCCACAATCCACCTGCAGTCAACCAACATGGCGGTATACATTGCCTCCAAAGATAATCAGTCTCTGAACGAGGCTCTGTATCGTCTACGATATGTATATTTATTGTAGTAGTAATACGTTTTATCCTCTGGTCAATAGACCACGTAAGCTTTGAGTAATTCACCAGAATCACGTCCCGACACTGTTCCATACCTGTGTTGTTTACCTGTATAACCTCAGCGCCACAGTATAAATATACCCCGTACACGATGTTTTACGCAATAAATATAGTCTACATAAATTATATGTATTTCATAGTATAAATACAGTAATCTTGATAACCCTCTTCCTTGTAACATTTTGTTTTCTTTTGCAGACAATCCCCTCCAAAAATTCTTGATAATTATGATTACTAATCATCATATCTAACATATCCTGGTATTATTTTTCCCATTTTCGAAAAAGCCCCTATTCTTAAGAATTACCAAAATATTTTTCTGTCAAGTGTTGCTGAACTTCCGTACCACTCCAAGTACTGGGAACTACTGCGTAACGAAGTCTCAGCACAAGTATGCAAAATGTAAAAAATATATAGAAATGCATGCATACTCTACTAGTCAAGTTAGTATACACTAAGTGTTTAAGTGTACTAGAGGAAGTCTAGCAGCAAATCTTATTATAAGTAATCAAATTTAAAAAAAATTAGGAATAGTATCCATACTCACAGTACACTAGATTTCAAAGATTACTTGTTGAAGAAAGCATAAAATCTTAGCACAAGTGTGCAAAATTTAAAAATACAATTGGTAGTTTTAAAAAGATATATCTTATAATAAAACTTTTAAAAAAATTAGGGGGAAGTATTCATATTCACATTTCATTAAATAGATTCCGGTAATTTTTTTTTTCAAAATAGATAGTCACAAGGTTGGGGAAATTAATCTGAGATTCGAATCTAACCTGACCCCAATCAAATGTAAAAGTGTGTCAGATGAGCTAGACCGGAATCGAAACACATATTGAATTGGACACATGGCCTACTTACTTTCTCTTGTCTTCGTATCTGTCTTTTGTAAGTATTCGAGTATGTGACATCTTCATTGGCTTCAGACACGTATTCTGGGATTCGGAAAATATCCCGTAACCATCCACAACCACCATAACCTCCCAAGGTACAAAACCACAAAAAAGCTTGCGAATCTCTTCCCAAATAAAAATGATGCAAACCAAATACACCGCCTATCAGCCACAAAACATATGTGAGAAATAAACTCTTTTTCGCCATTTTAAGTTCAAAATGCGCTACAGTTATGTTATCCAAAACGGTACAACTAAACGGTAATTCCCGCACAATTGGCAAGACCGTAGATACATAAGGTGTTACTTGTTACTAGATCGGTATCTCCTAATGTTAATACCGTTGACTGACGACGGGCTGCGATTGTAGCGCCTTGCAACTGGTCATGAACTAAAGATTAAGATAGCGGCAGACAGCGGGGCATGGAGTTAGGAGTATCCAGGTGATGGCATGATGTAGGTGAAGCCGCAAGGGCTTAAAAGTTTTAAATATGACATTTAGCCGCCATCTTGACATAAACCCAAAACATTGTGTTTTACATCAAAATGACGTTGAGAGATAGGTTACATTAGGAGCATTTTGTGGTGAACAAAGAAGTTGATGAATAAATAAAAATATATTACAATTTACGTGTGAAGTTTTACTAGTTTATTATTGACTTGTGTGAGTTGTGCAATCAAAAAATTTACTCATAAAACTACCGATCGTGTGTGTGTGTGTATTCCGCGTACCAGAATTGGGTTATGTGCGACAATTAACACGTGTTTTAGATATATTGCTCATACATCAGGATTTGTGGAAAACTATTTTTTGAATAAATGATTAAATAAATTACAACAAGCGTGTCGTGTAATGTATTGCAGGTTACATATAAGTAATAGTTGCAACAAAACAGCGACCAGCAGCCTAGCTGAATTTCTGGAAGGCAAAATTCACATGGTCCTGAGCCACGAATAAATAATTATTTGCTGACATTTATATTTAAATTCCTAACACAATGACTCGAGCGGTTTGTTTCCAATATGACTTCATCTCCTTTAAACATATTTAATGTCAATAGAGTAAACGGTTTCTGGTAAATACATTCAAAACCCATTTTAGTTATTCCCTCTCTTTACATTATATTAGTTCTCTGTTATGATACAGTTTTATACTTATTTATTCCTTATTGTATGGTACCATTTTGTTTCTTGTATCTACAGTGTTGGACAGGGTAAAGTTACACTTGGTACATAATCAAAGTAGAAATTAACATTTTTCTGAATTGTTTGCACTGGACAATAAAGTATTTTATACATTTTTCAGAAGCAAAAAAAGGGGAGGGACAGGAGACATTTCTGGATAATTATATTCTCTTGATCTATAAAAATTGTGTTACATCTTTCTCCAAAAGTGCAATTTAGTACCAATGGCTTAGTCAGTCAGTAGCCACAATTTAAATTTAGCACAAAATGTTAAAAAATTTCACAATGGGAGAGAAAACTACAATAGGATATTATTTATATAAATAAACATTTAGGGATAATAATAGGTTAAAATGTATGAAAACTTATTCGCCAGCATTTTAGGTTACTTTGGGTAGTTTAATTAGATTATGATGCATTGTTATACAATGGGTGAAAGATGCATGCTCCATAATTATATTGATAACAAGCGCACATATACTAACCACTGCCAAAGTGGTCCACAGACACACTTGTGACAAAATTTCTTTGTTGTTACCTACCAACTTGTGCCATTATTATTTTTAGTGTGAAATTCTCCTCTGAATACATTAAAAAACTATTCAGTTTCAATATCTCAGAACCACGCTGCAGAAACTTGCAAACAAACAATCCTCTAAGAAAAAGCACTATCACTAAAGAAATGAAGTTCCTGCATCCCTCCCCAGGGAGGGAGGGGAAAGGGCTGCGGTGGGTATAGTGGTAGGACGCTTGCCTTCCACCAATGTGATCCATGTTGGTTTCCCTGTGAGGTTAATCACAGATTTTCACATATAGGAATTGTGCTGATTGACCCTTGCATTTAGTGCTGCTCCATATCTGCTATATTTCACCCTCATTGTCTCTCAATACCTTGGTTACTACAAACCCCCAAACCTCTCTCAACTCCTTCAGTTTTAAGATGATGGAGGCCATGATGGTGTGGCGGCTAGAGAATTCACTGTTTCACAAATCACTTTGTTTTGAATCCCATATACATCCAATACACTTTGGGAAGGACTTGTCAATTATTATTATTATTATTTGTTATGCAATATGGATATTTGCACACAATTACATTAACATAAAAACATACAAACAGATAAATAATATAATTGACACACTTCTTAATTCTAGCCACTCTACAAACATGTTAAGAATACATTTGGTTGCAGTACAAGTTGTTACAATTCATGTACAGATAGATATTAAAGTATAAATATTTAAAGTCTCAATTATATTGTAACACAAGGTATTACATGAAGTCTCCTTATTTCATTCTGGTTCTGCATTACAGAAATGCATCTTAATGTAAGTATTCTTCTACAGAATAGAAGGCCTTATTTAAAAAGTAAAATTTAACATATTTTTAATTCCTGTAAACAATTAATAGACTTCAAATGACTGGGTAGGTTATTTATTAATTTTGCCCCAGCATAGTATGGATGTGATGAAAATTTTGAGGTTCTGTAGGAGTATAGGTGAAGATTATTAGCTTGTCTGGTGTAGTAATGGTGTACATCACTATTTTGAATTTTTTTTTTTGTGTTTTCCATTAAAAAAAATACTACGGTGCATATAATGCATGTAAGAGTGAGAATTTTGTTATTTATAAATAGCAGCCTACAATGGCTTCTCTTTCCTTATTACTTATTAATCTTACTATTTTCTTCTGTAATCTAAAAGCCTTTTTCCATTTTGCCGATTTACCCGAATATATTCAGTCCATAATTTATTATGGACTGAATATTTGAGAAACAGTATTGAATTATTATTACAAATCTTTTTTAAGGCATGTACCACAAAACTCAATGAACTAAATTTTTTATGAACACTATCAACATGCTCATTCCGTGATAAATTTCTGCCTACAATGAGCCCTAGATATTTACTACTTTTTACTGCCTGTAACCTGTCTTCTTTTATTGTTGTGAATCTTTCATCTTGCATTGTATGTTAATTTCTTTGCATGAAATTTATGAGCATGTATTTGTTTACATTTAATAGGCATTACTCTATTATACTGGCACCAACTCGACATCTCAATCACTGCTTGTTGTATTTTTTTTTCAAGAACAGAGCTATCTAAACAAGTTACCAAAATGTTTGTGTCATCCCAAACATTATAGCTGAGCCATTGGTTATTTGTTCTGGAAAATCATTAATAAATATTAAGAATAAAATTGCTCGCAGTATTGATCCATGTGGCACTTCTACTCGAGTAGTTCTGGTATTGGACATAACATCTGTAATGTGATTTTTGTCATAATATCTTATGGAGGTGATTTGTTTTCTGTCTTCAAGATATAATTTAAATGCATTGTTGGTTACACCTCTTACTCCACACTGTTAAAGTTTTTGCAATAAAATATTGCTGTCGACACAATCGTAAGCTTTTGAAAGATCTGCGAATATACCTCTTGAGAATTGTCTTTTATCAAAAGAAGTTAATATTTTTTTCAGTAAAACTGTAAATAGCTTGTTCTGTGAATCTGCACTCTACAAAGCCATACTGATGCAATGAAATAACCTTGTTTTTTTTAAATAAACAATTGTGTTGGAGTTAATTTGCTATCAATTTGTCTAAGATTTTTGAAAAGGACATAAGAAGAGCAACAGGCCTTTAGTTATCCATCAATGCCTTTTCACTTTTTTTATGTATTGGTAGTACTTTTACATATTTGAGTTTGTCAGGGGATGGTTGGTCATGTTCCTTGGTGGGGTGCAGGTATGAGTAAAGGACGACTTCAGATTTAGTGATGTTCAGCCCGTACCGGTTGCACTGTGGGATATCTGTGCTCCCCAAACGCCAATACGAAGCACTGTTACTTATTATACCGACTCGTGACCATTTCAAACATATATGCACAGTAAATTACACATTGAGAAAATTGGCTAAATCCTTGCGGCGAACTGGAAATACACCACACGTGGTAACTCGTCACTGCTGATATTTATTCAGTCACATGATTACATTCGCGTCGGGAAAAGTTTACACTTGGTGCTGCTTACGAACCCATCATACCGTGATACTGTGAAAAGACATATGGTCACATGAAATAAATGAAGTACAATTTAAGCCTACCCAGGCTATGCAAGCACTGGGTAGGTGCGAGGTGTTGTAAAGTCCCGGTAAGCTGAAATACGAAAGAGGTTCCGGTATGCTAAATAACTATTGTAGTGAAATTATTAGTTCAACATGGTGATGGCTGCCCGAGTGCGCGAAACACAAGACCCGGCATGACATGGAACACCCCTCGCAAACACAAACGATTACTGAACTTTGTCGGTGTGGCGTGCCTGCCTTCCTTGCGGGCTGGAACTCCACACAGCACTACATCCTTGCACACAAAATTTGCAAATCGGTCACTGACCCTGCATGCTGGTAGTTAAATATTGCTTCTAAAAGTAACCCTGTAAATATTATTCATCATACCAAAACATTGCAGTCCGTGGAACATGTGAATATGAAAGACACGTGAATGAAAATGACAGAAAATTAAAAACAGACACTTTGAAAATACGGGAGGGCTTTAGGGCTGAGAAGGCAGGTGTCTTTATTAGTTGCGCCCCCTTGCGTAAACTTACCTTGCCTTTCAATTGCACAAATTAAATAATCAGAAATTTCACATAGTTTATTTTCGAATTCCTGTGCTACATGCACGTGGGTGTGCTTGCACAGCTGTGCACCTGTGTGGTTCCTTGTCAAACTGTACTGCACTTGCACTCATAGAGAGTGTACACACACTGCAATACAGAACCTGGTGCGGCAGGCAAATGGGCTAAGGGGAAGGACATGGGCACACGTCAAACGCCCCTCCTCGAGAGACTGTCTGCAGCCACACACATCACTGATGACAGACACACCTTCCTTATGTCAGCCTATCGTGGACGTAGCACACAGGGGCTACTTGCCAGCCCCCTACATTCTGGAACTGCTGGCTACTGCCGTCGTTCCACATGTTGTTGAGATCGCTGTGGTAATCCCGTGCTCACGCATGGGCAGCATGCTGCAGGTGACCGGCTTCGGCATGCTGAGTGAAGGTCCTCGTACACATCACATGGTCCTCCTGCGTCGCTGCCCCTGCTGCTGTCCTCGTCCGCAACCCCTCGCCGCTATCAGTAGCTAGTGGGACGAACGATTTTTGGGGGTTGGAGTCATCCTTGGGTGATTCCCCAGCTGGTGTTGACACCGTTGCACCTTATGTCGTGCTGTTCTTCTCGGTGAACGGTCTCCCGTTCACGGGTGCTATGTCGTCTCCTGTGGGACCCCCTCCCAGAGGTGTCACCATTGTTTGCAGTTCGGGATGTCTTCGGGTTGCGTTGGTAGCCGCTGTGCCATTTATCTCCATAGAGCTGGCCATTGGATACGCCCTGACTGGCACCACTGCATCTAGTGACATAGTGCCTTGGACACCCACTGCTGGTGGTCCTTCTGTGCTTGTTGTCCTCCCCTGGAGCTCGTACTCGACGGCACGATCGTGAGCCTCCAGGTCTCATGCACCTCCGCTGTGCTGTGTATGTATCTCCCCTCTTGCTTTCTGTTCGCTATTCCCAGCGGATGATGAGGTGGCATCGGCCCTTGGTGCTACGCACCCTCTGTCATCTGTGCCTATGTAGTCCTGGCACCTTGGAGTTGTGGCCTCGTCCGGCATCGGCGACCTGCTGACATCTGGTGGGGGACCTTCTGCGGGAGGTGCTGCCCCACTCTCCTCCTCTCTCCCTTCCTCAATGGGTTCGGCATGTGTTGCACCATCGTGGGTGATGTGACCGGCCCCGTTGTTGCCGCGGACATCTCCGGGTGAAATGCATATGGCATCCTTGTGATACTTGCTTGCCCTTTTTCCCATGTGGACCAAGTAGGTGGTTGGTCCCAACCTTTTGATAACCCAGTGCGGCCCTGTCCATAGCACAGTGAGCCCAGTGCAGAAGTTTTGGCAGGCTACCGACTGCTGATGTGCTTTTACATACACTAGATGTCCAGGTTCGAGCTTGGGAGGGCTTGGTTGCTCGTCGGGACCCACCCAGCCATGTACCTTTCCTGCCTCTCCCTCTGTTCTCTGTCTCTCTGCCTTCTCCTCTCCTGTCTTGCTGTGCTGTCTTCCGTACTCATGCTATCGATTGATGTTTTGAACCAACAGGACGTCCGCAGGTTACCGGCCTGTTAAGGTGTTCACACACTGGCGGAGGGCGAAGAAGGCAGCAAGCAGCTGGTCTGCCCAGCTGGTGTTTACCTCACCCACACAGAGCAACAGTTGCACCTTCAGGTCCTGGTTGTGGCACTCTGTGGGGTTGGCTCTGGGGTGGTACACCACCATCTTAATGTGCTGCACCCCCCACTGGGTGCACTTTGCTTGCCACTTTCTTCCTATGAACTGCCTTCTGTTGTCTGTTAACACTTGCTTGGGGTAACCCCATCGGGGAAAAAACTCATGTTCCAGTACTTGCACGATGTTGGTAACTCTTGCACTGCTTATTGCATAGGCTTCCACCCACCGCGATAAGTTGTCAGGGAAGACCAGGATAAATTCTTCCCAGATGGGGGTATGGGGGGTACAGCCCCATTAAGTCCACGCATATAATCTCGAACAGTTGTTTTGGTAGGCGGTGCTGTTGTTGCTGTACCCCATCAGCCCTGCGTGATTGGAATATTTGGCAAATAAAACATCTTTCCACATATTTCACATTTCGCACGAGAGTCCTGGCCAGAAGAAATGCTGTCTGAAGTTTCGGATCATCTGCAGTGCTCCTGGGTACCCTGCTATGTTACTAGTATGTGCATGTTCCAGTACTTTCTCCCTACGTGTTGCTGGTACAAACAGACACCATTTCGTGTTGTTGCTTGCAGTGTATGTTTCCAACCTCCCTTCCATCAAACGCCACTGTTCCATGGTCTCTCTCGCAAATTTCTCATTCCTCTCTCTTGCTACTGTGCCTCGACTATTTCCCGGTACAGTGTGTCTACAAGGATATCACCGTCCACAGCTCGTACCTGGTTCACTTGTATCTCTTGGAATAATTCGTTAAAGGTGGGTGGGGGGAGAACTTCATCCCATTCTGCATCATTTGTAACCACTATGCTTACATTGGGTGCGCGGGATAATGTGTCTGCCAGATGATTCTCCTTCCCGGGGACGTTCTCTACCATGAAATCACACGACTGTAGGAGCAACACCCACCCGGTGAGTTTACTGCGAGCCTCTTTCATCGCGTGTAGCCAAATAAGAAACCTGTTGTCTATTCGTAATGGGAAATGTTTGTATTCCAGTTAGGGTAGGTACTTTTTAACCCCCCACACTTCTGCCAACATTTCCTGCTCGTTTATGTCATATCTGCGCTCTACTTGTCCCAACTTTGCGCTGGCGAAATCGATACTCGCTTCATGCTGCCCTCTGCACATTGATACAAAATAGCACCCAGCCCCTCTTGACTGGCATCCATCTGCAATTAGAGGTGCTTGCCTGGCATGTAACGTGCTAGTTTGGGGCAAGAAAGGAAACTTTTCTTTATTGCTTAGAATTAATTTTCTTCCATGTCTCCCCACACGAACAGCTTCTGGGGCGAAAGTAGTTCCATGAGACGGGCGGTGATTATGGCGAAATCTTGAATGGACTCTCTTAACCAATTAACTAAGTCAAAAAACTTGCGGATCTGCTTGTGTGCGAGTGGTGCCAGATGGTTATCTATTATGTTCAACTGCTCTGGGTTAGGTGTGTTTCCATCCTCATCTACAATATGCCATAAAAATTCCAACTTGCCTATACCCAAATTGCATTTATTCGCGGCGAAGGTTAGTCCATTGATTGCGAGCCTCTCTAGCACCATGGAGATGTGATGTTTGTGCTCCTCCCAACAGCTCGACCAAATAACCACATCGTCCAGGTACGCTAGCGTAAAGTCGCTGACAACCCCGTCCAGCACACTTACCATCATTGACTGAAAGATAGCTGGTGCTCCTTTGAGGCCAAATGGCATCACGCAAAAATGGAATCACCTCATGTCAGGTGATGTGAGTATGGTTTTCTCCTTGTCTTCCTGTTTGACTGGGATTTTCCAATATATATGCTTCTGAGTTCTAGTGACATCAATATTGTTGTCTTACTGAGTGTTGTGAACATGTCCTCTACGCTAATATAAGGTGGCAGATTGTTACATATGACTTGGTTAATCGGATGGAAATATACACTGTCTTTCTCAGGCACTAATGTGATGGCTGAATTATATTTACTGTGTGTCGGCTCGATAACCCTTTTCTGCTAGCATCTTTTTAACTTGCTCACGAGTTATTTTAGTTTGATGTGGCATGTAACTCCACGGCATGTAACTCCATGTATATCGGACCTTCTAGTTTAAACAGGATTTCACGTTCGGCTACAGTTGCTCTTCTGAGCACGTTGGTTTTGGGAAAAACATCCCTCCTCTTGCTTAGTATACACTGGAATTCTGTTTGTCGTTGTTGAGGGATCTGATGATCGAATTCCTCTAATGATACCGGGGGTAAATCACTAGCAACTGCCCTATCTACAGTGTACATGGTGCGCCATTCTTTTTCACCGAAATGAATTCTCCTAAATGCTGGCTCTACTATGGTATTTTGTTCCTGTAACCAAGACATACATAATATTGCATATTCTAAAAACCTCTGCAGCTACAATTGCACTTGTCATCATCTCTAGGTCCCTGACTTTTACTGTTACAGTTGCTTAGCCCCAATACTCCATTTCTGACTTGGCCAGTAGAGAGCAAAATTGCATGATTGCAGGATGTTATGTCACTGGGATTCACGAAACGAGGCGGCTGGACAAAGTTGTGTGATGCGGCCATACCATTTAGTGTGTGACAGGGTTGACCGCTCATGCTCACAAGGATGCGAATAAATTTCGCCTTAGAACCATTTACCTGCTGAATGAATGCCAGCTGTGGTGTTTTGCTGGTTTTTGTGGACCTGATCAGGGCAGAAGAAATGCCAGGCTTCTTATCCCCTACTGGCCGTTACCCTGCCCTCTTGGTGTGGCCCCTTTGTAGATATCCAGATGCGGGTTGTTTGGGAACAATCGCTATCCGACAGTAACAACACAGGTTCGCGGGTGCCTGGCTCTTGTCAAATCGCTCTCGTGTTTTCCCAGTGTTCCCACGCCTACTGTCACTTGGCTCATCACTGCGGTGTGGAATTTTTCACTATTCAAATGCGCACTGTCCCATTCCGGTTTGCTCACAAACAGTTACGCGGCACGGTTGGAGCGGTCCCATTGCATTTTGTTGCCACTCATGTTTTGCTTGTGCCTCTATCGCAAGGACCCGTTCTCGCGATGCAATGCATTCCGGGTTTGTTCCAGAATGATAGCAGCCTTGGGGACTTCCTCCATAATGCTGTTTAGTAAAGGCAGTAGGGCAGCTTTGTACTCTGGCAAGGCGGTTTCGGCAATGATTTCCAGTGCCTCGCGATCTGACAGCTGCGGGTGGGTTCGCTTGATCAGATGTGACTTTTGAGTGATGAACATTGGTAGTTGTTCATCAGGTTGGTGCTCCTGCCAGAGTAACTTGCTTTACACTTGTAGGGATGTAAACACACTTCTGTATCGGCACTGGAAAGCATGCACGAACTCTTCCCACTGCATGCCGTAGTGGTTTACAGCATCTGACCACTTCCCTGCTTCTCCTTGTAATTGGCAGCAATCGGCCCACTCGTCTTCACTCACCCCATAGCTTTTCAGACATGATATGCACACCTTTAAGAAAGCGCTAGAGTCTTCACTTGCCATGTTGGTAGGTGCTGAAATTGTGTCGGTTTTTGTTTTATGTTACTGGTGGTGTCTGGGTTGCTTCTGTCTTATTTTGCTTCTCGTTGCGGTCTCTCTCTGTTTGCCAGCTGGATGCAGGTTGTGGTCCGTAGCAGTTGGTGGGAAAAGTTGTTAGAGGTGTTGGTGCTGGAAAAGACATGGGAAATATGCTGAGTACTGGTTGTGGAAATATTGGTAATCGTTGGTAGGCAGAAAATTGCGGTAGGTAAGGTGTCATATGTGGGAGTGGTAGAGGTAACAGAGGTAGGGTTGGCAATGGTTGCAAGCACTGGCCATGCGGTGCCGGATTATGGTGGGAATATTAGTGATCACGGTCGGTTTCAACTGTCCCACACACACATCGCAAATGAACCGCAATCCGGTTGCGGTGTGTCACTCCATGGGACTCATGCATTCTTGGTGCAGGTTCATATGGCACCGTCCACCCGTGCTCGGCGAGGGAATTTGTTATCCTTGAAAAAGGGGGAGGGAGAGTACTTTAGTTTAACGTCGACATTGACTAGCCGTGTGGTTCGCCTTGACTAACCCCTAGTTGGGAATAGCCACTTGACCTATGGCATGTTGGACCATGGAGAGAATTGGGTGTGGTGGATAGGAAATGCTATTTGCCAGGGTTAAGGGCGCCAACTTGCGGTGGGAGCACAAAGTTACACTTGTTAGAGACTCCTCCTCTTGGGCTGTGTTGGCTGACAACAGTTGGCCTGCCCCCATGTCCACATCGTGCTAGATGCTACGAGTTGGAATACCTTTCCACCAGCTGTAAATAAGACTCCAATTGCCTCTTATAGTCAGGGACGCCGGCCCCCCCTCATACGCCAGCTCACTTCTGAAGAGATATTTTGGCTAACCAACACCATTATTAAAGAAACATGGTCAATACAAAACTACGAAAAAGTGACGTGTGTCACGTGTCCAGTCCGAAGCCAATTTGACAACAGCGGCACCACGAATGTGTGCAGTTGGGGTAAGGAAGTTATCCCTGTGTGGCTGCGCACGTGGCCGCATGGCCACTGTCCTACTCTGCATTGTATTGCATCTGTAACATACACACACTGCACTGCACTTGCACCTCTGCTGGTCACCAACACGCTATCGCATGTGGTAGAATGCAGCTCTCCGCTGCAGATGCGTTGGACGGCAGGAAAATGGTCTAAGGGTCGGGAGCTCGTCCCACATCTCTTGTTAGAAGTAGTATGTAATCTAGAATGTGCTGAGTCTCAAAAAACTCCCCAATATACCCAAGTCTCCACTATTTGTGATCGTCTGGTTACTTGTAGCCTCACCACTTCAACCACCACCATTTCATATTCGGCACCTGCTCAAAATACCCTAACCACTTTTCTCCTCATATCTCAATCTGTTCCACACTCAGTTTGCCCCTCAATTCCTGGCCACATGCCCACCACATCATTCCCCACTCTTGTCGATTGTGCTTTCGCTACCACACCTCTCACGTCACTCACTATTGTGCCCACTTCTCAACCCTTTGTAGAACCCCCCCCCCCCTTTTTAGGCATGATTACCTACCCACTAGAGGGTATGCTAAGGGGGTACTTTGAGTGAGAGAATGATACGTGCAATTCAGCACCACTTCACTTTCAATCAATATAATTAAGATATTTCAATTATATCATAACATGAAGGTTACTTACCCAGCTGCAGCTGTGTATGTTTCATAGGTTACAGGAATATAAGGAGTCTTTATAAGTATATGTCAGCAGCATCAAGGAAGCAGTTACCATTTTGCACCTAACAGTGACTGAAAGTGATATTGTTAATACAATCTTGGAAGGGCTAGAGCCACAAGATCACTCTTGTTTAGTTTTCATGGGGAAACCCAATTCGTTTGCCGAATTAGACAGTGTGTGCATACATTCACAAAACATTATGTATACTGATCAGAAATGGGAAAATTTCTCGTCTCCTGAAGCAAATACACTAAAAAGGCAGGGCCTACTACTTACAAAACAGCTAGGGCACCCAACCTTGATGTTAGTGCAGTAACAAATGAAAAGTCAGGTAGTACTTCTAGGAATAGTAATAATGTCAAAAGGTTCTCTGGAAAGGATACTCGGACATGCTTTTATTGTAAAGAATGTTGTCATATTATTGCTAAGTGTCCTGTTCTAGCAGCAAAAAACAAGTCTAGTGGGAACAAAAAGTGAGCGCTCATTCCCGCCCGCCTGGCTACCTAGCCAATTCTCAGTTAAGTGCTTACATGATACAGTCAATCAACATTGGTCACCTGTTTCAATTGATGGCAGGATGGTGGAGCAATAGTGTTCAGTTAACAGGTTGTGAGTCGTGTTGGGTTTTACTGGAGTTTTATCGCCAAACATCTGAAGTATTTCTTGGGTGCCAGGTATTGTCAGGGAGCAATGCCAAGTTCTTGGTAGAGCAGACTCTTTCCTCCGGGGCGTGTTCAGACGACAACTGCGATATCCTTCCGGTGCTCTGTCCGTCGTGATTTATAAACAAAATACTTTACCAATTTATGCAGTGAGGTCTCAGGACAACTCACACACTCATAATTACTGAACATAGATATAAAAACACTGAAAAATACACAAAAATCACTTTGCACATGACCCTTAACAATTGGCAGGAAAGGTGGAGGCCCGTGCCCCTATGGCCCATAGGCAACCCGAATGAGAATGCATCCTATGTTGATTCAAATGGGTTTTATTTAACTGTTCCTCCGGGCTTAACCCACCTGCAGGGTAGCACTGTACAAAGGCACTAGGGCCACAGAGAAATTACGGATAATTTATGCCTCCCTAGGCGATGCTAAACCATAGGGAGGGAAGAGGTGAAGAGTATTGGGCTGCTAATTAAACATAGGCTCTTGTATACTAAAGTCTATTGTATGTTTATGTGCCGCTCAAGCACGCCAAATACGACCCCGTCCGTCCCCAAGTCTGCCTCCCCGAGACACACAAGTATTACTAACTGATCAGCATGGCGTGGCGACCGGTGTTTGGGGGCCAGGCAAGCAGCACAGACTATTTTCTTATATACAAAATATTCACTCAAATATCCACGTTGCTTTTCTGTCTCCAACTATTACATAAACTAATACTCTGGACAAGGAAACCCTTTAATAACACCAAATCACTGGGTGAAATTAAACGAGGGCGAAACACATGAAAATGGTACATAACAGAAATTTACAAACAAGTAAACTAGTGTCCACGAAGGCATTTAAATGTTATAGGCCTTCCTGTTTTGCCATTGTGTAACGGGCATCTTTGGGCATTAAAAAATAATTGCTCCTTTCATTTACTCCCTGTTTCACATGGTCTCATTAAAAAACACGTGCATGAGGGGGCACGTGGTTTGCTTTTCACTCACACTCGTGAACTAGATTCTTCCCAATGTAACTGCTGCGGCGCACTACTCGACCGGTGTGCACGAGCACCCAGTAGAGAACTGGTTGCTGCAGCGGCTGCCGGCGACGGCAGGCAAACGGGCTTGGGGCTTCAACTCAAGATGGCTTCAACTCCCCCCTCTAAAACCCATCCACCTCCTTCCCAACCCACCATCCATAGCGAGTCTGTTATTGTTTTTAAAGTGTTTATTGCACGTGTTTGTTTGTTTACATCTCACATGTATCACCTTCACATCATATCACTCACCCCTTTTGCAAGTGTTGTGTTGTACTTTTAATAATGCCAGATATGTTATGTTATGTCGAAATTGCAAGTGTGAAGGGTTTTATTCAATGTTAATGCAAGTGTGTCAGGAAGTAGCTCCGGCATGGCACACTAGCCGCAATTTGAGGTTCTTGCATCATGGTGGTAAGCTCAGTAGCATCTGGGACTTGCGAGGGCAAGACTGTGGCACGTCGCGCTCCAGTGGCATGCACCGTTTTCGCGCCAATAATTTAACATGCATTAGTTGCTTTTTGCCACTGGAAATGCCTGCCCTCCTTCCCTGTGTTTTGCATGTCCTGGGGGAGTTTAATATTTCGTCTTTATTGTGTGGCTTCTCACCTTATATACAACTTTGTCTTACCAGCAGACCATGCCCGGTACCTATGGAAAGTTTTCACCACAGAGTGATGTGTAGTAATCAAGATGATTAAAATTACGTTGAAGTACATCTCTCATGTTTTATATCTGTCTGTCCTTCGGGAATTTCAGGGCATGGGCCATTATAATTTCCGCCAAAAGTGTAACAATTCTTATCAAGTGTTTTTGTGTGTCCATTCAAATTTAATATTTCACTGCATAAATATTCAATTATTTTGGGGCATGTGTACTAACCTGAAATAGGCCACCATTTAATAAATGTCATAATTAACTAGCAATAATTCAATACGAGGAGTAATACTTCAAAACTGGAGGATTGAACTGTGGTGATCGGCCTACGACCAAGAGTTCTACAAGAGTCAACAGCTCTACCATACACTGACATCGCATTGAAAATGCCTGGTGCCTACTGGGTAAAAGTAATTTTCTAACCTTTCCTAACCTCAGCTTTCGCCACTCCTCAAAATATCCTCGCGACCCATATCACAACACGACACCACGCCAATGCACTGCATGCATGACACTACATCGGTAAAGCCTGGATGCTTGCTGGGGTTCTGCTGAGGTGCGCGGCCGGGCAAACGGTCTGGAGGTCATAAATACTGGCATGCTTCGACTTACTATGCAAGCCTAGCATAATATGTTTGAAACAAGCTTGCTAATTGTATGAAGATAATTGATAATTGATAATTGTATGAAGAATGGCAGAGTTTTCCCAATCTCTTGTGATGAAATCTTGAATCAAGCTTCATGTAAGGCTTATGCAGCAAGGCTTATATGGTGATGTCATAGTGATATTTCCTGTTCCATTGATATTTGCCTTAAATAACATCATTCTGAATAGGTAAATAATAAATCACTGTGTTTTTGTAACAGTCGATATACTAATGCCTGTGTTTTGTAAATGAACATGGAAAGTCTGCATGGTTGCAGCAACCTTGTCTTGGCAAGACTGTATGTGCACAGCAAGCGTGTAGCAATTTTTTGCCACTAGGTAAGTGCTAGTGTCACATGTGGACCGAATTTTCTCTATTTTCTACGTTACAAACAAATCAATTCCGATAGCCATAAACCAAAGACAAAATAACTACATAATAAGTAACTCTTTCTCTTTTATTATTCACGTAGCTTAAAATTTAACCTCTTTGGTACACTGCTCACCTAGTGGTGGGAATTTTCCCTATGCTAAACTGACCCATAAGTAAACTGGTTTTTTCCCTATCCTGAATAGAATAAACCATAGCGGTGCTTCTGTTATCCAGGACCACAATGCTTTTTGGGTAGCATTTCTTTGCTTTATTTTGTTCTATTCTACTGTCCCTTGATGCTGAAGAGGGCAAGACACCCCAAAGTCGATCATACCATGACCAAAAGTTTAATCTAGTAAACTCATCTCTGTTGACATGACTAGCAGAGGTCCTGGTTACTCGTTGTAAAATAATCATGTTGTTTCTAATCACATGACTAAAGCCTAGTTGGATAACATATTGTTATGCCCTCGCCTTTTCGCCTCCCGCGCGAGCGAGTGGAAGAAGACAGATAGTTGTCATATAATAGCGTCGACAGCGGTGGCGGGATAATGAACCATTCTGAAATACAAGTGCGCAGTGGACCCTTATTGTATTGTTATCTGCGTTTATCTAAAGAATACTCTGGATTACTGACCTCGTTCTCTAACCATCACTTGGGGTGCGTTGAACCTTAGATATGATCGCCCTGGCAGTATAAATATTGCTGCAGGCCTCCGGGCCATGAGCTGTGTTGAGTTTGAGTGAATGAATGAATGAGTGACTAAGTCCCAAGCGAAAGAAGAAGGAGCGGTGTGCGGAAGGGAAGTCTGCGACTCCGAGTATCAAGCCGTGAAGGATGCGGCTTGCAGGCTGGACTATTGGACTAGATACGTAAGTGAAAGACAATATAAATGATGGCAACATATAGATTGAACATGTGTTAATAATGAGTATGAGTTAATTGACTGCAACCAACAGATATATTTAAGAACGACGTCAATTAAAGTTAAAATATACATTACATATTTTGCTCACTGTTAAATAAAAAGAGAAAAAGTGAAGACAGATAATTTAATGCATTAAATAATAGCAGAGGGAATAAATTAGAAATCAAATTTAGTTTCTTTTTTTTTTATTAAGTACTCCATCATTCACAAACTCAGATACGTCTCTCAGGCGTCGGCATGTAACAATATAGTTTAGTGATCTTACCTCTTGGAACAGTTTTATGTAGTCACCTATTTAAGAAAAATTACTACCATAAATATATTACATCCATGAAAGTTATGTGGTAAGTGAATGAATTTACAACAATTTTCTGATATGGGGCTACTCCTGACCTACGGTAAATGCATCTCATGGCGCCCAAAATAATGGGAGAGTTTGGGCGCACACCAAACTGTTGTCCCCAGGGGTTCCCATTTCGAAGTTACATGTTTCCATCTGTTACCATCTGGAACTTACAGAGGAATCAAGGATTGTAATTAGCAGTTAACTAATAATCAGATCCAAAATCTTGGCGAGGTCAAACTCAATTAAATAATGGGTTACTAATATTATTAATAATATTTCTCAATTATTTGTATAATTATTTGTATTTGTAAAACTTACTAAATCAAAAGAGAAGTTCTGTTGCTTCAAGGTTAAAATCGAGATTGTGTCTCTAAATTTGTCGCTTCATTCACAGACACACACACACACAAACACACACACACACACACACACACACACACATATATAATGCATTTAAAACACATTTTATTTTCAGATTATTTTTATTATTGCATATAAAAGTTAACAATATGATAAGATTAACAATATATAAATAAATGATTGAAGCATACATACTTTTTAAACTGCTGTTCAACATTTCAACTGCAGCAAGGTCCGATTTGCCGATAATTTCTGTAGATGCTTGTCCAGAAATGCATTCTGTCATTTTCCAAATTTTTATCTAGTATTAGTAATGTGCTTATTTGTAAGAATGGAAACGTGTTATTACTCACTGGTGGCCAAGGAAAGACATCTCCACTAATCGGCACACCCTTCTTAGCGAAACTTGCCCACAGCTTTCCAAAGTTTTCCGCAACTTTAGACTCGTTAGCATTCCCCCCAGTAATCTTTTCTGAGAAGAAGACATACTTGAGCTCATCTGTGTGTGTAGCATTATTGTAAATGAAATGGTAATTGTATGTTTTGATAAAATCCGAAAACCTGGCATGGGAACGAAGTGTTGTTTGAACACCCAGAACAAACAGTAAGTCTGACTGAAGATCTACCCAACGATCTCTGTTTTCGTACGATATGTCCTTGCTACCAAAGTAAAATTCTTTAATTTTTCTTGCGACTTCCAATGACAACCGAGATCCCTTCTTTAGTCCCAGATTGAGTGGAACAATCCGTTCTATGTCATTACTGATATTTTGCCAGTACGATGGTTCAGATACGATTGTTTCGGATGCGAATAATGCCCCTTCCTTTAAATTGACACCTGTTATGTAGGGAACTTTATAAAACGAGCCATCAGATTCAATACATTCTGGAGACTGCAGTAGGAACGGCCTCTCGCCCGCTCTATGATACTCCATTGTTGGCATGAAAGGGAACGACAGAATACGGGTGCTCTCTCCTGGGGGCAGAACTTTAGAGAGAGCACTAATGAGTTCCCTGGCAGGTGTTGCCCTCAGATTGGTGACCAGATCCTGAGAGTAGTTGGCGCCTCTGCCCACGATGTAGCTGAGCCGATAGGCATTGTGCTGTGTACTGCAGTTGAAGGCCCACGGGCTAAGAGCTGAGGCACTCTCCGAGATGGCTCTCTGGAACAGACCTGTAGTACAACACAGTAAGCTCATGATACAATCACAGTTATAAAGAATGTAGTAGTAGTTCATGGATGTATTGCTTTACTAAGTGATGGCGAACCCTGCTCAACAAGTTCCACAAATCAAGACATTTTCTTAAGTGTTTATAGCTCTAGAATTTTCTTATCGTTTCGGCCTTATGAGTTTGTGTAAGCATATCAATGCTGTTTTCTCTTATGCCAAAATATATAATCTTTTATCAAGGATACCTTGTTTCTTGCAGAATGTAGAAAATTCTTCATAAAAACCTTTTTATCAATTTAGCCTTAGCAGCATCGTCCAAATGCTGCTAAGGCGAATAGGAGTCTCTCATTTATAAACCAGGAAAAGCCACTGCATAAAATGGCAATTAAAAGGAACAATGAAAAGTAATCTTGATCTTTACTCCCATGTCGACACGTACTTCAAGTAAAAATAATGTCTCTTTTTTTTTTTTAACGAAGCCTGTCGTCGCCTGTCTGACTCACAAAAAATTCACAATAGATGGAACCCTTAACACACGTCGGGAAGTCCAAATATGTAATGACCAACAACAGGTTCTAAGTACTCACTATATTGTAATGTTTTTTAAATTCTTGTAGTATAATATAAACATATAAGCTAAACTGTCTTCTTTACACGACCATGTGATTTAACACTTAAGTTAACTACAACGATTCTATAATTTAATCCGTAAAATTTCCTTCTGAAGCTTATACTGACTGTCCTAGAAAATCTTAAGGTATTCAAAACTATTTAGGGAGACAGTAGGTTGAACGAGAAAGTTAATTAGTGCAATAATAGAAAGATGTGCATTTGGTATTTAGTATACAAGATAAGATTTTGAAAATGACATCAGGTAAGTCGCCATGAAGGCGACGAACACATTCATTCAATATACTGACAAAATTGTGCATGACATGTTCCAGTCTTAATGTTTAAGGTTCCTCATCTAGGAAATGACGCATTCCTATATAGCTGTTAGACAGTAGCTTGTTTGGTAGCATAGATTTTGACTATAAAATTCTCCAAAGAAAAATAGTCTGGAGTTGTTAGGTCCAGTTACATCGCTGGATATTTATTGTCTCCAGATGTTGAAGTTCCATGCTCTGGAAAGAGTTCACTCACTATTGACACTGAATCCCTATATGTGAGTGCATTATATCGTCCAGTTGAAACCACATTTCACCATATTCGTTTGCATCAGGAAATGCCAGTTATGTAAACATCTCTTGGTAATGGGATGCAATTCCTATCATAGCGCGATTATTCTCCTCATAAAAATAGGGACCGATAATGCCCAATGCTGACCACCCACATCAAACTGTTACCTTAGTGACATGCTGTGATTTCTGAAAAATCTGTCTGGGTTGTCTATAATTCCAGTAACGCCAGTTTTGTTTGCTGAAAATGGGCTTCAAAAACATAATAAGTGTCTAAATAACAGTGATATGCAATGTGATTTTGTTACAAAAATGTAGGTGAGCGAGATTATAATTTGTATTAAGTTCTTGAAAATTTTTATTTTTGTATCTATGCATTTAAAGATTAAGTGCAAGACATGGAAAATACTTCCCAGAGTCATTCAAAGCAAGAGACTGTTGCCAGGCAGGGTGCTTTGGTCTCACTGCCACTCGCACTGCCATTCCCCTACTCACCCTGCATGTAGTGCCAACGAACTGATAAACAACACTCCCAACAGCACCAAACTTTCTAACTAACTTCAATATGATGTTCCTTGCTGGAATAGAACCATTGCGAGGAAACAGAAAGTGCTCTCTGCATTTTCTCAACACATTTACACACGAAATACATACACACAGTAAATATGCGATGTTCCACCAACCAGTTCACCTAAATGACTCTGGGGTACTAAAACAAAAAATAGTATAGTTGTCTACTTCCCATGATGCACTTGTTCATTACTCATTATATATTCTCAAATGGCACACTATTCAAATTCGTTAAATCCTTTTGTTAAGGTCTTCTGATCTGGACCACGAAATTGCTGGCAAGCTTGATTACTATGCCAGTATCTGGAGCCAATTTAGAACAGACAGTTCTGTTTTAGAGACTTTAAAATTGCCTCTGTTAACTCAAGGACCAGTGGTATTTTGAAAGTGGACTAACTTGCTACTGAAGTCTTATGCAGATGTATGCATATGACTGGAAGATAAAGGTACATAATTTATTGCTATATGAGAATGAATAAATAGCATAAATCACACTATCATAAGCTGTCTTAGCTTTTCCTGTTTCTTCTCCAATCTGATTCCATTCTTTCATCATCTATTACTACTACACTATATACCAAAAACTAATTGGGAACCTGTGAAAATAGGTAATTCAGCACGTCAGTTGACTTGTGTTTCACGCCCTTCGGCGTAGGACCGCTGGTGTTTGTCCGTGGTAGCATGAACACAGAGGCCTATTGTAACATTCTGGATAGTGAAATGCTCCCAACATTGTGGCGTTTTTACGGAATGGACCCGTGTTACTTCCAGGATGAAAATGTCAGGTGCTATGTTTCAAGGGCTACTATGCAGTGGTACGCCGACAACAATGTTCGCCGATTGGACTAGCCCGCCCAGAGCTCTGACCTAAACCCTATAGAACATCTTTGGGACGAATTGGATCGCCGGGTGAGGGCTCGTCAGGCGCGGCCAAAATCCATTGCGCAACTCATGGAATGGTTGCAAGAGGAATGACGACGAATCCCCGTGGATGCCCTGCAAACACTCGTAGAGAGCATGCCAGACAGGGTGGCTGTTGTTATAGCTGCAAAAGGTGGCCCTACGAGATTCTAACGTGGTGACAACCACCAAGCAAACATTGTGGACAGGCGGCCAATTACTTTTTGGCTGATAGTGTACTTACTAACATCTGCTGAGCCAAAGTGGTTATCAATTAAATACAAAGTTGGGTTTCGAAAGGTTACAGGTTTCATTCAGAATAATACAAAGGGACTGCATTTTTCTGTGTGCTTTGTATGTCCTTTAAAGTTATATGAAATTGAAATACTCTACTCTATGCTGTCTCATCTGCCTTACGAATAAGTCAGCACAATATGTGGCGAAAAGGAAAAATTAAGTTTTCTTAAAGATATATTATTTAAATAATTCAATACTCAATCTATTATGTAACATCCAGTCAAGTGGTACTTAATTCTTTATATAGTGATCAATATTCGTCGAGGTAACTACTGTGATAGTTTATATACTTAACACGTGGATAGATCTCTCTATTTATGGTTTTAGGCCAACAAGGCGCAGCTTCCAATCATCATTAACTTAAGTTAAAAATGATACATGTGACTGTAGCTTAGATGGTACTCGAGCCTTTGGTGCCTGAACAACTGACCTGCTGCCCTCCTCGTTGTGGCTACCAGGTGCATTTTACTGTGTGTGCATTTTCTTGTTCCACTCCCTGGTAGCTGGTAGAACTCACCACTCACCTCTAGACAGCAGCGACAACATGTGGTAGTGGACACTTGCTCCACCCGCGCTCTCACCGAAGATGGTGACAGAGTGAGTGTCACCCCCGAAATACGCTATGTTCCTCCTAACCCAGCGAAGAGCTGCTACCTGGTCCTTCAACCCAGCATTGCCCGTCGCCTCTGTCCCCTTGACACTCAGGAACCCTGCACCAATAACATACGTTCTACAACAGTTGGACATGAGGTATGAGGATTCATTTTCTTTGAACAGATGCATATGAGCACACATACAGTAGGTAATTAATAATTCGGTGAAAGCTCTTTACAAATTAAATAAAACACTCTTATTATAATTTATAGGTATCACCCAGATGAATATTTCAGTTTTGAATATACTTGATCTATTAACAGAAAGAATACATCTCCTTGGGCTACTGTATGATACTAATTCAAACTGTCGCCTAATTCACCGAATTGCATTTTTAGAACTCCTCAGCAAATATATATTAATTCAATACATTAAGCACATGTTTACGTGCATCTGCGGTCCTTAGCCAATAATGGGCGTGTCAGTAAACACATAACTCTCTCTCTCTCTCTCTCTCCCTCTCTCCCTCTCTCTCTCTTATATATATATATATATGCTTGAATGGGTTTAGAAGCCCATTTAAACTAATTACTGCACTACCCAACCCGCTCTATGGCAATGTTTTGCGTGTAATCCAGTGTGCAAAAGACGGCACTTTCAGTTAAACCAAACACAGATGTAGGTAAAGCTAAAACAATTATCAAGTGTTCTGGAAAACATCTCGCACTTGGCAAAGACACTATGTAGAGTATATATTAATATTGTTTGCTGAAGGTAACTTTTTTTATGGTTTTGTACTTATGGTGTGTGTACCTTTACGCTAGCGTCTCCTCACAGTATTTTCCTCACAGTATTTAATTTTTTTCCTCGCAAAACTTATTATATGTACATTATTTGCAAATAAAAACAGTTTTTACATGCGGACTTTGGGAGGTAGAAGTTTCGTTGAACGTGGAGTAAACATATGGATATTTTTTTCCTGCTTACTAAATTTCCTAACGAACTGATTTTAAACTTGGGAGGGACTGTTTTTTTCATCGTTGGTCCTCAATTTTCCAGTATTGGCCCTAAAGTTTTTATATCATTTTTGGGCTACGTGCTTCTGTACCTGTGCGGAGCGTGCGTATCTGGGTGAGGAGAAGAAGTAGGAGGAGGAAGAGGCGACAAATGCGGAGGAGGCAGAGCTTATAGGTAATTAATTTCTGTACCTGTGTGGAGTAGTTTATTCTGTGTGTTAATATTTTCCAGCATTGGTATTGCATTGTAAATGGGGTTTTTAACGTCCCCCCAGTTTAATCCTTGAAAGCTTAGCAGAGGAGGGCTTACAGACTAACTTCAAACTTACCTTAAATTAACACCCATGCCTTACCCGGGATTCGAACCCAGAGCCTCCCGCACCTGAGATCAGTGGTGCACCTACCGACTGCGTAAAGGGAGGTCGACTTCATCGTTGGTAGGATGTATTGTTCTGTACCTGCGCGGAGTGTTTTTTCTGTATTTATTAGTATTTTTTGTCATTGGTCCTAAACATTTTTCATTGTTGGTTTGCTATGTAATTCTGTGCCTGTGCGGGGCAGGTGTAGGTGGCTGAGCAGGTGGAGGTGAAGGTGTAGGTGCAGCATGTGAAGCATGCAGAGCGTACTGTGTGTTTTTCTGTATTTATTAGTAATTTTCCTTGTTAAGGAGCTTCGAATGACATTTTAAATTAGCATCTGTATGGTTCTGTGCCTGTGTGAACATTTGTATTTGTATTTATTAATATTTGTCATCGCTGGACCTGTCATCGCTGGTCCTATCATTGGTGGTTCTGCCATCGCTGGTGGACTGTATACTTCTGCGTCTTCCGAAATTGTTTTCTGTATTTGTTCGTCGTTGGCTCTGCAGTTTATTCATCGTTGGTGGGGTGTATACTTTTGAATAGTTTCCATAGTTGATTCAACACTTTCTCGACGGTGGGATGTGTACTTCTGTTACTATTTTTTCGTCATTGGTTATGCATTTTCTCATCATTGGTGAGCTGCACACGTCTGTATTTATTCATCTTGTTCGTTGTTGGTTATACACATGTTCGTCGCAGGGGTTATACTGCTGTACCAGTGCGGGGCATTTTTTTCTGTTCGTTAATATTTCTCAGCATTGGTCCTGAAATTTGGTTTGTATTTTTCCTTGTTTCCTTGTCATCTGTATAATTATGTGCCTGTGTGAGCATTTCTTTTAGTATTTATTAATATTTATCATCGCTGGTCCTATCGTCAGTCCACCAATCGTCCAGAATTTTTTTCATCACTGGTGGGCTGTATACTTCTGCATCTTACCACTGAATAAATTTATCTAGGATCAATTACTTTTTTTTCCATGTTTTATAATATACTACTTATACTTTCTGGGGAATATCTACATTGATTAATTCGCTAAACATACTTTTACCACTTTATGATAAAGCAGACGAATTAGCTCACGTAATTTTTTATATGGAGAGCATTAGCACGATACGGTTTAATAAGAAGGGAAGGATACACAAAAAGGGCACGGTTCTGGGTGGACACTGTCGTCAGCTATAATGGTGTATGTAATGTTTTGCCTTTTTTTTTCATCGGTATAGTAGAAACGTGTTTAATTTTTCCCCGTCAGTAGTGTACCATATATGTTATGCCTTTTTGTCCTCCCAGTAATGTACCATGTCGAATTTCTCATAAATGAGTGTAGTAATGAAGATATAATTTTCGTGATAATGTATGATTCTCTTCTCATCCGTTTGTCTTCCCAGTATTGTACTTTGTGCAATTTTTTTTCTCATTGGTATGTTCTCTGTTTGTTTAGTAGCGTGTATTTTGTTCTGCATGTACATATTTTTTTTCATACATGTTGCACCATATTTTTTTTACCAGTACTGTACCTTGTAAGTTTCTCTCGTTGATGCTGTACAGTTTTGCATAAGTATTGTACCATGTTTCTCCTGTATGTCTCCACCAGTATAATTTTATTGGTTAGTGTGTTGTGCATGCACCAGGGCTCGAGCACGGACCTTACTTATTCTCGTCTGGGGCGAAGGTTCCTCGATGTATTACATGGTAAATGAACATTCCATCGTTGTCTGTTGGGATTATAGACATTAAGTGTGAAATATTCAAGCCTTGATAGCTGTCTCTTGAACATAGTTCTCTCTCCGGTGGCCGGTGCGTCGGGTGGCTGGTCGCTGCAGTTCGTACATGTGCTTCCGGTCTGATGTTCTGCGAAAAATGCCGACGTTGCGAATACCTCATGCCGTCCAAGTCTAACGCGACAAACCTCTTCCCTGGACAGGGTGTCCCGGGAAGCAACCAATGATGACGACCGCGCAGGACCCGAAATGAGGTTTACTGATGGGACCTCGGAATGATGTCGACAGAGATCTTACTGTAAGATCACAAGAGTAGGATGAGATAACAAGTACACTTATAATTGCGCGCACAGTGTCTCTCCGCCCCCAGCAAGTTCTCTACGTAAGACCATTTTCACCCGTCCGCCATGGAAAAGTATTGAGCGGACGACGTGTGTTGAAACGAACTACATAAATATGGGCAAATATGTTAAAAACTTACTTTAAACACTTATAAACACTTACATTCATGTTGAAGGAAGCCCACGTTGATGGATTTACGACTCATAGCAGTGGAAATACCGCACAAATTAATGTTCTTGGTTGGACTTGCACCGCCCACGTCAAAGTCCCCGAGCGTGAGCTAGTATACTGGCGAGCTTGGGCGCTGGGGGGGTGTTGATGCCGGCCACCACGAGAGTGCAGCAGTGGTTCTTCTTCGATGCGGGCCGGAAGGACTTACCTGGCCCGCGCACTTTTGAATGGCTAATTTCAAATGTAACGGAATCGACGTCACAGATAATGCATTGGACTATTCTTTACTGTTAGTGATTTTTGGGTACCCCGATAGGAAGTAATTGAGTAACTGATTTTTTCGACACTGGCTCGCTATTGGCGGATGATTATTACTTCCCCCATGGTGAGGTAATGCTCGATTTTTTGTATATAAGTATTGCTAAAGCCTGGTATCGGGGTCAGACGCTTGGCTGCGAGGGAAGTCTCCCCAGATAACAGGTCAGGTATTTCGGTTTGATCACTGGTTAAATAAAAATGCAAACCCCTTAAGGATTGCAGGAAAGTCATTTTGACGCTCTAAATTTTGATTTACAGTCAGGATATTTCTGGATAATATGAGCAGGATAAGTATTTTCTGCACAACATAATAACGAATCGCTTCCAATTTTCTAATGAGATATATTAGTAAATTTGCGAGGAGGAATCTTTAATTTTTATTCTAAAAATAATTTAAATTTCGCCGAAAATGATACTCTGTATGTTGCCAGTTCTCTGCCATTTTTGGGCTGATCGAATCGCTTTATTTTTGGTATTGTTTCGCCCTCCGTTTTGGAAACGGGCTGTTCGGGAAGATTAAATGGCCTCTGCCAGAACTTAGAAGCCACAGATTTTCTCTGTTTTAATTTGAAAATAGTAGTGGATTTACATTTCTAAATAATATAACTGATGTAAACCAAATTTACCTTAAAAATACCTGTTAATGGCCATGGGACATCTTAGGTGGCCAGGTTTGGGAGACATAAATTTTTGCGTTTGTTGTACAAAGCCAAAGATACAATTTTAAATGGCTGTTAATGTTATGGATAGGGAAAGTTAAGGACGGAACGACAGCATGAATCGTATTTGGCCTATCTTTAATAATTTTTGTGAATTTTAATGTTTAAAATAATTTGGCTCAACACTTGGGTTGTACAATATGGGTAATCATTGTGAATGTTTTAATCCATTACATATATATATATATATATATATATATATATATATATATATATATATATATATATATAAGAGTCCTTGAGGGACAACATTATTGTAAACTATCAGTTTTCTTTATATTTGTACACTGAATATTGTTGTGACCATTCTGGGTCCTTGTAATGTTCCTCAAAATGGAGAGAAAAAATATTATGCTGATTGAAAGCAGTATGAAAATATTCATGTTTCTCTTTGGTAGTGTAGTTTTAACCTGGTGCAACTTAATGCAGAGTTGGTAGTATATGTTCTGCTTTATTGACCATGTTTATGCAACTCTATGCCTCTTTCCTCATATAACCCTGCTTTTAAATATACTCTGCCTTTTTAAGTATTCTGAAAATGAATATTTTGAGGTGTCCTGGGTTCTCTGGGCCTCAATGTATGGAATGAGTGTGTGTGTGTGTAAGTGTACCGTTTCCGGAAAGTATCAGTGTGGTTTTGACAATGCTCTCTGCGCCCGGTGGCGAGGTGGTTGGGGATGTTTCTGGTTACCAAAACTAAGTCCGCCACAACTCGGGCGCACTGGGCCGCGAAAGCAGTTAACGGGGATACCGTCATGCTTAAATTAAATCGTGAAGGACAAGCGCGGAACGTGAGTAGTTAGTGAATGTGTGAGTAGTTAGTGTAGTTCTCTTTTTATCTTTCGGACAGCATGGCTGTTTCAAAATTGCGAAGTTCCCGGGGGACCCTGAAGATCAAAGAGCTGATCTGGTTTTTGTTTTGCGGGGGCTAACGCAAGGCTAGAAAGAAGCGCTATAGGTATGACCTTTTAATAGTTATCGGCTACCTAGAGGGGAGGTTTGGTGAGGCCAGCACGATTCCACCAGGAACTTTGCCGTCCAAGTCTAGAGACGTCAATTACGGCAGCCTGCCTTGAGCTGTACACACCTCCTTCGTTTTATAAATTAAGTTACATTCGTACACGTAATATATATCTTTTTTGCAGCTAGACTCTCTCTTTTTTTTCTGTACACTGTACCTACACTAACTTTATCGACAGTGTGTTTTATTAACATCGATATAAACAATTTTTAAAGACATTTTTTACCAATAGTGTTTTTTGTAAACCCTGATTTGAAACATTTTTCATTACTAACAGTGATGTGTATGTGTAATATCTTTTTTTTACACACATTTATTTATCTACACACAAATAGTATTGTTCTGCATTGTACAAAGCTTCTTTCCCAAGTCCTTGTGGTTTATTACACATACGGAATGTTTATTTCCTCGCGGTCTTTTGTTTACATGGAACAAGGATTGTCGTAAGTCCAGATCCTTGTGGCTTGGGCACTGAGCGGCCCGCAGGAATAGCTTCTATTTCGCATTCGTGTAGCCTTGTGACGCACGTCTCGACCAGCTACCTGAACGGCGGGCAGCCGCGACACCTGTCCAGGACCACGATGTTCGTCCTGGCGTGGCGCGCACTGCGCATCGTCGACTCTTGGCGATTAAGTTACGAAGGGTAATCGTGAAGTATGGCTTCCTCCGACACTTTGCGAATGTTTCCATCGTCCCACCTAAGTTCGTGCTTCTGTAGGCGGCACGTCCTTGCGTGGTACGGTCGAGGTGCTTCCAATGGCATGGCGGCATGATCGTAAACCTTTTGATTCCTCGTCACCGTCGTCGCTGCACCACGTGGCGATCTGCTTGACGGCGCAAGAGTCCGGCGAGCGAAAACGTTGGATGTTGCTAGCCATTTTTCTCAGACGCTATTCGTTATCTTACAAAAGTGATTTCACTCTGTGTTCTGGGTATGCTTCCTCGTCGCCGGGCAGTGCTCGACAGTAGAACACTGGCACGGGGTCTTCCACGGGGAGGACGGGTGTCTCCAGGGCGTCTTCTGCAGGTGTGGCTTACGCGCAGAAACCTTGCACAGGGGATGGGCATCACAGATGTCGCGGAAAATAATTTCCTGGGGCGAGGATGGTGGGATGAGCAAGGGGTAGGTTAGGGTAATATTATATGTTCTTTGATTTTGTATGATTTTTTTTCCGAGTGTTTGTTTTCAAGGCAATTCAAAGTCATGGCGGTAATATCATGTGACACCGTATGCTTGCTGACTTTATGTCTTTTTCTTGAGTTTTGATTTTCAAGGCCATAGGGTCATGGTGAGGGTCGTCTACTTACAATATGACGGTATAGGCTGTTCACGGTAAAGTGAGCACTTTTTAAGACTCTGCTGAATTTTTCCTTTTGACAGATTTCTATGTTGCTATCACTTTTTAATATAAACATTGCCTTGTGACAAACAAACGCAGTGTATACTTTTCATCACTCCCAAAAGTTAATGTCTGAAACTGTAATAAATTGTTCTTATTAGTGGTTAATGCCGGTTAGAAGGGCTTTAAAAAGTGCTCACTTTACCGTGAATAGCCTATAGTAGACTGTACTTTAATATGCTTGCTGACATTTATGTCATTTTCTCGAGTTTTCATTTTCAAGGTCTTTCGAGGTTATGGGGTCAAGGCAAAGGTAGTCTGCATCTAATATAGTGTCAGTAGTTTGTAACGTCATATGCTTGTTGAGTTTTATGTTTTTGTCGAGTTTTTATTTAAAGATCATTCAAGGGAATGGGCTCAAGGTAAAATAAGTCTGCGTCTAATATGGTGGTAGTAGTCTGTGACCTCATATGCTTGTTGAGGTTTTTGGTTTTTTTTTTTTCGAGTTTTTGTTTCAAGGTCATTCAAGACCATTGGGTCAAGGTCAGGGTCGTTTGCTTCTAATATGGTGGTAGAAGTTTGTAACGTCATATAGTTGAATTTTATGCATTTTTCTCAAGTTTTTGTTTTTGTGAGAATGGAGCACCACCGGAATGAAAGGGCAGGGGAAACAGAAGACCCCTGAGGAAACCCGCCGAACAATGGCATCGTCCGGCACGATTCCCACATACGGAAATCCGGAATGACCCAGCAGGGGATTAAACCTGGATCGCCTTGGTGGTAGGCGAGCAGGCTAACCGCTCAAACATTGTGGTACCCATGGTAGTAGTAGTGTGTAATGCAATATGCTTGCTGACTTTTATGTCTTTTTATCGAGATTTCGTTTTCAAGGTCATGAGGTCTAGGCCACTGTCAGTGGCTTGCAATATGGCGGATGGGTGACATCTATCAATGTGGTGGTAGCCTACCAATATGGTGGCCGAAACAAATTATGCTTACCATAATGGTGTCGAATGTATTTACCAAGATGGTGGCCTCCAGTAATGTATAAACAAATGAACAAAAAAAATCAAGTTGGCAGAATGAGTATGGGCGAAGCGTGTGGGTGGTGAGGGAGCCAGTCGTCTGTGGTGCCGGGGGGGGGGGGGGGTGGAGGGAACCTCCGGAATTGTAAGTTTTTAATACATTTTTATAACATTTTAATAATTTTTAATAATACATTTTTAAGAAAGTGAGAGCAAATCAAGATAGCTGTGGAATGCACCTACCAAGGTAGCGGTGGAACAATGGAATATTAATTTTTTTTGGGGGGGGGGGGAAGGGAAATTTTGAGGGAAAAAGGGATATATGATGGGAAAAAGGGAAATTGTTAGGAAAAATGGCTACAGAGGACTAGAATTTCTAGATAATTTTAATAATTTTTTAATCATCCATTTTAAATAATTTTAATAATTTTTTAAAATAATTTTTATTAATACTTTTTTTAGAAAATTTTAAAATAATATTTAATGAAAATTTTTAATAATAAATTTTCTTTTATTTTTAAATGATTTTTTCGGGTACTTTTTTGGGTTTTTGGGGGTCAGAGGTCAATGTCAAGATCAAAGGTCAAAGTTTATAAGTCAGGACATAAATGTCATTAACTTCCAGGATGGCGGACCGAGACGTAACAATATGGCAGCCGGCCAGCCCCGGCTCCGACGCCACACGTCCTTGTGCGTCAATGCCCGTTTTCCTACTACTCCCACCATTGTCGATACAATAAAATCGCGTCTAGAAGACAATAAAAAGGAAGACATGGGAGGACAAGGATGAATTTTTTTAAATAATCATCATCCTTGAACAATGGGGAGTATTTCTGTCAAAAACAAGGCGAATGACTTTATGTACTCACCGAAGACGTTAAGTCGATAGTTGAAGGAAACTACAACGATTCCGTGGTCTAACAAGTTGCCTGGATCGATGTCTCCGGATCCTGACACGAAACCCCCTCCGTGGATCCAAACCATGACCGGAAGGAGAGTCGTACGTCTGCAAGGAAGCTTCACAACACGGAAGTCTTGAGAAAAAAAATTCACATCTTTCCTAATGATAAATCATATGAGTATGAAATAAATCACATCAAATTTCCATCAGCGCCTGTATGGCAAGAAGGAAACATTTAACACTTTGCACATTCTGCACATCAACATTAAATATAAGCTAGTATTGCGTACTCAAGAGGTGTTATAAAAAGAGTATTATTTTTATGCACGATTATTAATGTTGACATGTTGTAAATTAATTTTAAGATATTGACAAGAATTAACGAAACTATGAAATTACATCCACTCGAATTTTGTTCTCAGTGTGAGAGAAATCTTCTTTTTTAAAGTAGCCCGAATCACACTTGGGAACAGTGTTCTAAGTGTTAAGGAAATTCGATATGCTTATCTCTGGTTTCAAAAACCATGGAGAGGGTAGCGAAGTGAAGGGGGAGGGGGGGGGGGGTGTGCGGAATGGAAACGAAGGCTTCTTATTAATCTCAAAAATTTATATGGTTTAATTTCTTTAAATAAGAGTGTGAACTAATTGACAACTCGATTGATGTCTCAATTGGGATTGAAAATTTTATTTAATAATTAGATTTTTGCTTTGTGAATTTGTTTCACTCTATTTGAATTGTATTAAGAAATTTGTTTTGAACTATAAGTTAACTCTTCGCTCATGCCCCAAGAAATAATTATCATAAACAAAAATTAAAAAATTCTCTGCTGCTTTATTTTGTGTATTGTAACATAATTCACCTATTAGAGCAACTGGCTTATTCAGTATTACCTAACGAGCCAGTTTTGCCTGTATTTTGCAAACGGTAGGCAAAGAAAAAATCAACGTAGTTGTAAATATATATTAAAGTATAATTTCTTGTGAAATTCAGACAAACAATTTTTACAAAATTCGACTACATCAAAGACATAACTTCTTTTTTATTAATACGCAACTAACAGTTTTTAATAATTTCACTACGAGTCAAAACGAAACATCAGTCAGCTGTGAACTGATGGACACTTCTGCTTTGCTTAACCAGTCCGCAACTCTGTGGTGGGTAAAACTACTTTAACGCTCATTTATAGTCTTCTACGCTGGTTACCGCGATTTACAAAAAGAAAAATCTAAGTCTTGTGCTGGAAAACTGTGATAAAATGTATTAAACTAAATGCTAAATCAGCGGCTCTTCGCAGCCAGTGTCTGCGCATGCAATGTTATGCGAACTCCCTTCTCCAGCTCAGTTTGGTCAGCTGGGCTCAGTTGAACACTCACAGCAACTCCGCTTGCAAGTACACTGCAAAACCGGACTTCCCCCCCTCACCCGGGTTTTATTCTGAATTCCCTTTATTTTGGAGTGGAAATAAAGATATATCTGCCGCAGTAGTTGATGTGATAAAATTCGTTTTGAAGTTAACTTTGTTTGAATTCATTTAGAGAAAATTCGCTTATTTCAGAACTTCGACTTAACTTCATTGGTTCTCACGGAACAGTATTTTTTTTTCTATTTATTATGAGCACGCTGTCTACGTTTCGAGTCTATTTCGTAGCGGTTCGTATTGCAACACGTGAGGGAGCAGACGTAGGAAAGCTGCATTCATCCAAAGCACCCGAAAGTTCACGCTCTCGACTGAGCATCCGATATCATACAGAATGGGACATATGCTCGCAGTCGTAATCACATCATGTTTATCCCTCTGCTATCCTAGATCACAAAAAAAAATCCCCAAAACCCTCATAAGAACACATTTCCAATTACAGTAATCTGTAGACTTTGGTTAAAACAGTACCTTCGAAAAGATCACTAACTCTTAAATTAGTAGCAAGATAATGTAGTATGGAGTACATGTCAAACTGCGCAATAATACATTTTTGTGTATATACACATAATAGTGCCCCCCCCCCCAATATACAAATGGAGCAATCAAAATATTTTAATGCGTGTTTAGCGCTATGTATGCATAAACAAGAGTTTCGTAATATTAACACATTTGTTTTTACCAAAGTTTAACGAAAATTGGAATATAGGTTTATTATGTTATGCAAAATTATTTTATTTACAAAAGCACAGCTCTATTAAAAAAAAAAAAAAAACTGACCTCCAAATTATTTTTAAACCAATATGATTTTGTCAGTTCTTATGACAGTCCTTGAACTAACTTTGGGGACATACTCAATCCATTTCATATTTAGGCCTATGGATAGAATATGAAGCCATAAATGCTGGCCGCCCACGCCAATAGACAATACTATATAAGGGACACTTCACTAATTATCATTGTGTTAGCACAACAGAAATGTAAGTTTGTCTGTGGCAAAAATAAATATGGTGCTATTGAACATTAGCTGGAAATTTTGGCGACTCGCAAGTTTTCAGGCTTAGTATTCGAGGAAGATAACAACACCGTTATTCTCGTAACACCTGGTTATGTTAGCTTGTTATATTCTATGTAGGGAAATAATATTATATTTGATTGCCATAATTTATGTTCGGATATCAAGTGTGTCAGAGGAATAGTATGCAAAGCGTATGCGAGAAAAACTGTTTTGGAAAGCCTTGCATTTTGAATGTTTAGATATATTTTATTTGGTAAATATAAACAAGCCAAGTTGGCATTGACAACGGCGATTTTATTGGGAACAAATAATCGAACCTTGGGGGTTCTTCTAAAAAGTGTTCGAAGAATGGAGGTAGCATAAGTAGAAGACTCCACGCAGACGTTAATTGGAAGAGAACAAATATTGGAATGACCCTTTAAGTCAGCTGCGTAGAGGCGATGTTGCCAACACGTCGTCAAAGGACCCAGGCCTGATCCAGCACAGCATCCGAATACGGAGTTCACCGTCTGTTGCCCTGATTAGGAGAGGTACGGCGAGCGAAAGGAGCCAGCCACGGGGTTCGATCAGCAAAGGCGAAACCACAGCGAGGCAGCTGGGACGAGAGTAGACGCCAGGACCACAGTACCATTAGTCGGCCTTAGGATGACCAGTTCCTGCTGATGAGGGGCGAGATCCGTTATAGTAGCAGGTCATTCCAGCAGCAGTCACCAGATGAGTATTGCAGTTCTAGACACTACTACAGTGGTGTATCGTCCAGAGCTAAGTCCAGCGCATTTAATATCTAATTTAGAGATGCATGAACACTGAAAGTAGGACAGTAGTTATGAAGCAGTTGAGATATGGGTGAATCCGGTGCACATAGTAAGATATTTTTGCATGCCTTTGCTTGTGTTGTAGTTTTGCTACTATGGAGCATCATTACAAACATTATATTCAAATGTAACCCTATAAAGTGTAAATAAACAATCATAATAGTTTATTGTTTGTCGAATCTTGTTATGGGTGATTATTTTACTCATCTAATAGTCTTATTAACTCAATTCTTCATTTATTCTCCTCTTTACTTGATATCAGGGAAACTTATGCTATGTAACAGCGTATATTCTAATTAAGCTAGCCGAAGCATTACATATCTGACATTTATCAGTATTCCTTTATTTTTATTTAGGTGTTTTACATTGTACATCCTGACGAACGGCGTTTAAGGAAGCTCACCACGACAAATTTATATGGTCGGCACAATATGCCCAGGGGTGCAACTTTCACCAGCGAAGTAATTGGCTGAAACTTTTCCCTGTGACTATGCAGCCATCTGGAGGGTGTATGCAAACCGCTTGTAGGGAGACCACCTTCTGTGATACAGGCAGACTGCATCTCCAATACGAGCTGCCCAGTAGGCAAACCCCTTTGAAGATGTAACCTTTCTGTATACATGCACAACGGATGGCCTATTTGCAGGTGGTTGACAGATTTCCTGCACAGCAAAGATGTTGACTTGCAACAAGACGCCTCCGTCAATTACTTCATAAATGAAAATTGTTCTCCTACTGGAAACACTCTACAAATCATATAACTTTGTTGGCGTTATTCAGAATCATCCTGTACAACCCCTGAAGAATATGGCAACATTCTACACATCCTACTCCCGAGTAGTGCCTCTAAATTTTAAATAAAGGAGTATATTTAATTAAATAAACACAAAAACTATAACTAGACATATAGTATGAATTCTTTATGAACATATTGAAATGAATTGTACATTTTGTCTACATGCAAGGTAGGTAGATATTATTCCCACAAGTCATAGTAAAGCATGTCCATAATTCATAAAAATGGCGTGAACTTGGCCATGTAAATATTACGTGTACATTGTATATTTAAAATATTTTGTTCAGTGTATAAACACGCAAAATGTACATGCCAAATATAGATATAAATTAAAATATTTGTATATAAATTGTCAAAAATGTATTTCCATGATTTAATATTTAGAAACCGGGTGCAACGAAATTCAATATTCAAGACAACTGGGGATGTTAGAAGAGGTCAAAACAGTTACTTTTTATCAAATAACCGGAAGTCGGAAATTGATAAGTGAGGCATGTCTCTACATATCTGATAACAAAACCACTATATTTCATTTTAATTGCAATTCTTTGCAAAAACTATTCAAAATTGCGGAATCCTGTTTCAATACAAGCTCTGCATCGATGAGCCGTTGCCTGTCACACAAGCTCGAAGACCACATGCATGTGCTGTATAGTTGAGCTGAGTTGAGAGATTTGCTCTTTAGGTTATGAGAGCAGATGAGGGTGAAACGAAGTGAGAATAAAGCAGCGCCGGAATGCATCGGAGGTGGAAACGGGAGAGTCCTCGAGAAAACCCGTCGACCAGCGGGATCGTCCGGTGCGATTCCAGCTCACGAAATTCCTCAAGTGACCCGGCCGGAGATTTAACCTGGTTCGCCTTGGTGGGAGGCGAGCAGTCTAACCACTCAGCCACCACGGCCCTCATGCGCTGTGGAGAGTAAGCTGCAGTAAGCAGTCGGGCGACGAGTTATTCCTTTGAAAAGGGGTGGGCGAAACAAACACGCCCAAGTACTTCTACAGAGACGTTTTACTTTATATCTGCTTTGTGGTTGATAGGGAAATAGTTGTCATAGGCTTTGTTTATAGCTCCCACATATTTATTTCCTAATAGAAAAACCATTTGTTCTTTAAAACCAATTCTTCTTGCTACTGGTGACATGACCTTCCCTTACTTTGGAAAAAAAATATTGAAAATGGTTTACACCAGTGTATATGGTACGCACACACAAAATGCTCAGAAATATTTAAGTATAAAAATGCAGTAGTTATACCTTGGGTGTAAAAACATTGATGAACAGGCAGTCTTCGTTTCCAGTGTTGACGTTGGAATCGTTTACCTGGTTGCAAGGAGATCCGAAGTTGATGGCATTTTTCACTCCCTGCCACCGCCTAGGTGGTTGAGGGGCCTGTGGAAAATTGAAACTAACTCTCATAAACTTCCGTGTTCGTTAAGTTGGTATGGACAAAGTTAATCACCAAAACTATAATAAACATTTCAATATACTTCCGAAACTGTAATGAAATACTTAAACTTATACATAGTGCGTAAAATCTATCTTACAAAGCGTGTTTTCCTAAATGTGTTACAACTGCTGAGAAATGATTCCATGTGAAAAATCAGGTGCAATAATATCTGTATGATTCGTGGCCTGAACTGTTTATAAAGGAAGTTATTTACCCTCGAAAATGGAAAAATAACAGGGGTTTAGTTAGAAATATCGGAAAATATTAGAGATGGAAGAATCAAATTTTCACATAATGTATCAGCAAACGGGGAACGCCAATTTCTATAATGCAAGGCAATTGCCATTAACGTCTCCAGTCAGAAGAAAATACGAGTTGTTACTCTCACATAGCAGTTTCGTTAGCAGTTCGTGTTACGCGAGTTTCGCAAATAGTTCCTGTGGCAGCGAGGTTAGTCTCAAAGAACGTAGGCATACTCTTGTGTTTCTTTCAGTATTGGACTACAGGTGTATGGACACGACCTGGCAGGCTCGTCAGCCAATAATAAACAGGAATATAGTTCGTTCACACGGTTACATCAAATTTTTTTGAAGCCCTGCTAAAGTTCTACTTCCAGGATATTCTTCCGCCACATACAAACAAAGCTTAACCAAGTCTAGAAAATTTCACCAATGGGACAGCGTACTGCATTCGTGCGCACTCACTCAGTGTAGTGTAATAACATTAAAAATTAGAACTATTTTTTAGTAGACACAGATATTACCAACACACCTATTTTCTCCGTGTTTTTAATCATATTATTTAAACATTAAATGAAATACTTTAAAGCTTGAATGTAGGTAAAAGTTAAATTTAACAAATCTGAGGCGCCGCGTGTGCAGAGTAAAAGGGCTTAGTGCTGTAGAAGGCGCTGTCTTACCACGAAGCGCAGACGTCCCACTGGAGCCGCGACGTAGGGGACGCCCAGGAACATGTAGTACTGCGTGCCTTGTGCCGTGACATTACTGCGACCACGCAGTGTGCCCTGGGCGATGGAGACTGTCGGGGATTCGCTAGAGCAATCCTGCAACAACAGCATAACAACCTCAGGGAAATATTAACATTTCCACGGACGTCGCTTGGACTTGAAACGAGCACAACAGATAGTGTAGGTAGTGTATATACTGGCATACAAGACTCGGCAACATTTTAGATACCCGTGGGCGTTTTAAATTTCGCGCCCACGTGACAACATGGGTCGGCAGGGTTGGTGCTGCCATTTCGAGCCAGAGCAACTGAAGAGGCCATCGCCAGCGAGTCATGCAACAAGCATGAAGGTGAGTGGGCGGTTGTGTTTCGCGCCACTCAGAATCGTTTTATCGTTCAGTGATGGATGTTGTATCAGTTTTAGGTACAGGTCCCTTGTGAAGCATGCAACAGACGTAATGATCAGTGTCGACGCACCCGTAAAATAATCATACTTTACTGTTACGTCGTAAAAAAAAAACTAATTTCGATTTCCATTTAAAGGGTTGTCAATTAAATTTAACTATCAAATGTTTGTGAGAATGAGTGGCGAAGTCTACAGGACGTCCCTCTGCAGTTGAGCTCAGAGAGTCGCTGGAGGAAAGGCCTTGTCTTTAAGTCGTAACTGCATGCGAGTCCTCCGTTCCGTCCAAAGCCTTCCACAACGACTCGCGAGCGTTCCCGTCGATCTATCGCCCGGCGAAGCTATCGAGGCTCGAACTCGCGCGACAGCTCGTAAGTTACTGATGCGCGCGTTTCTCGTGAGCATGTCTATACCAAGGCCAGTAGAATCTATTATAGTCCATTTAGGCTCATTCCTCCCCCTCCGGCAAACAATGCTAACGTTTGTTCTACTCAGGTTAGGGGCAAACCGAGATTTCTTACGAGACATTTCGGCATAGGGAGAATTTCTGCCGCTAGGTGCGCAGTGTTTCAAAAGGTAACGTTTAATTGACATTTTAAACTACATGAATAATAAATGACAAAGATTTTCCTTAGTTACGAGGGTATTTTATATTTTATTTATGATTGTTGCAATTATATATGTATTTTTTTAAACGTAGAAAATAAAGATAATCTGGTACACATACGACACTAGCAATTACCTAGTGGCGAAAATTTTTGGTTGCCAAACTTTCAACGTTGATCTTCTCAAACTGCAGTAAGTACCCTTAACAAGGCCTAACTATGTTTAAAATATTACACCTGGGACAACACACCCCATTCATGCGCCTTCAGTTTAATAATAATGTGCATAAGAACTATTTCTTACTAGGCAATACCAACACACTTACTTTCCCCCTGTTTTTCATTCTATATTAAACATAAGTTAAATTTAATAATTTATAAATAAAATATTAGTAATAATTCAGTTTAACCAAGAATGAAATACTTATATGTTAAAAAAAGTATAAAACGCTTATAACACGTAACTTGTTTAGGAAACAACCAATCACGTAATATTTTTCAAAGATTTGATTAAAAAAGGGTCATGACACTGCGATAGAGGCTGTTCAAGATCAACTGGAAAACTTTTAAATTCTCTGTTTCAGATCTTTTTATCTTTTCATGGGTATGAGCACTTTGTTCATGCATCAATCAAGTGAAAACCTGAAATCGCTAGGAACTTACACGTGTTACTAATGTGACAATCCTTTTTGAAAGGGGGCCACGGTGTTTGAGCGGTTAGCCTGCTCGCCTCCCATCAATGCGAACCGGGTTCAATCTCGGGTCACTCCCGGATTTTCGCACGTGGAAATCGTGATGGACGATTCCGTTGGTTGGCGGGTTTTCTCGGGGATCTCCCGTTTCCCCACCCTTTCTTTCCGGCACTACCCTCTTATTCGCCTCAATCTCCCTCATCGGCTCCCACAAGACCTCGCTGTTAAGAACCGCCCAAATCTCTTCACTTCACTAAGGGAGGACTTTCGAAAGTGTACAGTTGCGGGCAGTCCCTAGTACGATACTGTGTTTATCCTGCTACTGGCACTACCTGTTCTCCGCGAATAAGTTTACGCAGAGGCTAGTCCTCAATACGCTATGTGCACACTCGCAGTCTTAATTCGACTATCGGTGGCATATGTCACGTGGACAGTCTGTTAGACGATTAAACAGAAATCAAGTTTCTCCGATGATGACAGTCCTTGATTCGTGGGAGGACAGATAAGACACGTAAAATGATGGAATTTGTTCCGAGCTAAAGTGCCTTGGAATTCAACTTGTCTTGAAATCTTTTCGCGAAAGAAAGGTGCCCCAATATTTGAGGCTTTCGTGTGCTATTCCTTCGAGGGGAAGAGAAATAGTACGAAGTGACATCTGCAGTTTAATCCAGTGGCTTTCATCGCGGGTGAAAATATACTACTGACTACAGGTCCAACTTGCGAGAAATTCAGCTACGCGGGAAGGTATACTGCAATCTTGGGTGAGCGGACCCGTCGACATTCTTCCTTATGGCCAGACGTGACGTTGAAACATTAAATACGGATTCCCGTTATATGCTTTTCACGATTACTTCCAACTATTCTGCTGCCCTGCTGAAGTAAAACTTCCAAGACATTCCTCCGCCTTATACACAGCTTTACCAAGTATAGAAAATTACACCAAAGATACAACACACACTGTTCGCGCGAACTCAAAAAATATTTAAAAAATAAAACTTTTTTTTACTGCGCGTTTCCAAAACAACTTTTTTCTCCCTGTATTTATTCACATAAATCTATACTTTATGACGATTTGCGAATCGCCACAGTTTTTGTAGTATTTTTAGTGTAACTTTAATAGCTGTTGGTATTACTGCGTCGGTAACTTTAAGTTTGTGTGCTAATAATTGTATTATGACCGGTCATGCATTTAATCCTATCATTTAATCATTTGCATATATGACTTGTAATTATTTTATTTAACATTTAGTCGTATTTACCATTATTCACTGTGTGATAATTATCAATGAGTGTTATAGCTGGGCAACGTTTGCGATGTAGGCTGTGAGTCGATGATGGCATTTGTAGTTCCTTATTCCACCACTTTAATGTAAAGAGCAGCCGCCGGGTGTAACCCTGGCGTGTTCCGCGTGACGTCGCGGGGGTGAGGAGTCGTCAGTGGCGCGGAGCGGCAGGAGTAATAAGCGGAATGACGGTAGCGTGTGACTCCGGGGGGCGCTAGAGGGTCAGCTGTGTGCGATATCAGTGTAATATTGCGGGACTGAATTATGATCGCGCTGCCGGAAAGTGTGTGTAGGTCGTCGCGGGTGCTAACTCACCGGGGGTCCGATCATGTGTGTTAGCAACCAGCGTCGGGCTAGAGAGAATGGACGGCGTGTGCGTAACGTCGGACTGCGACAGTATTTCCACGGCTGTCGTCTTACTTAAATCTGGATTGTGCCCGTACTATAAGATAGTGAGCCGACGACCTCTTGTCGGGTTGCGACGAAACATTACCGTGAGCGAGCGAGGCGTAGCACAAAAATTTACATTGCGAAATGTGGCTCCGCTGGACTAGACACAAGCTGGCATTAAATATTGCGTGGGGGGATACCCTCCCCGGAAAACGTGTGCAAAACTGACTAGAAACATAGACAGGCTGTATAACGTAATCGAGGGCACGGTTTTGGGGAGGAATGAATTATTTGCTGCTAATGAAAATTTGTGCCGAGGATTTGGAACACCACTTAGAGACGGTTGTCGATCGCCAAATGTCCGTAGCTCTATTTTTTAAAACCATCAATGTAACTGAAACAATTACTGGTATTTGTGTGGAAAACGTGTCGAGGTGAACAATGACTTTGTGATAACGGCGGACGTGTTAGAAGTTGCGCCATGTGCTACTTGACGGTCGACCAGGTAAAATTGCCGGGCTGAATGATGGAAGTTATTCTGGCCGGGGATAAAACTTCAACTGTTCCGCTAGCCAAAACTTTCGTCGGGTATGTACGTGTCCGTAATGGTCGCCGCGGTAAACTTAATCCGAGAGTGAGTGTGCCACAACAAAGCGGCGTAATTAAAGTCTTGTGCCGACGGAAATGAAGACCGTGCCTGCGGGGCGAAAATACTCTGAGGAGAATTCCGAGAGCTGAATAATACGACACGACGGCGTCGCGGGCAGAGGAGGTCCGACAACTGCATTGCGTCGTGGCCCGACTGGTCGGGCTGTTTCCTTCACACCGTCAGGCCCATGGAAGGGCTCCTACCAAGGTGCTGTGATAAATATAGATCTTTCTTCATAACGCCGTGGTTAAGACTCGCCAGCTGGAGAAACCAAGAAGCCTCTCGGCGGTGGCTTTCAATTGTAAATTTTTGGAACGAGTAGTGTACCCGTAATAAGACATAATAAAAAGTAGAGTGAGAATGAACTTTCCGAACTGGTATATGAGTAATTTCATATGCAGTATTTTTAATGCGTTGGCCCGAGATTTTTTCAATGCCACGTGAATTAGTGGATTTTATTTTAAAAATAAATTTGTTGCCACCAAAAGTCTGAACTTGGAAAACATTCTTTCGTGCATCACTGAACTGGACCTCTATCGCTGTTTGGTGTATTTTGCCAGTGATTCATTTATGAGGTCATACAATATCGGGGACGGGGAATGGCTCAGATGAGTGTTTTATGTTGAGAACGTCTAACTTCATTCAGGGGCGGAGCTGGGGATTGTTGTTGTCTGGGTGACGGAAGGAGGCATATTTTGTTACTCCCCCTCCCCCCTCGGGGATCGGAAGGCGTGGTGATTTTCGAATTTTGCATTTTAATTATTTTTTCATATAGTATAATTGATAACTAAGCCATATCTAATGTTAATGTCTCTCGTGCCTGTATCTCCGAACGGATATAACTTAAAAAACCATTTAACGTATTGACATCAATTGTACACTGTCTATAGATAATAACACCAGGACCAACTTAGTCTTTGTTTGATCGAGATATCTCAAACGGTTCCAGAAAAAATCATGATCAGTGCTGTAAATAGGTACTGGATTAAGCTTTTCTTAGGACTACTGCATAAAAAAACACTATTAAAAAATTTCCCATATTTTCTCCTTTCTTCTTTGTCTATGGGCTGTAAACCTTTCCTTCAAAAAAAGCCGTAGTGGCCCAGCGGCTATGTATGTGTATATATATATATCAAGTGGGGCCGCAGTAGCTCAATAGCTAGAGCACCCAATAGTGGGGCCGCAGTAGCTCAGTGGGTAGAGAACCCAATATTGGGGCCGCAGCTGGTCAGGGGCTATAGCATCCAATAGTGGGGCCACAGCTGGTCAGGTGCTAGAGCACCCAATAGTGGGGACGCAGCTGGTCAGGTGCTAGAGCACCCAATAGTGGGGCCACAGCTGGTCAGGTGCTAGAGCACCCAATAGTTGTTCTTATATTGAATTTTACTTACATTCTATCTATGGTTATAGCATTTTATTTACAACTATCTGACCTGTGCGACTTCTTTCGCATAGTATTATTGTAAGGTTACTAAAATAAAGCTCATTACAGTTTCATTAAGTTTTTATGTTTAAAATACTAATAGTACTTCTTTCAGGTTTAATGGAGTCATTAAATTACACCATACCATCGCTTCGTACATGTATTATGTTAGCATGATATTTAGGAATTTGAACTGATCTAGCTATTTTTATGGGGTTCTCTAACCACTGAGCTACTGCGACCCCTTATTTTTGGTGCTCTAGCCACTGAGATACTGCGACACCAATATAGAGTTCTCTAACCACTAAGCTACTGCGGCCCCACTAGCGGGTTCTCTTCCCACTGAGCTACTGTGGCCCCACTATAGATTTCTCTACCCACTGAGATACTGTGGCCTTACTATCGGGTTCTCTACCAACTGAGCTACTACGGCCCCACTATAGGGTTCTCTACCCACTGAGGTACTGCGGCCTCACTATCGAATTATCTACCCACTGGGCTACTGCGGCCCCACTATTGGGTGCTCTACCCACTGAACTACTGCGGCTCCACTATTGGGCTTTCTACCCACTGAGCTAATGCGGCCTTACTATCGGCTTCTCTACCCACTGAGCTACTGCGACCCCGCTATAGAGTTCTCTACCCACTGAGCTACTGCGGCCCCACCATCGAGTTCTTTACCCATTGAGCTACTGCGGCCCCACTATAGGGTTCTCTACCCACTGAGCTACTGCGGCCCCACTATTGGGCTCTCTACCCCTCTGAGCTCATGCGGCACCACTATCAAGTTCTCTACCCACTGAGCTACTGCGGCCCCACTATTGGGTGCTCTACCCACTGCGCTACTGTGACCCCACTATAGGGTTCTCTACCCACTGAGCTACTGCGGCCCCACTATTGGGGTCTCTACTCCCTGAGCTACTGCGGACCCACTACTGGGCTCTCTACCCACTGAGCTACTGCGGACCCACTATCGGGTTCTCTACCCACTAAGCTTCTGCGGCCCCACTATTGGGTACTCTATCCACTGAGCTACTGCAGCTCTTGGGAAGGAATATGAGATAGCCCATAGACAAAAAAAAGGAAACATTTTTGACAATGTTTTTTTATGCAGTAATCCTAAGAAAAGTTTAATCCAGTACCTATGTACATCCCTAATAATTATTTTTTTTGGAACCGTTTGAGATATTCTCCTGTAATAAAAAAGCAGCCTATGTCACTCTCTGGACCTCCAATTATATCTGTGCAAAAAATCACGTCGATCCGTTTCTCCATTTTGACGTGAAAGAAGGACAAACAAACAAACAAACTTTGGCATTTAAATAGTAGTAAGGATTGCGGACATTACGTCAGCTAATTCATTTGATGAACTGGTATTTTGAGACGGCGTTCCTGTTGGGAAAGTGTTTTCAGAGCGTTCATCGTTAGTTTATACCTCTTGCTTCTCTGTGCTAGATGATGTTCTCGTCTCACCACTGTTGTCAGTCGTGTGAGTTGTTTCTTCAAGCATCGTGCTGAGAGCATCAGAACAATTCTGTTCTGTTGGTGGTGGAATATTGGTATTGTTGTTCGCTTTGTTATGACGTAACCTTTTTATGTTTTTCCATACAGGATAGGTTTTGGAGGAGTAGCTGAAAGTAAGTTAAATGAAATGAGATGGTAGAGCATTTACTGTTACTGAGGGTGTTTATTTAGGTGTGAGACATATACAGTATGGCAAAAAGTATTCCTCCAGAGAGAATGTTAAGCGAGATATCAATATTCTTTCTAAAATGAAAATATTTAACAAGCGATTGTCTGCAGAGGTGTCAGGAACAGATAAATGAAACCTAATAATTGTAGAAAAAGAATGTATTTTATACAGAAAACGAAAATAATTCATGAAGTCTCTTTGAGGGACATTTCTTGTGTGGACAATAAATATTCGTCCATTCCCTGATAGGTATAAATCAAAACCATTAATAATGATCACAATACTTAGTTTGCATACCCTTTCTGTTTATTATTGCTTTAAGCCTTTTTGGCATGGAATGCACGAGGTTCCGTGTAGTATTCGAGCCAATATTGTTTCATTCTTTCTGAAGAAACTCTTTCAGTTGTGGTTTGCTGGTGATGTGGTGTTTTCTCGGCCTTGTCTCCAACTCACTCCTCAGATGTCCTATCGGGTCAGCATCTGGTGGCTGTGGAGGTGTTTCCAAAGTATGTGGAGTGTTGTAAAGCAGCCACGGACTTAACAATTTCCACCGTATGCTTGGGGTCATCGTCGTGTTGGAAGTGACAACCATTTGCAGCACCTAGTTTTTTCAGCACTCTTCTTTAGATTGTTCTTGTGTATTTGAAGATACACGAACCTGTCCATATTCCCTTCGATGAAAACCACTTCCCCCTCTCCTGGGGCTGACATGGACCCCCAAATTATGACCTGTTTAACTGTGGTCTGCAAGTTCATTTGTTCGAACTCATTGTTTGGCTTGCGCCACACCAACATTCTATCATTATTGTTACAAATATTAAATTTACTTTCATCTGAAAACAACACGTTCTCCCAGAATTCAGTATCTTTCTGCACGTACTCTTTCGCAAACTGCAGCCGTCTAGTCCTGCACGCCTTACTAATGTAGGGCTTCTTTCGTTGCACCCTAGCATGGTAGCCAGTACGATTGAGAACCTTTCGTACAGTCCATGAAGAAACCTGCACATGTAAATATTTGTTCCCTTGAGATGTTATGTCAGACGAACTCGTCTGCGGACGACTGCTTCTTCCCTTGCTCGTGAGCACTGTTTGATCTTGTAACCTCTGTACAACAGTTTTAACGCTCGAACAACTTCTTCCCAAAATTCTTGCGATATCGGAAAATGATTTCTCCTTCTGATCTGAGCCTTGTAATAGTTCCCCTTTCTTCAATGGACGTTCACTTCATTTTCAGCCACATCTCACGACACTGTACCACTGCGGCAGGTCGAACATTCACTATCTGACCACGGAATTCAGCTGAAGGCGTAGAACTGATACGTGTTAGCGGAAAGAGCCCATGCACACTTTTAAACGTCAGGCATCCCTTGTCCAGGCATCCCCAGCGACACACCATTATAATTTGAGAATTTAGCGTGCTTGCTCGTTGATTCTGGAACTGTTGGGTGGCGTAAACACGTAGGCTAACTTTCATTCTTTCATCTGTTGTAATATAAATGGGTGTATATCAGCGGAACATGGGGTATTATACACTTTATTATTGTAAATGCAAGAGGGCGAATAAATCTGTCCATCACTCTATTTACCAACAAGTCACTTACATAACATGGAACTGTACTGTTAAACACTCGGGGCAGCACTATTGACCGATATTAGTTTATACTGCTTTAAATTTCATTACTATGTTTAACTCACGCCCCTGTTGGTAATGGCTAAATTGAACAGTCCCCACGCTAACACGATGTGGGAGGCTGTGTCTAGTGGAGCGGCTAGCGGCTACTGGACACATTCTCTACGTGATCTTCCCTGGCTGCTGGTCGGACGTGGAAAGACGACGCACCCTGCCTAGTGTTGGCCTATATCGGCGCGTTGTTTGGTAAGCTGTCCCCGTTTACTGGCTGGTGGTGGGGGGGTCTCATGCTGCTTGTCCTTTTGCAATAACTTGACGCAATCCCTGGCGTCCTGATTTACTGTCTTAAAGGTGCGATGGCGCTTTCAGGCGAGGACGCCAAGTTAAGGCCTGATTATATTACAACATCCTCTTTCTGTGGTGTTCATTACACTACGTAGAAATAAACTTCAAGCACGTTATGCTGCTCGATCGCAAAATAGAGCGAAATTATTATTATTATTTCCGTGGGCTACATTAAAGGTAGTCAAAGTATGACTACTAACGCCGCCACTTAACCTCATATTAAGGGTATTATTACAGTGGTATCATTGTGTTGAATGTAGGTGCAAAATAAAGAAACTTACTGTCCCGACGTACACGAAACAGTTTTCTTACATAAAAAATAACAGGAAAAGGACCAACCGAATAATTTGTTTTTGTATAATCAAGTCATTCCTAGTTTCTTGCATCTTTAGTTTTTTTTGGAACACAGGAGAGACAAAAGGAGAAGAATTCCTTTTGGCATACTTGCAATTACTCTAATAATGTGGATCCACCAACGATGTAACACGTAGAGTGGTATTTAATCATAAGAGAATTCGTGGATTTGAAACAAAATATACGTACGAGATAACAATGAAAAGCAATGTTGCAAGTAATTAAGAATGCTATTTGAGTGGAAATCTGGAGTTAGACCAGGTGTACAAAATTAAAAGATTGGTTAGGAGACTCTCATCTATGCAAACGGCCACTAGGTTGGAGTATTTTCCACAAAACCTTAGACCAGAGTCTGAAAAAGATAATATAGGCGACACGGGTTCAAACTACATCACAGGAATTGAAATTGTAAAGGGCTAATTAACATCTCCAGGTGTTATGCCTGCAGGATTATCAGGGGAAGCTTGCAAAATAACCTATGAAATAACTTCTTGAACAAACACCCGTGCCTTACCTAGGATTTGAAGCCAGAACCTCCCACACTGCAGGACGGCGGCGCATCAACCGACTGCGCCACGGGAGGTCGGCTCAAACTAGATCAGTGGAGCTGTGTGATCTAACTACGACAACCTGGCCACGAGTCCGTGAGCTAGCTACGGAAAGACTACGGAAAGCTCCAAGGCCGGACACTAAAGCGGCGCAGATAGATATAACTTCTTCTGGACGTACACGCAAAGTGTCCTTTGGCCCTTGTTTGCTAGGCTGTGCAGTGAAACCAACTTCTAAATCAGCTGACATGGGGAAATTCGGCGGAGTTTAGTCATTTGGCGCAATGTCGTCATGGATACATTTTTTTTTCCTTCCAACAGCTTCCCGGTTCATCTCACGACATCGGCAGTGTTGTGTTGCAACATCATGGCGTCTTGTGTGGTAGATCATTAATTATTCTCGTCGGGTGTGAGTTTGGTTAATTTGTTTATTTACATCCCCATTGGCATTTCGTAAATGCATAAGCCATTACTTAGTGCCTTATTGAAAACATTCCAGTAGTGTTTTGAAGTGCTGCAAAGTTTGATTTAGTGGTTAACAGATCATAATAAGTCACGCAACGCTTATTTTACCCCGTCATCGATAACTGTTTCACAACAAATAAGTTATAACTGGTATATAATCGCAGGAAAAACATATCACAGCTAATCGAAAAAGTATAAGTTCAACATGTTAAGTTGTTCTTCAGTATGTCATAGATAAACTGAGCTCATATAAACTGCTTTCCCGCATGTAGCACTTACTGTAAGAGCAATATGAAATACAGTTTAAGTATAGCCCTGAACAATTAGAATATAATACGGTCCCAATTAAAAATCCAAATAACATTGTTACATTCAAATCAAGTAGTGTAGAACGAATTAAAAACTGTGTTAAAACTAAATAACTCTGTGTGTGTATATATATAAAGTATGTGTTACCTGTTTACTGAGCTCCGAATTTGTGAACACCAGAAGAAGGATGAAAACGAAGAGCTGCGACCGCAACATCATGCTTGTGGGAGAAAAATTGGCGCAAAATATGTCTTTTCCCTTGCTTAAATACGAAACGCATATCACATGTGCAGCAAGCGCGTTAATAAATGAGCAAATGTCAAGTGACAACACTCTACTCGAACGAAAGTGTTCTCAATTTTTCACAAATCTATTCCAATCTACTCGACATGTTTGTTGAGAAACTCCTCGGCAACGTCATGTAAACGATAAGATTAGACATTTATCTGTCACTTTGTATTGATAGCAACAAGTTTCACAAACTGCGTAGCCAATGGTGGGGGAAAAAAAAAAAAAAAAAAAAAAGTAATATGTTCATGGCCATTCACTGGGGTTGGATGGGTTTCGTCTAGTCATCTTGTAACAACTGGGTGTTGGTTTTGAAACATCACGACAGTGCCAGTCACGCAGTCTTGACCCCCCGCAAAGGCGAACAGTGGTTGATTCCCGGCAGGGGACACTCCCGGACTCCTGGTCGTGGAGATCTTGCCGGACGATGCCGCTGGTCGGCGGTTTTCCTCGGAGGTATCCCGTTTCCCTCGCCCTTGCATTCCAGCGCTGCTCTATGATCACCTCGTTTCAACCTCATCGGCTCCCACTCCAATACATAATTTACTATGGTTGATTCATCGAGCGGAGAGAAATGACTTCAGGCGATCTACTGAATTATTAGACACGGGGGGGGGGGGGGGGGGGAAGTTCAAATTAAATACATTTAATGCCACCGAAACGGTCGAATTCAAGGGTTGCTTCCATTTCTCCCCATTATGGTGCAAATGTGCAATAACGATAAAGTTGACCTCTTTTCATACAGTGTTGTATGGCATTTAATATTAACTGAATCAAGCTAGGGAAAACTGCCAACTGTTATCATGCTGCATTCTTATCGAATTGTACAAAGGAATTAAAATATCTTTCAAGAGTTTCTTGCTAATTGTGTCATCCCAAGCACTTCCGCTTTACACAAATCTGCAAGTTATAAAATTCCCAATTAAAATAGAAAAAAAAAATGTCATTCTGACTATTAGTTGCTCATTACATTTTGTGCGCAGCTTTCGTCTATCTGGAGACCAGAAAAATTGTAAGCTCGTTTTACGCGTTACCTAAACTTCATTAACATAAATATCAATCATACTTTGCTATTGATGAGTAGTATTGTGGGAAACACACGCCAAAATATTCGTTCCCGATATTGAGAACTGTGAAATGTGTACAACTGTAATGAAACTTAAGCACAGAAACAGACGCTATCAACTCGTATATTCCTTATTTGCCTCTTAACAATATTCTCTTACGCAGATGGTGAAAAAAAAAAAAATTTCTTGACATGTTACTTGAGATATATGCCTTGTAATCTGTAAGGAGTTTCCTTATAGGGAGCCTCCACATGACACTTCATTATTTCTAAATTTCTTCACACCATTTATGGTTATTTAAAAATTGTGAACATATGCTGTTAACTTCATTTGAATGGTTTAATTTAATGTCTTTTACATGTCACATTAATCAATATGTATTTTCACATATTGCAATTTATTTCAAATCAGTCAAAGTTAACTATGTCAAAAACATACTGAAACTTTTATCCACACTCTACTAGGTTGACAGTTTAGCTGCATAACTTTAATAATGGAAATTAATGTTTAAATAGTGTGTTGTCTGTTTCTCATTGGTAATATATATAATATGAAAGTGCGGCCAGCAGAAAACAAATTTAGTGGTTTTGGAATGTGACAATGCACACGTATTTTGTTGGCTAGGAAGGACTTGACAGAACATTTTATGTTGTATGAAAAGATTCTAAAAAAGGAACAAATGGCCTCCATGCAGAAGTGGCCTGTATGACTAATGTGTCTGATGTTAAATTAAGTATATGCAGATGTTTCAGTATTGAGGCTAAGCAGTATTAACTATCGCTGCTAAACACACCGGAAAATATCTAACTGCAGGAGGATTATTCATTATGCATTTCCCGGTTGGTGTTCTGAGACAGTCTGGCATACCAGCTATTGTGCTTTAATATCTGCAGAATTCTTCAAGTAAGGTTTTTCTTTACTATTTAATAATTTAACTCATTGCTAGCCTTGAAGTTGTATGTGGAATATAATAATATGGCAAGTCCAGTGGTCCGAGTGTGTGGTATTAAATTACCGTGAACGACTTTAAATGATTCTTGAGCTCTACTGATGAACTAAGCCTGGTTGCCTACATAAAACTATTCAGAATATTCTTCAGTTAATTTTAGTATTCAAAAAATATGTTTTTAATTTATCAGAGCTATTGTTTGATCATTTTAGGGAAATCAATTGTTTATTGTGTTACAGATTAATTTTTTTAAATAACTAATTTTTCTTTGAGAACTGGCAGCAATATCGTTAAATATTAGATGTCTTATGTTAAAAAAGGACCTAAAGATGTTGCATGCGAGTAAGAAAATGAGACTTTCCATTATTTCTTTAATTATATTTTCCTAAGCTTTCTTCAAAGTGTTTCCTTGTATTATGTTAGTAGTAAGTATTTCTTTTTCTGCAATCTATAATAGTCTGTGTACATTAACCAATTTTCCTGATCATGACATGGGAAAGAAATTGTACATATTGCTACGATTTGTGCTGATTTCCACACGCGCACACTCTAATCTGACTATATACATTATTATTCATTGGGTTATACTGTGTGTGTATATATATATATATAGACACACTCACATATATATGTAAAGTTAATCTGTTATCCTAACACACTTCATTACTGAAATAATCGGCGCCCAAAAGTGTGGCCAAGATAGCCGAATATTATTAAAAGAAAAATACAACCTAGAGGAAGCAATGCTAAGTGATATCGACACTATCAAAGTCATAGAGGTGTAAGTAATACTGCATGGTCATAGACAATAGAGTTACCATAGAAGTAGGGATATTTAAGACTTTGTGCGTATTGCTACATAGCCAGAGAGCTTTATTTTTTAAGGAGTTCTATGAACTATTTAAGCGATAGTGGGGCGAATAATATGACAAACTCTGATAGTTTGAATATTGAAGTTAGTCCGACTACGAGTATAAAATGAGATTTTTTTTATAGCGATAGTGAAGAGGTTGTCAAGCCTGTTTTGAACACCAACATAATGGATAAGGTTTTTCGGAAAAGGTAGATAAACCGGGGAAAATTTCAGTTACAGATGCGACTGGAAGAATGGATTATTTGCGAACGTTAAATGCACAATTAAGTGCAGAAATTGTTGCACAAAATGCACAAAATGTTCAAAATATTGCAGAATTAAGTGCAAAATTAAAAGGCAGAATATGATTCCAGTCTTGCTGCACAAAATGCACAGTTAAATGCAAAGTTTGATTCTATTGCAGAACAATGAAATTAACTCAATGCTAGGTTTGACGCACAAGATCAAGAATTAAATGATTTAGCTCAGCATGTCGTACGTGTAGATAATAGTTTGTTAAGATCTAATGAACGGGTTGGCCAAACTAATACTGTGTTAACAACCCTGGAATATTCGGTAACTGAACTGCAGGCAAATCAGACAACACGAGATGACGCTATTGTCGCGCTTCAGAATAATGTTGACAAAGTGCAGACACAACTGGAAGACCGAGCAAGTCAGTTGAAAGATGTAACTAAAGAAAGTTTGGACTTAATGCAAACGAGTGTAGGAGAGGTTCTGACTCGATTACATTCCATAGAGGTTAGTGTACCTAGGTAATTGGAGCAAACACGAACCGAGATCGAAAGTCACTTATGTGGACTGGAAACTCGTATTACTGTCGTGGAATCCTTACCAATGACTTCGCCAACTAATGTCGATAATCAACTCTTAGATAATGTAGACCACCAGTTGGTAAATTTTGAGCGACATCTAGAGGCAAAATTTAATCGTACGAATGTTGAATGTGTTAATTTGCAGAAAGACGTCGCAAAAAAAAAAAAAAAAAAAAAAGAATTGTGTAATAAAATATTGGAACTAGATGCATGTTTGGACCAGCTAACTACTAGCGACGCTTCTACGACAGCTTTCATCCGAGACATTCCGCATTCACCTGTTCCTACAAATAGGAATAATAGTGAACAGAGTACATGTAGTAATGTTATTCAACTTAGTAATATTGCCACATTAAATTTAACAGCTGCGATGTTGCATCATCCCGCCAATCGATTGAGCGAGGGACTGCCGACATTTTCGGGACGAAGCAATGAAAATCCGATAATCTACCTTAAGAAATTGGAGGATACGATAGAAAGTTTAATATTAGCGAATCGGAACCTTTGTTATGTTTAGAGCTGAGCTTAGAGCCGACAGTATTCTATTGGTGGGAGGTCAAGAAAGAAATAATTCACACGTTTTCCCAGTTTAGACAAAAATTTCTGAAAGAATACTGGAATGCTCGCCAGTAGTATAGAAATGCCGGTTCGAGTGCAGCCCCCAACCATCAGAAAACCAACAGCAAATTGAATGCTCAAACCATCAGAAAACCATCAGAAAAAAATTACCGTTGTTTTTCTGATCCAAAACATCAGCTGCCGATTCGAGTGCAGCCGCAAAAAAAGTGACTGCAAAAGTTGCGTTAGAGTGCAACCACAAAAAGTTACTGCAAAAAGTTGCGTTTGGGAGCAGCCCCCAACCATCAGAAAACCAATGGCAAATTAAATGCTCTAGCCATCACAAAACATCAGCTGCCGATTTGAGCGCAACCGCAAAAAGTGACTGAAAAAGTTACGTTTGGGTGCAACCGCAAAAAGTGACTACTAAAAGTTGTTTGGAGCATCTGCAAAAAGTGACTGCAAAAAGTTGCATTAGAGTGCAGTTGCAAAAAATGACTGCAAAAGTTGCATTAGAGTGCAACTGCAACAAAGTGACTGCAAAAGTTGCGTTAGAGTGCAGTTGCAAAAAGTGACTACAAAAAGTTGCAAAGAGCGGCTCAAGAAATTTGAATACGCAAAAAAATAATATATTGTCCATAATAAAGATGGCCCAGTTGCTAAATGTATTGAACAGAACCCAACAATCTAAGAAACTTTCCGAACTTAGAATCGGACAGACCTATCCCATAGACCATGCTGAAATATCTGATATACGGTATGGATACAAAGTGGTAATTACTTCTGGAAATTTTAAAGTAACCTTGCCAGACATATATCTCCAGATTTTCAGCAAAAAAGTTTTAGGTGGTTTTAATCGTGGTGGTATAAATTTTGCATACGATGGAATGGAGGATTGGGGTGCTAAACAAAGGTATTCTATTCGGCTTATTAAAGAGTAAACGATCACCATATTAGACATCAGTTGATTTTTTATTTGTGCTCATGTCTCTAAAAATGCTTTAATGGTTATCCAATTATTAAAACACAATTATCGCTCTGACTTCGGCAATGTGCTACAACATAGTCTAATTAAAATTTTAGATACACATCTCCAAATTCGACACATTAAAGTAGCCGAAACATTGAGTTCTTTCATTACACTTTCTGTAGAAATATTATTCATCTTTATTACACGAAACTTTAATATATAGAATATGACTACTTCCAATGCAAAAAAATATCTACAGCTTCATCTCTAATATCACAGTTCTTTCAGACAAATTAAAGTTAATTAACTTACCTTTTTCATCTTAATTTCAACTATTATTTCATTAACTTGATTTGTTTGCACTGGAAAAAATAATGGATAAGCGGGTTCTTAATAGATTGTGTCGCCAAATCCAAATGTTGTTCTTGGTTTAAAAGTGACAATTATGATAGTTTCTCTATGGTTATTTTCATCATGTTTTAATATCATACCATTTACTATATTACAGTGCATATTTATTGTTTCAAATGGAGCAAATTTTGGAGTTGTATCGACATAATCTCCTCCCAGAGATAATGTTATGCGTTAAATAAGTAGTATAGAACTGAACTAAAGCCAATGAGTGTCCCTCTATCTCTAAATGGTAGTGTAGTCTCGTCTTCAACACTGATTTGTTATTTGTTAGTTTGAATACTTTACTCATTTATTACATTATTTTAAAAAATCTATTAATAAATGAGCAAGAAACATGTAGACTGGGATATTAAAATAATACCAGACAAGACTGTATCGACAAAACGTCACAGAGAATTATTACCTAATAATATTAGGTGTTTGATTGTGGGTCCTAGTAACTGTGGGAAAACTACGCTTATGATAGATAATTTTATATATGCTCAGGGATGGTTGGACTTTGGTACTCTCTATATATGTTCAAAAAGTCTGGACCAACCAAAATATATCAATTTAAAGAAAGATATAGATGTAGCGTCAAAATTATTTAATGAACCAATATCATACTTCTTTCCATCAAATGAAGAAATGGTTGATGTAAATAAATTCCATAAATAGTCTATAGTTGTTTTCGATGATATCATACTTGAAGATCAAAATATGGTAAGGGATTATTTTGCTCGTGATAGACATAAAGATTAAGATTGCTTCTATTTAGCTCAGACATACTCAAAAGTATCTAAGCAGCTTATAAGAGACAATGCTAATTTACTTTGCATGTTCAGGCAAGATGATACAAATCTTAAACATATTCATAGTGATTTTGTTGGTGGTGATATGTCATTTGAGAAATTTAGGGGAGACGTGTTCAAAATGTTGGAATAATGAATATGGTTTTGTTACAATAGATATGGCTTGTAAGTTAAATAATGGCAAGTACCATAATAAAATTAAAGAATTTTTTAATTCTTAGAATGTAAGTTTTGTTTTAATGAAAGTGTTTCCATTAAAAACTAACATAATCAGATCTTTCTAAATGTATTCATATACAATAACTATTTCAATAAACACAATTGTATCTTCAGGTACATTGTGAGCTTTTGGTATTTTAAAATATATCATATTATCAGGGTATACTTCTAAAGTTTTATGCATTTCAATTATTTTCCGTTCATGATAACAGTTGATAACATTTTTATATTTTTCTGGTTTTATTATTATTATTTCAACTATAGTTCCAATCTCTTAAAAAAAAATATTCTATTCGGTTATCAAAGTAAAATGCTTTTTCTTTTTAATTGTATTTCCCAACTAAACAAATAATGTTAATTCTGTTTTTCTGATAGTACTCTAAATTGATTGCGTCCATTGGTGCAATGGGATTTCCCACATGTCTTAGTCTCTTTTGTTCAAAATCTATATTATTATCTACTTCCAAGTAAGTAAGATAGGTTTTATCCAATGATCTTTTATTTCTTGTCAATGTGGTTATAAAGTCGTTGAAATGTGTGTTGGAAACAAAATCATTAGGTCTGATCTTCTCATCATTGTTCGTGCATTCTTTAATTTGATCTTCAATCCAAGAGCTCATTAAGGCATTTCTGCATATATCCATTGTTTATTAATAGTGAAATAATTGTTGGAAATTTAAAGTTATGTGAAAAGAGATTTAGCACCATTACACACAAAAGACCACAAGTTACTTGATTGAATTTTTTAATTCTATCATCATTATAAAAAATATTACTTCCGAGATATGCTATTAATTGTCGCGATGGATTTCCGCCAAATGTATCAAAATAATATTTGTTGTTTGCTTTTTTCCAATAGCATACCCAGTGTGTACCAGAGTTTGTCGAAACATCTAGATTAACAATCCAGCATTCATTATCTAGTGGTGTGTTAAGTAGCTCATCGATCATAAATACACCCAGAAAATTTTTAATGTTTAATTTTTTAACCATTTGATCAATATCAAAGTTACTGAGTGGAGTTACTTTTTTTTTAACATTCTTACCCCACTTAACTTTCTTCAATTCCTTGCAGTATTCCTCCATAGCTAAATTATGTCTGCATTGTTATTCCAATTCTTGGGTTTTCTTCATGGCATTAATTACTGATGTAGCGATAGATGATGCACCGCCAGCTTATGCTCCTAGAGCCCCCAATGCTGCGAAAATTAAGGGTAAAAATCCACCCTTGTGAATTGTCACACCATTTCCAGTTTTCATTTCTTTGGACATTTTCTTAAGCTATGGAACTGAAATTATGATAACCATCCCTTTGCCCTCCTTTAGTTTCTTGTTTTTACGATCCAGTTGGTCTTTCGTTAGGAAAGAATCAATATTCAAACCCTTCAACGCCTTGTTAGGAACTTGAAATACAATGTTTTTTACTTTCATTTATTATAACAAATATTTTGTCATTTTATTTTAATTCCCCAGCCAAGCTTACGTTTAATATGCATCGCAGACCCATTAACACCAGCCCACAATCTCTCATATATACCAGCATCTGAACTTAACAATCTATTGAATGTTTTCTTTTCTAGTTCTTTGTCAGCTACATGTCTTTCAGCTAGATCTTTATGATGATGATAAGCTATATCATGTTCCATTGCAGCCGCATCTAGTGGATTAATGGGTTTATCACCACTCTCAATTCTCTCTTTTAGTCTGATACCCGGACCTAAGTACTGATAACCGGGTGCGTGCAACTCAAAAGGTAGCACATTTATTATGTCATTGAGTAACCTTTTTCCATGATGCTCCGACTCCCAAAAAGTATGTGATATTGTGTTTAACATTCGTATAAGATATGGTATACCTTTTGGATTATTCACAACAAAGTCACTAAACTTGCTGTTGAGCATATTCATTATTCCAACTTTTTCATTGTAATAGTTATCATTTCCAGCATTCTCTTCGCCATAAATAACGAGAAGTCGATCAATAAGCATCTTAACATCATCCATCCATATGCATTCTTTGGGGTAGTCTGTATACTTCTTTATACCTTTCCCCTTTTTAGGTGAGGGATGTTTCTTTTTAATCGAATCATAAATACATTTAACAATAAATTTTCATCTATGCCCTTTACACGATTTGGGAATTCCCTAGTTTGGATCATTGTTTTGAAAAAAATGTGTGTGTATCTGCTAGGATATGACTATAGTGTTCATAGTCGGTTGCAGTGTAGTCGCTTTCTGTTACTTTCTTACTAGTTAGTAATTTCACCAAACCATCAGTTATAGTGTATGTCCGACCTTTTACAGTATATTTGTCATTGATGAATGTTACTTCGCTATCACCAATATACAATCTACCTTTATCAGCCGTTAGCCCAAAAACATCGTCTTTGCAGTCAATTAAGAAATCGGCCATTTTCTTATCAATAAATGTTGTTTTGTAGTTAGTTAACTGTCTGATATCAGTTTTCAAATGCCCCTATGCTTCGTCATAGAGTTCATAGTCTTCGTTATAGCATCATCGTCATCGTCAATGTGTTTAACACCATCATTATAGCATTCATCACCATAGTGTTCATCGCCATAGCATTCATCATCATCGTCTATGCATTTAACGCCATCATTAAAGTGTTCATCGCCATAGCATTCATATATGCCTGTTTTACCAAACAGTTTTCTTTCAAAAGATGTTTCTGTTGGTGTCTGTGGGTAGTCTAAATTCTTAACAGCAACTGGAACAAATTCTTTTATTAAGTTCTTATTCTTATTTGTTACGTGTCCAATTTTTTGCCCCAAATCTTCTATCGCATCTATCAATGGTTGATCGTGTTTTTTATTTTTATCATATTCATCTTAGCAAAATTTTCTAAAAGTTTTAAACTTTTCAATTAACTGTCTTCTTCTCTCTATATTCTTCTCTATATTGTTTACAATTTTTTGTTGCCTCATTTATTATGTAAAATGAACAATGATAACTTAAATGTATACTGTCTCAAATGTATGAAAAATACACTAAGTTCATATAAACTTACCAATAATAACAAAGTAAAAATTAAATGTGTTTGTAGATGTCGTGTAACCAATAACTCGCTATTCACTGGTGGTAGTATAAAAGACGATATTGTAAATGAAATTCATAAACCAATGGGAAAAAACTTCCCCAGAAGAACTATTCTATCTTTTGGTATCGATGATTTTTGGCAAGCTGATTTAGTTGAAATGAATTCTGGATATTTAAAAGGTATACATAGAATTAACAAAGGGTTTAAATATATGTTAACTGTGATAGATGTTTTTTCCAAATATGCATGGACAATACCAACCAAAGATAACACTGATGAAAATGTTACATTAGCATTTAAAACTAGTTTGAATGATCACAAACCCATGCATTTACAAACAGATGAAGGTAAAGAATTTTACAATAAATCATTAAGACATTAATGGTCAACAACAACATAACACACTTTTCAACATACAGTGAAAAGAAAGCTAGTGTTGTAGAAAGATTTAATAGAACATTGAAGGATAAAATGTGGATGATGTTTTCTATGCAGGAAAACTATAAATAGGTGGCTATATTACCTAAATTAATAAGTGACTACAATAACACTGTTCACAGTACAATCGGAATGAAACCCACCAATGTAAATACAAAGAATGAAAGTTCTATTCTAATCAACATGTATGGAGGAGAAAGAAAAATGGTTTAACCGAAGTTTGCAATAGGAGATAAAGTTCGTATAAGTAAAAGTAAAAATTTGTTTGAAAAAAGATATACACCAAATTGGTCCACTGAAGTACTTGAGGTGTGTTAAGTATTGCACACGAACCCCACGACATATAGAATAAAAGATTAAAAAAATGAACTTATTAAAGGTATTTTTTATGAGCCAGAGCTGTTTAAGACCAAATATGATAAAGACTACTTAGTGGAAAAAGTTTTGCAAAGAAAAGGAAATAAGCTGCTTATTAAATGGCTAGGTTTTGATAGTAGTCATAATTCTTGGGTTGATAAGAAAAGTGTAGTTACTTAAGAAATTTTTTTTCTATATAATAAATGGATCAACAAAAAATTGAAAGTTATGAGCGTCAGTCATTTCCGCCAAACGACAAAACAAAAAATAAATTTAATGAATACAAAAAACACATTGAGTTTTATATTCCTATTGGCGATGAATTTTCACATCCGAATGAAGATTATGTATACCAACAGTATAAGCTAACTAAAAGAGATACAAAAACAGATTATGAAAAACCTTCAACTATTGATCTTTGTGAGAATTTCTTCCCATTCCAGTTCTCAAGAATAGAGATCTCTAAACATGGTTGTATAATCGAAAGTATTCACAACCCTGGTATCACTTCAACAATGATGCATACATTGCTAGGTTCGGAATCAGAATCAGCATACTTCCAAATGTCGGGGATAGAACTAGGAAAATATGTTAGGAAAGAAAAGCTTAGCGAAATTACCTATCCGTTAAGATATTTGTTTTGGTTTATGAGAGATTGTAATGAAATATTCTGGAAAGGTGGGTACAAGATCACGTTCATTCGAAATTCTAGTGACAATGTTTCGCTTTACAGAAGACCTTCAAAGAAAGCAGATGGATCTGATTATGCAGATAATACTCCAGATACTGGTAAAATTGTTATTGAGAAATTGGAAATTCTGTGGCCAATTGTTGAATACGATCCTATTTATGGAGACGATATTAAAGCAAAATTTTACAAAGACCACAAAATTCCAATTAGTTTTAATTATTGGCAATGCCTTGAAAAACCAGTATCTACTAATGCAAACTCATTTCAGTTTTATATAAAAGATCAGTTCAATTCAATCCAATTCGATATGCCAGACTTTGTTATTGTTGGTTTTCAGCACAGCAGAAAATAAGATCCTGGGCAATTCACACATGGTTCAATGTTTGACTCTTGTTTCGTCAAAAATATTTATATTAAGAATGGACATAATGAAGTGTTTCTCCAGAGAGAACAGGAATTTAAACATTGATGATAAAATTTTCGATAAGATGTATATTGCTTACAACGATTTTAGAAATTCAAAGACTAAATTAGATACCCCTTATCGTAATAATGAACTGTGCTTCAACTTTGCGTCATTTATTGGGAGAAGACTATTGTATGTTACTGATTGTTCTTACAGAAAAACCGCTATTGTAAAAGATCGAACTAATCTGAAACTTACAGTTGATTTTAATAAACCAATATCGGCTTCAACTATTTGTAATGTGGTACTCGTAAGCCGAAGAAATCTAATTTATGATGTTAAAAGTGAAAGAATCACCGAAGCTCAATATTATGCAAACATGTATGGTTATTAGTTTTTAATGGATGGTTATCCATTAGAAACATTTACTGTTTTATAATTTTTTCTTCAATAGCGCTATAAGAGTGTTTTAAATGGGATCAGAAAAAAGCATCTGAGGATTGGAATTAAAGGGAGTCTGTCACACAGACTCCCTTTGTATACACAAGTTTTTGAAGGATGTCTCTATCGTCGTCGTCGACGTTTAGTATGACTAATTTGATTTTCTTTTCAAGGTTACGAACTTATAAAATTTTGGGCGTGTGAACAGCCATCTAATACTACTGTTGGCTGTCGCGTTTAAGATTTTAACCTAGGGAATGCAACATGGGAGATAAGAGTGCACTTGCAAGGAGCCAATCTTATATAATTCATAACGTTGCCTCACATGGCGTTAACTGAGCGAGAGGTATTTGATGTGCTTTGTGTCTTTTATATTTTTGTGTTATCTATGGGCAATTACAGGTTGTATCTTGTTTGTGTAGTATTTAAAGGTTGTAATTTGTTCGTGCATTTCATATATCGCTCTGTGTGATTAGAGAAGACACATCAATAATGGTTCCTTGGCATTCTCAGATGTCTAGGTATTATCCTAAGAAGGTATACCGAAATATTTTGTCTTTTAGTAAGGATGTCAATAAGGACGATAGGTTTTGGACTGTTAAGATAGTGGATATAGAAGAGAGTTATATTTTGTTGTTGTTTTTGTACCGTTTTGGTCTTCAAGGTATAACCGCTAAAGCAGGTAGTGGCTTGTTGGAAATGTGTTTCTTCAGGAAGTCTCATACTCAAAAGGATCCTGCGCCTAAGGAAATTAGTGACATTGACTCTCGCGATATAATATGTTGGAAGACTTTTCCAGTTCATGAAGGGAAGGCTGATAAAACTGCTGTTATCAGAGTATTTGGTAAAGCTTCCATGTTTTCGCGTAAGTAACTGAAGTTTGAACTTGGTGATCAGATTTGGTTGTATTGCAAGCTGGTTGGTACGACTGCGATACTTGTTTCTTATATCAGCGAGTCGTACACTCACCAGTCGCTTTTGACATCTGATGGCATAGTAATCGTTTCTGCTGAGTGAAATTAACACAAATTGGTGTTGCTTACCGATATTGTCAGTAGGCGGAAGGGCGTGCTTGTTGATAATTGCATTTGCAGCATCCAGTAGCAGTTTATACTTTTGCTCGATGCCGTATTTGCGTATGGATGGTAGCACTTCTTCATACACCCAATCCTGGAAATTTTCAGCTGCTGCCATCTTTGATTTCATGATCAATGCGTACAAGCCTGGTTCATTGGTGAATACGGTGTGTGGCTGCATATTCAAAGGGGTCGCGATTCGTGACCCCCTACATTTTCATATGTATTACGATGTTTGTCTCTAATGTGGTCTATATTGCCTGTTTTGTATTCGCATTCTCGAGTATGTCCGCAACATCTTTAGCCTTGAACCACGGACTGTTATCCTTGTTGATGATGACAAGCACCTCTCTGTTATCGTAGATGAGTTTGCAGTTTACGATATCGATGAGCGATTGCATTTTATTATACAAATGCTTTCCTTTAAGCTCACGCACGACTCGCGAACGATATCAGCGATAAGGCTAATCGCGCTGGGCAACTGCTCTTTCATAGTGTCACTCTTTTACAATTTTGTAGTGCCCCCATGGTAGTGTATTAATGCCATCTTTAAGAATAAATATTTTATCATCTTCGGGGCTTTGGTGAGTAGGTGTGTAGAGCAGGAGATGGTTAGGTAGTTGCATATGTGGGTAGATAATTGGTTGTAGTGGTGAGTAGGTGTGTAGATCAGGGGGTAGTCAGGTAGTTGGGTATGTGGGTAGGTAGGTGTGAAGGTAAGAAGAGCTGTGGGGTGTGTGGGTAGGTAGAATGGTAGGCAGTTAGTTAGCTGGGTAGAGCAGTAGGTATGCATGTAAGTAAGTAGAGCTTTAGAAATGTGGCTATATAGGTAGAGTGAAATTTGATGGGTAGGTAGGTAAAGTGGTAGTTAGGTGGGTGGGTGTGTAGATGGGTGGGGCTGTAGGTAGGTGGGTGGGTGTGTAGATGGGTGGGGCTGTAGGTAGGTGGGTGGGTGTGTAGATGGGTGGGGCTGTAGGTAGGTGGGTGGGTGTGTAGATGGGTGGGGCTGTAGGTAGGTGGGTGTGTGTAGGTGCATTAAGTGGTGAGTAGGGCAGTGGGTGGATATATTAGTTGTTATGTAAGTAGGTTAGTAGAGTGATGGGTAGAGTGGTAGGTGGGTAAAGTTGTAGGTGGGTAGAGTGGTAAGTAGTGCAGTGGGTATGTAGGTAGGTAAGTAGAGTTGTGGTAGGTGGGTAGAGCAATTGGTTGGTTGACAGTAAAGTGGGTAGACTTTTGGGTAATGATGTGGGTAGACTTTGGTGTTGTGAAGTGGGCCGGTGGCTAGAGCAGTAGGTATATGGGGTCGAGCATTAATTAGGTTGACCAAACAGTAAGTAGGTGATTAGGTGATTAGAGTTCTAGGTAGTTGGGTGGCGTAATGGGTGGGTGGGTAGAGTGTTGGGTAGGTAAGTGTATATAGCAGTAAGTAGGTGGGTAGATGTTTAGATAAGTGAAGTGGTGACTAGTTGGTTAGGTAGATAGGTAGAACAGTGAGTAAGTAGGCAGGTAAGTGGGTGAATGGAGCAATTGGTAGATGGGTGGGTGAAGTGATAGGCAGGGGGTTAGGTAGGTAGCATGTTGGGTAGGTAAATAGTGTGGTAGATAGGTGGATAGAGCAGTGAGTAGATAGGTGGAGCAATGGATGGGTGGGTAGAGTGTAGGGCATATGTTTAGGTGTGTTGATCTTTGGGTGGGACAGTAGGTAGAGCAGTGGGTAGGTAGGTTGGATGGTTGGTAGATAGGTAGGTGTGTAGAACAATTAGTTGGTGGGTAGAGAAGTGGGTAGAGTTTTGGGTAATGGGATGGGTAGAGCAGTAGGTAGGTGAGTAGGTGTTTAAAGTGGCAGGTAGAGCAGTAAGTAGGAGGGTAGAGTGTTAGGTATGTGGGTACAGTTGAAGTAGAGCAGTTTGTAGGTAATTATAGAGGAGGGAGAATGTTTAGTGGTTTGGTGGGTAGGTGGGTAGAGCAGTGTGTATGTGGGTAAGTATGTAGAGTGACAGGCATGTGGGCAGATCATTGGTTGGAGTGGTGAGTAGGTGTGTAGAGCAGGAGGTGGTTAGGTAGTTGGGGAGGTGAGCGGAGCAATGGGTAGGTAGGTGAGAAGGTAAGAAGGGCAGTGGGTGTGTGGTTTGATAGAATGACATGCAGTTGGTCAGATGGGCAAGGCAGTAGGAATGTGTGTAGGTTAGTAGAGCTTTAGTAATGTGGGTAGAATGGTAGAATGAAAGGTGGATGAGTAGGTAGGTAGAGTGTTGGATAGGTTGGAGGGTGTGTAGAGCTGTTGGAACGTGTGTTGGTAGGTGGGTAGACCTTTGGGTAGGTGGGGAGGAAAGTAGAGCTGTTGAAATGTCGTTAGGTAGGTAGAGTGAAAGGTAGGTGTGTGTGTGTAGTCAGGTTAAGCAGTGGTTCTGTATGTAGTGTTGTGGGTAGGTGGGTAGAGCAGTAAGTGGTTAGTAGAGTTGTGGGTATGTGGGTAAGTTTGTATGCAGGCAGGTTAGTTGAGTGGTGGGTAGACCAGCATGTAGGTTGGTGTGTAGGTCTAGCAATATGTAGGTGGGTAGGAATATTGGTTTGTTGTTAGAGTTGTGGGTAGGTGGGTAGAACAGTACGTTGTTAGAGCAGCAGGTGGGTAGAACGGAAGGTATGTCTGTAGGTGAGAAGAGTGGTATTGAGGTAGAATAGAGGGTGGGTAGTCAGGTAGAGCAGTTGGTAGGTAGGTGGGTAGAGCAGTGGGTTTTTGGGTAGGTGTATAGAGCAGTGGGTATGTAGGTAGGTAAGTAGAGCAGTGGGTACATGGGTGGAGTGGTGGGTAAGTGTGTAGAGCAGTATGTGGTTAGGTAAGATGGTAGGTAGGTTTGCAAGACAGTGTGTAGGTGGGAAGGTAAGAAGAGCAGTGGGTTTGTGGGTAGGTAGAACGGTAGGTAAGTGTCTGTGTGTAGGTGCATAGAGTGGGTAACAAGATGGCGGCCACATACAATATGGTGGACAAGCCGGTTGTCGAGCATAGGTGAAAGGTTGAATCCAATATGGAGGTCACATGACCAGAATGATAGAGAATGATGTGGGATGATGGTGACTAATAAAATTTCAATCCAAGATGGTGAATGTCGAGGTGGAATGATAGAGCATGAATAAATAGAAACCAAGGTGGTCGATGCCAAGGTGGAATGATAGAGCATTAAGAAAGGGACTCCGAGATGGTTGATGTAGATGTAGAATGATAGGGCATGAACGAATATAATCCAGGATGATGTATACCGAGGTAGAATGATAGAATATGAAGAAATGTAATCCAAGATGGTCGATACCGAGGAGGAATGATAGAGCATGAAGATATGAAATCCAAGATGGCGGCTGGAAATTACGTAATCTAATATGACGGTCGGAAATAACGTGATCCAAGATGGCGGCCGGAAATGACGTAATCAAATATGGTGGTGGTCGGAACAGGCGCCGGCTCCTGGCTCCTGTGTGCCAGAATCCCCTGTTTTTAATACTAATGTCCAATGTGTGAAATAAACATTAATTATGACAAATAGATGCAGATAATGAAAAATGTTACATTACAGTATCTATGATTCTCGTGATTTCCCGCACATAACAAGCTAATTTTGCTTACCAGTGTGCCACCAGTCAGTGACAGCTTCGGACATGCTATTATGGAGAGGCATTTTCTTGACGGCAGTTGAAGTTAATGAGCCCGTAAAGAAGCTCGTCAAGTCCTTTACAACGACTGAATATTTTCTTCTCGGGGTCCACAATTGACGTCCTTGCCGAAACATCGCTGTAATGTTACGTGCAGTCGCTCTGCCTTCCTCCTCGGGCTTTCGAAGAACATCGTATAAAGACATTAATCGGCAACCGGAGAAGAGTGCGCAATTACAAAGGGGCCTCGGCGCGATACTTAAAGTGTGCAGCGATAAGCCTATCGGGACTCGTGCAAGGGCTTAAGGTTGAAGTACAGCAACTGCCTATGGAGCCCTGCACCTGGCTGTAAGATGTAAAGAACTCATAAAAAAGTAGTACAGACAACATAACAATTATAAGAAATGGGCGATTTATGTTGTATATGAAAAATAGATTATACATTTTGCAACATTATAAAATATTTTACTAAGCTATACTTTTTAAATGTAAAAAACTAATAAATCAATAGAGTCCGCATTTTTAACGAAATCTAAGCGCATTTCCATTTGGATGATTTGAAAAGCCGAATTCACAAGAAAATCTTCTTCAAGAAAGATCGCCATAATATTTATTGTGATCATATATGACAAAATCTTAATGATAATATATCGTATCAATTTTATAATTAACTCTTTTTAGGTCAGTTTCAGCCATGAATGTTTGTGACAAATAGGCACACATAAAATCAATTAAAAAAATGATTTCCTATATTATTATCACAATTTTCTTACATTCATAGTAATTATTATGGCAATATTTCATGGCGAAAATTTTCTTGTAGATTCTTCTTTCTGAAGCATCCATGATGGAAATATTATGCAATTTGGTTAAAAATACAAACTATTTTAAATGATTATTTTTTCCCATTTAAAATGAAATTTTAGTAAAATATTTTATAATGTCGCTATGTATATATATATATATAATTCTTTTATATAAATCATAGATCGCACTTTTCTGGTGATTCTTATGGTGTTTGTACTATTTTCTAGGAGTCTTTCACGTTGTATAAGCGGGTGCAGTGCTCCATGGGCAGTGGCTTTCCTTCAACCTTGAACGCCAGATGTACGGGACAGTGAAACGACGAGCGGTGACGATAGGTGAGAGTAAAATCTGCAAGAATCGGTACAGTGGAGGAAGAAACTGGCCAGCTGGACTTCGGGACTGTATGCATGAGTGACAGGGAATTCTGAATAATGGCAATATACAGTATGATTGAATATGTGGTGCGGATAAAGTGACTGTGGCAAGTATAAAGACTGTGATGAGGACTTTAATTAGAACTGATGTTGGCATTAAATATCGCGCTCAATAAGAATAACAAAAATTAATGATATCGATAAAGGCGGTTCACGATAAAGTGAGCGCTTTTGAAATCAGCCTTAGAAAAAAGTCACTGCCCGTGCCTGCCTGCATGTACTTCATTCGTGCGCACTGAGTGACATGCTCCCAGTAGAGTTGGTAACGATGGAGGAAAAGTAGTTCCTTACCTTAATGTCGAATAAAAAGTGTTAGGTAACCAATTCTGATAACTTAAATTATTTCTTTCCCTTGCTGTTTTTTTGATGTATCGAAGTGTAAAAATGAGCAGATTTGTAAAATATTTACTTTCAAATAATCCCCAGTTTCACTTGTCCGACGCATGAATAAAGTGGTGAGGCCCATGGCATTGTTAGTTTTACGTAAGGCGGAAGAATACACAACGTGCATACAAGTAGCTCTTAAGCAGGGTTTTCAGAAGTGCATATTTCACCGTGAACAGCCTATAGGTAGTTTAATACTGTAAACAATAGTTTTGTGTGTGTATTTTTTATAACATTATAAACAAATTAAGCAATTAATTTTCGTTCTTTGAATTTTATTAAATCCTTCAACCCTGATGAACTAGGATACGCCCAGGTGCCTTGGAACAGTGATACAGCAATATGTAATATCAATAAAGGAAATATTTCTGAGTCATTCGTCGTTTCCTTCCAGTTCACGGAATGTCCTGCGGAAATTCTGAGTGGACGAACAAGTGGATAGAGTCGTCTAACTATACGTCCCGTGTCAAGAGAACGTTCAAAATACAGAAGTACTGCAGATAAACATTTGTCACACAAGTCAACAGCAGATAAGCATGTGAGTTTTCCTCACTAGATATAACGCAAGCAAGGCGCTCATATTGAGAAAGCAAGTCTCAATACAACCGAAATGACCATAACCACGACCATGCAAATTACCAATGCTGCAGCCATTATTAAAGTACTCCTTGCCACCAATGACGTGAAACCCAGACTCGTTCTTCTCTTAACGATTTTGCTGAAGTTCACTAATTTCTCATGCGTTACTTTGCTCCACAGTTTTGTGTCTCTTATCAATTTACTAATTAGAATATATCACTTTCGCTGATCTCGCTTTCTCAATTTTTTTCGGTAAACAAACGAGTAAATATATAAAGGGAAACATGAACACTTGTTAAATTAATTTCTGGTTTTATGGACGTAAATGTAGATTTTTTTTACAGCGAATTTGATTTGCACAGTACTGGACGTGTAATGCAATTGGTTGCACATGGGTTCTCAGATAATAAAGTTGAAGGTTCATCAACTTACCAAATGACTACGCCTTGCAATGGTTATGACTATTTTTGTGCGTTATTGTAACAAACGCCATTACACAGAGAGGTATAAATATCTTACTGTTATTGATACGGTTATTATTATTTTTAACATAATGTGGCCGTTTTCAACAGCTCAGAGAAAATAGTAATATACATAAAAACAAAAAGCATCCGTATACTTACGGTGCGACAAGGCCTGCCAAAATGTAGGAATTCGTTTTTCATTGGGACATTCTTTCAGCTAGAAAACGAATTTTAAAGAACATTGCATGTCACGTTTGGGTCCATTTTTAGATTGTTTTCTCAAGAAAATTTTTAGATTTCATGTCGCAAAACTTTGTATTTCCGAGAAGACGGACGACATAAATTTACCGGTAGAGGAATTTAAGATGATAAGAAGTTCGTAAAACAGCAATTTATTTCATTGCTATGCTGTGAAACGATATTGTTCCCACTTCAAGTACCACTATAGCACACATGTCAGTTGATTCCCTTGCGTGTAGAAGCCCCCAAGACCTGCGATGCTACTGTCATTCTTAAGAGTTATACTTAATCTGGAGCAGCCATTTAAGAGAACTTTGTAACGAAACATTTTCTGTGAAATCGTTGTTTGCGCGAATACTCGTATCTCAGTAAATACATGTTCTGGGAGCCTGACGTTTTGCCAGACTAGGTGAAAAACAATTATCCATGTCCCTATCTTCATACTTTTATCATATTTTGTGTATTCATGAAGAAAATAATTCGTGAAAATGGTCAAATATCGCATTTCTAAGCGCGCCTATGCGTTTTATTTAAGCGGTATGAGAAAATCGCGATTATAAGGACGTAGTTTAATCTGCGGGCTTTCATCGCGAGTAATCAAGTCCCGCTTTTACCTATCTAATTTGCACAATACAGCTTCTCTACGAAAACAGTGCACTCCTTGCATGTAAGAGCGATGATGCGCTAGGGACGCGTGTTAGTGTCGCCCGTATCGCTCCCTTGCTTATTGGGATGGAAGCATAATCATGGTGCAATCTGATAAGTTGTTGGCCAAAGTATGGTGGGGGAAGGAATGCAAATTGTTATGCACTCTGGTAAATTATCACATAACTAAATGGATTTGTCCATAATGGTCAGGCTGGCTGAGTGATCTAAGGTGCTGGATTCAGACTAAGTTTCCTGTAAGAGGAGCATGGGTTCGAATCCCTTACCTAACAAATAACTTTACTATGGGAAACTTTTTCTCTAATACAAGTAATAATTTCCTCTGGTCATGTGCATTACAGACAAATAAAGAAGTAGGGAGAGGCATCTTCTCTTCTCCTTTTATTTCATGTCTTTAGTGTATATTTCTTTGTTCATTCACCCTCTCTATTCTCATGTTCGAGCTCTTCATATTTGTTCATCAAACCAACAAGTTTTTGATCAAACACATTTTCCCTCGTAAGCCGAAATGTACTCGAGTCATACCAAGGAAACTCGACATTGATTTGCCTATTATGCAACATATTTATAGCTTGATCTAAAGATCCCACATACAATTGTTGGGAAAAGGGTGCTTCCCCAATTCCTGGCAAAGAATATATAATTACTGTTTTTCGCATATTTTTCCCAGTTTGCCACAGTTACCATATATGAGCGAATCTATTAAATTAATGCCATAATTTGCAGCTATGTAGTTTAATTGATTTTCTTTTGTTAAATTTCGAAATTATTCAAGTTGTTTACTTAACTATTAAAAGTTTCAAGTATTTGTTTCGAAGTATGTAACAAATCGACACTTTTTTTTTTTTACATTCTCTATATTTTGTATGTTTTTATTAATCTTGCATATAATCACAAAAGTGACAGAATTTTCATAATTGGTGACATTATTTTCATATTTTTTAGAAATAAAATGCAAGTATTCTTTCCATTACACATTTTTTTCCTTATCTTCACTCATCACACACATAAGATGCTGTGAAATGGAAAAGGAAACTTTTTTTTTTCAAGCTTTATTAGTGTTGGTATACCTTACATTTTTGAAAATCTTGACTATCATAATTATAAGTAAACTACTAATGTACTAAAACAATGTATAGTTTATCCCGAATTGCATGCAAATTATATTTATTTAAAAAAAACGACTTATTCGAGTCCAACGATTCACCAACTCCTAATAAACACAACACCCCATTTGGTTTTTCGCAAAATGCCCCCAAAGAGTGTTTGAGTATGAAAAGAGAAAACGATGCAGTGTAAACTTACAGTGATTTAGCTAGGATAATTTCAGTCATATACAACTCGCCAAAGGCCTCGACGACTAATTTGTGGGATAGTCTCTTATGCACTGGTCAACAAAACATAATTCTGAACAATTTTTCCACAATTACAAAAAACGTTTCGGAAGTTAAATAGAAGGGTGTGCCAAATCTTACATCGTTGCCGAAGGGTATATAACAGGCGGTCTCGTAATCGTGCCTTATTTGAACGACCAGAATTTAGAGTTGAACAACGATGTGGACGAGGCTGTGCAACTGTTGCATAGTTCTCTACCTTGCTTCGCTCTCATCCAACCAAAAATTTCCATTCGCCATTCTCCGGACATGTCTTCTACCCAAGACTATCTTTTCTAGCTGAATTGAAAAATCCAAATCGCCCAAAGACATCGCGACGAGACATCGGGATCCTACGTGTTGCAGCAGAAGTATTTCCATTGAAATGCCATTGTAAACGAATCACTCAACAACATCCAGAACAACATTGGTGACATTCGGACGAATAAGGCCAACCACGCAGACCTGTTGCTGCTAACTTTAACATATTGATTTTGAACACTTGATTTAATCTCCTCTACATGGATTTCTCAGCCGACTCACAGGATTTGTGCGTCCCGAAACTCTTTGTGTAATGCAACGCGGCTGACATACGGACAAATAACCAACCAGATAACCGGATATCTGTGAAAATACGAACATCACACCGAAAGTCTTGAAATTGGGTAAAACCTCTTCTCTCGTTTCATCTTCCTGCGATAAAATGGGTTGTAGGTTTGAAACAAGTGGGGATTAAAATAAAAGTATGGCAATCAAGGAAATGCTGCTTCAAATGGAAACTCACAATCGGTATAAAGTGAAATTTGATTTTTAAAATCAGTTTTTAAACTGCGATGTTTTAAACAAACGCGAGACTACTGACCACAACCTCTGCGATGACGACAGGGCCAACTCGGATGATGAGGATTAGGGTAACGATTACATTTCATCATTTTAGATGAGGAAACCCATGTATGAAGAAACTACAACAACTGATGAATAATTTCAACACATTTCATAGGTTCATGTGTCATTCATACACAGACACCATATATTAATTCACAATTACCAACTCTTTGGGAATATTATGAAATTTATGCCTCAATCAGGTAAATAAGTGTATCATGATCAAAAATATATATATCAATTAAAAGATTTTAACAATAGGTACGAACCTTTAAAAGTAAAAAGAACTGAACAAATGTGTTAATTTTGTCGACTATGATAAAATTAAAGATATCAATTTCTAGACAACTTCCCAGGGACAGAAACTTTGTTTTGACGAATGCTGATAAACCTTCGCCATAGTGGAGGATAATTCGACTTAATTGACAACATTTCGAACAATTAGCCCTTTTATATTTTTTCGTTTATCACTTTAGAAAATCCACCCTCGAAGTGTTTATACAAAGTTTGAAGAATTAGGATGAAACTTGCGATGAAGCGGAAAAAAAGAGACTTTTGGACGAGACAGTCAACTCAGAAGATTATTTCAAAGTTACGAATAATTCTGCTATGATTGGTGAGGTAAATGGAGACAAAACTCTACACGAGTTTTACGTGGAAAATGACCAAGTATTGGATCTGCTCGATCCGAACATGACCGCGATAGAAGCGAACGCGAATGATGGCGATGGCAAAGATGATTACGATACAGATGACGAATGCATATTATGTGACGTTGATAACAATCGGGAGAGTTTTAACAAATTCACGGTATTGTCCATTGTTGGCCATGAAGATCACATTGATGAAAATGAGCTGCTCGAAGTTAGCGAATTAAATGAACGTGAAATCAAGAATATTCTTTCGAAATCTGACGAACCGGTTATAATGCTGATATATCTAAATTTCAGTGAAAACGAAACAGAAACCGAAACCAAACTCGTAAATGCCAACGAATCCACAATGGCACATGTGGAAATGAATTCCTACAGAACGGAACCCGAAACCACAATCTTGGAAATCGAAAAGCCGGCAACCACACCCGTTGAAATATATTTCAGTGATAACGAATTGGAAACCGAAATCGAAGGTGAGGAATCGGAGAAACTAGTAGCACTACAATCACCTGGGGAAAATAGTTAACATGAGCCTCTATAGGCCATTCACGATAAAGTGAGCACTTTTGAAAGCCCTGCTAAAATTCTACTTTCTTGCCCATTATGTATCCTTCCACCACATGTAAACAAATATTGCCATGTGACTGCCACGTGATTGCCACATGTTAATAACCTCAATATTTACATTTTAGGACTGCTAAATTTAAAACGTATATTAAAAATAAAACATGTAACATATGTGATGTATATAACACATGATATATAATGTATATGTATATGTGTTTGCGTATATATGTATATATCATGTAAAATGTTATATATGTAATATTTTACGTATATACTTGTTTGGATCATCTCACAGCTCCAATAGACAAAAACTTTACATGACAAACAATTGAAAAATTAACGCCCTAGCGACGAAGTCATGGAAACTGTGAAAAAGCAAACATTAAACTTTGTGGTGAACAAGGATCAACACGATACGTTAAAAAAGGACACACATTAGTTAAGCCGAAAAATTATTTGGAAGGGCAGCCAAATCCTGATTTTGAAATAGATTTGCACTACTGCACACCCAAGGTACAACACCACTTGTCACACAAATGACCAAACCTTTAAAAACTGTACCGCAAACTTAACGTTTCCCATGACTCACTGTTTTCTAAGTGCCCCATCGCCCGGTAGCATGACAAGTAAAACGTCAGCTCTAAAACATGGTAGTTGTGTTTGGCCTCAGCTGACTGAAGTTAGGTGCAACTAAGCTATTAGGAAAAAACATACATCCTGCAGGCATAAGGTAGCGGCGTAACGTAGCAGATGTCTGAAGCGTATAACGTAGACAGAGCGAGGCCATGCAAGGACGTAAATAAAAAATGACAAATCAAAAAATAGTGACGCACGAAGGGGAAAGGGTGAGGCAGGGAGGCAAGGAAATATGAGGGGATCTGAGCCAAGCAAAGAGTACACCACTGCACAAAAGTAGATGGTGCTAATAAACTTAACATGACGGTGCAAGCGAGGCAGTATATAAAAATATGTTATATATAAAAATAAAATATATAAAAATATATAAATGTTTGCATGTATATGTACATTTTAAGGATAGTTTTATATGCACCTGTATAAATGGAGATAAATATATTTCAACATAGGCCTATAATGTATATATCAAATAAAAATAATTTACACTAAAAATTTAAACATATCAACAAATGCAACTGTATATGTACATATAGATTTTTTTGACACAATTACTCTGTCTTCGTACCCTTCTGAGACCCTAAAAAAAAAAAACTGAACATTTATACTGCGAATTGAAGTCATAACAGGCTTGTAACTGGCATCACCTTCATTTGTACAAAATAATTCTAAAAATAATGTATATTACTTATAGCTAAGTGAAATGCCGACTCGGTGATGGCCACATTTCCTGTGTCCCTTGTGGTCCAAATGGGTGCGACATTACCTTTTTGTCAAACCCACACAGACCTCAAGAAACCAATTTTACAGGTAAAATGCACGGACTCTCGTCATTGTTGTGGTTCCTTCATTGCAATGATTGCAGCGAAACTGAAAACTTAAATGAGAAAAGCATTTAAAGAAAATTACTCTACTTACAAAAAATGGTTCATGTGTGCACACACAAAGCTGAAAGAAATGTCTTATTATTAATGTAAAACCAATACATATCCACAAATGACAGCAAAATGACAATGTAAAGGACAAGTTATAAAAGCAATACTTACAGGAAAGTTACTATTATCTAGTTTGTATTTTGACTTCAGTCCTCGGGAAGATATTTTCTTTTGTTTATTTCTGGATAATCACAACCACGGAAGTTTTGTAATGCTTTTAGGTAACATTTATAGTAAAAATTGAAATGTAAATAATTTATCATAAAAAAAGTCACAAATCAATTGAAAACCCGCTACCAAATCTATATACAGACCTTAATTTCTTTGGTACAAATGTAGCAACATAAACAAACTAATATTATTATCATTATATCAATTGTAGCCAGGCCACTGTGCTATTGTTTTGTATGTGCTTATAGCTATGACTGTGAATGTGTTAGGTATGTCAATTGCAGCCCGGCTCTTATTGATAGCTAGCTCATATAGCTTCTTTAGAAATACTTAATTTATCACTTACACTACGTAATGTAATCTAACCTTCAAAAACCACCCATTCGCAAGTGAACATGAGCTCTGGGAGTATGGGATGTTGACTATGCAGTGTAATTTACAGTCACATTAGATTTCAATGCCTACAATATTTGTGGAGCCGATCTGGCAGATATAAAAAACAATTAGGCCTTCTCAAGAACACGTACTATATTCACTGATATTTCTCAAACGGCAGCAAGTTGACTTGTAGAACATCCATTACGAAATTTAAACATGGAATTATTCTATATCTGTTAACAATTAATTGTAAATATTTTGTAATTTTACTTACAGCAAGCATTACAAAATAAAACAATACTTGCATCAAGAAAGAATGTCGGCAACAAGCACAGCTATATATCTATAGTTAAAGAAACCAGCTTCAAATTGTGTAGTTTATAATGTTGGCACACCTTTGGTGTAGCACCAAACTGTGACGTTTGTGTTATGTTAACAATAGTAAAACCTAACACTGCAACTTGGGATGAATAACTACATGAACACAAGTTTGAGGTTAGGCCTACATTACAAAATATCACAGTAATTTTAAAACATGTCAAATTAATGTGCATTTATTGACAGGCACATTTTTACTTGTTACTAAGGCAGGTTTAAGAAAAGTTACATGGTTGGGAATAAATAGATACGTACAGATGTATTTGAGGTTAGGCCTACATGACAAAACATCACAATGATAAAAAAACGTAAAATCAACGTATAATTATTGACTGCCAAATTGGCACTTGTTATCAAGACAGATTTGAAAGAAAGTTTAAACAGATGGGCGAAGGTATAAAGGTACAGATAACTTTTTATATTATTTGTCAAACTTAGGATATAACATGTACTTGGTAAACTCACATGAATATATTAATGATCCGTTTCTGCTATTGTTCATTTAGTTTCATTATTGTTATTTAACTTTCCGTTTATAATATCACATTTCTTACTGTAGATTTCTACTTGTTCTTTTTCAACGATTTACTTCAATAATGTTATGGGGTTAAGTGGGGAAAACACGTCGTAAAAACTGTTCTGGAAAACACGTCGTATAAACACATTTACATTTACCTCTGGGCAGTTACAGTTGAAATTTTCATCATTTCTGCAACTCATTCGATCACCTTGCACGGGTTTATCTCTCCTCAACGAATTAAAGAATAAATACTTTCGGCGAGATTTATGTCCTCCTAACGATGAATATTTGTACGTAGTTTGCTGGATCACATAACTTTACACAAAATCACTACAACACAATTAAACACTATACGACCTATAATAAAACAATGTTGATTGCAGATAAGCTGAAAAATAAATGAGAAATATTTAAACACAACTTCCAGTTTCCATATTTGTAGCTTGCCTCGCAACCACTCCACGCACGCAAAGCCAAGCAACAAGCATGAAGGAACCACAACAATGAGCCGTTGTTTTTTTTACCGTTGCGCCGATCACGTGACACAATATAATTATAAGTTACAGTAAATACGTTATCTTTACGCCAATAATTACTTTAAAGTGTATAAAATAACCTCCAAACAACTTAAGTAGCCATGAATTTAAACATTACACTTGCAATACCGCGTTATTTCGTGGAACTACTTTTCACATTTCACTGCCAACATAACTGGGCGTGTTCATCCCCAGCCTGTGAGGTGGCACACATGGTTATACATACGCAGTTGCGGGCGGTGGTTTTTTTTCTTCAAAGGTTGATTTCTAGAGTGCTCACTTTAACATAAACTGCCTTTACTAGCAGTGATGTGTACGTGTTGAAACTGTTCGGACATGTAATCGCATCGTTATGTTAGACTGGTCGCACATTCTGGTGGAAATATCAGATACTATCTGACAACAGAAAATTTGATACACGGTGTTATGAATACATTACATCATCTATGGTTTTTGACAAAGTAAACCAATAACCACGAGGGCCGACGTGGAAACATGTCTTTAAATAAACTAATAATAGGAGCAATAGTGGGCGCGTATCATTTACTAATAAAGTTATGTTTCATTTGCGTTTTTGTAACTGTGTATCACATAATCACTTCAGCCACACACTGCCATGCAAGTAAAGCTGGATTATGGAACATCTGTCATGTTTGTACTGTAGATGTGTTATAGACACACATATTATTACTTACATGCACTCAAACATTTTCTCCATTCAAGAAACATATTTATGCTTTGCTCTCATACTATAGAACAAATCCTGTGGCTATTGACATTGCCATTGGCATTGACAACGATGACATAATACAGTACATATCGTGTTTCAGTATTCCCAAAAATATATTTCAGAGAAAATGGTAAGTTACTGTCTGGTAAACAAGGAAAAGTAAGGGAATTCCAAAATGGAAATGCAGTGGACACCCTGTAATACTTTCACACACAAACAAATGAACAGTGAGGTAGGTGTAACTGTTTGCTTCATATTCTTTCATAATGCTAATCCACAAAATATATGACACCTAAAACGAGCACTGTAAAATATATATAAAAATTAGCGTCCAGAAAATCGCCGAAGAGTTTTGTGTGACGTTTTGAGAGGTAAAGTGTTAGTTCCTGAAGGACGAGATTCTGGTGCCCCTTTGACAGCTTAGCCCCATTTCTGCAGCAACGCCCTTTCATAAGGGCTGATTTGTGTGATACTAAACTGGCAACTTGACAGTCATATAAGAAATACAGTCATGCTTACAGAATAGCAATACTATATAAGTATATTTCTTCGATAAGATGTTATAAATAGAATACAGTAACAAGCCATTACAAAACATTCCACTATTACATATATATTAATTTGTGGAATTCTTAATTGGCACCTAAAAGTATGTTTGCAGAATAGAAACATTGCATTATCATTATTATTATTATAAAGAAATGAAACAATATAATAAACCCATTACCTGTAGCAGTGTTCTGGTTAAGAAATAGCATTCAAGTTTTAGGCATGAATAATAATGTGGGGCTCTAGCCTATTTCTTTGTTTTGCAGATGAAAAAATAGTAAATTTATTTCTAGGAGGAGACCATAATTTAAATGTTAACATTTAAAAGTGTTATTGCCAAGATGTTCATTTCATTAGCAACATACTGCTTGTATGCTTGTAGGCCGATTTCTCCTCACATTTATTATCTGCAGTGTTTACTAAAAGGTAGGCCTATTAAAGGCTGACCGACACACCTCATACTTAACTGCTGACTTATTGCAGGATTGAAAGAATTACACTCATAACACACTGTTCAGAGTTAAGGTGGTTTCGTTGGGCTTTGGAGGGTCCCATTCCCCGATGTGCCCGAAGGTTTGGCGAAGGTAAAACACATGACAAATATGGTCTTACTGACTGATCACACACAGGAAAATTGTAATCTTACAATGTGTATGCTCATAATTACATTATAATGTATTCAGACAACTAACACATTTTGCAGAGTAGCAACAATTTACATTTTCCGTGACCCAAGTGACAATTCCCCGATGTGTTCCTGACCTTTCCCCGTCACATGTAATTCCCTGGCACTTCCCCGTCACATGTAATTCCCTGGCCTTTCCCCGTCACATGTAATTCCCTGACCTTTCCCCCTGGCACTTCCCTGTTTTCTCTGAGGGCGAACATCCTGTATTGTTACAATCATGATGTATATCAATGCTCCATTGAACTCAATTTAACATGAAGTGCTTTTTCTCTACAATGTCTTAAACCCCCCCCCCCCTTTTCTTCACCCATTATTTTTCACAACATGTACAGTTTATCTGAACACTGCACTCACATATGCTGGCAGTTACGAAGTACTTTGTTTTTACTCTGCATATGGTTTCCACAATTTTATTCAAACTTTTAGGGAAAATGTACCATCTTTTGTATGAAAAATGCAATCACATGGGGCCAAGAGAGACTGCAAGGGATCACTTAAGAGTGAAAATAAACTAACTGGCAGCATTAGGCTTATGTTAGTCGCACACATTACATGTGCTATATATTATAAATTTACACCATAGCAGGAATATAAAAATGCTTGCACCTCGGCATCCTGAGGTCATGTTTATCTGTTCAGCTTCTCTGTTAATTTCACAAATATTCATACCACACCAACAGCCTTGCGAGATCACTTTATCGCGTCATTAGAGAGTGTAAAAAAATTAGAGCGATTGTTATAGGTTTTTTTTTACATTTATTTATTGTATGTAAAGGGGCATTACACAGACACTAACATCCTCTCCTCTTCCCACGATACCTAACCTATCATGCTTTTGACACCAAAAGAAAGACAAATACAATCAAATGAGGTTAGTACTAAATTGGAAATGCAGAATGCGTTTTTTTAAATTGTTTGTGTGCAAACACGTCGGAAATATGCTGCAGAAATCTATAAAATGTTCAGAATGTGATCCATATTTCTATGCACATTTATTAACCTGACAATTATTTACACAGCCCATTCACGGCAATATACACACATATAACAAAATAACGATAAATAGGCCTACAACTCAACATGGTTTGTAATATATTCAAGATGCGGATTGAAATTGTAGTATTATTTGCAAAGGCATACACCTGGAAAATATGCTGCAAATGTCTAAACAACACTCAGAATTTTCATCATAATTTAAAGCGCATTTATCAATCTGACAATTATTTACACATACAACAAAACGACATTTTGTAAATACTACCTATTAACTTATAAAACTTGCGTACTGTATACCCACAAAACGTACGTTTGCAAAATGCAAACAGTAAAAAATTTAACTGTGTTTGGCATTGGGTAATTATAAGCAAGTTATTTAAATGGAAAAAGATTACGCACTTAAGTTCGAAAAATATATAATTATCATTAAAAGGAAATGTTGTTACTTTTATCTTTTAGTTTACGGAAATTGCGAAGGAAAGACCTCACTATCTCATTTTCCGAGTTAGTTGTATTATATAAATAAATAAATAAATAAACAAATAATAAAAAATATAATATATATATCGACAGAAAGGTCATTAGAGACAGTGGAAAATGCACAGAGAAGAGGGATAGGGCAAGGATTGGGAAGGAATTGGCCTTGGCCTTTGTTAGGGGACCATCCCAGCATTCGCATGGAGTGATTTCAGAAAACCATGGAAAACAGAAATCGGGGTGCCCGGATCGGGAATCGAACCCGGGTCCTCTCGAATGCGAGTCACCACTGCGCCATCTCGCTCGAGACGAAATTGTGTAAGTCTATGTTTTACTATATTAAATTTAGTACACAAATATTTAATAATATGCAAATACATTTCGTTATATTTATATTCTAGTGCGAAGATCAAAGTTTATTCTTTACGTAGGGCCTAACACAACAGAACTCGGAAGATTTTACACAATTATCTTCATTTCATGAAAATTTCCGATTTTAATTATCGGATCCTTCCGATTTAAACGATCAGCTCATTATCGATTATTTTGTTTTAGTAATGGGTAGTTCACGAACTACCAGTTCGTTTTGAACTGGTCTTGAAAAAGAACTAGATCCATAGTTCACCGCGACAAAAAAGAACGTCTCTTTTTGATATCAGATGGCCATTATCTCAGTGCCAGTAACTACGCCTGGACACTGTGCATGCTCAGATAATCCGTAGTTCATCTCTCCCTGCAGCTTTTCCCCCTCCGGCTGTGCCTCCCATTGGCTATCCCTCCCTCCATGACTGGCCACATCGCCACGCTCGTACTTATTATCTGCATGTCCCTGTCTATCCCATCGGTATCATTGTTTCAGCTCGTTAATCACTGCCTTGAACTGTAGGGAGCTGCAGGAGACACAGCGCGAGACAGTTGACAGGCCTGTGGCCATGCAGCGATATTTCGTTCTTTCGTACTTTCGTACTTTCTCGTGCCGACCCCCAATTGCTTAGTCGGCTGCACACCGGTCTGCGGTTCGAGGGGCTCCGGGCTCGAAACCCAGTCAGGGCATTGATGCTTGCGTCGTCCATTCAACTTGCTCATCCCCATCGGCATTAAAGACCTCGCTGTTTTGGTGTCGTAAAACCCTCCAACTCACTCGCACTATAAATGCTATGCTTCCAGACATACGGAAATTCCCGTATCTGTAAGAATCTGATAGTTGCACTAATGAGAGTATAGCAAAAAAAAAAAAAAAAAAGCTCATTAATGTAATGTCAAGTATTACACACTCGCAGTAAAATTTCGATAAACTGCTTTTTTTTCTAGTACATTCACTCAATACTTCGGATATAGCTTTTTGACATTATTCACATCATATCAAAATAAGTTATTTTTGTAATTAAAGTTCTGTTCAAATGTTTTTAATACCGGTACGAATAAATCCAGTTTGTCGGAACCATTTTTGTTGAGTTTGTACACGCCTTGCTTAGAAAAATTAACTGTACACCTGGTTGTCTCTCACAACACAGCCTATTATAATATTGTTGTAATTACTATCAGTGTCAAAAGTAATTTGGTGTTATATTACACAAAATAGAGGTGGATAAACACAGTATAAAGATATTTTCACTATTCATTTATCTTACTTCTATATATATATAAAAAAACAAAAGAAGTAATTTCGTCTACACACAATAATGCACTAATTCTTTAGCAATTAATTTACAACCATCACTTAGTCAGCTATGAAGAAAGTTACAAAGACTATTTCTTTAGTAAAATACTGTAAAATTGAGAGTAGAAGTGATTAACATCCGAAAACAAGAACATTATTTCATGTTGCTATGCAGAAACAAAAGTTCGGATATTTTAGAAGATGACAGCCGATTTCTTCTTTCTGTAAGCGTTTGCAAGTCATTGCGATCAACATTTTCTCTTAGTTCTTTGAACACTAACCCTCCCCTCCTGTCATTCGGCGAATGAAGCGTGGTTGGCTCGGGTGACAATCAGCTGCGGTCAATACCTTCATTTGCTTCTTTTTCCGTCTCACGATTGCTTACATTCTTTTGGGGAGGGGAAGTGATGCTGTGAAGGAGGAAACAGAGAAAGACCTATCCAGTTCTCGGACCGACCTACACTTGTGCTCCGTAGTTCGCCAGTACGCGTGATCATTCGATCGTGACCTATATAGTTCAAAAGAAGGGTTCCCAACGAACTGTTCTCACATGTGACTAGTTCCGAACGCCATTTTACATCACTGGGACGCTACTCCCCTCAGCGCGGGGGTAGATCGGTCCCTTGTGAGGGACCTCGGCCACCCAGTTAGTTGTCAGTTAGCTTGCGGAGGCGAGGAGAAGCTAACTCCCTCCCCACCCATCAAACTTACTTTATGCTGCAAAGCTAGCATTCTTGTACAGGATTCCCAGGGTAGCGCCTGGCAGCTGTTTCCATAGCTGAGTTTTACTCTCTTTTTCCCTGCCTGTACGGGATAAAAGAGAGTGGTGAAGGTAGTTTATTCTAGTAAATATTATACATCACTATTACGATGAAGGCGAGGAATTATGAATCAAAAACATACACTAAATTCTATAACATACTTAATTTTATAACATATTCTAACATTATATTATAACATTAATTCAATAACATACTTTATACTATATATATATAGTGATGGATGTAAATTATAATATAAAGGTTGTTTGGGTAATATGGGCGATGAACTTTCAGACGAGGAAAGGTTATGAAAAGTTTCCCGCAGCGCAAGCATGGTTCTTTTACATGACACTGTCACAGTTCTGACATGACATACGGACGATGGCAATATGGTGACGGTCGCACGAAATTGCGACCACGGATCGAGTTGTCATAACTCTCCAGTCGTTACCTAACACGTCGTGTCTATGAAGGCCCGGAAGTGTGAATATACAGATGTTGGTATTGAAATTGCACAAAAGACATGTTGTTTTTTGATGTTGTGTAAGCTGTCGGCAATCTTCAGCCAATAGAAAACGCACGCCAAAAATGAGCAAACGAAATCGATAACATTGTTTTGTTGTCGTTGTAGTTTAGCTTTTTCCTCCGGCGCAACAACAATGTCCACAGTGCAAGTATTTATTGTATTTACACTCTAAATCTGAATCGGTGAGCATTTCAGTTTCAATCGGTCAAAAGTATCTGACTGATACAACAGTTATATCAGTCTGCATCTCTAGCAACTTATTCCTTCTCTAATAATTTTCAAAATAAAATGAACGCCGTTAACTTGTATCAAGTAAAGTGACAACGCATAAAGTAATAAAAACAATACGAAATAATTTTGTTAAATGTGTTTCGCCTTTCAAAACGAAATTATACGAGATAATTATAAACAATCTTCCTTTCATTCCGATTATACGTATTTAATTTCGTTTTCACAGCACTCTGTTTGAAGGTTTAAACTGCATATAATGTGGCGAAGAGAGTGCATATACTTAGGGACGAATTTTTTTAAAGTTATTTTATGTAATACATTAATATTGTTTATAATTTATGTTATTGTCAGAAAACGTTTATTTCTAGAATTTCTTTGTAAAAAAAAAGCAACAATACGCAGTAGCTGCAGAGTGCAATCAGCTGTCTGTGTATTTTTACTTAGCTTTGTTTTGTATTATTGCTTTTAGACAAAGTTATTCTAGAAATAACCGTTTTCTGTCAATAACTTGAATTATAAACAACAATAATGTTGACGCGCTGTGCCTCCAGAGGCATTGGTGGCGTGTTCGTGTCCTGCCTGAGAGCAGCTGGGGAACAGGAACTTCTCATGTGCCCGGCGCCACATTCGGTAAAGAGCACGATTATTGATGGGGGTCGTACGGCCGACGGCCTAAGGCGACTCCGGATGCGCGGTCAATATGAAGGACATCTGAGTGTATTTGTCCGTTATATTACATAAAGGTAAAAATACTGCCTGTGGGCGAAGCTGTCGGCCACTTCGTAAGCCTATATTACCACTGAAGCTACCCTGTTTAAGGGAGACAGGCTCTGTAAATGCAAAACACACCGAAATACACTTGTAATTTTGAAGGCTCCTATTAGGGCACAGTAATCGATGAACTCAGGATAATTAAATGCAATAAAATATTTCTAATTATGGTATCACTGTTTTATTACCGTAAAGGTACAGCAGAATATTACTGCACTTGTTAATGCGTACCTTAGTTAAGTGGACCCGGTACTCTGAACCTGCAAGTGGTCACTACTGCTGGAAAATAAGGCTTAGGCCTTAGATTGTAATTATGTGAAATGTGTCCGTGCATGAAGTCCTGGTATGTTATATCAGGATGCAGCGAGACCTCCCCTCGGCTAAATAAAAGTACTAAAAGGTTCTTGAATTATGTTAACTATGCATATGAAGAAAAATGCAGCCTATAATGAATTTCCGAGGGGGGTACACGGAGCTTACCGTCTGTCCTAGGAGTGCTGAAGTCTGACTAACGACATGGCGTCGGTTTCGCCGCACGTCTGGCGAATCTGGCGCCAAAATGAAAACATGAAAAAAAAAAAAAAACTGAACTTAATGAATGACATGATAAGTGAAATTGATGCACATAATTCAGATTTCTAACCTAAAACACATTGGTGACATACTCGTGAACGCTGGAGCTCCAGATAAGGCTAAGAATGTGACATCACGAGAATGTCACCGCACTTGAAGGGTGATATTAAATAAAATGAAGCCTCAGGTGGCTGATTCTCGATAGATGATTACATGTACACCATTACAATTAACATTTTAGAATCGGCGGGTGTCGTTATGTAATTGATTTCAGGAATTTGTATGGATGCGACAACACACGGATTTCGTAACTAAGGGCGGAACTACACCCTGTTTTCTATGGAATGTTGTCGACTCTCTATACTGGAGCGGGCAGTTTCCCTAGTGAGTTATGGTGTAATCACCATGAATTATGCTTAAAAATGCTCCTTTTAATTAATGCTGCTAGGGAACCGTTCGACACTTCACACTTCCTGCGGGAATTTGATTCCCCGTCTTTTAAAAACCACTCGGAGCCCCATCGCACTCCGGATTCGGCCACGGGGCCCGTCGACATCGCGCACATCAGAAAGTCGTAGGAATAAGCGACGCCACTTACACCAGTGTTCCCTCCAATGGTTGTTGCGTTTAACAGTCATGGCTTTACTGGGCACACTCATTTAGGTAACATATCCATTCACCATGAGAGTTACCTCTTGTGGTGAATGTTAAACATTATGACCCGCGACCATGAGTTACAGGATGGCATGAAAAGTGTAATGCCATCATTCTTGTGGACCTGCACTGATCGAGACCGCGACCTAATGTCGATCGGTCGAGTGTTGCTGTGTGGATGATGCATCTGCGATGGAATAAACAGGCACAAGGGATACGTGGATGTCAGAAACACTTCAAGTGGCCATGAACATGTCGCTCCATGCGTTGAGCAGGCGTAACATCGTGACCCTGAAGGTGGGAGAACTTCATGATCCAGCTTCTTCCAGGGAAGTTTCTGGCATCTTGTCCGCCGGGCAGGGATAAAGGTTACACCCTGTCCTTAATTCTATTTTTTCCGACTTGGAGCCAGAGTGCGGCTGGCTCTACCACGGCATCCTGTTCCTTTAGCGACGGAGCTCCCAATATGGCATCTTCTCAGATCTCGTTGGTCACAATAGCTCTGGCTGTTGTTGTTACATCCTGGATACCGACCTAGATGATAACTTTCCCTGCTATTTCTCCCGAATGCTGTCTGGTAGCCAGTTGTATGATTCGCTGCACTGGCTTGATGTTGCAAGCTTTTGCAAAATGCGAGCATAGAAAGTGTGCGACACTGCGGTGTTGATAAACGCCATACAATAGTGTCTGTTAACATGCACCGGGATACCAACAGCAGGGGCGAGAGCATTGCCTACTCCTGTTGGTTGGTGGGTCGCGCAGGGTCCAGCTTCTGTCCGCATGGTTGTTATTGTTGGGGGTGTTAGATTGGTTGATGCCATCTCTGCGACCTTGTTTCCCCTGGTTTTCTGTTCCGGCGGTTGCCACTGAGTTTGAGGCATCTAATAGCATGGTGGGTTCGACAAATTCCTATTCGGATATGTGAATTACGGGTGCCAGGGCGGCTTGGTACTCCATCCTTGCTGTACTCGCTACGACTTTCAGCCGGTCTTTCAAGGCGAGTGTCGGGTAGTATGTTTTTTGTAGACTGAGCTTTTTAGTGACAAAGTTGTGCAATCTTTCTTCGCCCTGTTCTTCGAAGATTGTTTTGTTTCTTGCACGAAGTGATGTAAGAATCTTGGCAAATCGACATGAGAAGGAACTGTGGAACTCCTACTCCTCCATAATGTGCGACACCACCCCACCAGAATATGGCATCTCCTGACAAGTGCTCTCCGATGCAGTTGGGCTAATCTGCCTGTTTCATGCCATAGCAGGATAAGCACTTCTCGCAATCCAGTAAGAAACCCAATGGGTATTTGCTAATTACTCCTGCGTCTGTGGGCAGCAACTGGAACCTTGCTGGTGTTGTTCTGACATGAGGGCAGATTATCGGCCATTCCATTGTGTACTGGGTGGACGCTGCCAGTGTCATGTCTTCTGACGAGTAATCCATAGGCGGTAGATTTTGTAGTACCTGTACCCTGCATAGGTGACGCTCAGATTTTTGGTGGCTCAAAACTACGGAAAGATTTCTGGTACAACCGTACTGATTTCCGGCTGGGAAGTGTAGGCTTCCTGCCGTACACGAGGCTGTTCGGCTCTTTCTTCTGATGTCAGACAGTCTTGATGGTATGTGCTGAAGCACTGTCAACACACCATTGTGGCAATTTCTGCTCCGTCGCATATGCTTCCATTAGCCCATTTCCCCAGCACATGCATCATGTATGTTGATGCTGGTTTTTCTTTCCCAGCCGTATTTGTGCACATACAAACTGCTGTATTACAGGCCAGATTGACAAAGCCCTGGTTTTCTATTGGTCGAATACAAGAGTCACAAATGTTGCCATGTTTTCCCGCCACTTCTTTTGCTAAAGCATTCTGATAGCTTACTGTATTTACTTGTTCAATTTTCTACTGTAGTTGGTGTGCAGTGGTGGGTTCCTGACATATATACGTTTTGCAAGAGGAAAATTTTACGAAAATGGATTTGGGCTTTGTGCAAGGCATAAGCATTTGTTGCACAAAGAAGTGTTCTGTCCATTAGTGGTTTGCCAACCCAACCATCCCCATTCGGTAGTGCAGCACAGTTGTTCCGACATGTTCATCTTGACTTCGTGGTGGTGTTGTTTTGCCAGACCACATGGTCTGACAGCTCGCGGTTGTCACCCATGCGCACATCGCGGGAGTGGTGATTCTGCAGGCTCTGTGTTGCATGGATGGAGGAGTGTAACAGTTGCCTTACTCCCCTCAGTTTTGGTGCCAAAACTTTTCTTCCATAGATTTTTGGTCTTTCCTTTGTCGTTTTCCATGATGAGTGTGCTACATGGTGAATTATCTAGGCAATCTCCATGCCTATGCTACTTTACACTGTACATACTTGCAAACAAAAGCTGACAGTCAATACACATGTGCTGGTTGGTGGGAAATTACTTGCAGCTTACCTCAAATAAAAGGACCCACTCCAACATAATGCCATTTATTTAAGCTCTTGATTTCAATGCCTCTATGGCAACACTTTACATGAAATGGGCCGGACATTTACCGTCGGCAGTGGTTAAACAGAAAAATGGAACGAAGGCCCTTGCATGACTTTATATGCAAGTTAAACATCCCCAGGTGATGCAAACCTAGAGAAGGTGGGAGGCAGTGTCCTGGGCATCTTGCGAAAAAGGTTCCTGTTACATAAAAATACTATTGCGATGAAAAATGAGTGGTACAAGTTGTCAATGCCACCCAGGTGCGGAATTGAATTGTATGAGACCTGCTTCTCCGAGTACTCAATTTCTACTGTCATTCCAACATGTTGCGCTCAACGGAGTTGCCGCCACAGCATGCTATGTGGAACTACTTTTGTCACCTTGCACTTTGCATAGCTATGCTTAACTCTACTACTCTTGCAATAACAATCCTACATATTCCTTTACACAAGCACTTCAAAACAAACGAAATAATTTGAGGATGATAATACGTGAATGAGGTACACTACAAAACATTGCAATAAAAATTGATAAATAACTTTAGGGCTTTGTAAATGCTCTTACAGGTGTCCCTTCCCTTGCACGTGACTGTTGGTCACCACCCTGGCCCTTTTACCCAATGTTTTAGGAGAATAATGTACGTGGGAACTACTTCCTTGTTTCCTTGCGTAGATGCGTACATGGCCGCATGGCCACTGTTCTACTCTGTGTTGCATTGAGCTGTAACAAATAGACTGTGGACTGCATTTGCACCTCCGCTGGACACCAATGTGCTACCACACATTTTAGAGTTCGGCTGTTTGCTGCAGATGTGGTGGATGGCGGGCAAATGGTCTAAGGGCCGGGAGCTTGGCTCATGTCAATGCCCCCTCCTTCTCCCATCCTTTCGAGACTGTTTGCAGCCATGATGTCTTCACTGGCAGCAGGCACACTGTCTGCTCACCTGCTGTTGTGGCTACAGCTGATAGGGGCAATAAGGGCCTCCCCTCCATGTGCTGATGATGGCTGCTGCAACCGATCCTTGTTGGCTATCCTCTGCTTCTGTGCTGGCCTGCAGGGTGCCGTAACACCCTGGCATGTCGTCCATGCTGTTAGCAGACGTCTCTGTCTCAGCGACCGACACAGGGTATAAGAAAGGGGCCACTCATCCCCACTATAGTCGCTACACTCGTGCTCTCTACTGTGCTCCTGTTGCACTACCACCTGTCCGTTTCTGATCTCCTCTCACTCATTGCTGCAGACTGGGCACACTCCCGTGCTCAATTGCTCTCCCATTGCATCTCCTCTTCCGTGCTGTGATTTCCCCTTCCCGGATGCATCTCGTCTCGACGTCGGATGTCGGACCATCTCCTCATGCCTGTTCTGCTGCAACTGCAGGCACCAGTTGCGGTGCTGGTGCTCGAACAGTGTTGCTTGCAGGCAGTGCACCATCAAAAATGTTGGGGCAGACCTTCGGACGAGAACCTTGGCCCCCAATATGCCGGGCATCGTCCGGTTCACTGCACCCTCTGTTGCGGTCCTTGGTGAAAGTGCAGACCCACTTTCCATGCACCTCTGACCTCCCATTTGCTTGGCATCAGCATCGCCATTGAGCGTCGTCGGGGCCAAACTTCTCCTCTCCTGCCATTCTACTCCACTCTGGGCTGCAGTTCTTTGTGGGTTGTTCTCATCTGCCACTTGCTTTCGTCTTACGACCTCCAATGCTGTTGCGCCATGCTCGTTGCTGTGTGGTACTAAGTTCCCATGACTGGTAGACCTTGCAACATCTGGCATAGGCGATACTGCTACCACTGGTAGGTGGCCTCCTGCAGGAGGTGCCGACCTACCTTCCTCCTCGCTTGCTCTTTCCTGGAGCTCAATATGATCTTCGCTGTTGTGGGGCTGTGAGGCATTGGGTGCGTCCTCCCTTCTGACATCTCCTGCAATGCGACGGATATCGTCCCGGTATGTTCTTACCAACTTACTCTCCATTTGGACCATGTAAGTGGTTGGTCCAACACGCCATGCAATTACGTGCAGGCTGCTCCATTTTACTGCCACGCTCATGCAGAAGTTCTGCCATGCAGCTGACTGCAGGTGTGTTTGCAAATACATGTGCTCTCCTTCCTGTAATGTGAGCGATGGTCTCGTACTTGGCTTGACGCACCTCGCAGCGTACCTCCTCTGGTGCTCCCTTTGCTCATGCTGCCTTTACCTGCAGTTCTCGTGCTGCTGATATCTGCTCTCTGATTGCTGGTTGCCGTGCTCTTGGGGCAGTTGCATTCGTATGATAGTGTGAGATTTCTTCCCAATAGCACGTTCACAAGCATCCGGTCCCGTGACAGTATTTACACACCGGCGAAGGGTAAACTGGGCGACGGGCAGGTGTTCAGCCCAACTGATGTGTTTTCGTCCACACGGAGTCGCAACTTGAGGTCTTGGTTGTGATGCACAATGGGGTTAGCCCATGCATGGTATACCGTAGTTTTCAAATTGTGTACCCCTCACCGGTTGCATAACTCTTGCCATTTTCTTCTCGAGAATATGTACCATTATCGGCAAAATCTGCCTTGAGTGCCCCCAGTGTGCGAAATACTAATTTTGCATTGGCTTCACTATATTTGCCACTCGTGCACTACTGATTGCATAGGCCTTGGTCCATCTCGAAAAATTATGTGTTATGACAAGAATGAATCTTTTACTCCCTGCAGATCTGGGGTAGGGGCCCACAATGTCTAAATGAATTGTTTCGAACTGCCTTTTTGGCATCTTGGGCTGTTGCTGCTGCATGCCATATCTGCATCGAGACTTGAAATGTTGACATTTCATGCAATATCTCACATACTGCCGCACATCATGTGTCAGGCCGGGCCAGAAAAACTTTTATCTCACATTACGAATGGTTTGGTCCGTAACTGGGTGACCTGCCATGTTACTAGCATGTGCGTGTGCAAAATTTTTTGCTCTTATTTCCACGGGCACAAATAACCACCATTTGCTGTTGTCTCTCGGCGTGCACACCACTAATCTGTTGTTTATAACCCGCCATAGCTCCACATGTCCGCTTGCACATTTCTCTACCTGCTCTTGCATAAACCTGCTATTTTTCTGCACGGCTACGACTTCCTTGTAAAGTTCACTTACTACTATCTCCGCTCGTTCTGCATCCATGTGGTTTACCTGCGCCTCGCGTAGTTGTTCTTACGAATTTAGCAGAAGAATATCGTCCCACACTGTTTCGTCATACACAACGACATCCGGATTCGGTGTTCGCGACAATGCATCTACCAGTTCGTTTTCCGTCCCAGGAACATGCTGTACAGCAAAGTCATACACCTGTAGAAGCAAAACACACCGGGTTAGCTTGCTACGTGCTTCTTTCTTGCTACTTAACTATACCAAGCATCGATTATCTGTACATAATGTGAACATCCCAATCTCTACATATCATGGTACTTCTTAATGGTACACACCATCTGCTAAACATTCTCTCAAATTCACATCGTATCTGTGCTCTGTTAGACCTAATTTCGTGCTCGCAAAATCAATTACATGCTACTCTCTGTCCTCTTTACATTGATACAGGACTGCACCCAGCCTCTCCTGGCTGGTGTTGGTCTGTATAAACAGTGGTTGCATGGGGTCACATCGTGCTAACATTGTGGATGTTTTGAATTCCTTTATCGCTTCAAACACCTGTTGTGCTTTGTTTGTACATATAAACTATTTCTGCGGTTACAGTAGTGCTGTTTACAGTTCTGTTATTATTGCGAACTCCTTTATGCACTCACAGATCCAGTTTATGAGTCCAAAAAATTTCCGTATCTGCTTTCACGCACGTGGTGGATTTTGCTGGCCGATTAATTGTAATGGTTCCGGATTTGGAGTTTTCCCTTTGGCTTGGTTGTAGTAATGAAACTATGGAAAATATATGACAATGTATGATATAAACTCTCCATTTCAGTGCAAGGGATGCTATCTCCAGTAAACGGCGACACCAGGGAGAGGTCCCGACTGCTCTCTTGTGCTGGCTGCCCGGGTGGTGGCAATTCTGGGTCATGGCAATTCCCCGTCACTAAAGAATTGGCTCCCAGGGAGTGGAGTGTGACCGGCCCTTCATTGGATGCAAGGTTTTGCCCGGTGAGGTCTTCTCGAGAACTTTGATGTGGTGCTGTGGTGCCTCGGTGGGTAGAGGCAGGATTTAAGGAGCAGTGAAATTTTGAAGGTTATTTTAACCGGGGCATCAGACATCGTGGACAATGTTGTGTGAGTCGGTAGACACGAGGTTTCCTCCAGGGTCGTTCGGCCGATGACCAATGCTATACTGGACTGCTGCTCCTTATAAAGGCGCTGTACAATTATTCCAAACGCGCAGTGCGCAGTGGCCTGTTCGGGTCAGCTCACACACCCATGTTATGTAATAATGCGGCATATAAAAGTTCCCGATTAAGTTGATGCAGTGACTCATCGGCTAGTCATACGCCTACATTTACACACATGATACTTGCACATTAACGAATAATGAAAATACATATTAATACACTGGTTGAAAAAGGTGCGGGTATTGAAAGGGCCTGTGCCCTGAAGAGCCCGAAGGCCACGAAATAATGTCCACATGAACAGTTAGTAATGCGTAAATTATGCAGTTTATTTACCAAGGCTCTCATGCTTACACTTTATATTTATAATCACACTTCATGGCTTCAACCTTCCCATGAGGTAACACTATAATAAAGGCACAATGCCCATAAAAATTCTGTGGTAAGGCTTTTATCTTCTCTGCGAAGCAAGCATGGGTGAAGAGGGGTTTGGTGTCTTGGGTAGCTAAAGAACAATGGTTCCAGTGAATTAAAACTATGGAAATTGAATGGTTAAAAAACAAACATTGAAGGCTACCTGAGCACGCAAAACCCGAGCTGCGGTAACACGCAACCGCACCCCCGAGATGCTCGTAGCTGACTGACTTGCACCCCATGGCGCGCTGGCCGAGTTTGCTTGGGCCGGCGGGTCACATGGACCTACTTGATTAAAATTGCAAAATTCATAATAACCCTTTGCAATCCTCACCTTGTGCTGGAACATGCATAAATAATTTTTAAAAATAACATTTCATATTTAACACTGTTTACATTTGGGTGGATGAGGTGAGGATGGCACATGTTGTGAATGATACATAATGAAATACTGAAAAATAAATTTTACTTACTCCAAAATGCACTGGGGTTGTTTCCTTGCCTAAATAACATAAACACGTGAACACCTGGGTTTACATATTAGACACAAAACCCAACATAAAATACATCACTAAAAAACAAGGCCTATTTTATATTACTACTCTGCAGTAGGTGCTCTGATGTTACATGCTCAAGTTTGCATTGCATTGCATCCACACTTGCACTGCACTGCACTTGCTGCTCACTCGTCAAGTGCGCATCATGCAGTTTCGTGGTGCAGTGGCTGTGAAATGGGCTTTGGACAGGATAAGTTACACACGTAAAATTTGTGGAAGGGAATTCCTCTTGATACTCCATTCGGGGGATAATATCGGCCATGAATAACCCACAAGTGCTATGGAAATTAAGTAGTAGCAAGGGATGATCGGTTGGCCCCACCATGAGGTTCTCTCTGGTGTCCGATCATTGGGTTGGACTCGTGCTGGCATTGGTTTACTCAGTATGGTGGAGGAGGTCTGGAAAGATTCCCACTATCGATGACAGATCAGGTGGTGAGTGGCACCTGCTCTGGTTGTGCCCTGGAAAGTCACTAGAGGTATGGATAGAAACCCGGCCAGACTACTCGGTAGGTTTCTGAGGGCGAGGACCTCAGAACCTCTTCGGTAGAAGGGGCGAGGATGTGCGGATGTACCAGGTTTGGGCTTCGGATATGGCCACCTGTCCCATTATTCTTGGCCTTCTTGCATTGAGAGTACGTGATTACTTTCCTCCTCCTATTGGGAGGCCGAAGCGCGGTAAGGCCATATGGTTAAGAGTACTGCATTAAAACACTAAATGCAAGACCATGAGGTTCACTGTAACTGAAAATACAAATGTCTGCCCATGTCGTATCTCACCAGTGTCGGAAATGTGCGGAAGTTTGTTTTGATTCCTTGGAATTACTTTTATGTCGCGTCTGACACTGGAAACGGGTCTGCGGTGTAAACAAACTTGTAAACAGTGCTGGGATTACTGAGAAATTTTGAATATGTTTATAAGTTTATAAGTCCAAAAATGTGTGCTACTGTTTTCTTGTTCTAGGTCTTGGATACTCTGCAATGAATTTAAGCTCTTCTGGATTTGGCTTATTACCTTCTGCATCGATTACATGTCCTAAAATGTCAATACAAATCTTTCCCTATATGACACTTTTCTAGCGCACTTCAACCCATTGATCGCTAAACATTCTAACACAACTGATTGGTAATGCAAATGTTCTTCCCACATATTGGACCATATAATCACATCATCCAGGATGGCCATGGTGTACTAGCCTATTAATCCGTTATATTAGCTGGGGTGCGCTTAAGCCCAAAGGGTATAGCGCAAAACTGATATGGGTGCCCGTTGGGTGCGGTAAATGTTTTTTTTCTTGCTGTCTTTCATCTTTACAGGCCCTTGCCAGTAGCCACTTTTAAAACCAAGAGATGATGTAATTTTTGCTTGTCCCAGCGAACTAATAAATGGTGGTAGTGAATTTTTAGTTACTTGGTTGAGCAGCCTGAAATCAACAGAAAAGCACCACATCCCATCCTTTTTAGGTGCGAGTGTGACTGCGGAATTGTACATGCTGTTAGTGGGTTGAATCACGCCATTGTTCAACATTTCCTGGAATCATTGTTTTTTAATTTTTTCCGGTAAGTAACTAAGTGACGACTTACAAACAGTTTGTGAATATAACATGATTTCATGTTCCGCTACTGTAGTCTGGCATATAGCATCTCATCTACCAAATACATCTCTCTGTTCATTCAAAAACAGTGGATGGCAGCCTGGTGTTCGGGCGGTTTGTCATGGTCGATGTCACTTACTGTAACAATCGGTAAATTATCGGCTAGCTTCCTATCCAAGTTGTACATAGCGTGTCTTTCTTTTTCTCTGAAATGGATTCTACGTGCTGCCAGTTGTACAATTGTATTTTGTTTGGATAACCACGGGATTACTAAAATAACATCCTCCCGGATATACGGCGTGACAATATCAGTTGTTATGGTACTGATGTCTCTAATACTACAGGTGATTTTAGCTTGGACTAATTCAGTACTGCTTTCATTTTTAGTGACTAATCTGATAGCAAAATTTACGAGTTGCACTTCCTAAGATTGAACAAATTCTGGGCGTATTAAATTGTGTGATGCTCCGATATCGACTAAGGTTTGACATGTTTGACCATTCACGTTCACCATTACTGACCTGCTGCAAAAATTCCTGTTGTGGTGACTGGTCCAGTAGTCTGCTTTGCAGATCAGGAATGGGAGAGACGTAAGGCCTCTTCACCCCTACATCCAGTTTCCCTGTTTTTGTTTGCTGCTGCTTGGGTATTTTGCAAATGTAGGTCGTTGGGGCATTTGTTATGGCGATGATATGCTGGTGTAGGACAGTACCGACACGGATATTGTGGCAGTTGATTTGGGTCCCATGCACGTGACTGCACTCCCACACTGTGAGTTGCTCTTTGCACTTCATATCTTCTGTCATTGTGAAACAGCTGCCTGTTCACTTGCGGATGTCGGAAAAAAAAATTGTTTGGGTTTGTCAAATGATTTGGTGTTTGTTTGCTGTACTGGTGGTGGGGTTGTGTCCCCCCTCATTTCCTTTTGCTCATGGTGCAATCTAACAGCTCCCAAATCGCGATGTGTTTGTTCGTGGCTGCATTCCAGCAGTATTGCGGCGTGAATGATATCCTTGACAGTCCCATTTAGTAGTGGATTTAATGCAGCTCTAAATTCCGGCCTTACTGTTTCTGCGATTATCTCTTAGATTTCCTCTCTTTGGCAGCTGCGAGTGAATCAGGGCTAATCAGGCAGGTCTTGCAGGTGATGAATGCGGTTAACAGCTCGTTTGGCTGTTACTCTTCTAGGGTGAGATGACTCTGTTGTCATATCGAGCGAAATACGACTTGTAAACGGCGTTGGAAAGGGCGGCGAAACTCCTGCCACTACAACCCATAGTTGTTTAAAGAGTGCCACCAGGACTGTGCATCTCCTTGAAGCTGCACACCAACACAGCTAGCCCATTACTCCTGACTGACCCCATATTTAGCGAGCCTGTTGGCACAGTCGTCTAGAATGGCAGTGGGGTCTTCCGATGATCTTCCCACGAATGTTGGCAATATATGAAAATGACCGGGGGGCCTCTCATGTGCTAGCTCTGGCGTTGTCATCCTGTGATTAGGCTCTGTGGTTCTAGTTTCTCTTGCCAGCTCGATTGTTGTTCGCATTGCTGGTGTTATTGCTTCTACATGAGTTACCATGTAGGGAATGGTGACTGGTACTGGTGGGTATTGTGTGGGTAATGGTGGTAGTATGGATGGGTTCAAGGATGGCGGGTACATTGTAGGCATTGGTGGAAAACATGTGCTGGCTGGTAAGTACGGTAAGGGAGTTATGTTAGGATGGGGTCGCGGTAATGATGCTGAAACTAGTGGTTGATGTATCCCTCTGCTCACCATGTGTGGACTGTTTGTATGGTGTTGCTCTCTCCCCTGCTTATATGCGCTCAATATGCGAGGCATTCCTCCCCTCCTGTGGCCTGCACAGTAGCTTCCCGTGTCCTGAAATGCCTCTCGGCGAACAAAATAAAATGCACGGGTCAGTTAATGTTATTTTATCTGATGACTTTACAGTCCCCTCCAGTAGGACAACTGGCAAAGATGCACGCTTTTTGCCTGTGGCGAAGGCTACACTGGTAAAGAGCTTCTACGCTATATGATAATTATATGCACTGTTGAAATTACAAACTCCCCAGGCATTGCAATTCGTAGGCAGGCGATGGGGAGTGTCTTGGTCGACAGAAAACAAAGATGTTCCACAAAATGAAACTATTGTATAGAATTTACCGGTGCTGAAGAAGTTGAGACTGCCTGGGCGGGAAAAGTGCAAGCATGGTTTCACATGAATATCCCCCTCTAGGTGCAACTTGCTGACTGACTTTCCACCATGGTGCAAGGGCTGGCTAGCATAGGCCCACACACAGGGGAGGGATCTACTTGTACATGTGGGAGAAACTCTACTTTTACATAACGGAAAACAATACTTAAAAACCTGCAGAATAACATGAAATAAACACAACTTTAGACCTACATCTTTAACAAGGTGAAATTAAGTGGGCAAAACATTGGTGGCGGTGAAAATAGATATTTACAAAAAAAACATTACAAAAACAAAACAACAGGTAGTATGAGGGTTTTTATGCATCTCATTCTTAATTCCTACATATGTGTCCTTTTACCTTGTCCAGAAATACCATTAAAAATGTTACAAAAGTCCTTGTATGCATATGACACGTGGTAGTGTATCATTCCGCCATTACTCCGGGATTCTCAGTGCATGTGGTGCTGCACCACTCTCCCTTACCTGCACCTGCACTAGCGTGCATTGCTCCTGCACCACACGTCACTAAAAAAACAATCGCCACTGATCAGATGTTGAGTGCGGGTGCGTGTTGCGCTGGTGAAGCGGTTGGCGTGACAAACGTATTAAAGCTGGGAATGACACACGTCAGATGTTAGTATTTTTTCTCTTCCTAACGATTGCAAGGCGTCCTTGATGCTTATGTACGGCGGCAATTGACATGGCCCGGTGGCCAGTGGGAGGCTGTAAAAGGTTGGAATTGAATTTTCTGGAGCAATGATGATGAGATGTAGGAATGACTATACCCAGTAGGCGCCAGACACCGTCAGGCGACTTCAATGTTGACGCTGCTCCTCTTAACCTTCGGGTTGTGGGCCATCCACCCGGGACCAATCTCCTCGCTGTTGAAGTTGAATTGTTGATCTCCACCCTGTTGAATACTGCTTCAGATGAATGCAGTTTACTAAACGTTAGCCCGTCGGTCGATTATGCACCATTGTTGATGGTGGTGGGAAAACTCTCTAACTCTTAAATGCATGTGCATGCACTGTCAGAGCCTTACACATGTCCATACAATGAGAAACAAAACTCAGAAAACTTGCAGATAATAACTCACGTAAATTGAATGAGCCTGTCCTATGACACGCATACTGCAACATAAGTAAATGACGTAGTGGAAGTTTACACACAAGTATTTATTATGGTATAATTATATTCCTTCGATGAGGGAACTTGACATGAAATGCACTTGGCTATTATAACCAGCCATATGGTAACACTTTGAAATGCCTTTCGACAATTAAACTTACATGGAAACTGAAGCTCCCTGGGTCAATGCTATTCCAACGAGGAGTGAAGGTGGCTTACTGGGCAGCTAGATGAAAAAGAATGTTCTTGATGCTTATGAGTCTACTGTCATTAATGTCCAGATACAATTTGTAGATGGCCACCTGGCGGTGCGCAGGAAAATGCCAGAGCTCAACACACATCCGCCACCTCCGATGGATGCTTCGTGCCGACTGACTCTCCCGTCTGAACTAAGGGCTTGCCACGACTTGCCCTCGCGCAAAAACGGGACTACTTTATGACATGACTTACGTTATTAACCCTTGCGATATGTGAATATGTAAATAGACATTTTAAAAATAAAAGAAATATCCCTGCTACGTAAACGCTGATGAAATGAGATGGACACAACACTCTGTAGATGATGTAAAATAAATAATAACACGTTACCTTGCAAATATAACAAATGAAACAACATACACAAAACAAATCATAAACATTTTAATCAGAGCAACAGAATAAAGTCTTTAATTAGGCTTTAACTCGCAAGTTCAGTATAACCTGCCTTTGCCATCTCCTTCTGCAATGTCTCTCGTTCCCATGGCAACCACTGGCTGCATTTGCGCCTGCGCGCCCTACTCTTGCTCTACACCTGGTCGCTCCGGCATCCGGGCATACACTCGACCCGTCGGTAGAGTGCACAGTCTTGGTGTGTGGGCTAGGCAGATTACGGCCGGACAAACAGTCCTAAGGGGTGGAGGCACACGTCAAAAGCCCCCCCCCCCCATTTTTGAAGACTGTTCGTTGACCGTCTGGATAGTGCCCTGAGGAGTATTTGGGGTATTGGGCTGGGAGGTCTAAATTGAACTTCTCATCATAAAACATGAATGGAATACTCTTAAAAGGAAAACTGAAGCAAACTCAGTTGATCAGGTTCCAGGGCAGTGTGCTTAAGATGGTCAATGAATTTAAGTATTTTGGAGTCATCCTAGAAAGTCGTCTGGCATGCCATCCTCACATTGGCTATGTGGTGAATAAGGCTGTGGTGTTATTCCAGAAGCTGAAAGCAGTAGCTCGTGCTAACTGTAAACTCGGATACTGGATGGTGAAGTTGATATACAAGTCGGTGTTCCTGCCTATCGTCATCTACACACGTGGGGCGTGATTCCCAGAGGCAGATAGAGTCCATGGAAAAAGTAGGATAATAAGTACACAAAGATTAGCACTGTTGGGGGCCACAAAGGCTTATAGAACAGCCTCTTATGAGGTATTGCAAGTGGTCATAGGGTAAATCCAACTTGATCTGATGGTGAAGGAAAAAGGAGAAATTGCCAGAGGAGATCCGGACCTTAAGGGAAACCACATTGAGAAACTGGCAGACAATATGGGAGAATTCCGAAAAAGGAAGGACCACCCACTTAATTTTCCCGAGCATCCAGAAGATGCTGAGGCTAGAGAAGTGGCTTGATGTAAGCCATTATCTGGTCCAGTTCTTAACCGGACTCGGGAATTTCCGACAGAAGCTCTTATCTATGAGCCTGGTTGACGACCCCAACTGCATGGTATGCAGAGTGCCAAACACTCCGGCTCACGCAATGGTATGGCATAAGACGAAAGATCTTAGATTGTAATTTGAGGGGAAACATGAACCTCTTCGCCTCGGGACATGCTCAGGGACAGGGGCACGACCAAGGAAGTTATGGAGTATCTTGCTAGGCTTGGAAAGAGAAGGGAGGAATTCGACATCTGGTGGACTATTTGCCGGCTGAGCGACGAATTCGGGGACAGTTCGGAGAGGAAGAGACACTCTCGGAATGGATGAACACATATTTCTGAGAGTGGTGTTATTGGATGAGTGTGAGGAGGGCCCTTTCGTCTCACAAGTAGCAGGAAGGCATCGACATCGGGTTCCTGTTCATGGACGCAACAGCAAGGGATAAAGGGAGAAGTACTGGAGCCCCCCTCCATGAAGTCTGACACTGGGCCCAGCTCTGTGGCGAAGGTAATGGAGCTGGGTCTGCAGGAACCTCTAGAGCATAGCGATGGAAGCCAAAGCAATGGAGACTGCTGGCTCTTTAGTTGAAGCACTGTGGTGTTCATACAGTAGGGCTTTGCCTGTGCTGCTTGCAGTATGAGCAGGCTTCAAAGAGACAACAGAAGAAGAGCTGTCTGTGAAAGGAACCGTGCCAGTCAGGTATGGAAAATGGGAGTGCCAATTTAGGAAATTCAAACTAGATAGCCAAGGGAAACCGAGGCCTATAAGGATATCTTCCTCCATAAGGAGTTGTTAAGGAGGAACATGGCAACCCTGGTCACACAAATAACTGTGACGATAGACTGGCCAGATGAGAAGAATATGGTCGATGCCCCAGTGCAGGTTTGGTCTATTCAAGGAAACCTGGACAATCCACAATGGCTTTACGATGAGATGATATGGGGAGCCATACTTACCAGACTAGAGGATATAAACACGGTAATGGCTGCTCAGGCTCTTGTTGTCAGGTGATTGGGGGGGGGGGATAGAATTATCTTCCCTAAGATGGGGGCTGTGGACAGGCTTGTCGTCGCCCAGGCAGGCCTGCCAATGGAGCAGCATGCTTTATTAAGTCTGCTCAAGGTATGTTATTGGCGTAGAGATGAGCGGTTTGATGAAGCCGACATATTTATGGATGCTGTCCGTACATATGGGAGGCGTACCTTTGACTATATAAGCCCTTATTGGACTATACTATGGTCAGGTATTGGATGGATAATCCGGAGAGGGATAACACCAGATTTGACAAACACCTGGATATGACTGTTGACGACATGGCTATGTTTATAGGTACAAGAGCTGGATTTCCCCTCGAGGAATTCCTGATTGAGGGTGGATAAACATGAGAGAGAGGGGGATCAAAAAGGAGTCTACAGGCCCCCCTCTCAGCTGTGCCGATCTCAGGATGGAGGAACTAGAATGGGAAAGAAAAATGGAAATCACCCCCTCCCGTTGCATTCCCTCAAACACTCATGGCTCATGTCATACTCGAACAAGACAACCATTTGATGGAGAAACCTGAATAGCAACCGATTACGACCAAGGTAGATAGCACCTGTATGGGAGTTGCGAAACCGACGAAGGGACCTCTTGAAGGATTCAAGGAAGAGTGAAAATGAGATGTGAACTGTATATGTGTGAGAGTAAATGAGACCATTACGATAGTCTGTAGTGTGGTTTCGAGAACCCCCCTTTGCGCTCGGGGGCGAGGTTGCAGGGAATATTTATGGTTAATAGACATTCCCCAAAACTAAGTTCGTGCACACCCGAATGTATTGGGTCTAGAAAGTTGCTAAGGGTATACTGTCATTCTTAAATTGTACGTGAAAGATGGAAATGCACGGATGCATTAGTTAGTGTATGTTTGTGTAGTTAAGTGTAGTTTTACGTTCTATATTTTCGGACCAGCATGATGGTTTCAAAATTGCAAAGTTCCCAGTGGCACCATGAACATTTAAAGAGCCGATTAGGTTTTGCTTACGGGAGTTTATGTATGGTTAGAAAGAAGTGCTTCAGGTATGATCTTTTAATACGTATCGACCACCAGGAGGGGAGGTTTGGAGAGGCAAGCGCTGGTTCTACCAAGAATTTCGTAGGCCGTCTGGTGTCACTGACAGCAACTGCAGATGCAGGCTGGCCGGCGCGACCACAGGTAGTACCGCCACTCCAGTGGCCTGACACACGCTGCAATGCCAGCGGTTGCCCCTTCTTGCTTGACAACTCTGGCTGCCTGCATTGTTGACACGGCGGTGGCAGGTGTACTCGCCGATGTGACCGCCCAAGGCACAGCGAGCTCCCTGACTCACTGCCCTTGCTGTTCCCTCCTCGCTCCTGCTGTCCTCTCGCAAAGTCCGCTGCCTCAGGGTGCTACCCAGCCGAGCAGTGCCTGTAAAAACACTTGCACTTGCATGAATACTTTGCCCTTGCTCAACTCGCATATTCACATGTCCGTCCTGCTGGCTTGCTTGCTCCAGCTTCCCTTGCTTATTTACTTTTGCCCCTGCGACTTGCATTTGCACATGTTTGCCTTGCTTCTCTTGCTCATCTACTTGCACTAGCTCCGGAGGTATTTTAGGTGCCCTGCAGGGTGTTTCAACACCAGGTGACTCCTGTGTACCTTTCTCCTCTACACTTGCATCTTCCTGCGGAGCAGGTGCACCTTCCTGTCCTCTCAGCTCATCTTAGAGCTCGTCAGCGGTGTTTTTGCGCCGCCGCACCTCTGGTGGTGCTTCCTCTTCAGCGCTCACAGGTAAGTCCCCTGCGAGATGTCCCCCAGAAGTGCTGCCACACCTTGCGTCTCCTCTTTTTCCTCCTCTAGCTTGTCATGGCCTGCGCCATTTTGGAGTTGGGACACACCGGGACATACTTGGTCGTCAAAGCACCTGTCACATGATTTCATCGGCAGGAGTCTCAATCAATGAGTGATCTCCATGGTAAGGAGAGAGTAGTCGAGTCTTGAGTCTTGTGAGTTGATGACCACATCGTGGCATTCTGGGCATTTCAACTTTGTAACTAATCATAATGTAATTCTGTCGCTTCAATTTAATCTACCAGAACCTTTCGTGTTTTCTCGCCAGGAGTAGGTGTCACCTTATTTCTCAGTTCATCTAGCATACGCTGAGACATAACACATTATTAACCATGTAGGCCCTGTGGCCATCTTTGTCAGCATTAGAGCCCATCTGGCTTTAATGGCAGTTTTGTATCATGTGAGTGCCCAGTTGGGAATCAAGTTACAATAAATATATTTGACTGAAAGACCTGCATTATTAATTTACTAGCTGCTTCATGGCTACATAACCGATTTTCATTCTGACTTGCATTTTACCACGTGTATGAATATGGCATTGGGTGGCCACAACAACCCATTGGGAGTGAATTGGTATATAAGAGAGGCCAACAGCCCATACTAGTCGCACTGCGAGCTGGTGTCCTACCCTGGCAAGTCAATGAATAGTACCACTCCTATCCTCATCATTTAATCCCCTCATGGTCCAGGTACTACCAGGTGTTAATTGGAGCAGCAACTAGTGACTTATCGTTTCCTGCCAACTTCTCCAGAAACTGCCTACCATAATATCATCCTTAATATCATGTGCACTGCTCCTTGTAACCTGTGTTTCGTATCATCATCTTGTATGCCATAAGTGACCACCTGGTCATGCATAACCTATTTACTTTGAGCTTGGCTCACTATTCCAGCTACTGGCGGGATTTCCCATCATTCGGCAAACATCACAGATCACCATAACATGGAACAGAAATAGGAAAATCAAAGGAAATCCAATGTGAAAAATTGGCCAAAAATGCCAGTATTGCCCGCTATTTTGAAGCAGCCAGTCCAGCTATCGTGCACCAGGCATGCTGAAGAAGGACCACCATCTTGAACAACAGTGCTGAGGAGAAGTTACTACCTGCCACCCCCTTCCAACCACATCACTTCATGACAGCAGGACAACACCTCCTGTGTCATTCGTGTGGCAGTCAGCTGCGAGCCGTGGACCATGTGGTCCAGCAAAAGAAAGTAAGATGTCTTCACCGCGCCGACCGGGCAGTGTGCTGCTCGACAGGGTGCATTTCGACCTACGTAGTACAGACAAAAAGCAGGCTTCGCTGTGTGTCAGATTTCTGCGACCCAATTCACCACCAGATCCATTTTTCTTTCAACTAAACACAGAGAACGCATGTATTTGCCATGACCCGACAACCATGCTACAAATGCAACAAGATATTGAACAGGCAAACCAAGAACTTTGTAACAGTGAGCTAGCCCACATCAGCGTGGGGGAAAACCAAGGATGTATGCACCTGCTGTCTAAGGTTGTAACAAGTAAAAGGTTTAATCAACCCAGTATGACCACTCGTACTGTGTATGTGCCCACACGCACCATTGGCACGGAACCGGCGAGGTCACAACTGAGAAGAATTCTCCAGAAATGCCCACATTATAGCTGGTACGACGGGAATGGGACCACCATATTTTCTTGTGCAAACTGCAAGCGTATGTACCACGAGATATGCATTATGCCCTGGGAATACGCCAAGAAGTGGAACGCTCATGACATCATCTGCACCAGATGAATACTGGAATGGACTAGTCCGGAACTAACACATCAATCACACCTGCGAACTGAGGACAACGTAGGCCTGACATGCGCCACACCATCCATGTATCGAAGGAAAGATATTGTGACATGGCCTCATAAAGTGGAAGATTATCCGCTCCCTACACCACAACTGATGTTGCCTCATTTACTATTTCAATATACTCTGCTTCTGCGAGAAGTACCGACGGCAACACGCTACGCACCTCCATCTAACGTACTGGATCATGTGAACAAACACAGTGCTGCCAGCTGCACCAAGCAAAACCAGCCAGGTTCCAATTGCTGCCGACCTATGCAGGCATAGCCAGTAAGGACACCGGAGAATTTACACAGGACTGCGAGCAAAGACTGAGCAGGTATCGAGTCGACCAGGAGGATTTGCCTCATTGTATTGGTGAGCGATTCTTTGGGGATGCTAAGACCTGGTGGCGAGGAATTGCCCGCTACTGTCTGACGTGGCAGGAATTTCGGCAATATTTCAGATGCAGATTCGGTACTACATTCACATCTCTACGAGCATGCAGCCAGACAATTATGAGAGAGCAGACATATGAGGCGATGTACGACTTCACCACAAGTCAAATCAACCTCATCTGGAGTTATCGCTCCGAGACGTACTAGAAGAGGTTGCCAGCTCGGCCTGTCCATAACACCGTTCCACTTTAACACCAGCCATACACACCAGTGAGAAAGAGTTCTTGCAAACCGTGTTATTGTTGGATGCTAACACCGCTATACAACCGTGCCACCACCATGATGTCAAGCAGCCACACAATGAGCCAAATGTTAACAAACCCAAGAACTCTTTTGCAGGAGAAATGCTAAACAAAACTTCGGAAGCATCTGCAATTCCCAGCAAGACCCAGACTTCAAGACCGGGAGTGACTGACCTACCAGAACGTAATTCAAACCCAATGGCTTAATAGTGGACAAATACACGTTGAATTCTAACATATACACAATATATTTCAAAAAGTCGAATATAATCCTTTTAAATGTGTTAAGTTTGCTTAAAAATGTGTTACAACCATTCCGGTTACGTAATATGTAGGTTTAATACATATAGATAGCGAATTACACAATATCAATTTTTGCAACAAGGGAGAGTGGTGGGCTACAAATAGGGGTACACACCCACTGGAGCTTATTTGCTGCTGTAACTTCATGGAGGTAACACTCCTACTCTCTCACCCGGATAGCCTGTGAACCGGTCCGCACTACATAGCCTTGACTATTTAAGGACACCGGTCACCAATCCACAAGTCTCTAGCGGGACCTTACATGACGGGGTTGTGCAGTGAATGAAGTTATCACTTCCAGTTATACTGCCCGCTGGGGAATTTGCCCACTTTCTCGGGAATTCAGTCGGCCGCATGCCTGCTGGAGCAAACTCCTAGGACTTTCGCCTACCTGGACGGGGTAGTGCTCATACAGCTTGACCTCTTGAGTTCAGATTTCGTTCGTAGCCTACCAGCTTTGTTACCAGAGTTAAAGTAAGTGGTTAATTTCGGACTTTTTAAATTCTTTTGCGGTATTTTTTATCAAATTTAATGACATATCTTTGAAATTGTAAAACAAGTCTTCAAAATCGTTAAACTTTTTATCGCATTCAACGATGGGCCTTTGGAATTGTAAAACAAGTCTTTAAATTCATTAAACTTTTTATCAAATTGAATTATGTGTCTTTGAAATCATAAAACAAATATTTAAAACCATTAAACTTTTATCAAATTGAATGACGTGCCTTTGAAATCGTTACATGAAATTTATTCTGAGTGTGATATATTTTTTGAATTTGTTAAAATGTAGGTTGTTTATGTTTAGTTTTAGTTATTGTTAATTTATATGTGTGGATGATTGTGTGTGTGTGTGTGTGCAGGGGAAAGGAGAGAAAATTTAATTCCAGATGTAATTTTTATGTACATTTGAGTTTATTTAGCAGAGTTGAGAGGGAGATACAGGTGAACCACCAATAGTAGCTATTGCACTATATGCATTAAGGTCATATCAATAACACGTAGTCTGGCCCACTTTTCACTGTTTAAATATTCGCCAAGTATGTGAAAAAATCTAGAATCTATCACCATATACTCTGAGAAAATTTTTGGTCATTATTCTAGGTTAAAAAGTAAAATATCATGCTTTGCCATTATTGTCCTATGTTAAAAACTAAAATATTTCACTGTTACCCAAATTTCCCATACGTAAGAATTTTTAGAAAATTTCGATTGAGGGTAACTACAATTTAAAGCCTTCTTTCACCTCTAAACGGCACTAAGTTTTGTTTCGGTTTAGTTCGCGCTTCGATTCCCGACAAAGTTAAAAGTTATTCACTGAGATATTCATTGCTTCTTCCCCAGTGAAGTGTTTCATGCATGTTTACAGTCTTCCCTGCGGGTTTTTCAGTATGAGTTCTTGCGAGTGAAAGTATTTTGAGGATGGAGTGAGTTGTTGATAGCACGAGGCGAGATCTAAATTTTTGGGTTGGTAGAAAATGATTCAAACAAAGTCATAGTGTATGACTCAGAATATTTTCACGAGATGTGGGATACCGCAATGCATAATGTTTTTGCACCTATACACAGCTTAACAAAAATTGGTTGGTTACAGAATTTTAAACATTTTTCTGGAATTAAACCCTGTTTGGTATTTGGATGTAACAACAAAATATTTACTTTTACCATAGAAATTTTGGTTCACGTGTTAACAGGAATTATATTGTAGTTTATTTATTTATTTTTATTTTACTACGTCAAAAGATATAAAAAATTAAAATTTGAAACAGATTTTATTTTATATTGGTATACTACAATTTGTAATATTGTGTTAACATTTATGAAAACTATGTGTGGAGAGTTGAGGTGCAGGTTTAGTTTCCCTGCGACTTCCTGGCAGAATGGAAGTTCTTAGTAAAAATGGACCACGGAGACACATCTGTGTGGGTTAGGCTGTGTTACTTACTATATCGGTTGCTGGACAAAGAGTGAGGGTCGCCAGGTATGTGCTCTGCCGACAAATTCTGTAGCTAGTCTTGCCTCCCTACCTCCCTCACCGCTCTCCTACACGAGCAGCCAGCCCTCACTTTTGCCGTTTGAGAGATCGTCTCTAAATTGTGGTATTATTGCTAGCCTCTCTGGAAGTCTGCTAGAGAGATGTGCAGTTCCTCTAGTATTTAAACTATTCTATATGATGTTGTTATGGATGTTATTTACACGATATTAAATTAAAAATGATAAAGAGGATACTACATTAAAAAAAATATATATATATATTCTTCTTATTTAACATTCAAAAACGTTTTGAAGGTTTAAACAATAGTGATTTTTAGAATGTGTCTGATTATATGTTTCCAGTAGTTCCTTTCTATATGAATTAAAGTAATAAATAGTTCTCGATACACATTTAGTACAATGGTATATTCATATTTAACTTCACAGGGAAATGAAGCAAAGAATATATATGAGAATAACTTTTAACTTGGTCGGAATTCGAAGCACTAACTAAAACAATACAATACATAATGTCGATGGGAGATGAATAAATGTTTAAAAAATTAGTTACTCTCAATGGGAATTTTCTGAAAATTTTAGTCTGATTGGTATATGTATGGGAAATTAGGGTAGCAGCAAAATATTGTAGTTTTTAACAAGAACCGTAATGGCAAAGCCAAATATTGTCTTTTTAACCTAGAACTACAATATTTGCTTTTTGGTTTTTCGAAGCACATCTGTGGAAATCATCATTTGAGTAAATGTCAGGGTTTTAATCTATTTTAAAATGATAATATGGAATAATTAGAAAAATTTAATTTTTAAAAATATTTTTATAATGATATACCTTAAATATATTTGTAATGCAGTTTGTGATATCATAAATGCAAAGACAATGTTTGTGTATCCTTTCCAAGCCAAAGCGCTCACGTGTGATTTTCGGGGTTGTGGAGAGAATTGTTTTTGCATCGAGGGATGAAGTCAGACTGGCATAGGAAGGGTGGGTAGAGGTAAGTAGTCCTTTGTCACTCGAAGACCTGCAGTAACTTGCTGGAGGCGCGAGATAATAAAATAGTATTCGGCATGGCATATCGTTTGACCATGTGATTAAGTAACGTTAACAGGATATGAAGCAATGACTATTTTCTCAAGACTACAGCTCTTACCCAATAGCCTCATCAGTTGTGTTTCATCAGCCGAGGTTATTATGTTTCGGCACATTACGTAAATTCTACTTGCATGTATTTATTCGGTACACAATTACTGTCAATATTTTATTTGTTACACAATTAAAAATATCTAATTACACTGCACAATTCTCGCTCATCGCTCAATGCCATTCTTCCAATCTATTTAAACACAGATTAATGTGTTACACGAGATAGTAATAACACTGATTGTCGTATTTTTCTTCACAATTTTATTGTTTCAACTAATAACATTGAGTAACATTATTTGCGATGCACGAACCGAACCTGAGTGGATTCAAACTTATAGTAGGATGTTTTCAAAATACGTTGCTCTATTATATATATATATGTATATATATATATATACATTCATATATAGTTACACATTCCTATATGGTGGTCATCCCTGTCGTATTTTCTTACAGAATCCCAAGTTGCGAGTGCCGATATTTTTTTACTGTCCCTATACAAAGTTTGAGAAAAAAAAAATTTATATAAATTGAACACATGATTCGTATAACATAGAACGTAAGTAGATTAAATTAATTAGTTTAAAAAAAAATACACGAGGAAATGATGCTACGCAAGATTGTCATACATCCCATGCATGTTTGTCTCGAGAGAAAGTTTCGCTTCGTGAGCAGTCGGTGGTGGAAAGAGAGAGAGAGAGAGCATGATACGGAGGGGGAGAGAGAGTTATCCATGAGTTGGCGCTTCCACGTGGTCGTGTAGTTAACTACTTAACCCATCGCCTCGGAGCAGGCTGGTCCAGAGACGCGAGGGTGCAGTTATGCGCTTGCCTTCCCCATTCGAATACAGTGGGACAGGGGTAAAATATATTGATACTCGCGATTGGAGTTCATTCGCAAGTGCAGAGTCTTAGAGAGAGGACGCGTATCTGGTGTTTGTATATGTAATTAGTAATTAGTAATTCCACATAATAAGTGCAAGTTGCTATTTTAAAAAAGAAAATCACACAAGTGCATACTTAGCAATTGCACGATTAAATATGCTTATTATTCATCGTGCGATTATATCATATAATTCTTTATTATTCAATAAACTTACTCACCCTACGCGTCTGTCGAACCAAACATCTCGTACTCTCACCCTCCCCTTCCAACACCGGCACCTATGTTTCAGCATCCGCAGAGCGAACATGTGTACTCGTGAATATTCCACTACTCGGTTCAGTTGAAGGCTGGCAGTCGAATGTTTAACATGTGTAATCGATATATAATATCATATAACTACCCTCGATGGGAACTCTAATTGGGGACTACCTCACCCGCCGCACCCCTACGCGTCCAACTTAATTGGTACGAATATTTTTGCCTTGAGGGGTGTTCTAACCAATGTCCAAATCCTTTAACCTATAACTCTTGCCCATACTTAGTCGACATGCGAATTACAAAAATAAAAAAATTGCACTGAGGGGAACTCGAACCAAGGTCCGAATGCCTAAACCTTTCCCTCTTACGCATACTTAGTCGATACGCGATTAAAATGTTTTATTTTTTTCCCTGGGGGGTTCGAACTGAGTTCCGAAACCTCAGCCCTAGACCCTCCTTACTCATACTTAGATGTGCGAAATTTCTTTTTACACTGAGGGGCTTCGAACCGAGGTCCGGAAACTCAACCCCTTCTCCACAATATGCCATAAAATTCCCCGTTCCAACTTCCTCTCTTGCAGTCCGGCAGCCGAAGATTCAACATGTGTAGCTACTCTCATTATGCAACTACACCTAATAGCAAAAACAATTTCTATGTGCCCTCGACGGGAATCGAACCCAGTACTACCCCGACCACCAGTCGTCAGAGCACCCCACTCTGGTGGCAGTCCAACCAACGACACCCGCCAAATACCTTCCTAAAATCTCCGGACAGGGTGTTAGTTGGACAAAGGGAAGGGACGCGCACGTGCAAGGTGCAGTGCAAGTGCACGAGAATGTGCAAGGTGCATTTGAATCGCCGCCATCTTGAAAAACCGTAGTGCCAACCACCTCCCACGACTCGTGGAAAAATCAAGTGCTTCGAGAACCCAGAATGTTGCATAAATAACTTTTATGGAACTTACGAACGCAGAGACAATACTAGACGTCAGGGGACATATTTAGGAGGAATTATTCGTTTTATATAGTTACGGATGGGGTGAAGTAGGGAACGAGAGAAAGCAAAAGTTATACAAAATTTGTAAGATAAGTAATGTTTAATATTTAGTGTGATTCAGTATGCTTTAATACGCTTTCACAGGTAATTTGTTAATTGTTTATATGAGTGTTTGTGATGACCCTGTTGGTCATAAATTAAAAGTTGTAAAAGCCTTTTGGGATATATATTTATGTATATAATTCTTCTGTGCGTGTGTATGTCACTGAACTCCTAAACGGCTGGACCGATTTTGATGAAATTTCTTGTGTGTGTTCAAGTGGATTCGAGAATGGTTTAGATTCACAATTCGGTAGAGGGGGAGAGAGAGGGGGAGAGATTTAAGACATATGTACAGGACAACGTCTGTCGGGTCCGCTAGTATATTATAAAAGTTCTGTACCGTTTTATGGTACGACTCTGTAATTTTATATGCGAAAATTCTATTATTAAACTATACCACTAGAGTTTAGAGATATGCTACAATTAAATTTATTATGGTGTCACAGATGCGAGCTGTATTTAATATATTTTGGAAACTGAATTTTTATATTCTAATTAGGTATAGATATGAAGAATTTTATTAGTATTTAGGTCACCGATATTCATTTATCCGTTTTGGTGAAATTTATTTAAGTTTCAGTAATTAGCAAAATTGCGAGTATTTTAATTAATTGTCTGGTTATTTCTGTTATTTTGATTATAGCAGTAATTAATTACTCTATGCTCGTTTAAATTATTTGACAGTCATATAGTTAATGTTAGAGATCATTTTGTCCTTTAATTAATGCATTTCATTATAAGTTTAACTTATTTACGAGTTATGTAGTTCATAAATAAAATCCAGTGGTCAGACATTTTTTGGTATTGGTTTTCATTTTGGTAAATAATAATATGTATTTTCAGACTTGCTTTATCGGACTACTCAAATCTCTCGAAATATTTAATAAATATTTTCACTTAAGGAAGTTGATTTGCTATTTCAACTTAGTTATTAATGGTTAATTAATATTTTATCTTTTGGATATTCTGTACACGAGTTTTATTTTAACCCGGTTCATAAATTTGGAACTTCCATTTATTCACTCGCAAACTTGCAGGAAGGCTTCCAAGCGGACTGTTCATCCCGTTGTTTTCATACGAGCGGATGTACGCTGCATCGTCCGCAGAATATCGTCTTTCACGTCCTTTTCAAACCCCCTTACACACTTGGTTTCTGGCATGGCTGTGTGGGCAATGTCTTCGTGTATTCACGCCTTTAGCACGTGACTTCGTATAAAAAAACGTATTTCGACTACGTGCAAACTTGCCAGTCTTGCTGACTTATTTCTTGCCCACGTCCCTAGCGGACATCCTGCGACATAGCGGCGTTTCCTGCACTAAATGTCCGCCTTCATTTTCTACTGTCTGTGCGCTCCACAGTGTGCCGTTTTTAGCCGTGTCCGAAACGACTACGAGACCATGATTTAGGTTACTAAATCGACCACGTGACGAATTTTAGGCCCTAAATATTTGGGGAATTTAGGATTGAAATTTGCTGAGGTGAAGTAGCACACTAAATCCCCAAAATAGGTCGTAGAATCGTCTGTTGTTGTTTGTTTGTGTTTTATTTCCCGCGTTATGGTGCAAACGTCGGTATTTACTGTTCTTGACGCTGCACAATACATGCACGTGAAATATGGAAGATCGGGGATCTGCATAAAGTTACTTTAAAATAAAGTTCGTATGTTGTATTAAAATTGCTTAAAAAAAAGGCGATCGGTTGTTATTTGATATTGAATGTTAATTACAGGGAGCGAAGAAATAAAGAGAACGATATCGGCAAGAAAGAAATAAGATCAGACATTCACATAACAACGGGGTTACATGAAAATGCTTGGGGGAAAATTATTTTATTTTATTTATTGATAGGGTGACAAACAAAATAACGCTGAAATTCCACAATCCTGTAGTTTCCACCTTTGTCACATGTAGAGCTGTTACATGCCGTTCGAAACCATCCACCCTAATTTCCTAAACACGCATTCCCCAAATTTTCAATTTTGGACACGGTTTTGGTGCTCACTTACCTTCTTGTTGTGCTACCGACATGGAGCGTTTACAGTGTGAGGTAGACGAGATGATAATTTTGGCACCCAAGTGCCACTTCAGTGGCTCACCACCATCATCTTGTAGAGTAACACCAAGATGTAATTGTGCATTCATTATTTTTTTATTTATTTATTTGTGCAAGCTGCTTTGGGAATTTTGGCTGAACCCGAAGTCCTGGCTTTCGATATTTTTTTCGTGTTCCCTCGTCGTTGGTGAGTAAGTTTTCAATTAACTTTCCCCTCCCGTTCTTATCTCGCTTAATCGCTTGTGTAATTTTTTTTTGCGCTGACACTCTGCTGTAGAGAGGATCCACGTGTTCATGTGTTCCACTTCCATGTGTTCCACGTGTTGACGATTAGGCGCAACTTCTCTCCTACAAGCTGCAGAATTTTCTCACATCTTGCCGTAATTTCAACTTGTACTTTCTTCTGTGTGGCGCCGGGCCTTTCTTTCGTCTGCTCCCACAGCTAAGTCTACCTCCGAGGGCAGTTTTTGTTTCGTCTGTGTTTTCGCCGAACTAGATAAGTGTTAAAGAAATATATTTCTTTTGTTAGTAAGAATCACTCTCACACACATGTGATTATCCTTTTGAAATTTCGAGAGATTGTTGTGTTTGTGACTAAGAATACATTTTTAAACCACTTAATATTTAATTTAGTCAATTATTTAGTTACTTTGTATCGGGTGCAAACTAGGGTTAATAACATTATAGTATATTATTATCTAGAGTCGTCATAAATTAGATTTGCTGCACTTTTATTTGTTGAATATTTAATTATATTTGGATGTGACGTAACAGGCCTTGCGTGCGAAGTGCAGTTAATTACACTAAGTTTCCAGAACTTAATGTTTTGTGTTGGTAAGGCAAAGACTGAACAATCGTGATGATACATTTCGGTTTTCTGTTTTTGTTTGAACTCTTTTTTTATTCAATGATATTTGATTCCATGATATTATATGTTTTTAACGTTTTAATGAAAAGATAAGTATGAATGAAAGTAAACAAGATATTGAATTGATGCCCAATCACAAAATTATACTTATTATTTAATTTTTCTATTTTCCTCTGGTCCTTTTATGATTATGTTTGAAGAGTATAGTAGTGTTTCTAAGCTATTGTGATTATTATATTTTGTGTCACCCAGCATCAGTAGTTATTTGTTTGTTCATATTGCTCCCTTGTTTTTGAGCCACTTCTCTTGGGTTATATTTCACTGTTCAGTCCTTACGTTTTCTGTATGGTCTGAATCTACGTGCTACGTGATTTTGTTGCGGTTTTTTAAATATATTTTTTTTTTTGGGTACCAAGGACTGACGGCAGTTTATTTTGTGGTGAAGTGTTTTTTTTTTTTTTAAGTTTTGGTCAAGGCCTCACATAGTCACATTTCATAAAGGTTTCTTCGAGGTTATCCTTCTTGCACCAAACTTTTCCTTTAAGATCTTAGTTTTTGTGCGCCACCTCCTGGCGGTTGTTTCTCTGCTATACGCAAAAATCAAAAAGGTTTATTTATAAAAAAAAAAAGTACTGACTGGACTGAATGACGTATAGCCTGTTTCATCCTTCGGAGGCACCGTAATTGTCAAACAAATGTATTCATTACATTTACGATATTACTTATTTAATGTTTAATAAAAATAACAGAGTTTAGTTGCACAAACAAAAATTAAAGCTACAGTAATATGTTAAGATACGTAATTGGACATATCATTGTCTCAGTAGTTGCCGAACTCAGTCAGTGGCGCAGTTGGTTGAGTGCGAGTGGTTCTAGGTTCAAGTCCTGGGTAAGGCGCGGTCATGAATTGGTTTACGTCGGTTCTAGACGTCATGTCATGAGAAACGACCACTGAAATCTTTTAGAATTGTAACAAGTCGACGAGAATGATATAAATAGTGGTTTAGACTCTGGCCTCCCAACACTACCCCAGGGTTCCTGGTTGGATCCCATGCCCTAGCGGGCGGGAATTTTTTCGGATTGGAATATCACTTTCGAGAAGGGTAGCGGACACACGCTGTTTTGACGTGCGGATGTTCTCGGGTTGCTTCAGTGTTCTCTTACATCTTCATTCCGTCGCGGCTTCTTCCACATTTCATAAATTACTCTGGCTGGCCGGAAAGACTCTGTATTTCTCGGATACTGCAGCAGGCTACCCAGAGTACCAGAATTCCCTGATTTATTCAGTGTCAAAATTGTGGAATGTGGGGGGGGGGTGGAGATGCGTGGGCGGCTTCGAGAGCCGATGAGGGTGAAGCGAGGTGGGTATGGAGTTCCTTTGCTCGAGCGAGGATGGGAGGGGGTGCAGGAGATCTCCGAGGCAGCCTGCTCTGCAGCATCATGGTCCAGCACGACTCCCACATCCGAAAATCCCGGAGTGGTCCCGCCGGGAATCGAACCCGAACCGCCTTAGTGGTTGCGAGTGATCTACTAATCTTTACGGCAGCCACGACACTTCCACATTGCTGTATTTCCTCTAAAATAAACGCAGCTGAGGGAAAGCTTCTCCACCATATTGAATTATTGGTTTATCTTGCTTGTTTATATCTAAAAAAAAAAAAGAAAAAATGTTCCGAAAGTAGCTCTGTACCAAACTAGCTATTGACCTCCTTCCAGAGCAGTGCAGGCACAAGGACTGTCACAACATCAGCTCTGCTGAATTTTGTCAAACTAATATTGTAATGTAAATGTAAACGAGTTGGTAGTTCAGTCGTCAGGTCCGTGTTAAGGTCAATATATATATATATATAAATAAATAAATATATATGTATATATATATGGGGGAGCCATATGTCAGAATGTTTTTTTTTTTTTTTTAACATAAACAATATTCTAAATATGGTGGGGGAAGGTTTCCCTTCAAGCAAGGATTTTTCAGTTTGATGAAGAAAAATTTTTTTACCACAAACTATCTGGACCATGAATTATATAAGTGTATTTACATTACTCACATAATATGAATTAGTGTCGTCACATACATACAGAGATAAACAAAATGGATGTTTCGTGATTACTTTAGTTAGCCCGACCTCACGTGTAATATTGTTTTCCCTCATTTTCAGGCAAGTTCACTTTCTTATTAAACATATGTCCATTTATCATAGTTGCAGTGATCAGCAATCATTATGCACTTAACCAATATACAATATCAACCTGTAGCATTTCATCGCCGATTGAAACCCTGCAGATGAAATGGTTTAGAGAGTGCACCCGAGATGCGCAGTGTTCAGTCTCCGTGTGCTCACAACTCATGGCCAGTTTTCTGCCAACACGACTATCATTAAGACGTGGAGAGGATTTGATGTTTGATCACTGTTTATGTAAACAAGAGCTTTGAGGTGTTTGTCTACTCACTACAACCAAATTTTAATTCAATTGGATCAATTACGAATTGGCATAATATTTTTCTCCCTAAAAAGGCTTGTCTTTTGAACGACCAAGATATAAACAAACACATTCATCAGTGTTGGCCACGCGACTTTGACAGATCTTTTGCTGTGGGGTAGGTCAGTGTCCGGTACATGCGCAGAAGACAAAACTCGGTCTACCGATGATTGCAACCACTAACGGAATTCCAGTGATAACAGAAGAAACATATCCAGTCAGCTTGTGTACACTGATAATCTATAGCTAGTGTACAGTCGTATAATCGTCTACAACGCGAGGAAAGTGCGAGTGAAATACATCTATGATCTTTCTTTATAGGTATTGTATGAAATATTTACATAATACGTAGATCTCAGATAAATGTACGAAGTACTGTATAAAAAGGCAGATGTGACAACACTGCAAAACAGCTGGTCATGGACACATGGAGCATTTTAGAGAGTTCCATTTTGAAAATTTACTAAGCGTGGCTGACTAACGAAGATTACAGAAATTTTAAGGTAGTTTGTAGACTTGAAAGTATCGGAAAAGTTTTTAAGGGCTAACGAGAGACTGGGATAGGAACAGATAGGAACACAAAGAGAGAGAGAGAGAGAGAGAGAGAGCGAGATCGAAAGGAAGGGAGTGGAAAAAGGAATAGCGAAGAAAAAAATATGGAGAATGAAAATGAAAGAAAAGGAAGGGTGGTTAAGTACACTTCAGGATTGCAGCAGCGCCTTTGTAGCCAGACTCAGCAATATCAACGTAATACATAACCACCTCGATTAGGGCTTTTTTATAGCCATCAGAATATATAAATCTGCAAAGAATTTAGTTCTTTCGAAGTAGAAAAAATTTCCTGTCACCAATATCTAGCTAAGTCTGTAATAACAAAAAAAATATATATATATATATATAAACATTATCAGCGAGTCCTTTAAATATGTGTTACCTTTATTCGCCTATTTACTGGACGGAAAATTCGTAAATAATACTAGAACGACACAAACAATGTATGGTGAAAGCGACATTTTGTTTGTGCCAGCTGCAGAACAAATCAACAGACTGGCGCTTTTTATTAGTCCTAATTATCGAGTACAATATTATCGACATGACATGTGACGTGACTAATCAGAACGTTCCAATCCATCGCAAAGCGTGAATAATTCGGAGACAAAGCAACAGTCACATTAAGCTTGATAGATAAGAGCGTCTGGTAACAAGCTTTCTCTTTGAAAATGTTAACATTTCAGTATAATAAATATCCCGAATCTATTCGTGTTTGTATGGTGTCGTTTATAAACAGTCATCTGTGATTCAATATTTGGAAAACAGGAAAATATTTATTGGAATATAATTTATTCCTCTTTCGAAAATTATAACTTGAGGTATTCTAAAAATATATAACTTCTCGTAAAACCACGTTGATATAAAATAAATTAAATAAGTTTCACCGCACCAAATCGAATTAATCCAAGGATCGTTTTAATGTCCCTCTTCAACACCATTCAGACCCAGTGTACTCAATTGTGTACAATGCACACGGAGGTTTATCTGGTTCAGTATTGTACTCTGGTAGAAACTGATTCGGAAGCCGTGCTACTACCCGACGTTGAGCATGGTTCGTAATACTAAAACCGGACATATAATGCTGGGTACACCACGCTTCAAAAATTCTCTATTTGCGAAAGCATGATACAATAAATTGATGTGGGTCTCAAAGGAATAAAGTATATTTACCAAGAGCACTCGAGTTAAGAGTTGATAAGACAACATCGTGTCATCCACGCACCGTAACTAGACACACAAGCGCACTCACGGGCTGAAAACAGCTTCTAGGCTATAAAAATACAGAGTAGGGTTATGTGTAAACTAAACTACAATAAAGATACTTTTAATTTAGTATAAGTTGTCGTTCAAAAAACGCAGACTGTCTAGACAAAATTCAAAATTGGCAATATTATTTTTCATTTTCCTAGTGACGAGATGCAATGGTGGTGGTCCATGTGCCCCCTGCACCTTACCAAACCTAGCCAAAAACAAGACCAAGTGAGTAGTAGGATTATGTATGTTTGTGGACAAGGGCGTGGGGCGGCGGATTAGGCTTCGCCCAGCCGCCATGTTGTTGCGTCACCCATCTGCCATCTTGTAAGTCATTGACCCTGACAGTGACCTTGATCCCGGTGACCTCTGACCCGAAAAACAAAAAAAAACTAATAAATTTAAATCAATTATAAAACAATTTATTATGGAAAATTATATTTATAAATAGTTAAAAAAATTAATAAAATCGTTTTGAAAATTTATAAGAAGTTTGTTATTCAGACATTTAATTAAAAATCGTTAAAATGATTAAAAGCAATAGTTTCAAAATTTATCTTTATAAAATTGTATTTGAAAGATTGTTAATTGAAAAGTTTTTAACCAAGGTAACCATTTTACCCTTCTTTCCCTCAAAATGTCCCTTTTATTTTAAAATGTCCCATAAAAATATTTTTAATAAAAAAATCGTAAAAAAAATTTCATTAAAAAACTTATGTAAGTAACTGTTTTGCCTTATCAATTTCCCTCTCTTCTCTCATAATTTCCCTTTTTCCCTAAAAAATATCCCTTGAAAAATTTTACTAAGAAATCATTTTAAAATTTTTTTAGAAACTTATGTACGCTACTGCCTCTCTCACCTTCGACTAATTACTCATATCTGTTCGATCACTTTAGTTACCCTCCATCCCCACCAGTCCAGCCTTGCAATATATATTTAAGTGCACAATTACCATGCCAATCCATCCGATTGGCTAATCAGTCTCTTTGCTCCACCCCCACCAAAGCTTCCCATTGGTTAATCAGTCGCCAAGCCTCCATTACTACCTCTGTTCGACCAATTAGTCACATTCGTTCCATCCCCGCCAAAGATTCTCATTGGCTAATTAGTCATGTGACAACCCTCTCATTGGCTAATGAGTGTTTAGTCGGCAGGCCTCCACCCACGTGACAACCCTGTCATTGGCTAATCAATGTGTAGTCGACACTCCTCGACCCAAGTAACAGTCCTCTCATTGGCTAATTAGTGTTTGGGCGGCAGGCTTACACCCACGTGACGATCCCCAGATTGGCTGATTATCTCAGCTAACTTCGAAAACCTTTGTGCCGCCTATGTTTCTCATTAGGTAATTAGTCACATCCGTTCCACCACGCCAATGTTTCTCATTGTATAATTAGTAACGTCTATTCTACCCGACCAATCAGTGTTCAGTCGGCAAGCCTCCACCACCTCCGTTCCATCCTCACCAATCTCTTCGATTGGCTTTATAAGATGGATCCCTGAGGACCTCCGGGAAAAAGTTGTACATTAGAAATGTACGCATGTTGTCCAAGTGGGCAAAAAACCCTTTCATCCATTCTAGCATTCGGAAGGGTGCGTTCGCTTAGTGCCCTGGACAAACATGAGGAGCTACTGTATCTGCAGGGAGAGTACCGGCTGACGTACGCACAGTCCGAAATTTCGGCAGTATTCAAGCTGGACGAAGACATACGGGACTGCATCCAGTACAAGGAGTATTTCGAGGGTTGCACCACCTCGGTTCCCGACGCACTGCACCGCAGGGGCTGGTGCAAGGCCCGCAGAGCAGCAATGGCAGCGACCACAACCTCCGTACAAGTTTTCTGCTGGCAAGCAGTACCCAGCGATTAGGAAGCAAGCCCAGCAACACGGGTGAAATGACTTTGTAAAAACTTCACAGTGTCTGTATAGGAAAAACAATGTTTTGAAACATCCAAGGGTTTCGTGCGCTGGACTCGTACGTCTTCAAGCAGATTGGCATCTCGTACAGCGACGACGACGAGCAAACCAAAGTGTTTGCGTTTCTACCACCATGCCAATGGGAGCACCTCGACCACACCACGCAACAGGCATACCGCCAGCAAGTGCGAGGACTTAGGTAGAACGATGGAAACATTCCGTACAGGGACATTCAGAAAGTGTTGGAGAAAGCCACAATTCCAACTTCCGCAGTGTACGTGTATCGCCAAGAGTCGGCGATGAGCAGTGTGTTTCCTGCAGGTACGAAAATTGCATACCTCTGCAGGCAACAACAACCACGATGTCCTCCGTTCGGACAGCTGGCCGAGAAGTATGTAGCATGGATTTACGGCGGTGAAAATGGTTGATGTGCATCGCGCAATGCCTAGGCATTAAGGCTCTGGACTTTTGATAATCCGTAGTACATAAAAAACAATATTACGTGAATGCAATTACCTCAAAACTGAAAAAAAACAATGTCTATATTACATACTAGGAGAAGAATCTTTGTGTGCTATGTATGTAGAACAGAACAGTAGTGTAATGTGTGTAAATAAATAAATGCGTTTTTTTTTAATTTGTACCTTATGTTCACGTAAGTTGTTAAATAAAAGTGGTATTGTTTCAGTGTTTTAAACAAACACAGTTAGCAAAGAAAATATTTTGTACCGGCTTTACCATAGTGTAAATGATATATTTTAAAATTAAAAACGGCTGGTATCAGGGATTAAAAAATACACGGGTGGTATACATATATATGTTTTAAAGTTGCTACATCGTAAAGGTATACCGACTGAAGGTACAAATAATAGGAAAAGATACAGACGCGAGCCGTCACAAAACCAACATATACAGATACTAAGTATACGAACGTAATTAAATGTGTTTTTTAAACCAAGCAAGAGCGCATGTCGCCACAAGCCGCTGCAATTGTCTCGGCTCTCAAGGCGCCGGCAGACGAGCGTGTCGGCCGGAAGGCGATTGAAAAGTCGACACTTATGCACCTGGACGGATGAAACATCCTGCAGTGGCATCATCCGCTTGACGGTGGCCAGCCACCGGCTTGCAACTGTGCTCCAGAGACGGATTCACGCCAGGAACCAAGGTATGAAAATGATTTCACACGTAACACCTTGTGTGTACACATGTAATGTCCCATGGTTTACCGAAATCACTCCAGGCGAATGCTGCAAAAATAGCTTACTATAATCTATTCGTGGTTTTTTTCGCACTTTTCCTATTCAAACCTTTGAAAAATAACCCTTGTATCACGTGTTTAGTTATTCCCTAAATATGACATATATATTATATAGGTTTCATACATTTGTTTCCATGAAAGTATCATATTTTTCGTTAAATTGAAGTATTATTGGTATTTTATTTATAAATTATAATAATTAATCGATATTAAATACGAGAAAAACAGCGAGAAAATATGTGTGCTGGTAGTGCCTAGTAAGAAATAGTAATAATGCAAATATTATTATAACTGAATGCTCACGAAATCGGAGCTCTGTCAATTGGTGCAATGTTCTAGAATTAGCTAAACATTGTTTGTATGAGGCGGAGAATATCCTGGAAGTAGAACTCTAGCAGGGCTACAGTAAAGGTATGAAGTAGCCGTGAATGAATTACCCTGGCCATGGCAGATTCCTTCCACTGTCCTGCTTCCCTGAGAAGCTTGCCCCATTTCTATCGACCTCTCTGTCTACGAGAAGTTAGCTCTGTCTACCTACCTACTTACCTACCGTTCGCAGATTTCAGATGTGGATTCGAGACAACGTTATTCTTTCAGGATTGTTCTGTATACAAATTTTGCAAAAACACGCAGAATTTAAAACTTATTAAAATCGCTGCAACATTATACTTTATGCCACAGAAAAAAATATCATAATAACTTATTCACTAAACATTTTAGAATGCAATCTGTCATCACTCTGAAACTATTTTGAGGATTTTAATAACTTACGGAGTGTTATGGGAGTAGAGTTACTTTGGAGCCTAGAACTGATGAAGAAAATTCCTTAACATCTTGAAAGAGAGACAAAGAGGAACCTAGATATAGAGTTGTTAAATACATATCATATCCATATGATGTATCCGATAGAAGATAACACCGAAATCAAAGTAATGGAGAAAAATAATTATTGACCGTCTTCACAAATATTAATTCTCATATTTTTCTGAAAGTGCAGAATGACTGAGCAAACAAACTACTTAACCGTTTTGTCGAATAATTTAGCCAAACCATTACAAAATGATTTCAATAAAGTCCCCGCAAAATGTCCTATATTATTTTCTAGCTATTAGCGAGGACTCTTTGAAAACATATAGATCAAGAGTGCTTACACACACACATATATACATATATATGTGTGTGTAAGCATATATATATATATATATAAAGTTTACTTACTTTTTTACTGTGCGTCAAAGGCGTACAAACTAGAAGGGCAGTGAAAACCAGGGATTGCAAAAGCGACATGTTACTTCTAGCTGAAGAAGGTATCCTTCTTCGGTTTAAGTAGGACATTCGCTTATCATCGACTCCACATGCTGTGTGATTAGTCGGATAGTGGCACGCGATTACACGCCACGAATTCATTATTGTTGTCAGAATTATGACGATATCATCAAGTTTACTAAGGAAAGAAGGGGTTATAAATACTATGAGTTGTTCATTATCCTGCATTACGTCCTCCCAGATTTATATTATAAAAACTGTTACAGTTCGACTATTTTTCCAAAATTATGATTGTAACCATTTTTATAAACCTATAATTTATTGTAGTTGATATTAGAAGTGAACATAATAGCTCAACTAATAATTTATCCATCAGATATTGTCAAAGGTCGCTGACATAACATTGCATTTGAAGTATTTAATTTCCACAAACGCCACCCTTCCAAACTCCCGGCCCTTAATATCACTAGCGTATATTTGGCAAGAACTCTTGTGCAGTACTTAACAAACAATGAATTTAGATCCAGAAAAGACGCACTTTGATTTCTCACAGGAATTATATATAATCGTACAGAAATGGTATTAAAATTTAATTGTAACCCACGGTTCCCTCATACGTCAGTTACTAACGCCATGGAGTTAAAGTCTTTAAATCAAAGGCTTCAACAGAGATTCTAATGTGAAAATGTGATGAAGAACATTAGCATCAAATAATACTCCCCTGTTCGATTCCTTCCAGGTTGGCAGGCTACAAGGCAGAAGACACCGTTGAACACCTGGGGCTACACTGGTGTAGCGGCTAAAGCGCTCGCCTCCCACCAAGGTTCGATTCCCAGCGGGGTCGCTTTCGGTTTTTCGCACTTAAGCCAAGTTGAGGGGTTTGGGCCGCTCTTAACATCTAGTTCTTGAGAGCCGATGAGGGTGAAATGAGGCGAGAATGGAGCAGCGCCGTAATGAAAGGGCGGGGAAACGGGAGATCCTCGAGAAAACCAGCCAACCAGCGGCATCTTCCGACACGATTCCCACTTGCGAAAATCCGGGAGTGACTCGGCCGGGGATTGAACCCGGTTCGCCTTGGTGGGAAGCCAGTAGTCTAACCGCTCTGCTACCGCGACCAGTTTCGCACTTGGTTTTCTAGGGGATGTGCCGTTTCCCCTGCCGTCGCATTCCGGTGCCGCTTCTTTCCACCCTCATCGACAGTCGAGACCTCGTTGATGCGAGATGTCCACTCCACTCTGCTTGAACATCGCTCTTCGTCGCAATGTTGATCGCGCTTCTGGTGAGAACAATGAGTGGGTTTGACTTATTTTACACTTATCGATTAAACTTATTATTGCGAAAGTCGGTGCGACAAGACACCTTTTCAACACCATGCATACGTTACTGATGCCATATATTACTCGAATATGCCCGTTTTAAGACCCCAGGTAAGGAGGTTTTAAGGCTGTTCAGTTGTCCAGATTAAATTTATTTATTTATAACATATTTTATATTTATGAAATATGCCAAAATTTACTGTTACAATCAAAGTGAAAGAAGGGAAATTATTTTTCGAAACTTAGAGTAGTAACATTAAAAATAAATGATAATAAACATTTTGAAGAAAATATTGAAATGGCTCCCACGTAAATTATTTCCCTGCAAATCGAAATAATTTTGTCAACAGGATGCCAAGGCAAGACACTGTGCGGCTCTTACATATATCTCTGGAAGGGTGCCCCGACAAGGTACGCGACATCAGAGCAGTCGACTTCTTCATCGATGCTATCGCCGACACAGAGGTACGGCAAGCAGTACATCTGGCTGCATAACACAACATACAGGTCGCCCTAACCCGAGCACTGGAGTTGAAGTCTGCTAGGCAGAGGGCTGCACTCCGACGTCCGTACCAACAGTGAGGCTAAACGAAGGCAAATACAGAATTACGAAGACATAGAAGGAGTTGCAGACGATTATGAGGAACATAGCATCCAGGATCCATGCTACAGAGCTGGTCTTGTGGACAGCCGAGGAACCTGACAGCATACAACCCACAGCAGCAGCAGCAACAACAGCAGCAGAAGCAGCACCGGCATAAGAAGCCGCGAGAGGCAGGCGAGAATGCAGCTAATTCGGAAAACTTGTAAACACCAATCTTTTGGGGTGAAAGTGGGTGAATGTTGGAGGGAAAGTCACTGTATCTCTGTAAAGAGCTGCGGGTACAGGCACATAATGAGGTCCACTACCCATGTTGAGTATTTTCTGCACGTGGCTGTGGTGGTATTGCGATCTTAATTCTCTTATCTTGGATCATATTCTGCTCACAGATGAAATGACCTTCACAGGAAATAACATAATGTTCCATAGTGCATATATCTGGGCGTATGCCAACTCCCATGGGTTGATGTCGTTTCGTCATAAACATCAATTTGGAATATGTGTATTGTGTGTTCTTGTGGGAAACACGTTAGCAGGGCTATTTGGTTGCCAGCGCGGCTTAATGAACATGTCTAAAGGCAGTTATTTAAAAATATTATTTACCTGGCATGCTTGAGGACGATCGATTCACTGATCCGATATGTAATGTCTGTGAATGATGGCACACCTAAATATTTTAGCAAAATTGCGTGTGTCTAAACACCTATTCTCGGCACTGGATTTGGTGTGTAGGAACACATGCGCGGCTCGCCCGGTCGCCAGATATTAATTCCATTGACTTCTATACTGCTATACAATACCTATGGTGAAACTGTTGGTATCATTCACCAGTGTGAGCTGGACATAATACCATCACAAATGCGCGATACGAGATATATTCTCAAGTCAGGCATTCTATGTAGTTCCATGTAGCCGTTTACAAGCCTGTCCAGATGCACATGTAGGACATTTCGAACACTCCTCTAGCGCTAATATCTTGACGATTATTTCCTACGATGGCAATACAAACCTCATGTTCAGTGTAAGAGTCCAGCCACATTCGGCAGTTCCCTGTACACTCTCAAGCCCGAAATGGAAATACGTTAGTACATTTATCTATCTTTTTATGTACTACCCACATAGTGAAATGCACCAGATATTTTTCGAACATTCTGAATACAAGGGTAATTTTAATTTATCATTAAAAAACTGTTGAAAAATGAGATCTACGAAAATGTCTGGAAATTTGTTTTTTATTATATATATTTTAATATAAACGCTGCAGTTTGCCATATATACTGTATTTTTGGCAGATAAATTGTAATAAAGATTGACAGAACAATAATATTTAATTAAAAGGAAAGTTATATTGGTGTGTTCTTACTTTGATGCACTTTAAAATAATAATTGGAATAACTGTATAATTTGTATGTTTTAGAATTCTCCACTATCACATGATCTCTGATTGAAAAACTTGATGTATTCTTAATTTATACCTGTAGCTTAACGATACATGTGCGCAGAAATAATATAGCAGTTGGGCTTTCAGAAGTGTTGAATAAGGATGTAGCAACAGAAGTGTTGAATAAGGATGTAGCAACAGAAGTATTGAATAAGGATGTAGCAACAGAAGTGTTGAATAAGGATGTAGCAACAGAAGTGTTGAATAAGGATGTAGCAACAGAAGTGTTGAATAAGGATGTAGCAACAGAAGTGTTGAATAAGGATGTAGCAACAGAAGTGTTGAATAAGGATGTAGCAACAGAAGTGTTGAATAAGGATGTAGCAACAGAAGTGTTGAATAAGGATGTAGCAACAGAAGTGTTGAATAAGGATGTAGCAACAGAAGTGTTGAATAAGGATGTAGCAACAGAAGTGTTGAATAAGGATGTAGCAACAGAAGTGTTGAATAAGGATGTAGCAACAGAAGTGTTGAATAAGGATGTAGCAACAGAAGTGTTGAATAAGGATGTAGCAACAGAAGTGTTGAATAAGGATGTAGCAACAGAAGTGTTGAATAAGGATGTAGCAACAGAAGTGTTGAATAAGGATGTAGCAACAGATGTGTTGAATAAGGGTGTAGCAACAGAAACTCCACTCAGAGCATTACCCCGTGTATCGACGACAAGTCAGTCAAGTCGTTCACAGTGGTTGTTATACTGTTGTTGCAGGATTGCTGTTGGAAATCCCCGACAGTCACCATCGCCCAGGGCACACTGCGTGGTCGCAGTAATGTCACGGCACAAGGCACGCATTACTACATGTTCCTGGGCATTCCTTACGCCGCTGCTCCAGTGGGACGTCTGCGCTTCGTGGTAAGAGAAGATGCCACGTGAAAATAAACACTTCACAAAGAGTTTGGAATATACATACATAAACAAAAAAGTATGGAATTCACACAAAATAAAGTAGAGTAATTTGAAGATACCAACGGTCGATACAAAACGTGAAATTCAAGGTGTGTCTAACAAAAAAAAATTCCCATTATCTCTGACACAAAAACACGAAAGAACAACGAATGTAATTTAATGGTGTCTCTGACTAGGGAGGGTTTTTTTTCCCCCTGCATCTTAGTACTGTATATGACCTACATGTGCATTGTACAGGTCCCCAACTCGCTGTGGCATGCTTGTAATCAATGTGTTGATGTCATCTTATGGATGAAGGTCTCATTCCAGCTGGGCAGTTCTAATGAGATTTCACAATGTTTGTACGTAATTGATTTATCTGTAATAAATAATGAAGTTAGTGAGACCGAGATAATCCACAGGGACTGTGATTTTTTTTTTTGCATTTTTCTTTTTTCCTTAAAAGAATTTCACGTGATTACGCCATTTATTATAGAATATATTAACGAAACGAGCTAAATAACGTGCTATGAGTTAGCGCATAATACCGCTAGATAGGGTTACATTTGATTTAGAATATGTTTAAAACATTTGAATATTTTAATTCCGTCACATTAATGATACTTCAGCATAATTCTGTAAAATGTCTTATCTCATTAAAGTAAATATCAAAATGCATACTGAATACCTACACTGCTATAAGTTATGTTTTGCTATTGTAAATATACTGCTATAAAAAAAAGGACTAACATTACAGCTACGTATTTCAAATGTAAATATGTTTCTCGAGTATTTATCTGTCCTAAAGCCAATTTACTACGTTTGTATTCACATGATAAAAAATGTCAGCAACCTAGCTTATGTTACAATTTAACAGCTAACTCCTTTTCAAAGCTGCAGCTTTCTTACAAAATTAATTTTATCGTTGTTTTTATTTTTCATCTGTTTGAAGCAATTTTAACACGATATTAGTAGATTTCCTCTCAATGCCGTTATAATGTTATGTGTAGTAATGTAGGTACTTAGTTTTTATTAACCTTTATTAATTGTATCAATATTAAACCACAAGGGGGTGTATATTTTCAAGCTCCGTGCATCACGCAATGGGAATAACAGAAAAATCCTCTAGAGGAATGGTGATTCCGATAGCTACCTTGAAATCGGATTCATTTAGACACATCTATTCTCTTTCCCAGAATACAATTCCGCTGTCGAGTTTTCAGAAATTGGCTTAAGCATTCCGATACTGGAATGTCGCCTTTCATCTAGAGGAATAAATCCAAAAATCCCCCTATATACATTCACCCCCATTGAACGATTTATTCAAAGATCACATCAATGCCCATTATGGACCCAATATGCATATCTCTTTGAGGAAACTGGAAAGGAAATTAATTGCTCTATCACAATGTTACATTAACTTGACCTTTATCTGCAGTTGTCGTAGTGAGTGCGTCATTCCAAAGGGACTTACATCCAAATATCTTATGAATAGCAAACATGCGCATAGAATAGCTCTGAAAGCATGGCAATGACCAATGTTCAAATATATCCATCTAATCATATTTGTAAGTGTTATCGAAGATATAATTTTGCAGTGAATTTACACTCAAGAAGGTTTACATTATATTTAATATTAATTAAATAAAAGCATGATGTTTTTCAAGGTCCCTTGTGCTTTTCCACAGGCACCTCAGCCCCCCAGGTGTTGGTATGGACTAAGGGACGCCAGGAACTTTGAGTCTCCGTGCTACCAGCGGAACACATCCAACGTGGTTACTGGAGACGAAGACTGTTTGTTCCTCAATGTCTTCACACCCAAGGTATCAATAATGACAATTATACTATAATAAACCGAAAACTTTTGATTCCAATAGCCTCTCCTTATCCAAATGTTTACCATTAAATTGCAGTGTTTTACGAGGTATACACACGATAGGAGCTTTGATATCACATTAAGAGAATTCTATTTGTTCCGAGCTGGGTTTCCTAATAAATGAGGTTTTTAATAAATTTTAAAGAACATAGAATTTTGTCAAAAAAATTAGAATTTACCAAATATCGAAAGAAATTCGAAATATTTAATTGAAAAAAAAAAATGAATTTTATTTGATTAAGAATTGAATATTTTATAAATGTTCTGAAACATATTTTGTTAGCTGTCAATTTAAACTTGTGAAAAAAGCATAATCATAGTTTTGAAACGATTAGCAAGTCTTCTGAGGCTGATGAATTCAATGTGGAATATAATTGACTCCACTGGCCTAATTTCCCAAAGCATATTATGGTGGATGGCCACTCCACGATCGACGAAGTAGTGGAAAATTTTTATCTATGTCCCACCACGACAAACATTCCGACAGTTTTCATCTCTTCAATTAAGTAATTACCATCACAACTGAATGTGTGTGTTTCTATTTACGATACACTATTTACACTGTAGAAAAATGTTGAGGTAACTTCCTGAACTATAAGGTAATTCATGTGTATATTGAGTCGCGCCGTAATACAAGAGCGGGCGAAACGAGAAGTCTCCGAGAAACCCGCCTACCAGCGACGTCGTCCGGGGCGATTGTCACAAGCAGAAATCCGGTAACCGCGGCGCCAGCGTGGTCGCTATGGCAACCGCGGCGCCAGCGTGGTCGCTATGGCAACCGCGGCGCCAGCGTGGTCGCTATGGCAACCGCGGCGCCAGCGTAGTGTTTTAATAATTTATTATTTTTTCAAAATATTCTCTTCTGCAAAACCAGTATTGCTTGTATCAGCTATTCACGGTAAAATTAGTACTTTTGAAAGCCCTGCTTCAGATCTTCTTGTATTCTCGTAGTGTATTCTTCCGCCTTATGTGGAATTAACATTGCAATGGGACTCATCACTTTATTCATGCGTCGGTCAAATGAAACAAAATGAAACTGTGAAATTATTAACAAAGTAAATATTTTAACAAATCGGAATATTTTTACATTTAGGTGCATAAAAAAAACTGAAAGGGAAAGAAATAATTTTAAGTTATCATAAACAATTACCTAACAGTTTTGATTCGACGATAAGATATGGAACTACTTTCCAGCCATCGTTACCAACTTTACTGGGCGAATTTCACTCGGTGCTCCCATTAAAATGTATGCATGCGGGGGCGGTGACTCTTTCTAAGGTTAATTTATAAAGTGCTCACTTTATCTTGAACAGTCGTTAGCTCCACGTCTTTTTTCTACTATTTCAAACTTGAAAAATAATTGCGTAGTATTTCGCAGCTTCCTGGAAGACGTGAAGCCCTACTTCCTGTCATGGTTTTCATCCACGGCGGGTGTTTCGCTTTTGGGGACGGAAACATGGACCTGGGACACTTGCTGCACTATGGAGTAGTTATCATGTCCATAAACTACAGGCTCAATGTCTTCGGTGAGTACATACAATTTTTGACTCCACTTTAGCTGGGTGCATCTCGTAACCTCACTCGTGAACCGTGGTACGTCCCGAAGATTGTGATGTTGGAGGTTAGCCTGGAAAATAACGGTTAAGTCTCCTATGTAACTGAAGGCTGTTTCATATGTTCAAGGTCCAGAAGCGAGGGGGTGATACAGGCGACACTAACACGCGCGCCCTACACCCCAGCGCCCTTACGCGCAAGGCGCTTAACTCGCATGCAGTGATTTCGTCGTCACGATTTCCTGTGCTAATTATATATGTAACAAATAGACCTGATTGCACGCGATGAAGGGCCCCATATTTAACTACAGACGTCTACTTATATTTTTCTACTATCTTGCAGGCTCTTAAAAATTCAATTATTTTTCTATTTTTTTTTTTCGATTTTTTTTTCTTTTTGGATACACTTAATATGACAAAAGCAAAACCATACGGAATTTGATTATTGCCTTTTGTTTTTATGTAAAAAACTCTGAGATAAGCGCATACGAGCATACAGTGATTTCGCAGGAAATGTTTTAGTACATATTCCTCTTAATTTCTGACGTCAGTGTGGGTCTGGACGCTGTACACTGTTTGGTTAATATATTTTGACTATGGAAGGTTTATGAAAACTAAACCGAAGTTGTATAAAGTACTAAGTAGTAGTTGCAATACACGCTTATGGCATGTGTAAACCACTAAAAACACAATATATGGCTATAGTCCATTCACGGTTATTTCCAACTTTACTGATGCTCTGCTGAAGTGCTACATTCAGGCTGTTCCTCCGACTACGCAAGCAAAGCTTAGCCTAGTTTAGAAAATTACACCAAAGGGACAACACGCACCACATTCGTGTGCATTCAGAGTAATAATATTTTGCATAAGAACTATTACTTTCTAGGCATTACCAAGCAATTGATATTACTAACTAATTTATATTAATTATAAATGAAATGTTGTAATATAAATTCCAACTAAACAAAATAATGTACTTTAATGTTAACACAAGTATAACACGTTTCTGATATACAGGTTGTAGCAAACCGCATGCCAACACTTCTGGAAAATATTCCTCACATATGGAGGATGAGAAATGTTTATATGAACATAAGTTCGCAAATGCTTCGTTTCTTCACTACACCCCGTGATTCATAACGTACAGTGGGGTGGATCATGTTTCTATGGAATGCCATCACTGCTTTATTTTGCATGATAGCTTTATTTTGCATGATACGCGACAGCTCACGCTACGGTACTTCACCTACAACAGTAGGAACTGCACAATAATTAATTACACATGTGTGAAAGGAAATCTCCAAAATGCCATCCATAAGCAGGAACACATGCATCAACTCGCCACTGCATGTACACCAGGATGTGTTGATGACTACCTGGAAAATTACTGTTTTACATGCAGGTAGCTTCTGGCCATGGTGAAGGCAATTTCACACTTCCACCCCTACCTGTATGGCAGACATGTTATTCTAAGATCTGACCATGCTTCATTGCACACGCTACTAAATTTAAGATTCATGTGAGTCAAATAGATCGGCGGATACCGCATCTTCAGGAATATCTTTGAAATGCAGCACAGATCTGGACACCTTCCGAGCAATGTGAGCATCATTGCGAACGTCAGAAAGGAGCGAAGAGGGTAATAGGAAAGACCATATAAATGATTCCACTTTGCAGCCATTATTAAAGTGGAAATAAGGTGGCTTTCGGGCAAAATTGGAAGATATATCTAGTCTGAGTGCAGAAGTCAAAGTATACTGGGCTCAATGGAATTCCTTCATACTGAGAATGGTGTACTTAACAGATATTAGAAAGTAATAATGTAAAACATACGTGCTTACAGTTGGTCCTTCCGAATGCAGTATTTCAGAAGTCTTAAAAGAACTGCATAATGTGGCAACCAGTGGGCACTTCTATGTTAATAAGACCCTCGACCGAGTCAGAATGAGATTCTACTGGCTTCACTGTCGGGAGGATGTTGAGAAGTGGTGCCGATTGTTTGATACCTGCGCTGCAAATAAGGGCCCAAGGACCGGAGGACAAGGTCACATCCAGAAATACAATGTTGGAGCCCGTTTCGAAAAGATGGTAGTAGACATTCTAGGTCCTTTGCCTGTCACAGATAGAGGGAATCTGTATCCACCCATGGCTCAAGATTATTTTACTAAGTGGCCTGAGGACATTACCCTCCCGAACTAGGACACACATACGTGGCTGAGGCACTCGTAGAATATGTCTTTTCGAGGTTCGGGGTGACACTGGAAATCCATTCTGATCAGGGAAGAAACTTCGAATCTGTGGACTTCCAGGAGGTAACTAAAGTTTGGGGATGAAAAAGACTAAGACTACAGACTTACACCCGCAATCGTATGGAATGGCCGAGAGGCTTTACCGCACTCTTGAGCAGTACCTACCGATGTTTGTGGTAGACAACCAAAAGGACTTGGATTCAAAGGTGTCATTGGTCCTTCTTGCTCACCGCTCAGCATTTGACGAGTCCACAAGGGTAACACCATCACGGATGTTGTTTGGAAGAGAGCTATGCGTCCCCAGTGACCTGCTGTTTTACCGACCGGAAGAAAAGGAAGTTTGCAGCCTCAGATTATGCCGGCTAATTACGTAACAGACTCGTTGACACTAGTGATTTTGCTCGACAGTACCACCTCAGAATTAATAGTGACAGGGGGAAGATGCAGTATGATAGGAGACTGTCGGGAGAGGTATTTCAAGGGCAATTTGTTTGGCTGCACAGTGCACAGAAGAGAAAGGGATACTGCCCAAAGCTACATCAATTTTGGGAAGGCCCCTATGGGATTCTCAATAAGATCAATAATCAGGTCTTTCGAATTTGTCGTCAAGTTCATGGGTGAATCCGTAGGTTGTCCACATCGACCGTCTGGCACTCAAACGATGGTCCGGATGTTGCAGTGTCTGTTCGGGACGAACAGACTTGACAAGGGAGCAGTGTTACGCACTCGCTGCTTCACCCTCCCAGCGCGAGCGAGGGAAAAGGACAGAGAGTTGATATATGATAACGACGGTGGAGACAAGTCAATAATTTGTTTCGAATTACAGACGCACGCCATTGACCTTAGCTGTATTGTCTTCCGCAGTTATCTGAATAATGCTCTGGATTACTGATCTAGTTCTCTCAGTCCGACTCGAGGTGTGTGATACCTTCCAGATGGCCACGGCCAATACTATAAATATTCCGACAGGCCTCTGGGCCAGGAGTGTAGTTTGAGTTGATGAATGAATGAGTAGCTGAGTTCCGAGCTATAGAAGATGAGCAGTGAGAGAAGTGACCAGCGGAAGAGAAGTCTGCGACTGCGAGTGTCAAGCATTGAAGGATACGGCTGGCATACTGGGCTATTGGACTAGATGTGTGAGTGAAATATATTATAAATGATGGCAACAGATAGACTGAATATGAGTATGAGTTAATTGACTATAACCAACAGATGCAATTAAGAAGGATGTTAATTAGAGTCGCAATATGCATTAAATTTTGTGCTTACTGTTGAATAGAAAAACAGTAAAACTGGAGACAATTTAAAGCTGCAAGAACTTGTGGAATGAATAAATCAATAATAAACAGAATGTAGACCCAAATTCTATAAGCAATTGCTTTTAATTCTAATTTTAATCTTATGACCTCATATTCATAGAGAGTGAAGTAATGTCATCTACAATACAGCTTATCTGACAAAATATTTTGAAATATCTAACTTATTGTAATTTTTCACATGGCACTCATCTACAATTTACGCTCTGTAAGCTCTACACTAACTAAATCCCTCAAGTGTAACTCGTATCACAGTATTTCATTGTGCACTATTTCATGTCGAATATGACATGTTACAATCTCATAAATATACTAAAATACTTAAGGGTCCTTAAATGAACCTTGCTACCGACATTCCACTACTGAAATTATAGGGATCCAGCTCAAAGTCACATAGATTGGTACAGAACGACAAGAATATTGCACTCCTGTACAAAGCCTTTCTCTTAGTGGCGATGGCTCACTTGATGCGAGTAACAGTGTAGGTTTTGTCGCTCCCGTGCTTCTCAGCCTCAAAAACAGATTACATCCGCAAGCAGATGGGCCCCTTAAGTACATAGTTATGTAGCGATAGTGAGAAGAACCTGGTGTGCGCGTAACTGCCAAGGTGGACCGCCACGTTTCACCTTTAAGCATAAACCACGGTTTCACCGGGTGTGACTCGAACACGATCCAATATCGTAGAACCACTGCACGATCGCCGATATCGCGCAAGCACATGTCAAAATTCAGGTGCTCTGTGCCACACCGCTACGTCAGACTACCTGATAAACCAGGTGTTAATAGCCCCGCATGTAGCACTGCCACGAGGCCAGCTAGTCCGGCAGCGAGCATACGAGGATATGAAGCGGTGGAGCAAGAAAGGGGTTGCACTCTGCGGTCGTGGCGGTGGTGTGTGAGTCTCGACGCAACGTTATATGCGGTGACGTGCCGTCCAAACTTCAGTTGAATCCAGCGATCTCAAGGGAGAGGTCCCCTGCTGGATCCCTCGCTCCAACACCGAAGGAAGCCGCCAGCAGAAACCACCACGCCACCGAAGAGATCCAGCCCCGATGGTAGATGTCAGCTAAGACCGCCACGCCGACGAGACCCAGTCGAGAGCCAATGAAGGGCCACCCAGCTAACCTAACCTCAATCTGCCGCTGGAGAAAACCCCGCAGGAGCCACAAACAGCTGAGTGCGGGCGTTCGTCGATCAAGTGGCGTCTCGAGTACTTGTGTGTCCGACGCCCAACATCCTTAACTATCAGGATCACCAGTGGGTTTACGCTTCTAGTAACATAGGTATTTGATCATTCCCTTACGGCTTCTAACTTGCTGGGTACCGACTCGGGTAGTGTGTTTGTTTTACGCCGAATAAAATCGTGATATGTAACGAATATCTTGACTGGAGTATTTATTTGAAAACGCTGTTTAGTCGATCGCTGGTAAGTATTGCTTCTCCCTTCCACACGCAGTGTGGAAGGGAGAATATATATATAATCGATATTAATATTATATTGTGACAGATTATTTTTTATATATTACAATTTATTATATTATGATATATTATTATTTTTTTACATTATAGTATAATATGATAAATTTTATTTGTATCTACATCAACATCAAATAAACTACATCAACAAATGTATGTATTATGACAAATGTATGTATAATATCATGATATATTATATGATTTTTTATGATATATGATATATATTATAAGATATGTTATATATTATAATGTATTATATATTATGGTATATAACAATATATTATGATATAATGTAATATATTATCATATAGATTATTATGACATATATTATAATGTCGTTTGTAATTATATATGTTATAAAATAGTTTAATAATAAATAATACCATAATTTTCTATATAATATAACTATATATTATAAACATAATTATAATATTTTCCAATATATTATTTTTTAATTCATAATATAATATATAATAATAAAATATATCGTATATAAATAATATATTAAATTTATATAATAATATGGTATGATTGATAGTAATATGATTTGATATAATATATAATTATATATTATGGTATAATATATTATAGAATAATATATTATATTACAATGTTATTTTATATTATTATATTTTATGTTATAATATATTGCATTATATCATGATATACTATTATAATATTTTGTTATAACATATGAGATAAATTATCAAATATGCTATATATTACAATGTATTATATATTATGGTATATAACAATATATTATGATATATTGTAATACATTATCATATAGGTTATTATAACATATATTATAATGTCGTTTATAATTATATATGTTATAATATAGTTTATTAATAAATAATACCATAATTTTCTATATATTATAAATATCATTATAATATTTTCCAATATATTATTTTAATTTATAATATAATATGTAATAATAAATATATCATATATAAATAATATATTAAATTTATATAATAATATGTTATGATTGATAGTAATGTGATTTGATATAATATACAGTTATATATTATGATATAATGTATTATAATATAATATATTATATTACAATGCTATTTTATATTATTATATTTTATATTATAATATAATGCATTATATTATAAAATAATACATTACATTATATGATATTGTCAGATATTGTATTATAAAACGAGGCATAATATTATTAAATTATTTATTATATTAACAAATATATTTAAATATAATATACCATTATATAAATATCGTAACATATTAAGCCATGACATTTTGTATTATATATACTATGTATTATAATATATTAGGGTTCTATGATTTGTATGGATATTATCGATGAAAAATATATATTTTAATATATTATTATTTTTTACAAACTTTATAATTTGATTTAAAATTTTATATTTCATAATATTTTATGACATAGTATATTATTATTTTTATAATATAATAATTTAAATACATAATTTATTTATAGTTCTTTATTTAATAATTAAAATAGAAGTTTTGCAATATAACATTTTACAATATATTTTTCGATATAATATTTTATTATTTAATATTTTATAATATAATATAATATATTGAGTATAATACACTTTAATGTATTATATTATAATATAAGACACTAATACATATAGCATAATATAATGCAATATATAGAATTATACAAATTAAAATAATAGGAGTTATGAGGTTATCAATGCACGAATCCATGCAGAAACTGCACTACTGTGCATACTAAAACATGCGGGTCAATCTCTGCACCGCCGATGTAGGCTCAATAATCAAGTAGGGTGTTGATAAACTCGAACCCCTTTTGTAATTTACTGCCCGCTGTTATGCTCTTGTTGGGTTGTTCGTGATTTCGGGACACAATGTGAAATTTAAATCCATCAGCACATCTGCAGTGATGTCAAACTTTGCCTCACCACAGCGCCCAAACCATATTTTTCCGTACATTGCTCTGCCCTTGAAAAAATATTTTGCTGTCCCGCGCCACATACTGAGCATTGTCGATGATAGGGCGGGTGGCGTGGTTCTGCTCCTTGCCTCCAGGGCTGTGCTACTGCGATATGACCCTGGATACATTCCAGCACCGGCTCGTACAGTTTCATATCACCACTCATTAACCTCACAAAGTCTATCTCGCAAACTAACAACACCCTACTCTCCAGCCCTAATCCAACAAAAGGGATTACATTTATCCTCCGCACCTGTCGCACAGATTTTCCCAGGTCCTCTCCGCTTTGTCTGGTTTGCTATGCCCTACCATCTAGACCACTCTTCTTTCGAGGTGTGTCCATGGCTACAATTGCGGCCATGGTACCGGACAACCCTTCTCAGCCGCGATGCATGCTCCCATTTTATTAATTAAACCCGACCTAAGGCGCAAAGGGCTTGCCCTGAGACTAATCCCATTCTCCAACCGTTTTAGCTACTATAGGCTGTTCACGGTAAAATGAGCACTTTTGAAAACCCTGACTAAGATCTACTTGTACACACGTTGTTTGTTCTTCCGTATTACGTAAAATTAACATTACCATGGGCCCCATCACTTTATCCATACGTCGGTCAAGTGAAACAGTGAAATTATTAGTAAAGTTAATAACTGTACAAATCTGCCCATTTTTACACTTCTATGCATTAAAAAAAATACAGAAAGCGAGAGAAATAATTGAAGTTATCACAAATGGTTACCTAACACTTTTTGTTCGACGTTAATATATAGAACTACTTTCCCATCCATCGTTACCAACTTTACTGGATAGGTGTTACTCATTACGCCCGTTAAAATATATGCAGGTAGGGGTAGTGACTTTTTTCTAATGTTGATTTTAAAAGTGCTCACTTTATCGTGAATCGCCTTTAACATGCATGCTGGAGGGCACTCAGAACAGAGAATGTGCTCGCGCTGGTGTAGCGGGATTTGGGAGCTCGTTAGGAAAAAAAAAAAATTTAGATTCATCCGGTAGATATAATAAAATAAAATACATGTGGGGAAATTATGCGGTCCCGATAGCAAGCCGAAGGCCAGAAGAGGTAAAGGGGAAATTAACACAGGCAAAGGAAAGGGAAGCACTAATACTCCTGCATTAGCCATGGAAGTGATAAGTTGGTTGGTCACGCGGGATAAAACGTGAGGCGTATGATCAATGGGCAGCTCTGCGGGGGCTCCCCACACTCTAGCAGATCTCGAGATTGAGTGGGCAGGAGTTAAACCCAGCCCCTGGGTGGTATATCTCACGCTATACATCATCACAGTTCAATTGTAGGTGCGTTAACTACCTCGAACGTCGTGGAGTTCGTTTCATGTTAACTCCTGGCTCGTTGACTACGCGACTCTAACTGATCAGCTTTCCACCAGAGCTTATTTGCATTCTATAGATCCCCCCAGGTAATGGTATCGCTCCATAAATGGAAGGACGCCTCTGTTCGAACATTGGTATTTTTCAGAACAGACATTTTAAGATTTATGTTAATTTCACTGTTAAATATTAACTACAAGAATGTCCAATTTAAATATTTCAGCACTCATACAATCAAGTATAGGTACGCTCTTTTTGAAAGCAGGCAAGTGAATTTTCAGTAGTAAAATACTGCAATACGTGAATAATTATAAAAATTAAGTACCTTGATCACTTTTGTATAGTTTTTTTCATAAAGTACCAGTCACATTTTGCATTTATGATGTTAAATTACGTAAATTTATCGATTTTTATTTCACTTATAAATATATATATTTTTTTGTAATTTGTGAACCAGTTGTAAAACGCTCACATTAATATATTGAACGACGCTAATTCAAAATGTCACACTCTTCTACAAGAAATCACGTGCAAGCTTCCTTCCATCATGTGTCTCAAATAACAACTGACGATCTGCCCTAAACAGCCAAGACTGCTAGGAGTACAGCGAGAAATACACAACTACCCTCCTGCAGACAATTTTGTAACCTAGATGCATGTAGTTTTTTTAACATAAAATATTCACGTTTTAAACAATTATTTTCATGTTGCTATTTCAGCACCAGGGTTTATTTATTTTTTTATTTACAGAGCGATACAGAAAATGTGATATACCAACATTATAAACTAGATAGTAACAATACACAGCACAAGTAATTAATAATGGAAACACCGCTGTATAACTTGACTCATATAAAAGCAGACCGCACAGAGATGGCAAGTAAAAGCAGTTAAAGGCTGTTCATTATAAAGTGAGCACTTTTGAAATCAACCATAGAAAAAAATCACTGTCCATGCCTGCATGTACTTCAACGGGCGCACAGAGTGACATGCGCCCGGCAAAGTTGATAACGATAGATAGAAAGTAGTTCCATAACTTAACGTCGAATAAAAAGTGTTTGGTAACCATTTGTGAAAATTTAAATTATTTATTTCGCTTTCTCTTATTTAATACATCATGTGTAAAAATTTGCAGATTTATAAAATGTCTATTTTTCTAAGAATTTCACAGTTTCAATTGGCCGACGCAAGAATAAAGTACTGTGGCCCGTGTGAATCTCCATTTTACATAAGGTTGAAGAATACACAACGTGTAGATCTTAAGCGGGGCGTTAAAAAGTGCTCATTTTACCGTGAACAGCTTATATAAAGAAAGGGTAGTAAATTAAATTCATGCCGGCTTATTCTGAGTACCTACCATCAGTTCATAAAAGTAATAACGCATCGTTAACAGATGTTATATTTTATTATTTTTACAACACTGTCCCTGCTTTATTTCTGGTCATGGTCAAAGGCAACGTGCAGGTTGAAATACAGGTTGCAATACACATTGCAATACACATTGCAATACGGACCATTTTTATCATCAGAGGATTTTTTTTTTTTTTTTTTTTTTTTTTTTTTCCCCCGCCGAACAGACTTGCCTAATCTTCAGGACACGTCCTCCCAGACTTTAATCCGTTTATGACTGCCACTGCAGACACTGTGTTATACTCCATCGCATCCCGCATTCGCGCAACGAAATTAAAAGCGGTTCCCTGTAAAGTGAGCACTTTTGAAAGCCCTGCTCTAGATCTACTTCTACGCACGTTATGTATTCTTCCGTATTATGTAAGATTAATATAGCCATGAGCCTCGTCACTTTAATTCATGTGTTGGTCAAGTGAAACTGTGAAATTATTAGAAAAGTAAATATTTTACAAATCTGCGCATTTTTACACTCCGGCGCATTAAAAAAAACCAGAAAGATAAATAAACAATTAAAATAATCATGAATGGATAACTAACACTTTTTATTCGACATTAAGATACGGAACTACTTCCTGTCCACTGTTACCAACTTTACTACGCGTATGTATGTCACTCAGGGCGCCTGTTAAAATATATTTAGGCAGGAGCAGTGATTTTTTTCTAAGGTTGATTTCAAAAGTGCTCACTTTATCGTGAACAACCTATACCAACTTTAGAGGACTCGTGCTAGTCAGAATGCCGGGTAAATACTACACGCAGGTAGGGGCGGTAACATTTTTCAAAGGTTGACTTCAAAAGTACTCTCTTAATCGTGGACAACCTTTATCGCCATTTCAGAAGCAATTACTGTAATCACTTCACACTTCACGGGTGCAAGAGCACCAAAAGGAAATATCCACACAGTCACGCAGGGTGGCATTGGATAAGCAGCAAATCTACCTCATTTAAAATGACTGGGATCGTTGAGTATCGCCCATACCTCCTTCTCTTTCCCCCTCTCCCTCTCCCGACAAAGTTTCTGCTCACCGTCTACCAGCCGTTTCCATAAAATATCTCCGCTGCGAACAAACATAAAAAGCCCAGCAACTATCATAGTGCGAACGGTCGTGGAAAGCCCGTTTAAGTAAGAACACCTTGGTTTGCAAGAAAAATTTCACAAGTTGTATTTTGAAACACGTACGCTCAAATCCTCTTTTGTGACTGGATTATTTAAGTTGTTATACGCCGAGAGGCCTGAATACGAATCATACCTTCATAATCGTACAATCGTAACTCTGGTGTTGGTACAAGAAAGTGACTCTCTCTCTCTCTCTCTCTATATATATATATATATATATATATATATGTGTGTGTGTGTGTGCGCGCGTGGGTGTGTGTGGGTGTGGGTGAGTGTGTGTGTGTGTGTGTATATATACACACACATAAACTCATCCTCAAACTTCTCCCATTAACCAAATGAAAATTGCTGATATTGACGTAGCACATAAGAACGCAGCATGCGCAAAGACCTTACCACGAACATTAAGAGTGCCTATTTTAAATAAATAAATTTCATAAGTTCATAGTAATATCGCGCCATGATATACTGGTCACATTTGAAGACTGTGTAGTCACGCAGCTCACCACGACACGACCGCAGCCATCGTGATAAGGCGACACGCAAGTCCGCCATCATTAATTTATTTTTGAAGCATTATTGATCAGTGCGACTGCAGAGCGCGTTTACATGTGTGAGAGGTAGCTTTGTACTAACGTACTTCACTTGACCGCGAGCTCTGGTTGCAGTAATTTGAGATACTTAACAATAGTATCTAAAAGATGAAAGCGTACTTATTGAATGTGATGCTTGTTCTTACAATAAACATTTTGAGTGATGTTTTGGCAGCCAACGTAATACTGAAGACTAGAACCACATTTATAAGAGAGGCTCTGGTGAAATGCACAATTAGTGTTCTCGATGCCGTATACAGTACAAAAGTCGGAATGACGTCCTTTATTTTCAATGGGCCACATAGCTCAGATGTATTCTCAGATATGTTCCCCTCGTCCTACGAGAAATTGTCTTCTTCAGTAATCATCCTTGATATTAATCAGTTTCAAAACTGGACGGACAGATTTCCAGGCGAACTCGCCTTCTCTGGCAGCATGGCTAAAATAGCTGGGGTAGTGATTTTCACGATGGCGGATATGATTTGGCCGAGTCTTAAAAGACTCAAGAGTCTGCCATTTTGGGATCCGCAGGTACCGTTCGTACTTGTGTCTACTTCAGTCGTATCAGCGGATGAAATTGCGAGAACATGGGGTGAATTTCGAGTTGTGAACTTCCTGGTAGTTAGCCAGTGTGCAGGATGTGTGGGACGCGTCTGTGAGCAGACAGCTGCCTGTGTTTATACGCACAACCAGTTCGTTAACAACACATCAGCTAGGCAGCTCAACACCGATGGTTCGATTAAGAGTGTGTTAGATAATAAGTTAAAAGATCTAAAAGGATATGAATTTTCTGTGCTTGTAACGCATTCCCGAAATGATTGGACATCAAGTCAAGTAATGAAGAGACGAATATCAAATTTCGAAGAGAACCCGATTAGAACGTTTGTGACATATGTTAACGCAACTCTCAAAGTTTACACAAGTATATTTAGTATGGGACAGAAAACAATTGATATATATGGATCAATTTATTTCAAGCACAACAAAAATATACGCACTTCAACATTTTCTCTATCCCAATCATGCGTTACAGTTATAGTCCCAAAATCGACGAGGATACCACAATACATGAACATTATTTTGCCTTTCAGGAGAGAATTATGGCTACTGTATTTTTGTACAATCCCTGTTTATGCTGGTGTGTGGTATTTACTGCAGTTACCTAAGCGAACTGCTGCACTAACGGAAGTGATCAGACTCACCTGGAGCGGCGCCACTATTGTTTCTGTGTTCAGGCTGCATCACAGAATCTTACTGTGTTGGTACCTGGTGTTTAGCTTAGTGATGATGAATGCGTACACTGGAAGCCTGGCGAGTTACTTGACTATCCCTCACTACTACCCGGACATCAACACACTGGACGAGCTGAAAGATTTCGGACGTGCTATCTTTTGTGAACTTGGTGGTGAAGAAAATAGTATAGATGGATTATTTCCTGTACTAGACATGAATGATCCAGTAACAAAAACATTCCTTGAATTATTTCAGTTGATTGACAATATGAGTTTAGCGTTGTATGACATATCTCGGTACAGGAATGCGTGTGTTTTGACGTCGAAAAAAGATGCTGAAATGATTATACAACATGCTGACTTATACAGTGAAGGATACCCACTTGTACATATAATGGATGTTTGTCCATTTTCCCTCAAAGAAAGTTACCAGTTTCCGGAGTTGTCGCCGTACACAGATATTATAGATAGACACAATGAACGACTCTCTGAAGGCGGATTTATAGTGAAATGGTATGAAGATGACTTAAGAAGTTCTCAAAAATACCTCAGGAATGCCACTACTCGAAACTTTTTAAAACCTCTTGGAATAAATCATGTATCAACATCATTTTTCACGCTTTGTGTAGGATTGTCTGTAAGTTTAGTAATATTTACTTTTGAAAAAATAACTGGCACTCTTTCACATAATATCATGTAAGTTAACTTTTTTTCTGGGAACAATTCTGCACGCTAACTGTATAAACGATATAAGCCAAATTTTAGTATTATAATCTTGTATTTTTTTTCTATAAGGTTTCGGCCTGGGGAGCAGAGTACTAGGAACTAGCAGGAACTAGCAGAGCAGGAACTAGAAAAAAATTTCGTAACCACCTAAATGATATTGTCAGAGTTTTCAGCACTTTTATTCTAGAACTTGGGAAGATGAGTACAAAGTAGACATAGTTAGTTAAAAGCCATTCGTATTTTGTACGAAAGAGCTTAAATACATGACTTTTAAAGTACCACACGTTTTCTTGTTTAATGTAAAATGAGTGATACATCAGTGTATATCATGTAATTTGTAGAGGTGACTGTAATGTGCTAGTTTAGTAAAAGGAATATAGAGGAATGTTTGTTTAATTGAGTTATAAAATGATACCAGCATGTTCACAAAAAAAAAAAAAAAAAACAGAATAAGATCGCTTTTACTATATAACGCTTTATATACAATAAAAAAAAATATCAAGCCAACTTCATAATTCTTTTGCAGTACATTTTAATGGAACGCACTGAAGATACTCAACTTTTTTCTGAATGCAAATTAGTCCAGCTTAGTAAAGAAATTTATTTTTCATTTTACCAAATGAATCACTTTAAAATCACCAATGACATGTGTAACCGTAAAGATTTCTAAAGTTTCTTTTGCTTATCATATTTCACATCTGGATGGTCTCTTCATCTGCATAGAAAGATATTTATTCATTTTATTTGCAAGCCTACCTTCAGTAATTAAAGATATTTTCGGGATATTACCTCTATATAAAATTTACATATATTTTAATTTGTTCGTTTGCCATTTTAAAAAGTTATTTTATTGGTGACTAGAGGACAACACTATATTTATTTTGTTCAGGTGAACTGGTATGTAACTTTATTTTCTCTTAGCAGTAAGTATTGCAGATATTCAGAAGCTTCGGCCACACAGATTTTCGTTAATTTCATTGAAGTTTATATGACAGTGACTCGAAGAAAATGACGTAAGGAAATTCTGATATTTTCCCATTTTATGAGGCATCACGACGAAGGCTCAAACGACTCGATACTCTCTTCTTAGATTCCAAGATGAGCGGACTGCCATAAAGCTAGGCTGCTGCATTTGAAGTTACGTTTGCTCGCCCGCACGTCCTAAATCGTAGGAAATGGTGTTAAGAGGCACCATAAGTTGTAACTTATGCGGGGTAAAAGCCTGTGAAGAGTTTTTTAATAGAATTTTAGTGCTTCAATCCGTCGACTACCCGCTCCACCGCTGCGATGACGTTCAATCTTCTGAGATAGTAACGTACAGTATAATCTTATTACGAGAGGAAATTGCAAGATGTTTAGGCCGAATTGATCAGTCTTAAAGTAACTAAATCTTGTAAAATGAATTAATTTCCCATTCTGAAGAACTAAATTGAAATTAACAAAAACCTATTTAATTTTGTATATAGGGCTAAGTTTCTAGAACTGTCCAGCGGCCGTAAACTAGGATCTTTTGTAATGTACTGAGCTATTACAGTAATTTTTAAGTGAAGTTAAATTTTTTTAGGTGTAAGTTAATGAGATCTACATCGCAGTGATCACGTTAACCAATGGCTGGCTAACATCTTTGACGTGATTAAGGTCTCCTATCAGAATTGCAGTAAAAATCATTTCATTTTTCAGACGACACTATTTTACAATAGCTATGATTAGTAATAATTTACATACTTTGATTATCATATTATTATCTGGATGACAATTTTACATGTAATAATTATTCAATTAATAAAACCACATTTCTCTCAATCTGCGTTAACGAGTTATGCTTTCCAGTAGTGTTGAAGTAGTAGGAAGATATTTTCTTCAGTGTTTACGTGTCAATGCCTCGGATTATTAATACAAATCGCACGAAGGAGTTGCGTTTTGTCTTCTAATTAGCACGGAATTTGTACGTGTATCGTAAGTTTCTATGATAAACATTCTTCAAACAGCATTCCCAGTCGCACTAATCTACTTGACTGCTGTGCAAAACTAATTATTCTGTTGGTAATTGATAAGTTCAACGAAATACAAGGAATTTCCTCGCGTCAGTTTGTTTCCAAGGGAAGCCGATCTGGGCGGCGTCGTTGAAATCCTATTCGACGCCACGAGCAAAGAGAAAACAAGTCACGTGCTGCCAACAAGCCATTTCATTTCTCGACTACCCGACACAAACTTCAAAACTTTCATTCTTTCTAAGCCACAAGGAATATTTTTAATTATCTGCAAGGGGTCGCGAACACACATGTACTATCACATTGGAGTAACTTTTCCACGTACATGCATTTTAGGTTCGCATCAAAACCAAGCTGATTGAAAACCAAATGAAAATTTATTTCATCACATGTTCCCCTATACATGTACGATGTACGAACTGTAGCCGAAGTACGTTTACGTAAAATATTTACTTTAATGAGTTGCCAATATTGCTATTATTCATAAAAGTAAGAATGGGTATACAATGATTTAAAAATACCATAGTTTTAATACAGGCAATACTAATTTAGGGTTATTTTCATCTTACAATGCATGCCTTTCCGAACCAACTTGTAACTTGCTGTTTTACAAATGTACCCAAAGTTAGAAAAGTTTTGACGTAGGCCTATTTTTATCAGTGAATGAAAACTAAAAATTTTGCTTAAGATTATGTTGTAAGTTATATATCTCGTTATTACACTGTACATAAAACACATTCCTTTAAGAGTTTTTTTTTGCAAATAAATATTTTTGATCTTTGCTTTTGAGTAAGCGATTTGACATCACGTTTAAATAATTTCAATTGACTGGAATTTGCTTAAGATTACACGTAATTAATAAATATTTCGTAGGTTGTCATTATGTTGTAGCAGACGATAGCATATATGTATATATATATATATATAGTTTGAAGAAATACAAATAAAATAATACTTTTTATATATTGTACAGAATTAAATTCTCTTAAATATGCTCACAAACATCTGAATCAAATATATATTGTAAAATTTTCTGCAGAAAAGACTATATTCATGCAGCTCATTGAAATAATTCAGTAAAGGAAATAACCCCGTAACAACCAAATTAGAATAATTAGAGATAACGATTGCTACAGAGGTGATATCTTGCGAAAATCCCGTCGCTTTCCCTGTTAATTCTAGCAGCCTTTTGAAAATGTAGTCTGTAGTTTCTTTGGCTCTGTTGTCAACCAGCATCTTTACCCCCTTTTTTACGATTTGTCAGTGTTCATCGGCAGCAAGGGAACAGTCTGCAGCATACAGTTAATATATTTGTTCGTGAAAGAACTGATTATTTTGGAACGCTCAATTTAATAAAATGAGGTAATCTAAACAGGATTGAAAATTATTTGGTGCTGGCTAAGTGTATGCGAAAAAAAAAAAAAATGATATACTTTCATTCCTAAGCATACGCAAATTATCTAGGCATACAGATTTTTGCTTTGAAGTCTCAGAGTATACAATTAAGTGTCCGAACTGACAAGATAACTGATATGCTCACTCACTCATCAATGCACATTCCAATCTAATGGCCGCAGAAAAATGAAATGGTTAAGAAATTTTTTTTTCAAAATTCGGCCTATAAGTGTGTGAAAAGCGATAAATGTAATTTCAGGGATATCCAACAGCTCACTAACACGATGAGATATCCAGGATGTCCATTAATTCCTGCTTTCATTCCCAACTATCATAATTTGTAAGCCATTAAGTAATAGAGCGTCTTAGTTTGATTTTAAATGTTCTGCACCGCTATCTTTTTTAATTTTTTTTTTCAACTCTCCAGAGTTTCAGTGTGTGCCTCACTCGTGGTTCGTAGAACATTAAGGCGATATTCGATTTATGCCCATATACGGGCGAGAATTTCAGCACCAACAGTTCGGATTGCTTCATTTATCCTTGTGTGGAAGGTAGCGATGCCACCGACTAATGTTCTGTGCACGCTATACTTGATGTAGCTCCACAGAAAAAAAAGCCCAGTGAAGTGATATTAGGATAGCGTGGGAGCCCTGAGATTGGACGATTACGATACATCCGCCCCCCCCCCTCCCAAGGAATATTTTCATTCAGAACATTCCCAACATCCAGACTCCAATGTGTGGGTGCGCCGTCGTGCTGGAAGATCATGGATGGCTGCAACTCTGTGATCTTGAGTGGCAGGTATAGTTTAAGCCTCTCAGGGTAAACAATTCCCGTTATAGTGTTATTCGCGAAGAAAAATGGCCCCATTATCCTATCGTGCATTAGACCACAACATGCATTGAGCTTCGGGCTATCACGAGTGTATTCACGAATTCTGTGCGGGTTTTCCAAGCACCAAATCCAAATGTTATGATGGTTAACATGTCCGGTCACGTGGAACGTGGCTTCATCTAAAAACAGGCGTTTCTTTTTAATACTCGTTTTTATGAATGGGCGCCAGCATGGTACACGCGAATGCCCAATGCAGAGGGCGGTCATTTGGCTGCAATGCTTGGGCCAATTGCACTTTGTACGCATAAAGGGGCAACCGCTTATGCAGGACTTTGCGCACAGTTCACATTGTCGGGCACCTGTCTAAACAACGAGCAGCGAACGAAGCCATAGGCGAGTTTACCACACAGGGCCAAAGTAGAATGCGTGAACCATCGAATAAATGCGCCGAGAACAACGGGGAATGCGGATCCGGCCAACTAAAGGAATTCCACCGTAATTAAAACAAACTTCAAATAGACTTCGCCCTCGGTGCACGGCGGAGGCCAGTCAAATTGAATTACTTCAGACCACACACGTGGTGGGGTGAGAAGTATGGACTGGGACGTGAGGAATAGACAGGACACAGTCGGTGAGTAGTCAACGTCCAGGCAGCAGCTTGTCCAGGGTGCGAGACCTGGCGAGTTTCCTCCATCATGATGTCTCTTAACCTCTGAATTTCCCTACCTTCCCTTCAATTCACTTGGCTGTCTTTAATTTAATGTCACTAAGTTGCAATGAGTTCAAGGTTCCAGTAAAAGGCTCTAGTCAATCCTTAAGTGATTAGTCTTCTCTTTTAACTTCACCTACAGACCAACCCCGTCCATATATATCCTAAGTTTGTGATTATAGTTGATATCATAACAATATGAAGCAAGACGAATCGACTTCCCGAGGATGCGTTGGAATGCAGCTTGCACATTGTCAATGTTGCTTGAAACACAGATGTTGCTTGAAACGCAGATGGGCGTCCATTTCGAGGAAGGCCTTTAACGTGACCTCCATCTTTAAAATTGTTGAATAACCTGATTAGACTTGTTTCTGCTGGAGGAATATTCTCATGCTAACGGCAATAACTTCGTTGGACGGTAGTCACAGACTTGAATTCAGCTTGCCAGATGACACACCGGGCCTTCTCCCGGAGAGTCGCCATTTTTATTCACATAAAGTCTGAAACAAAACACAAATTTATGAAAGGTACTTTAAATGACTGCCTGTATAAATGCCTAAAATCTAATATTTTATCATTCAACCACTTAGAGAGCAAAAAGGGGCTAAACATGATTTCAAATAAATACTCTTTAACCGGATGAGATATCGTTATGCTATATTCTTTGAGATGTTCCTTATATAATATCTAACTGTAACTTTTAAGACTTTTGGGATTTCAGTCCCTAAACGGTGCAAAGGGAGTAAATGGTAGTTTTAAGAACTCCGTGTTTAAGTGTTTACGTATTTAAGTGTTTATGTATTTAAGTCATGTTTTGTTTCGTGGCTTATAATTTCGTACATTTTGGGTGGAGTATTGATTGGAAAACGGTACTCATTCCAGTCAGCTGCGCAGTAACCTATATTTACCCTGTAAAGTTTTATTTATTTATTTCAAACAGACCTGTCAGGACTAAAAACTCGCGAATCACGAAGAGTACTCTCAATATAACGTATTATAACAGTGGCGAAGATGTTTGTTTGTATTTGGTTTTCAAAGACATTATAAAGCCTTTGTTCACAAAAATAATACATAACTTGAAAGAAATTTAAGTAGAATTGATGCTAGAAATGCTTATAAGAATAAAATTAATGTATCCTCTCTTTAGTCTTAGATTTAAAGTCAGTGAAAGAACCGTAAAAAAAAGAGAGATAACTGTTATAGAAGAAGTTGTTGCGAGTATTGAGCAACGTTAATAATATAAAAACCATTAGCATAGTTTTTTAAAATGTTCGAAAATTTATTTAGGATTACACATATTTAATCAATATTTTCCAGTTTGTCATTGTTACAGCAGACCTTAATAAATGTATGAGGGCTTTGGTTAGGGCCATTCTTGGTCGCTTCTCTTTTAATGTGTATTTTGTGTATTATTTTTTGGGCGAGGACATCGATTTGGGCCATTTGGTTGCCCCACCCTTTTAAATTATCTTCAGTACAGCGGGTAGTTCAGTATTAATTTTAGGTGGCCGTTTATAATGTACAAATTCACACCTCTTTGTAATTGAACGCTCATTCCTTCCTAGCGCCATTTCGAATTGAAAAGACTGTAATTCACCTTCAAGTCCAGGGAACGTCGTTACAGGTATAGACTTGAAGGTTGTTTCTCACACGGCCTACTCCAGAGTAAGCTCACCTAACAACTTGATAATCCTAGCTCATGAAGGTATAGCCACTGATGTGATGTACAAAGAGATCCTGCTTTGTGCAGTACACGGGCGCGTATCTGCGGACGAAAGCCATGTATCGACTCGACGAAGAACAAAGTCAATAATATTTTGTGTGTTACAATCGCCAATTCTCTCTTACACTTCTGTTTCAACCCCAAAAAGTAAGTTTCTGTTTTATAGCCACCGATACACCTCGGTCATAAAAGTAAACTAAATATACGTAGTTATTGCAGTGATGATAAGCAAAATTATCGTTTGATCATTGAAAAAAGAAAGTTTTCTGATTCCACATTAAAGGACTAGATACAATATAACGAACGAATATGGCTGGAAAATATTATATGTATATGTCACTTTTTTATTTGTCTCTTGTTTAGAGCTGAAGATAGTTTGAAAATGAAACAATAATATAGTTACTTTTTAAAAAGACGTGTAAACCCTAATGTGTAAATTAAGTAAATATTTATTTTTACCAAATTCCTGTTGTAACCTTAAGGTAACACTAAAATGTTTATCCTATAATTATTAATTGGGACTTAGTAGCCCATTATGTGGTAGAAAATAATTTCTTACAAACTTCAGATAAAGAAAAAATTGCGCAATTCATATTAAATAATTAATGCTACAGGTATAAACAAGAATATTGCATAAATCATTTTCATAACAAAAGGGAGACGGTATAGTAAAACAACCTTAAATATTGAGGTACACTGGAGAATAACAGCTTAAGATTAGAACGTACAGATCTTTTTACGGCAATTTTAAAAGGGCATTACAATTATTAGTTCGAAACAACCTGGCGGAAAAGTGGCAAAACATGAGATTATTTAACTGGTCACAGGAATCGTCTTGCTTAAAATTGCATAGCAAACAGTGTCTTAAGTTTATAGCGAATTTAGGTTATGTCATAAGTTGTGGAGAGGTGCGAGATTTCGCAAGAACACGACCACTGGGTGCTCGATTTGAGAATGTCTTCGAAAACTATACAGTTTTACTTACGCTGTGCGTCTTATATGGAAAAAGTCTACATAAGGCATTCTCCCCAGTGTTGCACAATATTACGGCTAAACATAAGAATGCACGACAAGATCTATTTAATTAGCTTGGTAGAAAATAACTCAATATTCTCTATTCCTCGTTCACAGCGAACATGTGAAAATAAGCGAACATAGCTGCTTACACGCATATAGCTTGGAAAGAAGCAGTCAATTAGAAGAACAATTATATATTTTAAATTTTGAAAATGTATCCTGCACCGAGAAGAGTAGGACGGCCCAAGAGATCGACGCTGGGGAGATAATTAAGATTTAAAAACACATAATAGATTCTGGGACATGCCTCGGTAGACACTTACTAAGAGCCAGATGAGTATTACAAAATAAAGCGAGTTTGTGAATTAAAGGCGGATTCCCTGCGAAGTTAACATGAGGGTCGTTGTGTTTACTCTATGTTGTCGTTATATCCCGGTATAGATTGCGCATAAGTGTGTTCACGTTGGACTAAGCGACGTCGAATTAACGCCTCCCTGCGAGAATTTGAACCTTCTTCGTCTTAATACAAATGTAACATAATGCCAGCCATTCAGATTAAAGAAGCTATTCCTTTTTGTTTTTGTGTCGTGTATTCGTTTTTAATTCTAGGACTCTCTCTATGGATTGTATGGATCTAGCGTGGTAATGGCATACGAATGTAACAATTCTTTTTTATTATGTATGTTTACGCTTGAATAAGATATAAATAAACAATATCTAAACGAAACAATCCGTTTGAAAACTCGTTAAAGTATTTTTTTTATTTGCACATTATACTAATTTTGTAATATATGATAACTTTAATTTATATATGCTAACGTACAACACGAGCATTTTCAGATAACAGATACCACTATAGTATGTTTCGTATCACTGTATTCCGATATATCTTAACCAAGGTTAACATAAAGAGCCCACATTGATTTCAGTGTGAATAGGTCTTAACATAGTAGAACAAGAAGTCCTGGAGCGTTGTGGCCGACATCATACTGCCACCACCGCCTTTTCTTGTAGCAAACTATTCCATGGAGAGTTATTTGTTAACATTCTTGTAGTCGCTGAAAGCTAGCAATGCAACGAACTGGCGGTAATTAACTATTTGCAACACAAGCGCACTGAAAGAAATACTTCGTGGTGGCCACAAAGAGATTTGTAAGTACAAACTCTGACAGACATTATTTTTTCTGGTAAACACAACAATGTTTGTAGTCGCCAAAATATACATTTCTGTGACTACAAAGATCTAGCGGTGAAAACTAAAAAATAATATGTTCGTCACAAAAAAAAAATGTTGTCATGCTGAATATCAACAAAACACTTCGTGGCCGCAAGTCAGTGTACCCATTAGTCCTTCCTTGATGTTCAGAGCAGGGGTATGGGCCATGGAGTCCCAAGGTACGTTTCCCTAGGTAAGAATGGCATCCGGGGGGTTGAGGAGTCTTGGCAGTACCCTGCTATTATTGTTATCCGAGCCTGCTAACCCGCGTATGACACTAGAACCGACGAACGGAGCGATGGACCGTCAAGACCTACACAGCCACTATCCACCAATGCGACTCCAGGCTTATCGTGTGGTGCTTCGGTAACTAAAACCTCTGGGCTCAGGCAAATTAGGCTACGCTGAGCGGTCCCTATGCTACACAGCTTCCTCGCAGTTGGTAAAGGGGTATCTGCCCCGGTGGTTTAAGAGAGGGTACCAAGTACCGACCACTAGGCAATTTATTGGACTACTTATAATTCAAGCGGTTGTGGTACAACACCGGAACTATAAGGTGAATACACTCTAGAAATGACAAATGCGGTGACTTGGCGACAGTGCAGCTACGTATCACCAGCGGGACGGGGTCGGTTGGTGTGCATGCGCCCTCGGGTTCTTGGGTGGCCTGCTGTTGCTATGTTTTGGAGAGGGGGGAGTGGGGGATGCTCACGCGGCTAGCCCTGAAAACCAACACAAGTTCCATGGAAAGTTAACTAGTAAAACGGGTGATCGGTTTGTCCCCACAGAAAGTTATCGTGTGGGACCGATCAAAGGGCCAGCCAAGCAGACCCGGAGGAAGCATTTTGTGAAACACCTCATTTATGGCTAATAACATCGCAAATCTAGTCGCAACCAGGGGTCATGGTGGCTGAGCGGTTGGCACGCTCGCCTCCCACCAAGGCGAACCGGGTTCAATCCCCGGCACCGTGTCACCGGATTTTCGCAAGTGGGAATCGTGCCGGAAAATGCCGCTGATCAGTGGGTTTTCTCGGGGATCTCCCCTTTCCCCTGCCCCCCTCATTCCGGCGCTGCTACGTATTCATTTCAATCACCCTCATCGGCTCTGAAGACCTCGCTGTTAAGAGCCACTCAAATGTCTTCACTCGTAACCACCAAAACAAGGATGCGATGAACTATTCCTCTTCTACCCGCTGGTATGGACCTTGAACGGATTCTTAAGTAAATCATTCCAATTAGTATCAACAAATGTAATATTTATAAAGTTATGCATAAACATGCAGCCTAGCTGCAGGAGCTATTATTATGATAGTGCTTTTGCCATATACGTTACATCCCTTGACGCTTGGTGGCTACACATTTGAAGATGATGTACTCATCTGGCGAGGATGCCATACACTCCGAAAAAACTATATTCTTAAACAACACCTATGAACAACTAGTTCGAAGCACATCATATTCTCTGAGGTCGCGTCGTTTTACACTACCCTGTCCATATCCGCATTACGTTCAATAAAAGTCATGACTTCAATTTCTTCTCTGCTTTCTCATTGCGCATATTGGTCTCGCTTTCACTTTAAAATATGTTCTACTTCCCAGTATCGCTTGGATCAAGTTTGACAGCACGTATTCACCTTTCTAGCAGCACGTTGACTTAAAGGTCAAACTTAGAACAACATTTTTAAATACCACTTTTTTCTCTTTAATATCGTTCCCATCGTATATCTACAATCTTGTTTTACTGAGGAAATGCCGATGAATATAAGAATAGTTCTGGCATCTGTTTTATTTCCATAAGAAACGTTTTCGTCAACGAGATAAGTTTTGAAGAACCGGGTGTGACAACTAGGTCATCACAGTCACGGTTTGGCTGCTAAATGTTGAAGTTGGCAATTCCCAGCTGATTTTGTGCCTAGTGTGAGAACTAACTTTTAAATATTCTTTGCCTTTTTATTACAGACCGGTCTGTACCATGTGATCTATATTATTTAATTAATTTTATTCGGGTCTATATTAATATGCTTATGGCATATTTTATTTATATTTCATTTATTTATGAGTTTATTTCATAGTTGTTACTCTTAGTACTGTACCATTTTTATTGCCTGTGTATTTTGAATTATGTTAGGCAAGTCGCCGCTTGGCGCGCTGCAATCGGGCCTTGCGAAGCGGTAAGCTGGTTAGGTGAACGAGAGTCGTCGCTCTGCCTTGGCATGGAACGGTCGTGTCCGAGCCTGCGATATGCGTAGTTCGGAGCGCTGCGCGAAGTCGAAAAATGCGCCGGCTGGCGTGTGCGTGGGCCTGGCGCTGGCGAGCGGTGCAAGCAGGAACAAAGTAAAAGTATTTGAATATGGTTTATTCCTGCTAGGTGAGACCGTGTTAACTAACGGGAAGTATGGAATGTTTTATGTTTAGGCGCCACTCGTTCCGCCGAATGAGCCGGACGAGCCCACGTTATAGTTCACTGCCTGGGCTGATTTCCCGAGTAATATATCCGCGCTACGCCATCGTGCTGCATTTCCCAGGCATGGAGCCATCTGGTCAAGAGCCCGAAGGAATCGTGGGCTATAGCGCCGTAAGGATTCGTTGCGTCCGCTACCCAGCTGCTGTACCACCAGGAGCCGTGGACCCAAGCGGCGGCGACCTTCTACGTGATATTATTATTGTGCAAATTAAGTCATTTTACAAAAGGTAAAGAATTTATTGCATGGGTGTTTTACCCATATAGTGTTGGTGAGCAATAATTACTAATTGTTAACGTCAACTGTTGTGAATATTAAGGCCCTCCCCTAAATGCATATTTTGTGTCTGTGTGGATGTAACTATGGTGTGTCCTAGTGTGTAACCAAACCAGTATAACATACGTTAATAAGTAATTGTAATCCAACTTATTGACATATTCGTCGCTAATATTGAGCAACCCCCTGTAATTTTATGATAAAGGCATAACGAGTAACTTGGATCGGTATTGTGTTAGTGAATGTATCTTAGGCTTGATGTACTTCAGTATTCATTGGGTCAGAATATGAAAGGCCATTTTAAGACGAGATTCCAGCGTACCTTGAGTAATAAGCAATGTATATTTGGTCCATTGGCGAGTGAGGTAGAATTGAAGGACCCGTATCTCATCAGGTACAGGATATCTCACAGGCTATAAACTAAGCTGAGAATGTATCAATACATTGCATTTCAGATAGCTAGCCTTCCGATTGGCTGACAGGTTCAAATCCTGTGCTCCTATTGGCCAGAGAGCTTAGCATAGGATTAAACTAGTCCAGACGTTAGGTAGATTGCTCTCTCTGCCACCATCTTTCCACGCATTACTACATAGGACAGAACGCACATTCAGAAGTTGGACGAAGCGTAGGATCCTTGAATATTGCCAATCAGGGTCTTTAAATTAAATTAATCTCAGTTTCAGCACTACCAATTAAAATCTGAATAAAAGGGCAATAGCTGAAACTGATCTATATGACGTTATTTTTCTTGTACATGTGTAGTCAGTTAACCTCGCCTCACTTCTTTCAATTTAAAAGAATACTAATTTTCTTTGCTATTATGAGTACCGGCGCTACAGAATATTTTCAGCTGTAATGAGTGTTTGTCTGAAACAAGCGGTATAGGCAAAGGCGAGTACTCCACGCCTGCTATAGCTGTTTTCTGAGCCTGAGAGTTGTCAGGCAGACGTGTTCCGCTGTTGAGGAACACACGACTATTGTATGATAATTACTACAAATATTGGGAACCACCTCAACCTTAGAAAGAGTACAGTGTATAAGAAGGTATTTTCTTTTTAGTCACACATGCTAAGAGGTTCTGCAGTGAGGTATATGCAAACAAAATGTCAGTCTTCTGTATGTGGAATGTTAAATACACTGTTCTGTTAGTTTCGCCCCACTGTTACACATATATGTTGTTGACAGAACTGGGAAGGAACATGGTACGATCTACACACACGACCAGCTACGCCTCACCAAGAACTACAGTTTCCATTATACACTGCTCAATCATAAATTATGTAAATGTTGTGTATGTAGGCTATACACTACGCAGTGTGTACATCACAGCACTACAATACAGACATTTGGCTTACCCAACGTATGGGCTATTATACTACTGTGTTTACGCCAGCTGCCTTACATAACCTTACAAAAAAATATCTCGATTTTCTCGGAGAAGGATAAGACATGGCGAAAAGCGTAAAACTTAATTCAAATAAAAATTGAAGTTTAACTTTATATCTCGATAACATTGCCTAACTTTCTACGAATTTTATCTTCGTTGGAGAAACCAACCCTCGCACTGACATGGATTGTTTTATTGATTTATCAGTCCTTCGCATGCGTTGTATTATTAGTCATTCATTACAAAACATTTACAATAAATTTTTGTACTCAGAGAAATTACCGCTTTTTTCCAGAATGGCATATTCCTCCTTACGGCAATGAAGTGAATTGAAATGCTGTCATAATATGCAGCCAACATTATGGAGTCATAACTTTTGCCGTTTTGCCGCGAATGGACCACAGAGTGCAGGCATACAGTTTACTGTGTTAGCATATTCAGAGAGTAATCTTTTAACATCGGCAGTTATTCTTGACACTAGCGACGACCTGAAATGGAAAGGCAGATTTTCAAAAGAACTTGCTTTTCCTGCAATATGGCTCAGGTCGTTGGAGTAGTATTTTACATCTATCATATCTCTGATGAGTTTTGGCAGAGTCTTCAAATAATGAAAAAATTGACATTTTGGAATCCACAAACGCTGTTTGTACTTGTAACGGATTCAACTATATCGCCAGTAGAAATGGCAAGAATATGGAACGAATTTAATGTTCTTAACCGTATACTTACTTGCCAGTGCCTAATATAAGTGAAAAGTGACAGTAAAAAGACAACTGTCTGTGTTTATACAGAATGTGTCTGAATTCCACTGACAAACTTCGGCTGCAGATTAATCACGAATAAAGAAGTTGAAAACATATATTCCACCTATGGTCTAAATCGACTACGGAGGGCGTCACGCGTCTTTGAAGTTGGACCTGACGCACTAGATTATTACAGATATCGGAGAAAATATGTAAGATGGAGCATTGTGTTTCTGGATAATGTGTATGTGAATGCACAAACACTACAAAATCCGTCGCAATCAACGAATTAATTCATGGAAATATTAACTGTTACTACTCATCTTGGAGCCATTCGACATGACATGGTAGCATATGTGGTATCTTGTGGATGGAATATGAATCCTCACATTCCAGTTGACGAGAAAGTTTGTCTTGTGTAAACACCCTAAACCCCACCATTTTCGACTAATTCGAATTTGAAATTCCAAAAGAATTCTGTTCAAAACCTGGCAGGTGGGCAACACGCACAACATCCGATAACGAATGGTTGCGAATGTAAAAGGGACAAGATAACAGAGATAGAGGAAATAAATATTCACACAAATGATGTAACAAATTTATGGTGGTGGTTTACGGGTATTTTATTTTTTTAAGTTGTAGCAATAAGAGGATCCCAGGTAAATTCACATTGTCATTTATTACATAATGACGAGCAATACTGTGATATAAACGAGCTTTGGATGAGGTGCTCAGGCTGTCGGCCACCATCATTGCTGCACAATGTAAATCAACGATGCCACAATTTCCGAACACAGTCAAACACGCCGGGTGTGGTTCTTATGATTTCGGTTGCAACATGTATTCTGGCCACAAGATCCTCCAGAGACACTATTGGAGTCTCGTACACCGAACACTTCATAGCACCCCACCTACAGGTAAAAGTCAAGCGGTCTAAGATCTGGGGACCTCGCAGGCCATAACCTCGGCCCTTAGTAGCTTATCCATTTACCTGGAAACGTGGTGTCAAGATACTCTCAAACATACGCACCAAAGTACGGTGGTGCAGCATCATGCTGCAGCCACATTTCTTGTCAAATTACAAGTGGAACGTCTTCCAAGAACTTCTGCAAAACCCGTTTCAAAACAAGAGGTACTGGTCAGCATTTAAGGGAGTGGGCAACATGTATGGCCCAATTAAACTATCACTTACAATGCCACACCATACGTTATTTCCTAATTGCCCCGGGTAATTGCGGATGAAGATCGCGTGTGTGTTCGCCTGCGCCCACACGTGACTGTTACGAGATGTCAACACCCAAACACCCCTGCACGAACTGTAAACGTTGTGGGTAGTCTTCAACCTTCAAACGGTGAATTATCTGTAGGCTATGTGGATGGAGAAGCTGTTCATGCACAACTATCCACACTTATGTGTTCAGTGCGGACGTCATACGCCACTTGACGTGTGCTGGTAGATGGCACCTCATGGAACCTCCGCAGTACCTCCACCTCAAAATGAGGTGTTCGTACTGCCCTTGGACGATCAGCATTAGGCCTGCACACGTGTAACATGTACGGTATTGGGACATGTGCGCTTGGTTTTACAGTGTGTATTGCTCGCTGTGACGTTACGTGCACAAACTGCGTGATTCCTTTACTCACTGCACATGTCCTCCGTTCGCAAAGCGTCCTATCAATGGCTGTGAATGTTGAATGATTGGCACACGTCTGTTTGGATACCTTTCCCCGTGCATGCGTGCTGCAGCTCTGCTGTTGCACTGCGCAGATCCATACACAAGGTAAATGTCAGCCATTTCAGGCCATGTAAAACGATCCGTTTCGCGATGCTCCAACTAGGCCTCTGTTCTACTCCGCTAAATATTAGTACAATGGTTTCAGCTGAGTAAACGACTGAACATATCACAAGGCACATGGGCCAAATATCTTCCACTTGACGATGGCGTGTGTTGTGTGGCGGCCAACATGGTAGGCCGTTATGACGGGCAACTAATCCTCCGTGTAACTGTATGAAGCCATCCCTCAAGCAACCATGTTGTGATACCAACATACAAACGGTGTTTACCTGCACCCGCCTCGTATATGAGTTGACCATGATAACCATTTCACAAATTCGATTTACAACGTACACCTCATCCATGATCACAAAACACACACAAGTCGATTTTTACACAGAAGAGAAATTTGGTAACTGTGGTATGGACATTGATGTTTTCATGCAATCACCGATTACTGCTGTAAACTGTACACTTTTGCACGCATTACGATGGTGTACTCCGTTCATTTATTACTCATGCTTGATTACGCCATAATTCATTCCGCACTCTCGAGTCTCTCGCCATGGAAATGGCTCACAGGCCGATGTAGTGTGCTTACGGCATTTCTCAACGCCACTGTTACCTACGGACCTCTCTCTGACATGTTGTCTCTTTGATATTCACAAACATTCGTTATTGAGTATTGTGCGTGTTGCCCGCCTGCCAGGCATTGAACATAATTGTTTTGAAATTTCAAACTCGAATTACTCTAGAACCGTGGGGGTTAGGGTGTTTACACAAGGCAAACGTTTTCGCCAATTCGAACATGTGGATTAATATTCCATCAATAAGTTCCCACATGTACTACCGCGTCATGTCGAATGGGTCGCATTAAGAGTTGTAACCGTTACTATTTCCATGTATTAACCTGTTGACAGCGACAGGTTCTGTTGTGTTTGTAGATCGTTCTCAACTTACACATTATTCAGAAACGCAGTGTTCCATCTCACGCATTTTCTCCGATATCTGCAATAATCTGGTGCGTCAGGTCCAACATCATAGACGTGTACCGGCCTTGGGATTCGATTTAGACCATATGTCGTAGTTATGTTTTTAACTTCTTTATTCGTGATTAAACTACGGCCGAAGTGTGTTGGTCGAATTTAGATGCATTCTGTATGCATGACCACTTCGATAGCATGTCGTTAACGCATTTTGACACCGAAGGTTCAATTAAGAGTGTGTTACATAACAAGTTAGCGGATCTGAAAGGATTTGAGTTCGCTGTGTTTGTTACATCGACCCGAAATGATTGGGCATCTAGTCAAGAAGCCAAAAGGCGAATGTCAAATTATGAAGAGAATCCAATTAGGACTTTTGTGGCGAAAATTATTGCAACTGTTAAAGTTTGCACTAATAGAAATTGTCTAGGTCACAGATATGTAGACATTTATAGTTTTTTATATTTTAAACACAGTTTAAACCAACGTTGCTTAGCATTTCCTGTAACTCAAACATGCCTTAAGTTTGTTGTGCCGAAACTGGAGAGGATGCCACAATACTTGAACATTATTCTGCCTTTCAGGAAGGAAACCTGCCTACTGTATTTTGTTGGGATTCCTGCTTGTTACGGTTGTATAGATGTCACCTCAAGGATCTGCTGCTGTGATGGAAGTGATCAGTCTCGCCTGAGCGGATCTATAACTGTTTCCGTCTTCATCGCCATTACAGAATATTATTGTCCGTGATGTTACCTGGTGCTTAGCTTAGTGATGAATGCATACACTAGTAGCCTAACGAGTTACTTGACTACCCCTCGCTACCACCCGGACTCCAACACCTTGGAAGAGCTGAGAAGTTTCGGACGAACTATATTTGGTGTACCTGCTGATGAAGAAAACAGCGTTGATTATTTCTTCTCTGACTCAGATACTGATAATCCGTTAATTCAGATATCTTTATTCTTTGTTTAACCTGACTGATGACAATACTTGTAAGTGCTTCATTATATGGCTCGGTACAGGAATGCTTGCCTAGTAACGTCTGCAAATATTGCAGGAGTTATCATACAGAACAGTATAATGATTGCTACTCACTTCTTCATGTTATGGATGCGTGTCCATTTGCCACCCGGGAAGTGTACCAGTTCCCAGAAGTATCGTGGTACACAAATGTCTTAGATAGGCATTAAGAACGACTCTTTGAGGGGGGGGGGGGATCTCTGAATAAATTGTTAGAAGGTGGCGTAAGGATCGGGGAATTATATTACATGAAAGAACGCATTTAGCTATTGTCTTTTAAACAGCTTGTCTTGAGTCATGTGTTAACATTATTTTTAATTTTTTTTTGTGGAGGTTTGCTGCTCAGTTCAATAATGTTTGCTTCAGTAAACGTAACAGGAACTTCACTACGAAATTTCGTGTTTCAATTTATTCCTTGAAAATCGTAACCATATTTTTGATAGTATTTGGATTTATTAAAATTTGTGTTACCTATTACAGAGTGTATAGAAATCATTCTTACTAACTGTATACTAATATCAGCTCTCATTACCAATTGCAAAACTTGTATATTTAAATATTTTGTCGTGCTTGTAGAACATTGTGGGATCAAAGTTTATTATAAAATATATTAATAACAACACTTATAATGCAAACATATATACAGGTTGTTCGGAAATTAAATGTCCAAACTTTGAGAGTTGAATCGCTATGAAACATGAAGTCAAAAATATACTCATATAATTAAAGTGAATATTAAAGGAGATATGAGCCTGTGAGGATTTGAAAACGTATTTTGGCCAAATGCCTTGTACAACGCCTACAAAGTCCGCAGCAAAAAACATACTTATGCTTCCCATGTTGCAGAGACACATGCTTAATGCTGGACGTTCTCGGTCTGTGCGCACTGTTTGGCTTGAGGAAGTGATACGTCAGCACATCGACTACGTGCCCTCCACTAGTACACGCTCCATAGCGCGTCAAATGGGCATGTGCCATTCAACCGTCTGGGACGTACTGTAGGGAAGTCGCCGCTAGCCCTACCGCTGGCAGAAAGTACAAGGCATTCAGCGAAAATGTGTTTTTAAAACCCAATTTTCACAGTCTCGTATCTCCTTTAATATTCTGTTTAAGTAAATAGTGTCCTGTATATATTCGACATTATTTTTCATAAGGAATCACCTCCCGCTGTTTGAGAGTTTAATTTCCGAGCATTCTGTATGTGCCATGCTGTAAAGAGAATGCTTATAATATATATGATTTTAACTTTGAAGATTTAGGTTTTCACATTCATGAGATCATAACAAAAATTTGCTTAGTCTATTCGCGGTATCTTCGCATTTTTTAAATCAAGCTTTTGAAAAATCACCTCATGTATGACGTTTCTGTTTTCGAACTATGCCATGTATCACTAACGTTTTGTACTTCTGTTCACTTAAAATTATGTTCTTTTTGGTTGAATTTATCCTTTTCTTAAATATTTTCTATGAAATATAATACTTCGTATGAAGAAAACGGAGAGAAGATAGGTGTGTTAGTTATACCTAACAAAAAATTGTTCTCGTGCAAAAATATTATTAAACTGAGTGCTTACATATAATATGGGTTGACTTTTTGAAGAAATTTTCTAGATTTAACCAAGGTTAGTTTGTATGAGGTAAAGTAATAGCATGAAAGTAGAGATTTAGCACAACTTCAGAAGATATGGAATTCACCAGGAATTCTAAAAAGCTATAAAATGGTCATAACGATTAAGGTTATCTTAATTTTATCCGCTTAGATCATATTATTTCGGTGATTTATTTGTTTAGTTAAAATAATTATTATATGCCATTGTAACACAGTAAAAATGTATGTTGTTTACATAACGAATTTACATAATTTATTTTAATATGTGTCAGTTCCATGCAACATGTTATTATTTTTCACTATGTAAAAATTCCATTCTACACGTCACCTATGTTATTTCCATGTAATTTGCAGCTACGTTTAATTGAATATTTTTCTTGTTTTTGTTGTTACATTTTTCTTTATATGATGTTAAAATATTTTCTTTTAGATGTATCGTGGCAATTTAATTATATTTAAGGATAAGATAATTAGATAGACTTTATTTTTATTTTCTTGCGTCAGTAATTTAATTTATTTTTATGGTCTCATATGTTGTGAATATTTCCTATTATTTAATTTTATGTATACGTTTCGAGATCCAGTTTACTATGTTTTTTTTTTGTAATAGTTAGGACGTGGACATTGGTACGTAGGAGGTGTTAGGTATTTTCTAACTTCCCATTGTTTCCAGGATCAATCCTGGCTTCCCGTTGGCTTGAACATTAGACTCCTTTTAAGCTATCCCCAGCCAAGAGAGCTTGACTCTTTCCAACTGGCTAGACGTATAGGGTAGGACTCACACCTGAAGGTGGGTGTCGAGTAGGGTTGTAGATTAAGTTTTTAGGGCGTTTTAGCTTCCTCTGTTTATTTTTTTGTGTATTTAAGTGGTTCCGGCAATTCGAGAGCGCGTGTAAGCCCCTTTTGCTGGGACAGAGTGAAGAAGTTCGAAACCAGAATGCGTCAGTGTTAGAGAAGAAGTATTTTTCTCCACGACGACAAGGCCTTCATACGTAACCCTGCAGTGGCGACTCCTAACGACGTAGTTTGTTTACTACAGTAAATTCGTCCCATGTCGGAAGGCGCACCAAGAGCTGCAAAAGTCAGTGAGATAAGTCTTCATTGCACTGCTGTTATGTGTTGCACGCAGCATCCGCCATAATCCTTCTAGAAATTTTCTTCACTGTTGGTGAAGCCATGTTGAATTTAAGTGTACCAAGAAACTAGCTTTAAAAACTTTGTCCACTAATAACTTGAGGAAATAGTCTACTCTCCTGAGCTAGGCACACTGAATAGATGAGTAATTTTTGTATTTATATTTTTCTTCTGAGAGCAACATTAACTGTAAGGGATTTTATATGAGTGAACTTAGGCCTACGTCTTGCATAACAAAGGGATTTTTATTAAGCTAGGTATGGCCACTCCCACGTCAATTAGGAATGTTATGTGTCTTTGTTAGATCATTTCTAATCGCCACAAGGGGTATATTTAGTAGTAGTCCAGATGAAACAAGGAAATAAAAATAAGAAAGTTTAAAGAATATGTTTCAATAAATCTGGACTTTAAAATGATTTAATATTGTGGTCATCTAGATTATTTTTTGTTGTTTATCCATGTGTTTCCCCGTGTTCATAAAGTGTTTTTTGGTTACTTTTAATGGTGTATCCAGTGTTTCTGAGGTGTTAGAGTGCACAAAGTGTTTACATAGCAGAGTTACAGCCTGACGTATGGCAGTCATCTTGTAAGTTGGGTTCCTGTCGGCCAGTCCACAGACCGCGCTAATAAAAACTCTGAGATTGGTGAAACACGCTTGGTTGAGCATAAATTACAACAAGGTATTGATAGATATCTCTCCTACTATTGCTGCTACAAATAACAGTTCACCAACCAATGAGTATTTCCTCTCAAATAAATGCAGTCACTGTCGCGAATATTTTTAAAGATTGATTAAAAATATTCATTTACCACAAACTATTTTCATTCTAAAATGTGTTTTAAAATCAATCATTGGTTAACAATGAAAATGTTTTGTTACGTGAAAATGTCCATATATGATACATTTCACAGTGTTATAAAAGAATATGATATTTAACAGCTTAGTCAGCTATCATTTCCGAGAAATAACCAATTTATCGTGGTTTAGAGCATTTGGACAAAAATACGTGTGTGGTGCAGTGATTGGCTAAGTAAGGTATTATATAAGGATTGGCAAACATGAAAGCGATAGTAATGAGTCCCCTACAGAACTTCTTTGGTTCATTGTTGGTTTACAGGTTGCTTCGAGTGACGGTCAGAGTTTGTACTATTCGGTTTTTGCATTGATGTTTCATGTTTTATGGACACGAGAAACCAGGGTGCCACAAAAATCATTTACTAATCCTGACAATTTCTGTAATGTGTGCGGCGGCCTTAATTACTCCACTCGTGAAGACAACCTAACACCAAGGTATCAAGACGAAAACTAAGCCCCTCATATTTGCTGCAACACATGTGCTGTAAAACTATGTGGATGTACCAGTATAAACGGATGTTAAATGCCCATTGCCATCCCGATGGTTTCTTAAAGAACACACAAATCATGCAGATAACTACTAAGTACTTCTTCATTATACCTCCTACTTCAAAAATTCCGCCAGCTGTCCGACCAGGGCCACTTTGGGCGATCTGTCCGTACCTCATCCTCCAGAAGAGTACACTCTGCTATCAGATGGAAACTAACGCTGTACGGAGGCGACATTGCGCCCATAGCCTGAAGGTTCATCATCACAGGATCCTGATTCTGCACACGAGTCATTGGTTCAGGCACACATGCTTGCTCACAGCGAACTAAGCGATTTAATTAGACATCTAGACGTACCAAAGACAAAGCTGATCTAGGCTCTCAGCCAAAACAATGAAATCTCCTTTAAATACGAACATAATAACGTCGTTGCCTGCTATGATGTCAATGGTTTGATAACAGCGTTGACTCTGGAGTACAAATCACAGAACTGGAGGCTATTCATAGACTGATCAAATCGTAGTTTTAGAGTGTGTTACAGCACAATTGCAATGATAATACTGTCCATATGGACGAAATATTTGTCAATGTGAAATAACTTCTGGAAGCAATTAAGCACATGAATCACCAATTGAAGATATGTGGAGACCTGAAGGTGATTCCAATATTACTGGGAACGCAGTTTTCGTGCATAGAGTATTGCTGTTTCATGTGTGAGTGGGGCAGTTGGCCTAGATACTCATACTACACCAGAAAACATTGATCTCCAAAGAAAATGTGCGACTCAGGGGAAAAAATTGTCCATCTGAGTCTTATGTTCGATATTAGAAAAATAATTTTGCCTCATTTACGTATCAAACTTGGCCTCATGAAGAGCTTCGAAAATGAGATGAACAAGTACGTAGAAGCTTTCAGGTACTTAAGAGACGAACTTGAACAACCAGCTTCAAAAGCCTTTACAAGTGTTTTGCATGGGTTCTTGAGTAGCCGAAGAGCTGAAGATTATGTTGAACTTGCAAAACAGCCTTCAAGAAAAGTAACCACTGATTAGACTGCAGATATCGCTCAACATTCACTTTCTCGACTCTAGTCTATATTATCATCTGAAGACTGCAGTGCAGTGATTAATGAGTGCGGTTTGAAGTTCCACCAAGATATTTGCATAATATAACGAAGATATCAGTGCAGGTGGGGCTCTGCTATGCTTGCAGACTACTTCTGGACATTGACAAGAGATAGCCCAGAACAGAAAATAGTCTATTTCTTATAGATTTAAATAAGCTACTATTCCACTATTTCCGGTAATAATTTTAATTTCCATATTTTTGTTATTTTTATTGTTTTGCTATGATAGTTATTTGCGACTAACAGAATTAACATTATTTCATCTGCTTCATAGCGGTTATATTTTACACTGTTTGATTTCACTTTTAAGTGAAAAAAATACCTATGAGCCACGTATCTTAAAAGATAGAGCTAGAAAAAATACTGTTATCAGATACGTTTTCCTCGACTCAAAATTTTTATAGTATGAATACTTTTATAAAGGAAACAGATTCAAATATATTTTTTCTAATCCTAGTTCTTACGTAATGCAAGTATGTGCTGCCACACGTATGCCCGTTTATATAAAGCAGAATTGAGGTGGTGCGCTTACATAGGGAAAAGTTACGAAATAAGCAAATATAAGATTTTGAAAGTAAATATTCTTTCCCTAACAGAGTGAATGGTAGTGAGTATTCTATAGAGGTTTAACTCAGTATTCCGGGTGACCTAGGTCTCTAAATTGGTTGATATCATAGTGCAGATATGGTCACAATGATGGCGGTAGAACAAACTTACAGACAATAATGCCACTCAAGTCCTATGGATTATTTGTTGAAGTTTTTGAAATATCCCAGTGTGGCACGTCTTTTAACGTTGCTTTTGTTGGGATACAAAAACATTTCGAAGATAATTATCATTCCATAGTCATATGAAAATAATGTTTCAAAATTTTTTGTTATCCAATCTCGTATTTTGTCCTTATTTCTAGTTAGTTTAAAGTATCCTATAAACCTTATTGAAGCTGAAATGTGGCATTTAAATTTTCCAACCATCGTCAAAAACTTTGTTTTTCATTTCCTTCGAAATTCGTAAAGATATGGGAAGCTTGTGATGTTCCAACTGCTGGTAAAATGTAAAAAAAAAAAAAAAATGTAAAAAAAAAAAAAAATTTTAAACACTTAATAGTGAAATTTGCAGAGGCGGGAGTCAAGGTAATTGATTTTTTTTTTAAATCCTTTGCTGGCACGTATTCATATAACATACAAAGAAATCGCTCTTATTTATTTTTGAAACAAACAAATGACGCAAACGTATAAAGCAAAACATTGTAAGCCTTCTTGTACATCCAACTGAAACTCAAACATGCTGTCCAATACCCATTATTATGAAAAACATACTATATGTTAGTAGTTAACAAAAGATACAGGAGGTGCCTATTTGGTCCAATAACGCGTGGAATTTTAATTCTCGGGATTTAGTAAAATTAGCCAATTTTATAGCTACGTTCAATATTCTGTGCGATTAAAGGTTTTTTTTTTTTTTTTTTTTTTGTAAACAGCAGTTCTTTCAACTGATGTCCCGATCTACTGTAGAGTGCTGTGAAACTAAACTTCTGATTTTCCGGCAATTCGGCCCATTATTACCTTGAAGTGAGGTGTAGAAGTGAAACCCCATTCTTGATTTCGATGGTGATTTATTTGCAACCGACTCGCTTCGCATAAGTTTCTGCCGTTCAGCATTTTGTGTGTTATATCATTATGCATTTGTTTCAACACGTTCAGTATAGCTGTGCAGCGTGGTTGAGTTGCTGCACTATACTTCCCATCACGTGGTCTGCTAATTTCTCCGTGGCCTCTATAATTGTGCGTGACTGTATGGCGTGATTGGTGTGACAGCTCATGCATGTGACCTAATAAAACTTTGTCTTCCTAATTACATTGTTATATGTTCACTAAGATCCCTATCTTCGTATAAATTCGGTCCTCGTTTGCGATTTTTTTTGTCATATCTAACAAAAATGTCTGTACCAAATATTAAATATATTCATTGCAAAGAATTCTACTGACACAGCCAATAGGTATAGGTTATTCACGGCAAAGTGAGCACCTTTGAAAGCTCTCTCTCATTTGGAATAATAGTTAGTAACTATATTTTATTTAAGCCTTAGATGTTACATTCCGAGTGAGGTGGAATATACACACGTTGTTTATTACTTGTATGGCAATATAAATTTCAAAAGGTGGTCGGAGGATCCAATATGGCTGAAAGAAAAAAGTAACTAGGGTCTCAAAAGTGCTCACTTTACCGTGAACAGCGTATAGCAATATTTAACAGTAAATAAAGCCGTCTCAATTGGCCTCGGTTGGAAACACTGATGTGGGTTATAGCACTAACAGTTTCGTTTATCTCGCCATACTTTGGTGCCAAAAAATTATATCTGCTCTCAAAGATAAACTCCATAAAGAGAACGCTTAAGTGAATATTGTAGTTTGTTATATCAAGAATTGATACTTTTTAAATTATAATTGCTATTAAATGTTTCTTTGCGAAAAAAAAGACTGGTTAGCAAGTGAAACTATTGGGAAAGATAACTAAAATTCATATTTAATTTAGTTTACTTTATTATTATTATATTTTAGCATTTATTTCTAACAATAGCAAATGTGTCTTATTTGGTACCACCTAAGTGTTTATCTAATGATGATAATTAAATTAAACATATGATCGGATAAGAATGAAATACGAAACAAGACAATTCTATGACACATGTGATCTGTACAGGATGAGTCATAAGCTCTGCGACAAACGGCGAGAGGACGTCCCTTGCAAAATTTCAGTTAGAAAATGTCTGACAACGAACGCCAGGAAACCACTCCTAAGGGTAGGGAACCCTTGTGAAGATGGGGTTGCAATTATGAACTTTATTTAATTACAGTGAAGCCATCTGATATTACGGGATGAATTTCTGTAAGCATGCCAAACAATTCAGTCACTGTAACATGCAAGTACCCATGTTAACCTACCACATACCCTACATTGTAAAATGGGGGTTGCCACACATTCAAATAGTGAAAAAAGGGTGTTCATACATCATTACGTAAATTATGATCACAGGCTATGAATTATCATTGCAAGACATAAAAAAAAGTCCTCGTGGTAAGAAAACCTCCGACGAATGGTTTGCGAGAAAACAGACCTCCAAGATATTAAATGCCTCATAAGCATTACGTAGTATTTAATATCTTGAAGGTCAATTTTCTCGCAAACCATTCGTCGGAGGTTTTCTTATCAAGAGGACTTGTTTTTACGTCTTGCAATGGTAATTCAGAAGCCATGATCATAGTTTACATAACGATGTACGACGACCCTTTTTTTAGTGGGGTGGTAACTCCCGTTTTACTATGTAGGGTATGGGGTGGGTCAACATGGGTACTTGCATGTTACAGTGACTGAATTGTTTGGCATGCCTACAGAAACTCATCCTTTAATATCACATGGTTTCAGTGTAATCAAATAAAGTTCATAATTACAACCCCATCTTCACAAGGGTTTCCTGCCCTAGGAGTGGTTTCCTGGCTTTAGTTGTCAGACATTTTCTAACTGAATTTTTGCAAGTAACGTTCTCTCGCCGTTTGTCGCAGATCTGATGACTAACCCCGTATACCGTCACCCGTTAGTAGAAGATAGAATACATTTACAAGGTATTTTACTTACAATTGTTTATTATTAACGTCATGGGTACGTTCCTAAAACAACATACGTATTGCACAGAATGGGCGAAAAGTTCAAACTGAACTTATTTCAGACGCAACATGCTTTTAGCAACCATAATTTCTGTATTTTTCTTCATCAGTCACTGAATTCACATTGCGTCGCCATCTTAGATTTTTCGTATTCTCGCCATAGTCTTTGTTACAATTTTCACATTATGTATTCTTGAGCGATGGAACAAAGGGAATTTATTTGTACATGTTATTTATTCAGTTTTGAATGTGTATTATTACTAGTATAATTTCTGTAATCACCTGAAAGAACGCTTATACTTGTACCGTGCTAGGGGTACAATTTCTACAAATTATCAACAGGATTTCACTTAAGTCAATTTTATTGACAAGTCCTTGGTGGCAGTAATACAAAAAAAAATCTTTTCATTGCACAATTTTCTCATTCGATATAATAAACGCCGTGTTTAGAAAACATTAATCTTTAAAAGGCCTCAAATAGCATAGTCTCCATCTCTTACACTTAAGTAAAAATTGAATATTGACAATCATTTAACACTAGGAATCTGTGTGCCTTGAGACCAATAACATTGTGCACGCAACTCGTAACCAAAGCCTTTTGGCTTAATGCCATGAATATTAACACACTGAAATAAAAGCGTAATATAAACACTGAATTCAGTTTCCTGATACATCCAATCCCGATAGTAATTAATCATAATGAGGCTGACTGGATAAAAAATAACAAACTCTTGAGTAACTATAATTAATGTTTGCACACACTGATGAACATACTGTTGCGCAGTCAATGAAAGTGTGTACATACAATTTATATTTTATAAAACACAAAATCATTCGTGCGCATAAACTATTTAATGTGCCTTGCTGTACCATTACTAAACTGAAGCAAAATGGTGCACATTTATAAAACATTTCAAATATTTAAGAGTGGGGTACCCTCGCGTTTTTTGTGAAATAGTTCTTTGCGCAAATACACCTATCTCGGTAAATAAATGTTCTAGAAATAAGACTTTTTGTCATAAAATAAAATAAAACAATTATCTATGCTCCTTTTTTTTTACTTTTGTCAAATTACGCGTATTCTTGGAGAGACAGTTCGAAAAAATAGTCAAATGTGGCATTTTTAAAGATCGCCTATGCAGTTTTCCTAAGCCGCAAGAGAAAAGTACAAAGATTCGGACGTAGTTTGATCTGGGAGCATTCATAGCGTGCAATAAAGTACCACTGTTACGGATCTAATTTGTACAGTACAGCGTCACGACGGAAACACTGCACGCCTTGCGCGTAGGAGCGATGAGGCACTAGGCGTGCGTGTTAGTGTCGCCCGTATCGCTCCCTCTCGCTTCCTGACCTGGCACGCGGGGGCCCCGTCCCACTCTGCCTACACTTTTTTTTTTTTTTTGTAAATTTTGCCAACTTCGAAGTCGTAACCGTCCTGCCATCGCACCGGAATGTAAATTTAATACTGTAGGTATCTTAACATTAAAATCACGTTTCAATTGTGTATCACGTTTTCAAAGAACTGTAAAACCTCCCAAAAGTAAGAACACCCTATTGCTCTCCTGCTGCGAGCTCTGAGAATCTTAGATGTGGCGAACAATGTAAGCTCAGGAAAAAAATAAACCACCTACTCTGGTTTTCCTTCGTGGGGAAAAAAAAAAAAAAAAAAAAAAAAAAAAAAAAAAAAAAAAAAAAAAAAAAAAAAAAAAAAGCGAAGAGACTAGAGCCTGTGTTCCCGTAAGTTTAATTTATCAGACAAGAAAATTATAAATATTTTTAATACGTCACAATGATATGTTTCTACCAGTGCTACCAATAAGTAAAAACTCCAATAAGAGATGTTTGCTTTACAAATAGGTTGTCTGAAATTAAATAAATAATATTTTACGTCAAAAAATATTTTCTTAATAGTCGTTGACAACGCAGCACTGTCCTCACCATTTTTATTTCGTATTGATTGTAACGCAAACTTTATAATTTCGAGATAGAGTTTCGTTTAGTCCGAAGTAGAAGACTTTAATGTTAGTAACAGTTTTAAATGTCTGCTGAGTATTATTTGTTTGAAACCCAGGCAGGCATGTTAAATATGGGGATTTTTTTTTTTAAAAGTTTGTTTCAAAAAGTGCGAAGTTACCATGAAACTACTACATTTTGTTTGTGATCAGCGTGTTTTGAGATATGAAATGAATTAAGTAGAAGGCACTGTTCCGGAAGAATTCCCCAACGAAATTCAAACATTGACTTAAAATTGCCAAACTTTCACCGTCAGTTAGTTAAGTAACCATATTATTTTATTTTTCTGATAACTACTGGTTTCTGAAGCTTCCTTGCATAGGGACACCTTTATTCCAGTCATGGTTTGGATCCATGGAGGGGCGTTCGTACTTGGATCGGGAAGTATCTACTAAGGAAACCTGTTGGATCGCGAGTTAGCGGTAGTGACCTTGAACTATCGGCTGAATGTGTTCGGTGAGTGCGTGCCATATCGCTACCACAGACACTACATGCATTGCATATTCATATTCAAAGCCACAAGGCCTTACAACTTCTACGTGACGTCACTTTGTGTAACCAATACAATCAAATACACTATAGGCGGTTCACGGTAAAATGAGCACTTTTATAAGCCCTGCTTAAGATCTACTTGTATGCACGTCGTGTATTATTCCACCTTATGCAAAATTTACATTTCCATGGGATCATCACTTTATTCATGCGTCGGTCAAGTGAAACTGAAATTATTAGAAACGTAATTATTTTACAAATCTGCTCATTTTTACACTTCGGTGAATTAAAAAAAAAAAAACAGAAAGTGAAAGAAATAATTTAAGTTAATAAAAATGGTTAAATAACACTTTTTAATCAACGTTAACATATGGAACTACTTTCCATCCTTCGTTACCAACTTTACCGGGCGCATGTCGCTCAGTGCCCCCGTTAAAATATATGCAGGTAGAGGCAGTGATTTTTTTCTAAGGTAGATTTTAAAAGTGCTCACTTTATCGTGAACAGCCTTTAAAGACAAAAGGGGCCACGGTGGCTGAGCGGTTAGCCTGCTCGCCTCCCACCAGGGCGAACCGGGTTCAATCCCAGGCGCGGTCGCTCCCAAAATTTCGCATGTGGGAACCGTGCCAGATGATGCCGCTGGTCGGAGGGTTTTCTCGGGGAACTCCAGTTTCCTCGGCCCCTTCATTCCGAAACTACTGCTTTCTCACCTCGCTTCACCCTCATCGGGTCTCAAGAACCCTATATTAAGAGCCACCAAAATTTCTTCACTCACTAAAGAGCAAAGTCTTAAGTATAAAGTCTAAAGTCTCTAGTGTGTTTGATAGAATGGCTATACGCGATATTGTTCTAGAATATTAAATGGTACGGAAAACTAAAATGGACACGATTGAATAATATAAAAATTTTTCGTTGCTTTCAATGTGTTGCCTTTTGTAAGCAAGTTAAGAAATTTATTCGGAAAAATTATTTAATAATGCATTCTCTGAATATGTAAACTAGCTGTAGGCCGTGTGTTAATTTACTGTAATATGAATAGTTGTTAACACCTTCTTTATTGTCCTTTGCTTGGGCATTATTATGTGATGATGTTTGATGGGCAAGTTATTGTAAATATAATCTCTTTGGAGTGATGCTCGTCATGTAATATATTTCGTAAAATATCTGTGCTGTTTGAAATAATTTTTAGCATTGCACAAACTAATAAAAAAGTTCAAATACTTACCATATAACAGAATTCGGTTTTAATTAATCACAAAGTACTACAAACATCACAGTTCGTTAACGTGCATGAAACGTCGCCCATGCTAGTTCGCGCATATACATTCACTGCAATAATAAAAATGTTATATTTTAACTATAAGTCTCCCAGATTGACAAATGAACTAGCATGTGAAAGCTTTGTCTTGGCAAGAAGTTCTCTCGCAAAATAGCATGCTACCAAGCATTTGCTCTTTTATTATTGTCAAGAAGCAATGACGTGCCTTTTTAATCAAGCAGAGTAATTTCAAGACACCTAGAAGCACAAAATTTAAGCACTGGGGTGTATTTCCTGTACATAAATCACAGTTATTATTCAAATATGACCCGCCAGATTCCTAAAGTAACCAAGCTGTCAGCCATATTTTCCACTTATGTTTGCTTCGTAGTCGTGACGTCACTAGATCGGCTATAAAAGGTTGTAAGGCTTTAATTAATTTTAATTAATGAATTATTTATTAATTATTGATTAATTCATTGTAGCCGAACTCCCGTGGTGCAGTCGGTTTTTTCACCACCGGTCTGCGGTGCGGTAGGTCCTGGGTTCGAATCCTGGGTAAGGCATGGGTGTTAGTGTAAGTTAGGTCACAGGTTAATGTGTATGCTGTCCTTTGATAAGCCTTCAGGCATAGCACCGGGGAAGTTAATAAGACCTATTGAATCCAAAATTTGTTCACTCGGTTAACCCCTTACATGTATAATATAGTTTACAATTGGCTTATAGGGCCTACACTCTTTAACTCTTGGTGGTATATTCGGAGGTGACTTGTGTATAGACTGTTCAAGATCAACTGAGCATTTTTAAAAGTCCTGCTTAAGATATACTTGTATGCACATTGTATCTTTTCCACCATGTGCAAAATTAACATTGTCTTTAGCATCATCACTTTATTCATGATTCGGTCCAGTGAAAACGTGAAATTACTATAACAGTAAATAATTTACAAATTTACTAATTGTAATAATAGGATGCATTGAAAAGAACGTAAAACGTGCAAAGTATTTCGGTATTCACAAATATCTACCTGGCACTTTCGACATTAAGAAATGAAACTGCTTTCCTCCATCGTTACCAACATTACTGGGCCTTTACTAGCCAATGTAGTTATCCTTTACAATGCATCTAGGGGCAGTGACATTCTTCAAAGGCTGATTTAAAAAGTTCTCAATAAACTGTGAACATCCTATATATGTTATTTACAAACAATACTATCGAATACGTTACCCTTTTATTTTCGGTCTGTGTAATGTCTCGACGATGGTGATATTCACTGCGACTATAAAATCGACTGTTTAGCATAATACCGTCGAAGGGCAAAAATTGTGCTTTGATATTAATGATAGATTGATAAAATTACCGTATCATTTGAAAAATAACATTCGGAATTTCTGATTCGTACAATTTCAGAGTGTTAATTTAAGAGTAAATTGTCTTCACGTAATTTGTTTCTTGGATTTACAGAAGTTTCGTTTTGAAATTTCTTTTAAATCCGACCGTTGGTTCACCTGCTTCCAACTATTTTGAGTTTATATTTTATATAATAATTAAAACTGAATGTCGGGCGAACCATACAATAAATTCCCTACAAAATATTCTTCTTTACGTTCTGATGAAGTGGACAGTTATTTTGAGCTGTAACCTAACATTCAAATTATGTTGAGTTTTGAGTTGGTACGAAAATATGTGTAATATTAATATTCCTTTATTCTTTTGTGAAAAGTAATTATCAGCCAATGTCATGCTTTAATATGACTATTATATCATATCACAACGAAAAAAAAAAATGTATTTGGTGTTCGCGGTTAATAGAGCATTTTGGGTATGTGTTTATTTTCCTTTGCGGTAAATTCAGAATTTTAAAATGAAAACATTATTTTAGTATACATTTTTATCACTTAAAGAATTTATTTTCCCGAAATGTTTCTCCTTTGAAAAAGTATTTTCAACCAAAATACACCTCCAAATAAAGAAAGATCTGAATGTTAAGTTGTTACACTGAATTTGACGGACGGCGAATTGCAGTGAATCGGTTTCAACCGGCGGATGCAATCACGGAAGACTGAGGGACAGACGACTGGCGGACGCGACGGTTGGTTGTGAGTCCAGCTTTAATGTTTTAATAATGTACATATTTGTGTTCTTGCGTGTATAGAACAAGAAGTACAGACTTCAGTACCCTTACATTTACGTGTAGCACAGTCAACACGACGTCACGTTGTAAAACTACGTTTATCAAATCGTCGCATGCTTACCTGGGAGCCTGCAACGCCAGTGTGTACTTGGGACATGCATGTTTTAATGGGCAGTAAATATTCTTCCAGGAATTTATCTAACCCTTTTATTCCCAGTGTAGCTGATTGGCTAAATATTGCACAGGGAGGTTGTTTGGCTGGTACAATACACATGCGAAGTTCACTGCCCAGTGATCTTTAGTGAGTGTGATAGATTCGTAAACCGTGCTACTTCTCTGCCTTATGACTGGTTCATATTTCCGACAACTAAACACAACGTCTGCAGCTCATAAGTTTTATTAACTGTACATATTCTTAGCCAACTTAAGTGCAGTGCATATCAAGATATATATTACCTGCAACACCGTAATCCATAAATTAATATGGGAATTAAAGGTTAAAACATCCTTACTTAGCCGTGAACAGCCTTTCACACCCTAAATGTCTAGAAAACAATTGTATTCTCCTCGACGCCCGTAATTCCGCCATCAGTGTATTTGGGGCACACTAACACGCGATATAGTCCCCACCCACTGTGGACGTGAGTGTACCATGCCACGTTATAATTTCAGTAGTTTGCAGCGAAGTGACCTTCAAATGAAGCACGTGGGGTATTGCGCAAGTTTTGCCAGGTGTTATCCGCCCCAAACTTACACGTTAGTCGTCAGTGCCAACATTTCAGTGTCAGGTCTTACGGTTAGCTGCGCACACAATAGGTAAGAGACCTGAAGAATTCGCGGATTCATTTGGGACAGGCTAGAATTCAAAACACGTGCGCTTACATAACTTTAGCCATTGGTCCACACGGCGTTTGACACCTCCTGGAGACCGCGGGCCCAATCGTCGCCTTCCACTGTGACGCCAGACAACCATTGAGCAGCTGATATCAGCATGTTTTTAGGCTACATAAGACTGTAGAGACTAGTCTGCAGGTCATTGAACTCGCGAATTTTTCAGGTCTCTAACAATAGGGCCTCTGACTATCGTCACGTGCTCACCAACTTCGAATCGTGCCAAGGATTATGGCCGAAACTTTGACCGTCCGCCTCCTCGCCGCATATAATTGACACCTTAGCGATAACCACACGCTTTACTGCCAGATTACCAGCTGAAGTTCCACTTTCAATTCACCACGTATCCTTCCGTCACATGAGATACAACGTAAATAAGCATGAATGAAGACACCAAGTACTAATCAACGCACTGTATTTGTGCGCTGCACAATCAAAAGTAAATATTTTATACTTAACAATTAAACGTGATTCCACAAAGGGATTCCTAAAAATAACCTAAGGATGATTGTAACTACAAATCGTTTCCTTTACAAATAACGTAAAAAAAAAAAAAAAAAAACTCGCTTTAATAATTCAGCTAGGTAAGAACTGTTTCTTTCTGCCTTTACCATGTTATTAGTTTAAATACCATTAAATAAATATTGTTAATTATAAACAAAATGTACGTACGCTAACCTGACCTCAAGGCAGAACGAGAATGGTTTCTAATGAATAACTGTAAAGGCTGTTCACGATAAAATGAGCACTTTTTAAATTAACCTCAGGAAAAAGTCACTTCCCCTGCTCGCATATATTTTAATGCGCGCACCGAGTGACATTCGCCCAGCAAAGTTGGTAACGATGGATGAAAAGTAGTTCCATATCTTAACTTAGGTAACCATTTACGATAATTGAAATGATTTCTTTCGCTTTCTGTTTTTTATACATCGAAATGTAAAAATTATCAGATTTATAAAATATTTACTTTCCTAATAATTCCACAGTTTCACTTGACCGACGGTTGAATAATGTGATGAGGCCCATGGCAGTGGTAATTTTACGTATAGCAGAAAAATACACAAAGTGCTTACAAGCAGATCTTTAGCAGGGCTTTCAAAAGTGCTCATTTTGCCGTGAACAGCCTATACCCTGCTATAAGACATACATAAGTCATTAACAAAGTTGTACATACTTTACCAGAATTATCATAAAAGTACGATTTGTGGAGCGTATGATAGAAGAATATATATTTTTTGTATCGCTAAAATTTTTATGAAACTTACTTTATTAGATTTAAAAAAATCAATAAATAAAATTGCAATTTAAATAAAAAATTTAAGCGTATTTTCATTTTGAATGCTTGATAGCGCACACTTTGTAATTGCCACCTCCCATCGCCAATGCCGTAACTCTTTCGTCAAGCTAGGTCTTCATATAATTACTGTGGCTGTGTGTAATAAAATTCAGTAATAATTTTAACAGATATTTTCAAAAGTTGATTTTATGCACATTCATTTCAGCCACGAATGTTTTAATTTTGATAATGTTATAAATGTACATAAAAATAAATTCTTTCCAATAATTCATTTTTTACATTAGCAGCGATATTTTCTTATAACCAAAGTAATTATTATGACTGTTTTACTAGACGAAGGTTTCCTTTAAAAATTTCCTTTACGGCGCATCCAGAACATATACGAAGTTTTTAAAAACTTTTTTTATTGTTACATGTATGTCGCTTGAACACTTTGTTCCATCTTATCTCTAAAATTGTTCTCACTTAACGAATTCAAAAGTTACCCAAATTTGTTCTGAATTATAGTCTCCAACATGTTTTGTAGAGTCGATTTATGTGGCAGGTAACAAGCATGTGAAGACTACACCTCAAAACAAAACTAAATTCCATATGACTATATGTTCTTGGTTTGATAGTTTCCAAGGCAAGGCCTTCCAAGATCTTGCTGGAATTGTTAATAGCCATACTCGGTACACTGATGTTCGTGTCACTTCAACCCTGCACGAGTACCAGACATGATAAACTCTTACAAGATGTGCTTAAAATATCCACATTTCACGTGAATGAATGTTTGCAAACGATCTCTTGACTATACACAATAGGCTATACACGGTTTCTTCGGCCTTTTGAATCAAACATTTGAAAAATCTCCCCAGGTATGACGTTATTAATTATTTGCTAAATACGCCCTGTATCACAAGCGTTGTATAGTTGTGTTCGTAAAAGTTACTTTTTTTTCCTGTTAAATTGAAATGTTATTCATATCTTTTCTATAATTTATAATGCTTCATTAATAAATAATTTGAATAAAAAACAGGGAGGAAATAGGTATGTTGTTAACGTCTAGTGAGAAACAGTTCTTATACAAAATATAATTACAACTGAGTGCGCACGAATGTGGTGCGTTGTCCCTCTGGTGTAATTCTCCAGACTTGTTAAGCTTAGTTTGCACGAGGCGGAGGAATATCGTGGAAGTAGAACTTTAGCAGGGCTTCATAAAAGGCTGAAGTAACTGTGAATGGATTGTATCAGAGCCTGTTGAGTACCGTACCGGCATGGGCTAGCCCGGCACTCAGTAAGCCTCCATTGTTGTTGCTCGCACATGCAAAACAATCATTTTGGGCGATCTGCGTTCCCGCTGTGGTACGTTGCCAGCTTCCAGCAGCAGGGAACCCTCAGATATGTCGTCGCATGTAGCCAACTCATCCGTCTGAATGCTGCGAAAGGGCAGCGACTGGGAGCCCTGGAAGAGCACAGTCTGGATATATGATGCCTGGAAGGGTGCCATCTGGGTGCTACAGATAGATAGCGCCTGAAACGGTGCCATTTGGGTGCTTCGGATGGATACTGCCTGGAATGGTGCCAGCCGGGTACCCCTCCGGAAGGGTGCTGGTTGCTTCGGAAGGACATCTTGGTTGCGATGTTGGATGTTGCTATAGGTGCAGTGCCGGATTCTACTATGGTCTCTGATGGTGCAGCGCTGAGTCGTCCTAAGACGGGGGCACCCATATTTTCGAAAAAATCTCCCGCTGCAATTAGGACAGCTTCGTCGCTCTCGGACCAGAAATAGATCGTCTACATTACGAAGATGGCTTCTAATGTCCGCAAAGTAGCCACAGCATAGCAGTATTCGATAGCAAGACAATGGCGACGGAGGATAATGCCTATTGCGGCGAAATTACTTTTCGAATATGTAGCCCACGGCCTCAGGAAAATAAATTCGTGCATCTTCTTACAAGTGTCACGCCACGGCACGGCTTCATCATCCTTTGCCACTACAGCACCCCACTTCGCTGCTTGACATGCCTTGCACCATACACGGGGGTGCGGTTTCGAAGGGTACCTATGTTCTATTTTGTACCAATTACAGCCCGTGCATTTCTCGTACCTCACCAAAACACGACAACCGCTTTGTAATACTCGCCGACATATCTTTCTCAGCCCGATCCAGTACAACAATGGTGCATCAAATTCCAAACTAAAGATTATGAGCGAGTGTTTATCCCCCCCCCCCTTTTTTTATAATGCTCTGTATACTCCTACTACAGCCACCTCCCCTTATCGATGTGCTAGTTTTCTCACGAATACAAAAATATATACCTATATATTTGACATTATTTCTAGGTTGACGTGACCCTTAGATATGTTGATGTAATATTTCGTCTTTTTTAAACTGTATAGTACTGTTTACCATTAAAGTATTAATATTGTATCGACAAAATTCTGCCAATAGCCAGTGGTAATGTAACGGTGTTGGGGGTTGGTCACAGACAAATAAATGGAGAGGGAAGTGTTCCTCGCCATAAGAGCCACGTCGCGACTGCCAGGAAGGGATGCCGGCGAAATTGCTAATCGTCCATATGAGCGGAAACACGGTTAGCCACCAGGAAACACGTATTGAGTCTAACACTGCAATTTTTTTTTCTTTTTTGGCTCGACTGCGGTGCATGCGTGACAGGGGCACAGCTGGGCCGATATCGGAGAATTACTTCGCACAAGCATTTCCTGTTTCCTGCAGGCCATCAGACGTCTGTTGGCAAGAAGGACACATTGTTGCTCCCGCGAACCAATCCTTTAAATAATATTTTTACACAATTTATTTATTTAGCAAAAAAAAAATACATTACACGTTTAAATAAAATATGCACCCAATTCAGTTTTGTTATATATGTATGTTTTACACGAATTAAGATAAAATACAAATGCGATAGTCTTTTATAAAAAAATTCAATCTGCTGGTCAAAACACGTTCGTAAAAAAAATTATTGACAATCTTTGACGTTCGATCCGACAGAGTAGAACGGGAATCTTTGAAGCACTTTCTTCCAAGTTGAAGTCGGTCGTGGACAAACCTCTCGGCAGCAGCAGCAGCAGGTGAAACCACACGATGACATGACCTTCGATGTTTAGTTGGAGCAGTTTGAGTCGACACCCCGTTGATATTATTGTGCGGACGTACACAGTCCTGGATGGAGCAGTCAAGTGGTGGGGGGGGGGGGGGGGCTGAATTTAGGTGTTTGTAGAGTCGCGTCGGCTCGAAGTTACTGCAAATTCTACAACGTGGTCCACGGTTGACGGAAGAGACGTATCGCGCTTCATGTGATGGACCAAGCATTTCCCGGGAGTGCAGCTAGTTATTAAATGTTGAGTAGGTTCACCCGAAGTCACCGAATATATACAGTGGTCCAATCCATCACATTATTTTTTCATAGATATGTAACGATCCAGTCTACCAGGACTAATAGGAGATTTAGATTCGTCTGGTTATGACAAGAAGTACAGGTTCTCTGGATGAAATGGTATCATCTTGCTCCTATGGTGACTCGTACTCGACAAACGACTAATTTATTTTAGGGTTTGATTTATTTACATAATTTTTTTTTCTCATCGTGAAATGACGTCATATTTCACACTGCCAAAGAGATAACAGGACGTGGCAACATTGCATGATAATACTTCGGGGGGGAAATTCCTCACATCTGGAGGATGAAAAAATGTTATATGAACATATGTCCGCAAAAGCTTCGTTTCTGTACTACATCCCATAATACATAACGTACTATGCATGGCCCGCGGGCTAGATCATGTTACTGTAGAATGCCATTGCAGCGTTCGTTTGCATGATAACAGGACGCCTCACACTACGATCTACACCTAGAACAGTAGGGACTGCACAGGAATTAGTCACACAAATGTGAAAGCTTATCGCCGACACTGAAGGAAATGTTCGAAATGCCCTCCATCAGCAAGAACACATGCATAAACCCGCCATTGCATGGACACCAGGCTGTGTTGATGAATCCCTGGAAAATCCCTGATTGTTACACAACCCGCACCGATAAATTTACGAAGGCTGTCCACGTCATCCACTGGGGTTCAATACACAAGTGCCTTTAAATGTCCCCACAAATAAACGTCTAGTGGATTCAAATCAGAGCTCCTTGGAAGCTGGTTTCCGGCTGCCAAACACAAATCGGATAAACGAAAACAGAGTTACAGTCTGTTAGAAATGCAACAGTGGCCATTTTTGAAATGGTCACCATTTTGAAATGACTTCACTGTGTAAGTGGCACCAAAGAATTTCAGTATCGCAGAACACAAAGGAACAAAATAAAATTGGTCTATTGCTTTCTGTTCGAATGAGCATACGAACATTAATTTTATACCCTAAGGTACCAGATTGCAATGTTCGTACTAGCGTGACACGAACTGCGCATCGCCGACTCTTGGCGATTAACACACACGGGGTATATTCCATTCACGGTCACTTCAGCCTTTTCTGAAGCCCTGCTAAAGTTCTACTTCCAGGATATTCCTCCACCTCGTGCAAGCTAAGCTTAACTAATCCTGGAGAATCACACCAGAAGGACAACGCACCACATTCGTGCGCGCTAAGTATAATAGTACTTTGTATAAGAACTATTTCTCACTAGGCGCTACAAACACACGCATTTTCTCCCTTATTTTCATTCAGATTATTTATAGATGAAGCACTATAATTTATAGATAAAAAATGAATAAAATTTCAACTTAACAGAAAAAAAGTAACTTTTAGGAACACAAGTATAAAACGCTGGTGATACAGGATGTGTTTAGGAAATAACTAAACACGTAATACATGGTAAGATTTTTAAAAGGTTTGATTCAAAACGGCCGAAGAAACCGTGAGTGGACTATAGCAGGGCATTATGGTTTTCTCCAACACTTTGCGAATGTCCCCGTAGGGGATATATTCATCGTCCCACCTAAACCGTGCATCTGTTGGCGCCTCCTGCATGGCGCAGTTGAGGTGCTTCCATAAGCATGGTGATAAAAACTTAAACACTTTGGTTTGCTAGTCTTTGTCACTGAACGAGATGGCAACCTGCTTGTTGGTGTAAGTGTCCAGCGAGTGAAACCCTTGGATGTTGCAAAATATTTTGCAAGTCCTCACGTGCAGATAATATATTTTTTTTTTTTTTGCACAGTCATTTCACACTGTGTTCTGGGTTTGCTTCCTCTTCACCGGGTAGTGCTTGCCCGTAGAAAACTTGTATGGGGGAAGGCGTTGCAAGGGTCTCTTCTGCAGGTATGGCTTGTGCGTAGAAACCTCGCACGGGGGCGGGGGCTGCCAGGGCTGCTCCGTGGGCTTTGCACCAGCCCCTGCGATGTGGAATGTCGGGAACCGGCAGCCCTCTAAACACTCCTTGTACCGGAGGCAGTCCCATATGCCTTCTTCCATATGTAGATAGGTCAGTAAATACTTGAATACGGACGACATTTCGTACAGTGTGCATGTCTATAGCAACTCTTTCGGCAGGTATGAAAACTCGTCCCGTTTGTCCAAGGCACTAAGCGAACGCGCCCTTCCGAATGCCAAAATGGCCGATAGGATTTTGTTACTACCTGGACAGCATGCATACAGTTCTAAGAGTAAGGTACAACTTTTCCGAGAGGCCCTCGGGATTCATCTTATAAAGCCATAGATTAAGGGGGATGACATAGTCTCTGCGATTAATGCAGTATAAGGTCACCTATCGGTCGGGTAGATTGTCAAGTGGGTGGAGGGGGCCGAACGAATTTGGTGGAAGCTCGCCGACTAATTCGCCAATGAGAAGCATTGGCGGAGTAATAAGCTAATGAGAAACATTGGCGGGTATGATGTGAACGCATCTGATTGGTGTAACGAAGGTGGAGGAGGCTTGTTGACAGTCGAACGAAGTGGGCAATTAGCCAATGAGAAACAGTAGTGGGGGTGGAGCGAACACGACTAATTAGTTGGAATGAAGGTTTCCGAAGACACCCGAGAAAATTAGCCAATTAAATATATATGAGGGGGTGGAACGAACGTGACTTGTTGGTGGGGTGGAACGGGCGTGACTAATTAGCCAATTAGAAACATTGGTATAGTTCGAACGAACGCCCCTGACTGGTCAAAACGAAGGTTTCCGAAGACACCCGAGAAATTAGACAATCGGAGAGATTGACTGGAGTAATTTGACCAATGGAAGCTTTTGTGGTGATAGGGGGTGGCAATTAGCCCATAATTTTTGTGCGTGCAATTATGATGTAGTGCCGCGGGCACTCTGCCAGATTTCCAGTTCAGAGAGAGAACATTTTAATGAATTATTTTCGCAGCTTATCGTGTTCTGTGGTGCTTGCGACAGGAAGCTTTATCCACTCTAGTACTGCCTGCGGTGATTTCAGCACAGCATGACTGCGATTGCTAACCACTTTTTTAAAGGAAATACATCCTTTTTTTCGTGATATTTTAGTCCCGTGACTCCTGGAATCACGCGCTGTATCACGTGTTATTTTCCCGTCACATGATTTCAATATCACACTTTGGGGCCGTGTGCAAAGTTCCAATTCATTGGCTGACGCCCTAACCTTGCTCTCTCATTGGTTGGCGACTCCTCTCGCCCTGACTTCTCATTGGTGGGAAATTGCTCATGCGCGACTTCTTGGTGGAGGGAGACTTCTCCTCACTACACTCATGTTGCTTTATTATGCCATGCACGGCCTGAGGACGGAGACTCCAGCAGAGGACGCCAGAGACTGCACATCACCGCCTGGGACGACTCGCCTGAGCTGCGCTGAGACTCCACTCTCCTTCATCACAGTGGCTATAGAATGAAGTTGCTTCTATTCGAGATTGCGTTTTTCTTTATTATATTATGTACCAAGTCAGCTTCTTCCTTAACGCCAAGTAAGTAGATGTACAATTAAAAGTGTAATCGCTTCAGTGCTTGATTTAATTAAATGTGTCAAATTGATTTAGATTATGTCTTATTGAGTGTTTGCGCACAGCCCTAGACCGCTCGGGCATCACAATTATACCTGTTTATATTGCCCTGCAGAATTATCGTCCTTGTACTGGACCTGACGTTTTTTAAATATATTACCAAGGGAATGTCTACGATCTGTAAGTACTTATTTACAGTATTTTATTCGAATATATTGCTGATACTGCCGCCATCCCTGGCTGCCATGGCTGTGCGATCTGTTTACACACAGACTGAGGATGACATTTGCTGCTTCCTTCTATCGCATTTTATCTAGACACTGAAAATCATACAGAACCAAATATTAAGTATAATTTCATTTCTATTATTTTTGTATTCGACATTACAATTCTAACATTCCTCATGCACAATGTGTCATATTGGTTTTTACCTGTTTTCGCTATGCATATAAGCAAGGTGGACAGACCGAGAATTATTTATATTAATATGGTCCCTTGTATTTTCATTGTACTCTTATGCCTTGAGTGATTGCTCACCAACACATAGTCCCCAACTCTAAATGTGTTTACATCATGTTTTCTGTCAAAGTAACATTTGTGAGTCTGTTGGTTTTGAACTTAATTGAGCCTTACTTGCTCCCTGTTTTTTCTGTAATTCTTTGTTCCAATCGGGTGCCCTTACAGAACATTTTGTGAATGGAATGTGTTTTGTTTGTACGGCTTCCTGACCATGTAACATGTAAGATGACATATACTTAGTACTCATGTTCACTAAGGTACTTTAATTAAATACTATGCAGACAAGGTATTTATTCAAGTTGTATAGGTCGTTGTGAACGTACCCAGTTAGTTGTCCATTAACTTTGTTCCTACTTTCTACTAAGTCATTGCAGGCTGGGTTTTATGCACGAGTTTTAACTTTTCTATTTTTAGTGGTTTTAACAATGTAGCTATCAGCACATTGTTAAACGATGTCACGCTATCAGTCAATATCTGTCCCGGGCAACAGTACCTTAGTATTACCTCCTTAATAAATGCATCTATGTTCCATATCACCTTAGCAACTACGAATCTGCTTGCAAATTCTGTCATAACTAATATGAACCGATTACATTGTTTGGATTTTTTAATGGGGCCTTTTTCATTCAAATCACACGCTTTTAGTAATGGAGGGGTGTCGATTGATTACAGCTGTGCAATCTGTTCTTTATTACTAATTTTAGTTTCTTGCCAAATTTCATAATTCTTAACGCACTATGTGAAATCTGAATTCATTGTGTCCCGATAGTACCCTTGTCTAATTTTTGCTAACGTTTTTGCATGTTCCGAAAGGGCTACCTCCCAACAGGGAATCATGGTGAACCATAATGATTTCCTGTTGATAATGTTTGGGTACTAGATTTAACTGTCTCTTACCTGTTGGTATATGCACTTTTAAATAAATCTCCCCATTGGCTGCAATACTGTATCGCCTAGCGAGTTTAAGGTATTCTGCTTCTGCTTTTTGTGGCTCTAACAAGGCTATTTTGAGCTTCTGTATGAGTTGGTCATTGTTATACTCTCCATGAAATGGCGAATTTGTAGTTGTTTGAGTTACTAATAAATGAAAAAATATGTTTCATTTCCAATGGGAATATATTTTTATTTGTGTTTATATATTGGTATGAAGTACATTCGTTTGGATTTACTGATCTTTTCTATTTGTATATTCAGTACTGGGTCTAACACTCTGTATTTGATTTTATCTTTGCAACCTTCCTGAATCAATTGGATACTTACAACATATATTTTTGCTGTGACTTTCAAAATTGGTTTTATCATTTTATTTTGAGTCTGCTAGAAACCTTATGTCTGTAGCTGGATCTAACATTCTAGTTAGTTCAAGAAGTGATGCATAATGTGATTTCATATACTTCGCGACACTTTGTTTTACTTCATGTTCTTATGGTCCTTTTCACTGTTTTGAAAAATAGCTTCTGCTAGTGTCATATAAAATCCATGAAATTGAAACATGGTCCTTTACCTTATAAAATATGTTTTCTTTGGTGACTTCTACGTTTGAGCTGTTCCTATAGTGCAAATCCTACTTAGGGCATCTGGTAATATGTTTAGCTTACCTTTAACTATTTTGGCCTCAAAATCGAATTCCACTAATGCGACTGCCATTTTCTGAATTCTCATAATATTTTCTGCCATACTCTTTAAATATTTAAGCTAACAGAGCCAGTTTCTATAAATAATTTTCTACCATACAAATGATGTCGGAAATATGTACAGAAATATTTCATGGACATAATTCTCTCGCTGTTGTTGACCACCTAACCTCATTAGAGGAATGTTTCTTTGAGGCAAAAGCCACAATGTTCCTAGTTTTATCTTGACTTTTTCGAATACGAACCGCCCCTATAGCCGTTTGAGAAGTATCACATGCTAAAATAGTAGTTTTATTCTCATCAAACTTGCCTAAAATTGGAGCATCTTGTAGCACTACTTTCGGCTCTAAAAATGCTTTTTGTTGTTATTCCCCCATTGATAATTACTACTACTCTTCGTAAACTCAATTAACAGTTCAGCTTAATTGCATAACTAAGTATATACTTTCTTAACTATGAAGTCATGCCTAAGAATGTCCTTAATTCTTTTAAAATGGAAGGTAGTGACATTTGCTTAATGACTTCTGTTTTGTCAGGATCTGTTTTAATTCCTTCTGGTGTAATTAGGTGACCTAATATTTTTATCTTTTGTTGTGCAATGTTACATTTTTAAAAATTTACTTTCACATTAAATTCCCTTAGCCTTTCAAATATTTTCTTAATATTTTCTGTGTTCTTCAAATGTCTCTCCCAGTATAAAAATATCATCTATGTAAGATATTGCCGTATTCCAATGATATGACCCTAACAAAACATCTACGAACTGTTGAAAATATTGTGGACTTGAAGATATTCCCATTAGCATACATTAAATGTAGTATAGTCCCATACCATTAATAGTAAAAATAATTTTTGCTTGTCTTGATTCCTTACTGAAATTGTTTAAAAACTAGAAAACTAATCTAGGGAAGTGATATATTTTGTATTTTGAAGTGTGTTCAAAATGTCTTCTGTTCTGGGTAATGGCTATTGGATCTTCTTACATATTGGTTTAGTAGTCTAAAGTCTGTTAAGAACCTGATACAGCCTTGTTTTTTGCGTATAATGAAACTTGGCACAGCGTAAGATGAGAATGATTTTTCTATAATTCCTGCCTGAATCATCTCCTCTACTTGTTTGATTAATTCTTCCCTTATCTTTTGGCAAATTTTGTATGATGGCCTATGAATTGGCTTGTCCGATATTAAATTTAATTTGATTTCAAAACGCCTAGCTTGAGTCAATTCTAACATGTTTTCGGCAAACCTATCCTTGTAACTACAAATTACATTACGTAATTCCGAGATTTGTTTGTTACTCAAATATTTGTTTATTTTGTCTTTTAATTTAGGTACACAATCACTATCAAAAGTTTATATTATATATATGTATATATACTGTGTTTGACTGTATTAACTCCACTTTATTCAAATATGTTATCACATAACTGTACTTGAAGCCACTTACTAGTTTTATTTCTATTAAGAAACACTACTTTATTGTTCAAGAGTGGTATGGCATTGTATTTACGAATAAAATCACAGCCAAGTATAACATCTACCCTCAAATTATCAATTGACAGAAACTCCTGTGGAAAAGTATAATCTAGAATGTTCAATTGAATATTTACCATATATTTGGGCATGTCTATTACTTCGGTGGCTCCAACTATGGTAAACGTCTCTGTTGTTTTTTGATACTTCTGATTGGTAATTATTGTGGAAGCAATGCAGCTTTTAATGAAACTCATATAAAACATTGCATAATAAGTGGTGTTGTTAATGTGTACCAGAACTCTAGGTGTTGATGTTTTCACAATTTCCACTCCTTGTTCCGTGTTTTGTGTTTTGAGACCTACCGTAGCATTGTCATTGTGCATGTGCTGTTTATAGCGAGACGCAGTTCAGCTTGTATTGTCAAATTTCTGCCATCATCATCTGGCGAATAAACAGCTGCGTTTGTGTCATCCTGTGCAGAATGTGAAACTGCTTCCTTGTTTAAAACCAGCCTCTAGTTGTCAAGACCAAATGCTTATTTAAATCTGCGAAAGCGAGCTGCTGTATCTGTATTTTTACTGAAATTTTTGCTGAAGGAACAAATCACATTCCTTGGCGAGATGCCCTGTATACATGCACAATGCACATGTTTGACTTGCTAAACTTCGCGGGCCTATTTGAGTTTGTTTGGCTTCCGTGTGTGGCGAGGTCGGTTGTTGAGTAATTTTTTCTTTTCAGTAATCTTAAAAGTGTGTTCATGTTTCAGTCCCTGGAATTCTCTGTCGATGCTTTCCTGCATGTCATTATGTTTCGCCATGCTGGCACGTTTACCGTCATGCAACTTCCTTATTGTATCGTTACCGCCTGGCTCACTAAACTGTATAAGTGACATTTGTGTTTCCTCGTAATGCTCGTGTTTTTCATCCTGATATTGCATTACTTTAACACTGGTAAAAAAAAAAAAAAAAAAAAAAAAAAAAAAAAAAAAAAAAATTAACAGGTCTTGAATTCTCGGACACTACTTGCACATATGACTTTGTGTTGTCCCTAAAATTATATCGCCCGTTGCTTTCATTTGCACGGGGGTAACACGCTCTTCTCCCTGCCTGCCTAGTTTATTGAACCGGTTTTTCTGTTGCCCTGGTAACTAATTACTTTCTCAGTCTTATTGCATTTATTGTTATTCCCCTTTTTGTAATATGCATGGGAACCTTTGTAACCTCCTTGTTTACTCGTGTATTCTCTTTCTGGCTCCTGTACTATGTTTGTTTTACCTTTATAGTAATTTGGCCTGTGCCCTCTCTGAATTATTACTGCAGCCACTGTGATTTGATTTCCTTGTCTTTCAAACCTGTTATTATTTATATTTTACTGTGTTTAGTGTTTTTATGGTTTTTTTTTTGCGAATTTGCTTTGTAACTACTCTGTTCAGATCTTTAGTTCGGATTCTGTGGTTTAAGAGATAAATATAGTGGTTTCAACGTACGAGGTTATCGATTTCCACTAGCATACGCCATTTTACAATGCAACGAGACACTACAGATTTAAACTGTTATTTTTAGTGACGGATAGATCATTGATAATTTTACTGACTCGTTAATGCGGTGATTCAATAAGAAAGGTGGATTTACACCAACAGAAGTTTCGTGGTCTCTGCAAGTTAACAGATCAAATAATAAGGAAACGACATATTTGATAAAATATTGCATTGTTTCTAACGTCCCACTGTCTAATTAGCTCAGTTATTACAAGTCAATCTGTCTCTTCAAAATAACAATTTCATTCTGTAAAATGTGGCATTGTAAAATAGCAGATACATAGAAAACACCGACAACACCGTTAAAACCACTATATTTCTCTTTCAAAGCACACAATCTGAACTAAACTTAACTTAGAATGACTTTCGAGACTTACAAAGACATGTACCTACATACGCATAATATGTGTATATTTCGACCACATGAAGTACTTTCGCATTACGAAACTTACAGCCGTTCGCCATTGTAAGTTTATTGTTACTACGCAAATGCGAGACCGTTTGTCTCAGTGGCAAAGTAGCAGAGTTCGTAGAACGTCAGCCAAAAGAAACAAGAAAATGTGTTGCGTTTTGGGGTGGCGTTTCGATACCAACCACTTACAAAATTTCCTTCTACATGTAATAATTTTGTTTTGCTACAAAATAATTGTATACCTTATTTAATTCAATCTGAATTCCTACTGTTTGTATAAATGGATTTCATTTAACTTAAGAGATTATTAGTTTTCTTTTTCTACTGATTCTACCTGGAGCAGTTTAGACTGACAATCAGTAAAAAAAAAAAAAAAAAAAAAAACCGATTTGTAGTACGGAGACAATAAAATTCTACAGAAATAACAAAAATCGACACAGAACTTGAACGCGTTTTTTTTAGTAAGCCTTTAGAGCTTCATGAAGAAATGGAAACTCCCATGTTAAAAGAACGTTCCTGTTTATACACTAATGGAATCTAAGAAGTAGCAAGAAAGTGCAGAAAAAAATATTCCAGGAAGAAACGATGGTCATGTGTATTCGATAGGGATATGAACTATACAACGTGTAACTGAAAATCACAGACAAAATACGGGTGGTGATTCCTGACGAAATTATTAGACGAAAATGTATGTATTATTTTTCCTTAAAGTGGTTATTAGGGGAGCCATGTGTCCCCAATAAATCAAATTTTTAAAATGATTTTCGTTACAAATATCAGGAACTACTCGCGATTAAACAACAAATCAGTGTATAGTGTTTTGTAGAACGGAAATCTTACATCCTTCTTCATCAGGAAAATAGCAGTGCCGATTCGTAACGAAATGCAGGGTGGCAACCCCTATTTTACAGATGAAGGAAGATGATATTACCAACCACATTTTCACAGGTGTAGGATCTCCGTTCTACAAACACTATTCACCTATTTGTTTCTTAATCGCAAGTAGTTCTTGATACTTATAACGAAAATTATTTCAAAAATTCGATATTTCGGTGCACATAGCTCACCTAATAATCACTTTAGGAAAAAGTAGCACATTCATTTTTGTCTTATATTTTCGTTAGAAATCACATCCAAGAGTTTGTCGGCGATTTTTACTACACATTGTATATAACCGAAATAATTCAGCTGTGACTGAACTGTAAATATTCTATGCGGGTATAATCCTATATTTATCCACCATAATCAATGATAGGTTTGTTTTATGGTTTGATTTCAGTGACCCAATCTCCCATTGTTTTCAGCTTCCTGGGACAGGGTTGGCGTGCAATAACTGGCTCATGTTCCTGTTTTAGCACTACATCACACAATTTTGCGGGGCATGTCTTGAACTGGTCTGATATCTCATGGATATAATCACCAAAACTGTACAAAACCAATAATCATCGCATGTTAAGCATCATCAATTTCATTTTATTTAGTCACACTTGCGGCTATAGCTGCTATGCATGTCGATAACGAAGTTCCCTTTTAAATGATTAATGAAGTGTGTGGATGCCTACAGACGATATGCGATGATCATTGACAATATTGAGTATGTCAGGATAATATAAAATTAATCAGATATGCTGGCGTAAAAGTGAAAAATTCAAGACATATAAAGAATTCAGAACTTTAAACATGAATAAGCGTTGAACTTTGTGAAGTAAGAAATGTTTGCATAAAGCATATTTCCCCATTTTAACACATCAACATATAATTTTTAATCTCCCCATTGTGTACTTCATTGGCTTGGGATATTTTCCCTGTTGAAAAAGCAGATATATTATAGTTGTTCTTTAAACTGTAGGTGTAATGAGCATGCGTGTGTGTAGACGACTGTGTTAATGACGTGTGGCTGTGTTGCAGGTCTTTTCCACAGAGCCCTCTCAGAGAGTGGCTCAGCCCTCAACAAAGTGGCTTTCAGATGCAGCACAGAGGACAGGGCCTATCGCCTCAGCTACATCGTGGGCAGAGGTGCCAACAACTCACAGGATCTGGTCAATAACCTGAGGGCAACACCTGCCCGGGAACTCACCGCTGCGCTGCAACAAATTCTTCCCGTGCAAACCGACCGCTTCGCGAACTTCCCTTTCGCCCCTACGCTGGAGTGTCCTAGAGAAGACGAGAGACCATTCCTGCTGCAGTCTCCTGAGTGCATCGAAACTACCGGCTCCTCTCATAAGATTCCCTATATAACAGGTGTAAATATTAAAGAGCTCGCATACTTCATTCCCGAAACAGTACTATCCCAACCATCGTACTGGCGGAATATCAGCAACAGCTTGGAGGTAATCGTTCCCCCTAACCTGGGGCTGAAGGAGGGATCTTGACTATCCCGAGAAGTTTCCAGAAAAATTAAAGAATTTTACTTTGGTTGCAAGGCCATCTCGTACGAAAACAGAGATCGCTGGATAGATCTCCTGTCAGACCTACATTTCGTCAAGGATGTTCAGACGACAGTTCTTTCCCACGCCAGGCTCTCACATGTTACCGAAACCTACAACTACCAGTTCATTTACAATAATGCCACACACACACACACAGATGACCTCAAGTACGTCTTCTATGCAGGAAAGGTTGACAGGGCAAGTGACGAGGCAGTGGTCGCAGAGCACTTCGGCAACTTGTGGACAAGTTTTGCCAAGTATGGTGTACCAATTCGCGCGAATGGCGTTCCGTGGCCACCAGCGACTAAAAATATATTTCCATTTCTGCAAATAGGCACAGTCTTGAAATTGAGTTACAATTTGGAAAATGACAGGATGAATTTCTGGGCAGCCATTTACATACGTTATCGTCGTCAGTCGGAAGCTTGCTGCTGTCAAAATTAAGAGGGGAATTCCGAGATAAGACGTCTTTTTAAAACTGTTACTTTATTATTTTGTCAATTTTAACGCTCACGAAAAGTGATAACTTAGTTTGAAAATAGTTTTATACCATGTGTTTTATGTATTTCTATATATTATCTTTGCTTATGTAAAATATATGACGTATCCATGTTTGTATGAGACAACATTTTTGAGATGTTCTCTGATCTAAAACGAAACGGATATAATGAGTCTCATAGATTAAAATTACAATCGAGGAAGGTATACACCAATAAATAAAGAGATTTGTAATCAATTTATTGAAACATATCAGAAACTGCGAGACAGCATACAAAATATTATTAGATGATGTTTAATCAATTAAAGTTCTTATAATTAATTAATTTTGGTTCGTAAAATCATCTGCAACATATGCATTCGTGTGACAGAGTTGCCTACCAATGCAGGCACGCTTTTGAAATAAGTACACTCATTTCTTGAGTACGTTTGACCTGACTGTATTTTACTACGACGGACCTATTTCCTAAGGAGTATATTTTGACTTCAAGCTTCAAAACCAGAGAAATGCTAGAGGTTGGAATTCTTGTGCAATCGTATATAGCAAAACCATTTTCAATTATAGATGAGATTTTTTATACAAATCAGATATATTGAGCAAGCACGTCATTGATACAGATCCACATTCTTCTATGGAACTTCATTTAGCTGAAAGTATGAAAAAATCCCACAAATATTTACAACAGTAATTTCTTTTGTTTTTGACATGTGCCAACCAACTTACGAAACATTGCTTTTCTTTACATTTTCTTTGATTTGTTGATAAAATATTGTGTATTTATAGTAAAATATATTTTTTATGTAAATGTGTAACTCACTTAAAAAGTAGAAAGTGGTTGTTCTATTATGTTTGTACAAGGGAGAGCTGTACACTGTAAAAAAATTTTGAGGTAAAATTCCCTTACATGTAAGGGGAGCTAATTTCCTTTACATGTAAGGTAAAATTACTTGTCAAATTAGGAGTAATTTTACATTGCAAGTATGGTACTATTCCCTAATCGCACGGGATAAGTACCAGACAAAAGTTGGGGGAAATCTCATAAAAGTAAGGTAATATTAACTATATTCTAATATTGTATAAAAATATATTTCGAAATTCACAGCGTATTAGTACTGTTCATTTTTTTTATTACCTATATCCTTTGACGAATAGTAACCGAAATCTTAACACTAGAATTTGCGACACCCATTGCACCTCGACAACATGACATCATAAGTGAATATTAGTGTGTTAATTGTTTCTTCTGCCCGTCCTCACACTTAGCTGTTGAGAAAATGCTGAAGAGATGCACGCGTCATAAGGTAATTTTCCCATCTATTTATGGGATTTTCCACCGCAATGTACGTCAGTTCTACCCCAGACTACAGTAGTTATAGTTTATATATTAAGAGCCATGTTGGACAGCATGTATGACTAGACAACAAAAATTAATTTTAAGTCAGAAAAAATATATTATACAATTATCAAATAGTTGCAAATCGACTAGGAGATCCGCACGTCGTATGGGATTTTTCACTACCATGTATGTGAATTTTTCTCCACAGTGCGGTAAGTTTACCTTACATGTAAGGAAAACTATGTTTCCCCCACAAGTTTAGGATAATATTACCTTACACTTGTCGAGTAATTCTACCATTATTTTTAGTGTATTTATCTACGAAAGTTATACAAAAGATTTCACACCTTCGGCAATATAATGTATTTGCCATTGAACCTGCTCTGCTCACAACGCAACACGATGTTTCTAAATAATGGCGAACTGGCACCGATCCCGATATAGGTAGCCGAAAACCACTAACTTTTCCAAGCCTTAACTGGAGTTAAATAACCTTTGCCAAAGTCTCCGATAACATTGTAAATTTCTAATTTATGTGTTACTCCAAACAAGTTGATGAGAAAATTCTCTTTCATAAACACATTCACACCAGAGTTATTTCTTCCAATTTGTAATGGCACGGCATGTACGTTATCTCATTCCACCCCCCTGACATTGGATGAAACTAAGATTTTGGGACCCACATTTGACCATAATTTTTCCCTGCATCCTCGCCGCACCATTGGCTGGGGAAGCAATCGGGAATCACATTCATTACCTCCACCTTAAAATACCATTTTGTCTTATTCATTAACCCTCTTTCCTTGTTGCCATTTTGTATGTATTTGCCCCTCCAGCAACAGAAAACATTCCACTCCTTTCATCTTATGTCATAGTCTACCCTTGCAATTTATGCATCCCTAGCATTGGCATGTTTGGTTCTCTTGATGTATACTTATCAATACCTTATCGCATGATATTCACCGGCTAGCTTATTGAGGTCGAACACACTGCCTGAAAATAACTGAACAACAACTTCTTAGACTATGGAAAGGGCAAAACTTTAGGAATCTTCTTCCATTGCACATTATTAGTAGCCCAAGCAATTCTTCAGAGTCAACTGGAAAACTGTTCCGGACGAGCAATATCCTGTCAGCAGTCCCCATATGAGTAACACACATTCTATTTGCACCACGAGTAATTTAAAGTCTCAGATTCACGACAGTAGTTGCTGAATTCCAGAATCATCATCTACTTTAATCTGGACAGCATGTGGTTGTTCTCCAACTTCCTGTAGATGAGTTTTAGGTCATAGTCACCAGTAATTACTGCTTTCGCTGGCTCTCTTTAATACCAACAGAACACCTTTATACTTCAAGTGAACACATTGCAACATCAGCCAAAGTGGTACAGAAACAAGTAATCGGCTTTCTGCCAAGTGTTACATATTTTATAACTGCCAGCTGTGGCAGAATATACTGTTCATTACTGATCTCATTAACAATGACAATTACACTGTTCATCACAAATGAGATGATCGTCTTATCTAATAATTATTCTTTGAACATGACTCTGAGACATGCTTAGAAAATGTCAGCTATAGTGTCCATCATGTATACCACTGTCAACCAACACGACAACCTCCTATCACATCCTGTATCAGAACTAGTCGACACTCAGAGCTAGTCGGAATTAAGCATATCTCAGTGGTCCTTCAGCCACAAGTTTTTAACTACATATATGGCGTACTTCGCCCACCTAGGACAACTCGGACAATTTTGAGTCCCTTGAGATCTTCAAGGTCGATCCTTTGACCTAAATCCCTCTGAAAGAAAGGCCAATTATTATTTATGTGATGAGCCAAAAATTACCATAAGTAGAAATCCAGTGCAACATACCTTCTTCAGCCTTCTCTGTCATGTCCTGTAACATCACGTAGGTACGTCTTCTGTTTCCTAAATCATTCCACCTGAACTCTCATTCCTTAAGAATGCGAGAAAATACTCCGTACTTCTAAGCAGCAGAATGTTCCCTTCCACGAATAAAATCGAACAAGATAACTCAGGTGCATCTCTCTTTGACAGCCAGATCATAAGGGATGGCTCTGGCAACGACATGGAGTGCATTCATAAACACATTTCCAAAAGCATTTCCCACAGCGAATAACGCAACATGCTACGAACTCAGCACCACTCTTTTAATGTGAGTGCACTTCAGTGCTGTAACACACTGCAGCATCAAACATAAAAATAGCCAGGAAGACATCCATATATGGCGTTATCTGTCTCATATTTAGTCCCCAGGATTTCCGGCAAAGGTAACGAGAGGCCGAGGTTCAGGGAAGATGGACATTTGGGCAACGCCATAAAAAGTAGCATATATGACTACAATGCATAGTAATCAATTGTCTCTGAATCTGATATTTGCAGTTTTCTGGGCCTAAAAGTACGGCGGAATCTGCTAATGTGTTAGGAACACATCAGGAGAAAATAATTTCTCACAAAATAATTTAAAAGCAAAACTAAAAGAAAAAATTAATAAAAATATATAAAATTAAATTAAATTGGAATTAAAAACAAAAATACCTACATGAAGAAAAATAAAATTTTAATAATTATTACGTGCAAATATTAAAGGATGCAAGCAGCCCCATAGGACGGTTCACCCATTGACAACAAGCTGCCTTGAGATAAACTCTGTAATGAAAGAATTTCTCGGCCCCTCCCGATCTTTCACTCCTTTCTGAAGCGGGAAGGCTGCGGTGTCTTTGATCGCTCTAGTGGATTCCTTCAGTGGTGAGGTCCGGTGGGGGCCACGAGCGCTGTGTGTCTGTGTACAACGTGCGCATGGCAGCCGTGGACTGCATAATGAGCTTTAATTAACTACAGCCAATTTATCACATTCAAAAATCATTACTCACGAGTCCGACTACACAACATATCAAACTTCATGAATCAAATTAACAAAGTGAGTGCATCAATTATTGAGCTTTATTTCATAGGAGTCCAAATATAAATGGTGTTTGTGTCCTGTCTCATTTTATTAACAATTAACTTAGAACAACAGTCACATGTACCTGGTCTGTGACCAGAGTACCACATGCTAGTATTGTGGCCAAAAGAAGTCAGCACAATCTATCTCCTAATGGTACGGTACGTGACTGGTAAAGCGAGCTGCATGCACTTCGAGAGTGCATCCCTCCAGATATTACCTCCAACGTACAAGACAAGTTGTGCTCACGGGAGAATATTATTATAGGACTGTAGTGGACATCACATAAGAGACTGCTGCTGGGAATCTGAGTGCACTGGCGAGTATATTACGTAAATGTATCGGTTTAAGACTTCCAGTCAGATGTCTACATTCAAAGAGAGATTGTTCCACTTAGGAAGCTATTGAAATTCCAGTCTGGTTGGTCACTGTATGAACATGTCTGTGATATGATGACTAAATTAAAGCTCCTTTGTGGATGCTTTTGCATTATAAAGTTGTATAGAAAAATGGCGATCATTCCAGGTGCACATACATTTATGATATAAATTGATATTTTGGTTTTTGGAATCAAATATGTTTAAAGCAAGTAAAATATGGTATTTTTTAAGTGTTGTGGAAAATGAGTTAAATTATTTAACACATTTGTAAATACTTTGTTACAGATTAAAAATTTCTTTAGTAAAGGCGTTTATTGTCTATTGCTAATTTTTGATGCATCAGAAATAATTGATGTGGTTAAAAAAAATTAAAGCAGAATCGGTTCCTCGCCCTTGGAGATTCTTCGGCTTATGCTAAAATAAAATTTTACATTACCTTTCTTAGGTAGTACATATATAATTTATCATTGCCATAGAAAATATTAAATTATACATGTGTTAAATTATATAAGTGTATGGTGGATCAATTGTTTCCATTGCGCGAAGAGTTGTGGTTGAAAATATACACAAATATAATTTACAAAGTTGAAGTCACACATATTTCTCCCTTTCTATATAGATACCTAAACGATTTATAAACCGACCACAGTGTGGCACAAGCTTGAAGATGTCCCCTCTGTAGAAATCAGTATCTTAATGTTCCAACCAGCCTCGGACAGCATCATCCCGTAAACGCCTTCCACCAAAATCTGCCGATAGTGGTCCAATCAAATAGAAATTAGGTGGGGACTAATCTTCTGGACTCTAAGGAGGATTCTCCATACATAATGTTCCAATGAAAGGATTGAACTTAGTTCCTGCGTTGTCAGTGCGGTGTGTGGTCTTACATTATCGTGAAGAAGCATAATAATTCTGGGTAGACGACCTTGCCTATTTCTGTGAATTGCTACCCGTAATCGCCGTTAAGTTTCACAGTCCTTACCGACTGAGACTGTTTCTCAAAGCTGCATAAGTTCAAGGCGAAGCAGGTCTTGTGCATCACAGAACACAGTTACCGTGACCTATCCGACCACGTGTGCTGCTTTGACCTTCTTTCTCGGTGGTGATGTCATATGCTTACTATCTAGCGGAGACTACTGGTTTCCAGGCATGTAATGACACACCTCTGTTTCACCACAGGTTATGGTTGTTTCCAGTACTCGTTTCCCTTCTCTTCAGAACGCTGCAGATCTGTTAACGAAGAGGAATAACGAACATCTTTAATCTGATGTGTTAAAATTTTTGGCACCTACACCAAGGATAAAATGGTTGCATAAGCCAAAGGTCTGTGCCTGTAACCCATCAAGACTGTTTATATAGAGGCAGCAATTAGATGAGTTGTTGGTACGATCTAAATATTGTTAAAATAGGTGGTAATTACAACAGAAAAAATAGTTAATTCAACGTCAGCCATATTTGTATTGTTCCCGCAACGAAGAGAAACATAATAAACTAACAGTACTTTCTGACGCTGGTACACAAGTCTGAAACCAGATTGCAACACTGTTATTTTGCCACTTCTCTGATGGTTTTCGTTTTCAGTTCAACGTACGCACTTGTTGATAGGCTAAATCGTAATGTATGATGTTAAGTAAGACTACACGAAATGCCTATGTAACTAGCGATATCTCCCATTGTCCGTCGATGATGAACGTGGAGCAATTCATAAATACTTCCTGGCTACCTTGGCGGCAGTGGTTATGGTGACTGGTCTGCTGCTCTGATACCCATCTTCTACATAGGTTTTCCTGCCAAACCAACTTTCTGCGCCATCCTCTCATGTGCTGCACTCTCATCGCTCATTAGCCATACATTTCTACCGCTTCTTGTGGACTGGAGCACAATATATACATGTGTCACCCATAAAACCCTAATTACAGAGCCTATTCCCATACGAAAAAAATTGGTTAAAATTGTGTCACTTCTTCCATATACACCCTTAATCATTTCAAATCAGAATTCCCTTTGGCAGCCGTTTCTTTGCGAATGGTATTTACCAGTCAATACTGTAATTCATTAAGATATATTAGAAGAAACTAGAATTGACAGAAACAACTTAAACATTTGCAATCATTACAGTATTAACTAGTTCCGTCCAAAATTGATTAACTAAACGTGTTTTGCATGTCGGTTAGTTTAGGATTAAGCTGAACATCTCCAATTTAGTTGTAATTTCAACTGTGGTAATTTTTATTCCATAACACATAACGACGATTAGACGAATAAGCACTTATAGCTAATAGGCCTGCTAGTTTTAATAGTAATATAATATTTTAACTGAAAGTCTTTCAGTCAAATATAGAACTGTCTTACAAACATGGTAAATTCCTGTAGTGATTGGCTAATAATAGTTTCAACTAAACGGTTTTGATAAAAGCGGTTTTATGATTATATATTTAATCTTCAACATGATTCCCTCTTATTAACACCACTAAATATTATCTTCCACTGGTTAGAGCAGTGCACCGCATTCATGGGCACTCAGTGTAGTAATATTTTGCATAAAAACTATTTCTTTCAAGGCATTATCAACTTACCTGCTATGCCCCTAATTTATTCATATTAACTATAAATTAAATATAATTATTTATTGATAAAATATAAGTAAACGTTTGATTTAAACAAAAATAGTGTATTTTTTATAGAAACACAAGTATAAAATGCGTGTGATACATGACATATCTAGTAAACGATCAGCCAAGTCTACATGAGATAGTTTTTCAAAGGCTTGGTTCAAAAAGTGTGAAGAAACCGCGTATGGACTGTAACTACACAGTACTCAAATTGCACGGTACTCGAATTACACAGTACTCAAATTACACAGTACTCAAATTACATGGTACTCAAATTCTGCGCAACGCAGAAGGAGGTGTAAAACATCCATGCCTCGGGACCTTGCCACGTGGACGTGAAGACTCAGTGGAGGTGGCCGCAGGGAAGGCTGCAGAGGGCTGCGGTTGGTGAAAAGGGTCGTAGAGGAACCAATGTTGGTTAAGTATTCCCTGCAAGTCTACTGAAAGGCACCGCCTCCCATTTTCTGATGTTTCGATTTATAATTAATTATCCATACCAATAATAAAGAGTAGTTATTTATTTTTAAATGAGTATATTTCATATGCAGTAAATCCGTGGTACGAAGCGCTCACTTAAAAAAACTTCCTTCTTAATAGGCTTACATAATTTCCATCTTGACTATACACATGTGAGTAATTTGACCCTTTTAAGAAAAATTCCTAGGTAATAAGCACACATTTTTCAGCCCCTTTAGAAACGTCTTAAGAGTTTTATAGTAATACGAAAAATTAATATACGTATGGTTAAAGCTTGTTTGGTACTGCTTTTATGAGGTAAGGAATCGGCAATTTGTCAGCGCATCTCCTTCCCATTACATATCATGCGTGGCTCACCAGAAGGCAATATAAGCATTACGAACAGTTAGTTACATGTCATGAAGCATTATTGTAGGTGATGGGTGACAAATGAGGACCATCTAACTCCCAACGCATTCCTCAATACATTCAAACAAGTTCAAGGGGGCAAATTTATTTTGTATTTTTTTTAGCATATTACATTTTTATTACTTGTAATAAAAGATTGTATCAAAAAAGTGGAAAAAAAAAAAAAACTTTTTAAAAACGAATTAAATGATGTATAGGAATCTTAAATACACATATATTCGTACAACCCTCAAAATTCAACAAATCAATACTTTAAGTCAGAGCTAAAATAATTGTCCGTTTTTGGAATGCCATAAATAACATATCGCATAAATTTGTAATGTGGTTCGCCCGTATTTAAACTATAACTTTTGAAATACGTTTTAAAGCCAAAATTGTAAGAAGTAGGCCTAAACCGTATATCGCAGGTCAACCAAGTGCCGATTTCAAAGAAATCTCAGCAACACGATATTCTCGTGACTTAAATAACACTTTAACTGAAAACATATTTTTGCGTTAAAATATCTTTCTGGCATTTGTACGAATATGATATTTAACTTAAAATCGACATATTTACGTTACAGAAATCATGATGGACATAATTTTTTTAAACGATTTCGTATTTTTGTCAATTTACTATCGACATCGTGTCACGAAACCATTAAATATCCCCATATTCTATAGAATTATTTTGGCTCTAGAATAGCCTAAGGTGCAAGCGCAACTACTGGAGTGCGAGACGTGTAACAGGAGGTATTAAATTAACCACGGGGAATATTTTACCCCCAATATTAAAATATCGAGGAATGTAATACACAAAAAAAAAGGAAGATCATGTGGGGCTAGATAAATAAGTATGGCATTTACAGCAGGTTCGCAGGACAGCAGTTACTTACATGCCACCTAGGGGAATTATCATTCGCCTTGTTTGTACACAGCACTCCGGTCCTGGAAGTGAGCGGCCTGGTGGCGATGTTGCCGTAATCCGAAATCAACTAAAACTGGACTTTCCTGTGCAGTATTTTGGCACGAAACCACATTTTTCTGACGACCCCATATTAACTACTTAATACCCGGGTCTCATAGATTACATATCCGGTCGATAAGACGTTGCCTTTAGGCCACAAGATTCCAGGTTCAAATCCCGAGTGAAACGTTGACGCGTGTCTACGTATGTATGTATATTTATATACATATATTTTTGTACATATGTAATTCTTATTTTTAACCTGGTATAAAAGTAACCTCTATTAGACTTCCAGCTTTATAAAATTGGGAATTTAAAAAAATAAATATGAATATACATACTTGAAATACTGACAAGAAAATTATTTAACTTGATCAAACCTATCCAATCTCCATATACCCTATTGCCCGGATGATGCGCATGCAGTTACATTTCAGGTGAGGATAGCAGTCTCGGATTGTAAGAAGCTAAGGTACAAAAGTGAGGGTGATAGTTTTGTGACTTTGTGTGTTTTGAATTCCATGAATGCGAGCTTATCTCTTCCGCGAACGCCTCTATTGCGTATCGAGGTTTGTTCCAAGTCCCAGTTATGCTTCCACGCCCACGAAAGAAGGCTGTTGGGGATCGAATCGTGCATTTTGTGACGATTTTTTTACGTGCTGAGCGTAGAAAGGAAACGTATCATTTCCATCATATGCGTCTCTAGTAATTTCGCCGGCCACGCCTTAAAACCAGTCGAGTATTTCACCGCGATATTATGCATATAACTTAACTCATCAAATCAAATATTTTATTTTAACCTATGACCAGATCTAGATATACAGGATGATTCTCAGTCAGAGCGACAAATTTCGGGAGGTTATTCTTCATGAAAAAGTAAAAGAAAACATATGTGATTATACCTAAATCGAATATACCGCATATTAAGGGAGGTATGAGTCCATAAAAAAACCAGATTTTGAGCCGTATTTGTGCAAAATATCGTCTCTTACGTTGAAGGTCCCTGATAACATACAATAATGTTCCGAGAGCTGTCGTTGCATTTTACTTCGTTAACGATATTTTGCACAAATGGGGTTTAAAACCTCGTTTTTAAGGGCTCATACCTCCCTTAATATTTAGTTTGGGTATAAAATGTCACATATATTTTCGTTTTACTTTTTCATGAAGAATCACCTCCCGAAATTTGTCGGTCTAATTGCGAATCATCCTGTATGAGCGTAGCAAACGGAAGACAAAATTTTTCACGAGGTCAGATATGCTTTAATAATAAAAAAAAAAAAGAAGTCGGCATTTTTATAAACTGTGCATACTGCAAAAGACTACTCTTATTTTCTGTAAACAGCGCATGTTGCAAATGATAAGCACACAAGCATAATCTAACACAAATCAACCTGGCGTCATATTACGAGTCTAACGCGTTACATGTTACAACGTCGAAAATGTACTCATGCCACTGCAACGTGATGCCTATGCTATGCGTCTGAGATTGGCGTGTACTATTGGTGAAGTTGTTTATCGGAGATAAATACGTGTCCTGATAAGATGAGAAATTTATCAGGTGCTAATACGTTGCTAAAATGATTACGCGTTGAGATAGCCAGATTTGTGGTGGAGTGAACATAGACCGGTTGTGCAAATTTTCTATTCTGTGAAACGCTACTTCCCGAAAGAGAAATTGGTGAGTCGTAAAAGAAATTACATTGATGGTGGTTACTGCACTCGCAGTTATGTTGCATACCGTGAGTAGATATGTAATGCGGATATTAGCGCAGCACACTAAATTATATCAAATTCAAGCGAATTAAAGCCAAAATCTAGTCAATTTATCATTTCCTGGAGAATCTTTCAAATTGTAGCTCCAAATCAAGCAAATTTAAGGCCTAAATCAAACAAATTTCAACATGTTTCAAGCTTCCGTGAGCAGGTTTTTTAAACCATTATCTGCAAGCTAAATCGTCATATTTTGATAAAATTTCAGCGCCATTTATTTCTTTTTCTTAATAAATATATTCTTTTTATAAATCAAAATGGAATCGCTTCTCAACAAGTTGAACAATTCTTTTGAATGCACTGAACTACAATACCTCGAACAAAATAAATGGGATGCTGCTACAGATTTTCAAATTTATGTATCTAATTTTGGTAAAAAAATTAATTGTATTCTAAATAGTAAGTAAATTAATTGCATTCTAAGTAGTAAGTAAATTAATTGTATTCTAAGTAGTAAGTATAAAATTACATTACCAGATCGATATGGAAAAATATTTGATAACAATAGTTTGAAACTAATGAACGAGAAAGAAGTTTCTATAGAATATTAGGCTTAGAATAAATGGAAAATGGAAAATGTATGCATGATTTAGAGTTCTCTTAGGAATTTAATCGAATTTTGTGGGTTTTTTTTTTTTTTTTTGGTTGATTGGTTTGGCTTGCAGATTTAGATTAAATTTGACTGGAAAAAGGCCCTGCTCAAAAGTTTTTATTTTGTTAACTTGCTTGATTTAGATTGTAGATTTGGATTAAAGTAGCTTGATTTTGGCTTTGATTTGCTTAATTTTGAGAATAAAATTGAAGAGATAAATGATGTCCCCAGAAGATTTGAAAAAGTAGCTTCAAAATGAGAAATGTACTCGATTTGTAGTCGAATTATTGCACTGTGCTTGGATCCGCATTACATATCTACTACCGTGTAGTAAGTGAATTAGTTATATAGGTTTTGACGACTTATGCTATGGGAAAAAATGTCGCTCTTCAACAGTGATATAAATGTTTTATGTACTGAACGTCTGTGTGCAATGGCGAATTTCTGTAAGAAAAATCTTCTCTAAATCATCTGTTACACCTTTTAATTCATTTTCACAGCGGTTTAGCACCATTTGCTTAGTTCTTAGTCTTTTACAGTAGTTAAATACCCTAACTTTTTTTTTGTTTCATTGAACTAAGCTGTACGCTATCAGTCTTTATTTTAATAAACTTCTTCGGGTACGAAAAATTTCCATTCAGTTGTAAATAATATTCGGAGAGAAACGGTAGGTTTAATAAAAAGATTTATAAACAAATCTTCGGAAAAATACATCACAAACGTCAGCGTCATCTTGCATACGAAACAATTGTCTTGTTGTTGGTTTTTAATATCTGTTATGTATTGAGAACTCTGCTAACAGTTAATAAGTAGATATATTTTGGAAAGTACCACGACGATTTACTGGAAACATCAGCAGAGAAGTGACAACACAACAGTGTTATAATCTAGTTTCGTCGTAGCAGCAGCCAAACTTCTGTAGCAGAGACAATGTTATTGCAGTCCTGATTGTACCGGGAGCAATCCACATTTTGCTCTTCTTCTGTTGAGGGAACAATATGTTGTGGAGGAGAGACACAATTATCTGCTGTAGGAGCTATATAATTACAAATAGAAGCACAGAAGATACCCCGACACACAGTTCTGCTGCATTTATGATCTATAATACCAATGTTTACCAGCAATCAATCTGTTTGCTCTCCCTACATTAACAATTCAGATGGATTATGATGGGTGCAGAAATTTTGTCCCCACAGGTTCGTCATTTTCTCACCAGGTTGTAAATTCATGTCCGGTAGTAGATATGGTCACGTTGTTTTCAATTAACTTATGTGAGATTAGCAAGCAAAAAATAACCCAACAGTTTACACAGTAGGAATATTTATTAGCCGAGGCGACTTTAATACGAAAAAAACACTCAAACAAGTGTAACCTCTTACAACACCAGCATTTCCAAACTTCCCCAAGCGTTCCTTGAAAATCACCGCTCACATGAACGCAAAGTTTTAGAAATGCATACTGAGCCCTTAATTCAGTTTACACGGTAAATAAGAGTAAAGAAATAGTCCCATACATAAAGTTTTTCAATTTTTATTTTATTAAGAGATTTTTGAAATATTACAACTATACTAATACGTAACAGTCTACCGTTCGATCTTTTTAAACCATGCGTATGCATAACTATAGAATGTTAATGTTTGCTCATCAAATATATGTTCCCGAAATGTAATGACAATTTGTCTGTTGTGCGTCCAGTAAACGTAGACATAAAGATGCGGCAGTCTCTCATTGTAACTTCCTTCTGGCACAAAAAAAAATGCAAAGCCAATTTTATAGGTTACGAATAGCTTGCATTCAGCGTGCGGTATGTCGTGGAATTACATCAGTAACTCTGCATCGCGTAAAAAAAAAATGGCGGATTGTAACACCGGGGTCGCGTAGAGAGACGTAAAAACTGCAAATAAAACACACGGGTGAATTTTGATTACGCCCGACCGTTTGGTCTTCACGAATCTAGCGCATGATAGTGTCTGGAGCACTGCATCAGCGCTACTGTGACGAAGGTAATATACTATACATTGTAGAGTTCTACATGCAATAAGTCATGTAGGTAATAACAGTATAGGCTGTTCACTCTAAAATGAGCGCTTTTGAATGCCCTGCTTAAGATCTACTTGTATGCACGTTGTGTCTTCTTCTGCCTTATGCAAAATTAAGGTTACCACGGGCCTCCTCGCTATATCCATGCGTTTGTCAAGTGAAATTTCGAAATCATTACAAGAGTAATTATTTAGCACATATTCTAATTTTTACACTTCTACACATTAAAATACAAAAAAAAAAGCGAAAGGAATAATTTAAATTATCACAAATGGTTACATGACACTTTTTATTCGACGTTAAGTTATGGAACTACTTTCCATTCATTGTTACCAACTTCACTGGGCGCATGTCACTCAGTTCGCCCGTTAAAATATAAGCCGGTATGAACAGTAACATTTTTCTAAGGTTGATTTCAAAAGTGCTCACTTTAACGTAAACAGTCTTTATATATTAATACACACTACTCTACGGTACAAGCACAAGATCCGAACTCGCGGTCCACAAACGAGGTTCACAAAACTTTGTTAGACGGGTGTTCAAAGTGCCCACCTGCCCGCTCGCCACAGAACATTACTTTGCACATTATCCAGCATCTCCTCATCAAGTGAAGTAATCGCGGCATGACGTCTTGCCAGAATATCTGCAATGTCTTTTGGTGATCATAAACTAGAGTCGAAATATTTGCTATTATAAAAAACCGTATATTTTCGCCTCAGTTTTTTACTTCTCTGCGTAACTCCGGTCTTATAATCTGCCATATTTTACACGGTGCACTTTTTTCAAGACATTAATTTACGTAGTTATTAATATAATCGCATATTCGTCCACACTCCACCGTAACATGTCAGCGTGGAGTACCTGTCAGATAAGTCCATTACCTTTTCGGTGACAAGATAATACACATGTCATTCGCGTTCTTAGTAGAAATAATTTGTTTGTGTGCAGTGACTGAAGTCCTGGTAATTCTGCGGATTTGTTTCGCGACAGACTACATAAAAAAAAAAAAAAATTCTATATCTATTTCACATTTGCGACAGCATCACAGTTTAAACTGAAGTACTCAATAAAATACTCCTTAGTAAATAATAGAATTGTATTTCTACCGTATCAGCAGTCAATGAACAAATAACAGTAGCTATATGGAGTCTCGTCTACAGTAATAATACCTACATTACTTTCCATGATTTCCTCTATGATGTCTAATAATCACAACTAATATATTTCCTTATATACTGGAACGAATATTGTCTGCAGTGAACTACTGGAATAATTATAAATATATCCACATATTAGGAACAAAAACTATTGTTTCATTGAAAATAATGCGTCTCTCATTTTTATTTTGCTTATCCGAAAGAAAAAAAGCTCTCTTCTTTAATAACTAGATAGAACAAACAATAGTGCAGAGTGTAGGATAAGTACAACAGATATATCACCTCATTTTTCTACACTTCGTTTTCAAATGTCCTTGACTAGGTTTCTTCCATAGTTTTTCAAACATTTAAGGACTTGTTTGACCAAATACGGAGTACATAAACTAACGAAAAAGGTGAAAGTGGCAACGTACTGTTGTGATTCCGCCTCCGGGCCATATGTCACAAGAATTTAACAGGAAATTCCATAAGATAATGCCTAATATATGTATATGGGATGATCATATTCTACATATGGATGATTCCGTATGCAAAATGAGGACGAAAAAAATTCTAATACGACATATGACCTACAATGATGACCAATTTTATTTGCGTACATTTATACACACAGGATATTTAACCTGGTTTACCAGAGAAATGCATTATCACAGAATTATTGTCTAATTACAGTGTCAGCTTTCAACTCGTTGGAAGCGACATAATTGTTTCCGCATTGTGCACATGTAGTGTATGTTGTGGGCGAAAGTAGTTAAACATCACATAACTTAAAAAATAATATTCGCATATTTTATGCACACGGGCTAATCGTCGACATTTATTTGGAATTGGAATGGCAAATCCCGTGGGGAAAAATCTTTTTCAATAGGGTCGTGCGAATGCAAAATTCCAATTAACTCTTCCCTTTAAAAGTTATTAAAGACTTTAGTGAACTCCCACTATTTTGCATCGCCTGCCACCACTCTTTATTTTGGGCGGTAGTTCTAACATGCGACTTTTCTAAGTATAATCTGTTCACGGCAAATTAAGCAATTTTGCAATGAACCTTTGAAGAAAAATCTACATATACACTACCATACACGGTGGCATGCAGGCTCCCATTTAAGTTGGCAGTGAATTACGTAAAACTGCTCTATGTCTTGACGTTCTGCTGCTAAGGCAATGTTTACATTCGTCGTAAATAATGTTGGTGCGTTTTTTATTTATGTTGTTTAAAGTACGAACTGAGTTATGAGTAACATGTTTAGGTTGCTAGCAATTTCACGTTTTCACTTGGCTAAAAAGTGAATAAAGTCTTTAGGCCCATGGAAAAGTAAATTTTACGTATGACACAAGGATACTAAACGAAGATAAAAGTATATTTAGAGCAGCATTCTGAAATTTTCTCTCCTTACCATGAACAGCCTGTATTACGAGTAGTTGTAAAAGGCCGATTCTGGACCACCCCACATTTTCATCCAAAAATCAAGCAATTTGAGGCCGAAATCCAGGTTTTTTGCTCCAAAATCATGGTTTGAAATTTAAGAACTTATGCATAAAAAAAACAAGCAAATTTACTCCAAAACCAAGCAATTTTACCACTTTTTTTTTTTTCAATAATGGCGTGCAGGTTTTGTGCGACCTTAAAACCATTAAATTTTAAGCTAAAATCAAGCAAACTTCTCGCTTTTCAAGCAACTTTTTCATGTTTTCTAGAAATAGCAATTACTTTTTTTGTGCATTGTACTGTTTATAAAATAGTTTTTAATGCTAATGTTAATTTATACAAAAACGATATGACAGTTATTCAGGGAACTACAAAAATAGATCATAGTAGGCCTTTTGATGTTAGCAAAGCTGATCGTTTATCTTTTTAAATTTAAAAAAAAATCTGAATATTCTGATGGTATAGAGGCAACAATAGGAATATTCGTGAAATATAAAGAATATATATCATAATTATATAGCTCTTAAGGAGTTAAATTTTCTAAATCACTGACAACATATTTCATTTTATTTATAATTTCATTATAAGATTCGCACTTAATACCAAACAATGAAATACTATTTTTTTGCCAACTCTTGTCTATTTTTTTGTAAATCCATTATTCTCCATGAAAGTTTCATTACTAAAAAAATACAGCAAACCATTTGTATATCTAAAAGCTGAGTCTATCATATTTGGTAAATTAGGAAATTTCTCACTAATTAGACCATGCTTTTTTCTATCTGGAAACGATGTCCATCTATTTCTGCATAATACAACTTTTCATAAAAGATAAAAGTTTTCCCCGAATATGAATTAAAAACAGCATTTATTTTATATTCTTCTCTTGATTCAAATGAAGCTATTTTTTTTTGTATTGCCACCAAAAGATTATAACTAGGATAATCAACCATATTAATTTTTTCGTCAACAAACAGGACTAGCTCACCTGATGGTCTTTGGAATATAAAAAATTATTGAAATTGGTCGGTAGAAACCGAAAACAATTTCTTATCGAAAATGGCTTGTTGATTATTTTCTTGTCTCCCAAACTCTTTGTATATACAATTCACCATCAATAATTGAAAATGTTGTTATATATTCATCTTTGCATAAACCAATTGGTTTATTTTCATTAAAATTATTTTGCAGTGGTGGCCCATAAAAATTTTGAATATTTTGAATATCGTCTGGTTGCAAATCAACCAAATCATTGTTGAGAATTGGGTACATTATTGCATTTTTATCATTTGTATGTTGAAGACCTAATGCAAGTCGAATTTCGTGGATCAAAACCGCTAGTGAATTAATTTTGTTTTCAGGAGTGTTTGCCATTATTATGCCAATATTCCTGCTTATTGATGTGAATTTCAACGAGGCTATTTTGTTTATTTGGAAAATATGCATGAGCCAGTGCACTACCAAATGGGTATGATGTATAAGGACAAATTCCGCGCAACCTATGATTATTATGTAAGCCTTGTTCATATGATATATGTATATCTAGAGAATTCGTATCATCAACAAATTTCAAATTTGTGTGTTTTTGCCAAATATTAAAAGCCTCTTTTGCTAAATTTGTATTTGATTTACTTGCATATGCAAAATTGCATTTTAATGAGTTTTTAGTACATTTAGCCGTTGATGAAAGGTCCACAATAATCTCATCCTTAACATCACATCTTGGCTTGTTGATTAAATTAAGTGTTTCTTCATTGAGTTTACCATCAAATGAAGACAGGTTGTTATATTCTTGAAACTCTCTTAAAGAACCTTCAAACTTTTCAATATCCTTTTTACTTTTTATAAGTTTAAGTGGAAATACCATGGATTTCTTACCTACATCGTTAATAGAGTATAGAGTCAATAGAGTATAGAGTAAATGAGAAGTATCGATTTGATTTTCTATTTTTGATATACCATCAATTTGAATTGGATTTTAAAATTTATCCATTACTTTATCGATATAAAGCCCCACATTTTTATACTTGGTTACTCTATCTGAATGGCTGTCTGCTGGAAATAATGCGGATTTTACAGCCCAAAGAAAGCATTTTTGATCATTGTTTTTAACATTTATGCATGCTTTCATAATCTTTATAAATTCAGGTAGTTCAATATATGACGCAGCATTTAACAGATTATACTTATTTATTGCTAATTGTATTCCCATTATTCTATGTAAAGAACACTCCGAACCTATTTTCTGGAATTCAGAAAAATTTGTAATTATTTCTTGTATTATGCATTTATAAATTCTTTTAATATCGCCATCATTCAATATTTTTTTACTTGGTGATTGAAATGTAAATAATTCAACTTGATCATTTTCTTGCTTAAGAAAATTGATATGTAATTTAATGCTGGTTTTCAACCCTCTAAATTTTATAATATTCATGTATTTTCTCAAATACCTTATTTTTTATTGAAGTCAGAAATTGAATAGGTTGTACTAAATAAAAAGAATTTTCTATGTAATATGTTCATATCCTACTTTTAAAAGCTTTATTAACTAAGTAAGCTCCATTGGTTTCCTTATTTATTTTATTAATGAAAACATTAGTAGAATAAGGAAATATTTCTTTCAATTCGTTTTTATCTTGTATATATAATTCATTGATATCAGCATCAGATAAAGGTAAATTTGTAAAATTTTTCTTTGTTCTCCATTCTGTTACCCGATTACTTTTATCTATAGGTTTTAGAAATATATTACTAGAAAATGGGGAAATTTCATTTAATTGTTTGTTAGCTTTTCTATATTTTATAGTGTAATTTGAAAAGGGCAAATTTTTAAAGTTTCCTTTTCTTTGCTGATTTATAATACCTGCATTTAAATCAGCTTTTCGTAGCCTGTGCAAATATTTTATTTCAAATCTTCTAGCGGTAATTCTTAACTCTCTCACTGTATTTTCACTCAACACATGACTTATCTTCGAAGTATCCATATTTGTTTATTTAAAAGGAAAACATCTTTAATTACAAAAAAAATTCAGGAAAAAAATATAGTGTAAAAACATCGAAAATATGTAAAAATTATTGGGAAATCATATTTAACTTCATGTTAATACGATAATTCATAAGATATTCACTAAAGCAATTTTTACACATTTTTATGTTGATCCTTACAAGATTTATTATAAGAAAATTATTTTATAGATTTATTCTCATTGCAAACTGTGTATGTTTTGTTGGATAATTCTCCTTTTAAATCTCATTTATAATATCTATTGACGTGTTGTGTGATTTAGTTTGTTTATGGTTTTCGAGCTGTAGATTATAAATATTTTTTCCACATTCGCATATTACTTTCTCTTTTTTTTTTTTTAACTCATAATGGTCTTTGGCATATTCATTCATACTTTTTTTTTTGGATTTTGTTGTAAGTTTGTCTATAGCTACTTTATGTGGATAAAATGAATCGATAGATTTATTCTCATTTCATGCTACACATGGACGAGTTGAAGAATCATGTTGAATTTAATTTTTATTGTGCGATTTACTATTTTTATGCTTTTTGAGAGATCGTTCAGAAACATATTTTCCACATTCACACAGTACTTTCTCTGTTTTAAACTCATATTGACTTTTGTCATATTCAGGACAACTTTTTTTACAAGTGTTAATATGCTTGTCTTTTATGTATTTATGCATGTGAAACCTTTCTATATTTAATACTTCGCCGCATATTTTACATTGCTTAGATATGGTATTAGTTTGCATTCTATTTATTTAGAAAATTAATTTTTTGATAGAATGAAAAAAATATTTTTCTTTAATAATTTGTTGCTTTGTAAATAACACAAAAAAAATGGAATCTCTGCTCAACAAGTTCAACAATTCGCTTGAATTCACCAAACTACAAGATCTAGAAAAAAATGGTTTACTGCTACATATTTTGAAATTTTTAAATCTAATTTTGGTAGAAAAATTAATTGTATTCTAGATGGTAAACTTAAAATTTCATTGCCAAAGTGCTTTGTCAAGATACTTGATAAAAATTATTTGAAACTAATAAATGAGAAGGAGTCTTTTATAATGTATAAAGACTTAAAAGAAATGAAAAATGGAAAATGTGTCCACTATCTAGAATTCTCTAAATAAAAAATATATGAATTCTATAAATTAAATTTTTTAATATTTTCATTTGATTATTGCTTATTTTGCTGGATTTTCTCTTAAATTTGCTTGATCACTTGCAAAATTGCTATTTCTAGAAAACTTGAAATTTTGCTTGAAGATAAAGAGATTTGCTTGATTCTAGCTTAAAATTGAATGTTTTTAAGGTGGCACAAAACCTGCACGGTATTATTGAAAAAAGTGGCAAATTTGCTTCATTTTTGGGGTAAATTTGCTTGTTTGTTTAGAATGCATAAGCTCTTAAATTTCAAACCATGATTTTGGAGCAAAAAACTTTGTTTTGGCCTCAAATTGCTTGATTTTTCGATGAAAATGTGGGGTGGTCCAGAATCGGCCATTTATATCCACTATTACGGTGTGGGTTGTTTATTCTCTCTCCTGGCAATGTGTCCCGGTAGAAGCCCCGGGTCTGGCCACAACACCACCTTCTCCCAGAATCATTTCCCAATGAGGTATACTTGGAGCACTATTGAAATCCTAAACCATCCATCTGTGCGTTCTGCAGATTATATTAGGCTATCAGTTTCCCCGGGAAATCATTACCAAAAGTCGAGCCATCCCGTAACTCATAACCCAAAAACTTCATCTTTCCTAGAGGGAAGCCAGTTGTATTCAATCATTCGAAGCCATCTAGGAAAGTTTCTACCAAATATGTGACTATTACTATCTTCAACATCCAAATCATTTCGCGTCCCTTGTGACCCCGAACAACCTCAACCATATAATGTGCATAACCCTGTAGCAGTCTCATCTCCACCAAGTCTCATCTCCATCAAGTCTCATCTCCATCACGTCTCATCTCCTAGTCCTTATGTCAGGCATGTGCGGTCGTAAAGAAGGAACTTGTTTCGGATCACCCTGCTATTGCCGTCAATGACACGCCCAGCATCTCTTCTGACACGTAATCTGAACTTGGTTCAGCGTGTTGGTATTCTATCCTCAGGCACCTGATCCGCTAGGATTTCGCAGGAGGAATAACATTCGCGATCTATAACACGACAGTGCGCACACAAGTCCAGCACCAGTATATTCCGAGACATTCCATTTGCCACTTATTGCAACCTTTTCATTGCATTGTTTCCTCTGTGTCGTACCTGCCAGGCATATTGCATCCCATGCCAGTATTTCTATCATCAGGCTTTTAAAATCGGTTGCAACTGAGTGCAGTCCATTAGAAAGGGGCGCGTCCTTTCCAATCGCGGTGGGTTGACGGCGAAACCACCTCACTTGTCAACAGCAATGCACAGTGTTCAACCCGCATGCGCTACCTTGATGAGGCCGCGGTCTATCCAACCTTACGAACATATCTTCTCTAACAGTTCGCAGTTGTGTCTTAGTAATGCATGGTATCCCGCCAGATCAAGATGGCGGCACTGGTGGTGATGATGGTGCTGGCGACGCTCGTGCTGGAACCAAGATGGCTGAACGAGGCGGGGGCGAGCGAGCGCTTTCTGGCGGCGGCTTCCCCAACAACGACGCGCAAGGTGGTTACGGATTCCTGGGTGAAGCAACGACTGGACCACTTCAACCCGGCCGACACCCGCGCCTGGAACCAGGTCGGCGCTACAGATACTGCATTTATACTGTTAATTATGTCATGTAGTATTAATAAATACTCACAAAACGTTATGAAGATACATACAGAATGCATAAAAGGTATGTAATTTACTTAATGTAAGCATAGCAGTTAGGCTTTACCGATGGTATCGATACAAAACCAAAACGTGAAATTCAAATGTTTCTAGCAAAAAACAGGTTTTCAATATCACAGACAAATAAACACTAAAGAGCAACAAATTTAACTTAATGGTGTCTCTTACTAGGGAAGGTTTCTTTCTCCCCACTACAGCTAAGTACCATGTGTGGCCTCCGCGTGCATTGTGCAGGTCCCTACATGCCGTGGCATGCTTGTAATCAATGTGCTGGTGACATCTTTGGACGAAGGTCCAATGTCATCTGGGCAGGACTTGTGATATCTGGAAGTGTTTCTGAAAGTTGTGGACAGTTATAAAATGCGTTTTTCAGCTATTCCCTGGCATATTCAATGCTTTAGTGCGCTCTCTGTTGAGCACAAAAGAACTACATAACTCCTACCACCCAAACTGCCATATCTCACGATATTCCAAACTTTCTGTGATGTGATTGTATATCACCATTCCGAAAATTGTTCTTCTTTAGAGGAATCTGTGAACGCAAGAGTAAATAGTTTTACTAAATGAATAACTTAAGCACTAAGAATGAACCAGTAGAGCTTAGAAAGTTTTAGATTGCTTTGCACCAAATCTAAGTATTTACAATGAAGTTAACATCATACTGCCTAGGTTTCACATTTTAAAAAGTTGGAAACTATAAATATAAATTTTCAAGTCTTTAAGTATAGCCAGTGACAGAAGAGTGTGCCTTTTAATGAATTCATACTTCAATTTTGATTTCAATTAACGAACATTCGTGTTTTATTTCTGTTGGCATGCTTCTTAAAATTACTGTCAACAGTAAAAATACTATTAAAAAAACTTATTCATGTTTTGATATCAAATAACATATTGTAAAATGATTTCCTCGTGGTCGAACTTACGCAAAGCGATCGTTAGTGTTTAAATCAATATCATCCAGTGACGAAAGCCGGTCCTATCTTAAAAGCTTTGAAGTAGAAAAAGTAGTCCAGAAATCTTTGCGCGAAAATCATGTGGCCATATTGAAACTGTGTAAAATATCCCGTAATAGAAGTTTTATGCCTTCTATTATAGGTTCTCAACTTATTCTTCCATTGTTCGTTGTTCTGTCGCAGAGATACTTCCGCAACGACGAGTACTACCGAGATGGCGGGCCTCTGTTCATATTCGTGGGCGGCGAGGAGCCTATGAAGACCTCCTGGCTGGAGGACAGTCACATGATGTCGCTGGCGAAGACCTACGGCGCCGCTGCCTTCTTTCTGGAGCACCGCTTCTATGGCAGCAGCCGCCCAACTGAGTGAGCACTGCTTCTCTCTGGCAGCCTTTCCGCTGGCGAACACGCCATACCTTACATAGTTAGAAACTACTGGCCATGCAGAAGAGTTGTTTCCAAGAAAGGTTGGGCATTTCCGCAACGGTACTTTGGACAATAGTAGGCGACGAAGACGCTCCTCAGCTTTCGAACGACCTTTCCACTCGTGTGTGTTTGTGCGAGCATCGAGATGACGATATCATGTGCGTGTAGGTACTCTGAGAGACGATGTCCATTTTCTCACGATCCGGCTTTCTTCACTACACCCCGAAACAGCCCGGTATTGGTCGCAGTAGAGCAACATTTTGGTCGCATACTTTTGTCCGAAATACAGTTGCGCGAATGCCCAGCCTTTCTTGGAAACAACTCTCTTCTCCCCCCCCCCCCACCTCCCCACACGCACTCAAGGCACAGTCATTACACTATCTATCCACTTCCACTCCGAACAGTTAATGGGTAGGCCTCTTTGATGTACACACACAAACAAGGGAGGAGGTTCGCCTTAAGAAGGATCGCCCTTGACACGTCTGACAAACACTACCAAGGGTTTTCCACAACCCGCTGTAAGGTAATCACCTCAACCGTGATGTCACTATTACACTGTGATCGCCGAACAAGAGGCAATGGGAGGGGCGGCTTAAACAACAAGGCTCTCGATTATTCGCTCTTTATAGAGTTGGAAGGAAAACTGGAGTTGTGTGTTGTTTCGATGCATCGATAGTGACTGACACGACACTAAGAACAATCAGCACTATCGCCCCCTCAACCACGAGGCTATCGACTATTCACACCCTGCATTTGGGACAAAACTGCGGCTGTACACTGTTTCGATATATCGAAAGGCATTGAAACCACAGTGAGCAAAATCAGCAGAGAAATGAGAACAAATAGACCCATAATTCAGTTCCAGTGTAGCAGCTACTAAATTTCAGTAATATTAAATATTTGTGTTATATTACTATAGTTGTAATTCTTCCAATTAAAATATTCTTTTAATTTGTTACTAAGAAGGGATTGAGTTCTTTATAGTGTTAACAGAGCACTATGATGAAAATACTATACATATTTTTACTAAATTTGATCATGTCATTATTATGGTAGAGTATTATTTTTACTCTTACTATGAAAAAGACTCCACACTCCCATAATCACCTGTTAAAGTATTAAATTATGAAAATTTTGGTTTTGGTTTTTACTGGTCGTAGCAAATTGTATTTAGCTCGTGTCTGAACGAACTTTTCATAAACTGTGAAAGATTTCTTCTGTTGGAGATTTCCCTGGCTAGCTTCGTGAAGATGCAAATCTATCTCTTATTGGCTAACTACATTTAGGTTGTTGGCATGATGAACGGCGCTGGTTAGTGAATATGAATTCGGATTATTCTATACTGCAGTCAGTCTCGGCACTTCAGTAGAACATAATTATTGTACAAATAGTTATCAGGTATTTTCTTTGTTAAGCTAGAAGAAATGTATGCATTTTTACGGATACTACATCTGTGTGTGATTCGTAACAATCGTACCTTTAGGAATTGTCATTATAAATATTTTTTTAAATTATACCTTCGCTGTTGTGAACTGACTAAAGGGAATTTCACATTCTTAACGCGGCCCTTTCAAGCCAATTCAGATTGGATACTACCCAATTGGGGTAGCTCATAGACGACTATTTGGATACGTAAAATCCTTATCAGTAAAATTCTCCGAAACAGTTTTTGTTACAAAATTTTACTGTAGCAACACACTTGTGTGCAAACATAACCAGTTCACAAAAAAACTTGTGGATACAAAATTGTAACACTAATCCAAAAAATAAACACTTTTCAAATTTTTTTAATACTATGGGATTTTTAGTATTCGTTTATTTCGCATAAGCTTTACTGTGCTATATGCTTGATGGTCAAGTTGGAACTCTCTTTACTGCTGTAGCTGCTTTGTTGTTGAAATCTTTTGAAACTCATTTTTAGGTGCGTTCAAGTGTCATATATTTTCTTTATTTTGATGGTACTTTGCCATTTTTTTTAAATGATAGTAATAGTACATTGAGGAAAATACCAAATGTATGGAAAACAAGCTTAAAATAAATGTTTGCGTAATTCTGAGAGGGTCACTTTTACATTTTACTCAGCATCAATGTCAAATCTTTATTTAATCAGTATGATATATTTTACCTGAAAATTTTAAGTCATGGGAATGCCGTAAAGCATTTCATTTGAAATCCGACTCTAGGATCGTATGGCTTTGCATTTAAGTTACTACCAACTATCTTTAATTTAACTCCTCCTTAAATACTATTTTTATGCATAATATGAGCCTAAAAAGGTTTACGATATAATTATAAATCTGCCAATAAATGATCTGAAAATATCTATAACCAGCCAAATAAACCAGTTTATCTTTCCTATTATACTCTTAGACAGTAAGGTTGTTGGGAATGACCCGTGTGGAAAATTCTCGCAGAAAACCGAAACACCCTTTTCTCCACAGGGACCTCAGTGTCTCTATAAACTGGAGAAGAAGCCAAACTGGTAATTTTTGCGCCCACCCTCCAGACTGAACACCGAGTCAATTTCCACAATTTTCGCGGTAAATTTTAACTATGGATTTTAGTTTATAGAAATTGGGTCTCTGGTGCTAGGAAAGAACAGAGATCGGACCTGAAGCGGGCCGCTGTCTTGTCTTCGCTATCAAGGAAGTAATAACTTTTATCCACCAGATTAGTTCTTGGTAGAATTATTAATCAAGAAAATCCTAGAAAGCTCCAAGTAGGCCTATGACATTTCAGTTTTTGAAAGTTCAGTCAGAATGCAGAATGGTTTGCTTTTCTTATTCTCTTCAAGCATCCACAATGCTGGATTTCATTATTTCATGTTTTATCTTCACATAGCCTTACACTATCTGGGCTTTCCTGGTATCCTACCTATGTATACGTTTTCATTTAAAGTAATTTATAAAAAACTAAATCTTGACGATAATATTAATAAAAATAATATTTATATAAATTTTTATAGAAATATTAATTGATAAATAAATATATTTTTACCCGGAAATGAATCAAAATATGCTGTGCCTGACAGCTCCTTACTTAGGTTACTAGAACTTCACTATGTTGTAAAAAAATTGCGACCGAAAAACATGTCAGTGATTGTCTTTTGCATGATAACCTATCCTAGATAACGGCCGGCTGCTTCTCCAATACCTGAACCCTGGTGCCAAAACTCTTGTTTCCATCTACTAATATATTCTATTCGAGGTTTCTTCACACTTTTAGAACTAAACCGTTGAAAAATAACGCCATTTGTCAAGTAATTAGTTATTTTCTAAATATGGCATGTATCGCAAACATGTTATACCTCTGTTAACAGGTACATATCCTATTTTTCGTTCAATTGAAGTTTTGCTTGTGTTTTATTTATAGATAATATTTCATTTATACTAAATATGAAGAAAAACAGGGAGAAAACGTGTGTGTTGGTAGCGCCTAGTAAGAAATAGTTCTCATGCTAAATATCATTACAACCGAGTGCGCACGAATTCGGTGCGTTGTCCTTTGGTGTAATTTCGTAGACTTAGTTAAGCTTAGTCTGCACGAGGCGGATTAATATCCTAGAAGTAGAACTTGGGCAAAGCTTCATAAAAGTGTGAAGTAACCGTGAAAGGATCATACCCAGTCTGATATAGCATGTAGTGAGGACGTGTGGTGGTGGTGGTGGTGGTTCCAGGGACGTGAGCACGCAGAGTCTGGCGTACCTGACGGCGGAGCAGGCGCTGGCAGACTTAGCGGACTTTGTGGTGGGGGTCCGCGGCAAGTCTGGTGCCAAGGTGGTGCTGTTCGGCCGCTCGTACGCCGGGAGTCTGGCCGCGTGGTCGCGGCTCAAGTACCCTCACCTCGTGGACGGCGCCGTCGCTAGCAGCGCGCCGGTCCTCGCCAAGGCCAACTTCTACGGTCAGCCACGTATTTTTGTGTATCATCCGTTTGTATCATTCTTGTATTTACATGTTTCTTTTTAGAACTGAGGTGATTCCTGGAGACGACTTGGCCAGATCACGCTCATTTTTCTTTAGGGTCTTTCATCTCCATGTTTCCAAAGAGTTCGCAACGAGTTGTAGCCCCGAACTCTTTCGTGTGCGACGTATACGCGACTACGCTTCGATGCCCTACTATCTCGAAGATCTGAACAACGTACCCATCCATGGTGGTTTCTACTCTGAGGTGATCTAGCCGACGAAGTTTTCAGGTTATTTTTAATTTCATACGATACTAAGATAAATTTCTTTTTTATTTCATTGTATAATTCTGAGAATTAATACAGTTATCTATTATACTACTATTTTATGATTTTTGATGACGTGTTATAGAATCATTAAAACTGTTATTGTTTCCCATAGTAGCACATGGGCAATTGTATGAAGTTATGTCATATCTGTCCATGCTGGTGATGCTCACGACTAGACGCACACACATAGATATGATGCGTGTGTGGTTTGTGCGAGTCCCAGCTCGGCCGTTGCGATCTGGCAAGGGCGACTATAGATCAACTCATAGAGCTGAAGAAGGCCAGTCGCGAGGGAGGAATGAGAGACAAAGGTCTCACATCGTACAATTTATAAACAAGGAATGTGAAACAGATATACCGGCATGGAGAAGGATCAACGTTTGATCTAAGGAGACTCTACACATAAGAAAATGAACTGTAAACTGGCTCTTCCAGATTTCTGTTCCAAATTCCTTATTTACTAAGTGAGAAAAGCAACACGCCACAACTAACCAGCCGTGCGACACTTCTCTGACATTTATCCCTCGCGACTGCACTTCCCCAGTTCCCCGGCTTGACCTAGAGTCTCCTTTGTCAACAGCACCCAACTGGAGGCGCTGTTCATGGAACTCAGGCCCGAACAACTCCAAACACATGTTTGGTTCCTCTAGACACTGGCAATTTGTTTTACACCAACAATTGCCAGCCATCAGACAATTATTTATGCCAATTCCCCCCATGGGCATGGGAACTGGGTGCCCGATCGCAGAGGGTGATCTCTAGCTAACACGACACTTGGCAACACACGACTCTCGTGTGCCTTTGATATCATCTCGCATTGTTTTGAGACTCTCGCACTCAGACACACATACGTGATTGGTTCAGTGGACCAACCCCCAAAGTGTAACTTCATCGCATATCGGCCAACAGTTTGAGGGTGTTTTCCCATCCTGAAGATGCCAGCATGAGTCATTCTCAGTTCCGTGGGTCCTCCGGCATGCATGCCAGCAACTAAGCTGGGTATGAGTGTGGGAAGTATCTCAGGACAAGCCCTATTCGCATTAGGTAGGTATTAATGTGTTTAAAATAACGCATGCATTGTGGCTGAGCCGGGTTGTCTGGTGCCTTAACCATAATGTAGCCATTTTCATACCCAGGAGTGAGAGTGCCGATGGATAAGGCACAGCAAACCAATGACGCAGAGAGAGTGTGGAGAAATCCGTGTGATAGTCGCAGAGGTTAAAAATTATTATACCTTTAAAGGATATAAGTAGGTATAAAGCAGGGTTATTGCTAGTTGGCAAAGATACAGCTTTTGTGAGCTGAATGCAATGTGTTGATCCACTACTTAGATGTAACCATGGCTGCATTTTAGTTAAATGGAATTCGTGGAGAAGAACAGATCTGAGCCACCCGCCCGACAGATGCCAGGGATCTCTCTGGAATGCAGAAAAATAGATGATTATTCCAAACTAAAATTTAGAAAAAATCCTTTGGTGGGGTGAGGTAAGGGGATGTGGTACATATCATTAGATGATATTACGTTCTGGGCTGGAACTTTGGGTAAGGTATGTATTTCTTTTTCTTGTGGCTCAGTAATTTATATGCATGCGTGCACAACGGCTAAATACAGTTGGCATAATCACACAACTTTACAAAAATAAAAATAAATGTATTAGGTGATTGGTCGCTAGCTGTCCACTCTTTGGGGTGTCCGGTTCGAACCCAGGCCGCGGTAAACAGAAATCTTTCCGACGAGAAGTTTCACATGGAGAAGGGTATCGACACTGTTGTATTTTGGGTGTTTTCTCGAGATGCTGTCTTTTCCTTCCCTGTTTTTATTCAACTGCTTCTCCACTCCAACTTCATGCCTCATCTCACCCATTGTTCAGTCAGGTGGAAACGACAAGTTTTGTCAATTCGAATCTGCAACTAGCGCCAGCCTCTTTTCTTAAATGTTGCTGAACCTGCTAAAAGGCTGTAACAACATGACCTATCCACTTCACGGCATAAAACTAATCGAGGCGAAGGTGATCTTAAAGGACAAACTTACATAAAACTACATTTAATAACTATATAGACATACGAGAAATGTCCGGAAGGTTCATTGGCTGAGGCCACTATTCTGAGCCCGAGTCAGTAGAAGGTTTGGCAAGAATTTAATTTGCGGAATAGCAAACTTCATACACTATACCAGTTTCCAGAGTTGCATTAGATCCTGAAACACACATTTCAGGCAATTTTATGAGAGTCGATGTAAAATAGTGGATGTGACAGCTTTCACTTCTTGGTTCGTGCTGGAACTTCCTTTAAGTGTCGTAAAAGCCGAGAAATCGTGGGGCGCAAAGTCAGTGCTGTATGGAAGATGGTCGAGCAGCTTCACACTAATATTCTTCAAAGCTTCCACAGCCTACACATATAGTGCCACAAGTAGCCTAATGTTTTCTTGAAGAAAATATCATTCTTCATGAAGCAGTTCAGGTTTTCTTTCCGAAATGCACTCATCATATGAACTTGCAAAACATTAATGATACTTTATCAGGTTATTAACTTAAATCCTTCTTATTGAACATTAAATTTCAACTTTTGTAACGAGCAAAAAGACGACAAATACGTGTTGACTTATCTCAAATAAACAAAGTGTGTCACAGGCTATCTTCACAGGTGACCGTCATCGGAGCAGTGTTTCCAATTCGCGAACTTCCGGAACATCCCTCGTATACACAGTTTGGGCAGGGATTTTTTTTTTTTTTTAAGTTAAGTTCATAAGATATTACTTAACAGCGAAAAGCCTATGGAAGTATTGTTGAGAGTAAAAACTCTCGAACTCTCCATGTTGGTTTCGGTTGCAATGTAGTTAAGCTCTACCCCACCGAAGATAAACAAGGTCTGTCTGCCTATCTTCTATATCACATGTAGGCAGGCCGTCGATATGAAGTTGTAAATGTGTGGATAGATACGAGGACTATCCTGTAAGGATCCTCGTGACTTGATGGTAGTTCGTCTCACTAGTGTAGCATAGTTGTGGAGTTTACAGTGATTTGAGAAATTACTGAACTATGAGTCATATGTTACTTGGTTCGGAGTTCATTGTAATAAAGAGGTCCCACAAGCACTTATATTCGGCGAAGTTCTCGTGACATAAAACCTGTATGTTGACTTCTTATGTACTGAAAATTCATGGGAGGAAAAACAACAGTAACAGAGGAACCGAACTTCTCAACCAGCGTCAGGATAAATATGTTTTTTTTACATCAGTTCTATTTGTTATGAGAACAATACTAATACTTCTGAAGATGTTCTGTTGAAGATGTTTTCTGTTTTGTAGTAGGATGCCCTGCTGTAAAAAATGTATGTATATTTGCAGACACAATCACATACAGTTCTGTTAAAGGTTTTTTCTGTTTTGTAGTAGAATGCCCTACAGTAGAAAATGTACGTATATTTGCAGACGCAATCACAGATAGAGCCATAAGATATGATATGTTGGTATTATGTTAGAGGTTATCAAGTCGGTACCAACTACATATCAGATTGCTTTGCTTTTTTTTAATATAGTAGATGGTTTACAATACAAAATAATGTTACTCCAATGAATTTGATTTTTTAGTGAGAGTACCATATAATCAGATACAGGAAAATTTCGCCAGTTAATTGGCGGGTAGGTTAGGCTGGACAGTCCTCTGTACATTAGAGGCTCAGCTGTTTGTTCATTGGCTGCCATCTCAGTGAGAAGGCATTTTTTTTTACAAGGCAGCACGCCATATGGTGCTTGTTTTCATGCAGTTTTATTAATGATCCACAGTTGTCCGTGGTGGGTCTTATAAACTATGAGCCAATCACAAAAGTGACTCGAGTATATGGTCGTGGGAAGCCTAGTCTGCCCTCAAATCAATTTGCATAATTTTCCTGTCCTACTTATACTTATAGTTAAAATGATGATTTTGGCATCTTTTTGTTGCAAAATGATTTGTCACATGGTGGCATGTGATGTGTGGCTCAGAGTTCTTCTATGGCATCACAATCGAACTCCAAGAGGAATCTCCGGAGTGCATCGCCAACATCAGGGCCGCCACCACAGAGATGAAACTCTTGTTGACAGCAGAAGGTGGTCCTCAGAAGCTAACACAGTTGTTTAGGTAAGTTTTGCAGCGGTTTGCCTGTAATGATCTAACACGAGGGTCTCTATGTACGAACATCATAAAACAGCTGCGCATGTAGTAATACAATTTGTTTATGAATTTGCGGACATAGTCCTGGGGCATCACCGTCGTTCCACATGATGGCTACAAATGAAAAAATTACTAGTGCAGAAGTGGCAAAATTTCTAGTAAATATTGTATATTCCGAACTCAACGATCAAGATATTAGGTTTTTGCAATGTCCTAAAATACCACAACATTCCAAATTTGTATCTAAAATCATTTTAAAAAAGGCTTTTTCGCAAATCTATATTGTGTATAATATTGGTCACATTTAATTATCTAGAATATTTTGCTATTGTTTCCAATTTGTGCTGAGAAATCTACGTCCTAAATAGCACTATATTTTGTAAAACCAGCCAAACTTGTTTTCTGGTAACGAAATGTTGGAAATACCAAATAAACTAAAAGTAATTCTATTAATAATGATTTGTTTCTTCATTTAAACATGCTTTACATTACCGCGGTAGGAACTTAATACTGCGTTCCTCATACATCTTTAATACAGCGCACCATCTTTGTGAAAACTGAGAAGTACTTTAAGCAAACAGTGACAGCAGAGAATTTAAAAAGAAAACTTTGTAATCTGCGTCTTGAGTGTTGACCGACTAAAAATGTATGGCTTATGAGCAATACACCTCGAACGGTGATAACACTTTCCTGCTATGTCGTTCCTGAAGTATGTCACGAGATAATAACCCAAGGATGGAGTAAACATCAGAATGAACTGGTGTAGGGGACCAGTACACCCCCAGATAATCCACCAGATATCAGCAAAGTCTGCCATTTTTTTTTCAATATGAGATGATTCTGAATTATATACTTCCGGTATTGCACCCTGACTGCTGAGGCAGAAAGTCAATGCTCTTGCCGAATGTACAACGACGCCCCACCATCAAGCAGAACATGTAATACATTACAATTAACTTCGTGACTATATTCGTTGACCCACGAAAAGTCTCCCTGCTTTCTCCACAATAACCTCTATGGAATAGCGTGGAAGCTTGACATTGACTGAGGTGGTGTGGCAATGCCATGCCCTAGTATCAGAGTAAGGTCCTATATGGCCATTTACCTATAAATGAAAGCCTCTGTCTCTTCGTGTGACACCGAACATGTACTAAGAGAGCTTAGTCGGCCAGTCCTCGTGACACTGGTGTGCTCAGTACAAAAAGAGTAAACTTTAGACGGTAGTTTGACACCTAACCCTGAAAACCGGATGGGTAGAGGAATTGTGATATCTCAGGCCATTGTGTTGGGGCCCAAACCTGAATTTCAGTGTGAAGGAATTCATAGGCCATGCTTAACACATGACATCGAGGGTAAACAGTGCTATAGAAAAATGAGTTAGCCCCATTAGATGTTCCCTTTCGCAACCCACAAGCTGAGGTGGGATTCATGGCGGAAGGAAGGTGATACTTTGCATGTAGGATAAACTACTAAGTGGAAATTCAATTACGGAAATGACACTGGACAGTCAGTAAAGGTAAGGATAGCAGTAAGAGTGTGGAGAGAGTGTGTGGAAAGGTTTGAGCAACTTTAAACATCGGGTTCTTGAGATATGATGAGGGTGAAGCGAGGTGAGTATGGAGCAGCACTGGGAATGAGCGATTCCCGAGCGAACCCACCAACCAGCGGCATCATCCAGCACGATTCCCGTGTGCGAAAATTCGGGAGCGGCCCCACCGGGAATTGGAACCGGCTCGCTTCGATGGCAGCCGATCACTTCAGCCGCTACACCAACCGTGAACCCGAAAGTTGTAAGAGCGTAGGGTATCTTAATGGACAAAGTCACAGAAAAAGTGTGAGTGCGTCAGATTAGCATTACCTTCTCCGGTCAAACTGAGACGTTAGCCAGTATCAGGGAACATTTCTTAGAGTAGTGCAGCGAGAATCATGAACAACCCAACCCCACATTTCGAGTAACAGTAGTGTGTATAGATCTCAAGTACATGAACATATGGCAAAGTGTTTTAGTGTAACAGTTTCTCTTGGAATTAAATACAATCCTATAAAAAGTTATATTTTGATGAGACTACAATGCAACTTCACGGCCTGTGCTCTATTAGTTGAGGTACCCCAGCCAACTCTTCAGGATGCAGCAGCCACTATACCTAGCTTAAGTATGTAGTGTCCTTCCTTGATGACAGCCACGCATGCGCTTCATTGACTGAGCATATGAGAGAACTGTCGCATCTTGGACAGACGATGACTTGTCCCCCGGTGTGGCCAGCCTGTGCAGTCCTCTGGACACCTCCAAGAGGCACGACGTGGCGAAACTATTCAGCAGCATGGCGGCGCTGGTGGCGACGGCCGTGACGGACAACGCGGCTCTCAGCGACGGCCGCGACAGCATAGCTTCTGCCTGCAACCTGCTGAGCAACTCGTCGTACGGCGCCACGCCGCTCCAGAGGTACGCCAACGTCATGGAGCGCCAGCTGAGAGTCACCTCGTCTCGGTGCCTGCTGGTCGACGAGGAAACCGTCGTCGAGAGGTACCGTAACTCCTCCTGGGCCAGCAAGCAAGTCACCTCCGGGGGTGAGTACTCTCCTTCCTAGCTGTCGCCGCGACATGAAACAACTTGTAGGCTGTTCACGGTTAAATGAGCACTTCTGAAAGCCCTAATTAAGATCTTTTGCATGCATGGGCCTCATCCTTTAATGCATGTGCCGGTCAAGTGAAGCAGTAGAATTATTAGAAAAGTAAATATTTTACTAATCCGCTGATTTTTACACTTCGATCAATTTAAAAAAAAAGCGAAAGAAATAATTTAAGTTATCACAATGGTTACCTGACCATTTTTATTCGATGTTCAGATATGGAACTACTTTCCGTCTATCGCTAACAACTTTACTATGCGCATGCCAGTCAGAGCGCCTGTAAATATATATATGCACGTAGCAGCAGTGACTTTTTCCAAGGGTGATTTCAAAACTGCTCACTTTATCACGAACAGCCTTTACAGTCTGTTCGCGGTTTCTTCATACTTTTGGAATCAAACCTTTGAAAAATCACTCCATGTATGATGTATTTGGTTGTATCTCAAATATGTCACATTTCACAAGCGTTTTATACTTCTGTTAGCATATAAGTATTTTATTTTTGGTGGAATTTATTTTTTACTTAATATTCACCTATAAATAATATATATATTTTTTAAAATTTATGTGAATATAAACGGATATAATGTAAGCATGCTGATAATGTCTAGTAAGAAATAGTTCTTATTGAATTATTATTACACTGAGTGTGCACGAATGTGGTGCGTTGTGCAGTTGGTGTAATTTACTACACTCAATCAAGCTTTATTTGCTTGAGGCAGAGCAACGGCCTGAAACTGAAACTTCAGCAGTGCTCCAGGAAAGTCGGATGTAATCCTGGATGGACTATATAGCTGTGAAGCATCCTTTCCACTACCTCGTGTTCGGGGAGAAAGACGACATATCTGACGTCAACGTTGGAGCGTTTGTCAAACAGAGGGCTGTGGAAAACCCTTGCTTGGTGTCTGTTAAGCATGTCCGGGGCTATCGAGCTTGATGTGATCCTCCTCGCCTTGAGATATTAATCAAAGAGGCCAACCCAGTGGGAAGGGACGGACAGTGGAAACATCTACCCATCCATCGTCTGCGAGTACCTACAAGGAACATGACGTCACCTTGCTTTCCCGAACGTGGACCAGTGGAAATGTCGCTTTAGTGGTCATAAGTCGCAATGGAAATGTGTACTTGATGGATCTAGTGGTTTATCGCAGTATGGACTAAACGCGTATTAAACGGATTTTCGTATTTTGAGAATGTCCTCAACACTGGCTCGGCAGTTACGAAAATTACTCTCAATTTCGCGTGTTTCGACAATACTGCGGTTTAATTTACATTTTGTTCCACTTCAAACCCACGCTTAAAAAAAAAAATACGTAAAATTATTAGATCGTAATTGCATTACATCTTATTCAAAAGCTGTGTACTAGTGCAACAAAGCACTCGAGTAATCAGCTTGCCAACCTTATCTGAAGTCAGGTTATTCTGGCAGTTTTGCGGTTTTGGGATAACGAGACTGGTTTGGTGTGCAGCTGGTACGTGAATTTTACCGCTTATTCATTTTACGGAGCGGAGCGTCGGCCTACCGTGCAAGGATTCTGGCTTCAAGTCCCGGGTCAGGTATTCGTTGCATATTTGTGTCCGTCTGATGGTCGATGACGTCGTCGCTTAGTGTCGTAAGCCGTTAGCCGCTTTTGTAACAAGCGTATTTCTCTCAATTAGTATTTAATTGGGCATAATAAAAATACGGGTGTGGGGGGGGGGGGGGGATTAATTTTGTCAGCACGCCACCTCGGCGATCCTGGTTTTATTCCCGACGGAATAACTACCGCATTTCCACACATGAAGAATCTGGTGGAGGTTTCCCGTGGCCAGTGGGTTTTCTCTGGGTGCTTCCACTTACGCCACAGTTGCATCCCTTCGCCTGTCTATCTCCACGTCATAGGTTAGTTATAATGTCGCTGATCTTTACAGGCTTTAGTTCTGCGACGTATCACCAATTTAAAAAAAACATGTTTATGTATTTTCCCAAATTTTATTAAATTACGCTATATCCCCAGCTTAATGGCGGGAGCTCGGGTATTGTATTAATAACGTTAAAATATTAGAAAATTCCGCCAGTAATTTTCACTTATTTTTGTATGGTCTTCATTCAATTTGTTTGTTTCCTTAGGACAAAATTCATCCGCCTTTTTTTTTTTTTTTTGAAGAAATGGGATTAATAACAAACGAGCCAGCGAATTTAAAAGTAGCATAAGTCAATGTACCGTGGCGCAAAAAAATATTTTAAAAACATTTCTTATACAGTTTACTTTTGTAAATGACACGAGTCAGTTTTTTGTGTGAGATGGAAATTCCGGAAAGGCCTATTTTTTTTTCTTCAAAAGTTTATAAGTTTTTGAGATGAAAAAAAATTATTTGTAGTTTTTGTTGTCTCATTTCACTCAACGCCCCAAATGTATTACTGTGTCGATCGATTACAATCGTTATAACGGCAGGGTGAGCGAGAATACGTTATGGATTTTGCAGCGCTCCCTAAGTGACAGTGCTGTAGAAATATTACACTTCCGGTCTACCAATAAAACGGCATAAATATCTGTGACAATATTATCAACGCGTACGAACGAACACGTGCTCCACTTATTTAACTTGTAAACGAACTGACTAAGAATGTAGGTTCGACAATCATCCAAATTTCTCCCTTACTTCTAAAGAGACTCCCACTTCTAATATGGACAGTACAATTCATCATGGCCAACTCCTTAGATAAGGTTACAATTTTTGGAATAATGCAAGGAATTTGCACATGAGTTGCTCTTGTAGAAACAATTTGCCATACATTAACGCAAAAATCCGTATTACTTTCAGATCGACAGTGGCTGTACCAAACCTGCACACAATTCGGCTTCTACCAGACATCTGAATCTGCAATCCAACCATTTGGGGATGGGATGTTTCCTCTTGAGAATTCATTGCATCTGTGCTCGGCGGTATATGGAGACAGGTATACTATACTTTTCTGGCTCAACCTACAAGACATGTTGCTTATTATTAAGTTGTTGTTTATTAACTACCCTTGCTTAGTTAAAAATTCTATTAGTTATATTGGTTAACGTGCTGACTTAGCTCAGATTATAGTTAATAACTCTAGATATCTCCTCCAAGACATTCGAGACAATAAGCCTTGTATCTGAGTAGACCAATCTTTCTCTACTTTTTATATATTTCGGTAGAGGTCGTTTCTAATCTTACTCCCTGTTGGCTAAGTTTACATGACTGCTGAGGAAAACGTGGAATTATTTTATTCGTCCCTGGTGTTGACAATGCTAATTTTTTTAATTTTTTTGTCAATTTAACCTTTTTAATCATTCAGTGTACTTTATATTTACTGCTAAAGCACGATAAAATATGAATATGGCTAGAGCATCATCCTGACCATTATACATCCCACTTCTCGTACACATTAAATGAATCCTTGTCGAAACCAAAATCATGCACTAATAACCTATCTAAATTGTTAACATAAAGACATCAATAATTTCGGTTGTGGCTAGTATTTAAATGCTGTTAACCTAGGTATAGGCGGTTCACGGTAAAATTAACACTTTTGAAAGCCCTGCTTAAGATCCACTTGTATGCACGTTGTGTATTCTTCCGCCTTATGTAAAATTAACATTGCCCGGGCCTTATCACTTTATCCATGCGTAGGTTAAGTGAAACTTTGAAATTATTAGAAAAGTAATTATTTTTAAAATTTACTCAATTTTACACTTCGATGCATTAAAAAAACATAAAACCAAATAAAATAATTCAAGTTATCACAAATGGTTGCCTAAAACTTTTTATTCGACGATAATATATGGAACTACTTCCCATCCATCGATATCAACTTTACTAGACCCATGCCACTCAGTGCGCCCGTAAAAATATATTCAGGTAGGAGCAACGACTTTTTTATAAGGTTGATTTCAAAAGTGCTCACTTTATCGAGAACAGCCTCTAGTTACACCTAGCAAACTCTTTACTGTGACCCTGTCTGGGATAGGACATGCGTCTACATATACGGTAGCTGCAACAGAACACTACTATATATTCTAACTTATATTATATTAGTTAAAGAAAATATTCCCGTGACAGCTACGACTGTAGTCAACTAACACAATATTCTTATTCTTGTACAGACAACTTTTTGCTCTTTGCAATGAAATCCCAATATAAAACTGTTTATGTCACTTTTTCAGTGAAAATAAGTAGGCACAGAGCACCTCCTTCCTGGCGCATTAATTTGCAATATTTTACAAAGTTTTAGAACGTGGCGCTGATTTTTTGAAATTATTAAAGGCATATGACGTTTCAAAGACCTGCAAAAATCGAGTTATTTGGTTACAAGTTTGGCATCACTTGTTTACCTTAATCCAACTTCGTAGTCGCAATCTCGTATACTAATGTGAACACTCTGGAATAATTACGCGGTTGTCCCTGTGAAATCTTAATCATATAACAATAATAAAAGATGAAATATATGAAAATAATTAGGGTGATATAAAGGGTTTTACATAACTCCGTGCTACACAAACAAAACAAATTAATACATAAATGAAATAAAATAAATAAATATATTAATTAATAATTTTAATATGTAGGGTATTCTCGTCATATATAATATTTTATCCTTTTAACCTAATGACGAGACAGTCATTATTTCGTCCAAGCATCCATATGCCGATTGGTTGCTTCACTTTAGTGGGATCCATTTACAGAAGACTGGTATCTACCGGCCAATTTTAATCATTGTGTGGAGATTCCTTCTGGCTGTGCAAAAATATCGGCTTATATCAAACGCCGAACAAACGTACGAAATATTGGGGTTTGGTTTGCTGCAAAGTTATAACGTGAAAATTTCATTTCTCTGCATACTTATTAGCACAATCTGGGAACCTTCTCGACTGTTACAGAGCAAAGCTGATTTTTTTTCCCCCAACATATTTGTTTGTTAGGCAGCTCCTTTTTATACAGACCTTTATTGGTCCAGTAGGTAATATGAAACCTCCATATTTCTATATAGTTATCTTTGCCTCCCCAGCAATTTTAATGCCACGTGCTTTACACAAAGCTCAAATTTCTCTCCACAGGTTCACGAAAGACCTGCTGGAGGAAGGTGTCGCGAGAACCAACATTCAGTACGGAGCCAGGACGCCGGAAATATCCAACGTGGTGTTCGTATATGGATCACGAGACCCATGGAGCTACCTCGGAGCACGAGAAAGCCCGTCCATGAGTATGGACACCATACTTATCGAAGGTACAACTGGCTATTAAAGATACATTTACTTCAACTTTACCATTGTTTATTTTGCCCACAAAACTGCATACGTGGGAGCTCTTTATTTGTTGGAAAGGAGCACTGATATTTCCTTAATCATCTGTTCTAGTTGTTGCCCAGTTCTAGAAGATAAATTCTTCCACTTTGTGGAGAACAGGTGCCTATTTCACAATACTCGTGGACAGGGGCGTAGCCAGGAATTATTATATTACTGGAGAGGAAAGCAGACACCCACTTCAAAATTGTCTGTCTGGTTTTTTCTAGCAGATTCAGTATAATATTTCTGAACCAAACTTGTTTTAAAATTACTTTAGTTTGTACTTAGAAAAAATGTAAATTTCCTTATTTGATTGAAAGCTTGGCTAAAGTACACTGACTAAACTTAATGTAAATTATTAAGATAAGGCTTCGTAAATGTCACGCATACAGTTGTGGTTTTAGTTAAGTATTTTTTATTTGCTTTATTTACTTGGTACTGCACAATTGCAACGTTCCCCGATACGCTAAATAGTCCCGTTACATCGGTCGGATATCCCTGTTTTAATATTCAAGATTTAAAAGTCTGTCAGAATCAGATAATTTAAACGGTTCCTTATTAGTCGCCTGGACTGGCGTTAGGATATATGTTTAGAGACGGTTTACACAGTTGGCTAATACTGTTCCACGTTTCTTGCGTTCGCTGCTCTGCAGGGACGTCTCATGCCGCAGACATGAACGCTGCCAGTTCGTCAGACTCACTCGAGTTGGTCGAGTCCAGACTGGCGATAGAAGAGATCGTCGGCGATTGGCTGGCGATGAACAGCCCAGAATATGACTACGAACCGTCGCTCGAAACGGCTATGATAATCATAGAGCAGGAGTACAATAATGTTTCTCAAATATCGTAGCCGTTGTTCGGCATTGGGAATGCATTCTGTATATTGTAAAATGCATCAATTTACAAACTCGTATAAAAAATGACGTGAATTTCGTACAGTTATGAAAACTGTTAATTTGATATATTTTTTTATTTTATGAATTAAATTTGTGAATTTATGAAAAATGTAAACTTTTGTATGTGTATTTATATAACAGTATTTTGTCGGCGTGTTGTTTTAAATAGAATTACCACACAGAGGAGTGGTTTTAGCTTTCACATTTATCGTGTTAAATATTTTCAAAAATGAAAACAATCTATGCCTTGTTACGAGAGTTTTTAAAGATATTTTCTGTTGTATTGTCACTAGTTCTAATAAACTAGACTATTATATTCTTTTTTCTTTTTTTATTAATAATATTAATAAATTTCCCTCTCTGGCTAACAGAAATTACAATTTGTTAGGCCTATTGATATCTTTGCAATTCAATTATGGAGTTATATTTTTAAAAACATGGAGTAGAGTTAAATTTGCTATTTTTTTTTTTTTTAATCTTCTCGCTTTAACGTCTATCATAGAAAATTTAATTGTACTAAATGTACAGACTAAAAATATTTGTATTCCTTGAAGGAATCTTAATTTTAATTTTTTCCTTCACTAACGTTTTCTGTTATTTTGTAAATTGTGAATTTTTGATGTCGGTGTTTTTTTTTTTGCAAACGTTTATAGGCTAATCTCTAAACATTAAAAACAAATTGGACTTTCACGAGAATTTAAACTTTGACACCTTGCTCACAAAGCAAGGACGGTGAGCAGGATTCTACAGTGGAATCAAATAAATGTTTGTATTGGCTTAAATAAAATGTTAAAAATATTCGTCTTGTATGTGTTTTTACATATTTTGTTCTTTATAAACACACTGACCTCGTCGAGAAATTACAGAGTTGTAACAAGTAGATCGTCTCGTGAATAGAAAACAATTACTTTTTCTTTACTAGACTGTTCTGAAAATTGTATAGGATAAAACCTTAGGCATGTAAGTGGCAAAGTTGTGTAATTTTTCTCAGTTAAGTAAAAAAAAGTATGGTAATAGCATACATATGTTCCAATACGTTGATAAGAGATTTCGATATATTTGGAGCTACCACTAAAAGATTTGTTTCCTGAATTTATTCATATTTATATGAATATAACAACATTTTCATCAGATAAAAAAGTTCCGCATTGCAGTGGTCTAGTTAATAAATCAACATCTAGGCTTATACTAACACTATGGAAGTTCGACTACACAAAGTCCTTCGGATGAACGATCCTTTAATTTATAACGTTCCAAGGTTAAGCTCGTACGGCTGGTTGGTTATCGGTTAAACAAACAGTTTCGATACCAACTTGTGGAAAAAAAACTCCATGCTATTAATGACACGAATTTTAGCATAAACTTTGACTAGCATGTTTTCGGAAAAGTTGGCAGTAATGTATGACAAGTAGTTCGATGTTTCAACATCACAATACAACGTTGTGAACTAAACCTTCCGATACTGAATTTATTTCATATAGTTTTTGAATGTTTTAAGTGCACGAGGATAAGATTTGGTATATTGACACATAATATACTTTAGGTACTAACATTTTCACAGTTACGCTTGATCGACGGAGGAACTAAGTGAATTCATCAACACATATTGTTATAATGACGTGGGCAGACCTTAGCTCGGCTGCTATAGTCTGAACGCGGCATCACACGCAATGTTGCAACGATGACAGTGGGCGGATGATTGAAGCAATCGGGACGCTATTGCACAAACGTTCAGTTAGAAAGGATGTCCTCCACTTGACTGAGTACCAGACCACGCGATGCCCCGGCAGTACAAAGCAACGTAACAACACGCGCAAGGTATTTTCGCCGTACGATAAGCTGTTCTTGTTACCTTCATGGTGTTGTTCCCAGTCGTAATACTAAGTCAGCTTCGAGCGTTACTCGGTCGTCCTTCCTCATTTTTTACATTTGTTATTTTCTAACTCCTGCATCATTGTGCTGGCGCCCGGGCCATAACTAGAAGCGGAAGACCCGAGGGCCCTTCCCAAAGAAAATTTTTATTTTAAGATGCAAAATGGTGCTATTTAAGCAGTGCTTGAACCTTAACATTGAATATACTTCTGGCAGAAATCTTAATATTTTTTAAGATATAATTTGTTTCAATGACCAGTTTTACAAATATACCTTTATCAAACCTGGAGCCTTGTATACTTCCTCGTTTCGGGGCCCCTTATGACCGATATTAAGTAGAACTATGGAAGAAAATTACAGCGCCAATGTGTTCTGAGAAGTAATTTATTCAAACTAATTATCCAAAAATTGCGAAAAAAAAAAAAAAAAAAAAAAAACTGTAATACAATTCAATATTGATATAAAATACACACACAGGACATATTAAAGTCGTATTTTACTATTCTTTACAAATTTTCACCATCTTAAGGTTTCAACTTCAAATAATCAAACTAGTTATGTAGGCAACCTTTTAAAGCTAACAACGGTATGTTATCGCGTTAATGGACTATTGAGGAAAACACGAAAACACATTTTATTCCTTTTATCTCTCTTAGGGGTCTTTGTACTTTTATGTATTTAAGAAAGCAAACAGAAACAAGGAACAAAACCAATAGTATAAACTCAGTAAGGATAAATATTTATAATACAAATACTTGCACCTCTTTGTCTTAGCGAATCTAAGGATAATGGCTTCTGGGTCCAGTGGAATTTCTCGTTGGACCAACATGAGAGAAAGCCAAGTGAGTCTTTCTTCGCCGATGTTAGCCCGAAGCCAAGTCTACAGCAGACTCAGAGTAGAAAAACTGAGCTCCGCGGTCGCTGTACTGACTGGAAGTGTAGCCAGAATCCGCACAAGTTTGTGGATCGTGGGATACATACCAATGTCGCAGTTTTCTGGAGGTTTTTCTTTGTTCTTAGTGACCCTCTTCCACTTTGGAACTCACAATTACCACTCTTGTTTTATATTTATAAAAGTAGCAGACTGCCCAATAAGATCCTGGTAAATATTTACAATTTCCCTTATAGAGGCTTCATCTTTTGAGTTTGTTTCAGTTTTGGGCAAGATGCCCTGAAGATTAAATAAATTCATAACTTCCGTGGAAAGTCTGTGAAGACGTTGACCAAAGGTAGTATATAAACATATCTTCGGAAGTATTCCTCACATGACTCAGCAGGGTGGTTCTGACGGCTGCTGTGGAGGGAAACACGTGGCGGTACCTTTAAACCAGTATCTAAATTTTCAGCTATTTCCCATACTTCATTATAGAGGCCACTAATGATGGATTCAGCCTTGTCTCGCTTTTATTCAAGACCGTTTTCAGTGTCTTCTAACGGATCAGTACCCTTTTTTAAACCAAGTGTTGGTGTTTGAAGGTAGCGACTACGTGACATAGTTACTTCTAATGCATCATTAAGACACACAACTGAGAGGAGCTTGCATAAGAGAAAACGCATCAAATGGCGTATTTATATCCTGCCACATAAAAATATCTGCTAGAGGGTTGTGAATCTTAGTAATCGATTCCACTTGGAACTGAAGATGTGCCCCATGTGCCTCTCGACCCAACAGGTTTCGCAATTACCTTGACAGAAACATCTTGAGGAGTTTGCCTATGGATTATTCAAAATGTGGTTGTCGCGCTGACAGTGCTGAGCGTGTGTGGCTATTTCCTTTAGTTTTTAAACGGAACCTTTTGTTTCAGATGCCATTACTGAGCAACTGTCGACCCCAAAACGTACGCAAAACTTCAAGCCTAAATCAACGTTTTTGACGATATCCGTAATGATATGGCCTAAAGCAACTCCAGTCAAGCGACGTTCTCCTCCTTCTGATTTAACATCTTCCTCTCGAATCATGTCGTAGCCATTAACAAATGTAATTAAATGTTCCCTCAAGACACGATCATGAAGGTATCGCAAAGATATACTGAATTGACAAATATTAGAAATGTATGCTGTCTCGTTGAATAATACAGAGAAAAACTATGCTCCTTTAACTCTTCTTAACATAGTACTTTGAACCTCTTCCTTACGACATTAATATTTTCATCTTGAGTGTGCTTGCTAATATAGGTAGCATTGGACGGATTACTCTCAAATTGTCTTCGCAGATTATTGTCACCAGCATCCATCCTAAACTGCAGCAACTCTCTGAAATTCCCCTCATTGTTTACTATACTGTGTTTTTCATCTCCATTTAGAAGATTGTCAATGTTATTATAATCTCTGTGACCTCTTAAAGGAATGTTTTGCGTACTACATAAAATAATTGTTTTTACAATAAGAATCAAGCGCTGATTATTTTCCTCTATTTGTGCCATGCGCTACGGATGAATTTGATTTACTATTTCTAAGGCAGGATCGTGGCATGTCAGGAGAAATATTTTCCCAGTATTAACAGCATTGATATGGTATTGGTTTTTTCATGTACAACCAAATCGCTCTTTTCCCCTAAAATTGTATTGTATTGTAAAGTGGTTTTTAACTTCCCCCGGATTTATGCTTGAAAGCTTAGCAGGGGACCACCCATGCCTTACCCGGGATTTGAACCCAGAGCCTCCCGCACCCCAGATCGGTGGCACACCAACCGACTGCGCCACAGGAGGTCGGCTTTTCCCTTAAAAAGTTGTCAAACTTCCTCAATTGCTTTTTTAGAAGTTTTCTCAAAGGAGGTTTTTTTTATTATAACTACACCCTGAAACAGTTGTAAAACGTACATAATGTTTACAGTATATCCCTGTGTCTTTATCTGAAAGAACAAACCAGTGAAATTTTCCTAAGTGAGATCTCTGGGCATATTTTTAATAGGCTTTCCCAATTTCCTCACTTCACTATGGGGGAATTGGTAATTTGCAGGAGGTGTCCATGGCTTCTCAAGTAACATTACTTTGGAGTAATCGCTTACACTTGTCATTCCAGAATGAAATTATAAGTTACTAGACAAGTGACTCTGACTTTGGGAGTGCTGCAGAAGTTCTAGTGAGGTTATGATCACTTGATTCGTATCCTGTTCATGCTCACCGACACCTGCAGAAGAGGGGCTGGCACTCGCACTATCATCTCCACATGTTTCCATTGTTTTCGGTTTGAAAAATTCACCAGTTCTATGCTTCTTTATCCTAAACTAATCACAGTCACAAAGTACAGGACTGTGAACGGTACTGGAGTTACGTCTCCGCAAAGTTACCACCATGTACATGGATAATTTCCCGCGATGATCGTCAACTTCCGTAACAACTAAACTATTCTAATGAAAATGTGAGTTGCGACTTCGTTCGAATGTGCAAGTGTGTGTCACTACATTTATCACGTCTGTGCAGGAACCGACAAAGAGTATTCCATAAATAGTATCAATATTGTGTCGCGTCGGGTAGTTTATTTTTCCGCCATGTGCTGGTGACATTCACTGTTGCCATGTTAATAAACAACATTGATAAAATATTAAGAGAACGCTCTCGAACACATATCGTTTGTGTTGAATTACTAATAACTGTCCAATATACGTTTAAATGCGGTCAACTTTATGGCAAAATCACAAACTTTTTCCATGACAAAAAAAAAATCGTCTAAGATTTGGGGGGGGGGGGGGGGAAGTAGTTGTCATGACACCCATGACACTCCCCTCCCCCGTCATCACTCCGTGTACCCGCGCCTTATTCGTGGTTCGGGCAAGTGAAACTGTGAAATTATTAGAAAAGCTGAACCAAATTTTTGTTTGCTGTGAACGACTCACAAATGTATACCTCCCTGGAGTAATCGATTCTGTTCGTCGACGTGGTAGCACTCCCACCTCGACCTTTCTCCTAGCACTCCCTCCACTTTTCCTTCCCATCTCGTTGCTTTCCCCTTCCTTTTCCCGTCGTGCGCATGATCCCTACCCTCGCCTGACCAACGAAGGTTGGTGTTGTGTGCAAATATGGTAGAAGGTCAATATGGGATAACAGCCGAAAAAAAGCGAAACACCGATGCCAGCGCTCCTAGCGGTTTGTCCTGTTCGTACGATGATAAGCTGTGTATTGAATGGGTAGTTTTGAGTATTTTGAATGCGTTTTAATTCAAATGTTCTCGCTTGCATGATTATTTATAATGGCAGGAAAGATTTGTGTTTTGGCTGCAATAATTACAACGTTGCGAACTACAGCAAGTCTTTTTTTTTAATTTCTAAAGGATGCAGATCGGTAAGTACACGAGCTGTAGTAGATAACATTTTCCATTAGTGCTATTACTGCCAGCGCGTTTTTATTAAAAATTCCATTCACACAATACCTTAATTTTCTTAAATACTGTTTTGTCGTTTCCTAGGTGCAAGCAATGGGTGCAGAAATGTAATAGCAGACCTGGGTGTAACAAAGAAGAAAGGGTCTCGATGTTTATACCTACACGAGAACAGTGTGTTCCAACCTTTTCATAAAAGAGGATTTTTACAACCCAGATTTGCTTCCACAAGACCAAGAACGAAGTCACTTGAGTGTCATAGCTGCTATTTATAATCCTGTACACTGAAGGTCTCTGCGAAGTTTGTTAGTCCTTAACCTGAAGGGTGCAGGTTTGTTTTTATTGGAACGACACCTTCGAAACATAAAAGTAAATAATGTTTTCAAATTCAATATTCGTCTATTAAACTGGCTGAAGTCTCTTATTAAAGTGTGTGTTTAGTTCAGCAAGTTGAGTTAAGGATATAATTGATTAATTGCTTCATAAAAGTTGTTTATATAGATGTGTGTGTCAGTGATTGCTCGTACAATGTTTACATAATCAGTGTTCGTGTATTAAACTGGTTGGGGCCTCTTAAATATTTGTATAGTTCAGCAAGTCGAGCTAGGGATATAATGAATTAATTACGTCAAATAGTGTTTTCATATTTGTGTCAGTGATTACTCCTACTATATTTATATACTAGCCAAACATTATGCACTGAGTCAGAGTCCCAGCGCCAGCAGGGTAATAACTCCCCTAAACAATGATTCAAGGCCCTGGCAATTTTTTTAGGTGGTGACGCGAAGCGTCACGCATCAGCGAAGCTTGGAGTTTCTCCATAAATGATTGTCATGTATAGCCTATTTGCACTGAGAAATAATGTGTGTGTGTTTTCCATTTCCAACTTATTTCTGTACAATTTGTACTATTATTGTAAAATTACCTCATGAATACATATTTAATTTCAAAAATATTGAAGCGAGCATTACCTAAATTGGCAATGTTAGCAATACAAATAAGAAATACGACGGTGGGTAGGGAGGGCTATGAAATCGAGGGAAATTGAGAGGTAAAAGTTTATAATGAAAATGTACATATTTTGTATACTTTTTACCCCACAATTTCCTTGATCTTCATAGCCCTCCCCACTATCGAATTTATAGCTTGTATTGGTAATTTTGTGTATTTAGTTAATGTTTAGTTCAGTTTTTTTTTTTTTTTTTTTTTTTTTTTTTTGCAATTTAATGTATTTTGATAAATAAATAATGTTTACGGCCCTAGTAAATTTGTGTTCTGTGTAATTAGTAGAGTGGAATCATACTCCTTTCTGAGATTTTTTTTTTTAAAGTTCCTATTCTAAAGAATTACCCAGTTTTCAACATATTTATTTTGTTTATGTACATATCCGTATTGATTATGCACTTTTCAGTGTATTTTCATACTTTGGAATGTTATTGTTTACATTTGGGAAACTATGCATTTTAATATTAATTTATATGTTATTTGGGTTATGTTTGCACCAACTACCAAATATTGTCGATGATTTATTAATGAAACAACTGAATGAAAACTATAATATTTTACTTTACACACCCAAAGATCGACATATCAGTACTGTTTCACTGTGCAAATATTTTAATTTCACTGCATACTGAGTTTGCAAGTAATTTTCACTTGAATGAGTGGAGGAGAGTTGTTGAGTAAAGATTTTGGTGGTGAGGATAATTCTTCTCCAGCCAGTGCATCAAAGTTCATTCTGTGTGCTAAACACCATGTACTGACACCACACACCAGACACTTTAATTGCAGCAGTGGAGATGTCATCAGGTTGTCTACAGTTAGTAAGTCAGTGTAGCTATATATTGCAGAGTGTGAACCAGCTGTCGAGCGAGGGTTACCGTCAAAACCAATTAAAAGTAGTAGCAACACCCCCCCCCCCTTTTCACCATCCCCCAACACACATTTGTTTACACCACTGTGTACAAAAATTATTTAAAACAATAATATTTCACTCCTGAGAGTCATAGCTACATTTCAGTGGTATTTATTATATTTTTTTACAAATAAATGAAGGATTTTTTTATTTCACTTCCTGTTATTTACTCCCTGAAGTACACAGTATTTTCACTTTGTGCATACACCTATAGTACTAACTTAAATGAGGTGTTATTCAATTAATTGTTTTGTCACATTCTACGATGCAGGTGAGTCACTGGTAGTGATATGCACACATTTCTTTTAGCCTGTTAGCCTATTTACATAGTTTTGTTTGTGGTGAACACAGTACTGGAGACAGTACTTGCAAATTGCATTACAATAACAAGTGTGATGCATTTGAACAGAAATTACGTTAAAATCATGATCAATGTAAGCTATTTTCAGTTCATCTGCTTTTGAATTCTGCAACATATTTTCCAGTTTTCTCGCCATGAAGCATATGAAAATCTGTGATAAAAATTAGTGTAAAAAGCACATATTCAGGTTGTTTATTAGAAGAACGATGATCTAATGTTATAAAAATTATTTGGATTCCTGTCAATTTGGAAATAAGCTTTGTTATTGAAATTGAATTACAAAATTAAATGTGCCTAATGCATGCAAAACGGGAGAGGTGAAGTAAATTAGCTGAATGGCTTGAGTACATATGTTAGTACCTATGTACTATAAAATATTTTGACCAAATGCATTTTCATCCTAGCGCCAGCTGTACTGCATAAATTGCAGTAGTAAAAGAGGGGGGGGGGGAGATGGTTGATTAAATAAAGATTGACATCTAGTTATGTTCTGAAATGCTCTCCTTAATACAGTAGACGTAATTTTAGTGTGTGTAGTATTTAAATTATTTATCTCATTTATAATCTCTCAAATGTCACTTAAGTAGCATTATATCAGAGGCGATGGTTCATTTTTATATTTAGTATAGGAGTACCATTGTGTTGTTGAAAGCTGTAAACATTTTGCAGTCAATGTTGCTGCTTCCACCATGGATTATCTACTCTAGCCAAGAAAGTGGATGTATTAAGTAGGAAGTTGTGTTCCAATGCATGTATGTACTATACAAACACACCATGTGTGGTGTTCAAAGTAAATATCATAATAGTTCCACGAAATTTAATTGTGGTACTCTCCATAGGCACTGACATAGTTTTGTGAGAGAGATAATTTGACCTTAATTAGTAGAGTAAAATAATGACATATTTGATGTTTTACTAATGAACGAAACTTATTATTAAAATACTAAATTACCAAATCGCAACCACTTCTGAAAAAGTGACTTAATAGAATCTTAACTGAACGCTACTACATATTATTAAAATACTGTTGTGCTAAGTGGTAACTTTGAACACAGCCTCACTATGTGTGGTATGTTTGGGTGTTGCTGTTTCGTTTTACATAAATGCGTAATAATAAAACATTTTATAAAGATTGAGGTGAGCAATCCGTAATTTATAAAAACTTGCCAAATGAAGTGATCAAAGTGCCTATCAAACCAGCCTTTGAAAAGGGGGAGGGGGAGATTCTCTTGCCCCTTCTGTACTCGACTGAGCCCCTTCAGTAGTTACAAATTTGACAGTATGCCCACTTCAATTAAAATTTCCCCCAATCCAGAGTTGCTCTGTACTACAAAGATACCTACTTTACGTTTTGTTGATGAACAGGCACTAGATATTGCTAAAGTACAGAATAGTCCTTTGCGTATAATTTTTGGCTGCAGTTTTTGGTTAGAGCCTCCAAAACTTCATAACTGGTCTACTCACATTATGAAGAAGCGACTGAAGTTTCAAATTAATTTTACTCGTGGTTGAAGCATGGCTGCCAGTGGTTTAACCAAATTTCCCTCTGTTTCACTCGAAGCAGTGTAGTTGTGGCATAACTGCTCGACAAAACTGATTTATACGTGTAAAGGTGGACTCGCAACCATCTGTCGCACCCGTCTCGCGGTCACATGATCTTCCACCAATCGCAGGGCAACGTTTTTCTATCCGTCAAATATATCTCAAACTTTAACTTCCGGCGGCTGGACGGAAGGGCCTCCATCTTCTGACGAGTTTCTGTAGACACGAATACGCACTTTGAAATAAAATGCTATGTGCTGGAAATGTGTTTATTTATCTTGGTGGTAAATTCCGGAAATTAAATCTTAAACAATAATTCAGTATATATTTTTATCGTGTAAAAATTTATTTCCCCATAATGTTGCTCTTGAAAATTTATTTCCAACCAAAATATATCTCCTACGAAAGAAGAAAGCAGAACAAAACCCTTTTCTGTTAGGAATAGAAATTTGTGAACAATTTATTTTGTTGCTAATTTAATGATAATAGCATCAAAACGCAGCAAGTTAAGTTAATATATCGGCAAACTTACTTGGTTGCGAGGTTAATTTCAAATATCTATAAGATATTATCTTTAAAAAAAATTTTGGTTGACTTCATCCCCGATATTTTAGCAGAAATTTAAGTTTGGTGTCAGCTCCATTCTCAAGAATTTATTGAATAAATGCAGTCAGTTATGTATTTGACAAATGAATTACCATTTATCATTTCATTGTCTTGCTTATAATTGATTAATTTGTATCATCTAAGTGTGTGCCCAGTAACATGATTCTGTTACAGCTGATTGTCCTTGTCTCAAGTGATAATATTTATGTTTTAAGTACATTTTTTAATACGGCATAGTAATATGAATAAGCAAATATTATATTACATTCGGCAAAACAACACGTTTTAATACTACGAGACGACAACTGCACTTAAATCGCGCATGCCGAGCCATGTAAATGTGCATTTCCCGGGTATTCGTCAGTACAAGCAGCTAGGAGCGCTGTTGCAGCGTGTCTCGCATGTTGACAATGTTGAAACGCCTCAGTTTCCCATATTTGTTGTGTGTGGCTCGACCACTTCAACTTGTTCAAGCACTCAGGCCTGTAGTCTTGTTTCTGTTACTTCTATTTAATAGTTGCGTGCGCCCCATCTCAAGGCATGCCGGGGATAGCCGGCGAGTTAGGTTAGCATGTAAGTTGATTCTTTTCTAAATTTTGGTTCTTGGACTTCCTGCCGTTTGAGTTTCATTTGGCAGTAACACGTAACTCTCTTTTTTGCAATATATCTTTTTTTTTTGTAGTTTGATTCTCGCACACGACCTTTGTGATCGTCGAATTAGTGAGTGGCATAACTCTTCGTGAGAGCGAATGTTAGTTCCTTTTGACCCTTTGCAAAAATGTAATTCCCTGTGTGACATGTTGGGCTTGCAACCTTTGATTCCCAGGCTATGCCTATTCAAGTTCTATTATAGTTGTCATTTGATCTAGCCCCTCTAACTCATCTCGCGGTTAGTTTATATTATTGAGACGACCTGTAAAATGAAGTTGCCTGCATAAGTGATCTTATTTGACATATTTATTTATAGGCATGGGGTAATGCGTTATGAGTGATTTTTGTAATGAAACCCAATGCTCTTGTTACTCTCTTGTGATTTCGAGCCTGTGTGTACAGCCATAAGGCAATTTTTAACCTAATGTGACTACATGTTACCTGGTTTTCCTTTATTGTTACTGGAGGCAAATTGCTGTGATCAGAATTTCGTAGTGCTCACAAGGGAGCAGTCAATCTCGTGTTATTCCAATATTCATTACTGTGATCTATTTGTAAGAGTTGTACTTTATGCCGATGTTGCGTACTGTCCATGAGGCATCAGTTAACTTCATAGGTCTGCTGCAAAAATTGTTTTTAATTGTTAGTCATTGTTCACTGTTATAAATAAATCTTATGTGCTACGTATATATCCAGCACAGCGATTAATCACACCAGTGATTTTAAATGTGATTATTTTGTCTAACTGGCATTACACGTATTTTTAATGCAATATAATAATGGCGCACTGTGTTTCATGTGAGCGAAGTATTTTTTCCTTTTTTTCAAATGCATTTCATACCTTTAATGGCTTTTTACCTTTGCTGAAATGTATTCAGGTACAAAAAGTAGTATTGCTATACGCTTGCTAAGTGTCTTCAACGTACCTACGTTGTATACCTAGGTGTCCACCAAAAACTGAAGAATGATAATAGTTGAGAATCATGGATTGATGCGAAGCAGGGACCACGCTCTTACGTGCACGTCCGGACTTAACAGTAAATATTAAAAAAACCATCCTCAACTGTGTAGGGGCTGAGCAAACCAGCGACGACGTTCACAACTGCTTTAACACACAAGGGATCAGGCTTAAGATAAACAGACTAAAATGAGGCAACAGCTCCCTGGGAAGTAGGCTACCTACTCTCTCGATTCAGCCGTGTCGAACGTGCGCGAGAGAGCATCCGCTACCACATTATCTGTGCCTTTCACATGATGTAGTTACTTTGAGCCGAAAGCAAGTAAGGCAATGCACCCAGCGACCTAGCTTACCAAACTGCGTGGCGTGTCCCAGCAGCCATGAAAGCAAGTAAGGCGACGCACCCAGCGACCTAGCTTACCAAACTGGGTGGCGTGTCCCAGCAGCCATGAAAGCAAGTAAGGCGATGCACCCAGCGACCTAGCTTACCAAACTGCGTGGCGTGTCCCAGCAGCCATGAAAGCAAGTAAGGCGATGCACCCAGCGACCTAGCTTACCAAACTGCGTGGCGTGTCCCAGCAGCCATGAAAGCAAGTAAGGCGATGCACCCAGCGACCTAGCTTACCAAACTGCGTGGCGTGTCCCAGCAGCCATGAAAGAGCCTGATTTTCACTGAACAAATCGAATTCATTAGCCGCCATACGAGTTGCGGAACTTCTCCATTCCAGTTTCTTAGGCTGGCTTTTCATTTGTGCAGCGGTACGAAGTAAATATTTCTTTTAATGTGTTAATAATTATAACTGTAGTGGTAAGAATTATTCTTACACTTACAGCGTATGTATCAAACACACAGACACGTAAAGAAATAATTTCATTATTTACAAATGTTTAACTAAACATTTTAATTCAACGTTAAGACATGGAACTACTTTACCTTCATCGTTACCAACTAAACTGAGCGCGCGCCAGTCAATGTGTTAGTTACCAACTTAACTGAGCGCGCGCCACTCAGTGCGTTGGTTAAAATATATGCAGATATAGGGGCAGTGGAAATTTTCAAAGGTTGATTTTAAATGTGCCCAATTTACCGTGAACAGCCTATATCAAAGATGACTAAACTATTTATTTATTAACTTTTAGAGTGTATACGCAGTATTATGATCTGTGCTACGGGACCAACAAACAAGATTTCTTCTCAGCATCTGTACTTTTTATTATTTAACGTGACGCTCTTAGCCGAAAGGCCTTTCCGCCGCCACGACCGCCCAATCGGAGGGGGAGAGGGATCAAGCTATCCCATTGCAGGCGTCTCAGCTTTTCACCTGCGTTGACCAGATCCAAAGCTCTGACCTGATGCACAAGTACAGCTGAAAACACCCTACCGTAAGGTTCTGAGACCCTAGCCCTCAGATACTCAGCGTATTTCTATCCATACACCTAGTGCCTCTCCAGGGCACAACCGGAGCAGGTTGTCGCTCACCATCCGGTCCTTCAGCAAGAATGGGGATCTCTCCGGACCTCCTCCAACTTGCGGAGTTAAACACTGCCAGCACGAGCCCAACTTCTATTGATCGGACACCAGAGAGAACCCGTGGTGGGGCCAACCCTATCAGCCCGTGATCCCATTTATTTTCCACTTCCTTGGAGCTGACATAAATCCCACCGGGACGAAGCCTTGCATCCAATTAAGAACCGGTTGATGGCATTCTTCCGGCTCTGGGTCTCCACTGGAAGAGAAGGACAAACCTGGAGCGGCGTTCTTCCTCCGTGTTCACGGCTACGGAGGGAAGTAGCCCTCTCTCTGAAATTGAACATTTCCGTCATAATCGCTTCCGAAGGTACGGCCCCTAAATAAGGAACCAGAGTTCTTCCATATTCTCATCATTGCCACCATTAGAGAACTCAGTTGACACGGCTTCCAATGACCACTCACCTTTCCATATATTGGATTTCTTCACATTGAAATTCCAGAATTGGTACCCAACACCCCGCCAAGTGGTCGGGCCTAGGTACCATCTGTTGGCCCAAGCCCTTACCAGCCGCGAGGAGACCGGTTCCCATAGGGATACTGGTGGCGGAATCCAATTTGCGAAACCAGGAGTGGCATTAAGTTAGAAGTAGCGTGTCAAAGAAAGAAACTCACGGGTGATTTTTGCTTTAATTTGCATTATGTTTGATTAAATTTGCCTGGAGAAAAACCCACACGAAAAGTGTACTGCGATTTTTTTTTTAATTGAAAATTTCCTTGTCTGTTGCTCAAATTTGCTTGGTTTTGGCTTAAATTTGTTTGTTTTTTGAGAATCGAAAATTGGAGTCAAATAAGGTTCCTAGGAACTTGAGAAAGCTGCTTGAAAACGTGAAAACTACTTCATTTTTGGCTTAAATAGCTTGGTTTTTCGATGAAAAAGTTCTCTGCGCCAACTCTCTCATTACTATACTACTGAGGAACGCTGCCGACTCCTGGTCTTCTCACCACTCACATACCTGGACACTCGCCAACTGTCCCACATCTCGCTCTTGCTACCATCTGTTCTGCTATTGGCCAATTAATTATGTTTGGCTTCTGCTGTGCTTTAAAGGCGAGATCTCCTTCTAGACGGATAAAGTTTAAAACGAAAATCCCTATAAGACTGCTGGAGCGAGTGAGTGAAGAGATTTGGGTGGCTCTTAACATCGAGGTCTTGAGAGCCGATGAGGATGAAGCGAGGTGAGTCTGGAGTAGCGCCGGAATGCATGGAGGGGGAAACGGGAGATCCCCGAGAAAACCTGCCCACCATGGTTATCCCGCCAGGAATCGAATCCAGTTTGCCTTGGTGGGTGGCGAGTAGGCTAACCGCTACTCCACAGCGGCCCCTACGACTGCTGGAACGACATTTTCTGGTGCTGGATGCAATTTGCAGTTCGTATCCATGCAGTTCATTCTGGCTTGTTGTTGCAGTTCCCGAGTTTTGTATACTTACCTGTGGCCTCCTCCAGAAATACCTTTGTGAATGAATTTGCACAACGGGGCCGTATGTAGCGGTTTTTGTAGCATTTATAGCAATGATAGAGGCGAAGGTTTCTCCACCGTCTTGCGGAAACGAACCGCCAAATACATATTTTCTCCCACCCAACCACCCATTACGACTAAGCGCATCTCAATAACCAAAGGCTTTTCGCGGTAAAGTGAGCACTTTTAAAACCAACCCATGAAAAGTGTCACTGACCCTACATGCATGTATTTTAATGGGCACACTGACTTGCATGCACCCAGTTAAGTTGGTAACGATGGATATAAAGTAGTTCCATATATTAACACTGGATTAAAAGTTTTGAGAAAACATTAGAGAATACACTAATTGTTTGTTTCACTTTCTATATTTTTAATGCATGTAATAGTAAAAATGAGCAAAATTGTAAACTATTTACTTTTCTAATAATTTCACAGTCTAACTTGGCCAACGCATGAATAAAGTGATCGGGCACATGGCAATGTTAATTGTACATTATAGTTAACGTGTACGGAATCTACATACAAGTAGATCGTAAGCGGGGCTTTCAAAAGTGCTCATTTTACTATGAACAACCTTTGTCTAAGTTGATACAACGTTGAAAAGAATGGCAGTATAAGAGATAATTGTTAAAGCCAAAATAAATGCTCTAGAGTCGTCAATTTCTTTAATATTCATTTTTGGTCAAAAACGGTTGAAAGGACGGGAAAAAATATTCACAAATATGGAAGAAGAAAAAAAAGTATGGTTTCGTACATACTCTGTATACTGAATATGCTAACTATGAATTATTGGCTGTAGCGCTGGTTAAATGGCAGTTTCGCTTTAAAATTGCTTGCTCGTGGTTTGGCCAGTATGCTGTTTAATGCAGGTTATCGGTTCAAAGGCTTTCGGTGTGTATAGGCTATTCACGGTAAAGTTTACGTCTGAGGCTGCAATAAATTGAAATGTACCAATTAAATTTGTGTGATAATTTTATTTATTAGATATTTTACAAGCGTAACATGTATTGTACAGGTAAATATACATTTTATTCTCTAAACAAAATGTGACAATGGCTAGGATAAAGCCATGCCAACAGTTATTGTATGTATCTCTGAACTAATACTTATGTGTGTAAAAATAATTGAGTTTAATTACAATTTATCTGATGCAATAGATCCGTTATTAACATAATCGACCAACTATGGGACTCACTATATTCATCATACCCACTACCAAAATTATATATATTAATAAATAGTTAATAACGCCTAAAGCATGAATATTATAACATTTGAAAGCTAAACACATTAATTCCAATCATATTTTTCTTTGTGCAAAAGAATTGATAAGGTGAAAGTAAGTATAAATATACTCGTATCTTTGTGCATTAAACGTCTGTTGAAGTCCAATCTCTACAAATACCAGATATGAATGAAGGACATTGGCCATAAGTTTATCTTTGTAACGGCCATTATGCTCAAACAAAAATACATGAAGACGGGTTAAAATTTTGATAAGCTTCTTATATCTGTGCAAGATAAAAACGTCCAGCATCTGCATGAGCAAATAACATTATTCTTACCCGTAAGATAATTTCTGTATTTAATATTTCTTTACTGCATACATTATAGGTCCGATATTCAGAATTCTTTGTCCAAATCCAATTTAAGATGCTGCTGATGTTATCTTCGTTATGATAAAATAGTTGCTAAACGTCGCCATAGTAATTTTCTGCTATCAAAATAGTTTTTTAAGAAAAAGAGACCAATGTAAATAACATGAAAATTCACTATTATGTGCAATAAAATTTGACAGATTTTCATTCAATCTGCCACTACAGATGGGCGAATAAATAGACGGCGCTGCAAGTAAGAGTTTCAGTAGAGTATGTTTGTTGCATATCACTAAGAACCTCAGACAAATTTGTGAAATTGACTCACTAGAGTAATCGGTAATCTATTACCAATCCCAGTGAACCGTTTCATTCAATCTAAAGAAATGTATCTTGCATAAGGCGTATTCATATATTTGCTGCGCTTATACACTGTAGATGAAACGACTAAAATTTGGCAGGTATTGTCTCATCCCAACATTTCCAATGATTGCGGAAGAAGAAGTAGAACAAAAAAGTAATGTGACAGCCTGAAAAATATCTTTTGCGGCCTACTTTCATTACGTTTGTGGCATAAATAATATTTTGAAGAACGTTGAAGGAAATAAAACATATCTAAACATGGCATAGTATGATTAACGTTATTCTGGCACACTAACCGCAAAAAAAAATGAATTTATATTTAAGGATGGTGGTAGGCGAGCAGTCTAACCGCTGTACCACCGCGGCCCCCATACCGCTGCGAAGTTAGCGGTGGAGGGAGATGAGGAAATCTGCCACGGCGTCGTGGCCTTGGCTCGTGGCGCTGTCTAATGGCGTCAACTCCTTGCCGTCCCTCGCCTTGACGTCTGCCCCGGCGTCCACCAGCAGCTTCACCAGGTCCAGGTGTCCTTTCGCGGCGGCCCAGTGCAGCGATGTGCGTTTTTCGGCGTCACAAGCGCCAGGGTCGGCGCCTCGCGCCAACAACGACTTCGCCAGGGCGACGTGGCCCTCCCTCACCGCCTTCAGCAAGGGGGTCTCACCCACGGAGTTCCTGGAGGCGATGTCAGCCCCGCAACCCAGAAGCAGATTCAAGGAGTGCAGGTTGCCTGAGGCCGCTGCCGCGTGCAGCAGAGTGTCGCCCCCAGACTCGCCGACGACGTGCTCCGTGGGCAGTCCCGCGTTTAGCAGCAGAGAGAGCAAATCTAGTCCCCCGCCGGCGCACACCTCCTTCAGCGGCTCCCCGTGGTGCTTGGACACGCCGCACAGCTGCTGGTGCGCCTTGCCACTATGATCGAGCACCTTCCTCAAGCGACGCCTCAGCTCCGACCATTTGCTGCTGCTCCTGTACTTCTTCACCTATCGCAAACAACACCGCACGTGGCGAGAACGTCTTTCTATCCAACGTTGTCCAGTTTATTCACATAAAGGAACCTACTGGGTATAAATGACTAAGTAGTAGTGCGTTCTGGGACAGGATTTGCGATGGTGCTTGGGGCTTCAGTCGCCGCCATCTTGTTTCCTGCTCTGTAAATAGATGGCCGTACGACAAGCATGGCTTTCTCCGGGAGTCATCAGGAAACTTTCTGGCGGAGCGTGTAAACAGCGCAACACAGACATGAAGATGCGTGTCCGGGGAAACGAAAATGGTCCAGCGCCACCCCCCTTCCTCCCTAAAAACTGACATAACCTCTGCTAAAGATATGTGAAGTAGTTAAAAACTCCACTACGACCTGCTTATTGAGTGTGGGACATAAGTTAATGTTTCGATTTTTAACTGAAGCCTTATTTTAGTAATTTTGTTTTAGGTCCTAAGGCCCCAAGCGGGGCAATAATGTGTTTCCATTTAACTCTGCTTTTGTATCAAAGAAAGGCTATAGATGCTGAAATCTACAAACTACAAATGACTCAATCATTGGTTGAGCGATATGGGCCATGGGCTCCCCAGGTGGGTTTCCCCTGGGTGAGTAAGGCATCCAGGCGATTGAGGTATCGTGGCAGTACCATGCAATAGTTATCCAAGCCTGGTAACATGTGTATGATCTTAGAAAGGAAGGATGAAGTGATGGGACTTTGAGTGCTATATAGTCTCTCTCCACCAAAGCGACCCAAGGCTCCTAGAGTGGTGTTTCTGCACCCAAAGCCTCTATATTTAAGCAAAATGGGCTCCGCAGCACATCTCCCTATGCAACCTAGTTTCCTCGGAACGGATAAAAGGATATGTCAGGTGGCTTGGGCCAAGTAGAATGAAGCACAAACCTCACCACTTGGTGGGGTGTTCGACTAAAAGCTGCTCACAATAAAGTGAGCACTTTTGAAATCAACCTTGGAAAAAAGCCACTGCAACTGCCTGCGTATATTGATACAGGCGCACTGAGTGACATAAGCCCAATAAAGTTTCGCTTTCTGTTTTTTTTTATGCATAGAAATGTAAAAATGAGCATAATTGTAACATATTTACTTTTCTAATCATTTCACTGTTTCATTCAACTGACGCATGAATAAAGTAATGAAGCCCATGGCAATTTTAGTTTTACATGAGGCGGAAGATTACATACCGTGCATACATCTGTATCGTAAGTAGGGCTTTCAAAAGTGCTCATTTTAATGTGGACAGCCTATACTTGACATTCAGACTGATTGGAATACAAATTAGTAATATCAATATAAAGAAATTTCAATTTATGGTAAAGGTTACGACTAACAACAGTTCGGTTTCCCTGACTGTCTGTAAGGCTAAACAATGAGAGAGGATGCCATGGCTGGACCCGTAGAAGAGTCTGAGGCCCATCGTAGGACATACTTGTAATGGGTGCAATGCTACTTACTATGCCTTATGGGACCTAACATGACTCTAAAATACTCAGTCATTTTATTGTGGGTTGGGAACGTGGAAAAGAATGGGTTCTTTCCGAACAAGGAAGGATGGTTCCTTTCCGAATGTGAAGCCAGGATTGGTATTCACTGCTGGCACATGCGGTTGGAGGTGAGTTGTCTGGGCGCATGACCGGCCTATAATGGGTGTAAGGCTGTGCCTGGTGTTAATGGCCTTGACTACATGGACAATACACCTCATTCTCGGTCGTTTTAATATGGCGGAGATGAGGGACGGAGAGTTCCATCCTCTGAGTTGGGAAGGACTGCCTCTGTTTGCCCAACATTTGCTCAACATTTTGTGATCGAGCGGTCGGTCATGGCAAGCGCACAAGTGCCATGGGTAAGCAAGTAGAACCACTGGTAATCGGTTTGGCCTATTAAAGATTTCCTGTGAATCAGGTTGGAGCTTTGGATCTGGTTAACATATGTGAGAGCTAGACACGCCTGCAATGAAAGGGTGTGGACCCTTTCCCTCGCCAATTGGGGTGTCGAGGCCCTGTATGAACTTTGGGTAGATCTCCTACAACTACTCGCCCTATGAAAGTGATGCTTTTGCCATTACGTCTACATGACGAGATGGCGGAACTGACAACGGTTCAAGTGGGTCCTCTTATCTCTTATAATTCTTTACTACAATTTTGGTACCGGAGTTGTTGGTAGCCAATTCTTCGGTGCCTAGTATATCCTGGTCGTCTCGTAGAATTGGGCCTTTCTGTACGTAAACTTGCTATAAAAAATTTAATACACCACGAAGTATTAAAATTCCTCAAATTATTACTCGAACGAAAAATTCGTCAGGTAGGAACTATGAATAGATACCTTTAAATGTTACTGTTCCTGCCAAAGTCCTGCTGAACAAATAGATAAGTCTGACTTCCAGATATATTTAAAAAAATTACTACTATCTCCATATTTATGTTACCTATTTAAATGTAATAATGCAAACATCCAAGCAATTTGACTATGTTTCAAATAATGCTGTGGTCCAGCTGCCAATAACTATTTACCTAGGTGTGCATTATGTTAGTACTCACCTACTGGGAATAAAGGGAAAAGTGGACGATGAGTTACTCTTGCATAGAGAGATATATGTAATATTTTAAATAATACTTTTTCTTTATATTTAGTCACTTTGTTGGCATAAATATAGATCACACGACTGGGAATAGTGTACTTACCAATTTCGGGAGAACTGTGCTCTGCACGGTTGTATTCAAAGAATCGACCTGCAAGAAACAACCAGCAAAAAATTAGGCTCATACATGTCACTTATAATAAGTGAGAACTCAAAAGTAGAAATAATTTCAGCGCTTCACACCGCATTTCCACTAAACCCTCAAGATGAGAGTCGCCTTCCGAGAAATATTTCCGTCTACTGGGATCTGGGGTTATGTCGTGGACTCCAGCTGTGGGGTGCTAGCATCATGTAACTGAGCCGCCACTGGGTCGTAATCAGGGTGAATTGTAAGCTAAATAAGTAAACTTTGTCATCTAACTTAGATAAAAAAATTTTAAAGATTACGTTAGAGGAGGATCTACGGTTGGCACAGATGGTTAATCCCTGGCCTCCAACTCCAGAGGTCCACAGTTCGACCCCAGGCCTCGGTGGATGGGAAATTTTTGGATGGAAGGCACTCTTGTGGGGAGTGTGGTGGACACTGTCGTGGTGTGGGGGTTTTCTCGGGGCTCCCCCATTACCTACCCCGTCTTCAGTCTGCTGCGTATCATACTCCATCCTGTCTCAACTCATCTATTCTTCAGATTGGCTGGAACCAATGAGGAGGATTACACAGGATAGGGCTAACAAGTTCTTATTACGCTTTGACAATTATGTGTATACCAACATTGAAGATTCATGCACACTTGAATAATTTGTAAAGTGAATTGAATTTTGCGCATATGAGTGAGTGAAGAGATTTGGACGGCTCTTAACAGCAAATCTTGAGAGCCGAATTTCCGCACAAAGTAACACTTGTTTATGATTCCAGTCACATTTATTTGGTTGTTAAAAGTTTTTAATATATTTGCTGTGCAACGATTACACATGTTTATGTATTCAACATGTAACCACAATTGTATGTACGAAAATAGCATGTGTAATAAGATTTTAAGTGCTTCGTTGCAAAATTTGTAACCCAAAATTAATTGCTTACTACTTAAACTTTCCCAGGAAATACTATTGCAAACTCGGAACTTCTGAAATATTTGACTTCAGTTCATTTTTCACATACATTTCAGAAGTTTATTCAGTGTACAATGAATTTATCTTTTACAAATGTTTAACAGTCTTGCATAATCATGTATCCATCTATGTCTCCCGGCCGGGAGAAAACGAATTTCCTCTTGGACTTTTGTATTGCCATAATAATTGTGATGAGTTAATATATTTTCCTGCAATTTTCGTTTCTTTGGGTCTTAAAATGTTTAGTATCAGTTCGGTGATTAGTAGATTTTACGCTGCGTGGTTGGCAGCAAATAATCTTTTACAGCCCCAAATTTACCCAGAAAATAATTATCAATACATAACCTAGCAGTGCCAACTCTTCCTCCTCACATGCTCCTTGGCCGAAGTGACAGGTCTGTCCCTTCCCTCGAGTAGAACAGTCAGTTCCGCATAGCAGCTGCGTTCTCTCATTCATATGTAACCTTTCATCAAGCGGGAATCCACATGGATTTGTCACATTAGAGAGAGATTTCTGCAATAGATTCAACAGCAGTCTGATTGAACAAAACTTCATATTACGGAACAACTGAAAACTTTCTCATCCCGGAGACTTAGTAAGAACAAGAGTTCAGTCAGTACTCCCTATACGTTTTGATAACTTACCTTCTCTCGTCGCAATTATTAGGCATTTCAATTCCTCATTTATAAATTACGTGTTTCTGTCTTTAGAATTCTTAAGACGGTAGAGTTATGGTTCCGCACAAACAATTAAGTGTTTTGCATCAATTTTATTAGTGTACGCAGTGGTTGGATCAGGATCATTATGAGGTTTATAGAAGAAAAGCCAATCCAAAAGTTTAATATTAGTGTTTTTTTACCTAAATTATTAGATTCTGGAGAAGAAAAAGTGCAGCTATATACTTAATTCTTGCGAAATAATGTTCACAGACCCAGATCTAAGTACAGTCGGTTATCCAGTTTGTAAAGTTAGATGAATAAAAAACTGTAGGTCGGCTAGCATATCATAGGCGTACTTAAGGTATGATTATGTGTGCAACTATATTATAGGCTATTGACGGTAAAATGAGCACTTATGAAAGCCCTGCTTAAGATCTACTTATATGAACGTTGTGTAGTCTTTCGCCTTATGTAAAATTAACATTGTCATGAGCCTCATCACTTTATTATTGTGCTGATCAAGTGAGACTTGAAAATTATTATAAAAGTCAATATTTTACAAATCGGCTCATTTTTACATTCCGATGCATTAAAAAAACAGAAAGCGAAATCAATAATTTAAGTTGTCCCAAATGGTTACCTAGTACTTTATATTTGGCATTAAGATATGGAACTACTTTCCCTCCAATGTTACCAACTTTACTGGGCGCATGTCACTGAGTGCACCCATTAAAATAAATGCAGGTAGGAGCAGCGAATTTTTTCTAAGGTTGATTTCAAATGTGCTCGCTTTATCCTCAACAGCCTTTGAGAGCATTTACTGTGAGCCACGCAATTTTTTTTTTTTTTTTTTTTACGTTCTATGCTGACGTCCTTTGCGTAAATGAGATCGATCGTGAACCGACGTTAAGGAGTATCAGCCCTTCCTTACCTCCCATATCGCGCTGGTACAGTGTGGTATGGCCTTATGGACGTCGACAGTTACTACTGCGCCACAGAGGCGTGCGATTATGAGGCTTGATTGATCTTTATCTCGTTCGTTTTAGGAAACTGGCCAGGAAATAAAAATTTCGTCCATAACAAAACGTGTATATAGAAAGATTTCGGATAATTCAATCTGTACGTGTTTCAAACGAGAACGTTGAATTATTGACTTCTTTTTCCTCAGTTTACTGTGTACTGAAGAGGTGAATACGCCAGGTAGCCTTACCGCCAACTTTTTAATGTAACGTTAACGCACTAGATAAGGACAACTGTCTTTAATATTCTCACAAACTAGTCACTTTGCAATTTGGAACACCTCAGCTTGTTCACTACCGTCCTTAACGCAACGCTGAATATAGTGGGTGGTGTTAATTCACTACTGTTATTAATGTTTCCTGTAAGATGGTGGATATTTCTAGCGACTGAGGAAAGTCAGTGGGGATCGAACCCACACACTTCCGAATGTGAACCAGGTACTGCACCACACTAACCAAACACATAAATAACTGCAGCGAACGTTGCGACTTTTACCTTGGTCTGAAACTCCTCCTGTGCGGAGTTCAGCTGATTCTCTCTTTCCAGTGATCTAGCGATTTTCTTCTGCTGATCCTTCATCTGCGAACACGTGAGGGATGTGTGACGACATGTAAGGGTACTGCACTCTTAAAAAACACTTTCGTTGCTGCAAGACACGATTTGTTTGCCGCATAGAAAATGTTGTTTAAATATGAAACACTGTCAAGTAGGTTTTCACAAACATAAGTTATGTTTGATGATAACCTTGTAATGTTAACAATAGTACAGCAGAAATCTTTGCGGTAATGTCAGAAAATTTGTGCTTTGAAAAACAACCGTGATTAGTAAATAAAAGAGAAGAGCAAATCTTTCAAAACTGTAGTCATTAGAAAAATTACAGTGATGGTTTCGAGACTCGAACCTCCCTCCTCCCCATCGCGTTTCTAGCCTAACGCCTTTCACCAAACGAGCACATTGTCTTAGCGTGCTGACACTACTTTTGATAAGTATGTTATTACAGTTAGTGACAGATGGGCCAGAATATAACAGGACCACTCTTGGGAATAATTGAGGTTACTTTATTTGGTGAATCACTGCATTTCACATTTCATTGAGAAACTAAAAATCTGCAAGAGAACTATGTATTTGCTCAATTACAGTTTGTTAAATGCAGGATACATTGCTTTATAGATGTTTTCGTCGAGACAACCGTTAGTTACGTACTTGAAACTTCAATGCACGACTGAAAACTTTTAATACAGTAAAATTTCATTACTATGAAGGAAGATAAAATTGCCATTAATGGAAGACGAATAAAGGGAACATCGATTAACAAGAAACCGGTTTTTCTGTAACTTTCTCTTTGAATGAAAGTAATACCGTGTAACAGTAAAAAAAAAATACAGTCCTAAATAAATGTAAACTCCAGCGGCGACTGAGAACTGTAGTTATAGTTTGGTATTTATAGTAGAGGATACGGCTTCACCAAACTTTATGAATATGTAATTGTTATTTAACAAGCTTTTCCGTGCTATGTGCACAGGCGACTACAAACAGATATTTTTTTTCGTTTCCCATCATTGTAGTGTGAACACGCCCCAGCGACCAACGCTCGTGAAGACGTTAATACAGAGCGCACTACAAACATGGGTAATCTTACTTCATTAGTGTGTTCCTTCTCCTTCTTCTCGAGATCTTCCACTTGATTACGTGACTCGATCAGTTTCCTCTCCCTGTCTTCCACCTGAGGATGCACGACAGTAAATTAAACTCGCAGTTCTGTGCTATATGAACGGCTGTGGCTGCTATTGCGAATGCGCAGGCAGTTGTGAATTAAAATTAGTTTTATTTGCTTAATTTTAAAATAAATAACAATCATTCTTGTTTAACCTAGATTAGTTTAGGTTAGTAAAATCCGTAGTAGCACTTAAAAAGACTGTCATTCCAGATTAGTTTAGGTGATCCTTGTTTATATAAATACTACTTTGGAAAATGACGGAAAATACTTAATATGATAGTATCCGTAAGTGGTTTATTAATATTTTTGCGACTTATTTACGTTTATCGGGTGGTTTTAAAGTTGACATACAAAGAATGTAAGTACCTTCAGTTTCGTCCCATAAAAAGTTCAGACCCAACTGTGCTATATTTGGCCCGTACTATAATACACTATACGAGGCACAGTGTCCATTGTCCACGGACCTTCAGCAGATATCTGATTGGTATACCCTGCCACTACTCTACATTATGACTGGTTCCTATCACTATCCACAAAGTCTACAGCTCATTGATACTGACAATGAAATAATTACACTCTGTCAGTTGAAGGACCACGAGAATCAATTTCACCCCCCCCCCCCCAAGAATTTGGACTCATACACTGAAGCAAGTTTGAATGTATTGAGTACTGAATATGCCCTTCACAAATGCCTGCGCAGTATTAAAGACTACTTCAGTCAACAGACGCCTGTACAGCGTACATATACAGACTTACCAGGTTTTTCAGCTCTCCTACTTGTATTTTCAGCTCGTCGATCGTCTGTTGCTTACCCGTCAGTTTTTTGTCCTTGTCGTGGATCTGAAAACATGCTTTCATTTTATTTCAAAACGAAGGGAGACACTGAATATCAATAAATTTTAAATCACCACGCAAACTAAGCTGAATTTTTTTTTTTTTTTCACTCATGCGTTAAAACACACACGCATAAATGAATGCATACACACGTTACATAAAGCCTACATGATTTTCGGAGCCAGTGTTCAAGAGCCAATAAAAGGCAAATACGGATAAATTTCTTTGCAAACTTCGTACGGAGCTTGAACTGCGTTACAGTAAGTTTGAAAACCTTTTCTTTCATCTTGCAAAAGATTAAACGTGCGCCCATTTTGTTTGCCTGCGAAAAGAAAACATATCCCACACAAGAACGAATGGTATTTTCAGGACATCACGCATGTTATTAATATTATTTTAGACCCCTCCAGATACTGAACACTAGAGAAAATACGGCAGCAACCTTTAGTAAACATTGCTACTCTAGTAAAACACTATTGCTACACCTTAAGCCCCTGTCACACTATCAAATTTTTGCCTTCAACTGCACTTGACAATAAAATTTGAGAACAAAATACGGCCATCAAATTTTTCCTTCCAACAATTTTATCAAATAATCCATAATGTGTTTGAAAATGTATCACACTGTCAAATTTTTTTATTGTGAGAATCCCTTCTTATACCGCGAGAGAATCTAATTCTACGTATTATAAAAAAATTATCTTCATGGTGAGATATTGCTTTTGTTTTTCCATGCGATCCATTGCAGGAAGAAATGTAAGTAATATTGTAATATATTCTCGTTTCTTTGCTAAATTAAAATTATATTTATAAGATATATTTCCTGCACAATTAAATTTAAAGCCTCTGATTTCGTAATACTATGTGCAATATTCAATTAAAATAGCATTCACGCCCAGACAGATTCTACATAAATTAATTATCTTCATAACTTACTTCGTTTCCAGCAATTTTTCGTTATTTTAAGTTTCTTGGCGCCCATTTTTGTCGTGCACGATTCTGATTGGCTGAAACCGCCAAACATCAAATACAATTTTGAACCGGTCCAATTTTCAAATGTTTGATAGAAACTGAAGTCATGCAACTTTTTCAGACAAATATGGAGGCGTTTGTGACGTTTCGATGACGTTATAATTGTCCAACTTAATTTGACCAAACTTATTAGAAGCATTTTGACGGAAAAATTTGAGTGTGACAGGGGATTTACAGTCCCGTAGATAGCAGCAACACGACGATAAATTTGCTCAGAGTCTTGCACGTAGCGGTGATGGCGTACTGGATGGGCGTGTAAGTGTAGTCCTAATCGCTTCTGCGCTTCTTAACCTCAACAACGAAAATAGTTCGACATAAATGCATCACGCAGTCAAAATATTCTCTCAAAAATGTTTGGCAAAATATCCGCTTCGTGTCTGCTGTGTATTTGCTCACTAAAATTGTAAAGTTCAATTAAACCGCCGTAGCGTTAATTCATTCCTCGCTCGTTCGGAAACGATCACAACTAACGACTTTTCTATTTTGCGTGCAGGTAACAGTTGCGTCATGTTACTGTGTGCATGCTGCCCGTATGTTAGGGCAAATATGGCTTCAGCATGCGTGGATAATTTGTTAGTCTAAAGTGTTGTTACACTTAATGTTCAAGCATACGTATCTTCAATTAAATATGTTACAAATACATCACGAAAATCCAGATTTCAAACTGTGAATCTCTTGTGATGAATTGTGAGCATTTCTAAAGCATAGGGTGAAAATTGCCAAAATATGCAGTTACCGTTCAACTTCATATGTATATGTCTTATCACTGACTCTAATAGTTCTTTTATTTATTAAACCATTCTTTTCCAGTAGCCACTTTTTCAAAATCTACCTCTACGTTAGCCAAATTGCCACTTCTTGATTAAATTATTTACGTTCGATTTTGTTACAGTTGCCTTGTCATTATTACATTTGGCTATAAACTATTTAGGGACACTTGAAAGCAACGCAACCTACGTGTGAAACTCGTTACTTTCACGACTGTCAAACTAAACTAACATACGAGCTATATTAATTTTACAATGTATTCAGAATAACCACAAAAAATAGTGCTGCGTGTAAATGCCGGCCATTATTCTAGACTTTTCAAATTTTGTAATTGTAAATGGATTTTTAACGTCCCCCGGTTTTATGCTGGAAAGCTTAGCAGGGGACGGCTTACAGACTAACGTATAACCTAACTTAATTAACACCGATGCCTTGGCCCGGGATTCGAACCCAGAGCCTCCCGCACCCCCAAATCGGTGGCGCACCAACCGACTGCGCCACGGGATATCGGCTAGACTTTTCAAATGTAACGCTTTATGCTAGATCATCTGAAATTCAATTGTATGGGGCGTGAAATATGTGTTCCAAAGTTTTATCAATATGTACTATTCTACTCTAATGATATTTTTCATACAGCACAAACCATATCTAACATCTTCTTCATCAGTGAATATGCTTCACTACTCAGATCCATGCCTTCCAAGTTCGGCTTAAACGACCCCATGGTTGACGGATCACAAATGTAGGATAACTAAGCGTGACGTATCACTGCGCTCTCTCGATTTGATGCTCAGACCTGGAATGTAAAGAGGAGCAACATAATGTAACAAATGCAAGTCGCATCAAAAGAACTGTATTCCAGACACAGCTAAACTACGTGACTAAGATCTGTAAGACACCTTTGAACTGCAAGAACGTGTGTTAGAAAGTATTGATTTAATTGCTTTTATATATATATAAGTGCAATTAAATATATATATATAATTTTATATTATTTCAACATCATATTAAATTCCGGCGTGAAGCATGGACAGTAATAAGTCGAAGTAAATATGGCATAATAAACAGACTTCATAAGATATACTTTGAGCAACAGACCGAAGACCACCTAATAATGAATAATTAGAATTAGAAGACCAACCAGCAATTATAATTCTATAAACATTCAATCTAGCACAACATAAAAAAAATAATACCCCTAATCTATAATTAAACAAATGTCTAAAATAAGGAATAATAATTCAAATTACCAAAGAAAGAAACAAATTAAATACAGGGGGAAAATAATAAGGTATAAAATTAGAAACATTAGGTAATACATCCTCCATAGTAAATAATTAAATTGCATCAGAGAAAGGCATGTGTGCATCTATAAAAAGTAAGGCCAACATACTACATATACATACTATACCGTTTCCAAAGCGACACCCTAATTCGTGGCCCTCGGGAGTGGTTGGTGGCAGACTTTTCAACACTTATAACATTTTTATATTTCTTTTTGATTGACTTCTGGAAATATCTGAACCAGTAACAATCCCTAACACAGGAAAGGTGTAGTTACGTGCAGCAGAGTTAAGAGTAGAATTAATTTTCCCACAAGACAGGGTTCTCGGTGGCTCGCGTAGAGAGAATGCCAAACAGATCATTAAAGTGACCTGAGTGTGCAAGTTTGCTCGCAGAAGGTTCAGAAGATTTCGAACGGTTTATGGCAACTTAAATTCTTTAGTCCTTCGCAAAATCATCGCTACGTTCGCTCGAGTAAAGGCACTGAGTGAAATTATCACATTCATATGTACTTTGCAATGGATTCGTACACTGAATATTAGATCCAAATTAAATAATTGTAGGGTTGTTCTGATTTAACTTGTTATATAAACTAGCATGTGTGCGTAAAAAAAATAAAGGTTCCCATTTGACTAACACTCACGTATATGAAGAGTTGTAAGAGACAGTTCCAGAAGTGTTGGAAGTCCGATGACTTCGAGTCGCACAATTACGAGAAAACTTTTCAGAGTGTAAAAGAAAATCGAGTTTTAAATTACGAACAGTAATGTTTTCAGAACCGTGTTTTCCTTACTCTGGAAATGTGACATATGGTGAACTTTATAAATGACCACTTGAGAGCGCTAATGTCACTATTCCTGCCGCCCAGAATTGGAACCGGGTTTGCAGGAACATTGACGCTACTGACAAGCTACAGTGGAGTTCTATTAGTTGCGTGTGAGAGATAGTAGAAGAAACGTGACACAATTCAAGTTGCACCATTTTGTTGAATGATCTCAGCACTCAGTTTGTACTGGGCAAGAAATGTGTCACATTTTGAGTTGTGCCACTTTAAACGTATAAGCCAATCATTTTTATTCATATCTTTATTCACTGTAAAGTATGTTATAACTAAATATATTCTGTACTGAGGCAAGAAAGTGACACGTCAAAATAATTTGCAGCTAACTTAAAAAATTTGCTCCCTAAAATATGCCATGCCATCGAATTGAACGAGAACACTATAAAGTGATTTGGTATCGAGTAGGGGATGTGTTTTAAAATTGAATGTGGGTTTCTTATGGCCACCGGTTTCTCACAATGAGAGTTGCAATATTTTAATTGCCTTTGAGCTCTTCTGCTGGAAAACTAGTGTTTTTGAGTTTTGAGGTGTGGAATATTATACGAGACTATTCTGTAATGGCGCATGGAAAAAGAGGTTGGGGAGGGGGCAATGCAAAAATAATGCGCATAGTGGCCGACCTGGAGGTAACAGCCTGAGCGTATTAAAGATAAGAATATTTCTTGTTGTATAAGTATGGGATATATAGGTTTTAATGACGACTTAATTTTTAAAATTTTAAATTAGAAATGTAATGGAGTAATTGAGAGGTAAAAGGGAAATTTCGAATTCCAAAAATATCAATCTTTTGTAATTTTTTATGGAAATTTCGAGATGAAAACGTTTTAAAAATATATTTTATCGGTTTTTAATAATTAATGACAAATAGTTTATAACAAGTAAATAAAAGATTTGTTTAGGGCTTTCGGGAAAAACTACACAAGAAAGGTCTGCCTAAAAATTAAATTCAATAACTCAAGCTTTAAATTCCTTTTAAATAGTCCCCGATTTCGATTTAAAAATTTAATCTACTTCTGAAATTGCCCAAAATTATTTTTAATAATGTCAGGTCATATTAATTATGTATTTCCCTTACTTTTTAAATCTGATTAATTTTTGTGAATGTTTACCTTACCAGATTACGGCCATTTTTGGGGTAACTTAACTATACGCTGTTCATGACAAATTGAGCATTTCAAATGAACACGTGGAAAAAGATCAGCGTCCGTTACTGCGTGCATTTCACAGGACACACTGACTGGCATTCTGCCTGCAAAACTGACAACGAGGAAGGAAAAGTATTTCCATGTATTGACATCATGTTAGAAGTGTATCGTTTAAATGTATGAACAGTTAGTTTATTTAGTTTGGTTTCTGTTTGTTTCATGCGCTGAAGTGCAAGAATTGGTTTGTTAGTAACACATTTGCAGTCCTAATTTCATAACTACACATGACTAACGCTTGAGTAAAGTGACATGGCGTTTGGGAACGTTAATTCTACAAATGGTGGAAGGATAAAAAATGGGGTAGAAAAGTAAATCTTAAGCAATTCTTTCGTAAGCGCTCACTTTACCATGGACCGCCTTTAAATTATCGAGTCGTGTGGTACTTAATTGCTCATCTAAGTTTGTAGATATACAAGGGGTTTTACTTGAAAGCTGCATCCGGTTACACATTTTTCCAGTTTTTTGCATTAAATGTTTTTTTTTCCCCCTTGAAGTTTTCATTCGTTTCCCTCGGCCTTTCTCTTAATGTTAGGTTTAGAATAGAGATTCGTTTCGAGCAAAAAATGATGTCAGACATGTAGGAGAGCTGCCTGTATTTAAGTTGTTTCCTGGGTCCCATCAGCGTGTTCCTAGAAAGGCTGAGAGTTTTCAGGCTCAATGTTAACACATGATACACGAGCAATGCAAAGTTGAAAGACTTCAGATAAACCACATCTAACAGAAGAGTTTTACTAATGGCCATACAGATAATATCGCATGCTCGCTTTGATAAAAGCAAATTGATAACATCACCGTTATAAACGTAGAAGACTATATATTTCTGATAAAAATAAGTGACTAAGGTGTCTCGCGATTATTGAACGTTTTCCTCAAAATAAATTCACATCTTGCAGCACAATCTAAATTTCAGGATCTTTAAAATGGAGTGGTACTTAAAATAGGGTGGACCCACTGTTAGCTCAGTTTGTATATCAATAGCCTCTCGCCTCTGAAGTCTCCGGGTTCGATTTCCAGCCTCGGTGGACGGGAAATCTTCGGGCGGGGGTTTCACATCTGGGGATTGTTGTGGACACTGCTGTGGTGTGGTAGTTTTCTCGTGGCTCTCCCTTTTCCTCCCCCGTCCGCACTCCGATACGTCCCCATCCCCATCTCGTCTCACCTTAACCGTTATTCGGGCTGGTTGGAGCGCCAGCATCCTCGCAAACATACAGGCAAAAACCACACGTAGATTTTTACTTAAAGGCTGTTCACGATAAAGTGAGCACTTTTGAAGTATTACTGCCCCTGCCTGCATATATTTTAACGGGTGCATTGGGTGAGATGCGCCCAGTAAAGTTGGTAATGATGTAGAGAAAGTAGTTCCATATCCTAACGTCGAATAAAAAGTGTTAGGTACCCGTTTGTGATGACTTTAATTATTTATTAATTAAATATATGTAATATTAAATAATGTAATTATAAATCATTACAGCCCACTCCTCTGGTCAGTGGACCACAGAACATCACAGAGTACACATAGATCCTGCTCTGCCTACTAACACAATAATTCTTTAATATCAAAGAACTCTTTAATGTGAAAAATTGATATCAAAATATTATTTTATTAATCGATTAATTTAATTAATCAGTTTAATGAATCCATTAATTGATATAATTAATTTGTCAATTGATGAAACCATTTATCTCATTCGCATATTATAATGCGACACTTAGTTCACTCTTGCACCAAATGCAACTTAGGCTACTTTTGCATTTGTTGGGCCAAAACATACATGCCCCTACTACTCCTAGTGCATACTGTTGTGCTGTGGCAATCTACGTTCAGAAAAACCTGGACCCATCACTAAAGACGACGCACCACCCTACCTCAGCAGTCCATGCCACCCGATCACAATTAAACAGCTGACAAAGTGGCAATTGTCGGAGTGTCGATGCAATATGTCGTAAAAGTTTGTCGAGAATGCTAGTATTCGTCTGCAGGTCGCCTTGGAATAGTGAGGATGAGAATAGGTATTATTGTCGATGCAGCTGCGTGTCTATGGATTGTGGAAGAGGCAATTGTTGATATAGCCCCTGTAGGACGACGAAACATTCCTCTTTCTGGTGATCAATGTTGATCGCCCAGTCTCTTCTCCGTTTAGGTGTGTGTGTAGGTGTGTTTATTCACTCACGTTCTCACGTCTCCCAACATCGCCACACAATTCGTTATAAATGTTGGGGGAAATTCTACGGACAACCATGTTGCCTCTCTTAGTCAAGCGATTCGCCGTCTCTCAAAATTATGCTAACTACTCAGGGCCAGTAACTTCAAATGCATACTGATTATGCTGCACACAACCTCGTAGAACTACCATTCACAGTACCAGGCTTGTAGTGCTATTACACTCCATTACGACAGTTCTACATAGCCACTTTCAGCTAAAGTGGAAATATTACATCCAAATTAGAAGTAGTAATGCATAGGCTAGTTTTTTCATGACCAGGATTCCAGAATCGGTCTCGGGCTCTGTACCCCCATCTCGGTTTACGCTATTTCGAAATTATATCTCGAAATCGCATGTTTTACTCTCAAAAACACTGGTTTTTACCCAAAAATCACTTCAGAAATCGATTATTTAACCCAAAAACTACTTGTTTCCCTAAAAAAAAAAAAAAAAAAAAAAAAAAAAAAATCCTTTTTGCCCAGCTGGAAAAAAGGGCTCCCAATAAAAATTCTTCAGGGGGTTCAGTCCATCATCTTGAATTTCCCATTTTTCCTCTTAAAAATGCATGTTTTACCCCAAAAGTCGGTCATTTTCACTTTGAAATCAGTCCTTTTCCCTAACAATTTCCCTAAAATTCGCTTTTTTTCCCCTCTAGAAAGACCTCATAATATTTTTTACTAAAAATTAAAAAAATTTTGAAAAAACTTAAATAAATGCATCTCAATAACTCTGTTTTTTTATCGATTTTCATACAAAAAAGCCTCTATCTGTCAAAGTTAAAAAAAAAGTGCTTCCACAGCAAGAGCAGTGTTGGCAGGTCTGCACATGCGCAGTGTAATGTAACTGCACCCATACAAGCTTACCCAACACCTACTTGGTGTTGAGTAACCATGAAGTCAGCATGTGCATAGGAAAGCAGTGTTAGCAGGTCCGCACCTACATGGTGTCAGATAGAGTATGTCAGGGAAGTCTCCCATGATGGGCCCTACTCTATAGGTACTATTTCCCTTGTATCACTCCGAGCCTCCCCACCACTGGGCTAGGATATATAAATGCCGAAGCAACACCAAATCTCTCATTCTGATATGAGCACTTGTCATTTGCATATGTGAGTAGCTTTGTACCTCGTTGTCATTTTGTGCGTTGAAGAGTTATAGTTGGAGCAGGTTAAGTTTTTAGATCGTCGAGATTTTAGGCTAGTTAATCAAGATTTTTAGGTTAGGTTTTTAGAACATAAACACTTCCAGTCATAAGATTAAGGCTAGTTAGTACATCAAGATTTAAAGTTAAGTTAGTACATCAAGTTAATAGTTTTTATGTCAGCGATGGAAGCAAGCCAGCCAAAGTTTTGTGGTAATCCTTTTGCCTTTCGGAATAGCTGACTAAGGCATGAGAGGAGCTGCAACTGAAGCCGAAACCCATATCAGGTAGAGCAGCTGATGTGTGGAAAGTGCAGGTAAACGATTGCTCGCAGAGATAATCTACAATCTTCGTAGCAGCAATGGTGTTATCAGGAAAGCAGCGACCACCACCAGCTACAAGTTTTGCAATAGGCAATTTATTGAATGGTGCAATGCACGAAGACTGAACATGGTCTATTGAAATGCAACAACTGGAGTTCCCAGTTTACACGTAATGAAAACCTGGCCATGCACCTGAAGAATTTCAAGGGGGAATCAGCACAGCCAGCCCATAAGAAGAGATGTGTACGTTCACTAGATAGCGCTCAACAATCCTGCTCAAGAACATCAGCCCGACCAAACATCGTCGCTGTAGCTGGTGCAGAAAGTAGCCATGGTTTCGTCGAGGCAGAAACAGCATTCCTCGGGAATTTAAAATCTTATGTAACAGAAAATTATGTTAATGCCGGAGATGTTGTGACTACTTGGTAAGCACTCATAATAACATTGTTGGCCAGATAACAAAAGAAGTAGATAACCATGGTGCAGTTAAATCTAACATCATGCTGGAATGTACTTATAGAGGGCCAGAGCCACGTGAAGACCAGAGAGATGCAAGAGATTTTAAGACGAAAGATGTGCTAGTCTACAATACTGATGATAATAAACATGCCGTGTCACAAAGTATTGACAGGCTATGTACTGAAGAAAGAGAGCACGCTGAGAAAAGAATTGGATGGACACTCATCTCTGTCAACCAGCTCCAACACCGGATCGACAAACTAGATTATCTAAAACCCTCGTCATGGGTAGATTTACCAGCTCACATCAAGGCTAGGAAAGTGGGCATTAATCCAAAATATAAAAAGACCACTTGTGTTTTAAATGGGTAGTACTGACCAAGTTAGTGGAAGGTACTAATTTGCAACATGTAGACAAGAGATACAGCGATGTTGAAGATAAGTACGACTTTTCAGGCATCATTTTTCCAACATCAGTGAGTCAGATCAAATTGTTCGAGAAGAAGAACCCAGGAAAATCGGGCAATATTTGCTTCATTGATGAAAACGATAAGATTTTTCCTCTCCGAGTGGCCTGTGAATAAAAGAACGTTCATATAGACTTGCTGTTTTTGTCAGATGAAGAGTCATCCCACTACTGCCTCATTTCAAATTTATCCAGATTGGTACAATCCCAGAAGGCAGTTCATAGTCGCACAATGCATGTACGCAAGAGATGCCTGATGCATTTCGACGATCAATCACGAGTGTCTGTGCTCAACAGTGAACAGTGTCTGGCTGAAAACAAAAAATTTTGCTCTGGATATGCACCACTTCTAACTGAAATACCACAGCCTGGAAAGAATGGGAAGTCTTTAATGCTCTGCTTCAGAAATATCCAACACCGGTATGAACTACCGATTGTGATCAACTCAGATTTCAAAGCCATTTTGTTACCGATTCAGACCTGCCAACCTGCTCCTCAGAAGGCTTTGACGATGACATTCCAGAAGAACGAAGCTTACAGCTTCTCTATTTCCATACACATAGACAATAACTCCATTCATGCAACACTGACGTCGGTACTGCCATAAGAACCTATAATCTACACAGAGATGGATGCACCGAGGATTTTTATTGAGAAGTGCAAGATAATGTGAGTCCTACACCAGCGGAAAATTTTGTAAGTCCTACACGAGTGGGTCGAAAAATAGTGAAACATGGTGACAGCCTGCTGTAGTTCTACGCACTTTTAGTACAAAGTGCAATATACAGTTTACCCAGGAAGTGATTAAATAATACCGAGGGACCTGGATACATACTTTTTAATCGAGATTATTAAGTAAAATGTTCACCTTTCAGCTTTTCGGAGGTAGGGCTATAAAAATTTTAATTTAAAATATGAAAAAATTTTTAACTTGCGACCCACACACAACACGTACACACACAAACACACACACACCAACACACACACAATGAACCAGAAATATTATAATTTTCCCGACTACCAACACCGCCACCGCCCCAACTCAATCTTTTGTGATCTTTTCACAATCTGTTCGCAATCTTTCGCAATCAGCACAGCACTTAGCACCGCACTTAGCCCTACACTTAGCACCTACATCACCACCTGCACCTACACCACCGAAATCAGCACCGCAATAGGTCATTTTGAGTCATTTTTAGCCAAAGTGTCAAAGAATGAATCTTGCGAGTGGTCGGTCTGCCAGTAGTGAGTTGTCTGCTTTAAGTGAAACCATGAGTTCAAGCTGAGTGAAGATATCACGAGGGCGAAATATATTTTCATATTAAAGAAACTGATTCGCTGGCAGAGCAACGATGATAAGTTGGCAGCTAGCGAGTCGGTCAGTAATTTATTCAACCCGTCTGGTAGGACCCTCCCCGGGTTAACCATAATGTACATACATTGTTTACGATTTTCCCGTGGCAACTTGCATGTGAGGTTTTCCTTTTCTTGTTGATTGTTACAAAATTGCCTTTAGTGTAAGGGGTTAAACATTTAGATTTTTTGTACTGTATGTTATTTCACATTTGATGTGTCTGTATATAGGGGTGATCGACGTAATAAATATTTATGCTATAGTTTATGTTTCATGTGAAATACATTCCAAGTATTGTTAGTTTGCAATGGTGCAGGTAGTGGCTCCATGATCGTTGAGGTCTACAGCAAGCCTTCGTATTCGCAATTCATCTTCACTGTAGGCGAGAGAGAATGCTCCCAAAATCGATGTTAACTTCCCAACGTCTGAACAACAGCTAAGGTATCAGCATGCATCGCCGCTCTAATGTAAATTCTCCCATCACTCATAAAAACACCGTCCGATATTTTCTATGACCAAGCGAAAATTAATATAGTTATAATCGTTTCGGGCTTTGAACTCGGGTCCCTACGCCATACCTAACTGTTACAGATTGCTTATAAAAATTCGTGCGAACTGCGCATGATTACTAAACAGTGTACGAACTGCGCTAAAAAGATTAGAAAATTTGCATCATTAATCGAATAGCGAACCACTTATCTTACCCTGATCACCGTATAACCATTGTTTCGCGTTTCTAAAGTAGTCTCTAAATGCTAAGTCCGATAAAAAATTAATATTCTCTATATTTTCAGGTCTCGAACTCAGGTCCTTGCACCGCACCACGCCTTTGGAGAAGGCCTAAATCCTTATATCAGGTCCGCATGAATACTAAACAGTGAAAAATTAATGTAATAATATCACTAAAAATGTTTCCGAAACTCGGGTCAATTATCTGCAACCCTATTATCGCGCTCTGATGCCTATATTCAATGCCTAAAATTTGCATTTACCGTTTTTTATTCATTTCTAAAACAGTCTCCAAAACACTGAGCCTAATAACCAAAAAAATTTTAAGTCCAATAGAAAATAAATATTTCTGTGGTTTCGGGCTTTGAACTGGAGGCTCTAAGACATGTTTGAACGATGGATGTTGCTTAAATGTATATATTAGGTGTGTATAAGCACGTAAACAGACAGAAAATCACGTACAAAGTTCGTTTAAAATGATTCAATGCACAGGTCAGTATTCGAAATGGAGGTCGCTATCACTCAATATTCCTTGTCCAAGATTTGTCTAAAACCGTACATTTATTCCGAATGTATTACTGCGGTTTTTAATAAAGTGCCACTGGAAAACCAGTAGTGTTCTTTCTCTGTCAAACGAATAAACGTTTTTCCTGAGCAATGTGTGAGTACGTGTGTAAGTCAAATTGAATTAGTTTTTAGAGTCACGCATATTGTGGAAACAGTTGCTAAAGGCTGTTCACGATAAAGTGAGTAATTTTGAAATCAACCTTAGAAAAAAGTCACTGCTCCTACCTGCATATATTTTAACGGGTGCACCAAGGGACATGCGCCCAGTGAAGTTGGTAACGATGGATGGGAAGTAGTTCCGTATCTTAACGTCGAATAAAAAGTGTTAGGTAACCATTTATGGTAATTTATATTATTTCTTTCACTTCCTATTTTTTTTAATGCATCGTAATGTAAAAACGAGCAGATTTGTAAAATATTTACTTTTCTAATAATTTCACAATGTCACTTGACCGACGCATGATTAAAGTGATGAGGCCCACGACAATGTTAATCCTACATAAGGCGGAAGAATACACAACATGCATACAAGTAGATCTTAAGCAGGGATTTCAAAAGTGCTCATTTTAACGTGAATAGCCTATGGTCAGATTTCAGCATGTTCTACAAGTTTTGCGGATGTGATAGATTAGTGATTCAGCCAATAACACTGATGGCCTTTCAAAGCAATAAAAATTGTGCCTCTGTTGGAAAACTATTTCTAACTGAAGTACCTGTAATACGTTAATTATTTAATAATAAATTAGCAAATTCACTAACATAAGAAAAATTCAATCAAGCGATATTTTGAATCTTAAATACTTTTAATGGATGGTTTTAATTTTCAGATTTAAATTTCAGCAAGTTGATTTTTTTAATCGTTACATAATTGAAAAAATTAAAAAAAAATTTTATATGGTAAGATAAGCATCTACTTGGAATAGGTTAGTCTACTGTCGTTAAAGTAGATACTCATCTCATAAAATGTGTACTAAAAATATACTATTTTTACCTATTTAAGAGAATTAGTATGTATTTATAATAAATTATATACCACTAATTTCAGTTCTTTTCTGTTTCATTTGTAACGCACAATTTGGTGGTCACTACTTTTTTTAGTGAGATTCTAATGTCTCCGTATTTTTTTCTTGTACAGCACAGATCTACCATGTCAAATAATGTTAATAATTTGGAATCGTTTGGTTGCCACATTGTCTTGTATAATAAGAAAAACTCAATTTAATTGTTACGATCATATTATTTTATAGTCTATAATAACTTTTCTAGCCTATATAACAGATAGATTGTAACAAGTTAGAACTCTATAAATAATTTTCCACTATTCCCTGCCTAGTAGTATGAGACGTCACACGAACTGTTATTGCACTCTATTTCCCTATTTAATATCCTTCATAGCAAATAAATTAATTTAAAAAATATATATTTTGGTGACTTAAAAAGTGTGGAGATTTCCTGGATTGAATATCAATTTGTCCTAACTTTCAGTTATTGGCCAAATAGGTACGACATTCACATTCTTCTATACGTTCATTTAACTTAATGTAAGTTTAAAAATCACCTAAGGAACAGTTTAATTAATAGTTCGGAAAGTAAATGACCAACCAGTTATTTCAGTATCTTTGTATCGCATATGTTTTCGTAACTTATTTGTTTTTCGAAACATTTGTGATCGTCTTGCACAACATAAAACTTACAACTAAGACGTGGCATATGTTAGCGATGAAAACTAGATATGACTGGATTTATTACTACAAAGTTCTAAACTATAAAACTGCAGGTATTTTATCCTTACCTTGTGCTCAAAACCGTAAGCTTAAAAACTTGGCTGCTATCCTCAACGATGTAGTCGTAATTACCCACTTCGTTACAATATATCACGCGTTTCTGGGAGGATAATAAATTATTTTTCTGTCTTCTCGATACCATATTCGACGTTTTCAAGTGCGTTGGTGGACGCAGATAAGATTAACTCGAACAAATATGATTTTTATTTTTATTTTTCCCCATTGCGTTTTCTTAGGAAATCTGTTGGTTATCAACAGCACAGTTATTATCTTGCTCGGAACCTTGTTGTATTATAAGTGGGATAGAAAAATGCTTCTTTGACCGGGCCCCACAGCATTAAGTAGACTTACGTGAGCCGTGGATTACGTCGTGTTGAATTTTTGAGAAAATACATCGCCAGTAGCGTCAGGAGAGCCACCAAAGCAATAATTTCATGATATTCGCAACAAAATAAAAGCGACAGAAGTTTGCATCTTGCACAGTCAGTAAATACCGCAGTGAAATATTTTACAGCAGGATATCACAACCGAGCTTTGTGCCACGTGAATATCAGCTACTTTAAATATGGCGACTGCCAGAACGTCTACATTATCAATTATTTAGACGTTGCTGATCCCCATACAACTATGCACAAAGGCGAATACTATTTTTTTTTTTTTTCATTTCACTATCCTGAAAGTCGATAGCATTGTTACCAGGCGGCAGAATTATTTAGATAATTTGAAAGCCATGACATCAGTTTAATGTAGTTTAAAAGCAGCTTCCCCCCACAGGGGGCTCTCGTTGCCTGGAGCGTTTCAGACCGAGAAGTTCAGGAACCGTAAAGGCAGGTTTTCCTAGCGATGTGTTTTATCCGTCGCGAAGAACGGAAGCTGCTAAAGACAGACGTCGGATACAGCGGAACGTACTACGCCGTGTGTAGTATTTTCCTAGCCGACACTCGTAAGTCGTGCTGAGCGTAGCTTGAAGACATCCAGCGTCTTGCAATGAAACTAAAACTATGTGCAATATTGATAGTTAAATCAATTAAAGACCTAGACGAAGAAGACGATTACCTGTATGAATAACATTGCAAATTACGCAAGCCATCGAATAGTATATATTCATGCCGACACAATGAAGGTGTCTTCAAACCGTTAATTGAAAACCATTTACTCAATGACAAAGTGACATTCAAGGCACATTTGAGATTCACGCCTCAACAATTCACATTCCTTCTAAGTCTCATCGAAGAGGAAATAGCTGTCGCATCATGCAATCGCGTGAAAACGCCTATAACACCGGCAGAGAAACTGGCGCTGACGTAAGCTGCAAACATTGACAAAATCAGTGATTGTGTATTTATTACTCGTGTACATGTTACATTTAGACAATTATGTAATGAAAGGTAAGTATTACAAAAAAAAATCACTTTACACGAGCATAATGTAGATTAATACATTGTTACTATTATGTAAAACTGGAGAAACTATTTTATTGATTTATGTCATGTAGGGCGCGTGAGAAAGTGTCTTCGAGAATACGCTCTTGTGGCGAACACTGTTCATTCTGTACACTGTGTGGGGAGACGCAACAGGTAGAAGACGAGGAGGTGCTACCACAGTCGTAGTTAAATGTCTATATGTTCCCCATTAATCCGCCATATCGCCGATTGAGAGCTTCCATCTACATAACAATCTGTAATACTTTTAATTTGGTCTGGCTTGAAATGCTAGGATGAAATTTCTTCACAGTGGCTGCCATCGATTTCAAGAACAAATCAGATTCGTCTTCAGGTTCAGGCTGAACAAGTTTGTATAGATATTTCGTCATCTGCTTTTGATCTTCCCGTCATCCTTTCAATAACTCCACAATCACGCTTCCCTTCCTGGTTTTTTTGGCTGGTGGAATTGATGATTTGTAAGTACGTGTTGCTCCTGTTGGTACTGCATGTCCCATTAAAATTTTTCCGGTTCCTTTGGGGCACCTGTTTCTGTCGTCGCATCAACCTCAATGTTATTACAGCTGATGTCAGTAATCGGATCATCAGTTGTCTCGTCATTAGCATGTAACAAGTTATTTGAACATGGTTGTCTTTCATCTGACACTGTATCGAGAAATCTAAGCCAATCCCAGTAAGTAGTCCGTTTCTTGGAACCAGCAGATCCTGTAGTTGCACTTTTTGCCTGTCTCCTGCGTTTCCTGAAGTGGTCACGAATGCTTTTCCACCGCAATTTACACTGTGCCACTGTATAACACAGGCAGAAGAAAACGATTTACTTATTGAAATGTACATAGTAAAACATTCTAATTAACATGTACTCTACATGATGTCCCAAAAGTAACACAAGGGTAAATATTTTAGTGCAGTATAAACGCGTGGCCGGTAGGTTGGTCTTCTCGGGGATCTCCCGTATCCCCCCCCCCGCCCTTATATTCCGGCGTTGCCTCATCATATCTCCCGATTTTACCCAAAATGCCTCTAAAGACCATAGGTGTTAAGAACCGCCTAAATATTTCCACTAACAATTGTACTATTGATACCATCATTTGCACTATTCTCGATAGCAAGTATCTCCATATACATGGTTTCATATTGTTACACTTGTATGAATGTCCAGGTACACTCAAAAACATATGTCAATGAAACCAACATAGGCCTGTGTGTTTAGGTTGAAGAATTTCATTGTTTTTTTTTTTCAGTTTCAATATTTTACTTGGAACACTAATCAGTAGTAAATGTGTTAAGGTCGATTGTGTAATTGTTAAAATGTGTTAATTGAGTTAATTATAATATTACTTTATGTATTAATTATGATAGTAATATTTACATAATATGTCTGGTTAAAGGTATTCGTGTACTTTCTTTACAGGTTTCTCGCCACCGTTTTCGGTCATTGGCATTTTCTTATCGTATATCTCCTGCTGCCATTTGTGCGTTCGTACCACACGTTCTGGAGGCGCTCAAGGAAATATTGGTCCCGAGGTTTTTACCTCCCGCAGACCAAATCGATTGGGAACAAAAGGCGGACGAATTCTGGACTCGCTGAAATTTCCCGAACGCGGTCGCTGCATTAGATGGTAAGCATCTGAGAATAATAGCTTCTGACCAAACAGAAACACTATTCTACAATTACAAAGGCTACATTTCCATTGTGCTTCTTGCGATGGTGGATGCAAATTTCAAGTGTCTTCTTGTCGATGTGGGTTCTTATGGCAAGGAAGGAGACGCTGGAATTTTCAATAAATCACATATGGGACGACTGGTTACAAACAGAGACATATTTCCACCGCCGAAATGTTTGCCCAATTCAAACATTCTGTTGCCTCATGTGGTAGTAGCTGATGAAGCATTCAGACTAGATAAACGTTCAATGAAACCGTACTGCAAGCGGCAAATATTTGAAGATGCTCACAAAAGAAACTTCAATTACAGATTACGTAGAGCATGGCGAGATTCGGAAAATGCTTTCGGAATCGTGTGTGCTACGCTCCGAGTGTTTTTCACGCCGATAAATGTGAAACCTGTGACGGTGGACCTTATAGTAACAGTTTGCTGTTGTCTACATAATTTATTGAGGGATGAATACGTAGCGACACACCGTCATAATGTTGAAGGAGCAGACACAAATATTTTGCTCCCAACAGAAAATATGGTATCTCTGGCTGGGGTAGGTGGTTTCGCAAACGCGGAAGGTTTCGACGTGCGGAACCTATTTGCCGCCTTTTTAAATAAAAACAACTAAACAATGGAAAAGATAGACTTTCTGCTTAATAAGAAAGACAATGTAACACATATGTGAGTGTAACTACATAGCTCAGTTGTATATACGCTGTTCGGACGGTACATTGAGCATATTTTTACGTCCTCACTTTGTGGCCTCTGCTGTTGAGTGCAATGAATTATACTAACTGTATATATTGGCAGTATTAATGTTGCCGTGTGGTGCAAGAATTCACATTGGCTAAAAGACAGAAACAACTAGGGCCTCAAATGTGCTCATTTACGGCAAACATCCTATAGCTGCATTGACTCCGTGTTATTTCAATACCATTAAAGACACCATCATACAGCCATATAACTGATTTGTTCACCATCCTTCCAATCTCTGTCCATATAAGCTCCATCTTCAACAGCTTCTTGAATTTAACATCTTCCATGTCCCACAAAATTGCATGCCCAGCTACTACATGTATCAATTGTTCATCTCCTGCCTCTGAGAATCGATCCGGTGCCATATTCAAGCTTGTTCACAGGATCGCGTGTTCAACACAACTACTGTCCTCTACCTAGACAACGCAGTTATCACGCGGCGCACGACGGAATAGACTCCTCCCCGAGCAGTCGGCCAATCACGCCGGAGTTTTGACGCCGGCGGAACAAGTCATCCGCTGTATAGGAAAACAGTTTGTGGGTTTTCCATTATTCAAGTCAGCGGCGTAGTCCACTGGACGTTTTCCGTCCTCCGCGACGGATAAAACCGGTCGCTTAGAAAACCCGCCTTAAGGACGATACTGCAATGCCATACTAGTACGCCAACGCCGCTACGCGCAGAGCTCTGAACAGGCGTGCAGTGTTCTCATCGGGCTGCGTGTAGGCCTATCTATGGGACTTGAGCGGCGACCATGTGATTTTATTTGGTGGAAAGTCTGTAGCGAGGCTTAAGTATCCATCGCGTAGCTAGTTCAGAAAAATACCGCTAGATGGCAGTGGGTGCCCCTTCAAGAACACTAAAGCGTCACACGAACTCAAAGATCTAGCTCCATTGGTGTGTTTACTATTCGTTGCGGAAGTTTGTTGACCATGTAAGTAAATTTTTGCGATTGTCCTTATGATTATATAAAAGAAATAAATCAAAGTATAAAGTGTTCATGCATATTTCATTTTGAACAGGTCTTAATGCAGTTTATTGTGGTTATAAGAGTATAGGAGTTAAACATAATGCATATGAATTGTAATCGTTTTGTTCTTAAGTGATTTGGTGACGTTTGTAACATATTACAGTCGTCCCCGTCGTCTCAAACTAGTGTAGTGTAGGCCTAATATTAAAGTTTGCTTGCCTTGATAGATCACCTACGAAGTTATTGAAATACTAGGTATTTTCAATTGGATAAGTTGTTATCCTATTGAAAATTTTACATAATTTATTTAAACTACAAATTTTTTGTATTGCTTTTAATTGTTTTTCGGATGTTGTATCATGAAATTATTCCCATGGCTACGTCATTTATATATAAATGTTTATGGCATATGATTTTGCCATGACAAACAATAAAGTAACGGCTTATTTTATTATGTTACAGAATGCCAAGGGTCCGTGCCAGGACATCTAACCTAGGTAATTCTCAGGCGGTGATGGACGCAGCCTCTCATGAAGTAATCGAAAATGGAAAATCAGTCAGGTCAGTAGCAAAGCAGTTTGACATCTGTCATGTAAGTCTGTACAGATTTGTAAAAAAAGTGCGTACCAATTCGGAGAAACAATTGCCTAGGCCGACAACAGGATATAAACCACACAATAAGGTATTCACGGACGAGCAAGAACAAATGCTCAACAACTATATAAGTAAATGTGCTGATCTGTGTTTTGGACTTACTCCAAGAGAAGTTAGGAAACTAGCATACGAATGTGCCGTTTTGTATAAATTGAAATTTCCGTCTAGTTGGACGGAAACAGGGTTGGCTGGGGTGGAATGGTTGTGGTTCACTAGTTACCTCAAGCGTAACAAAGATTTGGTTGTTCGCAAACCAGAGGTAACTAGCCTAGCAAGAGCTATGAATTTTAATAAAGCCAATGTGAAGTCATTAATGGGTAAATATTAAAGTGTTCTTCAGAGAAACAAATTTGAAGCTCAGCGTGTATACAATATTAACGAAACTGGAATCACTACCGTACGAGCTCCAAACAAAATTGTTGCTGCTAAGGGAAAGAAACAAATCGGCGCAATAACCTCTGCAGAATGGGGCAGTCTTGTTACAATGTGCTTTTCTGTAAATGCTACGGGAAATTCAGTTTCACCAATGTTCATATTTCCTCGTGTAAATTATCATGAACATTTTGTCAGAGGAACAGCCAATAAATCAAGATGGATGCAAGGAAGTAACGTTCTATTATTCATGAAACATTTTGCTAATCATGTTCGCCCTGCAATTGAAAGAAAAGTGCAAGTGTTGTTAGATAATCATGAGTCACATTTGTCTCTTCCAGAAATAGATTTCTGCAGAGATAATGGGATTGTTCTACTCTCATTTCCTACCCACTGCTCCCACAAGCTACATCCATTAGACCGTAGTGCATATGGGTCACTGAAGAAATATTTATCTCGAGCTATGGACTCTTGGCTCAATTCTCATCCTGGGAAAATAATCGCAATTTATGACATTCCTAAAGTAGTTTCCACTGCACTCTCTGAAGCTGCATTTCCTGGGAATACCGTAAGTGGCTTTCATGTTTTTGGAATCTGGTCCTTCAACAGAAGTGCTTTTCGAGACTCAGACTTTTCTCCAGCATTTGTTACAGACCAACATTTACCTGAAAATGTGTATCAAAAATGTCTTTGAAAGAGAAAATGGAACTCCAGACCAACTACAAGCAACTACTCCTGAACGGGAATTCCTCCCCCCCCCCCTTACCCTCCAGGAACATCCAGCTTGGGAGTGGCCAAATTATCTCCAGAGTGTGTCCGTCCCTATCCAAAGGCAGAACATAGACCAAAGTGTTCATCATCCGGCGGGAGAAATAGAGGTAGAAGTGCTGTTCTTACGGATGCACCAGAAAATAAAAAACTTGAGGAGAGTGCCAGAAGAAAGAAGAGGAGTCAGCAAAGATAAATCAAGAAACGATATCAGATCGAGGAATAATAAATGTGAATATGAAAGTCCTAGGCCTACCCTGAGCTGTCATCAAAATGAAGAAGATGATTGTCTCTGCTTGGTGTGTATGGAGATGTTCAGCATCAATCGTCCTCAGGAATAATAGATACAATATACAAGCTGTCACCTTTGTGCACACGTGGCATCCACTGTTGAAAACTCACCATTTTACATGTGCGATGACTGTGCCGATTGTTTCTGAAGTGTTTTTTAATGTATTCTTTTCTCCAGAATTTCAATATTTTAGTTTTACCAAGGATTTATTTGAGAGATCAGTAAGCATTGCCTAATTCGGTATCATCAAAGTGTTTATAATGATAAATGTGACAGTGTTACAACTGACCCAACCAATGTTACAATTGGCCCTATACTGGGGTCAAAAGTAACAACACGTTTACGTACATATTTAGTGTTAAGTTTAAGTTTTATTCCTTAAATGAAAAAAAATCTCGGTTATATATATTTTTTTTTAGGTAATAGAATGTCCAAACGTTCTTATTTTGTGTTAATATCTCTTGTATCAAGTACTGTGTTGTAACAAATCGCGAAAAGTGTTACTTTTGACCACGGTCTCCCCTATATTTTCAGATACAGCGCTTTGGAAAATCAATTTTTAACCACGAAGGAGTGCTCTGAAATGGTTGTTTATAATGTGAGTGACGTCTTCAAAGTAATCGACAGGCATACAGTCTGACGTGTGTGTTACGTAATTCAGCTCATCGGAGGCGCGGTTAATTTTTTTTTCGTAGCAAAACGGGAATTTCAAACACTTTGCAGTCAATTTCCAGCGTCGGGTAGGTGGGTCCCATAAGGCTTGCATGGCATAACAGTAACCTCAATTCAACGACTAAGACAGGTCTGGACTCTCTCTCCTAACCTCCTGGCATGAAAATAGCTACGAGCATTACAAATCTGAATTTTAAACAGAGGATGCATTTTGCCATTTCGTAGCCTAAAGAATATTAATTACGAAAATCCATAATATTTTAGTAACCTCTAACAAAGATAAAATACGCAACAACTGAAAATAACGCCCATTTCCCTTACATTTCTGCTGTCGGGTTAGTCTTCCAACATTAGGTTATACAAAAAGAATTGTTCTCTAAATAAACTGGCCATGCGCACTATTTCATAAAAATAGCACATCTCACTTTATTTGCATAACATAGGTGCTGTATATTGTGATGAAAATCTCCGTTAACATTGGTTTTGATTGTGTGTTTTTTATCTGCAGCAATACTCTCGCAGTGCGATAACAATTTGCTCAACTAATTTGGTCATTATTGTCAACACCTATCCTCCGAAGATCAAGCCTGGAGCATTACATGCTCAGGCCAGTGGTCCTTTACCATTGACCTCTTGCTGTGGACTGTCACAGGCGTGGACCGTAAGGCGTAGACTTTAACATAACGCGTACCACTTTGTCTGCACCTCTTCCATTCAGGTAGAGAAACGTAAGGTTAATAATTTAACTGCACATTAAAATTAACTACCGCCACTAAAACTTATTGTCATCCCGAAAGCTTGATATTAACTAATTTGATAGTGAAAAAAGTTTAAATAATTATTACAAAACGAATTTAAAAAAATATATAACGTGGACCACCTAGAACAAAGCCACATACCGACAGTGAACTGCGGACCACAGTTTAACTACTGGCCTAAAATGAAGACTTACAACAGTGCTTCATACTAGGATTTTTTTTTCTCTCTTTAACAATTTTAGACTTGCAGTCAAAGAAATAATACGCAGATTAGTAATCACAAATGCAATTTTAAAAATGTATTACTTGGCGACATCCTGGATGTGCGACTGTCGCAAACAAGACGTACACTTCGATCGTCTGCCACATCCGCAGTTCTGGTCAGTCCTCGTCCACGGTGAAATCAAAGAACGCCATATGACTGAGCCATTGAAAGAGCTGATGGGAGGACACTACATTCAATTCTAATAAAGAAGTGCACCAGGCTGTGCAAAAACTCAAGTGTATTTGACAAGCGGCGGATAACTTGTTTGGAACATAATGAAGACTATGTTTAAGAAATGACACAGCTGTATGCCGCTTTTATTCAAATGTAGGTAGGTATAGGCTGTTCACGATAAAGTGAGCACTTCTGAAAATATCTTTGCGTTGAATAAAAATTATTAGATAGCCATTTGTGTTAACATAAATTATTTATTTCACTTTCTGTTTTTTAATGCATCGAAGTGTAAAAATAAACAGATTTGTAAAATATCTACTTTTCTAATAATCTCAAATTTTCTCTTAACCGACGCATCAATAAAGTGACGAGGCTCATGCAAATGTTAATTTTACATAAGGCGGATGCTTGAACAACGTGCATACAAGTAGATCTTTAGCAGGGCTTTCAAAAGTGCTCATTTCATCGTGAACAGTCTATAGGTAGGTATTTGAGCTTAATGTCTTGAGGTAACTTAACTTCGTCTAGCGCAGCAGCTCTAGCAGATGTGTTTCTGCAGTGACAGCTTTCTATGCTTGAACATTTCAGACACTGACTTCTTGAGTGGGGCTTGCATTTCTGATGGCTGGAAGAACCGGACCTGAGCTCGGCCGCCACAAAGAATTTGTCTTCGCCCTGCCTTTCCTACGTGAGTCAATGCAATTATTTGTTTCATATTTGTTATTATTTTTTAATTCACTGTCTACTCACTGCTTCCGTCGCTATTGTCTTCTCGTCCAGTTGAGCTGAGTGCAGAAATTTGGGCGGATATTAAGAGTAGGATGAATCCCCGCATTTTTTTTTAAATAGTTGTTTGCGCGAATACACGTATCTCGGAGAATAAATGTTCTGAAAATACGACTTTTTGTCAGAAAAGATAAAAAGAACAATTAGCGATGCCCCTATTTATTTTTTTTTACTTTTGCCATATTATGTATATTATTGGAGAAAAAAATTGGTGAAAATAGTCATATATCGTTTATTTAAAGATTGACTACGTAGTTTTTTTTTTACAGTGGCAAGAGAAAAGTACAAATGTATGGGCATAGTTTAATCTGTGATCTTTCAGCGCGTGTGCTAAAACCCGTATGTTACAGATCTCATTTGCACAGTCCAGCGTTAGAACGGAAACATTGCACGCCTTGCGCGTAGGAGCGATGATGTACTAGACGTGCATGTTAGTGTCACCCGTATCGCTCCCTCACTTCTTGACCTTGGACGCGAGGTTCCTACGAGAGTCCATCCCGCTCTTAACAACCAGGTCGTGAGAACCGAAGTGTTCTCGTCCAGAATTCATGATTATGAATATACCACGGATAGTAATAATGCATTCCAAGTGAGTATTCAAGTCTAGTATCTGCAGTACATCAATACGCCTTTCAGAGAATTATACAAGATCGATCAGTTGCTGAAGACGAAGATGGAAGTACAAAAGACACTGGATAACTAGTTTCCGCCTTATTAATAGGCTTTCTTATATTCACGCAAGATTGCAAAGCCTGTAAGCATTATTATTGACAAACGTTTGTCTGACCATATTTATATTATCAAAATGATAAAACTATAACATTTTCTGATAGTGTGTCACAGTGGCTATTAGTCATAACCTGGGAATTTTTGTTAAGTAGTAGTTTATTTAAGCCTAGCTTACTAGAAATTACTGAAAGTTTGTCTATTTAGTAGATAATAATAGAATTTTTCTACAACGAATGTTTATGATTGAATTATTTTTACATATTTCAGCAATTAGTAAAATCCAATGTATTATTCTTCTTGTTAACTTATCGCATGGACAACCCCTAAATTCAGTAACAGGAACTGCTGATAATTCTATCCACTCTTGCAACTTCAAAACAGTTTCTTTATCTCTTAGGGCAAACTTTTCAGTCGGGCTGCTGGAGCGTTAGTAGAACGAAGTAAACTGGGACTCTCAGTAGCTGAAATAACAGCATATAAACACAAATAAACACAGCCATCAGCCATTGCTGATGGCTGTGTTTATAAGCAGAGAGGCGAGTGAGTATGCATCATCACAGTTGAAAGTAGAGATGCTGGTCTTTACCAGGCTCAGTTTTTATTCATACCGCGCGCATATGTTGGGAAAGGGGATATGACCTCCCTAAACAATTATTACAATGTGTTTGCAGTATTTTTTTATTAATTTGGAACTTAAAAGTAAGTTATAAGAAGATCTTAGTAATTATGACTTGATTTATAGCACAAACAGGGTTTTTTTTTTTTTTTATCAAAGATGCTTTTCAATTAGATTCTTTTCTTTGCACTCCATGTGTCCCCTTTTTTTTTCTAGTTCATCATTACGTGATGGAGGCCAGTGAACCAGCTTCATTAACTAGACGCTGTCAATATAATTATTTATTCTATCATTAAGAGAGGCCTCGCCCAAACACAAAGGAAAACTGCAAGATTAGTATCCGATTTCATAACAGACTGCTTTATTCTGCACTCACTACCAGAGGAGCGAGTTAAGCACTTGTTCTTGAGTATTGTTCACACAGTTAAAAACCATTCCTTATTGCATATTGTAGAGACAATGAAGACTTGCTGGAATTGACTATAGCAAGATGGATTTTGAATATCGTCATCCAAAAATAAGGTTTCGTATAATATTATGTCAGTAAAATTCCTTATTTTTTATGCCCAAGTTAAACAGTATAATCTATAAATACTTAAAGTCATAAAAATAATATTTCATGAAAAATAGCGTTAATTATGACCCAATTTAGCAATAATTTATAAAAGGTAAACAACTTCATAAAAATACAGTGTTTATGAGTAATTATTTCCAAAATGCAATGGTTTCGTTTCATCGGTTTCTAACAAGTGGAAATGTTTCAATGAAAATAAAAGTTACGCATGCTTTATATATTTTTATTTACATGTAAAATGATTGTTTTTTTACCACTTTTTATAACTTTCTTATTGGTTATTCGGTATTTCATATTTGAAATTGGACATAACTTTCACTTATTAAAAAAATAAAACCTTGGTTTATTTGCATTTGACCCTAAAACACTAACTTATCTTCCCTGAAACAAAAGCTCACAAATCGCTGCAATCTTGTACAGCATATTATTAAAAAGCTCCAGTTAAAAATCACAATTGTTTTTGATAATTGTAAAACATGACTCTACCCTTAGCTTTACAGATGAATTTCTTTATCCGTGATTAATAAATAACACTAGATCGCTAGTCTTATGCAGGCTAGTAGAAAACAATTACTTTCAGATCTGATTATATTTAGATACGAAGAAGGAGCACACAAAAATGTCTAAATAACATAGTAGAAACACTCTAAACTCACACAAACGAACTGCACCTTTAGAATCCCCAAATGTGTAACTAAAATCTTAAGATATACCAAGTCATTCACTTCAACTAAACATAGGCGGTTCGCTGTCACTTCAGTCTCTATGCCAATTGAGCATAAGGAAGACTGGTTTGTTTACAACAGATTTGAAGTTACAGTGAACAGGACGTTATCAAAGAGCAGGGGAGCTGCTAGTGAGGGTGGTTGGACAGGAACTCCGCCACGGCTTGTTGGTGGCCCTTCCTCTGTGCCCAGTCGAAGGCCGTCCAGCTGTTCTTGTCCTTGGCGGCGGTGTCGAGCCCCATCTCGACGAGTAGCTTGACGACAGCCAGGTGGCCGTGCTCGGCGGCGAAGTGTAGGCTGGTCATGCCGTTGTCGTCAGCGCTGCGGACGTCCGCCCCACGGTCAGCCAGCCACTTGGCCATCTCGGGCCGGCCTCCGAGGGCCGCCTTGTTGAAAGGCGTGAGACCCCGCCAGCCGCGCGTGTCCACGTCGGCACCGCGCCTCAACAGCAGCTGCGCCATCTGTATCCTGCCGCCCTCGGCGGCACCGTGGAGCATCGTGTCGCCCACCTCGTCCGTCTTGTTGGCCGGCAGACCAGAGTCCATCAGCAGCGTGGCCAGCTCTTCTGCGCCATGGTCGCCCACCTGCCACAGGTGACCCCACGAATTCTCGTGGATGAGCTCCAGCTGCCGGTACTCCACGCTGTTCCTGTCCAGGAACTTCTCCATACCCTCCCTCAGCGTGTTCCAGTCTGTGTTTCTCACGTACTCCTCCACCTGCGCGAACAAATCATTTGAAAATTTGAAATCACCTTTTTTTTTTTTCCATCTGGAGGCAGGGTCAACAACATAGATGAGAGGAGGCAGAGTCAACAACATAGATGAGAGGAGGCTGGTGTTAAAGAGGACTATGTAATGAAGCATTTTCTGTGAAATCGTTCGTTTTCGCGAATACACATATCTCGGTAAATAAAAGTTCTGGAAATACTACTTTCTGCCAGAAAAGGCACACAAATATATTATCCTTATCGCCATCTATTTTCTTGGAGGAAATAATCCATGAAAATGGTCAAAGTTCATATTATTAAAGCTTACCTATGCAGTTTCCTTAAGCTGTAAGAGAAATGTGATTATACTCGCGTAGTTTAATCTGTGGGCTTTCATCGCGTGTAATAAAGTCACGCTGTTATAGGTATAATTTGCACAGTACAGCGTCACGACGGAAACACTGCACGCCTTGAGCGTAGGGGCGATGAGGCGCTAGGCGTGCGTGTTAGTGTCGCCCTATCGCTCCCTTGCTTCTTGACCTTGAACGAGCAGCTACATACTCCCCTTAACTGGAGTCTAATAATACCCTACCCGACGAGGGAGTAAGCCAAAATAACGAACCATGTGAAGGTGGAGCAGCAGCGAAATGATCAGGGATCAATCGGTAACGCCACGATAAATAAGACCCCACAACACTTCCTCATAAAATAAACAAACACACGGAAGTTAAATGGCTTGCAGGTTCATCTGATATGGGCGTACCAATTTTCTGATTGCCTCCTCGAGGCTCTGTAAGTGGGCCATGTGCCTCATTGACAACTGCGCGCCGCGAAAGCTTCCTTATTGGTTGGGATGCAAGGCGCTGATTGGCGAACAGCAACCCGAGATGTTGCTCGACAGTGATGTCGTTTCTCTGGTGCGTTCTATTGCGAGTTCGCAGAATAGAAGGGACGTGGGAGTCTCAGTCCGAAAATTTCCCTTCAGCCGAGGCCTGGGATCGAACCAGAGACCCCAGCAGCGGTGAAAGACAGGCTGGGGCCAACCACTAAACAAATCGCGCATCTCGCGCCCAATCATTATCTTAAAATGGTTCATGTATATTATACTCGGGTTGATAATCTCAATGGTAATAGTTTCACTAATAAAAACTGTCGCCTCAGGTAGCACTGGTGGAGCACGTGTTTTCAGGATTTTCTCCACTTTGTGCGAAAAAAAAAAAAAATAGCATAGTAACCATTTTCTTAAAATAGATAAAATTTTGGAAAAATTTTTACGATGTTGTAACGTGTAGAACGTACTTAAAGAATGAACTTTTTTACTTCGTGCAAGAGTAAACATTTAACGAAATGTGCCTAACGTGTTAAATATTCTGTCGTAAAGTTAGATTTAATTAATTTAGTTAAATGCGACAACAGAACCAAAACAATTCTTTAGATGATAAATATCTTTTAACTCTCTCTGTCTCTCTCTCTCTCTCTCTCTCTCTCTCTCTGTGTGTGTGTTACTAAAAAAAACTCAATGCGAAACACAATTGCAATTTTATTGTTTGTGCTTGTACATGCCATTTTAGGGCGTGTATAATAGTTAGATGAAGTTAATATTTACTATTTTAGCTAGAGCAAGAGTGTATCATATCTCGGGGGAAATACAACTTTGACACACAATTAACAAGAATGTCCAGTTTACCACCAGCTTAAAAGTGGCCTTTTTGGCACAGCAGCGCTCCTTGCGGCAGACATTTTCACTCTGCGAAACTCTCCCACAAGTAGTCTCGTTTTGTTCCTAGCCTGTGTAAATAATCATTATGGTTAAGACGGGATAAATCCCCTCAATCTTGAATTCTTCATACCCAAACTTCATTGCAGCATATCAGTAAAGGCTGTTCACGATAAAGTGAGCACTTTAGAAATGAACCTTAGAAAAAAGTCACACTGCCCCCTGCATGCTTATATTTTTATGGGCGCACTGAATGACATTCACCCAGCAACGTTGGATGGAAGGTAGTTCCATATCGTAACGTCGAGGGGCCACAGTGGCTGAGTGGTTAGCCCCCTCGCCTCCCACCAAGGCGATCCGGGCTCAATCCCCAGCCGTGTCACTCATGCCAGACGATGCCGCTAGTCGGCGGATCTTCTCGCGAATTTCCAGTTTTCCCTGCCCCTTCATTTTTGCGCTGCTCCATACTCACCTCAATCACCCTCGTCGGCTCTCAAGACCTCGATGTTAAGAGCTGCCCAAATCTCTCCACTTAGCGTTGAATAAAAAGTGTTAGGTAACCATTTGTGATAACTTTCTGTTGTTTTAATGTATCGAAGTATAAAAATGAGCAGATTTATTAAATATGAACTTTCTTACTAATCATACAGTTCCATTTGACCGACTCATTAATAAAGTGATGACGCTTATGGTAATGTTAACTATACGTCAGGCGGAATAATACGGAACGTGTATACAAGTAGATCTTAAACAGGGCTTTCAAATGTGCTAATCTTACAGTGAAAATCCTATAGAATGATTATGATGAGTATGGTACAATGTATTTTCAAAGCGCGCGCCAGTGTTACCCTTATAGGCTGCTGCGTTTTTAGACCAAATTGAGAGAAAAACTATGCGGGCAGGCGGGGTTCTTAAGTTGGCAGCGAAGAAGTAAAACTGGTTCCAAAGACTTAGCGTTGCATTGCGAGCGAAATGTTTAAATTTATGTCCAGTGAAGTTATTGTTTCATTCAAATTATATTAAGAATTTACATACAAATAACACATTCACATGCCTAACAAATCCACGCCTTCACATTTATGGCGCATGAATAATGTGATCAGGCTCATGGTAATGTTGAATTTACATATGGCGGAAGGATTACGGTGTAATTGGAGAAGTAGATCATAAGCAAGACTTTTAACAACGCCCATTTTACCGTGAACAGTCTATACAATATACATACAATTAAGTATTTATGCTCTTTTAAACTCACCGCTTCTGTTAGAGAAGATCGATTGTCCATAACCACAGCTGGTTCCTGCAAACAAACCAGGCTTAATTCATTATACATTACTAAAAGCAAAAAATATGTCTAGATGATTATAATAAACGTCAGGAAATCAATAAGCAAGGTGATAATGTAGAATTTGACTCAAATCATAAAACGACTCGAGACATGAACTATTGATAAAGGGACTATGAGCCATTAAATATGAAATAAATACCTAAATGATGTTTTCTTCAACTCAAAGCTAAATCTAAGAAAGTTCGAAGGTTACCATTTTATTCGACTTTCGTTTGGAAAAGAGCCATACCATGTTTCTATCGTGCAAATACATACAATCACGGACTGTGAACTAATTTAAATCAGTAACAAATAGTACGTTGCCTTGGTGTTAACACACTCAGGAGAACGTTTTTCTATAAATTTCAACCAAGTTTGAAAGGGTGCACTCGTTTACTGCCAGCTATACAACTTACATCTCGTTTCATTTACTTAATAAATGGGAGTGATGCAGAACATTATACGTGAAACACGCTGCTCTGGTGGAAGGTGTGAGGGGGGGGGGGGGAGGGGGACATTGAACCGCGACCCAGTCCATACGTGAAAACTTGAGCAAAGAATAAAGCTACCTGGCTTGTGTGTTACCCCAATGCCCACGCCGAATTCAAACGAGTTTTACGTGTCGAGCACATTATACGCGTTTGCCATCCGAAAACATTATTAAAAAAATGCTTTACATATATGCTTTACATGCTGCACCCGAAGAACTCATAACATAGTAGTACAGATACCATTACAATTTTCAGAAAGGTGGGATTTATGCTGTACATGAAAGAATAATGTACTTATTTTGCAACATTATGGAATATTTTACTAAAAGATACTTTAAATTGTAAAAAAAAAATTATTATAATAGTTTTATTTTTAACTAAATTTAAGCATATTTCCATTATGGATGCTTTAGAAAGCTGAATTTGTAATAAAATCTTCCTCGTGGAATATCATCATAATGTTTACTATGATTGCGTGAAAGAAAATTGCAATAATAATTACGTAAGAAATAATCTTTATATTTGATTTCTTGTGCGTCCATTTGTCACAAACATTTATCGCTGAAACTGACGTAAATACAGTTAATTATAAAAATTATAAGATAAATTATTACTATGATTTCATTGCACATGATGATCACAGTAAATATTATGACAATTTATCTTGAAGAAAATTTTCCTGTAAATTCGGCTTTCCTAAGCATACAAAACGAAATGCGCTTAAATTTGGTTAAAAATACGGACTCTATTAATCAATTGATTTTTTTACACTTTTTTAAAAAGGATGTTTTAATAAAATATTTTATAATGTTCCAAAATATATACATTCTTCATTCATATACAGCAAAAATCACACTTTTCTGACAATTTTTATGGTGTCTGTACTAATTTTTATGAGTTTATCACATTGTAGTCAGGTGCAGTGCTCCATAGGCAGTTGCTTTACATCAACTTTAAGACCATGACTTTTGGATACAGTGTAGATTAACTTTGCCAAGTCTTAATGTTGTCAAACTCTGCTAACAATAAACTGGTACTTTGTTTTCACTTAATTTAAGTATTGTGATGCAATTACCAAAAGTACATTAATACTCTATTTGCTTCATTGTGCTCTGTAGACAACGTTTCCGAAGATTGCTAGAGAAATTCACAAACGTGAAATATGAGCAGCATATTGAGAGTGTACCTTGAAAATAATTAAGTTTTTTTTCAGTGATTTTGGCCCAACTATTATGAAAATACATATTAAACTTTTTCACTTTTACTGTGTAAAATGTGTACTTTCAAATATCACAAATTTTTCTTTTCTGCAATTGAAATGCTCACCTTATCGTACCATCCGCCCTCCAGGGGCCCGTCATTCTCCATCATTGTTTTTAACTCCCTGACTTCTTTCTTCAGTTCCTCTACCTTAAATAACAAATAATGTAGTCAATTTATAATTACTTCCAACTTTTTTGAAGCACTGCTTAAGTTATACTTCCAGGATATTCCCCCGCCTTACATAAACAAGGCTTAAATAAGTCTACACAATTACACCGAAGGAACAAACGCCATATTTGTTAGTACTCAATTTAATAATATTTTGAAAATTAGAACTATTTCTTACGAGGCATTAATAACACACCTTTTTTTCTCCCTGTTTTCGTAATACTAATTACAAATTTAATATTATAATTTATAGGCACAATAAAAGTTTAATTAGACCCAAAATAAAATATTTTTTTATGTTCACACAATTATAATGTGCTTGTGATACATGACATATTCAGAAAACAACCAAACTCGTCATGCATACGGTGATTTTACAAAAGTTCCATTCAAAACGTGTGCAATTACTGCAAATAGACTTTGATACCTCAAGAATATTTTTAACTTAACGAACAGTAATGACAATTAAAATATTTGCGTGTTGCTGAGGTACAGTCGGCATCTACGCTGGCTCAAAAGAAATTACTGAACAGTAAAATAGCAGCGATATACAAGTAAAAAAACTGTTAAGATGTCATGTCACAGAAAACAAAATTATATTATTTTAATTATTTTTTCCAAAAAAAAAAAAAAAAAAAAAAAACGTTTACAAGTACACTCGAATCCTAGCCTGTTTATACTGTATACGACATACAATTTTTTTTCGTTTGGAGCGGTCATGCCATTCGTATTTTGCAGCCGATCACGTCTGGGCACTTTACAAATTAATATTTGAAAAAAAATCTTTGGTTGATATTGGAAACGGTATTTAACGTAAACATTGACAGGTCTCGCAACCTGTTCGCAACCAGGCTGGGAGGAAAGGGCCCACGAGGGTCCGTGATCACCAGTGGCGAAGGGGGCCGCGGTGGCTGAGTGGTTAGACTGCTCGCCTCCCACCAAGGCGAACCGGATTCCCGGCCGGGTCACTCCCGTATTTTCGCAAGTGGGAATCGTGCCGCACGATGCCGCTGGTCGGCGGGTTTTCTCGGAGATCTCCCGTTTCCCCCAGCCCATTCATTCCGGCGCTTCTCCATATTCACCTCAATCACCCTCATCGGCTCTCAAGACCTCGCTGTTAAGAGCCACCCAAAATCACTTCACTCACACAGTGGCGTAACTACAGTAGGTAGTGGCTTTAGGGGTGATATGCTACCGAGGGAAGTGGAGGGTATGAAAACCCCTTCCCACTCTTTACAGGGGGGAGGGGCTTTCGAGGATCCTCCCTCGGGAAAATGTTTAAAGCTTGGCCTACAAATAATGTATTTAAAACCACTTTCTGGTGGAATAAGTATCGCCCTTTAAGTCAAAATATTTCCATTAGAGACAATGGATTTTTTCCCCGTCGGTAATTACAAGTACCACTGAACATGCTCGCTAACTCTAGTCTCTAGAGCGTGTCTGACAACCATGACCACGCCAATATTACATCACATCCTGCCTGGTACAAAACACGTAGTAATATCCAAGAAACACAAGTATGAAAAATAATTTTATCTTCAAATTACTTTTTTATATAACACATTTTTGCCTGCAAATGTGTTATTTATACTGTTCGTACATACCACAGGGTTTTTGGGAGTACCATAGCAGTGACACTTTTGATAGCGAATGGTGAAGTTTTCCGTGTTTCGCATAGACAAAGTTTTAACAAGATGGCTGGAAGACTACAAACGGTTGTGATGACTGTGTGTATAAATAAATACCGGTATATTATGAAGAATACCATTAAAAACGTATTTTTAATATAATAACGTAATTGAATGTAGACAATGTGGTATTTTAGGTTTTTTGGAAATATGTGAAGAGTCCCCTCGTCCCACCGAACACCAATGCCCTATAAATTATCGTTTTGTTGTGCCAGTGTCTATGTTGATAGCATATAACGAGAATTATTTCTGTGTCTAAACGCACTCTCAGTGAAATTGGCAACAGTGTGAGCAAAGTAGTTCCATGTTTAAAGGACCTATTAAAAGTGTCACTGTTAGATTCGGGAACACTGAATCCTAATAATATTATAAATGTGAAAGTTAGTATGTTTGCTTGTTACTCAATCACGTCGTAACGGTTCGAAGGATTTGGATGAAATTTGGTGCAGAGGTAGATTACATTCTGGATTAGCACACAGTGCACTTTTCATCCCGGAAAAACGACCAGCTTTTTAGGGAATATATCAGATATGCCACCGTCCATACAGATAGAGCATTTGTCATTAAAATTACGGTTTGCTTTTTTTCTCACGGGTGAAGCCGCTACTAACAGCTAGTTTATTTAGTATATCTTCCGTTTGTTTTATGACCGTAAAGAACAAAAAACTGACGTATAAATGAAGTATGAGGGCCCACGGAAATGTTAAATTACATATGGCGGAGTGATACATTATGGGCAACAAAACTAATTATAAGCAAGGGCATGTTTTGAAAGTACACTCTCCGCGGTGTACCAGGTAGCGTTCTTCTCTTTCGAACCAGGAACCCGAATTCAATTCCTGGCACCGACTACGGGAATTTTTCACGTGGTTGACAGGTTGTTTGGGTCTTCTCCACGACGAAGGAAGCCAGTGCTTTGTGTCATTCGGCTCCCAAATCAGGGACACTTCGCGTCAACGCCTGACCTTGAATGACCATGAGCTGCGCGGGGAACCCCGACAACAAAGATAAACATAACGGCAACCAAAGCAGTTGACCAAACACGAGCTTCATGTTGGTGCTGTCGTGTGCCTTTAGTGCCCTCCCGCGTCGTTATATGCTATTCAAGGTAAAGTGAGCACTTTTTGAAGCCCTCTCATTAGGAATAAGAATTAATGTAGCCTTAGACGCTAACAGTCGAGTTCGGTGAAATATATACAATGTGTTTATGACTTGAATGTCAATATTTATTTAAAAAATTTGGTTGATGGGGAAAAAATGGCTGATAGGCAAAAAAAAAGTAACTAGGGCCTCACAAGTGCTCACTTTACCGTGAACAGCCTATACCCGTATCCACCTGTGGTCCGGTCAATGTGTCATCACCCCCACTGTACGACCATGAGGGGAGACATCCTGAAGGTCTATCAGCATGCTGCAGGCAATGACAGACCACAATGGAGTCACAGAGTAAAGGGACGCTACAACAGCGTGTTACAATAAGACATGAATCCGTGAATCGTATACGCTCTGTGGCTACAACCGACGTAAAACGTTGCCATGGCGCTAAACGTAAAACGCAACGCGGTAGAAGTTGGTCAACTTTCAAGTCTTTGCGTTTTGCGTTTTACGCCCGCAGTCAGAATTCAAGACGTCACAAACAAGTGAAAACAAATGTTAGAGGCGATTGGCAACAGATAGCACCACTATCGCCGTACGTAGACTATTTAATTTGTTAATATTATACGAAATCAATATAAAAATAACGCAAACTGCATTTTAAAATAATTGAGTGTAACTATTAAGTCTGCAGAATGTATCAACGCGATTATAGACGGGCCTTAAATAAGAATACAGGGGTGAAATAGCCGCTTATCCCGCAAACTCCAGCCGCACACGCTAACAAAATGGCGTCCCTGGCTAGTCGGAACGCCGTTCGCCGATCAGCGCCTGATAACTTACTTGCCAGCAGACAGCCCGGCCAATAGTATACATTTGGCAACCCGCGGTAGCTAATCAGACGCAAGACCTGTTCCCAGAGCTTCGCACAACCAATTATACGCCCACATCAAAGGAACCGACACGCTATTTCGTATCTGTGTATTTATATACTCTGTGGCGGAGTCGCGCCTTGGGGCCTTGGGCACACGGCGACCTCCATAACAGTGAAGTCAGTGGAGTTTATGGGACAAAGTTCACGGTGGAATCGGCGCTGGCCTCTTCAAACCTCCCCTCTATGTGGCCGATACCTATTAAAATGTCGTCCCTGGAGCGCTTCTTTCTATCGTTAAGTTAGCCCCCGTAAAAGAAAAGCTAAATCGGCTCTTTTGATCTTCAGGGTCTACCGGGAACTTCGCAATTTTGAAACCACCATGCTATCCGAAAGAGAAAAAGAGGACTACACTAACTACTCACACATTCACTAACTACTCACGTTCCGCGCTTGTCCTTCACGATTGAATTTAAGCATGACGGTATCCCCGTTAACTGCTTTCGCGGCCCAGTGCGCCCGAGTTGTGGCGGACTTAGTTTTGGTAGCCAGAAACATCCCCGGCCGCCATGCATGTTTCTGGGGCAGTCGCGCTGTGAGACAGTGTGGTGCACTGTGTACGCCCAACCTCCGACAGCACATCCATGGCGACTGGAAACGTGGTCTCTGGTGGTCACACAGCAGGCTGCCGCGTTCGTGTCGATTTCAGTTGTGCTGAGGGGGAACCCGGGCAACCACCCGGGGTCAAGATTCCTTTACCATTTGTTCTGTTTTATCTTTCATCTTCGTACGGTTGCTAACACTACATGTTAAACATTGCATGAACTATATCTTTCCCTTCCTAGCATGGAGAATCAGCCCAGCGTGTCTATCGTCATGGGTTTCCTGCGGTCGCCTCGATGGTTTACCATGATCCTTCCACGGGCTCAGTCCTAGTTTAGATGGACAGGAGGGCCAGGCCACAAACACCGGTTCGGTACTCCAAAACCTCATTTGGCCTATTGATGAATGTACCTCCTACACCCAATTTTTTTTTTTGTAGAGCGTGTAGGCCTAGGGCCCGGCACTCACCTAGAACCTACTCCCCCTCCTGACTCCAATAGTTGACCTACTAACATAGGATGCGCCCATTCAGGGCTACAAAAAAAAAACGGAGTTCCTACAAGCCTTTGAGCTGACGGCTCATCACAAGAATAAGCTGTTCGTGAGTAACATTTTGTTTCCAAAAATTTCACATAGTCACTTCGTCGAGGTACGAATGCAAGTCGCTAGCTTTAAGCTGTAAGTTTTATCTTGTGACGGAACGATACGCTATGTTCTGAAAGAGTGAACAAAGCAGGACTTACAATGGCGCAATTCTAAGCACGAACCGACTTTAGTTCGGCAATCAAGTTGAATATATATGACAATTTCACACACTTATGTACGAATATGTTACGATTAAACGACGATAACTATTTTACGAGCATATATAATTTCTACTCTGAAAGAACTTATCATTGTCCTTGACAGATATGAGACACACTACTGGACTTTAAAATTAATGCTTGCTCATTTTTGCCCTTTGTGAATCACGAATGCTATAATTTCTAAAAGGCTAACTCAGAGGGTTTGTTGTTTAGAATATCAGTGAAATAAAAAGGAGGCAATTAGAAATTTGTACAATTTTCTGAAAATTTCCGTTGCAAGTTCAGTGATCTGGTTGACCCTTTCAGACCCACTTCAATTTCCGTTTTCAGGTGTTGCAAACATGATTCGTGCTGTACTTAAGTCGACACACCATTTATTTCCTTATCGCAGCCAATGAGATGCAAGCTCTATGATTGGCTTCAGTAATATGAACCAATTATGGCCTATACTAGTACGACGGTTTGCGAATTATTTACCCACAGGTTAAGATCATTGGTCATTGAGCTTCGCAGTGTGCAGTATAGACCAAAAATGACCAACACGTGCGTAATGTACACAATATGTGTACACTAGGTCTGAATGGGTCAGACTTTCAACTACACGCCTACAGCTATGTGTCCGATGATATCTTAATAATATTATAAATGCGAAAGTTTGTATGTTTATTTTTTACTCAATCACGTCGTAACGACTCGGCGGATTTGGATGAAATCTGGTAAAGGGTTAGATTATATTCTGGATTAGTACATAGGACACTTTTCATCCCGGAACAACGAACAGTTTCTCAGTGAATAAATAAAATGCCACCAACCATTTGAGTAGGAGCTTGTTAGTGGTTTGTTTTTTATACTCCTTTGCACGCGCGGGAAGCCGCAGGAAACAGCTGCTGAATTACATACACCGAAACAATGAATCTTTACTTCTCCAGTCACGTGGAGTAAATACCTAATATGACTATTCCAAATGACGAAATTACTACGTACACGTCAACATACAGGCGTAATTTTCTTATATTTGAAATGATGAGGTATTAAATGGTTATTTTTCTTACCAGTTTATTGTTGCGTCTGACTTCTACCTGCAGCGCTTCGTAGTCTTCCTTGACTTCATCCACTTTGTACTCCATTAGCTTCATCTGGAAGAAAATTGCAACGTATTTACAGACACATCAAGTTTTTTTTTTATGTATGCAGTAAAATAAACCCATTTACCCTTTTAAACTGCGCGACAGTGACAGATTCATAAACTAGCTACATTGATACTAGATCAGAAATTCGTGAAAAATTATTTGATGGCTTACGAAAACATACAGATGGTGAAAATAAACGTAGAGCACTCATGACAAAGTAACTGTGAAATATTCATTAACTTATATTTTTTTTGCTATAGAACGTTTACATAGATACACGATGTTTTTTTTTTTTTTTTTTTTTTTTTTCCCAGTTTGTTGCAAAATCTTATCGCTATCCGGTGTGAAATTAATTAAGATGCGTCATTATAACTTGGCGTATCCATTCAATGGGATCCCCAATTACACATGTTAAGATTATTTTATCCCACAGCGCATCATGGTTCCCAACATCCTTTTCAAGATACGTACACAAAAATCCTAATTTATAGTTAAAATTAATTGAACAAAAATATATTTGATTTACCGCAACAATTAAACTGTGTGTATGTTCTCTGATCTACAAATGGTTATCAAAATAATGGAAAAGCGTAATTTCTGGAACACAGCATCTTTGTGTTTTGTTAACACTGATCATTCGCACGCTGCGACTGTCATTTGTTATTGCAGTGAAGGACGTTAGCCTGCAGTTTGCTAGGCTGTATAGTACGTGTTCGTGCGTGCAATCGACCAGACGTGGGTGAGGCAATATTGGAAACCTCTTTGATTTTCAACGAGGGCAGATTTTTAAGAGCGCGGTTAGTTAGAACAAAGTGTATCGAAGACCGCCAGTGTGCTAGGTGTATCGAGAGCAACAGTACCGAAGATAATGGCGGCGCGCACGCGCGCGCACACACACGCACGCACGCACGCACGCACGCGCACGCACGACTTGTGGCAAGCCATCATCAGCGAAGAGTGAAGGTGAAGGAAAACCAATCCTCAGCGATCGGGGGTCGCCGAACACTGAAGAGGATTGTAACAAAGAACTGTAAAGCCAAATACGACCAAAGTGACTTCAGAGCTCGCAGCTTCGCGAGCGGAGCTGCACAGATCATGTTAGTTTAGACATTTCCATTATTTGGATATCAATCTGTTCAAACTAAACTGCAGCTTTCAGTCTTGACACTCACCAGTTTACTGGCGCCTTTGACGTCCACACCCACGTAGTTATCCTGGAAAAAGAAACAGTGAATAGCAAAACAACAATGTCTTTGAAATTTGGTGGCAATAGTGTACAAGAATAAAAATCACAAATTTTTTTGACTTCCTACACTGCCGAAATTGATTGCGGGGAAATAACGAAACTATTTTTTCGTAAATGCTTACTACATTTGTTTACATTTTTATTTCTATTTTCAATATCCCCCCCCCCCCCCCAACGAAATATTGTATTCTGACGAGTATTTATTTATTTTGGTAATTATTTATTTCTTTTCAGATGAAACATTTTTCTGTGCAAATTATTGTACATTTGAATGTTTTCCTGATAAAGGCTGCTCACGATAAAGTGAGGACTTGTGAAATGAACCTTAGAAAAAAGTCATTGCCCGTATGTATTTTAATGGGCGCATTGAGTGACATTTGCCCAGTAAGTTGGTAACGAAGGATAGAAAATAGTTCCATATCTTAACGGCAAATAATAAGTGTTAAGTAACCATTTGTGATAACTTAAATTATTTCTTTCGCTTTCTGTTTTTTTAAATAACGAAGCGTGAAAATGAGCAAATTTGTATAATGTTTACTTTCCTAAAGGTTTCACAGTTTTACTCGACCGACGCATGAATAAAGTGATGAGGTCCAGGGCAATGTTAATTTTACATAAGGTGGAAGAATACATAATGTGCATACAAGTAGAGCGTAAGCAGGGCTTTCAAAAGTGCTCATTTTACTGTGAACAGCCTATACAAGCCATGGTTGATTCATTCCCTCTTCCTGCTCTCCTTGTGAGCCCCTTTCTGTGTCTCTAATGACGTCACTGCCAACGATAGCTTAAACCCTACCTGCTTACTTACCTATTACATCATAACTTTGGAATTTATTAACACTAATTAATAAATGTATCTAGTTCTAGCCACTCTAGCCACATTTTATAGCCGTCATAGAATTTACTTTCACCGCGCATTAAACAAAGGAGAAGTGGATGTAGGTAAATTTAAACTGGTATGATAATGCAAGTTACGAGCGTCTTTAAACAAAGTGAAAATCAATGGCGAGATGGCCAACAGGAAGATCGAGGGACTTTGAACCAGGCACCGCGAAGGTCTGTAGTCAACTAGGGGCATACGAGTAAATGCTGTTCACTATAAAGTGAGCACTTTAGAAATGAATCTTAGAAAAAAGTTACTGCCCCTGCAAGCATATATTTTAATAGGCGGACAGAGTGACATTCGCCCAGTAAAGTTAGTTACGATGGATGGAAAGTAGTTCTATATTTAAGGTTGAATAAAAGCGTTAAGTAACCGTTTGTGATAACTTAAAATTATTTTCTTTCGATTCATGATTTTTTTAATGAACAGACGTGTAAAAATTAGCATGTTTGTAAAGTATTATTACCTTTTCTAATAATGATACAATTTCACTTGATCGATGCACGAATAAAGTGATGGGGCCCATGCGAATGTTAATTTTACACAAGTCGTATGAATACACAACGTGCATACAAGTAGATCTTAAACAGGACTTTAAGATGTGCTCATTTTACCGTGAACAGCCGTTAGAGAGTTGTAACTCAGAGCTATAACGAGAGATCCTTAAACGATTCATTTGTTTACCGAAGCAAGCCGAAGTAGGTTCTACGGTACTGCCAACTTCAGAACGCAGAGTAAAAGACACATTCGCACTTTGTTTTGTTGGTGGTGTTGTGGAGACTTCGCAAGCAGCAATTATTTTTATATTGTGATTGGCCCATCTTATCTGGGCAATATTATTGATGCGTCTCTTATCTACAGTTGTTCCATATCACAAATACATTTGGGCGAAGATAAACTGCAACCTAGAAGGCGAAACAGTACGTTACAGCCCGTTGTATGCATGCATTCGTAAAAATACACATGACGCGAATAAACAAACGTAAATTCTGCTTACACAAAGCAGTCTGTGCTACCACAATCAAAATTTAGATATTTTAAAGGTACAAATTTACACGAACATAAATCATTTCTCTACAGACCTCTACCCCAGATTTTAATTAATATATATTTCTTAATATGAGTGAATTTGGAACAATTTATTATTTAGATTAGTTAGTTGCTTATGTAAAACAGAAAAGTTTTAGTTTCACTTAGCAGAGTAACTAACAAAAGCGCTACTGTATATTTTAAATCAAGTGTGTTAAGATTATTGTCGTTCATCCATGAATGTGCTGAGAGCAAATGCTTGCTATACTGGTAATGTTGGAAATACTCTTTAAAACAACCAAAAACTGTTGTTATGTACTAATAGAACTTCTTGCAGTGAACGGAAAGAATTAATTGTCCATTGTGTGTGCTGGTAGAACATTTAATTTGAAAACCAGTCATTTACATATTGAATATTTTATATGTTGCAATGTAATCTGGAAGATTTGAAGTCAACATGTGGAACGAATGTTACATGTAACTATTAATAAGCTATAGTAAGAAGCCTTATTTGTTTTATTTATGTTCCATTTAAAAATCAAGATACATGTTAGATGAACGTAATGGTAATGTAAAAGGTTTATATGTATGAACCAAACATCTGTCATCAAACTAAGTGGTGAGTCCCAGAGGAGACCGAGAGTTTAAAGAGCTTCAAAAGCCGTGCATTTTAATTATATATTGGATGGAATTGTATAGTTATTGTTTTTCATATGGTTATGTGTTAAATTAGTATCTAGGTTTAGTTACTGATTGTAAATGGTATGTGTAGGTGATAGATATAATGTTTAAGAAAATTAAATATTCTGCTTTCTTAATAGTTTGAAATGTTAGATTTTTCTTAAAGTTGACAACTGAAAGATAATGTCTGAAATTTTCTGAATACTAACGAGATAATGATATTTAATATAGTCCTAAACATTGACTCCGATATTTGATTTAATTAATACATAAGTTTCTTTACTATTACGCCTCTTCCTTCGTCCACACTTACCATCTTATTCTCATCCGATTATTCTTTTCTTACAACACTTTCTCCCTTATTACAATATGCAAATCATTCATCAGTTTATCAATATTCAAAACAGGGAAACGACATGGTTGTTTACTGTATATTTAAGCTACGTGAATACAATATAGAGCCCTAATTTGTTTAAATATGTAATAATAATCGTTTCAACTGCCGAAGTTGTAAGACCGTAGAACTTCGACTTCAGGCGGACTTCGGGTATCTTCGGTAAGATTTCGTTTTCCCCTATTCGAGTTACGCGGGTCTGTCGGTAAGAATAGACGATGTTCAGGCCTAACCATAGAAGACCCACCCACCACTATCAGAGTTCCCAACGTGTGGAAAAGATTTAGACTGGCTTTCAAAGGAGCATTGGACGTTTATTGTAGAACGTGCAGAACTCATTGGAATGCTGTACAGACACTGCTAAAATTGTCTGAAATGTAGGCTACGATTTATGTTACGTATTTAAGAAGGGTGCATATATTTTGAGAAACTGCGAGATATTTTGCTGTAGTGGACGGACTTATTAAAATGTTTAAAAGATCTAATTTATTACAGTTTATTTCCAACTAAAATTTTAATGAATTTCCTTTCTCGATGCTTTAGAAAGCACATTTTGCATACAAAAAAAACTCTATCAAGCAGGACGATCATAATAATTAGTCCAGTTGTTTGAAATTAAAAAAATAAGCTACCGTGATTACAAATATAACATGACTAGCTGTTTACCCGCGGTTCCACCCGCATGCAAAATATAAAAAACAGACCACCAACCAGCGCCTACTCAAATGGTTGGTAGCATATTTTATATATTCTCTAAGAAACTGTTCGTTTTTCCGGGATGAAAAGTACCCTATGTGCTATATATAGTCTACTCCTGGACCAAATTTCAACCACGTCCGTCCAGCCGTTACTACGTGCTTGAGTAACAAACATACAAACTTTCGTGTTTATCGTATTATTAAGATCATTTATTGTATGCGCATCCATTTTGGCAAGGAATTTATAATTTTAACAAACGAAATGTAAGTACAAAAATCTATTACAAATATTTGTAAACATTGTAAATAATTTTAATTACTTGCAACCAGAGTACGTATTATGTTAGCCTTGCTTGGTTAATGTTTTCTTGCAAAATGTCCTTTCCAAAGCATTCAGAATGGAATTTCAATTAAAGTTTTAATTAAGAAGAGACTGATATTAATTTATTTCTTCAAATATTTAAATAGGTAATTATAGCAATATTTCACCGTGTTTCAAATATACATTTTCTGACATTTCTGGTAGTGCACCCAATAATTTTCAATTACGTCGGTATGTTGTAGAGTAGGGTCAAGTGCTCCATCAAACGTCGCTCTTTTACCTTAATCAATACCGCATATCTTGAAAAAGAAAATGTCCTTTGTGTCTAATATCTAGAAAAAAATTTTCGGTGTGAAAAGATGTTACCCCATTTTCACCGAACCAATGAAAATTTTACTTTAAAAATCACATAATGTTCTTGGTTTGTCTGGGAATTACGTGTGTAATCAAAATTTTCGATCACGTAAAAACTCACAAGGACAGAGGAAAAATAATATCACTAAAGAACTGTTCAATGCCCCGCGTTTAAGATAGGTAGGTAGGTAGGTAGGACGGTAGGGGGAGGGAGGGAGGAGGGAGGGGGTAAGGAGGGAGAGAGGGTGGTAGGGAGGAGGGGAGGGAGTGAGGGAGGGGAGGGAGGGAGAGAGGGAAGTGAGGGGAGGGGAGGGAGGGAGAGAGGAGGGAGAGGGAGGGAGGGGAGGGAAGGGAGGGAGGAGGGAGGGAGGGAGAGAGGGAAGGGAGGGAGAGAGGGAAGGGAGGGAGAGAGGGAAGGGAGGGAGAGAGGGAGAGAGGGAGGGAGGGAGGGAGGGGAGGGGGAGGGGAGGGGGGGAGGGAGGGAGGCAGGCAGGTACAAAATGTAGGCTTTGGGAATTAATATCAAACAGGTATGGAAAGCAGAATGGAGAGTGGGTATACGACGTGAAAACTAGGTTTGAAGTTTAGTTTAATTTGGATACGGATCGTTTTATTATGTCTTTAATTTTGAACACCTATACATTACTACTTTAGCACGAAGTTTAGTTTGTAACTCTAGCAACCACTGTTTTGTGACAACGCAAAATGAAATGTATTGATTAATCTTATCTCTTTCTTATCGCGTATTTTCTGCTTGTCTGATGTACACCTGCAGTGCATTCAGAATAACCAATGTAATATTAACTTTTGTTCGTTAATGCATCAACTGATACAGGAGTTTATAAATGGCACGTTGTTTGTTTCGTATAGGTCAAGTTTCGACTCACTGACTGTCATAAACTTGCCAAGTTATACGAGACAGATAGTAAGTAGGCAGGTACGCAGGTAGGCAGTTAGGTATAGGTAGGTAGATAGGTAGGTAGGAATATGTCATCCACAGTAAAGTGAGCACTTAAAGTCCTTCCAAATTTTTCTTAAGCAAATTTTTATATTTAAGCCATTTTTTAATATCAGTATTGTCACGTGACTAATAAAATCGGTGTATACTTTCACCACTCTCAAAAGAATGTCTGAGGCGGCAATAAACCCTATTTATTAGTGGTTAATGCCTTTTGGGAGGGTCTTAAAAAGTGCTCACTTTATCGTGAACAGCCTATAGATAGGTAGGTAGGTAGGTAGGTAGGTAGGTAGGTAGGCAGGCAGATACGTTTTAACGTCTCGTCGACAGAGAGATCATTAAAACGGGACAAGTTGCTCACAGAAGCATAAACGGGGGAAGGAATCCGCTGTGGCAAGGAACCATCCCAGCATTTGCCTGGGGCGATCTCGGGAGACCACCATGAACCGAGATCAAGATGACTGGACCGATAATCGAGCTCGGGTCCTCCCGAACCCGAGCCGGAACATATTACTACAATTGCGCCACCTCGTTCAGCCTCACACTTAAGAAAATGATCAAACGATACCTGCAAAGTTTCATAGATAGAGTCAACCAACGGCTACTTCCGCCTTTTCTGAAGCCACACTGAAGTCCTACTTCCAGGATATTCCTCCGCCTCACGCAAGCAAAGCTTAGCTTAGTCTAGGAAACTACACCAAAAAGACAACGCGCCGAATTCGTGCGTACTCAGGGTAATAACATTTCGCATAAGTACTATTTCTTACTAGGCATTACCAACTCACCTATATTCTCTCTGTTTGTATTCGTATCAATTATGAATGAATATTATAATTTGTAGGTAAAATATTAGTAAAAGTTTAATTCAACCATAAATAAGGTACTTTTATGTTAACAAAAGTATAAAACGATTGTGAAACACGACACATTAAGAAAATAACAACCAAGCACTTAATATACCTGGAGTGGTTTTTCAAAGGCTTGACTCGAAAAGTGCGAGAAAAAAAAACCGCGAAGAGAGTATAACAGGGATGTATGTCAACACCGCGGACTCACCCTTAATTGCGGCGGTATTGCTGAGAGATGCGCAGTACACAGCACCAGCGTTAACGCGAGGATGGCTTGCTTCTCGGCACCCATCGTTGATAACCTGTGGACACACGAAACAAGAATGTGAGATGCACTTGACGTGCCCAGTGCTGTTATTGAAGGCTTCGTCGAGAATTCCAGTGCCAAAGGCACCAGCTTGGAATGCATTCTATTGAGGCTCCTCCAATTGACGTAAGATGAACTGATGGCACCTCACTTAAGGACCCCGTCAAGCTGGCGCATGCAAGTGTTGGGTACAAAACACGTGACTGAAAAATAAAAGACTTGATAATCAGTGTTGCTGTACAGACAGGAAAAAATATAATAATTTCATGCCCAAAGGAAAGTTTGAAGTTTCATTTCTACTTCAAGAATTATTATTTTGGGCGTGAAAATAGTTGAAACGGGTGTTTTCAGGATTAGTTTTAGTTCCTAAATTTACTACACAGAAACTTGGCAGCTATCTTCAGACACGTGTCATAATTTGATCCATAGAAATACAAGGTCATCGCTTGAAGTCAAGTTCAGACGTGTCGCCTAACGGAAAGACTACACGCCAGCTGAGGGAATTGTGCGTAAGGGCGATGAAACAAATGGCGAGTGAGCAATAATCGACCTTAGAGCCCACGCGTTTTGAGGCCTCGAACGCGCTAAACAGCTGTGGTAATGCGGTACAATTACAGGTCCCGCCTGCCTGAATAGTTTTTTTCTCCTTTACTGGCCGAGAAGCGCAGGAGCTATAAGGGTGACACTGACACTCGCTACAAGGGCGCCATTGCCGCTACGCGCTGGGCTCCGAACTGGCGTGCAATGTTCTCGTAGTGCTCCGCGTAGCTATGGGACTTTCAGAGGTGACCCTGTCATTTTACTGATGAAAAGTCTGAAGTAAAGTTCAATACAGGCTCCTATCGTAGTTTGGCTCGTATCCGGTTAGTACCGTTTTAAGTTACGGCAGCCTGAAAATGCTGTTTTTAACTATATTGGAAGGCTTGAATATAATATTTGCAGCATGCGTGGTAACTTTAATGTACTATTCCTTCATCGTCTGGAGCATGATGTCTTTTCGTAGGTGTACATATTGTGGGGGCGTTTAATAGTTTAGTCAAAAAAAGCTAGGATTACAAACACTCTGCACCGGTGTGTTGAAGAGGGTTAGATTAAGAGTGGGATGGGCCCCCACATTCTTTGTGGAGTAGTTGTTTGCGCGAATACGCGTATCTCGGTAAATAAATGTTCTGCGAATACGACTTTTCGTCAGCAAAGTTAAAAAACGATTATCTATGCCCCTATCTTTATTTTTTACTTTTATTATAATTAGTGTTTTCTTAGAGAAAAAAATTCGTGAAAAAGGTCAAATATCGAATTTTTTAAGATTGCCCACGCAGTTTCCTTAAGCGGCAAGAGAAAAGTACCAAGATATGGCCGTAGTTTAATTTGAGGTCTTTCATCGTGTGTAATAAAAACCCCCACTGTCACAGATCTGATTTGCACAGTACGGCTTCACGACGGAAACACTGCACGCCTTGCGCGTAGGAGCGATGAGGCACTAGGCGTGCGTGTTAGTGTCGCCAGTATCGCTCCCTCGCTTCTTGACCTTTGAAGCGGGGATCCATCCCACTCTTAAAGCACAGCAATTTTAGAATAGGTATAGTACGATTTTCTAAGTAGTTCATTTGTCGGGACAAGGCACTTAATAACGTGGAATGTAGGATAAACATTTAGAGTCAACTAGTCTAGATACAACTGTAGCTGCGGTTTCCTCATCACGACCGGCGACAAAGAGATCTCACAAACGAAACGGATAAACAGAGGTGATCACTTCCCAATAACAACACAGCCACAGATCTGTTGGTGTTGAGAGAAACTAGTTGACGTGGCTACCACGGAGGTATTGCAGCTAAGTGCAAGTGCTTCTCGGGCGTAGCTCTCTTCCTACCAGCACTTACAACTCCTCAATAGGTAATTAGTGTCACTTGGCAAACACGTTGATTATTTAAGACGCATTACAAAATGGTTACATTTATTTCCAATCTATCATTGTTTATCAAATTTAGCGAAACGAATCTCGCCTTAACTGTTTTAGTACTAGTAATAACACTAATAAAAAGTGTTTTGGTTTTGTTGCCTAACTGGACAATATAACACTACGACATTACGTTTGAGAAAAAAAACATTTACAAAGGTGTGTTTTGGCCAAGGAATTGTTAGTGACGAAGTAAGCTCCCTCGTGCATTGCTGAAGAAACTACGTAATTGTATCATTTTTTCACACGAGTGTCTAAGCACTATCCGATATTCTGGTAAGAGAGTGTAACTTTTAAGGCGCAGCCTCAATGAGCGAGGAAGATAAGTCATTACTTTCAAATCGCAAAATTCTGGATTTACATATTGGGTAAGTTAAAGATGTGCGTGCACTATTTAGATGTAAGTTTAAGTATTTTCAAGGATGTGTGTCACACAAGCACATTTATGGAAGCCAATCAGTGATAACATACAGTGTAAAATATTTTTTTATAACAGTGATAAGATACAATTTGCAAACGATCAAAGAGCAAAAAGAATAATCTGCTTAAAATTAGCAAAATTCCAGTAAATACTACTGAAAACAGCACCAGTGTAAACAATGCAAACTTACTGTTTATTTCGGTGACTGAAATCCACTTATCTAGCGAAAACACAAGCAGATGCGTACGCTCATTGGGGAGATGTGCGAAAACTGGGGCTTTTCCTCTACAGGAAGTTTTAATTAGTATTCTGCAGGAAATTTCGATATATGCTAACTTGAAGTAAGTAACAGGCCACACTTAGTTGTCCCTACGCCTATCTTGTACAGTACAATCGTTGAAGAATGCTTGCGGCATAGACTAAGTTTAATTTTTATCGTGAACCATGCATAGTTCTCATAACCATCACAGCGACCATAGGTCGTTACAAATATGAGTCTATGCAGGCCACTGATTCGCCAGCCAGCAACAAAAAACCCAATGTTCCACGGGAATTATTCAGCAGGCTAAAGCAACAACTCCAGTTTCGCAATGCACCAGAAGGGCTAGAGAGAAATTGTGATAGTAGGCTCCAAACAGTGTACAAGGATTAATTTTTCGCGCTTGGGCCTATAGCTGCTACTACTACTAGTTATAAAAAAATATAAAAAAATCTGCATACACGACCGCGACCGAGAGGCGAAATGCAGAGGGGCGGCAAAGACGATCCGTGAGAGGTACAAGCTGTGCTTCTGAAATTGACAAAGGTCATCGTCTCTTTAACAAAACTCTTTCTGCTGCTGTGTTTAAGACGTGGCCGTGGGTTTTACGTGAATACCTAACACTGGAATCAAAATAGCGAGACAGGCGCGATGCGACGGGTGCTATGCGACACGGAAAATTCTCGTTATTGTGAACACTAGTTTTATCGCCTTGCGACAAAAATACAAAAATATTATACGTAAGTCGTTTCTTGCCAGTAGCTGCTAGTTTCTTGTACGAAAGCCATTAATGTTTACATTTGTTAAAAAGGTGTTGTTGGACAACATTTTATTTTCATGCTTACTGATTTCGCATAAAATACAAAAATATCGTCGTATTAACGTGCACTACACATCACAAATACTTATGCCCGAAAATGATACGTTTTAATGAAATATATAAACACAACAGTAGTGTTACCAATTCACCAGTACCACCATCATTCGAGCACCAAATACTTACAAGGTTTTCAAGTTTGTCGCGCCCGCGACGCGACGGAATTAGAAATGTTTTCTATTCTGAAACCCTGCCGTGTCCGCCAATTTTGTCGCGTTGACGTCACAAATATCACAATGCTGATTGGCTTTTATTAGGGTCGCACCCGTCGCGTCGTGTCTGTCGCGCAATTGCGATTCCAGCGTTAGCGGGGAGGTAAAGTTTTCTTTGGGAGTTGGGAATGGAATGAAAGTAACGAAATTGATTATTGGCTTTCAATGGCTTAGACTGGCAAATCTGAAAGAGATCTTTCGTTTGGCGCCAAGATCAGCGCGCTGGCACATCGCAGTCGCGAGATATCCAGGCCTAAAAATTTCGTCCACGCTCAAAATTGCCGACGGTCGCGCACGCGCCGCCGTGCCAACTCAAAGTCATGGTCGTATCGTATCCGTATATATGATCGAATAGCTTGATTTTTGTCAGTGTTGTCCTAATTTTTTCAAGCAGGTTTCTAGCCTATGTTGTTTTCTATGTGATAAAGGCTGTTCACGATAAATTGAGCACTTTAGAAATGGACCTTAGCAAAATGTCACTTCTCCTGTATGCATATATTTTAATGGGCGCTCTGAGTGACATTCTCCCAGTAAAGTTGGTACCGATGGATGGAAAATTGTTCCTTATTTTAACGTCGAATAAAAGTGCTAAGTAACCACTTGCGATAACTTAAAATTAATTCACTCAGTTTCTGTTTTTTTTTTTTTTTAATGCACCGAAGTGTGAAAATGAGCAGATTTGTCATGTATTTACTTTATTAATAATTCCATAGTTTCATTTGACCAACGCATGAATAAAGTGATGAGGCCCATGGCAATTTTAATTTTGCATACGAGGGAAGAATACACAACGTGTATATATGTAGATCTCAAGCAGGGCTTTCAAAACTGCTCATTTTACCGTGAACAGCCTATATCTGTTGGTTATGTATATATACATATATTTCTCGTAATTAGTGTCTGTTCTGTTTTTTTACTCTATTCCCTCTTGGAATTTTTCCAGTGTTGTAGACGTACGTTTCTTTTCTCGTCCATAAGTTACTTGTCTTATATATATATTCATTCTTTCGTGCTCAGTCCTGTTTTTCAATGACAAGACATCTCCATTGTAATGGCGGATGTCCAAAAATTCCCAACTAGTCATTCACCCCCATTGCAGTATTAATTCAAAGAACAACGTCCGTTCTATCAGGTAAAAGAGGTGGTGTGTGTGTGCTCACAAAATGCAAATATTGAAATTAAATACGGACGGTGGAAAGCGAAATTCATTTTGGCTGGCCTCGGAGTTTAAACACAGAAAGATTCAAAACCGACGAAATGAGTATTCCTATGAATATCAATAAACCATCGCGCTGAATTGCAATTAAAATGTATTTTCTCTTAATTGTCAACGCGTTCGCTCGTCACAAAATAGTTCCAGAACTCACAAGGATAAATACTAAATAATCAGTGAAATACATCGCGCTATGATATTTTCTTTAAGACGCGCTATGATATTTTCTTTAAGACGTTCTACACGCGTGTTTAAATCGCATTGTATACCGCGTTTAGTAATTTCTTCCGGTCATTTCCGCTGAAGAATTAATTAGGATACAGTACCCTTTCCAGCTGCACGGTAACCCATCTCAAGTGTCGCGTCATTTAACTGATTTCTTTCGAACTTAGCCATCAGAACTATAAACCCGCGAATAACCTTGAGAACTGCCCAAATCACATGCCATGGCAATGGCGATGACGTCTGTTAATATGTTGGTGGAAATATAGATGATGCAGTCCATTGCCGCTCCGGAGTACGCTCGCCTAGCAACTCGATAACAGTAACAGCTGATCGCAAACTACTGCTGTGATAAACAAATACATCCTTCGATAGAGAAAAACAGTCAGGACCACGGATAAGATGCAAAAGGGGGAGGGGGGGCAAAAGGCGCATTTGTCCCGGGTCCCACATTCCACGGGGGTCACTTTTTTGGACTAAAAGAAATAATTTACACTGAATTGACTTTTATGAAATTACTATCTAACCATGAGGGGTTGCTGCAGATATTACTAATTGAAGAACATGTTTTTATTACACCTAGCACAAGAGTAGCTTATTTTTCATTTTAAGTAGTAAGCTAGTTTAGTAACAAACGTATTCGCAAAAAAAACATAACTTAACTTAGAATAAACGGCATAAGTCGGCGTCTTTCGAATTTGCATTTATGGCTGTATTGTGGCACGACATTACGGAAAAATTTTGTTAACAGTAAGCAAGCATCTACAGAAGCCTAGTCTCAAGGTAACGAGTGGTTTTGTGTTGATGAAATCCTTGAAAGTATTTGTTTCCAATTTGCGGAGTAACTTTGATGAAATGGAACTTAAAGCTAAACAATTAAGCAACCATGTCTTCCAAAAAGGAATAGGATGGAAAAGACGAACTTCCTACTATTGGAACATCCCGCGAGAATTTCTACTTTTTCTGTGTGTTATTGATAAGCTCTGCATGGAACTGGAGAAAAGAGCTGCTTCTTACAAAGAAATCGCCACAACAGTTGGGGTTCTTTGTAACTTAGTTACAGCAAGTCACGTCGAACTGAAATATCTAGTTCTGCTGAGTTGATCAGAATGTTTAGAAAGGATCTGCAGTTAAATTTTACGAATGAAGTATTACATCTCTCATCTTTTCTCAGAGAACATCAGGTTGAAAATGGCGTCATATCATTTACCGCACAAGAGGGTTTGCAGCACATATAACAGTGATGTAATTGATGTATTCCCAAATGCGGCAATAGCACTGCGCTTGTATTTGACATTACCAATTTCAAAGAGTGAAAGTGAAAGGTAATTTTTAAAACTGTCCATTGTAAAGCACCAATTTCGATTCTACCATGTCACAAGGAAGATTGAACTCGCTAGCAGTGATTTCTTCAGAACATGTTCTTGTGGACAGCATTTCATTTTCTGTACTTATTAATATGTTTGCTGTTAAAAAGGCAAGAAAGAAATTTATTGCAAAGTGAGCTGACAAATGTGTAACATCTGATGGTGTGGTGTGCAACTGATAAATTTGTGTTTATGGTAAATGACTGTACTTCGGTAACTGAAGCAGGGAATATTACTGTATAATATAGCTCAATTTTATTCGGGACATCTCCAATACATTATTTTGATTTGCCTGCATATATTACTAATATTTGTGTTCGGGCTGGCTGCATTTTAAAAAAGTACTTATAATTGTTGTTTATTGTAAGCTACTACCTACGTCTATGTTTTATTTGAAAATTTTGGAACTAAATAATTAACCCGTAGTAAAGATAATTAACTTTCGTAAAAATGTGTCATGGTTTAAAACTATAATTTCAAAACTGTAGCTGTAAAGAGGGCGTCAGATTTATGTTGCCCCCGGGCCTCACATGCCCATAAAACGGCCCTGGCTGCAGTGACACGGATGAGGTTGCAAATCACAGGAGCGGGACACCCCAACACACTGCGTGTTCAACCTACTAAAACGTACATCGGCTGTTCACTATCAAGTGAGCACTTTTTAAGGTCCTCCCAACAGGTATTGACACCTAATAAATGCGTTCTCTTGCAGCCTCGGGCGTTAAATTTTGAGAGAACTGAAATGTATACACTCGGTTTATTAGTTACATGGCAATGTTTATATTTTTTAAAAGGCGGATAGATAGAAATTGAACGAGAGGAAAAATTTTTGCAGGGTCTTAAAAAGTGCTCACTTTACCGTGAATAGGGTATACCTACACGTAAGAAAGCTGGACAACTCCCAGCTCTTCCGTGTCCGTGAATCCCTGCAGCCAATAGGAATCTAGTATTTGGTTTGTTGATATTCGTTCTCGTGGCCATTGTGTGTGTACACGACAAGTGCTCCGATTTTCCGTGGATATTATCATTTCTGCGTTGACAAACGTGTGCAAATGGTTAGTCAGTAGTATTTATAAAGTGTTAAAATACTGTAAAAATATTTTAAAAAATGAGTTTTGTACATTTAAAATACGTTCATCGGTAATTTTGAACAGCTGAGTATTTTTTATATTGTTAAGTTGCGACATATTACGTTTCTTTGTATTTTTAAGTAGCTGTGATTCATTCCGATTAATTTGCTCGTTCCGTTTCAGTGTTCCGTCTCTACAATGACACGTCCGTGTCATTGCAGAACGGGTCTTATACACGTGTGAAGCCGTGTTAAAAAAGAAACTAGCACATTCATATCGACAGAGCTCTACTTATTAAAAACCCTCTTCACAATAGTGCGACGCGACGCGATACAGCTGGCGGAAAAAAAAAAAAAAACAAATTGAAGTTGCCTGCCATCTGCCGAGTGATATTTGACAACACACAGATAAACTCTGTTTTGGTAGTATTTTTTTGGGAACTGTATTGTACCGTAAACCAAACCTTAGACGCCGAAACTGCTAGATATCTACAGCCAGGCCTTATAGTTTTGTACCGTACAAATACCGTCTGTTCTTTACCTCTTGAATCAGAAGTTCTTCATGACTCGTATTAAGGTAAACACTATTCAGCCAGTTTTTAAAACAATGTTTACAAATGGAAGATGTGCAGATATATATATATATATATATATGTATATATATATATATATATATATATATTAGACACACACACTCTCTCTTTACTATCTGGCATCTCGTTTCCTTCCCTTTGTTTACAAACATGGCAATATTTACTTTTCTTCTTTTCCACATTCTTGCTCCTGATTGGTTGTTTTCTCTAACGTCTGTCGCTGGTCGCGAGCGATGTGAATTACGATTGGCTGGTTCGGTGTGACGTCGCATCGTGCCGCGTCGCGCTATTGTGAGGAGGGCTTTAAGATTGTAGACACACGTAGTTTCGCCTTTGCTTTTGCGAATCAATCAAACCATAATTTATCAGTTCGAATCACACCTTGGGTGCGATTGCAATGCTTTCTTCCGACGCAACAGTAATGAAGTGAATAAATGCAATGACGTACAGCTGCGTAGACTTACTTTTTACGTCGGTGCTGCCGCAGGGACGCTTGACAACAAACTGCAGGCAGCTGCAGCAGTAGTTTCTCGACACGACACGCGCCGCTGTAGCTATCCGCGGCCCTGACACACTGACAGCGCTTTCACAACTGCCGGCAATGATGCCAGATTCCTCCTCATATACCCTACATCCGACGCTCTAGCGGATGGCCAAGGCTGCCCCACCACGCACCTCGAAAAACAAACTTGACCTGAGCGGTGGGATGTGGCCACACTGCCAGCGTACGCTGCGCAGCCTGTCGGGAGTCAGCGGAAGTTCTCGGAAGCCAAGGAACCGGGTAACCGGAGCTCACTCAGTCATGAGTGGTGGCAACATAGAGATTTTCTCACCAGTACTTGTGATAACCAGAGACTAAAGATGAGGTAGACCTTGTTCCAACATTAAACTGCTTTTACGCCAATACGACTTGCAAAAAACGGCGTGGATTGGTTTGAGGTTAGAATACTCTTTAGGAAACAAGTGCTTTCTAACCAATTTGTGTTGCAATTTTATTAAATTCGAATTTATTAAAGTATTGCATTAGTATATTAGTGCTTTCTATTTAAAAACTAAGATGTGAACAAACATGTTCATCATTGTCGACCATGTGACTTTGCCAGTTATGTTCCTTTGGGGTAGGTCAATGTTGCGTAAATGCGCAGAAGACGAATAAGCGGTCTACCTCATCTTTACTCTATGGTGATTACAGAAGATGGTCTGGTGGCCAAATTTCATGATTTGCGACCAGTCTAAAAGTTAGAGATTTTCGTAAAAAAAAAAATAAAAAATAAAAAAAAATTAATATCTGGTGACAGATTTGGAGATTTGAAGAAACATCACTTTTGCGTCTTCAGGGTTGCCCATTTCCGCGTAATGGATTACGTGCATCTGGAGAGAGCACAGGAATATTTTGAGATAAGTATTACATGTTTTATTGCACGTGATAATATCTTTATAGATAGTAGTGTGAGTTATCTCTCGCTGGGATCACGATGGGAGGCGCATTCGCGTGGTTTGCTATTCTGCTAGTTTAGTGCTATTTTTTCTGTGTTTCTGTTCGTTGCCGTTCGTGTTACACGAAGTACATTTTCTTTGTACGCTGTTCGGGTGGCAGTAGGAGTTATTTTGTGCTACTTCTGCTCTTGCTCGCCGGGGTACAACAGACATCAAAACGAGCAAGGCGAGAAAAAATGGCCGCCAAAATAAAATTACAAACTTCGAAGACGATTGATGAAGAGAAGACGTTTGGGTATCCTGCAAGAAGTGCAGAGGGAGATAAAAACAACTAAGACACATTAATCCTCGAAAATAAGTTGTCTTGAGTAGCCAGAATTTTGTAATACACGTAAATTACACGGAGGCAATAATGATTATCAACATTTTTTTAATTGATTTTTTTTATTATTAATTTCTGACGTGCTGATAGTTTTCTACTTTTCGTCGTTCGTGTCGTCCTGCCGAGAAAAATATCGCTTGTTCTCGGATAGTAGAACGAGCATACCACGCGAACAAACCTAGGTTTTGCGAACCTTTAAACTGTAAAACTACTCTAAGTATTATTTATGCAGCTTGAAAACACTGTGCGTTTGTACAAATGTCTAGCGAATACGTTATACGGCATTTCAGAAAGAAATATTTTCGCTTTTAATTTTCATTTGCTTCAATTTCTGACACTGGAAATGGTAAGCAATTGCAGTCAGCAATAATGAATAACATTTCAAATTGCCAATATATACACATACATATATACATACACACGCATATATATACACATACATACATATATATATATAATATTTGCTGTCTGCAATTTTTAATTTGAAACAGACGAAGATTACAATCTGGTGATATGTGTATATTGATTTAGAGAATTTCCTCTCAAAAAGTTGGCAACTCTGGGAGCGTGACTTTCGCTTTCCGAAACCGATCGGTAAGTTAACCCAGATTAATCAGTCTACAGATAAGAGCCAGCATCATTCCCGGAGGTGGAAAATATCCCGCCCCAAGTCATCAGCGTTCCTTGAACCCAAGACATCAGCGTTCGACGAACCCAAGTCACGCGCCACAAAAACACGTACTCAGTTTATCACGGCGCGCGATAGTTCGCTTGATCTCTGAGCGATGAGCGCACGACTGTTTCATTAACTGCGCAGTAACTACACGCTAAGGAAATGTTTTGCGGATTAGATTTCCAGGAAGTGAAAAGTGTGGACGAACTCGGGCCTAATCATCTACGAGTTCATCAGCCAAAAAGAAAAAAAAAAAAAAAATATTATGTATATCTAACGTTTGCTATGATACGATCCTTAAAAACCAAGAAATTCTGGATGAGACTATTGGACAAGTTCTATCCGTTGGTTTCGAAAACTATACTCTGAAACTATAAAATGTGACTGTGTGCCCCATGCGTACTTAGCAAGAACTTGTGTCAATAACATAAAACCCACGTGAAAAATTTCCAAACAAAAAGGAAGTGTCAATTTTACGTCAGGCTTTGTGTATAAAATACGAAAATCTTAAAACTTTGATTCGACCATCAAACATATTTAGAGCATATGCTTTGAAAGATATGTATATATTATATAGCATCTGATAACCTTATCATTTATAACTGCATAAACATATATTTATGCTATAGACTGTTCATGGTATCGTCTCACATTTTTAACAGGCCAATGAAAAATCACCCCATGTATGACGTGTTTGGTTGTTTCCTAAATATTTCAAGTATCGCAAACGTCTCATACTTCTGTTTAACATAAGTGTATTTTATCTGTGGTTTAATTGAACTTTTACTTATATTTAGAGCCACGAGCGAATTCATTCGGAGGCGAGGTAGTTGCCAAACACTTGTTTTTTCCTCCTGCTGTTGTGATTGGACGACACTTCTTTGACTGTGAGCCAGTAATAAGCAGGAAGCAGTAGTGTGAGTGGGTGTTTAACAATCCTGTACAGAGGCCTCACTTGATCACAGCAACCAATAAGCAAACGATAATGTCTCGAGTGTATAGAGAGCTGCCCAGCCTAGCTTGCTGCCAACTCAATCCGCGAAATACTCGGGGGGGGGGGGGGGGGTTGCTCTCTCTCTCTCTCGCTATATATATATATATATATATATATATATCAAGTAGTTCAATTAAAATTAATACGTATTGAAAAAGAGATAAAATGAATTTGCTAGTAATTTCTAGTAAGAAATAGTTCTTATGCAAAATATAATTATGTTGAGGGCACACGAATTCGATGCGTTGTCCCTTTGGTGTAGTTCTATAGACTTGTTAAGCTTTGTTTGCAATTAGGCGGAACTACCGGGTGTTCAGGAGCAAATCGTAATAAACACTAGAATGGGGTAGATAAGTACAAATAGAGCATATTTCATCCGGGAACGAATAGTCTAACGTTCATAGTTAACCCGCTAATGGCAGTGTCAGTGTGCAGGGGCGAGTAGGCACTCACAATAACTAGACTGCAGGCAGTGAAATGAAATTACACTTTTATTTTGCACGTCTGGCCTGAAGACATGGGGACAGAGTGTCTGTTCGATGTCTGTTCAAAGTGTCCGCTCAAGCTGTCCGCCACCGTCGGCGACACAGACGGTGCAGTGCTGGAGCATGTTTGCGACGCGCATGTGCAGAGGTTTCCGGCGTAATGAGCTCATCCCTCGTATCAAGTGGTGTGGCATACACCATCGATGTGATGTGGTCCTACAGCCATAGGTCGGGTGGTGTGATGTCAGGTGAGCGTGGTGGCCATGCTGTGGGGCTTCCCTTACATATCCACCGGTTCCAAGAGTGCATGTCGAGGTGCCGGCAAATCGCAATGGACGAAATGAGGCTGGATACGATTCCAAGTACATAAGGTTGCATACCCACGCCTGTCTTTTGCCCCTGCCATTAACAAGTTAACTATGGACGAAATACTTTTGGTTTCTTAACTAAATATGCTACTGCATTTGTACCTATAGGCTGTTCGCGATAAAGTGAGCACTTTTGAACCCCTAGTTCCTTTTTTATTTCTGCCACTTTTTAATCTTTAACCAACTTTTTAAGTAACTATTGCCATGTAAGTAATAAACACAGTGTGTATATTCCACCACACTTGGAAGTTAACGTCTAAAACTAAATTAAAATATATTTATTGACTATTATTCCAAATGAGAAGGCTTTTAAAAGTGCTCACTTTACCGTGAATAGCCTATACCTACCCCACTCTGGTGTTTGTTATCATTTGTTCGTGACCATCCGGTATATGCTGCGAAGGTAGAACCTAAGCAGGACTTACGAAACGTTGGAAGTAATTATGAATGGACTATATATTTTTTCATGTATGTACATAATACGACAAACTCCTTAATTAGTTTCGTAGCGGTTTATGGCTGACCAAACACATAGGCTGTGTTCTTAAGTACTCTGGTTGGTTGCGCGAGCTATGAAAACGGGCCAATCAGAGAATGGGTACGCCCGCATCAAAGGGACCGCCACGCCACCTCGGCTTAGTGTACTTATATAGTCCGTGACAAGAGGTACAGGCAGTTTACGGTAATGTGAGCACTTTTGAGTCCCTAGTTACTTTTATTCTTTCAGCGATTTATCATCATTTAACCACAGTTCTACATAAATATTGGCATGTAATTAATAAACACAGTGTATATATTTCACCGCACTCGGAATTTTACGTCTATGTCTAAAATGAAATATATTTATTGATTATTATTCCAAATGAGAGGGCTTTCAAAAGTGCTCACTTTACCGTGAATAGCCATACAAGGTTGGGGTACAGTATATCTACCATTTAAAACGGAGTACAATTCGGAGAGTTTTGTATGTGTGTAACTAGACCGCTTGAAATGTAACTTCAATTGGGAATGGTATGAAAGTATCGAAATAGATATTTGTCTTTTAGTAGCTTGAATCGACATATTAAAGCAAAATATTTCGATTGACGCCAAAATTAGCGCTCTAACACATTGTAATTGTGAGATACTTGCAAATTATACAGGAAGCCAGAAACTTACGATTTGTTGGTCTGATTATCAATACGTATTTACGTAGAATGGTTTGGCCATTGGGCAGTTTTATAGCTCGGCACTGAGAGATTGTGTTGTCACACCTGCAAGTACACCCGCTTCGAGAAACTGGCACTTCTCAACATGACATCAATACTTGTCACCTGGAAGATAAAAAAGAAACACACTTCAAGGTGAATAAGATTTAATACTCACGCTACACTGACAGTTGTGTCACGGGGCTGCATGATGCACTAAGCATGGCCGATTGCACTTATCCACTCGTGATAACGCGACATAATTGTCAGCTGCTATCTGATACGAATTAGCATTTTAGTCAATTCATACTTGAAAGGAGCTACGGGCCTAGCTAAATCATGAGCCTGTATTAGGCACAGCACAAAAGTAAGATGGGGTTTATTGAACATGAGGATTATACAATAACTCTTATTTATAGGGGGGACATAAATAGAATACCAAGATGCTAATTAATTATAATAAGTTTTATTGCCGCATGCCATTACTATTACAATCTAACTGGTAAGTCCTCGCCTTGTTCATGTTGCCGGAGGCTGATTCTAGGAGGCGGTTAACGACGGCCGGACGTACCCATCTCCATGTGTTTTATATTTTCGTCCCCGTTTACTAGCCGGTGGAGAGGGTTTCTGCAACTGTAGTTCGTAAGATGTTATTGTAATTACGCTCGTGCCCTGGTTCAATGTTTAAAGGTGTGATCAGGCAGGCCGTTCAGCTAAGGCCTGATCACTTGATGACAGGTCGTATACACACCCGGTACTTCAACTGAGTAGCGGCAGGTTTAAAATTAGTTTTTTTTTTTTTTCGACGGAACTATAGGTATATCCGTGTGGTTTGATATTCTGCTAGTTTAGTGCTATTTCTGCTATTTTCTGCTAGTTGGCATTCGTGATACCGTAAGCACTGTTTTGTACGCTGTTCGGGTGACTGTACCAGTTGCTATTTCTGCTATAAGAAGTAATTATTTATTCTCTTGTTCGCCGAGGTACAGTAGAAATAGTAGAATGAGCAAGACAAAAAATTGGCCACCAAATTAAAATTTTATACTTCGAAGAGTCTTGATAGAGGCGAAAAGTACTTAGCTTTTACACACATTGATGACGAGAAGATGTTTGTGTATACTTAAGACGTACACCGGGACATGCACTTAGTAATGAAAATAATTAAGATGCATTTATTCTCGAAAGTGAGTTATCCTGAGTAGCCTAAAGTTTTAATACAGGTAAATTACACAATAGCAATAATGACTATCGCCATTTTTCTAATCAAATTTCGTGTATTTATTAAACTGCTTTCCGAAGGAAAGAAATGCTTATGAGGTCACTTCCTATCTTTGTGTGGGCCTGTGCTTTAACCAAATTTCACCAGACTTGGTACACATACAATACTTAGTAAGGACACCTGACTTTTATAGTTTTAAACCACGTCGGGCACTTACTTTAAAAATGGCGGTCATTTTTAAATGTTGGGTTATATGTCATATCTCGGAAACCATTCAACCTATTTTAACCAAATTTTGTATGCTCGCAGACCATTGCGTAAGCATTAAATTTTGAGAGGGATTTTGTTAGTAAGCCATTTTGTAAAATAGTGCAAATTTAAAAAATTAATATTTTACATTATACGTATCTGGAAAACTATTTAAGCAATTCTCGGCCAATTTGGCATGTAAGTCATACTACGGTAGGCTATATAAACGTAAGAAGTTGAATTTGATTAGTGAATTATTTTCGAAATGGCAGCAATACAAATGTTTTAAGTTTATTTGGTATATCTGCCATACCATTTAAACAATTTCGACCAAATTTGGTTTACTATAAGTATTTATTACAATCATCATAAATAACAACAAATAACCACGTTTTTCAGCCCTTTTGGAAGATAGCACCATACGAATAAATAAATTTATTATGTCATCACTCGGTAAATAATTAACCGATTCCCAACAAATTTGGCAAACAAGAAGTTCTGGTGCAGATGAGGTTAAGAGATATGATTTAAGCATGTTACACTTAGTTTCAGAATGGCGGACATATAGCCATTTTAGCTCAGAATATGCTATATCGTCAAAACTATACAATCAATTGCAAAATAACTTTGTATACTGACACTTGACATTACAACTACCAACTGTATCTATATGCAGCATCTTTTGTTAACCATTTTTTAGCGCCATGCGAATAAAATGAATATTTAATGTCATACCTCGGGAAAGAATTGACCAACTCCTATCAAACTTGTCAAACGAGTAGTAATGAGGCAGATGATGTCAAGTGGTGTGTTTTAAGCATGCCAGACACTTATTTTGAAAATGGTGGCCATATAGTAATTTTTAGCTTAGAATTCTATATCGTCGAAACCATTTAATCAATTTCAAATAAAAGGTAGTATTCTGGCAGCAGATATTACAACTATCAACTTTATAAACATAGGGCATATTTTGTTCGCCATTTTGTAAGACAGCATCATGCGAATTAGTTTTTTGGCCATGTCTCAAGAAAGACTATTTCCAAATTTAGCAAACAAATAGTACTGCGGCAGGTGATGTAAACTGGTATTTTTTATGTAGGTCAGGAACTTATCTTCAAAATGTTGGCTATGCAAATATTTTAGCTTATATTTTACTAACGAAACAAATTTGTACTTAATTTTGTATGCTGGCAGTACCTATTACAACCATCAAATTTCTCTATGCAGGGACCCATTTCTCTATACAGTTTCATAAGATAGCCCTACCTTGAAAAAATAATGATTTTATCTTGTATCTCGGGAATCAATCAACCCATTGTTACAAAATTTGGCAAAGATGTTGTACTGGGGTAGGCCATAATAATAAATGTATTTTTTTTTATGTATGGTACACTTATTTTGAGTAGGGCAGCTATAAAAAATCATTTGAGCTTTATGGGCGATATCAACGAAACTATGTAGTTTATTTTAACTTAACTTTTTGCATATATTGGCAATATAATCATCGAAATTGCTAACAGATTACTTTATTGTCATTTATTTATGAAGATCGACACATGAAAATTATGGAGGTTTTATGCCATGTCTCAAGAACCAATCAACTGATTCCCACAAAATGTTACACTGGAACATTTCAAATAAATTTCTACCAGATTGTGCACACCATAAATGCTACAGAAGGCCATGTAAACTTTCATTATTTAAATTGGTCAGACAACGATGTTCAAAATAGCAGCTTCATAAAACATTTTCATAAATTTGACGTATATTAAACAATTTAACCAAATTCAACCAAAATTTGTATGTAAATTTGTATACCTTAGGAACATCGTATATAGAAGCTCTTTTTCTGCCAATTTTGTACGATAGAATCAAACAATAAAATCGTTTTTATGTCATATCTCAGGGACCAAACAATCTATTTCCACCAAATTGTTCACACCAGTAGCGCTACGGTAGGCTATGTATGTGGCTCAGTCACTTATTTTCAAAATAAAGGCCCTGTAAATATTTCACGTCAGTAAGCCGTGTCATTCGAAACATTAGACTGATTAACTCTGAAGTTGATGCTGCGAATACGACATCCGAAATGCAGTGGATTGCACACTAGCTTATAGTACGAAGTTTTCTGGGCTCAAGTCCTGGGTAAGGCACGTGTGCATTTATGATTGTCTTACTACTGTCGTATAAGCTTCTGGTTTCATGTATAAAGATATTGCTTTCAAAGATAAGTCAAGTCCTTCCTACCAACTCAGCTTTTAAGAAATGATAAAAAAAATGATTGCACTTATGTTAAGGAAAGTAGGATTATTAGATATATCAGTAATGTCTTGTTTCCGACATGATAGTTCTCTGCTGTTCATAATTAGTGTCGCCCATCAGCAATTGTTGTATCTGTTACTTCGCTGCTCGTTAAAAATTTATCTTGCTCCCAAATAGCAGAAATAGCATGCCACGCGAACAACCTTATTGAAGGCAACCGTCTACCGGAAAATATTTTCCGTTTATGACGCACGACAGCATGGAAGCGATACGGGCTACATGCACACGCGCATCTAGTGCTCCGTCGCCTCTACGGGCAAGAATCCGAACTGGTGTGTAAGCATTCCCGTCGTAAAAAATGGACTACGGGACTTTAATCATTTTATGCACGGGAAGTTCGTAAATCACCAGACTAAATTAATCTGTATTAGTTTGAAGATTCGGTTTTTGGCGTTGCTGAAGATTTTCACGATAGAGTCTGCAATAAGCACGAAAAAAGTTGAAGGTTGTGTTACGTTCTATTTCTTTTGATTAGAAAACAGACTTTGTACACGTAATATAGTTTGTTCTAAAAAAAAAAGTGTTTTACAAACACACTGCAAGCCAGTCTGCACGCCAGATAGAAGGGCGCCTTAACGTGCCTCCAGTAGATGTATAATGAGGATCCTGGCGCAGCACGATTTTTACAATAATTTTAGAAAACAGACTTTGTACACGTAATATAGTTTGTTCTAAAAAAAAAGTGTTTTACAAACACACTGCAAGCCAGTCTGCACGCCAGATAGAAGGGCGCCTTAACGTGCCTCCAGTAGATGTATGATGAGGATCCTGGCGCAGCACGATTTTTACAATAATTTTAGCCAAAAATACAATGAAAAATAGCATCATCTTTTACTTGCTACTTGTAACAAAAGTACAAGAAAAAATTAAAAACTTAAAATCTGAAATTTAATTTTAAAAAACTATGAAAATCAAGCAAATTTAAGCTAAAAACAAGCCAAATTTATTGTTTTCAAGCTGAATTTTCACATTTCTAAAAATGTCAATTTTTTGTTTAAAAAAAACAAGCAATTTTCATAGATAATCAAGCAATTTATGCCTAAAATCACACAAATTTTACAATATTTTACAAAAGGGCTCTGCAGAAATTTTGATGCTATAAAAACAAGAAATTTGCACCAAAAGTACAAGAAAAATAGCATTAACAATTTCTGGCTATTTGTAATGAAAATGCATGAAAAAAATTGAAAATTCGAAATCTGTAATTCGAATGAAAAAACGAATAAAATTAAGCAAATTTAAGCTAAAAACATATGAAAAGATACAAATTAATAGAATCCAATTTATTCAACAAAATTAAAACACCAATAAAACTTTTTAAAGTCTAAAATTAAAGAAAAATCTGAAGCCTAGTTATTACTGATACCATAAACCCAGCCATCACAGCAATCCAAATCATAAACATCGGCTTTAAAATCAGAACATTTATGTGATCAGGGGAAATTTTTGTTGATTTTTAAAACAATTTTTAAATTAACAATGTCCAATTTTTTATCAATGGAAGTTGCTGTTTTTATAATTCCACATGCAATATCCCAATATTCCAAATGTTCTATGATTTTATCCATTTATAATATTAAAAATATATATGTTTTATAAAAGTGATACTATGAGAAAATTTTAATTAGTATCACGATATTTTATTTGATCGAATAATTAGTCTATATTTCTAAAAATTCGTCAAAGTTTCAAATGTAACCACTCAACTATGAGTCTAAAATATTGTATTAAAGTATCGGAATGATTTGTTGATTCCTCCATTTAATAATATTACATTTTTATAAATCTGCAGTAATTATTTCTTTCAAATAATCGTAGGTAAGATTGCTTCGACTAATTAAAACATCACAAATGGTACCTCCTTCTTCAATCTTTTTATATAAAATTAACACTAATTTTGTGTTTGTTTTTTCTTTAACTACGGTTGTTTTTCCGTATGAATAATCAATAACATACAAAGGCCTTCGCCCCCAAAATTAATACTAATTAATATCACCATCAAAGTTTACAGTTGGTTTATAATAAAGTTCATTATTTCTATAGCCGGTATCTAGTTTGGTTTTTGAATTTCTAAAGTCATTATAAGCAAGAAATTGTTTAAGATAAACACAGTTTTCAATATCTAGATTCCAGTTTTCTTTAGGAAAAATTTCATTTCTACCATTTTAACATAAAGATTTCTTACACTGCCATGATCAAACATAGTAGCGTGTTTATGCTGTTCAGCACGATTTTTTCTATTACATTTAAACCTAGAATTACAAAATAAGCATATCAAATTTTAAATTATTAAACTGATCTTTTATATGTACAGTTGTTCCTTTATGAACTTCTTTTTCTAAAACATGCCAATAATCAAAACTAATAAGTATTTTAGGTTCTTTATATATTTTTTCTTTAATTGCAATGGCCATGTTCGATTCATATTCAACAATAGGCCACATAATTTCTAATTTTTCAATAACAATTTTATCAGGATCAGGACGATGTTTCGTAACTTCATTACCTTTATATAAAGTTTCATAAAGATATGAACAGTTGTTATCAGATGAATTATGAGAAAAATTAATTTATAGCCACCTTTCCAATAAACTTCATTGTTATCACGAATAAAACCAAACAGATATCTAAGTGAATAGATTATTTAATTTGTTTTATTTCTAGAAAGAGTTTTAACCTCTTTTGTTATATTACTAGAAACAGGTTTATCTCGATATAGATTATCAACACCAGTAAATTATATATAAAAAAATTTGATCACTTGGTGAACTTAATAAAGCATTCATCATTGTTGGATGTCATACCTCGATTATCAACAGCTTCAATAATATTTCCATATTTTGAAATTTCTACTCTAGAAAACTGAAAAGGAAAAAAATTAGAACAAACATCAACATTATCTGATTCGCCATATTTTGCCTCATCTCCAAACTTATCTCTCTTTAGTAAACTAAATTGCTCATAAACATAAGTGTCTTTGGAAAAGAAAAGCCATCGCCTATAGGAATATCACATTCGATTGTATTATTGTAGACATTTAAACCCCCCCTAGTTTGATCAGTTGGGGGAAAAGTCTGCCTCTCAAAACTCTCAATATTTTTATAACTCATTTATAAGTAAAAAATTTATATATAAATGGCGGAATCAAAGGGAGTTTCTCGAGTTAAATTTTTCATTGAAATATATATATATATATATATATATATATATATATATATATATATATATATATATATATATGTGTGTGTGTGTGTGTGTGTGTGTGTGTGTGTGTGTGTGTGTGTGTGTGTGTGTGTGTGTGTGTGTGTGTGTGTGTAAAACACCATGAAAATAAATGTAAAAAATAAGAAGAAAGAGCAGCTATTAATCGACGAATTACGAAATATTGGTTAAAAAGTAGGAAAGTAATTGAAGAAAATAAAAATTTAATAACAACACTAGTTCCAGTAGCAGTAAAAAATTTAAGACTATCCACCAACACCAGAAGAAACATAATTCGAAAGAGAATTATTCTCAGAGCAAAAATCTCCTAATTTGGAAGAGCAAATGGGAATTGTACCATTAAAAATTTTCCACCTATAAAAGGTGTTTCTACTATAAATCTCAGAATATAAATTTCAAAAAGAATAAATGTTAGTAATAAAGAATTTGGTTTACATTGAGTCGAGCAAAATTTTTTACATTGGTGATACAAAAGTAACGGTGAATAATGATACACTATTTGTTAAGGATAAAGAATATACATTAACACCAGGACTTCGTAATTTGTTAACAGAAAATTTACAAGAAGCCCTTGAGAATAATTTAATGATGAGGATTATGAAAATTATGCAGAAATCGTTAAAACAACCAATGCTGCATTCCAACAATATAATCCTAATAAAAGGGTAGCTTCGAGTGGAGGTTGGAAATACGCAAATATAATTGGACCAATTTATCATAACTATACAAAATAATCACATTCAAAATCAGCACCAAGCATGCCAGAAAAATAGATTTCTCCAAGAACTCCTAAATCTGGAGAAGGTATAATATATATATATATATATATAATATATATATAATAGTTTACCAAAAGAATGTATTTGGATGGACGATGTTAGAGAATTAATTGGTAGATTGTTAATTATTCACGGCGAAGAAAATGCTGGAAATAACAATTATTACTATGAAAAAGTAAGTATAATGAATATGTTAAACGATAAGTTTTCTGCTTTCGTTATTAATAATCCAAAACAAATTCCTTATCTTATAAGACTTTTAAATGTAATTCCACACTCAAATTGTAATTCTGAACATCATGATAAAGGCATTATAAACTGGGCATTAAACTATTTAAATTTCCCCGAAATGAATTCGCCAGGCTATAATTATTGTGGACCATTTACAAAATTAGATGAAAGACTGGAAAGAGGCGATACAGGAATAAATTAATTATATGAAGCTTACAGAGATCATAAAGATTTAAAATCTAGACATGATGCTGATAAATTTTCACAAAAAGAAGCAAAATAAATCATGTTAGATAAAAATACTGCGATTGGAGAAAAAAAATTGCACCTGTTGCCGTTGCCTCAACAATGTTTACAAAAGAAAACTAGGTTGGGGAATTAAAATACTTTATTGAATATATATATATTATTTTGTTACTTATAAATGAATATAACAAATATAACTTTCGATATTCCCTTCGAGGAATTAAAAAACTAGGGTGTATATACATTTTCAACATTTGATCAAATTTGAGAGAAAAAGAATTGAAAGAAGGCGAAAATATCAAATTAACGTTATCAGTGCCAACAGTCGAAAAGATGACCAAAGAAGAAACTGGCAGTGGTTTACATCGTGGAGGAATTATTCCCCTCGCACTTGCTGCTTAAGGCGGACTTGATGGTTTAGGTGATGGACCTACCACAATTTGCAATTCTGTTGAACAAACAAGAAAAAATAAAAAAATAATTAGAAGGACAACATAGACATAATTTAGCAATGGAAAATAAATCGGGAGAAGGCTTAGCTGCGAAAAGAGGAAGGCCAAAAAATATTTGAATATATACCCACTATCGAATATCGATGTTGAAAAATAGGCTATCTAAAAATATTAAATATAAAAAATCTCAGAAATGTTTATATGTTTAATGAATTTTCCTTAAAGTATGCACAAATATGAATATGCAGTGGTTAATGTTGACATATCATCTATTCCTGGAACTCATTGGGTTTGCTATAAAAAAAAAAAAAATGAGGTTTACACTGCATTAAAAACATGTGTAGATTCAAAATACAATATCATTGTTACCGCTTTACAAGATCAACTTAGTAAAGTTTTTTTATACAAAAGATTTTGTTTCTCTTCATAATCATAGAATTAATAATATAGCAGATCCTATTGAAGGAAAAGATGCAGTCAATAAAATATTTTTTGATAAAAAAAATAGCAGTATATGCATTAAAACAGATGTAGACTGAAAAAACAGTTCCATTGTTTCTGATTTAAAAACATACATACGTTCACAATGTAATTCCAGTGTTTCTACTTTACAACATAAGGTAACCGATTTGCTTTGATTTTGCAAAATCTCATGTTTCTTTTCTTGGCCGTAGAATTGTTAATATGGCTGATCCTATAGATGAAAAAGATGTCAATAAAAGCTTTTTCTGGAAAATAAATAACATATAAATTACAAAATTTAAACCAATCAGTTATGAATTATTGTTATTCACAGGTTAACCCTTAAGTCGTAAAAAGTAAAGAAGTTTCTGATAAAGAATTATACGTTAAATTACAACATTTAAATCAATCAGTTTTGAATAACTGTGAAATGCTTGTTAACTTAAAAATGGAAAAATGTTAGCAAGAAAAGTCTCGTATGTTTTATTTAACTGCAAACTGAGATAAAACTAATATTTTTCACTTCGATAATAATCAAATTTTCTTTATTTTTGTGATGTTTATAAAAGAACTACTGGTGATGATGATGATGTCTGTTATTAAGGGAACTAGAAAAAATGATTACAGTAAGCCTTTTGATGCTAAAAGAGGTGATAATTTATATTTTATAATAAAATAAAAATATCTCATCATATTGATGCAGAGGTTATAATAGGAATATTCGTGAAATACAAAGATTAGTAATTTTTTTTTACTATTAAAATGAGAATACTGGGTGCTTGAAGTGTAAAAAAGTTATGGACGATTAGTTCAGAAAAGCATATGCTCTATGCGTAATTCTAAAGAATCAATATTAAAAAAAAATTGATCAATGTAAGAGACACTGCCTGGACATGAGTGAGACTATGATATGAGCCTTTATTGGACCTTGTTACAGACTTTCGACCAGTAAAATAATAGGATCGTCGATTCAGGCTGTTGCCTGGTTGAGAATCCGGTATAGGGAAGTAAATGTTAGTGAAATTCCGTTTTTTTTTTTTTTTTTTTTTTTTTTTTTGCCTTTCATGTTAAAGATAGATATACCACCGGGGACTTTTTAAAGCAGAAGAATACGTGCTTCTTTAATATTAAAACTTTTTTAACATTAAAATACAGCATGTTTCCTGTAAAAAATCAGAATACTTAATAATTAAATAAAAAATACAAATATACAAAGTGGTGTATTTGCATCTACCCGGAGCTTAAGGGTGTCATTTCTCACATATAGGTTTACGTTTCAAGTTTATATCTTCAAAATTGACTTCAAAAACCCGAATTTCATTAGCATGTATTTCCCTATGTCAAATGCTCAACAAGACAACAACAGCCCACTAAGGGATGTGTGTGTTTGTGTGTGTGCTTGTGTGAGGCAAAAGTCGACGAAGTGCTACGGTCGACACCAGCCGGCGCGTGTAAAGTGATATCGCCTCTATGGGAAATTCTCAGTAAAGTGAGCACTTTTGAAAGCCCTCTCATTTGGAAAAATAGTCAATAAATGAATTTTATCGTAGCCTTTGATGTTAACTTCCGAGTGCGGTGGAATATACACACTGTGTTTATTACTTACATGGCGATATTTATATTAAAAAGGTGGTTAAAGGGGAAAAAAATGGCTAAAAGGAAACGGTAACTAGGGCTTCAAAAGTGCTCACTTTGCCGTTAACAGCCTATACCCGTAAAGTTGTGAACTCGTGGGCAGTACTATGGGACTTCCAGCGGTGACCCTATTGTTACGGCGTGGAGCAAGCAATGTCCATAACACTGGCTAGAATGGTGGCCCCACACATGAGGAGCGACACATCGCTGCAATGAGGGCGAGACCACAAGCTGAGCAACGTTTTGGAGACAAGAGTTGTATAAGTAAACCCGCGGCGAGTATTTAGCGCCGCGGGGACATGGACCGAGGCCTGACGCCAGCCAGCCAGCCGCCGCGGCGTCAAGAAGGACCGCAGAAGGGCGTACCGTGGACATCCGCCGTCGAGACGTTAATACAAAGCAACCTTCGGCATCGATGTTAAGGCGAACAAGGTCCGATGGTTTCACAGACATTTAGCTAATTAATAATAACGTGGCCTCTGCGTAATCGATTAACAGTTATTATAACTGACTCCCCCGCTTTAACTCGACGATTGCAGAGAGTTGTGTTGATTGTTTTTTATTTGGGTTTTATATAAAGACGTTTGAATTAACCCAGTCTTTACCTTGAGCTATGGCTGACCCAAACCTGTTCGCCTTAATAACGTGACACCTGAGGCTATTAAAGCGGAACACTATGGTTTTATTAATGAAAAGTCTGTAGCAGAGTTCAATACAGGCTCCTATCGTAGTTCGGCTCGTGTCCTGCTAACACGTTTTAAGATACGGCAGTCTGAAAAAGCCTTTTTTAACTTTATTGAAGGTCTCCGAAATAATATTTACAGCATTCATGGTAACTTTAATGTATCATTCCTTCGTCGTCTGGAGCATGATGTCTTCTCGTAGGTATACATACTGGAGGCACGTTTAATAGTTTCGTCAAAAAAAGCTAGGATTACAAAGATTGAAGCGTGGCGTGGCGCTATCCAGTGTTGCCAGGTGAAAATTTCCACAGGTAAGTACATATTGTAGCCTAATATCAGTAGAAACTCAGTAGATTTTTCAAGCTGCGGCAGTACATCTGCATAATGGAATAACAAATCCGCAACACCGGTGAAAAATATTCAACTGGCGAAATATGCATGTTTTTTACGTCGAACGTAAGTAATGTGAGAGGTGAAGAGATTTGGCGGCTCTTAACAGCACTCCCGGCTCTTAACAGCACTCCCGGCGCCGGAATGAAAGGTCGGGGTAAGCGGGAGATCCCCGACCAGCGGCATCGTCCGGCACGATTCCCACATACGAAAGTCCAGTGACCTTGAACCCAGATCGCTTTGGTGGGAGGCGAGCAGGCTAACCGCTCAGCCACCCTCAGCCACCACGGCCCCTCGTAAGTAATGTGTCATAAAATAAAACTATAACAAAGAATGTTTTGTTCTCGACAAACCACGTAACTAATACACTGGATATGGATGTTTTTTCAACCTACATGATGTTTTTTTTTTATTTGCACTATAACCGACTCATTAACATAGTTAAAAGTGGGTGATCTCAATGATATGCACTGATTCCTCCTGATACCGTAGACAATACATAAACACTCCGAGAGCACCAAAGTATGAAACTGGCTCGATGTTGTTGTAGATGATATTGCGTGAGGCACACATGTGATACTGGGAACCCCACACTTGATACGATGCTTTCATTGTGGACCATTAGATGAAGTCGGTGATGTGAATACTTTGATTTCTCTGAATGTTCAATGCTGAGAAGAAATGGAACCAGTGTATCTAGCAAAAACATGTTTTTGTTGCTTTAATAATGCATCAAATTACTGCTAGCATTCGTTTTTTAATGTCAGGAAAATAAAGTAAACCTCATTTTAAAAAAGTAGATTTAACATTATTATGTAAATCTGTCTGTAGTCAGCCGATAATTGAAGCATAATATCAGGAGATCTACCGACAAACTAGTAGACATGGCAACACTGGCGCTAAATGTTGCCACATGGCTTATCAGCAGTCAAGACGTTATGCTTTGTATAAAGAATAAGTACTTACACGTAAACATACGAAACAAAAAGGGAAATATTTTATAGATATTATAAGTACAAAGTTGTTCGATTAGCTACCCACTGCAATAACGCACTAAAGTAGGTCTCCGTTTACCACTTCATAAACTACATGCGTCCTTTCAATTGTTTCCTGCCGAAATGGATTTTTTTAATGCCGGGTTTTCCCTCTACGTTCTCAGAATAGACTGGACTGAAAATGGAAGGATAGCATGGTCCCGACTGAGGTCACATTTCCCCAGTCCCAGGGAAAAATACCGCGATGTAGGAGTCGTGTAGTTAGAATATTTCCTGCATGTCTTGGCGAACGGGGCTCTGTACGAGAACCACGCAGCTCTCGCCTATCTCTTGGGCCTCCAGCTTTCCGCTTAGTTTTTGGGTAGTCTAACGCCCATAAAAATAGGGATTTCATGCACAAAATTAATTGATATTATTTTTACTATTCTTATTGTTACACATATTGTCATGCAAGATTTTATGTAATATTTTTCAACACATGTCACATATGATTTCAACTGTTTATGTAAATTCTATTTATTTTCATTAATTTCATTTTTCTTAACACTTAGAATTTTTGAAACTTAGATGTATGGCGGCAGTGAAACGTATGTGTAATTTGGATAGTCTAGTTAATTTTTCATTATATATGTATTTTTATATAATTAATATTTATTTCTGGTGCGATCTCAATTTTGTGTTTCTACTTATTACTGTATTATATCTCAGTTCCGAGATCTCGTATTATTTGGTTTGTCAGTGGATATTTCCAAACCCACAATATATGAGCATTACAACAGCAGCAGCATAATATTACATATTGACACCCTTACGTGGGGCGAAAATTAAATGCAAATTCTACACCATACACAGCAATAGCAGCAATTATTACATATTGGGTATCCCAACGAGGAGGTCTTGTGTGTGTACTTAATAGCAATAACTTCATATTATTTTACAGTAGGCCAGGGAAAAAACCATATGTATTTTGTTATGGCTTAAAATAATTTTACTTGTTCAAATAACCTACTGATTTTTAGGCCACGGATAGCGGAAATAATTTTATATCTTGCTATAAAGAAATAAAATTCGTTTACTGTAATGCTGGATAAAGAGGAACTTTGTTTATTATAGCAAAGTATTATGAAAAAAAAGTTTAAAATTTATTATCACACAGTCGGGGCTAATGTCCGTAACAGCATTTTTCACAATATCATTTCTCTTGGCGTCAATAAAGAGGGCAAGGCATTTACTTAAGCCTTATATATTTGGAGTATGGTAGGTTCACAGAAAATTTTAAAAGGGTGGCTGAAAAGTCACGTCTTAATTCATTGTAAGGTATGCTCAGCAACATTTATTTTACAAAAAAAAAAATTACGCTTTTTTTTTTTTTTTTTTTTTAAATCGGGAAAACATTTCAGCGTGATTTTAAACATTCCTTGAGTAACGCATGGTATCTTATTTGAATGGGAATTCTCATTTCGGTGAGTGTCAGACATTTTTTATAGGAGGAAGTAGGCTACTAGGTAATATCTCCATGTTGAACATCATTTCGTAAAATAATAAACTCATGACTTTTTCTGTGACCAGCTCCTTTAAGCGGCGAGCTAAGCTTCTCAACAAATCTTAAGTTTGTTGGTAACAAACGCAAAGCAAGTTTATGTGATTACTGAAGATGCTATCAGTTCAGAACCTAGTCTGTTTCTCCTTTTCGTGCCATTGTAAGAGACATCGCGCCGTATATAATACATTCACGGTTACTTCGCGCTTCTCTGAAGCGCTGCTAGAGTTCTACTTCTAAGATATCCATCCGCCTCGTACAAACTAAGCTAAACTAAGTCTGGGAAATTACGCCAAAGGACAGCGCGCCCCATTCGTGCGCACTCAGTCGTAATAATATTTTGCATGTCAACTATTTCTTACTACAGGCTGTTCACGGTAAAATAAGCACTTTTGAAAGCCCTGCTTAACATCTATTCGTGTGCACATTGTGTATTATTCCGCTTTATTTAAAATTAACATTGCCATGTACCTCATCACTTTAATCAGGCGTCGGTCAAGCGAAACGGTGAAATTATTATAAAAGTAAATATTTTACAAATCTGCTCATTTTTATACGTCGTTGCATAAAAAAACAAAGAAACGAAATAATATTTTAAGTTCTCAAAAATGGTTACCTACACTTTTCATTCGACGTTAAGATATGAAACTATTTTCCACCCATCGTTACCAACTTTACTGGGCGTATGTCACGCAGTGTACCCGTTTAAATACATGCATTCAGGGGCAGTGACTATTTTCTAATGTTAATTCCAAAAGTGCTCACTTTATCGTGAACAACCTTTAGGCGTCATGAACACACGTGTTTTCTCACTATTTTTATAAATGCGAAAGTGTGTGTGTTTGTTTGTCTTTCTTTCACGTCAAAATGGAGCAACGGATCGACGTGATTTTTTGCACAGATATAGTTGGAGTGCCGGAGAGCGACATAGGCTACTTTTTATCTCAGGAAAATATCTCGAACGGTTCCAAAAATGATGATTAGAGATGTACATAGGTACTGGATTAAACTTTTCTTAGGATTACTGAATAAAAAAGCATTGTTAAACATTTCTCCTTTCTCTTTTGTCGGTGGCCTGTCTTACATTCCTTCCCAAGAACCGCAGTAGCTGAGTGGGTAGAGAACCCAATGGTAAGGCCGCAGTAGCTCAGTGGGTAGATAACCCGATAATGGGGTCGCAGTAGCTCAGTGGACCGCGGCTTTGCTGGTCTGACTGGCGGGCTGTCTGAGTTGCGCCGGGACGTGCAGGGCGTCCTGACCTCTGGGCTATGTGTTCTTTGCGGTCTGGAGAGGGAAACTTCCTCAGCCCGCAGAGAGATACAACTACTGCAACCGAATGGGTGGTACAAGGGCCCTCACAAGGGCCCGAGCACACCCCCCGCTCTGAGCTTCGGCAATGATGAGAGTAGCTCAGTGGGTAGAGAACACTACAGTAGGGGTCACAGTAGTGCAGTGGGTAGCGAAAAAAAAAGTGGTGCCGCAGTAGCTCAGTGGGTAGAGAACCCAATAGTAGGGCCGCAGTAGCTCAGTGGTTAAAGAACCCGATAGTGGGGCCGCAGTAGTGCAGTGGGTAGAAAACCCGATAATGGGGCCGCAGTAGTGCAGTGGGTAGAGCACTAATAGCGGGACCACGCGCGAAGCGGGTAATTATTTATAAATGAAGCGTTACAAATAACAATTCCATTTAACTAGAAAAGTGCTTATTACTAGAGCCAAGATTGTATATATGTGAATAGCAATAAAACGGAAGTAACGCCGAAATGCAAGTTATACACCGCCAAATACTGAAACGCATGTTGTACACTCCCTAACACCGAAGTTTCAATTCAAACACTAAATAAATTCAATTTAGCATCAATATATTATTTGACTCGTGAAACCATAATCAACTATCTGTTTCCAAAAATGTATAAATTGTTTTATGATAAGAATAATTAAAATTTTCAGATGATGGGAAGAAAAAATATAATTTTAAGCTGTTGCCATTCAGGCTGAGTGAATAACAGCAGTAAATATTGAATACGATGTGGATGAGAAATTATCAAGTAATGAGAAGAGCGAAATTGCAAAAGGAAATGTAAAAATAATTTTATTTCCAGTATTGTCTCTTATTTACAGAAATTATCCATGATAACTTGTAACTAAAAATCCACACTGTTTATGAACTTCAACATACAAGTTACGAAGAAACAAATCATTGTGGTTTTTTTTTTAACCTAAACATTATAAAATTGTAATGGAAATTTGCATATAAGAATAAATTATCAACAACTTTCAATAATAAAATTTGCATTAAAATAGCAAAGCACAATGTTGGCTCTAATAATGCACAGCTTTAGTTATGACGTTTCAATGTCTAAGACTTCCATAATAAAACCAATAACACCGAGTCAGGTATTTTAAAAACGAAATTTGCCTTAAAATAACACCACAAAATCTTGCCCCTACCTATTACAAACACAAGTATAAAAGGCCTGTGATACGTAGCATATTTAGGACAGAATTAAACTCTCCACACTTGGAGTGATTTTCAAAGGTGTGATTGAAAATGATGAAGTAACCGTGAATAGACTATAGCTACCAGACAGCAGCAAGGAGGTATAGCAAATAGCAGCAAGGAGGTAGCAGGCTGAAGGAAGGCACGCCTGCGCTCGGGCGATCCCGAAGACACAACTCTTTTCTGCTGTTGAAGTTGAATCACGAATCTCCCCTTTTCACCGTTCGTCTGTAATTTCGTCTTATAGCTGCGTGAGTAATGCCTTTCATTTCGTAGCATTGAAGGAACGGCCATTGCGATACCTGTCATGGGTTTTCCTCCACAGCCTCGCGGGTTTAACATGGCTCCGTGAAACCGGTTTTATAGGTCGGATTTAATATGAAAAGCACACAAGTCGATATGCCGCTCCGAGACATCGTTTGGAGGACGGTGCGAGATTTTTACCGCTCCAGCATTTTCATTTGTACAGCACCTCCGCCGTGGTGCTGGGCGAGTCGTCTGACCACTGCACCACATTCCGATAGCGAAACATTGCGTATTTTCCTATCGACCAACTGCTGAGCACTATACCTGTTCTGCTTTCTGCTGTTCACGTTAAAGTGAGCACTTTAGAAATCAACCTTAGGAAAAAGCCACAGTCCTTACCTGCGTATATTTTAATGGACGCACTGAGTTACATGTATCCTGTAAAGTTGGCAATGACGTATGGGAATTAGTTCCATTTCTTTACGTCGAATAAAAAGTGTCACATAACCATATGCGATAACTGAAATTATTTCTTTCGCTTCCTGTATTTTTTTAATGCATCGAAGTGTAAAAATGAGCAGATTTGTACAATATTTACTTTTCTAATAATTCCTCAGTCCCACTTAACCGACGCATGAATAAAGTGATGAGGCCCATGACAGTGTTAATCTCAAATGAGGTGGAAGAACACACAACGTGCATACAAGTAGATCTTAAGCAGGGCTTCCAAAAGTGCTCATTTTACCGTGAATAGCCGGCAAAGGCCAGAAGCCAAGAATCATTCCACTCGATAAGGACTTTAGGGTCGTGGAAGTATGACAGGCAGCAGAAGACTAAGATGGGGGGGAAAAAAAAAAGAACATATTTACGCATTCAGAAAATTTAATACCGTAAAGCAAAATCGTCAACCGAAGAGTACACTTAAAATAAATATCTTCCCAGATATTACTGTGGCCTGTTATAAGAGAGGCAACACAGGTCGTTCACGGTTAGGTGACAACTTTTGAAATCAATCTCTGAAAAATGTCACTGGCCGTGCATGCCTATATTTTAACTGACACAATTACTGGCATGCACCTGATAAAGTTGGTAACGACTGTAGGGAATTGGTTTCCTGTTTCAACGTCGAATTAAGAGTGTTTGGTAAACATTTGTGAATACTGAAATTAATAATTTCGTTTTCTGGTTTATTTTCATGCACATAGGCGAAAGAATTAAAGAATCTGTAAAATATTTGTTTTCCTAATCATTTCACAGTTTTACTCGACCGGCGTATGAATGAAGTGACCAGGCATATGGCAATGTTAATTTCACATATGGCGAAAAGATGCATAACGCGCATGCAAGTAGATCCAAAGCAGGGCTTTTAAAAGTGTTCAGTTTACCCTTAACAGACTATATAATCACATCCCCTTCTTTTTCTCTTAAATACACAACTATAATTGGGAAGGGAGGGTTAGGGAATAGTATTTAACATATTACCTAAATAAAAAGAAGGTATATAAAGTACAGCTATGTACGAAGGTAGGGCACAAAAATAGTTTTTATGAATGCATATTTAATACGCATCTAAATAGAATTAATGAACAGATTAAACATACCACCTGCGAAGTTGGCGCCAAAGATAAAATATGAAAGTATTTAATTTTACGTTGTTATCCAGAGCTATGCAGATCGTAAGAGTGCAAGATTACGACGATAATAAAAGTAAAGGTATCAAAATTATACGAAGGCAACGTTTTCACAGATGTAATGTATTATCTACTCCATTTGCCTTGAGTTGAACCTTCAGGAAATCAGGTGGTTATTCATTTGTGTTTGTCGTGTGCACTATTGAACAAGCTGATTCATGTAATGGAACTTCTTATAGTACGTGGTTTGGTTGCTTCACTCTCTATTTACGAAGCTAGTCAATAGCTTAACCAACATCCGCGGGTTTTTCCAGCGTCCAGTAACTTGTTTGCAGCTCTCCTAGTTCTTTCTATCACACTCGCTCTTAAACACACACATTCACACACACACACACGCACGCACACGCACGCACACTCACTCGCTCGCTCGCTCCTTTCGTCCACAAGTTACGGTGTATCTGTGTTACTGAAAGCTGCTTTTACGCGATACGGAATGGATTTCGTACGAGACCTCGTATGATAAATCGTATGCGATAATATCAGGGAATACCAAGAGAAACAAGTCCACGGATTAAATATGCAGCAAAATGCTCCTCGTGTGTGAAAAGTTGATGGACTTGGGATTGCCATAATTCGTATTAGTTTTCGACCTATACGAAACGTTTTGTTTTAAGAGAGTGAATAATTGTTAATTATTTTTTAGTGTAAAGTAGAAAGTAGAGCAGTTCTTAAAGTGATATTGTAAGCTCTTATGATGAGGTAATTTTCATTACGGTGAGAAACAAGTATCATAGAGTAGGGAAGGGGTAGAGGGGGTTGGATGTCCAGTTTTTCGTGGCTCACGCATAGTATATTTCAGTAGTAAGTTTGCTCTTGAAATCTGCGGAGTACAACAAATATCAATGATTTACGATTCCCTTTTTTTTGTCAATTAAAAACAACGTACTTTCACCAAACTACTTATAATGCAGTGCCATACCTTACCACTTAAGAGTCACAAGACAGTAGAGTAGACAAAAATAAAAAAATTAATACACGCGAATGTGAGATGCAAATGAACGCAAACCTGGACTGATTTGTATCTAAATACGGGCCTTCATCTAGAGCGAGCTTGGAACACTATCTAACATAGTTTTCCTATGATGAACCGGCAGCGAACGGGTTATCAGTGCGTGCCAACCAAACCAGTCCGAACTCTTGAAGAGTGCTTTTCGTAACGGTTTTACACCCGAGCGAACCCAACTCTCGATATGCAGAAGCCAAACCGCAAATTAAGAGTGGAGGTTTATTCTGTTTCTTTTACAAAGGCTATTTTTTTTTTACAATTCTGAGAAAGTAGTGCCAATGTTGTTGTTTTGTTAACGTATCCCCCGGCCTCAGTTGTGCTGGCACATGGAAGTTATGTGATTGTTCATTATGTCAGCTGTTGACATTACCAGAGACAATTAAGTGATCTAAGCCAGTGACTGCTTATGTTATATGTATAGCCAACATTGCTTCGGAAAAGTAAAAAAAAAACTTCCTGGCACAGCATAAACTGCAAAATCCAAAAACTGCATTTGCAGGAATTATTTTCAAATATTTACTAAAGCTTAAATAGGTGCTAAATAATTTCATTTAATCTTTTTGAACGACCGTAATTGTCCACGTACATATTGATAACAAGATATACAACATAGGTATCTGTAATTTCTTTCTGATATTGTTAAATTTTTTTCTGCCACATACTGATTGACAAGAGGGTGAGTGTGTATTACTTAAGTCCGTAGGCCTATTACATTCAAAGAAATATTTTACGGTATTCACGGCCAATTTAATATTTATATATATTTCTCTTTCCGTTAAACAAAGATGTGGAAATAGTCTGAGAACTGGGTTCGGGGTGGATTCATTCATTATCATTATTTATTTCATCGGTATTATTCCCCTCCCCCCCCCCTTCATAGCACTTTTGTTCTATTAATTGCGCATTTTATCATATATGACTGCCAGTTATAGCATTCAACTTCGTTTTACATTTTTTTATTTTGTTGAATTTTATATGCATCGCTGCACAGGTAGGAAAGGAATATGTTGCAGGGAAGTTCCACTATCGTCTTGCGAAAATGATAATGAAATATTAACGGGCCTGCCTACTCGGCTACTTCGTGGCTCCGAGACATCCGGAGTGCGTTGGCGGCATATGATGCGTGCAGCCCGCGCGACATGGGGAAGGAGGAAGGTGGGTGGGGGGGACAGAAAGAGACAGATTAACGACGTTTCTTTCCTCTACTCTCCGCAGTCCTTCCTCCCCCGTGCGGAAGCTGGGAAAGTAGAACGTCTGGACGTTCTACTTTCCCAGCTTCCGCACGTAATTCTGAATTCTTTGCATCGCTCTCCGAGGCACGTCTGCTTCAGAAACGTGCGAACCACGTTCTTGATACGGGTATTGTGCTCGTGTCACCGCCTTCACATGCAAGCATGATATTCTTTCCCCTTCATTGAAACGGCACATCCCATTTGTTACACCTCACAAATGCTACAGTCCCCCCCCCCCCCCCAAATCAAATAGATTATACATTTTATCTTACACATTTCCTTGCATGCTCAGAAAATAAATTAGAAAACAAAAGCCGTAAAAATGATTGTGCGAGAATATTCAAAATGAAAAACATTTACATATAATCTTTAAATGTAAAATGTATTCATTTCATTTATTTATAAGGTAGAACAAGCTTGCGTATTTGACAGCAGCAATGAATATTATTGACCAATTATTATTATTATATTAGGAATATATTGCTGATTCCTTTACGTGCGATTTTTACTTGTCTTCATAAATCTGTACTTAATACCCGGAAGCACGATTTTTGTGTGTGTTATGTGTGCAGACTAGGCATTCGAGCAAAGAACAAAAGCAATATAAAGGTAAGCAAAGGAGAGTGCTCAGTAAATGTGTACTAGGACAAGTTATAGGCGATGAATGAATAACCTTGAAACTAAGAACGTTCGCTATGATATCGCAAGTGATAGATTGCATGGTGCTCTCTGCGTGGTTTAAATAATTACTTAGTAGGCTGAATTTACTCGAGCCCGGAAGGTGCCAGCGAATTAACATACTGGCCCGTGATTTAGGTAATTAATTTATAAGAAATGTGACGGCGATAAGGAATTATGTCCCTAAGCAAATTATGCAAGTACGCAACATAAATATAAGAAATGTATTACATAATAAGCCTTATACACACAAAATAGCAATTTCAACACATACAACTTTTTACATTTCACTTGACGCTTATATAAAGTGACACAATAAGTGACTCAGCTCTTCTCACACTTACTTGTTTCAGCACTCTGTAATAGCCAATAGAGTTCTATTGGTAAACTAGTCCATAAAGAACAATGTTAAACACGATAAAAAAAACTTATGACTTTATAAAAACTATGAATCGATTTATTTCTCTACATTCTACATTGCTTACTAAACGTAGTGTAACAAGCTCCACGGAAAATATTGGAGATCGCAAGAACTGACTACATTTACTTACACAAAGCAGTTGTTTTCATTATAAGTGAACAATACGTGACGATGCCTTATAGATTCCAGGAAGCAGAGCGGCTGTCTGAGACCGACCACATGCCTGCGGTAAAGCATTCGCACACAAGGAAACTGAATACAGAAAGTTTAGAGAGAGAGAATGCACCATTTCATGAACATGAATACAAAACTTATAACTACAAAAGTAGTATTGTATCTAAATTTTACAAAAATTGTAAACATATAAAACATTTATAACTCTCTTTAAAGAACTGATGCTATGATTTGTCCATACGTTATTTGCCATATAGAGTTAATTTGTTTACTACACGTGATAATATTTTCACACAAAATATGCTGCATTATATTAGACAAAAATATTTATTTGGTTTATATTAATTTTTACAAGATCATACATACAGTCCGACACCTCGTTAAAATCAACAGAGCTTCGCTACTCTTCCCAGCAATACATTATTAAAAACTAATAACCTTTATTGAAAAGACTAAACATTTCTTGCTAGTTACCGTTCCGCACAGAAATGCAATATTGCCCAAAATTAACAATAGTAAGGGACACTATAGCATGTTTTCTGGGGTATAAAGTGCATATCTCATTTCTTGGTCGAAGCGACATGGTCCTAACTCTTCGATCTACAGGATGAGTCCTATAAAAGAGGCCCCGTGGGACATGGGTGTAACGGAGCGAGGAATGAGGAAATACAGCCCAGTGTAACAACAAAATACTTAGAGTAGGTGCTGGAAGTGGCCGCCATTGACCTCGAGGCAGGTGTGCAGACGACACCAAAAGTTGTGAAAGGCACGGGCGAGGACATGCTGCGGGATGGCATCGATAGCTGTCCCACGGGGCCTCTTTTAAAAGACTCACCCTTTGCATTTGTATTAAAAGTTGCTGCAAAAGTCTATGTTATTGTCTGGTAACATACTGCTTCTCATTGTATTTATGTTTTCTCCAAGACTTTCCAGAACTTCGCTTCAACATGCGACTGATTTATTTACATTTCCAAAAGCAATTTCTAAAACAAATACCAATTACTCGCCTTTAGGATATTATACTACAAAGTTGCATAATTTTTTCTGCGATATGTTGAGTTGGCCTTGTACCTGATAAAAAGTAGTTATGTGCGCCTTTTTACTTAAGAAAATCATTTTTCTCTTGCAAACGCGTTAGCTTTCCTTTACCTTTTAAGCTTCTTGTGACGACATGTCTTTTATAGAATATGGACATTTAATGTCCGCGATGGCATCCTCATCGAAGAGAGCATCTGGCGATGCCCCGAGGAAAGGATGTTCTGGGTGAATTATTCGTCCACTTCTTCTCAATGGCTTATGCAAATGTTTAGATAGTTCGTTTAATGCTACACGTTAATGCTCTAATCCCCATTCCGTCCCTGTTGTACCCACAAATGTGGGATAGCGAACTGACTGAACTGGCGATGAACATGATGTTGAAGCTCTCAATGTTCATATTCTACCAAAATTCGATGCTGTCAGCCGTTTCCTCTTATTTTTTCCACTCGTGCGTTGATGATTGTCCTGGAGTTCTACATTCAATATCATTCCTCTTCTCTTCTATACACTCACTGGTCAATTTTTGCACATATTATTCTTTCGCTACTTCAAGTTGATCTAAATGCATATCTGGTACTGCTGCATCAGGGCCATTATCTTCGTCAGCTTCGCTTTACTCTCGGAAAATTCCTTGCGTTGTCTTACTTTGCAGATCATTTTTTCATACCTATTTGTGTTTATAAGTGTCATATTTCTTTTATTTTTCGGATCACAGTCCAAGCAATTTTGTTTGAAACACTGCCAACAATAGGCATTGAAATGAAGGCAGAAGCATAGTTTTCCTGAGAGAATAAATGTAAAAAATAAAGTAACACTCTTGTAAACAGTTGTTTTGCACATGTGCTGTTTGTATGGTGGCAACAACGAAATAGAAAAAAATTAGTTGTCAGTGAGATGGGTTGTCCCGTGCTATGTCGTTCGTTTCTTATTTCTTTGGCCGTTTCACAGTTTGTTGTATTTTTCTGCTTTATTTTAATGACTATTCTTAAAAGTTCTGTCAGGTTGCAGTGACGTTTTTGCGAAGTTATTTCTATCAGGCAAAACCAGGTAAGCCTAAGCAAAAATAATCACTCAAAATTTTCGCAAGTATCCCAAATAAAATACAAGCCACAATATCCAGAGAGATGTTTTTGCTTTATTACTTGTCATGTAATATAGTTGCGAACACTTTCTTGATTTTTTTTTTTTTTTGGCTCGGACAAATTGACACAAGTACAAAAGTATACTGTACGTCTTGGCTCAACTGATGTGCTTTGTTCATTGCCTTATTAGTTCCCGGCCCCCAAAAATCATGGACTTTCCGTCGTATTCAGCCAACGGTGTATAACCGTGCAGTGTAAAACAATAATTTTAATCTGCAACACAAACAGCTGACCACAAGAAAGTTGTACACTTACACAATATCAACATACCTAGACATATGATACACGTACGCATGGTTCATTTAGGGTCATACATTTTTAGTGTTCGCAGGCGAATACACAAGTACACATATGTTTTGTTTACTACAAAAATTTACTGCTAGATTAATTAATTAATGATTATGTTAGCGACACGTTCATTATGCATCACATGTGGGCCCTGCAAAGTGAATTATTTAAATACAAAATGTGCTGTAACTTTTCTTCTTTTGGACGTGCATGTGTGCCAGCCGTGACTTTCATGTTCGTCTCGGCGAGAGCCACATTGCTACACAATCTCTCTGGTAAAAGTCTTAATACCCTGAAAATTACGAACAAATGACGATCTCAACAAACAAAAAACCAAGCTTTTAATGGCTTTTCCGTACTTTCTTTCTTGAAACATTTATCTTCTCTTCGAAGTGCACAGTCGGGTTTTTGTTTGAAAGCGATTCTGTCAAAGGCGGCCGAGACACGTCGAATAGTATTTAACATGTACAACCATATCTTTACGCTCGGCGGGCCACCAGTAGGCAGGCCCGTTAGTAACGCACCGAGAACAGCACTGCAAGATAAACACAGTGTCATCGAAAAAGAATGGTACAATTTCAAACCTACACAACTTCGTAAATATTTGACCTACTTAGTTTATATTCTTACACCAAAATGTACAGTAAGGATCAAAGTTCTTTTCTGATGGGCGTACGACATCCGCACGCTGACCTTAAGCGTGTGACAAGGGCGAGCGCGCTATCTGTCATCTACACTGACCTTCCAGTGTGATAAGGGGCCGCGGTGGTTTAGTGGATAGACTACTTGTCCCTCCACCATGGCGAACCGGTTTCGATTCCCGGCGGAGCTCCCCCCCCCCCCTCCACCGTACCGGATTTTCGCATGTAGGAAAATCGTGTCGGAAGATGCCACTGGTCGGCGAATTTTCTGGGAGATCTCCCGTTCCCCCCGCCCTTAACTTCCGGTGCTGCTCCATACTCACCACACTTCACCCTCATCGGCTCTCAAGTCCTCGATGTTAAGAGCTCTCAGGCCTCTTCACTCACTCTTTACAAACTTTTGATATTGCACGATAAACAGATTCAGTTGAGGCATAAATTAAGCCAGAAGATTGGTCCATATGTTTTACAGTCGCTACTTTCATGTCAAACGAGATGGATACTGTCGCTCTAAAGTGACGAGGCATCTTTCCCCACTAATGTGAGTATTAATCGTCATAACTGCAGAATTTGGTGACCGCAGCAACCTAATGCAACTCGCGAATATGTTCGCGTCACTCCCAAACTGAACATCTGGCGTGTGTTGATGCGCGATCGAGTATTAGCTGAAGGCCTTTCGTGTTCGATGGAAATTTAATCACAGGCAACATTTAACAGGACGTGCTAGAGTTGTACACTTTCCTTCAGATTGAGGGCAGTGGAGTACAACATGGGAACTGTATAATCTACCAACAAGACATATCCCTTGGCCTCCTAGAAGCTACGATCTTACCCCTCTAGAACTTTTATGCTGGGATTTGTGAAGAACATCGTCTATGCAATGAATATCCGAGGTTTGGAGCATTTGCGTCAGAGAATCACTGCTGCCGCTGAGACCATAATCAGAGGCATCTGTTTTTCGCGAAAAGATTTCGGGAAAGTTGTGTTCCAAAACACTTTAGTTCAGGACCCTTCGGTGATTGAGTCATTTAAATTGTTGCGCGTTTTGTGTCTGCCCGAAAATCATATATGTTTTGTTTGCAACACCTGAAACCGTGCTGCAACCTAGCGAGAGTCACTTGAAGTACTCGGCCAAAATACATTAGTTGCAGTGGCGTTTATTCCATAGACGTAAGGTAAGCAATGCTTATCCTTCACATATTGGAAATGTTTGGCCATTTATAGTTTTCGCCTTAACTTTAAATTTAAACACATTTAACACTGAGTTTCCCGTTTCCGATTCGAGAAACAGTTTTCGTAACACCGTACTGTACACGCATAGTGCTGCTATCTAGTATTTATTTCCACAAACGAAAGCGACTAGCGATAAATCGAACTCGCAAGCAAGTTACCCTGCCGCGTTCCTTCGGTAGGGTAAGCAGTCGTTCTGTTTGCTTCCTCCAGCCCCCATTTCTCCTTGGAAAGTGGATGAAAATGTTCGGTAAAACGGCACTTTTCTTATAATTTGTTATAGTCTCTCTAAATAATATCCAGTTTAATTATCACAACATTCATTTTGTTACCATTTTTATAACCAATGTTAGGTATTATATGGAGGGTAAGCAAAGTTGGAAGTTGCGTTTGTAAGTATAAATTGAAAATGGAACCACAGCCCGGCACTAGCAAATGTTATCTAAAATACTCAAATATGTGGGGCTATTATATTTCTTACCCTGTAAAAGAAACTCACTACACGCCACTGATCAGTTGCCTGGACGGCCGGAGGGGTACGCGTGGATTGATGTCGGCAAGTAACGTCACGGTGGCAGAAAATCAAGCATTCGAAGTTTTTGCAGGCATGTATGATTGTTAAACGTGTTTAAATGATACAGATAACAAAATTACTTAGAATATGTTTAAGTAATGATACAGGTGTGTGTGTTTATGGTAGGTGTTTCAAATTCGTAGTATACAAGTAGTTAAGTGTGCAACACCATTTGAAAAACAATGGCTTGAGTTGGCTAAAGTGGCCCTGTCAGTTGCGGCGGATAAAGTGCCACCGGTCCACTTTACCCGCCGCAGTTTACATTACTCCAATTTTCGTAAGTAATAGTTAATTTGTTATAACTATGAGGTAGTAATCGTGCATGTTATTATCTCATTTTCTGTATAACGTTAATACGTATTCTTGATTAGATGAACATAAAATATGTTTCATTTGTTTTAGATGGCAAAAGTAGGTGTGCCCAATAAGGAAACTAAGAACATGGAGTCAATAGTCCGTGATTGCTGCTGTTCATGCTGTTCGCAATAAGAAAACTAAGAACATGGAGTCAACAGTCCGTGATTGCTGCTGTCCATGCTGTTCGCAATAAGGAAACTAAGAACATGGAGTCAACAGTCCGTGATTGCTGCTGTCCATGCTGTTCGCAATAAGGAAATGGGCTTGAATAAAGCGCAAAAAATATTCAGTGTGCCGAAAACATCTTTAAGGCGGTGTTTAGAGTGTTTAGGCTGGTCTCACGAAGAATGTGCTGATAATGAAACTTTGGACTTTGTATGTGATATTTGCAAATCCTAATCAATATCTATTTTGCGCATATTTACAGATAATGTATTTTGGTATGCCATAATCTTAATTTAGTAGAATATTTCCATGTGTGCCAAGAACATATTATGAATTATTTTAGTAATAGGCTATGTACATTTTGTTAGTGTTAATTATCACCATTTATACCTGCAATGTGTCCAAATTATGTACCAACTTTATGCTTGCATACAATACGTAGCAATTGGGTTGTATACTAATTAATAATTTAGGATGGGAAAAGTAGGCCCGTGGTTTCACTTTACCCGAAAGTGCGGGTAAAGTGGAACCATTGCAGACTTGTGTGAATATCACGATATCAAGTACGAATATTTAATTAAATGTTTTACTCATATGTATCCCTTATACCGACATATCAAGCTATAATATGCCATAGACCAATGTAATGTTTCTATTATTCTTTCTGAAAAAATTATTTTTAAAAAAGGGGGGGGGGGGGGTTCCACCACAATACCCGAACTGCCTCTATATGTTCGGCTACAGTTATACGAACCAACTATGACCTGAACAAGTAAAACGATTTGCGAATCATATACACGCAGGCAAGATCATTCATTGGTCAGTTAGCTTCGCAGTGTGCAGCACAGGCAATAAATTACCTACACGTGTGTAATGTACACAATTGTGTACACTGGGTCTAAATGCGTAACCTGTCCCGCTCGTGCGGGCGATTCGGTGTGCCAAGACCAGGCTAGTTACCTAAGGAGCGCGTGGAGATTTGCAAAGGTTAGCCGCCGCGTGTGCCACATAAGGCTATCGGGACTCACGCGTTCCCGCCCTTTGACATGACTGAATTTCTGGGGGTTATCTTTTTAAGAATGTGCTGATCATCGTCCTAGCCTCTCTCAGCGAGACTCGGTGCGCGGGGAACCTTCTAGATCGGGCAAGCAAGACTACCTAAGTCGCCGACGGGCCTTCAAACCGGCAGTTTTGAGTGTGGAGGGTTGTGCGACCTTAGGCGCCAGGCGTGCGAAGACAGCGAAGCGACGAGCCAGCCAGCGGCGAAGACAGAGGCCAGTGGGAGTGAAGTTGGCAAACTGCGATTATCGGTACAGTGGAAAGCAGGACTGACGAGCGGAGATATTGAACTGTATTCTGAGTGACAGACATTTGGACTTATGGAAATAGACAGATTGAATATGTGTAAATGACGAGTGCGAATGAGATGATTGTAACCAGTGTAGATCTGTTCCCTTGCATGCTTGCATCTCTGACTGAGGTCGCATGCCCTTACTACTTTGGTTACTAGTTTTTGCATGCCCTTAAAATAAAACTGTCTTCTAAGGCCTCATATGTCTTACGCATGCCTGAGTGACCCGGCATTTCATGGGTGACCAACACCAACTTCTGCTGAAGCGACTCTGGAAATACTGGCTTCCACTCTTGCTCAAAATGTTTTCTGTTTTGTCTGCTATAGAATAGAATCCCTGAGTCATTCTTGCAGCATAGGGCGTGGAACAGACGTTCTACCGGTGACTGGGCTAGTTTCCTATATATGCTTTCGCAAAACTTGTCCTCCCGCTGCTTTACCAATAGATGTTCCAAGTTCTTCTGCCACAGTCTACCTAGAACAGGTGCCTTGCTTACTGAAACGACCAAAAATACTCATTGTGCTATTTGTCTTGTTGCAGCACTTCTTCATCAGGGATTCTGCTAAAAAAATCCGCCACTACGTCATTCAAGCCTCGAATATGGCGATACTCAACGTCGAACTCCTGTATAACGAGTGCCCATCGCGTCAGTCTGCTACTGAAAATGTGTCCCACTCGTAAGCTTAACAATCCTTGATAGTCAGTGTGTAGTATGATTATTTCTCCCAGTAATAAATCGTGGAACTTTTGTAGACTCCAGACAATGCCAAGCATTTCCTTTTCAGTGACCGAGTGGTTTTGCATACACGTTGTGTGTTCCCCCACCTTATATGAAATTAACATTGCCACCGGCCTCGTCACTTTATTCATGCGTCGGTCAAATGAAACTATGAAATTATTAATAAAGTAAATACACTATCTACCAAAAAGTAATTCGACACCCATGAAGATAAGTAATTCAGTACGTCAGTTGACTTGTGTTACACGGCCTTCTGCACAGGACCGCTGGTGTTTGTCTGTGGTAGAATGAACACAGAGGCCTATTGTAACATTCTGGATAATGAAATGCTCCCAACATTGTGGCGTTTTTACGGAATGGACCCATGTTACTTCTAGGATGACAATGCTAGGTGCCATGTTTCAAGGAACGACTACTATGCAATGGTAAACCGACAACAATGTTCGCCGATTAGACTGGCCCGCCCAGAGCCCCGACCTCAACCCTATAGAACATCTTTGGAACGAATTGGATCACCTGGTGAGGGCTCGTCAGGCGCGACCAAAATCCATTGCTCAACTCATGGAATGGTTGCAAGAGGAATGACGACGAATTGCTTTGGATGTCCTGCAAACACTCGTAGAGAGCATGCCAGTCATAGGTGGCCCTACGAGATTCTAACGGGGTGACAACCACCGAGCAAACCTTGTGGACAGGTGCCCAATTACTTTTTAGTAGATAGTGTACTTTATAAATCTGCTAATTTTTACACCTTGATGCATTAAAAAAACAAAAAGCGAAAGAAACAATTCTAAGTTATCATAAATGGTTACCTAACACTTTTTATTCGACGTTTGTATATGGAACTACTTTCCATCCATCGTTACGAACTTTACTGGGCGAATGTCACACAGTGCGCTCATATATATATATATATATATATATATATATATATGAGCGCACTGTGTGACATTCGCCACATATATATATATATATATATATATATATATATATATATATATATATATATATATATATATATATATATATATGCATGAAGGGCAGTAAAACTTTTTTTTTTAAGTTGATTTCTAATTTGCTCAATTTATCGTGAACAGGTTTTACTAGGTCGTCATGTGACCCAGACCCACTGGTTCCGCCGCCCATGGCCACCTATAGTTGTGACTGGATGTCTGAGACATTATTTCACAACGAACATGTTTACGGAACACGGCGCGAGGTCACTTTTACATGTTATGTTCGAACATCGTCGCAAAGTCCAATTTTATTTACGCCTCTGATAAGGATTTCATCCACGGTTTTCGCTTACAGTGGCGTCTGCGGCGATAAAAGTTTATGCTCCGCTGAATCTTCATTGTATGTCCATTTACGCAGCGTTACGAAATGATCGTTGTCTCGTTGTTCATATCACATTTACGTGGTAAGCAGCAGTACGTTTAATGAAATTGTGTTTTATTTCCCACTGAGATTCTTATTCCTCTTCAACGAGTTGCTTTTCACGAGGGAAACTTTGAATAAATACATTGTTTACTATACGGTTTTGCGCGCTGCAATAGTTCTTAACACTTTACATCCAGTAAAAATACTGGTAAACTTACTTTACACAGTAGTATTCGCTAGCTTAGGGAAGAAATCACCGTAAGCTGCAGTAAAATCCACATACAGGACAGTGAAATATCAGTTCACAGTGAAAAGAATATATATATATAATCGATCATCCTAAATCAGTGACAACTTAAAATATGTAGAAAACAATCGCTCATTTTCCCACAAGGTGATGGTAAACGTTTTCAAAGTAGTGCATACCTCTGGTGTAAATTTAAATACCTTTCAGACAAACGTTACAACATTTCAAACATTGGCCCCCCTATGTCCCCGCATGACTTCCAGAAAGGAAGGTGGGGAAGTGGTCATAGTCCCCATGTTATTTCTACTGTTAGTGTTACACACTGAAGTGGATTTTTTTACCAAGAAAATTCGCAACGTTTCGTACATTGTCGCTCAGTTTGCTAAAGTGTTCCCCTACGATTGCGAAATTCTTGAGTCGAATCCCCGATAGGCCATAGATTTCTAGAAGCTAAGCTTTTCTGGGTGGTCAGGAGGACTGAATCATAGAGAATTAATACTGATCGCGCAGAAAATTCACAAAAGTACTACCATATTGCAAAATCTTCTGTTTCAAGGCGCTTGAATACCTTGCATGAGACAGCAGATCTCAAATGCACAATATACTTTACACTCAGTTCGAAGTCTGAGCTCTGGGATAAAAATCCGCATTACCAATACATTCACATGCAAATTTCAAAATGTATAGTTTTTCCTTCAAGCGTTATTTTGTAGTTCTCCGAAGAAACCGAAAACGACATTTTCAGTCTGCCGTATTAAAAAAACCTATTGAACAAATATTTTCAACATTATTACACTAGCAATAAAGATGAATGCACTAAAAGAAGCTGAAACTCGCCGATTTTTTTCTCACAACCTACAAATGTTTTGATCACACGACACTCGTTCAAGCAATAGTCAAGTTCTGCCCATATCTTCTGTGGCAGTTCACCACCAGTGGATATCACAGCAGCAGAAATGCGTTCCCTCTGCTCTGCCGGAGTTCTAGGCTGTGGTGGGATGAATATGCAACCCTAAGTGTGCCACAATGCGATATGGCTTGGATCAGAAGACCTAGACGGCCACACAAACAGAGCAGGAGATTGTGGCCAGCGACTGAAGTTTTGCATCAGAATTGCGAGAAGCATTGGAGGAAGAAGGGTTTTCTACAAATTTGATATTCAGTGATGAAGCAATGTTATGTTTATCAGGAAAGGTTAATCGTCACAACGTGAGGGTGTGGGGCAGCGAATCGCCAAGTTCAGTTGTGTAGCTTGAACAGAATTTACCGAATGTGGATTTTTTTTTGTGCGATGTCACAGATAAGACTTAATGGGCCATTTTTATTCTGTGAGAAAGCTGTAACAGGTGACTGCTATACTATCTGAATATGTTGCAGTGCAGTTGTGGTTGTTGCCACAGCTGATCGCAGACTCTAGGAATTTCGTCTTCCGACAAGATGGGCAACCTCCTCTCCCCCTCCCCCCAAATAGAAGTGCATCAATGTTTGTCATTACCTAAATGATGAACTTCCTCGTCGCTGGATTGTCATGTTGGTTAGGATGACGTGTGTCTGTTCGCATGCTCCCCCCTCCCTTCTCACTCTCTTTCGAGGTCACTTAATCTAACGCCATTCCTTTGGGAGTACATTACGCGTTTTCGTCCCACCACAGTCTAGAACACCAGAAGAGCTGAGGAAGCGCATGAGTGGTGTTGTGATATCCACTGGTGATGAAGTGCCACAGAAGGTAATGGCAGGACTTGACTATTGCTTGAACGAGTGCTTGAGTGAAGAGATTTGGGCGGCTCTTAACAGCGAGGTCTTGAGAGCTGATGTGGGTGATTGAAGTGAGTATGGAGCAGTGTCGGAATGAAAGGGCGGGGGAAACGGGAGATCCCCGAGAAAACCCGCCGAACAGCAGCATAGTCCGGCACGATCCCTACATGAAAAAAATCCGGGAGTGATCCGGAAGGGGATTGAATCCATTTCGCCTTGGTGGGAGGCAAGTAGGCTAACCGCTCAGCCACAGCGGACCCCTCTTGAACGAGTGTAGTGTGATCAAGTGAGCACGCGTAGAACATTTGCAGGATGTTAGAAAAACTTAGTGAGTTTCCGCTTATTTTCATGCATCAATCTTTATTGTCAGTGTTAACACTCTTGTCAATAGAACACTTTGAAACCCGATGAATAATTTATATAGTCTATCCGCGATTTTTTCGCACGTGTTTGGTTGATTCCTAAATATTCCTTGTATCATGAGCGTTTTACATACGTGTTCACATAAAATACCTCATTTTGGTCAAATTAAATTTTTGTTTATATTGTATTATTTAATTTATAAATAATATTAACAAAACAGGGATAAAATTGGTGTGTTGGTAATGTCTAATAAGAAATAGTTTGTGTAAAATGTTGTTATAACACTGAGTGTGCACGAATGCGAAGTGTTATTCCTTTGGTGTAATTTTCTAGACTCGGTTAAGCTTTGTTTGCATGAGACGGAGGAATATACTGGAAGTAGAACTTAGCAGGGCTTCAGAAAAGTTGGAAGTAACCGTGAACGGACTATAGTAGCGCTGCATGTATATTGCCGCACTGACATTGAATACTGCTACAGATTTTTCTAAACAACAATTGTACAGGATCCTCGCTTGAATACCGATGGTTACATTGAGAAATACATGGCATACGAAAAGTGGCGCGTTGTTACTGCAGCGATGTCGACGGAACAAACGTAATCTACGCCAGCGAGAGGACACAGATATATACATGCTCAACACTGCACACTGTTATAATGCGATCAGGCCTTAGCCAGTTGCAGAAACCCCTCCACCGGCCAGTAATCGAAGGCCGAATATGTTAAAACAACGCTTCCTATATAGGCCAACGGGGCAAGGCGTTTTTCGTCAACGGGCTATCGCAACGAGAAGGTTACGGAGATGGGTATGTCCGGCCGTCGTTAACCACGTCCCAGAAACAGCCTCCGGCAACATGAATAAGGTTATGACTGTCCAATTAGAGTGCAATAGTAGTGGCGCGTGGTAAATAATCTTAAGAGATGTAATTAGCATCATGATAGTCCATATAAGCTCCCCCAATTAAGAATCACGTAATTAGTTATTGTATGATCATTATGTTCAATAAGTTCAATCATTTAATTTTGTTCTCTACCTAGGCATGACATTATTTAGCAACGCTCCTAACCCCTTTCAGGTATGAAATGATCACATGGGTAATTTCATCACAACGCTACGCCGATGTAAGTATACAGAAGTAGAATGGAGTGCCGGTTCCTTTGAAGTTCACGTGCCCACTCGCTGATTGGCTGCGGGAGGCTCTGAGAACGGGCGATTCGCCACTGCGCACTACGGAAGATTCCTGTTGTCTGGGCCGTCGGCTTGACGAGCAAGTTTCCTAAGCGCTGATTGGCCAACGGCGTTCGGACATGTCGCTGTCTAGTGACGCCATTTTGCTGACGCGTGCAGCTGGAGTTGGATTTACAAGAAGCTGTTTCGCACCTGTGTTCTCGAGGTAAAAATGAAACCCTACACCTGACATAACAACATGCCGAATTCATTTGAAAATAGTAGACCTAGGACAAACACTGTCGAAACTATCAGAAATGTTCTATTTACGTCGTATATAGAAGAAGAATGCGTGCACAGTATTTTGCAGCAGTGTGAGATATTTTGCTAGAATTTAATTATTTGAAAGTTTAAGGAACTCAATTAATGGTCAATCAATAAATGGTCTATTTTTAATCAAAATTTTAGCTTGTACCATGCAAGCGGCCTGGCACTAGAACAGAGAAAATTTGTGGAGTTCGGAGGGGTACTTATAAATGTTGCCAATTGCAACAAGATAGGTAGTTTGGTGTTCCAATTGTACTTAAAATTATGCCACGATCATATCCACGACATTAAAACGTAATTGTCGGTCGTTTTAAAAATAATGTAAGTTCACTAAAAAGAAACAGTTAACACATTGAGGTCTGCACACATTTACTGTCACTTGAGACAAATTAGAAGTGAGTCACCTATACCCACTACTGCAAGAACACCGGTTCTGTTGGTGTCTGTGTTAGAACTCACCATCATCGTATTTATCCATATCACACCGGACAATACTCTGTATTTTACAGTGTCCATTATTGGCCGGTCATCAACCAATGGAGAGCCGAGATTGTATTATGTCCTTTATCGTATTGTTATTACCAATTCTCATTAAAGAGTCAGTGGACTAAACCGTGATAAATAAGGGATGGAGGTCGTAATTAAATAAAAGTGTTAATTATAATTTCCTAATTTTATTTACTATAAATACAAACAAAATTCTCTCGACTCAACATCTCACAATAAATTTATATCACTTGCTTTTTATAATTAATGACTTCAATCAATACAATTTATAATTACCTCAAAGAAATAAATGAATATAATAATTAAATATCAGTCCCTATACACAATCTATCAAAACCTATTCAATTACTTTATAAATCGTAGGTGAGTCTATATTTAACAGTTCCAATATTTATTATGAAATCCGTATTTTATGTTCATTTAGCCCCACCTCAGTTTAATCCACAATGTTTTATTGTTCTCCAAGCGCCCTCACACACAGTAAGCTTCGCTCGTCGGGTTTCACGCCATCTCGCCCATTCACACCACGAACATCTTGTCCACCGTCGTCCCGCACATAACTTCGCACTCTGCACTCAGCCAGATGGCCTTCACCAAAGACTGCTGGTCGTTGGACATTTGCAATATTTATAGGGTCGTAAGCCATCACACAGATATTCCTCAAAATCCTACATTGGGCCGAGGGTCCTAATTCCCACAATATGCTTGCACCTCCTCTACATTTGTTGGCTTCTCCAGCAGGGGGAGGAGGGGCTATGGCGTAAGTCGGTTCTCGCTGCTGTATATAATTCCCTGCTACCCTAGAGTGGTTATAAAAAAAACCTATCGTTAGCAATATAATAGTTACTGCGCAGTCGTGTTCTTGTGAGATCTAGTTAAACACTAACCGAACAAAGACTGCACATCCATGCGAGTATTGTTGTAAACAATAAATGGATGATCAAATTAGCTACGCTCGAGCTACACTTGTGCATAGTCTACAAAATATTAATCATTACTCATACAAAATACACAATACTTATGTAAAACTTATTTAAAAAAAGCATTACCATGCAGTGCCTCGACGGCATTCTGGCTCCTTCTGGCTCCACCAAACCCCTACTTAAGTAGCACAAACAATCATGCAGCCAACACGCCTCCGGCTCTGCCACACCCCTGCCTACAGTAGCACACGCAATCATGAAGCCGACATACCTCCGGCTCTGCCGCACCCCTGCCTTCTGCAGAGCGAACAATAATGAAGACGACATATTCCGGCTCCACCACATCCCAGCCGTTAGTAGCACAAACAATCACGAAACCAACATAACTCCGGCTCCACCACACACCTGCCTTCTGTAGATCGAACAATCATGAAGACGACATACTTCCGGGCCCACCATACCCCTGCCTTCTGCAGAGCGAACAATTATGAAGCCGACATACCTCCGGCTCCACGACACACCTGCCTTTTGCAGATCGAACAATCATGAAGACGACATAGCCCAACATACCCCTGCCTTCAGCAGCGGGAACAATCATGAAGCCAGCATATCTCCGGCTCCACTATACCCCTGTCTTCAGCAGCGCGAACAATCATGAAGCCAACATACCTCCGGCTCTGCCACATCCCTGTCTTCAGTAGCACGAACGATCATAAAACCAACATACACCCGGCACCACCACACCCCTGCCTTCAGCAGCGCGAACAATCAGGAAGCCAACATACCTCCGGCTCTGCCACACCTCTGCCTTCAGTAGCACGAACAATTATGAAACCAACATACACCCGGCTCCACAACACCCCTGCCTTCTGCAGCGCGAACAACCATGAAACCAACATACCTCCGGCTCCGCCACACCTCTGTCTTCAGTAGCACGAACAATAATGAAACCAACATACCTCCGGCTCCACTATACCCCTGCCTTCAGAAGCGCGAACAATCTTGAAGCCAACATACCTCCGGCTCCACCACACCCCTGCCTTCAGTAGCACGAGCAACCATGAAGCCAACATACCTCCGGCTCCGCCACACCCCTGCCTCCATTAGCGCGAACAATCATGGAGCCAACATATCTCCGGCTCCACTATACCCCTGCCTTCAGCAGCGCGAACAATCTTGAAACCAACATACCTGCGGCTCCACCACACCCCTGCCTTCTGCACAGCGAACAATCATGAAGCCAACTTACCTCTGGCTGCACCACACCCCTGCCATCAGTAGCTCAAACAGTCATGAAGCCGCGTTTGAGCACCGTAGAGATGCAGTCTTTTGCTTACCGGTTTTCTGCCGAGATGGGGAATGCCCACTGGAGTTCACTTCGTGGAAACGTGACCGCCAGGAACAGTTGAACTTTCAGACAGCCGTTACCCGTGGCCTCTGTTTTCACGCCCGCTGCTCAACACGACGTCATTATGCGACCCAACAAAGCCGCGTTCCACAACCCATGTGACCTACAAAATTGCGCATATCTTCTTTATTCTTATCGAATAAAATGGCGAACGGAACACTGACGCTGAAAGACGAGTTTACGGCGGAATCACATGTCGTAAAGCCCGCTGTTTCTGCGTTATCCGTGTTATCTGCGATCTGCGTCGAAACGGAACATTTTTGCAGACCAGTCTTTCATTTTAGCTCGGACAATGCTTGTATTACCTGCACAATTCTGAGATTCAAATCAAACTGTTCGTTGGAAATACTTACACTCTATGGGATAATTTAAATGCTTTATGCAAGGAAACCTGTCTTTGATATCTTGTGCAACATTACGGTAATTAATTCATCATACCCAACAGCGACTTATAAGAAATATATTTAGGATTCCCTGTGATCGAAATTTCACACACACAAATATTTAATCTCACGATATAAGGATTTGTGCATGGCCGCTGAGGTAACTCGTAGCGTCGATATAAAACAGGATATGTGAGCTAAACGAGTATTCTACATTCTAGGTTAATTGCAAGTAGACATACCTTTACTTCCAATAGAAGAGTAAACGCTGGCCGGAGGACCCGAAGTGTGCTATGTTGCTCAATGACCACTTTCTTGTATTTTACCCACATCCTCATTTGCCAACACACGTAGATCTTCTGCACCTCGCAGTTTGTTTAAACTATACTGTAACCGGCTCCGCGTTTGTGGACACACAGCATGTGAGTGGTATATATGACCGGGACTATACATAGCAAGGCGTCAGTTACCCGTCTTCTTTGTGGCTAACATGACTATAGCTATTTACCATAAAGTGAGCACTTTTAAAAGCCGTCTCATTTGTAATAATAGTCAACATTTTGTGTTTTATTTTAGCCTTGGACGCAAACTTCAAAGTGCATTGGAATATACACACACTGTCTATTACTTACAAGAAAATATTTATTTAGAAATGTGGTTAATGGATAAAGTATGGCTGAAAGGAAAAAGTAACTAGGGCCTCAAAAGTGCTCACTTTACTGTGAACAGCCTATAGTAGAATTTTCTACAGCTTTTCTTTCTGACATAAGTGGTTAAGGTCATATTTCAATTTTTTTTTTCATTTGGTTATAAAAACGAGCTTTAGACAATTCCCCCCTGAATGAAGTTATTAGATGTTAAATCATTATAGTTTTCGAAATATAACATTCAAAAATCTTAATTTCCCGAATTCTGCAGCATGCTAGGCTTTGCTCCTAGATATTTTTTTCCAGTGTAATTGCATTTAACGAAATCTGTATGGCGTGCGGAACATACTGATTCAGTATGAGTGCAATTTATAAACAGGTGAGCTAGTATTGGCACTCCGAATTTTGTTGAAAATAGGGGCCAGACTTGTAAATATATTTTTGTTCATTCAAGTGAAACTGTTAACATTAATTTAGCAAATAGTTTAAACCGTAAACTGCAGAGGAAAAGTTGTTTTTGTTACTTTTGTAATTTGTTACACAAATGCAGTGTGCCGCGCTTAGACTAATTCAACACTTTGAACCTGCTTGCAACTCTCTTGTGTCAGAATTTTGTGTGTTACGTTTTGAAAACTATAATGATTTGACAACTAGCGACTGCATTAAAGGGTCACTTTTCGAAACCTCTCACACATAACCAAGTTACAAAAAAAAAAAAAAGAAGAGAAATATCACCTTTGCTGACACATCATTGAGCACGCCGCCGCACCTTGACTACAGGTTGCAAGATAGCGCTCAATAAAAGTACAGTGCATATAGTCTATTCGCAGTTTCCTTACATTTCTTTTTAAATCAAACCATTGACAATCACCCCATGTATGAGGTGTTTGGTTGTTTCCTAAATATTCCATGTTTCACGAGAGTTTTATACTTCTGTGAACATAAAAGTATCTCATTTTTCGTTGAATTAAAATTTTACAAATATTTTATTTATAAATTATATATATATTATATATATATATATATAGCGAGAAAACTTGTGTGATGGTAGTGACTAATAAGAAATAGTTTTCATGCAAAATATTATTGCAACCGAGTGCTGAGCACGAATTTGGTGCGTTGTCCTTTGGTGCAATTTTCTAGTATCAGTTAAGCTTCGGTTGCATAAAGCGGAGGAATATCCTGGGAGTAGAACTTCAGCAGGACTACAGGAAATTATGAAGTAACCGTGAATGGATTACGTAGGCTATTCACGGTCAAATGAGCACTTTTGAAAGCCCTGCTTAAGATCTACTTGCATGCACGTTGTGTATTCTTCCGCCTCATATAGGATTGGCATGGTCATGGGCCTCGTCACTTTAGTCATACGTCGGTCAAGTGAAACAGTGTAATTATTTGAAAAGTATAAATATTTTACAAATCTGCTCATTTTTACACTTAGATGCATTAAAAAAAAACAGAAAGCGAAACAAATAACTTAAATGATCAGAAATTGTTACCTAACAATTTTTATTCGACGTTAAAATACGGAACTACTTTCCATCCTTCGTTACCAACTTTACTGGGCGCATGCCACTCAGGGCGCCCGTTAGAATTTATGCAGGTAGGGGCAGTGAATTTTTTCTGAGGTTGATTTCAAAAGTGCTCACTTTATCGTGGGCAGCCTCTATTAAAATATTACGTTATTGCAACACTTGATATAGGAAATTAATGTGTAACCGAACGAGTTTAAAAAAAAAGGTAGATATTTAGAATTTTTTTTTACAACTTGCATGGAAAATAATTGTTTTACCTAGCCTGTTTGCCCCAGGCGCCGAGAAACCTCTAGGTGGGTTTGGTAGTACTGCATTTACTGATGTAGGCCGTTCACGGTAAAGGGAGCATTTTTGAAGCCCTAGTTACTTTTTTATTTCAACCAATTTATATCCTTCCACCACTTTTTTAATGTAAACCACGCCATGTGAGTAATAAACACAGTGCATACATTCACCATACCCAAAACCAAAAGTCCGAGGCCACAACGAAATGTATTTATTGGTTATTATGTTTGATGAAACAACTTCAAAAAGTGCTCACTTTACCGTGAACGGCCTCTACACACTACACGCACTTGAGGTGTAAGTACATTTGGTCTCTTGCCATTCGCAATAAACCTGTCGCTCATTTCCGTCTTTACTTAGGAAGCGAGTTGAGTTAACCGTCATGTATGCACTTTTCGTCTTTATGTGCGGGAATCACTGTATGGAGTTTGTCGATGATTTTTGTAAACATTCTGTGTAAGTTGTTCCCTGGATTTGATACCCCAATTAATTCAGATTACTCGCGAAATTCTCAAGCGTCGAAGAGATTCCTAATACCGTTCAAGGCGAAAGTTCAAGGCTTAAGAAACAACCTCGAACTAACCTTGTGACTTGCCAAGTTGTAAACTATGTGGCTCCCTCCTTTCCCCTTCCCTATACAGCGTGCCGGAGCGGAGCCACTCTGACGTAATAACAGCCACAGCCAATGCGATTGGGATGTGGGGACTTCCCCTCGCGTGCTGACGTGCACGAAATGCGTCTCCGGAGCTGGACCGACGCTTCGGACGAGTTCGCTGCTTCGCTTCCCGCGCATTTGCGCTCCCAGTGCTACCAACAAGGGAAAAGCACCCATCCTCCGATACCCGAGCCCCTATTCATGACGTTTGAACACAAAAGTGAAGCGTAATTCTCGATAGCTCTTCGCAATACTTTGTTGCGTTGCGATGGGACGCGATGCTGACCGATTCCATTTGTGGCTTCACAATAGTTCGACAGTTTGTCGGCGATGGGCGCTATGCCTCCAACCGTTCTCATGAAACAAATTTAAGTTTTTTTCTCCAGAATGTTGAACAAAAGACATACGAAAAATTGGTCTGCTGGAACGAAAACCGAAAAAATAAAGAAAGATAAAAAAAAAAAAAAAAGGCGATACTTCGAAATAATACACAGAAAGTTTGCTATGCGCCAAATGCGCATTTGCTTTCAAAACAAAACACTACTTTTTTTAGTCGTCAGTGCTCTAAGTAAACAACAATTCTTCTTCTTATCTGTCGTCGTCCGCCGCCGGCAACGCAGATGCACGAACTTCATGCAGCACCGCCGACGCCGTCTGTCGGCGTCAACAGGCTGCTTTATTCTGATTGGTTACAGCTCATCGCATCGCAACTCAACAGAGTATTGTGAAAACCGCTTTAGATTCAGTTGTCATAACACTTGACGCCATCAGCTACCTTCGCAGCTACTAAATCGTTCAACAATTCGACAGTTATGACGCCGCACGACAAATGTTAAGATATGAGGCGCACGCAAGCACAGAGAGGAAAAAAAAAATTGACGACAAAGAAAAAGCAAGAGAAAAAATAGAGCGCACAAGAGAAAAATTAACAAATCTTAGCCGCGAAGCAGGGGAATGTGATAAGGGAGACACTGCAACGTGCATCAAGTGCTCCATCGCCGCTATGAGCAAGGCTTTGAACCGGCGTACAGTGTTCTCGTCACACAGCGTGTACCTATGGGACTTTCAGTGGCGACACTAAAATGTCATTGATGGAAAGTCTGTAGGAGGGCTCAATGGAGAACACTTGAGCAGTTTTGTAGGTAAATGACGTATATTGAAATACAGCAATTTGAAAAAGCTGTGTTGAAGTGCTCCGAAATGTTTACAATGCGCGTGGCGTCTTGAAAGCACTCCACAGCTCTTGTCTGAAGCGTGTGGTCTTTTCGTAGATGAGTACACGGGGACGCACGTTTGATGGCTTCGTGGGAAAATGTGTTTATCAAACACACAGCACACAGTTCGAACGCCAGGTACATACAGTGAGTGTTCATGAAAAAAATAAGTTGAAAACATACGTACGACATATGGTCTAAAATAAATATTTTTTGACATTGCAGTAGAAGAAAAAGTTTATTACAGTATCACTGTAATGTACCTCTCTCTGGAATCTTCCCTTCCTTTAATAGCCTCAAAAGTGTGTTATTGGGTATTGTGTGAAATAATATTTACCAATACCTGAAAGGTATTGGTAAATATTATTTCGGAAATATAACACCAATTATCGATAACGGTGATACTTAGGGTATTTACACACGGCGACATTATTAATTGTGACAGGAGGATTAATAATCAATCCTTTAAATCTCGAATATGCTACCGCGACATGGATGTTCGAAACAGACGTAGCAACAGTGATTATTTAGGTGAAATAATTTGATGACAGCGACAAGTGTTGTAGTGCTTGAAGAACTTTGTTCAGTTAACCATTATACAGACAATCGGTGTTCCATCTTAAATATTATCTCCACTATTTGCAATAAACAAGTGTTCCAGGTCCAACTTCAAATATGTGTACCAACCTTCGTATTCACTTTAGACCATATGTCGTGTGTGTGTGTGTATATATATATATATATATATATATATATATATATATATATATATATATATATATATATATATATATACACGTATATATACATATATATATACACATATATATACATATATACACACACACATATATATATATATATATATATATATATATACACACACACACACATATATATATATATATACTAATTTTTTAGTGATTGACCTACAGCCAAAGTTCGTCGGTCGAATTGAGATATACCGTGCATATGCTTCACATGAAAGATACTCATGACCAATGGCAACTTACAAGTTACATCTTACAATGGTCTCACGAGCATCGTTCGCGGAGGAAGGGTGAACGTATCCCCTCAACAATTTGCCTTGCCAATCCTTCAGTCAGGCGGCAGTTGTGCCATTTTGACTGTCGATGTTTATAGGATGTTTCTCAATTAGACCGACAAAATTCGTGGGGTGATTCCTTATGTAAAAATAAGTAGAAAATACACAAGACACGTACTACCTAAACCGAATATTAAGGGAGTTACTCAAATGTGAGTTTGCTCTTAAGTTGAAGATCTCAATAACATAGAACAATGATCGAAGAATTGTAATTTCATTTGACTGTGTTTCCGATATATTGCAAAAATACATGTCAAGATATTCCTTTTCAAGGATTTATAACTCCCTTAATATTCAGTTTAAGTAGTACGTGTCAAATATTTTCTACTTATTTTTACGAAGTTTGTCGGTCTAATTGAGAATCACCCAGGGAGGATCGTTTCATCGTGCGACAGGCTGTAAGCACTCCACGGGCGTCGCTGCTCACCATCCAAGAGACATGTAATGGCGGCTGGGGATACGCCTATACGTCCACCAGTACCGTGTCCAGGAGGCTAGCAGAGCGGTATCCGTCGTCGCGGCGTCCCTTACGTCGTCTTACATTACGACATCAGCTTCGTCAAGCACATGTGACCTTACGCTGGGAATGGGCAGCATGGCAGCTTGCAGCGTCGAATCACGGTTCTGTCTGGATACAGACGAGCGCCGAATTCGATTCTAGACGTCCTGACCAGCTATGCAGGATGTGTCTAGATTCCCATTACACATTGTAATGGCTTGTAGTGGGGAACAAGACGGTTACGTTTTGCATAGGAACTTATGTGCTGAAACGTGCAGTTTCTCCGGGACAAACAAAACACCACCGCATCACAGGTTGACCTCTTCCACGTCTGCAACGTAACTGTACGTGGTTTTTCTTCTGGGTCCACTTACAAGAAGGGCTCGATGTGACGACCAGCGACGTTTTACACAAACACGGTACCTTCGTACCATGTTATGGTACACACGATCACCAATAGTTGGACGTCGAAGATCCGCCGCAGCCATAACCCACGCCAGCAGTTCTTCCTCTGATTCCACAGAGGTCTGGTAAATCAAACCCTTCATGCGGTCCGACGTTATCTCGATCAACGTTCTGGCCAACAGTGGATAGGTCGAGGTGGCCCGATTGCTTGGCTTGCATGTTCACCCTACTTGACTCCACTAGACTACTTCCTGTGGGGCCACATGAAGGGCGCGATTTACGAGACCTCTGTGGAATCAGAGAAGGACCTGCTGGCGCGAATTATGGCTCGGTGCATCTTGGACTTCCAGGCATTGGAGATCGTGTGTACCAGAACATGGTACGTAGGTACCGCGTTTGTGTAAACGTCGCTAGTCGTCACATCGAGCCCTTCTTGTAAGTGGATCCAGAAGATAAACAGCGTACAGTATGTTGCAGACGTGGTAGAGGTCAACATGTGATGTGGTGGTGATTTGTTTGTCGCGGGGAAACGGTACGTTTCGGCAAATAAGTTCATATGCAAAACGTTTCCGTCTTGGTCCCCAATACAAGCCCTTACAACGTGTAATGAGAATTTAGTCACACACTGTATTTTAGAGCGGCACTCCGCCGCAACGAGGGGGGTCATCGTGTGGAGTTACATTTCCTGCGATTCCCGCACACTACTGGTGGTGATCGAAGGAATCCAGATGGTGCGGCGATACGTTCAAGAAATCCTGCAACTATGTGCGCTCCCCTTCGTAGAACACAGCTTGACAACCCCATTCTTCAGCGGGATAACGCTTAGCCTCACACATCACAGGTATCTCTGTGGCAAGCAAGGTAGCAAGGTCCCTAGACCTCTCGCCCATCGATAATATTTGGGGCCAGATTAGACGGTAACTTCGGCAAGCGGCAACTACTGTGAATTTGGAGGGTCAGTAGCGCCAACTGTGGCAGGATCTTCCTCAGGAGAACATCCGGTTTTCACGCCCGCCTGCTCCGCGCGTCGGCATTAAGAGTTAGTTGGAGCTGCGCGCGTCCAAGGTCAAGAAGCTAGGGAGCAATACGGGCGACACTAACACGCACGCCTAGTGCCTCATCGCTCCTACGCGCAAGGCGTGCAGTGTTTCCGTAGTAACGCTGTACTGTGTAAATGAGATATGTAACATAGGGGTTTTATTACACGCGATGAAAGACCGCAGATAAAACTACGTTCCGTATCTTTGTACTTTCAGGCAAACTTTAAAAATGCAATATTTGACCATCTTCACGATTTTATTTCTCCACGAATATACTAAATATGACAAAAGTAAAATAATAGTGAGTTATCTTATCTGACAAGATGTATCTGCAGAACATTACCGAGATACGCGTATTCGCGCAAACAACAATTTCACGAAAAAACGTGCAGGTCCGTATAACTCTTGAGCGACCCGACAAAGCCAAGTTCCGTTCCCTGCATGGCGACCAAAATTGTACGTATACTTTTTATTCTTGTCTCGTCTCTTCACATACACACTCAAATAAAATGGCGAACGAAAAACTAACGTCGAAAGACGAGTTTACGACGGAATCACATGTCTTACTCTGCTTCTGTGCTATCTGCGTTCTACGTCGAAACGAAACAGTTGCACCGTTTTCGTGCAGACAATATTGATACTACCCGCATTTCAATGTGTGGTGTCAAGATTAAGCTGTGACGGCTATCCCTGCACATCGAACGAAAGTCAAACCGAAGTTGAGTAAATGTTGCCCGTTTGGGATGGCTTACCTTCACTGCGACGGCTCCACGCCTCACGTCCGCTGGGCGGGCCTGCTGGCCTGCAAGTATGGGCGCCGCGGCCCACAAAATCTATGACTGCCTTCCCCTCCCTCGTACGTCATCTTGACCACGTGACGCAAGCCAGTCAGTCGCGTACCACCAGGGTGCCCTTCCGGGACTTCTGGATATCGACGGGGTGACGATCATTTTGTAATGATCTATATGATTTCAAATAAAATATAAATACAGGTGTCTCGCCATGTTCGGGGAGACAGTACAGGGTTTGCACTTGGACAGGAACTGCTGTTCTGTCAAAATTTTAAAAAGAGGGGGGGGGGGGGGCGCTTGCTGCCATATTAGTTAAGTATACTTTAATGTAACCTGTATATAGCTGGAAAGAGATGTAAACTTTGGGGGAAGTTTCAAACAGAATTATTTTTTATACTACCTTTTTATACCAAATGTAATCAGTGGGAAAATTGAAAAATTATATTTGATATAAAGTCAACTTATTGTGATATGGGGGGGGGGGGGGGCACTATGTAACTGATTTGAAGTAATAATATAAATGCAAGGCAACGAATATTTTCAAACCTTTTCACTGGAACCAACCCAAATCCCTTTTTTGACATCATTTGGGGGGGGGGGGCTCTCAGCTGTTCTCCAACTTAAAACACCTGCACTCAGGAAGCACTTCTGACAAAGACCTCGTCCTGTGTGTGTTGGCAAACACCGACACATAGAGGATAGAGAAATCTGCGTCAGTCTGCTTCCTCAATGCAGAGAAGTTAACAGGGAAAATAAAGTCAGGAATTTTGCATAGTTACGAAATAGTACAAACTCCATTGGGTTTGCTCCAGTGGCCGTGATAGTGACTTTTATTAGTAGTCGTGCAGCAACTCACTCACAAAATGACTTCTAGAGGTATCCGTACATCTTGGATCCAGAGAATGTCTAAGGAAACTCTACAGAAAAGCTTGACCGACGCAGGGGTGCCCTTCAATCCGGACGACGGAATAGATATCCTCCGACAGCACATGAGGGAGCTGGCGAGGAAAGGCGACGCAGCTACTCAACAAGCGGGTGAGTCCCACGCAGTTAGCGTCTTAAAAAATATAAAACATTTGCCACCTCATTTTGTTGATAATATTGAGCCAGTGCGCAGCCTGAATTTAAAGTTAGTAGTAAATCTCTTGGTGCAAATGGTTAGAATCGCGTCTTTAAATATTTGTGAGATCGTGCTTTCGTATGCCGCTATAATGTTCAAAGTGCCAGGTGCCTTTGCAAAATGTAGTGGGGCAGGCGAAAATGAACGTATGCCATTTAGTGGGTTTGGTCAGGCAACGTTGAGACAGATGGGTTCATCAGTTGCTATCGCGCACCAACGTATGAAAATACTGGAAAGATTTCGAAGTCCAAATGAGTCAATGCAGCAGTTTGTTTGGGTAGAAGCGTTTGGGTAGAAGTGTTAGGTTTGTCGCGTGCGGAAACGGATTTGGTGGAAATACTGTTTTTTAATCTGTTGCCGCAAAACAGTAAATATTTCACATTTACTTCAAAGCCGAAAACGTTAAATTAATTATTAGTTTTAGTAATTCAAGTGGAATTAACGATTGGTGATTGTAAGCAAAGAGAGCCTTAAGTAGTAACCCCTAAACGGCAATGCCAAATCTGTTCTCGTACCAATCCGACGGCTAAATGCTTCCATAAAGCGCAAAAAGGCGAAGGGAATGCCATGCAGGAAAAGTTAAAACGAAGTTTCTAAATTGTTTTAGAAATAACCATTAGACGGAAAAATGTTTCTATAAGAAATTGGATAGTGACGGGAAAGAAAAGCAGCTCGAAAACGGGGGCCAATCAGACGTAAAAGTAAATTCAGAAAGTGTTGCTAAGTCTGAAGGTCGTAAAACCATAAAATATATTATTTGTTTCAGATGCGGTAATCCTGGGCATCTTTAACTTAATTGTCCGTTAAAGGGAAAACCTGAAGGAATAGACACCGTCACAAACACAAATCTATGTAACAAAAGTGGTCTACTTTACGTGCAGCTTGTGATTGCAAACTTAACGATGTCAGGCTTGGTTGACTCGGGTGCTTCAGCGACACTCATAAGGCAAGAGACTTGGAATAAAACCATGCGGGACGCGCCGCTTGGAACTGTGCAGTTAAAACGGGGAGAGTCAGCGGTATTCTCCTTAGCCGACGTAGGTTTGATAACGTCCAACATAATAGCGGCGATGAAAGTGAAAATAGAAAATTTTTTCGTGGAAAGTAGCGTTCCGTGTTTTTGAACATCTGTCACGTGATGCGATTTTAGGTATCGATTTTTTTTTGGGTAGTACGCGCGCATGCGTTGACGTAGCAAAGAAGGAATTGTGGTTTAGTTTTTCTCCCCGACATGGTAGTAAATTTGCAAGTAAGACCTCATTTCCGTAAAATTCAGTTGCTCCAGCATTCTGAAGAGGTAGCGAAAGCGCCAGAACAGCTTAAAATGGAATATAAAGATGTGCTTACGTCGAAGGGCAATGTAAAGAGATCCAGGTCGAATTAAAAATGAAAGATAATAAGCGTGCCGTATCGTGTGCCAGCATCCAATATCGAAATATTTAAAAATTCGATCACAGAATTGCAAGAGCAGGGAATCGTGGAAAGTTCCGAATGTCCGTAATACGCAAGCCCGTGTCTTTTCTAATTCCCAAGAAAACTCTGGGATAGTTCAGAATTATCTGCGAATATAGAAAAATAAATAAGTATGTGGATTCCTATCTGGTACCAGTTATGGAAACGGTATTTCAACATTTGCAAAAGGCAAAGTAATTCACTATTTTGGATTTAAATTCGGCATTCTTACAGTGTGAGCTACATCCAAATAGTAGGACACCGTTAGAGTTTTGTACACAGTGGGGTTTGTACCAGTGGACTCGTTTACCGATGGGAGTAAATTCCGGACCCCAGTGCATGTCCAAGATATATGCGCTTGTATTCACGTACATACATGACGTGTGGATATACTGTAATACGTTAGAGGAACATCTTCAACACTAGCGGCTAGTATTAGACACGTTGCGTAACGCCGGGCAGACGGTAAATCCGGAAAAGATAAGTTGGACACAACACCACGTGCATTGTTTGGGATTCATAATTTCCGAAGAAAGTTTGCGAGCAGATCCGGAAAAGGTGAAATCAGTCGTAAATTTTCCGCAGCTTAAAAATGTTCGAGGAGTGAAAAGATTTTTAAGGTATGGTAGCATTTTATAGTAAGTTTATTCCGAATTTTTCCGATCTTGCAGAGCCATTAAATCAATTGAAGAGAAAAAAATGTGCAGTTTCAGTGGAACGAAGACCAGGAAAATGCTTTTCGAAAATTGAAAGATATGTTAGCGAATCCTCCCTTTTTGCATTTACCGAATTTTTCCGAAGAGTTCTTTTTGAACTGCGATGCCATATAAATAAAAAGATTGGTCATTTTGTACCGATAGCATACGCCAGTAAATTATTGACTCAAGCAGAACGTAAATTGACTATTTATGAAAAATAAGGCTCAAGTTGTATTTGGGCCATGGAAAAGTTTGCAGATTATTTGGATCGGGCAACCAAGCGCTCAGCTGGTTATTGAAATCGCAAAAGCCTGCAGGCAGGTTGGCACGCTGGTTGGTAAGATTGGCCTGTTTCAAATTTAATGTGCAACACATTCACGGGGTCGATAATTCGGTAGCAGACACGTCGCGCATGTATTGCGCCGCGGAGTTTAAGTAACGCGAAGAAAGGGGCATCTGCAGAAAGTGCAGTGAGCGTCGATAGTCAGCTGTCAAGGCCAGCAGTAGGAAACACGGGCATTTCAGAATTGAATACGTCACAAAAATTCCCAAGCGTGTTTACTGACATTAAATAATACCAAAATACTGATCAGGAATGTAAGCAGAGTTAGTCTGAAATTAAGAATGGAACTTTGCCGTATGTTATCCATGGAGGTTTTGTAGGTGAATGGACGAGACGAGGAAAATTCAAAGTTTTTGTACCTGAAAATTTGATGGCGATGGTGTTTAAATATTACCACGAATCTTATTACGGAGGACAAGTAGGGAGTGATAAAACCATCCGTCGCATGTTAGAAATGTTTACGTGGCCGGGAGTTTGTACCGACCTTGAAAACTGGGTAAAGGGTTGTGACGCGTGCCAACACACTAAACCAAAAAATAAAAAATCAGAAGGCCAGTATGTGGGTACGGTAGGCACGTATCCTTGGGAACGTGTGTATTTAGACGTCATGGGTCCGTTGCCCCGGAGTACACCGGGTTATGTCTATGCCCTTGTAATAATAGACAGTTTCAGCAAATTTTGTCTATTTTTCCCGTTACGCACAAACAAGGCTGTTGAAATCTGTAAAGTTGTAATGCAACGGTTGTATAGTGTTTTTGGCGCACCCGTATATGTAGTAACAGATAACGCTACATATTTTTGTAGCAAGAATTCAGAGATTTGAATTCTATATGGGGAGTAAAAATGGTTCAAACTGCCCCGTACCATCCACAGGCAAATTTAGTAGAACGTGTTAATCGTAACATTAAGATTGCCTTACGGAGTTTTCAGTCAGATACGCATCACTGGGATGACGTATTAAACTTACTGTTTTTGTGTTTCAATAATTTGATTCATAGTGCACACAAGTATGCACCAGCTGAAGTGTTTTTGGGGCGGAGATTGATGTACTCTTTAATAAACGTGTGGTCACTCCACTGCATTTTTTGGAAAACATGAATAATTAAAAAAAAAATGAAAGAAATATGGGCGGGTATGACACGCAATTTAATTGCGTATCAACAGAAAATGGAACCAAAAAATAACGTAGTTTACACAGATGTAACTTTGAAACCTGGTGATTTACTTTTAGTCGAGGCTCACCACAACAGTTCAAAAATTATTTATATCAGTGTTAAGTTGGCCGTGAAATGACAGTATTGATCGAAGATCCACATTCTCCGAACAAATACGAAAATGGTTCATACACGATAGTACCCGCAACATAAGAGGGCTGTCCCCCGCCTTTCCCTTTTGTGAAATCCACACTGTCTTCATTAAAGGATGTAAAACTGTTTCATTAAGCATCCTAAGATTTTAAGACACTTGTATTTTTTAAAAAGATATATTAGTTTTCCAATGAGTTTGAAGGAAAAATTTGAAAAAGAGAGTATTAACGTTTTGGAAGCAGGTATACTCTACTGAAAAGTTAAATGAGTACATAGTTTAAACGTGTACAAATAAGTATGTAGAGTTAAATGAGTACATAAGTAAAAATGTACGAATATATAACGTTATAAATATTTAAAGGTATACCTGTATAAAATGTGTGAAGTATTGTGTCATAAATATTTAAAAGGTATACCTGTACATGTATTGAGTGAAGTATTAGAGATTTTATATGTAAATGGAAAAAAATGGTTCAAAATTTTAAGCAAACCTACCCAAAGTTAACTTTTAAAAGGAGTTATGATTTTTCCTACGTCTTCGTCGACTGAGCCCTGGTGCTTGTCTGTTTTATGGTCGCTGCTAACAACGTGACCCGTGTCCCGTGTGGAAAGGAGCCTGGCCACGCCGTGTGTTCTGGACTCGAGTTCGATACCTACTTCGTGGGTCTTTATTTAGGGGAGGAGGGATATGACGGCTATCCCTGCACATCAAACGAAAGTCAAACCGGAGCTGAGAAAATGTTGGCCGTTTGGGATGGCTTACCTTCGCTGCGACGGGTGTGTGTTGTTTGACGAGCTCCACACTTTACGTCCGCTGGGCGGGCCTGCTGGTCTGCAAGTATGGGCGCCGCTAAATCTATGACTGCCTTTCCCTTCCTCGTACGTCACATTGACCACGTGACGCAAGCCAACCAGTCACGTACCACCAGGGTGCCCTTCCGGGACTTCTGGATATCGACGGAGTGAAGATCATTTTGTAATGATCTAGATGATTTCAAATAAAATATAAATACAGGTGTCTCGCCAATGTTCGGGGAGACAGTACAGGGTTTTCACTTGGACAGTAACTGCTGTTCTGTCAAAATTTTAAAAAGAGGGGGGGGGGGGGGGCTTGCTGCCATATTAGTTAAGTATACTTTAATGTAATCTGTATATAGCTGGAACGAGATGTAATTCTGTAAAATGTAAATTTTGGAGGAAGTTTATACAGAATTATTTTTGATACTACCCTTTTATACCAAATGTAATCAGTGGGAAAATTGGAAAATTATATTTTATGTAAAGTCAACTTATTGTGATATTGGGGGGGGGGGGGGGACTACTATGTAACTGATTTGAAGTTATAATATAAACGCAAGGCAACGAATATTTTCAAACCTTTTCACTGGAACCAACCCAAATCCCTTTTTTGACATCATTGATGGGCTCTCACCTGTTTTCCAACTTAAAACACCTACATTCAGGAAGCAGTTGAGACAAAGACCTCGTCCTGTGTGTGTTGGCAAACACAGACACAAAGCGTATCTTTTAATATAGGGCTTGAAGTGGCGATCAAATCATTTTCTTGGTACAAAGTTTGTAATGGGGTGGAGAGATTTGGGAACACCAAAATCTTGAGAGCAAATGAGGGTGAAGCGAGATTATAGAGCAACGCCGGAATGCAAGGAGATCCTCAAGAAAAACCCCCTACTAGAGGTATCGTCCAGCACGATTTCCATGTGTGTAACATGTCTGTATGGCTCAATGCCCGACCATATCACAGCATGTACCTTTGCTACGGATGGTCCAGCACTACACTAAGTACAGCTTGCAAGCGTTGGTCCTCTGCAATACATGCTTGGTGTGGTACAAAGTTTATACCTACACACTACCATGCCCTGTTCCTGTTCCCACCTATGTGCCCCTGATCAATTTTTTTTTTTTTTTTACAAATTAGTGTATTTATTTTTCGAGTAGTATGTTCAAAATAACCTTATTCATTTGATTATGATAAAATTGCTGTAACTTTTGTTTTCATGTCTAAATTAATAAAGACTTGTGGAACAGCTTCGTCCTAATTATCTTTATTTGCTGTAGTACTAAATTTTCTTATGCTATTTATTACTATATACGTTTTAAAAGTAATTTAAAATGTAGTTTACATGTCAAATTGTAACATATCTGAGCTATTTTAGTTGATCCTTAATAGCAATGTCATGAGCATCAGTGATGTTGAAATGAAGTAAGGACAAATGAGCTGTGAAATTCAAAGGCAGAAGAACTTAATTGTCCCAAGAAAATCCACGAGCCAACAGCAACAACCGCCATGTTTCCCACATGCGAAAATCTTGGTGAGCCCACTGGGAATAAAGCCCTAATCCTTTGGTGGAAGGCAAGTAGCCTGACCATATCACCGTGGACTCTGGCACACAGAGAACAAGCTTGGAGGGTGACACGAACACAAGTGCTCACGAGCGTTCCACTGACTGTACCACTGCAATAATTTATCTCATTTAGTGTAAGCTGGGGCGACAAGAACAGCCCAGAGTATGATGGTGCAGGTCGATGAGAACGGCAAGTCTCGCCCTCTCGCTGTCTTAAATCACATAACTCCAAATGGCCATCTCGACCAATTTCTCCCAAGACATAACTCTTAGGGGAAATTAGCAAGCGGACCATAACGGCTTTGCAAAGTCACAGCCATCAGGTGCACCAGTAATTGGCAGGAGCACCAGATCTGCCTGCACAGCAATATCCGACGGGGTGTCAATCTGCACGACATTAGCTGGCCTTTCATGCGATAAAGCAGAATCTGTGCTTTTGTAAACAGTGTAAGCAGGCCTCACACTTAGTACTCTTCGAGGTTTGTGATATGGTAAAAGTGCGGAATTTTTGGCATCTGTCACCGGATGTGTAAATCCATTCAACACTTGAGGGGAAGTGCCACGTCCTCACCAAATCATTGTTTTTCAGGTGATTTTATAAAGGGTTCAATATGCATTCAATGTAGTAGTGTTTTGTTTTTCCAGTTTTCAGCGGACTGCCTATAAAGACTACATTGCTTTCATTATACATTTAAGTGTGGTGGCACTACTCGCCAATGTAACTTTTGTCAACTCCCCAAACACTTGGTAATTCACGGGGGGTGTCACCAATGCGTTTTATTTAATCAGTGTCATTTATATACCATGTTAGTTTTAAGAGGGTACATAATTTCATTTTCACCAGTCAAAACTTGACGTTGGCATGGCCGCCGCCACCACGTTTTCTCTTCGACTCAAGCATCGGATGAGCAAGCAGTGTCTGGAGTTTGCTCTGCATGCACACCCCCAGCACCAACACGTATGCCTTCATTTCATTTTGCAATAGTTAGCTTACCTGAATGTTGTATTAACTGTACAGAGGGTTGACCAGCTGTTTTCACCGTTTATGGGCATTTAACCTCAATCCACCTAATTCATCACCAACTTTGGTTGTTTTACAGCATAGGACTGTAAACGCTGAGCCCAAGTAAGTCAGACACCACGCACTTCATGATGGCGTACTTAGAGATAAAGGAAATATCTTTACAATTGAACTGTGAGTATTTCCTTTATTTGTTCGAAAGAACATATCAGGCCTTTTTGCACGCAAAACCCAGGGTATTCATGTACTTCTTTGCAGTGTGTGGATGCTGGAACACCTTTGTGAATGTTGGAGACGGTGTTTCACGGCATATGGGGTGGCCATACAGCCCCATGGTACTACAAGAGTGCATATTATAAAAAACACACACTATTTTGAAACATATAGCTATGTCACTTGGCAAAGATGTATTACTGCCTGTTCAATAACTAAAAATTAAAATTAAAAATGCATAAGCTCATAATTACATTATCCTATATTTACAAAACTAATAACTTTTTGCAGAGTAGCAAATATTTACATTTTCCCTAACCCAGGTCAAAATTCCCTGTCTTATGGGAAAATGAGTGAAGATGTTTGGGCAACTTGAAACACGGCAAGGTAGTAAGAAGTACTGAACTACAAGGGAAAACGTAACGGGAGTTCCTAAGAAAACCCACATCCAGGAGCGACACTACAAGGCATTAAACCCAGTTCATCTTAGGGGGAGGCAAGCACCCTCAACCACTGAATCTCAGTGGACAGTACAAGAGAAGAATGGAGGGAGGACTGAATTCAAAGGTGGCAGGTACATGTTCAAAGGAGTGGTCTGGAGGTCCAGCCCTTCCCAAAGGTAAAAAAATACTGTACTCTATTAGCACAATGTAAGGAAAAGTATTATTCTGAAATAAAAAGTTACAAGATATAAAAATTTTAGGTAACCACCATTTTGTTCAGTTGGTAGCTAAGCTAATCTCCCTTGTAGCTCCGTTTTTACATCCATCTAATTGCCATAATTATCGCAATTGAAATTTATTTTTGATGGCACGGCTTCTATGTAATGATTTAATGTGTAAACTACTATAACATCCCTAAACAGTTGCCATAAAGATAGTATACTAACAAATACACTGTAATAAAAACGGTGGACAACCGTGAGCAATACTGTAGCTGAAATTTTAGACAAACACATTTGTAGAGTGGAAAAGCTAAATGATCGAAGTGCCAAAATATACAAAACTGAGTTTTTTTACATCAAAATGATTTATATGCCATTGCACATGTACTGCTATAGGATTAAAGTCCCAATCAGTTTCCTAATAGTTTTAATGAGCAGACAGATGACTACTGCTGTATGTTCTGCAGGCAATGATACTACAGTTTTTTCCCCCATTTACTTAAGAACAACTGTTTCCGGCACTTAAATCATTTAGCTTTCCCACTCTACACTTGACAAAAAAAAAATTATATTTACAAATTTGTTGTATTAATTGTGCTCATTTTCACACAGGAAAAACAGAGGTTCGTGTAATATTGTGTTTAATATATCTAAAAAAATCGTTTTTTTTTGTGTCTGTAGTTTCTATATTTCTTCTATGTTGCAAAGGAATTCCACCCTGCTTGTTTACCTATGTCCATGCGGACACTCTTCAAACAAAATCCCTAGATACATGCACGATTATAGAGTGGAAAACAAGGATGGTGAACACAAGTAGAACCCTTTATGTGGTGTATCAAATCAATTTATTTCTCCACAACAAAACACATTTCCAATGTAGTGCTATCCAAAACATTTGGCAAAACAGAAGTTAAGTTTTCACATTTTACTCAACGAGAAGCAGAAATGTTTATTCAAACAATAACAATTTTGTATCATGAAATTTCTAACATTATTAATAACAGTACTTACATTCCATTATATAACAAATTTAAATAAATATTTTGGATGTTAACAACATTTCTTTATACGTACATAATTCAATATATGATTTTACAGCTGCTGCTGAACATTGCATACTTCATCTTTCACAGCAGATACTGCACAAGTTCCAAAAATTTATTTTACATATTTACAAGTTGTGTTTCGGCGTGTATAGGCTACACATAAGAAAGAAAGAAAGAAAAACTGGGGTGCAGCTTATATATAAGATAATGGCATAAAATTTTTTTAAAAATTGTTTTCTAGAAATTTGTCAACATACAATATATTTTAATGTTTTTTAACTGTTAAAGGCAGGGAAAAAATTTAACGGAAAAATAAACTGTCACAAATGTTTTGTAGGGGAGAAGTTAAGTCGGAATTTACTAGGTTTGTATGGAATTGTGAGTTCACAATATTTACAGGAATACAAAAATTCAGTGAGGCCAATACTTGAAATATTAAGTACCCCTAATTTTTCATCAAGAACTTCTGATGTGGCCTATACACACCAAAATACGGTACTTTCATGCTCGGTGTCATTTGGCCATCACTACACAATGATCATAATGTTTCCTATACATTGAGAATAAGAATCTGAGAAGTAGATAACCATAAAAGAATTACAGTTAGAATCAATTATTTTTACATAAGAATTTTCAGTTCAGAAAAGGCAGTCGTGATCTTCCCTTTATGAATTATGTAGAGCCATAGCTCCATAGTACTCGGACCTTCAACCAGTTACCCATGATAACATAGTCACAGTTACAATGGCAAGGAAAGAAGTTCACAGGCTAGTATTAGTATTATTAGACTATATAAATTCTCACAGAAGATACACGTGCCAAACTACTAACCTGTTAGGTACTCATTTATTTATAGTTGAATATCATATTAAAAAACAAAGTGAATCTCATACATTTTAACATGCAAAATTAGGCAACTAGAAGTACTGGGCTTTTAGTCAATGATAAAAAAATTGCATGCCTCACTTAAGCTAATAAAATATAAAAGATAAAATGTAAGGATACATTTGACAATTGCAGAGAATCCCCACTAAGTACATATTTGCACTGCATTAAAAAATATATCCTGTTTAATAGTAAAGTATCCTTTTCTATTTAATCATTTCTGATAAATTATTGTTTATTTTTGAAAAATAAATAACAAGAAGGAGAATTCATATAAACATTTATATAGGAAGTGTACTTCTGTCTCTCTTCATTTAAAACAAGCTATGTTGTTTTCATTACATTAATACAAATGTATAAAATAGAACAAATTATTGAGTCATATCTCACCAACTACAACCACAATGCAAAGTGGACTGGTGACTAAAAATATCCACACCTTTACCAGCATTACACATTATGTGGTAATGGAGGATGATATAAAGAAGTAGCTTATTTAAGTGCCAAGCAAGGATTACAAAGGCAGCATCACAAAAATTAAATACAGTTCAGCACGAGCATGACTAGTGCGAATGGCCTGACAAGTAGCCGACTACAGCTGCATGTTCACTATTCTTTGCCCAGTTAAAAGGCGTCCACCCATTTATGTCCCTGGTCTTTGTGTCGAGTCCAGAGTGCACCAGAAGCCAGACGGCCTCGAGGTGCCCGTGCTCTGCAGCAAAATGCAGGCTCGTCATGCCGTTATCATCAGCACTGTGGATGTTCGCTCCATGAATCTCAAGCCACCTTATCACGTCTATCTTGCCGCCAAGTGCCGCCTTGTTGAAGGGCGTGAGGCCCCTCCAACCCCGCACGTTTATATCCGCTCCGCGCTCAATAAGATATTTGACCAGCTGAATTTGTCCTCCTTCCGCAGCACCGTGGATCATGGTGTCGCCCTCGCTGTCTTTCTTGTCTGTTGGCAGCCCTGCATCCAGGAGTAGCATGGCCAACTCCTGGTGGCCCTTGCTGCCAACCTGCCACAGGTGTCCCCATGAGTAGTCTATGATGCTCTGTAGCTGGAAGTACTCCACTCTATTCTTGTCCAGCAATCTCTCCAATCCCGCTCTCAGGACATCCCAGTTTGTGTTACGATTATATTCCTCCACCTGTGAGACAACACTACAGTTGTGACAAAATCTAATAAAAATCACGTGAGAAAGCATTATGATAGTCAATAAGAGGAAAGTACATGAGCTAAAGGAAACACTTTCACACACAAGATAGCCACTTCATTAGTGGGAAGAAAAAAACACCCCAGACTTTTTCAGATTCTCATAATATTTAATCCTTCGTTGCAAAATTAAATGTAATTCTTTTTCTCTCTCTCGCATGGAGAGAGAGAGAGGAGAGAGGAGAGAGAGAGAGAGAGAAGAGAGAGAGAGAGAGAGAGAGAGAGAGAGAGAGAGAGAGAGAGAAGAGAGGAGAGAGAGAGGAGAGAGAGAGAGAGAGAGGAGAGAGAGAGAGAGAGAGAGAGAGAGAGGAGAGAGAGAGAGGGAGAGAGAGGGAGAGAGAGGAGAGGAGAGAGAGGAGAGAGGAGAGAGAGAGAGAGAGAGAGAGAGAGAGAGGAGAGAGAGAGAGAGAGAGAGAGAGAGAGAGAGAGAGACACACACACACACACACGCACATACACACGTGCACACACACCTACCTCTCTCTCTCTATCCGAACCAACTCCAAACATAAGGCCTTCATACAAAAAATCCCCTCATACAAATAATAAAATTAAAAAATTATACTCAAGTTTCTAAATAATGCAAAACATAAAGCGAAATACTAACATTTGAAATACCTATGCTGTGCTCAATCATGACGGTAAAAAATCTTGCAAAATTTTAGTGTATTACAATACATTTGCTATACAATATTACATTACAACTTATGAATAGTGGGCACTAAATTATAGTCATAAAATTATTTACAACAGAACTGAACATACCAAAATGATGAAATATAAGTTAATATTTATATATTCATTCTTTGCATTGATGTCTTTAACTTTCTTTTTCATTTCTTCAAACAGTTGGAATTTTTTTATTCCCAACTTTTTATTTCTGTAACTTATTCGCTTCATGTTAGCAAACTTAAAAATAATTTACTATTTGTAAAAATTTTTTTTTCAGGTTATTTGTAAAATTCCTCAACTACCTGATTTTCCCCTGTAGCCTATGAAATTCCCAGACGTTTCCAAGTTTTCAAGGTAGATTGGCCACTGTGAGATGGCCACAACAAATATGGCACTTTGGAAGAAATGTTATATAGACATAACTTTATAACTAAACATTTCTGACATTAAAAATGATGCATGCCAGATGTCTGCGCTACTGAGATGCGCACTCTACGGCCGACTTCGCCCCATCTGAGCGCACCAAGCACGGGCGAATTCAAATTTATTGGAATTACGTCAGGCTTTAACATATATTCTTCCACATCCAATCGAGAAGGACCGTGCCAGAGCAACTCTGACGAAGATATAATATACTTAATTTGAATTATACTGCCCTACCCTGCCTGGCCAAGAAGTTCCACACAACCCTCAAGATAGCAGCACCCCCTGTGACCTACATCACAGCTCGCCTGCCTCAGTCCGGGGTGCATGAAAATGCCTCCACTAGTGGAGATATGAATTTGAACGGTGCTTCAGCAGCAGATAAACCAGCCCCTGTGTTGGAAGGCTACGCTACCCCCCCGCCCCCGGAGAACCGCTGACACAGGCCGATTTTCGTATAAATTCGTACGACCCAGTGGTCCAGCAGCGATGCCGTTGCTCACTGGCCGTAAGATTCGCGAGCTCTCCTACAGTCTGCAAAAGACTCTCTCCTCTCTCAGCCTCCTTCACTTCTGCAACTCGACGCAGGGCTCGAACCACTACTTCCAGCCAGCAACTTGCAGAAGGCTGCCAGCACTCCAGTCACAGCTTCCTTCAGCTGACCTCTCAGGGACAGCTCTCCATGTCTGGTAAATCACACACCTGTACCTACTTACCCTTACCTCAGTCAACTTCCCCTAACTCCACGGTAACAGGTCGTTGCACGATTTATGTTCCCCTGGATAGAGCCCCTTTGTAACGATCACGCTCTAAATAGTGTGCTCTTTAATTTGATTAATTAATTAGGAATATTCGTAGGAAATTATTTATTTTAATTTTATTAATTTTTCCCAAGCTTGCATTTGCCTGTTGAATTTAACTCAGTCTTGAATATCATTCCTTACCTATCTAATAGTGTGTAATTATTTAGCAGGGTCTCTACTAACTCATTGCTTTAAATGTGATAAAATATTACGTATCAAACTTAATTTCTTGTGTATTATTTTTAACTTTAGATCTTGTGCCATTTGATTATTATTGCTTTATTAATTCTGTGTTGTGTATCCATTCAGTGTGCAGTTAACTCTAACCAAATTTACGTCTTTATCTGGCCGTGTAGTGTGCTGAAACCCTCAGGAGGCAGGGCCTGACATTGGACCTAATTTCTGAGATTCCAGTGCACCCGCCACCGATACCAGACACGAGGTTCTGTCACTTGGGTTGCCATTGTGAACAGCAGGTCTGCTCGTACAGAACCCCTGCTGACAAATTTTATTAATTTTATTTGCTATATTTCATGTATCAATGCGTAAACAACACGGTGGTATTTGAAGCCGTCAGAGGTGACGCGAGAGGAGTGCCTTATTACAGCAAGCTTCGCTGAACCAAATAATTTATGACTCACACTCTAGTACGCTGATTACTAGTGAATCCGAGAGCGACCAGATTGATTATAATATAGTGCTACCTCCTGACCACAAAACTCCGTTAAAACACTACGTTGGTGTGAGCCGGACGAGGAATCAGATTCCGAGGAAACCCCCATTCAGCCCATCCTGATACAAGAACTGCACACGAATTCTGACACACAGAGTCCCTCTAGTCGATCTAGCCTACTGAGACTACATCCTGACAGAATACTTCGGGTTCGACACCAGAGAACAGAAGTACTTCCCAACTTCTGCACAATCACGTTGGCTTTCAGACGGATGATCAGGGTTCGAATCTCTCCTAAGGCAGTTCCCCACACGCAGCCGGAACCATCCATAGCCAACTTCATCCCCGCTCGACAACCCACGAGGCTGCGGCGGATGAATCCCATCAGTATAAGCCAGATCGCTCACTAACCCCCCTTATCGGGACAGCTGGCGTCCCGACTATTGATATCCCTTGTGGTATGGAGAGTAAGGCTGCCCGGAAACGATAGCCTAACCCTCCGAATTACTCTGGGGTTTGACTCCCCTCCACCTCAGAAGGCCAGAGAGGGCAGTCAGCGCTCTAACCACTTACCCAAAAAGAGGAGCATGCATCAAAACAAAATAAAAACAAAACCACTATAGTTATCAACATCACACTGCCACACTGCGATGGCAGTACCATCGCACACAATGAACTTTCATTTTGCTGGCCGTGTGGTGTGGTCCTTGGCCAACTCATTGCCCTCCTTTGCTTTCCTCTCTTGTGTCACTCCTCCTTCCCCACCTTCCCCTCCCCTTCTTGCTTTCTGGTCTGTTCCCAGCCTATACCATTCTACTTCCTAACTCCACGCTGAGACGACTTCACCAATGCCCAATCTCCGCTGGCACACTTGGCATAGTCATGAAGGGCAGCTGATGTAATAATGACCAGAATGTACTACAGGAATATTTGCGCGTTCTTTCCTTGATGTGGAGGTCTGGCAGCTACGCTTATAATTAGGTGAGTTATGGAGATTTATTTGTGACTTGATATTTGAGTTTTGAGAATGATTTACCTGTTGTGTTTTTGCGTGGTGAACTCAGTTCGGAATTTGTATTAGAATTTAAGTGATTATGGGCTTGCATCACCTGTTCTACTGTGAAGGGTATTTTTGGGGTATTTAGGTTTCGGCTGTTCAAACTACTTGCAGAGTGTCACCAATTTAATCGCCACGGCTTGCGGGTTGACTTTGCTACGACTTGTCGCGCAGTAGACGGTGTTTGAAGTAGACAGTTGTTTTAGCGAACACAGGTTATTAACAAGCCTTTTAATGATAGTTGGCTTAATTCTGGTATTCTTGATGATGTTGGAAAATTACCTTTGATAAAAATGAATGTGTGATTCCCAAACAACGTGCATACAAGGTGGTCGGCTTCGTAGATTGCTGTCAAATGCATGGTTTTGTAGAGGTTTCATTAATTTTGGATTTATGTGCATCGTTGCAACATTTACTTGGTCCGACCTTTTTGGGAAAATTTAAGGGTTTGTCAGTTAAGAGTGAGATACAATCATTTACTATGTGCTTTGCTAACCTCTTTTGGATTTGTCGATGATGTCCAATGAATAGTATATGAAATTTACCAAATATAAAAGCCAATATTGTAATGAATTCTAAAATGTTTGGTTCACGCACCAATGTGAAACAGTGTAAATATTTTTAATATAACCAAGTGGTGAGGCTAAATATAAGTTGAACATTGTTGAAATATTGAATGGTGCTTTGGGCAATGTATTTTTATAGGTTTTATAAGCCAGCATCAATGAAAGTTTTTATTCGGTATGCTAAAGAATTGTCATATGAAGAAACTAATCTTGTCCGAAGTACTACGTTTTAATGTTATTCCATGTATTATAATACTCATTTTGTTAAAAGTGGTTTGCTGTTCCTTAATACTCTAGATCATTTTCTGGCACACTCGTTGGAATTTGTATGCATGTAATATGCATTATGGTTAACCCTTGTGGGTCGTCACTATATTTGGTTAAATAGGTAAATATGAAAAATTTGTAACCTTTAAGGAAACATTACGATTGGAAGTGAGAATTATTTTAACGTTAAAACAATACAAACAAAAGATGGTCTATATTAGACAGTGTTCCTTCTAAAAAGTGGCAACGTTCACGTTGATGGGTGCAGCTCAACCTACTAATTAAACACGATTACGACTCATCGCTAAATGTTCCTACTTCCACTGCTACAGACGCACAGAGAATTTTAAACATGAATTTTCGGCTGCCTACTCTACCAACCGACAGAAACTTATGAGTAAATTTATGGCTGCCTGCTTTGCCAAGCAACAGAAATGTATGAGAGAATTCCTTGCCCCTACTCAGCCAAGCAACAGTAATGAATGTGCGAATTCTTGGTTGCCTCTATCAAGCAAGAACTTATTAGCAAATTTTCACCTGAAGGTTACACAATCCGGCAGCACCCCCCCCCCCCCTCCACTTTTTTCCCTCGCTGAGAGCCGACAACACGCCCACTACCGGCCAAGACCGAGCGCCGCTGAACAGGCATGAATCAGAAATGCTGACTACTTATTGCTGACCGAGTTTTTTGACTCCGCCAACCAGGCCACGATGCACACCCTCCCCGCAGCCCGCGCCGCCAGCCTACAAGCTTCACCTATGTAAGTCAAAACGCTGCCGGGCTCGGGCAGTCATTATTTCTCATAATCTCTCGTGACATCTCAGAGCACTAATTCAGTGCTGGGACCTCCGGAGATCTCGTAATATTCAAGTACGCCCCCAGCGGCTACTTACGTCTCGACGACCAGCGAACACGTACTGTACATACATATTTAATTTCACTTTGTCTCTTCTAGAAACCTTTTACTTAGCTCAGTTTAACTTTCACTAATCTTGTATTCGTTTAGAACCAGCCATTCCCCTTTGAACCTAGAACCAGGTCGCCTACACCTGGAACTGCAGTTACCTACAGCACTCCACGGTTTGGTAGGAGGTAGCAAGGGTCACGTGTTTATTGAGTATTCAATAAACACCCATTGTTCACTACTCTTCTGCTTTTCATTTACAGTGTACTTATGTGTTAACGGTTAGAGACAAAGTAAGAAGTGCACTGCCAATGGGAACCAGGAGATTGTTGACATCCACATTAGATGGCTACCTGTTTCTTCCCAGACCCCTGAGCAAGTTAGTGCTGGTGGGGAGAAACCGTGACGCCCCAACCAATAGAAACACCTTCCCACACGGAGGGGCTACAAGCTCAGGTTATCGCTCGCTTTGGGAATTAAGTTATGGCTGGAGTGACATTAGCCTGGGATTTACCGCTCAACCCGGTGCAAACGCACAACCAGTAGAGGCTTGGTGGTCCACACGACTCCATGTCCCTGATTAGCCCACATGCGGGAAGGCTCAGTGGGGACTCTTATTGAGCTCGTGCCAGCAAGTCACTATTTGGTTACACTGTAATTACTGTTCCTGTCTAAGTGCACTGCATAGGCCGTTAGACCGTTGTGCTCTATGCCTTACAAGGTAATGAGTGGCAAAACACGTAGGGGACAATACCTAGCTCATGCTGCTCTCAAACCGTGGATGGTATTACCACCTCCTACACAGGAAAGGCAGGCGGAACAGGACCGTGCCGTCCGACTTAGGCATCAAGCAGTAGTGCCTGCTCTGGTTACAGTAATCTTCTTGTAGTCTTGCTTCCGCACACATCCATCATGCCACCTGGTGGCAAGAAGATTGCTAAACCGTATGGAGGTAAGATACGGCTGGGCAAACCCGAACTTCTGGAGTCATGAAGCCTACAACTCGAATTGTCGCTTCGGAGTGAAGCGAGCTCGCCACTATTGAGTGAAACCCACATCAACAACAACATCCAAGACGACAGTGTAAGTAAGCGATAACTAAATCCCCTTGCCTCCTACCCAGAGTCAACCACCCCGCTTTTAGTCTAGCGGAAAAATCCTCGACATACATGTCAGTCAGACTTAACCGAGCACACGTCAATGTTAACGTCCATAAATATTGTTGAGAATGAGTAAATTTCTTGTAGCACTGGTTTAAGTGAAAACTTTACTGTGACTGATTGATACCTTGATATAATAGAATTTCTTTTGTACGTCTAATTAGAATTAACAAAGTGAATCTTGGAAATGTTCAATTATTGACATGTATTTTTATATTGTTCCAATAAATTGTCATTGCCTTGAAAGTTGTACATGTATTGTGTAATTACTTCCTTGCACCGTAAGAACGGCACAATACCATAATTGTTAATTCACAGACAGTGGCACATACACAAGTTTTATTTTACCATATTTGAGTGATAACAACTAAAAGTTGTAATTATTCTTAAAGTTTACAAAAATAATACAATTTACTAACTACAATAACTTCTTTTTTTTGTGAGCCAAGACCTTTAAATGATGTATGGTTTATAATAACATTCTAGATTAAAGTATAGATGATATAGTAAATTTAGAATTAAAATTATGTGCCAGGACTGATAATATGGTGCGTGTCATATATATATGGGGGATTTCATTCATAAAAATTTTTTTTTGCCAATTCTTGTTATAAAATCCTTTAAAATAATAGTTATTCAATGTTAAAGATTTACTGTCTTTTACATTGGCTGCAGTATCTTCCATAATTTATGAGACTAGATATTTTATGAAAACAGTCCATTTATTTAAATATCACGCTTTCATTTCACACACAACTGTCAATATAAACAAATATGCGGTCATAGATTACTGCACACATTCTAGTTGTGAGTGTTCACTTCGCACCAAGCACACTAGCGCTTGGAGGCGATTTGCTGTCAAACTACTGTAGTTTACTTCAAAGTGCATGTTTTACTACTTGTGTCATCTTTGGAATGTGTTTGTTTCATCTTGTTGCACAAGGAAAAAATGCTAAACATATTTTTACAGTGCCAAAGTAATTTTGTGTACATAACATAGGAGAAGAGTTCAGATATTACGCATTTGTCTGTGTTTCGTATTATTTCACATTTTAAATTTTATTTTGGTGTTATTTCATTTTGTCACAATTTACCACAGTATGTTACGGCTTATTAAGCACTTATTTGTCATAAATTCATAGCCTAGTAAAAAAAATGAGTTTCTATAGTTTTTAATTTTGTAGTACTGTATTTTGTTTTATTGCATTTATCAACATTGAAAATAAATTTTCCTAGAATGCAAGCCGCATCCCTGTTTCTAAGTATTACATTTATCAACATTGAAAATAGATTTTCCTTGAATGCAAGCAGTATCCCTGTTTCCAAGACAAAATTTTTGGCCAAAACATGTGCCTTGTAATCATGGAAACACAGTAAAGACTGGTTAAAAATAAACAAATATTTCACAGTAGAGTTGTGCAGTTTGAGTGGCTCTTTGACATAGGGTCTTGAGAGCTGATAAGGGTGAAGCAAGGCAAGTAAGGGGTAGCATCGGAATGTAAGGATGGGGGAATGGGCGATCCCTGAGAAAACCTGTCAATTACGTAGTGGCGGCACCCAGCACGATTATCATGCGCGAAAATTCAGGAATGACCCTGGCTCACCTCGGTAAGAGGCGAGTGCTATAGGAGCTACACCACCACAGCCACTATTTCACAGTAACATAACTAAAACTGGAAAATGGCCAACATCCTTGCATGCACGTAACCCACCCACCCACGCATGTACATGCACACACAGTCATCTAGCTTTCCTGAAACCAATTAAGTTGCCTTCACCACAGAGCTACTTTTTTTCTAATGAACTACCACTCTCAATACTCATATAGCTACTTCATTACAATTCAGTAATCATTTTGTTTGACACTACTTAACTACCTTTTCAATTTATGGTAATGCCATTAACCTGCACTATACTGCACAAAAACATTTTCTGTGGGTGAAAAAAAAAAAAAAAAAAAAAAAAGATCACACACTAGTAAGATAATTTACAAAATTTTCATTCTACACCAGAGCTGAGGTCTTGAAACTGATGGAGGTAAAGTGAGGAGAGGATGGACCAGTGACAGAATGCAAGTGCGAGGGGAAATGGGAGTACACCTAGAAAACCTAATTGCGATGTGTACCAAGTTCCCTGTGAGCAAAATCCTAAAGTAACCTCCTTAGGAATTAAACGTGAACTGCTATGTCAGGAGAAAGTGATACGACCACCGCTACCTCTTACCTATGTGCAAAACAAAAAATAGAGTACTATAAAAGCTAACACTAACGTACAAATTTTATTTACTCACAACTTTCCTGATGGCAGGCATGGAATTCTGTACATTTGAATCCAAAAATGAGTCCGGATCAGTCTGAAACACATATTATGAATAAAATGTAATTGCTCCACACATTAGAAAAAAAAGTTTAAATAATGAACATAAACAGAATCCATTATGATTCAAAAATATATTTAACATCCATTTCATACATCCACAGCAGTAAGCAAATATTCTCTATCACAAGTTCAACACAAGTAAAACAGATTTTCTAGTCTCCTTGGGGAAAAAAGTACTCCATATAAACAAAAAATTAAATTAGCTCTTAAATTTACCACTAAACATATTCCTTATCATTTATATTAATTTTTAAAAATACAAATTTGAATAGAACCAATTTGGGCAATCGGCTAACCAACCTACCCAAGACATAAAATACCAGTTTGCTACCAAAGTTTTAAAACAATGAGCACAAAAAAAAAATTATGTATACAGATTTAAAAGTCACCATTTGTGGTACGCACATAATGAGTGGTGGTGATTCTGCTGCAGTTCACATATAAATTAAAATAATGTTCTGATAAAGTGGGTTGATGAGAGTGGCTCCAGTCTAAGACAGACAGTTATTACCTGATCACATCAGCACTACAAACTAGTGAAGTAGTGAATGCACAATATATAGTTTTCACACTGTCAGAAAGAAGACGGAATAAGAAATTAGAACATGAGATAACTCTTAACTCAGGGGAATACAACCACAACACAAAATGTGGAAATCACAAATGTACACGTACCCAGGAAAACCACTCTCGTGTGAAAAGTCAGTAATAACACCATTGACTGGGGAGAAGGGAAAAAACACAACAAAAAATAATCACACTATCTTCTGCAGAGTATTTTGATCATTCACAGAAAATCAACTGTGAATATTATAAAAGGACAGGAGTTCAAGAACTCACAGTCTTAGTACTCGTCAACAGGCACACACAAAGAAGGATGGCACATTGTTCGCAAGGTTACACGATCACCTTCCTTCTGTGTGTGCCTGTCAACGTGTACTAGACTGTAAGAACTTGAATTCCTGTCCTTTTATATATTATAAAAGGACAGGAGTTCAAGTACTCACAGTCTTAGTACTCGTCAACAGGCACACACAAAGAAGGATGGCACATTGTTCACAAGGTTACACGATCACCTTCCTTCTGTGTGTGCCTGTCAACGTGTACTAGACTGTAAGAACTTGAATTCCTGTCCTTTTATATATTATAAAAGGACAGGAGTTCAAGTACTCACAGTCTTAGTACTCGTCAACAGGCACACACAAAGAAGGATGGCACATTGTTCACAAGGTTAAACGATCACCTTCCTTCTGTGTGTGCCTGTCAACGTGTACTAGACTGTAAGAACTTGAATTCCTGTCCTTTTATATATTATAAAAGGACAGGAGTTCAAGAACTCACAGTCTTAGTACTCGTCAACAGGCACACACAAAGAAGGATGGCACATTGTTCACAAGGTTACACGATCACCTTCCTTCTGTGTGTGCCTGTCAACGTGTACTAGACTGTAAGAACTTGAATTCCTGTCCTTTTATATATTATAAAAGGACAGGAGTTCAAGTACTCACAGTCTTAGTACTCGTCAACAGGCACACACAAAGAAGGATGGAACATTGTTCGCAAGGTTACACGATCACCTTCCTTCTGTGTGTGCCTGTCAACGTGTACTAGACTGTAAGAACTTGAATTCCTGTCCTTTTATATATTATAAAAGGACAGGAGTTCAAGTACTCACAGTCTTAGTACTCGTCAACAGGCACACACAAAGAAGGATGGCACATTGTTCACAAGGTTACACGATCACCTTCCTTCTGTGTGTGCCTGTCAACGTGTACTAGACTGTAAGAACTTGAATTCCTGTCCTTTTATATATTATAAAAGGACAGGAGTTCAAGTACTCACAGTCTTAGTACTCGTCAACAGGCACACACAAAGAAGGATGGCACATTGTTCACAAGGTTACACGATCACCTTCCTTCTTTGTGTGTGCCTGTCAACGTGTACTAGACTGTAAGAACTTGAATTCCTGTCCTTTTATATATTATAAAAGGACAGGAGTTCAAGTACTCACAGTCTTAGTACTCGTCAACAGGCACACACAAAGAAGGATGGCACATTGTTCACAAGGTTACACGATCACCTTCCTTCTGTGTGTGCCTGTCAACGTGTACTAGACTGTAAGAACTTGAATTCCTGTCCTTTTATATATTATAAAAGGACAGGAGTTCAAGTACTCACAGTCTTAGTACTCGTCAACAGGCACACACAAAGAAGGATGGAACATTGTTCGCAAGGTTACACGATCACCTTCCTTCTGTGTGTGCCTGTCAACATGTACTAGACTGTAAGAACTTGAATTCCTGTCCTTTTATATATTTTCGGTAGCCTAACGGCATACTTGTAACCTTAAATCAAAATCAACTGTGAACTTGCTCAATACAGCAAAATTAACTTCAGCATCTACTTTTACTTGGTATTTAAGTATGTACCCAAGGTGCACACCAGTTAAAACCACTAACCCAATTTAATTTTTTCATACAATTAGCATGGTTATGTCATCACCAAAGTTTCTAACCTCTGTCTCTGTGTTGTCCATCAAGGTCATCTTCAAGCCATGGACTTCCGTCTTCAATTCCTCTACCTATAAATAATAATATCATTTCCAAATCTCCTAAACAGCTTATTACACATCATACATTTATTGATTCTTAGAACAACAAATTAATGTTCTAAATAGGTAAAGAAATGAGGAATAATTGGAAAATAGTCATAATTAGAAATAAAATAGTGTGCAGCTATTCAAAATTGCTGCAAAAAACGCAAATATAAAGTTGTGGAAAACTACTATAGTACTGTATAACAAAACAGAAGGGGCCAAAGATTTGGGTTTCTTGTTATAGAGGGGTTCTTTATAGAGAGGTGATTTACAATGCGTTTCCTTTTTTATCATGCAGTCAATTTTGAAACTAACTGCCACTGGAATTGAGTAGCCTTGGTTCTTTGGAATTGATTTATTTAAGAAAAGTATTAAAAGGATTTTCTTTTGAACACTTATACAGTAAAACATTATGGCCACTATAAATAAATAACAACTGCCATAGAAAAAAAATAAGCCACTAATTTTGTTTGGAGCCACGTAAACAAAAAATTCACAAAATTCTTAATTTTAAATAAGTTATGAAATCTACCGTATTATGATATAAAAAATACTTGGTACGCACAGAGTAAGACAAACATTATGGCTTTTGTTAATTTTATTTTTTAAAATATGTGTGTGTGTGTGTGAGAGAGAGAGAGAGAGAGAGAGAGAGAGAGAGGAGAGAGAGAGAGAGAGAGAGAGAGAGAGAGAGAGAGAGAGAGAGAGAGAGAGAGAGAGAGAGAGAGAGAGAGAGAGAGAGAGAGAGAGAGAGAGAGAGAGAGAGAGAGAGAGGAGAGAGAGAGAAGGAGAGAGAGAGAGAGAGAGTATATATATAAATAAAAATCAGACTTTTCAGTTTTTGTTATAGAGAGGTTTTGTGCCGAAAAGAGAAAAATAATTTCTTATAAAAATTAGAAAATGCATTGTATCATATACAGTTTTGACCGGACCAGACACAGACTTTGTTATAGAGAGGTCTTGAGAGCTGAGGGGAGTGAAGCGAGTTGAGTATGGAGAAATGCCGGAACGGGCGGGGGAAACGGAAGATCCCAGAGAAAAGCGCCAACCAGCATCACCGTACAGCACGATTCCTAAGTGAGAAAATCCAAGAGCAACTCCACCAGGAATTGAACCCAATTTGCCTAGGTGGGATGCAAGTCCTCTGACCGCAACACACCGCGACCCTTTTGACAACAATGTTGAAAGGTATTCCAACAGAAGCAAACGGATGAAAACAATGAGATTTACACAATAAAAAAAAAAAAAATACAAATAGCTAACAATTTTGTGTTGTTTTGTACATAACAAATATGGTATATACGTTATATTTTCAATAGAAATTACTCTGCACAGTGAGCCTATAAAGAAATGCATATGGAACCTCCAAGCCATTTGTATTATAAAGAGTGTTTGGTGAACAATATCGCCATAATTCATCTCAGCTACCAAGGCAAAATTTGACAGTTCAGGAGACTAGCAGCAATATGTATTTTTCGCTTACGTATCTTTTCACCATTAGCTGCTAGGTCAAGAAGCAGCTGCATTTTGTTTACACACTAATCATCTAATCCACTTACTACTGTATTGCTAAAAAAATTCTGGGGTATTTATAGGTGAACATCTCACAGTTTGCTATGTTATACAAGTAAAAATAAGAAAGTAAGCTTAAAAAAATAGTTTTACTTATTAAATGGTGAATTTGGCTTAACATTTCTGAGATTGTAATTGTAGTTATCACACAGTAGTAATTTTTGGACATTACGGCAAATACGACAAGCCTGAAAATATACCAAATTAAGGGAAATTTCTAGAAAGTACACTTTCATTTGCCAACAAACTACTTGCCAATGACTTTTGTAAAGCAGTTATTATGCTTTTGATACAAAACAACTTGAATTTGAAGTATACTTAAACACTAACCAGGTGTGGTCCACTGACTTTTTATTAATATAATTCAGTAACTAAACACATTAGGAGAAAGGAGATGGGGTCACACGGAGGGAAGCCATGTAAGAGAACATGATGTGCCATGACGTAAGCATAATGAATATAGACCAAACAGAAATTAATAGCAAGCTGAATTAATGGACACGAAAATATTTTACTTCAAAAATTATACAGTGTTTGCATGAAAATATAACTATAGGTATCCGTTCGTAAATTTGTCATTTTATGCATGCAAACCAACATTTTTTTTGTGGCTGATAGTGTCTGGGAAGATAGTTAATAGATGACGTAGCAGAGAGTGTGTGGTGGGCACGCTTGCCGACAGGTCAGGTAGCAATAAGTTTGCTTCTTGATCATGTCGTTCTAAGTCTACTTCACTCCTATTCCTGGCTCGAAATGATGAGTCTAACGTATATTTTGTAAAATTATTTTTATATTTTGACAATACTCTGCAATCGTTCTGTGGCCTCTTCAAATAACATAATATGTATCAAGAGTGTACGGATGGTATGGCGAGGGGAAACAAAGTAAAATGAACTCGCAACATTTGAAGTTACATTTCATTTGAACATGTGCCATTTCAAGTTGCATTTCACTTTAAACACATACGTATTACTAATTTAGCACGAAGTTTACTTTGTACACTAAAAAAACTGTCTCGTGACCACGTAAAATAAAATATATTACATCTAATAACTATTTCTTGCCCGTATATTTTCTCATAGTCTAATGTGCATCAGCAGAGTAATAAAAATTTTCATTTGTTCTCTCACCAGCTGATACGAGGATTTTGTAAATGGTGCATTGTTAGTTTCATATATGCCAAGTTGCTGCTCACTGGCTGTTAAAATATTGCCTTCGTAGTTGACAGATTTTAATGTTGGCCAGTCAAAAAGTAATTACAGTAACCATTGTAGGTATGGCTGTATTGCTAATACAGAAAACAATAGAAAACTATGGTACCTAGTAACTGCCTACATAAATGCCTGATGAGCTTAAATGGGTTGACCACCAAGACGAGAAACTGTAAACATAATGATGCCATTTAGTACTGTACAATCATCACTTTGACAAAACTGATGTGTGTCACTAGTGTTGATGATTTTTTTCTGTGGTGAAAAAATGTAAATGGTATTTCGAAGCTTTCACTTCTCGGAACTGTCGTCAATCCACTGGAGGACTGCCCTCTGTGACAACAGTATGGAAAGAAAGAAAGAAAATAATAATATATATATAGTTAAATACATGGCCATCTAAGAAAACAACACATGGCGATACTAACATTATTTTGCCCACTAAATGAAAAATTACTGGTAGAGATTTATTTACAGAATTAAAATGTCAGTGAAATATTTACAGAAATACTACTACATTTATGTTTTCGTACAGCATTGTTGGGACCACTAGTTACTAATAATCTTTTAAGTTTTTACCTGTTGTGTTTACAGTATGTTCCAGTTAACTCATTTACTTTCATACCCCTATCCCTTCCCAAATTTGTCTGTTGTCATGACTTTTTCTGCCGGCTGTGTGTCTGAAAGAATTGACCTGAATATATTTTACAGAAACTAACATACACTTTGTTTACTGTTGGTTCACACTGAATTGCCAGATGTACACTAATGCAGTGACATGTTTAGAACTGTTGAAAATTCTAAATGGAACCCACCACAATGTTGAAATGTTAACCAGCCTGGTCCATGGTTACCCCAAAAGAAGCATGGAAGTCACAGAATTAACATGCACTCGCATTTCAGGACTGGCCCAAATTATGTTGGGTTCCATTTAGAAATTTCAACAGTTCTAGACATGTCACTGTATAAGTGTGATGTGCTGCAGGCACTCCGCCAGATTTCCAGTTCACAGAGAGAACATTATGAAATATTTTCGCAACTTATCAGGTCCTGCGGTGCCTGCGACAGGAAGCTGTATCCACTCTAATACTGCCTGCAGTGATTTCAGCACTGCGTGACTGCGATTGCTAACCACTTTTGACGGGAAATAAGTCTTGTTTTTCATGATATTTTAGTCCTATGACTCCTGGAATCACGCAATGTATTACGTGCTATTTTCCCATCACATGATTTTGATACCACACTTTGGGGCCGTGTGCAAAGTTTCAGTTCATTGGTTGATGCCCTAACCTTGTTCTCTCATTGGTTGGCGACTCTTCTCGCCCTGACTTCTCATTGGTGAGAGACTGCTCATGCACGACTTCTTGGTGGAGGGAGACTTCTCGTCACTACACTCATGTTGCTTTATTATGCCATGCACGGCCTGAGAACGGAGACTCCAGCAGAGGACGCCAGAGACTGCACATCACCGCCTGGGACGACTCGCCTGAGCTGCGCTGAGACTCCACTCTCCATCACCGTGGCTATAGAATGAAGTTGCTTCTAGCCGAGATTGTATTTTGTTTTATATTAACAATTCCCATGTCATCTTTCGCCACAACGCCAAGTAAGTAGAAGAAAAAATAAAAGTGTAACAGTTCCAGTGCTTGAATTATTTAAATGTGTTAAATTGACTAAGATAAATTCTTATTGAGTGTTTGTGCTCAGCCCTAGACAGCTCGGGTATCACAGTATGACTGACAATTCAACTTGAACCAACAGTAAACAAAGTCTAGTTTCTACAACATATATTAAAGCCAATTCTTTCACACACAGAGCCAACGTAAAAAGAAAAAGTCATGCGGGCAGACAAATTTGGGAATGGAGGGTGGGGGGATAGAAATAAATGGATAAGCTACAACATACTGTAAACACAATGGTAAAAACTTAACAGATTATTAAGTTAGCAACTACCAGTCCCAAAAATACTATAAAAAAACATTCCTAGTTCATTTTCAAGAACTAATGTACCTCTTCTAAGCACTAAATTTACCTTACTGTACTTATCTTACAAGTTTGTAAAACAGTTTTATGTATTCTTACATTATTTGAGACTCGAGCTAGCTCATTCCTCAGTGCCTGGCTGTCTTCCTTGACCTGGTCCAATCTGTCGTGGATGGCCTTCACCTACAAGGAAATTGTGATGTTTTTGTAACTATGTACCTATTCTCTCCGTACACTAAAAACAACCTTGTGTCAGTGTTGCACACCATTTACAACTTGCATGCAATACAATTAAATTTAATTAGACGCCTACAGACTCAATTCGAACATCACAGTGAGGATATTCACACCAAAAATATTTGTAACTGCAAATGAGAATCATAGCACTGTGTAACTGGTTTTTGTCTTGTTCTCTCATTGTAGTCAGTAAACACCAACGGACTAGCTTGGCTTGAGTTGGAGACTTCGACTACGTAATAATGAAAGTTTGTAAATACCAGGATTACCAATAAAATTAAAGATATTAATGTCTGGAGATTTATTGTCGTCTCGGCAAAACAATTGACACTCGCAGCTGACAAACAAAAAATAACCAAGACAGAATTGCAGCCTTTACAAAACAAAACTTCTCACTTCGAGAGTTACGACGACGAGAGAGATTCGTTACTTTTCTCTCCCGGCACCTAATTGACTCTTTGCGCCGACGGAAAATTGATTTAATAGATAATGAGAAGAATTGAAATGTCCGAAATACAAAAGAAGGTTAAAGTCGCAGGCGTTGGTCGGTGCGAGTAACATGATCACACGTTGCAGGCTGTCCTACTGTCAACTGACAAACGATCATGCTGCGACGAACTGTTGCGATACCCGGGAAAGGTCGCGGTTCCTTATATATTAGCAGAAAGTTTCCTCATTGAAAACCTATTGTTTTCGAGCAGTCGGTCACGTCAGCCAAAGGTGAACTCTGTTATTTTCCTCGGTTTCACCATGTTGTGCCTTGCGGTAGTGATGTTTTTAGTTTACAAACCCAGTGAAAAGGAAAAGATATGCTAACGCTATCGTTCTATGATGTCTGTTACTACTGATGAAATGAGGAAAGAAAAATAACAAATTTGGAAAAACGAAAATATCTGACATACAAACAAGTTGTCATTGCCACGACCTTTCAAATATTACATGAATTACTATCCTTGACTGGAATATAGACAATTGAAATACTTCCCGCATATACTAATTATATATATTTATCTGCAATGCTACAACTGATAAAACCATACAGTATTTAAATATATGCCAAAATAATATGAGAGCATGTAGAACACTTCTGACATATAACAATTCATTCACAACAACAAAAAATAAAATATGCATGACAGTTATAACTGCAACAATACATTTTAATATGTATGTACTCACAAAATGAAACTCTGAAAATTAAATAAAGTTACATTTTATTAAATGAGTAGTTTACAATTTGTGTGTGTGTGTATACATGCATGCTCACATGTGTGCATGTGTGCGTGTGTGTAGCATTGATGAAACTTCCCACATCTGTGGGCTTACACCGATTTCCTCTTCTCATTTATTCTTAAACTTTTATTTTGCTGTAAATATATATTTTAATTCCCTCAATGGCAGGATGGTTAAAATATAACGTAGAATTTAAAGAGTGACATCTCTTTTCCTTGGCCAAAAGTGGGAATCAAACCACAACATACAAGTTGTATGACAGGCACTACTATGCTCTTAACTTCTGGTAGCAGAAGTCAATATACTTGCAGATTACATGGGTAATGCTTAGAGACCTGAAAAATTTGCGGATTAATTTAGGGACAAGCTAGAATTGGAAAACTCTTACGTTTGTGTCACATTTGCCATTGGCCCACGCATTATTTGACACCTCCTGGAGAACTCTGAACCAATGAGAAACATACAACAAAATGCAAGCACAATCATCGCCCTCCACTGTGGCAGCACACAACCAATAGGCAATTGATACTGACGATTGCACATAATACCGCAGAGTCTAGCCTGGAGATCGTTGAACTTGCAAATTTTTCAGGTCCCTAATAATGCTAAATGTTCAAAAATTTAAAGACTACCTCAATTTCTTCCTAATATTGCCACATGTTAATTTTTTAAATTATGTAAATAAGGTGGATTTCACCCACTGTTTTCTTTAGCTATCATTAGCTACTTAAGTTACATATTTACGTAATACACATGCATTTTATTATTTTTTTAACTTACTAGTTTGGTTTGTAGTGGTACTTACTGCTTGCTAAGGTAACAAAATTGTACATAGGCTGTTCACGGTAAAGCAAGCACTTTTGAGGCCCTAGCTACCCTTTATTTTCGGCCATTTTTAATCCTTTAACCAGCTTTTTAAATACATATTACCATGTAAGTAATAAACACAGTATGCATAATCCCCTGCAACACGAATTTATTGTCTAAAGCTAAAATAAAATATATTTATTGACTATTATTAGAGATGAGAGAACTTTCAAAAGTGCTCACTTTACAGTGAATATCATATATAAAAGTTCCAAACCGATAATCCTTTGGGCACACCAAGTATTACTAGTGTAATGATTTAAGATCAGCCACATGATTTGGAATAGGTCTTACTGCCTTGCTGCACACAACCATGGCATGAAACAAAATTTAACCAAAGTTAAAGTAAAGTAAACCTGCACATAGCTGCTGCTTCTTCTAGGCTGGATCAATACGAATGACAGGAGGCGAGTCTTGGTGCTATATGGAAAGACCTGCCTTGCCCAAGGAACAGACTTTTCCTTCTGGCCAACACGACAAATGGATGAGGTGAGAAATGAGATGGGGATGGAATAAAGGCAGAATGAATATGAGTATGAAAGTGAGAGTACCTGGAGAAATTCTTGCACCATAAGAGGTGTCCCAAACTTGCCTATGTTAATCTGTAAAACTGAGAGTCTAACATGGCAAATTTCCATGATTCTATAGGAAAATTACTTTGCACTCCAAACTAATGTTCTCACATTGGGCCATTAACCACACAAATTACATTCCAAAATAGCTGATAAACATTATTCAATTTAGTGCTGTATATTACAAATATTTAGCACAGCATACATGCATTAAGTCTTCAAGGGCATGTACTGTACATAGCCTATCTTGACAATTGTATTCACAAGCAACTTATTTATATAGCAAAAATTTATTGAGGTTTTCAAATGATAATGTTCAAGTGCTACAGAACTTAACATTAAGATTGCAAATTGGCTACTAGAATACTGAAATATGTATAAAAGGACAGGAATTCAAGTACTCACAGTCTAGTACTTGTCGAAAGGTACACACACAAAATAGGATGACACATTTTCCACGCAGTTGCGCGATTGGGACGTTTCGCTGTCTAAACCAGCTTCATCAGGTGGTGAGTTGTAGGACGCTGCAGTATGGTGGAAGGGTGCTGTTAGTAGTAAATCTGGAGGCCAGGTGGCGAACTAGGGTGGGGCGGGAAAGCTGAAAAATTTGGAAATTTGCTGGTGTATCCGATTACTGTGGTAAGTAGCTGTGATTACCTTATGCTGAGACCAGGCAGCCGCCTGGATTTTGTTGTAAATTTGTAAGTTGATTCCCAGCATCTGAGTTCTCAGCTATTGCTTGACGGTGGTAGGACTGTAGCAGGAATCAAAATATTTGTTGTGTGATGCTGCATGTGCTGCAAACTGGTTTGGTGTCTGCTCTGTGGCCATTCATTCTTTGCCTGAGTGTGTTGGTGGTGAGGTCGATGCATTCTGCATTACAGTGTTGCCACTGTAGCTGATAAATAAGATTTTGTGTCTTGCTGAATCTGTTTGTGGAGGAGGTGCCTGGGGTTGCCCCTGTCGAGGAATGCTCTGGCTATTTGTTCACACTGTTTGTCGAGATCACTGTTGGTGGAGTAGATATGTTTGGCTCTTGTGGTAGGACTGTAGAGTAGGGATTTTTGGCATGGTATGGGTGGTAGCTGTCGAAATGTAAGTACTGGAGGTTGTTGGTGGGTTTGGTGTACAGCAGTTTGAATAATGCCATTGTGGAGAGAAGAGTTCAACATCTTGAACTTGAGTGTACTGTATGCATTTAAATTGGTTAGAAAGTGAGTTAGGCTGTCTTCAGTGGAAGTCAATATCATGATGATGTCAATGAAAGGCATCCAGTAGTGTGATTGGTTGAGTTGTTGACAGAAAGTTTTCTTCTAACCGGCCCATAAACAGATTGGCATAGGATGGGGCCATACGTGTGCCCATTGCTGTGACTATGACCTGAAGATAGTGAGAGTCTTGAAATCCGATGTTGTTGAGGGTTAACCTGGTGACTTCAACAAGGAGTGACGCAGAAGGTGTGCTGTGTGGGGGGTCTTTGTTCGAGGTAGTATTCTGTGGCGGACAGTCCAGATGAGTGGGGGATGTTGGTATAGAGAGACGTAACATCTGTGGTGACCATGTATACATCTTGGGTAATGGGGCCCAGGTGTCCCAAGCATTCTACAAGGGCTGAGATTCTCTCAGTGGGGCTGCCAATCCCTGATACATCCTGGGGGTGGCCGTTGTTCCGTGTGTATCTTCGGAAGCAGGTAGGCAACTGGTGTGGTGGGTTTATTTGGGGTGAGCAGTTTTATTCAAGCCTCAGATAGGTCTTGGTGGAAGACGTGGGACACAAGGAATTGATTGATGTGGTTGCAGAATATGGTGGTTGGGTATTCTCTTCGATGTATGTAGGTGGATATAAGTTGATATAATTGATATAAGTTATGAATAAAGTAAATACAAATAAATCATAAATGGTTATCACACCTACTAAGTTTTACAGTAAAACCCCAAAATAATGAAATCTTGTTTCTTTCCCTCCGAGTACAATGTATGACATATTTAAACCTTCTCTCATAAGAACTGCAAAAAATATGTTACCAAACACGATTACATTTCTACTAGGCCCTACCTCAAACGTAGCTGTTTAAACTTACCATATCCAGTATTTGTACGAGAGCAGCTGCATTACAATCAGGCTGATCCAAGCCAGCATCAAAGTTTGGTCCGTACAGCTGCATTGTTTCTTAATGATTGTCCCAGAAGAAAGGAAAATATAAAGAGACTTTGTTCTCTACACTGATGGCAGGTGTAATGGAAAGATCTTCAATCTGTAAAAATAAATGAGCAACTATCATGCACGGCATACTGTTCATAATTATTTCAACTACTATGATTAAGTCAGGCAGTGTAGGGTGATTCAGCTACCTAGCATAGGTTGAAGCAATTAATTTAAACTATGTTCAGAACCTTGTAATACTCGTATTCCATTCAAACTGTAACAATGATGTGTAGCAAACGGTGGCTATATTTCAGGAAGTGTTCAGTCATCCAATGAGCAATGAGTTAGTACTGACAATTGACAATTCAACATTATATGTACCATATCAATGTCTGCTTTCTAGAATGAAGAAAGATCAGACATTGAGAAACATTACTAATTAGCTACCCTATCATGGTTTTCACGACAAAGTTCAATTTTTTGACTGACTGGATTTTACTTGTACGAGATTAAAAACCCAGCAGTTTAAAAAAATGAGGTTTACCATTCATCTAAAAAAGTATCTTAACAAGCAAAATAATCCAAAATTATTGCAATGTGCACCTACCCAAAATTTTCTGCACTTAAGGATGCCCAAGACAACTTCCAAAAGGCAGTTGCACTGACAGCTGCTAATGCAGACAGGTAAATTAAATGTGTACAATGAGAGATAACAGGATGCTGATAAAAGTGAAGAGATAAGAGACTATAAGCAGATATGACAATTAGCGGGTTGAGTCACATGTAGTGGTGCAATAGTCTAGCATCTTCACGGACTGATGGGGAGCTTGGGCAGAATAACAAGAATGACTAATGAGAAACTATATATCCACTTACAGAAAAGGCCAAAAATATTGGGCAGAGGTTTCAGTGCACAACTGCTGGCCAATCACCAGTCAGATGTATATAATTTTAGTTACGAACAAGAATCTCCTGCCGTTAATGAAAAAACCCCACAGCTCCCTCTGCCACTTACCAATGAGCCAGCCGCCCCTCGTTATATTGAAATAATTCCTCCTGGTCCTGGATCCTGTAGACGTACACCCGAAATGCACGAAATACTATGGAATATGACGTAATGGGTGGAAATCTAGAAATCGCGTAAGGCACACATAATACGGGGAATCCTGCACAATACGATGCTTTCACTGTATTCGTTAAGTGAATCGGTGATTCGAACACTGTGATTTCGCAGAATGGGAAGAAAAACGCATGTACTGGCAAAAAAGGCATTTATTGCTTTAAACAATACATCAGATTACTACTCGAGATCATTTTGCAAAATAAGAAGAAAAATGTAAATTTAATTTTAAAAAAATCAATACATTTCACATATATAAATCTGTCAGAATAAAAACAAAACAAGTAGTCAGTAGATAAAACGTGAAATCACATCTACTAACAAATCAGTAGACATGGCGATACTTGATTGCTAGCCACATGGCTTCAAATCTTACCACACTTACTAAGGGCGTGTCTCATTATTACAAACTAATCATATTTGCTAAAATCGCCAATTGCAAGCGTACCTGTCCCAAAGTAACGTGTATTTCCATGAATCGTAGGTACTCGTTACTTCGGATCTCAGCGTAGTAAAGAGTACTAAAGTAACGAATCGGTAGTATCGTTATTAATCTCACCCATCGTTCCGTTCGGTAGCATTGAGAGTGAATTTCGGAAAGATATCGTGTTAATGTTTGTATTAGTTTTTAACACGTGGGTATGCACATGAGCTGTTGTGAATGCTGCGAGGAAGTTGCATAAAAGTGAGAATAAATTGATTTGTATGCAGCATTTTACTAGTAATTATATTACCGGGCGGTAGCCTAATTGCGAGTGTATGTATGTGTTAAATATGAAAATTACTTGTTCTTGACTGTGTAGGTTGCACCATTAATTTGAGACTGGCAAGTTGATTATTGTGGTTATGTGTAATATTTCTGTCAGCCATTCTTAAGGCTGGGCTTCATTGATTTAGTTCACGCGCAGCACGTGCAATAGCACAACACGCGCACAGAACCGATGGATGTTTACAGAAAACAGTCTTGAAAATGAAAGGAAACGATGCTCGGTAAATTGCGTGTGCGTGTGTTGATATCATTGGAATTAAAAAAATACTGTTGAAAGCTCTGTTTACTTTGCTGCTCGTATCGTAATTTGTAGAAATATAATACATTATACTGTTCTTCTTAACACACATTGCTTGTAAAATAACAATTTCAATCAAATCAAACTTCTGTTTATATGGCGCCAAACTCTTCAATCACTAGTCAAATTCACCACTTTCGTAGCCATTTTCATCGCATGAACTCGGTTGCATCAACGTTCTGATTGCCATGCACGGCACACACACAGGTATTATAGAATATAGTCGTACTTTCTGTGCGCTTCCACTGTGCTGTTTTTCTGTCCATGTGCTGTGTGTGATTGTAGCGAGTGTCGTGCTAATGCATGTATTCGACTTTCTGTGCCTATGCTGGTTCATGTGCTAAATCAGTTGTAACCTGGCTTTTATACTGGAATCACATTGCCCTGACAAGTACGGCACGACTGCCTTGACACAATACTTATAACTAAACAGCCAATGAAATACAAGATATATCTGACGTAAGCCCGACCATTCTGTCATCCGACCAGCACTTATTCATCGTGTCGTGCGCACGACACACGGGAGTTTCCTACAACTTTGCAAAAGGAAATTGTATGATAAGCTTTCCCTAAAATGGCAAATACATAGCTTAATAGAAAACAAATTGTGAAAATTATTGTTTTTAACTCTTAAAAATATTAATTTTACCTTTGTATGCTTTTGCTATAAAACTTTTGTCACCATCATATATTCCAAATTTCCCATCTGCCAACCGCCTTTGAAACTACCGTAGTTAATCAGCACCTTCTAAATTGATCCTAAAAATTCAATTCGTTGTGTCGCGTCGGTAAACTGTAGGGCTGTAAATTCGAGTAGTTACATTGAAAATGGTCAGGTTGTGTCGTGCTGTACTTGTCAGGGCTATGTGCTTCCTGCGTACACCATATTTCACTTTTAGTTTACTTGTTAACCTTTGCCTTGCGTACGTTTTGCCAGACATTTCCCCAGCATTATGCTTCCTCTTAACTTAATAATTTTCGTCCTTGTGGCTTTTTAAACGTAATCGAGGAGAAAGGAGGAAAGATGTCGGAGAGGCCATGCGGCCCACGCAGCTTTGAATCAGGCGCCATCTGCCTATGCTAAAGGCGTTTCAGTGTAATATCTGTGTGATTGCTGCGTGCAATATTAAGGGCTTTATTTCTATGTATGTATTTTAGGGTTTTGTCATGTTTAAATTGTTTTATGGCCATCATGTGTGACCACGTGGTTAACAGCCCCAAGTCAATATCTGTGCCATCCATGCGAGGCGATGTAACTCGTGTTCAGTGTCTAGATACGAGGCGATGTAACTCGAGTTCAGTGTCTAGATGCAAAACTATGTAACTCATGTTCAGTGTCTAGATACGAGGCGATGTAACTCGTGTTCAGTATCTAGATGCGAGGTGATGTAACTCGTGTTCAGTATCTAGATGCGAGGCGATGTAACTCGTGTTCAGTATCTAGATGCGAGGCGATGTAACTCGTGTTCAGTGTCTAGATGCGAGGCAATGTGACTCGTGTTCAGTGTCTAGATGCGAGGCGATGTAACTCGTATTCAGTGTCTAGATACGAGGCGATGTAACTCGTGTTCAGTATCTAGATGCGAGGTGATGTAACTCGTGTTCAGTATCTAGATGCGAGGCGATGTAACTCGTGTTCAGTGTCTAGATGCGAGGCAATGTGACTCGTGTTCAGTATCTAGATGCGAGGCGATGTAACTCGTGTTCAGTGTCTAGATGCGAGGCAATGTGACTCGTGTTCAGTGTCTAGATGCGAGGCGATGTAACTCGTGTTCAGTGTCTAGATGCGAGGCAATGTGACTCGTGTTCAGTATCTAGATGCGAGGTGATGTAACTCGTGTTCATTATCTAGATTCATGGCGGGGAAAACCAATGGACTTGCCGATGCACTGTCCAGAAACCTCTGTCTGAACTTAACGGTAACAGATGACGCTGAGTGGGAAGAGGTGCTACCACATTGCCATGCCATACAAACAACACACACACCAGCTTTTGTTTTGCATAACATTGTCGCCACACCACCTGGTGAACCTGTCTCATTAAATGTCACTGATGTGTTAAGGGAGGTACATACACCGCAAGAAAATTCCCCATATGCTGCGCAATTCCAACAACACTGTGCTACAAGGTATTTGGAACATTGGAGAGAAGTGGACAGGGAAATTCAAACAAAACCACCCCGGCAATTGCACAAAATGGCGAACGTACGTGCCCAAGGAAACACTGGAACTTGTACTAAAATATGCACATGATAGCTTAGAGCATGGTCACCCGGGTTCCAAACAGACACGTAGGAATGGGCAAAAGTTTTTTCATTGACCAGGAGTACAATGGGACGTACGTGAGCATGTGCAGAGTTGTGTTACGTGCAACACCCGGAAGCCGCAGAGAACAGATGGTGATGCTCCACAACAACCGAGGCTGCCAACTGAGCCGTTCAAAATTGTCGCACTCGACATCATGAGCCCCTACCCGCGCACCAAAGGCGGTAAAAGATTCCTCATTGTCACCACAGATTTGTTTACCAGATGGACCGAGGTGTTTTCAGTTAGTAATGTTCGTGCACACATTGTTGCACAGGTAATGCAAGTTGAATTTTTTCCAAGATGGGGGCTTCCTGAGTACCTACTGACCGACAATGGTACGCAATGTTTAGGAAGAAAGTGGAGGGATTATTGTACCAGATGGGGAACCGAACACTGTACCACCCCGGCCTACCACCCCAGGGCAAACCCGACCGAACATCGTAACCAGGACGTGAAAATTCAGTTACGCGTCAGGTTATAAGCCAATCACACCAGATGGAAGAAATTGATTCTGGAGGTCATGTTTTGTTTATGAAACAGATTGAATGCGACAACCAGGAAAAATCCAGCGGAAGTGGTACAGGGTTATGAACTGCGTGTGCCCGGAGAACCCAGTGAAAACCAGTCAATACTGCCTGAGGAAATTGTTGCACATCAAATGCAAATCTACGAAGAGACGAGGGCAAACCAAGAAAACTATTGCAATGTTTGGGTACCAGAAAGCCGCCACCAGAGTTAGTGCCCGGCATGTATGTTTATGTAAGGGAAAACCCATTATCGGCGGGAGTAAAGAACCGTTGTGCAGGACTGTCACCCAAGTGGATTGGGTCGGTAAGAGTAACAATCAAGATGGGGAATTCCTCGTTAATATTAATTCCTAGCAGTTCCTCATGAAGCTGGATCCGCGACGAGTCACAAAACTTCACCGCGGCGACCTGCATGTAGCCCGCACACCTGCAGAGTATCTCAGTGAGTGCAACATTGCGTACCAGGTGGTACGAGGAATGACAGAAGTAGCACGTGTCAAAACATCAACACCAGTCTCGTGACCACGCACCCGGAGAACGTAAACAACACCACTGTAAACACTATGTCATTTAGGGGCTTCGCACCATCATAAAGTTAATCCTGGCACGATTTTGTATGAGTGGCAAAATAAAAGCAAGTCTAACAGTGCATAAAGTATTTCCTTGTAGTGACAGCAACCTCTTGCCTTTTTCAGTGTTAAAATGCTTAGTAATGCAAAGTGTTTTGTAAATACGTTCGGGTGAGATGGACACAACAGAACCCACAGCATCCCTGAGAACCCTGACTCTCCCAGTGCGGTGACTGGGAAACACTGCTGGCGCCCACCTACCGTACGTTTATTGTGTCACAGTTCGTCTCGTGTCCCACCCGACAGCATCAGTACCGTAGGGTGGAAACAATTTTTGGGTTTTGGGCTGTTTGTGTAGACAATTCTGCGAGGATTTAAATGTAACAAGTTGCACCCTTGTACGGATAATACTCTCAGCATGTTCCGTTCATATCTCGAAAACGAAAATTTTCGAATTTTCACCATGTTTTTGGGCCTCCTGAAAAACTTACGTTTTCACCCTAAGGTATCTTTTGTGAGAACCCATCACATATTTACTTGTGTAATAATTTCAACGTTACTATCTGACTGCCATCAGCTCATTTTGGATCCTGCCTTAGCCTGTGTAGCATCAGTAGTGATGCTATATAATTATAGGCAGTTCACAGCCCCATAACTGAGCACTCTTAAAAGACCTGCTTAAGTTCTATTTGTATAACTCTTGTGTATTCTTCCGCGGTAAGTAAAATGAACAATGCCGTGGACCTCATGACTTTATATGTGCATCGGTCAAGTGAAACTGTGATACTATTAAAGAAGTAAAAATTCTACAAATTCGGTAGTAATTCTTACTCTTATAAACATTAAATAAAACAGATAATAAAAGGAATTATTTCATTGTTAAGAAAACCCTAACCAATTTTGTGTTTAACAATGAAAATCAACTACTTCCTAACTCACACTATGGATGTGTGAGGAACGCCACCTGTGCGGTTATTGATGCCATTATACCTGCTCAAGATGCCTTGTACAAAAATATGTCTGCTGGTGCTGTATTTGTAGATTTAAAAAAGGCGTTTGATACATTTGATACATAGTAGAAATTATGGGAGTAAAGGCCCTGCTACAATTGCCATGTCCCCTGTCCTCAGTTCTCTGTCCTTGCTGACGTCACGAGACACTCACACAATTTGCTGCTACAATAGATGTCCTAAGCTGCCCCAACAAGTAGGTTTCAAAAACTGTTACCAGATAGCAGTAAATGCTATGTGCCACTTTGTTTTATACTTGTTTGTTTGGATTCACGATTATTTGGCTGGTATAAATTTGAGTTGTTGATTTGAAGGCGATTTTGATTATTATAGCTGTTTTATCTATTTTGTTTATTAGTTATTTGAACACATTTTCTTTATGTTCGCACTGCGTTTTAAACGAAAATAAAATTTATTCATTGGGGTAAATTTTCCCTCAATTTTGCATTTCTGAAATTCCAGTTTTTATTGGATAATTCAGGCAGTAACTGCAAGGTTCATATTTATTATTTACGCAGTACTAGTCCTGCTCGGCACAGGCAGCTCCACATTTGCTTTGATGTCTAGGTTTACAACTGTTTTTGTTTGCTATTACAGTTTACGCCCATATTTTGCAAATAAATAATTATTCTTATTCTTCCATGAAAGTCTTGAGGACTGGGGACAAGCGAGGACAAAAATAAAAAAAATTGACCAATCTGCCGAGGACCAGGGACAAAGGACATGCGAGGACAAGGCTCATGGTGTCACCTGATCACGTGGGCCAATCAGTGCTCGCAACGTCAGAGAGGACAGGGGACATGGCAATTGTAGCAGGACCCTTAGGGGAAATCAGCTGAAGTGGTTTCAAAGCTACTTACAAGATAGATTACAATATATAGAAATAAATGATGTAAAGAGTAGGAAACTATATGTAAAGTTTGGTGTCTGGCAGGGATCTGTATTGGGACCTACATTATTTTTAATGTTGATGCCGGCTAACAGCCAGCGGCGCTAGAGCCCATGACGGCGCTCACCACGCATGTGTCCTACACTTGCGCAAACAGGCCAATATTTTGAACTTTCACATAAATACTATTTTTCAGTGTAAAATGTGTTTTGTATTTGCAGGGTTTAATATGTCTTAAGATGTTGCACTCAACATCATGGGACCCTATCCGCGCACCAAAGTCGGTAAAAGAAACTCTGAAAACATAGCTAAACAACACTGCAAATCAACTAAATATGGCAGTAAAGTTATACTACCGACTCAAATTGCTTGTTATAATTCTATCCCCATATAGATGAGAAGTGCTCCCTCCCTTGTCATTTTCCAAAAAAAGAAATTAAAATGTTACGGTACTTATTGAATCAATGTCTGTTATAATGATTTTTGAAACAATGGAAGCTTAAATAATACCATCAATGGAGTACCCTATAAATAAGATGTCTGATATAATTATTATAAGTGGGTGAAGAGATTTGGGCGGCTCTTAACAGCAACGTCTGTAGAGCCAATGAGGGTGATTGAAGTGAGTATGGAGCAGCGCCGGAATGAGGGGGCGGGGGAAACGGGAAATCCCAGAGAAAACCAGCAGACCAACGGCATCGTCCGGCATGATTTCCACTTGCGAAAATCCAGTGACCCGGCCGGGGATTGAACCCGATTTAAGTATTTCAAGCCTTAGGTATTGTTTCAATGTTATGAACTTGTGCTGTCCTTTCATTAATCCTCAGTCCCATAGTTGAAATGTGAAATGTCCGTATTTGATGAATTTAATGTCTGTGTCAACATCTGTGCAAGTGAGACTGCAACGTAATTGCGTACGTCTGCAAATTAAGAATGCTTCTTTTCTGATATTTTTTATATTTATTGAAAATGATACTGAATATTGTCTGCCATGTACAAATTAAACTGTAACTTTCCCAAACAGCGAGTCCAGGCTCATTTGGATCCAAAGTTAAAAAAAAAAAATAATAATAATCACAAATGTTCATGTAATACTTTTAGTTTGTTGTTAAGACATCAAACTATTTTCTCTCTGTCGTCGCCAACTTTCCTGGGTAGCATGTCTGTCAGTGTGCCTGTTTAAATATTAGCATGTAGGTGCAGTGACATTTTTTACAGATTTATTTGTAAAGTTCTCACGTTGTCGCGAACAGCCTTTACCATCCTAGAAACCACATAGTGAGGAAAGCTATGGAGATCAGGGCATTGTGCTGTAGAAATGTAAAAAAAAAAAAAAAATTATTTTGTAAAAAAATACTTTGCCCTGCACATACTGGCAATCTAATGGGTTACCCTTTAATAGTTTCTGAGATGACATAGTGCCCAAAAATCTAGAATAGCTGCCATTTTGAAAATAAGGAGCAGGCATGGTTGTGTGTGTTTTAAATAATATGTACAGGTAAGATGATGATCTGGCCCATCTTTCCTTCGGTAAGCAGACCGAAACAATACTGCTGCCACAAATATATTATTAAGTTAATATTGCAGTAGCTACCCATTCTATAGGTTTGGAAAAATTCTATTTGTGTGTGATGGATGCCTGCCAGTTTGTCCTAGCCTGTGACCACTACCTATGCTGAAAAGTAGTTCTAGCATTCATAACTTAGTCACAACAAATATGGTGACCTCTGTGGGTGAGGTCACAAAGGAATGAGGTTTGGGTGTAAGTCATAAGATATGAAATTTTGTGTGTAAGTTTAGATTGGTGTACTTAGTTTCGCTAATAATTATCCTATGAAAAAGCAGATGCACTATTGTGACATATCAGATGAAATGTATAGGTGTACCATAGTTTGGCATGTATAGGCAGCACCAAAAGTTTTTGATCAAAATTAGGGATAATTAAAATTTCAAGTATAGGCCACACTGAATTTTTGTATTCCTGTAAATATTGTTAAGTTACGATTCCGTGCAAACATAAGAAATTCCGACTCAATTTCTCCCCTACAAAACATTTGCAACAGAAATTTGTGTTATATTGCAATGTTTACGAATATACATCACGCAATCACGATTCCACTGATGTTAATGTGACCTGAGAAAGCAAAAAAATGCTGTTTTAATCAATGTGCACTTGTAGAGCCGCACCGGGCGTGCAGCCTACGTAAGCTATATTTCTCTTGTAAATCAGATAAATTATTTTCTCATGTACGACATATATCGCCGAGCTCCCCAAGATGTTAACTTTTTACACATGCGGGATGAAGGTTATTTTGTTAATGAAGCTAATGAACAAATAACTGAACGAGCGCAAAATGTTTTTTTTTATCCCATTCCTTCATTCAAGAGTTAAAACATTAAAATGTACTGTATGTTGACAAATTTCTAAACATGTTTTGGGGAGAAAAAAAAAATTCATGCCACTATCTTGTACTCAATTTTATTTATGTGTGGCCTATACACGCCGAAATACGGTAACATCACTGCATATGATAACTATGGGGCACATTTGTAAGCCTACCCATCATAATTTTATGTTCAGCTTGTAAATTTTTATTCTTATATTTGCTTGTTGTATGTCTGGGAACAAATTAACTTCCTTTTATATGACTGAAATAAAAGTTAATTATCCTTACTGGGGACATTTGATTGTCTACAAACACTGAAGTATTGGAAATGAATAATTAGTGCATTTATTTTTATTTATACTTATTTGTTTATGAAGCTTATAAAATCATTTAAAGTCTTGTCTTACTAGTTACAGTCGTCAGTTTGTAGTATATGAAACAAAATTTAAATAGAATTTTTATTCCATGTAACATCTTAAAACACTATGACAATTAGTTGTGGTGGTGTTAATGTTGATGTTAGTAAAATACAAAATTTTGCAATGTTGCAGTATTAAATGTTATGTTACACAAGTTAGAGTTATTGTGATTGTAATTTTTTTTTTTTTTTTTCCAGTTCTGATGAGTTAATGTAAAGGGAAACTGTTCAGAACACGTCATTATGACAGAAGATGCAACTCTGTCTGCTAGACGGAAGAAAGGTAGTCAGAATAGCAGTTCCCCTGATAGAGTGAAGAAAAAAAAGAGAAAATGTGTTGCTGAACTGTCCCAAGATGAGCCTTCTCTGGACAAGGGAAATGAGCTGCCCACAGAAGAAAAGATGGCACATAAGAAGACCATGATGAAGTCTGGAAAAGACAAGAAAAAATTTGAGAAACTTACTGGCACCAAAAAGATCTCTGGAAGTGAGTTTTATGAACATTGTTTGTGAATTTTTAATTGTTTCTGCTATGTGTTGTTTCTATTCAGGAAATATTGTCCTTGCAGTGTGCATGTTATGTAATTCTCAAGGGCATAAGTCATTCATGTATTAATAGAGGCTGTGTGATTTTGTTGTAGGCACCAGCTGGAGAGAACTGAAAAAGAAGAAGAAGGACCTGAGGCTGTTGCGAAGGAAATCGTCGAAAGTCACGACGTATGATGACATGGTGAAAGCGAAGAAAATGTGGGAGAAAGTTCGCATGGCGAACTGTCCTCCAGAACAGCGAGAGCAGCTCATCAACATGATCCACACAATGTTGAAGCCAAACCTTCAAAAGGTTATCCTACTTTAATCTTCTTGCGTGTTGTCATATGGCCAAACCATGTTTACGTAGATAGGTAGGTAGGGCTAAACATCTCGTCGACAGCGAGGTCGTTGAATGTATTACACATTGCTCAAATAAGCGGGGATGGGGAAGAAAAGGCAGGTGGAGCTTAATGCCTCATAGACTGCGAGGTCATTACAGATGACACATTTTGCTCAGAGAATCAGGAATGGGAAAGAAATCTCAGATGTGGCCTTCGAATAAAGAACAATACCAGCATTCGCTGAGAATGGTTTAGAGAAACCTTGCAGAACATTGTAATCTTCTGGGGGATTTATTTTGTGTGTTTGTCATGTAGCACCCTCGTGAAGTGAACTCTAGCACCTATAGGTACTTTCGTTACAACCCAAGGATGATACATAAGAAGGAAGGTGGGGTCTAGACTCCTGTGTAGAGTAGGTTTTGTAGACGTAAGGTAATATTATAGACATATGCTTCAGCCTTTAGTTAGAATAAATGAATATTATACATATACCTATTACTTTTAAAAAGTGTTCCTAAAAAAAAGTGAAAAATGATTATTTTAGTATATGAATATATATTGGTTTTACTATAACCAAAAAAGGTACACAAGTGTGTACTTTGTAAATGCAAAATACACCTTTCAATATTGAATTATTTCTTTATGTAGGTGATGATATGAAATAAATAACGAATTTCCTTTTTAATTGAATATTGTATATAATTAAATATAGTTTTTTTTATACTTTCCATGCAACAAGCATCACCAATCGAAAGGGGCAGCATTCTCTCCCAGTCAGTTACTCTCTCCTTGCCGGGAATCTGCAGTTGACGGGATATTGGAACTGGCAACTCGTGGGTCAAGCCCGGGCAATGCTCGATTGTGAATGAAAATTCCATTAGAAATAAGGTCCACCTAACCAAGTTTACCTTTTCTCTACTTATGATTTTTAGCCATTATTGTCTGTTCTGAGGATGAATGGTCGGTCCTCTATGAAATAGCAGTATTTGTGGACCACCCAAATAACTGCCAGGCACTCTTGCTCATTACTATGGTAGCTGTATTCAGTCTTGTTTAGCATGGTGCTGGCATATGCTATAATCCGCTACTGGTCCTGTGACTGTTTCTGGTACAGGACCGCTCCCATTCTGGTTCCTGTTGCGTCTGTCTGCAGGATCGGGGGTAATTCTGGCAGAGGCCAGTAAAGCATAGGCAGGTCCCAATAGCTCAGCTTCAATTTGCGGCTTCCTTGTGTCGGTCGGTCCACTTCCAACGAGTGGTTTTGGGTAAGAGTTCGTGGAAGGGGGGAGCCATAAGGTTGGCGACATCTTCTACAAAATCTCAGAGCCAATTTCGCTACAGTTGTCTCTGGTTAATTGGCACTCAGCCTCCTCAATCTCGCGCACCTTCTCTAGCTTCCTATAATTCCCGTCCAGGGTAGTTATATGTCCTAAGTATTCTATCCAGGTTTTCCCAAAGTGGCACGTTTCTAGTAGGTAGGTCAGTCCATGGAATTCAAATTGTTCCAGGACTTTTCGCAAGTGTACCTGGTGTTCCCATGTTTGGGAATATACAATCACATCCTCCAGGTAAGCTAGGCAAAACTGGCTGCTATAGCCTATCAAAACCACCGCTGACATCACTCGCTGGAAGGTGGCGGGTCTGTTCTTCAATCCGACTAACATTTTGTGAAACTGCAGCATTCATATTCTGAATGCTGTGTATTTCCTGGACCCTGGGTGTTGGGTGTACTGGGATTTGCCAGCACCCACTGCGCATGTCTAGAGTGGAGCATATGTTAGCGTCTCCTAGGTCATGGAGTATATTAGCCAGGTTTATAGTTGAGTTGCTATCAGATACATGACATCATTCAAGCCTGGTAGTTGACACAAAAGTGGAGCTCCCTATCCTTCGGAACAAGCACCACTCTGGCATTATAGGGTGAGTCAGGTAGCTCCACTATTCCTTGTGCTTTCATCTTGGCTACCTGGCCTAAAATTATCTGCCTGCGGTCTGCTGATGGGTTGCCTGATCGGCAGTATATGAGATGAGGATCTTTTAACCGTATTTCATGCTCAATTGCGGTGGTTTGATTTAATCTGCTGGTATGCTCGAATATTGTCACGTGGATGTTGAGTATATGTAATAGGGTCTTATGCTGGTCATCTCCTAGTTGGTGGTTCACCTTCTCATTGAAGATTTCTTGTCATTTTGTGGGTTTGCTGGGGCTTCCCAGTGTATGGCCATTCTATCCTGCTTGTGCTGAAATATAATCGCTTGTGTCTGCAGTTGATTATACACCTTTTGTTTGTTAGCTATGGTTGTCCGATGATAATCTCTTCCCCTAAATGCGGTGTGCAAAAGAATTCTATTTCTACTGTTTCTATACTCATGGGTCGTGGACACTGGCAATGTTACAATTCCTTCTATGGCTAGTTGTGACTCAGATTGGGTCATTTGGATTATTCGGGAACTTTCCTTTATCCGGTTTTTCTGTTTGGGTGTTAGCAACTCGCTTTGAATGAATTTCCTGTTGTGGCTGTGTCCAGAATGGCCTTAATATGGCAGTTATTGATTCGGACCTTGCTCCCAGGGTTGGGTGTTCCAGGTCTCAGATTACTTAAGGTTTGGATTGATTCCACCCCATCACTTATGCCGGGGGCGATGGGTGACTCGATGTCCCTGCTTCTCATTTTGTTGGTTCCCCTTGCCTGTCGTAAGGTAAGGGGGGTAACTAGGTCGGCACTATTCTGGTCCTTGGTGGTTTTCTCCCTAGCGGCTGCGGTGCAGGCTTTCACTGTGGGGCAGTTGCGATGTAGGTGCCTCTTTGGGCAATACCAACACTTCGGAAGTATCTCCCCTCTTCGCTTCTGGAGGGTTTGTCATCCTATGTCGTTCCCACTTGGGGGGGGGGGGAGACAGGCATGACGGAGCATCTGCCTGCTCTTGGTAATTGAGTTAGACTTAGCTCACTACTTTATCCTGGCTGCCCATCGGTGTTTAAGGGCACTTTGTATGGCTGATATTAATGATTTTGTAGTGATATGCATCACACTCTCTGCCTCGGTTCATTCAGGAGCGATTTGGGAATACAACTGTGCTTTTCTCCGAATAAATATTTCCTCTTCCTCCTGTTTTTGCTGTTTCTGTGTGTAAAACTCTATACGTAGGGTGGTGAGTACATCTACTCCAGTAAATTTATTTTTCAGGCGAACTGCAAATTCGTCCTAGGTCGTCACAAATTCGCCATACCGATTCCACCAGGTAAGGGTGGCGCCCTTTAACTCGTCACGTGCCTTCAGCACCCATCCCTTGTTGGGAATCCCGTCGGCCTTGAACTCGTGCTCACAAGTATTTATAAAAAAACTCGGGGTCTTTATGGGGCCTTCCTGAAAATTCGGGCAGTGCTATCACCTCTGGTATTCTCTGTTCTTGTTCTGATCGGCTATTGGGGTCTTGTCCCAGTTTTGAAGGGCGTTCCCATTCCACTCGTCTTTGGCATACCTCTCAGTAGTATACCATGCCTCTTGTGCTATTGGCATAGTCGGGCCACCCCAAACAAATATGGTGGAATGTCTGTCTGCATGTCACATATTGGGTTTGTCGTGTGTTTGCGTCCCAGGCAATTAAGTAGGTCGCTGCACATTTGCTGTTCCTGGAAACGAATGCAACAGTACACTATCCCTTTGGTTGGTTGGAATATGTTGGGCCACCCGACTCGTAGCAATAGCGCTGCTGGCAGTGGCTGCACAGGATCGTGTACAGTCTAGTGCTTGGATTCTGAAGCTCAACAATTTCTTGTCAAGATTTTGTTCGAGTTCCATTTCAATCGATTTTTGAGATAGCGATTCTGTAACTTTTTTTAAGTGCATCGAAATGGTACAAGATGTTTTGATCGCTTTCTCAGTTGATTATGTGGCAATATTCGATGGCCATTGGAGAAAATGAAAGTGCATTATCTTGGCAACCTGTTGCCAATGAGAATTTAGATTCTTCACCACTTATTTGTATGTACACTGATATTTATTTATATTTTAAATGTTGACGTTGGTACTACATATTTAGAACAGAGAGTAAGCTTATATTTTATGCTTAACATTTAAATAAATATATTTATTGGCAAAGAACATTGCTTACAATGCGTGCGTTTATTTTGATTCGTAATCTGTAACTACCCCTTTATTGAAATATTACCTGACACTGACAGCACAGTCACTATATAAATTACTAGCAATACACCTCCAGCACCCAGCAAAGTAGTTAATTTTATGCTATTTGAACTAATTGGCAAAATATGAATAATGGTACGATTTTGTACAAATATTTTGAAATATTGTAATTATACTAGTGTAATATGCGTAATGTTAAGGAAATGTTCTTTGTTTTTAAGAAGTAGACGTTTTTTAAACCGTCCTATGTTTTATGAATTAATACTTACCCATTTTAATAATTTATACTCTTATACGTTTACATATAAAAATTTAGAGTAAATAATTTAATTTATTATCATTAGTGCTATCAATGAACAGCAACGTAACTTTTACTGATGTATATGAATTACAGGTTATTTTGTGAAATGAATCTGTATGCAAAAATTACAATATAATCGCATATATACTGCTTGCCCGCATTCAATTGGGATTTCTCATCTATAGGCCTAGTACAATCAACTTGTCTTGGGCTAATTGGTTATTTTTGTGCCACTGGGTTTTTTGCCAAGACTCCCCCGAAGTCTCATTGTACATTCTAACTAACTCGAAAAGGGCGAGAGACTATCTCACAGGTATCCTGTAGTCTGGTTCTGTTCTTCTGCATGTACAGAATTTACTTTGGCCCCACGTTGGGTGCCAAAAATAACTTGACACTACTTGCTCCCTGTGATATACAGGATGATTTTTAGGGTACAAGTTACCTCTCTTGCGCAGACTACAGGCGCCTTGGGTGTCGTGGTTGAAACCTCGAGTAATGCTTTATCTCCTTTTTCCTCTGGGCCGTAAGGATGATGTGTCATATGGGGTAATTTTGGAGACTGGTTATACTCTGTCTTACCAAGATGGCTGTTGTCCTCTGCAGCAGAGGAGGGGTAGTTATTACTGTCATTACCAGGGGAGAGGTGGGCCTGTGACTGACGGCAGCTACAATGTCGGTGCCGGCCTCACAGTACTGCGCCTGGGGGGGGGGGGGGGGGCTAGATTGCGGTGGGTTCCATCACCGCCCGCTCAGGCGCCAAACATACGGACTTGTGTGCTATTCTCTCAGGAGTGCTGGTTTAAGATGGTGGAGGTATGACAGAGACGCTTTAGAATAAAATTATTATGCTGCATGTGTCAACATCATCAAGTCCATTGCTTCCTAATTTCATTTTAATCAGGATTTGTGAGAGGAATTTTCTTCTGTAGCATCTCTTGAGGCATTCTATATCTCCTTTGTCCATTGGCTGGATTATACTAGTCACATGTAGTGGGAGGGAGGAGAATTCTATTCCAGGGTGATTGTCACTCTCAGCTCCTTGAGGATAAGTTGTTGCGTTATCCAACACCGAAACTGCCTTTATAGGCATTTTCATGTTTTGAAGGTGTTTTTTCACTTTCGGTACAAACTCGTTAATAAAACAATCCTTAAAAGTATACTCGTCCATCCAAGCTGTTTTTTGGCTCTTGTAACAGATAGGCAGTGATGCTACATTTACGTTCTTGAATACTTGGGCCTTTTGAGACTTACAGATGACGAGAAGGGGCGGTTTATGACTTCCAGAGGCTTTTGAACACACAGCAACTGTAATTCTGTCTTTGTTTACCTTGAATCTCGAAGCTGATTTCTCATTACTGGCTGCAAATGTTTTTTCTGGCAACCTTTTAAAGTACAGTCCTATCTCATCCATGTTGTAGACTTGTTCTGGGTGTAAACTTTCTTCCTCAATTAAATCCTTGAGTTTGTTTTTCCACTCATCAGCTGCTGTTGGATCAGTGGACAGTTTTTCTCCTCAGATTCTTAAGTAATGAACACTATAGCGTTTTTTCCATTACGTTAGCCGGCCATTACTGGCAGAAAATTCGCCTATGTTTTCAAGTTTAGAATGGATAATTTGCTGCCTTTATTTTGAAATTGGGCCAGTCTTTGCGACATTCCTGTACAAGCCGTAACCATAACGCATCGTCAACAAGTTCATTGGTCGGTTTCTTTAGTATACACAGTGTTGACAGAACTTTTTCTGATTCAATCTCTGTGCAAAAATCTCTAATGTATTCCTTGTTTCAATGACAGTCGTTACATGTGGTCACTTCTACACCAAGCTTGTCACTGATGAGTTTTACCTATTCACCTTTTTCAAGTCGTTCTATTGCTTTGAATTTCTGTTCCATACTCACTACTTTATGCCTACGCTGTACTCCCCTCATTTTTATGTAATACACTTACAGTACTGCACTACTTCACGAAAGATAGGATACAATTAAATCAAGGCTAAAACAACAACTTGTAGTGACTTGTTTGTTTATTTATAGTTGTGGAGCACTGAGCGCAGGTGATAACAAAAGTAACTCATTTCCTGGAAGACGGGCTGTTAAGTCGATGGGCGGTTAAAGAGCGTCTACTGTAAGTAAGAAAATTTTAGGTTCCATTATTATGGATTATTACAAGTCAGAAACACAGTTTTTCTGTGTTTGTGTCACCCAAGTTGACTCCCATACCTTCAACTTGCAAGAATGAAGATGTACTGACCCAGTATCCCTCTGGAGCTAGAGACACAAAGTCTTCTGAACAAGAATTTTTAGGGGGCTGTATGGGTTGATGCGGTCCCACCTTGGGGGCGTCTGGCCCTGGCTCACCAGCATATGAGGAGAGTTATGCTATCCCTTTTATGACCTGCCCGGTAATTGGGCATGTAGGAATAGTAGTTTGGGGGAAAACAGCTATGCTCTGTCAGTAATGTTACATTATGTTTAGAGGATAAAAATCAAAAGATGAATAGAGAATAATGATTTAGTGGAGTCAGTGGGTGTCCTGGAGGCGCAGACACAACCGTGAAGGTGGTTTAATATTACATAGCACGGGAGAGGACAGGTTCTGACATAGTCTATGGAATGTACTCTTCCTGGGGCCGATGCCGTGAGGAAAACCCCTCCCGGAGTCCTATTGGTCGATCGGTGCAGGTGCGTGCACTTCACGAGGGATGATGCTTGGATCTATAGCGACTTGGGGAGAGGGTTCCACTTATTCCCCTTGGTGAGAAGTTCAGTGACTGATGTCGCCAGCTACAGACTTCAACTGCCACTCTGGATTCACAGCGTTCCTCACGTACGGACCCTACGGCTCTCAGTAAGAGGCGTGACCAGCTTGTAGCCTGAGAGTCGTAATGTCTTAACGTGTTTGTTCTCCTCAAGCCTCAGGAGCCTCGGAAAAAGGATCTCTTTCCCCGTGCCACAGTGGTCCTAGAACAGCGTTACCAGCTTGCAACTAGACACCAAACATTGACTATAGGTGAGAGCACCCATCAGTGGGGTCTTTGGTTCAGACTCTATTGTAGCGATTGTGCGTGCACTGAGAAATAGTTAAGTGGATATGCACACAGTAGGCAAAGTGGGTAAGGGAGGTAAAAGGGAAAAAGAATGATCAGACTAAATAGAAGTTAACTAGTAGATACATATTTTATTCCGTCAGTAGGAATTTCCAAGACGTATATTGCCGACCTGTGTCTGCTTACATCTGAGGGATGAGGAACCAAGTTTGCCAAGCGGTTTGGAGCAGGGTGGCCAAGATACCGATCAAAGTTGAGGGCAAGAGAGACCCCGGTACAGTTACGCGTTGCGCGGACGAGGCACGTGGCCAACACTAAAAGCAAGGAGAAGGCTCCGTGACAATAGCTACAGCCTAGCATGTTGAGAAACACAATTTCTGACAATAGTAACCTTCTACGGCTAAGTTATACTGTTACTGCTGAAGGCAAGCGGTACAGTAAGCGTTGTGAGATAGTGAGAGTTGCAGAAGATGCTCTGGTCAGATCTGCTCGCGAATTGCCCTGTCTTGAGGGTGTGTATAGGAATAAATACCCCTGAGATACGTGGCGAGCAAGGAGTGGCTCAAGCAAGCCACATGGAGGGAACCTCCTATGATGCGCGGCAAGCATGCACGTTTGGTGCCTGCTGGCCAGGGCAAGGGAAGCGAGAGGGTGGGACCACCCACTCAGACTGGAACGCAGTGTCGTGCGGAAAGGGGTTGACTCATTTGTGAATAGGAACAGTACAGAAGCGAAGTGAGCGGTGGCAGTCAGCGCTACGGAACACTGGAGGAGCACCAGTCTGAGGATTGGATATGTATCCAACAATGCTTGTGGTGCATCTAGGTAATAAAGCCAACTAACCTGCAGTACCCATGACAAATTAATTTGTTGAAATGAGAAGATTTACTGTGGAAAAATGTGCCGTTACTTAACTTGGGATATGTTCGTAATTAAACATTGAAAAATTTTATAATTTTTTTTAAATTGTTAAGTTTGTGCCAGTAATTTCTTTTTTAACATTTTCTTTTTATTGGTTTGGTTTAGTGTATTTGTGTGTTTCGAAATGGTAAAAGTTGAATTTTGATATGTGATTTGCAAAACTATGGTCTGTACAATAATTACATTTTATTCTGGAAAGGATATGATATATAAATACAATGTCTTAGAAAAAATAATCAAAGAATTATTTTCTTGCGCCTTGCAAACTAATCATTTATCACAGACGTGTGCTTCTGTACATGAGTGTATTGAATCTGTTTGTGTGTCTACAGCTGGTTTTCACCCATGACGGGGCACGTGTGGTCCAGTGGCTCCTGAAGATGGGGGCCCCGCCCCTGCGAATCATCATTTGTGAGGAGCTGGAGTCCTTGCTGCCACTAATGGCCCAGTCCAGATACGCCAGCTTCTGCATCCGCAGGATATTCAAGTACGGCTCGAACAAGTCGCGCGCCAAGGTCATCCGCTCCTTTGCTGGCCGGGCTGTCAAGTTCATGTGTCACACTGTATGTACCCTTAGCTGAAGAGTTCCTTGATAAATTTGGAGGGAAATTTTACAGTTAGAATCGCTGTAGGATTCTATAGCAGTAGTTACAGAGTATGTTTTTATTTATCTATGGAATGGATAAAAGATATTTTAGGTATCTTTGAGAAGAAAGCTTTCCCAGTTGAATATTTTTATAGTTACTATGCCTGTATCCAAACTAGTAACATAATAATTAGAGGTGGGTCCAAACCCCATTGTGCAAATATTGCCAATGCGATACATTGTGGCTGGTCTTGCAGATAGTGCAGATTCAAATCATTTCAGTTTTGTAATTTTTCATATAGTGTCCAAGTAACTATATCTCCAAACTCTACTTTTTGTATCTTGTTTCCATGAATACTGATATGAGCACAAAGTCTCCAGGATGTGGAAAAATATGTCAATAAATACCTTACAAAAAGTTACATACAATTCCTTATACAATATATATTCTATAGTAATTCATTGTGCATTCAACACTGCAGTATTTAAGCACGTGTCTTTTCCCCACCCACTTAATGTTTACTTTGCAGTTTAGCACTTTGGTCAGTTTATTAGAAAAGCTTAACTTTATGAAACTTTTGGGCATGATCTACAACAGTAACTATTTTTGGCATTCTTAACCGGTCTTGCAACGTAAGCAGCCGGCTAGAATTACCAACCTAGCCCAATACGTAGTTGGAAATGCAATATTTGTCAAGAAACTAACCACAAAACACAGAAGATGAGTTAAAACGGCAGTGTTTATAAATACAGCATGCATGTTCAGTGCATAAATTACGTTCATCTGCTTTATATATATATATATGTACTATTTACATTTGTCACACCACCAACATTTTTGGTTTGAGATGTTCATTTTTGAATAAAATACACGTAGTTATGATTCTGACCATGAATGAGCCCCACCGCCATAGTGATTCGGCTCAGTATATTGACGAATGCCACTTTCCTGTTTATACTAATAAACGACTACAACTCATCTGCCCTGCGTATTTCTACGTAACCTGAGGGAGAGTCAAACCCGGCAACAGATTTCACGAGTGTTATTGAATGGACAGTTCCCTGAAAGGCAATTTTAAATGCATGGAAAACAGGGTTGCAAAAGCTCGAAGCACTCCGCCCCCCCCCTCCCCTATGCGGGGAGTCTACAAGCCATCACCTGTTTCAGGGCGAAACCGAGCGCACCTGAATATGCACGAAGCTGAGCGCCGGGCAGTGGGTAACTACACCCACCCCAACCTCGCATGAGAGGGACGTCATGAGACGACATCACACCTCCCACCATGGCCCGACGTTACACCTGTCCAGCGGACTATTTAAGACTGCACGCTTGGGCTCGGGAGTTATTCCTTTCTCCAGTAGCTTGCTCTAACACTTTGTGTGCTGGGGCCTTCTACTGTTCAACAGTCTTCGGCAGCCACCAGAGGCTGCTACCATTGACGTTACCAGAGGCTCCTGCAGCCTCTACCAAAAGCTCCTTTGCCGTCACAAGAGGCTTTGGCTGTAGCCACCCGCAGCGCCTCTACTTGCTGGTAGAGGCAACTACACCCACTGCTCTTAAAGTAATGGTCCCCTTTTTATTTATTATCTCTTTTAGACACTCTTTGGGTAGAGTACCTGTGACCAGAGTTATTTTCATAGCTGTCAATGCCACTAGCTATCCTGATTAGTTTAGGAGCAGATTGCGTACACCTGTTTACCATAAGTTACTTCCTTATCACACTCTGCTTGGTTAGGAGGTGGCACGTGTCACTGTATTTATTATCGCTAATAAATATGGATTGTTCCTTTCATTGAGGGTATCTATTCTAGAGGCATTTCCCTTTCACAACTAGAAATAATATCAACCGTACATTGTCAACCAAGACAGGGTATTGATATACCAGTATGAATCATAGAGTAGGACTACGGAATCCCTTCAGGAATCCGTACATCTGACACACACACCATTCAATGGCCACCCGTTCTAGACCTCAGGGGATAGAATGGTAGAGCCCTGACCACTAGCAACTCATTCAACAGGGGCCAGACAGTCATCTAAAGTTGGATCCCACCAGAGCGCTTATGGTGCTGGAGGGGATATTTGCTTGGGACTGAAGGCCTAACCCCTGGTGCGGCTCCCACCCAATAGTGTTAGGAAGGCGGCCCATGCGGCTCAATGCTCTAGGTCTGTGCGTTAGTGGTGGGGGACTGATTAGAGCACCGAGCTCATGCCGGCAACCACTATTGGAAGTACACTTAGAGAGGGACCTGTCTCGTGTTCATAATGATCGCGGGAAGTATCTTTAAGTGTCAACCTAACCTCTATGCCTTTTGGAAAAAGGCATGGCTGGCAGAGGAAGGAGCAAAAGGCGGCCTATACCGCTGCCAAGCTGATGTGCATATTAGACCCGCCTACTCCTAGTAAGCAAGCAGACCGGGACAAAGCTCAGTCCGCCTGGCATCTGGAGAGACCTTCCTCTCCAGTATTTACTTATATCTATTTCCCTGCGCATATTCACATAGCCCAAAAGTACCATCCTGTGGTACGTGGTCTCATAGAAGGTACTGAGGTAAGATACGGGGCAGCTAACACTGGGTTCTGGAGCCAAGAGTCTGCGGAGTGAAATCGATGGTACTGTGTTGGTCAGCACGGTACCGACATCCACCACTCTCCAAGAGTCGCCAGTTCCAGCCAGCCAGCACTAGCTCCATTTTCACTGATCGAAGTAAGCCTTGGTAAGACAGGTACTCCGAAACCGATAAGTATCTCTACCAAGCCTGTTGTTGCTCAGACAGTAGAAAACTTTGTACCCAGTCACCAACCGACACACCCGGCTCGAGTTGCTAGCCATAAGCGTAGCTCAAACGTCTAGCCAGTGCTAAACCAAGCGTGCATGACCTAACGCTGCTAAAACTTTGTTGACCGTACCTATAGATCTATAGTCCAGCATGCGTAAGTGGTTTTGTGGCGCCCAACGTAGAGCCAGAGTGTCAATTACTGTCCTGGGTATGCATTTAATAGGATACGCTGCACCATTTGTAATAACCTTATCACCATGCTTGTATAGGCTGGCCTGACAAAAGAGTCACCAGACCTGGTCTAGCGTACTGATGCGAGATGTGTAGGCAAGCTTACAAAACCCATTCTCATCGATCCCGTTACTCGAGACAGCCAGGATCAGCCCCGGGATATCCTGCTAAGGGACATTACCTGAACATTCATGTCCCAAACTTTGCGGGGCGGCCACACGAGGACTCCGTTGTGTTTATCACAGAATGTGAGAGGGAGTTTAGTGATACAGACCACCCAATAAAGCAGTGGGTGAGCAATGCAAAGGCAAGGTGCTAGAATGGTGGGATCGTTACTGCAAATTTATAACAGATTGGAAGCAGTTTTGTAGTCGGTTGGCAACTGTGTTTACTGGCGAAAAAGTACTGACCAGTACAACCGCCAAATTCTATAGCGAGATGCAAGACATGGACGAAGAGGCTGTACAATTTATAAAGTACTCCTCCCCTCTACCTGATGCCTCCAAAGTACTGGTACTGCATGGGCCGACATCTCATAGATAGCCTGAGGAAGAGAGAGAGGGAGAACCTGGAACCGGAACATGGGGAAGAATCCACGGTCACACTTCAGAATTTGACAAAAGGGCTTTATTCCTCTGAATCTCGCAGTGTGGATGTCCACATAAACAAACAAATTACCTTGGTGATGCTAGATACAGCCACCACTGGTAATTTTATCAGGAGTGACCTACTTATGCCCCACCAATGAGCCCAACTGAAACCCTGTCGAAAGAAAAGTTAGGCTAGCACAACCAGATCTCCATCTTAAGGTAAAATGAGAAATAAGGTTAACGATTGGGGTTCATCACAAGACATCCCAGGTTATCTTCCTGGTTACTCCCCATATTGGGAAACCTATGATTTTAGGGTAACCATGGTGCAGCAGCATTACAGCCTGGATTACGGACAATGCCGCATCCAACTGGGAGGAGATGGAGAAACCCCGGATTAACTGGGAGGGTAACCAACTTAATGCTACCCCTCCTCATACCACAATCCACCATCAACAGTTGCAGGTAGAAGTACACCAGCTGGCCCTACAAAGGCCCAAAGATCCGTACAACGTCACGCGCAGCTTCAGTGTACAGAGGCCCCAGACCAAGAGCTTTCGTGAATCCAGACCCCCACTCAAGACCTTACACCAGTCATGGCACCTCCTGAAATCGAGCCAAGGCCAATCAAGAGGCCCAAGGCATGAACTCCGAGCTGTAGCAAAGTGTCCTGGCGAAGTCCTAGGCATAGGGAATATAGCCAAATACTTCGGAGGCCAACCTCCCGAAACCAACAGGGAACAAGGCTACCCCAGACCCATGAGAGTAGACAACACCCTATAACAAATGAGTCCAGATGGCTCAGGCTGGCCACCTTCTCCTAAAAGAGAAAAGAGAAGGGAGGATAAGATTGGCCATACACACCAGGAGGAGGACCATCGAGCAGCACAGACCTTGACACTCCAATCCCACGAGCTGTATTGGAGGAAACACCCGAGCCAAGAATCAAGTTCGTTCCAACTTCCACAAAGCCAATTCATGTCCCCACTGAAATACCACCAACAATACAGGGGGTTTCGAGCAGTGCAGATGCCAGTCTTCTGCCACGCAGGAAGATCCCGTCTGTACAGTCGAGGATGAGAAACCCGTTCTGCCTCCCGCTCAACCGATTACTGATGAACCCAGGACGTCCAGCAACGCTGACCCTGATGCCAGACAACCTCCTATTCTCAGAGAGGAACCTATTCCCGCTCACACGAAAGCTGCCGAGGTCGAAGGGCCATCCCACCCTTTGGCTACCAAGCCAGACAACGAGACCATCGATGTACAGCAACTCCCAGCTCGTTGTGAAAGAACTTCAGCAGTTGAGGTGGAGGCAGTACTCTACCACTCTCTCGCATTGCCTCAGCAGAGAAATTTCCTGCCCCATGTGTAGGAACCCGAGCAGTCGAGGTGGAAGGCTCTACCTTGCCTCTCCGTTGCACTGCCTCATCGTCCTTGGTACGTGATCAGTCCTTGCCGATGCTTCAGCACCATGTGCTGAACCCTGAAAATTGAGCCACATAAGTCCTGACTGCTCGCTGTACCGCCCCGTGTGCATCCTCAACAGCATCTACCAGACCTTTCTGAGAATCTCCCCCTGCAGTCCTTGGAGAAGACATCAACCCCCCTTGCTGATTACCCCTGGTAACGGTCACCCCACAACCCATCAGGAAGTGGGCATCTTAAGTCCCTTAAGCCTGAATTATTATTCAATTTATTATTTAGATTTGTTTAGTATGAAAGACAATATGTGTAGGCTACTTACATAGAAACAAAACTATGATCAAGTTTTTTGTAAATCAGTGGAAAACATTTCCTTTTTATCTGCCTTGACGCGTGCGCTCATACAACTAATCTAATATGATTACGACTCATCGTCAAGAGTACCTCTTCCACCACTACAGACTTGAGTGACACGTTGTCTGCCCTGCAGGCAGCAGGAACTTATAAGCGAATCCTTCTCACCTGGAGGATATGCAACCCGGCAGGATGCTGCCCCCTCCCCCCACCTCCACTATCCAGTGCTGAGAGCCAGCTAGTTGCCCAGACCTTGGGCGAGGCCGAGCTCCAACGACGAGGCATGAAGAAGGAACGCTGACCAGAGTTTTCCCATGCCAACCAGGGCAGATGGACATCACGCCTTCCCCGCACCCCGCGCTGGCAGCCTACGAGCTTCCACTATAGGTCTATAAGTCAGGACGCTGCCAAGCTCGAGAGTCGTTCTTGTTTCATATCTTGCGACATCCCACAGCACTGCTGCCAGTGCTGGGACCGCCTGAGATCTTCGAAGCTTTGAGTACGTCCCCTGCGCCTACTTCACCGTCGATGACCAGTCAAACCGACAACCAGCGAACATGCTTACCAACATGTTAAATTCACTTTGTCTCCTCAAGACATGTTTATTAGACAGTTTAGAAGTATTACATATTTTCTCGTTGAACTAGTTCTTTCCCGTTCTCCATGAGAACTAGGTCGTCTACACCTGGCCAGCTTAGTAACCTTCAGCACTCATTGCCTGGTAGGAGGTAGCTAGTTTTGCATGTTTATTGAGACTTCAGTAAACGTACTGTTGTTTCCTACCTCTCAGCTTTTATTTCTTAGAGTATCTGTCTTTTTGCCTGCTAGATACGTGTTGCTACGTACACCTTTGACAAGAACCGAGGAATTTGTAACAACCGAATTCACTTCAGCCACGGGCGCCCTTAAGGGGTCCGTCATATTTTCACACACCGAGTAGATATCTGTTGCTTTCCAAACTACCACAGCATTGCTTCCAGTGCCGGTGGAGAGGAACAGAGGAGCCACAACCACTAGTAACACCTTCACTCAGAGAGGGGTTATTGCCTTATCCCACAGCATTGCTGCCAGTGCCGGTATATACTGTGGCTTGAGATCTGCTGTCCATTCCAGTGTGGACGCTCATCCAGTGGTAGCATTGGTGGTCCAAACAGCTCCCTGTCTCTGATCAGCCTGCCTAGCGTGGGGGATCAGTGGAGACTTTACAGAGCCTGGTCAGCAAACGAAAACCAGACTTACACTGTAAGTTGTGTTTAGTTTGTTCGCATCAAGGTGTACCCAGTAACCTGTGAGCAGAGACTCAATGCCTTTCAGCCAAAGGAATGGCCGAAAACTTAGGGAGCAACACGCAGTGCACCTTGCCGTCAGACAGTTAAGTGCACTTCCTCAACCCACACTGGACAGGCAAGTGGAACGGGAGCGTGCTGCCCAACTCAGGCATGAGTCAGTATCGACTGCTCCGGTTGTGGTATTATTCGTATCTCCGTGTGTACGCATTCACCCATCGTGCCATCCCGCGGTAAGAGGACTGTTGACCGGTACTGAAGTTCGATTTGGCTGTGACAACATCCACTTTTGGACCAATGAATCTCATCTGTGGAATCGCAGTTTCGGTGTAGGCAATGCTCGCTACATCTGGACAAAACCCACCACAACCACGGCACCCAAGAAGCAGGAGTTAGTGAGTACTTACCAACACCCCTCGCCTATCGCCCCCTATCGAGACTCAACCACCCCACTTTTGGTCTAGCAAACAGAATCCTGTACCATCTTGACTGTTAATCTAACCGGACACCTGTCAGCCTTTTAACTTGGTTGCAAAAATTATTAAATTATCTATTTAATTTAAAATTTAAAAAAATTGATGCAATGTTTTCTTGTCAACAAAACCCTTTGATTCTATAGTCAATTCAAATTTGTGAATATTTTTAAAAATTTGCTTCAAAATGAAATTTCCAGCTTTGCCAACCACTAGACATTTATGAATTCACATTTGGTAGAACTTCTCGCAGGCAGTATGGCAAGAGTTGGCGACTCTGAGCTTCTGGCAGGAAGCCAGTTGTATATGGACCAATGTTTTATCATAACATAATTCTTTGTTTAGTTCACAACTTTCTTGCAGAAAATCTGCATCACAAATTTAGGTGATCGTAAAACATCTGAGGGTCCTGATGGTTATGCAGTGAGGATAAGATGGAACAGATATGGAATGCATTGGTGGGTAGAATGGGAGTACTTTGAAAAAACCTTCTTGCTTTAATGGTATCCATCACATTTGCCACATGAGAAAATTTGGCCTGATGCCTCTGGGAAGTGAAGCCAGTTTGCTGATTTGAATGGCAAGTTGCATGACGGCCACACCAATATGACCACTTGTAGGGGTCTCTTGAGCATCAAATCAGGGAGGTTAGGCAGGTGCTTGTTATCTTCTGCATGTGGACAGGTTGCTGCGCCGGTGATGGAGTTAGCGTACTCGCAGTGGGCAACAAGCGTGCAGAAGGCGGCCCTGCGACAGGAGTTCTACGGCAGCATGTCACAGGTGGCGACGCCCGGACAGATCCAGTGCCTTGCCGACGTCTACAAGGACACGCCTGAGCTGAAGGATGCCACGCTTGCAGCCACTCGCAGCAACATACTAAGAGTGCTCAACAAGTGAGTCGTGCGGGTTGTGTGCCGTGGAGCTGTAAGCAATGGCTGGAATGTTACCAAGGTCATGAATTGTGTAGTGGTGCCAGTATGTCAGAATTAGTTATAAGGCTTGTTAAATGTGTTTGTTATTGCGAATTTAACATTACTAAAATTAGATTGCCACTAGTGGACTGTATAACAAATATCAGCGTGAAAACGACCGACTGGCGTCAGCTGCACATGACTCAACTTACCGCCATGATGTCCAACACAAAACTGCCTTCTTCCTGTAGCTCAGGATTGCCAACTCTTGAGACAGCATTGACAATTGTGTAATGGGCACCAAGTCAGGGGCATGGGAAATTTAATATCGGTCCTGCACAAGTAATTAATTGATCAGCAAAATAATCTAAATAAAGTTCTACTGTGAAATTACTGTGTAATATTCTATCCAATCCATATTTACAAGATCACAAATCCATATTATTTATAATGTTGTAAGTCTAAACATACCATCCACTGTGAAGTGCCAAGATTTCAACACACTTAGCACTGTTCGGGTAATGGGCACAATAACAATTGGATGCTTGATGATGCCACTGGCAGTGCACGTTATAGCGACTTGCGCAATACCATCCCTTCACAGATGGAAGAAAGACTCTGACGCGTCTGCACAGAAGTAAGCTCTTCTTTGAACACTACAGACTACACAAGCAACAATAGAACGTGAAGGAACTTGTGTAACTCACTAGTTGTAAAGTGCCCCGTGAGGCAATCTCCACAAATGTTAGGGCAATTGTTGATAAAACGCAGAACTAATAACCTCACTTGAAGCAACTTTGTCAAACTTCTAAAATGTGAGAGCAGATTGTCAAACTCATCAGCTGAAACGTTTCTCAAACCTTAACCTTCTACTCAAGTAGAACTGGGTCAATGACTAATGTTTCAGAACAGGAGGGCCACTGAGCAGGTATTTCATGTAACCATGCTGGACCAGTCCACCACAGGGGATGCCCTACTAGCTGAAAGGGTACAAGCCCACAAGATGCACAATCTGCAGGATTGGACTCTGATGGAACATGCTTCCACCAGAATGGCCTGGTGAACTCTTGGATCTCACTCACCCTGTTGGCGACAGGTTTTCAGTATGCGAGGAGACGAGTTCACACAGCAAAAAACAATCTGCGAGTCTGTCCAGGCACTGATAGAAGACAAGGTGGTGGCAGGGGCAAACAACTCTACCAGAAGATGAAGTAGACGAGCTAACAAAGCCACACAAGGCTTCAACCATGGAATGGAATGAATATTTACTGGAGCAACCTTTGATTTGCCAGCAACAAAATGTATGGGAACTATTGTAGGTGTGGTGAGGCGTAAATAACACACTGCAGCATAGCCAATCTCTGAGCTATCAGAGAAGCCACACATTTTGTATGAGGAACCTGCAGGGCCAATTACTTATCTGGCAACAACAACTGATACTAGTAGTATTAGCTCCCTGTTGAACTGGCTCCATGTCTCGACAATATTACTGGAAGTTCAGAATCCCAATCAAGTTTCTCCAGCCAGAGAGTTTGGATGAGGTGTTTCGAAAACATGGTGAGACGAGTGAACCACCCAAGAGGATCAGAAATCCTTGCCACCTCTGGCAAGATGTTTCTCATGGTGGCCTCTATGCAACTTGGCTGTATCTTGTATTAGAAGTAATCAACACAGAGATTCCATTGCAACTCTAACACCTTTACAACATGGCTGTCTTGATCCAATGACCGGGCTTCTGGGGCGCCAACATCTTCCACTGGAGCCAGTCAAGCAAGACAGGATGGCTGCTGACAAACTTTCGCAGTTTAAAACCACCAACAGCGAGCAGTGAAATTGACTCCCTTTGAAGGGTTAAAGAAGAATCAACAGAACTAGGGCCTGTGACCTTATCATCAACATATATGTCTGACTTCTGCACATTTGCAACAACAGGAGAGCGCTCCTCTTCATCTTCAGCCAGCTGCTGCAAGGTGTGAAGTGCCAAGTATAGAGCGGAGGAGACACCATAGGTCACCGTCTTTAAATGATAGTCCTCCACCAATCCACTGTCATCAAAGTGCCTTTCCAGTCGAAGTAACTGGGTCACCGTTTGTGGCCAAGATTCATCTAGCTCCAGCATCGACGAGTGAAAGGGCAGACATACCACATACCTACCACTAGAATCATGCCTGAGGGTCTCAACGAACAAGTCTTCGCAACATACCTCTTTGACAGATTTGTGTTTTGCTGGTGTGAAATCCTCAACCTCCCAAAACCTCCTCATGACATCCTCCAGGGGCTCAACGTCAACAATAAAATGCAATAAGATGCTGAAGGCAAAGTACGAGGTTCTGCTTCTAACTTGCCCATCAAGATCCACCTGAAAATTGAATCTAGAGCCATTGATTTTACCTCCAGTAAGGAACCGAGGAACAAGATCTGCCCCTATAAGTAGATCAACAGGTCGGCTGGATCAGCAAGCTTCAAATGGGTAACCGAACGGCGCATCTCGCTGGACAACTGAACAATTTGGGAGCCTACTGGTAATATGTGGGAGAATAAACACATCGAGAGCAAACTGTACGTCAGGAGTTTTACAAGGGGTCACTACAATGGACACGAATGACTCGGCCACATTGACAGCTGCATAAGACAATCCTTGAATGGGATGCTGCATCTTCTTACGAGCCAAACCAAGCCTTTGGCAGCAGTGTTCAGAAATTAAGTCAGCCTAGCTGGCTGTGTCCAGGAGGGCTGTGGCGACATAAGGTTTTTCATCTGCATCAAGGATGCGTATCTGGACTGTGGACAGGAGCACCAGAGAAGATGATGTTGAAAGCACTGGTGTAACAACAGACAGAGTTGTGGGCTGCGAGTCAGTAGACTGAGAGGAACCTGCTTCAGGTTGCAATGGACTACCAAACTCTGAACACTTGCAAAGTCTGTGAGCACCTTCACATAAACAACACTCTGCTTGGGTTGAACTCACCAAGCACTTCGACGACTGGTTGCTGGACTGGTTAGAAGGCTATCTCCACAAGGGCACTGCAGGTATGAGTTTGGGCATCGCAGAGTGTGCCCCAAAGGTCTTGGTGGCTGCTGCATTCACTGTTTCCTGGGCACCGCCAGTGCTTCGCAAGGAATAAGATGAATTCAGTTAGTGTGGGTAACTTTCGACCAAGTGTGAGCTCCCACAGTGTTTGAAGCTGAGCATCTAAACACTTACACAGTACTAAGTCCCGTTTATCTACTGGGACATCAGGAGCCTTAAGTGCACACACATTTTCAGTGATGACACTAACAGTCGACGCAATGAGGTAGGTGTCTTAAAGGAGGCTGAAGGGGCCTGAAGTAATGCCTCCACATGTATGTTAACAAGAAGTCGCTTGCTCTTGTAACTATCTACCAGCGATTTGCAAGCAACCTCTAAATTAGTCTCAGAAGTGGGTAAAGACGGGATCATACCAAGAGGCTCCCTACTAAGTGCACCTTTCAAATAAGCCAGTTTCTCAACAGGAGACAAATCACTGCTATGGGACATGAGCGTGGCAAACGAGTTATAAAAATTAGGCCATTTCCTAGGGTAACCATCAAAATTAGGCAAGGTGATTTGGGTAGATCTAAACTGTGTGCCGTTCTTCTGGGTGTGCCTTGAACGTGGTATTTACACTCATCTGCGAGGGCATCTACAATTTCCATTATGAAGAAATATTTTTCTTCAAACTCTAACATGCGCGTCGCATTCTCAGTAGCATCTAAATCAGGCAACTTATTGGTTAACAATTGAACAGTAATAAAATCAGCATCAAAATTCTCGCGAATTTTAGAAAAGTCCGGGGTGGTATCAACAAACAAATTCCGTTTGGCTGGCTCACTCATAACAACCTGTGCAAAATCGTTGGCAGGCTTGAGATAACTTTCTGTCAAACGAAGACGTAAAAGCATCGCCTGTGCCTCAGACATCTTGTGGCTAAAAGAATTAAAACCACATAAACAAGGATCAGACGAGCAAAGGAAATTACGATGGCAAACAAGTAATTACACTAACTTCAAACCAAACAGTGAACATCATAGTTGGTACAAAACAAACCATCATTGCGACTGCTGTCAATAGTATTCTACGAAAAGGCAGAGAACAAAGTCATATGGCACTAACTGGAAATACCTAAAACCTTAAAAAAATTGATTTGCGCATGAACAGTATTAGAAATACAAGCTTGTGTAAAATCTCACTTTGCAACGGAAGGGCCAAGTGAATGACTTCCAAAAATGTGTAGCGTTGTTTTGCTAGTTGTACCTTGCCACTCAAAACAAGGGTAAACTTAAACAATATTTAGGAAAGACAGGAAAATAAGAATGAGAAGCAGGAACTAAAGATTGGAACGAACAAAGAATGCAATCGCAGACATGTGGATACAATTGAGAGAGAGAGAGAGGAGAGAGAGAGAGAGAGAGAGAGAGAGAGAGAGAGAGAGAGAGAGAGAGAGAGAGAGAGAGAGAGAGGGAGGGAGGGAGGGAGGGAGGGAGGGAGGGAGGGAGAGAGGGAGAGAGAGAGAGAGAGAGAGAGAGACACACACACACACACACACACCACGGACGCGCGCGTGCACACACACACACACAGCAAAAAGAAAATAAAAAAATTAAACCCCAGGAATTTTTACTGCTCACTTAGTTCGTGGCGTCCACAAGGTCTCTTCTTGACAATGAAAACTTGTTTCATATTGTACTCAAGTACTCAAAGCATATGCACACCCAAAACACTGTAGCACGCACGTGTTTTGCCGCCAACACAAAGAGTAAAACAACAACAAAAACATGCATTAAAACGACAATGCCAGCAAATATCCGGCCCCAAAGGACCAAAAATGTTATGGTGAATACTAAAATTAAATTGCCACTAGTGGACTGTATAACGAATTTCAGTGAGGAAATGATTGACTGGCGGCAGCTGCACTAGTCTCAACTTACTGCCATGATATCCAACATGAAACTGCCTTCTTCCTGTAGCCCAGGACCCGCCTGGCGACGTATAACCTCAGATGGTGGTTTGACCTGGTTCGTCTCTGATGGGCGTACGTGAGATGCATGTGGGTTACAGGTCCGGCGTTCAAAGTTTTTGTGAGCTGTCGGGATAGGTTCCGCTGGTTCTCTGAAGCTGGAGGTTGGAATTTCCTAGGTCTGTTCAGTTTGGCTTAAATACTCTGCAATCCAGGGGTGTGTCTCCCCATTCAGGCATGTGGGTGCCTTGAAAAGGTCCGTGGGGTTCTCGGGTGTGACGGGTATCTGTATATAGTGCAAAGTCTGGGCGTGATACTTTGGTGAGAGGTGGTTGAGCGAGGCGATGAGGGAGGGGGTAAGATCTTTCAAGTGCCCAGAGGCAGTTAGCACTTGTTTTACCTTCTTGCAGATACGGAGTAAGGCATCTGAATTGAAACACACACCCACGTCCGTGAGGTTACTGCAGGTGAACGTGTAGTCCTACCTAGTGTAAACCACGTGAAACATCTGCCGACCCAACGGACACCCTATCTTAGCACTTAGTGCTTGAACGTGGTGAGCACCGAGAGTCTGGTCTTGTCGTTGGCAGTCCCTGCACGTGGGTAAGTGTCTAATGAGAGGACGGTCTCCCCAGACTCAGAGGACACTAACTCCGGCGCCTAAACATGGTAGAGAGAGTGGACTACTGAGCAGGCAAGCTGACCTCAGAAGACAGAGTATATGTGTTGGGACTATGCCTTTCTGGACTCCATGGAGCACAGAATGGATGGCCGTCCAAGGTGCATGTGTGGGTACTCAGTTGTTGGGTATGGCTCGTGTGTGAATAATTTCCCTGGATCACGTGACAATTCCCTTGGTGGTGTGAGGTACACTGAGAGAGGTACTGCATCTATGTAAAAAGGGTACCCTCCAGTCAATAAAACTGTTGTTTATTCCTTTTGACAGGAAATAATAAACAAGTGGTGTCTCACTACCTCCTAACGATGGCAAGAGCTTAGGGAATCTTAATCCTTCATTATCCAGGTATAGGCAACCTTGTTCTAGGCTAACAATGACGGGGTAGATAACCGCTACTACTGCTGATACTACTCCCTATGCATGTGTTGCCCAGAAGGGGCCACAGTGTCTAGGTGTGTAGATGACGTTTGGCATCAATCTTTGGCACGAATGCAGTGAAGGAAGGGTATGCAGAGCTAGGAGCAAAGCGAGCCGGGTAGTTCAGCTGCAAGGCTGCGGTGAAGAGAGCAGGCGGTGTGCCTTGATGATGAGTCAATGAATAACTGTCGTTTAAGATTTAAGGGTGATTTCCCAGATTTATTCTCTGGCTGGCTCTTCCCTTTCAGTCAGCTGGAGAGGAGGTAACTCTTGCATAGATTTCTCTCTGTTGTGCAGGCAGCTGGTGCAGTCAAGCCTGCTCCATGCTGTGATCCTGGACTATTTGAGGACCTGCCCCAAGGACCAGCCAGACATGCTCGCCCAGCTGCGGCCTTTCCTGCTTGACCTGCTTGTCTCTAAGGAGGGCTCGCGCATTGCCATGATGTGCATCTGGCAAGGCAGTGTCAAGGTTTGTTTCGTTTTTCTGAAGTCCATGTTGAATTTTCAATTGGCTGTGGGTTTTTTTTGTGTAGAAGTAGACATTGAATTAGTCATAACTTGCAAGGACTCTCAGCATTCACCGGGAGTTTCAGTAAACTGTGGGAAACCAAAATCAGGATGGCCAGATCGGGAATCAAACCCAGGTCCTCCCAGATGTGCCACCTTGCTCGGTATTTGTGGAGATCATTTCAATGGACCTGTGTTTAAAGTTTGTTTCCAAGACTTACAGACAGTTTGGATGTGGTGGGAATAGGCCACTAGGCTGCTAATTACATTAAGAAAAGGAGACACAATACACAAGTACTCACAGGGAGTGGCCACTGTGGCTGAACAATTAGCACGCTCGCATGCCTCCCACCAAGGTGAACCGGGTTCAATCCCCAGGCGGGTCACCGGATTTTCACAAGTGTGAGAATCGTGCCGGGTGATGCCGTTGGTTGGCAGATTTTCTCGGGGATCTCCCGTTTACCCCGCCCCTTGATTTCGGCACAGCTCCGTACTCACTTCAATCACTCTCATCTGCTCTCAAGACCTCGCTGTTAAGAGTCATCCAAATCTCTTCACTTTACTCACAGGGATGCATGGAAAATGTGTTTCTTCGACTTTTGTGTGTGTTTCTATGTATATTATGTATATAAATAAATGAGTTAAGGTTACAAGTAGGTTGCTGGGCTACCAAAAATATATAAAAGGCCAAGAATTCAAGTACTTCCAGTTTAGTACTTGTCGACAGGCACACACAAAGGACGACAGATTTTTCAAATTTTCACCATAAGTACTAGATTGTAAGTAACATTTTGCAGATATTAAAAATACAGATACTTGGTGGCTGATCCCACAGATAGTGTCAGTACAACTAATGACATTTATAAATTTTTATATGGTATCTGAGAGCATCAAAAAACTTTTACCACCTTTGGAAGTATGTGCTTCACACAGTTTGCGAATCCACGTATTCAAAATTCATTGATGAATCCACCAATGGTTGTTACACTGGTGCACACCGGTCGAGGCATTTTTCGAACATCAGGTTGATTTTTAGCTGTGTTTTCATCTGCTTTCAGACACACATTAACACCATTTCTCTCAGATTTTATTGTTTTCATCACCCATTTGTAAACCTCAATGTCTGAATTATTTTGATATATTTTAGAATGCTTGAAAATTATGAGTTGTGGGTGTTTATGACTTTTATTTTTCAAAGAAAGCGTTCAAAATTTCATCTGTTGATGTTTTAGTGCATTTCCACCAGATTTTCAGGCCGGACTCGCCAAACGAAAAGTTTTCGAATGACCAGTGTACATCGGTGGATGCACCATTGAATTCTTGAATATGCAGAATGGCTTTTTGGTCTGCCATCTTAACATTAATATTAGTGATAGGTCAAGTCTCGAAAATTCGAGTTGAGTCAACAAAGATTGACTCAGCTGTCAAGTCGAGTTTGTCATACATGGCAGACATTGAGTTACTGAAAGTGCAAGTTGATTCAGGGTGGTTTTAGGTTATAAATAACAAATATTCCGACCTAACAATTACCTTTTGTGTCTCGCGAATCAGAAGTGTTACGTTACTAAACTGCTAATGTTGCGCCGGAGTGAAGACAATAACGTGACTACATGACTTGACGCTTGGTTGATGCTTGTGATGATCTGCTGTGATAAATTCTGGTGGGTTGTATATTCGTGACTTGCGCCATTTTGCTTCCCAGAGAAGCACTTCCTCTTTGCTGCCATACTGGCCATCAGACCCTTGTCATAGTTGACAGGTACAGTCTCAGCACTACAAAATTTCCTACAACCATAGGAAATTGTATTTAAAGGTGACCTTTGTATAATGGCATATCACACTTTCAATAGAAATATGCATGATGGTAAACTTGTCTTTTCTTTTCTCATCAAATTATGTGTGGTTTTAAAAACACGTGTTCAAAAAATAACAGCGACCATTTGGTAACAGCAACTTAAAATGGTGACTGCCTGTCCACTCACAACAGTAGTTGGTGAGAGGGGGAAAGTAGTCCTGTAAATCTTTAACCCTGGCAAAGAATAATTCTTATTGGTAGAAACTAGTCCCAAACTTTTTTCTTGGTAAACCATCATAATCATTTGGAAAAGGACGGGGGGGGGGGGGGTATGTATATAGGTACACATTTACATTTATGGTCCAATCTCGATTTTAACTATAAAAAATTTATGCTGAACTCGAATCGTCTCGACTTTCATACAACTTAGCTCGACTCGAAGCTGTGAAAATCAAACTCGCCCATCACTAGATAAAGTAACCCAAATTTAACTTTTTCTTTTTCCTTCCATGTCAGAAAAATTAGCCTACAAGTAAGTTTGAGTCTTACAGGTTCATTATCCACGAGTACCGCCCTGTGAATTAGTTTTTGATGCCTTGCCTAGCCCTTGTATGCAATATTTATTGCTCATCACGTGCATCATGAGGAGGTTTGTGTTTGGATCCTCTGTCCTGTACAGGATGTAGACTCGTAGTAGAGGATCGTTCGATTGATATACGTGTGCACTGTGGTCTTACTGATTTTTAGGTAGTAGCTGCAGTAGATGTACAGGTGTAGCATATTGGGCAACAGCATTGTGATTCTGTCTAGTCTCTTCCTAATGGTCCAATATACAGTTTGCTGCACGTTGGGTCATGGACATGTCCCAACTAAATTAGGGTGTTTTATTGTCAGTATAAGTTTCAGGTCCTATGATAAAGTGTACTTTTTAATTAAGTGCTGGATCATGCCAATTTTTTTGTGGCCTAGTGTTTGTTAGTCATTATCATATATAATGCAGATAGTGTTACTCGTGTGGAAAAGTACAGTTTTGAAAAACTATAATATACTTAAAGTTTAAGTATTTTGTTCCAATTTTTACTTATAAAATATTGAGGATTGTGTTATTTTCGCGTAGGCTCTTAAGACCTCAATGTTAAGAGCCACCCAAATCTCTTCATTCAAACTCACTCTTATTTTCGCATACTAAAAATTTTAGAGCAGTGTTTTTGCTTGTGTAGTAGCAAGTGGTGTCAAGTATTTTTTAACTATACATATGTTTCGTTACACTACGAGGCACTTAACAGTAGACACAGCAACACATTTTTATAATTATAAATAAAATACAGTATGGGATGAACAGTAAGTGCAATTTCCTTATGTTTAAATGTAATTGAGGTGGAGTACAGTGTATTACCATACAGTCGTGGCCCGATGTTACATGGCGTAGCTGTTCCTGAGATTTGCCTCATAAATTTGTTGCCCTCATTCAGTTGTTGCAGACAGATTTTGACCACCAAAAATTCCAAAAACTGCCTTAAAAGTGTATTTTTCATGATAAGTCAATTTTTAACTATCTGAGACTCAAAAGTAACAGGTTTTCAGAATTAAGTATTATGTATTTTATTTTGATGGACAGATGTTTTCCAAATAAAAGTTTAACTCAGAACGTGTTCACAGGGTGAAGTGATAAGGGAATTTAATTTTCTGATGGGGAGAAAGGAGGGCTGTGTAACGTGTGCTGCTATTGACTGGCCTTGTAGCTTAGTAGCTGGGGACGAGAGGAAGGGGAGAGGGGTAGCTGTAGACCAAAGCTTCCCTTCGTAATGTCAAGTGTTGCATGCAGGACAGGCCAACTTACGGTACACTTACTCGAAACCTCCATTGACATGCTCCTTTTTACAGATATTTTTATGTATATTCTATTCACAGTTTACCAATTAGATGGTGTGACTCTACAATGCGTATATTTCATCACTTTTGCTGGGATTTTTTTATTTTTCGTCAGTATATATTTAGTTTTTTGATGGTTCCCAAGAATATCCTCTTTAAATCAAATGCTCATAAAAGGAGTTCCCGACTGCAGAGAATTTGGTTGTGTTAAAACATTTATTTAATAGATAGATTATACCGTATGATCATAATGATAACCAAATAATTTGTGGAGAAATAATATTTTCCTGCAAATCAAAATATAAATATAGGGATAATTTTATTTTTGAGTTAATCCCACATTCGGTTAAATGAATATTTTTAAAATAATTTTGTACTGTTATGTTTACATGGAATTACCATAATTATTTTTTGTTTATTACTGATATTTTTAATTAAGGTAAGTTTTTGCTAGTGCTTGTGTTGCCTTTATGATGTCTTTGTAGCGTGTGCTAGCAGTCAGTGTTCACCAAGATGGTTTAGGTTGCGAATAAAGTTTTTGCTCTCATTCATTCTCTTTTACTTTTAGTATAGCCCATTCACTGTTACGTCCACCTTTTCTGAAGCCCCACTAAAAGTTCTACTTCCAGGATATTCCATCACCTCATAAAAACAAAGCTTAACAAAATTACATCCGGGACAATGCACGACATTCGTGCGCACTCAGTATAATAATATTTTGCATGTGAAGTATTTATTACTAGGCATTACCAACACATCTTTTTTAAATGTCTTTTTTCTTATTATTTATAAATAAAATATTATAATTTTTATACAAAGTACAGATAAAAGTTCAATTTAACCAACCATTTAAGTAAGGTATTTGTGTTTTAACACAAGTATAAAACACTTATGTTACATTACTTATTTAGGAAGCAACAAAACACGTCATAACATGGGATGATTTTTCAAAGGTTCGATTACAAAAGTGTGAAGAAACTACCAATATACTATAGTTGTTTTTTCATCCTTGTAAGGTTCTGCCTGCTTGCAGATATTTTGCATGTTCAAGGTCTCAAAACGCATAAGCTCTAAGGCAGATTCTTGCCCACTCACCACTTGCCTCGTCACCTCTATGTGTGCAAGGTTTTCAACTGGCATGTACTGTAGCCTTTTCATTAGTGGCATGCCTGAACGGCATTTCGAGTGCTGACTATATATTTTTGTGGCATGCTATTACAGACAAAAGTATGATGTGTGTTACGAAAAACTCTAAAATTTCATTGTATATAAATTTTGTATTTAAAACTTATTCTGAAAATACGTGTTTTAACTATTTTTACACCCAAAAAAACAATCTTTAGAGTTGAACTGAGAACTTGAAACTTGTCTTTGGGCTCAAAATGTTTCCTAAATACTTTTGTATTGACGCGTGTTTTTGTGTTGTTACACGTTATAGCATCATACTTAGTGATTTTAGCAAGATGTTGAGTATGAGAAGTGGCAGCGGCAGAGAGTTGTGAATGTTGCAGGACCGCAAGGCAGCCGTCAAGATGCTGAAGGGCAAGGTGAAGGATGTTGCAATGTCGGAGCATGGCCATTGGGTACTCCTGGCACTGTTTGATGTTGTGGACGACACAATCCTGCTCAAGAAGGTTGTTATGCCGGCTCTTATTATTGCATGTTTTTTTAATGTGTTAGCCTCAACATCTTTTGGTTTAAAGAATGTTTTAAATTTTGGAAGTCAACTAATTAGTTAAGGAAATGTGCAGAATATTATAAGAAAGAAAAACAGGATCATACGTTGAGTTTATGTGAGTATTGAAGTAAGAAACGTGGCAGTTGGTAGTATGTAACCAATACCAAAAGTCTGTTGTTGATTATTAAAAATTTCTGAAATTTTATATGGTTTTCAGTGAGCATACAATTTTTCTTTAGTTGAGACAGAAGTACAAAAGTAGAAAACAAGTTTTATTTATTGTAGGGTTTTCTGTACTTTGAAATTTATCTTCTTATTTTATGACAAGGAAACAGATCACATGCCATTACTGTATTTTTAAAGAATCATTAATTTTTTGGTACACACACAAATTATATTTGGTGGGTTCATTATACATATAAGTAAAAAATAATTGTCGTCGGTGTACATGTTTTTGTTTCATAATTAAAGTAAATCTCAAACTGACTCTCGTAAGTTACTTATATGTTGAACTACTGTATGCCAGTATGAGACACATTCGTAATGTAATCTTGCTGGTAGTCTTGTTTTAGAATAGTGTGTAGCAGGGTAAAGATTGGACGAAAACAAAACTTTTATTTATTTAAATTAAATTATTGTTTTGTATATTTAACTGAAAAAATATTATTACTTTAAAAATAAGCTTATATGTATAAATATAAATTAATTTTTTACATAATGTTACATGTTGCTGATTTGCATCAACACAAGTGAAGAATGTGTGGAGGACATAGTAGTGATATGAGTGCGGATGGCGGCAGTGACAAAGACCAGCTCTCACGTGGTGCCGCGATAAGCCTTTTGCAATGCACATGCTCCTGACCTTCGGTGAATAGAATTTCTAAGTTTATCCGAAGGGAATACTCTGGTTTCATGCTCTCGTTTCTCTTAGTTTGACTCATGGTAGGTGAACCTTTGAGATCTAGGGACTGATACTATATAAGCGCGACAGGCCTCCGAGTGGAGAGTTTATGAGAGGTGCGAGTATGGGCGATTGCGTGACCTTAAGTGATAGACGACGAGCTGGAGCAATGAGTAGCGACGGAATTAACCAGCAGGAGTAAAATTTGATACTGCAAGCATCAGTGCAGTGAAGAGTGCGACAGGCAGGCTGCACTATAGTAATGGATGCCTGAGAATAAGACAGTTTAAATGGTGGCATCAGAGAGACTGAACATGTGTTAATGATGAGAGTGTGTTAATTCACTATAACCAAACAGAAACATTGATAAGGACTTTAATTAGAATTCAAATAGACATAAAATCTAGCACTCACTGAGAAGTAAAATGAGTAATTGTGAAGACAGATTATTTAATGTTGTAAATACAATGGCTGTGTGAATAAATTAAAAATCAAATTTAGTTCTTTTAGTTTTACTAAGATCTCCATCCCTCAGAAACTCGGATATGCCCCTCAGGCGTCTCGTAACAATAATACATTGTATTCAGAAAAGAAGAAGAAATGGGAAAGGATGAGAAAATAATTGACAGTTTCTATCTCATTAATTGTGGGTGGCTCACACTTGGCAGGCAAAAATTGAACAGAGTAAACAATTTCCTGTACAGTGCACTTTGTTCCAGAAATTATAACATTTATGTTAAATTTTTGAAGAATGACCACACACAAGTTACTAATTCATATACATACTGTACAAAAGTTTTTTTGGTCTGAAAATCAAATGTTTCACACATTATTATTTTATGGTTAGAAAATGGCAAAAAAAAAATCTATGTTTTTCTGCCACCCAATAAATAATTTTACATAAGTTTCTTTCAAAATATCAATCTTTACCAACCTTCACCACATTGCAAATCTAACAACTACCACATAATGTTAACTCAACCTGCTAATATTCTCAATACATCTGCCAAGATAATCAAAACTGATGCAGAAAATTTTAAAATTAACTGAGGTGTTATTTCATCAAACTGTAGTTTTGTGAATTGGGGAACCATAGCCAAGATTTTATGAATAAGTGGTTGGCTTCAAAACTTCCATGTTTTTGTTTTGTGCTCCAGGTTCTAGTCCCCGAACTTGTGAGCAATTTGATTGAGATTGCGAACAGTGAGTATGGCAGACAAGTCATCTTGTATTTGGTTGGCCACCGGGACCCGCTGTATTTCCACCCAGCTGTTGTCAAGATTCTTCAAGATGGTGACACAAATGAAATAAGGTGAACAAGATACTTAACCACTTTTCACAATTTGTATACGACATGAAGAGAAAACTTATTTTTGGGGATTTATTGGTTCAGGAATAAATGGTCATTCTTTTACCATGTACAACTACCGAGTTTTAGAATGGCGTAAATGTATTAGTATAGCTCCATATACTGTTTCCATTTTGCCCAGGTGCAGGGCAAACACTTTGGAGTTAATTTTCATAAGAAATTCAAAGTTATTTTTCCTGAAAAATCAGTTTTATTTTACATGACTCTGAAGTTGTTGTTAGTTTACGATTAATGATGATAAATATAGTTTTGAATGTACACAAACGTGAGAGGCTTTGCAGTTACTGTAGGCTTAGCCATGTTGCAGTATTTACTTAAAATAACATTGAAAGTTAGCTTCATAACCTCAATAATTTAATCTTGGAACACCAGAATACGCCACTTTACAAACACCAATACTGTGTGAAAATATATAAAGATTTGTTACTTTGAAAAATCTATACTGACGCGTGACTGTCTAGGGATAGTGTGTCAACATCTTAATAGTCGTATGTTTCTTAGTTCTGTACTGGACCAGTTTCACAGGTGTGGGGGTACAGTACAGACCTTACTGTCATGGGGTCTGTAAAATCTGGTGCTTGGCCATAAGGGTGCCTTTGTATAAATTGGGCAGGTAGGCTGCCGGCTAGGCACAAAGTCTAGCTGTGCTAGTATTGGCTTGTGATTATGGTGTTGGCGGAACCACTGGCTTATCTTCCACTGCCGAACGATGATTGCTCGTCAACGTTCGTCCGTTGTCTGGTCTCCTGAGCTGTCTGGTTGATGGCAATGGCATCTGCTGGACGGCTCGGTGGAGAGGTATTCTCGGCTGTGACTGGTGGGTTTCTGGCCCACTGGTGCTGGTTGGAGGTGCAGATTCTTCGTCGTGACTGGTTCGTCCTCTAGTTCTAGTTATAAGCCTAGGCTGAGTAACTCGACGGTTGGGTGTGCAGCTCCAGGGAGTTTCACCAGGTGTCCAAACAAGTGACTGGTGGGGACTGCAAGGTGTGGCCTCAACAGTTAGTGGGTGGCGTGAGCTCGTTTCTGAGGGGATGAGGTAGCTGAAGGCTGGGAAAGGTTGTTTAAGGAGTGCTTGCTTGCAAGTTAGGATGGCAGCTACCTTCTTGTCACTCTACTTGCTACCTCTCCTGTATGTGAACAGCATTTACCAGGGATGAGGTGCTATGATTTACTTCTGCAATGGGTTAGCAGGCAACGATTTTGCTAGCTAGAGTGTATTTCAGAAGGGGTGGATCCTTCTGCCAGACCTGGCACTCCCTCCGGCGAGTTTATACTTACATTGTGGCTGACAAAGCGAATCTAGCCTCTTCATCGTGTGTCTTGCTAGTGGTAGTGGCTCTACCGTACATGTGAACCAGGTACAGTAAACTCTCGCCAGTTTGTGCCCCGAGAATCCAGGGTACTCAGAAATCAGTGGTGTTTCCGAAGTGATGTGATTTTAAACTGTTTTGACATGTCATGTTGCATCGTACCGTACTTAAGCTGTTTCGACATTTATGCTGTGCTGTGCCACGCTGCCAGAGTGCCGGCCGCCGAACTGTACTAGCCTATAATGCCCAAGGTCACCTTGACATCAATACAGCTGTCCAACTGGCTCCATCTCCGCTGTTAGCATTGCAGCGATGTTGCCTGTGAAAAGGACCCTAGTGAAGTACTTGACCGCTCTGTGGTGCGGTGGATTTGAAAAGATAACTGTGTTTTGTTAAACTGAGATCATATCATTAGTTTTATTTTATGCTTCATGTTGAATAAACGTCTTAGCAACAAAATTATACCCTTCCAACAGCTCATGACTAGTTGGTTTGTTTCCACTGTATCCTTACTGACTCCTCGTGTCAAACTACCTTTGTTTTATGTTACACAAAAAATACACAAACTAAATTAAATATGATACAGTGATAATGAAATGAGGGTGAACATACATTATCCTAAAAATATGTGTAGCTGTACTTGAGCATTTACCTATTCTTTATGGTCCTTTTTCATGCTGTGCAGTGTTTCTACTAGTGAGTATACGTTTAATACATTTTTATAACTGTTAAACGTAGTTTATTATTTTGTAGTGCACTGTAGTTTCTGGGCAGTGTGTGCGGAAGAAGCAGTTTTTTTCCATGTTGCCGCCCTCTTACAGTTGCCAGGTTGTTTACTTACACCCTGCATGTTGCCGGTGTTTCCGCGGTATTTATCACAGGCGGTTAATTTGGCTGTCACACGTCATAATATTTCACTCTAGTAATGGCCTGTATTTGAATGTATATCCAACAGGATGTCTTCAGTTTACATAGGGAACACATTTTGAGGGCTTTACAGACTTTTTGTTTGTAATGAAAATGAGCTTTAATAATTGACACTAACATTTTCAAAAATCCGTGGTGATGTGAGTTGCTGAGTTTACAACTGACATTTCCTTGGGTGCCCCTTACCTAGGGGTATGCAAGTTGACTAATAGCAAGTAGTCCTGGGTTTAAACCCTGCTCGGGGTGACGTCATGTGAAAATGAGGCAGAGTTGTAATTAATAATTATGTCAGTAAGCATCATGCGTCAAGTTTTTTAGCAGGTTCATGCTGATAACCCCAGATGGCCTTATGGGCTGATTACTGTGGGTGTATCTTAGCTCGGAGGGAGCCAGTGTACAGAGTTGGCCTGGTTGGGCGGCGGCAAGCTATGTAGGTGTCTAAGACAGCATGCTCGGCAGTGGATGCTGGTTTACCACCTGTAGACCGGCGTTGTAGTTGATAGTCGGCAAGCTGCCATAGGCGATTCTCTGGGGTGGCTGATGTACGGCTGGAGCTGGCTGATCCTGGGGCTGCTGATCTCCATGTGGCTGTGGCAGGCGGCGGCACTCAATGGATGGTACTGGCGAGGCCCAGACCCACGGGCCGCCCGAGCCAGAGGGGGGCAATGACTGTATGCGGTGTCCTATCAATCTTTTGTGATGGCTCAAATAAATGGTTAGGGAGAACTGAGGAGTGAGGCCCTTGCAGTCGGCGGACGGCTTGTGACTGATCCTGAGCAGAGGAAAGGCTGAAGGCCGACTGGGATGGGTTACTTGATTATTGGTTGGCTGTAGGAGCCGTAGATGCCTTCTTATCGGCCCACTTAATCCCTCCTTCTCAGGTGAATGGCATGGAGTTAGGTACTAAAGGTCATCGCAACAAGCAAGGTACAGGTGACAGAAATTCCCTAACTAGATTACTCAGATGCTATATTGTCACACCGCGTTAGTCCTAGCACTCCAACTGGCAAATCTTAACGTGGTGCATAGAGTGTGTTAGCTGACTTGGGGTGGCATTACAGCTTCGTTGTGAGCTGCTCAGATGCTACCAGGTCACACCTTGTCAAGCCTGGCACTCCAACCGGCAAATTTCACATGGTGTATTGAGTGGGTTAGTTGACTCGGGTCGTTCAGTTTCTTCTTTATAGAGATTACCTAGTTGGGGGCTCTGCTGTACATGTGCACCAAGTGTCTTTGCGTACTGTTTGGCAAGACATGATCACTTATCGCTCCCTTGGGGGACTGAGTTTACAGGGGGGGGGGGGGTGAGAGGAACAAATCACCTTTGGAATCAAAACACGGTGCATAGACTCAAACATATTTATTCTTGGGAGAATAAACATGGTGACTCATACCAACTCCTAGGCTTTCGTAGTTATCAAGCAACCAATGGAAGTTACATTACAAACATGGGAAGGGGACCTGTGAAAGCAAAGAGCAAATCTATAGCAACAAAGCAGTCGTGAAAACGAGTCAATCCCTACTGTTGCCTAGTGTAGTCGTGAAGGGCCGGGGTAAGCGCTCCCAAGTGGAGTGGGTATTTCAGGGGTTGAAGCAAGCTTGACTGATAGAAGATCTGGTTGAGGCAGAGAACCATAGCACTGCAGTGTTAGGGCACCTGCTGCTGGGTTACCAAAGCAGAGAAAGCCGATGCGATGAGAACTCGATGTCCACTAGCGTTCTCCGGGCTTGTCTTCCCCAAGTACTGAATGGAGCCTTCCTTGTGTGTCCTTTGAGTCGTTCGGGTATCTTCGGCCGGCTGGTTCCCTGTGTGGGCGGCATCGTCCCTTGCTGCACTCTCTTGGTGAGGGTTGAAAGCAGGGATCTCTAGGTTGCAAGTGGTATCACGTTTAGGGACAGGTCGGCTTTGTTCCGGTGGCAAGGCAGGGGCGCATGATTGACGTTACATATTTATTGTTAGTGGCAACGGCGTGTAGTACTCATCTTCGGGATGTAGCAGTCTGGATCAGATCTCCAGTGCGTGTCTCGTGGCTTCTCACGGGATGAATTGAAGTTGTAGATTCATACAAGGTATCATATTTACTAGTGTATAGCGCGCACTCGTGTATAGTGCGCACCATGATTTTTGCAATAAGTGTCAAGGGAAAATATTTTTTTTATAAAATTGTACCAAAAATTTGTGGCGCCCTGTTAGTAAGTATGGAACAAATTATTCTTTTTTGCATTTTTGTGCTGTGAACATAGTACACTAGCCTTTGCCATTGAAACAAATAGGGATGGCAGAATTTTCAACTGGCAACATCTGGGTGTTATTACAAGTGGGTGGGGGACTGTAAACATGTGGCAGCTCTGGTTTTCCAGCGCAACAGGACGCCATTAGTAGAGCGCGGGGGGGGGGGCAGGTCCCTGAGTGAGAAGGGGAGGAGTGATGTAAGAGCGAGAGATGAGACAACAGACAGTCCCCCCCACATCCCTCAACATCCCCCAGACAATTTATGGCTACCACTCCCCCTTCCTCTTTTTTTTTTTTTTCCCATGTATAGCATGCACCCCAGGAATTTTTTCTTTATTTGAAGAAAAAAGGGCACGCTATGCACCAGTTAATATGGTATATTGCCAGCTATACATCATGCTACTTCGTACATTTTTTGGAATTTTGTACTGGTTCCTGAAAACCTTTACCTGCTTAGATCACTGTTTTCGTTAACTACATACCATTTGTTACATCAGGGCTTGACTGTACTTAATTTGTAGCCAACTTAACTGAGAGCCATCATGTCATGTAAAATAGTTAATGGGCAGTAATTTTCATTTTTTTTTAAAGGCAGACTTTAAAGTTCTCACGTTACTGTGAACAGCACCTAGAAAGATTATTTGTTCTCTATCTTCATGGTTAATGATTGGGTTGTTCCTTGCCACTGCAGCAAGAAGGAGCCAGCGCTGCGTAGGGCAGAACTTCTGGAAGCGATATGCGACAGCCTTCTGGATGCTATTGCAGCGGATCCCCACATCTGGGTGGCCAGCAGCTCAATCGTCATGGTGACCCTCGCTGCCCTCAAGTATGGAGTCGGTAAGCAACAAAACCATGTCCTGAAGTTTACTCTACAGATAGCTCCTTGTTCACACTTAAGAATCTTATACTGCCCTAGATTTACAGGTACATGGTTCCCAAGAGGGGGGTCGTAATAAATAATCTGGAAAATTTTGGGCCGATTTTTACCCACCCCTAACCGCTATCCCCCCAAACTTGCATTTTTGCATGAAGTTCATTTTCTTTTGTCTCTAGCGCATAAAAAACCACTTTTTAAATTAAATATAAATATGTATATATATTTTAATTGCTGGACATCTTCTGATTTATTTGATACCCAAGAAAGGCATGTTGGGCCGTTGGACCATCCCTTGTCGTAAAAAAGAAGGCCTAAACGTAGTATGACATGGCCATTGAAAGTGTGTAAAAAGATTAGGCTATGTATTATTAAAGTATAAAGTTATTAATAAAGATCTATTACGCAGGTCTCGCGGGTCATACATTGCTATGAAGCATGTAGCAATGAAAAAGTTTAGGTGGCGTTGCGCAATACGTATGTACACGCCGTGCTTTAGCTTGGGTCTGGCCATGTCATGTACGTAGCTTGGCGAGCATCTAGATCCTCTGCAGCATGGCCTTTAGACAGCCATCTGTTGCTTCCCAAACTACCACAGCATTGCTTCCAGTGCCGGTGGGGAGGAACATAGGAGCCACGACCACTAGCAAAACCTTCATCCTGACACTTGTCCAATTAGACTGACTGGACATGGTAGTTACAGATTTTACTCGCTAGACGAAAAGCGACTTAGGTAACGGGGATGAGATGACGAGTGTCGGCTAGTTCTGATACACTCTCACCTCTAGTTTGGTAGTTGAGGTAAGTTTATGCTTAAGCGGTGTGAATACCTGCACGAATGTTCCAAAGTTGTGCTTTTTTCATCCAGAAGATCAAGTCGCAACCTAGGCGAACTTCCACTCCTGTTAAGAAGCTGTAGACAACTGGGTGATACTTGTAGCTGGTACGAACACACGGTGGAAACTCAATATGGCCGGTGCAGGTGTGACTACTTGACGTCTGAGTTTGGTGGCACGAACCCGTTTGGCTTGTCTATCCTGCATAGGAAAGGGTGATACTATCCTCGCCAGGCAGCAGTGTGAGCCAGGTGTTGCTCTCTTTGTCTCCTACCACTCCTTCTCTCATGAGTAGAGACCTGAAAAAGTACGTGTTTAAATATATATATATATATATATATATATATATATATATATATATATATATATATATATATATATATATATATATATATATATATATATATATATATATATATATATATATATATATATATATATATATATATATAATAATAATAATAATAGCTGTTATTTTCTTGCTACAAAAACGCAGGTTTCTGATTGAGAATTGCTCCAATTTTTAATGTGTTTATAAAAACAAACATAATCTGAGATATTTCATTATATTCGTAAAACCTAAAATTTTGCAACGTTATTCCTATTGATATGCTGTGTTTTCTATCAATTGTTATTTCCATGCAAAAATTCCTCCTCCCAGAGAAATATACAGTTATTGTATTAATACAGACAACGGTTTATCAACAGACAACATTGAAAACAAGTTCAGATTTTACTTAAGATTTTATATTCTGCCGTCACTTGGAACAACAAACGGTCACAATGCACTGGCAAGGGCATACTGTTTCATGAAAAGAATAGTGTAAACAATTTTTACAAAACTATAAAAGCACTGTTAAAAAAAATAATAAAAGTGCCTTGTTCGAACAGCAAAAAAAAAATTAGAGTAATCTGCCTATATGTTTTTGAACCATCGAAACATTGAACAACAGATTTTTTTGTTAGGGCCGCTGAAAAAAGTTTAGTTTCTTTAAAACGTCTCAATTTTTACAGCATATATTTACAGAGAATGTGTATGATAAAAATACAGTTTACTGGACGAATACAAGTTTAATATACGTGATAACTTTAATTCACAAGTATAGTCTGCATAAGTAAATGCATATAAATACATTTTTCACCGCCGCACCACTTGCTTTGTATAAAATAAAGAATTGTTGATTAAAACGTGACGATGATACAATACGAATCTAAACAAGGCCTGAATTCCATAGATAACATGGGGCTTGGTGGACGTGAACACTACAACAGCGTGTTTTCCTAATGAACAAACTTTTGAAGAGCAGTGAGTAGAATGTTCACTCAAAGTGATGCATCGTCACTTGCTCTCATGTTATCTATGGTAGTAAGTACACGTGTTGTAAAGTATAGTAAACATCTTTTCGTTTAAGGTGATCAAATCGAAGAAATCTACTGGCCAACTTATGCATGCATTCGTATTCGAATATACGAAAACACATAAAATACGTCTTAAACTATGTGACGTAAAACAATAATTCGCGAAAATACTACAGGATTTTGTACAATTCGTGAATTATAGCTGAAATTCTCAAAAATCGCAATTTTCCATTTTTTATGTCGAAATTTGTGTTATTGTTTGCTGTATCGCATTTGTTAATTTTTCAGGTCTCTACTCATGAGGCCTAAGGTAACAGTTATATAAATCACGCAGTGCACTGAAACAGAAATACTAACAGTGTACCCCAATAGTGACTTGTTGGCCGGCTCGATAGAGTGTCCCCATTGATCCCCCACCGTAGGCGGACTGATCAGGGAGGTTGAGCCGGAGTCGCGCCAAGCCTTTACTTGTTGTGTGTCCAAACAGAATACCCGGCAGCACTGCAGGTCACCGTCACCGCGCACTAATAGTGTGAGTGGTGCAAAGCAACCCGAGTGTGTCGTGTCTCCTGGTGTGAAGGTGTTACAAGTGGTTGGGGCATTTCTGTTTCTTCTCCACGAGCACTAGTAGTGCTGTGTGTTTGATAGGAAGAAACAGGTAGCCGTCTAATGGGTATGTCTTAGTTCGGTTTAATAACTTCCCCGGATTCCGTTGGCAGTGCACAACGTAATCTACCTCCAACTGTGAGTACAGATATGTACCCTGGAAATAAAAGTAGCAAAGTAGAAAGCAACATGTGTTTATTGAAAGTTCAATAGACACGTGACCTGTGCGACCTCCTACCAAGTTGAGGATAGCTGAAGGTAACTGCGTGGTTCCAGGTGTAGGTGACCTGGTTATGAATAAACGGGAAAAGCTGATTCTAGACGAAAAATAATAGTTACAGTTAAACTACTTATTATGGTGTCTAGAGGAGACAAAGGAAGTTAAAAGAAGAAAGTTCGTGTTGGTATGTCGCCGGATTGACTGGTCATCGGTGTACGTAGTTGATTGCCGCGAAGGCGTACGTGTAGACTTCGAACTTCTCTAGACCTCCCAAGCACTAAGAGTGCTGTGGGCGGGGCAAGAGATGCGAAAGAATGACTCCTGAGGCCGGCAGCGTCTGGACTTATGTAGTGGAAGCTTGTAGGCTGCCGGCGTGGGGTGTGGGAGGCGTGACGTCCTCCAGCCTTGGTGGCGTGAGAATTATCTTGTCAGTGGTTCTGGCTTCGTCCCTCATCGGATCTGCTCGGCCGGCCGTGCCCAAGGTCTGGGCAGGTTGTCGGGGTCGAGCAAGGGTGGCGGGGGAGGCGTGCCTACCGGGATGTGTGCCTTCCAGGTGAGAAGGAAAAACACATAAGTTCCCGTGCCTGTAGGAGTAGGCAACGTGTTGCTCATGTCTGTAGAGATGGAAGCAGTACTCCTAGGTGATGAGTCGGAGTTGTATTATAATAGTTGTAGAAGCGGCACGCATCACTCCAGAGGGGGGGGGCGACAGTCTCAAGTTATTGCCTTATCCCACATCATGCTTCCAGTGCCGGGATATACAGTGGCTTGAGAACTGCCGCCCATTCCTGTGTGGACTAACATCCAGTGCCGGCATTGGTGACCCAAACAGCTCCCCATCTCTGATTAGCCCGAATAGGGAGGGGGATCAGTGGAGACTTTACAGAGCCTGGTCAGCAAGCCAAAACCGGACTTACACTATAACTTGTGTTCACTATTAGAGTCGAGGTGTACCCAGTAACCTCTTAGTGGAGACTTAATGCCATTCAGACAAAGGCACGGCCGCAGGCGTAGGGCGCGCCATGCAGCGCTTCTTGCCGCCAGACAGTTGAGTGCACTTCCTCAGCCTACACCGGAAAGGTAGGCGGAATAGAACCGCTCCGCCAAACTCAGGTACGACTCAGTATTGACGGCTCCAGTTTTGGTATTATTTGTTTCTCTGTGCATACGCATTCACCCGTTGTGCCATCCTGTGGTAAGACGATTGTTGACTGGTACGGAAGTGAGGTTCGGTTGGGATAACATCCACTTCTGGACAAACTAATCTCACATGTGGAACCGCAGCCACGGAGTAGGCCAGGCTCGTTATGACTCGACCAAGTACACCATCAACACGGCACCAAAGAAGTAGGAGTAAGTGAATACTAGCCAACACTCCTCGCTTTTCGTCCCCTAGCTAATCATCCCGCTTTTGGTCTAGCTTACAGAATCCTCGACTGTCGTAACTATTAACCTATCCGGTCACACATCAAGATATTTTCTGGCGCCCAGTGTGGGGCGTCAGATGAAACGCTGTATGCAGTAAACAGCACGAACTAGACCAACCATACCCCGAGAGCTAAGGGTCGAAACAATCAGTGAAGGTGTTACTAGTGGTTGTGGCTCCTCTGTTCATCACCACCAACACTGGAAGCAGTGCTGTGGTAGTTTGGAAAGCAACTGATGGCCGTCTAATGGTTGTGTGAAAATATGATGGGCCCCTCAAGGGTGCCTGTGGCTGAAGATAATTGGGTAGTTATAAATTCGCCGGTCCTTGTCAAAGGTGAATGTAGCAACCTGTATCTAGCAGGTAAACAGACAGATACTCTAAGAAATAAAAGCTGAGAGGTAGGAAACAACAATATGTTCATTGAAGTCTCAATAAACATGCCACGCGTGCTACCTCCTACCAAGCAATTGAATGCTGAAGGTTACTACACTGGCCAGATGTAGGTAACCTGGTTTTAATGGAGAATGGTAAAGGAAGAGTTTAACAAGAAAATATATAACACTACTAAACTATCTAAAGAAGATGTCTTGAGGAGACAAAATGAATTTAACGTGTTGGTAAGTGTGTTCGATGATTGTCTGGTTGACTGGTCGTTGACGGTGAAGTAGCCACAGAGGGCGCACTGAATGCTTTGGAGATATCTGATGGTCCCAGCACTGGCAGCAATGCTGTGGGATAATGAAAGAGATGGAACAAGAATGACTGCCAAGCTCGGCAGCATCCAAACTTATATTGTGTAAGCTTGTTGGCTGCCGGCGTGGGGTGTGGGGGAGCTCTGATGTTCTCCGACTCTGGTTTGCGAGGGAATACTCTGGTCAGCGATTCTGCTTCGTGTCTCGTCGGAGGCGCTCGGCCTTGCCCAAGGTCTGGGCAGCTTGTTGGCTCTCAGCCGGGAGAGTGTGGGGGGGGGGGGGGTGCTGCCGGGTTGCATATCCTCTGGGTGAGAAAGATTAGCTCAAAGTTCCCGTTGCCTGTAGGGTAGGCAATGGCAATGTGTCACCTACGTCTGTAGTGGTGGAAGAGGTACTCCGGGCAATGAGTTGTAATTTTATTAGATTAGATGTATAACCGGCACACGTAACATTAAATAGCCAGGCATGCATCAACGTACGTGCATCCTGATGAAGGAAGCCTGCAGTGCTACATTAGGTTTGGTAAACTGGTTTAGACAAACTATGCTTGTCTTCTGCTTCACTCTTGTCAGACTGGTGTCTATAGAGGAAGATGACAGTCACGCTTTGAAATGAATACACAGATGTTTAGAGAGAATATCTATTTATTCCATGAGGAATAAACATGGTGGCCCGTACTACCACCTAACTATTCACAAGTTGACTGGAAGTGACCTATGTAAGCCGGGTGAAGGGGACCTCGGTCTAACCTGGACAAGGCAGGTGCGGCTAGATAGCTATAAGAACAACTAACCCTTACTAACTCTAATACCATTGTCCAGAAAGAACTTGCGAGGGCCACTACCAAACAGGCCGAGGGGGTTGTGTTGCCACTACCAGAAAGGTAGGCAAGGCAAAGAGGTGTTGAAGACTTCTTCGGTGGTTGCTCTTGTAGTGCCTCTGGTAGGTCTGGATAATATAGAACACAGCAGAGAGCCCCAGCACACGTGGTGGAGCGAGCTGTTGGAGCTGAGGAATACGACTGACATTTTTGGGCTGCGCACAGGCATTTATCCTGCCGGCCCGCTATCGTGTCAGGGTGCAGGTTGTGGGCAGTATAATGAGCTCCAGCTCCATTTCCAAGTGGAACTTAGTAGGGGCGCAATCTGTCGGCGCACGTTGGAACTGCTTGACTTTGGAATGCTGTCTTGGCTGCTCAGCCGGCGGCTCATTCACCCGAGGGGGGGTTGCATTATTTCTGACAGCTGGCAAACAGCACAATCTGATGTGTCAGTAATAGCCCCCGCGACAATGGGCGTATCCTATAGGCGCTGAGGCAGTTGGTAGTTCTAGTTTTAACCCCTTTGGGGCAATTTGGAGGCATCCACTGATGAGGCGAAGTCGTTTAGGTAATTGTCAGTAAACGTCAAGCGTCATTGTATTACTCACTAATCTATAAAGTACAGAAATTGAAAATGCATGTGTGTAGGATTTGACATTTACTGAACTGAAGTCAAAAAAGTACCGTATATCAGTATGTATTTCTTGTGGCATGAAGTAATAATTTTATCATTATATTTGTGACACCAGTAAATGAACATAAATGTAACCTTTTGTTATGACTGATAGCAACTGCGAAATTGCCACCTGATTATGTATGGTAGTTTGAATTAGCTTAGCTTTATCTTCCATTGTCTTCAGGCATTAAGCTTTATAAGATATTAAAATTCATTAAACACTCACCAGTCCCATGGTTGCCTAGGATTTGTGACCCCTAAATTCGTAAATACTGCTGATTTTTAAATGATTAGAAGTTTTTTTTATGTCAGTTAATAAACTTATTTTTATAAAGTCTGCAAAATGTTTATTTGTAGTATATTCTAAATCCCATAGTAATTTGACTTTGCTTCAGCATTTTACAATTGTAGACTATTTTTTCTGACTAGCTGTTTGCCATAAACATGTTCTGTTAAGCACATGTTTGCTTTTAATGTCAAATACTGTAGGCTTCTAAATGCCGTATTTATTGTTGATGACAATAATATTTACACTACTCTCTTAACTTATAACATCGTACATATTTCAAGTTGAATAACATTACGAAACGGAGCCAGAAAACACAAGTACTTACAGGATGGTACTAATGGATATAGGCTGTTCATGGTAAAGTGAGCACTTTTTAAGGCCCTTATAATTTTTTCCTTTCATCCAATTTCCATCTTCCTGCTGCTTTTTTAATATAAACACTGCAATGTGGCCAATAAACACAGAGTATACATTTCACCACCATCAAAATTTAATGCCTGAGGCTACAATAATATATACTTATTAGCGGTTAATGCCTGTTGGGAGGGCCTTAATAAGTACTCACTTTATTGTGAACAGCCTACAGACACACACAAACACAGACACAAGCCAACACACACACACACACAGACGTGCGCGTACATGCATAGGATGAACACATTTTCCACCTGGATGCTTCTTCAGCTGGCCTAGCCAGCTGTGTTTGTCAGACTTTGTGTGTGTGCGTAGGTGTGTGGGTGCACACGAGAGTGTGTGTGTGTGGTGGTATGTATGCATGACTATGTTGATGCACACGTGTGTGTGCATGTGTGTATATACCGCCCTGTGTGTACTTGTGTATTCTGTGTCCTGTAATTAGTAGCCTAGCTTCCTATTCCTGCCATATCCTTATTTCAAGTTTATGTTAATATAATTGTAATGATATGCGCGTCCTTTTTACTGGTTCTCTGGTTTATTCAGTCCTGGTTTCTTCACACTTTTTGAATCAAATCTCTGAAAAATCACTCCATGTGTGATGTGTGCTTGGTTGTTTCCTATATATGTCGTGTAACTGAACTGTTACTCATACTTTATTTATAAATTATAATATTTCATTTATAATTAATGTGAGTAAAAACAGGGAGAAAATAGGTGTTCTGGAAATGCCTAGTAAGAAATAGTTCTTATGCAAAATATTATTACACTGAGGGCACCAGGATGTGGTGCATTCACCCTCTGGTATAATTTTCTAGACTTGGTTAAGCTTTCATTGCATGGGGCAGAGGAATATCCTAGAAGTAAAACTTTATCAGGGCTTTGGAAAAGTTGGAAATAACTGTGGATGGTCTATACGGTTACCACACTATAAAATAAGCATTCTTACTGTAAGATTCTACGCTAAGAACTGATCTGAGTCAGAGTCAGCTGTATTGCTTATTTATACAGTTCAAGGATGAACTTGAACATTTGAGCTAGTATTGTTTATCAGTGTGCAATCGTGGTAATGCTGTATAGCTCAGCACAAGTGTTAAAATAGTTAAATTGTTATTAGGCCACAGACTCTTGATAGTTTACTGTACTATAATTGGAAATCTGCGGAAAAATAATTTTACGGCCATGTTTTCTCATTTCTTAACAGAAACAATTCTTGGTTTTCAGGGCAATCATTGAGACAAGCTTTCGAAGCCCTAGCAAATTTTGTGGTCGACCAATCAAATATGTTGAGCTACAAAGACAAGGAATGCCATGCCGTTGAACATAGCGGTGTCCATTTTGTCTTGAAGAAATTGATTGAAGGTGATAAAGACAAGCACTCATCAGGTAATGACGGCTGATTATTTTTGTGAAGGGCATTGTGAAATTGAATTGTTCTCTGTGTGTACTGTATTTTGATGCAGTTGACATGTGACAGGCTGGGGATAGCTGAATGCGACATCACGATCGGGAACTGTTTTGGGTGTGCAGGTCAGTCACTTGGGGTTGTAACGGCTGTTCTAACTCACGGCCAGGCTGGGGGCCTGTCCAGTATATAATGTAGGATGTGTAGCTTGGCGGATTGTTGTAAAATCAATAACTGGCTGGGCAACCCAACGGATGGTGTGACTTGCAGTCACGGAGTTACCTGCACAGGTGTTGGTCCGGCCGGACAGCTGTCCCAGTCGTGGCGGTTGTTGGTGGCTACTGATGGTGCTGGAGGAGGGTGCCCCGGAGGTGCTGCTGTTTCCGAACCTGGTGTAGCTCTTGACAGGACTGGTACTCTTTGTCCCTCGGAACCTACGGTCTGCTATTCTGAGCGGCAGTTCTTCTCCTCGGCGGATGGCTGAGACGATGGGATGAGGTGTCCCTGGTGTCATCTTTGGGCTACAAACATAGAAGGGGAGGGAGGTTGGGAGGTGAGGCTTTTCCAGCTGACGAGCGGAGTGTCCTTGGTCCCGGGGGTTATCGTAGCAGAATGCTGAAGAGGCTGACGTGCAGCTCCAGGTAGATTTGTAGACGGCCGCTGCTGTTCTCCCCTGCCACTTTTTCCCTCCCTTTTTGGTGTGAGACATGGAGGGGTACTCAGACTGGCCTCACAAGAGGGGAGCAGGCGAAAATGGTCCCTAGCTATAATGCTTGGCCACAGCGTAAGCCGAGCTGATGCAGAACCTTACCTTGATTCCCAACCGGCGACACAAGCAGCATGGTGGTTGTTTACGTGTGTTTTCTCTGAGTCGTCCAACAACAATGGTCCCAAAGGCAGTCAGACCTCAAGGACCAGTCAAATACTCATTCCGGCAACACAGTGGCACTGTGGACGGAGTACATACTGAATTGGTTGACCAGCCTCCCTACGGGTTGTCTTTCTAGGGGTTGTGGCTCTGTCTTTCTGTACACCGGAGTGCACAGAATGGGTGGCCGTAGAGCGTTTGTGCTATCTGACATACAAGCTTCCCTGAGGGGTAGCCCATAGTCCTACACTAGGTTTGGAAAATATGGGTGTAATATACGGTCTCCTGCTTTACTCTGTGAGGCTGGTGTTTACGTGGAAGTAGCACAATCACTACTCAGTAGTAATAGAGAAATCGTGTTTTATTCCGAGAGGAATAGACACGGTGGCCTGTACTACCTCCTAATTACCTCAAGCTGACCGGAAGTTCTAACTATGCAAAGCCATGTGAAGAGGACCTGGTTTTAGCTGGGTATGGCAATTTCGACTAGGTAGCTATTAAACTGACGCTATCTACTCTGTACCGTGTCCTGAAGGGACTGAGGAGGGCTGACTGCAAGAACGGCAGCAGGGTTTGGTGGTCAAGGGGTGTTAGCGACTTCTTTGGAGGTGCAGGTGTAGGGTTCCTTGAAGATCTGGAACGTGTTGCTGTGGTGAGTCTGGGAGACGTAGAGATTGACAGAGAGCTCCAGCACACAGAGTGGTGTAGCGAGCTGTCGAGGCTGTGTGGCTCTAAGAAGAGCTGATGAACAACTGACGTTTCTGTGCCACGCGCAGTTTTGTCAGCCCGCCATCGTCCGGGCTGTGGGGATGGGGGCTGACAAGTTGTCTGCTGGGTGGCCGGATTAGTGTTGGCGCTATCCCTTGGTATGCTTTTGATCTACTGGACCATAGAGGGTGGTCTCGGCCGCTGGCACTTTCTGACTGCAGGCGAACAGTACAAAACTTGCGTGTCTATTAGTCCCAGCGACAAGGGACCTAACCTGTATGCACTCTGGTAGTTGTGGTGCTGGTTCGGACTGCGCCTGGTTCGCCAAGCAGATACGCACAGGTGATACAGTAGTTTTTGTGTGGGTCAGGAAAGTGTCTCGCGTTGCAGTAGATCGTAATAATACACTCTTTGTCATCTGTGATGTGTTGTGTGATTTTATATCTCTAATTTTTGTACAGTACCGTTTCAAATAATGTGTTTTATAATTAAATTGTACGGTTAGTTCATAGAACTTTTAATATTTGTATTGTAATTGCTTTACAAAAAAGGAGACAGAATACACAAGTACTCACAGGGTGGTACTCGTGGATAGGCACATACACATAAAAGTCAACCACATTTTTAGTGTGAGTCTATATATATATCTCACACACACACACTCTCTCTCTCTCTCGTTCTCACTCGCTCTCACTCACTCGTTCTCACGTGCTCTCTCTCACTCGCTCTCTCTCATGCTCTCTGTCTTGCACTCTCTCTTTCTCCCCCCCCCCCCTCCCTACATCATCACAAGTACTAACCTGTAAGTACGTGTGCATTCTGTCTTCTTTTTATTGTGTAATCAGTAGTCTAGTAGCGTCCTATTCCCGCCATATCTATTTTAAGTAAGTAATAGTTTTGAAAGCAGTTTTGTTAAATTTTGTGAAAATTTTGAAAATAATGAAATTGTATTTTATTCACAGAATGTTTCAGTTCAGTCTTCTTGTCAGTAATCCAACCATCGACAATTGACTGGTGGATCAACTACAACAGAGGCTGCTTCATCCTCCTCACGTATGTTTCCTAGTAATTTATCCATGTTCTCTTCTTTGCAGCATCAGAGAGATAGAATGAAAGAGTGAGGTCGATATTTTGGTTGGTATGGGAGGAATAGATAGGGAGATAAAAGTTGGGAAAAGGTGTAGGGATGTATATAGATATAAAGAGATACAGACAGAAAAATAGAGAGAGAGGTGAGAAAAGAGGGATAGAAATGGATATGGAGATATAGAAATGACGCATGCAGAGGGGAGGTATAATTTTAATTACACTTGTTTGGAAGGGCTACCTCATCAAACAAGAATCTAAAACGTTTTGGGTTAAGTAAGAGTGACCTTTGTCACACTAAGTTTAATTGTTATGGAAGATGCCGTAAATACCTTATCAGTTTTATATTGTGTCATCCCAATGAGTTGGAGCACCTTGACAGGGTACTGGCCGACGGCCAGTGTAAAGGATAGGTCGTGTGGCCTGTTGCAAAGGTACAAAGTGCAATGCCCACTGTCACAGCCCTATGAGTTGGCTGATCCTCTTGTAAACATTTACCTGGGAATGAGATGTTCTGTGGAAGTAATGGTGTTTCTGCCGGCCTTTTGAGACAAGGGTGGGAGGTCACCTCAGTGACTCATTGACTGTGAGCTGCGCTGACCTTGTGGTGTGCTCTTGACAACAGGTGCTGAAGAATTGGGGTTGCACAATCAGAAGTTTGCAATACTAATAAGTAGGGGCATGCAAAATTTGCATTTGCGATAAAACAAATTTTTATCTTTTAAAACGAATAAACTCAATTTTTAACTTTTCGTGATAATACTACAAAAAGTTGGGAAAAACACTTTTTAGCTGCAAATACGTATCAGTTTCATAGCCAGTTTTCATTCCACAAATTCTCAAGCGTAAGATAATGTTAATTAAATAAGGGAATAAAGAAACTGAGAAATTATATTATAACCTCGCTTAACTGCTAGGAAATCACCCTACTGAGGAATATCCCATGGTATTTCGCTGAGCAGAAAAGATACTGGCTTTCTTATGTATTTCAAAACATTTGTTCTCTCTCAACACAGAAACATTATATAAGTAGCTTAAGTTAACGACAAAATCACTTGTTAAACCTCAGATTACGTTTGTAACATAAACACAAAAATCCATAGAGATCATACAGTGCTGCTGTAAGTAACTTTAAAAATTTTTGATGGTTTCGAGTATTGATAGTAGCGCTGGGAAAGATCACTGGTGGTTATATTGCAACATTGTGTGCCTGCGACAAACAACTACTAAATCTTTTGGATGTTTCTACAATTGTAGACATATTTTGTTAATTCATGTTTAAATTTTGTATTGCCACCTGTTCTGGATTAGGCTGCTATCACATCTGGGGTGTGGGTGAAGTTAGTTTTGTTTTAATATACAGGCACTTTGTATGATGTAATTTTCTTTTTAAAATGCTGAAACCCATCATAAATGCAAAGCGACGTGCTACACAATTTTCAAAATATAGCTTAAATGCAAGTGACGATAAAACTATATTTTGTAAATTTTGCAACTTATCAGTGACTTGGGACCATAGAGCTTGGGCATAAAGCACATTGAAAGTGAAAAAAACAAAAACAACCAGCTGAAAATTTAAAATTCAAGTTTATAGTCTTTATGTCTCATTTAACATAGTGTGACTGTTATTTTCATGTGGTTTTGTTTATATTTACATAATTAACTGTTAACCAAAAATAACACCACTTTCATAAAAAAATAACCCAGATTTTTAAGAATAATAACCTTGAATTCTGTATAAAAATAAACATCCAAAGTGCATGCCCCTGCCAATAAGAGGTTCCTCACCTCGTCGGAAAGGCTGTAGAATAGGATGAGGTTTGCCTTCAAGCTTAATTAGTGCAGGGAATAATGCTGTAGGCTGTGACGTGGAGTGAAGCTCCAGGGAGGAAGTGCAAAGTGCAACGCCACACTGAATGTCACCAAGGACCTCTAGTTTCAGAGGTGCCAAGTCCACGTCTTAACCTCCTCCTCTTACCTCCCTTCTGGGTATAAGGCATGGGGAGGTCAAGGTACAAACGAGACCATATGAAAGTAGAGCCGGTGCTTTATGATTACCTATCCTGTATTTCGTGGTACCTAGTCTTGACGATGAGACAACAACTCGTGTTCCTTGCGTTTGGCCCTTGTGAGTGGTGGACAGAACGTTGGGCAACTCAAGTCATTTCCTTGCCGGAATACCCAGGTGTGGTATCCGCAGGAGGTAATTAGAGTTATTAGAGCTCCTTTCTGGCCCTATTCTGAGGAGTGGCAGAGAATGGAATTATCTAATTCACTGATTCACCTAATGGAGGAGTTCCTAGTCTTTGGGCTCTGTTGAACTCTACCTGTTAGGCAAAGCTCAAGTCGCCTCTTAAGGTGTGTGTGTTGTGGCTTCTTGCCTTGTTATTGCCCGCTTCACATTTAGAGTCCGATTTACCTAGGTAATTTATGACGATTTACACAAAGAACTTTAGTAATAGTTAGGTTCACGTATTTTATTACAAGAGTATTAAAATACAGTGGCTCTTCTTTGCCAGGATTACAAAAATTAATGTCAAACCGCACCTTTAAGAAAGAGAAATATTAGGTTTTTTACACCTGCTGCTGTTACATGTAATATAATACGACTACGACTTATCGCCTAGAGTACCTCTTCCACCACTACAGACATGGGAGACACGTTGCCTACCCTACAGGCAACAGGAACTTTGAGCAAATCCTTCTCACCTGGAGGATACGTAACCCGGCAGGCACTCCCCTCCGCTCCCAAACCCACACTGAGAGCCAACAAGCTGCCCATACCTCGGGCAAGGCCCAGTATCTCCGACGAGACACGAAGCAGAATTGCTGACCAGAGTATTCCCTCACCAACCAGTGCCGGAGGACGTCACGACTCCCCTGCACCTCGCACCAGCAGCCAACAAGCTTCCACTATATAAGTCCAGACACTGCTGAGCCCGGCAGTCATGCTTGTTCCATCTCTTGCGTTATCCCACAGCACTGCTGCTAGTGCTGGGACTGCCTGAGATCTTCGAAGCATTGAGTACGCCCCCTGTGGCTACTTCACTGTCGACGACCAGTCAACCCAATAACCAGCGAACACGCTTACCAAAGCGTTAAATTCACTTTGTCTCCTCAATACATCTTCTTTAGATAGTTTAGTAGTATTATATATTTTCTCGTTAAGCACTTTCTTTCCCATTCTCCATTAGAACCAGGTCGCCTACACCTGGCCAGCTTAGTAACCTTCAGCACTCATTGCCTGGTAGGAGGTAGCTAGTTTCGCATGTTTATTGAGACTCCAATAAACGTACTGTTGTTTCCTACCTCTCAGCTTTTATTTCTTAGAGTATCTGTCTTTTTGCCTGCTAGATACGTGTTGCTACGTACACCTTTGACAAGAACCGGGGAATTTATAACAACCAAATTCACTTCAGCTACGGGCGCCCTTAAGGGGTCCGTCATATTTTCACACACCCAGTAGATATCTGTTGCTTTCCAAACTACCACAGCATTGCTTCCAGTGCCGGTGGAGAGGAACAGAGGAGCCACAACCACTAGTAACACCTTCACTCAGAGAGGGGTTATTGCCTTATCCCACAGCATTGCTGCCAGTGCCGGGGTATACCGTGGCTTGAGATCTGCTGTCCATTCCTGTGTGGACGCACATCCAGTGACGGCATTGGTGACCCAAACAGCTCCAGGTTGTTAAACAGCCCGCATAGTGTGGGGATTATTGGAGAATTTACAGAGCCTGGTCAGCAAGCCAAAACCGGACTTACAATATAACTTGTGTTCAGTATTCGAGTCAAGGTGTACCCAGTAACCTGTGAGTGGGGACTTAATGCCATTCAGCCAAAGGCACGGCCGCAGGCGTAAGGAGCGACACACAGTGCTTCTTGGCGCCAGACAATTGAGTGCACTTCCTCAGCCTACACTGGAAATGCAGGCGGAACGGAACTGCGCCCCCCAACTCAGGCACAAGTCAGTATCGATTGCTCTGGTTGTGGTAGTATTCGTTTCTCCGTGCATACGCATTCACCTGCCGTACCATCCTGTGGTAAGAGGATTGTTGACTGGTAGGGAAGTGAGGTTTGGTTGGGATAACATTCACTTCTGGACAAACTAATCTCACCTGTGGAACTGCAGCCACGGAGTGTGCCAGGCTCGTTACGGCTGGACCAAGTACACCACCAACACGGCACCCAAGAAGCAGGAGTAAGTGTGTACTAGCCAACACTCCTCGCCTCTCATCACCTAGCTAACTTAATAACCCTACTTTTGGTCTAACAGACAGAATCCTCGACTGTCATGACTATTAACCTAGCCAGTCACGTGTCAACATGGTTGAAGTCTAGATCATTAACCTTTATTTATAATGACAGTAAGCATATTGTACTGCCAATTACCTGGCTATAAAGCCACTCAACCGTAATTAATATTGGTATAGGTAATATCTTTAATTGACTACCATGTCTAGAAATATGATAAAATATTGTGCTTAAGAATTGTAAATAACACCTGAAGCTATTTTTAAATAGTATGTGTGAATTATTGAACAGTGTACCCGTAAGTGTTTAAGAATTGAATATAATGATTGCAGGCCTGCAGTTTTAACTGATTTTATCAGTTTTTACAAATATATATATGTGTGTGTGCGTGCATGTGTGTGTGTGCGTGCATGTGTGTGCGTGTGTGTGTGTGCGTGTGTGTGTGTGTATATGTGTGTGTATATATATATATATATATATATATATATATATATATATATATATATATATATATATATATATATATATATATATATATATATATATATATATATATATATATATATATATATATATATATATATATATATATATATATTATACTTGCTCAAAATGGCTGTTGCTTACAGTGGAGGTGAATAATATTTTGCTTAATTATTCACTGGGGTGGGTATACAGTTATCTACATATTTCTGTTCCTGGCTGTATGATCACATGCAAAGGCCAAGGCCATTATTTAAAAGTACCTTTGCTGCAAATTGCCGTTTTTAGCTTTTTACGCGTACAATCCGAATTTGGTGACTGTTTTGCGTTTGGCATTGATATTACAATGGTGAGGAAATGAAAATGATCGCCGATATGGTCATTGTATAAACAAAAGTATAGGTGGGAGTGGAGAAAATAATTACCATGGTTTGTACATTCCATACCAAAACAACTACATTAAATATTTAAACGTCCTTCATATCCCCTTTTTTTCTGTAATTAGCCATTTTTTGAATTCCAAGTATTTTACAGGATTTAACCCAATAATTCCAGGATTTTACAGGATTTTTATACACAGGAACCAGGATTTCAACTTCAGGACTGGTGGCAGCCCTGTCTTAAATATTGTTTAAATAATATATCTGAAGTGTTGAACTATGCATGTTAAAAACATTCCAGTCATTTTAATTACCCTATTGAAAAGGGTATAATTGTGTTATTGGAAATACCTTGTCTCTTCTTCTATCTCTATTTGCGTGTATGTGATCTTAACACAAATTACTATATAAAGTATAGGTCTTTTATTTATAAAACCATTAACTTGCTGACACGTGTCGCTTATACCACTATTAAATACGATTATGATTCATCGCTCGTCAAGTCAAGTATACCTTTACTTCAACCCACGTGAGAGTCAATGCCGCAAACCAACACACAGATGTTGCACGCCGCTTAAATCTACTGGACTGCTGTACATGTGGTTTCAAGGTTGCGCAACCAGCAAGCATTCCGGCTCCCCCCTCGCTGAGTGCCTACCAGATGTCAGCCACTTCGGGGCGCAGCCGAGCGCCACTGAAGATCCATGAAGCAGAGTGCTAATGAGAGGGTTCTCACCTCCCACGCCAGCCTCACGGCAGAAGGACGTCACACGCCTTCCCCGCACCCTGCCGCGGCAGCCCACACTTATGACTATATAAGTCCGTCCGCGGCGGGGCAGTAATTTTCATCTTGTTTCTCCCGAGTAAACTCCGAGCACTCCTTAGTGCACCTCACGTCTACAGCAGCTCTCATGATTACTCCCTGCAATGTCAACAGTCTTCGACAAACATCGAACACGATTACACCTTGCTACTACAACAAAGGAACTTTAACTTCATTTGTCTCTTCCAGACACCCACAATTAGTTAGTTTTAGTTCAGTAGTAATTTAACCAGTCTTCTAGTTCAATCTTTCCCTTTAGCGTCGGACCAGGTTGCCTACACCTGGCTAACGTAGGTTACCTTCAGTACTCCATCTGCTTTGTAGGAGATAGCACAGGTCACTATGTTTATTGAGTCCTCAATAAATACAGCTTTGTTCTCTATACGCACGCTTTGATTTCTGGAGTAACATCTACTTTGCCAGCTAGGAATAATTCGCACTGTGCACTGCCGACAGAAACCGGGTACGTTTTAATTCCGAACTAGCTTGACTGAGAACCCCCTTTGGTAAGCCTCCAGTCTAGTAATATACCCATTAGACGGCCGCCTGTTGCTTCCTACTACCCCTAACACCCAGGTGCTGGAGGGAAGGAACAGAGGAGCTACAACCACTAGGAATACCTTCCACCAAGGAGAGACAGCAAGCCTAGGTTATATCACCTACCAGAGCACCTAGGTGCTGGAGGACATATTGGCTTGGGTGTTGCAGCCTGGCCTTGGCTGAATATCATGTCCAGTAGAAGCAGTGATGGCCCACACGGTTCATCGTCTCTGATCTTCCCGCTACAGTGGGTGATCGCCAGAGACACCGAGCTCGTGCTACCAAGCGGCTATTGGACAACACTATTTTAGGGAATAGTTACTCTTTCGTGGTGCACGAGGTGTATTGTTCAGCGGCAAACCAAACTCTATGCCTTATAAGATAAGGCACGGCTGATGGCTTAGGGAACAAAAGATCGCTCATCTAGCTGCCAAGTAGCGGTTTACCTTAGCCCCTCCTATGAAGGAAAGATAGGCAGAACGGTACAGCGCTGCCTCAATAAGGTTACAGGCAGTATCGACTGCTGCCAGGGTACGCTACATGTATTTTCCACAGCACGTCCGTACCAGCCCAGACTACCATCCTGTGCTGATGGGTTTAGTGTACAGGACAGATGTTAGATACAGACTAGTCAATCCTGGGTTCTGGAGCCAAGAGTCAGCTGCCTGGAACCTGAAGTATGGTGTGAGACAACCCAGTACAACCTAATCCAAACTCAAGGACTGCAACACCAGCTTCATTCAGCCGCCAACCCCATGTTCCCAATCGGCCGAAGACCTTCAGAGTAAGTCAGGTTTATCTAACACCTCCCGTCGGCTACCAATAACTGCACACTTGGTCTAGCACAATAAAACCACAACGATTATGCTAAACAGTCAGTAACCGGGCATGCGTCATCGCTTTGTGGTAAACGTAAGGGACAACACCATGCGACAGCGCTGACATAAGAAAATGTCAGTTAACTTCATTCACGGTAGGGGCCGCAGTAAACAAACCCTCTCCTCCCCTGTCCTCTTGCGATTGGTACTTTTGTAAACACAAATTTTGATTCAGAGGCCAGTTACCTTCTCTTTTGAACAAAACTTGTGTAATGACTAAACTTTTGCTGTATTTGTGAGTTGGCACTCATATAAAAAGAAGGCTCGGGTTACTCATCTTTGGGAAAGGAAAAGGTTACATAGCCAGCAATACCTGGTCCTGCCTCCCCACCTTGTTTTTTTTTTTTTTTTTTTTTTTTCCCTTCCCTCTTGGAAGCAAAGAACAAGCCAGCCAGCTGACAAGAGCCAACACGCCACTGCTTCGGAATGCAACGGAGGGGAAGAGAGAAAGAAAGAGAAGGCCATTACCCCGCGAGCAAACCAGGCAACGAGTGCACAGAATAGGTGCCGTGCCAGAACTACAACCCAGAATAAGATCAAGCAGTCCGATCCAGATGGAATCTACACACCTAGAAGCAAGATGTTTTTCTTCACCGGAAGATGGGTCTACATCGATCCAGAGGATGGGCGATTGACAGACGGTGCATTCCTGCGCATTGGACATGCACAGACTACATTATGATTCCGCCCCATTGTCGAGTCACTATACTCATATGGGCAAGTCATGCTGCAGCAGTTCAATTAATTACATGCGTACAGGATCACTCCCAGCCTAGTGAGACATTACAGACATGTGGTGAAAATTAAAAATTGTACTGTGCGCCCAAAGTTACCATGCGGTTGCCTATTTTCTGTCCAATATATTGTAATGTTCGACGAGCCATTGACATGCAGCAAACAGAGAAGCTAGTCCCAAGAGATGCTGTAGGATGACAGCACCCCGCCTACTAGGTCATCACCAGCCTCCAACAGGGGAGATAAGGAAAGGGTGGCTTGGCAGCCCAGCCAGCATAAACTACCTTTGTGAAGCGAGGCTAGCTAACCCTACACCCCTCTGACAGCCCACAAGCCAGAATTTTTAATATATAAGTAGGTGCCAAATCCCAGCTCAGGACAGTTGCCGGTCCTCCAGTTTGTATAAGGCTGAGGGCACCACCAGGGGAAGTAGCTGTCACTCTGACCTCACAGTCAGCAAAGACTCAAGCATATTAGTCGCAAGATACTGACCACTAGACCACTCAAGCCGAGGTTACAAAAATGAAGTCTCCGGGGTAAGTCAATCTCAGAAGACACCACCTCAGTATCCAGAGGTATCATGACATCCCCACCTATTCCTTACGTGGGAAGTCTATTCCTGTCACCTCCATGGTAGCAGGTCGTGCCGACATCCATTCTGGACTCCCCCCCAAACCCCCCACCTTCCTCCACTTCATTTAGAATCTCATAATTCTAAAGTCTAATTAAAATGTTATTTTATTTCCTGCAGGTCGCCTTCTCCTGCTTTAATGTTTTCTTTCTTCGAGTTACAAATCCCCCTGTTTTCTCAAAACGTACAAATAAAAATACGTGGATTCAAATTAACCGTTGTTGACTTGCTTTATTAACCTGGAATTATCATTAGTGATAGTCTATAGTATAAATCTCATTGGCTGTATTAATTTTAGCAAACTCCTACTGACAGGTGCAATTGAACTGGGTGTCCTTGGATTGGCTCTATTAATTTTAGCAAAGTCCTACTGACAGGTTCAATTGAACCGGGTGTCCTTGGATTGACCCTAGCCTGCAAAGACCGGGATAAGAGATATTCCACAATCTGAACAAGACCGGGATATCCAAAGTACAGTCCAGGTAATTTTTTCCTTCAGCAGGATTCGCTCCCAGGATCACAAGCAGTTTCTTATTATCCTCTGTCTCAGTCCCAGCCTGCAGTAAAGGCCAGACCCATGAGACACCGGATACTGTCTTGTGTTCTGAAAGTGTGCTCATTCAATACTGAGCCGTATTCTGAGTACAAATTAAATTCGGAGCATCCCAACTGTCGGGTACAATCGGACAGTTGGGGCCAGGCAAACCTATTACACACTCCTTTGACACCTGAGATGAAACTCAGCGACTCCCAAACAACGAGAGTGGAATCAGCGTTTCCGATTTGCGAGCTAGAAAAGACAAACCCTTTCCCCAGGTTCGCCCCAAAACGCCTCAGTATAATCTTTTACTCTCGGTGACTTGTCACTTGTAACTTGTACCTTGTGTAACTTTGGCACTTAATAAATAATTTTTCGCTTTTGTTCCGAGCCAATACTGTAAAGCAAGAGAGATAATACATTAATATAAACAATTGAGTGACTCCATTCTAACTCTTCTTTTGTGTATTTTGAAGTGCAACCAGGCAAATTTGGTACCCTGTAGCAGCATCTATTTTCAATGTAACTAGGAGTTGTCAACCAAAAGAGAATTTTCTCACTAGTTTAAGATTTACACCAGTTAAGTTTTTTTATTTACACGCACCAAGAGAATCTACTTAGTTCATTTATGCAGTGAACTTAGCTACTCCCTTAAGGTTAGAATTCAGTGAAATTCTAATCTTATATTTTCACTTTAACTAGCTTTGCAACAGACTGTGAAATAATTTGTCAACCGCATATCCCATTTTAAAGTTTTCAACCTAATCACTTGGGATCCAAACCCTTAAGCATACGCTGTTTGGTCATGCTAACCATTTTCACTCCTACATCCTTTGCTTGTACCAGCCACATGGGTTGAGCATGTGGGGGATACCTGACTTTAAGAGTGAGAGAGATATAGAGAGAGCACTGCTGTTCCAGTTCGCAGTTGAGAGTCCAGCAGACGCCGTCGAGAGGATGTTCGTCCTATGTGCCTGTGGCTCTAGCTAGGGGGGGGGGGGGGGGGGGGTTTGACACACCACGAGCAACGTCATTCTTTCATCTAGCCACTAAACTTCATGTCTCGCTTTCGCAGAACGTCGTGCTGCCCGAAGAAGTACCAACTTTTTCAAGTCGCAACAGTCTTTTGCTGTTCAAACAAGAGCTCTGCTCTGCACGATGCTGCCGCGCTGCCCATCAGCATACTAAAGCCCCCATGCTTCCAGCTACCTTGTAGCTTACTCTTAGCTATCACGAGTGGGAGTACTGCAGTCTTAGGGTTGCCCCCAACCCTCCCCCCCCCCCCAACTTCACGGGGTGCTGCCGCATCTTCCAAGGCATAGGTAACTATACCAGTTGGCAATTTAGGACCAGGCCTCAGTCAGGGTACAGGCTGGTTTATGTGTGTTTTAATCGAGCAATCAATAAAACAGGCTTAAATTGGACTTAGGCGAGTTTTCTCTCCAGCACTCTATATTCCTACACCTTGTCCTTTATCTTTCCGGTTCGTCACCTGTCCTAGTAAAACTGTTTTAGGGTTAGCTATGAGCTGACTCCTTGCTCCTTTTCTCCTATTGATAGCTGTCTCGAAATGCTTCTTAGGTAGCTTGCCTTCCTGGGTCTCATTAGTGCAGTTGTCTCTTGGAGTACTAACCTTCCAGTAAGTGCCTGGATCAAACCATGAGGTTCCGCACACCAAATTTCTTGCTTGGAAACGGTAGATCAATTCCCAGCAGGAGTTATGCTCTTTGTGACGCCTGGGTCATATTGCGACATTCCACGTGCCAAGCAGCCACGGGAGTGGACGTCCTTTACACTCTACTGTAACCTCGAGCTTGGAATTTGGGTCAGACTGCAAAATTCCGCACGTCAAGTCTCTGGGTTTAAGACCAATAGTACAGGCCTCCAACATCACCTGACCTCCACATACCTCATTCCATCAGGCATACCCCTTACTGGCGACCCACTATCAATCGAATTGGTTATCCCCATCATCTTATACCTCTTTATAGGTCTGGGCGGGGCAAAGGTGCCTAGCTAGGGTTAGCTCAGGCTGTGATACGAAGGGAAAGCGGCCCAGTTGACAACCAGGTATAGCCCTGGTAGAAAGAGGAAGCTGCATGCCAAAGAGGGTTAAATCACCAGCTCAGCAAGATCCACTTCTAACCTCTGGCACATACCACACACAGTATTTCCGCTTCCACCTACACCGCTGAAGAAGATGCCGAACTTCGTCCGGCCAGCTAATGTTACCAGGGTGGTAAGGGCCCATAACAGCACCCACTTGCCCATTGCTCGCCTGCATGCCACCCAAAGCTCAATGCACGATTATTGATTTGGCCAAAGCCAACTACTCGGGCACCAGGAAATCCCCGTTCAAGCGACGACCACGGCTTCACCGTCATCCAGGGAGGGAAGTACCTCGACCTTACCCTCCAACAGCAAATCCTACTAAGGGTAAGTGATGAGGTGACATAGTTACAAAAACAACAGATTCATGTTCTAATAATAGTTCATGCATTATTTTCCTTTAAAATTTTTTTACAAAATAAAAGTATTTTTATTTGTTGAAATGGTGAAATTTTAATGACGAAAGCAGTTTTTTTTTACCGTAAAAGTGGAGCCCTAATCATAGTGTGAAGTGATTACAGTATAGAGGATAATTTTTGTGGGTTTTAAACATACTCTTCTTAAATTTCTGATTTGGGATTTTTGTGGTTAAAGTATTTTGATTGTTACATTTATTTATTTGAAAGTGTATGTTTGCATAAACTGAAAACTGATTTTCTTTTATATTATTGATTTTTGCTATTGCATCTGATTTTTTATTTTTCAGGCTTTTGGAAAAAGGATCAGAGGAAACAAGGAAGAAATTGAAGGAAAAATTTTCAAACAAAGAATTGAAGAAATTGAAATCAAAAGAAAGTGTTGGTGCTAAACTTTTACTACAAGCATGTTGACTTGATTGTTTCTTGTAATTGTTGCAAGTGAATTAATTTATGAATTAAATTGAAGTTTTCATAATTTTTTTTTAATTTCCATTTTGCCAGAAAAATGTTTCATTCCCACAACCCTAAATGTCACCCTCAGCCTGAAGAAAAGTTTAACATATTCCGTAATATTTTAGGAAATCACTCATAGCAAAATTTGTTGCAAAACCAAACCAAAAAAATGTAGGATATGGAGTCGCAAGGTTTCTTGCCTACATTAAAATTTCTGTTTTATGTAGTTATTTTATTCATAAAATAATGAAAACAAATTTAATGATTTACAGCTAAAATTTACTACAGTATACTGGTGGACTAAATAAACATTCATTAAACCCCTGAATATTGATTGAAATAAGAGAATTTTTGTTTCGTTTACAATTTTCTATATACTGAATATTCGCACAATCCTAATGCCTTTGTCACATGCTTCAAGTGCATCATTGGCTGAACTGGCATGCAGTGTTCTCGTACTGTGGGTACTTATGGAACTTTCAGCAATGATTCTATCTTTTTACTGGTGAAAAGTGTGTAGCAAGGTTCCAATGCAGGCTCTGTCGAGTATTCGTATGTATCTGACGTGTATGTTCATTTTCAGCTATGTTGGAGTGCTCTGGAAGGGGCAACTTCACTGGCGTTTTCGGGTGGTCTCCTTTCTCATGGGGTTGTGTTAGGCAGGGGCGATTTATATTACTCTCTTTCTTGCGGTGCATTCTGCTCTCTAGGCGTCCGCCTTATCTATGTAGGTAGTTTGCTGGCCTGAGTGGTTGCCATTCAGGGTTCGTATTTCTTCTGGGGCACGTGATGTACACGTAATGATATGGAGTTGCAGCAAAAAAAGAAATAGTGGAAACAAGCATCACATGTTGAGATCCATTGAATGATGTAGCTTATGCAGACTTCCTAGAGAATATTTTGTATCAGCTGATCGAAGATGTCCCTCTAGCTCTAAGATTAACTCTGTGGCTTCAATAGGATGGCTGTCCTGCTCACTTTTCTTGCAGAACACTGCTAGTTGCTGACATATTATTCCACAGATGGTGGATTGGATGAATGTGTCCTGTAACTTGGCCACCACATTCTTCATACTTGGCCCCAAATATTTATGTTTATATGAGAGAATTAAAGACATCGACTATCGTATGTATCCAACAATGAGGGAAGACAAGAAAGACAGAATCAGAGCAGCATGTGGATCTCTCAGCAGTGCTGAGGTCCATTGATCACCGCAAATGTAAGGAGAGCAGAGTCGTATCTGATGCGGTTTGGTCGACATTCCGAACACTGTGCTGTGTGCAAAAGGGTGTTCCCAGTTCCATGTTCATGGTGGTTCTCTCACCCCATATCGGTATTTACAATATACCTGTCTTCCTTCTCATTGTGGATAAACTAGGTATACACATCTGAAAAACAACATGTTACGTTGATTTCCTTTTGACTGTACATACAGCAATCATGTTTCCGGTCATTTTCATTATATTGAGCGTTAACTATGCACGTCAAAAACCATAGGTATCCTTAGATAATATTTTTATTGTCCGTAAACTATGAATGTCAGAAAATAAAACACTCGTAGTAAATGGAATGTTGTTTCCTTTTAGATAATCTATCCAACGATACTGTATACGACCTGCAATTCCCATTTGAAATTTCAACGCCATCCACCTCCCCCTTCCCATATCTACCCGCTTTCCTCTGCTTCCGGTATGTTCTGGAGAATGGAATTACTACCAATCTATGCTCCATATAGGGTATAGTTATGAAAGTCTTTTGTGATCCCCCGGTGCCATTATGTTTACAAGAGAGAGGGGTGATACGGGTGGTGTAACTAACGTGGTAAATCTGTGTGTTATTGTGTGTGTGTGCATGCGTACGTGCACTCGTGCACATACATTTATATCTGAGTACTCACTGTGCTTAGTCTGCTTGTGTCTTCATTTTTTAAATTAAATTATTTGCTGAGCAGTTTTCTTTCTTGCCATTTTTCCATTGTTTGCATGAACAATTATGTATGATTATTATACTGTGTCCACTACAGAATAAATTCAAACAATGAAACGTAAAACAAAATTAGGAGTATACAAAATTAAGTAGTTTCCTGACTATGTCATTGCAAGTTTTTCTTCTTTTGCCATAATTGGCATGAGTCAATAATGAAGTTGAGAAACTAATTTCTGTCTTGCCCAGGAAAAACAGTTACGATAGTTTAGTGCATAGGTTGGTTAGCGTAAGGTCTCGAGAGGCTGTATGTGTTTAATCTTTGTTTTGAAATGGTTAAGTCTTGAATTACAATTGATCCGTTTGGAGCAAATAACCATTCCATCACAGATAATGCGTATACATTTATATTGCACAGTGGAGAGTGGAGTTGAGTGGAAAGATTTGGGTGGCACTTAACAATGAGTTCTTGAAAGCAGATGAGGTGAAATGAGGTGAATATGGAACAGCACCGAAATAAGGAGGTGGGGGGGGGGGGGGCAGGAGACCGCCAAGATAGCCCACCGACCAGCGGCGTTGCTCAGCATGATTCCCACATGCAAAAATCCAGGAGTGACACCGCCAGGAATCGAACCCGATTCATCTAGGTGAGAGGCTAGTAGTCTGAATGAACTACACCACCCGTGCCCCCTATTGCACAGTGAAACCTCGTAATAAAAGCCTCTTCAATACAGAGTTCTCATTTATTTAAAGTGTTCTTCTTTCCTCTTATAGTGAAATAGGGAATTTAATGTTAATGTCTGTGCTTAATAAAAAACGTTTAAACTGTATTACAATGTAATGTCAATTACAATAGTAAAAATAAGTCATGCTTCTGGTAATGTTTTACTCTACATTATATCAAATCACAGTCAATAATTTAATTTTTTTACGGCTATTGCACACATCTGTTAATGCGAATCTCATTATTATTTCAAGCTGAAAAAATGCAGTACCCTTAAGAGGTTTCACTAGTGCTACATGATCTGGACATGATGTTGGAACAGGTATGCATTAAATATTAAGACGACAGAGATTTTCCACTTTTATTTGCAAAATATACTCATACTGTACAAGCCAAGTGTTGTAATAGAAAAACAATTAACGCTAACTATAGCTAAGATAAATGTGGTGTTGGTGGATGGCAACCTAAAATACTATTGCATTAGTTCTTGCTGTATATATTATGCTCCGCAAGTCAGTCGCATGCTTCACTAAAACTGGGAATATAATCTCGCCACAAAATTTATGATAAACTTCACAAAAACACTTATGACAAAACAAGCTATTTCCTGGGAGTTTAGGTGTGGTCTTTATTAATCAGTTATCTAAACAGCAACCACGGATATAGTACTTGTTATATATATTTTTTTCATTCTAGCTTGTTACCTAGAACCTCGGGAGGTGCGCCGGTATTCATGGCATCTTCCAAACAACTGTACTGCATGCACTCTCAGTGTATCCTGAGAACTAGTCAAATGTAGTTATCACACGATTGCCTTTAGCAAGTGCTTTTCTGCCATATTTTCACTAAAACTGCCGCATTGACTTTGGATACATTTCAGCAAAATCTGCAGTCAGTGTGCATTTTTTCAGGGCAACTGGGATATTGGATCGGACTGCATTCAATGCAAGTGCAGACAAACTGGAGCTTGTGGCACTTGACCAGTGACCATTGATTTCAGTCCAGTGCAGTAATTATAAAATGCGATCAAAAGCATTAGGCAAAGATGGTTGAAACAAACGTTGACGTGTAAGTTATGTGAAATAAGCTTGCTGAACACTCACCCAAGAATGATTGTTGTTTATTAGTCATGCATATAGTTTTAGTAATTCGATAATTTAATTAACTTGTTCTGTACACATTTAAAGCATGTACTTAGAAAATTTATATTTACAAAAAAGTTATACTTACAGTGGTGGAAATACATTTTTTATATTTACATAGCAGTTTCTGCTAGTGTTTAAAGGGAAACAAAAACCACAAAGTTCTCCAGATTTTAATTTATTTAGAACACAATTCCAGTTTCATAATGAGAGGCAGTGATGAACTAGTAACTCAGCATGGTATAGGTTACTTATTGGTGACAGAATTTCAGAAAGTCTGTTAAATATTTACTGTGTTATAATGCTCAGTGCAGAGTTTTATTTGTAGTTGTAACACACAGTCTGCGAACCTCTGAAATATTGCAGGTGATGTCATTTTCGCTTTACAGAGGCAGGTGATTTCATTCAAAGTGATGATGCGTCTAGTGTACCATAGTAGGAAGAACTGTACAACTTTTATTTGTGGTCTCTGGTGAAATGAATGATAGAAAATCTCTTTGTTACAGTAGAACCTCGTTATAGTATTTGGGAAGAGACTCAGAAATTTCTACTTAATGTTAGAGAAATATTTACAGTTGGGTGGTTTTCCACAGAAGAACATGTTTGGAAACTGAGTGAAGATGCATGCGTAGAAAGAACTCTCATGACAAGTTTATTTTGCGGTTGTTTCTTTCCTCTGTATGAGAACAAAACTCTGATAGTTCTTCAAATAATTTAAAGAATGGATTACGTTATGTCAGTAAAAAGTGATTTAGTTAAATTTTAAATGCATATTTTATTGATGTAAATCAAGGCTTCCAATACTTTCATGATAATTATGTAGAATGTTTTACTAAACTCCCAGGAAACACATCCTTTGAAGTTTCTTAACATTTAACAACTCTTACATTGATCACAACTGTGAAAAAATTTCACCTTTAAAAGTAAAACATATTTATTGTAAATACACTATTGAATACTGAAGTTTAAAACAACACTGTAATTCATCACATCATCTTTGTACGGTTACAACACTTGAGATATGGTTTCTACGTCAGGTAACACCCAGTACAGGTTTTCAAGTCATTAGTAACTAGGGATGTGCGAATGTGACTTTTTTTTCTCATGAAACGAAAATGAAAGATACCCGTGTTACGAACTTTCGTGAAATTGAAATGAAACTGAAAATGAAAAATAATGTCATCAGAGGTCAGCCTTTACGAAAGATTAACGAATTTCATAACATTTTGGAAAGTTATTCATTATAAAAAATTCGTTGCAAAACCCAAACAAAAAATGTAGGATATGGAGTATTTACCACAGGGGGTCTTGCCTACATTTGAATGTTCGTTTTATGAGTTATTTTAGTTATAAAATAATGAAAAACAAGATGGTGTACAGACAATATTTTCTTTGCTGGAGGACTAAATGAACATTCATTAAACACCCGATAATCAATTGAAATCGAGAATTTTGGTTTTGTTACAACTTTCGGCAACAGAAATTCTTACCTAAACGAAAATGAAAGTTGTCATTTTTCGTTCTCGTTTCAGTATACAGAATATTCGCACAACCCTATAAATAATTAATAAGTAACAACATTTGACCAGAAAATTAGTAACAATAAGTATTTAACCTTTTCATAAACTCTTAGCAAAGCAAGCTTTTTTTAAAGGATTAAATGTGATTTCCTTTGATATGAATTTCATATTGCTAATAGTTTATTATGCAAGTTCAGAAATTGTTACAAGCAGTAACACAGTACAATTTGTCACAATTTCTATAATTTTTTTTTTACTTTGTAATACTGATAATTATTTTCAACTCTAAATGGTTTTCGTAGAGTTAATTAGAAAATGTTTAAGGTTCGTATTTAAGGTAAATATAGTCACGCCATCTAGCGAGTACTCTCACTACAATTATTATTTATGAAAAATGTATAATTGGAATACCTTATTTAAAATTATTTTAAAATCACTATATGTAAGATGGCAAATAAAACTTTAGTGAAACTTAAATTTAGCAATCTCAATTTCTAAAGCATTGGACAGTACCTTTTGTATATGTTCAATTTGCAGATCATTTCCAGATTTGTCGCCCTACTGTACCTGAAAAATTTACCCTATTCTAATAAGAGAAGGCATTTATTAAGCAAATAGGCTCGTTTATGGTGGACGTACATTCTTCGTCGCAAGTAAATTAAACCTATAGTATAGAAGCTTCTTATTCCAAAATATTAACAAGGAATGAATAAAAAACTTGCTTGGAAAAACATTTTATGCCTTACCTTGTATGTATATTGTATATAGCAAAATTGTGAATAGTTTTTTTGTTGTGTATTTTTGTGCATTTATCATAAACGCTGCTACTAGCTGTAATACTCGTCCATGTAAAATGGTAACCAACTATAATACTGTTCGAACAAAAATATCAAACAAGATCTTTCAAAGTGTAACCGCTATGATAGCTGCTTGATTCATAAATCTTAATAATTGAAGGAATAATTTGTTTTGGAGTTTTCTTTTATTGTATATGTACTAGAATACCACACTACTTATATAAAATAGTGTGATGTTTTAGATTAAAACTACAATATTTACAATATTAAACTGCATGTTGATAAAATATTCACACACACTATGTCCAAGTGAGAAATAGACAAGTCATAAAACATTAAATATGAGGTATTTAGCAGCTACAGATCATGTTCCAACATTACAGGAGAACATTAACTGAACAATTCTCATATTGTGGTTCTTCTGATTTGCCCATCTCTTTCTTGGAGAATGGGATTCCGTGAATTCTTTGTGCAACTACGATGATAATTGTCGTATTGGTAAGGGATTTTCTGCCTGTCGTCCATTAATAAGTCCTGTTGGCAGATCCCCGTGACATCTCCAGTACTACCAACTATACAGCACAGATATACCCACGGCGTGTAGCTACTGGCAACATGAATTTGTGGAAGAATGTTAGGGTAAAACTTTAAAATATTAATCTTAAATTGAGTCTGACATACCTGCACTTACATACACTTAATCGTCATGACCCTGTCTGCACTGTGCACATATTGTCTTCACTGACTCACTGTTTTAGTCCCAGTGTTGTTCTTGTTCAGGTCGTCGCAGGCAATTTGCACTGGGTTACTCTCACCATTGTAAATCAAGAGCATACATAATATTTTAATTTGAAAAGAAATATTGATGAAGGGCGAAATGTTTATGGGAAATGGAGATCTATAAACCTTTCTCTCATATACAGACGTTTCCATGCATTTGTAACACTTTCCTATGAGAAACACAACTTTGTACATGAAACACTGAGACACACAACTGTATTTCAGTGATCTGGATGATGTTTCTAACGAAACTTCTTTCCTGTATACAGCTTCATTTAGAATCAATATTCTTCCTCCTCATAATAACCATCCTCATCATTATCGCTGTGAACAAAAAGAAGAAACAACTTTAATATTCTGTGTGGAGTTTGGTTGAAAATCAGCATCATGATAATGGCGGCGAATTATTAGAATATTTAATAACTTTTCAACTTCTCTATAAACCAAAGGACTGTTTCCGATCAACATTATCACATTTAACTTTTTATAATTAAGGACTTTTGTAGAGATATTTAAGGTTTTCTTAATTTACAGAAACCTTGCAATACCTTTAGACTGTTTGTTGCTATTTACTTTCATGCTGCAATTTACCCCAGTTTACAATATTTGTATTATTCTCACCTCAGTACACTTTAAGGAAGTGCCATAGAATAGCATAAATAAATCAAAAAGGGCAGCTTCTCATGGTGTCTAGGTGAGAATGCATGCCTCCAATCCTAGAGGCTCTATGTGGAAGTCCTGCCTTAGGCATTTATGTACAGTGGCTACAAAAAGTACTGGTCTGATGACAGTTGTAGTATAAAAGTGTTACATGGACGCCTGAGGGGCGTATCTGAGTTCGTGAGGGATGGAGGTCGTAATAAAAGTAAAATAACTAAATTTGATTTATAATTTATTCACACAGCTATTATTTACCACATTAAATCATCTCTATACACTATTACTCTTTTTACTTAACAGCGAGTGCAATATTTGACGTCTATTTCAACTCTAATTAACGTACTACTTAATGTCTCTCTCCGTTTGGTTACAGTAAGTCAACTCATGCTCATCATTAACATATGTTCAGTCTATCTGTTACCATCATTTGTAATGTCTTTCACTCTTGCATCTAGTCCAATAGTCCAGTTTGCCAGCCACACCCTTCACTGCTTGATACTCGCAGTCGAAGATTTCCTTTCCCTGGTCACTTCTCTCGCTGCTTGTCTTCTATCGCTCGGAACTCAGCATCTCATTCACGCATCAACTCCTTGGGTCGAAGGCCTGCCACATTTTTATAACGTTCCGTCCTGACCATCAGGAAGTTTCAACGCGCCCCTAGTTACGCTAAGAGAACGAGATCAGTAATCCAGAGCATTCTACATATAAACGTAGAAATCAATACAGCCAGAGTCAGCAACGCGCGCCGCAAAAAAGAATTATCGTGTGGGCTCGTTTTCTGTAACAGATACGTAGCCACCGGCCTATCGCTTGCTTGTTCATTCAAAACAATCCTTTGACTTGCTGCCGCCGATATCATATAGCTGCTGTCCTTCACTTACCCTCCCTCACTTGAGATGCGAAGCAGAGATCGCGTAACACTGCCCCCTCCTCAAATCTGTTCGTCCCGAACAGACACTGCAACATCTGTACCATCGTAGAGTGCCAGTCGGCCGATGTAGAAAGCCTCCGGCTCCGCCCGAGAGCCTCGACGACAGATCTGAAAGCCTACATAATCGATCTTCTTCAAAATCCTGCAGAGGCCTTCCCAACATTTCTGAAGATTGGAGTACCCTTTTCGTCTCTGTGGGCTGTACAGACAAACCTCTCATACCAGTTCTTCATCCTGTCACTATATGGTCGTTTGTGCCTTACACAATGACTAATCATTTCATTAACAGTTTGAAAAGGTGAAGCAACTGCAAAATTTCCCCTTGCATCTTCCTTTAGACCATGTCTACCAATCTGAAAATTGCTGGCACTTGCGGTCGATGCTGCAGGTTGTGGCTGGATCCTCGTCCGACGTACACTGAAGCACTGGTAGTTCCTGTCGACTGCCTCACTCCCTTTCTCGAGTTCACACAACTGGTTCTTTGACCCAAGAACCATCTCCATTGGACTGCTATCCTCCGAAGCACTACTGAGAGAGGCCATCATATCACTCGCTCCATGCCATGGGCACCTTTCTCTGTTATATGGCACAGTGTGCACAGGGCATCTGGACATTTCTCGCAGGTCGTCATGTGCATTTGCCAACTGCTTTGTGAGGTATGCAGCTTGCTGCATCAGCTCGTTGATGCGGTATCTCGGTTTTCAGACATATGCAAGAATACCACAAATTTCTTCATGAAAGTGCTCGCATGAGCTCATCGATGCTATTTGTTCTTCACCACGCTGTCTCTTTACTGGTTGCTGCTTCTGTTGCCGGCAATAAGCTTTCAGGTATACCAGCTGACCACATGACCAACACTACCTCCATTTGGGTCGGAAGTGGCGAATCTCTGTAGCATGACTCCTGGAAGCAATATCCCCCAAAGGCAACTGCAACTCCTGCAGTGTCTTCTTTATTCTGTCTTCGTCTTCTTCGTCCAGCACCACTACGCATACTGGAGGTCGGTGTGCGGGCCTCTGTTGTCTTTCTGACTCCACCTCCAGTGCCCATGCCAGGGCGTCCTGCATGTTGTGGGGTGCAGCCAGATGTACAAAGTTGTTTTCAGGAAGATCAATAATGTTTACGGACGTGTGGCGTTCGACGTCAAACAAGAATTGGCCTCGTAAACACGTTACCGTTAACCCAAGCGCCTTAAGACAAACCCGTCTACAGCTTTTACTCTGTATGTGCATACCAGTTAATGCTGCGCTTAGGAACCGTTTGTCTGTGTCCAAAAGCAGCTAGGAAAGCAAGTCGAAAGAAACGACTGAAAAAGAAAAGAACGGAGAATCATGAGTTTATTTAGGAAGGGAAAGTCATTCAGCCAGAAACTGTAAACTGAGTGCACCAAAGACAGCAGCACAAGTGCAAAGTGATAGATGAGTACAAGTGTTCAGCTCAGACCATAGTAAATGTACTTCGCGAAAGGGAATTTGGTAGAATAACCGCTTGTAGAAAACCATACATAAGTAAGGTTAATAAAACGCAGAGGCTTGAATATGCCCAGGCACACAGAAATGTTGCGTATATGCAGTGGAAGAAAGTTATTTTTAATGATGTAAGCTTAATATTTTCCGGTCAGACAGACGAGTTACAGTATGACGGAAGAAGAATTCCGAATTTAAAGAGAATAATCAGATAGTCAGTGTGAAACATGGAGGAGGTTATATGCATAGGCGAGTACAACCTTCATTATTTGGGTGTGCCACACATAGAACTACTGATGGCAACTATAAAGTGAAAGATGATGGTTGGACGGGGAGGGGGGAGGAAGGGGGATTCTTCTTTGGGAAATGTTTATTTTAAAGTTCAAAATAGTTACATTTACTAAAAGTGGTCCAAAATAAAATATTTTAGGTAGACCACATTTCGCAATCGTGCGTTTCTACTTCCAAGGAAGTGGGCATATATTTCTACTGACTAGCTCCCTGGTTGAATGAAACCACCTGGACAGGGTCACTACAAAGTCTCACACGATTATCACTTTAAAAATATTAGAACTCTTCAACACCAGCGCCCGGTAGGGATTATAACCAGTTAGGCTGGACTCACAATAGTCCGTCGTATCCGTCAGTCGTCCGTCCGTCATCCGTCTGTCGTTCACGTCCATAAGTTGAAAGCGATTCACAACAATCCGTTATCCGTCAATGCTTCTGTACGGGAATATTTCAGCGCGATAACTTAACATCGCAGTCTTTCTTTAGTTGGAAATATATTTTGGTTGGAAATACATTTTTTTACGTAATGAGAATTTATACTGAGTTGTTTTACACTTTGAATTAGGTCATTTACCATTAAAGATAAATAAACAAAGATCCATCGCCTTGCATTTTATTTCAAAGTGCGTATTCACGTTTATGGAATGTCGTCAGAAGACGTGGCTGCCCTGCGATTGGTTGAAGTTTCGTGAGCGTCGGATGGACAGACGGCTGACGGATGCGACGGACTATTATGAGTCCAGCCTTACGAGCTTAATCGAAGCCACTTAGAGTTTGCCACCGGGCACATATTTATGTGCCGCTAGCTGTCTATCACATAGGGGTCCCTGCCCTTAATCAACTCGCGGAAGAAGCGACATGGGAAGATAAGGGGAGCTTGACGAACACATGCCGACAGCTCTGACGCTATGGACAAATCATTTTCCGTTCTCCTTTGTATTTATCATATAAACCGGCATGCCTACGAGAGAGTAATAAATAAATCTCAAAGACCACATTTATAAACCAATAAATTTGCTGGTCATTAGGGTGTGCCTGGACACACTTGGCACACCCATACTCGCTAATGATTCCATGATGGTTTGGGGTTTTATGAGTGCAAGAGGTGAGGGTGATTTTTGTTTCATTGAAGGCACAATGGATCACATGGCGTACATCGCCATTTTCAAGACTAATCTTCCCCATAGTGTGGAAAAAATTGGCCTCTCTATAGCTTATATCTTCACACAGGACAATGACCTGAAGCACACAACTTTGAACATCAAGCTGTGGTTGTTATACAATACCCCACACTAGATGGAGACATCATCGCAATCTCCCAATATCAACTCCATTGAGAATCTGTGGAACCAACTAGAGGAAAATGCACGAATAAATGAAATATCCAACAAAGAACATCCTTAAAACTGAGTAGGATAAAATATTGAGTAAAACTACGAAAATTTTGGTGAAATCGATACCAAGGAGTTTATCTGATATTATCAAGAGGAAAGAAGGACGCTTGAATTATTAAAGAGAGTCAAAATGGCAAAGAATGTTCTTTACATTAATGCAGACTAATACTTATTTGTGGTCAGAGACATGATTACTTTCATTTGCAATTTAGGTTATGTTGTAAATGAAAAGGATTTAATTTTAATATCCTGTATGATATATGAATAAATAAATAATAAATAAGGATAGTATATGCCTGCCCTCACACTTCCAACTGTAGCCAGCCAGACCATACTTTTTGTAGCTATTGTGTGTATTATCGTACACCACTGTAAATTTTTGTTTGTTAGTTCAGTTATTGAACCCACCGTTGGTTTATTTTTAGTCACTAGCCAATGGCCCTCAGTTCTATGCCAGTTATCTCTAGGGCAAATGTAGAAGGGGGAGGGGGCCACAAGGGACATACCTCTCCCCACCCTCCACAACAAATTGACATGAAACTGCCCTGAGAATGTTTGAAGACCAAAAGGAAATATTATAACTGTTAAAATACCAATTTTTTTATGATTAATATAATATTTTATCCATAATTATGATGGAAATGTACCCCTCCACCCTTCAATTCCACAAATCGAAAGTATAGATTAGCTATTTCCTGCATTCGGCACTGTAAGGACACTGCTGTTCTAGGGAGATTTTCTCATGGTACTCCCACTTCAGTCCATCACTTCTTAACCATGATACCTTCTATCACTTCACTTATTCATCAGACTGGTCGGAATTATAGTTCTGTCCTGCTTGAGTTATCACCATGCAGATGTATGTTTCAGTTAAGTCATTATTGTGAACAGTTAGACTTGACACATAGTCACCTTGTACAATGTAAATAATATTAATTAGAAAAACTTAATAAATTAATATTAAATAGAATACAGGGGAAAAACAGGCTTACATGGGGGAAAGGAAAAAAGTAAAAGTTAATAGATTCAGCATGACCAAGGTTCTGAGGAGAATATTGTGAAACTTCTTTAAAAAATCTGATGTTATTAAAACAATTTCAGTAAAACAAGAATACAGGATGGCCTTACATTAAGTACCAGTTTTTTTATAAATAGGGTCATTAAAGATACAGTGTTTATGTTTGCGTGTAGGTGCTATTGAAGTCAGTGCTTTGGCTTCGTTAACAGACAAACTTGTTTCCTGTTGTTTCGCGTAACTATTTGTATGATGATCAGCGTACTCAAAGAGACATACGGAGACTGGAATGGTCAATAATAGTCGGACAAAATTTAATTGCAGACTCCATAAACCTGGACAAAACAATTATAACTTTGGTGAACAAGTTTGAACATGCTGGGATGGTTGCAATAGAGCCCAAATAAGGATAGCTACCGACCTGTGACAACAGTATTATGCCATCAAGGTGTCTATTAAGAGAGAATGTTTGTTATGAGAATTCACGTGTGAACACTTTGTTTCAAGAAAGACAGGATATCGTGATACATATTATGCCACTGGTGTTTTCGTATTTCTGAATGCTGAGTTTCCTGGGGAATTGATTGGGCACCAGAGGATCCTTGATGTGGGCAGTGTGCTTTCTCTGATTTCATGTCAGTGCACTTTTTTGTGAAAGGATTTATCAAGTGACACATGTGCAACCGAAGCATTACCACATTGGTTGGGTTCCACATTACATAAGCTACTGCTGCTGCTGTAACATTGACAATACTCTGTAACATCTTAAACATGGCTGCCAACAGATACGATGTGTGTTGCGATGTTACTGTTACACATAGAGAAAGTATTGTGTAACAAACATGTTCCATTATGAGAGTTAGCAGTATAATCAATATTTCACCAAGATTTATACTAATTTTTATGGACACTTTGAGAAGCCAATTGCTCATCCCATAAGTGGTCATTGATTGACCATCGCTTACATTACTATTTATGTATTTGTAACATTTTCTTTCTGTTTCCTCACGTAAGGCCACAGTGAACTGTGTGGTTAGTGCATCGGCCATTCCAATGGCAGTCTGAACTCGATTCCCAGTAGGATCATGTTTGAATTTCAGTGTATGGGAAACAGGGTAGAGGTTGCTGTATCTCGTGTGTTTTCTAGAGCTATTTTCCTATTTACACCCCGGGAGTTTCTCATACCTTGACAGAAAACTGCGGGAGAGTCAGTCAGAGATGACAGCAGGTTGAGAAGCTCAGTTGTATATATGTGCCCATATATCACTTAAAAGCAGTACGTGATGGAGAGATGAAAGATATTGGTATGTTCTGGCACCAAATATATGAAACTCAGTGCAATAATATACTCTTGATATGCAGTGCTATGCAGTTTTAGAATGCTGGAGAAAATGTTAGGTTATAAAACATCAAATTAGCTTCCGCTACTTACGAGGTTTATGGCTTGATCCTTTGATCATAACCCCCCTGGAGCTATTTAAATACATTTGAAGCAACAGTGGTAGGTAGATTGGGTGACAAGATGTAATCCAAAACACTTCTGCTAAGATATACTTTCGTGATTGAATGATCTTAATAGTTACGAGCCTAATGAGTGAGTGAAGAAATTTGGGCGGCTCTTAACAGCGAGGTCTTGAGAGCCGATGAGGGTTAATGAGGTGAATATGGAGAAACGTCATGATGGAAGGGTGGGGGAAACGGGAGATCCCAGAGAAAACCCGCCGACCAGCGGTATCATCCAGCACGAATCCCACATGCGAAAATCGGGGAGTCACCCGGCCGGGGATTGAACCAGGTTCGCCTTGTTGGGAGGCGAGCAGGCTAACCACTCAGCCACCGCGACCTCACGTGTATTATGTGTCTGTCCGCGAATCACAATTGTTCAGTATCATAGTAACTTAATTCTGATGTGTTGTGTCAGAAACGTGGCCATTAAGCAAAGGGAAGTTGCAGATGTGGACATAGGATATTGAAGTCTAGTCTGTGCGTATATATTTTCGCGAGAAACTGGTGGCCCCACATATCACTAAGGTGGTTAAGAAAGAAGAAAGAAGTGAAGCAACAACAACAAAGAGATTACATATTAAATCCGTGCTCGACCATTGGCCATAACTGAACTCTATTATATTTTTAAGAATAAAGTTAATTAATGTACTTCCCATATAAGGTTATTCATTTCTCTTATCGGGTAGTAACCGAAAAGGGGATCGTGGACAGCTTTTTAATCCCCCCTTCCCCACATTGATCCCAATTAAAAGTCGTGAACTCTGTTACATAATCAGTTAAATTAAATTAAATTAAAATTTGGTTTTATTTTGGGTGAGGGATTTAATTTCGAAGGAAGTTATTTATAAATAATATTTTTGGAAGATAATAAAATAAAGGAAAAACAGGAATGAACGAGGTGAGAGAACTTACTCGTCCTTGTCGGGGAACTTCTCGACGTAGGTGTTGTTGGCGTTGCAGGCGCGGCTGCAGCCGGGACAGTACCAGTAGCTGAGCACGCCTATGGAGATGCCGAAGAGAGCGTTGGGCACGACGAGCGACAAGATGAGGTGCTTGAGCGTGTCGTCCCAGCTGTACCTGGCGACGACGATCTCCGGGTAGGCGCGGCTGTAGTAGCAGGGGAAAGGCGCTCGCTCGCGGCCGTAGGAGCGCGCGAACTCGGAGCAGTTGACGCGCGGCGGGTAGCCGCAGCCCTCCGTGTTGACGAGGAGCCTCGTGTCGGCGATGTCCCACTCGGCGGGCGGGGTGCCGTCGTCCTCCCCCCACGGCTGGCGCGAGTAGTTGACGAGGATCTGGTGGCAGCGCAGCGCCGCCGACGTGCAACCCTCGCGGCACGACGCCCACGAGCAGTTGCGCAGCCCCTCAGCGTACACGTGGCTGACGGTGATGCAGGTGACGGGCCGCGGCTCGTAGTCGGCGAGGATGGACGTGATGGCGGGGTCCACGACGAAAGGGATGAGGAAGAGGAAGGCGAACACGGAGATGATGGCCGTGGTGCCGAGGCACAGCGACGTGTAGAACTTGGCCTTCTCGACGAGGGTCGCGACTGGGATGAGTTCCTTCTCGTCGACTGCGCAGTCGCCTGCGCCTCCCTCCGCGCCCATGATCACCGTGCACTCGTCGCTGTCCATCGCGGCGACGCACTCCCGGGGACGAACGTAAAACAAACAACAACAACAACAACTCTAGAGGTGCGGACAAGCCTCAGCGCAAGTCGATCATGCCCGACGTCGGTGCAGAAGAGTAAGGACCGGCAGCGGCTCACTGTCTGTCCTGCTGCGCGGAGACGAAGGACGCTGTGAGAAGAAGTGGTTAGCCCCCCGCGGCCACGACGACAGCATGTGTGGGCTGGAGCGTGTAAAGTGGAGACGGCATGTACTCGCGTTCCCCTCCCGAGGGCACGGCGCGACCGCCCAGACGTGCTCTGGTGCTGCCACGCACACACGGCGTGCAGGTGAGAATAGTGTGGTGGCGGCGAGACGAACAAGCTGGGTGCGTGCCAAGTGCTGCGCCACCGCTCACTGTTCCTGCAGCGGGAACACGTGGTGATGGGCCGGGCTCTCGAGCAGGAGGGGAATGCCTGCAACAACACACAACCATTCTCTAACACTCCTTCTGGGAAAACGTCATATGTACAAGGCCATTTAATGCCACGATCCTTCATTTCTACAGTTTTTGCGAGAATTAATGTTTTGTACCCAAACGGGAGCCGATATTGTAAAATCCTCTTACTATTTTGTTAAAAATCGTTTTTACTATATACTCTAATTTTTCCAACTCAAAAAGCTGTATAATTCTAACTTATTATTAAATAAACGGCATTTTAATTAATTAAATAGTTTAATAAAAGCATACCATTTTTTGTGTTGAAAAAATTAGACTACATTATAAAAACAATTTGTAACAAAATTGTAAGAGGATTTTACGATATCGGCTCCCATTTCGGTTCAAAAAATTTATATTTCGCAAAAGCTGTAGAAATGAATGATCGTGGCCTTAAACAACAGTGAAGTAATGTAATGGGCCATGTGCTTGAGACGTATGACTTTTGGGGATACAGCGCTGCTAGAGCATGCATGTTATACAGTATCTTGATGTCTATCGCGCATGCTCGAAAACCAAGAGTATATCATGTTGGTTAAGACCATTCTTTAATGTATTAAAATGACACTCTTCACTTTATTGTGATATTATTAATCAGTTCTTACGTAACCAATGTGATTAAACCAATACACTGAATTAATGGTCGGAGCAGAATATCTGGAGTTGTATGTCTCTAGCATGTTGCATTTGCAGCTGCACGTTAGGAACACGAAAAACAGAATGTACGCCTCGAGCAAACAATGACGTAATGTACCTTGCAGTCATAGCGTAGTACCTACAGAACAATGGCGTAATGTACCTTGCAGTCATAGCGAAGTACCTACAGAACAATGGCGTAATGTACCTTGCAGTCATAACGTAGTACCTACAGAACAATGGCGTAATGTACCTTGCAGTCATAGCGTAGTACCTACAGAACAATGGCGTAATGTACCTTGCAGTCATAGCGTAGTACCTACAGAACAATGGCACCAGTAGGCCTACCCAGCTGAAGGCCATTCTGGTCTTTGTTGCCTCAATTAAAAATAAATTTGGAAAAAAAAAGTAACATAAAATTTGTCGCATTATAAACATTAAAACAAGATAAATTTTAAAAATTATAGAGGCTTGAAATTATATTTTGTTATAATATAAAAGAAAAGGTTACGTTATAATTTAAAAATGTATAAAGTTAAAATTCCTCTGCCTCCACCCTTGAATCCTCACCCCGCCATCATCTCCGGAGACAGAGGGGTCGACGGTGGTTGTCGTTTTCGTGAGGTGTCCGTCGTGTGTTTGATGTCTGTGTCTGTGTTGCGATGGTGTCAGTGTAATGTTGTCTGTGTATGATGTTTTTCCTACAGTACGTGACTAATATCTGAGTATCACATCTATGAAAAATAAAAATGGCTAATTAGTAAACACAGAATGAAGTGTCGACCGTTGTGGCCGAGATCGATAAAGCTGTTTTCACACAATATGACGTGACGTGTCGTGACAGCTGTTAGCTAGTTAGAGACAAGCAACTGGCGATTCTTACGTGTTAGATAATCAATTAAATATCGTTTTGCCCCAGGAAAGGAACATTGTAATACTAGGCATAGCCCAACTCATGCCAGGACAGAACTAAGCCCATTTTTACTATGTAGTTTGAGCTCAGACACTGTCAAGCTGAACTTCAAGTGACACCAAAAGCTGAACTGTACTTGTTATAAAGTACCATAATAATAAAATATGCATCATCTTAAAACATTTAATAACATGCACTATTAGCAATACATGCATTGCGTCGTCAAACAGACAGTCCATGAACTCCATTAATCTGACTCGTTCTCAGCCAACGACAATTAGCAGTGAAGAGATTTGGGCGGTTCTTAACAGCGAGGTTTTTAAGAGCGGATGAGAGTGATTGAAGTGAACATGGAGCGGCGCCGGAATTGGCGGAGGAAGCGGGAGATCCCAGCGGCATCGTTCGGCACGATTCCCATTTGCGAAAGTCCGGTGACCCGGCCGGGTATTGAGCCCGGTTCGCTATTATGGGAGGCTAGCGTGCTAGTCGTTCAGCCACAGTGGCCCCAACGACACTGCAGCTCAGCAATAAAACAATAAATCATCATTCCATAGAACTCGCCCACATAGAGTTCTCCCACAACTCATAGAATATAATCACACACAATTATTAATATACGACAGAACCCGAACCACCAAAGTTCGGAGAAGTAAAAATATCTTTTTTTCTTTCAGTTAATTTTAACTGAAAAGGGTTTAACTTTGGTGAACTCTACTGGAGATTGAGCTGAAAGTGTCTTGATTCGGTCAAAACAGCTTTCTGACTACGTGAAATTGCATTAGTGCAGTCAAGTTGGACTGGGCGCAGCAGAGTAGGAAAATTGTGGTGGAAATGCGACGTATAGGGTCGAACTAAGGGTCGGTTCCGCCAACATTTCCCCCGATCCGAGATCGAATGATTCTAGTTCCGAATCAGAATCCAGTTTGATCTTTGTTCCAATGTAAAAGTGTTGCACCAACGAAATTTCATGATTCTGGATCTCCGATTTGTCAATCTTGGAGAGATCGATATTAAGTAGGCCTATGAGACAAATTTTCCAATTGGTTCGTAATATATGACGTCATGGAAGTAGGCGTATTTTTCATACTAGATAGAACTAGATGTGCGATCTTTTATCTGTTTTAAGTGAATTATTGTAGTACGAATTTTACTTAATAACATTCAAGTACGTATAATGTCGTTTTAATTTCCCAAGAAAACAATCAAACGTAGTTCTATCTGTTGGTGTATTTTCAAACTACATTTGTCGACGATGGCTGCTGATCTCGGATCGAGATTTCAAACCGCCAATTTCGGCGGTTCGAAACTATCTTCATCTCGATCTGCAGTCCAGCTCTGAACTCGAATGGTGCAAGAGTTTTTAGTGTCGATCTCAGATACGACGTCAGATCGAGTTTCGTGCCACGATGGTGCAACCGGCCCGTAGCCGACCGTTTAGAAGCTGGCCTGGCTCGGCGGAGTGAACCGCATCTCGGGTTCATGTACGAGGGGACACGAGGCGTGTCCTCGTTGTTCCTGGAAGACGTTATCCGCGATGCAGTCACCTACACCGGACACGCCAAGAGGGCAATCTCCAATACGCTGGACGTCAAGTACCCATGAAGAAGGAGGCTGGGCCGGGCTCGGCCTGCCATCTAGCGGTTTCGAGAGATGATGCTGCCGCTGAGTGTTGCCACAGAAGGCTGTAAGCGTAGGGTTACCACGTATGTGTCACTCAAAAAAGCGGACATGTTCGAGTAACTAGCACTTAAAAAGAGGACACTTGCGAGAAAATTACACGTAGAAAGTGGACTCACAATTTTACAATTGAAATATACATAATCTGTAAATTCGCAGGTCAGTTGAAAATATACTACATAAAAATTTGTGTAAAAAAAAAAATCGGGCCCTCATCGTTTTTCAGAAATACAATTTTTTTGGCAACCAGATGAAGTGATAATCGTGTTCACTCTGAACATGAAAAGCAATTCAATTTGGTTTGTAGGCACTGCAGAATATTTCGCAAGCAATTATTCACTCAAAACACAGTTGTATATAATCACTTTTTTTAATGACAGATTATCACTCTCGCATATCTCAGTTTCAGACACATTGCAATCGTATTACTTTGACAATTTTACTCGTTCTAATATATTTATATTTCCTTATACATCTAAAACAACAAACAGGCACGGACAAATATGACTGTTGCTGAAGATAAAATATTTACGTAATATTCTCCAAAACGTTTAAACTTATGCAAGAAAATTTTTGGCACCGATATTAAATGTTAAACGACACACAGAAAACCTACAAAAAAGCAAAGCTTTGCTGTTTTTCGCTTTTATTGGAAAAGAGGACATCTCGAATTTTTTACAGAACCGGGCTGGGCAGTTTACAAACCCTCAAAAAGAGGATATGTCTGGGTAAAATAGGACGTCTGGTAACCCTATGTAAGCGGCTCCTAGTCAGAAAACGCATGAAAAAAAATAGAGTTTGTCTGTGTTGGGGACACGGTCATTTTTTTGCGTGAATACGTCTACGTCGACTCGCTCGGACGCCTTGATGTTTTTTATTTTTTACGTTCCGGGCACCGCTTCACTCGATCATATGGGGTTTTATGAGTATCACTGGATTTCTTATGAGATGCTCTTTCCAACCGTATACGATTTCTGTATTTCGACTTGGCTTTTTGACGAGTATAGGCCGAAATTGAGTTAAGTTTTCTTAATATTTTACATTAAACACATACAATTTCGCCATAACCACATCACACAGACGTTTTTTATACACGCGATCGATTGATCTCGACGAGAGTTGTCGATTGAAACTTAAACGAGCGTCGTAGCTTCTCCTAGTCAAAACGTATACTACGCGGAAGTCATGAGACGCGGCGAAACGAAATAAAATTGGCCCCTCGCTCGGCGCGATGCTTCGCAGTCCTCACTCAACGTAACATATTCTTTGATCCTTTGGCAATCGAGTGGTGTAATTGAATTTCGAATGTAGGCGATAGATTCGGAGCTGCAATACCAAACTGTATCCCCCGACTTTGTTATCATCGGATTTTCTGGATTGCCTCCCTCTATGGCTGCAAATTTAAAGACGTATTCACTTCAAAAAGTACTGATGACGGGAGTGCAGTGAAGCATGAACATTCGGATGTATTGATTTGCAACACCTGCCGTGCTTTGAGACCATCGGATTTTTATAAAAGCTGTTTTCAAACTGTGGTCTATGACTTGGTCGTAAGTGGCCCGGATAATATATTTTGTGATTATATTTTTCTTGTGTAAACTTTTACACAAACAATTCTTTAATGTGAACTTTCTTATAATGATAGTACCAAGTTTTTGTGATGCTAATTCATTGTAATGAGTAGTTAACTCGTTATTCCTACATTTTTCTACTTTAATGGAAGATGTGCCGACGAAGTTGTCCGTGTTAGGTTGACAGTCTACACTAAAATTAGCTTCTGGCACTTTTTTTAGGCTGTGTCCGAATTCGCCCGAAGTACATACTTGTGCGTACCTGTCCTCGGAAGTGACGTCGTAAGTGCTGTCCGAATTGCAAGTGAAGTATGCAAGTATACAAATAAACGAAGTTGTATTCTTCTCGCATACTTGCGGAATATGTGCCGCCATTTGGAGAAGTAATTTGCAGGTTATAATTGATTTCCGAAATAATCATTTTATTTAAAGTTTAATAGGGCAGCATTACTACTTCGTAGACATAGAATTTTTAACTGAGTAAATAATTATCACAAGTTTCACCTTAAAAAAAGGTCTAAGAACTAAATTCGTATTAGGTATATGTTATCAAACTACAGAAGCTAAGATAAAAAAATCAATCCAAACTCCACTTACATACAATAATGCAAGACAATAAATGTTAATATAAATAAAAATGAAATATAATTTAGAACTTTATTTAGCCCTTAAAATCTTCGGTAATTATCAAATTCTCAGTCGGAATACACGTATATTAAAAGTGGTTAGCTGGCTAATAACTGGCACTGAAGCCAACAAGACTGCCTGCCCGAATTCATCAAGTTTGGTGCCGAGGTCAAGCGAAGTATGCAAGGATGCAAGTGAGCAAGTATATACCTGAATTCGGACACGGACTGAATGTGACTTCTGGTTTCGCCACATTTTCAATATCTTTCGAATTCACAAAATTTACATTTTTCCTCACGAGGGTATCATTTTTTTTTTTTTTTTTACTGTTCCAAATTATTCTAAGAACTGTAATAAAAGTAAATGCATCTTCAGTGTAGCTACATTTTCATTAACAAGCACTACAGCAATGAAAGAACGACTAATCAAATCAGGGAGGCTCAACCGAGCTATGTACAAAATCATATTTTTAAATTCATTTTGCAGTTCCTGTTCCCTGTGATGTGACGAATTTGCTTCTCGAGGTTTATGGCTGTTTGGTTAACTGCTCTTGTTAACTGTTGCAAGTTATTAATGGAAGACGTAAGAAATTATTTCTATAATAAATGATCAAGAGTGTGCTTTATGCTCGGGACCTTTCGAATAATTCCTGAGATCTGCAGCTCACAAAAATGCAGGATAAAATTTACAAATTATTTTTAGAAGCAGCACAGGATTGTATGAACGTAAATTTCTTCGTCTTGTGGGTTCTGTATACATCCAATAAAATCAAGAATTTTTAACGAAGTAAAGCTGAAGACTTGGGAAGTTTTTCTGTACTATCGGAGCAAGTGTTCTTTAAGTCTAAGGAAAAGTATTTATTTTGTGGAAAAAAAAACTACTACAGATTCTGACATGAGAGCAAAGCATTATGTTAGAACAGTACAATTTTGTAATACCGTATAAAACGTCTGTACAAATAGAAATGTACGAGGACGATGCGAATGTAGTACTGATTTGCCAGCTGCAGTTGTACAAGACCACAAAATCTGTAGTAATAATTTCCGGAATCGCAACCACTGCCCATCAAATACCATGACAGCGATTTGCCCTTCATCTGGTAGATTCATACACCCAATTAAGGACGAAATTTTTGTATAAGTATAATAGTAGTTAACCGAAAATAACGAACAAAGTATGCAAATAACATTTCTCTGTGAAAAGAAGAATTATTTATTGCCAGAAGGATATGAATAGAACGTGCCAAGGTTGATAATAAAATAATTTTTCGATCAATTTGAGGGTAAGATCATTATTTAGCACAAACTTAAAGGCCTGGACTTGGTAACTCCAAAATTCTGCAGTAACAGTAATACCAAATTACACCTACCAACTTATTTTTGAAGTCGTAGAAGAAGAAAAATATCGCATAATTGAAGCAGCTGCGTTTGTAATATAAACCGATGTCAAGTCGTTTCCCCAAGTGTTCAAGAACATATCCATCTACATACGATATATCTATCTTGGAGAATAATTTCCATTATGTGTCACATTCCCCGCAAAAGTTTCTGCATGTTCTAATATCCAGCTATGCGGGTATCAGTTCAAGACGTGTACTGTAAAATATATAGAACAGGATGAACACTCAAAGATTTCTTCAGTCGCCATATCATTTGACAAAAGTACACCTGTAGTTACAAAGAAAGGAGTATTTGTTTTTTAAACAAGCAGAACAATCAAATTTTCATTAACATGCTGGAAGCTAACTAGAAAAGGGAGTTCACAATATCATACACAGTGATGCAGATACATATTCGAATATAGTGAGCGAGTGAAGATATTTGGGCCGCTTTTAACATCGAGGTCCTGAGAGCCGACGCGGGTGAGGCGAGGAGAGTATGGAGCGGCGCCGGAATTCAAAGGCAGGGAAGCGGGAGATCCGCGAGAAAACCCGCCGACCAGCGGCATCGTCCGGCACTATTCCCAAGTGCGAAAATCCGGGAGCGGCCCCGCCAGGAATCGAACACGATTCGCCTAGGTGAGAGGCGAGTAGTCTTACCACCACACCACCGCGGCCCCACTAATATAGTGAAAACAGCTTTACAACTCTCAGAGCACAGGCACATGAATGTGGAGACGGTAGACATAGTCACTATAATGATGCTCATATGCCATAATGAGAGGATAATGGCGACGCAGTCTTCCGAAAGTAACGGTATCGATATCGAGAGATTTCTTGGCGAGAGGCTGCGTGCAGTATTGCTTTTCACCCACGCCTCCGGCTGCGATTGGTCGAGCTCTCTATTTGGGAAAGGCAAGGTCGCGGTCATCCATAAACTGTGCTCTAATAAATAGCGCAGGCCGATTTTGGGGGAGGGTTACTGATAAAGCAGTGCCTATAAAATTTCATCGTATAGAAGAACAACAGTAGATGTAAACACTTATGTATTTTAATTTACTTAATTAGTGTCTTTTTATACTGTTTTATTTATCTAATTTATTATTTTAATAATCCCCAACTGCATATTTAAATATGCCCATATTTAGGGTAAAGGAGTTGAATCAGAAAAAAAACTCTACCCTGTTTACACCCATGGCTCTGATGAATTACTACATGAACAGGAGTGCAAGGTTAGTGTGATCAGATATACCAAGAGAGAGATATTGAATCAGCAGCTTGAAAATATTAGTATCGGTGTACGGAGGGGAGACATCCAAAGGCACTTTATATTACCTGAGATACACTCCATATTTGAAGAATATACGCATAGCAAAGAATGAGTTTAATATTGCTCATCTACCACCATTGAAAATGCGGCAAATCATAATCTGCTTCGAGTTCGCTACAAATCTTTTATATGGAAAACGTTGGATAGTAATGCCACAATTAAAAGCTACTTTGGATGGAAAAGCGTTGATGGAAAGCTTCATCCTGTGACACTGCTGACCTTTCCGCATCACCAGAGACATTACTTAAAATGCTAAAGTGTCACTGGAAAATTTCTGGAAACGAGACATGCTCAAGAAATTGCAAATGCAGACGCTATGGCTTCCCATGCAATGACGCCTGCAAACACTGCAGTGGAAACAATTGTACCAATATAGCAAGTGGCATGAACATAAAAATTAACTTAGCACGTTTAGAGTTGCAATATTTGAAACAGAGTACTTCTATTTATATTAATAAAATAACGACTGTTTGTGAATAATTTGGGTCAATAACGAAGAAGTACCGAAAAGAGGAGGACTTTAAATTTCGTGAATTCGAAAATATTTAAAATGTGGCTTAACCAGTGGCCAAATAAAAGAGTTGTAGGCACATCAGCCGTGATAAATGGGCTTCGAATGCTTGTTGATTTCACGTCCTGGTATTATTATGTATGTTCCGTAAACTACACGATGCTAAAATGTTCGGACTGGCTGGGATTTGAACCCGCGCCCATAATATGATGTCCAAAACAGTGGCATAGGCTGTTAACGGTAAAGTGAGCACTTTTGAGGGACTAGATACTTTTTAGTTTCAGCCATTTTTTAAAATCCTTTAACGACTTTTTAAAATAAATTTTTCCATGTAAGTAATAAAACACGAAGCGCATTTTCTATCGAAATCAAAAGTTAATGTTTTTTCCTTCTCCTCATAATTACAGCCTGTTCCATCCAGAAATTAAGAGTCCTTCCATCTCTTTGTCGGTCTTCTAGACGATCTCTTTCCATCCACGGTTTAATTATCTCTTGCCACGCGCACAATTTTGTCCGATGCCATGCGGGATACGTATTTATTCCATTCCATGTTTCGTCCATCTACCCAATCCCCTATTGCTTGGATATTCAACTGTCTTCTAATCTCTAAGCTTCTGATCTTGTCTCTCCTGGATTTATGCCCAAATTTCCTCGAAATATTCATTTCATTTGTCTGTAAGATTCGTTTAGTTTTTGATGTATCCGCCCTTGTCTCAGCAGCACAATTCGATATTGGGCGTATTACTGCTTTATAGAGTCTTGTCTTCGTGTCGCACGCCAAAATAAAATATATTTATCGACTATTATTCCAAATGATAGGGATTTCAAATGTGTTCGCTTTACCGTGAATAGCTTATAGTAAGATATCAGTGGAGCGCAAGAGGGGACTAACTCAGTGCTGTGTTGCCACATTGTGCACGAAAAAAAATGTCATCGTACGACATTATACCACTGATATTTTCTTCTCCATTTTCGCTTTCCCTTCACGTGATGTGGTTCTTATGCGCGCGTTCTGAGACATCCCGTATACATGTCAAGCAGGGCTCTGGGAAGTGCTCAGTTTACCAGTGAGCGAGCGTAGTTCACGGACGACCTCTCTCTCTCGGAGCGTGCACGGGCGTCTCCTGTTGCGCGCTTCGTGTGTCGCCGGCCCAGCACGAGGCGACGCCGGGCGCCAACGTAAGGTTGCGTCCGTGTCCACGCGACGCTGCGACACGGCTCTGCAGTGGTGCGCGGGTATCGATCCGGCAGCCCCTCCCCCACAACCAACCCTCCTGTCCTCCCCTCCCCTATTCCGCCTCGAGGCACCAGGACCCCCGTCGGTCGACTACCTCGCACTCGCGTGGCTATCGAGGGAGACTTTAATGAAAGACGCTGTTGCTATAGACTACAGCCTTAAGGGGGACCAGTCCCCGACTTCGTTCAATTTAAGAATGTTTACCGAAATTTTCTCGCACGACATGACATAAACAATAGCGTCTAAAGCTTTACAAAACTACTGCATCTGTACTAATTTTTGACTAATGGCTGCCGCCGAGAAGTAAATAAGTTTTTCTTGCAGGCTGTTGTAGAAATCATACTAGCAAAAGTAGTCTTAGAGCACGTGCTAAGAAATACCCTAGGCCTTGTCAATGCCCAAAATAAAATATAAAATATAAAATCTGTGACGCAAGATACGGTGAAAATTTCGTAAATCCGAGATGGCGAGGAGTGGCCCCCCCTTAACGGGCTAGAAACTCTCATCCGCGAACGAAGTTGCAAATCTGTATTAATTATTAAAAAAATACAAATTGTAATTTAATCATAGACGAGGTATCACTGCTATGTAACATTTTAAAATATTTATTATTGCTTACGGAATGTAAAGAATGTTTTTGTGTGTCCGACGATAACAACTTTTTATCGAAAGCGTGTTCACACGAAACGAAATAACTTTAACTTAGCTATATGTAGAAAAGTTTAAGTTTGTTAGGTTCTAAGCAAACGAGGTACCTAATTCTAATGAACGAATTGCTGATTCGGCCGATAGGAAATTTCATAGTTCAGTTTTGGAAATTAAATGTGGCTATAGAATAAATTTTTAAGAAATTTTATTGTGTTGCTTCATAATATGTAAATTCTTAAAATGCCAGTTTTAAATACATGTACATTATAAATACTAATGCATTCAGCAAATTTTATTTAGCAAATACACTTGATTGATTAGTTAAACGAAAATTCGGCTAAACCGGAAACATAGAGGCTTTACATAGTTTGGTACTACATACATGAATGTTAAAAGAACAACTGAACTTTAAAGTAAACTCAGAATTATTCTTCTCAAGTTTTTTTTTTCTTAAAACGCACAATTCTTGATATACGACGCGAAATGTAAGCGTTTCTTCATGATCGAGGAACCTAACTGAGGCTGCACATTGTTTTTATAGGAGAATTTTATTTAATTAATGTACTTTCACGCACACTTCCCAGGATAATAACTTGTAAATTAAACAAGGACTAAATATACGTACATATTTTCGTCCACCGTTTTTGCGTGTGTCTGCTTATTTTATTATCTACGCGCCTGCGTGCGTATTTACTTTAAAATTAACCATTATAATTATTATTTTTCTAATATTGCAAAGCATTTATCAAAATAATTGGTGCATAGTTAGGAGTATAAATCAAATGTAGCATCTGCAAACTGCTACAACAAAACTTCATTTTTCACTACTTCGGGGTTCGGTTAATCCGGAGATTTGTAAAATTACGATTTGGGTAATCGGGACTTTGGTCGCTTCCCATGATGGGTTGTTGAAAAATGAAAACTCCACATGCCCGTGTCTCCAAATGCAAGCCATACCAACTTCTGTGGCTATTTTTCTTGTATTACTAGCATAGGTTCCCCAGCATTGCCCGTGTAAATGAGGGCGATGTGAGAGACACGACCCCGTCACGTATCCACATGCTTTTTTTCAGCCGCAGTTAATTGTTTTATAAAATCCACGTATTTCGCCGCTTACAGATTAAATATTTTCTGCTAGGATTCCAACGATAACACAACTCAGACTCCATACAATAGTGGGCAAACGCTTACCCCCCGCCTTCTAGATGCACCATTTTCTTCAGATGTCGGGTCCTGAACTTAGTTTTACTACATGGGTTTAATTACCTGCTGCATGTGCATGGTGAAACACGCCGATGTCAAATGCTGATAAATTAAGAATTAACATTTTATTTTCATGTGGTTAAATCGAGTTAAACGTTAAAGTGGGGAAACCGTCCCTTAGGGATTTCGAGCAGTGGCGTGTAGTGAACTTTTTTTTTTTACCGGGTAAGCATTATAATAGCCCAAATATTTGAGTGTTTATATAACATTTGCTAGTGCCGGGATGTGGTTCCATTTTCTATTTCTACTACCAAACAAACGCAACTTCCAACTTTGCTTACTCTCCAATGTATTTACAGTTTTATAATGCATAACATCAGTTATAAAAACGGAAACGAAATAAATGTAATGATAATTAAACTTAATATTATTTAGAGAGCATATTACAAACTATAAGAACACTCCCGTTTTCCAAAACAATTTCATCCACTTTCCAAGGAAACATGAGGACTGGAGGACGCAAACAGAACGACTGCTTAGCCTACCAAATGAACGCGGCAGGGTAACTCACTTGCGAGTTCTATTCATCGCTAGTCGCTCCCGTTTGTGGAAATGAATACTACATAGCAGCACTATGCGTGTACAGTTCGGTATAGGCCATTCACGATAAAATGAGCACTTTTGAAAGCCCTGCTTAAGATCCACTTGTATGCACGTTGTGAATGCTTCCGCCTTATGTGAGATTAACTTTTTCATGGGCCTCATAACTTTATTCATGCGTCGGGCAAGTGAAACTGTGAAATTATTATAAAAGTATACATTTAACAAATCTGCTCATTTTCACACTTCCATACATTAAAAAAAACCAGGAAGCGATGAAATAATTTAGTAAGCAGAAATGGTTACCTAACATTTTATATTCGACATTAAGCTATGGAACTTCTTCCCATCCATAGTTCCCAACTTTACTAGGCGCATGTCACTCAGGGCGCCCGTTAAAATATATGCAGGCAGGGGCGGTGACTTTTTTCTAAGGTTGATTTCAAAAGTGCTCACTTTATCGCGAACAGACTTTAGTTACAAAAACTCTGTTTATCGAATCGGAAATGGAAAACTCAGAATTAAATATGTTTAAATTTAAAACTAAGGCAAAAACTATAAATAGTTGCGTCTATAGAATAAACACCACTGGTTTCGGGCTCATTGGGGAGCCGGAGAAACACGATTCATTTTAGCGGTTTTCGGCTTAATAGGAGTCGGATTTGATTTTGGCGTACACACTATTAAAATTGGACACTGAAGTACATCCTTGTAAAATTTGGCCCAGATCCATCAAACTGTAAAGAATTGCGATAAATTACACTATTATAGAGGTTTTGGGGGATTCCAGCTGAATGGGTAGTCTGGGTATATTTTAGCCTAGACAGTATTTTAAGTTGGGTAGTGAAGGGCAAACTTGTCAACTTTGGTCCATATCAGTCAAACAATATGAGTGAGTGAGTGAAGAGATTTGGACGGCTCTTAACATCGAAGTCTTCAGAGCCGATGAGAGTGATTGAGGTGAGGATGAAGCAGCGCCGGAATGAAAGGGCGGGGGAAATGGCAGGTCCCCGAGAAAAACCCGTCGACCAACGGCATCGTCCGGCACGATTCCTACATGCGAAAATCCGGAGTGACCAGGTTGGGGAGTCAAACGATGTAGAATGGTACAAAGAATATAGGTTCATACCTACACGCGCATGCAAACCTTGACATCATTGGTGTTGTGACGGAGTGTGCTCCATCACGTGTGTCGAGTTTGTATTTTGAAGTGTGTGGTGGTAATACTGTGTAGCTTTCTCAACTTGAGCCTTGTCTCCTCCCCAGCGGGCGTGAGCGCTCGACTCCTGTCATCGCGTCTGCCCCCAGCGCAGTACAGTTTAGCGGGTTGCAGCGCGAAGTGTGAAGGGGCCACTAGCCTGAAATATGCATGATTGGTGCTTTCAACTTTGTTTATTGAGAAGGTGGGCTCTGAAGCCGGGTCTGGCGTCTCTGGAGAAGGAGCTGTGCTGAAGGGGGCCGCGGAGCAGTATATTAGAGGCATGGTTTAGGTGATCGGTTGCCGAGTGACTGGGAGGCTAGGCTGGGCAGGAGATCGTCCGCGAGTCTGGGACTCTGTTCGCAGCTGAGGAGTCGCTGCGGGAACATCGGCCTAACGATGCATCAGTCAAGTGCGATTCGAGACGCTGTTAATTTCTCACTGGTCAGGTGGGACTTAGAATAAGTCTACAGAACATCACGTGGGACTTAGTCTCTGGCAGTGTAGTGTCAACTGAAGTAAAGAACTTCGTTTCTGGCGGAAGTGCAATGAGACTTTGCATTCACTCGCTGAAATAGTGGACTTACTTTCTTGATGTCCCGAGCTGAACTTAGTCTTTAAATCAGTGAACTGTGGGACTTAAAATATGGATGCTCAGAGTGGAATTTAGGCTCGGGACGAGTGAACGAGGGACTTCGCTTCGGGATTCCCAGAGTGGGACTTAGCCTCTAAAACTGGTGAATGCGGGACTTTATACTGAGAAGAAAGGATTCGGGACTTAGATTTGTGGAAGTAGTTGGTGACCTGGAACGCCGGGAAATTTCAAGAGTATGAATGAGATCGCTTGTATGACTAAACTGTTGTGGATATGCACGAGCACTGCCTACACCTGGGTGTGCAGGTGAGGGGCAAAACCCTCGGCTCAGGTGTTTGTGAATTGGTATGAATTGGTGACTGTGTAAGGATAAGGTGAATAAATTTGTATTGTGGTCGAGAGCCCTTTCTCTAGGAGACCAATGTCTTCGGTGGCTTTTCAATAATATATTTATATATTGTTTGTTGATTTTTTTTTAAATATTGTATGTATTCAGTAATAATGTTCTTTTGGGAGAGTTACTGGATGATTTAAATATGATTTATGGAATCTTAAATGTAATATACTAAGAATGAATATTTTAAAATCTAATTGTTATGTATATCAAATAAAATCATTATATATGTATATATATATATATATATATATATATATATATATATATATATAAAACTGAAAAGAAAGATTATCAAATGGCAAAAAGAAAATATGTGGCCAAAATTAAATAGAACAAAAACTAAATAGTTGTTTTGACATTTATGTGCATACCCAGCCATTATGGTCAACAAGATAAAGTAACTCAAATTAATGCTTCCCATTCCTGTCCTCTTCCTTGATAGTCCCAGTGGTGGTTGAAGGGGGGAGTTGGGGGGGGGGGGAGTTGGGTGATGGAACCCTACATGTGTAAAATTCTCCATTCATCTCATAATTTATGTTCAACACTGATGACACATGTGCTTTATGTTACACAGAAAATCTTCGGAAACTAAATCGGAGATGGTTTTTTTTTTACATTCTGAAGCGCATGGAACACCAATCCGGCTGTTTGCTAGACGCGACGGTGCTGCTCCTAGCGTTACTTTGCATACACCGTGGATCAGCGGCGCAGAGCGAGGTTTCGGCAAGGGAACACTTATTGGCGCAGGTCCATGCCGTAATTATTAAAACTGAATTACAAGTTATTTTACGATTAGAAAAAAAAATGGAAAAACCTTAAGTTAAAAAACTTACTTCTTCAGCTATTGCATTTTTACACGTTTGGGTTTTCGGCTACAACAGAGTAGATACATGCAATATCACGACGCATCATCGAGCTGTTTACACGTAACTGTAAGTTGTTCTCGATGAAGTGAGCACTTTTGAAATCCCGCTTATTAGGAATAATGGTCAATAAATATATTTTATTTAAGTCTTGGACGTTAACTTTCGAGTGCAATTGAATATACACACTGTGTTTATTACTTACATGGCAATATTTATTTGAAATGTTGGTTAAAGGATAAATAATGGCTGAAAGAAAAAAGTAACTAGGGCCACAAAGGTGCTCACTTCATTGTGAACAGGGTATACTCTAACGTCGTTCCTGACATCGCAATGTCAGGAATTTTACAAACTCGTCACAGGCAACACTTGAAGATGTGCAGCAGCTAACCTATGAAGAACAGGGAGTGTGATATATTCGTAGCTATAGGCTGTTCACGGTAACGTGAGCACTTTTGAGGGACTAGTTACTTTTTACTTTTAGCCATTGTTTATCCTATAAGCACCTTTTTGAATAAATATTCCCATGCAAATACTAAGCACAGTATGTATATTCCACCGCACTCGGAATTGAACGCCTAAAGGCTATAATAAAATGTACTTATTGACTATTATTCCAAATGAGAGGTCTTTCAAAAGTGCTCACTTTACAGTGAAAAGCCTATACCTTCCTGAATGCTGGCGCCCAGCGCTTTTGAAACAGCACTAAAAAAAAACAGGCTAGTCTGCGTAGGTTATACTCATTTTATCATACAGAACCTTGTTTCGCACCTTTCGCCGATAATCAAGAATTAATTCCCAAAATATTAATAATCTACGAGTATAATCCAACCTTAACTGTTAATTATTTTTATTTTACATCCTCCCTAATAAGACATCTATTTATAATGAATAAGACATGAGAAAAAAATTTCTAAAATATAAATGCGAAAGATAATGGAGTATAAGTATTTTGCTAGGAACGTCAAGGGGTTTTTGAACATATGATCCCAAAGCCTTTGCAATGTAGAGCACACTACTAGAAAGTCTCATTACAATATCGACCTTCGGTTCGGAACTCTTTGACGTGACGTATCGATTGAACCACCAAGCGATGTGTGGTCGCAGGCACCTTTGTAACAACTTCCACATACATAAACCGGCACAACTGTAGCTTACTGCCTTGCTCACTAATTCTTAATGGTAAGTGTCCATTCAAATTTTGGCAGCATTAATGTACTATGAATCAGTTAATTAAAAATACGCCAGGGAAAACTTTCTGAAGCATCTCAAACGTAACATTAAAAAAAACATATTGTTGCCAATTTTACTAGGAGCACGTTATTCAAGGCGCCCGTTAACATATATGCAGGTAGGTGCAGTGAATTTTTTTAGAAGGTTGATTACAAAATTCTACACTTTATCGTGAATAACCTATACATAGTTATATGTTGCATGACGTCTCGCTGACAAAGAGGACATATAGGGACGTAGCAAGTTGCTGAGAGTTCAGTGGAACGGGGAGGGAATCGACCATGGCATGTAGAAACGTCCCATCCCAGCAATCGACTGGAATAATCTCAAGAAACAATGGAAAAGCGGAATCAGGATGGCCGGACTGGGATTCGAACCCAGGTCCTCCCGAATACAGGTCCAAAGATTCACCAGTGCACCACCTCATCCGGTGTCTTACAATCAGTGCATTACACTTGTAACAAATTACACTTCTTTGGACCAACGCTAGGGCTGATGGGTAATGCTTCATGCGAACACCCTGCTCGTGTTTTGTTGCCTGCACTCGGGGCGCCAGTCCACGAACTTATTGACTGTGAGAGTATTGTCTGGCTGACTATGATTATTTCGACTATATGAAGGTTTTTGGACTTTCTCCACTGCGATTTAGTTGTCTGTCATGGAAAAACAAGACTGAACAAGAAAAAAATACTTCAATAGGACAAATAACCTATGGGAGAGAAAATAAAGGTATGTAAACAATACTAGAAAATTCCAAGAGGGAATACAGGCAAAAGAAAACGACAGCAACGAGATACGAATGTCTCTCTCTCTCTCTCTCTCTCTCTCTCTCGCTCTCTCTCTCTCTCTCTCTCTATATATATATATATATATATAATTATTTTAAGCCATTAACTCTAATGTACAGGGCTGTGAAAAGCATGTAAGAGAGTGGAATTATTTTTTGTTTTATTTAATTTACCTTAAAAGTGAAAAAGTTAGTGAAATTAATTATTATAAAGTTATTTTTTTAAAACGTAGTTATTTGGGAAGCAATAGAAAATACGTAATTTATGATTATTGCAGAATACGCGCCCTATAGAATGGAGTGACTTCCTGTAACCATGAATTTGTTTACTTTTATGCCTACTTTCTGATGAAAAAAAAGGCGTATGAGATCACTTTCCTGGCTGTGTGTGTCTCTGCGTGTGTGTGTCCCTCTTGAATTTTTGAACTCGTTAACCAAATTTCACCAAACTTGGTGCAGATATTGTACTAAGTAAGTACGCCTTACTTTTATAGTATTCGACCACGCCGGGCACTTACTTTCAAAATGGCGGCCATTCTAATATTTAGGGCGATATGTCATATATTGGATACCATCGAAGCGATTTTAACCAAATATTCTATACTGACAGCCCAAGTTGTAAGCATTAAATTCAGAGGCGAATATTGTTGTTGGTCCGCCGTTTTGTAAGATAGAGCTACATGAATTAATAGAGTTTTTGTGTAATTTTCGGGGAAAAAATTACCAGATTCCTACCAGTTTTGGCAATCAAGTAATACTGCCGCAGTTGATATATAAAATCTGTTTTAAGTATGTAAGATACTTATTTTAAACATGGCGGTCATCTAGATATTTTAGCATGGTTTGCTATATCTTCGGAAATATTTAATCTATTCCAACTTAACTTTGTATGTTGGGACTATATATAATAAACATCAAATGTGTCTACACGGAGCCTCTTTTGCCCTCCATTTTGTAAGATAGTGTCACATGAATAAATAATGTTTTTTGTGTCATATATTATGAAAGAACTTTCTGATTCCTACCAAATATGAAAAACATGCAGTACTGCGGTAAATAATGTTGACTGATATGCTTTAGGTATGTCAGACGCATATTTTCAAAATGGCGGCAATGCAGCTAATTTAATTTTGTATGTTATATCGTCGAAACCATGTAATTAATTCCAACGAAACTTTGTATGATAGCTGTGTATATTACAACAATCAAAGGTGTACACAACATCTATTTTGTCCGCCATTTTGATAAATAGTATCTCTTAAAAAACTGAAATTATGTGATCTCCGAAAAAAAAACAACCGATTTCTACCAAATTTAGCAAACAATTAGCACTATGGCAGACTATGTAAACTAATAACTTTTGAGTAGGTCAGACATGCATATTTTCAAAATGGCGACCATACAAACATATCAACTCCGAATTTTTTATCTACGAAACTACAAAACGTATTTAAACTTAATTTTGTATGCTGCCAGTATCAGTTGTATCCATCACGATTATTTATGTAGAGCCTAATTTCTCCGCCATTTTCTAAGATAGCCCCAAATGAAATAATATAGTTTTTATGACATTTCTTGGGGAAAAAATCAACCGATTTCATTCAAATTTGACAAAGAAATTGTTCTGTGGTAAGCTATATTGATTCATATGTTTTAAATATCCAAGTCTCTTATTTTCTGAATGACGCGTGTACAAACGTTTTAGCTTAGTGTGGTGTATCTACGAAACTATGTAACCGATTAAAATTTAACTTTGTATATTTTATCTGTGACCATAATCGATATTGTGCTAATATATACATGTTTGCCCTTCATTTCTAAAGATCGTTACATGGTCAGTGGAGATTTTATGCCATATCTCGAGGACCAATCAACCGATATGCATACAGAGATCCTCCTTTGCCGGATTTTTTCAAAGTAGTGTCAGGTGAATAAACTGAACATTTTGTCAATTTTTTTGGAATTATTCGACTAATTTTCACAAAATTTTACACACCTACAGAAGGCCAAGTATAGGTACATTATTTAAATGGGGTTAGGCAATGATTTTAAAAATGGCGGTCACACAAATATTTTCATATGTTTGGCATATCTATGTAACGATTTAACAATTTCTATCGAACTTTTTATCCTGACATTGTCTATTACAAGCATCGTGTACAGAGCCTCTTTTTAAGCTATTTTGTAAGATAGCTTCATTTAAGAAAATAATGTTTTCATGCCACATCTCGGAGGCCAATCAACCGATTTCCAGCAAATTTTCCACACAAGAAGCGTTATGGTGGGCCATGCAAAAGTATGTGTTCTAGTGGCTCAGGCACATATATTAAAAATGATGGCCGAGTGAATATTTCAGGTTAGTGAACCCTATAATTCAAAACATTAGACTGATTACATTCGAAGATGATGCTTCGAATCCTACCTCTGTGATTCAGTTGATTGCACGATAAATTAATTTTACGAATTTTTCTGAATTCGAATCCCGGGTAAGTCACTCGTGTATCTTGTATTTGTACTGTTTCACATGTTTCTGGTTTCACTCTAATGATATTGCTGTCAATGAGACGTCAATGTACACCTACCATCTAAGCTTTCAATAACTTTACTAAAATTTATTTGCATCCATGTAGATGAAAGTAGGCCCATTAGTTATCAGTTAGTTTTTGTTTCATATCTCAATAGAAACTTGAAACAGGCTACGTGTTATCGAAGTTAAATGTAATTTTTACCGAAAAAAGTAATATTAAAATCAAACAGCATGAAGCCTATTGATTTCAAGTTATTGATAAAATTCCGAAAGAACTTCAAACATGTACTTTAAATGGCCGACTTGTAAATACAATAACTAACAAATAATTTTTAAGAATTGAATTGAAATATTTCAAACGAAAAATACGATTGCATTACTAAGAATGATAGAAAACAAGGCATTCCATCGAATTTCCGTTAAGTATATCATAATTTTTTATAACATTTTGTTGGTCTAATTATTAATAGTGTACGATATTGAATAATACTCAAGTTTTTTCTTTTCCTTAGTAAACTTCTCTTTGAAAACGTTATATACTTTCCTGCTTTAGTGGTTCTAGTATTTTATTTTCAAATTTTAAATTTATTTACATTAATTTTGTTGAAATTTTGAGTGTTTTTTTTTTCAAACTAAAGTGTAAATCAGCGGCCTCATTTTCTACCTTTTGGTATTTGTTTTACTAATTAATTAATCCATGAGTGAAAGTGATCTTCATCAAACGAAGCAGATATGATGGATTATAAACAATTATATATTCTAACCTACAAACAAATGCAGTCAGGAATTTCTTCAGGATGCTTCAACCGAAAATAAATTATTTTATTTAATCATTTTTGCACACGAAATAATTATAAGAGTTGATATAATGGGCACAGAACATGTAGGTCATGAATTATAGCATTTTCTTTTAACGGAAACGGAAACCACACGTGATGAATCACCACCATTACAGTCTGCCGTTAGGTAACATAACTTACCAAACTATAGCGAGTGTTACTGATCAGAGGTCATAAACTATAGACAAGGTACGTAGACAAATGTAGTAAAGATTGCTTTCGCTCAATAGGTTTTTTTTATTGGCAATACATCCAATAGTAAGTTGGCAAATTCACATATGTTTATACAGGACGAGTCCTTTAAAAGAGGCCCCTTGGGACATGTGTGCTCATTCATCGCTCCGTTACACACATGTCCTACGGGGCCTCTTTTGAAGGATTCGCCCTGTACAAACAGGTCGTTCAACGTTCCAGTAATTGACAAACTGAAAATAAGAAATGGTTTTATCAGAATTTTCGTTATACGACCCATCATTAGAAAATGAGGGGAGGGGGGGGGGTCCATGTTTATAACCAATAAAATGGGTTACCAGTTTTTTTTTTTTTTTTTCCGATTATCACCAGCCGATGTTCACAGATACTATCTACGAATTCGTAGTTGAGCAAAATAACCAAAATTTATTCCTACAGTTCAGGATAATCTTGTATGCATCCGCCACTACTCAAAGCGACTATATCAGCTATGCCATCCGCGTCCAGGCTCGTACAATACAATATATAAAACCTTGATCGTAACGATGAGAGAGAAGAAATACCACAATCGATTCTTCAAGATTAACTGAACTGATTCGAGAGGAAACTTGGAAAAGTTAAGTTCACATGTTTTAAAGTAATCTCTGTCCTGCGTAAGACACGCTGGCAGTTAAGCGTAACAGAAAGTTGTTGCTCTTATTAATGCCGTATTTAAACTCGATGTCACTGAAGTAGAATTCCGTTTATTTCGTAGAGGTGAGATTTAAAATTATTTTAATTTACTTGCATTATTTTTTTTCCCGTGAAATCCATTCGTGGTTATTTCCAACTTTTCTGAAGCTCTGCTTAAGGGCTATTTTGCCGCCTCGCGCAAATAAAGATTAACCGAGTCTATAGAACTACACCAAAGAAACAGCGCACGGCATTTGTTCGCAGTCACTTTAATAATATTTTGAATGAGAACTATTTCGTACTATGCATTAACAACACATATTTGGTTCCTGTTTTATTCATATCTATATACAAATAAATAAAATAGAAGTGTCTGTCTATGATTTTCGAATTTAAACTTTTAATTATTTTTTTCATATAGGATAACCGATTACTAAGCCATATCTAAAATTAAATTTTTTAATGTCTGTCTGTCTGTAGCCAACGACCGAATTTAACTCAAAAACCATTGAACGTATTGCCATAATATGTACACAGTCTGTAGATTATAACCCCCGGACTAACTTAGTCATTGTTTCATCGAGATATCTCAAAAGGGTTCCGAAGATATGCTGGTGATAAGGGATATTCATAGGTACACAACACGATATGTACATAAAAAAGCATTGTTGACAAAATAACTCCGTCGTCTCTCCTTTCTTTTTGTCGATGGGCTGTCCTCCTTTCCTTCCCAAGAGCCGTAGTGACCCAGTGGCTAGAGCTATTCCAAGCGGGGCCGCAGTGGCTCAGTGGCTAGAGCGATCCCAAGTGGGACAGCTGTGGCTTAGTGGATATAAATATATCAAGTGGGGCCACAGAGGCACAGTGGCTAGAGAAATCTCAAGTGGGGCCACAGTGGCTCAGTGGATAGAAATATATATATATATATATATATATATATATATATATATATATATATATATATATATATATATATAAATATAAAATATCAACTCCATAAAACCTGAGCAAAGTGATGGCAAGCTGCTTTAACTTGATATTATGGCGATATAATTAGATGTACGTAAAAATGTCAAGAGACTTTTTTGTAGATAATTTAACTAGCTACTAAATAATAATAACAATACATTTTTGTAATAACTGTATTAGTTAAGCAAGAATTTAATTTTTTTACGGTTACTTTTAAATTTACATTTAAACGTTTGCAATACGAAAAAAATAAAAATAAACCAATGCCTACTAAAGTGGGCGAGGGTACAGTCAGTTAATTATAAATTAATCATTGCTATTTATAGATGAAACATAAATAAAAATAAACCAATGCCCACTAAAGAGGGCGAGGGTACAGTCAGTAAATTATAAATTAATCATTGCTATTTATAGGTGAAACATAAATAAAAACAAACCAATGACCACTAAAGTGGGCGAGGGTACAGTCAGTTAATTATAAATTAATCATTGCTATTTATAGATGAAACATAAATAAAAGTTCAATTTGACAAAAGGTGATACTTTTATGATAGAAGTATAAAACGTTTTTCATAAAAGCCATATTTAGGAAACAACCAAACACGTCATACATGGGGTGATTTTTCTCAAGTTTGGTTCAAAATGGGTGTGAATAAACTACGTATAGCAAGTTGGCATGCAACCAACTATAGCTCAACCCTAGATACGCAAAAATAACATGATGCATTCTGTGATGTACGTTAATTTCGAATCACCGCATTCACGTTTTCTTCCTCGTGATTCATTGAAGTTTCTTGTGCCACTTTCGAATGCACACGCACGCGAATTTCCGACGTTCGATCAACTGATTTGTGATTTTCGCAAATAGGTTTTCACGAAAGAAGCTGATAAAAATATAATGATAGAAAAATTTCACAATTACTGATGCATTTTATCATTATTTTTGTTAATAACCCCTATACAAGCTGAATGATAATATTAATAAATATATCTCAATCATACCGTGATAACCAACTTTTTACCCACCTCAACACATTCAATCCAAAATGAGCTTACATTTTAGATGTTGAAGCAAATTATCGTTTTGTTTTGGACTGTAACACAGTGTAAAACTGGAAACTCCATGGAATTTTTGAATTTTTTAAAAGAAAATATAGAGTAGTTAAATTGGATGTTTGAAAAATAGAACAATAATGCGTTTTCAATATGCGCCTACACAAATGTGAAGAATTTATGAAATATTTTACAGTGGAACAGCAGCAGTAAGAAATATTACTCCATCTGATAAAATGGGCAACGACTATTTGTTAACCTTAAGTGGGCGTCTGAACATGCTGTAACATGTCTGAACTCACATTCAGGAATTAATGGGTTCAATCCGGGCCGACTCACATAGAGGGGAAAAAAGGGAAAGAGAAGGAGGGGTGATATTCCCAAGTGGTTTTCCATATACTTTCCAGAAAAATGTACTACACATCCGTAATAGCTACGGAACCCTCCCAACTAGAAGCCCTTTATATTTGCATCCTGGTTAGCATTCTACATATTAGGAAATAAAAATTATGAGCTTGTGACGGTGTACCCTTCGTCACATTATTTTACTTTTCTTTCTGTTTCCGTACGTCAGTATCCCAGGCGTTGTCGTGATATTACTTCTGTAACTTAAAAGTGTCGTATACATGTTTCTTTCTTACCAGTCGGCGACTCGGCAAGCGTTGTAGCTGATGGTCTTGTTCCCATGCTGAAGACTGGAGAGACAAGACAACCTGGCTTTTCGCCTGCTGTTGCTTCTACGTGTCAAACACAGAAAGTGTTTAGGGTATAATGACCTTACCACCGTAATGGAGGTTGAGTATGGTGTCTATGTTATGAATTTGGTCACTATTGCATTAATGGTTCGGAAATTATGAGTAACTATGCTTATAAAAGGGCTTAACTCAAACTTGACCTTGTCAGAAAGGCCTTAGGGCTTAAATGTCCTTAGAATTATGGTGTATGTCGGGTATGGTGTCTGTGTTGTGAATTTTATGACTATAGCATCAATGGATAGGAAATTATTAGTAACTATGCTTATAAAAAGACAACTCAAAATTGTCATTGTCAGAAAGGGTTTAGGACTTAAATCACCTGTTAAAAGGTAAACGATGTGTTGTATTTGATGTTCGGAGTGGCTGCATAATAAATTTAAAAATATAAATAAAGATTGATTCTATGCTTACTAAAATTCAAGATGGCGACGGTTATAGTTACATATCCACTTTTTTCTGATGATGTATTCTTAACTGTCTAATAAATACGAATCTTTACACAAGTCATTTGGTTATGTTTGTTTTGTAAAAAAATAATAAATTTTTAATTGACAACTTTTTTTATTAAAAAATATATTTTGGATATTTGGCTGTTGTGAGATTCTAAACTAATTCTCCTTTAAAATACGAGTTCATAAACATTTCGCTTCATATATGTATTTTTTGACAATTTTTTAAAATCTTTATATACAAATTATTTTTCAAATTCCTAACTTTTTATATAATTATGCTTTGACTAATCGATTGTTTAATCATGATATATAGTACATATTCGTTTTTGAATGCACAAATTAGTCTGCATGTTTTTTTTAAATACAACATTAAAAATACTCATTTAATATAACAGCCAAGTAATTAAAGGTGCTGTTATATGGCGCCAGGGTGCCCTGGTTCAAAACCATCCAAAATATGCGTTTTTTATAGTGTACTAATGCATTACATACATGACGGAGAGAATTGTCTTAAGCTTCCAGTCGATCTCAGAGTTCATAATAACTTTTAATAACATTACTAAGATTGGCTCTTGGAGTGCGAGTGACTCGCATGCTCTCTGGCAGACATTGCGAGAACATTTGCGCAACCTACCAGGTGATGACGTCAACAAGAGACATCAGTGCTCCTGGTGGTCAACTCTACAACTAATATGGCTGTCGATGGCTGCAGCAGTGCTACCTATCTGTCAATTTTGGAACTGAAGACAGCCTATCTCGCTGGGAAGAAGTGTATGGGGGAGTTGTGGGGAGGGTGTTAACCATATATGATGAGAGGAGGATGGTGAGGGGGGCGGGTGTAGGTGGGGGAGAGGTCTGATAGTGTATCAGACCTCAGGTGTAAATAACTATGGTATAGCTTGTGAAGGATGATGTGTAGGGGGTGCGGGGTAGGTAGGTGATGGGTTGGAGCATGTGGAGCTAGGTATGGACCAATCACAGCACAGGATGAGCACCCCAATTAAGGAGCTAAGTGAGGAGCCATTGATGAGCTATTGATGAGCAGATTGTGGTGCTAAGTGATTTGAAAAGTACAGCGATTTCGGTCCTAAGATAATCTTATGGGACTACATCTGAAAGGTCAAGGTCAAGGTCAAAACGGTGATCTAGGACCTGTGCGTACCTACTACTTATGATCTAGTAGAAATCTTCTTGTATTTCATAAATTGCATGCAATCTTACAATTATTTTCTGTTGAGGGTTTTTTTTACGGCGTTTATGCCAGTTTTCCCCGCTCCCCGTGCAGTTCAGGTTAAGCTAGCAGGGGAGGTAAACATGGCCACAATCGCGGCCATTTTTGCCCAACCCCAGTAAAGCTGGGAGCATGTGCCCTAGTTAGAACCTTCCTTGCATGCTTAGGTGCAAGGGGCTTAGCCTTGAGAAGAACTTAGGTCCTATCCCTACCCAGGACCTCCATCCAACTCTCATCTTAGTTTTAAGGTAGGTTAGAAGAAAACCTTGGGATCATTCTTCGCCGGAGACAGCGCCGACATGCGTTGGAGGTACAGCGTCCGAGAGGAAAGATGCGTAGCTGACCAGAGGAGGAGGCTATGCTTCGAAGCACTGGACATATTCATCGTGGAGACTATAAACGTTTAAGTCCGGTTTTTCTTTGGGTGATGTTGTGACTTGGAATTACGCAGAGAATTTGGTGGCACACTTTAAATTTTCCCGGTTCTTTATTCAGCCGTGCTAACACGGTAATATAGGGCTAAGTGATATTTATGAAGAAATGCACACATGCTCATGTAAATAGGAGAAACTCAGGGACACGAGTTAGCAAGGTAGATGTAGTAGTAGTAAAGAAACGGGAATTCTGGAAGCTGCAAGTGTCGTCTCTATGTGAGTTGAGTTGAGGAATGTGTATGCGTTTGTGAGTGAGATCAGAAAAAGCACTATCGGCATCTAAAGGTGTTCGGTGGGAGTATATCCCCAGCTCTGTTCTGGTCACGTGGTATGGGGGTGAAGCACTACACACTCACTGGTTGGAGGGGGGGGGGGCTCGGCTCTTAGGTATCGTAGGACAGCGACTGTGTGTGCGCACGATGAGGACATGGATTGTGAAACTGAGGCATATCTTCCGGCAGTTACCTCCCGCGGGGCCTTTCGTTTAGGTTTAGAGTATTTTTGTAACACTTCTTGGGGTGCTTTTTATAGAGGCCAAACGTAAAGTTATGTGAAACGACTCTATGGGTAGGACTTTTTTTTATGCGTATTGTATTGTAATCCATCATGTTATTGATTTCGAAGCATCTTGGGTGGCGATATGTGAAAATAGTTTCAAAAGTCCACAGTTATTTCTCGAAACATAAATTATATTGTTAATTTGCGCAGGTGCATATCGCGTACCCTGGAAGCAACTATAATCAGATTGGTTTTTGTAAAATATTGAAATGTTACCTCTCCATCCCTTCCTCATCCTGTTGCCCTAAGAGGAGGAGCAGTGGAGATTGAGGAGGGGAGTTGTGGCGGCTAAAAGCTGCTCTCCTTTCATTGAGTGCGTTGGAAACCCTGCTCAAGATCTACGTTTATGCCTATTTTGTATCTTTCCGTCATTAGTAACATCAAGGTTGTCACGTACCCTCTTACTCTACTCATGCGTCGATCAAGCGGAACTGTGGAACTGCTGAGGAAGTAAATATGTAACTAACACGTCAATTCTTACTTACGCGCATGAAATAGATTAAATTAAAGACAGTTCGTACTTTATACACAGATCGAAACATCGCACTTTCAATATGACTCTGAGACAGGCATCTACTTTTTCCACATCCCTGCCAACTTTACTTGAGAACATGTCGGTTAACGTGTTGACTAAATGTATACAGTTACGGGCAAATGCTGTTTCCTAAGGCTAATTTTGTAAGTTCTTAATTAACACGAAAAACCACTATTGTGAACTTGCAACCCTGTCTCACATGAAGAAGATTTTGAGCCGAACCAACTAGATTCGCTTTGCTGTGAGTCTTTTACCTTTTGCGTGCGAAAAAAATAATATAATAAAAATCTGCTGAACTACAGTGTTTCACGTGCTTCTTCGCCTCGGGAAACACTTTTTACAAGCATATAAAAAAATATAGATTATATTTCTAGCGCAGGTTTTCTAATTCAGTATTGCTCTTTCTTTCCCAGAAAAAGAAGCTATATTTGGAAAAATGAAATGTTTTATCGGAACTTGTATTCCCATTTATCTGCCTCGGTCACTTTTTCCAATAAGAAAAACTTTCGTGAACGCATACAGAGCGATTACACTGAACATCGTAGATACCAAACTCATCACTAGGATGCGAGTATACCAACATATTTCAATCAACTTCTTACTTTCGCTTTCAAGACGTCATTTATAATGCATGGGCTATTTAAATGTATTTTATAAAAAGTAACCACTGTGATATTAAATACTAATTAAAATTACTGGATAGCAAACGCTAAAATTTACACCACTTCAGTATTATAATTGTATTTATGCTTCAGAAATCCTGAACGAGTAATTTCAAAGTGAAATATTCACTTGCTTGCTTATAGGAGGCCGTGTTGGTGTAGCGGTTAGATTACTCGCCTCCCCCCCAAGGCGATACGGGTTAGATTCTTCTCCGAGGTGGCCCTCGGATTTTCGGATGTGGGAATCGTGCCGGACGATGCCGCTGGTCGGCAATAAATATTTTTTTTTGAATGAATTGATTTGTATATTTATTTAGCAAATCCCTTCACAAACTCTGAAATACATGCATTGAGTTTGTAACCTTCAAAAACGAAAATTAACGTGCATGTTCAAGTATGCTGGACAAAGGTTTTTAAAATAAAAGTCACGAATCTCACTTCGCGTGTTATATACAAATATTTAAAATATGTGTACTAGTTTAGCTATGACAGCTAAAGGCAGGGAAAACGGGAGACACCCGAGAAAAATCTCCGTTTTCCCCCACTCTTGCATTCCGGAACTGATCCATACTCACCTCGCTTCACTCTTATAGGCTCTCAAGACCTTGGTGTTAAGTGACTCACAAATCTCTTCGCTCATTTTCTTGCTTATACTTGCGTTCGGATGCACTGTGTGTAAGCAGCCGAGGCCAGCTCGTCGGAAACATGAAGTGCACATATTACGAAAACTGCAATGAATTGAGAAGATGTTGCAGTATGAATAGTCACTGCCGATACTCCGTCACCTAACGTCCAGTTCGGCATATCATTATCGCGAAGGGCAATGAAGTCGCTGACTGCCCCACTTCGAACAACTTCCTTCACACGATTCTAGTCTGTGCAACTATAAACAAACCCACTCCCTCTTGTCATAAGTGCATATGTGAAATACCTCAGTAGCATGGGAATAACGCCTTGTTCTCATGCTGTGGTTCTACAACCTCTGCCACATATTTTCACCGTTGTTGCTATCTTACGGATCATTTTCTTACGCCTTACGCAATATCATACACGTGATCCAAAGATGTTAAGTTTACTTTCATCAGCAAAGAGTACCTTATCCTACCAGCTGTCATCTTTGTGAATATGCTCCTTTGCAAATTTAAGCCTATTTTTTTATGTAAAATTCACTCACATATGGCATTTCTACCTACTCTCCCATTAAGCTCTTACTTTCTCAATATTCGTCTTGTTGTTTCTACACTTACTATCTTGCGTTATTTACAAATTCCGCGAGATCTGGCTCTTATTCGAGGGTTTTGGAGTTCTTTCTTATTTCTGCTTGTTCTTCACGTTGTATCAAACTTTTACTGTTGCCCTTTCAATGGCATGGACTCAACTTCGTCCTCCTTTCTGAATCTTCTTACTATTTCCTCTACTGTACTCTTACTAACATACAATAAATAGGATATTCCTGTGTCTTAGTTCCCTTTCTTGGTAATATATCACAAGCTGTCGTTGATCGAACACTGTGACCTTCCATTTGTGGCACACCCACCTTGCCTGAACTATGCACAGAATACCACTGAGGGCTTAGTAATTCGCTTCTAAGCCCTACGATTGTTCCCTCAGCGTAGTGAAATTAACTAAACTTAGAGGTAAGTACAATCAAACCGAAAATTACAGAGGGCTAGAAGCTAACATTCTTGATATACAATTCATTACCTCTTTGTAAATATTACGATTCGGATCCAAATAAAATAATGCAGATAGTTCGGTCAACAGTATGTAACCCACAGAGAAAGGTTGGCTTTGATTTACATAAAAAGTAGCAATAATTACAATACACTTTAAAACCCAGTACAAACCCATTATTACACTGAGTCACTGTACATACGAGTGTAAAAATATAGTAAAACTTTATATAACGACATTTAAAAAGAAAAATGTGGACTTTTGACTTGTGCAGCTTTGTGAAATCCTGTTCACATGAGTCTACATAAGTTTCTACGATACACGCGTGGGAAGGAGAAAGATGTCGGAAAGAAGAGTCTGAAGTTGTATGAGTAATTTTCGTTCGCACTGTTCTCTGCATGAAACAGGTTAGTCACGCGTTGTTACTTATCTAAAACATGCTAAGGGCAGGGGTTGAACTCATCTTGCTCTGCGTAGCCCAAGTTGTTTAAATACAGGAGTGGTGGGTAGCGAAGCACAGCTTGAGGAGTCTCGTGTTCAGCGACGGCTACTGAGAGAATAAGGTCGTCTAACGATACATGGCACCCCCCCCCCCCCTACGACACATTGACATGAAATTGTACTGAATTTTTGAAAATTAAAATAAATTAAATAACATCAGAAAAGTTGAGAATACTGATTTTATTTAATTAACTTAAAATTGTTTCCTAAATCATAACAGTGCCCCTCTCACATGTCACGAATTGAAATTATAGCTGGAATTACACGTAGAAAATGAGAAATTGAGCCCCTCCCCTACATACCGAAAGTCTAGATCCTCTCTTGCTTGTGTTGTCTTGGTGGCGCTTCATCCACCTTTTATAGGGCCCTTAGAGGGTTACCAGGTTCTGATGCTAGTGTGGTACCACCTGGTTACCTCAAGCGTCCAGGGAAAACCATGGAGAGTCCAGGACTCATATCCTCCTACCAATAATGAGACAAACTAAATCCACTGACGCAAAGTTATAATACTGAATTTTTGTGACTCCGGTATACACTCATTGTAATAAAAATAGCTGCACCCACAAGGGAGTGTCAGATTACAATGTCATACAGATGGAAGACAGAAGTCACCAAGTACAACAAATGATTACAAATTGAGAAGAGTATGAGCAATATTCATTGCGCTACGTGTGTCTCTCGTTATGACGTAGGGCCGCCATGTTCGTGAACACATTTCGCAAACGTCGCGGTATGGAGTTGTAGAGGTCCCTAATTGTGTCCTGCGACAACCCATCCCATGCAGCTTAATTATTCACTCGCAGTTCATGCAGATTTTGCAATAGTAATGGAGTCACATTGGAGCAGCCAAAAACACCCCGCACATTTTCAATTGGCGATAGGTCTAGCGATGAGGCTGCTCATAACAGAGTATCCATGGCTTCGAGGCACGCTCTTGAGATAGCAGTAGTATAAGGACTAGCGTTATCCTGTTGGAACAGAGCACTGGCGCGGACGTTCACAAATGGCAGGACTTCTGATTGCAGGACCTCGTGAACATACCGTTCGGCTGTCAAAGTTCCAGTGATAAAGATCAACAGTAATCGGTGATCGTACGAAATCGCACCCCACACCATGACACCAGGCTATCTGGATGCGTGATGTGTGACAACAATCCATTCGTTTTGGCGCTGCCCACTTTTCCTCCACACACGGATCCGTTGTTAGTCGCCAACAAGACAAAAGCAAGGACTCATCACTGAAGATTACCCGCTGACAGCGACACTGATGCGTAAGGACACTCGTGACGGTCTGCATGCACGTAGTTCTGCGTCATGCAACTGTCTGCCAACTAAAACAATGTTGCAGGTTTGGCATCACTGCTCGTTGAATTACCACAACCATGATGATTGCTGCACTCGTTACATGCCGGTCAATCCGTCGGTTCTCGCTCGCTGTGGTTCGTCATGGTCTCCCAGACCCTGTGTGTCGTGCAAGCGCGTTTTCTTCTGTCCACTGGCGTCTCCAGCGTGCTGCGATAATATCCGCATGACCAGCAAGGCGGAAAATACGGCGAAATGACGGCACATACTTCGAATAGCTCTACGACGCGACCCCTCTTGACAGCGCCCAACTGTTCAAAGTGCAAACGAACTCGACTCCGAGACATATTACACTTTGAAGGAGTGCTACCGACACAACAGCACCAGTCAGAATGGAAATTCTAGGTGTTGCTTTGTGTCCCAGTCTGGGACAGGTCGGATGGGATGGTCTACCTGGTCGACACGACCTCACCTCCTGCCTATTCATGTGCTGACCCTTAGTGGGCCTGCCTAGCTAGTGTTTGTATGTGTGCCATCAGCTACGTGGTGTTCCTTGGACGATCACCCATTCATGTACAGATCACGCACTACCCTGTTGAACCACGGAGATCAGAAGAACACCAGGCCACCAGGGTGGTATGGTCGTCGGCAGAATGGAAATCACGCTCACCGGTAGGATCTTATATAGTCCAGGAGGTACAGATATATGGCCCGTTCTTGCTGACGTCACTTACGCGGCCGAGCGTAAAACGTGAAAGGTATGTATGTCTCACATTGTCAAACTTATCCACCACGCTTCATCCCTGTAGGTTGCTTCTTTGCGTTTCCTTTGTGGGCGCAAAAGTTTTATTAATGATGAGTGTATATCATCACAACTATCACGACAATCGCTGTAATCATCTAAAAATAACCTACCATTTTTTTTCGGCATCCCATGCCAGAATGAAATTATCGGACCATTCATCTATAGTCATTCATGGTTACTTCCAATTTTTCTGAAGCCCTGCTGAAGTTTTAATCATGCAAACAAAACTTAACTAAGTTTGAGTAAAGTTCACCGACGGGACAGCTCGCCGTATTTGTGCGCCCTCGATAAGATAATATTTTGTGTGAAAAATGTTTCTTGTTAGGCATTACCAACACACCCATTTTCTCCCTATTTTTGTTCATACTACGTATAAGTGGAACACAATAGTTTATAGATAAAACGTTAGTGAAGGTTCAAGTTAAAAAAATTAGATACTTTTGTGTTAACAGAAGTATAAAATGCGTGTGTTTCATGACGTATTCAGGAAACAACATAACACGACATACGTGGCGTGACTTTTTAAATGTTTAATTTTAAAAAGTGTGAAAATACTGCGAATAGACTATACCGTCTTTTGTTTCTACTTTTCGAAGTGTTGGTTCCCACACATGAACTGCCCACCCCGCGGCGTACGTCCAGCAGTCGTCGGTTCACACCTGACGCCTGCCTGGGGAAGGCGGGGAAGAGAATGGAGTAATTGGGGGGGGGGGGTGGCTGTGCGAGGTCACTGGCGAGAGCTGCTGACGTCACTGCTGCAGGGGTGAAGAAAGGGAGGGGGGCAGCGTTTCCATGGCTACCGCTCGGGAGGCGTGCGAGGCGAGGGATCGCACCCTCCGAGATTGTGAGAAATGCAGCGCCCCTCCGTTACTGCTGTTGATTGAACCAAGGGGGGAAATAACTACTCAGGTATAGTCTATTCACGATTTCTTGGGCCTTTTTGAATCAAACCTTTGGAAAATCTTCCCACGTATGACGTCCTTGGTTGTTTCCAACACACGCCATGTGTCACAAGCGTTTTATACTTGTGTTAACATAAAAGTTACTTTTCTCCGTTAAATTGAAATGTTATTGATAATTTATCTATAAATTTTATTGCTTAATTTATAAATAATTTAAATAAAAACAATGAGAAACCATGTGTGTTGGTAGCGCCTAGAAAGAAATAGTTCTTATACAAAATACTGTTACAACAGAGTGCGCACGAATCCGGTGCGTTGTCCCTCTGGTGTAATCATTCATAATTAGTTAAGCTTAGTTTGCACGCGAGGCGGAGGAATATACTGGAAGTAGAACTTTAGCAGGGCTTCAGAAAAGGCCGAAGATACCGCGAATCAACTACACAATCGCAACTCAACACAGTTAAGCGAATCGCCTGTTTCTTTCTGGAAATACGCCTGCTCGGCGAAGTACGTAACTACAGTAGTCTGAGAAATTGAACTCAGCTTTCGTTTTCCTGTATTACACATTGAATTTCATTTTTATTATTGTTAAAAGCCTAGGAATTATACATGGTTACGTTTCGCGTAAAACCTCGCCAAATTCTGTGAAATACTAAATGTTTTGCCATGAATTTACTTACACCCTGCGTTATTTTGTAGCTGACGTTTTAAATGTACCGTATTCTAAATGAAGTTACTGCATATGAAGTGCAGGTACATCTCTGAATATATTATAGTTGATAATCTTATATAATTGAATAGCAAAATGGTTTTATGGACCTGAATTTGACACTCTGCAAGTGCCGTTAGGGACGTCTATTTGACTAAATAATTTCTGTATTATATTATTACTCGGTATTACTCCATGCTACTCTTAGGTAGTTAACTATTTTGTATGCTGTGTGTTCACAGAGGTAAATTTATTACAAAAAATCTTTTAAATATAATTTTAGCTCAATAACTGGTGTTTTTAGTTTGGAAACTACGCTTAGATTCATTTATAAAAGAACGAAAATGTGTGCGTTTCTTACTATATCGCTTACAAAAAACCCTAGAATCCGTTTTCGATCAATTGCAGCAGTTATAATTTGGAAGGAGAGAGTTAAGATAACGCTAATTTGGAGAAACGGGCTGTATTAGTTCCCGTGTGATGTTCGCGCATGACAATGCTGTAGTATTGGACAAATTGGACAAGTGGAGAATGCTGCATAAAAATAAATGACGACGACTATTCAGACAGCGCCTTTTAGAATGTCAGCAGGTATCTTACCGAAGCTTCCTTTTCAGAAACAAATTTAGTGAAACCCATTAATTGTTCAATTTAGGAAATGTTCTAGTTGGTACGTGAATTCGAACTAAATGTATTATATTTAATATGGCTGCAATGTGATGTCCTGTTACAATGGAGCCGGACTTGCGAAAGAAAACTAGATGTTTGAGGGTTGTAACCTCCTTCTATTTCCTTTAATTTGGTCAACAATTAGGATTAAAGTTAGTAATAAGCTTCTTGTTGTGATAATGTATGACATTTTTGTCAACTATGATGTATTTTACTATACTGTGAGGTAATTTATCTCCTCGAAGTTGTCCTAATTATCACGTGCCAGCACCGCACACGACTGTAAAATTTACTTACTTCACTTCAGTCAGCGTAATCCATCTCACTTGAGCATTACTTGTGAGAAACTACATGGCTACCACAGTGGAAAAGGGGGGGGGGGGATGTCTAAAACTCACGTAACGAACGTAGACTCGCTGAAACCTTGGCTTACACAGTCGAAAAGCCCCCAAAAGCAAACAACACGGAGTTAACACAGAGTCGGCCGCGAGGGCCGACGAATCCGCACGAGTTCGTATGGATTCCTTTACTCAGCAGTGTTACGTCACCGCACAAGTCTTGACAGCTGTGTGACGCCCCGAGTTAGGGCCACCACGAGTAGATGCCCTACTGTTTCTCGCTATACAGCGTGCTTCTGTAAGATGAATAATTAGTAAGCTGTATTAAAGGCTGTTTGTGATCACGTGAGATCGTTTGAAATCAACCCTAGAAAAATGTCACTTTTCCAACCTGTATATATTTTAACGGGCGCACTGAGTGACATGCGCCCAGTAAAGTTGGTAACGATGGATGGAAAGTAGTTCCACATATTAAAGTCAAAGAAAAAGTGTTAGGTAACTATTTGAGATAACAAATCGTTTCTCGTTTGGCTTTCTGTTTTTTTTTAATGCATCGAAGTGTAAAAATGAGCAGATTTGTAAAATATTTATTTTTATAATAATTTTACAGTTCCACTTGACAGACGCACGAATGAAGTGATGAGGCCCATGGCAATTTTAATTTTTTCATAAGGCGGAATAATAAACAACGTAAGTAGATCTCAAGCAGGGCTTTCAAAAGTGCTCATTTTACCGTGAATAGCTTCGTCAAACCAGACCACAAGGAGGCGTCACGACGGCGGTGGAGAACAGCATAAACAAGCTTCGTGTGTTATCTGTCTCCTCAGAATTCCAAGCGGCGAGTATAAGTTCTTAATACAGCATTGTCACTACAGTGTAAAAACCACTGTTTTAACAGAAGAATGAATGCTGTAGACAGACTACTACTTACAGCGATTTCTGCCAACTTTGACACTTCTCTACGACATAATGTGTATTTCAAGAACATTCATTAATGCGAAACAAAACATCGGCTTTCATTTCCGCCCCAAGAAAAATATTTACATTGAAATATTCGACATTCTTTTAAATTATACATTATCTATCAAAAAGTAATTGGGCAGCTGTCCACAATGTTTGCTCGGTGTTTGTCACCCCTTTAGAATCTCGTAGGACCACTTCTTGCGGCTATAATAGCAGCCACCCTGTCTGGCATGCTCTCTACGAGTGTTTGCAAGACATCCAATAGGATTCGACGCCATTCCTCTTGCAACCATTCCATGAGTTGAGCAATGGATTTTGGCTGTGCCTGACGAGCTCTCACTCGGAGATCCAATTCGTCCCAAATATGTTCTATAGGGTTGAGGTTGGGGCTCTGAGCGGACCAGTCCAATCGGCGAACATTGTTGTCGGCGTACCACTGCATAGTAGCCCTTGAAACATGGCACCTGGCATTGTCATACTGGAAGTAACACGGGTCCATTCCGCAAAAACGCCACGATATTGGGAGCATTTCATTATCCAGAATGTTACAATAGGCCACTGTGTTCATCCTACCACGGACAAACACCAGCGGTCCTACGCCGAAGGCCGTGAAACAGAAGTCAACTGACGTACTGAAGTACCTATCTTCACGGGTGCCCAATTACTTTTTGGTAGATAGTGTACTTGGCACAACTGCTTGCAATAAGTCCTAGATGACCACTATTTGGGTCCCCTTAAATATGTTACAACGTTTTTGTGGTGATTCCTTATGAAAACGGGGCAGAAATGTGTCGTACAGCTTATGGTCTGAAGTGATTATTAAGGGAATTATGCATCCCCGAAAAATGGAAAGCAGAAAATGTTTTGATTAAATATATTGGGAACTACTAGAGGTACAAGAAAACGAACGTGGAGAGTGTATCACTGAAATAAGATAAGCAAACAATGGCCAGTAACATCCTCCATCAGCAGCAAAATACGGAGTGGTTGGAATCATCGCACCGCATTAAATGCTGCCTCCTGAGCATCTAGTGGATTTCCGAGACAGATTATTGCTCACCATGCCCGAATGTACAAAAAAAAATTGGGCTTGGCTGTGTTGGGGATACGGCCGTCTGTTTTGCGTGAATACGTCTACGTTGACGCGCTCGGACGCATTGATTTTTTTTTTTTACGTTCCCGGCACCGCTCCACTCGATCATATAGGGTTTTATGGGTATCACTGGATTGCTTTTGATGTGCTCCTTCCAACCGTATACGACTTCTGTATTTCGACTTGCCTTTTTCACGAGTATAGGCCGAAATTGTGTTAAGTTTTCTTAATTTTTTACATTAAACTCATACAATTACACCACAACCAGGCCACACAAATGTTTTTATACACATAATCAATCTATCTTGACAATAGCCGTCGATTGAAACTTAAACGAGCGTCGTAGCTTCTCCTAATCAAAAGTTATACTACGCGGAAGTTATAAGACGTGGTGAAACGAACTCAAAATTGCCCCTCCCCCCTTACCCTCAACCTCGCGCAATGCTTCGCTGTCCTCACTCAATGTAACATATTCTTTGATCCTTTGGCAATCGAGTGACGTAATTTAATTTTGAATGTAGACGGTAGATTCGGAGCTGCAATGCCAAACTGTATCCCCCGATTTTGTTACCATCGGATTTTCTGGATTGCCTCCCACTATGGTTGCAAATTTAAAGACGTATTCAAGTCAAAAGGTCGCCTTGTTGAAACACTTTGACACGCTCTCTTTCCGAGAATAAAGCCCCTACATGCAGCGGTTTAAGATATTTCGAATTAAAAGTCTATTTTCCCATTTTCATGTGTGCACACTTCCCTTAATAGTCAATTTAGGCCATAAGCCGTATATATGTTTTCTGCTTTATTCTTCACAAGGAATCGCCTGCCAAACGTAGTATACTTAAAGGAACATGCTGTGTAAAGTGACACCTTGCCAGACGTCAGAATCCTATGGATACTCAAGCACAAGCCTTTAGCTCATTAGCCGCTGCCGAAGTCAGAAATAATACTCCTTTCTCGTCCGGACACACGGATGTTCTCATGATGTTTATCTTGGGTTAAGGGTGCTGCAGTACCAATGGGATAGGTAAACAGAATTCAACTGACATAAGTGAAAAATACATATACTTGCATATTGTCTAGTTTGGTACCCAATTATAACGTGACACGACAGGTTCTCTACCTGAGAAGAGATATAGACACTTAGAGTACTACACTCGAGCGTAGGTCAGTTAAAATTACACTCTGAAAAATATTTTAGTAAACTTTATAAACTCTAATGTAAATTTTTATAGTCTATTCCCAGTTTCATCGCGCTTCATGAATCAAACCTTTAGAAAACTTCTCCACGTTTTACATGTTTTGGTTGTTCCCTAAATATATCATATCGGAAGCGTTTCATACTTATATTAACAAAAAATTATCTTATTAATGGATAAATTAAACTCTTACTTTGATTTTATTTATAAATTTTATTGTTTCATTTATAATCAATACAAATACAACGGTGAGAAAATGATTGTGCTGGTAACGCCTAGTAAGAAATAGTTCTCGAGTAAAATGTTGAGTGCGCACGAATGCGGTGCGTTACCACTTTTGTATGATTTTCTAGACTAGGTCAACCTTTGTTTGCACGAGGCGGAGGAATATCCTAAAAGTAGAACTCTAGCAGGGCCTCAGAAAAGTTCTATGTAACGTTGAATGATCTACAACTCGCGCACCGCACTTTGAATTTATCACACGTCGATCTGCAAATGCACGAATGCTATTAGTGCAAGTTAGAAATATTTCGCTATGCATTTAGCTTTTTTTTTCTTATCAAACGTAGGAAATATATTGTGTACGTATTGAGGAAAGCGCTAATATTCGTGTCTTGTCAGTACTCAGATACATCATCACTGTACACACGTGGAGTTGAAAGATTCGGTCAGCGCATGAGGGTGCTTCAAAGTACGAGACAGGCCAAATGCAATTATACGTTACTTAAATTTTAAATGATTCTAGGTGTGTGTGTGTGTGTGTGTGTGTTACCTCTCATAATATCACATTAAAACGAAAAGCGCTTTGTTTATCTTTACCCGAGACACATTGCTACAAATATTATTTGGTGAAATTCTTAACACACTGAAAAAAATTTCGGATATAATCCATTCACGGTTACTTCATACTTTTCTGAAGCCCCGCAAAAGTTCTACTTCCAGGATATTCCTCCGTCACGTGCAAACTAACCTTAACTAAACCTAGAAAATTACACTTAAGGACAACGCACCAAATTCGCGAGCACTCAGTTGTAATATTATTTTGCATGATAACCATGTCTTACTAGGCGCTACCAACATAGATTTTTTCTCTCTATTTTTATTCGTGTTTATTATAAAGTAAATATTATAATGTATAAAGAAAATAAAGGTAAAACTTCAATTTAGAGAAAACTAAGCTAGCCTGTGTTTAAAGTGGTACAAAACGCTTGATACGTGGCATATTTAGGAAATAACTAAAAACGTAATACATGGTGTGATTTTTCAAAGGTTTGTATTAAAACGGCCGAAGAAACGGCGAATGAACTATAATTGAATATTTATATACACAACAGAAACACTATCTCTTATTAATTGGCATATGCATGCTCTCCTGTGGCATCGTTATTCTCTTCAAAGCCATTTAGTGTATATTTGTTTGAAATGGGTATTGTGAAATGTGTCTTGATGCACGCCTAAAATAATTTGGCATGTACAGCAAAATTCATGTCATCTCGCCATCAAGTCCCGTACTGGGCAGCGCCCTGCAGGAACGGAATGCAAGGGCGGGGGGAAATCGGAGTACCCCGAGAACGACGGCAACGTCTGTCGCGTTACCACACATTAGAGAATCCGGGCGACCCTGTCGGGAATCGAATCCGGTTCGCCTCGGTGTAAGGCGAGTGTTTCTGATTACCACACCATCGCGACACCCACTGATACAATTTATTGCGAACCATTTCTCAGCGTGAAATTTGAACATGTATTTGTCGCTGTAAATAAAACCGGCATGTGTAATAGAGTCCTTATTCACTGGTGTTTAAAAGGATCTCTAAAGGACACCGCAGAGAAGCAACAATAACAAGACTAAATCAGCTCACGTTCTGTACATGAAGATCCGTGAATGTTACTCTTGCAGTTTCCAGCGCTTCATACCTCCACATACAAATTCAACTTACGTGCAATGTTGGGGATTGCTTCGGCTAGCGGCACTACCGAGCAGGGTAGCGCAGTGGTAACTGGACTCGCATTCGGGAGGACCCGGGTTCGATTCCCGGTCCGGCCATCCTGATTTCGGCTTTCCATGGTTTTCCGAAATCACTCCAGGCGAATGCTGGGAAGGATCCCTTACAAAAGCCATGGCCGATTTCTTCCCAGTCCTTCCTCAATCCATCTTCCCTGCGTAACCTGCACCTTCTCTAATGACCTCGCTGTCGACGAGACGTTAAGCCCAACTACCTATGTAGCAGCACTACATACTTCACAGAATGGTCACACATGTTGCCTACCTACAGGGTTAATAACTTCGTCTTACGGAAACCACAATATTAAATCTGGCATTATTAATCTCCATACAAGTACGGTATTAAGTTTAGAGACAATAATAAATGCAATATTATTAATTTTCTTTTATAAACAAAGGCCTTATAGCCTGAAGTGTGAGAGACTGGAAAAAAGTTATTAAAAGAAATTGTACCATTATTAGTCTGGAACGAAGGTAGAAAAGCACTTCCAGAAAAAACAGCTCCAATTCACTTACCGGGATCGAATCTGCGACTCGCTGAATGCGAATCGGAGCCGTACACTCTATATCCCACTGAGCGAGTTGATAATATGTGAAGATCCCTGTGACATAATCGACAGTGTTCATATGTAGTGCTGCTCAAAACTGAGTACTTAAGAGCTTTCACTGGTAACGTCATACAACTCCGGAGGGTTGAATAAATTACACTTATCTATTTGGACGGGCACGAGCAAGTATTTTGTTTGCTCACACAGACCTCCCTGCAGATGCAAGGTTTCCTCTTATACAGATATTTGATGCAGTGTTTTAACCTTGTATAGATGCTAGTTGGTTTCACCTTAAGCTTCAGGTCAAGCGAAAAAAAAATTACATCAACTTCCAAAATGTTAGTTTTGTCTGTGATAATAGCTATGATTCGTAGGTATAGCCACGATTATTGCTACTTAAGAAATAACAGTTATGGAATTGAGGACACATTTCTTTCGAAAAAGCCCATGCATTTTATTTGGATGTTGCTGGAAAACAACTCTGTATTTTCCAACCCCAAGCGACCCGTGAATATCAGAAGGGCAAACTTCCGAAAACGACTCGTAAGCCTGGTGTTCACATATAAAAAATTAATTTAAATGCGCTCAAATTTTACCTGAAATTATGCTGTATATTTATGCTTTACAACTAATTAACCCTGTAAAGCGTCAATATATTTACATAATATGACCAACACTGAAGTTGAAGTTCATTTGTTTGCGTCACATCCCTCCAGTCAAAAACATGCTGGCGCGGTAAATGCAGGACTTGTTAGAAACTACCACAGAACCCACTAAATTTCTTAGAAATGTACTCCAAGTAATACAATGAAGAGGAATATGCGCATACAATTAAAATATTTTGCTGCTAATTAATACACTTAAGGGCTCATTAATACATTTTTACAAAAATTATTTTTTATCACCACACTTTAGGTGCACTTATACTTTGGATGCTTTATAAATCAGTACATTGTGCAAAAATCTTTGTGAAGCAGGGTAATTAGAACAATTATTTTGATTCATCTAAGACAATATTTGTAGTAATTTCTAAATTTAAGTGTACATAATAACATTGAATTGATATTCTGTAATTATTCCTAAGTATTAATAATAGTAACATTTTAAAAATTTAATTTAATTATTTTTTAATTTAAGGGAAGTAATTAGTTTTATTTGAACTGTATACAGCTATTTAAATTATTCTAGATGTAAACCCGTATAATGTGTGTTAAGAAATGTATTAATATTAATTAATTCAACGTTAGAAATAAGAAAACTCAAGGGACTTATTATTCAGAGTTATAAAACAAATTGTTTACTTTCACAATTATAACTTACAGTTTTCTGGCCATGTACTATTTTCTGCAGTAGTTTTAGATAATTTCTGCATTTACTGCACAAATGCATTCTTAGATGCTGTAATAGATCGTAATACATTTTTTTTTAAAGAAACTTATTTTCAGTTGAATAAAATTTATTTTTAACTAACGACTTTGCTTTTCTCTGGTAGGCTAATGTGCGAGGGGGACAATGAAAAGTGAATTAATGAAAATCATTTTCTTGTTATTTAAGCAAAACTTATCTTGAAGACTAACATGAATGTGCGTCCTCCACATTATAGTCCATACACGGTAAAGTGAGCACTTTTGAAAACCTTCTAATTTGGAATAACAGCGAACAAATATATTTTATTTCAGCCTTAGAGGTTCAATTCTGAGTGTGGTGGAATTTATGTACTGTGTTTATTACTTACACGGTAACATTGATTTAAATAGGTGGTTAATGGATAAAAAATGGCTGAAAGGAAAACGTAACTAGGGTTCAAAAGTGATCAATTTACCGTGAACAGTCTATAGTCATAATAGACCCTCTTTGCATAGAATGTCCGGGTACAGAAAATAATAAAGACGGAGGCAGGTACTTGTTGCAGTGGGTTCCGAACCACTATCAGTGCGGCCCCCTCGACGCGTGAGGACAAGGTCTCAGTGGTCAGTCCTACGACGGCGACCTTCGTGGCTGCAAGTCTCCCGAATAAGCCACGAGAGAGTCATTTTACATGTAGTTATAGTTTAATTCAAAGTTACCCTCTACCCTAAGACACCTTTTGGCTTTAAACAAGGGGTAGGGGAGTTTATAAACCCGTTACAATAAATAAACAATGCTCTGGTAAATCCAGGGCAGTAGGAGAGAGCAGGGCTGTAACAAAAGGTCCGAGACAATAAGGAGGATCTGTGAGAGGTTATTATAAAGTTAAGCTTGTTCACTGTTAAATGAGCACTTTTGAAAGCCCTGCTTAAGATCTAACTATAGGTACGTTGTATATTCTTCCGCCTTATGTAAAATTAACAGTGCCATAGGCCTCATCCCTTCATCATACAAATTGGCTCTTTTTTTTACACTTCAATGCATAAAAAATGAACAGGAAGCGAAATGAATCATTTAATTTATAATAGATATTTACCTAACACTTTTATATTCGACGTTAAGGTTTGGAACTACTTTCTCTCCATCGTTACCAACTTTACTAGGCGCATATTATTCAGTGTGCCCGTTATAATATAATGCAGGCAGGAGCTGTAATATTTCCATAAGGTTGATTTCAAAAGTGCTCACTTTATCGTGAACAGCCTTGAAAGGTGGGTCTTACGTGACGGATCTCAGAGTGCCATGGCGGAGCCACCGCCGCCCAGGTTGTTGGCGGAGGCGGCCTTGTCGGGCGAGCCGGCGAGTCCGGAGGCGGCGCAGCCCTTGAAGCGCATCTTGGCGTCGTCGCCGACAACGACGGTGCGCTGGCAGAAGATGAGCATGAAGCAGGAGACGACGAAGAGCACGGATGGCAGCACGAAGGCGAAGATGAAGTGGCTGTAGGTGCCCTCGAGGTCGAAGCGCGCGAGCACCTTGCCCATCTCGCTCTCCGCGTAGAAGCAAGGGAAGCGGGCCCGGGCGTTGTGGTCGGTGCCGTCCTTGCCGTAGTCCCGCAGGAACTCCTTGCACTCGTCGCGCAGAGTGTTCACGCACCCCTCCATGTTGATGAAGAGGTGGCTCTCGTTGGCGAGCAGCAGGTCCAGCTCCGGCGGAGCGACGGTGCGCGACGGGTCCAGCAACTCCGTGTTGGTCGCGCCCAGCAGGCTGAGGAACGTGAAGTTGGTCTTGTCGGCGAGCACGTCGTTGGCGAGGAGCGTGCCGTTGATGCAGTCCGTCGCCTCGACGCCCCTCGTCGTGTTGGTGATGGTGTAGCAGGACGCCATCAGGATGTTGTCCTGGTCTTCGTTCCACACCTCGCGCATCCCGTCCACGATCTCCGCGATGGCGCGCTGGCACTGCGACAGGTACACCTTGTCGCCGCTCAGCAGTATCACGTTCTTGTTCCTCGTAGGGATGTCGACGCACCTCCGGTCGCAGTTGTACGGCGTGCGGATCTTCTCGCAGGTGCCGCGGTGGCAGTTCTGCAGTCCGTCCATCTCGATGCAGGTGATCTTCCCGCGCCGGCCCGAGCACTTGAGCGGCGGGTCCGTGTTCTTGAACACGCACTCGAACGCGTCCGTGATATTGATGCACGTGCCCATGGTGCAGTTGAAGGTGCCCGTCAGATTGCGGCACTCGTCCGCGATGCAACGGCTGCGCTTGGCGTTCTCCTGGTCGATGCCGTAGCAGACCTTGGTGGCGGTGTTGGTGCAGTTCTGGAAGAGCATGTCGGTGCCGTTGCGCCGCAGGTTGACGTATATCTGCACGCAGGCGCCGGAGCTCTTGCTGAGGCACCACTCGCCACACGTGGCCCAGTCGCAGGCGTCGCGATGCCAGGCGCGCGTCGTCGTGCACATGGCCGGCACCTCGGTCACGCCCGACTGGAAGGCGCGCAGCGTCGGCATGTAGACGGCGACGGTGAGGTAGACGAGCGCCACGCTGCTCAGCACCGCCGTCATCTGGCACACGCAGATGGTGCCGCAGATGCGGTTGTCCTGCGGCGGGATGATGAGGTCCTCGGGCGGGACCGGCTTGGGCGCCGGCATGTCTGCTGGGGGGAGGGAGGGGAGGGGGGAGCCTCACAGCGTCAGCAGCACCATCTGCACCTCGACGTAGACGACGCACTGCGAGGACATGGTCGGTGGAGGGCAGCTCGCCGGCGCCGGGCCCATTCAGCGACTGGGGCGCGTCGCGGCGCTTGCCGTCGACCCCTCGTCCCGCTGCGCATGCGCGATCGATACCGGCCCGCTGCAGTGCCCCGCCGCGCCGGCCGCCCGCCTCAATGGCAGCGCCCTTATCGACTACGTCATTCCCACCTCGCTACTCCCTCTGCCCACTTCCTTCTCTCAGATATCACCGCACAGCTGTGCTTTATTATTTCTTTTTGACATCCTTGCTTGACGCCGGTAGCCCGTTACGAGTACTAGCGAAGAATAAAGCACCAAACCAATCTAAACTCACATAAAGATCAGGATTTAAACACAGGTTCTTACGATCTCGGGCCAAGATTTAGCATGTACAGGGTCAGCAAGTGATCACTAAGTTCTAAGGCACTCTCTAAGAAATAGTTCGCAGATTTATCACACTTGTGTATGATGGAATTGAGGAAACACAAATGCTAAATATTTTCCCCTCTTCCTGGCCCAACACAAACGTGTCGGCTTTCGTACATTTGTTCAGGAAAGTATCAAATGCGTAATGACTTAATTAAAATTTGTATAACGCGAGGCTCAGAATTATAAATGTTGTAATCCGACATACTCTCTATAAGTAAAAACCTATTACAATTTTAAAAGGTTGACTTTTTTTCACAGCAAATACTAAGAATTTTACACGTAGTTGTTTGGAGCGCACTGATACGAGAAATTTCCTCTTGTGTTCTTCGCTGGTGCACGACGAGCTAAGTAAATTTTAATATCAAGACTGTCGACGACTGGTTACACTTTGAATGTTAGCCCTTTTATATTTGGATCAAAGTTCGACACACCACGCAATGTCCTGCTTGAGTGATAATACTCTCAGGTTTAGTGAGTGAATGATATTTCAACCCATTAAAAACTATTTTCGTTGCCAAAGCCTTTAATGAGTGTGTCCAGTTCCACAAATTCCCCATTTGATAAATAAACAGGCTACCCGACAAGTCACAAAATGGCCCCATAAAAGCATAAAGTAACTCCACTTATAAAAACAAGTTTCCCTCATAGCCTCTCATTTACGTTCGTCGATACTTGCACACGAGAATAACTCAAAGAAGGAAATGCGATATAAATGCCTCGCAACCGAGTTCTCGCAAAAATACGCATGTAATTTCATTTCAAACCACACGAGAGACTCACTTCTTCCAATTTTTCAACCAGCCTTATCCAAACTATGCCGGTAACCACTTTTTTTTATTCATGGAGAATTCTCCCGCATGGTCTTACATATTTTACTACAAACAAAGTGGACACATTAGATCAAGTAATTTTACGCCAACTCCGTTGTCTAAATTTGTATTATTCTTAGAGAGCAGGAGGCATCAACTACAAACTGAGAGGAAACAACTGCGAACCAGTTATTACGACAACTATACTGATTTAGTGTGTACGCCTTCCCACGAATGGCTTCCGTTTATATTTCATGGACGTTAAGATGCAATAAGTAGGATAGGAAAATTTCGCGAGTTCAATGACCTGTTGGCTAGACTCCACAGTCCTGTGTATAATAGAGTCTCAGATGTTTGTTCGTTGGCTGTTGTTACAGAGAGTACCCAGTGTTACTCCACACTTGGCAGTATGACACTCGCTACTCGTTTCCTTGCAAGTCTGCTATTGGCTCAGAGTCGTCCAGGGCGCGTATAAAGTACTGTGATCCAATTGCAAACGTGACTTTAGTGTACACGTGTTTGATGTCTATCCTGTCCTGATATAAACTCGCGAATTTTTCCTATATCTAGCAATAATTTATTGAACAAGAAAAGGAGTTCCTCATAATCGTATGCAGCGAATGGGCATACAAATTAAATATAAAAAACAATTGAAACTTTTGGGGAGATCGTGGGTAGTTCAGTGAACTCGATATATTATTTTTAATGTAACTAACTTGTGGTCTCGATAGTGCCACGTCTCATAGCAATGAGGTGTCGAATACAGCGGAATAGCGCCTGTAGGTAGGCCACAATCTTAACACGGGCGGTAAATACTTGTGGCCGCTTGTGCTTGTACGCGGTTGCACCATTAACAAGCTTGAACCGAGATCGAATGATCTTGGTTTTCCCTCAATCTCTAGTCGGAACCGAGTTCCATTGAAAACGCGCTGCAACAACGTAATCGGCCTAGTTAGGATCGTATATCATCTAATCTTGGCTCAGAAATGTAGAATAAATAGAATGCAAGACGAGTTCCTATTGGCTGTCTTGTTTAATGATGACAGAGATAAATTTTTCCTACGTGAACCCATTTTACTGTGTTGGCTGCTTTGATGTTTACAAACTATTTACTATTTTTATTTTATTTATTTTATGCATTCAGTTGATTAATATGGTGAATATTGAATATTTCGTTCTCGTTCGGATCTTGTGCCGCGAAATCGCTGAAACAAAATTATTTTTGTGAAGGAGGTGAGGTTAATATTGTCTGGATAAGTTGGATAGAAACTGGCTTTATTTTTCTCTGCCGATTAATTTTTACACACGAAGTAGGATGGAATAAGAAATATATTGATATTCTACATATGGCTTTGACCGTGGAAGACAAATTCTTTACCTTGGTATTTCTGCAGCTAACAGCTCCACAACATTGTCGTCTTCGCTTTCAGAGCTGATGAAAACATAATATTGGATTTAAATGCCTACGTCCTCAGGATATTATGGCACACAAATATTAACTAACTTTGTATAATTGTCTATACTTGTACAACACGTTAACAATACGTTAACCAACAAACATATAAAGGTACAAAAGTAGGTTAACCAACAAAATTTGTGTAAATGTTAATGACAGTGTTGTAAGCGTGAAAATTTAAAAGTAATTATGTGTCATGTTTGATCCCATGGAACTATCTGAAGTTATTTAACACGTGCCTTTGTCAGAGGATCTGAAAAATTTAGAACAACACTTATTTAAAATGGACTATGCAGAGCTATTATGTACGAACAGAAGTGTAGTGTGAAAGATCAATACAACCTGTTTATTCTGTTACGAGTAATAAGTTAACCAACAAACACACAATGGCACAGCGCATTCTTTAATGAAACGCTTTACGTTGGGCCTAGGTTATTCAGAATACTTTCGTTCTCGCCTCAAAATCATATCACACCAGCTGTCCTGTTCCCGTGAAAACATCGAGCCCCTTTCGTGACGTGTAAACGAACACATATTGATCTCGGGTCACTTCTCTTGAACCAAATTTCGATCTCCAGGCATCTGCCGATCTCGGCTGGCGCAACAGATTTGCACGTCGATCCTGGATCAAGTTCTATGGTGATCTCGGATCGAGCGATGCACTTCAATGGCGCAACCGGCCCTCAGACTTGTGCAATGTACAGAAAACTCATTCTGAAGAGCGACAAAAAGGTTTTGGTGCTAAATTAATGTTTTATCAAGAGTCAGGCTTTTAGGATTGTTATTGGATTTATCTTCGAACATGGATATTAAATTTCTTCGTTTGGGCATGTTAGAAAACTGTGTTTAGGGGCATAGCTAGAACATTCCAGTGGCCGTAAATTAGAGTTCCTTTTGCTCTCCCATTAATTTGAGCTAGGCCTAAGAAAATTAAGATTGACTGCGCAGAAATATATACCATGTGTTTGAACCAGTTCAGAATAACTACTCACGTAATTAATTTGTTGTTAAGGTTATCATGAGAGGTGATTTTTAATAAGACAGCAACCAACCAAACACCTCGCAGTTAAGGTTTTATAAGACTAATTATGCAAGGATCAGCGTGGTTTCTTGCTCCAATTAAAAGTAGTTGAAGGTAATTTCAGTGGCGTGGAATCAACTTGTTTCACTCATTCTGTGAAGTTAATAAGCCCACGTCTGCAACTTTCATGTCTTGTCTGATTTGTAGTAGTTTTGACAGCAGATAATTTAATGTTCTACACTTGTTGGGATATGATTGAATATCGTGTCAATGTGGGTGAAATCTTCACACAAACTGAATGAAAAACACTCTCCTTTATATATATATATTCAGTGAAGATAATCTGCAAACCTGTGCCTGCTTAGGTGAAAGGTACGCGATTATTGAAGGCAGTGTCCAACAGCCAGGGTGTATAAATGATCACTCTTTAATCAAAGGGTCATGGTACATCGTATTTTTACACAAACAGCTAAATACGGTTTTACGTTGTTGAGTGCCCGCCATTTGGCAGAAGCTCGAGGGAACGGGTCAGTATAGTACACTATCTACCAACAAGTAATTGGGCACTCGTGAATTCATTACGTCAGTTGACTTGTGTTTCACGACCTTCGGCGTAGGATCGCTGGTGTTTGTCCGTGGTAGTATGAACACAGAGGCCTATTGTAACATTCTGGATAATGAAATGCTCCCAACATTGTGGCGTTTTTTGCGGAATGGACCCGTGTTACTTCCAGTATGACAATGCCAGGTGCCATGTTTCAAGGGCTACTATGCAGTGGTACGCCGACAACAATGTTCGCCGATTGGACTGGTCCGCCCAGAGCCCCAACCTCAACCCTATAGAACATATTTGGGACGAATTGGATCTCCGAGTGAGGGCTCGTCAGGCACAGCCGAAATCCATTGCTCAACTCATGGAATGGTTGCAAGAGGAATGGCGACGAATCCCCTTGGATGTCTTGCAAACACTCGTAGAGAGCATGCCAGACAGGGTGGCTGCTGTTATAGCCGCAAGAGGTGGCCCTACGAGATTCTAAAGGGGTGACAACCACCGAGTAAACATTGTGGACAGGTACCCAATTACTTTTTGGTAGATAGCGTGCAAACATTTCTAGAGTTATACCACAAACACGGCCCTTGTAGTTTTAAAAACGAATAGTTTTACAAGTGAAATCTGTGTACTGTTACAAGCGTTTGTAAAATTACAAAGAATTTCTCCGTGGAAATTTCAAATTGTTTTTTACAGTGTATGCAAATTCACACTTGGTTGTGTATAGAATTAGGAATCACTTCGGCGGCAATAAACTGAAACTTTAGACTTGCAATACGACGTCAGTCAACTCGCTGCGAACGTAGCTGAGAGGTTGCGCGCCATTTTGTGTGTGTGCGTTTGTTTGTTTGTACGGTAGCATATACAGGATGTACATAAACCAGACCGACAAGCTTCGGCTGCAGGTTCATTACGAGAAAAGAAGCTGATAAGATGCACTACATATGGTTAGTGACACCCGAACTTCCCGTAAAGATTTCCGCACATGCTAGACTCCAATACCCTACGGGAGTGCCAGGAGTTTTCTTTTGTCTTATTGGCGACGTAATTTCCTGAAGATCTTCTCCTACCTGACTGGCAATTTACAACAAGGTAACTTCAATACTGCGCGTCTGTGATTCGGCGTTGCACGGAAACAATCCAATCACGAAAGTGGATCTGAGCTGAAGTGTGATGAAATACAACTGGTAGTGAAATCTTTTCACGAAATTCTGTTTTGTCTGCCCATGTTCTAGTGGTGGCACATATATTTGCATTTGAACCTGAAGATCTAGAGTTTTGAAACTACTGGAAATGGAACACTGAGTGACTGGATAATGTGCACTCTAAATATGAATCAGTGAGAATTTTACTGTTTCAATAATTTAAAGGTATCTGACTGATACAACAGTCACTTCAGTGAATTTAACTTATAAACCAGTGAAAAAATGCCATATTTCCTTCACCGATTGATTCAGAGATATTTCCCACTGATTCGTCAGTCATTTTCTCTACTGACTTCTCAGTGGTTTATTTTTTGACTGATTGACCAGTGAAACATCTGAGCAACTTGCTCCGTCTCTAATTATTTTTGACTAATGTCTCACTGAAACTGCGTGTAAAAATGACCGTCGAACATCGTTTAAAAATGGCTGCTAAACAACGTGTATCAAGTGAAGTAACAATGAATAAACGAATAAAACTAATACAAAATACTTTCAAAACGCCATTTTACTAGGTCATGTGAATACACAGCCTTTCATTTCGTTATGTCTTTCATTAAGATTCCACGTAATCGTCACAGTGCTCCGTTTGAAGTTTTAAACTGCATTTCATGTGGTGAAGAGATTGTACTCATATATACTATTGGTTTTAACAATCCTAATGGTACCAATCAAACCAAACACAACAAGTATGAGTATATAAACTCAAACTACACGATTTCGCAGCGGAACTGTAAGAAATATATTTTCTTCTCGTAAATTTACCTTGGTGTGATAACTGAGAAGGCAAGGCAACGTCCTAGAGTCGCAGGGCGCGAGTTCAATCCCGGCCACCTGCGAAACACTTTTTACTTTTTTAAAGTACGGTAAATTGCACAGCATAAATAGAAAACTACCGTAAATATGTTTATTTCACGTAATTACTTGCCTGCATTCTATATAAGCAATATTTCATTCGCCACTGCAATCGGCAGTCACTTGTTCAATCTGTGAAATTGTTTCACGACACTAATCCAACAAGTGAAATTTTTTTTACTTAAACAATCAGTGGTTTTCCACTGATTCGAGCTTAGAGTGTAGAAAGTCAATCTCCGCATGCGGGTTCAAAATCCGTATTTTAAATCCCGTGTATGTTACGGCATCATGGTGATTAAGTTGAAATAAGGGCAGCAACAGTAATTATTTCCATGACACAATTCGATGTGGCACAGGTGATGTGGCGTTTACGGATATTTGTTTCGTCACATATTATCACCACACTCAGTGTTCCATCTTAAAAATTTCTCCAATATTTGTAATATACAAGTGTTTCAGGCACAACTTCATAGACGTCTACACTGTAAATTTCTTTCTGATAAACTTCCTAAACTGTAATTGAAGATTTTAACCTACACACCGTATGGTAATAATTCCACACATCGAGCTGCAGATATAGGAATGTTTAGCAGCGCCACTATACAAAGTTCGGAACTTCCCTATGCATTTGAGTTTCCGGAGCAACTTTTGGAACGCTACAATGAATGTATAGGGGAAGACATTACCATTCCTGCTTTCTCACTGAGCACATACACTCGTGTGGTACATTTCCGAATAATTCCTTACAGTGTGCCACTCTTGGGAATCATTTTAGACCATAAGCGGTATACATATTTCTCTATATTTTTCCTTCTATTAACTCACAGCAGAAGTTTGTCGGTTTAATTTATAAATGTCCTGTACACTGTTAACTGTTAACTGGGAGTGATTTTCTTCAAAAGTTGATTTTCAAAACTGTTCACTTTACAGTCAATAATCACACCTCATTATCTGAAGTGCTACTAGGTGACAGTTTACACCATATCTGACCAGGAATGGGTCTCGAGCCTAAAATTCCTACCCAGGCAGGAAATATAGAACTTCCATGGTTACTTATATATTTTATGAAGCCCTGTTAAAGTTCTACTTTCACACTATTCCTCCGCCTCATGCCAAACAAAGCTTAAATATGTCCAGAATATTACACTAAAGGGAGAACGCACTCGCAGTCGTGCGCACTCAGTGTTATAATAATTTGCATAAGTACTACTTTTTATTAGTCATTACTAGAGACCTGAGAAATTCGCGGGTTCAATGACCTGTAGGCTAGACTTCACAATCTTGTATACTCCCACACAGATATCAACTGTTTATTGGTTTATTGTTGTGGCAGTAAAAGGCTGTGGTTGGGCGCACAATTTATTGCATGTTTGTTATTGGCTCATTTATCCCCAGGAGGTGTCAAACAACACGTCGACCAATTACAAAAGTAACATGATCGTACAAGTGTGTGAATTCCAACTTGTCTGGAGATGAACCCGCGAAATTCTCGGGGTTTTAAGCCGTATTTGTGCCAAACTTCGGGTCTTACGTTTACTTCTATAATAATTTCACAGTTTCACTTGACCGACGCATGAATAAAGCGATGACGCCCATGACAACGTTAATCTTACATAAGGTGGAAGCGTACACAACTTGCACACAAGTAGATCTTAAGCAAGGCTCTCAAAAGTGCTCCTTTTCATCGCGAATAGCCTATGGAGGCAGTGAAATTTTTTAAGGTTGATTTCGAAAGTGCTTACTTTATCGTGAACCGGCTTTAGGCTGGGGGGTAGTTTCACCTCGCGTGAGCGGTTGTGAAGCTGTTATCGAACAGCGAGGCGTGTGGCGTGGTTTACAACCCACACGCAGCTATGTATTAGGAGGGGGCATGTGGAGCGTGCAACGAGGAAATGAATCCCGCGTCCAAGGCCGGTGCGATTAGGCCTTATCCGCGCCTTACTGAACACTTTTTAAAATCAACCCTTTCTGAGAAGTTACTCGCTCTACTTGCGTGCATTTCAGCGCAATCAGTGACTAGAGTAATACGGAAAAACAAAGGCAAAGGAACTGTAAGCTAACACATTGTGAGTGCCGGCTATATAATATTATTGTTACAGGACACCAGGGGAGTATTAAAATAATTAAATCTGATTTTTAATTTATACAAACAGCTGTTATTTACAACGTTAAACTACCTAATCTCTAATATTACTCATGTTATTCTTGGTGAGCACAATATTTAAAGTAAATCTCAATTTGAATTAAAGTTTTTCTCACTGTCTCTGTATTGGTTTATGTTGTTATCTACAAATATATTCAATATGTATACTGTGTTCAGTACAAATGTCTGTCCCTCACACATCCCACTCAATGTCCCCGCCCGTCAGTTTCACTCTTCACTGTATCGATGGTCGCAGTCAGCAGACTTCACTATCGCTGGCCACTGTCGTCACCACTAGTCGCTCTCCTGGCTCATCGCTTCGCTGCCTTCGCACACCCGGCGTCTAAGGTCGCACATATCCTCGAAACCCCCTACTGTCCACTCGGAGGTCAGTTTCATCTTAAATAGGCTCGTTGGCCTGATATAGAAGGTTCCCCGCACCCCGAGTCCCGCTGAGAGAGGCTAGGGCGATGTTCAGAACATTCTTGATACGGTAACCCCATAAATTATATTCCACCCAAGAATGCAAGCGCAAGATTCCAAATAAGCTTGAATTGCCATTCACTCCTCGGGTTACTGCTCGTCTGGCCTCAACACACTTCTTCGCTCGCTCGCGCGGGTCCCTGCAGGGATGAGATGCAGAGCAGCAGGCAACTGTGCGTTATTCACGGTAAAATGAGCACTTTTGAAAGCCCCACTTAATATCTACTTGTAAGCACGTTGTGTATTCTTCCGTCTTATGTAAAATTAACATTGCTAGCCCTGCAGAACTCAGTTGGGGTCTGGTAGACCCCAGGCTAAATGTTTTCTTGCGCTAAAACTAGGTTGCGCGCATGTTCGCCTTGGTACTCCAGGTACCTTCGAGATTGGAAGGGTAGATAATGCTGCCAATACGATTGGCAGTTTTCGTTGATTCGTTTGCCAGTGAGGAGCTACGAAAGTCGCCTGGGGTACTACAGACCACACCTGAGTTCTCACGGTATTTCTTCAATGTCAACAAGGTAAGCAGAAAACACAAATTTACCCCGCAACAGTAATATAATAATGTAAAAATAAAAACAGTTTTATTATAAATATGTTATGTAAATTACTCATAGTTACTTTATCTTTTATTTTTTGATGATATGTCCATGGAAAGCTGAACAGAAGCGATTGCAGAAATTGCTGCGTGAAGTGGAAGAGGAATTTGAGTCTCAAGAGGAATCGGGTAATTCTGGAGAACAAGAGGATACTACAATTCCTGAAGATGATGATGATGATGAAGAAGATGACGATGTCAGTGAAAGTGAATATGAGACTGGAACAGGAGAGGATGCTGACACTTCAGATGAAGTGAGCTCAGAAGAGAATTCAGGTAATTCTAATGTAAGGTATTTGTGGGGGAAAGATGGTACTGGCAGAGAGATTCTCAGACTTACGATGTCACTGTTTCGATTCAAGCTTCTGCTACAGTGCATTCGGTTCGATGATGCAGATACACAAATGCTTCTTTGAAGCATCTGTAAAAAAAAACTGCATAGATAATTACTCGCTTGGTACTTATGTAACGATTGATGAAAAATTGAAAGCATTCAGGGGACGTGCTAGTTTTAGACAGTACATTCCAAGTAAACCGTCTAAATACTGCATCAAGATATATGCCATCGTAGATGCAAGGATGTATTACACAGAAACCTATAAGTTTAAGTGGGAAATCAACCAGAAGGCACATACAAGTTGAGTAACTCACCTCATGATGTGATTAGAATGGCAGCACCAATTTCAGGGTCAGGACGAAATTTAACAACCGACTATTGGTTTACAAGTTATCCACTAGCAATAAGTTTGCTGCAGAATCATAAACTTATACTCCTTGGGACGATACGCAAAACAAGAGAGATATACCTCTGGAATTTTCAGAAACAAAAGGAAAACCCATTGGTTCAAATCTTTTTGGTTTCTGCAAAGATGTCACCTTAGTAGCTCATGTTCCTAAGAAAGGAAAAGTCGTAATTTTACTATCTACAATGCATCACGATGCAAAAATTGACGAGAATACAGGCCAGCAAAGAAAGCCAGAAATCATAACTGACTACACAAAAATCTCACAAAGAGAGGAGTGGGCATGTTAGATCAACAATCATCTCTTTACGATGTGTATCGCAATAACGGGCGATGGCCACTGACAGTATTTTTTGCTAATATTGCTGGAATAAATTCTCAAACAATATATCAAAGCAATACAAAGAATGAGATGAATAGGAGAACTTATTTGAAAACTGTAGGGCTTGAACTCATCAAGAAATGCACCGTTGAAAGACACCAAGTTCCTCATCTTAGAAGGGAGCTGCAGGCTAAATTGAAACCTGGAAAGAGTGATGACCCCGATAATCAGCCTCTTACAAAACAAATTAGACGCTTACGGCGCACTGTTTCTCCAGGATCAAAGGACAGGAAGACAAATGTGCAGTGCGTGCATTGCAAAAGTCACATTTGAACTGATCATGTTGTTCCATTTTGCAAGAAATGTGCACCTGTGAACACAACTGAAACAAATTGAATCAATATAACAGAAATGACATTTCAAGTTACTGTTGATTAATTTTAGTTACTACCTCTTGTTTTATGCTTTGAATTATATTTTCCAAAGTATTTTTAAATGACTTGATTTTCATTCATGAAAATAGAGTTTTGTGTTGGTTTATGTTCAATGCTATGTATATACATTAAATCTGAGTATTTGACTGTAAAAAGTGATAACTAAATGTAAAATAACAAACATTAATGGTCGTTTTTTATTTATGTAATTTTAAATAGATTTTGTACAAAAAGTATCTGGGGTCTCTCAGACCCCACCTGAGCCTTTGTGTAAAATCTCGGCGCCTGAGTCCTGCAAGGCTAGGGCATCACTTTATTCATGAGTCGGTCAAGTGAAACTGTGAAATTATTAGAAAAGTAAATATTTTACAAATCTGCTCATTTTTACACTTCGATGCATTAAATAAAACAGAAAATGAAATAAATAATTTTAATTATCAGAAATTTGACCTAACACTTTTTATTCGACGTTAACATACGGGACAACATCCCATCCGTCGTTATCAACTTTACTGGGCGCATGTCACTCAATGCGCCCGCTAAAATATATGCAGGTAGGAGCAGTGACAAATTTTCTGATGTTGATTTCAAAAGTACTGACTTTATTGTGACCAGCCTTTACACATACGGCAGCGAGACAGCCGCTCGTGCCGCCATAACTCCAGTTGCACGCGGCAGCAGAATGGCGTCACTGGTCGGTCCGTCGTTCGCCAATCAGAGCCCGGTACCTAAAGTCAGTTCACGGTCACTTGCAGATTTTCTGAAGCCAAGCCCTGCTAAAGTTCTACTTCCAGCAGATTCCTCCGCCTCGCGCAAACAAAACTTAACCGAGTCCAGGAACTTACACCAAAGCGACAATGCACAGCATTCGTGAGCGTTATGTGTATAGGCTGTTCACGGTAAAATGAGCACTTTTGAAAGCCGTGCTTAAAATCTATTTGTATGCCCGTCGCGTGTTCTTCCGCCTTATGTAGAAATCACAATTGCCATGGGCCTCATCACTTTCTCCATGCGTCGGTTAAGTGAAAATGTGAAATAATTTGAAAAGTGAATATTGTACAAATGTCCTAATTTTTACACTTCGATGTAAAAAAAAAAAACAGAAGGCGAAAGACATTATTTAATTTACATTTTCTCCCCGTTTTCATTCACGTTGATTATAAATTAAGTATTATAATTTAAAGCTATAAGTAAAAGTTTAATTTGTATAAAGATAAGGTGCTTTTACGCCCAAGAAAGTAGAAAAACCTTGTCATACATGACATCTTCAGGAAACTACGAAGCACATCGTACATGGGGGTGATTTTCAATGGTTTAATTTTAAAAAAGTGTGAAGAAGACGCGAATTTACTTTATTCACCAGCAAACAGCCCAGCCAAAAGGGAACCTACCGCAGCATACAGTAGCCAATCGGACGCAAGGCCTGTTCCCGGGAGCCTCGTGAGGCCAATCGGACAGCGGGTTCATCCACATCAATGAATCGGCACGCGGGTCCATCTTTGTTTGCTTGTCTACTCTGTGGTACAGTCTCGCAGTTCCGGTGTTCAGTTAACCCATTCAGACCCAGTGTACACAATTGTGTACATTACGCACGTGTAAAAGCTGTTCACGATAAAGTTAACACTTTCGAGATCAACCTTAGAAAAATGTCACTGCCCCTACCAGCATATATTTTAACCGGCGCACTGAGTGACATGCGCCCGGTAAAGTTGGTAACGGTGGAGAGAAAGTAGTTCCCTATGTTAACGTCGAATAAAAAGGGTTAGGTAACCATTTGTGATACTCTAAATTTTAATATGGCATCCATGTCCGAAAATGCCTCCTTATACCCAAAATGGCAATTATAGTGTGCAAGGGTGGCGTCAGGTATTAAGAAAAGTGCATGTGGATCAGTCTTGTAAATCAGGTTTATTATAGTTGATTCACGATAACTTCAGCTTTTTCTGAAGCCCTGATAAATATCTACTTTTGTTTACTGATTACATATCCTTCCGCTACACGTAAACATAACCACTGCCATGTGACTTCTACTTTTATAACTATGAAATACGTTAGTTGCTGTTTACAGCTGTTCAAAGGATCATGTCATATTGCAGAAACCATTTCCTACGAATGTTCACTACTTAGGCCTATAACAATATTTATGTCGGCTTTATAACTATTTGTTACACACGATATAGGACGTTACACGTAATACACAATATTTTGCCACGGCGGTGTTTGTTACAACTGTGGCGGAAACAACAGTAGTATTTAACCTGATGTTATTAATATGTGTTTGGAATAAAACTTAAAACGAAGGGACAATCAGTCCAACGAAACGACACATTAAATTCAAGCAACCAGTGTCGCTTATTTATTGTTCTATGTAGCATCGACAAACGTAAAAGATAATAGTGAACATGCAAACACATAGGCCTACCGTAACATTTATTCCGCTAATATTTACATGCATTGGTACCGTACTTACTGGTCTGAAGGTTTATTTTATTATTTATTTAAATTTATCTGAGTGGGCCTAGTATTTCGTTGGGATTGTGGCAGGCATTCAAATCACAGAAACGTAAGCTCGTTACACAACTGTGTTTCAAACACCTAGCGCGAAGGTACAACATTGTGATAAACAGACGTGAATATAAATAATTAACTTCATCTTAATATCAGTTCATGGTTAAAACGTATAAACTTTGCACATATTTGAAATCCACAGGCCTGCGTAACAATTACAACGCAGCCACCATAGACGGAAATGGCGGCTACGCCCTTGCATACACGGCGATCACAGCACTCGTTACAGTATATTAATCAACACTGCCGTGCGTGGAAACATATTTACCACAACATTGTAACTTCCCTAGGATGTTTAAAAAACACGATTACGAATTTGACGCTTCGTTCAGAAACACGCCGTGTCATTGCATGTCGCCACACCACTGCCAGTCGTAATTCACTGGGTATAATCGCCCACCGTCGCCATATTGGGAACACTTTCCACACCACTTCTGCCAACCTGCTGGATTTGTAAGCGTCACGCAACGAGCTGTGTCGCACCATCGCATCTAAAATATGTCGTTGAACCTAAATAACATATAATAGGTATTTAAACAATACAATCTCGTTTTAGTTGTAAATTACAATCTCAAACACCATCCTTGCTGCTGTAATTAGTATGAAATGTGCTGAAATTAGATATAACAAAATGTTTACCTTTCTTACACAGGTGGTACGATCTTCCGAGAGAGAGAGAGAGAGAGAGAGAGAGAGAGAGAGAGAGAGAGAGAGAGAGAGAGAGAGAGAGAGAGAGAGACACACACACACACACACACGCTCTGCTTCGCTTATTGAACCTTTATTCCGGACGGAAAAAAAACCCACCAGCCTACACACGGGAATTTGCACGGATATTTTTAACTGCAGCAATGAAATGTGTTTCCATCAGTGCTATCTAACAACACAAATATATCAATTGGCAACGTTTAACTTACAAATAGTTTACATAAAAACGAGGTTAAAAATATTGTAACTGTGAACTATTTCTTACCGGCCATTGCCAACACGTCGCTGCTCTTGCTGTTGTTAATTCATATTTAATACGAAATAAATATTACAAGTTATAGAAGATACTAAGGTAAAGTTTCATTTATTTAATAATACAGTACTCTAAAGTTAATTACAGTGGTAAATATTTGTGGAATACAAGTTATTGGAAAAACAGGTTGACCTAATACGTCTAGGGTGATTTTTCAAAGGTTCGATTCTAAAAGGCTGAAATAAGCGTGAATGAACTGCTCAATATTGCCTCCTCCTCAATACATGCTATGAAGCGCCGCAGCATGTTGCAGTGCACATCACTGAAGATGGCCGGCGTCTTCTTGATGGTTTAGAATGCTGCACGATTCCTGAGGGCTCAAGTTCTTCTCTGGTTTTTACAGGAGTGTCGTCACTAATATTTTTACGTGACCCCAGAGGTATAAATCCAAAGGCACTAGGTCGCGGGAGTGAGGTGGCCAGACAATGGGGCCTCCTACTGGGCGTCAAATGGGGCAGTGGAAAACATTTCAACCTACACTTTGTTCCGGTTTCGCCTTAGGGGCTTACCGAACAGATTATTCGGGGGAAACGTAGACAGATGGTAGTCAGTCATTTTACTACTACGTTAATATATTTTTTCAAGCTCTATAACGTACAACGTTTTACATCAATTAACTCTTTCAAACCCACTTTAATTTACTGTTTCAAGTGTTGCAAACAAAAACATATAGGATGCGTACTGTACCTATGTCAGCACAGCACTTGTTTCGTTGTCACAGCCAATGAGCTATATGCTGTATGTTCAGCTTCAGTAACATGAACCAATTATGACCTGAACCAGTAAGGCAATTTGCGAATGATTTACCCACATGAAATATCATTGGTCATTGAGATTCGCGGTGTGCAGTACAGATAAAAAATTACCTGAACGTGCGAAATGTACCCAAATGTGTACACTAGGTCTGAATGGGTTAAATTACAATACAGAACATTAAATAAGTTAAGTTACCTGAATGGGGAGGTGAATATATTGAACTACCAAGTTACTGACTCTACTTTACGCCACGTCATTATAAAGTTAACTATAGTCTTTACTTAAGTCGCCAGCTCGTTATCACCTTAATGTTGTTACCGAAGGCTGCTCATCGTATAGTCTTGCTACGGCGATTCTCGGTATACCGTACGTCGCTCCATCTTGCGTCTTCGTCGTCGGGCTGCAGTAAGACCCCTCTTCGAGCCTCCGCCGGCCGGCGCTATATACTCGCCTCCGGTTTATTAAACTTTTCAGTGTTTGCAAACCGACTGGCTGCCTGTGGCCTCGCCCTGGATGCATGCCGCTTCTCTGCCGCTGGCGCGTCTCGGCAAGCGCTAGAGGTAAGCTTGGATCACAACCATCCGTCGTTTCCGTCAGTCGGCCATCCGTCGGTTTTTTCGTCCGTCAATTGAAAGCGACTCACAACAGTCCGTCGTCCATCGATCCGTCGGGCCAGAAAATTTTCAGTGTTACCACCCAACAACACTAACTTTCTCGCGCACAGACAAATATTTTTAATTAATGTAATAAAAACATTCGCTTTACCTAACGTAATTTATCAGCATTTCCTCCGAAAAATATGCAAGACATCTTCAGTTAAATTCAAAGGTAAAACGTAAAATAGTAAACAACTTCACTGCCTTGTGTATTTAAAAAGAAAAATGTCCAGACAAATAAACAAATGACTGTTTTCCGACAGCCATGTACGTACAAGGAACGATATTACAAGACTGTAGCCCGTCCGTCGGTCTGTCGAAAGTTAAAGTTTGAGATATACTTGACGGACGGACGGAGGGGAAAAAAAAGTTGCCTTGCGATTGGCTGAAGGTCACGTGACCGACGGACGGACAGGCGACTGACGGATGAAACGGATGGTTGTGAGTCCAGCTGTACACTTACCCGCGCTCACAACAACATGTAATGCCCGGTATGTGCTCTTACACTGCTCGTTTGCCACCGGGTTGCCGACTAACCCTGCTCGCTGGTATCGCCATGTTTTGGTATCAGGAGGAATTTCCGACAATGGGTACCTCAATAAAATATGTTCCACTTCACCTCGTGTACCACCCCTATTAATTTGTAACACTTATTGATTGACATCCTTTATTTAAAAGAACCATTAAATGTGTCTAAACTAAGTCTCTTTTGTGCGCCATTTTGTAAGATTAGAGCCACATGAAAGAATATACTTTTTATAATATCTCGGGAAACAACCAACGGATTTCTACCAAATTTGGCAAACAAGTATCGCTACGGCTGGCATAAAATGTAACGTGTTGTAACATGTAATACATAACCTAGGCCACGTCGTTGTGATATCAGAAATCTTAAGTTACAAAATATTAAATTGTTTTTGATGTTGGTAATATTTGTGATTCAGTAGCGAGTAAAAAGGAAATTAATACTGTTCCAAAGAAATATGTTTGCTTGACATAGTAACTCACCTTTGACAAACCCCACTCTCGTTACAGGCAAATAATTATTTGCCACACCAGCTTTGAAACTAATTATACATAACTACACACATATCAAGGCAAGTGTTTAATCATTTTGATCTGAACATATGTAGTAGAGGGATAAGATAAAACGTGCATACTTAGAAAAGGTGTGAGACGCGTCAAATCCAGCTAAAAATTATTATGTTCAAATTCAAAAGATCTGTTTCGTCTTAAGCTGGAAAAATAATTCAAATAATCAAATATCCCTGAATGACAATGAGCAAAGAAAAAGAATAGTGTTCAAACTAAGATGTCGTTAAGAAGTGGTTATGGGAAACGGTCATTTCCAAATACCCTTATGTGATACTTATTTAACAGTCTGACTTAAGCACTTTAAATAAACGCAGTCCTCTCAAAAATAAAATGTCTTGAAATTAGTTCAGAAAAATGTAACTTGACTGTCTCAATTTAGGTAAAAACACTAGACTTCTCTCTCAGGTAAAATTATGGTCAAAGTTTGTTCAAGCTAATATAGGAGTGTAGCCAACATGGCGTCGTGTAGAATGTTCTACGCCAACGGGGTAACGTAGCAAAGTTGGAGGTGAAATAAATTAAAAAAACTCGATAGTAAACAGTTCTTGTAGTTAAATACCGGGTTGTAGGTGGAGGCAGGACGTAGCATCTTGTAGAAAAAGGACAGATGTAGGAATATGCAGGTCTGGGTGTGGTGCTACCTGACGTGGCTCACGGCTCACGGATGTTACAAGTCTAGCTGGCTACCTTAAAATCCTAAACAGCTGCTGAAAAAAAAAATACGTGGAGTGCTTTGTATCTTAACTCGACGCGAAACACAAATAAAATCTGTACTAAACTAAAACACCCCAACTTCTAATTAAATTCCTCCGCTACGTCCAAATGTAGGACGGGCGTCCTAGTCTTAGGTCCAGTGCAGTTGAAGGTTGGTGGCAGAGAGAGCGAACTTTCAAGCGGCCCGTGTGCAGATAGTGCAAAATGTTACGTTACAGTGTTTCATACACTTATTTTCATAATAATGGCTACATAAACATTTGAGCTTAGTATGTTATATCTACGAAACCATATATACAATTTCATTTTAACTTTGTAAACTGGCAGTACCTATTATAACTGGCAAATGTGTATACACAGAGCCTCTTTTGTGTGCCTTTTTTTGGATACCGCCACATGAATAAATATAATTTAATGTCTTATCTCAGGAAACAATAAACCGATTTCTACCAAATTTGGCAAACAATTTATAATACAGCAGGACAAATAATTAATATATTTTATGTTGTGCAGATACTGATTTTCAAAATGGCGGCCATACAAATCATTTAGATAAATTTGTCATATCTGTTAAACAATTTAACCAAGTTTAGTCAAAATTTGTCTGCTAATAGTATTTATTTGAAGCATCGTATACAATCCTTCTTTTCTAGACCTTTTTGTATGATAGCGCCACATGAGAAAATAACATTTTTATGCCATATTTCGAGAAACAATGAAACGATTTCTCACACAAGTACCGCTACGGCGTACTATGTAAAGTTACACGATTTTAAGTTACTCAGACGTTTATTTTAAGTTACTCAGACGTTTATTTTAAGTTACTCAGACGTTTATTTTAAGTTACTCAGACGTTTATTTTAAGTTACTCAGACGTTTATTTTAAGTTACTCAGACGTTTATTTTTGAAATGACGACAATGTAAATACTTGAGGTAAGTAAACCCTACCCACCAAAACATTAGACTGTTCACATCTGCGTTTGATACTCCGAATCCTACCTCCGTAATGGAGTTTGTTGCGCGCTTGTTTATGGCACGAGTAGTTCTGGGTTCGAGTACTGGATAAGGCACGTGCGTATTTGTAATTGTTTCACCATACCTAGTTCCATCTCCAATGATATTGTCGTCAACGAGCTATGAAGATCTACATACCATATAAGCTTTTAGGAATTTCATTATAATTAATTTTCACGCAGGTAAAGTAGACTTATTAAAAATACCAGCAACTGTTGTTGAATAGAAGACAGGCGAGTGGAACGAGCTGTGAGTGCTAGATTGTGGGCTAATTGTATTACAACACTTTAAATAACACACACACACACACACACACACACACACACACACACACACACATATATATATATATATATATATATATATATATATATATATATATATATATATATATATATATATATAATGGCATACGATAACAATGCAAAACCAAAAACCACGTAAGAAGGCCCTGCGTTTTTATGAATACTCAGATGTGTTATGCAAGTGGCCTAGATACAACTACAGGGAACATCCCACTGGCTTCGATTACTAATTAATATTTGCAAATAAGATATCATTTAATTACTAAACGACCATATAAACCAAATTGAGAGGTGCAATCAATTTAACTTCCCGGCCAATTAAAACCTGGATAAGTTGTTACGACGTGGTATGGAAAGGGGAAGGTAGAAATTTACACCAATTTGCTGCAGCGCCAGACAAATACTTCCATTACCGAAACCAGCAAATAACTTGGACTTCAGCCAATAGTATTCGTAATGGACTTTATCGCCAGTAGGGGTATTAGCGTTATGGCTTATGTTTTAATGGAAATAAACGGTAGAAAATGTTATCGAACTTTTAGAAACTTTGCGTTAGAAGCAGAGTAAGAAAAAATCGTTCTAATGTCAATGTGCAGTCATCAATATTTTTGGTGTATAAACACAGTTTTTAGTGTTAAAACATTCTTGTGTGAAAATAATATTTAAAAAAATATATATAAACTAAAAATATTAGAAGACATAGCAACTGTGAAAATTCTTAATATGTAGATACTGCTTTTATGGTAATGGTAGACACTCTATAATTTGTAAAAATGTAATCAATATACATTAAAATACTTAATATAAACCTGTGGAATTTGAATGTGGTAAAATAATTTTAAGTCCCGTTAAAGATACACTTAAAATAAAATAACTATCAAAATAAATTTTTTCACAAGGTGCACAGAAATATTGTAATTAATTTATATAGAAGGTAGTTGAAACTTGGTAGTTGAAAGCAAGCCAGGTTCCTTTCTTATAGTTCATTCGTGGGTTTATAAAACTTTTCTGTAGCCTGTTAAAGTTCTACTTTCACGGTATTCCTTCGCCACATGCAAACAAGACTTAATTTACTCTAGCAAATGTAACACGTCAATATTTCTAACTTTATAATAACTATTCTATGTCTATAATTTAATTTGAATTTCAAACTGTAATAACGTGAATAAGCTGTTATACGTAGGTTCGATGTTAAATATGTGTAATTATTTAGTTTGAAAATTGTGTTGGTTGTAGTATGTAAGTTTAATGGTATTATCTGCGTTTTATTTCCATGCAAATTTATGTATGTAAATAGCACAACTTTTGTTTCTCAAAAAATCAGGCCACACCAGCCAGCAAATCAGATTTTATTTGTTTTCAAACAAAAGCATTTAGAACAAAAATTACTCTATTCTAAAAAGGAATCATGTAGGGGACCACCAGTTGACGAATGACAGTCCCGAATAATAATAGTAATTAATGGTCTCGATTGATAAAACATTGATGTTTTCCACGGAAGTTAAGATTATAAAATTCACTTAGTGAATTGCGACGCCACATCGATTGAAAGAAGAATTATTTGAACAAAAATGACGAATCGCAACGAAGGTAGGGGAGGACTTCGGAGGACCGACTTCGATCCAGGGACAACGCGGCTTCCAGCGTCTGGAGAGCTCTATCGGCGAGAAGAGGTCTACCAGCTTCGACCCCAGGCGAGTTCCGGTCCGACGTCCACTTCAGGAGTTCCAGTCCGCAGAGGACGAGTTTCGGGAGGTCCAGCAGGGACGTGCTGCCGAGGAGGATCGGGAGAACAGGTTCTGCATTCCACACCCGAGATGGATGGCTTCACAACTTCAGATGATCTGTAGTGGTTTACCCCTATCTAAAGGTTTTGATTCACAAAGTGCGAAAAAAAACTGCTATAGGCTGTTCAAGGTAAACTGAGCACTTTTGAAAGCCCTGCTTCAGATCTACTTGTATGCACGTTGCGTGTTCTTCCGCCATGACACGAGCCTCATCACTTTACTGAAGTGTTGGCCAAGTGAAACTGTGAAATTATTATAAAAGTGAATATTGTACGAACCTGCTCATTTTCACACTTCACTGCATACAAAACAGAAAGCGAAGGAAATAATTCATGTTATCACAAATGATTACCTAGCACTTTTTATTCGACGTTTAGATATGGAACTACTTTACCTCCATCGTTACCAACTTTACTGGGCGAATGTCACTCAGTGCGCCCGTTAAAATATACGCAGGTAAGAGCAGTTTATTTTTTCTAAGGTTGATTTCAAAAGTGCTCACTTTATCGTGAACAGCCTTTAATAGACTTTACCTACCTTATGATGCTCACAATGGCGATGACAAAAGAAGCGTGACTTGGGGTACCGTTAATTGATAATTTGTCAAATATTTACTTAGAAAGTAAATTTTTGTAATTTATTTAGATTTAAAAAATAATTCGAGTAAAGGAACTGGTCGAGAATTTCTTGTACTGAAGAATTAGGTTTTTATTTTGTAATTGACGAGTGTAAAAATTCGGTTTGAAACTAACAGCATAATACTGTTGCGAGATCATTTATCTGTTGGCTAAACTTCACCAGTCGTTCGTGTTCGCAACCAGATGTAATTTTCTCACCGATCGCTTTCCAATCAGCACATCAAGGAGACATACTGCTGCCGCTTGTTTACTATTGGCTCGTGATATTCCAAGACGTGCCGAATCATCTACAAATTAATTTCGGAAGTGACGAAAACCGTAGGAGTCTTTGAAGTTTGATTGTTCCTGGAATGAAGTTGTGGATTTTTAAAGGTTTTTTTACCAAATGCGCGTCTGTCTAGGTCTCGTGAAAAAAGACGGGGAAATGCCGGCGACAGTTGATTGTCAGTCTGGCTGCTGCACGAAGGCGCCACGAGAACAGAGGGACTGTGTCTTGTCATGAAGCTAGAAACAAAATCGCGGAGAAAATTCTCCACAACTGCTCCCCGTCTGAAGTATTGTTTACACTCAACCAATGACGGTTACGTGGTATCAAGTGTGAAGGGGGGGGGGGGGGAGGAGAAGGAAAAAAATACCCCACCCCCCAAATGAAGCTCAACTCTGCACCAGAAATTTTACATTCATTCTGTATTTTAATATTGAACATCGAAGTTATCCACATTAAATTATGTATTTGAATGAGGATAGATGTAGTATAGACTGTTCACGGTAAACTGGGCATTTTTGAAAGCCCTGCTTAAAATATAATTGTATGGACGTTGCGTAATCTTCCACTAAAAACGAACCTTACCATAGGCCTGACCACCTCATTCATATGTCGGTCAAGGAAAAACTGCGAAGTTATTATAAAAGTACATATTTTACAAATTTGCATGTAAAAACCAGAAAGCAAAAAGAAATCATCTCAGTACATACAAATGTTGACGTAACACTTCTCAATTTCTACGTTAAGACAATGTTTTGTTGATTCAAACAAAATCTGTTTGGTGCAACTAAAGATTTGTTTGGCTACAAGTACATTAAACAGTTTGGGCCGATATAAAAAAAATTATACAAGTTCAACCGAGTTTCGAACCTAGATCACCTGCGTCCTAGCGCTACGCCTTACTAATCTCAGCTTATGTGACACCTGATGACGTCGGAAAGCTTTTAAATACATATACTGCAAATATTGGGCAACGTGTGAAAATAAATATTTCAAGTTTTACAGCTTTACTTGTCAGTTTCTTCTTGCATTGTTTTATTAATGTGTTTATACGATTGTTAAGCATCAATAGATTTACTAACAAACACGGTTACTATCCTAATTGTCACAAAAATACAAACAAACTCTCAAGCTGTATTTTTGAACAAAGGCAGTCAAATGACTGGCCAAACAAATATATACAGTTGATGCAACAAAATATTTAGTCGACAGTCTAATTGTTTCGGCCCAACACAGATATTTTGTTTATTCAAAGATATATTTTGTTAGACGAACAAAAGTAATTTAGTTGCTTTTCAAATTTGGTCTGCTAAAGAATATAACTTGTTAGGTCATTAAATAAATTTTTTAGATTTTTCTCTCAGTGTGTCGTTTCCAACCTTTTTGCCCGCGTGCCATTCAGCGCGCCAGTTGAAATACACGCAGGTAAGAGCAGTGCCATTTTTGAAGGTTGACTTCGAAATTGCCCAATTAACCGTGAACGGTCGATAAGCTAATGAATTATTTACTACGCCGAGCAGTAAAACATAAAAATGTTAACATGTAGGAGATTTTAATATTTACTACGAATGTGCCACTCTCCCCGCCTTCAAGACCGACTCCTTGAGCCGTCCCTGAACTCAACGCCGTGGCGAAGGCAGCAGGAACTTGCTCCAGATCCTCACCTGTGTCCTGTATCGGCACTGGGAAACGTGCGACCTCACGTATACGCTGTTCACGGTAAAGTGAGCACTTTTGAGATCATAGTTACTGTTCCCTTTCAGCCATTTGTCATCCTTTAGCAAATTTGTTAAATAAAATATTGCTGTGCAAGTAATAAAACACATTGTGTGTATTCCACCGCACTCGGAAGTTAACGTCCAAAGTTAAAATAAAATATATTTATTGAGCATTATTCCAAATGGGAAGGCTTTCAAAACTGCGCACTTTCCAGTGTATAGTCTGTAAGTGGAGACTTGAAAAATTCGCGAGTGCATTGACCTGTAGGCTGGGCTGCACAGTCGTATGTACAAATATGCTGATATTAGGTGCACATTGGTTGTCTGTTGTCACAGCGGAAAGCGACGATTGGGCCAGCGTTCTCGAATGGACCAATGGCAAAAGTTATATAAACACATGTGTTTTGAATTCTAGCTTGTCCCACAATGAATACGCGAACCTTTAAGTAGGGATAGAGAAATTTCGCGAGTTCAATGACCTGTAAACTGGACTCCACCAATTCATTGTACAGTCGAGTCGTAGAAGTTTGTTCATTGGCTGCCGTCCCAGTGTTATTTCACACCTGGCAGTGTGGGATTCGCTTCTTGTTCCCTTGCTGGTCTGATATTGGCTCAGAGTCGTCTAGGGCGTACATAATAAACTCTGATCCAATAGAAAATGTGATTCCAGTGTACACGCGTTTGAAATCTATCTTGACCTCGAATCCGCGAAATATTCCTATCCCTACCTATAAGGTTTATTATACTCAGGTTAGGAACGAAACAAGATTCCCTACGGGAGAGTTTGGCATTGTGACGATTTCCACCGCCAGGTGTGCTCGTGTTCCAAAGAGGCCTTTTTTAAACTAGCGGAAAGTTGCGAAATTCTATTTTATTGTGTGTGGAAGTTAATGTTTGGCTGGAATTGTGATATATACTTGCCTCAGCCAAACTTCTAAGTATTAACTTTATATTGTAACTATTATTAACGTCCTCCAATGGTGTTTACATGTACAAACAGTAAAAATACAACTGTGATAGGCACTCAGTATTCATAAGTAAGTTTATTCCAATGGAAAAACGTGAAGAATTTGAGTGCGAGCTGTCGTCAGAAGAAACCTTGCACTGTTCTCCTTTCTTTTAAGGAAATTACGCAGGGAAGTTGAAAAAATAACATCTGTAACCATTCTAACTATTTTACGTTTAGACATAATCTATACATAGTGTTATGGCAAGAGAGGTGTAGCTGGGAGCCAACTTCGATACGAGCGGCAGGGTGCCACTAAATGAAGGACGAGAGGAAGGAGTTTGGAGGGAGGGGGGCGGCCAGACTATATAAACGGGGTCCCCAGAGTGTCGGCCATCTTTTCTTCTTCCTACTCACTCTGGTTAGTCCAGCCCACACTCACAAATCAAGGACCCACCACCTCTCTACTAGTCTTTCATCACCTCCTAATAAATAACATGATTTTCCAACATGTTTCCTGTAGCATTTCTTTAGACTAAGTAATGCATGAATGATTCTGAATTCTTTTCTGTCGAAAGAGGTTTTTACGGTCCTTTACAAGAGTTTCCCCCTTTCACTTCTAAGCTATAAGTAATTTAGGTACACTTAGGGAGGTAGTCATGGCCCCAATTGTTGGCCATGGCTGCCCAATCCCCCTCTGCCGCGATGCATGCCTCCTAGCATGATTCCCTTCCCTCTTAGGCGTACGGGATTAGCCCTGACACGCAATAAAACCCCGCCCTACCTTAGAGCTTCCACTCCACCCAACACTTAGATATAAGGTAGAGTAGAATGCTTTCTACTCCGGGTCACCGACGGCTCAGGTTGCAGCCGCCGCTGACCGCCTTCGGGCTCCGGTGCTGAGAGACTACAACGCCAGAGGAGACGATCCACCAGGGGATCCTGAGTGACGTTCTCCGCGGTGCGGGCCTCACCGACCCGTTCTGTGTAATAATCCAGTGGTGAGTCCAATCTGGATAGCAGCGGATGTCTAGAGGGTTGCCTAGATTGCTTCAGTAGCAGCTCTATTGAGAAGCGTTTACCAGTGACATTTAATAACGATTTATTGGGTTTAACAATCACATATTGTCTTGTCTTAGAATACAGAAATTAATTATATATTTATATAACTAATTGAGTTAATTATTGAGAGTATTCCTCGTTATCTAAGTTATTATTTAAGAGTGTTATAAAGTCAAGACTATAAATCCAACTGAGATGAATTAATGAGTAATTTGTAGCTACATCTCTAGTCTATCCCCTTAGAGACACTTGTGTAGAAAATGGCAATCTAACAAGAGTATAAAACTAAGTCACCTGGCCGCGTGTGTCTGTGTCTTCGGCTAAGGCTTCTAAACTAGTTTATGGATTTCGATCTGATTTTCACCATAATTTAGAGAAGTTCTCGAGGAAGGTTTAGGTGTATAATATATTAATACTTAATGTAAGGGTAGTAGAGAAATGTCGACGTTTTATAATAAAGTCGATAAAATCCGATTTTCGGGCGCTTACATGGCTTACACTGACTAAACCATAAGAGATACGCCAAATTAATGTACTACAGAATTGTAGATCTTAAAAATGTCTACAAAAATCCGCGATTGAATATGTTTATCTTTTAAGGATGATGAACAGTAATAATTTTTGTCTTTTAGGGGTTCATTTACGAAAACTTTGTGAAGAACACAGTATTAATCCTATGTTAGTTACCTTCAGAATTTTGTTTATTTAATTGCTGTAAACCTAATCGCACCCGATCGAGGCCGGGGTGTGTCACTAGTACGTAAATAAATGAATCGGGCAAGTCAACGTTTTTATAAACTCAGATATACGACAGAAAAAAAAACTTATGGACATGTTTCGTTATATTTACTCTCTAATGCTGAGAACATAGTTTAACACAATACAAATCGCGCGAATTTTACACAATTACATTTCTTTTATGAAAATAGAAATTGTCACACTTACGTGCATACACACAAACCAGAAAAATCCGGTACATATACGACACTAGTGCATCCAAGCGGCGAAAACTTCAAATTACCAAACTAAAAGCCTTGTGTGATTCCCAAGTCTGAGGGGAATAAACCTGACCTCGGTAAGATTACTTCTACTGCAGGTTTGGAAGATCAATGTTAAAAGTTTGGCAACCAAAAATTCTCATCACTAAGTAAGCGCTAGTATCGCACGTGTACAAGATTTCCTCTATTTTATACGTTAAAAAAAAAATGACAGTAGTAATGATAATAAATAAAAAATAAAATTATTTCGTAACAAAGTAAAATTCTTCCCTTTTATAATTCGCGTAGCTTGAAATTTTAATTAAATGTTACATTTTGGGACAAGGCGCTCCTAGCGACAGGAATTTTCCCTATGCAAACTTTTCCATAACCCATTCAGACTCGGTGTAAATAAATCTGTACATTATGCACGTGTAGGTAATTTTTGGTCTCTACTACACACTGCGAAGCTGAACAACCAATTATCTTTCATTTGGGCAAATCACTCGTAAACCGCCTTACTGGTCCAGGTAATAATTGGTTCATATTACTGTAGTGAACATATAGCCCACAGATCATTGGCTGTGACATCGAAACAAGTGCTGTGTCAACTTAAGTACAGCACGCATCATAAATTATTTTGTCTGCAACACCTAAGACAGTAAATTATAGTGGGTCTGAAAGAGTTAAGACCACGACGTGAGTAGAATCAACCTTACCTCAGGTCACGTGGAAGTTGTGACGGCGGACATCCTGTCGGTACTGCTGAGCGGCGGTGATAAAGAATGTTCACGATAAAGTGAGTACTTTAGAAACGAACCTCGGAAAATAAGTCGCTGCCCCTGGTTGCATATATTTTAATGGGCGCACTGAGTGACATTCGTCCAGTCAAGTTGGTAACGACGGCTGGTAAGTAGTTCCATATTTTAACGTCGAATAAAAAGTGTTACGAAAACCATTTGTAATAACTTAAAATTATTTTCGCTTTCTAGTTTTTTAAAGTATCGCATAGTAAAAATAAGCAGATTTGTTAAGTATTTACTTTCTTAATGATTTCACAGTTTCATTTGACCGACGCATGAATAAAGTGATGAAGCCAATGGCAATGTTAATTTTACATGAGGCGGATGAAAACACACCGTGCATACAAGTAGATCATAAGCAGGGCGTTCAGAAATGCTCATTTTACCGTGAACAGCCTATACCTGAATATAAAGCGGCGTGAAAGTGGCGGAGAATAGACGAGGACACTAGAGTGAGTGAGGGAGAGAGTGAAGAGATTTGGATGACTCTCAACAGCGAGGTCTTGAGAGCCGATGCGGGTGATTGAAGTGGACATGGAGCGGCGCCGGAATGAAGCGGTGGGGAAACGGGAGATCCTTGAGAAAACCCACCGACCAACGGCATCGTCCGGCACGATTCCCACTTGCGAAAATCCGGTGACCCGGCGGGTATTGAACCCGGTTCGCCTTGGTGGGAGGCGAGCGTGCTAATCGCTCAGCCACCGTGGCCCCGAGGACACTAGAGTAGAGAGATCTTGGTGGCTCTTAAGAGGGGACTACGTACCCGGAGCACAGTTCAAGCGATACGGCGGGAACATCGCACGCTACTTCACAATTTTGCACTGGTGGGAGGCAAGTGCTCTAGCTGCTACACCACCGCGGCCCCAATGGGCGAGGGGAATCCGCTCGTTAGTCGTTAGGGCAAAAGGAGAGTGGCTTTTCAATGGAACACTGCACGAGATACAGTACGCGCAATTCAAAGAAAAGTGGTCCATGCAACCAAAATTGCCTGAAAAGAACGGCGTATGTTGCATATGAAAGAATAATAAACTCATATCGTAACTCTGTAAAAAAAATCGCTAGAATTATTTTATCTAAAATTTTAAATCTTTAATAGGTGCGAGACACTGAATTTCGCGAACATATTTCCGCACATCCCTGCACTGTCCTGTTTATATCAAACATAACAGAGCCATTTAAATGATATTACTACATATCTGACTGGTGATAATTATCGTTCATTTAAAGGTACTAAGTGACGCGACACTCAGATTTAAATACTTGTTTTTTTTTTTTTGTTTTGTATTTGAAAGTCTATTTATTAAATTTGAAGGCCTACAAAATACGAGGCCTGGGAAAATGGCCCTTCGGGCATTTTCTGTTATAGACACCGCTGCTATAAGCTGTTCACGGTTATGTGCGCACTTTTGAGACCCTAGTTATTATTTTATTTCAGCCATTTTTTTAATCCTTTAACCACCTTTTTGAATAAAAATTGCCATTTAAGTAATAAATACAGTGTTTATATTCCACCGCACCCTGAAGTTAACGTCCAAGACTGAAATTAAATATATTTATTGAATGTTATTCCAAAATAGAGGGATTAAAAGAATTCAAACTTTACCGTGTATAGCCTTTTATGTTGACATAATTCTTTGTTTGCACACATTCCTTTCAAATATTTTATTCAGCAACCGCTAAGTATTTCAAAATTGTTAAATTATTTATTACAAAGGTCGTGGAGCGTATAGAGAAGAATCGCTTCATTTTGGTTTACTCACTAAGTCTTTTGAAATCCTCTGTGATGCGATAAACCGAAAAGAGAATACAAGCTGGTGCGCTCATATCAGTTTCTCAATAACACATTGGTGGATACCATACAATGGACCACCGTTATTACCAACAGTGCTCTCGAATTCCGAGTGTATTTAGTTATGCGGTAGGGTGTCGGATTCACGTTAGGGAGGTTGGGCATTCGATCGCGGCCCGCTGCACTGGGGATAATTTTTGCCCAAGTGGTTTTCCCACCCCCAATCGAGGCAAATACTGGAGTAGTTCCTCCCAATTCCTTATCCTATGGTATCCTGCAGAAAGGCCTGGAGCTGTTGGAATTCACATAATAAATAAATAAATAAATAAAATAATTTGTATCGAACTCTTAAACGTCTGCAGAAATAACGTGACTTGAAAAGTTACAACACTTCCAATGGAGAAATTTTCGTGAACCGTAGAAATGTATATATGTTTATTATTTGGGGCTAATAAAAGTACATGTTGGTTGTAAAAAAAAATTAACACAGCGCGATTTTGGCAATAATGCTGGTAAATATAGGGGACACACTTAGAAGAGTGTAATCATTCTACCTCGTCTTCAGTCGTTGCAACCAAATCCGGGAGATTTGAAAAAAGTTTTCTATTCACTTTTTCAAAAGAAAAAGGAAATCCCTTCTGTCTAAAAACGAGCTCATGTAGAACTTTCCACACAAAAGCCGGCTATTCTAAAAAAAATATATTCCTTTTCGCATTATTGTTTGTTAATTCAGTGCATTCTACTTGTATCATAAGATATATGTTCTGTTAACTTAAGTTGTTTGTATGAACACACGTAGCAGTTGTGAACGAGTCTGTGGCTAAGTATTAAACCGTGAATAAATAAAGGCTGCTCACAATAAAGTGAGTACTTTTGAAATGAACAATTTTTTTAAAGCATGAAAGTGTAAAATTGAACAGATTTTAAAATATTTAGTTTTATCATAATTGCTCAGTTTCAGTTGACCGACGCATAAATAAAGTGATGAGGCCCATGGCAATGTAAATTTTACATAAGGCGGAAGAACACAACACGTGTATACAAGTAGATCATATGCAGGGTTTTCAAAAGTGCTCGTTTTACCGTGAACATTCTATACCTAAATAAATACATTAGTGTGCACGTAAGCATCGTAGCCCCTGAAGACTCGGTGGGAATACCACCACACGAACGGCGATGCTGAGCGGGCTAGCCTGACAAGCAAGGGGCAAGGACGTAGCGCGGCCGGGCAGTGCTAAGTGGGTCAAACGGGCGGGCAGTGCTAAGTGAGACTAGCGGCCGGCCTATGCGACTGTCAAGGGGTGAGGGGGGCTGATAGGGGCGACGCGGTGTCTGGCCGGGCCTCCGTGGCGCCTGGGTGTCTGCCAAGGACGGCCACGCAGTCAATACCAGGCCACGCAAGACACGCGCCTGGTCGATGTACGAGTAAAAAAAAAAGGGGCGGGAGGAGGAACAAGTGGCCACGTGTACACGCTCCGCTCCGCTATCTGTCTCCCATCTGGTGCAACAACACACAACACCCCTGCTATTAGGTCTACCAGCTACGAGCCGGTCAAACGGCATAGTTAGAACTATCAAGGATTGTTTAACTTCCCCTCGCCAACTCATTTTTTTTCTACGAGACGCTAAACCGTCATATATGTAGCTGGTTAAAAATTAATTAAAAACATTTGAAAATAAACTCTCAAAAAAATCCATCCACGTGACTGCGTGCACAGAAAAAGTCTAATGTTGTTGGAAACAAAAAAAAGTACTATTGAGGCATTTATTTAAATTGTTATATTGTGACTAAGTTAATAACGTTAACCATTTACAAACACTTATATTAGTATAACGAAAATATACTGTTGAAGTGTTAATGTCAATAATGCCTCTAAGTAATGTTGCCGCAAACAAATGTAGTATTCTAAAACAACGGGAAGAACAAAATATTTTGTGTTACTGTGATATTAAAGAAATGTCCAGCCAACATAAGTTTACACTGACTTGGCGTTGTAAAATGGCGAATAGTACTAAATAGCGACGAACTCGTAAAATGAAACCACTGCAGTTGAAAATTAAACCGTAATATGAGAACTAAAAGTAGCTTAGACCAGCTGTCAAGCTTTGTAAAGCAGTTTACCTGTGCCAGTTGTGCATATATTCATAGTGCACAAAGTCTTTCCACGTTACGAAAGAGAACTGCAGTTGGTCGTTATGTTCTATTGAGTACCCACAATATGATACACAGTCATTTGTGTGAAGGTAGAGTAGTTGGTAGGGTGTGAGGTTCAGTATTGTGGAGAACCTCAAGCACTCGAGGCGTGGGTTCAGTTCCTCTCCCAACCGACATTACTTTATGCGTTGGTAATATTTCTTCTTGTGACACCATAATTATAGGGTCTATTTAATTAATTTTAAGATTGGAATGTTTCCTTAAAAGCAGAGAACATACAAGAAAATTTTAACACAAATAAATGTTAACATTAGTTCAACACAACATTTTTTGTCGCAATATAAACACCACCTTTATGTTGACAGAACAGTAAGGGGGTAATGATGTTATAAAAGTACTTATAGGTTGTTCACGGTAAAGTGAGCACTTTTGAGCGCCCTCTTAGTAGAAAAAATAGTCAATAAATATACTTTATTTTACCTTTGGACGCTAACTTCCGAGTGCGGCGAAATATACAGACTGTGTTAATTTCTTACATGACAATACTTATTTCAAAAGTTGGTTAAAGGATGAAATATGGCCGAAACGAAAAGTAACTAGGGCCTCAAAAGTGCTCACTTTACCGTGAATAGCCTATAATGTTACATCAACATTATAATATAATAACAGCAACATTAGTGACTGACGGCTCACAGATAACCAAAAATTACTGTCGTAGTAACATTAACACTTATGGCACTACATTAGAGTTTTTTCTGTGCAATGTCTATAGCGAATGAGATCAAATATTGTGTTGTTAAAATTATTGTATTTAAACTAGTAGATTCTGTTTTATTTTTTTGTTTTCTACAGATTAGTGTTATGATTTGTCTGATGGTATGTTCATATCACGCTTGAAAATACTATTACCTGTTCACGGTTAATTAAATTGTTTCAAAATCAAACTAAGAAAAATATATGTTTGCTGCATCTATATATATATATATATATATATATATATATATACACACGCACATATTACTTGTATATTCCCAGTAAGGTTAGTAGTAATGCGGGATAAAGTTTCATGTTTTAGCACCGTGTTAAATGTGATAAGTTTGGATTTGTGGTCACAGAATATACGTAACTCTCTCTCCCCTATATTAAGTGAACAGAAGTGTAGCAATTAGCACATTAGTTAAATATTAACGTTCCTAAAATTACCTACAAGGGTTGTACTGTACCGATACAAAAATAAATTTATCTCTTTGGAAATTTTCTTTTACAACACGTGGATTCATGCAAAAAGGCCATCTTAAGCACGCCTTCCAAAACTCGTGATATAGTAATGCAAGTTGACTGTTGTGATGTTATTCGCAGGGTGTAATCAATAAATATCTTAAAACAAATATCTTATATAATATAGTACGCTTAACAGTATCGTCTTCTACTGAAAAATATTTAACGAAAATGAACATAAATATTACGTTTGGCAGTATTTTTCGTAAAAAGTAGACCATTTTTTAAATGTAAACTTGCAGCCACGGCACTTCATAAAAATAGTAAATAATTTTACATAAACAAAATACAGAAATAAATGTCCTTGCGCCCTACTAACTCCATGTTATGTCTCGCTGAAAGGAAAATGTAATCGCTTTTACTTATAGACTATTAAATGTGCTCTGATATAGAAAGAACATTTTTTAAAATGAAAATACGCTGCATGACGCGAGCAGCATAAAACTATGCATTTGTTTGACAATATAATGTCTCATGTTAAACGAGCATAGGCTCAGCCGCACACCATATCAGTAAGTGTTAAACGTGATAGGGTGCCAGGAAACGTGGAATAACCTTACGTATTACTTCTTATAATTTGCCAAACTGTTTCTAAACTTTGATTATATTTTATATTTTTAAAACGAAACGCCATAATTTTTAATGATCTAAGCATATGTCACTTTAATCAGTTTCTAAGTTTTAATTTTTACAATGAGGTTTATTATGTTATATATTCTACCCAAATAAATTCGAAACTGGCCGATAAACAAAATATATAGATTAGGATTAAAACAAATTACTATCACCATGGCAGTGACTTTACACTAAATTCGATGTTTTTTTGACCCACCTGCCTGTAGTGAAAAAGGACTATGGTTTTTGACTGCATTGGATGAGACTTTGGGGGGGGGGGGGATAGGGCGGGAGATTTATTTTCAATTTTGTGAGCATTAGTGAATTTGATTTCTGGCAGTGCTGATATACTGAGGATTTGGAAGTTAGTAACTGCGACCGAACAGTGGTACCCAGTTCTAAAACACACATTGCACAATACTTACATCAGTGAGAAAATAATATCTGAAATAATAACATCTTAGTTTCATTTTAACGACCTTTGTTATCTCGCCAAATGTTTTTTTTTTAGACGCAGATCCTTTATTTTACCATTTTGAAATATTTATTTTGTTATTTTGTATATTTGCTGCAATACGTGTCTAGATCTCGATGACTTCGCTCATTGAAAATGTTCATGAATACTTTGTTCAGTAACTGACAATAATGGTTTGTTCATGTGTTCTGTATTCGCGTCAAGCACGTTAGGTACTGAAAAACAGTATCTTGTATCTTAGGTTAATGAGACTATTCCACTTTTCCATGCCACGTGAGAAATGTAAGCGACTGTGCCTAACAACCGAACAGTTAAAATGTGACTTACATAGCTGACGTGGGGAGAAAAATCCATTTTACAGCTTCCTGCATTCCTTATGCAGCTGCAAGTTTCCTTCATAGGCCACTCACTTATTTTTTTCTGCAATATTTATCCGTACACACAGTCTACCAGTTACTAAAACACAACGTCGTAAAACTATTGAACTGGATTACGACTCGTTAAATTTAGAAGATTTATGGAAAGTAAAATGAAAACGACTAAATTAGGATCGTTAAAGAGAGCTCGGACCCAACTTTAGCTAAGCGGTTAATTACAGACGATGTTCTGACTCATTATAGAGGGCACTTTCCATGACGGAATCTAGTCATTAACTAAAACTGAAGGTTCCACATTATTTTTAAATTGAGATAGTGGGCTACAACATGCAAAATTGCGTGTCTCACTTCCCTGTTTAATCACTGAGTGGCGAAACAATACATTGACAGCATTCTTCGCGCTAAATTTTTTTTTCACAAACCGAAGATACATTCTTTCTCGTTGCAATATGAAATGAGAAAATGTTTCTACAAAAAAGGGTCAAGCTAATTGTACGAATTTATAAATTTTACGTTTTTCGTACAACTCTCAAAATAGAACAAAATTAATACACCGTGTTACAACTCAAAATAATTGTTCATATTATTAAAATACAACGAAGAATATTTCTTGGATAATTGCTATGCTGTTCGCTGATATCTCAATTTCCATTTCTCAGATAAAATTTAAAATAAATAATAGTTTCCAGTAAAACTATAACTGCAGGTGAACAAAGTGTTGGATTTCAAATAAATTGCTTTATGCCATTCCCGCGATTTCAATGAACCCTTCAGTTGAAACCAAACTTTGTGCAAAAATAAATTTTGGAGATTTGAAATTTTAAGTTACGGTCCTCATATTCTCAGTAAAACACATGGCGAAAGTTATTTTTCAAATGGTGATATATAATAATAATATTACAATCGATACAAAGTCAGAAAACCTTAAAATATCTCCAGAGTACAGAAAAAAAAAACCTTTAATGCTGCTGTACAACGCCGGTAAGTATAAATTCGTATTTATTTTGAGTGAAGTGCAGTGGAGAAATTTGAGCTGTTCTTAACATCGAGGTCTTGAGAGCCAATGAGGGTGAAGCGAGGTGATAATGGAGCTGCGTCGGAATGCAAGAGTGAGGGAAACGGGAGATCCCCGAGAAAACCCGCCGACAGCTGCATCGCCCTGCACGATTCCCACATACGGAAGTTCCGGGGCGCCCCCGCCGGTAATCGAACCCGGTTTTCCTTGGTTAGAGGTGAGTAGTCTGACCACTACACCACAGCGGTCTCCGTATTAATTTGGGTAGCTCTGTTTTCTCCTGTAAATTTTGATATTCTGGAGATAACGATGTTTTCATTCGCGTCATTTGTAATATCGCGTGCCACGGTTACTTAAAATTTGGGGACTCCTTTCTGTACCTTATTTTCTTTTGTGGAATCAGACTTCTGGTTTCCACAAGTTGGGGCGCCACATATGGTGCCATCAGTAATGGGTTTGAACTGCTGGTCAGACGTGGATATTGCGAACCGTATTAAATATGAACTTATGATTAGATAAGTCCCCTCATTAAGTAAAGATATACACTAGAGTAGCCAAGGGATAAGAAAAAGTCTGACCAGTTTTATGTGTTAGTTCTTCTAATGATTCAGAGGAGCGCTAATGTTCTCGAGTACGTCATCCGCGCGGTGTTGCCAGTTCCGCAGCCGGTAAAAGTATGTCATAACCCTGGCCTCGGCTCACCCACGTGTTCGATCAAGGTCTGCCAGAGACGAGCCTGTCACACGCGAGTTACCAGCATTCGTCGCAGCTGTGAATACCCAACTCATGATTTATTAGTGGCGACCATGGCATGTGTTCCGTTTATGTCGTAGAATTATGTGCTTGCGGAAATATGCAGCGATATCAACTACCGTTTGGTTTTATTTACCTCTGCGAAAATTAATTATCATAAATATATTACGGTCAATGTTTTTAACTATAATGTATTATTTTACTATGGTTTAGGTGTTCTAGATAAAAGTTGAATACTGTTAGAACTTACAATTACAAACTTCATATTAATCATGAATGATGTCATACATCATAGTAAACTTTTCATTCCGTCCTTATGTGAAAGGAAATGGACAGGAAATCATTGTTCAATAGTGGAGAAATATATTTTAGACGCACGACGATCTACAATTGAACGCAATGTTTACAGTTTGGGGTTGTGATCTACTACAAAGGTGACTGTTCGTACAAATAATCATTACGTTCAATGTGTCTATTGAAGTGTCATTAAGGCTGTGTACGAACCTACGAATGCACTTATGTATATAACCATACTTCACTCGGCTCGATACGGATACATCCCGACAGGTATACTTATTTGTACCCCTTATAGCAACTAGTTAGCTGATAAGGTTCTGAATAAGCATTTTGACTGAAAACACATACTGAATATGTGGTGGAACGTAGGCGCATAGCTTTAGAATTATCATTCCATTAGGAGCTGTAGCTGGAAAACGCATGACAATGAAAGTGTTCCTATTAACCAATCATATACTTTTTACAAGAAATAAATGTATATATATATATATATATATATATATATATATATATATATATATATATATATATATATGAGTCAGTAAACGCAGTTATCGATAATGTATCATTAAAACGGTTAACAACTAGAGGTAAATTTCCTTTTAACACTAATATTAGTATTAATAAATATTAAATGTCGGATAATGATATAATGTTTTCACTCATCCATGCCTCGCCTTGTAAAAACATTGGCAGTGTTCTCACTGCTCTGCATATTAACTATAAATTCAATGTCGCGCCTGGTTTATAACAAATCACGACAAAAACTTGTTATGTTTATCCCGGCTCTTCTAGATCATTAAAGGTTAAAGAGTATACATTGTTAAGAACGTTACTCAGTGGGAGTTCTCAAAAGGCAATGCCTCCATTACACTCTTTATAAATAGAAATATTAGGAATAACAATTATGAACTGCATATAAATCGATTTTCAAAATAGTAGCATATGGGTTGTAAGGACGTGAGACGTTCACACATTCGTTTCCCCGTGTACATGCGTATGTCATTTCCCGAAACATGTAAAACCTTTACGTACGTAGACGAATGCGAATGCTTTATGAGCAGAAAACCTTTTGCACACAGCGGGGAAAGGACATTAACATTTAAGGCTGAACCCTAACAGATGTTTGTTTTAAAGCGGCAATACAACGGTCGTCTCTGTAAGATCCACGTTTACAATAATGATGTGCATAAGTGGGTATTGCCTGAAAAGTTGGCAGCTGTGTGTGTTTATATTTACACGAGTGTAACACATCACACCATCGTATATTGTACACTGGAACCTCGTACTCATAACAATGCGAAAAACGTTGACACTGTAGTGTTTATCAGTAATGTTAACACTAACGAACGCATGAGAATTAGACACAACAAAGAGAGTCGCAGTATTCTACTTCAGACTACGTGCGTTACAAAATATAACTATTTCTGTAGTAAATATCGGTTGAACAATGACTCGGTGTAATCACTAAAAAGACAAGCTAAGGCCGTGTCCGTAAGGACAAATTCTTTTATTGTAATTTATCATTTCGTAGGTTTCAATCCGAACATTGTCGACAGTCACTTGTTTAGCACTCGCGGCAACTCATTCTTACATTAACAGTGAAATATGTTTTATATAAATGAAAAAGCTTAAAACAGACGTAATATCTCTGTGATCGTTACTGGAACGCTGCGAATATGTTAATATATTATCCAATAAGGACTTAAAATAAAACATGTGTTGCGAAATATATAAACAAAGTCACAACACTTACTTGCTTTTAAAAACATGTCTAGTGTATTTTATGAAAAGTTATTTGTTTAAAAAAAAGTTTTACGTCTGCATTCGCACATGTGTTTTGAATGTCAAAACCTACATTTCGCTGATTTCGTCATATTGTATTTTTGCTAACAACCGCTATATGAACTTACCAAATACGTCACAATGTTTGTATAAAATATCGGGTTACATGATAATTCTGTCAACACAATCTGCCATTTCGGACACGATCTACATTTACAATACAAAAACTGATGCATTTCGAATTATGCAGTAGGCGCTTATCTGTCATATGGAAACACATCTTCTGTATTTGCAGTTTTTCCATTAAATATTTTAATTGATAATTCCAATGAATTAAAACAGGTAGCAAGCCTGTGATGTTTACTTTTGTTCCTAACAACACCTCGTAAAAAACAACCATATTGGAGCAGATCACACTTCAAAGCCAACATTTGCTATTACAGAAGCTTATTATTTGTGAACAAATATAATCGTCAACATGTGCACATACACGACTTTGGCCATACTGTTTTATACTTACATTACTGTAAATAACAGTTTCCCGCAAACAACACTGACTGCTCTGTACTGATTGGTCGTAGCCTCAAAATTATTCTAAAGATGTAAAATACAACTATTAATTTCAATGTTTAAGGAAATCTCACCAACGCACGCGACCTGATAAGGTTCCACTGGGAACCAAAACATAAGAGAGCACACATTCGTTTCTTCTGCACACATATTAACGCATAATATGATGATTAAATAGTTCTATTGTAAATCCAGCTTAACTTCAGACGTCGCAACCTACGCTGAATTAAGATGTGCAGGTGTGTATAAACGCAGTCGAATCAATACATTTGTCTGTCCGTAGCGTACAGTTGTTACCAAGAAATATTATTAAATTGTTTTACTTTGTCAAACGTTTTCGTGTATTCTGGAATGTTTGTCGTCTCCTAGCCTACAAATGGATAATTACAACATTTTACGAACACTATGTACTAATTGGAATGATGTGTGACAAGAGGGCAATCTTTTTTTGTTAACTTTGTGGCATATTTAAATAATTATAATTTACTTTTCCTAAAGTAGTTATGTAATGGTGTGCCCCATGATTTGTTGAATGAATAAATACTTTTTTCGTTAACGACCACTCATTTTGTTTGCACGATTATACTATACCAACGAAATATTTTTATAGCATGTACGATAATCTTCATAACAAGGAGTGTTAATTCATACGGCAAGTGTAGATTCAATAATTTATCGTGGGTATTTTCTTCTTTTTACTAACATTCCCGTACCACTTAACAATGTTAATTGTAATATGTTAGTATAATACTAACAGTGTATAGTGTATCATAGTTTCAAAACAGTCTTCCTTCCGATATTTAAAAATGATTTTAGAAGGTTCTGGCGCCTAAATTTTGCAAGAGGCGTGAGTCGTTTAAGCCGTACTTACACAATGCCCAATTTCTGCTACTTTCTGTTATACTCATGGGCACAACAGAAGGCATACAAGTTTCTATAGCAGAAGGGAAGAAAGAACGCATCCTTTCACACCCACACGTTATCTATAATGCCAATATAAACTTGTAAATGGTAGGCAAAACAACTCGCAGGGGACAGGGGTACAAAAGCAACCAAATTTTTTATGTAGGCGCTTTGTGGTGGATCCAAAAGGTACGACAGTTATTTCTTTTTTCCCCTGAAAACTGCATTGGTTTAGATTTGAACGTACGAGTAATATTAATGAATGGAAAATTATGCGTATAACAGCACCGCTTATGTATGTAAAACAAGGTACTGTATTCACATGTATGTACGACGGACATTTATGCCACTCATTAAAACATTGATATATAACTTAAACAAAGGCGTAGCTAGGTATGTACTCCAAAAAGAAAAAGGGGGGGGGGGGGGAGATTTTATATTTCTATTTTGCAACAAAATACAAAACCTGTATTATTACAAATCTATAGTTACATAATTATTTATAATCAATGACTTCATGTACAAATATGGAACCACACAATGCTATAAACATTATTCATGTTCATGGAAGATCATATATTCCTTGAACTAACATAAAACAAAATTTGTCATTTTGTTTTCAATTTTTATTTTCTTTTCAATTAAGAGGGGGTAGGGGGAATGTGTCCCAATATATCACCCTCCATCCCGGCTACGCCCCTGTTTCTAAATGTGTATTTTTAATGAGCATAATAATCGATCTTGTGCTCTCCATAATTGAACACGCTTCTACGGTTATCCGGCCACAAGAAGACAGAACTGCTACAATATTAAACTCAAGGTTTACATGTGTGCCTGTTAACATTACTCACGCTATACAGATCAAATGATCTACTTTAGAAAACAATCGATGTGATTAGCAAACAACCACTGCTCGTCCACTGTACTGTGTTGGTACTTGCGTATTATTACTTTAAAAAAAAAGATATTCTGGAAAGAAATATTTTCTAACAATAAAATAAGTTATAAACAACCATTATGTGTGGCATAAAAAAAACTCGATACCCCGCGGAGATTTGAACTCTAAAAACTACAATCACATGCCCCAGACCTGTGCACTAATTATTTTAATTAATTTATTTTTTCGTTTTCCTTCATTTGACATTGTCGTGACATTAGATGTTGACGAAGCTCTAGTGAGGCCGTCTTGCTGACAAATCCCTAGTGCGACAAGCAAACTGAAGATCTGCCGCGTTCGGAAGCACCCGGGCGCGAACCCGCAACCCTCCGACTACAAGTCGGCCACCCCACCCCTGAGCTATGGAGTTTGAGCCACACAAATTACTTGTGATACAAGTGTTTGATATTTTATACATATATAAACTACGCGATAATGTGGATTTGTTATATATATATATATATAACAAATCCACATTATCGCGTAGTTTATAAAGTGGCGTTATTCTTTTATTATACCGTGTGAGCAATATGCTACGTTTCCCGTTACTTATGCGTACATTAAATTTCATTCTGTTCCTACATCTGTTTTACAGAACTTGTAATCTTTTCGTAAACGGATATATACGACATGAGAAAGGAACTCGGGTGTCCGCCATCTTGTCTGTCTCAGCATGTGGGTAGAGCAGACATTCTGCACATGTTCTACTGTTGCGGAGTTGGGACTGGGGAGACAGAGATGGAGTATAAGTGAGAGAGAGAGAGAGGGTAGATGTATATGTGGCAACGCCTCCGACATTCCCCACACACCCACTAGCGCGATGTGGTGTTCATCCCTCGAACTACAGCTAAAGTGGTCAGAAAATTTAACCTGGGGGAGCTCACTCTAGGTATATCGTTACTCAATGGTCCCCTCGCTCCGTGGTTAGTCTTCCGACTTAAAGAAATGCCTAAACAAGCAAAAATATCTGGCGAAAAATACGCGCCGATATGACATCAGTTTGCCTCGCCAAACAGCAAAACTCACAAATGTCTTTAAAAATGGTGAAAGTGAGGTAGCCATGCGTTCAGATCCGCTGCATACACTGAACATTGGTGCAAGTAGAGTGCGCAGTGTTCGAACTGATAATTTAATTACTAAGTAATATTAGATTTGATAAGTTTCAATTCGCATGTTGTCAGCAGCCACTTTTTCACGATTCGTTAAAACACAGCACAATGTTAACTATAACACATATTTTCAGGCGAGGGGTAATGTTTGAAAATAAACGTATTTTCTGCATATGAGCCCCAAAAGACTTGAATGTAATTGATTCAGAAAATTATTAGATCAGAACTAAAATTCATAATCTACAACGGTAACTGCAAACAAAGTTGTCCTAATTAGTCGAAACAATAAATTATGCTCACGAAACACAGTTCCTTATGTCAAAGCATTCCCTCGTATAATTTGTATGTTCAGATAATACGGCGGCGATTAGGTGATTTTGTTATTTGGTAAATTATTAGGTGCATTCCATTACGACGCTAGAAACAAAAAGATCAAATTACCACAAGCATCATAATTTTAGTATAACGAAACGAGTAACGTGACATTAAATTAAACAAAAGATAGCAATTTGAACACAGTCTGAGTTTCGTCTTCTGTGGATATCCCCATTAGTAGCTGACGAGTTGTCATAATAACTTCCAGAAAGCACTTGTTCGAACATATATGTGCCGTTTGTTTACGTTTGGTTTTCGCAACACAACAATGTTAAAAAATATATATTTAGTTTCAATTTATTAAATCGTAGTTGCATTGCAACTGGGTCAGAATAAGTGTCTAATTCACGCATGGTTACTTAATTCCAATTTTTCTGAAATCTTTTTTAAGTTATACTTTGCGGCTATTTTCCCACCTACTGCAAACAAAGTTTAATTTAGTATAGAAAATTACCCCAAAGGGGCAATGCACACAATTTTTGGGAACTTAATTAAAATTATTTTTTTGTGAAAACTATTTCTTAGCAGGTATTAAGAACGCACCTGTTTTATTTCTGTTTTTATTCATACTGGCAGCTAAAAATGAACTATTATAATTAATATATAAAATACTTCTATGTTAACACAAGAACAAAACGTTTGTGATACATGGCATATTTACGAAACAATCTAACACGGCATACATGAGATGATTTTTCAGAGATTTGATTAAGAAAGTGCGAATAGGCTGTATTTCAGTAGAAGCCACGTGGATTTGACTGCTATAATGGATAAATATCTGTTCGGTGTTGTGGCACAAAGGGGAAATACTGCTAATATTGTAAGCGGGTAGGGCTGAGTTCATTATCAATTTCATGTATGTAGGTAAGATCAGCATAGAATGGGTATCATAAAGTGATGTTATTGACGAATGTAATCGTTATAAAATATCCAAACATTTACGTACGACTAGAAATTATCCTGGATTCTGGCGAAGTAGAAATTTATTAAGTAGGCAACTTAGTAAGGAACAGTTTTTAATTGTTTAAAGGAAACATAAAGACTCAGCTTATACTTCCAACTAAAATTTCCAAATAAGTTATTACAATACATTACTTATTTTTATTTTATCCTTCTCTAACCATATTGGCCTTCCGAACACGGCACGAAATAAAATGTGTCAATTTTGTACATGTCTGCACGTCGAAAATGCTCATTACACGACGCGTACACGATGGCCGTGAACCAAGTCGTAACTAATACCTGGTTTCATTTCCATACGTACACGTCCATTGCGTACACGTTCTCACAGTGAACTGACCGTAAGAGCCGGCGAGCTGCTCGTAGTTCCACTTCATGTCGCTAGGAGCGCGCTGGTGCCCGTGGTGTCGATGCTGCTATCTGTTGGAGGGGTGGTTGAAGCTCGACGGAAACGAAACGCTTGCAAACGGAGAATTCAGATCCCTCTTACAGTGAAGAGTGGGTTAATAAGGTCTTCAAATAATGCGGGTTACAAAGGATTGAGGGGCTTGGTTAAATTATAGTAAAGGCCGTTCAAAATAAAGTGAGAACATTTAAAATCAAATTTTAAAAAAGTCACCGCTCTTACTTGCATATATTTTAACGGGTGCCTTTAGTGACATGCGCTCATTAAATTTGGTGTAAATATGGAGAAAAAGTAGTTATGCATTTGAACGTCGAATAAAAAGTGTTAGGTAGCCATTTTTGTTAGTGTAAATTTTTTCTTTACCTTTTTTTCTAATGAATCTACGTATAAAATGAACAGATTTGTAAAATATTTCGTTTTCTAATAATTCTATATTTTCACTTGACCGACGCATGAATAAAGTGATGAGGCCCACGGCAATGTTAAATTTACGCACGTACAAGTAACTTAAGTAGATCTGTCTTTCAAAGGTGCTAATTTTACCGTGAACAGCGTATAATTATTTTTACCTTCAATAGATAGCAGGGAGATGGCTGGTTTTATTTTGTCGTCTGCCATTTCAGAAAAGCCATATTTATAAAGAACTTATTCAAGGCAGGTGCCTCGTCGTATGGGTAGTTCACGGTAAACTGAGCACTTTTGAAAGCACTGCTTAATGTAAATTTGCCTGCTCGTTGTATATTATTCCGCCACATGTAAAATTAACATTGCCACGGGCCTCATCACGTTATCACAAATTAATACCTAAATTTTGTTCACGATAATGTGAGCACTTTTGAAATCAACCTTAGAAAAAAGTCACTGCTCCCACCTGTATATATTTCAACAGGCACACTGCGTGACATGCACCCAGTACAGTTGGTAACGTTGGTGGGAAAATATTCCCATATCTTAAACCCGAATCAAAAGTGTTAGGGAACCATTTGTAACAACTTAAATTATTAATTTCACTTTCTGGTTTTTTATGCAGCGAAATGTTAAAAATGAGCACATTTGGTAAAATATTTACTTTACTAATAATTTCACAGTTTCACTCAACCGACGCATGAATAAAGTGATAAGGCCAATGCCAGTATTAGTTTTACATAATGCGGAAGAATATACAATGGGCATACAAGTAGATCTTGCGCAGGGCTTTCAGAAGTGCTCATTTTACCGTGAACAGTTTATAACACTTTTTATTCGACGTTAAGCTACGGAACTACTTTCTCTCAATCGTTACAAACTTAAATGGGCGCATGTCACTCAGTGCGCCCATTAAAATATATGCAGGTAGGAGCAGTAACATATTTGAAAAATTTGATTTCAAAAGTGCTAAATTATTCGTGAACAACCTATAAGGAACACAAACGTTAACTAGGTTTCCACAACATTAAGACAATCGCCTATAGACTATTCACGGTAAAATGAGCATTTTTTAAAGCCTTGTTTAAGATCTACTTGTATGCACGTTGTGTATTCTTCCGCCTTATGTAGGATTAACATTGTCATGGGCCTCATAACTTTATTCAAGCGTCGGTCAAATGACACCGTGAAATTATTATAGAAAAATAAATATTTTACGAATCTCCTAAAGTTTACTCTTCGATTCATAAAAAAAAAAAAAAAAGCCAAAGAAATAGTTTAATTTATCCCGAATGGTTACCTAGCACTTTTTATTCGACGTAAAGATAAAGAACTAATTCCCATCCATCGTTACCAACTTTACTAGATGCATGTCACTCAGTGCGCCAGTTAAAATATATGCAGGAAGAGGGATTAACTTTATTCTAAGGTTGATTTCAAAAGTGCTTAGTTTATAGTGAACAGCCTTTAGTGACGGATATGTTTGTTTGAGGCAAAAATCGATGGAACGCTACAGACGACGCCAAGCGGCGTATGTACAGCGATATCGCCCGTACGCGCAAGCCACTGAACTAGCGCGCTGCGGTTTCGTTGTAATAGTAGATCGGGAATTTAAGCGACGTCGCTGTAACTTGTTGGACGCGAATCTGTAGCGAAGTCCAGCGTAAGCCTCTGTCGTTGTTTCCCCGCGTATCTTGTTCGTATATTTTGAAACACGGCAGTCTGAAAAAAAAAAGTCATTTCTAGCAACGTTGGCATACGTGAAATAATGTTTCCAATGCGCGCGATTTCTTGAAACTACCACGCCTTCATCGACTGGAAATGGGGTGGCTTTTCGTGCGCCAGGTAGACAACCACTGTAAATGACAACTACGCAATATCGCTACGGTTACCAGTGGCGTGTTGTGAGTTCTTTTTTACAGGGCAAGCCAAATTCTACTAACAAACGCAACATCCAACTTTGCTTACCCTCCACAAGTATTTGTTGTTTTATAATACCTAACATTAGTTATAAAAAACGGAAACGAAATGAATGTAATAGTAATTAAATTGAATATTATTTAGTGAGCATATTACAGATTATAAGAAAAGTGCCGTTTTTCCGAACACCTTCATCCACTTTCCAAGGAAATGTAGGACTGGAGGACGCAAACAGAACGGCTGCTTACCCTACCCAAGGACGCGTTTGGTGACGGAGGTATAGGGTAACCATTGCTTACCTTGTGTCTATGGAATAAATGCCACTGATGGTCACGAATCGCCGCGCGCCCTATGTAGGATTATAAGGTTAGTCGTGACTAGGTTACACCTCTCGAGGAACACACGTTTTTCCATGTCCCTCCAAACCTGATCGCCAAACAATCATGTGTGAAATGCATCCACATGTCTTATTCATTACCCAGTGCAGTAAGTGTATTGAATGCCTTTCCATAATTTCCTCCTATCATTTTTTAAAGTTTTCGATAAGCGACTCTCATATTCTACACCACAAATAAAAACACAGATTCATTTTCACGAGGGGCTGTGGTGTCTGAACGGTCAGACTGCTCGCCTTCTACCAAGGCGAACCGGGCTCAATACCCGGCCGGGCCACTCCCGGGTTTTCGCAAATGGGAATCGTGCCGGACGATTCCGCTGGTCAGCGGGTTTTCTCGGGGATTTCCCATTTATCCCCACCTTTGCATTTCGGCTCCGCTTCGTTCTCACCTCATCGGCTCTCAAGACTTATTTTGTTACGAGCGGTCCAAATCTCTCAACTCAACTCGTTTTCACAAGTTTAGATATCGCCTTGTGGGAAACACAACCGTTCAGACGAAAATCTTGACTTTAATTTTATACAGGCCTACAAAGACTGTCACTTAATCTGAAATGAATTATTTTTGTCTTCTGTTCTTATTTTGGGGGGGGGGGATAATTTATTTTTATGTTATATTATTGTGTCTGTATGGAAAAAATGGCGTCTGTGCAGTAAATATTCGGTAATGAATACTACATATTCTCACGTTTTGCTGCATTAAAATCTCTTGGCATAAGGTTGACACTTTCAGTGCTGAATTCATTTACGATCTAATTTAATTTTTTATGCTACGTGTTACGTGCTGCAGCTGGCGCCGACTCAGCTGCCCCGCGCCGTAATCGGAGACCCCACCTCGCCCTCCCCTCTCCCTGGAACGATACGCTCATGGCTTTCTGGCCCCTTTCTGGAAATCCCGTGAATGCAGACAGCGGCGAGATTTGCAGGCGTCACAGACCTCCTCTCGCCTGCTAGAGTTTCCGATACATTTAGCGACGACGGAGGAATGTTCTGGTGAGAATGGCTGGCGCCTCAGCCCTCCGCGACGCATCACGCGAGTTGGGTAAGATTCTAGTTGGCGGCCTAAGACACTATATATACTGCCGCAACCCAGCGGCCGGTAGTCTTTGACGGAGGCCGCCCGAGTGTGCGCGAGCTAAGAAACGACGACTGAAGATTGCGAGACGACGGCGAGTGAGGTGCTCGTGGCTTGAATAGACGAGAGGGTGTAGAACCGGCGAGTGAAGCCTACAGTGCGAGAGGGCGCTTGGAGGACTATAGAACATTGCGACTGGCGGGACATGAACTGAACTGAGGTGGGACTGAATGGAAGTGTAATACTGATTTTTATTATAAATATTCGAACTATCCATTTGGACACATATTTTTACAGAATATCTGAATAGGTTCATACACTGTCTATTGGGACTGATATTTAATTGTACAATTTCATTGATTCCTTTGTCGTAATTATAAATTTTACCAATGGTGTCAATTGTGAACAGTAAGTGATTTCAATTAATTGTGAGAATTTTAGTTGAGAGAATTTTGCTGTAGTTATTGTAAATAAAATACGGAAATTATAAATAATTTACACTTTTATTTGATTAAGACCTCCATCCCTTAACGAACTTAGTGTAGCCCACTTAATTTATAAAGAGAGAAATTTTAACAATATTTTTCGCAAGTATTGTAAAGTATGATTAATTATTAGTGGGTTGAACAGGACTGTATGCAAATTTGCATAAAATACGTAAATGTTGGTAAGCCAAATGTAAACTATCGGGGAAAATAGTGTGATGTAGAAGTATGTTGATGTGACTGGATATAGTCCATTCGCGGTTTCTTCGGCCTTCTTGAATGAAACCTTTGAAAAATCTCCCCATGTATGACGTGCTTAGTTATTTCTAAATACGCTCTGTATCACAGGCGTTTTGTACGTGTGTTCACAAAAGTTACTTTTTTTCCCTGTTAAATTGAAATGTTGTTAATATCTTATCTATAAGTTTTAATGCTTCATTGATAAATAATTTGAATAAAAAACAGGGAGAAAATATGTATGTTGGTAACGTCTAGTGAGAAACAGTTCTTATACAAAAATATCATTACAACTGAGTGCGCACGAATGTGGTGCGTTGTCCCTCTGGTGTGATTCTCCAGACTTGTCAAGCTTAGTTTGCGCGAGGCGGAGGAATATCGTGGAAGTAGAACATTAGCAGGGCTTCAGCAAAGGTTGAAGTAACCGTGAATGGACAATATGTAAATTTTCCACATATGATACACTAAACAACGACACACAATTCACATATAAATACGTATTATGTTTCACCTACCAAAAATAGAATTGCAGTAGACTGCATTGGCCATATTCTCATAAGGAAAAACTTTCTTTTGCTCCAAACTCCAAGACGCAGGAAGAACACTGACAACATACCGACACTGGAGGAACACAGGATTAACCAAACTACATACAACTATACCTATAAAAGTCATCCGTAGGTGAAGCGATACTTTTAATAAGAAATACTTACGTTCTTTCAAAGAATAAACTTTCATCTATCTCTGTAGTAAAATATTCAGCAGCTTAATAAAATATATGTTTACCCTTATGCCTGTTACGAAATGCCAATTATACCCAAGGTATCTGGTAGCTGATGAAATAATGTTTTTAAAAGTGCCAACTAAAAAAATAATGTTCTTCAGTGAAATAATAAATTTCAGAAAATTGCTCAAATCTCACAATTAACTGAATTACTCGTTAATCAGATTTAAAAATTAGCTTTGCCTGGCTAGATAAAAATTATTTACGTCGGTAGATCAGAGTTCTTAAAGTTCAAGTTATTCGTGGTAAAACTGGGAAGGTGTTAAAAGATCATTCAGGAGTTTACTTGCTCTTTATAACTTCACCGTTGGACTATTAACAACTTACTTACATGAGATGAGAATATTTTCCATGTTTCAGCATTTATTATGCTCCACTTGCTCGTTAGCTCTCTTCTTCGATCTTTCGCTCACTCCGTCGGCTATTAGAAACTTCTTAGCAATAATTCACTTGCCGGTGCACTAATCACACACTATCTCCGATTTTGGCTGTTCACGGTAACTGAACATGTTTGAAAGCCCTGCTTAAGATCTACTTGCATGCAGGTTGTGTATTCCTCCGCCTTACGTAAAATTAACATTGCCATGGGCCTTATCATTTGATTCGTGCGTCGGTCAAGTGAAACTGTAAAATTGTTAGAAAACGAAATACTTTACAAATTTGTTAATTTGTACACTTCTGTGCATTTGAGAAAACAGAAAATGAAAGAAATAATTTTAAGTCATCACAAATGGTTACCTAACACTTTTTATTTGACGTTAAGATATATAACTACTTTCCATCCATTGGTACCAACTTTATTGGGTGAATGTCACTCAGTGCGCCTATTAAAACATATATGCATGCAGGGACAGTGACTTTTTTCTAAGGTTCATTTCTAAAGTGCTTACTTTATCGTGAACAGCCTTTACAAACGGGGGATCAGCATTCCTCTCTGACTACATGGCGACCCTTTTAAAACAAGATGGAGACGAGGTCCATCCATTACCATTTCATATTCATTGATTTTTCCAATTTCGAAACACCCCAGGAAGTATAGGGATTAAATATAAGGCACATTCATAAAAGCTGCCTTAGGTGTGACGTCATAAGTCACTACCAACTTAGGCGAACAAAAACATCATGATTACAACTTCAACGCAATAAAATAGTAAGGAACAAGAGAACGAAAAATATAAAATGCGGAATAATTAACACGAATGCCCTCGCATAATAAATATAACTTGTGAATCATCAGATGAATAAACAAATGTGTATTACATGAAATATTACGTGTTAATAAGTATGCAAATTATATGTGCAAAAACGATACGTCACAGCACTGATCAACGTATTGCGTGTTCGCTGATATCAACACTAACCAATCACAGATGAGAGGAGCAGAAACTTCCACAAATCAGATTTATAACAGAAAAAGAAAATGATACTCGGAACACCGACCGTTGATTCCTTGTTGTGCACAGAGCCAACAATCAATATGCCTTGCATGCAACGTGAACGCGTGCAGGGACATGATGACTGAATAAGTTCGAAGTTTCCTTTTATTTAAAAAAAAACGTTAATTTTTATTTGTAGCTTATATGATTTCATAATGGTACCATAGGATTTAACGTAATTTCTTGATTTTTAATTAACCTTGTGTTATTGTTCCAAACAATTATTAATTTAACCACGGCTAGTTATTTTTGCATGATCAGGACCTCTGGTACAAAACTCCACGGGTCCGGTAATTTATTACAAGCCAAAACCTTTACGTTTTCCATCGACATAAACGTTTGTCCGCTATGGCTGAGCCAGAGACGGCAGTTTTTACAAAAAAAAAAAAACTACTCACTGATGAAATTTCGCAGATATGTCTTCTTGCTTCAAGTAAATATATGGAAACTAAATCAATATACTACCTTCTTTCCATAATATTTATTGCCACTCATTTTTAATTAAACAATGTACTTTCGAAAGCCAAAACCTGCATTATCAAACTTATGACTACAATCGTCACAGAACATGCTACGCTGTGCAGTCTAGCCTTGGTCTGCGTACAAACTGGCTCTTTATCGCGTACAGAAAAATGATCTAAGCATTCAAAGTTAACTTGTAATGTCTCCCAATGCACAAAAAAAAAATAACCCCAGCATGCGCGGGAGTAAACACACCGTTGCAAAATTTAGATGCTCTCCGTAAACGTGACAACTATTCATAATCTATACGTTTGCTAACACGAGTATATTAAACGTGTTTGCGCGTGTTACCCCTGTAAACACGCGTGCTTGTTTTATGCTAATTTATACAGGCTGGCCCTTGTTCCTAACAGACGATCTACACTGCCGTGTGTTTTAACCTCGCAGCTAGTACCAACGTTTGAAACATTGCGCTGACGGCAAAATAAGTTGTGTGGCGTCCCGCATCTCACTTCGCCTGCGCGCGTAGAACAAGCATCGTGATTGGCTGGCGTACTTCATGACGCACGTAGGATGGCGAATCGCGTGCACGCTGCCGGTCTGCTGCTGAACTGGGACGGAAGACCAAAACAAAGTCGCCAAACTCCGCCAACACAGAACCGCATTGTGTGACGTCAAGGGTCACGTGAGCCAAGTCGATTCCAGACTGGCGGCAACACTGGGCTGCAAGCGCCATGATCAGCATTTGAAACAGGGCACAGTTTTACAAAATGGCAGTTTACCGAAATACCGTAAAAATTTTACCATGACGTCCAGTAGCTTGGGAATTAAACGCTGTTCTCAAATTTATTAAAACTGCCCTTCCCCCCCCCCCCCCCATATTTGGGTAGAAAGAGCAAAATTCTTAAAATGGATGCGGTGGTTGTGTTCTATACGTTTTAATTATTCGTAAATTCACAAATTATTAATAGAAATAATTGGATTTTTTTTAAAAAATTGGGATTATTTTTGCCCTGAAGATGACCTACATTTGTATCCTAATTTCGCTGTTATTGTCTTCTAATTCAAAGCCGCTTTGATGTATCTAACTTAATATTCTGTGTCTTGATTATATCGTAAATTCCCTATGTTACCGTATTTAACGGGCAAAGTAATTTAATGGGGAAGCTGTTCCGTCGAACGAAATCTAATATTAAAATATGGATTAGTGATTGTCATGACACTGTCTTTCTGCCGTCTTTGTGTTACGCTTTTTATATGACTATTTCTGCAAGGAAGTAATGGTAACCCTGGCTGATATCAACTTGGGTCACAGTCCACTTGCATAATGACGAGAATGGAGTAGCGTGGCGCGATTTTCAGTTGGGACAGGACGACAGAAAATATTTAAGTGTAAAATAGCATTAAAGAAGGGACTCTTTGGCTAATAAATAGCGATCCTCGACGTGTTGATGTGTAAGAAACTGCGATATTTCACTTCGTGTATGTGTACATAAGGCATTCGGCCAATAGAATTGAAGTAATAAAAGTAGAAGAAGGAATTATTTATTACTTTTAAAAGAATATCTTACTAATCAAATTAAACCTGTTCTTTTATTCTCCTATACTCATTTAAAAAGTACGCCTAAATTGTATGTTAATTCATTATACACTCTAAATTCGAATCAGTGGGAAAACACTGATTCGCAGTGAAATTCAACGACTCGAATCGGTGAAAATGGCTCCCCTTAGAATCAGTGGTAAAAACCACTGATCGTTTCGGTGAGGAAATTTCACTGTTTGAATTAGTGACGTGAAATTATTTCACTGATTGAATAAGTGACGACCGACCACAGTGGCGAATTAAATATTGTTTCTATTGAATGTAGCGAAATAATTGCGTGAAATAAACGTTTCTAAGATAGTTAAATTTCTAAATTGCACAGTTTACCGTGATTTGAGAAAGTAAAGAAGTCTTGGGAAGCGGCCGGGATCGAACTCGCACACCCATCGACTCTAGGCCGTTACCGTACCAGCTGTGCTACCTCGGCAACTTGAAATACCAGGAGGAAAATATGTGCCACGAAATCGTGAAGGTTTAAATTGTGTGCTCTCACTATTAGTTTATGGTTTAATTGGTACCGTTAGGATTGTTAAAACTAATAGAAAATATGAGTGCCCTCTTTCATCACATTGTATGCAGTTTAAACCTTCAAGCAGAGCGCTGTGACGATTACATGAAAACGGGATGAAAGACGTAAAAACGGAATGACAGGCTGTGTGTTCCTATTATATCATAAAATGGCGTTTTGAAAGACGAAACACATTTTAGAAAGTAATTTGTACTGTTTTTATAAGTTTATTCGTTGTTATTTCACTTGATACACTTTGTTTAACGACCATTTTTAAACTCTGTTTAATTAAGACATCAGTCAAAAATACACCACTGAGTAAACAATGAAAGAAATGACTAATGAATCAGTGGAAAATATCACTGAATCAATAAGTGACGGAAATCTGGCATTTTCCCACAGATTCATCAGTTAAATTCACTGAAGTGACTGTTAAATCAGCCAGATACGTTTGACTGATTGAAACAGTGGAATTTTCACTGATTCACATTTAGAGTGTGTGCCATTTTTGTAACAAATCATGTGCAGTGAGCACTAGCACATAGATGATGCAAATAAAATGAAATGTAGCATGCTATTTCGCTAAAATAAAGCTAACTTCTAGGCGCATGTAACTGATTAAACGTAAGACGAGTCCAATCATTACGAACCATACAATTCTTGTGAAAGTCTTATGTAGACATCTTCTACTTACACCAGTGTTTCGATGGACGAAACTGCACGTGCGAGAATCCCATGGAGCTCCCTCCGGCTCTCCATCTACGCGTGGCATAAACCAGCCTGCGCGGAGGAAGCGGGGATGAGTCAGGAAGTTAAGGGCCAATGAGTAATGGCTGAGGGGTAGAAGGAGGACGCTTACAGCAACTGGTACTCGGAACAACGCAGTCTACACTCGCCAATATTAACGCGAGAGAGCACGTCACACAGGACATACGCGAGTTGTAAACCCCGTGACCACTCACTAACGCTGTCATCACTCATCAACGTCGCATTATACACCGTACTATTTTATTTTTTACAAATGTTACTTGGGATTTTTTTGTTTTGTTTTTACAACATTTGCAAAACTTCTTTTTTAATGTCTTTTTTATAACGCCACAAGAACTGTATTTGTAATACACCTAGAAATTTTTTTTGCAATTACCAGGAAATCACTTTAAAGTCTCGAAGTCAACGTTACAAGCTGTCACATAGTGTGAAAAAATTTTCACTTTAAACAAATTAATGTGTGTGCGACTGACGTGGTATAATACATCCGTGGTTACTTTAAAATTTTCTGAAGCTCTGCTAAAGTTCTACTTTCAGGATATTCATCCGCTTCATGAAAATAAAGCCTAACTGAGTCTAGAAAATTACAGCGAAGGGATAACGCGCCATATTCGTGCGCAGTCAGCCAAATAAAATATTTTACATAATAACTATTTCTCAAGGCATTACGAACACACGTATATTTTCTCACTGTTTTAATTTATATTCCTTATAAATGAAATATTATAATTTCCAGATAAAAGATAGCTGAAAGTTCAATTGAACTAAAAATAAGGCACTTTAACTTGAATATAAGTATAAAACTCTTGTAATACATAACATATTTAAAAAATATTTGGGTTTGGCTGTGTTAAGGACACGGCCGTTTGTTTTGGGTGAATACGTCCTCGCTGACGCACTCGGACGCCTTGTTATTTATTTTAGGTTCCCGGCACCGCTTCACTCGATAATATGGGGTTTTATGGATATCACTGGATTGCTTTTGAGATGCTCTTCCCAACCGTATACGATTTTTTTTTCTGTATTTTGATTTTACTTTCTGACGAGCATAGGCCGAAATCGTGTTAAGTCTTCTTAATTTTTTACACTAAACGCATACAATTTCACCACAACCACGCCACGCGAATGTTTTTGTACACGCAATCGATTGATATTGACGAGAACTGTCGATTGAAACTTAAACGACCGATGTAACTTCTCCTAGTCAAAAGTTATACTACGCGGAATTTATGAGACGCGGCGAAACGAACTAAAAATTGCGGCGCCGACCCCCCCCCCCCCCCCATCACCAACGCGCGATGCTTCGCAGTCCTCACTCATCGTAACATATTCTTTGATCCTTTGGTAATCGAGTGGTGTAATTGAATTTTGAGCGTAGACGATAGATCCGGAGCTGCAATGCCAAGCTGTAGCTCTCGATTTTATCATCGGATTTTCTCAATTGCCTCCCACTATGGTTGCAAATTTAAAGACGTATTAATGCCAACAAAATGCGAGGAAACCGTGAATAGACTACGATTATAACCACTGAACTTGGGCGGGATGGGAAGCGGGTTCTTTCGTGTTTCTTTTGAGCCTAAAATACTTGATTGCCGTTTGCTCTATTTTCTCAGGAACGATAAGCTTACGCGAACACGCTCTGCGGTATGCATTTTCCTTACCCAGTTATTTTGCAAACAACTGAACGGATGGCAAAGATAATTTACTGATTCGCAATGCCAGCAACTGTCATCCCAACGCAAAGTTCGCAAAAAAAAAAAATTATAAAATTATAACATCCCAATCGCGCAGCTGTTAAATCCACACGCAGATTTTTTTTTCTGGAGTACATAACTTGCCTCAGTCACTTACCTCAATCCTTCCATACAGGTGAGATGTTCTGCTTCTTGCCCGAGTAAACAACTAGCATAGTTCCAATGAAACAATATCGCGCCGTATAATATGAAAGTGGTCGTGTAGTAAAGTATGGGTGCAGTGCTTGAGTTGTAACACAAAGAACACGGGCTCATGTGTCGGTGGTATTAGGAAAACATTTTAGTGAACATAATTAAATATTGAAGGGTTTCGCTATGCATAGATGTACGAATTATAAATATCAAATGGTGCATATGATTTGAGATACTTAGTATATTTCCTTGTGGGTTAGTTTATTGTCTATATAGTTTAATTAAAATCCGTTTCATACAATAATATTGATGCAATTTATAGTTTTAGAATAAAAAGTATTTGACTCTTTTTACGTATATAAACCACCAATTCAGTTGCATAAATAATACTTTAATATTTATGAATTATTAGTTTATAGAAATTTATAATAACAAAATTACAAACCACCTGCTTAATTTTAACCGAATTCAATCATCTCGAAAACTCTTATTAAATTTTTTTTTCAAGAAAAGCAATTTCTTATCAAGTATAAATTTAAGAATTTCAGTGTTGTAGATAATACTATTTTGTTAATTTAAAAACAATTATTTAAGTATATTTTCTGATTTTGTGGCTTATTTCCCTAATTTATCGCACAACGTTACCAATTTGTATGATAAGACGTAGCATCAGTTATTGCAGTATGATACAGTTACAGGTAGTTCACGGTAAACTGAGCACTTTTGAAAGTCCTGTTTAAGATCTACTTGTATGCACATTGTGTATTCCTCCACCATATGTTCAATTAACATTGCCAAGGGCTTGATGACTTTATGCCTGCGTCAGTCAAGGGACAGAGTGGAGTTATTATACAAGTAAATATTTTAAAATTTTGCTATTCTTACACTCATGCGAATTAGAAAAACAAAATGTAAGGGAGATAATGTCATTATTCACAACTGTTGACCTAACGCCATGGAACTACTTTCTCGCCGTCGTCGTTGCCAACCTAACAGGGCACGTGACAGTCAAGTGTGCACGTTAAAATATACGCAGATATGGGTAGTGGCAGTTTTTAGAGGTTGATTTCGAAAGTGCTCACTTTGCTGTGAAGAGCCTTTACCAGCATTCAAGTATGTATCTTGTCAAAAAAATACGAGACCCCGTCAAAACATACTTAGTAGTTCATATTCTGTTCTTGGTTTTATGTTTTAAAGAATTCCCGCATTGCAAGACATTTCACGCCTCTTGTGCCTTGGGCAGAAATTTTTCGTTTTAGTGCTATAACGCCAGTTTCAAAATAATTATAAAAAAGCCATTACTATGGAAAATTTACATTTTACGACTTTTCATATTCTCGTACTTAATTTTTAATTGCGAATTATTTGGTGGTCGTAAAAAAAAGGCAGGACCCTGTTGATATTTTTTAATTGGTGTCATACTGCATGGGACAAATTTAAGATTGATAGTGGATTTTACGTCTTTACTGCAAAGTAAGTCGAACAGCTAAAACTACTTTTGTAGCATTTTTTAAAAGTTGTACTTCACAGGAGCTTAAATGGGCAGAAGATGGAAGTATACGATACGTCACGTCTGACCACAAGGAAGCATTGTGGCGGGCATACTAAACAATGAGCTATCCATTTCTGGGTAACAGGATTTTACTATAGATTAGAATTACAACAGTAGGATATTATTACATGTGAAGTAGAGGGGGGGGGGGAACCGTTCCTCTGCTGTACGTTCGTTATTGGGCCATTATTTATTCGACGCGCCCTGGGTACCTCTGCACCAATAAATAAACACTTCACAATCGCGTGCCCCAATCACGCGCTCTTCACTCAGAAAGGGAGTGGCTTAGTATCTAGGCAGCAGCCAGTGGAGAAACGACACCGGCTCGTGTGTGTGTGTGTGTGTGTGTGTGTGTGTGGGTGGGTGTGTGTGCGCGTGTGTGTGTATATATATGTATATATATATATATATATATATATATATATATATATATATATATATATATATATATATATATATATATATATATATATATATATATAGTACTGTGAATTTAAACTTGATGAAAAAAAAAATAACGCAAAATTTGCAGGTACCTATTAATAAGACAAGAGTAAAAAGTGACGACTATAAATTACTGTTTTCTTATCTTCCCTCTATAACATGTATGCACTAAGACGCACTTATACTCGCAAACACTAATCGTACAAACTATTACTAGGGAGTCCGTTAAGGGAACCATGTAGCTGCGCGTCCAAGGTCAAGAAGCGAGGGAGCGATAAGGGCGACACTAACACGCACGCCTAGCGCCTCATCGCTCCTACGCGCATGGCGTGCAGTGTTTCCGTCGTGACGCTGTACTGTGCAAATTAGACCCGTAACAGTGAGGCTCTATTACACGCGATGAAATTCCACAGATCAAACTACGTGCGTATAATCGTACTTTTCTCTTGTCGCTTAAAGAAACTGCATAGGTAAGTTTTAAAAATGTTATATTTGACCACTTTCACGATTTTTTTACTCCGTCAATACACTGAATATGATAAAAATAGAAATATAGGGACATATTAGTATTTCCAGAACATTTATGTACCGAGATACGCGTTTACGCGCAAATAACGATTTCACAGAAAACGTTTCAGTTGATAGGAATCTTAACCTACCTAGAGCTTTCTCTGCGTTTGAGGCCGAGAGGCTTAAGAGTGATAAGGGCGCAACTACCACGCGAATCAAATGCGCCATCGCCACTAAGCGCGAGGATCAGAACTGACGTACAGCGTTCTCGCCAAGCTCCGTGTACATGCGGGACTTTCAACGGAGACTATTAATTTATCAGTGGGAAGTCTGTACAAAGGTTCAACTAGGGGCCAAAGAGTCCTTGAGTAGTAGTCTTGTAAGTATCTGAAGAGTATATATTTTTGAAATACAACGCTTTGAAACAGCTGTTTGAAGCTATGCTGGACTGCGCTGAAATTGTGTTCTTTACGTAGATCATCACACTGGACGCTCGTTTACTAGTTACCTAGTTTACTAGTTTGTCCGTCCGTCCGGCGGTCACGTGGTCTTCAACCAATCGCAGGGTAACTATTTTTCTATCCACACACTCATCAAATATTTACCAAACTTTAACTTTCGACGGACAGTAGCCTCCACCTTCTAACGACGTTACTTAGACGAGAATACGCCCTTTAAAATAAAATGCAAGGCGGTGGATCTGTGTTTATTTATTTTTAATAGTAAATTCAGGAATTTGAAATGCAAAAATTGGGTTTTGCTGTGTTGGCGACACGGCCGTTTGTTTTGCGTGATTACGTCTATGTTGACGCGCTCGGACGCCTTGATGTTTATTTTACGTTCCCGGTCCCTCTTAAGTCGATCATATGGAGTTTAATGGGTATCACTGGATTGCTTTTGAGATGCTCTTTCCAGCAGTATACAATTTCAGAAATTTAGACTTGGCTTTTTGACCAGTATAGGCCGAAATTGTGTTACATTTTCATAATTTTTTACATTAAACGCATACAATTTCACCATAACCACGCCATACAAATATTCTTATGCACGCAATCGATTGATCTCGACGAGTTGTCGATTGAAACTCAAACGAGCGTCGTAGCTTCTCCTAGTCAAAAATTATACTACGCGGAAGTCATGAGACATGGCCAAACGAACTCGAAATTACGCGTAATGCTACACTGTCTTCACTCAACTCAACATATTCTTTGATTTTTGATAATCGAGTGGTGTAATTGAATTTTGAACGTAGATAATAGATTCGGAGCTGTAATGTCAAACTGTATATCCCGATTTTATCATCGGATTTTCTGGATTGCCTCTCTCTATGGTTGCAAATTTAAAGACGAATTAACGCCAAAAAAAAAAAGTTTCAGTATCATTGGTTATCACGTAAAAGAATTATTTTCCCAAAAATGTCTTTCTCTTGAAAATGTATTTCCAAACAAAACAAACATACTGCCAACTAAAGAAAGCTCGCGATATTGAGATGCCACACTGAAATTTGTCCGTACAGAAGGATTGGCGGATGAGAGATTGTTGTGAATAGCTTTCAACTGACGGAGGAAAGCGACAGACGGACGACTGCCTGTCGGACGGACGACTGACAGATGCGACGGACTGTTGCGAGTCCAGCCTTAAGGGCACCGACTAATTGGGGTTTTTTTAGAGCCTCTGAGGCTTAGAAGCGCCACAGCGATAAGGGCGGCACTGACACGCTCGCCTAGTGAACCCGTCACCCCTACGCGCAAGGCTCTGAACTGGCGTGCAGTGTTTCCGCTGTGCTGCGTGTACCTAGGGACTTTCAGGGGTGACCCTGTCATTTTATTGGTGGAAGCTCCGGAGCAAGGGTCAACGCAGGTCACTACAGTAGTTTTGCATGTTGCCGACAAGTATATTATGAGATGCAGCAGTGTGAAGAAGACGTTTTTAGCTATGTCGGAGGGCTCGGGAATAGCATTTGTAATGTGCATGATGTACTGAGAGCATTATAAAGTACGTACCTCATCTGAGCTGTGCTTTCTTTGGGGGGCTACGGTGGCGCGAACGATTAGCAAGCTCGCCTCCCACCGAGGCGAACCGGGCCCAATCCCTGGCCGGGTCACCGGATTTTCGCAAGTGGCAATCGTGCCGGACGACGCCGTCGGTCGGTGGGTTTTCTCGGGGATCTCCCGTTTCCCCCATCCCTTCATTCCGGCGCCGCTCCATATTAACTTCAATCACCCTCATCGGCTCTCAAGACCTCGCTGATAACAGCCGCCCAAATCTATTCACTCACTCACTGTGCTTTCTTTCAGTACAAGGGCATCATGGGAACACGTTAAAAAAAAAAAAAAAAAAAAAAAAAACGAGGATTTCAAACACTCTGCAACGCATTTCAAGCTTGAGGAGTTGCTTCGCTGCGGACTCTTCAAAACAAACAATTTCGCATTAAGGCCCGTTATATACAATGCACGGATACGTAAGAAAACGGACACTGAAAAGCCGACGGCTCGGGATGAATTTTAACCATTCGACAATACAAAGGAACGTATAGTCTTGCGACGTACTAAATACAATATACTCGGATGTTGCAAATTACTAATATAGGTTTCATCATATTACACATCTCATTTTGTATATGTTTACAGTGTTTACAATTGCGTAAATATTACCACCGAACAATGCTCGCTTATCAATTAAAGCAAAAAATGATAATCGCCAAGGCAAATCCAAGCACTTGTTGCCGTGTGTACCACAATGGCCACGGAAACGAATATAAGCAAACCGAATACTCGATTCACGTTGGCCACACTGATTCATGGGCACGGGAGAGCTGGAAGATGTCCAGCTCTCTTACGCGTGTATCCGTACGTTATCCGCGTCAGCATGCGTCTCAGTGCAGATTGAACACGCAGTGCGTCACGCGTCCGCTTCCATGATCCGTATCCGCGCGCGTGCCATTGCAGAACGCGCATTTAGGAGCGCGTTCGCCCACGCGCAAGTTTCGCGCGAAATTACAGATCTTAGATTGCGCTAGCCACCCCTCAAGCACCCCTCCCCTTCCCTTCCACACCCCTCCCCCCTTCAGCACCGTCGTCACCTCGGGTAAGGTCAGAGGTGAACAGCCCGGGCACGGCTAGGTATAGGCTGTTCACGACACTTTTGAAAGCCCTGCTTAAGATCTATTTGTATACATGGCGTGTGTTCTTCCGCCTAATGTAAAATCAGCATTGCCATGGGCCTCATCACTGTATTCACGCGTCGGTCAAGTGAAACTGTGAAATTATTAGAAAACTAACTATTGTACAAATCTCCTCAATTTTACACTTCAGTGCATTACAAAATACAGAAAGCGAGAGAGATTATTTAAGTTATCACAAATGGTTACCTTACACTTTTTGTTCGACGTTAATATACGGAACTACTTTCCTCTCCATCGTTACCAACTTTACTGGACAATGGTCACTCATTGCGTCCGTTAAATTGTATGCAGGTAGGGGCAGTGACTTTTTTCTAAGGTTGGTTTCAAAAGTGCTCACTTTATAGTGAACCGCCTTTAGGTAGGTCGCTCTGCCAGTTTCCCTGGGTATAGTCGGTTCCCGGTTACTTACGACTTTTCTGAAGCCCTGCTAAAGTTATACTCCAAGGATATTCCTGCACTTCGTGCAAACAAAGATTAACCGAGTATGGTGAAATTTTCTAAAGTGACGACGCAGCGCATTGATGCGCACTCAGTGTAATGATTTACTGATTGACAACTATTTCCTACTCGGCATTGCGCACACACCTTCTTCCTCAATATTTTTAATTATATTGATTTATTAACACCATTAAAAAAAAATTAACCAAAAATAAAGTTTTTGTCATTTTATCAGAAGTATAAAACGCTCGTGTAACTTGGCATATTGGGAAAACAACATAATTGTCATACATGAGGTGAATTTCCAAAGGTTTGATTTTTAAAAAAATGTGAAGAAACCGTGAATAGACTGTAGTATATTCTCGGTTCCTATTGGTCACACGAATTCGCGGACATGGAAGACCTGGAAGTTGACGAACTCACGCATCCATTTCCGCGTACGCTTCAACAGTAGATAGAACTCGGAGTGTTTTACGTGTAGAGTGAATTTGAAGTAGAGTGATCGCGCTTGCTCCTGTGAAAAAAAAAAAAAACAGTCTTACGTGTTCCAAAATCGGACTGATTTTCTGCCACTGTCACGACTATCATACAAGGCGTGGAGAGGATTGGAGGTTAGAACATTGCATATGTAAGCAAGTGATTTGAGATGGCTGTATACTTCCGCTAACACATTTTGTAATGCAGTTAAATAAAATAAAATTTAGTAAAAGTATTTTTTTTAATATAACAAGACTTGTCTTTTGAAAATTAACATATACGGGATGAGTCCGAAAGACACCGGCAAACGCTGACAGGTGCTTCCTTAGGAAAATATAAGACAAAAATGTAAGCACCATGTTTTCCGAAACTGATTATTAAGGGAGCTGTGCGCCCCCAAAAGTCGGATTTGAGATGCATTAAGTTGAATATTTTAGAGACTACTTTCGACTAAGCGACTAATCGGCGAATAGTGTTTTGCATAATGGAGACCTTTCAGCTCGGGAATCGTGATTGGTAATAGCATCCCCTTACATTGGGGAAATGGGGGCTTGCAACCCTGTGTTTGCACGAATCGTGTTAACAAACAATTGTATGCGATTTATTGCAAAGAATTTATTAATCAGCACGTGTACCTTAACAAAAAATTTCGTCTTGTCTGAACACTCTCAGGTGAACGGTTTGCGAGAAATCCGTGGAGACATCATTCAAAACAGAAAGCGAGTGGCCTGACAGTTAAGAAATCCACACCCCCGAGGCGTGTTACTATGATGAAAGAGGGACAATGTTGGTGTTTCCAGACTAATACTGGCGTTTTGCACCTAATTCACGAAATAAAACGCGTACATAATACGCGAGCGATGAACATGTTAGGAATATACCTGCTTAACTACATGATGTAACACCGATAGCGCTCGCTGTAGTTTACACGCGCAAAGCATCGTGTACATTCGTGTGTTTAGGTTATTTATCGTAACTGTTCAATGAAACCATTGCCAGTCTATCATCTTAGTAACATGTCCCGTGTGACGTGGATTGCCTGCCTGCCAGGCCACTCGCTTTCTGTTTTGAATGATGCCTCCACGGATTTCTCGCAAACCGTTCACCTGAGAGTGTTCGGACAAGACGAAATTTTTTGTTAATGTACACGTCCTGATTAATAAATTCTTTGCAATAAATCGCTTACAATTGTTTGTTAACACGATTCGTGCAAACACAGGGTTGCAAGCCCCCATTTCCCCAATGTAAGGGGATGCTATTACCAACCACGATTCCCGAGCTGAACGATCTCCATTATGCAAAACACTACTCGCCGATTAGTCGCTTAGTAGTAAGAAGTTTCTAAAATATTCAACTTAATGCATCTCAAATCCGACTTTTGGGGGCGCACAGCTACCTTAATAATCAATTTCGGAAAACGTGGTTCTTACATTTTCGTCTTATATTTTCTTAAGGAATTACCTGCTGGCATTTGTCGCTGTCTTTCAGACTCATTCTGTATATACAGATGACGCAGTCGGTTGGTGCGCCACCGATCTGGGGTGCGGGAGGCTCTGGGTTCGAATTACGGGTAAGGCACTGATGTTAATTTAGATTAGGTTCTAAATTAATCTGTAAGTCGTCCCCTGCTAAGCTTTCAAGCATAAAACAGGGGGACGTTAAAAATCCCGATACAATACATCCGTGTTGACCATGTAACTTTGACATTTGTATGGTGGACATTTCGAACCATTTCTGCGAAATCCTAGATTATCGTAGTGCACAGATAGGGACGTGACTACACGAATGAGGTACTACCTCAAGCGGAAAGGGACCGCGGTGATGTAGTGGTTAGACTACTCGCCTCTCACCTAGACGAACCGGGTTCGATTCCCGACTGGATCACTCCCGGATTTCCGCAAATGGGAATCGTGCCTGACTATGCGCTGGTCGGCGGGTTTTCCCGGGGATCTCCCGTTTCCCCCGTCCTCTCATTCCGGCGCTGCTCCATTTTCACCTCGCTTCATCCCCATCGGCTCTTGAGACCACGATGTTTAAAGCTGCCCAAATATCTTCACTCACTCACTTCAGAAAATATAATTTTGCAAAATAAATATTTTATAGTGAAGATAATCCGAATTTATCATTTCATGGAAAAAATAAGACGAAGGATATTATGTACGGTTCCACCAGCTGATTCCCGTTTGTCTCACAACACATGTATATTAATTAAAGATTGTTCACGGTAAAGTGAGAACGTTTGAAGCCCTAGTTACTTCTTTCTTTGAACCAGTTTTTAACATTGAAAAAATCTTTTTAAGTAAATATTCCCATGTAAGTAATAAACACAGTGTGTATGTTCCACTTCACCTGGAAGTGAAAGTCTAAGGCTAAAATAAAATATATTTATTGACTGTTATTCAAAATGGGACGGTTTTCAAAAGTGTTCACTTTACTGTTAATAGTCTATACTCCAGTGTTGTGCAACAGCGGGTCACGTAAACAGTGCAGGAGCAACAATATGATCGCGTGCTCGTTACAACTTGCATACTATATGGCGAGGGAAACAACACATACATTTTTTATAGTCTTGCATACAGCGGGGATATAAATATAAAATTACGGATTTTCTTCCCCTGTAATAAGGAATAAGGATATCCATTTTTGCCGGTGGCTCGGTACCGCTTACGTGGTTGTTGATGTATTAGAAATATAATATCATGTGCACAGGCGGGGACTGAACTGTTTAGTTGAAGCCTTGGGGGTCGAAGGGGAAAATGGGGCATTTCGCTGCGTGGTCACCAGCGAACACCACGTGTCGGCAAATACATCGTGGTCGCAAACACAATGCACCTACTCCACTATCGGTTGTTTCCAACTTTTCTGAAGCCCTGCTAAATTTTTGCTTCTAGGGTATTCCTCCGCCTCACGCAAATATTGCGGTAGCGAGTCTAGAAAGTTACGCCAAAGGGACAGTGCACCGAAATCGTTCTCTCACGGTGTAATAATGTTTTGCGTAATTATTATTTTTTACTAGACGTTACCAACTCCTTGTTTTTACTATTATTATTTGTAAATGAAATATCATACTTTATAGACAAAATATATATAAAAGGCGATTTTAATAAAACTTTAGGTATTTTTAAATTGACACAATAATAAAAGCTTGTGACACATGACATATTTAGGAAAAAACCTAGCACGTTAATCATAGGGTGATTTTTAAAAGGATTGATACAAAAAGTGTTTATAAACCGCAAACAGGTTATACAACAACCGTTAGAGTACCTAAGCCGACGAAACGCACTGACGCGGTAATTCGTCACCAGCGACCGTGGGTTCCTTATATAAAAAACACTCAACAATCATCCCTGAACAACCTCTGAAAGTTTATCTGTATTGTGTGAGTGAGTGAAGAGATTTGGGTGGCTCTTAACAGCGAGGTCTTAAGAGCCAATATATACAGACTGTTTGTCAACTATACCGACAAACTACGCGAGGTAATTCCTTATGTAAAAATAAGTAGAAAATATGTAGGACACGTGCTACTTAAACTGAATATTTAGGGAGTTATAAGCCCTCGAAAAGAAAGATTGTAAAATGTATTTTTGCAATATATCGGAAACAAAGTGGAATGAAATTACACGTCTCGGATCGTTGATCTATGTTAATGGGATCTTCAACTTAAGGGCAAACTCACATCAATACCTTTCCTCGCACAGGAAATAACAAGGGGTGGTCACCCTGTTCTTCCTGGAATTTCGAACTTTTGATGATGAATTCTTGAGCAGCATGTTCTAAGTAACAAGATTGGTCCTCTTGTCGCAAATGCCCAGGTCCCACTGTTTACGTGTAAAACGTATACAAAGATTCGTCTGCAGGGATTCAGTGCGTAGTACATAGGCAATACTATCTACATTCGCATACCAAACGCTGCGTGTCCACTGCGCAGATGGCTGCATATTTGTTACTGGTGACAGTTTGTAAGTATTCCTTGTATTGTATGATTGAATAGTGTTCTTGCAAATCATAAAAGAAGTGAAATGAAATTACAGTTCTTCGAAAAATTGTGTTATTATGTAACCGGGAACATCAACCTAAGAACAAGTGCTTATAAATGCCCCCCCCCCCCCCACAAAAGTATGCGATCACAAAAGTATGCATTAAACAAAGAACAGACGATCATTCAGCAGATAATAGCACGACTACAAAGCACCACACCATTTAAGAGACCCCAGTCATATCCAAAAACTATTTACTAAATAAATACAAGAGACAAGTGGAAGGATGGACTGTTATATCCTGTCAGCTATAACTGAAGCGTATTGGAAGATACACGTAAATTACGACACCATACACAACAAAATATTCATAATGATGAGCCAACATTTGCAGTGCCCATTTTCACAACTGTCTTGCCGACATAAATTGAAAACAAAATTCACGCCACCGTTGATGTCGTCTCAGTTTTTTAAAGACGCCTAAATTTCTGTAGTTACACAGCGACCAGAAATAAATCTAAATTCGCATTTGGAAAAGACACATGTAATAAAGGAAACTTCGTTAACTTAAGTAAGGCTCTTTTAAAAACACCTTTCATACGAACTGGAAGACACGTTTCATGCAACTTCTTTAAGAAAATTATAGTGCTGAGTTCTAAATTGTTCGTCACACACTCTTTGCACATCTGACACAGATCATAAAAAACATTTTCCATTAATATTTTTGTTTGCCAAGTTAGTATAATTTGGGGATTTCGGATAATGTATTTTTTTTTTTTTTTGGAAATGACCTAGTAACTCATAAGCAGTCTCGTAGTTTCAAAATAAATAATTTGTTCTCACTTTAATTTTAGCTGAAGTACTGTACGTCTACTTGACGTGGAAATAAAATGCGCTGCGCGAATATTTAGTAAGAGTTCCCATAAACTTCAACTCCGGAACAATTCAGAACTACAACAGAAACGTTGTCTGGGATGTAGTTTACGCATGCAAGCCCTTAGGTATACACATCATTAGTACGTAAACATAATATAAAATGATACGATTTTGAGGACAGGCAACAAATTTAATTTTAGTGCTAAATTTTTAACGCACGCGTATCGTCAAGACACGTTAGATATGACAAGATAGGAATTTTAAATGCTCGTCATATTGATGGATTTATTTCCACATGAAAACAATTCGTCAAAATTCTACTGTCTAGTTAGCAAAATGTCAAAAATAAATATCCCTGCATCACAAATATCAAACAAATCTGATATCTTTGTACTTGTATGTGTTTGATTAAATTATTAAATGATTAAGAAAAGTCTGATAACGGGCACAGGAAATATGTCTACTATTATGTTAGAAGTATAAATATCAAAATAATTTTTATAACCCAATCGAAATTTTAATATCAAATAGCGATCCGATTCTGTATCGGATAGTTGTAATTATAAACATTTATTTGCTTTCATATTCGTACCATCCCTTATTAGATAAGTTAATATACGTAATTTTGTAATCAATTTTTCATAGCAACGTAATTAAAATTTGTTTACACGGGTAACTAATGATTACTTTAAAAATATTAGTGGGTGAAGTCTTAGAAATTTCTAACTTGTTTAGAAGAAAGGCAGATAAAGTAATTGGGCGTTTATTATATGAATAAACTTAATTTCTAGTGAACTATTTACTTTTATATAATTGGTATAAAAGTACGTAGGTCATAAGAATTTCCAAGGAAAAACGCAGTAAAAATAGAATTATATAAAAACCGATACGAATTCTCTTTCTGTACAGTCCAGTAAAATTCACCAAGGTCAATTAAATCGTTCTTAATACAGTCTGCAAAAACTGTCAATTAAGTGTAATTATTTTTTTTTTAAGAATGGAAGGGATACGAACACCGTAGGAAATAATACATATCAAGTGGAGACGGAATATTTGCGCGAAGATAACTTTATAATTTCTCAAATGTATTATTTATTTGTTGGGGGACCCACAATTATAATTAAGTAAACATTTTAAATCTATACATTTTACCAATAATCGTGTAACTTCAAAAAAGTATGCACAATTAAAATTATTAGGAGATTTTGTCCATATTTTGCTCCCGCAAGATGAACTCTGTCTAAGGATTAGTTACCTAACCTAAAAGTAGATTAATCCAGCAACGTGCATAAGATTATGTAAATTTAAATTCTTAAATAATTTTTCTATAGACTCTCCAAGTTAGGCCTACAGGCTTGCGAGACCTTAAATTTTTTTCTCGTGGTCGAAATGTGAATTGTTTACGTCGTGCGTCATCGTCGCTGAAAGCACCATTCTTCCGAACCTGCGTCTTAACCTCCAAACGTCTCAGTAGGGATGAGAAGGCCCGGCGTCGAAGCAGTGCGTGAGGTCGGAGGTCACGACCGTGCGTGCGTGCGTGCTACGACGTGGCCGCGTGCGTCGGGAAACTCACCTGACTCCAGACACGCCACGCGTCCGTCCTTCACCGACGTGGCTCGCTCTGCTGTCCGCCCCGCCATCTTGGATAACGACGGGCTGCTGTGGGCAGACGAGGCCACGGCTACCGCGCATGCGCTCGCGACGCACAGAAAAAAAATTATGTTTACATTATTTAAACCGAAATAAAAACACTCGCACTGTTGTACGCTTTCGAACTTAGTATAAAATGACCGGTAAAATTACCTTTATTAACTTATCAATAGTCAGTTTAGATGAAATTTTTAGGTTAGGTTGTCACCCTGAAAACTAATGGGAAAAAGTATCTCCATCCGTATTGTTCACCGATGACTTATTAACGTAATTCACGTGACTAACTTATGCATGGAAATTTCTTGGGTTTATAATGTTTCAAGATACGCGCCGACTTACGTTCCAATTCCGTTCCTTCAAACATTTCACCCCAGCTCACGCGCATGCGTGGAAGCAAAGGGAGGCCGCAGTCGCGTCGGCCCACAGGCGGCGTCCCCTTCGCGGCGCGGGGCGACTGCAGCGCACCTGGCGGCTCCCGCGGGAACTCGTCCCCGCAATCAATAGCCCCTCCCACGCTGCGCCAGTGCCGCAGCACCGAAATAAACACACTGGTGGGTCTCCTCGGCGCGCTTCGCTTCCACCGGCATGCATCCGACACGGTTAGGTTCCTCCCCGCATAGGGTCGCTCGGACACGCGCGCGCGATGCTATCGACCGCTGGCGCAGTCGACTCTTGTCCTTCCTCGGGGAAGGGACCTCCGCGTGCCATCGCTATTATTTAACGACGTGGTGCACTGACGAGGTGGTGACGGGCGAACACGCCTTCTTGTCCACTTTACTTTTCTTTTTTATTTTTATCTTTATTCAATCAGAGATTATACATATTAATTATTCATAATTATCTTGCCTTACAAATATGCTCATCTTCAGCGATTTCTTAGAAACCTTATGAGCTAAATAACTTAAAAACTAAAATCTTACCAGAAAATAAAATAGCTCATACAATGCTCATTATAGGAGAAAGGTTGAAATATTAAAAGCGAGTGTAAATATTAAAACTTCAATTCTATTAGATTTTAATTCACTTTGCAGTTATAATTGTCATTGCACTATAGGTTTTTTCAACAGACCACCAACCAGCGCCTACTCAAATGGTTGGTGGCAAAATTTATATATTCCTTAAGAAACTGTTCGTTTTTCCAGGATGAAAAGTACCCTATGTGTAAATCCAGAATATAATCTACCCCTGTACCAGATTCCATCCAAATCCGTCCAGCCGTTACAACGTGGTTGAGTAACGAACAAACATACAAACTTTCACATTTATAAGTGTTCAGACTGCGTTGAATACGTCTGAAATAAATATCCGCAACAACATATCTCCCCTCCAGAAGAATCTGGGTCAGAGCGAGAATAAATATAATTTAGTGGCTAATAAAGATTCCACCGGCTCACTGCAGACAAAAAATACACGCAAAGGAGATATGATGAAAAATAACTTTTGCACGTTGTTTGTTTCTGTGGAGTAGGTCAGGTATACGAGGATGAAATAAATGAAGGCTGTTGCCAAAAAAAGAAAGGTGGCTACTATGCCAGATAGATAAACATATCTTCCGCACATGGCTGATAAATGCGCTTAAGACTACTGAAAATGCGTTAAAAACTAATCAATCTATTGAGATTGCAGTGACCGTTAAGTATTGTCTTTGAACTTTCTGCCCCTTTGAAATAAAGCTGAAAAAACTTATAGTCTTATACGTGTGTACAGGCCGTTTCTTAAATATCATTCTACAGGTCTTAATGCCTAAACTCTTAAAAATATACAAAAAAATTCACTAGTTTGTATTTATGCCGTGAACTTCAACTTGTCAATTATAGCTAATTAAATATTTTAATTTTGGCATAATCACGCAATAGAAGTACAGTTACGTTATTATTGCAATTCACAACTACATAAAATAATCCACTCACAAACATGAATTAAACGAAGCAAACTCAAAGGTAGGGTATTAATTTGTTTCAAGTTATAATCAGCAAGTACGGTTCAACAAAAATTCAGGGGTTTGCCCCAGACATAAAATGTACGAAAGTATTTATAGAGTTTTCTCGTCAGTGACTACAGGAATATCTCGATATAGTTAATGTGTTTTTTTTTTCAGCTCAAGGAAACATCTGCATGTGAATTTTTTTTTTATTGTCACCGTTCACGGTCAATTGTGAATTAAAAAAAAAATCATCCTCTGAGAAAACAATATTGTCCCTTGCTGCGCATAACTTTACGTAAACATTGAGTGTTGTGCTCACAGTAATGTTGGTAGTCATGTACGAAGGGTAGGTAATTCGAACGTTCTAACGTCGTTTTCAAAGTGCGAAGTATAAATTTGTAGAGATGGAATTTATGTAATTTAGTCTGTGTTTGTTTCACGTACATAAATGTAAGGATTGGCATAATAAGGTATCAATTTCAGCAGAAGGACGCATGAATGAAGCTCACGGGTACGTATAGGCTGTTCGCGGTAAAATGAGCACTTTTGAAAGCCCTGCTAAGATCTCTTTCAATTATCGTCGTGTATTCCTCCACCATATGTAGTATTAAAATTGGCGTGGGCCTGGTCACTTTTTTCACCCGTCAAAGTTTTTGAAAATTTGCTCAGTCGTACACTTATAATCATTAAAAACAAAACCAAAGACGAAATAAATCGTTTCAGTATCCACAATTGTTTACCTGACTCTTTAAATGAAGCTTTAAGATATGGAACTACTTTCCGCAAGACGTTGCAAACTTTACTGGACGAATGCTAGTCAGTTGCTCGTTAAAATATATGCATGTAGGAGCAGTGACATTTTTCAAATGTTAACTTCATTTCAAAAGTACTCAAATGACAGTGAACAACCTGTATTTAACTTTACGAATGACGTAAGGATTTAAAATGGGGAAAATTAAATATAATAAGCAAGGCTTTCAAGAGTGCTCAGTTAAAAGCGATCATCTTTTTATGTATATGAAACACGGAGAAAAATTGTTTTTTTTTTTTTTTCAAGTGGTTATGCAAAAATCGTGGACTTTAACCCTTTCAGACCCACTTTAGTTTACGATTTCAGGTTTTGCAAACAAAACCTTTTATGATGCATCCTGTACTTAAGTCGATAGAGCACTTGTTTGGTTGCCACAACCAATGAACTGTAGGCTATAGGTTTGGCTACAGTTATATGAACCAATCACGACCAAGACCAGTAAGACGTTTTGCGAATCGTTTATCCACAAGTAATATCATTGGTCATTGAGCTTGGCAGTGTGCAGTACAGACCAAAAATTGCCTACACGTTCGTAGTGTACACAACTGTGTACACTGGGTCTGAATGGGTTAAATTTATTACTTTGGAATGGCATCGCAAGTGTTTACAAGCTGAATAGCGCCTCGCGCAAGTACAGAATAATGACGTCTCGTATCTGCGGAGTTAGGAGCGGTCTGTGCAATCTCGCGGAGCCATTAAGGCAGCAGGTAGCTGGAATCCAAACTCTTATCGCGAGAGGGCCTTGCAGTCGATAATAACCCCCATTCCCAGACCTCCTGCGCTTGTTAAGAGCTGAAATTGCAGCAGTTTATCGCGGACATTGCAGGCAGGGCAGTTATAGAAGAAGCGGCCTACGTTAGCTGCTGATAATTATAATTACTGTCTGTACGGTCTGCTTCAGGCAAAAACCGGAGCACTGTCGACAAAGAGCCTACTCTCTGTGTAGGGACTGGAGAAATTCGCTTTCTTATTTTGGGACAAGCTAGACTTCAAACACACGTAAATTTCTGTAAAGTTTGTGATTGGTAGAGAAAGTACAATTTCGCGTTTTAAACGGCCTAGACTCCGCTGTCCTATGTATTTTAGAGCCTCTACTTTCTGCCCACAGGCTGCTGCCCCAATGTGTAGCTACTTCTACTTCTACCTTAGACCAAGTGTCACGGGATTAATTGCTTATTTCTTTACATGTCTGTTATTGGCTCGAAGTTCAGGTGGGCGTGTCTAATAAACTCTGATACAATCACAAACGCGACAAAAATGCACATGTGTTTGAAGTACAGCTTGTCCTATAATGAATTCGAGAAATTTTCCAGTTCTTAGCGATTGGATCGCAGTTTATTAGAAGAGCTAGTGAATTTTCGCGGAAAAAAAAAATGAGTGCACGGTAGATTTCAATACTATAAGCACCTGATAGCAGCTTGTCTGTTGCGATTGGTTGCTGTCTGCTTGAGAAGGCGTTTTCATATTTGACCGGGCCACTTAGAATTCAGCAACATCGGCACGGATTCTGCCTGATTCGCGTGCAGGCAGTTAACACGTATCAAAAGAATTCCAGCCAATCAAGATAGGTGAACGACCCTACGGTGTTTTGAAGTATAACTTGTCTTCAAATCTTTTCGCTAAATTCCACTACCTCTATATTAGACACGCCCACGTGAACTCCTAGCCGATAACAGATATATAAGGAAACAAACACCGAATCCAATGTCATCTAGTCTGAGGTAGAACTGGCTGCACAGTGCGCCAGCATCCAATGAACAGACAGATGAATACATAGGGCAGTGGAGTCTAACGTACAGATTGTCCAAAACGCGAAATTTTCCTCCCTCTAGGCGTATAAAATTCTAGACTTTACAAATAACAGTTTTTTTTGTTTGGAACTATACAACTTATGGTGGTGAGTAAACCAATTAATTCAATTCTACCATATAATGTGAGTGCGTGTGTGTTTAGTAATGAATAGTATATTCAAAGTGAGAATGAACGAGTCAAAACATTCCAGATGTTGGTATAGGAACGAAACACAATAAGTATATACACTATGTGAATACAAGCAGATCTAACAGAGTTTTCAGAGTGGCTCTGTTTACCGCGAACAGCCTCTAAGACGAGGAACACATACATTTAGGTAGAAGTATAGTAGCTTCCAATGGAGCACACAGCCAACTGCAAAGAATGCAAAACTCTTTAAATAGTGGTATAGGCTGTTCAATCTAAATTGAGCACTTTGTAGTACCAAATAAGTTCTTTCCTATTAGCCAATTGTTATCTTTCCACCACTTTTTAAAATAAATATTTCCATGTAAGTAATAAACACTGTGTACATATTTCACCGGACTGGAAATTTTAATGTCTAAGGTTAAAATAAAATATATTTATTTACTATTATTCCAGATGAGAGGGCTTCAAAAAGTGTTAACCGTAAATAGCCTATACACATACTAACAAAACTGACACAAAAGTACGGTTTATGAGGCATATGAAATTAAAAATGCAAACATTTTGTAACACTGTAAACAATTTCGTTAGAATTTATGTATTGAAATATTTCTAAAATTCAATTAATAAGAGTAGTTTTAATACAAAAAATTATGGGCGTTTTAATTTTGGATGCTTCAAAAAGGGCATTTTTAGGGAACCGAAAATGTCGTAAATTCGTTCTACAAGTTAAACTTGAATGCATGTACACTTGACTTTCTGCTTCTATTGGTACTCAGTGTGTTAAGATAAGACCCGGATGATTTCCGACAAGTAATGAATATAAATGGAAAATGGGGACAGAATACCTTCCTGCCTGGTCTGGGGTTAAACTGGAGCAACAGCCAAAGAACCGCTAACTGAGGCTCGAATCAGGGGCGGGTTCAGAATTCAGTCATGCCGGGAGAGTGGCGAGGAAGTAAGTAGTGAATATTAAAATCTTCATCGTTATATCATGAACCTCTGCGTGATGCGTCACCTTACCTGATGAATACAAGAGAAATCATAACGTTCAGTTACTGTGTTTCTCCGCGCTCACTGATCGGATTTCGGAGATTGATACGCCTTTGAATTTCTCTCCATAAATCCTGCGATGCTAGCGTGAGTGACCGAACATATTTGGGCGGCTCTTAACAGAGAGGTCTTGAGAGACGAAGTCGGTGAAATTAATTCAATACGGAGCAGCGACGGAATGAAAGGGCGGGGGAAATGGAGGTGGGAGGCTAGCAAGCTAACCGCTTAACCACCGCGGTGCCCCGCCGTTGCGATGGTGGTGGGAGAAATTCCTATAGATCAAATTTAAAAAGCAAAGTTAATATTGATATGTTAGTAATTAATAGCGATATGACAAGACGCGGCATTTGATTTTGTGAGGACTTTGCTGCAACTCATTGTACTGAAAGCAGAGTATTGATATCTTCAACGGTTCTGAAGATATCTGAGGACAACAGCTTAGGTCACTCATCCTGCATATAGGTAAAGTCAGAATTTGTTTGTGTATGTTCCTCATACAACTATACACCGTTCGACAGATGTTGACTACATTTGGTAGGTACCTTTCAGCACCCAATTCAAAGTATTATGGCTGTCAAAATTGGCTCAGCTCCTCCCTCAATATTAAGTACAAAACTACAAAAACCCCTACAACGAGGTCGTATATCTCAATTCTACACCGTCCAAATATGGATATGTACCAACTTTTGGGAGGATGCACTTAACTTTGCAAACTTGAAATTCTCTGTAGGATAAACTGGGCTCCAGCCCCGCTACCCCCAATCGACCCTGAAACCCCTACTTCCTGTTCGTGTATCTCCGAATACCTATCGGGTCAGATACCCGTAAAACAGGGTATGTATTATTATACCTGGGCAGTTCTGATAGTAATTCTTAAAAGTTGAAACACACACACACACACATATATATATATATATATATATATATATATATATATATATATATATATATATATATATATATATATATATATATATTAGAGCCACTGTGTTAGAACTGGCTCATAGTTTCGCACGACGTGAACGACTCTGGGACAATAGCAGAAGTAAAAACAAGCTCCCGTGTCAAGGACAAAACTGGATTTTCATTGAGACGGTGGCCAATGTACGAACAGCTGAAGGTATAGTGTACAGATGACTGCGGAGCCTAACCTACATGTCATTTATTTCACGACATTTTCCTGTTTTTAGTCATTACTCTGTTAGTATGCAACAATTTAGTTACTATGTTAAAAATAGTATCTGTAAAGGATGTCCACGGTAAAATGAGCACTTATGAAAGACCAGCTTGAGATCTACTTGTACGCCCAATTTGTGATCTTCCACCATACGAGGGCCGCGTTGGCTGAGGGGTTTGCATGCTCGCCTCCCACTAAGGCGAACCGGGTTCAATACCCCGGCCGGGTCGCTCCCTGATTTTTACAAGTGAGAATCGTGCCGGACGATGCTGCCGGTCGGCGGGTTTTCTCGGGGATATCCCGCTTCCCCCGCCTCTTCATTCCGGCACTGCTCCATACTCATCGGTTCTCAAGACTTCGCTGTTAAGAGCCGCCCAAATATCTTCACTCACTCGCTTCCATCATATGCAAAATTATCATTTCCGTGGGCCTGATCTCTTTATTAATGCGTCAGCCAAAGAAATAGTTGTGAAATTATTTCTTAAAGCTAATATTTTACACTTATAAGCATTATAAAGACAGAAATTAAAATAAATAAATTCAGTATTCGCGAATTTTAACCTAACACGTATTATTAAACGTTAAGACATACAACTACTTTTTTTTGTCGTTACCAACTTTACAGGGCAAATTCAAGTCGGTGTACCCATTATCAATCATACTGTATTTGTAGGGAAGGGCAGTGACATTTTTCAAAGATTCAGTTTAGAAGTTTTCAAATAACCGTGAACGGCATGCATGGCGTCATTACAACAACGGTTCAGATAACACTATAGCGTATTCGCGGTTTCTTCACGCTTTTGGAATCAAACATTTGAAAAAATACCCCATTAAAGACGTTTTTGGTTGTTTCCTAAATATCGCGTACATTACAAGCGTTTTACATTCGTGTTAACATAAAAGCACCTCAGTTTTGGTTAAATTGAATTTTTACTTGCATTTTATATATGAATTTAAATATTCAATGTATAACCGTTACGAATAAAGACAGAGGGAGAAAAAGTGTGTTGGCAATGCCTAGTAATAAATAGTTCTTATACAAAATTGTATTACAGCGAGTGCGCACGAATACGGTGCGTTGGCCCTCTGGTGTAATTTTCGAAGTTTTGTTAGCAAGAGGCGGAGGAATACCGTGGAAGCCGAACTTAAGCAGGGCTTCAGGAAAGTTTGAAGTAAACGTAAACCACAGAAGGCAAAGGGTCGCGAGTCGTTCTCTCGGTGCAGGCATCTGCTACCTCTCAGAGTAGTCAGGAAATGCACTTAACGATCTCAAACGTGTATTTTGTCCCTTCGACGTCGCATGCCGGCGCCATTTTATAGATCGCGGAGTGCAGGCGCGGCCAGGGACTTTCGCAGCTGGCGCGGGAGTTTACGATCTCGGTCAAACCCTGCAAGTTTCAATATTCTTCTGGAAAAGGTCAGGAGAGGGGGTAAGCGGGGAGTGCGACGTTCAGAACTATGTTTTTTAATCTATACATTTTTTTTTGGCAGACGTAAGTGGTAGAAACCCGAGGGTTTGAAACAAACACGATAACGTATTTCTTGTATGTTTGTTTCGGAAGCAGCACCCTACTTTACAGTCGAAGGTGAGAAGTCGACCTGTCAGTGGTGTCTGTTTTAAAGAAACGGATTTATATTTGGTAACATGTTTGAGAGATTATTCTGAAGACAAACTTTTCTACAAATAATTTTTTTTTTTTTGGTTAAACATGTATTGTAATGACTACGTCTTATACCGCTATGTACAAAACTTTGAAATACTCATTATTATTCGTCTGGAAGTATAAAATTATCAAACCCACAATGATATCTGCTTTCATAGGAGAAGTGTTGGCATAATTACCAGAAAACCGTACTTGTCTTTCTAACAGTAAAAACACATATCTTTAAATTTTGTAGATGACATTCCACCTATAATATGATCGTTGTAAATATGTTGTATATTCAAACTGTCCTTTTTAAAAACTAAAAACCCATTTGCTTTATTACGAAAATTATGTGTTGGAACACGAGCGTAACTTCGTAACAGATAAAAACAATCGACTTTTGAATGTCTACCGAAACTAAAATACTTAAGTATTTCTCCTTGAGGTTCACTCCAAATATCTTCGTAAATAAATACTGAATTAGGTAATGCTTCATTCGGAGACACAATTGAATCTTTATTAGTAAAAGGGAAATATTGCATTCCTTCAACTGACGACATTGTCGTTCACAATAAAAGCAGAGAAGCGCCGGAGCGATAAGGGCGACACTGCAACGCGCATCAAGTGTGCCATCGTCTCTAAGTGTGAGGCTCTTAACAGACGTGTAGTGTTCTCGTCGTGTTGCGTGTATCCATGGGACTTTCAGCGTTGACTTTGTTGTTACGAGCCTCCAGTCAGCGCCGCGCTGGCAGGCGAGCTGAGAGTCAGGCGACCGAGCGGCGCAGCATCGATGTATCAGTTTCAAAGCCAGGCCGGCAAGATAATATTCTGTGGCACGAAACTCCGTAACACTGGTTGTGGTGTTTTTCCTCGTTTATCGAAGGGATGCTCTCGATTACTGACCTAGTCTCTCAGCGCAACTCAGGGTTTGTTGAACCTTTCAGATGGTCGCCCTGGCTGTATTTAAGTGTGACGGGCTTCGTGGCAGAGAGTTTTTGAGTTGGAGTAGCCGAACAGATGACTGGCGGGATTCCGAGCGAGCGGCGTGGTCAGCTGTGGGAAGAAGAAGATGGCGACTGCGAGTGTCAAATTTTTGAAGGACTTGGCTGGAGCCTGGACTATTGGATCAAGTGCGTGAGTGTAAGACATTATAACCGGTGGAAACAGACTTAATACATGCTATTAATGGTCTTATGTTAATGGACTGTAATCAAGAGAGACATTAAAAATGGCATTAAGTACAGTTGAAATAAACATTAAATAGTGCGCTCAATGTTAAATAGAAAGAGTAAAAGTGGAGACAGCTAATTTATATCGTAGATAGTAGAAAAGTAAATTAATTAGAAATCAAATTAATTTTTTTTCTATTATTTATTTATAATTAAGACCTCCGCCCCTTACGAACTCAGACACGCCCCTCAGGCGTCATCCATCACATGTAACACTATTATGTTGTTTGTGAAAAGTCTGTAGGAATGTTCATTGCAGGGCTCTAGGGTATTTTTGTATATACCTGAAGCGTATATTTTGATATACAGCGCTCTGGAAAAGCCGATTTTGGCGATTTTGGAGCGCCCCGAAACTGTGTTTCTATTGTGCATTACTGCGTCTTGAAAGCATTTAGCAGCTCTCATCTGAGGTGTGTTTTAATTTTGCGCATGTAATATCTCGTGAAAAAGAACGTATTTTAAACACACTGCAGCGCAGTTCGAGGGGCGAGGTAAGTGGGGCCCTTAAGGCATTGTATTATCTATATGTATTAAAAACACGGTATTTCTGAAAAAATTGTTAAGTAGTCAATAGTTTGAGGCAAAAATAACATTATATTGTGATCACCACTTAACTTTTGTGGCCACTATAAATGATTTTATGGGCTACTAAAAAAATATTATACTATGACTTCAGTACAAAATATATTTTCTCAAAGGCCTTGTAGCAGCTATTATCGGCTTCTTATGAACACTTTATGTTTGGAACACATACAGACTAGATGAGCTTGAATATTACATTAACAACTATGTCAGTGTTTTATACATATCCTACTACCAAATTAAAGAGAGATTACTTTTGCATGTAGGTCTATGCTAACACGATGCATATTGTAAATATTGTGCCTAAACTCACCGTCTTGCACATAGAAGTGACCTAATACTATTTATTGTACCTGTGAAATGAAAATTGATTAAGGAAGTTTTACAAACGAGCCCTCTTTTTTATCTCCTCAAAAATCTGCAAGTGTAGCTAGGCATGCAGAGGAGAAATGTTGGTGATTTATTTTAAAGTATCGTGTTTGGTATTTTGACGTCAAAACGTAGTACAAATGTCTAACTTTTAGGAACACTTTATTCTAGCGAAAACATTTCCTCCCAAGTTATTTTTCAATATCCGACGTGGACGACTGCAGCCTTTGTTTTGGTTATTGGTCGCGTTTCTTTGTAAGTGGACGTTTTGTTATATTAACCTGCCAATAAGAATCAGGATACTTCGATAGTATGCATCTGGGACTTTCTGACACTCGCATGAGTCACGTAGTAGTTAAAACAAGTCGATCGCGTAAGTGGATCTGGTATAAAGTGTTTTGAAATACAAATCGGAAATTTTTCCTGAAAATCGGGTGCGTCTGGCAGAGGAGTAAAATGTAGGATAATAGTGCTGTTAATTTCTAACATTCAAAACGGTAATCTGACGTGTCTTTATAAATTATATCAGATCACATAACGGAAAAGCATACGAGCTCACAAGGCCGAATCTTCTGGGCATTTTGGTACGCTAAATGCCTTAAAGTAGGCAAAAAAATACTTTGAGTTGTGTCATTGCACCCTTACCCGCGCATGTTTTGCAGTTTCACTGCCTATGTTTGTTTAGTCTATTCACAGCATCTTCACACTTCTTGAGTCAAACCCTTGAAAAATAATCCCCCGTATGATGTGTCTGTATTCCTAACATATCCTGTATCACAAAAGTGTTATACTTCTTTTAGTATAGAAGTTTTTTTTTTTTTTTTTGATAAAACCATTATTTATATTTTATAATTCATATAAATAAAGACAAAGAGAAAATAAGTGTGTATTGACAACGCTTAATATAACGAATGGGTTTTACGCACATAATTTGCATATGCAATTTTCAGACATTTGTTTATCTAGAGTAGAAATCTATGAAATATTTATTATGTGATGCTATGTTAATTATTCAGTAGTTTTTTTTTCTTTCTGTTGTTCGTTTTTATTCACGCAGCAGCTATGTTATTTATTTAGTTTATTGTTTCGAGGTTGTAATCATAATGTGTTGTTTCACCTAAGTTGTCTATGCTTTTTGACGTCATTACCCGAGGTAGCTTAAATGAATATGCCTTATATTTAATCGCTATACATCCCAGATTAATTTAAATTTAGAATAATCACTGAATTTTATACGTTACTGAATGGACCTCGTCTCCATCTTGTTGCTCAAGGCTCGCCATAGATTGAGCCAGGGATGCTGATGTTGCGTGAGTAATCGGATAATTTTAAGTGTGTAATTATTTCACTGGCAAATAAATTAGTGCTCATAATAATTGTAATAGCCACCGGAGTGAGCGTAAGCTCTAGTGAGAGGGCTGATGAGCAAGCCGAGATGAATAAATGCAGATGTAAGGAAGGTATTTTCACCGCCTAGAAGTAAGTGGTTATTTGTCCAACGGTGAAGTAATAAAGTGCTAGTAAACTTTGGAACAACTAATTTTAACACCGTCTCAGCTTTGCCACGAACAAATTTCATGGCAAGAACTCACTCATGGACTTCATAATCTGTGTATAACCAGGCAACGCTAATTTTTTAGATATGATGTAACGAGTTATTCAGCCATTTGTGTGAGGGATTTGAGGCACTTACAGGACTGTTTAAATCACTGAAGAACATTTACTTCTTTTAAGAGTGCTATCTCATAAACTACCCGCTACCTGTAGCATAATTGCTATTTCGTAACAGACATATGGGCGACCACGAGCTTTTAAAGCTGCTGAATATCGTAGTACAGATTAAGGTGGAAGTTTATTTTCGGAAACAAAATAATTATTTTCGTATTAAAACAACACTTCACCTACGGATGACTTTTATTGGTAGAATTGTATGCCATTTTTGTTCTTCCTCTATTACTTCAGTGGCCATATGTTGCTAGCGTTCATGTGTTTTTGGAGTCTGCAGTAAGGGAAAGATCTCCCTTATGAAAATACAGGCAATGCAGTTTATTGCCGTTCGATTATGGTAAGTGAAGTATCCTACGTATTTACTTCAGTGTGTAGTGCATCACATGTGGGGCAATTTGAATATCAATGGTGTTTTTTTGAATAAACATAGGTTGTGCATATATGCCCCATTCATTTCAGCCTTTATTTATTATATTAGCCCTTCAACGTATGGCCTGTTATGTTCGCCTCAGCTATAGCTTATGTGTGTGTATATATAGCCCGCATCAGTCTTAGGGTCAGTCTACAATTGGGCTATCCTAACCTGCGTCTTAGGACAAGGATGTGCTGATTGGTGCATGTGACCCTCTGACACAATGGCTCTGTCCCAAGCTGCCATGTCCCAAGTCATCCTGTGTCCCAAGTTGAAGCGATCGGGAAACTGAAATTTTGTCCCAAGTTGTGTCCTAAGCTGATAGAAAAAGAAGACGACTTCAAATACTTTCGCGCGCATTAGTGAAATGTTCGCGTTATTAAAGTAAACAATGGATGTGGAAGGTGGGCTCTCTCAAAAGAAATATAATGAAATGGTACCAAATAATAAGGGATATCTTCGTTCAGTCTGAGCAATTTTATTTGAAGGCTAAAATTCTTATAACGTAAGTTTAAAAAAATTATATTTGCATGTTAGTTGGAGAGCATATTTAAAATAAAACACTTAAGGCGTTTATTATAAATAAATATTGAAATAAACCATTTCGTAAACATTAAATAGTATAATTAATAACACAGCAAATTCAAACATCACTACGTAAACAACAAATAATATGCCAAATTTAGTGCAATCTAGTGTCGGATTCTGAAAGCTCACTTCGGACAATGCATATGAAGACCATACTAGCACTGCGTCAATGTGACGTCATTTGACGCCGAGTTTCGAACACACCCACGTTCACAAGAACGGCCGAATGTAGACACGGCCTTATACTCCCACTCAGTCCACCACATATTCTACATTAGTAAGAAATAGTTCTTATGCATATATTATTAAGCTGAGTGCGCAGAAATGTGGGTGCTGTCCCTTTGCTGTTAGTTAAGCTTTGTTTGCGTGAGGCGAAGGAATATCCTGAAATTATAACTTCGGCAGGGCTTCAGAAAATCTCGCGTGCGCACTGATCATCTGAAATTAACGTGCTGGTCGCCCATCTTTGTGAATGCGGTTAATCAGGTTGGAAGAAGGCGGTTGAAAAATTTTTCACCTGTCACTCCACGGGCGAGGGACCTTTATACGCGGATGTATGCAAGCTCGCGGATTAACTACTTACGCCTGGTTCACGTGTAGGACGATCACGCCGAACGGATGGAGTGGGAAACTAGAACAGCCAATCAGAAGCCGTTCAAGGTGTCTGCGCGACTCGCGCGGAAACCGAGGACGGCTTGGATATGTGCGCACGCGTTTGCAGATTATTTTCTAATCTTTACCTAATTATGATTCGGTATATGCTCTTCACAGTTTATTACATTAAATAACATGCATTTAAGACTACTGTATAGCCAAACTGTATTTTCACTGTAAATTGTAAATTCTATGTATCGTAAAGTGTTCGTTAGCTTCTCCAAACTTGTAAGCAATTTATAAACGTTAAAAAAATTACGCGCTATGTCTCCTATGTCACGCGAAATATAATTAATTGGGTAAAAAATAAATTAATAGTGAAATTATAAACAATTATTTAGTTGCGGCTAGTTTTTTTCGAAGGCGAACAGGTTCATAATGCAGTGGACGTGCATCGTACGTGCTAATGACCGTTTGCCCAAAAAACACGTCCAATGAGGGAACGAGTGAGCTTGATTCCAAACAAATAATACGTTACATAGAGTTTCCATAGTTAATGCGTCACACCAACGAAAATGCACGATTAATTGGCGGATATTAATTTCAAACTGTAGTTACTAAAGTAGATACGAAACAAATATTGCTGTTCGTTGTAATTTATAACGACGTGGAGAATTCTTCTGATTATACCACAGGATTTCTCATTAGGCCTGTTTGCGTCGATACCGTATTTGCTGTATTTTCCGAGGCGTCTTATTTGTATAGGGTATTCCTCTTTTTTAAGATAGTCTTTATATACCAGTACAAAAATTACTTTTTTTTTCGGATCACTAATTATAAACTTTCTGCGCATTTTTTGAAAACGTCCATTCGTATGTCAAATACAAAATAACACTTGTTTTATTTCTAACTAGCTGTTACCCATGATTACACTCGCGTATAAAATTCAAACCTTAATGATAATGACCAAGTGCTTTATCTCAATTGTTTTTCTTTATTACTGTAATGTTATGGATTAGCGCATAGAGGATACTTTTCCTCCCGGAAAAACGAACATTTCCTTAAGGAATATAAAAAACAGACCACCAGCCATCGCCTACTCAAATGGCTGGTGCCATATATTGTATATTCCCTAAGAAGCTGTCAGTTTTTCCGTGATGAAAAGCTCCCTATGTGTTAATCCAGAATATGATCTACCCCTGCACCAAGTTTCATCCAAATATTTCGAGCCGTTACGACGTGATTGAGTAACAAACAAACATACAAACTTTTGCATTTATTGTATTATTTGTATACACGTTCAATAAATAGTTATTCAGTTGTCACGCTCATAAGAACAAGTACACAGAGCTTTAACAACAGCACGAGTATTGGTATGTATGGTTATTATACAGAGTGTAAACGATAAGTGTTTGCAACTGTACACAGCAGTGTACAGGGCTCCGATACGCGCAATTTCATGTAGGACACTTGTGGCCCAGAGGGTTGGGAAATTACCTTAAAAGCGCTTGACAAATGTGTGCTAAGACACGTGCAGAGCGCCGCTGTGGGCCCGGCCTTAATCGACCTGCTGGTCAGCTGAAGCTAACTTGTACAGAAGTCAAATCGGGCAGGAAAGGTTTAGTAATGCTTTTATTTGAAACACATGTTGCAATTTCATACATTCTTTCCTGATTTCTGTAACTTGTCTGTAGTATTGTGACAATGCAACATGTGTTTCAAACAAAAGCTATTACTAAATGTTTCCTGCCCGATCTGACCTCTGTACAAACCGGCTTCATCTGACCAGCAGGTCGATTAAAGCCAGGCCCACAGCAGAGCGCTGCACGTAATTTAGTACACATTTGCCAAGCGCTTTTACGGTAATTTCCCGACCCTCTGGACCATAAGTGTCCTGCATCAAATTGCTCGTCTCGGAGCCCTGTACACTGATGTGTACTGTTGTAAACACTTATCGTTTACATCCTGTACATACACACACTTAAGGCGCCTCCATATCCAAAATACAGTAATCGGCTCAAGACCACGTTCAGCCGTAAGGAAGCACTGCAGCCGCGATAGAAAACAGCGTAAAGGATGTTCACGATAAAGTGAGCACTTTGGAAATCAACCTTAGAAAAAAGTCACTGCTCCAACCTGCGTATATTTTAACGGGCACAATGAGTGACATACGCCCAGTAATGTTGGTAACGATGGAGGGAAAGTAGTTCCGTATCTTAACGTCGAATAACAAGTGTTAGGTGACCATTTGTGATAATTTAATTTATTTATTTTGCTTACTGTCTTTTTCAATGCATCGAAGATTAAAAATGAGCAGATTTGTAAAATATTCATTTTTCTAATAATTTCACAGTTTCTTTTGACCGATGCATGGATAAAGTTATGAGGCCCATATAAATTTTAATTTTACATAAGGCGGAAGGATACGCAATGTGCATACAAGTAGATCTCAAGCAGGGCTTTTAAAAGTACTCATTTCACTGTGAACAGCCTATAAACAAGCTTAGTGTGTGTTCTGTTTCCTCAATTATAAGCGGTGACAACAGGGTTTTGATACAGCCACTTGTTCAGAAAAGAGAGACCTTTGTTGCGTTATTCTAAAACTATGTTGTACAGAAGAATAAATATCGTAAACTGGCGGCCATTTGAAGTAAATTTCTGACTTTCAAACATAACAATGACCACATTTATGCTTTAAGGATACAAATTTATGAATTGACAACGAAATATCGACTTCCAATCCTCTAATGGGATAACAAATATTTACATTAACATATTCCAAATGTTTTAAAATTAGAATAGATCTACTGGGTAAAATCAGACCCGTATGACAACTAGAAACCCCTTAATATACTGTATGCAGTAAGCACTTCTTAAACATATTAACTACCAAAGTGAGCAATAACAAATAACATTCAGGTCTATTTCGAGCCGTATATTGATTTGATCGCGAACTGCACCGCAGTTTTGTGTGTCGATCCTAGATCATAACCGAACGCTGTCTGGAATGGAGCTTTGGACATCAAAGTGGTAAACCGGACATTAAAGGAGCATTGTTTGTGTGTCGCCAGGGCTGCCACATCACTCCGCGGACGAGGCAGATACAACGGTCACCGGCCCACGATCGGCTTGCGGTATGTGCCCATGTTTCACAACAGCTCTCTGGTTGATCAATTGCCACCCCTTGGTCCCCTCCGTCTCCCCGTTCTCACCCCGGTATTCCACCCTTATCTCCATCTCTCTCTCTCTCTGCGACACTCTCCGTCTCTCTCGGGATCAATAACAGCGGGGGTTTCAGAGGGAGAGGTTGGCACCCCGTGCGGCCGGCGACGCCAGCGCCAGCGAGCGGCCGGCTGGAGAAACTTCGGGCAGAGGACGGACATGTGACGTCACCCGTCAGCTCGCGGTGAAGTAAGGACTTTTGAAAGAAACCTTCGAAAAAAATCACCCTTAACCGCGTATTCGGTACCGTGCCCACTGCTATGTACACTCCCTGTTAAGCTGGCAGCTAATTAGGAAGATGGTTCCAAGTCTTGACGGTAAATTGCGAGTATATTCTATTCACAGTATCTTAAAACATTTTGAATCAAACCTTTGAAAAATTACACCCTTTGTACGACGAGTTTGGTTGTTTACTTAGTACGACATTAATTACAAGATTTTCATACTTCTGTTAACATAATATATCTTTTGCTTGAATATAACGTTTGCATATATTTTATCTATAAAATATAATATTTCATTAATATGGGCTATTCACAATAAAATGAGCACTTTATAAAGTTCTGCTTAAGATCCACATGTATAAATGTTGTGTATTTTTCCGCCTTATGTAAGATTAACAATGTTATTGACCTCATCACTTTATTCAAGCGTCGGTCAAGTGAAACTGCGCATTAATTATATAAGAAAGTAAACATTTAACAAATCTGCTCATTTTTAGACGGTTGATTTTAAAGTGCTCATTTTATCGTGAACAGCGTATAATTAATATAAATAAAATAGAGCTAAAATGTGTGAGTTGGTATTACCAAGAAATACGTAGTTTTCACGCAAAGTATTATTGAGCTGGGTGCCCATAAATGCGAAGCGAGGTCCCTTTGACGTAATTTTTTAGACTCGGTTAAGCTTTGTTTGCATTAGGCGCAGAAATAACTTGAAATTAGAGCATTAGCAGGGCTTCAGGAAAGTTCGAAGGAACCATGAATTGACTGCACAATATGTAAATTGCAAATCAAGCTGGTCTTTATCTGCTTCGTAGACATTACAAACTGGCTTATTACTACCGCATTTAGTTTCCCAACAATTTAACGTTTTTGCTAGACTGGCGCATGTATAGTCATTAGGCCCATGTCAATGTAAATTTTACACGTGACGGAAGGACACAGGACGAGTAGGAAAGCAGATCTAAAAGACGGCTTCCAGAAGTGCTCGTATGAACCGCCTATACCAAGTCGGCCAGCAAGCAGAAGCCATACAACAGGAAACACACGGACATAACAAGATTCTTTTCTTTCGGTGGAAGAACGGGCGCTGATCTCGGGTAATAATATACGCTATTGTGGCTTTACTACACAGACGGGAAAGGTCTTGCTACAGAATATTAATCCTGACACAGGCAAAATATGAAGGCTGTTCGGAAACTCGCCCGAAATCTTTTGCGAGGAGATTACTCGTGTGTTGAAAAAGATGTAGACATTTGCATACAACTTCTAGCCTAGCTCAATTCCTACGGTAGATAACCGCCCTTGAAATTCAAGTTTAGAAATAGAATTGTCGCAAAATATCAGAAACTGTGTGGAATTAAGCATCGATTCTCTCGAAAATGTTCCGCGTTATCGATATATTCAACCTATAAAAAACCGGAGTTATGACCTACCGCATTCATAAAAATAATAGGGGCGGACACCCTATAATTGCATACAATATTTTTACGTTCCAGTTTTATTGAAATTTTGTGCCGTCTTATTGAGCAGTACGTCCTAATGAACAAAAAAGGTCCTTTTGTTGCAATGCCTAGGACGCCCACTTTCCTTTGGAAGGGCTAACAAAGTATTCAGCTGTTCAGCTGTGATGATACAACGCCTGGCACGTAGACGATAATTAATTAATGATGAGATAAACTAATCATAAGCAACCGATATCGGGCCGTCTGATCTTAAGCGGACTTCAGTAGGAACTGTACTTACGTGACACAATCGTGTATTGGGCATATTAGTTAACGAGCTCTGTAGCTATCAACTTGTTTAAACAGAATAAAGTACAAAAAAATTGCATTAGTTATGATTGTCAGTTTAACAGTTTCCCTTATGCAAACTAAGCTTAACAAAGCCTGCAGAAATACGCCAGAGGGACGGCGCACCGAATTCGTGTGCACTAAGTGAAACAGTATTTCGTATGGGGACTGTTTCTTACTAGGCGTTACCAACATACATATTTTCTCCCTGTTTTTAATTCAAATTATTTATAAATTAAGCATTATAATTTATATATAAAATATGAATAACATTCCAGTTTAACACGAAAAAAGCAACTTTTATGAACACAAGTATAAAACGTTTGTGATATATGGCGTATTGAGGAAATAACTAAACACGTCATACATGGGGAGATTTTTCAAAGGCTGAATAAACCGTGAACGGCACAAAATTCCAATAAAATTGGAAGGTAAAACAATTGCATGCAATTATAGGGTGGCCATCCCTATTATTTTTATGACTGTAGAAAGTCACAACTCCGGTTTTTTATAGGTCGAATAACTCGATAACACGGAACATTTTCCTGAGAATCTTAGCTTTATTACACACCTGTTTCTGATATTTTGCACAAATTCAATTTCTAAACTTGATTTCCAAGGGCGTACATCTACGTTAAGAATTGAGCTTGGCTATAAGCAGTATGCAAATGTCTACCTCATTTTCCATACACAAGGAATCTCCTCGTCAAATATTTAGGGTTAGTTTCCGAACAGCCTGTATTTGATGCCATCAATTTTACTAATAGACACACTGACGTAATAAGGAAAGGAGTGCTTAATCCTTCATAGACCGCCCCTTCCTTGTCCCCCCTACTTTACGAAGGAAATAAAGGCTTATGAGATCACTTTCCTGTATGCGTGAATGGGTGTGCTGTGTGTGTGTGTGTGTGCGTGTGTGTCCCATCCTTTTCAGTTTTTGGCCGCGTAAACAGAATTTTACCAAACTAGGTACACATACAGTACTAAGCAAGGGCACTGAACGTTTATCAATTTAGACCACGCAGGGAGCTTACACACAAAGTGGCGGCCATTTCCCTGGAGGATGATATGTCATATCTCGAAAACCATTCACTCTATTTAAACCAAATTTTGTATGTTGACAGCTCGAGGTGTAAGCATTGAGTTCAGAGGTGAATATTGTTGACTGTCTGCCATTTTGGAAGATAGTGCCATATGATGTAGTAAAGCTTTTTACATCATATCTTGAAAACTACTCATCCAATTCTCGCCAAATTTGACACGTAAGTAATAATATTGTGGCCCAGGTAAATGTTTTTAATTCAAGTTAATGAGGGAATTATTTTCAAAATTACGGCCATACAAATATTTTAGGCTTATTACTACATACTGTCTGACCAGTTACTACCAAATTTGTAATGCTGACAGTATCTATTACGAGTATCACGTATGCCAAAAAATACTTTTGAGAGCTATTTTGTAAGATAGTGCTACATAAATTAATACAACTTTTTGTGTGATATCTCGGGAAACAATCGAGAAATTGCCACCAAATTTGGCAAACAAGTATTACTGTGGCAGATGATGTGAAAGTATATGTTTCAGGGTGTCCCAGACAGCTATTTTCAAAATGGCGGCAATATAGTCATCTTATCTTAGAATGATATATCGTCAAATCCTTGTAATCCATTCCAACTTAACTTCGTATGCTGGCAGTAGATATGACAGCTATCACCTCTGTCTACATGGCGCATCTCCTGTCCGCCATGTTCTAAGATAGCGCCACATAGATAAATTAAATTTTGTGTAATGTATCTGTGAACAATTGACAGATTACTACCAAATTTGATATACAATTTGCGCTGCAGCAGGTGGTATAAACTGCTGTTTTAGATAAGCTAGGCGTATATTTTAAAAACGGTGACTACATTAAAATTTTATTTCAGTTTATTTCACTAACGAAACGAACTCCAACTTAAGTTTGTATGCTAGAAGTATCAATTACAACCATCAAATTTTGTAATACATTGCCTTAATTCTCTGATATTTCGTATGCTAGTCCAGCAATAAAATTATGTTTTTATATCATATGTCGGGAAACAAACACATTCTTACCAAATTTGGCGAAGCAGCTATATTGTGCTATGCAATTTAACTACATGTATTTTTAAGTGTGACATACTCCTATTTTCAGTATGGCGGCTATAGAATCACTTTGGTTTAATGTTATATATTTTCGAAACCATGCAATCGATTTTAGCTTTACTTTGTATACCGATAATATAAAATCATCGAATGTGCTAATACATAACATTTTGTCCCACATTTATGAAGTTTGTCACGTGAATAGTATGGATATTTTACGCCATATTCAGGGACCAATCAACCTATTTTCACCAGATTATTCACACAAGTAGCACTATGGTAGGCCACGCAAACATACGTTTTTTTAAGTGGCTAAGCCACTTATTTTTAAAATGACGGAACTGTAAATATTTTATGCTAGTAAACCCTATCATTCGAAATATTAGAAAGATTAAATTTGAAGTAGATTCTCGGATCCGACCTCTGTAATGCAGTTGATTGCACACTAGTTCACGGTAAGAAGTTTTCTGGGTTAGAGCCCAGGGTAAGCCACGTCTGTATGTGTAATTGTATCATGACTGTAGCATATGTCTCTCGCTTCATTTCTGATGATTTTGCTTTCAACGAGACGATAAGTCCTATCTATCAACTCAGCTTTAAAGAAATTATTTAAAAATAAATTGAACCTATGTTGAGGAAAGTCGGTTTATTAGTTATAGCAATGACTTATTGTTTTGGTGTTTGTTACTGGACGAAGTAACGGCTAAGAAATAACCGTTTCCTCACCTCGCGAATCTGCACAGAAAGATGATGGGAACGTCTGGTTAAGTGGGCTTCCAATTATATGTTTATCGACTCGTTGCTCAATACTATTTCTTGCCAGTGATTTCAATATAAACTCCAAATCTCAATCAGTGAGAATTTCGCTCTTGAAAACAGTCAAGAGCACCTGAATTATTCAACAGTCACTTCAGTGAATTTAACTGACAAATCAGTAAAAAAAATTGCCAGATTTCCATCACTAATTGATTCAGTGACATTTTCTACTGATTCATCAGGATTTTTTTCACTCTTTATCAGTGGTTTGTTTTTTGAATAATGGATCAGTTAAACAACGTGTAAAATGGCCGTCAAACAAAGATAAAAAATGGCCGTTAAACAATGTTATCAAGTGAAATAACAATGAATATACTAATAAAACCAATACAAGATACTTTCTAAAATGTGTTTGGTCTTTCAAAACACCATTTTACGAGGTGATAGGAACACACAGCCTGTCATTCCGTTTTTAAGTCTTTCATTTCGTTTTCATGTAATCATCACAGCGCTGTATTTGAAGATTTAAACTGCATATAATGTGGTGAGGAGAGTGCACTCTTATAAACCCTTCATTTTAACAATCCTAATGGTATCAATTAAACCAAAACCGAAACGTAAGGTCATACAATTTAAAATTACACGGTTTCGATCATATATTTTCCTCTTCTCTTTCAATGTGAATTGGTTGCGCACATAGTAGGGTAACAGACTAAGGACGAAGTGTGAAGGATGCCTGAGTTCGATCCAGGCCACTTCCCGATTTATTTGTATAATATTTTAAGTTACTGTAAATTGCGCAATATAAATAGTTAACTATCATAAATATGTTTATTTTACGTAATTATTTGGCTAAATTCAATAAAAACCGCATATAATTCGCCACTGTGGTAGGCCATCACTTTTTCAATCAGTGAAATTGTTTCACGTCACTAATTCAATTAGTGAAATTTTTTCTCTGAAAAAAATCAATGGTTTTCCACTGAGTATATGCGAAACCATTTTCACTGATTCTAGTAGTTGAATTTCACTGCGAATCAGTGGTTTTCCACTGGTTCGAATTTCGAGTGTAGTTTCTTCGCCAACTCGGAACGAAGCTTTGTAATACACAGCTGGAGAGGCGCTAGCAACGAAATATGTATCAGACTCTTCACCTTGCTCACTAGTTCGCCCTTTAAGAAAGCATTTCGCTGTTTGCCAAAATGTCGCCAATAAGTGGACAAATCAGGCAGATGTATCACTTTAGTCTCCTTGTATACGTGTAAAAATTTGGTCGATATTTCTGACAAAAGTGATACGTCGCTCATTAAAATAAATTAATTTCTCGATGTATTAGTTCGTGCATAATTATCTTACAAAGTTACAATTATAACGCAATTTGTGGTGTGCCAAAAAATAAAAATAAACTTTCTTCCATAATTGAGATACTGTAGATTCATATCCGGTTAAACTTCATTCTTCAAGATTCACCAAGAAATTTCTCTGAAATATATTAGTATGGTATTATTTGGGCGTGGGTAGTAACTCGCAGAAAATTTAGTATAATAATTATATACGAATTTCCCAAGATTAGTTTTTAAATATTACTGAAAACAATCTGTTCATTTCATCATTATACTCTCATTTTTCTGTACATTAATAACATTGTAATTCGAATAAATTTTAATACGGAACATATGGACGAAATGAGTTTTACCTGATGGAAATGCTATCGAGTACAATACACATTAAATATAGTGGAAATATAATCCAGTAAATTGAAAAGTACCATATAGCAACAAATAATATATTTATTATTTTGTAGAACATTGGCTGCTTGTTTACACTTTAACATAGTTCTAAAGGTTATTGTGTTTGTGAAGTGCTTTTTGAATTAAAGAACATTAAATGTATTATTTTAGTTGTCATTAACAATATGTCATCCTATGTAAGCTCTGAGACAGCGTGGTATACGGGGTAACACAAACGACAAAGTGGAAAATCACGCCTTGTTGCTAACGTTTGACGCCATTGATTCACCCGGATCCTATGTTAACACGAAATAACTATCGTTTACACGAAACGTAGGTTAAAAAATGTTCCTGCCTATATATGCACATATTTAACGAACGCCTTGGATCGTTTTTTCCCAAAAAAATTCGGCAGTGATGTAAAATAATACGTTCTATGTCTCAGCGTCTTATCAAAATTGCAATGTATAATTTTGTCGCCATTGAATCTGAATTTAGATAAGTTTTTCCTGTGCACAGCTGTAATAATTTGGAAATCTGTAATATAATTATACTCCTCGTAATTCAACATATTCACGTGATAAGGATATGAATATTGTGAGAGAGTTAATGACATGAGCAGGGAAGTAAATATTTAACAGATTTTTTCCCGGAATGCTTGAAAAACTGTGAACCGCAAAACGGATACGCGTACAGAAGTGAAATGGCGTGTAGTTTCTTTCTGCGGTGGCCTACCTTCTCGCTGATCGATTGCACGACGTTCTGGGGTCGGACCATGTGTCTGATTGGCTAGCGCGAGCTGCACGAGATTCCCTATTGGCAGGGCCGCCGGTCGCAAGAAGGTCACCAGGCGGCTGATTGGCTGTCGACGTGGCGTGCCGACGTGTTGTGGGCCAGAGGGCGCCATTTTGCTGGCGTGTTGTGTTACCTCTGTATATATAAAGGCTGTTCACGGTAAAATGAGCACTTTTGAAAGCCCTGCTTAATATCTACCTGTATGTAGAGTGTGTATTCTTCCGCCGTATGTAAAATTACCATTGCCGTGGACCTCATCACTTTATTCATGCGTTGGTCAAGTGAAATCGTGAAATTATTAGAAAAGTAAATATTTTACAAATCTGGTTATTTTTAGACTTCCGACGCATTAAAAAAAACAGAAAGCGAAAGAAATAATTTAAGTTATCATAAATGGTTACCTAACGCTTTTTATTCGACGTTAAATATGTAACTACTTTCCCCTCCAGCGTTACCAACTTTATTGGGCGCATGTCACCCAGTGAGCACGTTGAATTATACGCAGACAGGTGCAGTGACAATTTTCCGAGGTTGATTTCAAAAGTGCTCACTTTATCGTGAACAGCCTTTATTACTCAATCAGTGCTGTAAACAGCCTGTGCGTCGAATGCTCTAGTTAATAAGGCTCTTGGCTCCCTAAACCCGTTGTTATATTTCCTTAAGGGGAGTATGGTTATTGCAATTCACGAAGGGAAGACAGGGGACAGTTAACTGAGCAGAAGTAATTAATTCAGGAGGACCTTTACTGATTCAACTTACAATAACTACAGCGTGATGTGGTTGGTAGGGTTAGGGATCGAGGTAGGTGTGAAGGACAATCTGTTAAGGGAGGACAAGGACAAGGTTCGCTCTCCCTCCCTAGTGCAGGGTGCTTGCCCCCAATCGCCGCTCGGAGACCGCCGTTCAGGGAGGAACGACTCCGACTGACACACCGGCCCTCAGCCGCCGTGTCCACCACACTTGTCGTTCACGCCCACCTTCCCCGATATCCTCGACTCCCATTGGCTCTCGCCTGTAGCCTGGGCGGGGTTATTACCGTCGAGATCTTGCGTCAGCCAGACCCAGATATTCTACGTACTTCTGAAGATTCCTGCGTTTACAGTCCCCGTTGCTTGTGGACGTTTGTTTTAATAACAGTCGTTGGCCGCATTCCTGCATTACCCGGCCTCACTTCTTGTGTCGTCATCGTAACACCGTGCACACACTGCGAGGTCAACTTTCAGTGGCGGACCAGTGTGCATGTGAGCAAATGAGTGACGAGAGTTGGAGAAAAGAACGTCGGGGGGGGGGGGGGGATCTGCCAGTTAGAGTCATTTCCAGAGTAAATGTCTTGTTTAAAATGTTGTCGCTCGTTGAATGAAACAGTTTGCCTTGCTTAACCAGATCAATTGTTTTCATGGGTGACAGTTCCGTATATCGTTGGTGAAACCAAATTATTTTGTTGTTCTTATTTGGGTGCTCCGATCAATACGATCTGGTTACTCAAAGCCACATGTTTCGTCTATGAAGCTCAAATGAAAAAAAAAAACTTTTTGAATAAACGCTAAAATATCACGGTCATTGACGAAAAACGACACAGTTTTCACACTAAGAACAAGAATAACAAAACGTAACTGAACTCTAATTGCCTAATCAAACATTCTACCACTTTGAGTTGTATGGCAAACAAAATTATTTCATATAGGTATTTTTTCAGATAATTTGATAAAACAATTAATTGATGTCTTGAAAGTAAAAACTTCAGGCACCACTGCCTTAGTCTTATGTCTAGGTCTATAAGACGTCCCTAGTAAAGATTCTATACTAAATGGAATACAATTAACGTCCCCAAAGAATTGATTCGTTGTATATGCCGGGTCCGATTAGCAATCTCCAGCTTCATCAGTTTCAAAACACTGTCACAGTCAGAGATGATTTCAGTAAACATCCCAAGAAAGAAATCCAGGCACTTAATCTTGATTCCGCCAACAAAGACAATGTTTCCGACCTTGAATGAGTGCTAATTATTCTTCCTTTGTACTGCTACCGCAAGTATACAATTTGGAAGTCTATTCCTCAGGTATATTTGAGGTAACTATCGATGATTCACGTTTCGGTTCAAACTGTGATAAAATAAATCACAAAGAAAGTCCAATTTCCTTTATATCTTTGAGAAACTTATATGTTACTGATATGGTCGTCTTGGGATTTGTTATACGTAGGGACATCCGAATTTCACGAAAATATTTCACGAGCAGTTATATTTAATAACTCTTTAGCGCTGATCCACTTTCGTTATTGGATGGTATCAGTGTTACGCATCTTCAGATGCCTGCCCGCGAATCAGACGCACAGTATTGAATAAACCTAATTCTGATTGGCCAGTTAAGTAGGAGATCTTCTCATAAAGCACGTCATCAATAAGCAAAAGATAACAGTTAGTATATATGTAGGGTATTGAAATCTAGCATGTGCGGAAATCTTTTCGCGAAATACGGTTTTTTTTATATAGTTATACGTTTATGTGGAGAAACGCTCCAAATTAAACTTTTGGGTATCAATTACTTCATTCTAGTATAGGCCTTGAACAGAGGACCGGGTGGTGAGTTTCTAAAACAAACAGTTGTAACTCAGCTTTAGTGTCCTTGCTCGTCACATGAACGACACCATAGCAACTACCCGCCCCTTGTTCTATCTGTTTGTCTAAACTAGAGCTTTCAAGAAGTTGTTTTTATTTGTCAGTCTCGTCATGCACATTATAAGGATACCAAGAATGTTACTTACTTTGATCCTCACTACATTCTTGCCTACATAACATTTAATATTGCTGGTGATGGGATTAAGAGTAGGCGAGGTTTGTATGTAAGTCCTTGCTGGGTATTGTTTAGTAAGAAGAAAGATAGAATAATTGAAGGTGATTGAATATACGTATTCTGTAAAACAACGAATTTTAATCCATTAAGAATGTTAAAATTTGCATGTGTGTCATTCTGTTGTATAACTTGGATATTCACCATAAAATGTATTTTTGTCATGGTAATAACATAATTTATAATGCAAATTTAACTGAGTGTTTTTATTTTGTGATGCGCAGAATGTGTGATTTTCATTTATAGATTATGTAGGAGGTTTTGAGCGCATTCGGCATCATTTGAGAAAAATGATATTATGATAGAATAGATTATTTCGGAAGGATGGTTTTAGCTACGTTTTTATAGGTATGGATTTTAAGCTAAAGGTTATACGAAATATTGTTGTTTGCTATAAGATTTATAGGTTAACTAAATATAAATGAAATGAAATAAAACATTTATTTGCTTATTTATCAGTACGGAGCGAATTACGTTACCTGAGAAGGCATAAAAGGCCATATTATAAAATGTCGTAGAAAACCATACTAACTTTAAATGGTTCTCTTAAGGCGGTTTTCAGTGACCGCTGCTAATTTGAAAGGGGTCCCCATGATCCTGAATGTTACATCGGTGGTACAGAAATCCTCGGTAATTAACAAATTCATCCCACAATAGGAATCGTCTTCCACTATTTTTTGTTCACATTGATCTGCAGAACAATTTTATGCTAAGTGTAATTAGTTTCTTAACTTTGAAGAATAAATGGAATCAATTCATTTTTGTCAGAAATGAGGTGAAAATATGAATTTAGAGAATAATTCATATTGCGATTTACACATGCATCAAATACACGTTTTACTACTGTTATCTTTAATAAAATATCTGCGGAGCAACTATTATCATCATTAATGTATTTCTTCTACTGGAATTCACTTGATAATCCCGCAGAATGGAAATTTTGTAGCACATAATCACGTCCTCTAAGATAGTTGTCCGGATCCTGTTTTTTCGTAGATTTATACAGTTTTCTAACTGCTGAATAAAATATTTAATAAAATCAGCATTTATTCCTCTCTTTCCTTTAAACTCATTATATTTAACTGCACCTTGTAGCCTTCTCATAATCATACACTTACGAAACAATACTATCTGTTTATTTCTATGCGTTTTGGTTTTAATCATTTCGCCAACTGTCCCTGCACGTTAACTTATAGAAAGATCCAAGTGTTTCTCTTTCAGCTGCTCAAGAACTGTTAAAAAATGTTTCTATTGCATTTTGTCAAAAATTTTCCACTGAGTCTTATCATTTACCATCGCTACTGAAGTGTACAGTTTATGTCTCCAGGCCTCCCTTTTTCCTAAATCGTGCTCGTGTGGAATGAAATCGTGTTTCATTCCACAGCAACCTTTCTTTGTTACGTATAGAAAACGTACATACGTTCTTAGAAAACAACCTTACATTTCACACTGTCATTTACAACTACAGTACCGCAATGAAGTCTTGTAGTGTGATGTAACATTGTCATGAATAAGAATCGTGTTAAGTCCTACAGTCATAATATATTTACACGCAAATGCGCATTTATATTTTAAACGGACGATAAAGAATTTGGCAAACTTTAAAACTTTTGACCGTTTCCTGATTACCATGTTTTTACAATTTCATTGTTTGGATTGCAATGTTTTAGAATATTAATATCTTATTCAGACCTGAATTCTATGTTTGCTTTTCATCACTTCTCTACATCTACAGTGTTGTTCGTCCCAAGATTATCTCTGATTACACAAAGTCATAAAAGATTTCGTACCACGTTTTTATGACTTGCGCTGTTGGGTATAATTCCTTCCTTCTATATTTGCGAATATTGTTCGATTAAACGCAACTATCAGATAAACTATTTTATTTATACCGCCTGGCAAAACATAAAAGTAATAACCTGTAAGGGAAGGGCTAATTCTTTTTTTTTTTTTTTTTTTTAGTTTGTAAATATGTTTTTGTAGCAGTCAGAAGTTTTGGTGGGTCTAAGAATTTCTTCCAACAATTTAAAAAAAAATTAGAATATTTCACTGTAAATATTTTTTTCTATGCAGAAATGAAAGTCGATATTTTGTTGCTCACTAATAAATGTGGTAATTGTCACGTAAATGAGATCGTCGGATGGTGCCACAGTCAAGAAAAGTAGCTGTAAGTAGATCTCTGTTTAGGATGTTTCTTCTTTTGAACTGCAGTGACAATGCTGTATATCTTATGAACAGATTGCTGCTGTATAAAACCCTGTAGTCACTGCTGAAATTCTTGAGGAAACAGAACACACGCGAACCTTGTTCATGCTGTTTCCCACAGCCGTTGTGATACTTCCTTACGTATGGGCGTGACCTTGAGAAGTAACATTTTTTTATTACTAGGGAGGTCCATTAAAGTTTGATGAATCGTAAGAGAGATCGTTATTATTTTTTGAAGGAGTCAGAGGTTAAGGAAAGTTTGAAAAATTTCTTCGCACAGTGTTCAAGTTTGTCGAATCATCTGAGTACAGTTTTTTTTTTTGTTTCTTTGCACTTTTTTTGAATCTGACCTACGAAAAATCACCCCATGTATGACGTGTTCGGTTACATACTAATTATGCCATGTAATACAAGCATTTTATACTTATGTTAAGACAAAAGTACGCTATATTTGGTTAAATTGAAACATTACTTATATTTTATCTAAAAATTGTAGAGTTTAATTTATAATTCATATGATTAAAAACGGTAACAAAACAGGTGTATTGGTAATGCCCGGAAAGAAATAGTTCTTATGTAAAATGTTATTACATTAATCTCGCCCGAGAGCGGTGCGTTGTCCCTTTGGTGTAATTTTCTGGACTAGTTAAACTTTGTTTGCACGAGGCGGAGGGATATTATGGAAGTAGGACTTTAGCAGGGCTTCAGGAAAGTTGTAAGTAACCGTGAATGGACTGCAATACATTTTTTCGAAGGAACATTTGTTCTTTATTTCCGCGCTCCAGAGGTTGGCTGGGTGCCGCGGCGATCAATAGACGCCGACACGCTGGTGGCGGGATCCGTCTCCAGCTGCAGGTTGCCGGCTCGGCCCCCAGGGGCGCCGCGGTCTACGGCCGGTAGTGGGGTGGGGGTAGGGGAGGGCGGACGCCGGGCGCCGCGACGCCAGTCCGCGCCGACAGCCGGGGAGGGGTGGACGCCGCACGAGGCGCCGCTCGCGCTGTGGGGCGGTGTTCGGCGGGCAAGTATACGCGGCGGACCAGCAGGGGACTGCAGGTATGAGGCGGGAGATCACCCTGGCTCTGACCTTGATAAACCAGTGGTTTACTGCCGTACCTCCACGCGGGGCCTTATCTTATACTGTGCCGTCTTCTTATGACAAATCTCTGCATTTGTTACTGTCCTTGACACACCACGATGTTTGACTTGTATGTGTTCCTCCTTCTACGTACATCCGAGTGTCTTTATCGTGATTGGCTAGGTTTTCTGTAGGTTAGTTGAACATACAACAATGGTGAAGACATTGCTTCTTAACGCAGTGTTATTATAACTTAGTGCTCAAATTCTGCACTGTGACACTATTGCTATTTACATTAGAACACTATCCTTTTTTTTTTACTAACAGACTAGGAATTGCAGTAATTCTGTGATTCCGGGATATAAATTTACTTGCAGTATTTAAATAGCTCTCCATTTTTACTTCCTCTGAAGCCATTGTTGCAAAATGAGAACTGCAGACCTTTAAAAGTCCTTACCAAACAATACTCGAGAAGTAATACGACTAAACATTGGGTTTCAAACAAAATTCCATATAAAAATTGTTACGCTCTATTTTGTAATGTGGAAAAATATGTTTTCAGACACACATAATATATGGCGGGAAATATAAAATATATTATTAAATCAATTTTATCAGAAGGTTTCTGGGTACCGTAGTTCCTTTTTTCGTTTAGTATTATCTTCCGTCCGGTATCCACATAGTGTCATATAAAAAGCTTATGCTAAGAAATGTGCTGGATTCGCTCGTAACAAATTTGCCACAGGACCTCGACTAAACGTTTTAGTATGAACGTTCCAACACACACGCACTGCTGAAATTGTACTGAGTGACCCCAGAGTAAAAATATAAATTTTAAGTTGGATCAGCTTGAGGTATTTCACAGGAATATCTGACAACGCTGCAAATGTTTTCCTTCCTGCATAGAGTACGGATGAATGCCTGTGCACGAATAAACATTCCTACTAGTGTCTCGTCACTTCTTCTCCAAAATTTTTGTAACAAATTTATCGCGTTATAAATATGCATTATATTCCTGGAAAATATTTGTCAATTTTCGCGTTTTTAGAAGGTGAAATGCAAGAAAATTAATTATTACCAGCGATACACTGTTTGCTGCTCAAAAAATATTCTAAAAAAAAATATATCATAAATAAGTAATTGTAATGAAGAACTTCGCTTCAGTTATTTTGACTATAAACTTCAATAATCAAAACGGAATAAACTGTGAATAACTAAAACAAATTAGTTAGAAATACAGAGGCCAAAATATGCAACGTCAGTTACGATTTAGTTTTACTTCAGGATTCTTAATGCGGAATTTAATAAACGCATTCATTTCCAGTCCAAAACACTGGGTAGGAATAAACGGGGCTCGCATCTGGATCTGGATTCAAATCCTCGTGCACCCATCCCATAAAGTCGTCCAGGATGAGCTCTCTTAATGAAAGAAGCTTCTCGCGCTGGGGTCGATCTTCGCTTCGGGGTTAATTAAGTTAATGCAGATGGCTTATGCACTGAACTGCGACGTTCTGTGTAACCTTGGCGCTAGGAAGATACCTTCCGTAACAGCATACCATTACATTTATATTCACGTTACCAGCTGATTATGTAACGCAGTTATTCGTTTTAAAGCTGTATTAAGAGTGAAATGATCAAAACTATTGACAAATGAATTCAAGTTTATTTAGAGTGGAGTAACTGGAATAAAAGTAGTATTTATCGTGTCTAATCTTTATGCAATTTTCGCAGTGGGGGTAGTTAAATGAAAGATTGTAATGTACCTATGTTGTGGCAGACCTTTCTTGTATGTCGCAAAAAAACACATTATTTTGTAATTAATGGCTTAATTTCTTTTGAGGAATTATCTTGTTCCATTTTCATCTCTGTCGACAAGTTATCTTGGCTTGTTTTCGGTGTCTGCGTGTTTGTGTACTATTTTCTATGTTCTGTGTGGCGTATCGCAGATCTCTGAGGCGGGACATGCTCATAATAATTATTGATTTAATGTTTACTTTTTTATGATCTAACCTTATCACTTCACGGAAGCTTGTATACAAGTGAATAAACTCAGGGCAAAGTTCAGTTTTACGCGTGGTTTTTGAAGGGTGCACATAAGCAGGAAGTTGTGAGTATGAGGTCGTTTAAGGATTATCGGAAGCCAGACATTTCTTTTCTACACCCTGAGGATTATTTATGATTAAGTGATAAGAAGTCAATGATAACGTGTTAAGAATACTAAATCGTTTGGAAAAATTACATTTGCCATAGTTTCTGTAGCATAAACACGAGAATTTAAAATCAAAATATTGATTTGTACACATTTTATGAATATTAACACTATATTTAAATTGGTTAAATTGTTTACTGGAGACGTAGGAGTGGCATGTTTCAATTTATTTAAAAAAAAAAATTTCTTCATGACATTTTATAGCATGAGCAATTGTTTTGAGCTGTAGCGGTATTAATTATTTTAAAAAATCTGCTATTAGGTTTGTAAGAAAACACGCACACATATATATATATATTCTAAATTCTTATAGATGGTTTAGTTCTTATTATGTTTTTAAAGATCAATTTTATACTATTGCTATAATTCTTTCAGACTATTATTCTACATCGCAACTAAAAAAAAGGATGCAATATGGAAATGTATGTAGATCATAATTTCAGCCTTTTTAACGGCGTTAACTGTAGAGCTAAGCTCGAGGCAGCTAGCCCCTGGCGGGGTATGCGACCTGCCAACACACACCCTCTGCAGTGGCGCCCTGCCGCATTGTGGAAGGGATGGCGAGGGGTGTCGGCAGGGTGGGGTGGAGTGCCAGGGAGAAGGGCGAGGTGTAGTGGACACGACACACGTTTAGGGTGCTCGCCCCGGCCCCGCCACATGCGGAAATATGACACTTATAGACTCCCAGAAACCTCGCGCCTTCATCCACCTTACTTTCGTCACGAGACAAGTGTTGCATTATAATCGTGTTCCCCAAAAAAAACTTTTAAACTTACATGCACTACGGGAAAAAGTTATTTTCAGTATATATTTCCTGTTTTAATCCTAACGGAAGTGTAATTTCATTTTTTTTTGTTTCGTGTTGCCACGTAATCGACAAACACCAGCTGACATGAATATACTAAATAATTTAAAATTATAATAATTACAGTGGAAACACAACAGACGTGCACATTTAGAGAAAACTTCTTGCTTTCGTTAATGTTTTAAAAATGCGAATTTTGCATATTTTAAACATATGAATCCTGTAAATAATTTCTACCATCATTGCGAAACAAGTGGTGCTTGTTATCCGTAAGTACTTAATGTAAAAACCTGGAACACACTGAGAAGGGGGAATTGCTGGAGGCAGAAATGAACATAAAAATGTTCGCACATCACACAGACGAACGCCCGAAGTTCGTGTATTGATTTGACCATAAAGTGAGATGATTGCAACTGCACTATTCAGCAAACAAATAATTACCAAAGGAAAGGAGCAATGTGGCCACCAGTCAGGACACAGATGTAGCCGACAATTCTCAAAATATAAATTATGAACTATTATTGTATTATTGAATCTTTCAATCTGAACGTTGGTAACGTTGGCCACACTGTTACTGTCATTTGAACGGCCGCTGATAATGCACGATTTTTAACTGTCGTCTTGGCACTTTCTTGTAGAAGTAAGACTTTGTGCCTAGTCCATGTATACAAATTGTAATGCTGCAGCAAAATATTGCATTGCTGTTAAGACACGAGGAACCAGACAGCTAGTTTGTGAGTTGTGAAGTAAATGCTTTCAACTGAAAAGTGATCTTCTTCTGTGCAATTCTTTACCGTAAACAATGTTTTCAACGAAGGCAGTTGATATGTGGAAGATAAATTGTTGTACGTTTTGTATCGGGGTGGATTTAATTTACATTATTCATGAATTTATCTCGATTAACAACGTTCTATTAGCAGCACGATTATATACAGTCATAATCAACCCTGCTTTAAAATACTTAAAATCTGTTTCTATTAAATAAAATAATTATTTTTATTACTGTTTTACGTTGAAACTATTTGCAATTATTGCTTCATATTTTCCTTTTACTATCACGTTTTTATTCTAAGGACTTAATTCTAGAAATATATTGACTGCGAATAATAAATATTTTTGTATTATATATTATTTATTACTTATTAATAATTTTATACTGTATGTGATAGTTTTGGAGTGTTTTTATTGGGACTGTATATTAGCCATAAAACTAAAAATTCATCACAAGCAAATGAAAAAAAAAAAAGGTTTTTTAAATAGGTCATATGCTGATGTTAAAAAAAAATACATTTTATTAGATTATTACGCATAGAATGAACAGGCTTTTATCACAATTTTTAAAACATTTGGAATGATTCTGGTAAGTTATTCCATCGATATTTGCTCGCAACAGAGATGAAAATCATTTGGGGGGGGGGGGGGGGGAATACCACCAGTGTAGCAGATCGGATTTAAAGCCACTCACAAAAGCTACTTAGACATTCTACTGTACTATCTAAAGCTCGCAGTTCTTGCTAGACTCGTTTATATTGACATATCTATTACAATCAAGTTAAAGAGGAACGACTCGTTAAAGGGTAGAGATGTTTGCGCTGTTTGTATCTCTATCTCAATAAATTATCGCACAAGCAGCATCAAGAAATACTAGACAATACGCTGATACCAAAAAGACAATTTCGTGTAATGCATTTTAGTTCCGCCCTTTGGCATTTAGTACATACATGAGTGATAGTTTCTATCTTGAACTTATAAAGAAACTTAACAGACCCCAGGAAAAACAGAATAATCTTAATAACAGAAGTTATGCACATATTTATATCAGTCGAGTCTTTAAAATGACATGCTTATGTATTTAATTTTAACTTTCTCAAAACGTAGTGAGGTGTTAATCTATTTTCCTAGTCATGTTCAGGGGTCCTAAGTTTTAATACTTGTACTGCCGTGTGACATTCTTTAATCTCATGTTACGAACAATTTATACTTGCTGGTTACAAAAATACTACGTAGCCCTAACTATTATTTATAGGAAGTGATTAATGCGGAAATTGAATTAAGTAAACGTGTCTGAAATTTTTATTTCTATATTTCGGCTATGAAATTTTCAAATCAATATCCCTGGAACTATATTTTCATTCCAGCTGATCTTCTAGCAAAATACTATAAGAAAATAACATATCTGTCCTTCAGTTAGCCTACTACTTACTTCTGATTTATTGGAGGTCACATTCATTAGGGGGTATTTATATGGGTAAACTTTGGGTGAATCATTGTATATCGTGGACCGCGGTAGTGTAGCGGTTAGACTGCTCGCCTCCCACCAATGTGAACCGGATTTGAATCCCTGCGGAGTCACCCTTGGATTTTCGCCGCTGCTGCTGGCCAGCGGGTTTATTCGGGGTTCTCCCGTTTCCCCCGCCTTTGCATTCCGGCGCTGCTTCATACTCACCTCGCTTCACCCTCATCGGCTCTCAAGATCTCGATGTTAAGAGCCGCCCCGACACGTTCACTTTACTATCATAATTAATACACGTCCTACGGGTATCACACGGTTCACTGTTAAGTTATGTAACCTAAATGTAATTAAAAATCTGTCCTGCCCTCTGTCGTATATATCTGTTGTCTCTACAGTGTGGTGCTTTGTAATCTGAAATAACTGTCATATATATATAATTTATGAAAATAACTTTAAAACTGATCACGATTCTGTGTGTTACAAAGCACAACAAACTAGACTCATCGTCAAAAGACTAATGTCGGATATACACACTAAACGTAATTCTTTATTTTATTTCGTACTTAAACTTGCAGAAGTGTTGCTATGATCATCTCAAAGACAACGATAGTGTTAATGTCGTTATAACAGGTTTTTAATGTTCATATTTATATTTTTATCCCAGGTGCGCACGCAATATGTAATCTAGGGCGCATTGCAACTGCGTCTTTCGAAAAAAATAAAATCCCCGTTTATCGCATTATTTTGCTAACAACAAACACGACTGATAGTTGCCGTAAACGAAACCAAAATAATAAAAAGCAACATATCTCTTCATAATAAACAATTCATCGCATTTCTATTTTAAGAAATTTCTGGAATTTCGCCGTACCTTTTCCCTACAATATGACAGTAAACTCCACGAATATATTTTTTCTCGTGCCTTCAAAGAAAATTAAATGTTAACAGTGATTTTTACGCGCGATGGTAGTTTGGTCATAGAGTTCTGTTGATAAAATCCCATTATAGCTATGTACTCGAATAAATAAGGTAGGCCTATTAAGTTAAAAATTGTAAACAGGATTTATGGGTCTTGAAAGGCAATAATTACGAATACTGTGGTTATGGCAGACTTAAACACTCGCTCACGAAATGAGAGACAATGTAACATTACGTGACCAACTGAAAAGACAATAAAGATGCTTATACGGAAGAAATATTGATTGGGATTCGTTACAAAGTAGGGAATTCGTTCTTCGTCTCTTCTATTCGCACTTCATCCCGAAAATAAAAATTATAAATATCTATTTTTCATAATTTGTTCTGTAATAACACATACAAATAAATTATACCCCTCCCCGACCCTCAGAAGGATGTCCCGTAAGGAACGGAAAAACTGCAGTTCTTACCATTAAACGTCAATAATATTTTATTTTGGATTTTATTAAAACTTATATTTTCCCTCCACTGAAACAAAGATTCAAATGATCTTTAATGGGCTTGTACGAATGTATCTGCAAGAATTTATTGGACATCAATAATATCAACATAAAGTATTTTTGTAAGACTTCAATTTACGAAGAAATATTACAGTACATACTCTGAAATTTCTCCGGGAAGAAAGAAAATTCGAGATTTTCTTCTAAAAGAAGAAAAGTGTTATTTTGCCAAACGGTATAAACTCTTACATTTTATCTCGATATTCATATATGACGATTTAATAAGACGTAGTATTAGTCCCGCCTTGTAATATACAGGATGTTTCACCAACTCAGTGTGCAAACTCCACACGTAGTTTCTTATAATCCAATAGTGACCACAAAAACCCTTATATCCGGAAACGTATTTTTATATCAAATAATTGTGTTCAAAGTTGCAGCGTATAACACATGTAGAACAAGGCTGTGCGATCATGCGTGTACGATAAGTTGCATAGTAAGTAGGAACGTGACGCCCGTATGTAATAATTAGAGATCCGGAAATTCCGTGGATAAATTCGGCAGCAAGCTACACTCCACAATCCTTTATGTACTCACTTAGTCGCTTATTGGCTGTTGCTCCAGTTTGACCCCGGACCAGGTAACACGAGATTCGACCTCTTTTCCTTACAGGTTATTTATTAGCTCAAATTCGTCCAGGGTGTATCTTACAAACAGCGATCCAATTGGAAAGGAAGTCAAATATACGTGTTTTTGAAGTCTAGCTTGTCCTCCCGTGAACTCGGGGAAATTCTCGGGTCTCAAGTAATAATTTAAACTTTTGAGTGTATACACGTATATACACGGGGCTACGTTTATATGGAAATTTCTTGGTTCTTGAAGACAAAACTAAAGCTTTTATAGTTGCATTACTTCGCTGATCTTGATCGGAATCCAAGTAAAAAATTACAACTAGTCAACATTTCAGTTTGTAAGGATAAAAAAGTTATTTTTCATATTTCGCCAATGAACACGATGGACTGTAAAACCTGTCACATCTGTCGCGACACATAAGTTGGTACTCAGTCAACACGCTTCTTCATTGAACGACGGCCAGCCAATAATAAACGCTGCAGACTGCAGTGGGCGTGCCCGGTGTAGCCAGCACCAATAAGACGACGGTAAGAGGAAATACAGAGTGCAACACAACTGATATGAAAATAGCGGAAGATGTAGGCAGCGCATGTCAATCTTGTCCTCAGTGCCAATAAATATGTGCGCCCTCAAAGGGTTAATGTCGCACTCTTACGACTTATGCAACTTGCAAAGCACGCGTGACCGCACAGAATTGTTATGCAGGCGTTGTATGTCGCAACTTTAAATACAATTATATTATATAAAAATACTCTCCCGAATATACCTGTAAAAGGCTTTTGTGCTACGACCGGTCCAAAGAAATTATGTCTGGAGCTTGGGAAATGAGTTTCCGAATACCCGATATATATTATCACGCGTTATCGATCTCAAACGATCTGTACTTGGAACGCTGTCCGGGACAAAAATCATCAGGAGCTAATGTCTAGAGCTAGTGACTTTTCGCGGGGAAAAAAAATGAGTGCGTGGTAGACTTGAAAGCAATAATTACTCAACAGCGGTTTGTTTATTGCAATTGGCTGCTGTCTGCTTGAGAAGGTTGTTCTTATATTTGACCGGGCCACTCAGAATTCGGCAACATCGGCACGGCTCTTAAGTGATTCGTGTACAGACAATTAGCACGTTTAAAAAGGTAACTAAGCCAATCTAGATATGTAAACGACCCTTCAGTGTTTTGATGTATAACTTATCTTGAAATCTTCTTGCGGAATTTCACTTTTGTCTCAAATGTCACTGCAACTCACGATATCAAAACCTTACCCGGATTTTCTTACTACTTGCATCGCCATCTGGCACATTTACACTTACAATGTTTCTGCAGATGTAGCCTGTGCTCGAACGGGTGATTACGCCGTAAAATGTAAAGAGCTGGACAAACGGCAATGAAAACCACTACACTTTTTACATTACTGTTTTCACGACACGAGGTGAAGATTTTTCTGTACTCTTTGCTGATGTGGATTAGGAAATGTTAGGCCCGCCCGCAGTGGATGTCATAAAGCAAATGGTATTTTATATTACCTTAGAAACTTTTATTTCTTATTCCTTCTTGTAAGTGCGCAACAAACCATCGTCTTTAAAGCTTTCCGAGTAGCTGAGCTGATGCTCATAAAAACTGAGTACTGTAATTTCCTTTCAGGCGTAATGACTTTTACACCCCAAAATGAAACTAGCAAAAATGTTAACGGTTAGAGGAACTTCAACTGTAAATCTTTAGGATGTCTAGAAAAATCACTTCACTGAAGTGACTGCCTATAAATTCAATGGCTAATTTTACAAAGTAACCGTTGATAAATTATTTATCTATTAAGAGAGATTTTCCTCAATACAGAGGTTTTCCCCCAACATAACAATAAATCCGGAACAATTGTTTCCTACAGAACTCGACATAGAAGATAATGATAAATTATGATATTGAATTTAATGTCTGCAAATCAGAGTCCGGCTTTATTCATCAGAGAATCGGCAGGCAGCAATATATAGATGAATTTTCAAGTGATTTATTTTTCATGTTTACTTACAAATAAGCATTGTAGCATTGCCACTTATGACCAGAATGGTATTGATTTATGCACGGGTGGGTACAGAAGACGCTGGGGGGGGGGGGGGGGGGGGAGGAATGGGGATGGTGAAGTTTTGCTGTGGCTTGATAAAGAGATTTTAAATTTGTGTCAGGTATACAAAAATATTAAAACTGATGACTCCACGCTCTGATCATGTAAAGCAAACATTTATTTAAAGAACAAATAAGCTTACTTCTCAAATACATACAGTCAAGAAACTTCTACATCTTTGTGGATTACAATACGATGTCAATCCATTTCTGGGTTGGTTGAATGCTGTATTAAGCTGTTTCAGTGAAAATTGTTACGAATTAGAGAAATTATATTGAAAACATCCGACAAATAATTCACTGTTTGAGCTGCAGCCCTACTGTAAATATATTTCAGTGACTTCATGCTAATTTCAGTAGCGTATTACCCCTTTAACTGCTGGATTTCAAAAATGTCTGTGCTTCAAAGAAAAAAATGCACTGGCTGGCCGCTGCAAGATTTAAATAGGAAATCCCATAATGAGAAAATCTTGACTCAGTGCGTTAATTTTAAAGATAGGCATTTCTAACAAAATATATTCTTCACGAATTTTTTAGACGTCTTCTACAGCGGAGATGTTTCTATAACATGCATAGCCTGTTTGCAAGGGATTTTTTAAAATGTATATTTTACAAATAAGTGCATACTGCCTATCTATGTCCACAATCTACGCTCGTAGGAATCTTCTCCTAAACAATTCGCGAAGAATACATTTGGCTTGAAACTCTTATCTTAAAATTAACGCATTGAGGCGAAATTTCCTTAACATGTAGTTACCTATTTTAATTTTGCAGCTGCCAGCCGATAGCGGTGCCCTTGAATAAATAATATATAAAACTACCATGTTCAGATTTCTGAAATTGTTTCTACATTTGAACATATGTTGCAGTTTCTTGACATTACTTCAATGGTTATTAAAATGTAAATAAAAAGATTATTAAAAATAAAATTTTTACACTTCGACTTTAAAACACGATCCTAACAAATATAAAATTATAATTAACTATATGTTTGATTTTAATTAATGAGTTTTTACGCTCTTACGAATTTTGTAGAGTGCCTTCTATAACATCTGTCACATAGTTTGCCTGTTAAAATAAAAATCTGTGGTCTAACCACTAATGAATTCCATAAAATTTCTTTGTAGTATTCTGGGAACAAAATAATTGGATAGCCCCAGGGTAAAAGGTAACAAGTCAAAATTGCACTTTTTTCAGGAGAGACAAAAAAACTACATAGTTAAATATAAACATTCAATACTTTAATTTTTTTTCTTTATTCTCTTAATTACCAACACTTTTACAAATTATTAGTAGCATATTACAATTTCTAAATTACTTAAGATATTCTGTGACTTGTTACCTTTAACTTGTTACCTCTAACTTGTTGCATTATTCACACATCACTTTAATTCCTAAACTGATAATCAACCTGCTGTTTGTGGATACATTTACAAACTAAAAACATGTATATTAATTAATTTGTATACATTTAAGTTCTTGTTTGCAAACCATAACAACATTCATATTAAAATGGAGTACAAAAGCAATATTTTTAACAAGATTTCCAACATTTACATTTAAAGAGTCTGTTTACAAAGCAATAAAAGAGGAAAAAAACATGGGAAAACATTATGCTGAAAACATAAAGTTTTGACTTTTACTTTGTTTTACTCATCTGAGTCACAAATAGTATCAGTCAAATCCATTTCGGTCTTCAAGTTCTTATAACACTCATGAAAAACAAGTGGGATGTATGGGAGCAAAGACAGAAGATTCTTATTTTTCTCTTCAGAAATTGTCACTACGTCATTTGTTTGGCTTTAGACACGGATGAGGTTGTTGGCGTCGTGTCATATCCATGACAGACAATGTATCTTCTACCTTCAGAGATGTCTTATACAGTACTTTTGTAGGCTTATCCAGAACATAGCGTAATCACCTTACTTGTTTCCACACAAACTTCTCACCATCTTCATTTGATTTCGTCATCTGCATATTAGTTCTGAGAAGTGATGCATAATCACAGAAGTCTTCCTGTGTAAGTTCAATCACATTGAATGGTCTCTTCTTTCCTGCCATTCTGATCAGCTGTGCCCAGTCATGAGGATGACATATTAGTTCTGAGAAGTGATGCATAATCACAGAAGTCTTCCTGTGTAAGTTCAATCACATTGAATGGTCTCTTCTTTCCTGCCATTCTGATCAGCTGTGCCCAGTCATGAGGATGACTTATTTGCGTACTGTACTTCTTCGCCTCTTCAATCACAGCATGATCACTGTCACATTTCATTCTACTGTGGCCTGGAACCATGAATTTATGATATAATATGTCAATCTTCTTTTCCTGCACAAAATAAAGATACATAGCAAGAAAGGGTGTGTTTTTATTCTGTCCTGGACATGAATCACTGTACAGAACAACGTGCTTGGTTTATTCAGGAAGGTTCAAAATTGCTCTGCACACACATGATGTAATTTCATTCGCCCCTCTTCTTTCCATCGATTCGTACCACAAAAAAAAAACACGTAGCTTGGTTAGCCTTCATGTTGTGCACTGTTAAATTGAATGTCCATAATTTCCGTTTATAAAATGCCACACTAGTTTGCAAGGAAGGTGTTAGAAGGCATTGCTGAAGGTCGAATGCAAGTACAGTCATGCTGCTATCAGTCTTGAACCAGTTTTCGTCTGCAATTTTAAATTGATAAGCCAGTTCTGCTACACTGTGGTGCATGTCTTGTTGCTGTTTTAATGATATTTGTTCATCATTACCTGCATACATTAACTTCTTCAATTCGTCACATGTGTGACATCTATCTTTCTTTGGGTTCTTTATTGCAATATTTGGTTCAGAAAACAGTTTATAAAATATTGTGTAGCTAACTGGCTTATCTTCTACTTCACAGTACTTTTTTTTTGTGTAATTCAGATATAGTCAGATGTGGAGGTAGATACTTCTTGCTACTTTCCTTTCGACAGTGGTGCCTTTGGTACGTTGGTAGAGCATTGAGGAATTCGCTGACCTTGTCCAATTTAGCTTTGTTAGTTTTATTTGGTGGCTCATGGTGACCTCTTTTGTCTGGTGTTGTAGAGCTTCCTCGTGATTGTTGTTTTTGCTGACCAATGACCCATACATATTTTGATGTTTCAGAAAAGACTCCAAGAAAACCAGACTTGCAGATTTCCACATTCCTGCCAGAAATGGGAACATGATAATGAAATGTCACCCCTCTATTTTTCTGTTTTAAAAGGGTACTTTTTTTTTCTCTCTAAAAGTTAGGTTGGGTATATGTCATTAAGCCTGCGCGATAAGATGCTCTTCTGTCACGAGTTCCCATTCGCCAGTATTGCTGAAATAATTCTTGCTGATTTTTTTGGTTAATTTTAAGTTCTCATTTAATACGACAGTGAGACAACCTACGAAACGATTCTTCCCACTTTCAATCCCATAACTCTGCCCTGCATTCCGTTTCTATCCCTAGAGTTTCTTACCTCCCTTGACCTTCCTCTAGTGCCTTGTTTTTTATGTACTGCAGTCGCACAATCAGTATTCACTTCACTATCACTGAAGTCAGAATCAAGGGTTGGTGCCTTGTTTTGTCCACCATCTGGTGTTTATTTAGGATCTATGCCAGTGTCATCACAGGCATCGTCTTCCTGTAAATGAAAATAATATTGTATGTTAGGATATTCTATAGGAACATTGCCAGTTACAAGTACCTAGGCTACACCGTCTACAAGAGTTCAGCTGATATAAGAATTCTTGTAATCATATTTTTCTCATTTTGAAATGTGTATTAGTCCCAGTTCGCACACTAGAACTGTTTTTAATTACGGCAGCTATTTGTATTATGTACGCGGCTTTCTTCAGCTGAAATGAAACCTCCCATAGAAGTTGTAACTTGATTTGCATCATCATGAACTGTCGTAGATGGAACAGATTTATCAAGAGCAAAACTCTCTTGTTCACATGTCTTGCTACCATTATCAACACCAGCTGCGTATGCATCGAAATACAATCTTCTAACTAATGTTTTCTTTGGCTGGCCTGGAAATAAAAATGGACTGTTTTTATCTCGTGATCAAGCAAAAGGGAATAAATTAAATATATTAAAATATTTAAAGATGATTATTTTTTGCAACAGAATACAAACATATCAATATTGACATTAATACTAAAAGTATGCCATTATGATGATTTCAAACGATTTTTTTATTAATAAATAATTGCCCGACACAGAACACACGAAATTATTTTCCATTACCGGCTTGTTCAAATATTTTGAGTCAAAGATAGTAATTAACAAGTAACACATATGTTCCGAGAACTTTACTTCCGCAGCGACAATATGGTGGATATATTTTTTGATGAAATAAGCAACTTGTAAATACTGACCTGAAATTCCAACACTATGCATTTAATTACTGGGGAACTTTTTTTCCACGAACCTATGCCTACTAAAATGAATTGACAATGTTAGGTTAAGTTGAATCATTTTAGTTAATATTACTAAATTATATTACTATATCCTCATACAAGTGCACATAGATAACTGACGGTTTAGGATAGGTTAAAGATAGTCACGTGTATGAATAACAACTATGTGAAGAGGACAGGATTTATTGCCTCATGAAAACTACCGGTATTATTACAAAATACAACTTTTATTATATTATAAATTACCTTTGCTAAAATGTAATGTTTGTATGGCCATTTCCCGTATTATTTTGCTTCTTGCTTGTTGTAGCATGATTACAAATGTCAACCACTACACAGACAGAGCATAATCTGATTTTTTTCTTTCAATATTCAGGTAGACCAACTTTGAAACACTTAACTTGAGGCACTGTCAGTAAAAAAAGTGGCCAGTATTAAAATTTTACAACACTAGAAGCAGTGATAATCGTATCTTGCAAATAAATAACAAAATTAATATTTTATAAATTTACCGTGAAATTCTTATATATTATTATGCTACTAACTGACATTGCAGCACATTACCTCAGCATTGTGAAAGTTTCATCTTCTATTTAAAAAATATTTTAACGTATTCAAAACTAGTGAACCATACGCAATACTGAAGGAAGATAGAATTTCAAAATACTACTGCTTGTGTACATTTGATGGAATAATACAACATGGCCAGTCAGTAATACGAGTAGAATGGAACAAGTCAGACTTATTTACTTTTAAACAATGGGTTCTAGAATACCAAAAGGAACAAGTCAACTTATTCCCTTTTTCCCTTTATGAACATGAATGTGTCGTACTTGTTTCATTTGACATATTACGAGTATTTTATTTTTAATACATGTAGACTTATTACATTTTACTCAATGAAGGGTAAGTTTACAAGTGACTTATTGAAGAAATAAAGTGAAAATGACTAGAATGTGACTTGTTACCTTTTACCATGGGGCCGTCCAATTATTTCCAGCTCTAGCAAAATATTATTATGAATTTTGTAGGGTGAAAAATTTACAGTTCCTATTATCCACTTTGTTTGATTTTGTAAATTAATTTGCTACTTTCATTACCCTTATGGGACTACATGTTCGACCCCACGTCTGGAAAGTATTTAATATACTAAATATTTAGAAAATATTAATTCTTCATAGCTGATAACATATGTAAATTGTTAGATTTGTAGTGGGTTATTGCAAATGTTCCTAAGCACCGAGGAAATTTATTTTTTACTGGTTCTAGAAGAATGGAGAATTACACACTTCCAAATTCAACTCCCGCCATATGCAAGTATTTTATATTTTCGTCATAATAAGGGAAATTTTTTTAAAATGAGAATCATGTCAGTGATCGAAATCACTGCCGTAGGGTTAGAGTGTATGTTAGACCCTTCAGGACCGGGTATCCTACACTATTCATTAAAGTTGTCCAAACACTAGTAATAAAAGGACCCATGAGAACGAGGTCGTAAAGTTGGCAGTAAAAATGGGCCGGGAATTAAGTCTACGGTTTTTGTCAATATCCTCTCTTTCTACCTTTACAACTCACCATTTCCGACCTTGTTAAGTACGTCAAGTTTTCATTTCCAGCAAGCGAGACACGTTTCCGCCTTTTTTAGCTTCTTAGAAAAAAAAACGCGAATAAATACAAACACATAAACTACCTAAAGTATTTATGCAACCAAGAGGATATTGTAAGAGAGGTGTATTTCAGACGTCTGCAATCACTCGAGGCAGTCATCAAAGCGTCGTTGAAGCAGTTGCTGGAGATTTTTATTGGGCTATAAATTATTATTCGTTTGTAAACCCTACCTCTTCCACAATTCATGCGCAGTAGATAATTAGTTACTTACATTGTATTCTATTACTTTCTGTGTAGATAGGCGTATTGAATTGTTATGTTGGACGTAAACGATATATTATCTCGGTCCATTGTTTACAGTATAATATCAATTTAACTACGAAAAGATGCACATTTGTAGTACATGTTTATTTATACAGGGACACGAAAAGTAATTCGGAAGTATAGCTGATACACGCAAGTAAGAAATAACGTAATTGCAAAGCAATTATTTCTAATATCCACCCATATCAAACAAACATATAGTAACACACATAAAAAACAATACTCGCTTTTCTGTTAAAAGAAATTGTGCATATGTTATTTTGGTATTACTATACATTTAATGATACTTTTGAGTACATCAATTGAGGTAAACTTAAAGTGCTCTAACTTAAATTTACACTTCCAGTTGTTATACATGAAATCTGCCAGATATCAATTTTAGGCATAAAATAACATTTCAAACAGTAATAATTAAAATTTAAAAAACTGCCTTTTTACGGCGCAAGTAAATGGTCACCTACCTCAAAGTTGGAGTAGCTGTATTACAGTAGGACATCTATTCAAAATTTACCCGTGGTTTTTAGGAATTTTGTTCTTTCTGAAACCTAATTTCACGTCAGGATATTACACCATAGTCTTAAATGTATAGACTATATGATAAACGCCATTATTTTTACAGATTTGTATTGTTTTTAATACGTGACACGACGCACCAGTTTGTCCTGAGTCGTAAAAATAAGTTCTTCTGAATTCGTGCGATTTCTTAGTAACTCGTTTGGAATGCAGTTTCAAGTTACGTTTCCTGCCTCCAAGTTACGTTTCCTGCCTCTGTATACAGTTGTACAAATCGTCTTTCTGTGCCATTGTCCTTATGTGTCTTTGTCTGTGCTTTTCTGAACGCCTTCGTGAGAGCTGATTTCGTTCAGAGAGACCGGCAAATTTCGTAAATTCATTCGAGGTGAAGCTAGACTCGAAACACACGTACCTACTTTTAACTTCCTTTTCCCCATTGGCTCGCATTTTGAAAACCACGCCCTGAACGAATTTGAACCAATAACTAACGTGCAATAAAAAACGGGACCGAATCCCGTTCTATCTGGTTTCAGACAAAATTAGAGCATTAGCCAACGGTGGTTCTTAACATCGGGGTCTTAGAAACCTACGAGGGTGAAGCGAGATGAGTATGGAGCAGCACCAGAATGGAAGGGCAGGGGGAAACGGGAGATCCCCGAGAAAACCCGCCAACCAGCGGCATCGTCCAGCTCGATTCCCACGCGCGGAAACCCGGGAGCGATCCCGCAGCGAACCGATCCCGGTATGCCTTGGTGGAAGGCGAGCGTTCTAGCCACTCCACCACCGCAACCCCATCAGCCAATGAACCTCAAAATGGTTTTGAGTACACAAATTGAGAGTAAATTCTAGTTTGTAGCCAAATTAACCTGCGAAATTACCGTGTCCTGTATTCACTTAGACATGTGACGTCCATCCTTGTATAGGCTGTTCACGGTAAAATGAGCACTTTTGGTAGTCCTGCTTAAGATATACTTGTATACACGATGAATGCACTTCCGAATTATGTAAAATTAACATTGCCATAAGCCTCATTACTTTATTCATGCGTCGGTCAAGTGCAACCGTGAAGTTATTATAAACGTAAATATTGTACAAATATGCTAATTATTACACTTCGATGTATTAAAAAAAAGCAGAAAGCAAGATAAATAATTTAAGTTATCACAAATGGACACCTAACCCTTTTTATTCGACGTTAATATATGGAACTGCTTTCCCCTCCATCGTTACCAACTTTACTGGGCATATTGCTCCCGTTAAAATATATGCAGGTGGAGGCAGTGATTTTTTTTCTAATGTTGATTTCAAAAGTGCTCACTTAATCGTGAACACCCTTTATCGTTTATTATAATAATTTTTTTTTATTTTATAAATACTGGCGCATTTGACGTACTTTTCAAGTTGTACCTTATGTTTCCATGTTTTGACGGTAGCGCTTGAGTCAAGCCCCTCCCCGGCTACACACCTGGCTTGGTCGAGTTGTAATTTGCATGCGATTCACCTTACCCCGTTTACAGCACCTCTTCCCCCATTCCGGGTGGTGCATTAACCAAGGCTTCGCCATTCATAGGGCAAGTTTATGGCTATGTTCCACGCTTCTCGTGCTCGAGTGTCGAAACTCACGCTCAACAAAATATTTCTGGTTCGGAGGTAGTAGTCGCATTAATTTATTTGTTTAACTGCTGGTTTCTATTTCAAACAACAGCAAATTTGATATTGCGTCTTTAGTCTTTTACAGTTATTTGTTTTACTCTTCAGTGCAGTGATAACACCCAACACGTTAACATATAATCAAATCTAAAGCTAAGCAGTATGCGTATATTCCATTGATTACACCATAAGGGCTATTATTTTATGTTTGTACTAAAACCTGTCCAACTTGTAGACATCACTTGAGAACGCTATTTCATAGCATAATAAAATTTAACACAGTATATATTTTTTTTGCGTAATTGCATGTCCAAATTATAATTGTAGTGGTTTTGGGACATAAACAATAACGACTTGCAAAATGGGATAATTCGCACTAAAACAAGACGCAATGATCTACTTCAAGAAATATTTACAATAAGGCTATGAAAAGTCCTTACAGTTTTTGAAAATTACTTGACATAAGACAATTTTTTGCATATTTTAAACTTGTAGCAGTCTATTATGTTTTTGTTAAAATAATTTTTGCTTAGCAATCTTTAAAATGAATTTAGACGTGACATGTTACTGATCCTTGTTACATTTCATTAGAATTAAGACGTGACATGTTATTGAACCTTGTTACATTTCATTAGAATTTAGACGTGACATGTTACTGAACCTTGTTACATTTCATTAGAATTTAGACGTGACATGTTATTGAACCTTGTTACATTTCATTAGAATTTAGACGTGACATGTTATTGAAACTTGTTACATTTCATTAGAATTTAGACGTGACATGTTACTGAACCTTGTTACATTTCATTAGAATTTAGACTTGACATGTTATTGAACCTTGTTACATTTCATTAGAATTTAGACGTGACATGTTACTGAACCTTGTTACATTTCATTAGAATTTAGACGTGACATGTTATTGAACCTTGTTACATTTCATTAAAATTTAGACGTGACATGTTATTGAACCTTGTTACATTTCATTAGAATTAAACGTGGAGCAATTTTGTAGACATAGAAAGACCGGAATATTTTCTTTTCCCAATTTTAATTTTCCGTTATTCTGTTCATCCAAATTAGACAGTTATCCCTAATTACATACAGAAGTCTATCTTCTTCGTAGACAAGTTCATCTCTCCAAAACGACGGCCAATATATATATATATATATATATATATATATATATATATATATATATATATATATATATATATATTGGCGGTCGTCTGACCATGACACATTTCTCCGCCAATCAGTAATGGCGAGACGAGAGACAACCAGGATAGTCTTATGTTTTAATACACATTTAATTGCTTTATACCCTCTAGCGAGAAATGAAAAATAACGAAGTTTAATACTGAATACTGTCTACAAACAAATGTACCTGTATGAAAATAGCTATTAAAATAGAACAAAGATTTTACTGTTAACTCATATTTTAAAACGTAATTTGGAAATATATAAAAATAAAATGACAACGTAAGCAAGTGCTCTATTAATTTATACAGTAAAAATAACAATAATAATGTCTATGACTAAATCTAAATATACCCCAAAATATGCAATATTACACCCTTGTTAAATGTCCTGTAAAATTTTTAGTTTAATTTATTTGCATTTTTTAAAAACACTAAAACTGTGTTTTTGACACACTGTAACGCAAAAGCTATGGGATCTAAAACATTTCTAATGCGAGAAATGAATACTTACACGTAATGTGTACAAGTTGTTCGTTGTTTCCTACGATTAGAAAATAATGGGTTTTTGGTGACAAGCACCGTTAATAGTTCGAATTTTATGTCTACTGAACTTTTCAGGTAAGTCATGGTTATTTTGAGCATTTCGGAATGTACTTCTTGGAATCTCCTTTTCTTCTAGTTTTGTATTATATTTCCGCCAAACGTAAATTAATATTGTTAGGAGTTTCACGACTGTGCTCATGCGTCGGTCAGATAAACATGTTGAACTTCTAGGAAGGTAATATGTTCAGGGCTGTTCACGGTAAAATGAGCATCTTCGAAATGAATGCAGGAAAAATGTTACTACCCATACCTCCATATGTTTTGACAGGTGCACTGACTGCCACGCGCCCAGTAAAGTTGGCAACGATGGAGAGGAAAGTAGTTCCACGTCTTAACGACGAATAAGAAGTTTTAGGTGACACATTTGTGAATACTGAAACGAATTATTTTGTTTCATGTTTTTAAATCCATAATACGTGTAGAAATTAGCAAGTTTGTAAAATATTGACTTTCTTAAAAATTATACATTTTTATTTGACCGGCGCATGAGTAAACTGATTAGGCTCATGGCAATGTTAATTGTACACATGGTGAATGAATACACAATGAGCATACAAGTAAATCTTAAGCAGGGTTTTCAAAAGTACTCACTTTTATCGTGAACAGTCTTTACTAACATATTAATTGTTACTCTAATGAACATAAAAGAAACAAAAACCAAATATAGAAACTTCTTGAAAACCACGAGTGTTAAAGTAAATATTTTCTGAACAGATCAAATGAAAGTGGAAGAGGCCTAAGCGTCCCGTGAGAACTACATACTTAAATAAAAATAAATACACGCAGGTTCTTAAATCAGTAGCTGAAGAACCAAGAACTTTAATACAGCCCAGGAAAATCTGACGCATACTGCGACTTCTAAATATATTTGAAGAAATATCACGTGCATGTGACGGTATGCGTATAACATTAAAACAATCCAGTACAACACAATCACGCGTTGAATCAACTTCATATTACGATCAGTTTCCTTCCGTCAAACGTACTGGCAATTTTAATAACGGCAACCGCCAAAAAATTTGTCTTTTTCATTTCATAATTATATTATTTCCCTTTCAACAACGCATGGACAGTTGGCAAGTCCAGACTGGATCCTTACTAATTCATGAGGGCAACCCTCCTTGGTTTTAAGACTAGAATACCAAACAGTCATTTTGAAGTAATGGTTTTAACTACACTGTTAAATAATTCTATGAAACTTGTTGGACTTAATGTTAGTAACTTATGCATAGCATGGAAGTGATCCCACACGCCGGGCTGCAAATACAAGACTTGACTTTTGAGCGCCGCTACTACAAAGTCGGAAACTTCCTACTCATTTGTAGGGTCGGTGATGTAGTGGTTAGACTACTCTCCTCCAACTGAGGTGAACCGGGTTCGATTCCCGGCGGGATCGCCCCCCCCCCCAATGATTTTTCGCATGTGGGAATTGCGCCGGTCGATGCCGGTGGTCGGCGAATTTTCTCAGGGATCTCCCGTTTCTTTCGCCCGTGCATTCCGGCGCTGCTCCATGCTCACCTCGCTTCACCTTCATCGGATCTTAAGAGCTCGTCGTCTCTTCACTCGCTCACTCCTACACGCATGACTCACTCGTAAGCAATCATAGGAAGGACACCATGAGTGTATGGTAAAAACCTTTGCTATAGGCTGTCCACGATAAATTGAGCATTTGTGAAATCAGCCATAGAAAAAAATTCACCGCTCCTATAGGCTGTCCACGGTAAAGTGAGCACTTTTTTATGCAGTCTCTGCGGACAGCCTATATAGACTGTCCACAGAGCACATTGGTTTGTGGTCTCTCAGTTAAGTTGGTAGCGAAGAAATAGAAATAGTTCTAAGTTTCGGTACTGTACTGCTAATTTAATGCTTAAATTTACTCGTAGGGGTATAAGTGTTGCTTGTTGTATTCACATTATTGTAAGCACGGGCACATAATTACAACATTGCCAAGGCTAACAATTCCACAATTTTAACTCGTTCAGTACCCGTGTCCCCGATGAAGGACATATTGCACGAGAAGGATATTTATGGTCGGAGCCAGTGGCCGGTGATTCGGACGTCTTCCTTGTGGCAAATCTGATTTGTTGAAGTTTCTGCATCTCTCGTATATGAATGGTTGATGCTGACACCAACTATAGGCTGTTCACGGAAGATGCGCACTTTTGAGAGCCCTGCTTAGGATGTACTTGAATGCTCGTTGTGTGTTCTTCCGCCTTATATAAAATATACATTGCCATGGGCCTCATCGCTTTCTTCGTGCGTCGGTCAAGTGAAACGGTGAAATTATTAGAAAAGTAAATATTTAAAAAATCTGCTAATTTTTACATTTCGATGCATTAAAAAAATTAAAGTGATAGAACTAATTAAAAATAGCACAAATGGTTACCTAATACTTTTTATTTGACGTTAAGTTATGGAACTACTTTCCTCTCTGTCGTTACCAACATTACTGTGCGTATGCCAATCACTTCGCCCGTTAAAATATATGCAGGTAGGAGCAGTGATATTTTTCTAAGGTTGATTTCAAAAGTGATCGCTTTATCGTGAACAGCCTTTAACAGCCTGCACGCTGTTCACTGGTTGCAAGAAGTACTCTCGACACAAGTAAAGTGCGCTTCATAGAATTAAATGAATGCATCACCCGAGACCCGAAATAAATTCTGGACTTAAAAGGTTTACTTGAATGGCGGATGAGTGAAGTGATTAGGTCCAAGTGAATGTTATATTAATGTACTAGTGACCCGCCCCAGTCTCGCTGGGGTGCGACTTACAAATATGGGGTTGTTTAGGTTTACAGCAAGCATGTACACTAAGTGCTTAAGGTAACTAACATTGGATTAATACCGCGTTGTTCAAATAGTCTCCGCAAGTGAAAGACAAAAATTCTTACTGTGGGTCGTCCTTAAAAGTAAACATATGCTGTCATGGTCCTCTTTTGTAGACCTATTCGAGATCTGCAATTATGTAATATATTAATTTGGTGTATCTCTTTTAGTTTAGTCAGTGTAAACCATGTAAGCACCAGAAAAGCAATTTTTTTCTGACTTGATAATAAAACGTGGACATTTCTCTATTATCCACACATTATACTAACGTATTATATACCTGAACCTTCCTCGATAAATTCTCTAAATGATGTTGAAAACCGCATTAAAATCCAATTCGTAGTTTAGAAACCTTAACCTAATACACTGACACATGCCGCTGAGTGTCTTTATTTTATACTATGTATAGATGATGGAAAGATGCAATGTAATCAGGCAAGTAGATCCTACGCAGTTCTTTGAAAGGTGCTCACTTTACTGTGGACAGTGTATATTCGAGGTTTCTCACTGTACGTATACATCGGTGTGGTATATTTGCGAATAACTCCCTAGAGTGTACTAATTCCGCCGAAAGAAGAAACTTGGAGTGCAACCCACGGTGGGATATGATTAGAAGAGCCCATCGCTACAATATTTGTTCGGACATAAGCAGTTCCAGTGTAGTAACACAGAGTACGTACGTGTACAGAAACGAAGCGCCGTGACCGTTCACAGCAGAGAGAAAATAGGTGATCTAGCAATACATAGTAAGAAATACTTCTTGTGGAATTTATTGTTACCTGGGACGCCTGAGGGGCGTATCTGAGTTTGTCAGGTTTGGAGGTCTTAATAAAAAAAAATGAAAGAAACTAAATTTGATTTCTGCTTTATTCATATAGCTATTATTTACAGCAATATATTATCTGTCTCCCCTTTTACTGTTCCTATTTAACAGTGAGCACAGTATTTATTGTCTATTTCAACTCCAATTAACGTCCTTCTTAGTTGTCTCTGTCGGTCACAGGCAATTAACTCATGCTCATTATCAACTCGTGTTCAATCTCTTTCCATCATTCATAACGTCTTTCACTCACGCTTCTAGTGCATTAGTCCAGCATGCCAGCCACACACTTCGCTGCTGGCAGTCGCAGAATTCCCATTTCGCTGGGCACTTTCCCGCTGATCGTTCTTCTATCGCTCGGAACTCAGCCACTCATTCTTTCTCCAACTCAACTCAACTCTCGGTCTGGAGGCCTGCCATAATATTTATAGTGTTCCCCTGACCATCTCGAAGGTTCAACGCACCCCGAGTCCCACTGAGAGAACGAGGTCAGTAATCCAGATCGTTCTTCACATAAACGCAGAAATCAATACTGCCAGGGTACGCAGCGTGCGTGGAAAAGACATGTAAGTGTCGGCTCGCTTTCTGTAACTGATACGCGGCCGCCACTATCTCATAGTGACTTTGTCCTCTTCGCTCGCTCACGCCGGACAGGTTAAGGTCAGCAGCGTAGACCAGCGACTCGTAACAATATTTTTTAAGTGAGTGGGTACGAAAGTGGTGCGTTGTCGTTTCGGTGTAATTTTATGGACTCGATTAAACTTTGTTTACATGAGGTAGGGCCTCAGAAAAGTAGGAAGTAACCGTGAATGGACTATAGGAAAAACCGCACAAGTGTTTGAAGTATAATATGTTATCAAAAATATATAATGTCGATTTCGCACTTGTATGATCGCAGCACTGTCCATATCGCTTTGTCCCGTGGCCTACTACCGGCAAAAATGTCTGATGGGAGGGGTTGTTGGCTGAACACAGGCTGAGGGAGTTTCTCTCAGTGCCAAGAGGTCAAGAGGGCCAATCTGAAAACAAGCATAGGCCGAGGTCACAGCGTTCCATTTGTCAGTCCTCCCGCGGACAAACGGGATAAACATGCCAACTTCGTGTGAGGTCATTGCAGCCTCCCTGGCACTAACAACCTAAACACTGCGGAAAACCAGCCTTGCAGATTTTCCCACACAGTTTCTTTATATGACACAAGGAAAAAGTTCACTCAAGATTCATGCGATATAACAGGATTTGTTTCGTAAATAGTATAACACATACGAATTTATCTTAAAGTTAATTTAGTATGTTCTCAAGATAACCTCATGAAAATGCTACCTCAAGGCATGTTCAATATTTAGGATAAAATAAAAATTATGTACTGTTATTTTGAAATTATTTCATGCTTATCGGGATTCTTGTCGATGTTAGATTTGGAACTAGATGAGTGTACTCTACATCGACCCTAGGTTATAATCCCTGGTAATTCATGGGTAATTTTACCATCGTGATTAAATTTAGTGTGTAAGACTACACTTGTTTCGCAAACTACTTTAAATATGTTATTTAGTTACGAAGTTATTTTAAATACGAACCGTGATTATTGCAAATTTCCTGTTTTATTTCAACGTGGAAAATAGAGAAAATGTGGCACATTGCAGACACTAGCACTTAACCTAGTAGCGAAAATTTTCCCTTTGCCTAACTTCTGACATTGAATTTCCCAACCTGTAATAGAATTAACCTTGCCTATGTTCAAATGAATCCGTGAACATTTTCCTTGTTCACTTCCTTAAAGACAGCTGTTTGACGTCCGCTGAGCCTACAATCAGGTACGAATCAAGAGAAGGAAGAAAATAGTGGTGTGGCGGGGGGGGGGGGGGATAGGGGGGGCACAAGGGACATGGACTCCTAATCCCCCTCGTCCCCCCCACCAAGGCAAACCGGGTTCAATCGCCGGCCGGGTCACCGGATTTTCGCAAGTGGGAATCGTGCCGTAAGATGCTGTTGGTCGGCGGGTTTTCTCGGGGATCTCACGTTTCCCCCGTCCCTTCATTCCGGTGCCGCTTCATATTCACTTCAATCACCCTCATCGGCTCTCAAGACCTCGTTGCTAACAGCCACCCAAATCTCTTCTTCTACCTCCTAATCCCCACAAAATAACTTAAACAATGACAAGAAACTATATTGTGAATGTTTTAAAACTGAAATGAAATAATACCACAATTGTTTAAAATACTCTTGTTTCCTAACATTATGATGAGACTGTGACTATCTTCCCCCTTTTCTCATGCCACGATTCAGGAATTTGGACCTGTAAATGTGGAAAATGAACTATCCCCCGGGACTACGTAGGGATAATAGTTAGACAACTCGCATCCCACCTTTGCTAACCGGGTTCGATTTCCGGTAGGGTCACTCTCGGATTTTCGAATGCAAAAATCGTGCCCGACGATGCCGCTGGTGGGCTGGTTTTCTCAGGGATCTCCCGTTGCCCCCTCCCCTTCATCACGGTTTTACTCCACACTCACCCCGCTTCACTCGCGTCGGCTCTCAAGACCTCGATGTAAAGGGCCACCCAATATTTAGAGCTAGAGATTTTTCGCGAAAAAATTTAAGTACACTGTAGACCCAACGGAGGTTAGTCTTCTGCCATTGGTTGCTGTCTGCTTGAGAAGGCGTTTTCATATTTGACTGGGCCACTCAGAATTCAGCAACATCGAAACGGTTCCCTCGTGATTCGTGTACAAACCGTTAAAACGTGTTGAAAAGTTTTTCAGCCAATCAAGATATAAAAAACGCCCTACACTGTTTTGAATTATAACTTGTCTTGAAATCATTTCGCGAAATTTCACTACCCCTACCAATATGTCTTCACTCCCTCACTCAACTAGCCTCTCCGCAACCTGCAAGTCTAGATAGGCTTTTGCCTGTAGCCACCTGTAGGAGGAGTTGGTGAAGCCAGCGCCAATGAATAAACAATACGTCTGGCAGTGAAGCTCCTCGGCCGGCCGGCCCGTTAAACATCCCTGTATATAACGGCGGAGGGTTCAAGCTGCAAGTGGCGTCGCGGGAGAGATTGTGCCCCTGATAGCTGCTAGGCCTGATTTCATGCCGGGATTTAGTAGCTATCGCACCGGAGGATTATGTACAGTACTTTCAAGCAGTAGGACCGTGCATGTCTGCAGAGTTGCCAACCTGGTCGTTTTCTCACCAGATCTGGTGGTTATCAGAAGGTGATGTGGTGGCCAAAATGACTATTTCCGACACATAGGAAAGTTAGTAATATCTCTAAATCTCTAGTGGAATATCTAACAATATTAAGTATATTTGTTTGTTATCGGATTATCTTACTTGTGAATTTTCAGCATTGCTAATTTCTAAGGAATATTTACTCTTGGATAAAACATAAATATCTTGATACACACATTACACGTTCTATTGGGTTTGATTATCCCTTTATTGATAGTCGTGTGGCCTTTCTCTTGCGGGAATAACGACGAGATTTGGCCCCGTCGTCAGCTGAGGTTCGGGAACCTTTCTATTGGAAAAGTATTTGGAATATCAATTTTGACAACTTGAGAGTAGTATGTGTACGTACGTATATATGTATAGCAAATACGCTGTTAAGGAATTTCAAACGGGATTTTTTAAATTTTAATTATTGATTGTTTCCACTTTTGACATTGGTATTTATTTGCAGGCCTAAGTTGATAAGCAGCACTATAGGCGATCATTAATAATTAACATTTGAAGCCGCGAAAATAAATATTTTATATATTTTGCCTAAATTTAAGTTAAAATAAACTGAGATTACAATTTGATGATTTTCTAGCGATTTATGTGAATTTATGTAGAGAATTTTTCCAAATAAGTTGGCAACTCTGCTTGTCTGAGCACTGCCTGAAGTTCGGCTGTTACTTGGCGTGGGTTTGTGCAGTCGACGACTGGAGGTGACGGGTCGTCCTGATTACAGGCGCGCTCCGAATCACTCGCACGATGAGTCGGTGTTCGAAATTCATGAGAAGCAGCTGGCTTGCAGGTTTATAATTGGCACTACAATCTATCTTGCAGACGAAAATTATCGGCGTGTGTCTGCTGAGAGTTTTCTGCAGTGAAGTTACCAACAAGTACAATTTTCTAAAGTCTGTTGTGACATCAAATTGAGCGGATAATTTTTCATACTTTCCTCGTTAAGAAAAAGCGTTCACAATGTTATAAAATGAGTCATAAAAAACACACGACCTTTAAAACTTTGCTACACCCGCCAATGGTTTAGAAAACATTACTGATTCCGACTTAAGAAACAGGATTCTGTCAACAAAATAATTAGTTGAATAAACGGGCTAATAGTATCGGCGATGGAAGCGGCCATTACCTGTTGTGAAGGACCATCCCGGCTTTTGCTAGGAGTCATTTTTGAAAACCATGAGAAACGTAACTAGAATGGCTGTATCTGGTATCAGTGTTGCTACCGTAAATTCCACATATATCCACAACTGAAGACCACACAGTTTCACACACAACTATAGAATACAACTTCGCACATATTCTTGCACAGTTATTACTATTATTATTATTGTTATTATCATTAAGCAGCTATATCAATCACTTTTTCAGGATGCAGCCTCTTTAAGCCCGATGAGCTACACTTTACAATTTAGCATCACATAGGTTGTTTCTCATTCTTTCCAGACAAATCGATCTTGTGCAGTATTCTTCCAGTTCACACCTACTACTCCTCGGATGTCTCTGCCCCAGCGATCTGGAGATCTTCCTCTGGATCTTTTCAGGTCTCTTGGTATCCAATCCATCACCACCGTTTTCCATCTGTCATCACTTCTTCGAGCAATATGTCCAACCCACTGCCACTTTAGTCTTCACTCTTTCTAGGATGTCTCTTACTTTAGTTACTGATCGAATGTAGTCAGCTCTCTTCCTGTCTCTTCTTGTAAACCCAAGCATTGCTATTTCCATACCTCTCTGGGCAGTTTTCAGTTTTTTCTTTACTTGACAGTTCAAGGTCCAAGTCTGACAAGCATATGTGAGGACAGGTAATACACATTGATCAAATACCTGCTTTTTAAGGTACACTGGCATGTTTGATTTAAAACTATGGAATTTCTTTCATATGCTCTCCAGGCTAATTTTATACGTCGATAGATCCCAGGCATCAAGTTGCCATTCATGTTAATTAGCTGACCAAGATAGCTGTAGTGTTCTGCTATCTCGATATCAATGTCGTTGGTGACCTTCTCTTTTGCTACCCATTTATTTTGCATGATTTTAGTTTTAGAGAGGTTTATTTTAAGGTCTACTTCTCTGCATACTATCTCTAGCTCATTTAACAGTTGTTTAAGCTCATCCAAACTGCTTGAGAGTAAAACTATGTCATCAGCCAATCGTAGATTATTAAGACTTCTTCCATTTACCCTTAATCCTCTGTTTTGCCACTCAATTTTTGACATAGCCATTTCTAGGACCTATATAAATAACATGGGTGATATGGAGTCACCTTGTTTCACTCCTCTTTCAACAGAAAACTCTTTGGTAGCTACATCAATGTTTACAAATGCAGTAGAGGTGCTGTAGATGTTATGCAACATTATGACATAACCTGGAGTCACGCCTTGTTCTAGGAGGGCCTGCATTACAGCTGATTGGAGAACCGCATCGAAGGCTTTTTCAAAATCAATGAATGCTAAACAAAGGGGCATTTGATATTCATTCGCATGGTTTATTACCTCATGGATGACTTGGATGTGATCTATTGTGCTGAATCCTGATCTGAAGCCAGCCTGTTCTATTGGTTGCGCTGTATCCAAGGTAGAACTGATACGATTATGGATGACCTTAGTGGACACTTTGTAAATTATGATGTAGACTGATAGGGCGGTAGTTCCTTATGTCGTACCGACTACCTTTATCCTGAAGTAACACAATCATTGCTTTGTTCCAGCTGGATGGAATATTTTTCTCCTCGAGGCATTGTGTAAATATCCTAGCTAGATGTATGTAAGTTTCTTCCCCTGTGACCTGAAGAACATCAATAGATAGGCCGTCATAGCCATTAGCTCTCCCAGTTTTCATTTCATGCACTGCTCTTTTAATTTCTGATGGGAGGACTTTAGGAAGTGGTAGGTCTGGTATTGATTCTGAAAGATTTTCATCTTTTTTTTATATAGGGTCTGGTAAAAATTTCTAATGTGTTCCAACACTGTAGCTTTGTCTATAATACGTTTATTTTCATCATCTAACGCTATTATCTGATACCTTCCAATCATAAGCCTTTGCTTCATTTATTCAAAAGAGCCTTTGTGGCATTACTGATTATACTTGCTTTGTTAGTTCTAAACTGAGCCTGCAATTTCTTTTGTTGTTGTTATAATAGTAGTTGCAAGGCTATAATTGGTGATGGTAACTAATTTTCCTTGTAATGTATACTGGAAGATGTCCTTTTTCTCTGTGAGGTTAATAATACCTGTTGATGTTCTTTTATTGTTGTTTAATATTTTCTGCCTTTCCTGTTTTGTACAGATACTGAGTTTTGCTCTGGCCAGTCTGTGATCACTTCCAGTATTGAATTGATTTAGAACTGTAACATCTTGTACAAAATGACAGCTGTTGGTCAAAAGATAGCCTATTTCGTTCTTAGTTTTATGGTCTGGTCTTCTCCATGTCCATTTTCTATTTGAATGCTTTTTGAAAAAGGTATTCATAATGTACCTTTTTGTGTGTTCTGCAAATTTTACAAGCCGTTCCCCTCTATCATTCCTCTGAACTATCCCAAACTTGCCAACCATAGTGCCTCCTCGCTTTTTGGTACCAACTATGGCATTGAAGTCTCCCATGATAATCTTGATGTAGCAGTCTGAGCCTTTGGTGTGCATCTTCATGACGCCTTCATAGGTTCCCATTTCCTCGTCAGAGTTATTAGATGTTGGGGTATATACCTGTAGAATTTGTATTTCGTATCGATCTGATATTCGTAGAACCACTCTTGCAACTCGATCGGAAATACCTTCTATCAGTACTAGTTTATCTTTCATACATTGGTTTATCAAAAAACCCACTCCCTTTAATTTTCCATCTGAGTTTCCGCAATAGTAGAAGAGATGTGACCGGATTTAAGTTCAATACATTCTTCCTCTGGTCTTCTAACCTCACTGAGGCCAACTATACTCCAATTGATTTTACGGAGATCATCTTCCATTTATGAAAGTCGGACTTCTCCTTTAAGATACCTACAGTTATATATGCACATATTAAATATCTGTTGTCTATTTTTCAACGATCTTGTTTTCCCTTTAAAGTTATACTTTACGAAAATTTTACTATATAGATACTGTAACATACACGTACGTATAGGTTGTTCACGGTAAAGTGAGTACTTTTGAAGGCCATCTCATCTGGAATAATTGTCTGTAAATATATTTGATGTTAGCCTTAGACGTTAACTTTAGAGCGCGATGGAATATACGCACGGTATTTATAACTTACATGGCAATGTTTATTTAAAACGACGGTTAAAGGATAAAAAATGGCGAAAAGTGAAAGTAACTAAGGCTCCAAAAGTGCTCACTTTACCATGAACAGCCTATAGAGCGACACAACTATATAATATGTGATATTAAATCTTCATTTACCTTGGCTAGCTCCTACTGAATTATGAGTTGGATCCTCTACCTCTTTATATACCCAATACATCCAATATTCTATACTCACTAACAGAGGAACTAAACACGAATGAACAGAAATCTGGAAAACCACATATGACACTACACCAGGAATTGGAACTACTAATTACTCTCAATATTCTAAAGTACAACAGTTGCAGCTCAGTTTAAGGCATAAGTTTAATGAAGAATAAGTTGAAAACAATAACATGCATTACGTTAAGTTTAGTAGGCCCAGAACATTAACAACCAATATTCAGAAAATGGAGAACAAACTAATGGTAGGTGAAATTATCATTTCTAAATCAACGTGTAGGCAGACACCAGCTAGTCATTTAACATTAATTCTCTCATATTACTTGTATGGTAATTCGTTGATGATAAAGAGCTGCACGGTGTTAAGAAATTTGCTGAAACTTATCTTACATCTGTCAAAAGACGACGGCAGTGAAGACTACTCCTCAGAAGACGGAGTCAGATACATCTCGGCTGCTGTTACCTCTCTTCCGTCACTGAAAGCTGGCGGGCTTTACATGCACCTATGTAGTCCTCGCACACGTTAACGTTCCACATGCGAGGGCGGGGAGTTCTAACTATCATAATTAATCACCAAGTAGTCCGACCAAGGCCTCTTCTGCTCTTGATATTACCATGCCCGTCTTCTCGTTCCATTCCAGCCTGATAAATGTGCATTGCGAACTCAGTTAAAACTAAAATATTAATTAAAATCCTAGCTGAACAGTCAAATAAGTATCGACTCAGCCCTTTGCGGAAATTCAACAACTTCTATCCTTTTCATTTGTTAAGATTAAACAAAACTTTATATAATAAATTAAAATTTGCAACATTATTATTTAAAATTCAAAACTTTTCATTGGCTATCTAGTGTCGCCTGATATTACATAAACAAGAAGTTAACAGCTATCATTTTATAAGAGAAGATAAAATTACTTCAGCTATTAAACACAATATAACATACCTCCCTGGCATGTAAACAACACCTTGATAGCAATACCAGTAACAAACTTAATTCACATACAACAAAACTGTCAAAAAATTATTACATATTAAGCTGAATGCATGGAAAAATATACCAAAAACATATTAAATATGGAATCTCGTAAAGCTCAAATTTAATTTAATAAATCACTCATAATAGAAGTGTTACAATACTGACATAAATTTCTGTACCCAAAGCCAATTTTTTGAGAATCCAACTTTATACTTTTAAGAACATAGTTTAAATTTTTTATCATTGCTGTACGTGAAAACTTTATAAGAAAAAAAGGTTTTGTGAATGGAAGGATTTAAAGATTGAGCAATTAAACTCGTAATAAAAAGTACATTACGAGAGAAAGTTAGCTTTTTGTAATATTTCAGTCAGAGTTGGAAATTCAGCACAAATTCCACACAGTCATTCATCGCATAGAAAAATCAACACAGCAACATAGATTTCACACATTTTGTTGAATTCCACACAGTCTTGCAAGACTGCTGTGGAGCGTCTCACTCTTATACTGCAGTACAGCGTGAATGGCGCTCACGTTGTCAGATTACTTCAGCTTAGCGACGTAACTGGCAGGTTGAGGCAACCGAAACTGACCGATGAAGATAATTTTATCTGTATACGTCCCTGATAACTCGTAAGAGAATCCAGTCTTGCGTCAGCAAAGCAAAGCGGCTCCTTTAAAACAGAAGCCCGTGAGAAATCCTCTTGATCTGATTGCGTGGCGCGTACGCAACCATAAAGGCGTAATTTTGAGGTTACGAATTATAAATAATGCGGCAACAGCGCTAGCTGGAACAAGTATAGGGCTAACGACAGAAACCGTGTGTTGGGAAGAGAGAGAGAGTGAATGTCCATTAGGCCTACTCTTCACGCTGCAATATAAGAGTGAGGCGCTATATATGCGTGGATATATACCCTTTCACGGTGGCATACCTCCTTTAGTATTGAAATAGGCTACTCATTTTCAATTTTGTGCCTTCGCGGAAAAAAAAAACACGCGAAAATATGAAGTATGTTTCCATTCATATAGCGTGTCTACTTGAACACTTTTGCTAGCCAAGTAGTTTCGGAAAATGTACTGGAACGTGACAGCCTTTGTATTACACGTAGGTTATTTAGTAACTTTTAATTAAATATACTCAGTTAATTTTATTATGTTCTGTTTCGAAGATCCGGTTAAAACTCGCGGCAGTAACAAGTCTTCTGGGGATTTCAGGAAAAATGAATGAGAATTTAAAAATAAACACTTACAGTAGAGCCTACTTCAATTTAGTCTTAGTATACTGAATCCAAAAGTTGTCTAGATATTCTTCTTTAAAAAACCTGATTTCATTGTGCTCAGTAGGCTCATTCCTTGCCCATCTAAAATGTTTATATTTTGCCATAGATAACTAACAGAACTGAGGAGCGCGAGGTTTCAAAATTACTGTCTCCATAGAGAAGTAGGTTGCTAAAGCCAATAAATACAGGACTATGGCGATGAGTAACATTACAGTAGTGGCAAAAGAGCTGTTCAGTGTTGGTTTAGGATATACACGGTAAAGTGAACATTTAAGGCTCTAGTGAATTTTTCTTTTGAGCCAATTTTTATATTTCGACCACTTTTTAATATAAAAATTACCGTGTGACTAATAAACATTGCAGTGTATACATTCCACCGCTCTCAAAAATTAATGTCCGAGACTGTAGTAAAACGTGTTTATTAGTGGTTAGCGCCCGTTGGGAGGGCCTTAAAGAGGACTCACTTGACCGTGAACTTCCAATACTGAGGAATCAGTGTCTGCGCAGCTGCAACGTGCACTCTAACCTGGATTCTTGAAGTATCGATGCCATGGTTGTCTCGCGAGGCGCAAGATGGCTTATCGGGGCGTGTTGCCAGCATGGGGTCGATCACAAGCGACCCCGGGGTCGAACAGGTCATTCCTCCCCAGTTCCTGCCCTCCCCCCTCTCCACAACACTTTCTCATCACCACGTAGATAAAAGGAAGGAAGTGCAAAACGTGCCTTCCTTTAAAAAAAGTAAATGCCATTATATTGCTAAGGTCGTAATCCTCTAATAGCGCCAGGATGGCTGGCAAAAGAAGGTAAAGGAGTGACAGATTGCAAGATTAATTATGAAAAGTCTGCGAGGAACATTACCATATTACAAAACAGCAGTGCCTCCCCTGCAGTGTATCATTTTTCCTTTTTTGTATAGTTTAATAACAAAACATTAAGTAGCACATATTGAGTTAACAAATGTATTACATCTATTCAATATAACCTTTTCTCTGAAAACAAGTTAAGACTGCAGCAGTTTAATGGTCGGGCAACTCACTTCCCCACACAGAAACTAAATACTTTGGTACTTTTGGCTTTTTTGTGATTTCTTGGGGTACTCCCCTTCCCACAGTTAATGCATTCCGCCTGTGCGCCAGCGGTTCGTATTCGATCATCGGGTGGGTCAGCCCCGGATTTACGTTCATGGGTTAACGTGGTGGGCGTTGCCATGGCCCATGAGATTTTTCGCGGTATTTCCGTAACGCTATCCTAGTGTTAAATTCATGCCATGTTACAAGGAATACAGTCGCCTACAGGATCTGTATCGAAATCACGTGGTCAAATGGGAACAACCCCCGCCTTAGGATGGACCTCTTCTCGGCGTTTATTTATTTTGCTTAGCGGAGGCAGGCATGATAGGCTTAAAAAAAAATTCTTCTTCTTCTGTAAGTCCAGCTCGTTTCCGGAACACAATGGCACTCGCATAAAACCCACTTTCCGCTTGTAAAATGAGATAGGGAAATTTTGCGAGAATGTTTGTACATGACAGTTACTTTGGCGGCAATGTCCAGAAACGCTATGGGAATGTTAAAATTAATACTGAAAAATATCTTGCTGAGACGATAAGGTATCTACTTGGGAAAAATAGAATAAAACTTTCAGAAAGCTATAGATAAGCCACTAGGTTATTCAAGGCAATCTGAAGAATATGTATGCCTCAGTGCTTATGTGTGTTTATAGGTGAATAAGGGTTCTCTGATTCCGTGTGTGATAAGGCAACCGAGGAGCCCGATTATTGGTGGTTCACGTCCGACCTCTGGTGTGACTCAGTTCATCGGCACACTCAGTCGTTAAGAGAGTCGTGCTAAAGCCGCTATAGGCTGTTAAAGGTAATCTGAGCACTTTTGAAATCACTGCTTCAGATCTACTTGTACGCACGTTGAGAATTATTCCTCGTTATGTAAAACTAACACTGATATGCGCATCACGACTTTCTTCTTACGTCAGTCAAGTAAAACTGTAAAATTATTAGAGGAGTAAATATTTAAAAAAAAACTGCTAATTTATATACTAAGGTGCACTACAAAAAATGAAAGCGAAAGTAATAATTTACGTTACCACAAATGGTTACCTAACACATTTAATTCGACGTTAAGCCGTGGAACTACTTTCCCTCCATCGTTACCAACTTTACTGGGTGCATATCATTAAGTGCGCTAGTTAAAATATATGCAGGTAGGGGCAGTGACATTTTTCAAAGGTTGATTTATAAAGCTCTAAGTTTATCGTGAACAGCCTTTACATTCATGGAAGCCTTGCAGAAGTGACATTTTCTGTGTATAACCGTACAAACTTAGAGTCAAAACTATACTTTATTTAAAAAATTGTTTATGCACTGGGTGGCATACACCTATAAAACATAGCAGACAGCTGTAATGAATGGTTTAAGCTTCAGTATCGCACTTAAAGAGCCATGATTTAGTCGGTAGCCTGAGGAACACATTTACGGAGTAATAATTATATAATTGTTTTCCTTTCGAGGATTCATCGCATCAGTTAAAAGTGTGCGCTGTAGACTCTGGCAGTTTGTGAAATGCCGTTCACAGCACTTCATGCAGGACAGTTTCACTGTCTCCACTCAAGAGAAGATATTTTAAATGATGATTAGAATTAAAACAATTATTCGGTTTTTATGTACTATTTTCGTTAGTAATATAAATATCTCTATTTCAGGCATAATCGAGAAATATTCGAGAACTTCCAGTTCAATGGTGCTTCAATATGATTCCCTGGTATCGTTGTCAAAATCTTAATAAACATTTTGCTCGCTTTATGCGCCATCGTCGTCGCTGAAGGTTGAGAGATAAACTATTATTCCGTAGGCATATAGAAGATTAATGTGACGTATATAAAGAGGGAGCAACATAATGCAAGCTTCCACTTAACAGAAAACCTTTTACAGAAGCGTTATAATGGGAACAAGTTCCGTTCATAACAAGTGCGAAAACTCGACCCACCAAAGTGGTTCTTGAAACCACTTTAGTGGGTCGCGTTATTGGAAATACTGACACAGGAAACGTATTTGCTGTCTACGATGTTTAGCCATGTCAACGCAGCTCAATTTCTGTTCATAACCGAAATTTACTGTGTTCAATTACTCGCCCATTACTCGAAGTCATACAAACTGTTTTCGTAATAGTTAGGGATAGAAAAAGTTCGCGAGTTCAATGACCTGTAGGCTAGACTCCACAGTACCTACCGTGTACACTCGAGCCTCGGATGTTTGTTCTCGGCCTGATGCCCCAGAGAGTAGTCAATGTTACTCCACACCGGGCAGTATGGCACTCGCTACTTCTTTCCTTGCAAGTCTGCTATTGGTTCAGAGTCACCCAGGGTGTGTCTAATGAGCTGAGATCCAGTTGCGAAGCTGACTTCACTGCACACATGTTGGACGTCCAGTTTGTCCCGAAATTAACTCGCGAAATTTTCCTATCCCTAGTAATAGTATACATTCCCGTCAAATATCCAGTATCGTTTTGTTGCCAGTTGAATTTCGATGTATTATTTGGTATGTTTTAAAAAACTACTACAGGAGATAAAATGCGCAGTTGAATATTTAGAGAAATGAAGTAGCTCAAGGTGGCTTGGCCTCAAAAGATGTTTTAGTAATTTGCTCTTCAACGTCCTAAAAAATGTATGGTATCGCACCATAAAGCGAAGTGTCTAAAGTACGTTGATTATGTTTCCCCGGAGGAAACTAAAACCTGCTTTAAAAATTCTATAGCTGAAAAAAAAATGCGTATTTTAAGAGTTACGTTTTGTTAAGAGCTTTGGTGCAAGCATTTTATTGAAATGTCCAACAGCAAAAAACAGAAAAAACAATATTATGAGAATATTCTGTGCATTCGTAATAAAGGACTGATAAGTAGCACATACATTAAAACATAAATTTTTAATTAAACATATGGAAGTGAATTGTTGCGTGAAAACGTTATTTACATTTACGAAAAAGTGCGAACTAACTCGTTATACGCAAGGGATCCCCCACAGAAAGATTTGCTGAAACGCACGTCAAATGGAGCGAAGTCAGTTATGTGTGGGTCGATATGACGAACTGCAGGTTTAATCCGGCGGCTGAGGAAGTTTGACGAGGCAGACAAAGGTTGAACGCCCCCGCACAGCTGTGCGTGTTGTGCCGACTGCGGCAAACTACCCCCACTGAATTTTATACGCCCCCCTCCTCCCCTCGACCCGCCCTAGCTAACTCCGCCCTGCTCGATGTCCACCTCGGGGTAACGAATACGGGGGAAACAATAATGCGGGAAACGTAACGGAACATGAACGCATGCATATGTAATGCCACGATAATTCTGGCACTAAGTTCCTTATCACTTGGTTACGCCGAAGGGGACATGGCAAGTTATCGCTCTAAGTGAATGTCTAAAATATAAAGCAATAGCTGAACATCTTACCAGATTGTCAGGAAATACAGAATATTTGCCAGTTTTCCAACATTTAACAATATTAACATTAAATAATCAGAAGAGAACACTTTCAATCAAATATATGCACTATACAACACTTATTAAAACTAACTTTTTTCTTAGACCAAATGAAAGAAGTATGTATTTATTAAAATTCTGATAATACATTATTACAATGGCCAATAAGTTCATTATCTCCTTTTGGAAATAACAAAACAGTTCGCGAGCGTTTTATAGGTCTGTTGACATCAAAGTATATGTATATAATTTTTTGGTTGAACTGAACGTTTACTTATATTTTATGTACGTAATATTATTTCTCAAAGAAGACCATCGTTCAGACGAGTAAATATTTCAAGGCTCACGAATTGCTTAATATAATAATTCATAAAATTTTATTACCCTTAACCATGCTTTACCCTGCATGTGTTAACTTCATTTGTGGATTAACTGTTGGAATTTGGTTTTTTTCTTTGATAAATTAATTGACTGTTTACAAAATAAATTAATACTAATGTGAATCAGTTGAAAAAAAAACGTAAATTGCTGTTTTAATAATTCGTTAGGAAAGTCCCAGACCAAGTATAAACATAACTGCGAATTAAATCTTATAATTGTACAAGTAGCGTTGGCATCAATACTTTTCAATTAAAATATTTCAAAAATACTTACGTACATAAGACACTACCATTCATTATTAGCGTTCGTGGTTAAATACACATTACTTTTAATGATAATAATTTGGAGACGTTTCGGGTTATTTTTTAGTAATATTCTGTAGTATAAGAAACAGAAAATTCTATAGTATTTCAATGGTGTTTGTTTTATTAGATATGTGTTGGAATTTACCACCATTACACAGCACTAGTCAATATAATGCATATTTTCGAATAAAAATATCATATATTTTTTCTTAAATAATAAAATATATAAACCATAATATCGCTAGATATGCAAAAATTAATGTTGTAAAATTTATTAAGTACTACTCTCTAGAACAATATTAAATCAGAAAACATAGCCCACTTCTTGATTTTATCCACAATTAATTACCTTAAAACCCTAGTTAAAATTTTTTGTATATTTTTTTCGTTTCACGATATATAATTTTCCATATTATAGAGTTATATGTCACATTATTTTATTACAACTAAAATAATTTGGAATTTTATTGATTTTGTGGCTTACATACTATTTTATTTTGCAAAATGTTGGCGATTTTAAAATGAAAACTTTAGAATAGAACACATCAGATATTGACGAACGTAATACCACCATTCAGAAATTTTGTCATTAAGGCTTGACATCACCCTTTCTGGAGAAATTCTTCGTTTTCGCGTCATAATTTCGGATTCATAGTAATTACTGACAATGTATGAGTATAGAAAATCTACATTTGAATAGTTGTTTAATATTTTTACCTATAATTGTAACGGTATTTTACCCGTTTGTTGTAAAATGTCGAGAACTTATTAATAAAATATAAATATATTTCTCGACTTTTTACAACAAGAAGATGAAACACGCAATTAATGTCACGCACAATAATTATGAATTTCTCCTTAAGGTGTGAAGCCTAGTCTTAAATCTAACCCCATTAAAATGCATTATGTAGTTCAATTTCTATCTTGATTTTATTTTTCGGGAATTTCCGCACTACGAGAACTTTCCACAACTCATAACAGGAAGGATCGTGTATATTGATCACACTAGTAATATAATTATTAATGATAATCTTTCAGGAGGGCCCATTACAATAGAAACGACACTAATTATTAATAGTTTTTAAGCTAACTGATCACACTTGTGATTTATGTCGAAACGATAATATTCACAGATAAGCTAACCACAGTTATAGTGATACTTCATGCATTTGTTTGTCGGCAGCATTACAATAGTAATGGCACAACAAACAAATTTGAAAGTAGGCTGAAAATAACAGCAACAACCTTAAGAAATGCAAAAATATTGTAGGAGAGTTCATTGTACTAGCAATAAAGCCATTTACAATACATCTTCATGTGGGATAAACGAGCAAATGAAGTCACGAAGCACGATAAATTTTGCAAGTGTTTTGTTTACACTGATGACACCACTTAAGATTATTTTGGTCAGCGGTCTGCCACACTAACGACTCACCATAACCCAATTTTCGGGTCTGGTTATAACACTAGCATTGACGAAATTCAGAGTAATTGTACAAGCAACGAAACAGGAATATAATTTATTATTGAAGTTGCACGTGAATACGACAATTGGCTATATATTCTAGACTGGGGTATGAAGATATGAACGTTTGAGGTTTAGTTAAATAATTTGATCCATTGCAGAAAAAAATACAGGACACGTATGAAAATACCGACAAACCACGAATACAAATTTAACATGAAAGCATATGTTGAAAAAAATACCTGTTGTCAAAATGATTTCTTGTGGAGACGCCATTGAGTTGAATGTGGATACATTGCCGTATATATTATAAAACGTTAAAAAAAGAATTCAGAGTGTCTGAATAGTTCAGGATTTAAAGAATATTTATAGTTTCTACAAAACGTATTATGCTATAAAATTAGTTAGAGAAAATTAAATTTCATGATTCAGAAACGTATAATTCGTTTTTCGAGGACACTTCATAAATAAGCTGATTAAACTTAACTAAAAATTTTTATCGTTTTGTTACCGCAAGTACCATTGTTTCCAGGCCCTTAGCGCTTAAAAATAAACAAAAAATCTTGCACGTATACAACCCTAAACACTCTCAGGGTGATTGGTTGCATGACCACAAAGTCTTGGAACATGTATTCTTATGACTCTTTGTTATGACTCTTTGTTATTTTATTCATTTTGTTACCGCAAGTACCATTGTTTCCAGGCCCTTAGCTCTTAAAAATAAACCAAAAATCTTGCACGTATACAACCCTAAACACTCTTAGGGTGATTGGTTGCATGACCACAAAGTCTTGGAACATGTATTCTTATGACTCTTTGTTATTTTATTAATTTTTGAGATCTCCTGAATGTTTCTCCGCAGGTTATTGATTTATTTATTACATTTTTGTGAGTTCTTCCATTTGTTTTATTACTCCCGGACTATACGTTATGTCTAATACTGGTTTATCGATGTTATGTATACTGATATTCATCTCTCTTGCATGTTTTATTTTCCTTTTGTTGACAGTTGGTATTAGGCACTCCTTTACATATGCAATACGTTAGCCATACTTGTAGCTGAGGATTACAGTCTGTATGTTAGTAGTCAGAGCCCTCCTCTAATATATATATATATATTTTGTAGATAGGTAGGTAGGAAGTTGCGCTTAACGTCTCGTCGACAGCGAGGTCAATAGAGACGAAGCAAGTTACACAAGGAGGAGGGATTGGGGAAGGAGTGGGAAGGAATCGGCGATGGCCTTTGTTAAGGACCCATACAAGCATTCATCTGGAGGGAGTGATTTCGGGGAACCATGGAAGGCCGAAATCAGGATGGCCGGACCGGGAATCGAACCCGGATCCTCCCGAATGCGAGTCCTGTAAGTTACCACTGAGCCCCCCCCCCCCCCAGGCTACGTATATATATACTTTGTATATAGGCTCACGTTTCTTTCAGCTTATTTCCTGTAAGAATACAATAAGTTGCGCGGCATACTACAGTGTGCAGTATCGCAGAGGCTCAAATTACCACCGATCACCAGAGACGATGATCTCTCGCGGGAAATGTTGAACTTTTCTTTGATTTAAACTTGCTGTGCACATGCCAGTAAATTTTCTTTTATTATTAGTTGCCGTGTGTATGTGTGTGTGAATTTATTCTCCCATTTCTCTGGGCTAATAGGAACTGTGATATTCCAAAGTTAAACCTTTATCGATGGTCTGCATAGGTGGTATAGGCTATTCACGGTAAAGTGAGCACTTTTGATGCTCTGGTTACTTTTTCTTTGAGCCATTTCTTATCCTTTAACCACATTTATAAATAAATATTGTCATGTAAGAAACAAACGCAGTGTATAAATTCCCTCGCACTAGAAAATTTACGTCTAAGGTTAAAATAAAATGGATTTATTGACTACAATTTATGTGAGAGGGCTTTCAAAAGTGCTCACTTTACCGTGAACAGCATATAGTTTAAGAACACCTCCGCTCATGTATAAAACTTTATAGAAGCGATTATCTACACTCTCGTATAAACGTCTCGTATTCACGCCAATCAAACTTTAGGGCAGAGAGTGGGAATTACCATCCCAGTTCCCCGGCCGGGTCACTCCTGGATTTTCGCAAGTGGGAATCGTGGCGGACGATGCCGCAGGTCGGCGGGTTTTCTCGGGGATCTCCCATTTCCACCACCCTTTCATTCCGGCGCTGCTCCATACTCACGTCAATCAACCTCATCGGCTCTCAAACCCCACTGCTAAGAGCGTCCCAAATATCTTCACTCGCTCACTCGTTCCAGTAAAATGTGAACTATAAATTGCCCAGTTGCAGTCTGGGAATCAATAATTGCCAGTACTGGAGATCACAAATAGGCTTACCTATATGCGGAGGGTAAATAATTTGGACCAAAATCTAGGTCGAAGCTCTGGCCGACTCAAACGTTTCAATGTCTCGAAAGGTCGAGGAATATAAACAATTTCTCGAACGTGTTTGCCAGCAGCACTGAAAATGTTAAGCATGTCTCAGAACATATGAAAAAGTTCCACGGTACTTGTCAATATCGTAAGGTAACAATAATTAAGCTTGGGTATTAAATTTTCCATAAATAAATGTATTTACACTAAATTTGCATTCTTACAATACCAGGAATTCTCTGTAAATTAGTTGCCAAGATTATTTTTGTAATGCTGCAAGTAAATAACAGCAAATTTAAAAATGTGTTACTGTGGAAAGTGTAAAAATGTAAGTACTGCAGTATTTAAATTTAATCATGTAGATACATAAAATATTTTGCAAGTTTCATAATACAGTGTTTACGAAATACGCACTATTTTCCTTGTAGTAATACAAACAATAAATTTGGCAACTGGTTATCGAATAATTGTTTGTAAAGTGCATTAAAAATTTTTGTATGTACAATATTTTGTGATTTTCTGCTTTCTTCAGCGGATAACATATATTTCATGAATTGGCAACACACACACGTCCATAATACCAGCAACGTAAGAGTGAAAATTATATTTCTTTGTGCACAGGGGTGGAAAAATTTCTTAAAATCGTTAAGCACAAACTTAACTTCAAACACGTGTACATCGCAATTAATAGAGCAACTAAATCACAGTTCGTTAGACACGCCCTATGGTAATTAATAGTTAAAACACACCCTGCAATGAAACAAGGACAGTCTCTCTTGCTGCCTGGTCAAGTGTACAATAAGGTATGGGCTGTTCATGGTAAAGTGAGCACTTTATATAGGCCATAGTTACCTTTGAGCCGTATTTTATCCTTTAACCACATTTGTAAATAAATATTGCCATGTAAGTACAAAGTAAAGTGTGTATAGTCCACCGCAATTGGAAGTTCACGTCCAAGGCTAAAATAAAATATATTTATTGGGAATTATTCCAAATGAGAGGCCTTCGAAAAGTACTCACTTTACCGTGAACAGCCTATACGCACTGGCGCAGCAATCACCATGCAAACAGTCGAGGCTCGAGTGTGCTCGGTGACAAAGAATAGGTAAATACATAGAGACGAAATGACATTGTGGTTACTTTGTTGTGGCTTTGCTAGGCTGCCGGTCAGCAAGTAAGTTACCATGAGCTGATCCGCGAATGGCCAATGACGCCAATGCTGGCCACTGATGCCATTTTGTTGTCGCGTGCAGTTGGAGCTCGCGGTATAAGTAGCTGTTTCACCTCTGTATACTTACATACTCTATTTCGGTACTGTCGAGTTTACACATGCAGAGCACTGAAACTTCCGCCCAAAATTACGCAGCCCTCCTTTAAAATTGGAGAAGTATTTTCAAATTACTAAAGGCTGTTCACAATAAAGTAAGGGCTTTAGAAATCAAGCTCAGGAAAAAGTCACTGCCCCTGCCTGCATATATTTAAACGGGCACATTTAGTGGCATACGCTCAGTAAAGTTTGTGAAGATGGGTGGAAAATAGTTCCATATCTTAACGTCGAATAAAAAGTGTTAGGTAACCATTTGTGACAACTTAAATTATTACTTTCGTTTTCTGTTATTTTTATGCATTGACGTATAAAGATGAGCAGATTTGTAAGATATTTACTTTTATAATAATTTCACAGTTTCGCTTGACCGACGTATGAATAAAGTGATGAGGCCCATGGCAGTGTTAATTATACACAAATCGGAAGAATACACAACGTAGAATTTCAGCAGGAATTTCAAAAGTGTTCACTTTACCGTGAACAGCCTTTATTGCATAAAGGCACCTGTTTTTCGCGAAAAGATTTACTTGGAAGCTAGACTTGAATATCCTATGTGAACGCCTGTAGCCTTTCTTTCGCTATCGGCTGCTTGTCTTTGTGTGAAGAAAGTTTGTTACATGAGTGAGCCAATCAGAATTAGGTTTCTACGATATTAACCGTCCTTTATTCGCGGGCTGAGAGATAAGATGCGTTAGAATTCAAATGATCCAATTGCGAAAGTGGTTGTGAACTGCAGTGTTCTGGAATGCGTGACATTTTTTGGCATCGTGTATCTCAAGCGTCGTACACTAATGTTGAAATTAAAGTAACTTATTTTTGGTCAAGGTGAACTCTTTCTTACATTTTATGTGTAAGTTGTAGTATTTCATTTACAAGTGATGTCAATAAAACCGAGCCAAAGTACGTGGTAATGCGCATTGAGAAATAGTTCTCACGATCAATATTATTTAAGTGAGTGCGCACGAATGCTGTGCGTTGTCGCTTTGGTGTACTTTTCTAGAATTAGTTAAGCTTTGTTTTGTATGAGGCGAAGGAATAGACTGAAAGTAGAACTTCATGAAGTCTTCAGAAAAGCTGGAAGTAACCGTGAATGGACTATATAGGCTGTTCACGGTAAAATGAGCACTTTTAGAAGCCCTTCTTAAGATCTACTTATGTGCACGTTGTGTATTCTTCCGTCTTACGCAAAATTTACGTTACCATCGGCCTTATCATTTTATTCATGCGTCGGTCAAGTAAAACTGAAATTTTTGGGAAGGTAAATATTATACAAATCTGCTAATTTTCACACTTCGATGCATTATAAAAAAGAGAAATAAATAATTTTTAACTATCAGAAATGGTTACCCAACACTTTTTATTTGACGTTAAGTTATAAAACTATTTTACATCCATTGTTACCAACTTTACTGTGCTAATATCACTCAGTGAGCCCATTAATATATATATATATATATGCGTTCAGGGGCAGTGACTTTTTTTCTAAGTTCTATTTCAAAAGTGCTCACTTTATTGTTGACAGCCTATATAAAAAATAACACATTATTCTAAACATCGACTTCTCTGTTCTCAACTGCATTGATAAGTTGCTCCTTTATGTGTGTGTATATTTTTATGAGTTGTACGCAATATACACGTGAATAGGGATTACGCAATTTTTTTTTTTTTTTTTTTTGTAGAGAGTCTTAAATTAACATGTTAAGTCTTTTAAAAATGGACAGTTACAGTTTAGTGTCGAGTCCATTCACGCGGAGATTGCTCAGCTATAATGAAAGCGTTAATGTACCGACGTACAGAATTTTGAATTACAAAACGGAATGTGATTGGTACATGTTTTATTTTGATAGGTTTTCATGAGAATATTTTAGTGTAATTTGTACTCATATGTTTAGGTCAACGTAGAAAAGAATATAACATTGGCAAAAAAAAGCGATTATCTCATTCATTAGGTTTAAGAGTATGTTGGCAGTTCCTTTACAAATCTCGAGATGCGTGTCTGATGCTGAAATCAAGTATCTCTTAAGCCAGTATGACAGACATAGCATTTGCGAGTGATGACAGGAGGATCAAAAATAAATATGTGGCTAAGTGAAATATTGTCAATGGTTTCCAAATCAACTCATTTTAGAAAGTGTAATGACTTCACAAAATAGATTTTTCGAGCTCTTCCGTTTATGTGCTTGTCTTGCACAGTATTAAAGTATTTTTGGCTTATTACAAGCAAGTTACCTATGTGTAAACTCAAATTTAGTGGTAGACCCTTTCAGAAAACAGCTTTAATTGGTCCCCATGGTTTTAATAATATTTTTAAAAAAATTTATACATTTTTTAAGCAATACAACACACCTATAAATTTTTAATTGCGGTTAAATGGGAATTAAGAATATTTTAACATATTTCCAGTGTATCTTTAATAATCAAGTTGGAGTTTAAAATAATGCCCTTCGACTTTAGCCAAGAATTTTCGAAACTCCAAGTATACCTCTATCAATAAGGTTTTCATAAGTATTTTTACTCTAATGGCTAAATTTCACTCGTTATCTGTCCCACCATAACATTTTAATTTTTTTCTACGTTCTACTAGTCATAAAACCTCACAAATAAATATTTAGTTCAAATCTGATTATCTATAAAACTTTTGGCTAATTCTGATTGGCCTGTCAGGTCGGAAAACGTCTTCTCACAGAGACACGCCACCAATAAGCAAAGGAAACTGCTGTTACGTCCATAGTGCATTGAAATCTAGCATGTGCGGAAATCCTTTCGCAAAATTCGGGTGTTCCTAGAAATAAGCTTACCCGGGGGAAAATGGTGTAACAAAACATTCACTTCACGAACTGCTTCAATATATTATATCGTGTTTTCTTATTACTAGAGACCCGAGAAATTCGCGAGTGCAATGGCCTGTAGGCTAGTTTTCACAGTCTTATATACTCTCATAAAGATATCAGCTGTTTATCGGTTGACTGTTGTGGTAGTAAAAGGTGGTGGTTGGGCGCACAATTTATTCCATGTATGTTATTGGCTCATTTATATCCAGGAGGTGTCGAACAATACGTCAACCAATTACAAAAGTAACATGAACCTACAAGAGTGTGAATTCTAACTTGTCTAGAAATAAACCAGCGAAATCCTCGGGTCTCTACTTATCACATTATGTTATTTTCTTCAGTTTTATGGCTGCTCAGATCCTACTTTATCACAGCTGTTTGTTTTATTGTGTTTGCCGTTTTGGTGTTCTCGTTACTTTTATAATGCATTGCGCAAGTAAATTTAAGCTTAGAAAATTAATTGCAAAAATCGGCGTGTGGCTGTGTAAATACGTGACTGCGTTGACACTAGCTGGTAATATTTTCTTTTGGATATAGGAATGAAATGAAAATAACGAAATGGATACTTGACTTCGATGGCTTAAGTAGACTGATTAGATGACTAGGGGTAAGATTTCACGACATGTTATGTTCGAAAACACTGTAGGGTCGTTTGCCTATCTTCATTGGGTGAATTACTTTTTGACACGTGTCAACTGTCTGCACACGAATCACGTAGAAGCCGTGTTGATGTTGCAGAATTCTGAGTGACTTGGCCAAATATGAAAAATCTTTTGCAAGGAGACAGCAACCAATTGCAACAGACAAACTGCTGTTGGGTGTTAATAGTATTGAAGTCTATTATGTACTCATATTTTTTTTCGCGAAAAATCGCTAGCTCTATAGATGATATGTTATCGTTTGGCACCAAAGTCAGTGCGGTAGCGCATCGGAGCTGCTGGATTTACTGCCGGGAAATTTTCGCCCTCGCCCAAAACTGCCACTAGTCGTCGCGGGCCCCCACCCGTACCTCGCACCTGCGTGGTGCCAACTCAAGGTCACACTTGCATTGTGGACCGGTACAGACGATCGTATGGGATGACATTTATTTAAACTGTGTTATTGGCATATTCTCGGGAATTTCGCGAGTTCGTTTGAGGACAAGATGGACTTCAAATACTTGTACATTTGACTTCCTTTCCAGTTGGATCGCAGTTTGTGAGATACTCCCTGGGCGAATTTGATCCACTAACTAACCTCTAAGGAAAAGATGGCTGATTCTCGTGCTACCTGGTCCGGGGTTAAACTGGAGCAACAGCCAATATACAACTAAGTGAGCATCGAGTATATAAAGGATTGTGGAGTCTAGTTTGCTGCCGAATGTATCCACGAAATTTCCAGGACTCTAGTAATAGTGTGGGGATGGAACAACCTGCAAACACTAGAACCATTCTTGTCCTCGTATCTCATGTTTCGGTCTGATTTGAAAAACATTACAAAATTGTGGTTTCCACGATCGTGAGGTAACAAGATTTATCCTAAATCTCTGGAATGGTTGCTGTTTCTTTTCACTCTATTAAAAACTAGTGCTAGAGTGAGTGAAGAGATTTGGGTGGCTCTTAACAGCGAGGTCTTGAGAGCCGATGAGGGAGAATGAAGTAAATATGGAGCGGCACCGGAACGAAGGGGCGTCGGAAATGGGAGATCCCCGAGAAGACCCGCCGACCAACAGCATCGTCCTGCCCGATTCCCACTTGCGAGAGTCCGGTGACCCGGCCGGGGATTGAACCCCGTTCGCCTTGGTGGGAGGCGAGCGTGCTAATCGCTCGGCCACCGTGGACCCAACTAGTTCTAGAGCAGTGCGTATTTATATCCCTCAAACGAACTTGTCAAAATATCCCTAGCCTGTGCGCACAAACAAAAGAAAACCACTGCATTAAATTCCCTCGCACAAACGAAAAAAAAATGTAGAGACTAATCGCTCTCGGCGGGGGCGATGAAACCCACGTTTGGCGGTGCGACAAGCTGACAGCTGATCGATACGAGGGTATTACACGGATTATCCTCCCGAGGATAAAACCATCTTCCCATTACCCCTCTTCACTCCCCATCAGGCTCACACCTTGATAATGACGGGGGTGAGAGCCTGCTAATTATTGGATAAGTAGGTCGCCCGACGTTTTCGTGGCGTGAGACTCATGGGATTGCAGTTTCCCCCAATACTTTTCACGTATTGCGATGGTATAGGCTATCACAGTAGGACGAGCACTTGAAAGCCCTGCTTAACTTATACAGTATGTATATTGACGCCCAAGGGCACTGGTTCTCGGAGCGCCGGATTCGGGCCTCCTGCCATCTTGGAAGCCAGTGCCCGTTAGCCATTGACCTTTGTCCCTTGATCCCCAAAACCCCCTCAAGAAATTTAAAAATATATTTAAAAAAATTTTATTTAAAAATTGCTAATAATAGATAAAAATTTATTTTAAAAATATTATTAAAATAGCTTAAAATATTTATTAAAAAATGTTAGAATCATTGAAAAAATTATAAAGAAATTTATTATTAAAAATTATTAAAAATCATTTTAAAATTTATTATTAAAATTTTTATTATAAAATAACTTATACTAGTATACATATTGTGTATTCTTCCACTGCACACACAATTGACATTGCCACGGTCCTGATCGCTTTATTTATGCGTCAGGCAAGTTAAATAGTAAGACTATTCGAAAACTATATTTTGTATAAATTTGCTCAATCTTACAGTACATACACTGAATCACAGAAAGGAAAAGAAATCATTTCAGTATTGACAAATGTGTACTTGACCCTTTTTAATACGATTTTAAGACACGCAACTACTTTCCGTCCATCGTTACCAACTTTATAGTGCGCATGCCAGTAAATGTGCCCGTTAAAATATATACAAGTAGCAGCAGTGACGTTTTTCAAAGGTTGAGTTTAAAAGTTCTGAATTAAAAGCCTATATAAGTGAAAGCTGCATCAATGGGATCGTTGAGTGAGTGAAGAGATTTTGGGAAGCTCTTGGTATCGAAGTCTTGAGAGCAGATGAGGTTAAGGTGAGGTTAGTACGAAGCAGTGCCGGAATGAAAGCGCGGGGTAAACGGGAGATCCCGGAGAAAACCCGCCAACCAGCGGCATCGTCCGGCATGTTCCCCACTTGCAAAAATCCGGGAGTGACCCGGCTGGAGATTAAAAGAGGTTCGCCCTGGTGGGAGGTGAACAGGCTAACCACTCAGCCACCACGGCCCCTCATTATCTGAAAGAAGTTTATATAGGGACCACATAAATGTAAATATTGTAGCCAAATGATTATAGTTTTCAAATATAGCACAAATAAATTAACTATAAAAACCTTTTAAAAACCACCTTTTATTTGTTGATGCACTAAAAGAGAAAAATAATTATAGTAGTTACAGAAATTGTAGAACTTATAAGACATGGTCGGAAAGCCGTAATAAACTTTACTACAAATGATTGTTTGTATGAATTTATATTTGATATATAAAAGCTTGGCGCAATATATAACTTACACCTAATTTGCGCCAGCGTAGTAAAAAAATATCTTAAATATAAATTGATACAAGCATAATAATTTGTAGTAAAGTTTGTTACAGCTTTTCAACCACATCTTACAAGTACTGCAAATTCTGTAACTCCTATGATTATGTTCTCTTTATAATACATTTATAAATAAAATGTTATTTTTAAAAAGTTTTTCATAGTTAATTTATTTTTCAATTTTTAGACTCAACATTTTTTGGTTATTATTATATTTGTAGACTAATTATACATTCATCCATACAATCGTGAGACGAAAAAATACTAAAAATATGCAGTTTAACACCGGCGGCCCCTTCCAAACTTTTGGCTGCAACCTAACAAACAGTAATGCACAGCAAGCAGACTGAACGCCAGTTTAGAGAATAGATATATAAATGAGGTCGGACAGACAGCATACAAACAACCAAGTCAAGTTAGATAATAGCTTGCAAAAAGTCGAAAATTTCGGAATATGGGAGCTTAAGTTTCTATGCTCCTAATTAACTTTGCCAAAATAAATCACATAGTATGTGATATACATCACATACACATGATTAAGTATCAAATATATTTAACAATAGGTAGTCGGGTACGGAAATCCTGAATGTATTAAAAAATATTTCTGAATTTACCCACACAAGTTTATCCGTCCGAGAGAAAATAATATTAATATTTATCAGTTTCTTTTGGAAGATTAAAAATGCATTGGAAAAAACATGAATACCTATTTCAAAAGAGATTGAGTATGCCAGTACCCGAGTGCCCATTATTAAATATCCTTGATATTAAATTAACATGTTGTGTATATGATATAGATCACAAGACCTGTGATTTAGTTGGCAAAGTTAATAAGAAGCGTATAAACTTAGGCTCCCATATTCTGAAAATGTCGACATTTTTGCGCTATATTTTGAAAACTACGATCATTTTACCATAACTATCTACACTTATCGGGTACTTATATAAATCTCTTTCAGATAATGAAGTAAAAAAGATTATCGTGAAATATGGCCTTAATGTGCGATGGAAGGTTTTAGAGTGAAGTGATTTCGGCTGCTCTTGACATCGAGGACTTCAGAGACGATGAGGGTTATTGAAGTGAATATGTGGTGATGCCGGAATTGGGAGGGGAGGGGGGAAGCGGGAGATCCCCGAGAAAATCCACTGACCAGCGGAATAGCCTGGCACGACTCCCACTTGCTAAAATCTGGTGACCCGGCCGGGGATTGAGCCCGGTTCGCATTGGTGGGAGGTGAGCGTGCTAATCGCTCAGCCACCGTGGCCCCTCGAAGGTGTTAAAAATGAGTTCGACACAGTTTGTTTGTAATTTTTAGAATGCAGTTTTAATTTCGTTATATTTGTTGCGGTTTGATGGCAAGTGTTTAACACTCTGCCGTTCACATTACCCAGCATGCACGAGCCGGGACAGAAATAACGACTGCGATGTCCTGCCAGTCAACGTGAAGTCGTCTACTCCCGCAGCGGGTCGCGGAGTGACAGGCGGCAGATGGAGGAAGGGTATTTTTAAAAAGGGCACGCCAGCGAGCGGCGTTTCCGACCTCTCGAAATAACGGCGGCGCGAGCGAGCGGTCGATTCGGGGAGGATGCAGATAGCGGCCGAGGGCGCCGGATTGACGTATCGCGCGGCATCTGCGATATCGACCTTCCCTACGCCCTCCTCGCTGACACCACTTCACTTCAACCCAACCCCTCCTTCCCGCTTCGTCACCAAACCAACCCCTCCTCAATTCCTTCCTGGACCCACCCTCGCGTGGCCGGAGAGGGGGGAAGTGACGTCACACGACCGGCTTTGGCTTCACCGCAGGCAATTAACGCTGCTCTAACCCGACGAATCACACTCTCGAGTACGAATGAGTTGCACTGAGAAAAAGGTTTTGTTGAATCAAACAAGATTTGTTTGGTGCAACCAGATTATTTGTTTGAATAGGGACAATAAAATATTTTGTTACTGAAACCATATTGTTTTGTTGTTCTCATTCAGTTTCCCCAAACTGTAAGATTTGATTGGTGCAACTAAAGATTTGTTTGGCTACAAGTACATTAAGCAGTTTGGGCCGATATAAAAAAAGTGACCAGTTCGCGCGTGTTGCGAACCTAGATCACCTGCGTCCGAGCGCTACGCCTTACTAATCTCAGCTCATGTGACATCTAATGACGCCGGAAAGCTTTTAAATAGATATAGTGCAAATATTGGGCAACGCGTGCAAACAAATATTTCAAGTTTTACAGCATTAATTGCCAGTTTCTTGTTGCATTGTTTTATTAATATGTTTATACGATTGTTAAGCATCGATAGATGCATTAACAAACACGGTTACTATCAAAATTGTCACAAAAATACAAACAAACTCTCGAGCTGTATTTTCGAGCTAAGGCAGTCAAATGAGTGGCCAAACAAATATATACAGTTGAATCAACAAAATATTTTGTTCACAGTCTAATTTTTTTTTTTTTGCCCAACACAGAGATTTTGTTTATTCAAACATATATGTTGTTAGACGTACAAAAGTAATCTTGTTGCTTTTCAAATTTTGTTTGCTCAACTGTTGGGGCAACTAAAATATATGTTTGGGCCTATACAAACCAATATTTTGTTCGATTTTCTCTCAGAGTGGTAAAGGCTGTCCACTCTAAAGTAAGCAGCTTTCAAATCAACCATTGGAAAATGTCACTGCCCCTACTTGGATATGAGTATTCCATTTCCAAAGGGTCTCTTGTCCGTGTATAGTGATTGCCGAGAAACAGCCAAAAATGTTATATGAAGTTTACGTTTTAATTTAGCTGCATGAACTTTGGTACGTTAATGTTGGCCACGAAAGTTACCTGTAGAAATTACATACTTCTGAAACCAAGCGTTTCCCTTAAAATTAAATAAATGGTATTTAATTATCGTGGACAACCCGGCTACTTTGGAAATGGAATGAATTTTAAAACTGCGTTCAAACGGCCTTACGCTGTTTTGACCTGTAAACATTTGTCATTCCGTAGGAAAACCTGGGGACGAACCAATAGGACCGTTAGTGGAAATTGTCCTATGTATTTGTGGACAAGGGACGCTTCAGGAATGGACTAATTAGGCGGGACGCGATGGGCGCAACGCGAATAGAATAATTTTCTAGCCAATCAGGATCGAGACTTCTGTGACGTCAACGAAACAAAAATTCGCGTCGCGGGCGGCGATAGGTCTGTAAATATGTCTAACCAGCCATCTTTTTGGTGTTAAAGTTTAACGTGTGCTATTATTTACTCTATTAATAAGCAGAGCAAAGAATTTTAATGCCTATATGTAATTACAGCCATATTTTCACGCTCAAAGTACCAGCGGACTTGGAAAGAAATTTTTGAAATGATTGAAAAATGAGAAAATAATGGAAACATTAATGTCCATCGTAAAAGAGGTTAATAAGCAGTGGCAAAAAACCATTTATAAAAAAATATTTGAAAATTTTGATCGCTAGACAGTAAAATATAGTGCTCACATTAACGCGAATCTTCGTTGTCCCGTTGCGCCCTTCGCGTCGCATCTGTCGTGCTATTGTGATCCCAGCATAAGACTCCACAACACACCAAGTGTTGCTGACGTCGTATGTCTTCGTCTGATTCCATCGCAGTTACTATTACAATTCAACATTCTCAATCAAAATGTCCCGAATCTTGGACGTTGCACAAAATGCATCTTTAATGGTCTGCATTGTATACAGCACAAAACATTGTAATATGAGGGAAATCCCTTACGTGTAAGAGAAAAAAACGCTGCTCACGTAAATTGAACCCTTTTGCAAGACGTGCTTAAGATCTACTTGTACTCACGCTGTGTATTCTTTCGCCTTATGTAAAATTATTACTACCATGGACCACATCACTTTATTTATGCGTCAGTCGGTTGATTTTGTTACAGATCTGCTAATTCTTACACTTGGTTGCACTTCAAAGGTCATAAAGTGAGAGAAATAATTGAGGTTTTTACAAATTTTTTAACCGAACACTTTAAATTCAATGTTAAGACATGGAACTACGTTCTCTCCATCGGTATCAACTTTACTGGGTTCATGCCACTCAGTTCGCCCGTAGGTAGGAACAGTGCCTTTTTCTAAGGTTGATTTCAAAAGCGCTCACTTTATCGTGAACAGCCTATATCATTCACTTATGTGACTGTATTCAGTAATATCACGAAGCAGTCACATTTTTATCGGTTCCTGTATAATGGCAGCGCGTCATCACATAATAGAGTGGCGTACAGAGATTTGGGTTGCTCTTGAGATAGAGGTCTTCAGAGCCAATGAGGGCAAAGCGAGGTGAATGCGGAGAAGCGCCTGAATGCAGGGGCTGGGGAAACGGGAGATCCCCGAGAAAACCCCGCCAACCATCGTAATCGTCAGGCAAGATTCCCACGAGCGATTTCTCAGTAAATGTATTAATTTTAAAGTATATCAAATTAGAGTTTGTGTCTATACAATCTCAGTTTCCCTTCTTTAATGACGTGGTCATGGTAGGGTTAAGTAATCTGTTACCGTACTTGTTGTTAAAGGCTGTTCACGATAAAGTGAACAGTTTTGAAATCAACCTTAGAAAAAAGTCACTGCTCCTACCTGCATATATTTTAACGGGCGCCCTGGGTGGCGTGCGCCCAGTAAGGTTGGTAACGATGGATGGGAAGTAGTCCCGTATCTTAACGTCGAATACAAAGTGTTAGGTAACTATTTCTGATAACTTACATTATTTCTTTCGCTTTATGTTTATTTGATGCATGGAAGTGTAAAAATGAGTAGATTTGTTAGATACTAACATTTCTAATAATTTCGCAGTATCACTTGACCGACGCATGAGTAAAGCGACGAGGCCCATGACAATGTTAATCTTACATAAGGCGGAAGAATACACAATGTGCATACAAGTATATCTTAAGCAGGGTTTTCAAAAGTGCTCATTTCACCGTGAATAGCTTATGAACATTTACTATTGGCGTGTCGGGTGAACGGAGGTTAACCGACACACACGAACTTAAGATGCAGTTTTGCCAAGTCTAGCCTAGCGAGAAATTATAAGCTCTCTCTTCACGGGCCGTCTAGGAGACCGACCCGCGCACATGCAATACGCTAATGAATAATTCCTCCACAATTAAGGCCGTGCCTCGTCTGATATGGACTTCGCACGCGATTCTCCACGAGCCAAGTACTACGACCTTCAACGCGCGGCGGTAATACTGACACAAAGCCATCCACAGTCTCAGTAATTTGTCCCGAAATGGTCACAGTTTTGTTGAGAGGATTTGCTCTTTTTTCAAAGGAAGTTTAAATGTTCTGAACGTTAAAAATCATTATATGATTTGTGCTTCTGAAAAGATTTTAAATGAAATGTCTGCTATTTCGATGCAATATGGCCAACTTGTCCCCCCCCCCCTTCTCTTTCAATGCCACAAAGAAAAAAAAACAATACAAGAAATATTAATTTCCGGTATGCATCGAAACAAAACGAAACAAAAAGTGAGGTGAAAATAAAGCTAACTCCGTCTTTTAGGAGGGTAAAATCAACTTACATTTATAAAGGTATAAGTAGAGACCTGTAATATTCGGGTTATTATTTGAAAACAGATGAAATTTAAAACGCGTTTTCCTTCGCAATACGTTTGTCATTGGTTCATGTTTTATTTGACACGCCACTGATAAACCTGCACCAATAAACAGACTCTTCACAATCGTGTGCCCCGATCACGTGCAGTTCATTCAGAAAAGGGAGTGACATCACATCTGGTCAGCAGCCAACGAAGAAACGACGCCGGCTTTAGTATATACAGCACTGTGAATCTTAGCTTTATGCCATAAAATAACGCGAATTTCGGAGATCCCTAGGTATAAGGAATCATCAGCAGGGTTGGAGTGGTTCCGTGCACAGCTCGCGCGATTCAGCAGGTTCGATTCCCAGAGGTGTCACGCTCAGCATTTTGCGTGTGAAATACTAGGCGGACGGTGCAATTGGCAGGGAGGCTTTTCTCTGGGTTCTCCCGCTTCCCCCGCTGCTACATCTTATGTTCTCCCAGGGACGCCGAGGTGAACCACATCGAAATAATCTCACTCGATTAAAGTTACTACCGCACAATTAACACGCGTTGGTATAATTGTGTATATAGGCACTAGCTCCGTTCGGTAGTTGTGAAAAATAACACATTCTTGAGTTCTTGCCATTAGTATGTACTGTTTGCAATATTTAATTACGTATTTGTTTTAACAAAATTAATGAATTTCTATATTTAGTTTATATAATTTTATTATATGATATAAATATACGATTATTTATTATTATTATATTATGTTAATTATTTATTTTTATTGTTTGTTTATTAATATTTAGCTACGTCGACAAAACAATTTCAGCAAAAAGTAAATAAATAATTATTTCTTCCTACAAATATCCTTAATAAGTGCCTCCCTTCAAGTTTCCACACGATGTCAAGAACTACAATCGTATGGTTGTTATGTAAAATAACAGTATATCAATATTTGTAGGCAATGTCCGGTTTAGAATACTACTTCTGAATGCCAATTTCCGTTTAATACGTTATCTTTGTATTTTTTTAAAGAGAAGAAAATCTATGATAAAGCATTTGATAACGTTATTTGTGTCGACCTCGGCGCTCCCGGCTTGTCGACCTCAGACAACCGAAATGCCGTAAACAAAAGGCGACCTTAAAAGCCCTTGATCATTGGAACAGTAAGTTGGGTAACGAAATGCCATTACCATTACTTTGCTAACTGCGTAAACAAAAGGCGACCTTAAAAGCCCTTGATCATTGGAACGGTAAGTTGGCTAACGAAATGCCATTACCATTACTTTGCTAACTGCGTAAACAAAAGGCGACCTTAAAAGCCCTTGATCATTGGAACGGTAAGTTGGGTAACGAAGTGCCATTACCATTACTTTGCTAACTGCGTAAACAAAAGGCGACCTTAAAAGCCCTTGACCATTGGAACGGTAAGTTGGCTAACGAAATGCCATTACCATTACTTTGCTAACTGCGTAAACAAAAGGCGACCTTAAAAGCCCTTGATCATTGGAACGGTAAGTTGGGTAACGAAATGCCATTACCATTACTTTGCTAACTGCGTAAACAAAAGGCGACCTTAAAAGCCCTTGATCATTGGAACGGTAAGTTGGGTAACGAAGTGCCATTACCATTACTTTGCTAACTGCGTAAACAAAAGGCGACCTTAAAAGCCCTTGATCATTGGAACGGTAAGTTGGGTAACGAAGTGCCATTACCATTACTTTGCTAACTGCGTAAACAAAAGGCGACCTTAAAAGCCCTTGATCATTGGAACGGTAAGTTGGGTAACGAAATGCCATTACCATTACTTTGCTAACTGCGTAAACAAAAGGCGACCTTAAAAGCCCTTGATCATTGGAACGGTAAGTTGGGTAACGAAGTGCCATTACCATTACTTTGCTAACTGCGAAAACTATGCCACGAGACAGTTACGTACCTTTTGCTATTTTTTAACTGTTACGAAGCTAAAATATGTGTATCATCCACTCACAAATTAACAGTCTGATTGACACAAAATTCTGGAAACATTTCATCCCTTTCAGAACCAACTGAACTTAAGTTTCAGGTATTGCAAATAATAACTATCTTTATGCGTGCTGTATTTAAGCGGACACGCAGCTCGCTTTGATATCGCAGTCAACGAATTCCAAATTTTTTCGTTCCGCGTTAGAGACATGAATCTTTCATAACCTAAAGAACTATCGCAGTTTAAGAAGCAGTTGTTCACACGGAAGCTCAAAAAATAAGGGGAGGAAAAAATATCGAATTGTTGTCACGAAAATAAAACTGAAACATTTGCTGGCTCCCATACTTGAACCATCATCCTTTTTGTTACAACTGCGAGCAGTATCACACACACACAAATATATATTATATATATATTTGTGTGTATATATACATATATACGTGTACATATATATTATATATATTTGTGTGTGTATGTATGTAATTGTATTTTACAACAGTAAGTAAATATACAAAGAAATTCCCAAAATTCTTACAAAATATTTACAGATTAGTATATAGCCTGCATGCTGATGGCATTCTTGAGTAAATAACAATGTTGTACTTATACTGGAGCGAACTTCAAAAGTCATTTTCTGGAATTAAACAATCCTCTAATTTATAAAAGAATTTGTAAAATTACGGACTCCTTTTTTCCAAGGAATAACAATAAGATTTTTCACTCCCAAGAATATTGTGGCGAAGCTAAGTTCTTCCTGATAAACGTTTCAAACTTACCGATACATACATGGAACCACGTTGTGAAATATTATCAAAACAATATCCAGATAATATTCCGGTCCATATAAAGTTTGATGGAGTACGTCAAATGTGGAAAAGAACGTGGACGAACAAGGCGGGCTGTCAATCTGACTTCCGTTTCTTAACCCGAAGCCTGTAATGACGTTACTATCTCACCGTTCATTTAGTTCTAAAAATAACTGTGATTTTATCTGTTAATATTCCTACTGATGAAACGTATTCTTAGCTCCTCGTTGACTGAAGAGTTATTAAAAAAAAATAACTTCCAAAAATAGACTTAATGGCTTAGCCCTTCTGTCAGTTAATAGATAGATGGATGTAGATCCTGTAATATACATCGACGTTTTGGCAAGAAGATTACGCAAATTGGGCAATCTTATACTTAGAAGCCTAGAACTACTCTCTTCGTGATTTGAATATGTTGAAATTTTGTTTCTTTATACTCTCAGGTCTTTAACTTCTCTCTATTCATTTGCAAATGATTTAAAACCAAAATCTATAATTTCTGATGTTCGGTTTTGCTACACTAAATTTCACATTCAGGAGGTTTATTAACATGTCGAAGTTCCGCCTGTTGACTGTAAATTAATTTTTGAATTACAAATATGTATAGTTAAATTTTGAAATTTCCACGTTACTTGTGAAAATTTGAAACATATTTTATTAGTTTATTGGCAGTTAGGACAACTACATATTTTAAGCTGAAATGTTGCAAATTACTCGATACTTCTACGAGTAACTTAGAAACACAATAAAGTTATAAAACTGACTTGTTGCAACCAAAATGAAGACATAGCTCTGAACTATGACCCCCCCCCCCACCCCATCCCATTGCACCGTCCATCATGTAATTTCAACGTGCATAAAACCACCGATGTTTGAAATACACCTTGGAAATGTTTTTTTGAGATATAAATTTTATCACCTTCCCATCCTCACTCCTAATTAAAACCCTGGCCACTTCCCTGACTTTACATATTTCAGATGACATATATGGATAACTCTCGTCGTTACCCGTTAATCATACTGATACACCGATAGACGGAATTTTTGAAAATTCGTTTCGTTAACTTTCAGTTACTAGTAATACATTTATATTAGCTATCTACTAATTATAGTTTAGAGTGAATTGTTACAAATTGCCAAGGGCGGCATCAGGGTTCGTGGAGGACGAAGGTCTTACTAAAAATAAAATTACTAGATTTAAATTTTCAAATAGATTTATATTGCCATAAAAATACACACAGTTTTATTTACAAAATTAAGGTATTCATTTCTATTATTAGTAGTTGTTTTTCTCAGTTTTGACGATGTTTAATGTCAATCTCACTACTAATTTAGCCCATTCAGACCCAGTGTACACAATTGTGTATATTATGCTCTTGTAGGTAATATTTGACCTTTACTACACACTGCAAAGCTCAATGACCAATGGTCTTTCATGTGTGTAAATCATTCGCGAACCGCCTGATTATAATTGGTTCATATTACTGTAGCTGAATATATAACCTACAGATTATTGGATGTAACCACTTAACAAGTGTTGCGTCGACTTAAGTACAGCATGCACCATACATTGTTTTGTTTACAACACCTGAAGCATCGAATTAAAGTGGGTTTGAAAGAGTTAAGCTCTTATCACTGTCTTTATACATGCAACAGTTACTTAATTCAAACTTATTAGTAACAACATCATAGTCAATCCAACTGTCTATTGCCATTATTCGAAATGTCTGTCACGCGCCTATCCAGTTCAGTAGTCCCTCCCGTCAGTATCTCCCTTCACCATGCCCATGCTCGCAGTCCGCAGACTCCACTCTCGCTGGCCACTGATGGCGCCGCTCGACAATGTTAATCTTACATAAGGCGGAAGAATACACTACTTGCATACAAGTAGATCTTAAGCAGGGCTTTCAAAAGAGCTCATTTTACTGTGCATAGCCTATAGCTTTTTAAACCCGTTCAGTCCCCATGTCCACGACCGAAAACATATTACACATATTTGTTTTGGCACTGTACACGGTAAGGTGTCAGCCTCCGGTGTTTTGCGCGTTTTTCCTGTGAGGAACCTGATTTGTTCAAGTTTCTGCTCTTCTAATTTGTGAACGGTCGATGCTGACATCGACAAAACCGCGGCATGTTGTTCACTAGCTGCGAGAAGTACGTTCGGCACAAGTACAGCGCTAATCAAGAAATTAACACATTGAGGTGTGCACACATTTACTGGCACTTACGACAAATTATATGTGGGTCACCTATATCTACTACTGCAAGACCACCGGTTCTGTTGGTGGCTGTGTTGCAACTCACCGTCGTCCTGTTGGTACATACCACACCGAACACTACCAGGTACATTACAGCGTTCATTATTGGCCGGTCAACAACCGACGGAGAGCCGAGCTAATATTAACACAATCAAACGTACTTAACTCTATAAAATGATTTACAATTAATTGTGTCCCTTTTAGTGGCTATATAAATCTATCGTTAGAAATACCATTGTTACTGCGCTGTCCTGTTCTCGCGAGGTTTTGTTAAACACTAGCAGAACATCCATTCGAATTATGTTCTGAACAACAATGACATTTTCAAATTAACCTTGCTCGAGCCACACTCGAGCATAGCATACGAAGCGTTAAACGAGTACAAGAGTTAAGCTCGTAAATGAGTTCGGGACTGAATGTGCAGGGACACTCGAATTTCGCGAACAAATTTCACGATCAGTTACACGTCATAACAATTTAGCTCAGAACCACTTCCGTGATTGGATCATTTGAACTGAAACACGTCTTATCTGCCTTCCCGAGAATCACGGACGGTCAGTGTCGGACAAACTTAATTCTGAATGGCTCACTCTTGTAACAGACTGTCTTGACACAAAGACAAGCGACCAATAGTCAAATGAAGACTGTAACTGTGCACATATGATATTGAAGTCCACGTAAATCGTTTCGCGGAAAACAAGCGACCCTACCATGTAACATCGTCTGAAATTTTCTTTGCACGTGGTAGCTGTAAGCATGAAATTTACATAAATTCTTCCGAATTTCAGAGCAGCCTTTTCATTTATGCAAACCGCAATACATGTCCGCAGTGGAGAGTAACGACTCAAAAAACCTACCACTGTTTGTTTAGGATATAGAAATCCACCACGCACTGAATTTATTTTCTAAAATATTCACTCGTTAATCTTTAAATTTTTTCTTTCTTTCTCTAGTACTTGCTCATTTCAGTTGTCCTCATAATTTCTTGAACTATTTTAATATTTGAGCTTGTCTCCACGTCATACGCACGTGGGAATCGTACCGGGCCATGCCGCTGGTCGGCGGGTTTTCTCGGGGATCTCCCGTTTCCTCCGCCCCTGCATTCCAGTGCCACGTGGCGTGGCACTGGAATGTCATTTCATGTCATTTCAACCTCGTCAGCTCTCAAGACCTCGTTGTTAAGAGCCGCCCAAATTTCTCAACTCAACTACTAGATAGTGTAAATAAGTTCATCAAGTACAGTCAAGCATTTGATGATAAAACAGCTTGTTTTCAGTTAAATGTTATATTTGGATGTCAAATTTTAATCGTATGCTTAGTACTTGTTGGTGTAAGGAATAATATTAATTAGGTATGTATAGGAGGTTTAATGAGAGAAAATATTTTGATAAATCGTTGTTCGTACTGTTATACACCCCCTAAGTGAGGTATAAATGAATAGGCTCAAGTAGGCAGATAAGGAAGGGGAGTCAAGGTACTATTAAATAACCTTCATTTAACAAATTTAGATGATCTTTACTGACACTAATTAACAATATATACAATATGATGTGGCTAGAGGAGTTAGGGGTCAAGATAAGGTTATGGAAGATTATGTAAGGGAGAACAAAATTATGAGTAGGGATAGGAAAATTCCGCGAGTTCAATGACCTGTAGGCTAGATTCCTCAGTCATCTGGATACTGGAGCCTCAGCTGTGCTTTCATTGGCTGTTTCCCCACACACGGCAGTTATGGGATTCGCAAGGTGCTTCCTTGCAAGTCTGCTATTGGCTCAGAGCCAATAGGGTGGGTATAATAAAATGTGATCCAATTGCGAAGGTGACTTCACTGTATATGTATTTAACGTCTACCTTGTCCCGAAATGAATTAGCGAAATTTTCCTATCCCTAGACATGAGGCTCCGGACTTTCTCGCTCATCTTAGCGTGAAGAGACATACGCCCAATTGCTGCTCGGTGATCAGGTAGGACCGACGCCGAATGACCTTCCGGCCCTTAGCTGACGTGTCCATCACACTTCTCGTTAACGTCCACCTTGACACGATGTCCTCGAATCCCATTGTCTCTCACTTGTAGCCTGGGTGGAGTTACTGACGTTAGCTGTTGATGAAATTGCCGCGACCCCGCTGTGTCAGCCAGACCCAATTATTATCCGAGCTTCTGCAGATTCTTGCACTTCCCGTCGTTGCGGCATCGTCCTCGTTGTTTGCTGGTATTGTCTTAGTAACAAAACCTTTGGTCGCGTCCTAGTCGTGCCTGGCCTCGCTTCTTGTGTCGTAATAGTTGTCCGTACGGACATAGGCGCGACGTCTTTAGAGTTTACTATTACAGAGTTTAAACAGCTGCTTCCGTCGAAAACTCAAGCCGTAGGCGCAATCAAATTGTTGGAACACCGTTCTCCAATCAGCGCCTGGTAATCGACTCGCCAGACGGGCAGCCTGAGCTATAGTTAGGGACACCCGAATTTCGCGAAAAGAATTCCGCCCACGCTATATTTCAATACCCCTACTGGCATTTCAACATTTCCTCACTTGATTGGCCAATCAGAATTCGGTTACTCTGATACTGTACGTCTGTGATTCGCGAGAAGGCACCTAAGACGCGTAACACCTAGATCGTCCAATCACGAAGGTGGGTCTGAGTTAACGTATTATGAACTACAACTGGTCGTGAAATCTTTTCGCGAAATGCGGGTGTCCCTAGCTATAGTCTATAAGTGGTTTCTTCACACTTTTAAAATCAAACCTTTGAAAAATAACCCAAGTATGACGTGTTTGGATGTTACCTAAATATGCCATGTTCTACAAGCATTTTATAATCCTGTTAAAATAGAAGTTCAATTATTGTTCCATTCAACTTTTCCTTATATTTTGTTAGTAGATTGTAATATTTCACATTAATAAAAACAGAGAGAATGTACACTCTAAGAAATTATTCTTATTATTACCATACCAGTGTATATGAATAGTAGGATAGTGCGAATGGTTAAGTATTTTCCCGTAAATACAGGTTGCCGTTCCTAAATTCGCTCACGAAACCATCAAATGTGTGGGGAAGATTCAACCTTGTATAGCAACGACGCTCAACATTTCTATATATGTAGTCTGACATGTGGTATTGTTTCTATACAGTGTAATAGGTTAAAAACTTCCATTATAGTTTAGGAAACTAATCAGAAATTTTTCGACAGTGCAGGTATGTTGGTAATGCCTAGTAATAAATAATTCTTATGCAACCTATTAATAAATTGGGAGAACATGGATGCGATGCGTCGTCCCTTTGACGTTTGTAAATCTTCTACACGCATTTAAGCTTTCTCTTTGGATGAGGTTGAGGAATTACCTGAAAGAAGACCATTACCAAGGTTCCAGAAGAACTAGAAGTGACACGGAATGCAGTACAGTAGCGAACCTTCCGCAACACGTAGTATCCAATCACACGCAAGGCCCGCAGCCAATCGGAGAACGGGCACTCCCACATGGAAGGAACCAGCACGCAGTTTCGCTTCTATGTGCTCATCTACTATGTGGCTTTGTGACCCCGGGGCCACAAAGGGGTAATTCCGCTCGTCCTTGCGAAACCCGGCAGCCCGTCGCTGCCTTCCCGTATCGATTGGCCGACGCTAGCCGGGTTGCATACCAGCACGGCGCTGCACGACTGAGGGTAGCGCGCGCAGAGAAAAAAAACACACACACACATAACGTATATATATATATATATATATATATATATATATATATATATATATATATATATATATATATATATATATATGGCCATGCAAGTCATAAACACAGTGAGTATATTTCACCAGACTCGAAAGTTAAGAGTCTAAGGCTACAATAAAATATATTTGTTGACTAGTATTCCAATTGAGAGTTATTCAAAAAGTGTTCACTTTACAGTGAATATACTATACCAGACAGCCACGGTACTGACCTCAGTGCAATGATGCTCTCCTCGATTTTAAGGCCCTTCATGAAATGGGCTAATGATAACCGTAGAGTGAATATAGTGTAGAGTTATCACGCTAGATGCAAAAAAATTTGGACTGCTTTTATGCCAATACGACTATCATAAAACTACGTGGGTATTATTTGATATTAGAGCGCTGTATCATTCAAACAATTGATTTTAGACGTTTCTGTACTTCCTCTAGTTGATTTATAATATTGCTAGATTAAATTCGACGTCGTAAAAGTTTTTTATTTATACAAAATGAGTTGTCATTTGAAAATTAAGACACAAACAATCACGTCCATCACTATTGGCCATGTGACTTTGACAGGTAAATTTGAGTGGAGTAGGTCGATGTTAGGTACATGCAAAGAAGACCAAAATGTCGCCCATCTCATGGTGAGCGTATAACGATAAATGCGCCGATAACCTGCTGATGCCGATTGCAGTGCATGCTGCAATATATGTCCATCCCTTGCTGACGAGCTTAGTTCCATTGACGCACTACGGGGGCAGGACGATAGCTTTATTTACGTTTGTCCGTTTGATCATATATGTATATCACCCCCCCCCCCCCAATTAAACTACTTAATACAATAAAAAATAAAAACACTTGCTAATTACATGGTTTTCATTTACCATATAAACATAATACTATTTTTTCCCGTCTTTTTTACACCTGCCCACATCGACCTCGCATTTCACTGGCTAGTTTATTGTCATGTACTTATTGATAGCAAATAGGGTACACCCAGCCTATCGGCGGCTGATCAGCTGCCAACCACTAGTTGAAAATTGGCTAACTTGGGCAGCACTGCACTGCAGTGCATTTCATTCTCTCTCGCACACTCTCTTTCTCGAATTGGGACAGCAAAGTGGACTCTAGATGTCGGTAAGAGTGGGCGAAAGAGTACACTCTCAGTAATGAGGCATGGATGTATGAGGCATAGTCCATTCATGGTACTTACTGCTTTTCTGAAGGCCTGTTGAAGTTTTACTTTCAGGATATTCCTGCGCCTCACGTAAACAAATCTTAACAGTGTCTAGAAGAACTCACCGACGGGACAACGCACTGCATTCGCGTGCACTTAGTGTAGATTACCGTATTTTGCGCAAGAAGCATTTCTTACTAGGCATTAGCAATACACCCACGTTCTCACAGTTCTCATTATTTTAAGTGTAAACGAAACGTTATAATTTACAAATTAAATCTAAGTAAAAATCCAATATAACAAAAAAATTATGTACTTTTACGTTAACAAAGGTACACAACGCTTGTGGTACGTGGCATATTTAGGGAAGAACTAAAGAGAGAATACACGGGCAGGGACGCCCGATTTTCGCGAAAATATTTCATGACTAGTTGTATTTTAAAACACTTTAGCTCAGATCCACTTTCGTGATTGGGCAGTATCCGTGTTACGCATCTCAGGTGTATTCCCGCGAATCAAAGAAGCACAGTATTGAAGTTGCCTAGTTCTAAATGGCCAATTAAGTAGAAGATTTTCTCACAGAGACATGCAGCCAATAAGCAAAAGAACTAGTTAGTATGCCCGTAAGGTATTGAAATCTACCATGTGCGGACATGTTTTCGCGAAATACGAGTATCCCTATACATGGAGTAATTTTTCAAAGGTTTGATTCAAAAAGTTGTGAAGATGCCGTGAACGGGCTATATTAGCGGAGCTGCAGTGGTTGGCCGACGGAGGTGGCGAAGTGAGCTGAGAGAAGGCTTAGCCTCTCCGATCTGGAACAGTCTCTAGAGGCTGAGTGACGAACCACTCTGGTGTGGGTCCTGAGCCATTCTGCCGCCATATCCTGCTGGAGGAGCCGCAAGCGGCCGAGGCAAAGGTCGCAAGGTCACCTTTACGTCCTCGCCTCGTATAAAACGTCGGGGAGGCAGGACTTCAACCTCCCTCCACCGAAGCGAAGATAAAAAAAACCCCCCTCGATTTCGGAAATCCGTCTGCACGGGTGAGCGAATGAGTGAAGAGGTCTGAGCGGCTCTTAACATCGAGATCTCGAGAGCCGATGAGGGTGAAGTGAGGTAAGTATGGAGCAGTGCCGGTGGGGGGAACGGGGGATCCCTGAGAAAACCCACCGACCAGAGGCATCGTCCTGCACGAGTCCCACTTGCGAAGGTTCGGGAGTGACCCCGCCAGGAATCGAACCAGGTTCGCCTAGGTGGGAGGCGAGTAGTCTAACCACTACATCACCGCTGCCCGCACACCCCACAGTCCTATGCATATTACAGTCTCCGTTATATGTCAGTTGGTTGAGGCCCTAATGGATTGTCAGTTTTACTCGGAACCAGTAAAAGTGAGAGTCCTTCCTTATTTTTTTTTTTGCAAAGCTTGTAATCACAGACTAGCTCAGAATACAGAGGTTCAATGGCGTTGTTCCGTTTGGTGTGAGCGTACCCATTCGCTGAATAACTGTGCGAGGCCCTGTAAGGGGCATTGCGTGTGATTGGCTACCCTGAGCTGCAAAAGATTCGCTGTTGGCTAGACTGTCGGCAGGAAGACACCAGACGCTACTCGGCAAACAGGGTTCAGGCATGTTGCTATAGCCAGTGGCGCCAGTAGATGGATATGGAGGCTCCGAGGACAATTGCTGGAGGGTGTGGTACCGTCGTCATCTTGAATTATGCCACAGCGGCCATCTTTCTTCCATATATCATGTTCCGGTCACCGTTCTGCAAGTTTTATTTGTCTCTCGTCATCCACTAGAGTACACCACAGGGGGCCCCAGCCCCCAGTCCTTGTCCTCGGAACCGACAAATTCATCCACTTTCGCCATTTTGTTGTTGAGTGAGGCTGGATGCTGTATGATTAGTTGTTCTGCGTTGCTAATGACTAGAGATCTGCAAAATTCGCGTAATTGTTTGAGGAAATGTTTAACTTAAAAACACTTTTCCTTTGCAAATACGTGTGTCATTGGACCATCTTTATTTGACACGCCCCGGGTAAATCTGCGCCAATAAATAAACAATTCACAATTGTGTGCCTCAATGACTTAGGGTACACTCAGAAAGGGCGTGACTTAACATTTATGCAGCAATTAATGGATAAATGACGCCGGGTAGAGTATATATAGAACTATGGATTTTAGATTGATGTGAAAGAATAACGCGAATTTTGCAGGTCCCTACTAATAACTCAAATTACTCCAGTGCGTTTATAGATAAACTACTTGATGTCGTACAAGTAACTTATAAGTACGTTACTCGTCTGTCATTGGACATCCGCTCACCCGAAGCGCTCTGCACGGACCTGAATCAGCAATAAACATTCATAATCCGGGCAGTGTAATTCCGTGTGGCCGAGTGGAACAGAAAAATGTGTTCTGACTGGCAGCAGACAATCAACACTTTACCTTTTCTCGATGATGTAAAACTGTGAAGTCTATCATGATGCCTTTTTGTAACACGAAATATGGCAGCGTCTCCACTAACTAACTGTCATCCATTCGAAGGAGGTGAAATGCACAATGTATCGCTTTCGCGTTTCACGCGTAACTCACCATAAGCTAAAACTCTGAAATAGCTGTGTGCTTCGTATGCTCATATAGAATGTAAAGCTTTACAGTTTATATACACGTGTATCAATTTGCAATGAAATCAAATTATTCTTTCTGCCTTAAAAAAAATTGTTAAGCCGATTCTTCTCTGTAATGGAAAGAGCCAAATCATATTTGTTATCTACGACATTTAGTTCAGTAAACACTTTATTTAATAACATAAACTTTTTTTAGGTTTGACATTATTTGAACAAGTATTTAACAGGCCCTTTTATCTCATTTCATGGTATATTCATCAGTACACAGTAAATTATCCCTTAGAAAGAGGCATTAAAATTATCGTTACCCCTATGCCACACACTTTAAAAAAGGAGGTATTTTACCATTACAACTTTAATAATCTCAGCTAGGGATATCAAACTTCTGGTTGCTTAAAAAACAATAACATTTTCTCAGGTTGGCAGTAAGAAGTTGTGGTTAAGTGACTGAAAGAACCGATGAAAATTGGAAAAAGATGAAGAAAAAATGCAAAATCCTCATATTTAATTGCATGCTTACCACTTTAACTTTCGTTCGTCATAATCCACACGTCATTAATACATGTATGTTCGGACTGCCAGTTTTGGAGAACTTAAAATTTAATCATTCATACCTTGTAGTAATTGGAACAATATCGAGTCAGTGTGTCCGTTGAGATATACAGAGGTATTGGAAGTGGCATTTTTCAAAGGTTGTTTTAATAAAGTGATCATTTTACCGTGCAAAGCATTTTACCTTAAACGCGATGCACTATCCAGCACAGACACCGAGGACCTTTCGAGAACATAGATTGAAATTTTTCCTTTAAAATACAGAAATGTACTGGTAAACAGTTCTTTAGAAATGTACGTAACACTACGGACTCGTAGGTTTCTTAAATAGCGGATTTTCCGTAAATTACAAAAATTGTCCGTGCATTCATGAGATAAAGTTGGCTCTAATACTATCTCAACATTTTAAGTTAAAAGAACTATAAAACCTTGACAACTCGTTAATATAAGCCTGTGATGGTAGCAACAAGAGCGTACAGAGAAGTACAGAAATAATGTAATGTGTGGCCTAACTATTACAAATTAAACAGTGATTTTACCTGTATCACACCGAAGAATTGAAGGTAAACACACAATTATAAAACTTGAAATAGCTCAGAAACCGTTAGTTTTAGAGTAAAACGGGTGAAATGGGTTCGGATCACAAGCAAATACAAGAGGGTGTGATAAAAATATATATTAGTCAAACATTTTGTTTTTCAATAAAGATAAAGTAATTATTTGTTTAAAAAATTGATGCAATAGGCTCGTATATGTTAATGAAAGGAGAATAAACTTATAGAATTGTAAAAGAATGACATAATGTAAGTGTCAATTTCGGAAATACGAAGATGTTCCGCGGTCGCGGTGGTGTAGTGGTTAGACTGCTCGCCTTCCACCGAGGCGAACCGAGTTCGATTCCCGGCGGGGTCACCCCCGGATTACTTGCACATGGGAATCGTGCCGGACGATGCCGCTAGTCGGCGAGTTTTCTCGGGGATCTCCCATTTACCCCGCTCCTGCATTCCAGCGCCGCTCCATATTCACTTCAATCGCCCTCATCAGCACTCAAGACCTCGCTGTTAAGAGCGCGTATCTGCATGTCAAGTCCCGTGATAATCGCCGTGAATATGCGGGAAAGTTTGAAGGTGTGCGCGGGGGGGGGGGGGGGCTACCTGTTGCTGTCTAGCTGCAGGGAACCCCGGCTACTTGGCTGGAACACAGTGTACACACTCGCTGGTGTTCTGCTCGCCGTCACAACTTGCGACTTCCCCTCCTCAGAGGAGAGCGCGGGCGCTGTTCAAACATGCCGAAGTAAAAAAAAAAAAAAAAAAAAAAAAAAAAAAAGAGCGCGATGCGGGAGGACCGCTTACGCACGCGACGCCTGTTGGGTACGACGGCGCGGCGCCACTTCTTGCTCGCCGCACGAGCTCCTGCAGTACGCGAGCTGAAGTTCCCTGACACATGTAGCCGTTTTACAACTATACTCGCGTGCAACTAATAACGAGCGCACACAGACGTGTTTTCCCCACAAAAAGGACATAACAGAGTCATGCAAAACGCATGTCGTTTTAAAGTCCGACACTTTAGCTTTACGTTGATACCGTTCACATAAAACTCACTTCAGTACTTTTTACAATAATGCCATTTGCGTCAAAGTGAAGGACAATTGGAAATAGGGCAAAGGAAGTATGGCCACGCCCTGTTCAAATTAAACAAGCAATTGCACAATAACAAAGACAATTTATTGAATCAATACTGTTGGCAGCTTGTGATCGAGTGTTCATCGATCTAATCAACGTTCCTACCTGGTCTTGAGGAATTCCACCCCACTCCTCTAACAACGTCGTTATGAGCTCGTCGACAGTCGAAGGCACTGGATTTATGGCCAAGACCCTTCGATTAAGTTCGTTACATACATGTTCGATCGGATTCATGTTTGGACTGAGTGCTGGCCAGTCCATCGTTCGTATCTGTATGCACGCGTAGTGGGTGAGTCGACTTGGTTGCTCGCGAGTGTAGTTTACGTACACCTCGGCTGCTGCTACAAAATATGCATGTTTATAGGCTATTCACGGTAAAATGATAACTTTTCAAATCTCTGCTTACGATCTACTTGTATGCAAGTTGTGTATCCTTCCGCCTTATGTAAAATTAACATTGCCATCGGCTTCATCACTTTATTCATGCCCATGCATGTGAAATTATGAGATTATTAGAAAATTAAATATTTTTTTTATTTATGATAATTTTTACACATTGGTGCATTAAAAACAGAAAGCAAAATAAATACTTTAAATTATCACAACTCTTTTCTTTGACGTTAAAATATGGAACTACTTTCCATCTATCGTTACCAACTGGTCAAATATCGCATCTTTAAAGCTTGCCTCTGCAGTTTCCTTAAGCCGAAAGAGAAAAGTACACATATACGGGCGTATATGTGTGGGTTTTCATTGAGTGTAATAAAATGCCACTGTTAAGATCTGATTTGCACAGTACAGGACCACGACGGAAACACTGCACGCCTTGCGCGTAGGAGCGATGAGGCGATAGAAGTACGTGTTAGTGTCGCCCGTATCGCTCCCTCGCTTCTTGACCTTGAATACGCAGCTGTGCACTCCTCTTATGGTGTCTGCTTTACACCTCAGAAAATTTCCAATCTATGTTCTCGAAAGGTCCTCGGTGTCTGTGCTGGATAATGCATCGCGTTTAAGGTAAAAGGCTTTTCACGGTAAAATGATCACTTTATTAAAACAACCTTTGAGAAATGCCACTTCCAATACCTCTGTATATCTTAACGGACACACTGACTCGATATTGTTCCAATTAAATTTGGCAACGACTATGGGAAAGTAGTTCTGCGCCTTTCCGTTGAATTTAAAAGAACTATGTAAACATTAGTGCCTTGGTGGGAGGCGAGCGTGCTAATCGCTCAGCCACCGTGGCCCCGCGCTCCGTCGTGGTATAAAACGGAACCGAGCTCTTTACACACATAATACCATATTATGTCTGCTGTCACAGTGGAAGGCGACAATTAGACACCGTTCTCCAATAGGTGTCAAACACCGTGTGGACCAATGGTTAAAGTTATATAAACGCGTGTGTTTTGAATTCTAGCTTGTCCCAAAATGAATCCGCGAATTCTTCAGGTCTCTAAAAATATGGAACCGTATATATTTTGTATCATTGTAAAGTATTTTTCTAGAATCTAATTATTTAAATATAAAAGTAGTTAATGGTGTTTACAATAAAAATCTAAGCATATTTTCATTCTGGATGCTTCATAAAGTGCATTTTACAAAAAAAATCTATTAAACTATAATAATTACTTTAATTGTATGAAATAAAAATTAATCATATTATTTACATACATTTTTATAATTGATTTTATACACTTACACTTCAGAGACGAAAACTATAATTTTTATTACTCAAACGAAAGAAAATCAAATCAAAATCAATAGTTAGTGGCTATATTTATTTCCATACAACCACAGTAATTATTATAACTGCCCTGCTTCACAAAGGTTTTTTTTTTTTTGCTCAACGTGCTTTCTGGACCAATCAGAATGGAAATACGCTTAATTTTTGATCTGATATAAACTCATATTAATTAATACTGTGAAACGTTTATACGATAAAACATACTTAAATTACTATAACTAGTACGAAGTTTGGTCGCTCGTAGCTTACGGCTTCATCATGGCGTCTCCACGTTGTGTAGCGTCCATTGTGTTGGCAGCGTCTGCTAATAAAAATAATTTGCAATGCTAAACTTAGTCTCTTCCCAAAATGACTAAGCTAGCCCTGGTTGAAAACTAACTTCTGGGACAAAATAAGCCAACCTAAGTTATGCAGATGCCAGGGATTTCGCCCTCGAAATCCTGGCTACGAAAATCTCGTCTGGGGACCTTCAGATTCATACCCAGAAGCACCTACTTCCAGGCAACTTCCTGCACAAATCTAAAATGGAGCTTAGCTACATCCGGTCTAACTAGACATAACTATAGCTTAACATAAAAATTAATGCAAAACCACAAACAAAAGAAAACAAGTAATGTTAAAATAAAAATAATAAATTCTGAGGTTTGAAAAATCTTGAATAATAAATAATTAACATACTCAAATTAAGTTACCAATTGCTCAGAATAATGCACTCTCTTGCCATAGAGCAACATAAATAAACATAAATAGAATTGAAAATATTTGCGGATTCTAACTCATATTACATTAAAAAATTACGAAATAATTGTAAAAAGTGCGGGAGGGCTCCAATTAAATTATTAATAACAAAACATATGCAAAAAAATTAGGTGCCATACAGTTCAAAAACAATATATTTGCTAATCTGCATACCAGTTCCTGTGACATGATAAAGGAGGGCACGCTGATATGTTACAATATGCCAATACCCTAGTAAACAAGAAAATCTTTCATAACATTTGCTTTTTCCCCAGATCAAATCGAACTGTTACATTAAATAAAAATCTTGCCTAATTTGTTTGACACGGCGAAAAATAAAATGTGGTTAATTGCGATTGTTCATCTTCTTTGTTTTGCGGTGAAGGTCTGCAAGTAGCATAAAGATTTAGCAGCGGCAGCGGCGGTGTCGATTGTCGAGTGTCGCACGACACGCCGCTATCGCACGCACGCTGCCGTCGATGGATCGATAGAAGGCATCGTGTAAGCTTCGACCTGCCCGCCGCAGAGCAGCGCTCTCGGCCGACCGCTATTGTTTATTAACACGGCTCGGCCCGGGGTCTGTGCGTGTCTGCTATCCCGTTCGATAGCAGCCCCATATGCGCGGGACCGCTTTCAGTACGATATAGCTGCCGCGACGCACGGCAGGCAGATTAGTACTTTGCACCGAGCGCGTGGCATGGGAAACAGCGTCCAATTAATCGAAACCTTTATTATGGATGAAGCCATACCGGGGCCACGGAGTAAGCCAAGTGTACATTACTGGAATTGCTTCGTGTGTCCCATGATCAGTTGCATCATCGTGGTTCGAAACTCGATCCGAGATCGGATATAAGATCGATGAAGAAAACTGTTGCACCACTCGAGTTCAGAGCTGGTCTGAAGATCGAGATGAAGTTAATCTCGAACCGCTGAAAATTGGCGGTTCGAAATCTCAATCTGAGATCAGCAGCCATCGTCGACAAATGTAGTTTGAAAATACGCCAACAGATAGAATTACGTTCCATTGCATTCTTGGGAACTTATAACAACATTATACACACTTGAATATTACTCAGTAAAATTCGTACAACAATAATTCACCAAATCGCAAATCTAGTCCTATTTATAGTGAAAAATACGCCTACTTCCATGACATCATATATTGCGAACCAATAGCAAAATTTGTCTCATACTTAATCTCGATTTCTCACTTTGGAACCAAGATCGACAGATTGGAGATCCAGAATCATGCAATTTCATTGGTGCAACACTTTCACATTGGAACCAAGATCAAACTGGATCACATTTCGGAACTAGGATCATTTATTCTCGGATCGAGGAAGATGTTCGTGCAACGGGGCACCAGCCTAGCCTTGTCACAAAGTACAGTCTATTCCGGATAATTCCAACTTTTCTCAAAACTTGATAGTTGCAAAAACAGACAAGCTGCCATCGACAGCCTCGCTCAGACAAGAACACATAAAACCACCATCAGTCAGAACTAGCATTGACATAATGTCTGCTTACGAGCACGAGGACTTGATAACCTACGAAGAATTCGCCGTAGGCAACACCATAAAATTAAAAATATCCATTCCACAAATTTCGAACGGAAAATGCTACATCATCAGCAACATGCAAAACTCCAAAGAATGGTGGATATACGTGATTCCAGGAAGAGAAGATGCCAGCTACTGCGATTTCGAAGGCGAATTCTACAACGCAATATACAATTACCAACAACCAGCCAATCTTCAAGAACCTATGTCTCATCCTACAATACCTCTTGCCTGTCCAGAAATACCTCATGAAACCGGAATGATGAAATTCAGGTATCGTTTACGGATACAAGTTCTACTTCGAGGACATTCCACCGCCTCGCGCAAACAAAGCTTGATTGAGGTGTGTCGAGTTGAGAGATTTGGGCGGCTCTTAACAACAAGGTCTGGAGAGTCGATGAGGGTGGAATGAGGTGGTAATGGAGCAGTGTCGGAATGCAGGAGTGGGGGAAACAGGAGATCCCCCCAGAAAATCCTCCAATTTTTTTTTTTTTTTTATCCGTCAGGAGGTGTAGAATTGAGATACACGACCTCTTTTAAGGTGTTTTCCGAGGTTTGTGCCCAGTTGAAAGAGCTGGAGCCGTTAAACTCATGTTTCATTTGCTGCATTCATATATCGAGTGTTGAATCAGCGTAAGCAGAGCACGGACCAAAATATTACTAGAGTGAAACACTGGAGATCACAAAGTAATGCGGGATTGAAAGGGCCAAGAGAAAACGGCTTTTCACAAAGACAACTGTCACCAAAATTACGACTTCTGCATGTAGTAAGCTATCATGCAGGCGTAGGTAAACTTACAAGATGGTGGCAAAACTGGCTGGGAACGTTACACTGTATGCATTCTGATAAAAATGTTATTATAAGATTTTTCATGAAACATGCATATAAATGAGGGAAATAAAGTAATCCAAATCCATTAGACACAGCGTAGATAGCTGAAGGAAAAAATACACTATCTTCCAAAAAGTAATTGGGTACCTGTCCACAATGTTCGCTCGGTGGTTGTCACTCCTTTAGAATCTCGTACGGCCACCTCTTGTGGCTATAACAGTAGCCACCCTGTCTAGCATGCTATCTACGAGTGTTTGCAGGACATCCACGGGGACTCGTCGCCATTTCTCTTGCAACCATTCCATGAGTTGAGCAATGGATTTTGGCCGCGCCTGACGACCCCTCATCCGGAGATCCAATTCGTCCCAAATATGTTCTATAGGGTTTAGGTCGGAGCTCTGAGTGGGCCAGTACAATCGGCGAACATTGTTGTCGGCGTACCACTGCATAGTAGCCCTTGAAACATGGCACCTGGCATTGTCATCCTGAAAGTAACACGGGTTCATTCCGTAAAAACGCCACAATGTTGGGAGCATTTCATTATCAAGAATGTTACAATAGGCCTCTGTGTTCATGTTACCACGGACAAACACCAGCGGCCCTACGCCGAAGGCCGTGAAACAGAAGTCAACTGACGTACTGCATTACCTATCTTCAAGGGTGCCTAATTGCTTTTTGGTTGATAGTGTATTTTATTTAAAATACGATTTATTTAAATTTTTTGTTTCTATTGTTCCACTTAATAAACGGTTATGTAAACACCCGATTTAAACGCTATCATACTTGACGCTAAGAATAAAGGGAACCCCGCAATTGTTACTCAGTTGAGTGATTCGTGGTTTTCACGGGTTAGTCAACACAACTCGAACTCTTCGTGAAGTGCAGGAGTATGGTCGAAGCTTGTACTGGGAATCGGCTGGTAGTGTGCGTATACCGGCACAAATGCATTTGTCTGGGTCTTGTTGTGTTCGCCATCTGTCGTTCGAGGGATTTTAGAAAGGTGGTGAGGGGTGGGGGAGGCACGGACAAATTGTTGAGCGGACGTCTGCTCTAGGGATGATCTTGGGGAATTATTAATTTCCTTCATGCGACGATAGGCGGCTCACTACTTCATTGGTATTATAGCGTAGATTGTTCAAGATAAACTCTACGGTACTATTGAAATAAACTTGAAAAAAATTGGGTTTTGCTGTGTCGTTTGTTTTGCGTGAATACGTTTACATTGACGCGCTCGGACGCCTTGGTGTTTATTTTTTCACGTTCCCGGCACCGCTTCACTCATTCATATGGGGGATTATTAGTATCACTAAAATGTTTTCGAGATGATCTTTCCAACCGTATACGATTTATGTTTTCCGAATTGGCTTTTTGAAGAGTATAGGTCGAATTTGTGTTAAGTTTTATTAATTTTTTACATTAAACTCATGCAATTTCACCATAAACCCGTCACAAAAATATTTTATACACGCAATCGATTGATCTTGCCGAGAGCTGTCGATTGAAACTGAAACAGGCGCTGTAGCTTCGCCTAGTCAAAAGTTATACAACGAGGAAATTATGAGACGCTGTGAAACGAACTCAAAATTGCGCACCCCCCCCCCCCCAAACCACCTCTTTCGCTGGCTATGCTTAGCAGTCCTCAATCAACGTAACACATTCTTTGATCCTTTGGCAATCGAGTGGTGTAATTGAATTTTGAATGTAGACGATAAATTCGGAAATGCAATGCCAAATTTTATCCCCCGATTTTGTTATCATCGGATTTTCCGGATGGCCTCCCACTATGATTACAAATTTAAAGACGTATTCACGTCAAAATCACTGTCCCTAAAAGCATGTATTTAACGACGAACATGCCTGGCGTGTGCCAGTTACGTCGACAGCGAAACACAATAAGTAGCCCCACATATAAACGTAGTATTCAAAGTGTAAATTTTACGTACGAGGCCACTGAATTTATCTATAATATTTCCGTCCTTTCTTACGCAGATTAGAGTAAGAATTGACATATTCTTGACATATTTAAATTATTAACCGTTTCACAGATATCATTTACACTTGACTTGCAGATGAATAAGGTGGGATATCATTTACACTTGACTTGCAGATGAATAAGGTGAGATCGTCAGCAGCAGTTCTAGTTCTACTATAAGGAAAGGATAAAATGAGCAGAAGAGGCACGGCTTTCAAAAGTGCACAAACTGTACCATGTCTGCTGACATTTCTTGCACTCGTCTCAGGCAAGCCGGAGCCACTTCTCTTTCTTAGTCGTTTCTATCGCGCTGTGCATCAGCCAGCATTAAATATATTCAAAACGAAGGCATTTTGTACAGTTCGGTAGGGCCCCCAAAGCGGTGGTTCTAATTCACAAAGCCACACAGGTGGATGAGTTTGCAGTAAGGATTGTGATGCAATGCCACCAAACTATTAACAGCAATTTCAGAGTTATGCTAGAAATATTCGCCAACTACCTGTGTATAAATGTTCGCTAAAGATGTGGACACTCCAGAGAGAGACGTACATATTTCGTTCCTGGAATCTGCCCACCACATTTGCCGACAATTAAAAAAAAAATCCATTCCATTATGCATTGATTACTAACGGCTGTTCGCGGTAAAGTGAGTACTTTTGAAAATAGCCTTTGAAAATGGCCACTGCCCCTACCTGCGTGTATTTTAACGGCCACGCTGATTATCACGTGCACAATATAAAGTTGGCAAAGACAGAAAGAAAGTAGCTCCACGTGTTAACAATAAATTACAAGTGTTAATAAAAACATTTTTGTTGCTAAAATATTTTTTATTTTACCTTTTTTTATTTTTAATGCATATACGTGTAAGAATAACCTCATTTTTAAAACATTTGCTTTTATAAGAAAATTACATATTCCCTTGACTTACGCACGCTAATTAAGTAGCCAGGCGTATGGTAGCGGTAACCGCACATATTGTGAGAGATTACACAATGTCCATACATGTAGATCTTAAGTAGCGCTTTTCAGAAGTACTCATTTTACCGTGAACAGCCTGTGGACGACAATTTTGCCGACTAGGCGGCAGAAAATTTTTTGAGTCTGCGACGCCGCAAGAAATACACTCTTGAAACTTTGTAAGTGAAGAGTTTTGGGCGGCTCTAAACTTCTTGTTATAATCGTAAATGTTTATATTGGCAAGTGCGATACTGCATTTTATTCTTTGGGTGGAAGAGATGTGTGATACTTGAGCCATCTCACATTAAAGAATGACGCTCGCGCGACATTACAGGTAGAGTGAGAATGAGCTATATTTAGTTGTGGCGTCCTAGTTAAGACGGCGGTAGAAATGGAATGGGAGAGAATGACAAGCAGACACACTAGAAAAAACCGTCCGGAGTGTTTCAGAAAATACAATTTTCGTCAAACTTTCGAAAGTCCACTTGGAAGAAAGGTCGAAATTTAAATGAGAATGAGCACATGATTTGGCACCTTTGGACAAAATTGTGTTGTCTGGACAAATAAATCACGTTTACTGAACTTTTACAAGCATGTTGAAAGCACAATGCGCTAGTGAAAATTTTGTAATAGCAGATGCGATTGTATAGAAAGTGATGGATAATACTGTTGATACAAAACCTCGATTGAAATTTTGATAAAATGCGTTAGTTAGTTACAACATCATAACGGTCACCAAGTACATATGGACCATTTTTTTTTTAAGTATCTGTGTTGTTAACTGGTCGCTGACTCCATCGAATTACCTTCATAAGCTACCTGCAGATATGTAACAGATGTATAGCGCAGATGTGAAAATAACACAATAAAAATGTAACATTTTTGTTGAGGCAAGGAGTAATAAGCAGTGTTTTGCATTTTTTGGGCAAAGAAAGTTACGCAAATGAGATTCCTCGTTTTTCCGTCGATGGCGTCACACTGCTATCCAACTCTTCTTCTGAAACTATGCTGTTTATCGGTAGGAAACATTAACGATATAACTGAAGGACTGTTTCTCACCGTGGCACTGCACCCCACAGCACAAGTGTATTTATTGACAGTTCGTTTGTGGTTAGTTGTTGAGGTTTAATTAACGCTGAAGAGTCGTACTGATGCATCAAGCTTCCTGCACGCGATCTACCAAAAACTTACGAAGACTGAGGCAAGAGCGCAGCACTCGTCATTCACACACTACGTATTTAGTGATTTTGGAGTCAAATTTCGGATGGGACGGAACACGTATTGGAATCAACTCGTAGCGAACTCGGAGTGAACTCGTATCGAGAGTAAGCGGTTATGATAAAGTTTGGAACGTGGACTAAAGTGAAAACAAGACTGGATGTGGATTGAAACGGGGTTGATTCACTCTATTGGCGGCTGCTGGCAGAACTATAGAAGAAACGAATTACAAAAGTCCAGTAAACGTAAAATATATTTTTCCAACATAACATAAAATAAGAATTTTACATATTTCTCCGTCCACATATTTTTCAGTTTCTTCATAGCCATTTATTTTTCTCTTTACTTCCAAAAAAACACTTATTTTGCTAGTCTAAGAATGATTCTAACCTCTTACATGCCCATACTAAAAATTCAATATGGCGACCACTTCTTCTTTGTTCTAATTTCAGCCTAATGAGTGTTTAAAGTAAACTTTTCAATCCGGATTTTACATTCCAGTCCACCTCGACAACTGGACTGGATTATCCCGCTTAACTCCTACTTCAGTCCAGTGCGAATGTGTTTATACTAACATTTCAATCTGTATTCTTCAGTCCACTCCAGGTTCAATACGGATTGAAATGTTACTGTAAACGCACTGATAGTAAGAAAGGGTTAGTCTCTGAAGGTTTTTTGCTGACTCATTTATAAAAATACGCGACTACAATGAGCTGTGTGATAAAGCGCGTAGTTCTTCTGTACACCCGAGATAATATCATTAGTGCATTGGTGCTACCACAATGAGGAACCACTTTTTCATGAACTAGATTGTACTTTGAGTTGAGTTAAGGCGGTTCTTAACAACGAGGTCTTGAGAGCCGAAGAGGGTGGAATGAAGTGAGAATGGAGCAGTGCCCTAAGGCAAAGGTGGGGGAAACGGGAGAACCCCGAGAAAACCCGCCGAACAGCGGCATCGTCCAGCACGATTCCCCCTTGCGATAATTCGGGAGGACCCATGGGTTGTACGTGATACGGTTATTCTTTTTTCGCAGGTTTATAATTAGTTCAGAGCTCTCCAGGGCGTTTCATGTAAGTGGTAAACCAATAGCATCAAGGGCAGAAACGCACACGTGTTTTGAATACAACATGTTTCTGAAGAAAACTGAAAACTTTTCCGGCCTCTACTGTTGGCACAAAGACATCCAGAGAGCGTCTATTTAACTGTGATCCAAATCATAAACTTTCCTGCTCTTCAACCAAAAATATCACTAATTTCTTTAAATCCCTGTGAACAGACATTCGTGTAATAAGTACGATAAGAAGTATGGTTCATTATACACTTGTCTGAAAAATTAGAATAGGTGTCAGAAATACCAACTTGATTAAGAAAATTCAATTCGAAAATTAAAAATGAGGGAAAGAGATGCGTCAGAGGTAAGGTTGACTAATGGGGTACATTCCCCTACAAATAATTTCCGGAATTATATTAAGTTGGTAGCAACTTGCACAGCTGTTCGGGACTAAGTTTGTTCAGATTGGAAGTCGTGCACAACCTAATAAACGTGATGGCTGCGGTATATTTATAGTGACAAATGAACTGAACAGACGTCGGAAGCACTAGAAAAAAAATGGGGTTTGGCTGTGTTGGGAAGTTAGGGACGCGGTCGTTTGTTTTGCTTGAATAAGTCCACGTTGACGCGCTCAGACGCCTTGATGTTTTTTTTTTACGTTCCTGGCACCGCTTCACTCGATCATATTGGGTTTAATAAGTATCACTAGTTTGCTTTTGGGATGCTCTTTCCAACTGTATACGGTTTCTGTTTTCCGACTTGGCTTTCTGACGAGTAAAGGCTGACATTGTGTTAAGTTTTCTTGATTTCTTAAATTAAACTCATAAAATGTCACCATAACCACGCCACATAAATGTCTTTACACACGCAATCGATTTATCTTGACGAGATCTGTTGATTGAAACTTAAACGAGCGTCGTAGCTTCCCCTAGTCAAAACAAAAGTTATACTACTCGGAAGTTATGAGACGCGGGGCGAAACGAACTATAAATTGCACCCCCCCCCCCCCCATCTTGCGCGATCCTTCGCAGTCCTCATTCAACGTAACACATTCTTTGATCATTTGGCTATCGAGTGTTGTAATTGAATTTTGAATGTAGACTATAGATTCGGAGCTGCAATGCCAAACTACATCCGCCGATTTTGTTACCATTGGATTTTCTGGATTGCCTCCCACTATGGTTGCAAATTTAAAGACGTATTCACGTCAAAAGATAAAATCAAAAGGTTTTTATGCAACTACTCGAGATGTTTTTAAAGTGAATTTGACACCTAGTGTAATACTCCGGCTTCTTTTAGGGCAAGCCATTTTTGGTGGCACGGCGGTTGGAACATGACATTGAGTCATCAGAAGTTGGTGGTTCAAATTCGTTCTTGGGCAATGCTGTCTTTAAATTAACATAGACAATATCAGCGGTTCCTATCATTTTAAGCGTCTCGTTAATTTCACTTTCTGCGGCAGTCATGATTCCTTACATTTGTTGACCACAATTTCTTAAATTATGAACTAGGAATCGTCATGTTATTATTTTGTCACAATGTCACTAAAGGAATATTTTCTTGTTCTTAGCCATGCACGAGAAGTTTTCCTCAACTTTCTTATAGTCTAAAGCAAGCAGTTTTCTTCGTATTTATCTCGAGTACAGAATTAATCGTCGCAGAAAAGATGTATTTTTTCTTTTCTTCGTCAAAACTTTTGTTCTATTAAAAATGATAAGCTCGATATAATAAATTCCAAGACATCAATTTTTTGAAAGCATCAAAGCAAATTAATCTTTGTTCGAATTATCATGTTTGTAGCTGACTTCCTAGCATCGTTACTGATCTCTTCTTGACCTGTCTTCTTCGATACTTCAATTTCCATAGATTTCCAAGATTTATTCGGTGACAGCGAAACGAGAACATAAGTATAAGTTACAGCTTTCACTTACATAATACATTCTTAGACTATTTAGAAGAAATGATTGATCCAATACTTCTTATTCATAGTATGTTTCTGATAAGTCCGGAAGCTCAGATATGGTATTTATTCCTCTCATATTACCACTTGCCTGTTACTTAAGACCTTCAGTTTTTTGTTTAAAGAATACAGATGCTATCCTGAAATGCATGCTAACGGAAAAAGAGGTAGCGAATCATTTACAATCAGCAAGTACATGCTGTAAGAGTCATTATGCGAAGTAACTTAAATTTAAGTAAACAAAACCTACCTTCTGTTTGTCCATGGTCCTGGAACACTACTATTTATGTGTTGTAATTATTTTAATCTCAGTATGCTAAGATATGTATGAAAAGAGAGTCTTTAGAGTAATCTAACCATGGATTACAAATTACACCAAAGCTCGTGCTTGAAAAGGTAGCTAGCGTCTGGAATTACCCGACAACAGCTCGGTTTATTGTCTACTTTGAAATTTGAAGATACACATTACCTCAGTTTCGAGGGCCAGTTAGAGATGGAGGAACTATTCAGTCTCGCACTTAGGCTATTGCCAGTCACCTGCAAAACGTTACAATATTTTAAAATATGTTCATACTGTTTAATTACCGGAATCGTCTAATAGGTTCAAAGTAATGTTACCCTGTGTAGTAGGCATATGATACATTTACGTTCCGCCTTATCAGATACACGGATATTGTTTATGCTTCTAGCGCCATATTCATGACCTGCATTTGTTTATTTTCCCGTATGGAATCTGGAACTCTCACCTCGTCGTACTTTATGTGGAACTCATAGATGACATTTGGTTGGCTTAGTAATACGTGCAACATAGACCATAGATTCTGTATACAATGGCAATTTTAAATTCTGTTCACGTTTGCTTTATCCGTCATCTGTGTGAGGATACCGCCCTTTAATTCTTCGTTTTGTCATATTAAACATCATCAGTTTCCCGTAGTGATTCTGTTTTAAAGTATAATTGTAGTTGTTGCTTTTCTTGGTTAAGTAATTCTACGTAACTTGACTTCATTTATCTCATTTCCACCATTTTCCTTTCACTTTTCTATTCCTCGGCAATATAGCATTCGTATTTTACAAAAAAAAAATCTCTAGGGACATGGATATTTCTCTTTGTCGATCTTTTAACACGTTGACTTCATTTAGAAAGATTCCTTTTAATAAAGTCTGTACTTTCTCGAATTTCGGCAGACAGTCTGATTGAATAAAATATTCACTTTAGTTGAAAGCAGAAACTGACTAATCATCTGCTTTTTTCTTGAAACTACGGTACTTGAAGTACATCCTTCATTATTAATCCTGATTTTGGCATCTATACTTGCCACACTTGTGTGTAGAAAAAATGTTCTCTTCGTAATTTTAGCCCGAAATACACGTGGGAAAATTCAGTTCTCATGCACTAATAATAGCGTTACATACGTATACATACATACGTACCACAGCCGAGACTCATTTATGTTACATTTGATGAGAATTAGGTAATTTATGGTACGCATTCCCCACTACGTTCTGGTATCAATTTCTTTGGCCCAAAAGTTATATCTGGGAAAGATTTCCACAACTTTGTATTTAATTTTTTTGACGGTTTTGCTGTGTTAAGGGCTTGAAATTAATATTAAAAATTACGGAAACATGTAGACACTTTCACCGCTTTACTGAGAACCGTTACGTTGTATACTCTGCAATTCGATGAGTCTAGTTAATGACAAGCGAGTCAATAGCTCATTTCTCCGCCGCGAACTGAGGCTCGCTTCGAGAAGACCAAATGAGCGGCGGTAGCATTCTCAGCGGGGCGAGCGTTGATTTTCCAAGTCGTTTCCCCGACCTTAGGTGGTGGTAGGACCCGCTTGAACTCTTGACCAATGAGCTTTGTAGAGTGTGGTTAGACCTCGGCCCCATCAAGGTGGCACGTACAGCTTCAACCCTGTGCGTTATTGTTGACAGGTTAAAAAGGGCTCATCCCTTTATATCGGACTGCATTCAGCTGCAGATTGTTCTGTAAAGTCTGGTGAGACTACTGTATTTGATGATGCGGGATGCAATTATGCCTGGCCGATACGACACAGAAGCAAATGTTCTGGAGCTAATGAAAGATGACAAAGAGGTGACAAGTGGAATATCTGGGAATTACACGTAATGTACTGCTGTGCGTACTGTTGTGTTACAGATCTGGAATGGTAATCCTCCTGCAAAACCCAATGTGAACATGCGTAGAAAGATAAATTGAAAGCCAGCACGCTGAAAAATGCTCAGATCACGTGTTCAATGAGTAGAGCCAAGCAAAATTCGCGTTATTATTTGGCATCAGGCTGAACTTCACAGTACTGTATATACCGGAGCTGGCGTCGTTTCTCCATTGGCTGCTGTAAAGAAGTGAAACCTCGCCCTTTCTTACTGTCCCACATGTGATTGGGGTACACAATTTTGAAGTGTTTATTTATTGGCGCAGAGTTACCCGGGTGTGTCAGATAGCGTATCGACCAATGTGAAACTTATTGCAAAGGCACACATGTCTGAAGTTTAACTTGTCCCCAATAATAACTGGAATTTTTCAGGTCTCTACCAATGAGCCTTTGGACTTTCCTGGGGTAAAAGGTGGCCAGGAGACAGGGACCACTCTGTCTCCTCCTGACCTCAGTGGACGAGTATTTAGGAAACTCTACCTCTCTCTGGCCAAAATACATTCAGTGTAATAAGCGACGAGACGTTAATTTCGGTTGGTCTGACAGCAGGTAATGACCGAGAAAGTAAAAAGTTGTGGGAGGTGATGGCGGCACCCGGGGACTTAGCCTCCCCCCCCCCCCACTCGACCGACACGTCCGGAAGGATGTATGCAAAACTTCTCGATGTCCCAGTTCCGCGCGGCGAACGGCTTAGAAACTTCTTCCGTCGGCGACCAGCACGACATCATCGCGGGGCGCCGCGTCGAGCGAGGGATGATGAAGGAGTTGGTTCGCGCCGGGCTGTCTGCACGCCAGCAGGTAGGGGAGGGTGCTGGGCCCCTCTCGACCCACACCCTCCCTCGGTTCATGTCCCCGCAGCACAGGTAGACCGAGGGGCGCAGAAGAAGGCCGCATTGCGCACGACTAGACACGCGACAAGCGCCCTCTCGCGGCTATTCTCGTCGTCGGAAACATCGGTCCCTTGCACCCGCCAGGCGAGGTCGCCACCTGGCATTTAAAAAAAGGATCAAGAATACAAACAATTTACTTGCAGCAGAATTATTCATACTTACCAAACATTTACGACCACTGTTTTTTTTTTCGAAGCATATAAATATTTTGCATGTAAATATGATGATTGGCAGATAATAATTTGACATAAAGTTTTTTTCTTTCTTGTTTTGTATTCAGCGAAGTCATGTTCATCCTATCAGACTTACATCGATTTACGATTTCAGGTGTTGCAAACAAGTAATTTAATCATCCGTGCTGTACTTAAAGCCGACAAAACAATTGTTTCTTTATCATAACTAATGAGCTATTGGCTTAGTCTCATGCTATAGAAATATGAACCGTTCATAACCTATACCAATAACATAGCTTACGAATCAGACATTGGTCACTGAGCCTCGCAATATACAGTACCATCCAAAAATAACCTTAAAGTGCTTTATGTACAAAGTTGTGTACACTGAGTCTATATAGGTTAAGTGGGTGATATACTTTCCATCTTGGATTTATTTATATATCTTCTTAATCAAAATTCATGACTGGACAATAATAATCAAACCTTGACGAAACATAGACGACTATTTAACAAAATATTTGAAGTTGGTACTGTGTCAATTATATCCATATTTCCCAATGTGCAGCTGAAATTGCTAAATAATGGGCCAAATTTTTGATTACGGTTGCATATGTGTAAACGATCATGCAATAAAAAGAAGTAGGATTTCGAAATGTTTGTTAAGATATTTACCGCGCCTTGATAAGATTGGTTTTCAATACTGACTCTGAAAATTAAGCTATAGGGAAATATAGGCAAATACAAGGTGGTGGAGATAATTTCCCCTTAATGTAAGAAACCTCCATTTATGTAAAACAGACTGTGCATTATTTGTGAATCAACAATAAACGACGCATATATTGTTCTCCTCTACAGCAATGTAGCCACCTTTTTGAGTCTTCGATAGAGGTGGTACGTCGGCCTCGAAACACATGAGCAATGGTCGTGTAGAGGTTCAACTTACAATCGACAAAATTTCACAGAAAACTGCGTAGCATATAAGTAAACAGTTTACTATGAAAACCGGGGAAGACGGGTTGACTTATAGTCTATCTGCGGAACGTTGTCAGTCCAGATTAATGTTAAATTTAACGACAGGGTTTGCTCGTGTAGTCTCCATTACATGGGATCCGGAATTAGATAATTGCCAAGACAGGATCCAAAATATTTTAAATCTGATATTGGTCAATCTTTGGTAACTTCTACTTACTGTACCGCGGCAGGTCACTGCTTCAGCAATGTACTTCCAAAAAAAAAAATGTTAGCAGTTAAGGAGATATATTTCGGACGCTTTATGTGAGTACAAAAAAAAATTAAATAAGACGGTTGCTTTTCTTCTAATTTGTATCCTTCTGCCACGGGAATGGTTACTTTTATTCGTGTTCCACCCAAGTGGAACCATAGAACGTTTAGGAATGCAAATGTGTTATGTTATATATCGGCTCTCAAGACCTCGATGTTAAGAGCCGCCCAAATCTCTTCACTCACTGTTACAGTGACATACGCAGATTCGTACTCTGATATGTACAAAACCAGAAGAGTCAACTTAGTTGGCCATATATTTCACTCGCAACAAAACACCAGGTTTGAGAACTATTCTTTTTATTAATTGGCTGCCAGGACAACTGTGATCCCGCATGCCACTATCTGCTGCAGCATATAGTACAATCACGGCAACCTACAACTTTCCTGAAGCCCTGCTGAAGTTCTACTTCCAGGATATTCCTCCGCCTAATGGAGACAAATCTTAACTATATCTAGAAACTTATACCAAAGGGACAACGCACCGCGTTCGTGCGCAAAAAGTTTAATAATATTTTGCATAGGAACTACTTCTTACCAGGCATTAGCAACAAACCTACATTCTCCATGTTTCTATTCATATTAATTATAGTTTAAATATAATTTAGATATGAAATATAAGTAAAAGTGCAAAATATCCAAATGCAAGATACTTTAATGTTAACACAAGAGTGATTCATGACATATTTAGGAAACAACAAAACACGTCGTACATAGGGTGGTTTTTCAATGCTTTGGTCAAGAAAGTGGGAACAAACTACGAATAAACTGTATGCAGGATGTATCTAAACAAACCGTGAATAGACTGTATCTAAACTAGATAGACAAGCTTCAGCAGCAGGATACGTACGATAGAAAGAAGACGTAAACTTAAATACGACCTACGGTTTAAAGTGAATCCAAAGAGTAGTGCCCATCTCTGAAGCTGGATATGGAGCACTTATAGTTTATTACAGATACTGAAGAAATTCTTTTTTAATATTGAACACCGAGTGTCTTAATTAAGTCTAATGTTAATTGTGACGCGCGGATTAATAATCCATCATTTGAAACGAGTAGTTTCCCACAGCGTCATGGAGATTAGGTTTAAATGAGGGTCGAAACCGTAATTATTTCCACGACAAAATTTTATGAGAGCGACAGACTGATGTTGTTGCTGTGTTTAAATATCTTCGATGCGTTAAACATTATCCAGACACTCATTGTTCCATCTTGAATACTTTCTCCAATATTCGTAATAAACTACTGCTTTATGTCCGAATTCAAAGGCCTGTATCACCCTTACTTTAGACCATAGGTCATATGTACGGTTTCACCTTTATTTGTGATTAATATGTTACTGAAGTTTGCCGCTCTAATTTAGATATAGGCTATTCATGGTAAAGTGAGCACTTTGAAAGCCCTCTCTTCTTGAATAATAGTCAATAAATATATTTTATTCTAGCCTTAGACGTTACATTCAGAACGCGGTGGAAAATACACATTGTGTTTATTACTTAAATGACAATATTTACTTTAAAAGATGTTTAAATGATAAAAAATGTCTAAAATAAAAAAAAAGTAACCAGGGCCTCAAAAGTTCTCACTTTACCGTGAACAGCCTATACATATCCTGTATGTAACTGTCGGCAGTGATATTTTAAAGGCCATTTCAAAAGTATTCACTTCGGCGTGAACAGACTTTACCACATTTCGTTTTAGGTACAACGAAGTGGTCTGTTAGCCCAATAATTGGATTGTTTCATGCCACGTTCATAAAAACAAACAACTTTAATTGCGGTGGTCCATCTAGTGTTGGCAACAGTTATTGCGGCAATAGGGTCCCGCTAGGTGCAGGAATATTTTATCCTAATGTGGGGAAATGTATGGTGCATTGTCACACAATATTCGAACTTTTTTGATAAATATATCGGTAGGTACTGAACAATTTGTTGAGTGAGTAAGGAGATTGAAGCGGCTCTTAACATCGAGGTCTTGAGAGCCATTGAGGGTGAAGTGAGGTGAGTATGGAGCAGTGCAGGAATGAAATGGCTTGGGAAACCGGAGACCCCCGAGAAAACCCGCCGACCAGCGGCATCGTCTGGCACGATTCCCACCTGAGTGAACCGGCCGGGGGTAAAACCCGGTTCTCCTTGGTGGGAGGCGAGCGGTCTAACCGCTCAGCCACTGGGGCCCCAACTAGATGGTCTGCTGCGATTAATGAGTATACAAATTTTTGGGGGCTGATGAAATACAGGTCTGGCAGAACGGCACTTCGAATCCATCGGCTTTTGTGCGTCTTCCCAATTCGACGTCATTCTGATTTATTTACGAAGTTGGCACATTAATATCTCTTTCGGAATATAATTGGACTCTATAAATTGTTCCAATATATCAGAAATGTATGTGCTATAGCAGAATTTTATTTCTGACACAAGGGATTGTTTTGGCCTGCTTTAGAAATTTTTAAGTCATACTGCCTACTAACATTCAACTTTTTCCAGAATAATTTGTAATTAAGCGTCTGAGGGTGAATTTTTCTATTTACCACAGAGATTGATAATTTCGTGTCTGCCAGAGTGGGAAAATGTGTGATTTCCGGCAATTGTCTTCTGATGAGCCAAATCTGAAATGTTATTTTCTTTTTTTCATTTAAACATTTTCTTGTTCCGTCATCATAAACGACATTTCCTTAATATTTTCGGTAGATTTATAGAGTTTTCCAGCTGGGTGTTAAACTTGGGGAAGTTTGCATCTTGAATTACGGCGTGTGATATAGCTCAGAACTACTAATATTTTGGAACAACATTTTAAACGCTATGGAAACACTCAAGAATAATAAATTATATAGTTTTGTTGAAAGTTTGTTAAGAAATTTTTTTGCCTTTGTTTCTTGTACCATTAGAAAAACCTAAATTCAGAAACCATTGTAAAATCGCCCCAATTTTGAAATGTATGCCTTCTTACTTGCCAAAAAGTGACTGCAGGTACTTTAATACGTTAGATATTTCAACATGTCTTCAATTGTTTTCTGAACTAAAAATGAAGCTTCGAATAGTCATTTTCTGTAGCAACATTTTTGTGGGTATTCTAGAAACCAGTATATATGTTTAACTACTTTCATTATATGCAACAGCGCGACTTCGCACAACACTCGAAAACTCTTGCAAATAAAACGCAATAACCAAATAATCGAATACTATTTAATTGTGAGGAAATACTTACTTATTGAAATAAGGCATCGACCTGAGCATGCAAGCGTATGTTTTTGGAACGGCATTTTCATCGCGTGCCAGTTACCTCTTCACGTGGCAAACCAGCCACCATTCCCACATATATTATTCATCTAATACATTCTCTCCACCGTTTTACAATATCACATACACTTCTCAACTGTTCAACAGGCGATATATATATATGTATATGTATATATATACATATATATGTATATATTTAGTTAGTATTTATCTCTGGATTTACGAGTGTTGAAATTTCTTCTCACTCACAATGCCGTAGCATCTTCCCTCAAAAGGGGGAAAAAATTGGCTTCATTAATTACTTTTCACATATTTTACGAGCATTATCCCATTACCTCAGCTTGTCAAGAACAGTCTTTATGTAACAGATATATGTCTTAAATGAATGTGTCAAAATGTATTGTATAAAGATTTATTCGTTCACTGCTAACCCGTGGAATATTTTCAAAAGATAACATAGAGTCTTGACACAATTGTGATGTGTGTAAATCGCTTACGGAATATTAAATTGTGAGCAGATTTTGCGTTAGGCTAGATATCTTTTTCTTCCAAATGCCTGAGCTGCTGATTATGGTTGAGTTAAATTAATTGTTTGTTTTTGATTCCGAGACGTTCTTTTCTTGTGGTGTTTCATATTAACTGTGGCATAGTTAATTAAAAGAATCATCAAAGAAAAATATTTTTGTACAAAATATACTAAACCACGTAGGCTCAGTCATAAATGAATATTTGATAAAAACCCAGATATGACTATGGTGATTAAATCAGAGGTTTTTGTCATTTCAGTTTTATACTTTTTAATTTTTGATTATAGATAGAGCCACGAGTATTTAGCGAATTCATTCGGAGACGAGGTAGACTCCAAACGCTTGTTCTTTTCTCCTACTGTTGTTATTGGAAGGCAGTTCTTTATACACTCCCTGTTTAACTGTGAGCCAATAACAAGCTGGAAGCAGTAGTGTGAGCGAATGTTTAACAGTCCTGTACATAGGCCTCATTTGATCACAGCAACCAATAAGCAAACGATAATGTCTGGTGTGTATAGAGGGACGACGCCGCTAGTTTTGCATACTCACCTCACTTTACCCTCATCGGAAGTAGAGACTTCGACGCTAAGAGCTACCCAAAATCTCTTCACTCATTCACTCACTCGGTGTAATATGTCTGAAGTTAAGATCACCAGCTGTGTTATAATCCATTCACGGTTACTTCACACTTTTCTTAAGCCCCGTCAAAGTTCTACTTTCAGTATATTCCTCCACCACATGCAAACAATGCTTAAATAATTATAGAATATTACACCAAAGGGACAACGTCTCGGATGCGAGAGCACTCAATGTAATATTATTTTGCATAAGAACTATTTCTCACTAGGCGTTACCAACCCACCAATTTCACCCTGCTTTTATTCGTATTAATTATAAATAAGATAATAAATTTTTTAGATATAATATAAGTAAATATTTAAATTAAAAGAAAATAAGGCACTTTTATATTAACATATGTATAAAATGCTTGTAATATGTGATATTTAAGAAACAATCAACCACGCCATACACAGGGTGATTTTTCAAATGTTTAATTCACAAAGTGTGATGAAACCAGGAATATAGGCTGTTCACGGTAAAATGAGCACTTTTGAAAGCCCTGCTCAATATTTACTTGCATGTACGTTGTGAATTTTCCGCCTTATGTAACGTTTATTCATGCGTAGATCAAATGAAACCGTGAAATTATTATAAAAATAAACATTTTACAAATCTGCTAATTTTTACTCTTCGGTTCATAAAAAAAAAGTGGAAGCGAAATAAATAATTTAAGTTATTAATAGAGGCATGCAAAATTCGCGTTATTATTCGGCATCAGGCTGAACTTCACAGTACTGTATATAAAGGAGCCGGCGTCGTTTCTCCATTGGCTGCTGCATAGAAGTGAAACCCCGCCCTTTCTTACTTACCCGGATGTGATTGGGGTACACAATTGTGAAGTGTTTATTTATTGGCTCAGAGTTACCCAGGGTGTGTCAGATAACGTATTGTCCAATGAGACACTTAATGCAAAGGTACACATGTTTGAAGTTTAGTTCGTCCCCAAATAATAACGCGGATTTTGCAGGTCTCTAGTTATTAGAAATGGTTTCCTAACACATTTTATTCGACGGGTCGACCTCCCGTGGCGCAGTCGGATGGTGCGCCACCGATCTGGATTGCGAGAGGCTCTGGGTTCGAGTCCCGGATAAGGTATGGGTGTTAGTTTAAGTTAGGTTATAAGTTAGTCTGTAAGCCGTCCCCTGCTAATCTTTCAAGCATAAAACCGGGGGACTTTAAAAAACCCTTCACAATACAATACAATTTATTCGACTTTAAGATACGGAACCACTTCCCATCCATCGCTACCAACTTTACTGGGCGCATGTCACTCAGTGCACCGGTTAAAATTGTTGTAGGTAGGGGCGGTGAATTTTTTCTAAGGTTGATTTTTAAAATGCTTACCTTATCGTGAACAGCCTTTAGACTATAGGATTGTGACCAGCTATGTTGATAGTAAATATTGGCAACTTGAAGGAGTGTTGAAGTGCGTGGGTGTGCGTGTGCAGGTGGAGATGGAAGAGCGGTGAGAGCCAGAGGCAGCCCCGTGTTGAGCCCCGACCTGCAGCCGGCGTGCGCGCGGACCTACTATGGCCGACGAGCCGGAGATCATTCCGCAGACGTTCCTCGAGAAGTTGCTCTTCTACACGACCGCCTTCTTCGTGCTGCTCGGCACCTTCAGCCTCTTCGCCTTCCTCTTCCTCGTGCCTTTCGTCATCGAGCCCGCCTTCACCACCATCTTCATGGAGTTCGAGCCCGAGCCGGCCCAGTGCCGGACCGTTGACGTGGAGACCCGCCACGGCGTGTCCAACTGCACGTGGAGCAGCTGCCGCGAGGGTTGCACCAAGGAGGTGTACGAGTGCACGCAGATCCGCGTCAACTACAAGGTGCCGCGGCCCGTCGACGAGGACGAGGTAGTGGAGGAGCTCCGCCAGCTCAGGGAGGAGGCCGTCGAGCGAGAGGTCGAGGTGGAGCTGCACGAGTACCTGCGCTCTAAGAGGTCGACGTCGGAGCTCGGCGGCGACACCTACCTCTACTACATGCGCGCCTTCCGGCGCATGGTGGGCGGGCCCCAGCCACGCCGCCTCAGGAGGGCCATCCGCGACTACGACTACCCCATCGTCGAGACGGAGGAGGAGCAGGAGGAAGACCCGAGGACCAGCTCGATGACGTGGACGTCGAAGAGCAGGAGCTGATGGGTCTGATGGGCCACCGCAACGACACCGAGTGGTACTACATCGGCGCCAAGCTGTTCCCCAACGTGAAAGGCTGCGGCTATCCGCCCATGCTCAACTGCAGCATCTTTCTGAAGAAGTACAAGGAGCTGGGCACCAACTTCTCCTGCTTCTGGAGCCACATCGACCCGGGGCTGGTCATCAGCGACCTCGACATGCACCAGGTGTACATGAACCTCGTATACGCCATGGGTATCCCCATCCCGTCCTTCATCGCGTCCGTCATCTACCTCACGTTCGCCTACTTCAAGATCTACAACGAGGACGAGGAGGAGGCGCTGGTGAAGGACGAAGGGGAGGGAGAAGGGGAGGGAGAGACGGAAGGAGAGGTGGAGAAGGCTGGCAGCCCGACGGCGCAGTTGACGAGCGGCGCCATCACGCCGGGAAGCGAGGTGTTCCGCGAGGACCTCATGAGCTTCGGCCACCAGCTCAAGGTCGCCATGGCGGACGAGATGAGCCGCGAGAGCCTTGGAGACGCCGTCTCCGCCATCGGCAACTCCAACTCCGTCACCGGGTGAGTACCACAGACTAGAGACGAGGTAGACCGCCTATTCGTCTCCTGCGCATGTACCCAACATTCACCTACCCCAATCACACGGTCAACATTGATGAAAGTGTTTGTTTACATTTTATTTTTTAAATGACAAGCACTACTATATAAATAAAATACTTTTACCAAATTCACTTTTATCAAACTGCATCATAAACTGGTTAGAGGAAATATACATACATATCAAAGTACTTGTTTACAAATCAGTGTTGTAACCTAACATACAAACCATGCCGTTTTCGCAAGACGTGTTGGCAGGAAAGCAGTTCAATGTTAGGACACGGAGATGGGTTGTGCGCAGCCAGCGAGATGGGTCTACCTCATCTCTAGAATATCGCTAGTAACTCCGCCATACGACATTCGCGGTCAACTGAGCACTCCTGCATTCAACCTTTAGAAAGGAAAGATGTCTGCAGTTCGCGGTCATTGTGTTTAGATCAATCTTGGCTTTCGAGTTTGAGCGCGTCATTGTGAAAGTCTTCTCCGACTCGCACTGCAGCAGGCATCATCAGCACTGCAAACACTTCCACAACGACGCGGCTAAACCAAGATAGCTCTTTAAAAAGGAAATTTTCTATGGCTCGACTCACAATAGTCCGTCGCATTCATCAGTCGTCAGTCCATCCTGTGGTCACGTGATCTTCAACCAATCGCAGGGCAACCTTTATTTTCCATCCTTCCATCCGTCAAATATTAACCACGCCTTAACTTTCGACGGACTGACAGATGGACCACCGCCTTCTGACGTCTTTCCTTAGATGTGAATACGCACTGTGTTTCTTTGTATTTGGTGGTAAATTCAGGATTTTAAAATTTAAAATAAAACAGTACAAATTCTTATCACGTAGAAATATATTTCCTCAAAGTGCTTCATGCGTCGAAAATGTATGTCCAACCAAAATATATCACCATCTGAAGAAAATTCACAAAGTTAAGTTGTCACGCTGAATTCGGCCGTATCGAAGGATTGACGGAAGACGGATTGTTATGAATCGCTTTCAACTGACGGACGAAAAGGACAGACGGACGACTGCTGGACTGACGGATGCGACGAACTATTGTGAGTCCAGCATGAAGAACCGCATTGAAGTTGGCAGTGAGCCAAGTAAAATAATTCTATAGCTTGACTTTATATCGCGTGTGTAATGTTTAAAATTATAGCAAATCAAGTTGATGCTTTCTTTCTTTGTGCACATTATAGCGTCATTTGAGTATTAATAACACATGAAAATTCCTTGTAAATTTTTAATTTTCCACTTTACTACGGCGCATGCATAAAGTCATTAGGCGCAAGGTAATGTGAATTCTACATATGATGGGATGATACAGAATGAGAAACGTAAATCCTAAGGACACTGAAAAGTGCTCTCTTAACCGTGAACAGCCTTTGCGGTTTATTCTGCTGAGGTTGGGAACGAAACGAAATTTCCTAATGAGAATTTCGGCACAGGGAAATTTTCCGCCACAATGTTCGTTGGTGTTCCAAAGACGTCAAATTTAAGGGGGCTGCCTAGTACGGGACCGGGTAGCGAAATGATAGGGTTCTCACTCTAAGGAATTATTCGTACAATTACCTATTACTATATACGAATAGCGAGAAAGTGCGAATGGTAAACTATTTTCCTGTACATCCATGGTACAGTTTCTACATTTGCTCACGATACAGTCAAATGCATAGGGAGGTCGCCAACCTTGTACAGAACGACGCTCGACATTGCTACATTTGCAGTCTTACATGTGGCATTATTTCCATACAATGTATAGGTTGAAAACTGATATTACAGTTTAGGAAGTTTACCACAAACATTTTTACAGTGATTATTTTAGGCGTGTCTCTGTTGTGATTTCACAATATTACTAAAAAAAAAAAAAAAAAAAAAAAAAAAAACATTTTGATCCTTTCGAAAAGAATAATTTCGGTATAGGCCGTTAACGGTAGAGTTATCACTTTTTGAGGCCCTTACAATATTTTTCTTTCATCCTATTTCCATCTTCCTGCAGCTTTTTTATATAAACATTGCTACGTGACCACTAAACACAGTGTATACATTTCATCACCCTCTGAATTTAATGCCTGAGGCTACAATATAATGTTTATTAGTGATTAATGCCTGTTGCGAGGGCCTTAAAAAGTGCCCACTTTATCGTGAGCAGCCTATACAAGAAAATCATGTAGAAACAAATTAATGGCAGTTTGTGTTTTTGTGGTTTTTTTTAAGACTAAAAATCTTTATTTACCAGCAATTTTACGGGTTTTAAAATTTTACCAAAAGACGCTATTGGTTTGCGTGGAAAATGGTTACGAAAAAGCTAATATGGTGCAAGTATACAGCACAACTCGGATCAAACACAAAGTTTTACAAACATATAAATAGTATGTCTTCATTTACCGACAGCTTGACGTGTCTGCCTAGTTGGTGGACTCGCCACCTTAAAGAAATTGTCACATTTTAAATCAAATTTTTGTGTAATCCAATGTTTTGCACAATTCAGTTTTTCGACAGAATATTAAACGAGATGTAGACATATCTGGTTATATTTCCACCCTTAGTGCGGGCAACAAAGTTTATTCCATAAGTAGGTGTTAGTACAATGCAAATCTGAAGATTTTGCACATTTATCTTTATTTTAAGGAAATTTCTATCATCCCCTTTGTTGACAGGCAAAAGAGAAAATCCCGGCATATACGCAACATCAGTGCGTCCTGGCGGTGTAAATGTTAAGTGGCCGAACCATTAGGGCTGAAATTCTCATCCTGAGTGGAATAAACTATAGCTGCGTCGCACCATGCTTGAACTCTTTCAGTCTCCCACACACACACACACACACACACACACACACACACACACACACACACACACACACACACACACACTTAATATTTCAGAGATTGCAAACAAAATATTTTTGATTTGAAACCTTTTCATTGCTTTGCTTACTGTGACTGTACATTTTTTTTAAATTTGTGTCTTCTGTGTCATTTTGTTGTGAGGTATCTGTAGTCCTGTGTGTTACTGTTTTTTATTACTTTATAAGAGTGGGATGGACCCCTGACATCCAAGGTCAAGAATCGAGGGAGCGATATGGGCGACATTAACACGCACGCCCAGTGCCTCATCGCTCCTACGTGCAAGGCGTGCAGTGTTTCCGTTGTGACGCTGTACTGTGCAAATTAGATTTGTAACAGTGGGGTTTCATTACACGCGATAAAAGACCACATATTAATTTACGCCTGTATCTTTGTACTTTTCTCTTGCCACTTAAGGAAACTGCATTGGCAAAGTTTTAAAATTGCGATATTTGACCATTTTTACTAATTTATATTTTACTCTTAATATCACAAAATAAGCATACATAATTGTTTTTTATCTTTATGACAAAAACTCTTATTTGTAGTACATTTATTTACCGAGATACGCTTATTTGGGAAAACAAACAATTCACAAAAAACCCGGAGGGTCCATTCCTCTCCTGAGTGTTTCATGTGTTATGTTATGTATTTAGAGTCAAAAGTTTTATTTAAGCCATGCATCTATATGACTACTTTTATTTATTTGTAACTCTAGCTTACATTTGAGGAACAATAAACAACATATGTCGTAATCGTTATTACTATCGATATTTGTGAACGTAAGAAATGAACCCAAAAATTATTTAAGACTCTTTACTGCGTGTCACTGTCATGTTATGCATATTGCACTCCAAAATACTGTTTCCTGAGCGATATATTCTGCTTTAATTATACGCTGCGACTAAAAGAGTTAACGGATTACTTGCAGCTGTTAGCAAAGCACGGCGGAAACCAAAATTTTATATTTCTATTTAGCAGGCTTAATCTACTGGTAAATTTTTTGTAATTTATTATTATTAATACCCGTCTAAGTGGATTGCTCTACAATATCCACGTATTAAGAGATAAACATGATCTCTGCTCATCAACTGGGAGGTCGTATGTTCAAGACACTCAGAGCAAATGTGTCAATTCAGGGCAGAGTGTGTTTGTTATTTGACTGGAAACACGCCAATCATCGTAAAATAATTTAGCGTGATTTGCGGAGGGCTGAAGTACGTGAAGATAGCGAATGTATAACGGTTCTTAAAATGTAGTGAGTGACTAGCCATACTTAAGAGAAGGGAGTGTGAGGGGGGGGGTAACTGTTAACGTTGTTCATCTTCTGAATGTCACTACGTATTCTGCAGTTTCAACATGAGCGCTAAGAGTAATGGCAATAATATAATATTACACAAACATTCGATTGCTTTTTAAACTATCAACGGCCAACTATGCGTGTATACAGGGTATTACTTTCAACTCAGTACTAGTTTATAAGTGAAACTATAGATAACAGAAATGCTCTCATTTCTCTTAAACAAATACCTTCAGACATACTTAACATGTAAAATTTGGCATATCCAAATGCTTAGTACTTTACACACAAAATACGGATCGCATGCGATGTCGCTATATTTGAAACGAATGTTAAACGATACAAAAAAATAAAACACCAAAGCTAGTTGCTGTTATTGCACGCTTTAATTAGGAGGGAAGGCCGGGGGGGGGGGGGGTGCCGCTTCCTCTTTCTACGAGATGTGTGTAGATATTGGACAGCGTCGATCAAGGCAGCTTTTATTTTGACAAATCTATGTATTAGCTCCAGCTGAGTGTCCTGAATGATAGTTCCTTTCTGCCAGATTGGGTTATCTTCTCGTCTGGGTACTTCTCAAAGCAATTGGTAGGTTAGAAACATAGACAAAAGATGAGTTAGACCGCTTATTCGTCTTCTGCGCATGTACCCAACATTGACCTACCCCAATCCTACACAACTGTCAACATCACATGGTCAAGAGCGATGACCGTGTTTATTTACATCTTAATTTTTAAATGACAAACGCTATTATTTTAATAAAATACTTTTGCCGCTTTCAATGTAATCAAAAAGCATTACAAATTGATTAGGAGAAGTAGTACACATGTTTACTAATTAGTGTTCTAAACTCAACTTAATCCACGCCGTTTTTGCTAGACGTGTTGGCAGAAAAGCAGTTCAATGCTCGGACACAGATATTGTATGTGCGCAGCCAGCGAGATCGCTCTACCTCGTCTTTGGTCTATGGTTAACACCCTCAATAAGGTCTAAACGAGTCTGAAATGGCGATAAAAAATTAATATTACACTTTTACATCACTCCAGTTCCTAAGTCAAAGAGCTATTTATAACTAAATGAGTCAAATCTCTGTCTAGAACTTAATATAACTCACTCGTTTGACTATCATTGTCATTTCATATAAAAGGTAGAGTAAATAAATGATTTAACCGGCAATCATTTACTGTAGTGTATGCACGTGGTGTAGTTCACTACGAGGAATAATTACTCTTACCTATCTCTCAAGCGGTAATATCAGTAATGAATAAAACATCATTTAGTTTATTAATACGATCCTAGTAATATTTTGAAAATACTCGATTTAAAAACTGAAATAATCTGTAGACTATATGTTAGAATGATCTAAAACTAACTAAACATATTCGCTATTTAAATTCTGAAATTTAATCTCGTATCGTTTACCAAAACATATGTTATTTAAAAAGATTTGGTACATTGGTTCATTTGTTTAAGACAAGCCATGTAAATTCCTCTCTATAGTTCTCTTAATGAAATACAGTACTCATACTATGAAATAAACAATCATGAACTTAAGAGTAATGATAGCTAAGATAATTAGTAAATTAATATATTTAACTTCTGATATTTTGCGTTCAAGTATCTGCATCCTGAATATATTTAACAAACACCGGAAAATATTGGATTGAATCAATGAGTCAATGTATAAATAAAAACCATAGTATTTAAAAAACCCTTTATTAATAAATTAACGTATATTTAAAAGAAAGAAATTCGAACAGTAAAAACATTTTTAGACGATTATTTTTCGCGATAATTATTAAGATGTAAATAAATGAGTTACCTTCATGTTTTTGTGGTACACCAAGCAATTTTAATCAAATGTTTTTGAATAAAAATCAGTGCTATGATTATGTTGTGCAACCAAGAGAAGGTAAAGCGGGAGATCATAGCTACGACCATAAACCATCCTAGGCAGTTGCATGTTTCCATGGTCACTTGTTAGGCATAGTAGTATCACGCATGTGATAAGGTAATTTTACACAAAAGATGAAGTTAATACGCACATAAATCATAGAATTTATTAATTTTATTTATAATAACAAATTTCTATACTAAAAATTTTCGTCCAAGAAATTTTTTTCCCGCACTCGAATTTAAAATTTTGGTTTGGCAACGTTTCGCTTACGTAGCATTCAGGCTTACGAAGAGCTAGTCGCGTGACTTGTATTGTTTCAAGCTGAATTCCACACGATTGATACATACTAATTCAAGCTAGAGAACACCTTGAATTATTCTTGCAACTTACCAAGGCAAAAAAAAAAAAAAACATTTTTTTTTCGAAGCAAGCTATCAATAAGTTTTACAAAGCAAGCTGGCTGTAAGATAGTAGCTTGGAGAAAAGTTAGCGTGATTCAAATGATAGCCAAGCTTGCAGGATTGTTGTGACATGCCGTCACGCCTAGTACACCGAAGAGGAAAAAATGTTTCTTAGCAAACTTAGCATGCACGGAAAAGGGTTTCATTCTAGTCCCTTAGTTAGAGTAATGCTTGAATTAGTCACATATTTAGCATTACATTTACAGACAATAATGCAAAGAAAAACGAACAGGGTTTTGTTTTGTACACTTTAAATATTTGCAAGTTAACTCTTTTAGTCCCTGTTTCACTAAACTAAACGTGTTAACGTGTTGATTGTTAAGTTTCTTTGTGATTTTAACTATACGTACACATCAGGAAATTAAAACGAATTCATGAAACAATCAGTACTTGATGTTTTGTTGTTCATGAATACTCACGTTCACAAATACCTGCGGTAAATTAATAGAAGGCCAGCGCATGTTGTTTATTGGTTCCATTGTGTGCTCTATATCGAAATAAGTACAGTTATAAACCAACCACCAATGCCCGGTTGCACCATTGTGGTTTGAAACTCGATCCGAGATCAGATTTAAGATCCACACAGAAATCTTGTTGCACCATTCGTCTTCAGAGCTGGACTGGAGATCGAGATGAAGTTCATTTCGAACTGGCGAAATTGAAGGTTCGAAATCTCAATCCGAGATCAGCAGCCATCGTCGATAAATGTAGTTTGAAAATACGCCATCAGATAGAACTACGGTCGATTGTATTCTTGATAAATTAAAACAACATTATATGCACTTGAATATTATTCAGTAAAATTCGTACAACAATAATTCACTGAAAACAGATTAAACATCGCACATCTAGTTCTATCTATAGTGAAAAATACGCCTAATTCCATGACGTCATATATTACTACCCAATAGCAAAATTTGTTCCATGCTTAATATCGAGCTCTCTCTTTGGAACCAAGATCGACGAATCGGAGATCCAGAATCGTGAAAGTACGTTGGTGTAACACTTTTACATTGGAACCAAGATCAAACTGGATCCTGGTTCGGAACTAGGATCATTCGATCTCGGGTCGGGGAAGATGTTGGTGCAACCGGGCACAAGTCCCTCGACTCATTGGTACGACAGATGCATGTGTGGGACTGGAAGGGTTGCGGTGCGGGACCCCGCGACTAGCTTGGGACGAGACCGCCCAACCAGAGGCTACGGCCGCAGTCACGTGACGTGTGTTGTGTGTTGGTTGTGTAGAGGCGCGGAAGTGTACCTGCAGCCAGGCTTCTTGCCCCCTAGGAGCAGTAGAGGGCGCCTGCCTCCCATAGCGTAGAGCCCGACTGTGACGACTGCCTCCGTAAGCCGGTAGTGTCATCTTACTGTCCTGCTTCCTAGGCCACCCCCCGCGTCACTGGACATTAGGGCCGCTGGCATAACATACCACAACTGTGTTCCGAAACAGTTTCGCTCCAGAGCACGTGGGGGAAATAGAAAAAAAAAAAGAACGGTTCCGTTAGCAAAATTTCTTTCCTACAATTTTAAAAGTTTCAATAGACTAATTAGAACTTAAGTAATTTAATGATCCATTTAAGCTTTTTTTTTTTAACTTTAACACGCAATAATGTTAACTGCATTTCCAAATTTTCAACTTTTTTTTATGCATTGATTAACTTTCGTAGCTTCTAAATCACGCGGCTCCACTTGTTCGCTTGGGAAGTGAGGACAGTGAGAAAGTAAATAGTCATTTATTGCCTTAATAAGTTGCATTACAAATACCAAAAGAGATCAAGACCTCAAGTCAGGCTGCGCATTAAAATTAAAGTATATTTACATTAAATTTGACGCTTCCAGTAGCATTAGGCACGCATGTTTCAAGTAGTGCTGCCTAGAGTAATATATTTTCCTATAAATCTGCAGAGTATTAATAGAGAAAACTTTCAGCACTGCTTTTCCAACGCACAATAAACTGCCAATTTCCACCGGGTTTCAAGACAATATTGCTTCCTCGCAATAGACGTGTTAACACGTCGGTGTCGATACGGATGAAACGAACTATTTGTATCAAAAGTTACTCAAAATTATTTTAGGACTGCTAAATTAATTGCACCCAGAACATATTCTAAATTGTGGGAAATATAAATCATTAGTTTTTTTCTTCTACGAAGTAAGAACTACCTTAAGAGCTGTTTGTGATAGCAATTACCATGTTCCCGCTTATTAGAACCCTAGTTACGCCTGGAGTTAAAAATATTACATTATGATGATCATTTAAGTATGTTTATACCTAACCTTACTTTCTATAAAAGGCAGAAAGATCCATGTTTTATCCAAGACTCAAACGCAGAACTTCGCGACCTGACAGCACTTTTAATGACCTTGGTTAACGTTTATTCCACTCATGTTGGAAAGCTTAATGCTTTCAGTTTGGCAACTAAAATTTTTCGCCACTAGGTAAGCGCTAGTGTCGCATGTTTACCGGACTTTCTCTATTTTCTACGTTAGAAATCAAAACAGTTGCAATAGTCATGAATAAAATATAAAATAACTACGTAATTAAGTAAAATCATTCTCTTGTATTAATCAAGTAGCTTAAAATTTTATTTTCAAGTGACCTATTTGGAACAATGCGCACCTAGCGGCGGAAATTTTCCCCATTCCAAACTCTCCCGTAAGAAAACTCGTTTTGTTCCTAACCCGAGTAGAATCAACCACGTCCGTGGAAGACAGGTCTGGACACTACTTTGAAAAGTTGACGCCCTTATTAACCCATTTAGTTCATGAACCCAGCCGCAGAGCGTTGCTACCGAAGTACAGACAGCACGTCTGACATGGCAAGCATAGGGAGGGGAATTGCAATTTTTTCTTAAAATGGGGAAATGACGTTCATATCTCTATAGTGTTATCCCTATACAAGCAATGCTAGCAACACTAGTTTGCTTGCAGCGATCTGCGGCTACTGCGTGAACTAAATCAGTCAATAAGGTTGTCAATTCGCTAACATTATTAGATATGCGAGTGTCCAGACCTGTGTTCTACGGCCGTGGAATCAACCTTACCTTGGTCAACTCAGTGTATATTTACATGATTATTGACTTCCCAAGTTGCAGAGACATCTACCGGTAGATGCGGTACTAAATCAATTATACGCCTTACGTTTGAATCGTGTAGCGAATGTGAGGTAGTGTGTGCTTGCCGATTGCTCAGCAACTTATCTCTGTGTGTGAGTGAGTGAAGAGATTTGACAGCTATTGACGGTTAAGGGAGATGAGTATGGATCAGCGCCGGAAGAATGTAAACGGCGGGAGAAACCGGGGGGATCCCGAGAAAAACCCGTCGACCAGCGGCATCGTCCGGCACGATTCCCGCTTGAGAAAATCCGGGAGCAAACCCGCCGGGATACGATCCGAGTTAGCCTAGGTGGGAAGCGAGTAGGCTAGCTACTGCACAACCACTCCCGAAACGTATCATTATGTCCCTGGATTGAACGACATGTTTCTCCATCAGAACTTTCAAAATCACGTGGCTTAGATGCTAGTTAGCTTAATATTTACTCAAATAAATACTTTGATATGTTAAGCACTACTTTTGAGCAAGTGTTATGTAAGTACGGTGTAATCAAAGTTACGTACATTATTATGTTTGTATCTTTGGTGCTGCCTCTTCGTCACGTCGGCGTGACGCCTTAACTCTCAAGGCCATCAATGGAGGCAAGGAAATTTCGTGAATTCATTTCAGGACAAGCTAGACTTTAACCATATTAATATTTGGTTATCTTCGTCTATTGTACCATGGATTGTTAGACACGCTTAGGACGTCCTCGAGTCACTAACGAAACTGCAAGAAAAAATTAATGTTATCCGTCATTCTTGGTCTAGCGTTAAGGGTACTCGACAATTTAAATCCATTATTTGATATACTTGCTCCAAGCACCGCTCAACATGTGGACATTATTTTATTATCTTATAAGTAACGACATGCAAAATTAATGTTATTATTTGGCATCAGATTGAATTTAACAGTACTGTATGCACTAGAGCCGACGTCGTTTTTCCATTGGCTACTGCATAGAGGTGAGTACCTTTCCTTTCTGACTGAACTGCACGTGATTGGAACTTGCAATTGTGATGTGTTCATTTACTGGCGCAGAGTTACCGAGGACGTGTCAAATAAAAGTATGGTCCAATGACAAATGTTGCAAAAGGTACATGTGTTTAAAGTTTAACATGTCCCCAAATAATAACGCAGATTTTGCAGGTCTCCATTTATAGATATTTTTTCCTCGCATAAAAAAATTATATCCCGTAGTTTTTTCATCCTGGCATGTCAAAATCACCATTTTGGTGTTCTTTTTCAATGTACAAAACCATTAAAGGAACTAATTTACGGGAAAATAAAGAAGGGCGACTGAATAAAGGTCATGTCTCAATTTATTTATGGCATGCTTACCAAAACTTACTTTACATAAGAACATAGACTGCTTGCTACCAATATAAAATCATTTCCTTATTTTAAGCAATTTAAAAAAAAATGGAAAGCTTTTCGTAGTGTGAGTTTAAATATTCCTCATCGTATCTCATTTCAATGTGAATAATCGCAGTTCGGTACGTGAGTTAGTTTCCATTATTTGTGAGTCCCCGAAACACCAAAATTGTGATCTGACAGGCCATTGTGTAAAAAAATGCCATATAATACAAACTAAACAGAATACAAATTAAACAGAAATTCAATCAAATGGGTGGTGACCGACAAGAAGCTCCCTTCAACTGCAACAACAACCCAGGAGATACAAACGAATGCTAGAGAGTACAAGGGATAGTTGGTTATATAGCCTGTTCGCAGTTGAATGCGCAGTTTTAAAAGGACATAAGTCAACACACTTGTTTGCGGCAAACTGAGGAAAATGGCTTTAATTATACATAAATAATAGTTTGCCAACTGCATTTACAATGCCATCTTATATGGCTGAAATGTGATTTGTCAGACACGAGGTTGAAATTCTAATTTAATATATAGATAGTGTAATTAATAATTAAAAGTTGGAGACAAAACCCTTTTTTGAAAAACTGAAACCTTACGCATCTGTGTATTCAAAATAACATAATCTTGACAGTATACATTATAACATGTACAGTTATGTGTTTTGCAACACTGATGAGTCAATATACTAAATTAATTAGTATTTGACAATCCGTCCATTCAATTTCTTTGTTGTTATTGTTTACAGGCTACTTCTGAATCTCTTGATATAATGCTCGGTGTTACTCAGGCAGACAACGCTTTAGTTTTTCCAAGTCCTTGACTGTATTGGACTTGATTGAAAGCTTTCCTGATGGATAAGCAAAGTTTTTTGTGGTGGAGTAACTTGTCCACGCTGCACGCCTAAAAGAAAAATGTGAATAATCAGTCCATTGATCATTATAGAGACTGCAATATAACCACTTTTGGTGTTCTCAAAAACTAGATGAAAAAAAAAAGTGTTTATAGAGAATGCCACCTTTCCTTTTCTTCCTTTTTTTTTAGTTTCTTTTAATATACTTGTCTTCCTGTAGTACGCCTTCCACCATGACTTGAAGTCTACTATGTCGACAGCAGGAAGCAACCTCTTGACCAATAAATTCAACTGTTCTCAAACCTGCAATAATAATCTCTATGACTTCTGTCCCGTTTCCTTAGTTTTCGAATTATAGTGCCGAAATTCCTATCGCAAGGCAAAATACTGCGTCCTCTCACAGGAAAGATGTCGAGTTTTATTGAATCTCCCAGAATCGGCTAGGTACGAGAGAAATCTACAAAGAGTGTAATAATTTTTCTGAGCTGAGCAGTTTTCTGAGAAAAGACGGAGTTCAATGTATTCTTGTGTAGTGAATAACGTTATATATAGGAAGTACATTAATTAATTTTAATTCTTAAAATATTATAGAGTTCAGTTATGGCCAATGGTCGAGCACTGATCAAGTTTGTAATTTCTTTGTTGTTGTTGTGTAGTGTATACTTTATAAAATAATTTAGAAAGGAGAAAACTTCATCTGGACCCTTCCTGCCTTCATCCCCATGGTAGACATATACAGTTTTTTAGTCAGTCTTTATGTCATTTATACAAAATACATGAACACTAAGTTGCCTTAAATAAAACACATCTTGCACTGGAATGTTTGGCAGGGTGACATTCTGCATAGAATTTTAGAACAAAGAAAACCAGTGGTCTTCTCTTGTCCCTTCTTCGGATTTCACAAGTTCGAGAGCAGCATGAAATGTTCTGCTCTTCAACTTACGAACAAGCAGCTCAGTCACAGTTCTACGATTCGCTGCATCATTTAATCGAGGAGATTTAAGTTGAACATGTGCAACGTGTGTCTACTTGTGGCCTTCCAAATTTGTAATTAAAATTATCCCTAAAGAATGTCCAGTAAAAGAAATAACTTACTTTATTTTGATGATGTTTCTCAAGGAATAATGTCCACATCATTTTGATACCGAGGTTGCCACTTGAATAATATTTAGAGCTCGTGAGTTTTCGCGAAAAATTTTAAGTACATGGTAGACTTCAATACTATGAGCATTTAACAGCGGTTTGTCTTCTGCCATTGGTTGCTGTCTGCTTGAGAAGGCGTTTTCATATTTGACTGGGCCACTCAGAATTTAGCAACATCGGAACGGCTCTCACGTGATTCGTGTGCAGACCATTAAAACGTGTTAAAAGTAATTCAGCCAATCAAGATATATAAAAGGCCCTACACTGTTTTGAATTATAACTTGTCTTGAATTCATTTCGCGAAATTTCACTACCCCTAATAATATTGTGTTGGCCCACCTACATAGTGACATACTTTCAGAGGAAAGGATGAGATAAGGTACCGCACCAAACCATGAACTGCTGTTCGCAGACTGTTTGAAATATGCCTACCTCTCATGCCTTCAGGTATTTGCCAAGCCATTTTCAGTGCTCGCAGTTTGCTTGCTCTCGTCACGCTGATGCAAAAACAGATGAAAATGTACCAAAACATTCCTTCTCTCTTGAAGTTCCATTTAGTACACGATACTTACAACTGGTAGAATTAATCCTTGGAGAGCCCTTCCTTGGACGCGCCTGTTTCACATCATACACATAAATCAGTCATCAGTGCTTGGAGTCATGTACGTACATATATTAATCATATTTTGCTGGGATAGTGTGAAACTTTGTGAATATATCCAGCAGTTTTCTTCCCCAATTTTCTCCAAGCACTTTTATACACACCTGAAATCACATAAGATATATACTTGTTAAGATCAATCTTAACAATAATTAAGACATACACTGTAACGCAAATCGTATACTCCTTCATAAAATTAACTAAATTCATTGTCCCACATTGTCTGAGATATTTTTGGCTAAATGGTAATGTTAGGTTCTACAACCACTCATTTATTAAGTTATTAGCAAATGCACATGAAAAGGGTGCTACTTACTTGCAAGGGAATGCGGGAATGTTTCCTGGACTACTCTCTCTCGATGATTAACTTAGGCATCCGCTTTTTTACGTTGACTTTATAACCTTTATAGCTTTCAGGTTGTTTAATCTTTCTTATTTTTTGGTGTTTCAAACTTGCTGTCCAACATTAATATCACTATCCAAATCACTAATTTTAATATAAATGATCGGCTAACACGAATGCAAGAGTATAATGCACTTTCAACAGCATGAAACTCAAAACGAACTAACTTACAACATTCGATATGAATGCTTCATGACGCTGATTTGCTTGCTTGCGAGCAATACTGGTGTTTCCATCTAGGGGATATGTAAAAGAAGTATTAACTGGAATGGATCATCATTCGGTGCTGCTATCTACTGTTAATTTTTGGAAGGGCATGCATGAGTCATTGACATAACGTCCTTTTTCACCACCCTATAAAAAGTACAATAAGTCACTCACTAATGACCTTCTATTGCGAATAGGTAAAGCTATATATGTAGTCGTTGAATCCATGGTTAACTAAAATTATCCAAGATGCTGACTGAAGACCCTTAAAAATATGCGATTCATTTATATGAGCACTTCTGAAGCCAAACTTTCAAAAAGTCACTGCTCCTATACCTGCATATATTTTAATGGGCGCCATGACTAGCAAGTGTCCAGTAAAGTTGGTAACGACGGAGGAAATTAAAAGTGTTCGGCAAAAATTTGCGAATATTATAATAATTTTTTAACTTTATTTTTTAATGCATTTAATTGTAGCAATCAGTAAATTCGTAAGATATTTACTTTTCTAATAATTTCACAGTTTCACTTGACCGACGCATGTACAAAGCCTGTGGCAATGCAAATTTTACATCTGATTGAAGAATACACAGTACGCATGCAATCAGATCCTAAGCTGGGCTCAGTTTACCGGGAACAGCCTATAGCTTGCTGTCGAATAAATCCTTCGCGGATTCAATTTTGTATATCCGGGTCTTTGGCCACCCAGTACCCTAGGAAAAACACGATGGACGACGCAGTCTCATGTTAGGATGTGGGGCGGAGATCTTTCGGGGAAAGATGGGGGTGGGAAAAATTATTCGGGGGTCGCCGGTCCAGGGACGCTCAACATATTGATTTTTCGCCCCCTCCCCCCAAGTCCGGTACACCCCTCGCCCAGCACCCCCAGGGTGTGGAGGGGGCGAGGTGAGCTGATGTAATAGGACGAGGGGTTGGTGTTGGGAGTGCTCGCTTGGGGGTTTTGGAATGAGCTGGCACCCGAAAAGGCGACACTGCGATGGGATCTGATACGGGTTATTCCTGCTTCTAGCTCACTCAAATCTGTCCTTTAGAGGGATATAGAGAATAGCATTTTACAACCCGAAGTTAGGTCGAGCACATTATAATTTTGCGGTTCATTAAACATTCAATATTACATAACAGTTATAGTACACGCATTTATGAATATATTCGGGGGGGGGGACTCTTAGTGAATAGTCATGATCCAAGGGGCATTACTAAGTAACTTCCTTATTAACAGTCTAATTGGAGACACCCCCATCTTGTTCATGTTGCGGTAGGCTGAGTTCAGGTGTCGGTTAGCGGCGGCCGGACACTCACATCTCCAGACGTCTTCCTGGTCCAATGCTGCGATGACAAAAGACGCCGCTCGCAGTGCTACATTGCTCTATATCGTGTGCGTTGTTCAAGTATCGGCCCAGCTTACTGGCCTGTGAAGGGGATATTTCCCGTAGCTTCTCGCAACGTGCCGTGAAATCATGGCTCGTGGCCTGGTTATTGGCTTTTATTGTTTGGTGATGTGATCGGGCCGGCCGTTCGTCTAAGGCCTGATCACAGCTCAAAACAGTGTGTTCACAGCCTTCTCAATTCTAATTTGAGCATTTCAAAATCACCATATGCATGAGAGTTTTGGTTTTATCCTAGCGTTTATACTACCACTAACATTAATGAACCTCACTGATTTCCTTAAACAATTATTACTATTTTTCCTTTAAATTTTAATACTTACTTCAAAGTAAAAAATAATTTAAAACAAAGGACCACTAAGTATGTTGATAATGGCTAGTAAAACACAGTTCTTGTGGTAAATCATTATTTATTAAATTCTCTTTTTAATGTATTTGCAAGGTAAACATTTTTTTTACCAACATAGAGGTTTTCAGGTGGCGGAAGGATGTGTTGTAAGCAGCTAGTAAGTAGACATTAGCAAAGTTGGAAAACTTCAAGAAGTAATCGTGAATTGACGGTAGCCGATCGTATACGTTTTAAATACCTGCACTATGAAAATAATTCTCTACCGGTAACACTCCTAAACTTTCAAAATAACGACGCTTCTCAGATGAGCTCTGCTTATTGTGGTCGTGTCTATTTATTGTATTCGTAACTGTGCATATTATTCCAACAACAGAGCTCTTTGGTCCTACTAGAGGACAAATAGTCATTTCACCAGAAAAACTTATATTTGAATTGTTCCTGGATCAGATATATGCTGTATTAAACAACTAGACTATTTTAATGCCTGAAACCCGATAACAAATTACAAAACTGTTTGTCACTTCTTTACTAACTTTTCTATTTACAGTGAAGATGGTCCAGCTTGAGTGGATGATTCCTGTTACAAATTACAAAACTGCTTGTCACTTCTTTACTAACTTTTCTATTTACAGTGGAGATGGCACGGCTTGCGTGGATGCCTGTTACAAATTACAAAACTGTTTGTCACTTCTTTACTAAATTTTCTATTTACAGTGAAGATGGCCCAGCTTGCGTGGATGATTCCTGTTTCTCCCTCTTTTCAGTTTCTTTTTTGTTGCTCCGGTATATCAAAACGTTTTTACTGAAGACGCAAGACGTCCCGATATCTTAACGCATCAAAATATTGCTCTTGTTGTAAATCAATTTATTTTTTGTGTACAAGCAGAGTGCGACTAATTGCAATAGCATGTCGCGACCTGGCGCCAAGAAATTGCAAATGAAAATCACAATCTTTATAACTGGTACTGTTTGTTCCAAGCTCATTTTTCTTTCTTAAAATCCCACTGCATTTTCCACAATCCCATTCCCGCCTTTAACAAAATGAAATATTCCCGAGGGCTTACCTGCGCTAAACACAGAACTTTGGGAAAGACACCTTCCACGTATTTATTGAACAAACATCAAACCATGCGAAACTGTAGTAAATTTAGATGTGGAAAAAAAAAACAAATACATGTCTGCGGTCAGGTAACAAAGGAATGGTTGAGGGCAGACATCTGTCTTCCCTTGGAACTAACCTACCACACTCCCCTTACCCACAAACCTAGAAAGACTCGTCTTAGACACGCACAGTTCAGGAACCGCTAAGCAAGGGTGCTTAAGGACACTCCCAGGCACTATTACCCCCTCCCCTTTTTTTCCATTCCCCTCCAAGACACACTCGTGGAAAACATGCAACCTCCCCTCTTCTAGCCTCGCGCGAATTCACACACACCAGGAACCGCTCACAATATACTAATAGTGAGAAACTGGAACGAAAATGGTTGAAGTACATAGAAAATGAAGAAAAATGTTGAAATTCTAAATAAAATAAAATATATTTCTGTTGGCGAAAAAACGTACTGACATTAATTATTATGCTAAATAATCTTTATTTTCGAAGGACTTTCTTTAGCAGGGTTCGAGAAAAAAGTAGGGTAATCATTTATGACCTGTGATTGATAGCTGAACCTATAAATATGCACCTACCTAGGTGAGTTTATGTCTTATTTATATCCTTCAGCAAATTATTAATTATTTCATCACTGGCTGTACTTAAATTTAAAAATGTTGAACATAGAAAATCGTTTTGTTTTGTAAGCGCATATTTTGCAATTATCTGACCATTCGTCATACCTAGGGACCTACAAAATTCGCGTTATTTTTTGACATCAAGCTAAAATTCATAGTACTATATACACTCGAGCCGGCATCATTTATCCATTGGTTGCTGCATAAATGTTAAGTCACGCCCTTTCTGAGTGAACTCCACGTATTGGGGTACACAATTGCGAATTGTTCATTTATTGGCGCAGAGTTACCTGGAGTGTGTCAAATAAAGAATGGTCCAATAACACACGTATTGCAAAGGAAAAGTGTTTTTATGTTTAACATATCCTCAAACAATAACGCGAATTTTGCAGGTCTGTAGTCGTACCCAACTACTGTAGTGCACAAAAACTATTGTAATTAAAATAGTTCCAGTTTCTTAGGTATGATAACATTTGCTACAGAATGGCCTGAGTAAGATTTGTTTTCGCTTAAGAAGTACACTCCCACCTGTTCTGACAAGCAATAGCATAAATTAAGTGTGCACCTCAGATCCGAAACCGTCTCAAACCTGACCAACAAATAACACATAGAAAACAACACAGGCAAGAAACCTGCTGACAAAGTTAGGACAACACTGATAAAATAAGTAAGATCAAAATAAGACGAAACAACAAAGAAACGCACTAAAACACAGTAGTTTAACCAGACATGACGGTATACAAGCCAGGAATGCTGTAATCAAGAATATATAGGCACAAAGCCTGAGAATTCCATGAAGGAACCGAAAGAAACTATATACGACCAACAGACAACACAACAAAGACGACACAGGATAGTTATCTACTTTTACAAATAAAACAACCACAGCGAGGAAACTCGCACAAGAACAAATAGCAGTTTTCCCACGACTGAGAGAATGCTAGTGTTTCGGGAACTGCAATGTGTCCCCGCCTTCAGGCAGCGACACACAGGGTCACAAGAACAAATAGCAGTTTTCCCACGACTGAGAGAATGCTTGTGTTTCGGGAACTACAATGTGTCCCCGCCTTCAGGCAGCGACACACAGGGTCCGAGAACACAAGTGTGAATGACCTGTTGCTTGTCTTTTTAAAGTTTTTTTTTTTCGTGCTAAGTGCTGTTTTTTCCATGCATCGCAATGGCGAACGTCAAAAAATCTCCATCTTGTTAAAATAATTCGTTTTACTTTTTTACTTTCGCTGGGATAACAATAAACACCACCCGCTCTCCCCTCTCCAAAAAAAGTACTGAAAGAATATTCAAATTCATTCTCCTCCCAGCCTCTTCAATCACCTCCCGATTCTCAATAGGTCTACAAAACAAAATATTATAAAAACTAACTTTCTCGACCCTCCTAAAGTTTTTATGACACGTTTACGTCATCGACTCCCACTCGTACGCACCCTGCTTTAAGAAGAGGAACACGCAGTTCTTTACATATTCTCAAAGCTTACACCAAGTTGACGCCTTGCACTTATAAGATGGTGAGTTGCTTTGAGTGCATAAAAATATCGCTCGTTGTGCTATTATTTCTCCCGTTCTTTATAAATAAATATTACTTAAAGTTAAAAAAAATCTCTCTTTAGCTGTATTAAAAAATTTGGGCCCGTTTTTTTTTTGGTTTGAGTATAAAGTTGTAATTTTAATTAGGTTCAATGACTGAGAAGAAATTATTAGGTAAAAATTCGCGTTTTACACTGCTATATTTCACAATCAATTCCCATAATAACTTTACTCCTTTCAGTGGCAACCACAGTATCTGCGTGTCTTAAGTAAACATTATATTACGGAGAGCAAACAAGAATAAGAGAAGAATAATGAGACACTTTGAAGCGTCCAAACAAATTTCGCCATTTACACTGAAGAAAAAAAGGATATTTCAGTGGCTAAAAAACTTGTTTGACTGATGCTTCTCAAGGCAAAAATTTTCCATCGGTAAAAACAGATTGTGGTGTCCAATAACACGTAGACTGACTAGCATTAAAACAGATTGCGGTGTCCAATAACACGTAGACTGACTAGCATTAAAACATATTGTGGTGTCCAATAACACGTAGACTGACTAGCATTAAAACAGATTGTGGTGTCCAATAACTCGTAGACTGACTAGCATTAAAGCTATTAAGTGCACATTATCCTATTTCTTTATTGAAAATATTTTTACTGGTGGCCACGAAATATTTAGTTGGCAGCAACAGCATGCATGTGATCCACAGTAAGAAATTTTGCTGCGACCGCAAAACTACATCCGTTATAAGCTTAAAAGGAGCCACAGGAGAGAAAAGTCAAAATTTCCTTTTATTAAAAAATTGTAAATACAAATATATTTTTTTCGGGTCATAAAACGAACAATTTGGGGTAGTTAGTGGTATTTATGTTTCAATTGGCTTAATTATTATACTTCTGCAAGCAACTAGTTTTTTATTAATCCGAGAGACGTCAATTTTACGCGTGATTGTGTAAAAAAATAACAGCCTTGTTCGTTTTCTGAAAATGACATCACACGTAGCCTAAAAGCATAAAAGAGTTCATTACTTCCTGACCAACGCTCGCAAAGTCAACGCAAATTATACAGTGCACATACATGGCTCGTATGTTTGTATTTTTTCTGGCCATTCTTTGCGGCAGAGCCGTACACATATGTCGTGTACGTAGTATCTAATACGGATTGTACATACGTAAATATTCCACCTTCGGAAGCGTGGTAGCACAGTAGTAAACAACTCGACTCACGTTCGGCAACGCCCGGGTATGATTCCCGGTCCAGTCGACATGATTTTGGTTTATAGGCTGTTCACGGTAAAATGAGAACATTTGAAAGCCCTGCTTAAGATCTACTTGTATGCACGTTGTGTATTCTTCCACCTTATGTAAATGTAACATTGTAATGGCTCTCATCACTTTATTCATGCGTCGGTCATGTGAAACTGTGAAATTATTAGAAAAGTAAACATTTTATAAATCTGCTAATTTTTACACACTGAGGCGTTAAAAAAACAGAAAGCGAAAGATATAACTTAACTTATCACAAATGGCCACCTAACACTTTTTATTCGACGTTAACATATGGAACTACTTTCTATCCATCGTTACCAAATTTACCGTTCGCGTGTCACTCAGTGCGTCCATTAAAAATTATGCAGCCAGAAGCAGTGACATTTTTCCAAGGTTGATTTCAAAAGTGCTCACTTTATCGTGAACAGCCTTTACAAGGTGGAATGGTACCTTACCATTGCTGATTCCCTACGAATTCTCGATAAATACCTAGATGAGCCTTTACTGTCGCATAAACAACGAAAATGGTGAACAAAAACAACTCATAATTGCATTGCTGATCAACGCTGTAACAAAAACACTCGACACGAGCGATCGTCTTACCTGCAACTAGACTACGACGCCATCTGGACTCTTTCTGTTCGTGAAGCAGGCTGGTCCACATTGGCAGCCAGAAGTTCCCTGCTGTATGTAGGGTAGCCAACCCAGTAGCACTTAAGGTTCACGTCCACAGTACACTCCGTACACCATACACGCGCTCTGAACACTCACTAAGACCCTGAGACGCTCAGAGAAACTTAAAAAGAACCAAATAAAAATTAAGTTCTTTACAACAGTGTCATGGAGATCGCTGTATGCCTCGTTACACTCAACCACATACCACACCACCGGACTTCCATCTACCCGATGGAATATACAGCAACTTCTATTGTGACGGTGTATTGTGGTTCGGAGCTTGTTAACGTTTTGAGTAGTCCTTTTAAATATTTTTTTTCTAAGCAGTTATTTATAGAATTTTATTATTTTTTCTAACGACTATCTTTTTAATGGTTTGGTCTTGTTTGCAAGCACTAGTCTTTTAGTTGCTGGCCTATTTTTATCATCGATTTTTAACCCCCTTTTTTTTTTGTTGGCGCTAATGGCCTCGCTCCTGACAAGTCACACAAAACCACCACAGAACTCAACTTTGCCATTTCCCTTCCTCCCCCCTCCTCCCCAGGCCTTGCATCCATCTATTCACCGCAGGACTGTTCCTGGGGTTTCGAAAGAGAAATGTATTGTGAGGTGGTGTGTTGGGAGGGGGTGGAGGAGGGAGAGTAGAATGAACTCTCTGTACAAAGTACACCCAGCCGCAGAGTTCAGCGATTTTACTAGACATGCAAGGCCATTGCACTCGCGTTTCAGGTGTCATGCAACTGTAATACCTTCTTAATTGGTAAGTGCTCGTTCATACTTGCTTTCGAAAGCCAACTTTAGTTTCTTCTATGCCCTCATTTCCTACTGTGCGTTATCCCGCCACATACGAAATCAATCCTGAATCTATAACCAAGTATAGCGTAGTTCCAATTAGGAAATAACCACGTGCAACTTTGGTGAAGGGAAGGTAGAGAAGACAATGTAGGGGAAGGCTCTCACGAACGCTCGCCGCTGGAGGGAGGGGAACCCCGTGACACTGCTGCCGCTATACAGGCCAAACTGATAACATCGCTTTTTGCTACCGCCGACGTGGCTTACGTTTTTACGGCAGGTAATATGCAAGCGCGGAGCAGCCCTAGTCAAACATTTCTCGGCTGCTGTCACTACTGAACAGAACAAGTCCATCCCTTCGTTCAGTGGCAATGGACTCTTCCGTCCCGCCCGACACGTTTTGGACTTCTGCTGAATATCTTCTCATTTGGATCTCACTATGTCCGGCGGTGAAGCGATACAGCGGTATTCTAAGAAACGTAAATGCAGTATATTACTACATGCGCAAGTCTGAATAATAGACTACAGCATTATGCGCATGTACCCAACATTGACAAGTCTATCGCCAATGCAATTGTCTACGTCACACGGTTATTACTGATGAAAGTGTTTGTTTTCATTTGAATTATCAACACTCCCATGTGTTTATATTACTGAAATACTTCGACTAACTTGAATGTATTATTGTTGCTTTAAATCCTGGCCAAAAGAAATAAACAAACGTCTCAAGCATTCACGTTTATAAACCGTGTTATGACCTCAAATCCTATCCAAGTTGTTTCTGATAGTTCTATTGGCAGAAAACAAGTCCAATGTTGGAATACAGAGAATGACTGCCTCGCAGATCGTATGACCACACTACAAAAATTACTTTTGACAATCCGAAATATATTATCTGTATAAAACAAAAGATTACTTTTATATGAGGTCAACTATTTAAATATTAAAAGTGTTACATAAATTGATGACATAATTTTTGTTCCATTCGGCCGCTCTTTTTGACCTTTCGCCTTGTTCACGTTCTGTTCACCGGACGCAGTATGGCGGTTGGCGTTCCAAGTCGTCAGGTCAAAGTGCCCTTGAGTCATTTAGGTCATGCTCTCTTTGCTCCACCTCTCAAGCAGGAGTGAGGGCAAATCGTATGATGGGTAGATTTTGGCGGGTTTTATTTGGTTCGCCGGAGTTTTTTTTTTTTTTTGTTTACACAGCGAGAGCATTTATAACATTTCAACTTGTCTTCCAAGAGAAAATTAGCTGAATTTAAGATGTCTTGGATAATGAAGTGTATTTCTAATGAACATAAGATTGGGGGAGAATTAATTTGTGAACACGAACTATCACAAAATATGTCAGTCACAAGGCATCTCCTATATTCGCCATTCTGATTTTATACACCAAAACGCCCAAAGACGTTCCTTTCGCTTTGAAGGGGTTACCAGCTCTTTTTAACAGAGGTCCCTTTGACCTCAACTCTCACGATTTCCTGGGAGCAAAAATTGAGGCAGAATGGAACAAACGTACATTATTATTTTTCTTAGATCGTTGCCAACTTTACAGAAGGAATAAAACTTAGTTTTCGGTTAAAAAAAACCTACCTATATATGGGCAATGATTTCCCACCAGATCCAATCTTCGAAAGTCTTCCCAGAACACGAGTTAACTGTAGGGAATTCAGCGTCTTGTTTTTTCAATTCTCTTCGGTTTTTTTTAGTGATCTGATGAATAGTTAGCCTGACGTGTAGACGTGAATCACCCGTGGGTTTGCTAGACTGCTTGTGGGAGGAGCCAAGTGAGTGGTTTGAATGTCGCAACCGTTAAGGGTCCTATGCACTGAAAGGTTTTATGTGAAATCGTTGTTTGCGCGTAAACGCATATCTGGGTAAATAAAAGTTCTGGTAATATGAATTTTCGTCATAAAATATAAAAGGCAATTATCTATGGCCCATTTTTTTTACTTTGGTCATATCACGTGTATTCTGGGAGACAAAAATTCGTGAAAATGGTCAAATATTACATTTCTAAAACTTGCCTATGCAATTTCGTTAAGCGGCAAGAGAACAGAACAAAGATACGGACGTAGTTTAATCTGCAGGCTTTCATCGCGTGTAATAAAACGCCTATGTTACAAATCTAATTTGCACTGTACAGCGTTACGACGGAAAAACTGCACCCCTTGCGCGTAGGGGCGATGAGGCGCTAGGCGTGCGTGTAACTGTCGCCCGTATAGCTCCCTTGCTTCTTGACCTTGGATGCGCAGCTACATAGTCCCCTTAACGTTGTCTCCACACATCCCGGCGGGCTGAGATCTCAACCACATCTCCCCTCCCCCACACCCTTCCTCCTGGCGTGTCTCCATCTTGGCTGCCGTCCAGGTTGGCGACAATGCCGCTGTCTGCCACGGTGTAAACATTATGGCGTATGTAGGGTCCTTTCTCACCTCGGAGAGTCCCTCCCTTGAAAGACACGGGCGAGGAGTGTCCTTGAATAAGGACGCCGATAAGTACCCTCGAGGATCGAGGAAGGCAACTTCGCGTTTATGCGACAAGAGTCCCATCGAAGGAGAGACAACCCTTGGAGGTACTTGAGACAAAACGCGCTGGCTGCTAAAGCAAGAATAGCATTAAACAACGTTTAGCACAATAAACGCTGCTTTACATGCTGAAACTTAGGCACTTTGGCAATAATTCACAAAGGTTTATGCACGATAACAGAAGCAAAAAAAGACATCCGTTGTATAAAATTTAATATCGGCTAATGGGAAACGAGCATTTTAAAAATTGTTTTTTTTAATCGTCAAACGTGGCGCTAATTATGAAAGGCTAGCAAATAAATGTTTACTGTTGCAAATTTATTCTAAGTAAAGCGGTAATTCCCATATGGTATTCAGTATATATTCGATACATGCGCTTTTAGTTAGCTGTCGTTTATTGGATTACACATTCCCCCAGTCGAGCGTTTTAAAATAGTTGTCCATTAACTGGAAACACTACAAAATAAAACATACAAGGTATGTAGTAGGCCTATACCTGAACTATATATCAACAGCTTACACCAATACAATGTATCTAAATAATATGTATAAGAAAAAAACCACGGGGGACTACTAAATTCGGCAAGCACAAAAGGGGATCTTCACATGTGGGGATCGTGGCGGACGATGCCGCTGGTTGGCGGGTTTTACCGGGGATCTCCAGTTTCTCCCGCCCTTGTACTCGGGTGCTGCTCTAGATTCAGCTCGCTTCGCCCTCATCGGCTCTCAAGACCTCGCTGTTAAGAGCCGTCCAAACTTCTCACTCACTCACTCACTCTGATAGAGACGCCCTTGCCGTTACGACCTCTGGACCTGACGTGATGCCAGTTGTCTATAGCAACTTGCCTAAAATTTCTGGTGCTGGCAAATAAACTGTAAGGGCTCATTTAAGTACAAATATTTTTTAGTTAATTAAAGAGTAGGGGAAAGGCGCCTGATTTGGGGCGGGTCCCTATTTTGGGGAGGAGTTGTTTCGGTGTGACGGAGGTGCTGCAATCTAGATGCGGGTTTGCAGAACTGTTGTCCGGTAGAGACTGCTACATTATTTCGTTGCTGATGAACAGTCCTGTGTATCGCTGCATGGTAAATATTTGTGGTTCTCTTCTTCTGTACTCGTTGAAAACTAAATGTAAGAGTTTTATTTCTTCTTACCATCACTGGTCTGCTTATATTTTCTCCTTTTTTACGGCCTACACTTTATTAATTTCTTTTTGTCGGCTGTCTATTTTTTATTCGGCAGATAAAACAGACTTGCGAGAATCCTAATTTGGGGATGTGTACGATCTCCTATCTTGGGGAACACCAAATTAGCTACCGATTTTTAAGCTGTATCGAGGGTGGCCAGATATTGATATAAATGAATTTCTATAACACATTACAGCACCTTTCACATTTAAAAACGTGCACTACAAAATAAAATATAGACCTAAACGAAATCTAGTAATTGAACTTAATTTCTTTAAAATGGTAAGCATACCCTCAGTAAGGCACGCGTTAAGGACCGGAAGTTCAAAACTCGCATTGGTGAAGTTCCTACAAGTTAAAGTTTAAGGTGGTCCAAGCCATTACCCGTAAGGTATATTTTTGTATGTTGATCCAAATAGGCTTATGTTTTAATTTGGTGCCTCCCATTACACCTGAAGTTAGTTATTTTTTATCACTTTTGTCCATTTCTCTTCTCTCGTTTTCTATTAAATTCTTTAGCCATGGTTTATTTTTTAATCGATGTCTAAAAGGAAGCAGTGGGATACAGATAGGATGAAAGCAGCTGTAAACGCTCTAATGAAAAAGGAGATGAGCAGTTTAAAAGCTTCCCGGGTGTCCTGTGTACCTTTGACTAAATTAGAGCGCTATGCAAAACAGGACCTTACTTCATCTGAAGTTGTATGTGAATCAAAAATTGGCAGGAAGCCTGTGTTGCCTACGGAACTCTAGGAAGAATCAGCTAAATATTGTGTAATAATGGAGGAGCGGTATTTTGGTCTAATCCGTAGAGATGTTCGTCGTATGGCTTATCAGTTGGCAGTCCTAAATGGTATTCCAAATCCCTTTTCTACAGCGCGAGAGCATGCAGGGAAGAAATGGCTAAAAGGTTTTCTTCAGAGTCATCCTCAGTTGTCTATTAGGGCTCGACATGGTCTTTCATTTGCTCGTGACGAAGGGTTCAACCCTAATGCACTGAGTACTTTTTTGGATATCTATGAACCGGCTATGGACCAAATTAAACACAATCCAAGCCGTATTTACAACTGTGACGAAACAGGCATTACAATTGTGCAGCACAAACATGAGAAAGTATTTGGAATGAAGGGAAAGAAACAAATATCATCACTTCAGTCAGCATAATTTGGTGCTTTAATTAGTGTTGTAACATGCATGAGCGCAGCTGGTCACTTTGTTCCACCACTTATTGTTTTTACTCGTAAAAATATGAAACCAGAACTGATGAATGGCATACCTCGAGGCCGCATCTATGCACGTCACCCGTCAGACTGGATTCAAACTGGGACATTCACAACCTGGTTTCGGCATTTCATCCAGCATGTGAAACCAACAGCAGAAGATCGTGTTTTGGTTTTAGATGGATACTTTTCACATACAAGGAACCTGGATGTGATAAATCTAGCCCGTGAATATCATGTGTCAGTTGTCAGCCTTCCGCCCCACAGCACACATAAAATGCATCCTTAAATATTTATTTTATGAACCCACTTAAAACCAACTATGCTAGAAATATCATTCAGTGGCTTCGGAGGAACAAAGGACGGGTTGTAACTGCATACCAAGTGGGCGAGTTATATGGGAAAGCCTACGCGGAATCTGCAACCCCTATAATAGCTGCAAATGGATTTTAAAACGTGGCATTTGCCCATGTGACAGACATTTATTCAGACAGCATGACTTTCCCCTCGACGTATGCCTTAAAGAAAATGTAGAAATTTCCAGAACAGTTGGAAATGTTGATTAAGACATGCTTTGCTCTATTTCTACCCAGGTAAAGTCAACCGCTTTATCTACGAATAGGTACCTCTTCAGGATCATCTGCAATTCCATCCTCTGTGTAGACAAATCCACGATCAGGAACCTCAAGAGAGTCAAATCAAGAAACAGCTAGTGAAACAAATTTACATTTCTCCTCCACCAGTTCACAAGTCTCAGACGACAAGGCGTAAATCAATAACCTGCTCGGTGCAGCTGATCATAGTATCTCCGTATTAAAACAACCTTAGAACAGCGCCATAATGGAAAACAGAAGAGAGCGAGCAATATTTTCCTTTCGAAGACGACAGATGCCACAAAGAAAAGTGGTTCTGCAACCTCCAAACGAAGCACTGAGGAAAGACAACTACGCCAAGCAGAAATCTCCAGTGAATCTGAAGATGATAACATTGCTTATGACGACCACTCCGATGATGAGTTTCACCTGCTTTCCAACGACGAGGAAGATGCTGAGGAAGATGCTAAGTGCCTCTACTGTGCTGGTTTATTTCCCGATGACAACGCGGGAGAAGACTGGGTTAGATGATCCACCTGCTGCAAGTGGGCTCATGTGGCATGTGCTAATATTGGACTAAACTCAACTTTTGTTTGTGACAGTTGCTTGAAGGTTAGACCTACAGCTAATAAATCAAGAAAGTAGAAACTGATGTACAAAATCACTTTATTGTAGACTTTGGTATTGCATTTTTCTACTTAGTTTAATTTGGTGTTTCTTAGCTCTAATTAATTTGTCCTTAGTGGAGAATTTCATATTATAATTGTGCACAGTATTCACAAAGTCATTAATTAATAATAAATACCCAGAAGAAGACATTACTCAAAGGTTTTAACTTAGTAGGTTTATGTTCACTTTTCTTTAAAATGTTTGTGTGGTTGCTTTCAAATGCTTCTTTTTCGTAAATCGTATTTTACATCTTTTAATGACTTTTGATATCTCAGAACTGTAATTATTACAAACATATAGTCACAAATATTATTTTCGGTTATTTTTTGTAAATTCGCCATAAAAAAAAAAATTTGCTTTTTATAAGCTATCTCTTAATGTTTCCCAAATTGGGAGCTAGGGTATCATATATTTGGGCGTATTAACAAATTTAAAAAAAACTCTCCTAAGTACAGAGCAAAATGAAGATAATAATGCGATATAGTATAGCAATGATAATAAATATTTCCCATTAATTTTTTCCAGAGTTAATGTGTCGAAAATATAAAATTTACAAGCTAACAAAATAACACTCCCCAAATTAGGCGCCTTTCCCCTACTTTTTCAAGAGAGGGCCTTTTACAGTCTCTCTCTCTGTAAGTACGCTTGATGGCATACCAACCCCGCCGCCGAAAACAAAGACTCTCGCTGACTCCGCGGGTACATCATGCCGCGAGATGCTGGGAGCCAGCGGCGACTTGGTACTCACTTTGGGAGATTCGCCGACCTCTCACGGACTCCACGGAAACACGGACAAAAGAAAACGCCTTTGTGGTAGGAACCGACGTCGGAGAAAATCCGAACAATGCTTTTAGGTGAGACAAAAGCTTGGCAAGACGAGAAAATAACTAACGAGGAATAAGAATTTTTTTTTTTGCGAAAATGTTTGAAATATTATGAAACATCAGAGAATGTTTTAAAAAGTATTACTCAAAAGGAGCCCATTCTTTTGTTCCTTTCAACGCACTTTATTATAATTAACCTTAGGGAATTTATATTTCTCTGTGATTTATCACACGCATGACATGCAGACGGAAATCGCAGCATTGCTATGCTGAGAAATAATTTTTTGTTTGTTGGTAATATACTTAGCTACATTATTTCTGCAAAGAAGGTTACTGGCAGTAACAAAGAAAGCGCTAAACGTTAATCAGAATACGAGTATAACAAACGCTAGTCTTTTTGGAAAAAATTTAACCGTACCTCGATTGTTTTTGATTTTTTAATGTATTTTTGAGAAACTTGTAACGACAGATATTTAAAGGCTGTTGCAACTAATACAATTTCATTAACTAACATTTTAAAATATTTTAACTACTCGTTGAGCGCAGTTCAGTACCGCAACAGAATGAAAATCGTATTATAAGTAATAGAGGGAGGGAGCAGTAGAATTAATTATTTTTTACAATAATGTGCTTAAAAAGAACAACTACTTCTGTTACAATAACACATATCGCAGCCATTTTTATATGTGTCAAGTAAATAGATATTTTACAAATAGCAAAATAAGCAGTAAAGGATCTAATATTTCGCACGTCTCAATAAGGAGAATGAACTTGCTTTTATTAGCAAACGACAAAATTATAAACTCTCCTTTAAACAACACTGAATTTAATGCGCCTCTCACTAAACTTTTCCCATCACGATCACAACTACGACCATCATCTCCATCATCATCATCATCATCATCATCTTCACCACTACCACCACTACTTTGAGGCCCTAGTTACTTTATCCTTTCAGCATTATTTTAGCCTTCAACCACCTGTTAAAATAAATACTACCATTAAGTAATGAACACATTGTATATATTATATCGCATTCTGAAGTTAAGGTCTAAGACTGAAATAAAATATATTTATTGACTACTGTTGCAAATGAGAGGGCTTTCAAAAGTGCTCACTTTACCGTGAATAGCCTATATGGATGGTTCCCGGTCAATAGAGCCCTTTTGAAATCAACCTTTCAAAAATGCCACTGCCGCTACCTGCATACGTTTTAACGGACGCACTGGCTAAAAAGCGCCCAGTAAAGTTGGTAACGACGGATGAAAAGTAGTTCCATCGGTAAACATTCATTAAAAATAATTTGGTAAACACTTGTGAATAGTGAAAATAATACTTTAGCTTTCTGTGTTTTTTAATGCTTACAAGTGTCAGGAATTAGAAAATTTGTTTCACATTAACCTATTAATATAATTTTACAGTTTCACTTGACCGACGGGCAAGTAATTAGCCACAAAGTGACTATTCGTAACATATGTACGGACATAATTAATTAAACCACATGGGGAGACCCGTTTCAAGTTTTACCCGGTGATTCTGTAAACAGGGATTCGAACAACACACATAGTTATTTAACTATTGAATTCTAATTAACTTCCGAATACCAGCGTACTAAGACGCCGTTTAAATTTGCTGCGACTATGCACTATACGCTCTCCTATTTAACCCCCCCCCCCAAAAAAAAAACCAGACAGGAATGATAACAACACCTCTAGTTTTCTAGCAATATTTAATTGTACGTTGTTTTCACGCTATCTCTGTCCTCTCTTATAAACTGTTTAGAATAGTAACACCTACTTAAGCGGGCTCACGCCAGCTGATAAGAATTTTGTACACATTGAGACATGCAATCGCTCAGACGAGGTGGGAAATGTTGGAAAAACTTCACCTCGCCACTACGCAATTTACCAAAAAAGCTATTAAAAGCACCCAGTAATGGCCTCTCAGCATTCACGAAATGCACCTGTTTTTTTTTTTTCTACGGCTTGTCTGCCTTCTCAACTATAATATCTACAGTACGCATGCCTTTCTTTTGTTCTTTACATTTTAAAAAAAGAGCCGGCACGTAATTCTAACATGTCACTGCACAAACACACGTCCCGACTGTGATATTTTCACCATCTCGCTACGCGGGTAATATCACTATAGTACACTCGGGTTCACTTCCGACTTTTCTGAAGCCCTGCTAGAGTTATTCTTTCTGGATATTTCTCCTCTGTCGTGCGAACAAACAAAACTAAATCAGGCCTACAAAATTACACCGAAGGAACAACAACCATTTCAGTGCGCACTCTGTTTGATAACATTTTGTATGAGAACTATTTCTTACTATAGGCTGTTCATGGTAAAATTACCACTTTTGGAAGTCCTGCTTAAGATTTACTTGTATACACGTTACGTATTCCTCCACCTTATGTAAAATTGCGTCTGTCAAATTATTTAGTGGAATTATTAGGAAAGTAAATACTTTAAAATACTGCTGATATTTACGCTTCGATGCATATAAAAACGGAAAGCGAAATAAACAATTGTAAACTATCAGAAATGGTTACCTAACACTTTTTATTCGGTGTTAAGATGTGGAACTATTCTCCATCCACCGTTACCAATTTATTGGGCGAATGTCACTCAGTGCGCCCAATAAAATAAATGCATGCATGGGGCAGTGACTTTTTTCTAAGGTTAATTTCTAAAGTGCTCGCTTTATCGTGAACAGTCTTTACCATTTTTTTTCCTCGCGACATTCCGTACATGTGGTGGAACAGAGCGCGATGTGCGAACAAGCAGATCTTCAGCGGTGCTTCGAAAAGCGCTCAGCTTACCGTGCGCGAAGAGCGTGTGATGTGGCGCGCCCGTAGCGGCGACCTTGAAATAAGTAGCGTCCCAGCGTCCTTTGACGTCGTCCTGTCGAGTTCACGCCCGGCTCGGCGCACGAGGCCGGTAAATATAGTCCGACGGCGATCGTCAAACGTCGCGTTCCGCCGAGCAGAAAACGCGCTCACAGCCGGCGCTACACGCTTCTCCGGCGTCCTTCTTTTGTTTGTTTGTTGTTTGTTGTTGTTGTTGTTGTTGTTGTTGCGCTTTGACGACGGCAGCTTGCGGCGTCGCCGCGCAGTTTCTCTGTAACGCAGCCGCGCGATCGGTTTATAAATAAATCTGGCGGACGTCCCTTACTCCGACCTGCTTCACACTTCGACGCGTTCGAGTCACCGAGTCTGTAGTTGCCCCTCTGAGTAGCGTTGTCAGGGATACAGATCACGCTGCACGGGTATATCCCATTCATGGCTTCCTCGGCCTTTTTTGAATCGAACCTTTGAAAAATCTCCCTATGTATGATGTGTTTAGTTATTTCCCAAATCCGCCATCTATCACAAGCGTTTTATACTTGTGTTAATAAAAGCTAGTTTTTTTTTCCTGTTAAATTGAAATGTCATTTACATTTTATCTATAAATTATAATGCTTCATTTATAAATAATTTAAATAAAAATTTATGTTGGTAGCGCGTAGTGAGAAATAGTCCTTATATAAAATACTGTTACAGTTAGTGCGTACGAATTTGGCTCGTCGTCCTTCTGGAATTCTCTACACTTGGTTAGCCCACGTTGCAAGAGGCGGAGGAATATCCTGGAAGTAGAACTTTAGCAGGGCTTCAGAAAAGGCTGAAGTAACCGTGAATGGATTATAGCTGATTTATGCTTTTACTTCCCGTACCGGAAAGAAAATAAAAAAAACAACACCTTTGCTCGTTGTATGTGGGAGTTGAGTTCGTGTTCGTGAAATACAGACCGTTCACGATTAACTGAGCATTTAATAAATCAATCTTTGAAAAGTGTCACTGCCCCTCCCTGCTCATATTTAACGGGCGCAGTGACTGGTACGCACCCAGTGATGCTGGTAACGGCAGAAGCAAAGTTATTCCACATCTTGACGTTTAAATAATAATCACAAGCCCCTGTCGCACTATCAAATTTATCCGTCAAATAGCTTCCAATAAGTTTGGTCAAATAAAGTTGGACAGTTGTGACGTCATCGAATCGTCATAAATGCCACCATTTTTGCCTGAGAAAGTTGGGTGGCTTCAGTTTAAATAAAATATTTGAAAATTTGGATCGGTTCTAAAATTTATTTTATGTTTGACTGTCTCAGCCGTTCAGAATTCGTGCACGACAAAAATGGACGTCAAGAAACATAAAATAACGAACAATTGTTGGAAACGAAGTAAGATATGAAGATAATTAATTTATGAAGAAGCTGTCTGGGCATGAATGCTATTTTAAGTGAATATTACACATAATATTACCAACTCAGAGACAATTATTTCATTGTGCAGGGAACATATCTTATAAATAAAATTTTGATTTAGTAGAGAAACGAAAATAAATTACAATATTACTTAAATTTCTTCCTGTAATGGACCGCATGTAAAAACAAAAGCAGTATCTCACTATGAGAATAATTTTTAAATAATATTTCAAATTAAATTCTCCCAATAAAAAAATTTGACGGTGTGACACATTTTCAAACACATTCAAGATTATTTTATAAAATTTGTTGGAAGGAAAGATTTGATGGCCGTATTTTGTCCTTCAATTTTGTTGCCAAGTATAGTTGAAGGCGAAATTTTGACACTGTGACAGGGGCTTTAAGTATAGTCCATTTCTGGCTACTCCCAACTTTTCTGAAGCCCTGCTAAAGTTCTAGTTCCTGGATGTTCCTCCGCCACGTGCAAACTAAACCTGACCAAGTCTAGAAAATTACACCAGAGGGCCTGCGCACCGCATTCTTGCGAGTTCAGTGTGATGATATCTGCATAAGAACTATTCCTTATTAGACAGTAGCAACACACCTATTCTCTGCCTGTTTTTATTCATACTAGCTACAAACTCTTGTCAAGAATGATTTATTTTGGAAACAAAAAAGCACATCATAAACTGCGAATAGACAACAAACATCGATACATAGTATAAAAGGCAGTCCCTGGCGTGCATCTGTATGTATAACTGCTCTAGTCTCGAGAACCACTGAACGGATTTGGATGCGGTTTTTACTATTATGATTTTCATTTATCGAGGAAGGTTTACGTGCTAAAAATTGCCGTAGTACTTATAGGAGCTGAGAATTATCGTTATTAGTTAATCAAGTAGGGAGAAAATTAAATATTTAACTGCTTTCTGTGCATGCTCTACCAAAACTGCAGGGCCGATTCTTATAATTATTTCACTGTCAGCAAACTACGCTCTTCCATATAATATAGCTATAGACACAAAGGGGCCACAGAGGCTCAGTGCGTAGATAATCTCAAGTGGAACCCCAGTGGGCCAGTGGGTAGAGCGATTCCAAGTGGGGCTGCAATGGCTCAGTAGCGGGCAAGGGTACAGCTAGTCCCTGAATAATGAAGTTATTTCTAAGGAAACATAAGTGTAAGAAATAGAAAATTTGTGAAATATTCACTTTTCTAATATTCTCACAGTTTCACTTGACCGACGCATGGATGAAGTGATCAGGACGAAGTAAATGTTGATTTTTCCTTATGGCGGGAGTAGTAGGAAAAAGTATGTTTGGGCACAAGGGCATCAGAGCTGGAGTCGGGGGATCCGCTATGTTGTTACGTCATCCGACCACCAACTTGGATGTCATTGACCTTCCACCCCTGACCCATGTGACCTTTGACCTTGACCTTGAGTTTTAACCCAAGAACCTTTGACCCCAAATAACACTAAAAAAAAACTTTAAAAATTCCCAATAATCCTCAAAAAATTCCAAAAAATAAAAACTCTAAAATAAATTCCGAAAAAAATCATCATTAAAAAGTGTTCATTTTCTGTGGGTAGCCTGTAGAAAATTGCTTTGTTATAACGCATACTTCATACATGATTACATATGATTAGCTCGAGGTTCCTGTTGATTTTCAATGAATTCATATTCCCCCGAGTAACGCCAAGTAAACTGACTCGCATTCCCATGACAAACTAAGTTCTATAGTTAAGAGGCATGTCCGCCTTCCTGGAGTTATTTTCCCGCGTTTGAGGCTGAGACACTTGAGATCGATAAGGGCGACACAGTCACGTGCATCAAGTGTCCAATCGCCGCTACGCGCAAGGCTCTGAATTTGCGTGCAGTGTTTTCATCGTGCTACGTGTACCTATGGGACATACAGCAGTGACCGTGTCATTTTACTGGTGGGAAATTCTGGAGCAAGGTTCAATGCATGCCCCTCGATTACTTCTGTGTGTACACAACGCGTATTTTATAAGATACAGCGCATTGAAATAGCCGTTTTTCAGCTATGTTGGAGTGCTCCGAAATTGTGTTTCCAATGTGCGTAACATCTTGGAAGTAACTGACACGCATAGGCTGAAGCGTGCGTTTTTTACGTAGACCAGCACATTGGACGCACGTATAATAGTTTCGTAAAAAAACCTGGATTTCTAATACATTGGTTTCTGGCATGTCGTCAAACGCACTATAGTCTTTTCGCGGTTTCTTCACACCCTTTGAATCAAACCTTTGAATCACCCATGTATGCCATGTTTACTTATTTCCTATATATGCCCTGTATCACAAGTGTTTAATACCTCTGTTAACATAGAACTATCTTATTTGTCGTCAAAATGAAGTTTCACCGGTATTTTATTTCTAAATTATAATATTTTATTTATAATAGGCATGAATAAAAAACAGTGAGAACAAATCCGCATTGGTAGCACCTAATAAGAAATAGTTCTCATGCATAATATTAGTACAACTGAGTGCCCACGAATTCAGTTTGTTGTCCTATGGGGTAATATTCTAGACTTAGTTAAGCTTAGCTTGCACGAGGCGGAGGAATATCCTGAAAGCAGAACTTTAGAAGGGCTTCAGAAGAGTGTGAAGTAACCACGAATGGAGTGTAGCAAATGTTTGCCGTAATATTTATATATAAAATCCTTTGTGGGTGACTAAACTTCATCATCGCTGACAAACCGCTGGATCAATTGAGACCATATTCACACCATAGGTTACTGAGGTGGCGAGTAAGGTTTTTAGCTATGTTTCATTCCAATAGGTGGCGCTGGAGTCTAACTTCTATATTTATGGGCCGATTCGAAGGAAATGTTTGTTGATCTATTGAGACTATATTCACACCATATGTTATTCAGGTGGCAAGTAAGGTTTTTAGGTATGTTTCATTCCAATAGGTGGCGCTGGAGTCTAACTTCTATATTTATGGGCCGATTTTGCTCATACTTGCAGGAAATATTTGTTGATCTAAAATAAATTGTTTTATTGTGCTTGCAATTCAGTAGATTAGGTTCCGATAGGTGGCGCTGGAGTCTAACTTCAATATTTATAGGCAGATTTTGTTGATACTTGCAGGAAATGTTTGTTGATCTAAAAGAGAAAATGCTAGCAATACCACGGTCAAGCATACCCGACGTAATAGAGAAGACGCATTGAGAAGGCAAAATAGAACGTGAAGACGCGCTGCACAAACTGAAGATGCACGAACACAACATCGAGAAGCACGCAGCACAATCATAAGAGAAGCACGTGCACGCCAAACAGATTCTAATAGACAATTATGCGCTGAAACAACACAGTCCAAACCACACGAGACATACAGCAATCATACGACGCTTTACAATATCCACTTATATTCTGGGAAGGAGATGACTGGATATCATTTTATTATAAACAAAGAAATCCAACAACAGGTGCTGAAACTGGAAAAAAAGTTAGGGTTATGAACTTCTATGCGTATCGAATAATTACACATGAGTTTTATCACTGTGCATTAAAAACGTATGAAAAATCATTTCATAAGTGGTGTTGAATGTTTAATTACAAATTTACTATGCCAATTCAATGTAATTATAACATAAAAATATAATACTTCTATATGTAAAAACAGTTATATTTACGAAACACAATTCACATGACATTTGCGCCTAATTTACTATGACACACAGGGCACGTGACATTTGAACTTCATATTTGATATTGGCATTTACAATTCAAATACAACTGATTACTGTATATACATAATAATTATGGATTTTAAATAATAAAAGAGGCGTAACAACGTTCGCTAGGATCAGCTAGTTTAATATAATATTGCAAGTCTAGTGTTTTATTATGTAGATACGTCAAAATAAGTTTTACTGTAAACCTATCAATCACTCTACTTGTCAAATCCTAGTTCGTAACCCTGTAAAATTACTTAGTATTGCGTAATATCTTCATAGTCCATTCTATAAACGGTCTAAAGACCGAATCTTTCTTGCTAGAGGCATTGTTTCAGTAACATAAATGTCTGTGTATTTGAATATAGGTTCTGCTCCTAGCTGTGATATATTTTCGGACCAGTGCTGATTTCGTTAACTATTTTGTATGGTGCAATAGTATTACTGTTCAAGGACGTGGGGAAAATTTAGTTACTGTGTTATTATTTTCAATGCCTGAAATTAAAATTAATATTATATTAATAGCGCAACTGCGCATATAGCACTGCATGTTTAAACTGCAAGGATGTTTAAGTTCTTATAAAAGTGGACAAAATAATTTTCCTAGTACAGAATGATGTTAGTAGCGTGTAGTTATCGCTTTCTTGGAAGGCACTATAACACGCTTTTAAAGTTAATTTAGACTTCTTAATTCAAATTGTTTACAGGTTTTCTATTTAGCTAATTCCAGACAATAACAAATTTATTGTTACATTATTTTAAAAACACTGCATGCTTCTTAGAAAGAATACAAAGCTTTACACACATTGGAGATTTTTTTTTAAATTTATGTATAATTTTTGTACAGCTAAATAGTGACGAGACTTATTTCTAAACGACTGCTCAAAAATTTAAAACAAAACTTAAAACGTTGCTTGTTTTCCCTTGATTTTATTTTATTATCAGTATTTTCGTTAATGAACAGAAAATAACATTTTGCATGCAGTTGATATAGTTTTTTTAAATATATAAATACGCCTTGTTACGGCTATAGAAACAAAATAAAACTCTAGTTTGTATTTGAATCGGGTATGCAGATATGGCCTTAGTCATGAAAACCTGTTTCCGAGATGGACAGTAAAGATTGTTTTATTTAACAATTTTTATTTCCAAAGGAAATGTAGGTACAGTATATTTTAACTGCATTAAAACAATGTCATAGCTCACAATTGACCACTTACAAACATAATTTTTGCATAATTTTTATGTGATTTATTTTACTGAAGATCTTTTGTCATATTGTGAGATGAAATCATTATTACAACAAAATATTGTGAAAAGAGATTTAATTTTAAAGTAGAAATGATGTCTTATAAACCAAAACAATGCGATATTATAGGTACATTTGAATGGCATAAACAAATAAGAAATTACAAAGTTCACTTCCATGTAAAAATTGTCAAGAACGTGTCAACAAGTTATCACATAGGTATGCAATTTTCAAAATATGTATATTAATACTATCGTGATAAACACTATATGATTTGAAGGATACGAAGGTTTGTAACAAATGTTTACTGCCCATTATTCCTCTTCAACTCCACATGGATCATGTTGGATGGCAGGCCATTGAAGAATTTCTTGATAGAAAGTAATTTAGTTACTAGTAACGTAAGGAAGTAACTTCATAATGTCCTGTATCTTAGCCTATGTTTTAATAGCACTTTACCTGATCGATAAGCCTGCGATATTGTAAGAGATCGTGTACTCTCACAACCTCGGTGCGAAAGCTTAGAGGCGTGGTATACTGGTGAATCTACGAAAGGGCGTCCGAAAACCACACCCTGGTTTTCCAAAGAGCATTAAAAAAAATCCAACAATTGACTTATACTGAAAGAAACCTTCAGTTTTCTCGGGAGACGATGGCGAAGACAAGTAGGCAAGCTCAAAATCTGTCTTCACAACTCATATAACACAGAACGCACGCAGTTTCGTGGCGAACCAGTTACAACGTTCTGGAAACTGGCGTATGTTTCCCGTCTTCATACAATCTGAATGACGTAGATCTGCGATGCCGTTTGTCCCTAGTAATTTTTCTTATTGTATCAGTATATCTCCAAATTTTTTTTAATGCATCCCTTTCCCTGTTATTCGTGGCATGTGGGATCATAAATTAAAATTATTTCGAAAACGCCACAGTAAGATTATGATAAGCCTATATTTGTATGGAAGTGTATGTTTTGGCGCAAGGCCGCCGGACGTCGAAGCTGTTCATGCTCTGCCATTCCGGTCAACTAACGTGGCGGACAAGATGGCCGCCGGCCGACAGGAATACCAGCGTAAACAGCTCCGAGGCCCTACGTCCTTGTACCAAAACATACAATTTTATACTACTGCCAATATGATGAGAAAAAATACCGATTATCAACCACAGATATTTGCTGGAAATTCACAATTCACCAAGCTGATTAAGAAGAAAACAACCAAAAGGATAAATGTTGTGAGCTTTGGCTCACAACATTGGTAAAAATTTATACAGGTTGTTCACACTTTAGAAAGCCCTGCTTTAGATCTACTTACAAGCACATTATGTATTCTTCCACCTTTTGTAAGATTAACATTCTCATAGGCCTCATCACTTTACCCATGCGTAGGTCAAGTGAAACTGTGAAATTATTAGGAAAGTAAATATTTAACAACCCTGCTGCTTATTTTCACATTTCGATTTATATAAAAAAAAAAAAAAACCAAAAGCAATAATTTAAGATATCAGAAATGGTTACTTAACACTTTTTCGTCGTTAATGTAAGGAACTACTTCCCCTTCCACCGTTATCAACTTTCCTGGGCGGATGTCACCCTGGGCGCCCGTTATAATATATTCAGCTAGAGGCAATTACTTTTTTCCAAAAATGATTTTAAAAAATGTTCACTTTATCGTGAACAGCCTTTAGGAACGCATAAAAAAAAATTATTCGGCGTATTTTTGTTACACAATGGCGTGTCCAAATCACAATTTTAATGTCTTTAGGAAGTGCAAATAATAAAAAAATTACACTGCGAACTGAGATAATTCACTTTGGAATGAGATAACTTGAGTCACTTTAAGGAATATTTAAAATAATGCTGTAAAATTCGTTTCTGAAATTTTTGAAAATTGCCTAAATGAGGAAATTATAATATCAAGGAAGATTTTTGTAGAAATTTTTTTTTTTGACACCTTAGAATGAATGTTGGTGACTGTTGCAGGAACATGGCGAGGACGATGACGACGAGTATCTCGGCGTCGCATGGACCAATCGCCAACGTGTGAGGCGGGCCGATGCAGCCAGTGGAGCGGCGAGGTGGGCGTGGCCCCGGCCCGGCCGAGCAGCCAATCACCGCCGCGCCCCCTACCACCCCACCCCAGCACGACGACCCCCCCCCCCTCCATCTAGGGCGCGCGGTTCGAATCCAGTCGCCGCCGCGAGAACTGCGGCCGACACTTGCCGCGTCCCGAGGGGATCAGTTCTCCCTCGCAGCTACGATAACAGCTCGTCTGCAAGTTAGCAGTGGGGAATCACGAGAAGAAATGTTAACGAAAAAATCAAGTATTGCAAAATATATATATATATATATATATATATATATATATATATATATATATATATATATATATATTGGAAATATCAAAAATATTGTGAGTTATCTGACGTAAACGCTTCGCAAATAAGAGCTGTTTTATTTCCCACGTCGCGTGCTACCTAATGCGTAAAAATCCTGATAAATTTCGGCCATCATTTCGTCCATATATCGCGTGCGTGCCATCGTACATGAGCAAGTTACGAACGTTCGTCAACTGCACACGAAGAAAGTTGAAGGACGATTTATAAAATACCGCTGAGTGTAAAATAACTCTTTTGCCATCGTCCTGAATAAACATACTTTCAGATTAGATTCTGTTTCCTTGGCTACAATCTACGAGGCAGGATGAAAATTATTTTTATTAACTAGTAAGCTAAAACACTAGTAAAAAATCTTTCAAAAACCATGTACGAGAAGTTTAAATTATATTTTTTATTATCACTAACAATTATATCGCTAAGGCTATAATTGGCTTTTAATTAATTTTTTTTTCACAGGGCAATTCAAGCTTTTATATATACATCATTATATTATATTTAATGTCATTCACGTTAACATTTCGTGTAATAAATATTTCCTGTTATTTTACTTATTTGCTTACTGTAACAGTGTATAAAGAAAGACACATTGTAGAGTGTAAGTTAGCAATGAATACTATATTTGCCTGTTAACACGTGTACCGTAAATATTTTTTATCTGTTACTATCCGATTTAGTCAGAGCAGAAAATAATCGCCATTTCAATTAAGACTCTGTAGAAAAAAAAAACTTAACGCACAAAGAAATGTAATCAGCGGATAAAAACGCAAACCTATAGCAATTTCAAAACAAAAATAAGCAAGCGACTATGCCATGAGGGGAAGGAGGCTAATATGAGTGATAGAGATATTTTTTGAACGTGTGTTCCACTGTGCGTTGTTCAAATGCTGGTTGATAATTGTGGTAGTGACTTGTCGGATAAGTATCGTTATTGAAGGGTTGTAGTGATTTTTTGCGAAAATATATTGAAATGAATGTTTTATTGTAGTATAGTGCGAGATCGATGATATTTCATGGTTAGTCGGAATTGTTTATAGGTTAAGTCAGAGCTGCTTGGACTCGAATCTTAAACATACGCAGTTGAATTTACCTAATTCTGTGTTGTTCAGTCAAAACGAGAACTATATATCTGTGTGTGCATGCAACACGAGAGAGGCTGCCATGCTTTCACACGTTTACTTGTTGCAACAATTTAAACACAACCAATATCCGAATAACAGAATCATCGGTGGCGATGTCAAATAGGAGAATCACTTTTGATCCAGACATGGGAAGATGGCTGCATGACAATGATCACGGTATTAACACTTTCGCTGAAAATCACTACGTCTAGGCATTGCGATAAGCATTAACATATACAGGTATACAGGCTGTTCGCAATAAAATGAGCACTTTAGAAATGAACCTTAGAAAAAGTTACTGCCCCTTCCTGCATATATTTTAATGGGTGCACTGAGTGATATTAGCTCAGTAAAGTTGGTAACGATGGATGGGAAGTAGTTCCATATCTTAACGCCGAATAAAAAGTGTCGGCTAACCATTTGTGATAACTTAAAAATTATTTATTTCACTTTCTGTTTTTTTTAATGCATCGAAGTGAAAAAATGAGCAGATTTATAAAGTATTTACTTTCTAAATAATTACACAATTTCATTTAACCGACGAATGAATAAAGTGATGAGGTCAATAGCGATGTTAATTTTATATTAGGTGGAGGAATACACAACGTGTATGCAAATAGATCTTAAGCAAGGCTTTCAAAAGTGCTCATTTTTCAGTGAACAGCCTATACGTCATCGTATTAATAATATGCTATGCTTTTAAGTCCATAGCGCTATTCTACCTGAAAAACTACTCAATCAATCGATCATGGAAATGTTATAATTTTTGTAGAGTACAGCATATTTCAGCTGCATCATTCTCATATAATTAGTAGTTGTTTGGAAGTTTGAATATTTACGATGTAAGAACAAGACAATTAGAAACAGCAAATACAAACATATTTTTTAAAATTTAATACCAATGGGTGCTTCAAGGTACGTTAAAAGTACGGAAAATTATTTCAATGTTATTACGGAGGAAATGCAAAGGGAATTGCCGTTGCCGAAAAACATAAGATCGTTAAGTATTTTCAACTAATAAATTCATCCAAATTTCCCTGTTTCAGCATATTAACGGAATGCCTTTTATTTGTCCATAAAAAAAAGCATCAGGCTCCATTGTTACTTTAAAGAGGAAAATATTCTACTCTATGAAAATTATTCATTTAAATGTAATATAAATTGGTCAACGTCTCACATAAATATAAAATAGTGAACTGAAGGGTACCTACCCACAACTTTGAAGGTATCGCGAGCTGAGCTGACAAGTCAACAGAGGACATGAGCTAATTGCGCTGGCAAAAAAGGTTTATTTTATTTTAGGGCGAGAGTACAAAAATAAACTACCCGAAAGCAGAACCGTCTTGGAACACTCACGCGTAACAACTCACACGTTGAGACACTATGTTGAGATGGTGACAGCCCTTTTATCTTGTTATTTTACATGCCTCTGTATGTAAGTTAAGTTTTGTATTAATTAGTAATGACGATTTGTTATGGAATACGGCGCTTTTCAATTGGATTCTTACGGCTGTTAGAGATCGACTTCCATCCTTATTTACTCGCGCCAGATAAAAATGAATGCGTGATCAATTACTTCGTATCACACTGTAGTTAAAGACGTTTCAGCGGTAACAACAGCTAAAATAGGAGGAGAATTAAAATTATTTTTAAGATATGCTATATATCATAAAAACGGTAGTTTATTTATTCAACTTAAAAAAATTTTTCTAGGAGAATTACAAATAAAACACAAAACACTTCCCCTTACCAACGGAAAGAGCTCAGCATTTTGCACGTTTGAGGAACTGAAGTAAGAAATTCATAATGTCGAAGTTGGCATGCGCGCCAAATGGCGAATCGCAGCTGAGCGCAACTTAGCCTGGCGAGCACTTTAAATCTGATAAGTCACAAACATTCAACCAGCTCGCAGGTTACGTTATAATTTCATCCCGTTGCTGGTTACTATGGTTACGCTCTTGTGTCACTGCGTCTCGGTGATCGCGAAGAACCCTCAAAGAAGCTGTGAGCGTGGAAGGTTGTGTTGGAATGTTTTGGCGAGCTTGGACGATGCAGTTGGCATACTGCGTCGAAAAAACACGGGTCCAGGGAGTTCGTCTGCAAAGTTGCGAAAAAGGGGGGGGGGGGGGAGGAGACAGAAAGCCACAGGGACCCACAAATTTCGCAAATTCATTCGGAAACAAGATAGAATCCAAAATCCTTTGTGGACCTGAGCCTCATTTTGTAGTTCTTTGACTGTTGCTTCCGGTTAACCCCAGCTTCCATAGGTACAGGCTGTTCACGGTAAAATGAGCACTTCTGAACGCCCTGCTTAATATCTACTTGTATACACGTTGTACACGTTGTGTGTTCCTCCGCCTTGTGTAAAATTGACATTGCCATGGGCCTCATCACTTTAATCATGCGTTGATAAAATAGAACTGCTAAGTTATTAAGAAAGTAAATACTTTGCAAATCTTTTCATTTTTACACTTCGATGCATTAAAAAAAAACAGAACGCGAAAAAAAAATAATTTTAAGCTCTCATAAATGGCTAACTAATACTTTTTATTCGACGTTAAGAGATGGCACTTTTTCATCGATCGTTACCAACTTTACTGGGTGAATGCCACTCAGTGCGTCCATTAGAATATATGCATGTAGGGGCAAATACTTTTTTCTAAGGTTCATTTCTAAAGTGCTCACTTTATCGTAAACAGCTTTTACTACGCAATTTGGTTATGTTTTTCTTTCTGGCTCGTTATTGGCAAGAAGTCGTCCAGGGAATATCTGACAATATGTAGTCCAATAAACAATAAAAAAATTAAAATCTCAAATGTAGAAGAGGTTGAAGTCGAGCTGATATTAATTCGCGAAATATCCGGGTCTCCAGATATTGTATACGCGGGACGCACCTGATGAACGTGATGCGAGCGGGACGCGTCGTAAGGACCTTATTTCGCCAGAGTACCGTCGCCTGAGTCGTCATTGGCCGTCGCTTGTTCCGCCCAGCTCACACAGTCCGTCTCTCTCTGCGTGCGTGCGATTCCATGACGTCACAGAATAGACGAGTCCGTTGATGCAACGAGATTTTTCCACTGCGGGTTCGCAGATAATTAAGCATTTTTGAAAACAATTTAAAAAAATTTTCCACTACTTTTAAAATTTCTCCTGTATTTTTAAAAATTAAAACTTAAACATTTATTCTTATTTTTTAAATTATTTAAGAAAATATTTTTCTATTTTTTAACTCAAAAACTTAAACATTTTCCAGAGTTTTCAAAATTAGCTATTAAAATATTTCCTTCACTTTTAAAATTGAAAAATTTCCGAATTTCCCTGCCTTTTAAAAATTGAAATTTTGGTTTCCACCACTTATTTTAAAATTGACATTTGATAACTTCCACGCATAAAAAAAATAAAACTTCAAAAGTTACCTGCATTTTTCAAATCAACATTTTTTTTTAATTTCCTGTAATTTCAAGATTAACATTTGAAGTTAACCTTTCCACTAACTGCTCCCGGCTAAGTTGGAAACGGTGTCCTGAAAAGTAGTTCCATATATTGACGTCGTATTTAAACGTGCGATGCTAACACCGATCAGTAGACTGAAACACGCGTCAGCCAATCAGACACAAGGCTCGTTTCCAGAGTTTCCCGCAGCCAATCGGCGATTGGGCACGCCCACATCAAAGGAACCGTCACACTGTTTTACTTCTGTATGCTTACCTATTCTCTGGCACCACGTTCCTGGCTTGGGATGCCATTTTGCTGCCGTAGATGGCCGGAGATCGCGATACAAATGGCTCTTTGACTCCTGTATTACAGTGTCCAGCGATTTTAATTTGTGAGCACTCAAGTTGTTCCTCATTTACACTAGTATTTTGCACATAAAAGCCAAAATTTTCATACAAGTACGTTATTTACTATACTAGAAGTTTGAAAGTTACATTTATCGGCTCATGCATACAGTGATAGCGGCTGTTCACGATAAAATGAGCACTTTTGAAATGAACCTTAGAAAAAAGTCACTGCCCCTGCCTGCATATATTTTAACGGGCGCACTGAGTGACATATGCCCAGTAAAGTTGGTAACGATTGAGGGAAAGTAGTTCCATAACTTTACGTCAAATAAAAAGGGATATTTAACCACGTATAATGACAAATTATTTCTTTCCCTTTCTGTTGTGTTTCTAATGCGCCGAAGTGTAAAACTGTGCGGATTTTTGCAATGTTCCTTTCCTAATAATTTCATAGTTTCACTTGAGCAACGCATGAATTAAGTGATGAGGCCCACGGCAGCATCAAGTTTGCATTAGGCGATGTTAATTTTACATTAGGTGGAGGAATACACAACGTTCATATAAGTAGATACTAAGCTGGGCTTTCAAAAGTGCTCATTTTACCGTGAATTGCCTATACCAAAGTTAAGTTTGTATCTGGAGGAATGACACGAATTGAGCAGAGACGTAAATGTAAGCAGGATTTCAAATTTACTCAACAAACAGCAAACGCATTAGTACGCGGGAGAGAAATCGTGTGGCGATTCCTTTCTTCTCGCAAGTTCACTCAGACTGTGACTGGCTGTGTGTTGTGGTATAGTCCATTCACAGTTACTTCCAACTCTTCTGAAGTCCTGCTTAAGTTATACTTCCAGGATATTCCTCCGCCTCGTGCAAACAAAGCTTAACCGAGCCTAGAAAACTAAACTATGCACAGTATTAGTTTGCGCTCATTGTAATAATATTATGCATAAGAACTATTTCTAACTATAAAACGCCTCTGATACGTCGCATATTTAGGAAACAACCAAACACGCCATACAGAGTGTTATTTTTCAAAGATTTTTTTTGGAAGTGTTAATTAACCGCGAATATACGATAGAATGAACGTCGGATGATCCCGAGTCATTATGCCAGGGCATGGCGCCATTTTGTTCGGGAATGTGGCTGGACTTCGGTACTCGCACGATAACTTAGCTTCTGCATACGGATGCATTCTGTGACGCCATGGAATCTTTTAAACAAGTCAAACGACTCCACTGAACTCCCCTCGTTTGATTTTCGAGTGAATATATATGTGTGCGGTAAAGAAATGTAATTTTTGTTTTGAATTCTGACGCTGTAGACAAGCGCGTTGTCGCCTGCAGTTTGCGCTCTAACGTGCTCGTAGCTTCGTCGATCTTGAGTCTTTAACGGTTTGTATTTCACCCACAGTTTGGGGCTAGATGAACTTTAAACTCTTTTGTGATCGGGAAATTTACTTGGAACGAAAATGCTCTTAAAGAAACACGCCTAGTTATTAATTCTTGTGTTCATGACTTGACTTTGTATCCATGATTTAAAACCAGATACTCACACTTATCTGAAATTCCATTTTGTTAGAATAAGGTATGTTTTTCTGTGTTATGTTTTCCTTTCTCTGCGTTTGATAGAACCCAATAAATTTAGCTGAATAAAATTTGCTAACGAAACATGAATAAACTTCTTAGAGGCACTGGAAAATTACGAACCTTTTTTTGAGCCAACATATATTCCAAAACACTGTTGCGTCCTAACTTTTTATGGTTCGATGATCCATTTTACACTCGGATGAGCATTTTTAGACCAGTCATAAGGTTTCAGATTTATAGGGTATCAGAATTCTCGGTGGTCTATAGAAATGGGAAAGTAGCTTGACGCACACGTGGAAACCCCTGAAGAACGAAAATTTTCTGTCGTGTGCACAGTACATTAAATCGTAGGAAACAATCATCTCTTACCGCGACAGACCATCGTCTCTACCCGTTATGCCAGTGGGTCAAATATTTCTGGCATCTTTGGGGGGGGGGGGGGGGGAGTATTGAAAATATTTTCTAAGTGTTACTTTAAAGGCGGCATACTGATGTCTAATAGGGGACCCGAGAAAGCTTCATGTTTTGGGACTTGAGTCAGGGCTGCTGTAGGCAAAATAGAAACTACAAATGAATGCGCATATTCGGCATATATAAATTACGTATTCGCATTCTCGGTATACTCTGTGCAAATACAACAGTGAAAACGGCATTTTGTATTATGCCATTCAGCTCACATCAGTTGTCGAAATTCGGCGCTAGGTCTGTTCTGGGCAAACCACGCGACAGTGTGCAATATGTCACACACTCTATCAACAAGATTGATTGCACGTTCAATTATGATGTGCGAACGCAGGCTTGGTCTACCTTGCCGTTTTGCTTACGCACACTCTTGTCTAAGAATGTCGAAGGGTAAAGAGAGGTAAAAATAAAGTACAAGTACAGTGCTGAACTGAGATACTGACAGCAAATTGAAACAACTTTGTAAAATATGGCTTCACGTGGTGGAAAAATAAATCAGCCTACATAAAACTTGCGTAGACACAGACATAAAAATGACGGGCTGAAAAATCACATTCGCATATTTTATTTAATTGCCGCGAGTGTTTCCGACGTTGTTCAAAACAGTGTTTTTCAAACTCGAGTTCAGCTTGTGGCATTAGGTTCGAATGAAATGTTCCAGATCGCATAACAAGTGGGGGATACATCTATAGATTTATTTAAACTGTTAATGAGTCTTTTTTGTTTGAGAGTTAACATTCAGCAATTGTTAAATAAATAATATAATAATGTTACGACAAATTTCCTTGGAAATTGTGCTTACTCAAAAACAAAAACATATCTTTTAGGAAGAGCTGAGGTTAACGTTACTGGAAGCGTTGAGATATATTTACAAACGCAATTAATTTAAGAAATACGAACAAATAGGGATGACTAAAAAAAAAAAAAATAATAATCTAGGTTTTATTAGTAAAATTAGATTATTTAATACGAGGAAAACAAAACAGAATATAAAATAATAAGTTTTGTTACGCTGTATCTGTAGATCAATGAGCTTTTTTAAAACATATAATGGTTTTGTGAATATCAAACTTATATACCACGAAAATGTTTTACAAGTATAAAACTTGATATTATTACATCAGTGACTAGCAAGAGCCATTTTGTACTCCCAGAGTTTAACAAAATTACTGAATAAAAACCTGAAGTATCTGACGTTGGATAGCATGCAAACGAACTGAAACGCAAATAAATAGATTAATGTAACACGCCTGCCATTTGTTTAAGGTAGAAACTAAACAATAATTAGTAGGCTAAATGAAAAATTTTGTGGGAGTAATATTTTACGCTTCTTAAGTCAAAGTTCACAAGTATCATGGAACTAAACCAAGGCGTTTCTACAATTCAGAAGGTTTCAAGACTTCGCCAAAAAAAAAAAAAAAAAAAAAGGCGTAACTACTTATAATTTTGCATATTTACCAACTGGAATAATTCTTTTTTATGTGGCAATGGATCAGAAAGAATAAAGTTTCATATTTTATTGTGTCTCTAAAGGTTAATATTTAAATTATATGCAATTCAAAACGTATTGACTTTGTTCTATTTACATAAGGAAAACTATCATAATGTTAACATATTTAGTTTTATAATGAAAAAATAAAATTATTATAATTTGAAACCCACTGAGCTGCAGAATAACGTTGTTTTTGTTCCACGCCAATTGTGAGATGGGTCTAAAGACAAACATTACAAAGTTTTTAATTTCATAATTTTTTTAGTTGCATTTAGTTTCTAAATTTTAGCGAATAATTTGTGCAGCTTATCGGTTGCCAGAAATTGCTCAAGTCAGCCGGCATTAACACCTGTTATTACACATCCGCTGTAATGAAATGGTTAGGAAAACAGAGGTTTTAGACATACCATGATTACTCTTTTCCCTCCATAAATTAAATATTTCTCATGTGCTTACTGTGTTCATAAATTCAGTAAAACGATGTTTTATTATTATTATTATTTTACATGTTCACCATCAAGTAACATGATATATTTCTTAATCTTAGTATTAAATTTTTCTAAAATAAAATGAACTTTACAAAATTGGTGGATTTCTAATTTTTTTTTTTTTTTTACTTTTTTCAATTTTTGTACAGTCACATCAAAAAATGTTTATTTTTCCAGATTTACTAATCAATTCTTTAAGAGTGTTTTCGAATGAAATCAAAATGTCTGTGATTTGTATTTAAATGTGTTGCTAAAGTTTATATCTATAGTAAAATTGTTAGTAGCAAGAGGTTATAATTGTGATACTGAAGCTTGGCTTTGTTATAGACGTATAGTTCATTATCTACATATTTGAGGTCTGACTGCCTTATACTGTTATCCATATTCGGATTAATTGTGTATCACTTGTTTTGTGTGTTTTTTCTGACTGTAGCTTTACTAGAAAATCAGATAGCATAAAAAACAGAACTACGCGCGCAATGTTGATCAGAGCATGGGTGCAGAAGCGAAGAAATATTTATTTTCCCGCAGTGCGCAAGATTTCTTGTCGTGATTTTTTGAAGTAAGCTTGAAGAGATTTACTTCTAGCTCATTACATTTTGTCCACGTGTACATTTTTGTAGTGATACGTTGAACAAGCATTCACTGAACACTCGTGAAGAGTGACCGAAGAAATGTTACGAACATTGGTGACAAACAATTGTAATAAGAAAAATAAGAAATGCTTAAATGCCAAAATATTTAATATTGGCTACACCGCTGATGCTTCCTGCTTCCAAAGAGAGAAATTTTTCGTCCTACCACTTCAGTGTGCTGGCCAAAGTGGGTGCTAGGGTGTAAGATAAACTGTTGCCATGAAAGATTTTCATTTCTTATTTCATTCGTGTGACGTCGCTGTGGTTCTTGATGGGGGCAGAGAAAATAATTGTTGCTTAATTACAGTTCCACGGAAGGTGAAACTAGACCACGACTATTGAAAATTAAAACCGAGTTTGTTACTTCAATCATATACGTGAATTTGTTTACCTGTGAAATTGTTGACATTGAAATAAGTTAGTTTGCTCGCTTTTATCGAACACACAAACTCGCTTTACGAAACCAACCTAAACAACATTGGCATGACTGTTAAAATTGTTTATGTTAAACCATATGCAAATGTCTGTGTCATACATTTTGCAGGTAAATTTAATTTACTCGAGAGGAAAAATAGTTCTGAAATGGCAAAAACATGTCAAACGAGAAAACTCATACGTAATTTTATTGCGATTTCAGAAACAGCAATTTGGGAAACAGTTGTCAATAATTTTTTCACGGGATACCACATGAAAAATCTGGCTAGTTAAATATGTGGTTAACATTCTCGCCATTAATTTTCAAAAACTTCTAGGCAAGTGATGCCTTAGTTTGGCCTGGACTTGTATCACACCTTCTTCGCTCATCCAGTGAGTTAAGTGCTGTGGGCTGGGTGGAGTAGGTGTAAATAATTCATAAACTATATTATTCGCCACTCCTCAAAGCAGACTAAAAACAAAAAATCTTTAACCCACTATACGCCAATATCATTGAACACAAGTGGTACCATAAAACGCGAAGTCATCGTGAACATTATCCTGGCTTTTATCACAGTTTCTGGATTCGACACACTCGATTATGTAGAGAACTGTGAAGTCAAACCCAGTAGATAATATAACCAGATTGTTTTTTAATTGTCTTTAAATTACCTATCCATTGCTATAAACACCTGCCGATGCATCCCAAATAGCAACTAGAAAGTAATCCAGAAACTTGTGGTAATTCGACTAAAATAAATTTATACGTGCAGATTTTAATACGCAAACAATAAAAATTACGAATATTTATGGGGTTTCATATTTGTTAGCGGTATTTCATTTTTTATACAAATTATAATTGATATTTAAAACCTAAGCTTGAAGATGATGAAATATGTAATTAAATTGTTAAAAAATATTTAGATTGAATTTTGAACAAAATTTTTAACACATATTTCCTCTGTCTCCAATCACAACGTCTTTCTATTTATTGATGTTGCTTACTGAAGAAAATTAATGCTAAAAAATGTTTGCTTGCCAATTCAAAAAATCTTCGTGTAATTTTTGAGCTAGTGCTCCATTTCTGCCGAACTTTAATGTGTATTGTGAATGGAGTCGTTTAAATATATTCCATAAACTTGAAAGGTATAACAGTTTAAAAGATTTCGCTCACATTTAAAATAAAATATGCAGTTTTGGAAAAGCACATTTGAACGACCATCGTACATTAATGTTTATAATTTGAACTAACACTTGTTTATGTTATCAGAGTGTAACTTATTTTTGCTAGAATGTATTTTACCTACAATGAATCGTACTTGCACTGTTGTAGGTTCACCTGATGTCTTTCAGAAAAGCCAAATTATCCATGCATCTAAACTGACAAGGTTTATCTTCCTAATCTACACAGTCTGTAAAATAATTTTCTGAAATTTTTGAATTTTTGAGAACTAAAATTCATAAATATGCCTCAAATAAAGTTTACCAACTCCACTCACAATTGAAAGACAGTCTAACATAGCAAAATCTTATCATCCCTATAAAAACGATCATTCCTTAACTTGTACTTACTGCAGAAAGTCAAAACCCGTGACTTTATTGTTAAAAAAAACTTTCACCATTATTGCTTCAGTTGATACAAAAAGGGAGCTATTTTTCGTTGCTTAAAATGGGCTGCTAGATTGTTGTCTTAACTTGGGTGTAGCGTCCAAGTATGGCTTTCCTACAATTCGAGGAAAATTTTAACTTTTTTCAACTACCGAAAATTAAGCCCAGAACATGTGTAATTTCGTACTGTCCGCCATCATTTACCATTCTCACCACTCAACGTTCAGCTTATGCACTTCCACAAGCACTGTTGCAATTACCGCGGGCTGCATTCCATGTTCCGTCCATAAATTGTGATCACTAGTTTTGAGGATACGAAATTATTCCCAAATTCAAATTCATAAAATCGCTTGTAACACCCATATTTATATTTATAAACAAAATACCTCACGTTGCTTGCAGAGTACTTCAGTTCTTTGATAGCTAATTTTGACGACTGTCCTTAATGCACTTTGCAGAAGCGTTTAGCAATTTTTGTTAGCTTGGGTTAAGGATAGGTTAATCATCTTAAGGTTCCCGTCTAACTCGAGTTTTCTTCTGTGCTCGAGGCCGATAAGCCATGAAGCGATAAGGGTGACATTGCCACAGTATCAAGTGAGCCAACGCTGCTAGATGCAAGGCTCTGAACTGGCGTGCAGTGTTCTCACCGTGCTGCGTGTACCTAGGGGACTTTCAGCGGTGATCATATTATTTTATTGGTGGAAAGTCTTTAGGAGAGTTGAGTCCAGAGCCCTTGAGTAGTTCTGTCTGTGTATCCAACGTGTATATTAAATTGTGTTTCTAATGTGCGTGGCGTCTTAGAAACACTCGATGGACAATAGCCCTCGTCTGAAGTGAGTGTTATTTTATTAGATCACGTGTATTTCAAACATACTTTGATGCAGTTTAGGCGCCCGCTAGGCGGGCCACTTAAATCCCATCTATTCTAACTTGGCTCCGTTTTGACAGCAGGATAACCTACATCAGTAGAATGTAGTTATTATATTGTAGAAATTTTTAAGTGTCGTACATAGAGTGCTGATATGTTCTGTTCAGTTTGCTTAAACTACAGACAAGAATGCACGGCATTTAATCGGAAAGGTTCCTGGGTACGATGTACACATGCAGGCTCATTGGTTGATCGGGATGTTGATCCTGTGAGAGCAGGCAGCCCTGATAACCTTCGCCTACATTCGTGGACCACCTGCTGGTTGTCTTAAAGTCTACTCCCTTTAAACTATGCTTCAAGTCGCGCTTCAGTTAGTTGTCATGTAGGCGAGGAAATACGGCTGCTTGCTATCACACAGGGTTGAGTCGCTGTGGATACGGAATTCACAACATATGGCAGCGTGCTACGTGAGATGGAGAGAAAGGTTTGTATGGAATTTCTGAGTGCAAGACACCTCACCACACACATTCTTGAGTAGAACATGGAAGACGAAAATGATGCATTTTAGAATTATCGGCGAATCACTGATAAGCCTTAAATGAACGTTACAACCCCATGAAACATGTTTGTATGCTAAGGATTACCTGTTTACATTGATAACCTTTCATGAGTTCAGTAAAAATGTGTTTTTCTGCATTTATTCACTTAATCAGGTGCAAATTCTTGGCGGGCGAACACGAATGTGTGATGATTTTTCGGTTAATGCTAAGATTCGTCCGATATATTAGATAATGACATTCACTGCTTACTTAAATTTTTAATAATAGAAACGTCGAAAGTCCAACTAAAGCTATTATCTTGTGCATAAGTCCTATAAACGTATAATAATGTCACATATAATATATCATAAAATTAAAAATACCAATATTTACAGATAAAAAAACGTTATAAGATTTAGCCCAGATCAAACAAGAAATCAAAAGATCGTTCGTTATTATTTGTTACCATTATTTGTTACCTCCTAGAGAACCCTGAATTGTTAGCAAACGGGCAACATAACACTGATAAAATCTTTGCCTTCCATCACAACAGCACTCAATAAGCATTAAAAAAAGTTTCATCGTACATAAGATTGTAACCTCTAGTATACAGGTTTATAAAATACTAATATGTTATCCTACGTTTTAAGTTCAATAATTACGCTCATTTGTTAGGTGAATAAATAAGTAAATATTCCTTGAATGTGACGTCACCAAGATAGTAAATTGTCATTATTAACCATAAACAGAAGTTTTGACGGGAAAACGAAAAAATCTGATGAGACGATGTTTGTCAGTGTTGAGTACGCCATTATAATGCAATAGTTAAAACTGCATCAAAACAGTGTAATCTTATATAAATGTTATAAAAATATGCAGGTACAAAAAATGTTTTATTGATAATTACACTGATGGTTAGATTATTAGAGAATAAAATTGCTTTAACAAACTGCTACCCAGTTCATTCCAATTATTCATAAATAGAGTGTTATGTAACTAATTTTTCATTGATTATTAATCCACTGACTGACATTAGTCATTCGGTTTTCAAATGTAGTTGCGACTCTTAGCATGAGGAAGTTGGAGAAAGTTATCTGAATGTAAAATTGTTGCTGTTTCCTGCCTATTCCGACACGATATGCTGTCTGCATCAACAAATTCTTCTTTAATAATAAATGTTTCATGATGTTGTTAGACAGGGAACCGTTTACTCACTATACGAAAAGTAGCTAGTTATATGCCTGAGAGTCAGTACGCGAATTTCAGTCTAGCTGTAGAATTCTATAGCGTTGTTACAGTTATATTAAGGCTATCCTGAAGCGGGCTGTGGTTCTAAACTGCATTGTTTAGCTATGTTCTACCTTTTATAAAAGAATTATGGGGGAGATCTAGAATTATTCTCAATATGGTCAGAATAATCATGAAGGGTTTGTGGTTTATGCTCACGTAAAAACCCAGCAGACACCAACACACCAAATAGTACGTTTCTACCTAAACATCTCTTCTTATTGTAAGTTACAAATTTCAATGGCATATGATGCCTCTTACTTTTTATAGAACTAAAGGTTTACGTACTACATAAGATTCGGTTGATATATTGTAAGCATAAGATGTCCCCTATACTTCCACTGGACTTTAGTCACATCTCCAGGCCATTTTTGCATTGCCTCTCAAGTGCAAATATATATATATATATATAAAAAAAAAGTTTTTATTTAGAACTAAAGCTCTAAAGTCGAATAAAATCTGGATCGTGGCACACTTCTTAACTACTAAATTTATTTCCTTCATATCGGTATTCGCAAATAGATAAGAACAGCGGCGATTTATCGATGTTCCCAAGAATATATCTGAATATATTTCTTGAGTTAATTCTGCATGCTAGTCGTGACAAATATTCCTTGACTGAACATGAAGTATATCATGGTTATTATTTGGTATATTTATATAATTAGGTAAATATTAAGTCTTTATGCAAATATGAAACTATTTTCTTTATGTCTAATGGCTGTCTTAAGAGAAACCGTAAACACAGTTTTAACTAATTAAATGTTTTCAGCACAAATATTTTATTTAAAAAATTTAACCCAGTGGGGTTGTCCTTTTGCAAGTGTGTGTGTGTGTGTATATATATATATATATATATATATATATATATATATATATATATATATATATATATGACAGTTTTCAAGCGGCCATTCACTTTAAATTGTTTCAAAGTCACATCGGGAAGATGTCGTGGACCAAAGAAAAAGTCGAGTGTTTTCACTTGTGTTATAGGACCGCATTAAACTTATGGTTGATTGCTGTTTAGTTAATAACATATCTACTCTCCTATCGAGAATCATTTGAAAGCTGAATTGTTAAAAGCGTGTATTTTGGTGTGTTGGTTATCAACGTTGTGTGAACTGACCTTTACAAAAAGCACGCTGTAAGGATTACTTTGCCAGCACAAAGAAACAAAAGATTGAATTTCATTCACACAGTCCAACGTGGTGATATTTTTGTCCAAATAGTTTTGCCGTATCCATATAGAATTCCTTCCAACGAATTAAATAAATAAACAGCATTTACTTAAATCACTTCTGATTGTGTCTCAATCACGCCCAAAAATTATACACAAGAGTCAAAATAAATGTTTAAGAAACAATTTTGTACTTGTTTAGCACCTGAAGATTGTTGTATTTGTACATACTTTGAGTTGTACATAATGTGTTTGCTTTTTTTAAGAAATTGTCTGCAGAAAAATAAGAACTAATAAATGTTTTCTTAAAACTCCAGCGTTTTGTCTTTAATTTCCATTGTACCGTCACTCTAAACAAAACTTGCGTTTGTTAAAAACGAATTACTAAGGGCTGTTCACGATTGACCCATTTTAAAATGAACCTTAGAAATTGTCTCTGTCTCTACCTGCATACATTTTAACGGGCGCACTGAATGACATGCACCCAGTAAAGTTGGTAGTGATGGATGGAAAATAGTTCCATATCTTAACGTCGAATAAAAAGCGTTAGGAAACCATTTGTGATAACTTAAATTATTTCTTTCAGTTTCTGTTGTTTTTTTTATGCATCGAAGAGTAAATATGAGCACATTTGTAAACTCTATACTTTATAATAATTTCGCAGTTCCGCTTGACCGACGCATGAATTAAGTGATGCAGCCCATGGATATGTTATGTTTACATAAGGCGGATTGCTGCACAACGTGCATACAAGTAGATGTTAAGCAGGGTTTTCAAAAGTGCTCATTTTACCGTGAATAGCCTATAGTAATAAATTAGATGCATACTTATAATTTTTTGTCATATATCAACTCAATGCGATATGCTTCTAGTCACCACAGTCCATTCATGTTAACTTCCAACTTTTCTGAAGCCATGATGAAGTTCTACTTCCAGTATATTCCTCCGCCTCGTGCAAACAAAGCTTAACTAACGCTAGAAAGTTACACCAATGGGACAACGCGACCCATTCATTTGCACTCAGTTGCGTAAAAACCATTTCATACTAAGCATTACCAACACGCCTATTTTCTCGTCATTTTCATTCATGTTATTTTTTTTAATGAAATATAATAACGTACAGATAACATACATTTAGAAGTTCAATTTAACCAAAAATAAGGTAATTTTGTGTTGACAGAAGTGTAAATCGCTTGAGGTACATACAATTTTATGGAAACAATCAAACACGTAATAAATTGTGTGGTTTTCCAGAGGTTTGATTAAAAAGTGCGAAGAAACCTTGAAATGGTTATAGTATATTCAAGTAGTGTATTTAATACTAAAAACAAATGTGCAAATCTGAAATGTGGCATTTGATAACTAGGCTATATGTAAAATCTCAAGAAACAAAACTAAAATTAATTATTACTTCCCTTTTATTGAATTTTCCGAATTGACCAATGCTTGAACTTGTCTCCCAAAGTGTTATTTCGATCGGCAGTACAGCAAGAGCCGGGAAAGAAAGGGAGGGAGACTCTCATTGGTTAGTTGACCGACGTTAGCGGAGAACACAGCACGTTCGAGCGTTGGCAACCAATAACAGTCGCCCCGCTCCACCCCTCCAACCCCCCCTACCCAGCTGATAGTATTTCACTCCACGGTCATAAAGGTAGGTCTTGCAACTTACTGTCGTTTTGCGTACGCTTATGGCCAGTTGCTCCATCATCTTCCCCGAACTGAGATCGAATGATCCCAGTTCCGAAACATGATCCAGTTTGATCTTGGTTCCAATGTAAAAGTGTTGCATCAACAAAATCTCATGATTCTGGATCTCCGATTCGTCGATATTAGCTCCAAAGTGAGAGATCGATATTAAGCATGAAACAAATTTTGCTATTGGTTCGTAATATATGACATCATGGAAATATACGTATTTTTCACTATAGATAGAACTAGATGTGCGAGGTTTTATCTGTTTTAAGTGAATTATTGTTGTAGGAATTTTACTGAATAATACTCAAGTGGGTATAATGTTGTTGTAATTTCCCAAGAAAACAATCGAACGTAGTTCTATCTGTTGACATATTTTCAAACTGCATTTCGATCTCCAATTCACCTCTGAACTCGAACGGTGCAATAGTTTTATGTGTCGATCTTTGGCCCGATCTTGGATCGAGTTTGAAACCATAATGGTGCACCCGGGCATTAGCGAAGCTCGTGGCGGCTTGCGAACTAACGGCTCTTGTAGTAATATTAACCAAATAATCTGGTTTCTCGCATAAGAATACATACACAGCAAGTGTGAACGAGTTAAAATTAGTGCAGTTTCATGTTTTATATTTCATAAACAGTAATAATCTTTGTGTGACAATTAAAAGAAGATTAAACTTGTATAATGCAATGATTTTTGTGTGATAGTATCCCGATCTAACATTAACAATCGTGTTTATCCCGAACGACGTGCATATAATAGCAAGTGTCATACCAGTTATAATTAATGGAGCTTTGCGTTTTTTAACTGCGGTTTTTTTTGTGTGACGGTGGAACAAGAATAAATTTGCATAACTCAAAGAGTTGTGTTGCAATATTCCGATTTAACATAAATAAGTGGTACCTTTTAGTGATAACCTGTAACGCATGAAATTACCTAATGTTTTCCTTTTTACCGGAAACGTCAAATTAAAATTAACTTAGTACTCTGTTACAAAGTCAATATGATAATCTTCTTTACATATGACGAGTATTCATAGCAACTATTGTTCATATTTGATTGTGTCCAAAGAATGTACTTGGAGAACGAGTCAAAATTTGTTACCCAGTTATTTTAGTATAACCAAATTAAAGATAAAATATTGAAAATGTCTTATTTAAGAATTAGATAAATTGCTCAGTCACTCCCCAAAAATTTCATTTTTGAATCAAGCTTATATCTTAAAATTCTACACAGTGAGGATAGTTGCAAATACCAAGGAAATTATGAAGTAAAATTTTTAAAATTACAATGGAATCTTGATTAAAAAAAAGTGCAAAAAACTATAATTTATTGCTATCAACACAAAATAGTCGCCCTGGTCAAAAAGTCTGTTTACTCTGAAATAAATATGTTATTTTTACCAAGTACTCCTACCTACAAAGCTGAATGTCACAAAAAGCATAAGTACTGTTAAAAGAAAAAATGTTCACCTAATTCCACTGTTGCTTCTCAAAGTAACATGTTCATTTAAACTAATTTAACATGTGTTTTAATTTACGAGCCATGAGCCTTTGCCTCGGAAAAGTGCATCACAGCTATGATGTTGAATTATCACAGCCTAAATTGGCAGTAAGGGCATTAATGCACCTTGAATGTCTCATTCAGCTAAGGGCAATAGTGATGTCCTCTACACATGCCCTACACTGTAAGTTTAATTGTTCGTAACAGTTAAGCAGCTTATTCCTGTCATTTGCTGAGCATTTGTTCCTACGAAAAACCAAGACAACATTCGAACATTTGTTGAGTTGGTTTATTCTTTTATCCTTTATACGATGGAAAGTTTAACAATTTCGAAACGAAGATGGGTGCTTGAAATGATAGCAACTTCCTCAAAAATGGATCATGGGAATGTGTAGAAGTGTGTGTGCTGGAGGGTTCAAGGGTAGGTGACAGTGTGTGTGTGTGGGAGTGAATTCTACCACAGCTCTAGAAGAGAAAAAGGGGGGGAGGGGGGGGGACAAATGTTCCAACTTATGTTCTGTAGAAATTTAACAAAATAAAAACTGATAAAATTTCTGTCACATGAGATTTACATAACTGGTCAACTTGAAATAAACTTTTAAAATGCAAATATATTTTCATGCTAACACTTTGCTAACATAAAGACCAGATGTTACAATATAATTAAACAGTAAAAACTACTGTTTACTCAACAAGAAAATGAAACAATAATACACAGGCTACTGCAATTTGAAACACAGCATAAACTTGAAAGAAATGCCAGATTTTACTGGATTAATGATTTTTCTTTAAATACAATGATCCAAAAGAGGCAGGAATAAATGTACGCCAAAGTGCCATAATGACACTTTGTTTGTGGAGAAAAAAGTACTTTATATTGGCAAGCAGCTTTGCTAACATTTTCAATTTGAAATTTTTTAAAGTATTAAGCAGGTAAGTATGTCACATTACATCAACACTTTGCCCTTGCAAAGGCAAAAAAAAAAAAAAACTCTATTTCTCTTTAAATAGCACCATTCTTAATACCAATATTGGGATGGAACTTCAATGTCCTGACTCCAAGTAAATGAAACAAAAAAAATTTGGGGTTTGTATTACTGATCACAGCTGTGTGCATCCCCTATCAGTGATAGGCTATACAGAACGTAAATAATGATTTTGGTTTTTAACATGTTACATGCCACAAAAGTGTTGTCAGTTTTTAAAGATTACATTGGTCTGGGCAGCTACACTAAAACTGTGTTTTTATTTACTTAGTTGGTTTTATAAATAGTACCTACATATTTGACCCCATGTTTACTCGTGTAGTGTGTGATGCATGGTGTCATACTTGCACACATCTCCGAGGAAGTTCTATACACCATAGGATGCAAGTTGACTGCTGCACAAGTCAGATACATTGATCGCTAACGTGAATGGCTCTCCTGCATGTCATTACTTGGCAGTCGACGTCCTGCTACATGGATCTCACACTTTCCAACGGTTACAGGCATCCAGTCACACTTGCTGACGTCACTTTTCAACATGTGGTGCGTTGCTGTTTACAGCAATGCCTCAAGGCACTGTATACTCTTAGCACTGACCTTCAGTTATGTAGATTCACACCACTACTGGCAAGTTCTTCATTGTAACAAATTGGTTTTCAGAAATGAAAATACTCAAAATAATGCATGTAACTTACAGCAAAAAGTAACTAATTTTTTTTTTATTTGACAACCTTGAATAATATGGGAAATTTTGAAATTTTCGTTAACCCATATACAAAATTACTGATGTTACACAAAAAGATCCGTCAGCTAAGGATTTGGGTGACATTGATTCACGTGATATTATATGTTGGAAGACTGCTCCGGTTAATGAAGGAATTGTATATATTTTATAGGATGCCGCGAGTTTTTCAAAATTATGACATGAGCAGTAACCATAGATAATGAAATATATGTAAATGATCTTCACCCATGTTCATGTTTCCAGACTATATCGGATGCTTTGGTTTCCTATTATTCTGATTGACTAGACTGAACAGTCGCTAGATTAATCGTAAACTGCTACATTTATTTCCGTGTAATTATAGTGTTATAAATACAAGACAGCCCCCATTATTAATCACAGGCATTCTTGAAAGTCATATGGCAACACGGTTCATTTGTTTAACCTCTGAACTTGGCAAAATTACAACAGTTTTTAATAAGGTTCATCAACTGTTATATTTTTGTAATGCCTGAGTACCTATCTTGAAGCTTCTTGAGAATTTCGAGTCTCATACAAGAAGTAGTGTCTGTTCGTGTGCTCATAATTAGATTTCATTATGCGTGGGAGTATGTGGATTACACTACTAACATAGAAAAAATTCTTCTGGTAACTTTTATTTAATCTCCCAGCTTTCAATGCACTATGTAGTCGAGTATTCTCATTTGAGATGAGCGAAATCAGCATTTCTCAGGATCATCCATTTATACCAGTTACTTTATACGATTATACTAATACATGTTATCGTAGTACCCGTTATTATAGATTGTATGCTGCAACCTGTAATTCGACACGTTTGTGTAATTCATGCCCGCCTGGTAATTGAGTCGCTACATCAAAAGTGTACCATAAATAGCTCCTCATATCTCACGTTATCTTGGTACGGTAAGTATAAGTTACGATAGAGATAGATACAGTGCGTATTGATGAAAAAAAAAAAAAAAAACAGATTTTACAACAAAAATCCATATTTTTTACATTGCTAAAAGAATAAGAAAAATTAAATATTTGCATATTGAAAACATACCTAGTATTTATGGTTGTTAAACGGGCACAAGCTTAATTCCAGTTGTGTATGTAAAATAAAGTACGTAATAATAAACCCGCTTGGTCTGTTTGGTTGGATACTAGATATTATAATATAAAAGCAAGTACGAAACATCTTTAGTCAATGGTACGAAATTATATTGTACGACACGGGTATCGCGTCACAGGTATGACGGTTCGTTGATGTTACGCAAATGAGTTAACGTTACTTCCGTGTTAGGAAGATCAATGTTAAAAGTTTGGCAACCAATAATTGTCCATCACTTGTCGCTTGTGAACCAGATGTTCTATATTTTCTACGTTAAGAAACGTGATTGTTGGAATAATAAAAATTAAATATAAAATAACCCCGTAACTAAGTAGAATATTTCTCTTTTATTATTCAAGTAGCTTAAATTTTTAACTTTACATTTACATTTTGGAACACTGTTCACCTAGCGGTGGGAATTATCCTTATGCTAAACACTCCCATAATACATCTCGTTTTGACTATAACCTCAATAGAATCAACATTAATATACGGTTTTATGATATTTTCTGATTATCATGGTACGAGAATCAGTAACAGTTATTTCTCAAAACTTAGAACTGATACCGCCTCTTGCATCCTCAATAGCTGTTACTGATAGCGGGAATCAAAAGTACCATCTCTCATTCTTATCCTGGAGTTATTTAGTCGCCATTTCTTGACGTTTTGTGTCAGTAGCGAGCAGTTAGCTTGGGTACAACTGTGCCGGCAGGTGCGGATATTTTTCTGTTAGCTCCCAGTTTTTATCTTCAGAACGAAGACTGCGTGACAGTGTGTTGGCTATAATCACCTGTCAGCTTAGAGCACGCGTAATTCTCGAAATAATACCATATTACACGTAATTCGATCTTTTTAAGTCGGGGAAATAAAGTTTAACTTCTTAGAAACCAGAAAAAGTCGCTAGTGATCCATCTAATAATTGTGATACCTGTGATGCAGTAAAGAAACGTTCATGATTTGAAGCCACAGTGACGCCCTCCTTACAAATTTGTATCCACTTCCGTTCCGATGAATTGAGGCTACTCGAGGCGACGGTAATCCATCGTTCAGTATCACCATCTTATAGTTGTATCAGCACGCGCCTAGAATACTCACAAATGTCTCTACGTTTGTGCTATAGAAGGAAAGACAGAGTTGTTTCATAATTGGATATTTAATTTCATCCAACCCTTTCTCCTGTAAATGTTCTCATAATAACAGACTGGGTAAACCTGAACTTTTACTGGTTTGCAAGAGAACAAAATACTTAGAAAACACGCGAGGAACCTCTTTTTAAAGGGTGTTCACAATAAAGTGAGCACTCTAGAAATGGGCCTTAGAAAAAAGTCACTGCCCCTGCCTGTTTATATTTTAACGGTCGCACTGAGTAACACTGGCCCAGTAAAGTTGGTAACGATGGCTGGAAAGTAGTTCCATATTTTAAAGTAGAATAAAAAGCGTCAGGTAACCATTTGTGATAACTTAAAATTACTTATTTCGTATTTTTTTAATGCATCGAAGTGTACAAATAAGCAGATTTGTAAAGTAAGTATTTACTTTTCTATAAATTCCACAGTTTCGCTTGACCGACGCATGAATAAAGTGATGAGGCCCATGGCAATGTTAATTTTGCATAAGGCGGAGGAATACACAACGTGCATACAAGTAGATCATAAGCAGGGATTTTAAAAGTGCTCATTTTATCGTGAACAGCCTATATAAGGCCGATATATTAACTGGGGAGATTACCGAGAAGTATTTGAACAGAGACATATACCCCGTACAATTTTTCAAAAGCCTGAATAGTTATTGTATTTTAGGATTTCCTGTATGATTTATAATAGTACCGAAGGGTGCGAAATCGAGTGCGTGGAAGGGCTGATCAACCGACAAATCAAAAGCCTACGAGAAATTATTTATATACCAACTTGATGTGCGATGTTTAGTCTATTTTAAGTGAATTATTGTTGAACGAATGTCAGTGAATAATATTCAAGTGCCTATAATGTTGTTTTAATTTCCCAAGAAAACAATCGAACTTAGTTCTATCTGTTGAAATATTTTCAAACTACATTTGTCGACGATGGCTGCTGATCTCGGATCGAGATCTCCAGTCCAGCTCCGAACTCGAATGGTGCAACAGTTTTCTGTGTCGATATTAGATCCGACATCGGATCAAGTTTCTAACCACAGTGGTGCAACCGGGCATAAGCCAGCTTGTCGCGCTGCAGCAAGCCTCGCCCTCTTCAGCTCCTTAGAACTACACGAAGTTAAGTTCTCAAGCTGGCAGCCACGGTCCACGAGCCGTTACGTTATAACGACCCGATTCTGTGTACAAATCACGCGCATGAATAAAACCTTACACCGAAAAAAAAAAAAGTCAGCCAAGAAGTGACAATAGAACAGTTCTATAATATGGTTTCATGGTGGATTCAACATATTTTCTGTACCAGCAACATAGTGCTCTGTTAGTTTATTGCATTCTAAATCTGAATAAGTGAGAATTTCAGTCAACAGTACCTGACTGATTCAACAGTCAATTTAGTGATTTGCGCACAAAACCGGGTCGTTATAACATAACGGTTTGTGGATCGTGGCTGCCAGCTTGAGTCAACAGTGCCTGACTGATTCAACAGTCAATTTAGTGAATTTAACTGATTACCCAGTGAAAAAATGCCAGATTTGCCTCACTTAATAATTCAATGACATTTTACACTGATTCATCAGTAATTTCTTTTCACTGTTTTTCAATGGTTTAATTTTGACAGCGTATAAAAATGGCCTTTAAACAACGTATATCAAGTGGGATAACAACGACTAAACTAATAAAACAAATACAAAATATTTTCTAAAATGTGTTTCGTCTTTCAAAACTCCACGTTACGAGATAATATAAACATTCAGCATTTCGTTCCGTTTTTATGTCTTTCATTTCGTTTTCATGTAATCATCACAGTGCTACGTCTAAAAGGTTTAAGTTGCATATAACGCGGCGAAGAGATTGCACGCATAAATAAAATTCGTTTTAACAATCTTAACGGTACCAATTAAACTAAAACCGAAAAGTAAGGGCATTCGATTTAAATCTTCACGATTATGTTAAAAATTATAAGCCTTATATTTTCTTCTTTTAGTTTCAGCTTGACTTCGTAGCCGAGATTGTAAGGTAACGGCCTATAGTCGGAGTGGAAAGGGTGTACGTGTTCAATCCCGGCCGCCTTCGGAAGTATTAGTTTCACGTTTATTAATTATGGTAAAATGCGCAGTATAAATAGTTACCTATCGTAAATATGTTTATTTCACGTAATCATTTGGCAAAATTCAATAAAAACCATATTTAATTCGCCACTGCAGTCAACCATCATTAATTCATTCTGCGAAATTGTTTAACGTCGCTAATTCAATCAGTGAAAATTTTTTCTCTGAAACAATAAGTGGTTTTCCACTTATTCTAATAGGAGCCATTTTCACTGATTTAAGTAGCTGAATTCCAGTGCGAATCAGTGATTTTACACTGATTCGAATTTAGAGTGTACAACAACGTTTGTTGCGGGAACAATTCGATCCAAATATTGCTAAAGATGTTCGTTTGAAGGAAATGTCTGTCTTGTAGGAGGAACAGAATATTCTGCTGTATTAACTGTATTAATGGATGCAGATACAACCACAGACGAGTCCACGCAGTTCTATTGCAATTACTCTCTGCCTTTATACATTCTTTAGAAAGCAGCAACAAGAAAGTTGATTGCTGTCTCTGTATTAACAGTCTAGATGGTTTATGGGAACATACATTTAGTTCCTACAGTCTTTTGACGTGAATACGTCTTTAAATTTGCAACCATAGTGGGAGGCAATCCAGAAAATCCGATGAAAACATAATCGGAAATTAAGTTTGGCATTGCAGCTCCGAATCTATCGCCTAGTTTCAAAACCCAATTACACCACACGATTGCCAAAGGGTTAAAGAATATGTTACGTTGAGATTGAGGACTGCAAATCATCATGCGAGGCCGTGGGGGGGGGGGGGGTTGGATGTTGGAAAAAGGGGGGGGGGGGCGCCGCATTTATGAGTTCGTTTCTCGGCGTCTTATAACTTCCGCGTAGTGTAACTTTTGACTAGGAGAAGCTACGACGCTCGTTTACGTTTCAATCGACAGCTCTCATCAACATAAATCGATTGCGTGTATAAAAAAATTCGTGTGGCGTGGTTGTGGTGAAATTGTACGAGTTTTATGTAAAAAAAAAAAAAGAAAACTTAACACAATGTCAGCCTATATTCGCCAGAAAGCCAAGTCGAAGTACAGAAATCGTATACGGTTGGAAAGAGCATCTCAAAAGCAATCCAGCGATGCCCATAAAACCCCATATGATCGAGAGAAGCGCTGCCGGGAACTTAAAATAATCATCAAGGCGTCCGAGCGAGTCGACGTTGACGCATTCATGCAAAATTAACGGCCGTGTCCCCAACACAGCCAAACCCCACTTTTTTTTATCTCTGTGTACCAGTCCACAATATAAAACAGATGTGTGCACAAACACAATGAACTCGTATCCGGCCGGACAACGGTTCGATTCCCGTTCAAGCCATCCTGATTTAAGTTATTGAATGGTTTTCCGAAATCACTCCAGGCGGATCCATCTCAGCTATAGCTATATCTTTGAATCACTTCTGACGCGTCAAATTTTTCAGCTTTACTTGTTGGCCCTCGTTCCCTTTGCCAGAAAGGAATATTGGCGTGTACTAATTTAAACGCGATTCAAGAACCTACGGTATTGCAGGGAGAATTGTTGGACACAAACTGAAATGGGATTTTTCAAGTTATGACTGTGCCCAGTCGACAATATGATGGACAGACGGACTGACATATTTATACACAGCATATTTATAAACGAATCGCACTGAATATCGTGATTACATTCGTAAAACACTACTAGACCATAGTGCTTATCACCCAGATCTTGAAACGCAAACATTCCTGCATCGGGATGAAATATTTGAGCTACGTACGAAATTCCGATACAGTCGCTGCACTGCACCCATTATACACTTGTGACTTGAGAGTTGTTGAGAGTTGTAAGGCAACTCTAAACCAGAGTCAAACACATAGATTTAAACAGACCACTCGTGGCCGCAGCTGAACGCCTAACACATAATAAATTTATCCTGAAACATAATCGTGACCTTCATTGTGATTCGTTTTTTAAGGGTGGTGGATTCTTAACACAGACGTGGCAGTAATATTTCCCTGTAGCTGACGTTGATGACACGTTTAGCCATAAATTACTCAATTTAAACGGCTCACTGGATTTTCGCAAGTGGGAATCGTGTCTGACAATGCCGTTGGTCAGCGGGTTTTCTCGGGGATCTCCCATTTACCCCACACTTACATTCCGGCGCTGCTCCATACTCACTTCAATCATCCTCATCGGCTCTCAAGACCACGGTGTTAAGAGCCACCCAAATCTCTTCACTCACTTCACTCACACTAACTTTAAAACATAGGGATATGCTATACCTTCTTTTCAGTGTGCTACATACTAGAGAAGAGATCATTGGTCACTGAAGACAAATCTCCTAATCAGGAGATGCAAAATGACTGACCATAACATATGCTACTAATTAAAAACAGTGACTGAGATTTGTGGCTAGAGGTTAACTGCAACTGGAAGTCAACATCACTAACTGTAAAATGCGTGCAGACATTTTCAGGGCAGTTTATTTAAATAAGAAATACAAATAATCAATATTTATTCTTACTGTGGCCACAAGGAAGTAACTAATTTAGAAGAAAATTGGAAACTTAGTTTTTTTATTTATTTAATTTTTGTTCACATTTTTACATCGTATTCATGTTGAATCTCGTCCTCACATGTCAGGTGGAACTATTACAAAACCAGAGGACAACCAGGAAACATATTTACAACACATATAGATAATGACAGAATTCTTCCCTTCAGGCCATTTGACAAATTGTAGACAGGCTTGCCAAACATGGACAGAGCTCCATACGCTCCACGAAGCTGCCAGTTTAACACGTGTGATGGGAAGTTTAATGTCTCGCTGCCTTATTTAACACATTGCCATGCACAGGCAAAGCTCATTACGTATCGTATCACAGCACCAAATTCACTGCCTCTGACATGTCGAGCAGGCAGACTTTGCCTTTAGCTAACTTAAATCCACATCAAAACTTTCACTTATGAAATACGGAGTCCATGAACGTTAGGAAGTTACATTCAGTGTAAAATACCATGTCTAGCAATTTGAACATCGCAAAGTACTATTTGTCAAACCCATGGTTACTTAATACTGCTATTATTTTCTCTATTGGGGTTCAAGATTTATTGTATTTATCACAATACCCAAAATATATATGTATGGCTTGTAACTTTTAAAATAAAAATTCTATGTATGTACTAAGAGTAGAGTAGTTGTATTATTAAATCATGGACGTTTGGAATTTGTGTATTGTTTCTTGAATGGTATCACGACCTAGAAATGCAGTACTTAACAACTATATACACACAATAAACAAGGACTTGAAAAACTTCTGTGTTAAGTTAAATAAGTAAATTAATATCTTACAATAACATATTATGCGTATTGAATTACGTGAAAAATATATTTTCACAAATTCTGTGCAACAATTGACATATTAAAGTTTGTCCAAGGAATATTCTCTTCCAGTTTAGGTTTACTTATTCTACCTACAAAAGCAATTTAACATGAATAGAGCTACAAAGAATTTCAAACAAATATCATAGATTCTCAAGAGGTGACTTTTCCAAATATACTATTTTCTTCTATGTATTTATCTTTCACAATGGTATACAGTAAAAGTATCATTTTCCGTTCATATTATTTATCCATACAAAAATAACGGAAATTGAGAGAAAATTGAAGCAAATATTTTAATATGAGCTAAATAAATATAGATGTGACACCTACTATGGCATCGTTGATGAAACAATACTTTCAGTGTTAAAAATAAACTGTCAAATCTGTGAAAACTAACAAGATAACCAACAGAAGAGACTGACAAAAGTGTAGCTAATTTTTTTACTTCAAAATTACATTTTAATTCTTATATGAGAAAAGTCGTCTTAGAAATGAGAATTTTCTTAGGAAGATTGTTGTGTAAACAACACCAAATGTGAAAGCTGGCCGCAGTTACAAAAAGCAACAACGTTTTATCCCAACTTGTTCTGTTACAATTCTGCTAAAATTTCGAAGTAATCATTTTAAAATCTCTCAGACTGGCATCAGCCGAAAATCACTATTGCTACGCAGAATCAGATACTTATAGGCTGTTCACGGTAAAGTGAGAACTTTTGAGGCCCTAGTTACTTTTTTCTTTCAGCTATTTTTTATTATTTAACCACGGTTTTAAATAAATATTGCTAAGTAAGTAATGAACAAAGTGTGTATATTCCACCGCACTCGAAAGTTAACGTCTAAGGCTAAAATAAAATATATTTATTGACTAGTATTCCAAATGAGGGGGCTTTCAAAAGTGCTCAGTTTACCGTGAATGGCGTAAAGATGTGTAGCAGGTAATCATAAATTCACCAGTGTGCCTATTTTTGATGACTTTACTGTGCCAAAAGGGCAGATAAAAAGGTTTACAGGTAGTATATCATGGACACTGGCAAAACTGAGACACTCTTAGTGTAATATTACAATTGGGATAAAGTACCATTTAAGACTTATGCTGCAAGTGCCAATTGCGCACACAGGAACACGTTTCTAGTTTCTATGATCCGTATAACTAATTATAATTTTAATTATATTTAACGAAAACTCGCGACGAACCTACCCTTCTTTGGAGCCAGTTGAGAAATAAACCTAACCTAACGTCAGCCGGAATTTCTTCCCAAGAATGACACAGTCTGGTGGAGACTACTGTCATAATGTGTTTGCACATTTACGTTTTCAGTATTTCTAATGTTCGCTTAACGGCAAATACCAATTTCTGCCAAAAAAAAAAACATTTACTGCAATGTTCTAACTGGCTGATTACAATGAAATTTCACGAGTTCTCTTAACTCTTATGAAAAGTACACAATTTTACAGGATCTGTTATGTAGTATTGTGAAAAAGTTCATTACATTACTTAAGTACACGACAAAAATTTAAGTCAAATGATGATTTTCCAATTGTAACCTCGCACACTTTTGTGAATGACGAAACACATAGATTTAGGTGTCTCCTTGTGATTCAGGAGTAAAAGAACGTAACTGGAAATTATGGTAGAGTAATCCTGGCAACCCCGCGATTTAAATAATTTTTTTTTTTATTAAATCGGTTTTATTTAGCTGAGTTCTTCTCAGATACGTGCAACAAATTGCTCGAGTTATTTCAGAGTGTAATATTTGTACTCAATATCCACCTATTTTCCATGCATAACAATTTTAAGTACTATGAGAGCAGCCTCAGGCCAGAAGCCGAACGTTATGTTAGGTATGAATAACTTCTACAGTCATCGTGCCAGATCCAATAGGCACTGTACTTTGAAAGCTGTCAGGCAGTTCTAACGTTGGGGTTGAGTGCTGCGGCCAAGGAGCTAGAGAAGAACAGGGAATTTCAACGAAAGACAAAGAGAGGGGAAATTAATGTTTGCTCACACAGGAAAAATTAACCCCAGAACGTGGGCAATAATCGTACAACGGAGGAGATGGTCAGAGGGTACATAGAGAAAGAGAGAGAGATAGAGAGAGAGAGCTCAACACGAGTGGCTATCTGGAGTCGAGAAGACATCGTTGCTGCATCCCATACCAGAGGGTCGCTGACGTTTGTGCAGAGACGGCGCGCAGGAATGTTGCAAGGCAGGCTCTTCTTGGCGATGACTGTACACAGGTGTGAAAAGGTCCATCAGAAGATACAGACAGTATGTTACAAAAATTCTCTCTCCTCGGAGCGACGAGGAGATTCCTGCAGCAGCATGACGGACTTTGTACGGGAGGAACGTGCAGATGACAGCAACATCACGCAATCAAAGTGTACACTCTAGATCTAAACCAGTGGAATATTCCAGTTATCGACATGTTGCTTCCTGGCGAATCAGCGAGATCCACCAAGGTTTTAGTTTCGAACCAGAGTAGTTCATTGAGAATCAGTAGAAATCACTATTAATCCAGCGAATACCAGAAACTAAAATAATCATCAGACTTTAACGAGTTACGTTGGAGTAATTTCAGCCATTATCTTAGGACAGGTCTTGAAACTGACATGAAAATCCGCCACCCTGATTGACTGATTTAGTTAATGAAATGGCCGCAGAGCGTTGCTATAATAGTAGCGCTGTAATTTTACATGCATAGTATAGAGGTAGTTACAAATTGTATTCTTAAAATGTTCGTTTAAATTATTTGAGAATACTTTCGAATTGTTTGCGCGTGATATATTATATTAATGAAATTCTGGAAACTTGAGTAAAGCAATAAGAGTATATTTTTGACATCAGAATTGTTATAAAAGTTTAGCAAGTAAGCCTACTTTAGGGAATTCGAAGAGCGTATGTATTTTAAGTGCCTACTTCTTACCGTCATGGTATTTTTACTAAACAAATAACACAAAACCATACTATTTTCGTACAGTGCTATGCGGCTACTTAATGAACTGGATCGGACATTTAAGTGACAATTCACGAATGTTAGTAAATAGGCAAGTGTCATGACCTGTCCTTCCATGGATGTAGTTTCTACACGTGTGCAGTCAGATTAACCGATTCGGAGCAGTTTCTAATAGTTTAGATTTTAGAGTGTACAGCTGAGTTCTCAGGCCGTGTCTCGTTTGGCCCAGAGAGCGCTCTATCGTGCTTTCACTCTCGTGGATGACGTAACCGAGAGCGTTCTCTCGTCTTCTCAGTTTGCCGAAGAGAGCGCGAAAGAGCGAAAGCACGAAGTTGTATATTCGCTGCAATCCCTCGTGCTCTCTGGCATACTCCATGTTCTTTCATAACTATCATATGATGTTGTTTAAGACGACGGATGTGTTTAATACTTCTAATGCGTAGTATTTAATGGAATTATTTTCCTAAAATGCACTTAAATTTAGTTTGTGATAAAGTGTAACAGTCTTGGCAATAATAAGTGTTGATTGCACTCGGTAAGACCATTTGGTGTTAAAATAATTTTTTCATAAAAAGGAGCCTTAAAATTTGAAACCAGGCGCTAGGCACATTCTAACTACGATTTTAATTGTCCGCGCATTCGTTCGCATTCGTCATAGTTGCCACTTGAAATTTTAACACGTTTTCATCGAATGCAGTGTTCGTTTACACAAAAAGAAGTAGCGTCGTCTCAAATAGCGTAAGAGAGAGGGAGAGAGAGAGAGAGAGAGAGATCGCACGACATAGCCTTCTCATTGGGTATGAGCTGTTCATTGGTAATTGAGCACTTATGAAACCCACCGCTGAAAAATGTAACTATAATCCATTCACCGTTACTTCAGCCTTTTCTGAAGCCCTGCTAACTTTCGACTTCCAGGATATTCCTCCGCCTCGTGCAAACTAAACTTATCTAAGTCTGGAGAATTACACCAGAAGTACAACGTACCACATTCGTGCGCACTCAGTTGTAATGGTATTTTGTATAAGAACTGTTTCTCACTAGAGGTTACCAACATACCTATTTCCCCCCTGTTTTTTATTCAAATTATTTATCAATGAAGCATTATAATTGATATATAAGATATTGATAACATTTAAATTTAACAGGGAAAAAAGTAACTTTTATGAACAGAAGCATAAAACGCTTGTGATATAGGGCGTAATTAGGAAATAACTAATCACGTAATACATGGGGAGATTTTTCAAAAGTTTGATTCTAAAAGGCCGAAGAAACCGTGAATGGACTATACCCATGGCTGCATGTTTTTGAACGGGCACAGTGAGTGGCCATGTGTCCAGTAAAGTTGCGCACTGAAAAAAAATGTTTTGTGGTGGCCTCAAAATTATTTTGTTGGTATTCACCATGCCAAATTTTTTGTGGTGTACACAAACAATTTTGTAGCTGCCACAAAATAAGTTTTTAGTGGCCACTAAACATTTGTGGCCACTAATTCTTATTTTGTGGCAGCTGCAAAAATTTTTGTGTACACCAGGAAAAATTTGGCAGGGTGAATACCAACAAAATATTTTTGTAGCCACCACAAAATACTTTTTTCAATGGGTAACGATATAGGGAAAGTTGCCCCGTTTGCAATGTTAAGTAAAACTTTGTGAGTACTGAAATACTTCTTGACTTTTTTTTTGTGCGTACAAGTGCAAGAGTCAGCCAACTGGCAAATTATTGACTTTTCTAATAATTTCCAAAATTTTACTTGACCGGCGGATGAACAAAGTGATCAGGCTCATTACGATGCTAATTTCACACCTGGTGGAAAAATACACCACGTGCGTGGAAGTTGATCTGAGGCCGGGCTTTCCAAAATGGTCAGTGGTCAGGTTTACCGTGAACAGGTCATGGTGCGAAAGAGCACCTTCTGCAGAGAGTGGTGGTCGTTTAGCAGAGACACGGCCCGGGAGTTGCCTCGTCTTGCAGCGCGGCGACTACGGAAGCCTCGCGGCACTGCCGTCGCGGGACGCGGGGTTAGCGCGCTCACATCTCGACGGGGCAGGGCTTGACCTCCATGTTGAGCACCATGACGGTCTCGATGTGCGACTGCAGCCACTCGAGCACGCGCCTGTCCGAGCTCGCCACCTGCAGCTCGTCCCCGGAGAGGAAGCTAAGCGCCTCGTCCTGCAACAGACGCGGCATAAAGGGGCACGATCTTCCGCTTAGCCGAGTTCAACACGTCCAGGTCTGCACACATTTACTGGCAGACATTAAGACAAATTAAAGGCTGTTCACGACAAAGGGAGCACTTTTGAAATCAACCTTAGGAAAAAGTCACTGCCCCGTGCCTACATATATTTAAACGGGCACACTGTGAGTGACATACGCCCAGTAAAGTTGGTAAAAATTGGTGCAAAATAGTTACATATTTCGACATCAAATAAAAATAATTAGGTCACAATTAGTGATAACGTAAATTATTTATTTCGTTTTCCGGTTTTTTGGTCATCGACGTACGAAAATGAAAAGATTTGTAAAATATTTACTTTTATAATAATTTCACAGTTTCGCTTGACCGACGCATGAATAAAGTGATGAGGCCAACGGCAATTTTAATTTTACATAAGGTAGAAGAATACACAACGTACACACAAGTAGATATTAGGAAGAGCTTTCAAAATTGCTCATTTTACCGTGAACAGCATATAGTGTTCGGTGTGGTATGGACCAACAGGACGACGGTGAGTTCTAACACAGACACCAACAGAACCGGTATTCTTGCAGTAGTAGATACAGGTGTCTTACTTCTATAGGCTGTTCACGGTAAAATGAGCACTTTTAAAAGTCCTGCTTAAGATCTACTTGTACGCACGTTGTGTATTCCACCAACTTATGTAAAGTTAACATTGCCATGGGCCTCATCACTTTTACATGCGTCGGTCAAGTGAAAATGTGTAATTGTTAGGAAAGTAAATGTATTCAGAATCTGCTCATTCTTATACTTATACGCATTAAAAAAACAGAGAGGAAAAGAAATAATTTCAGTTTGCACAAATGGTCACCTCACACTATTTATATGACGTTAAGATACAGAACTATTTCCCATTCATCATGACCAACTTTACTGGGCGCTTGTCACTCAGTGCGCCCGTTAAAATATATACAGCCTTTTTCTAAGGCTGATTTCAAAAGTGCTCCATTTATCATAAACAGCCTTTACCTGTACTTTACAGCGCTCATTACCGGTCCATCATCAAGCAATGGAGAGCCGAGCTGATATTACACAATCAAATGTCCGTTATCGTATAAAAGTATTTACAATCTATCATGTCCCTTTGAGTGGCTATATAAAAAAAGAAATTCTATCGTTAGCAATATCATTTTTACTGCGCTGTGGTGTTCTTGTGAGGTCGTATTAAACACTAGCCGAACAAAGACTACACATCAATGCGAGTTTTGTTCTGAACAACAAAGACATTTTAAAATTAGCTTTGCGCGAACTACACTCGAACATATTCTACAAAGAGTTAATTATATTCAGGTTAGGGTGTGAGTGAGTGAGTGAAGAGATATGGGCTGCTAGTAACAATGAGGTCTTGAGAGCCGAAGATGGTGAAGCAAAGGTTATGGAGCAGCGCAGGGATGAAAGGATGGGGGAAACGGGAGATCCCCGAGAAAACCCGCTGATCAGCGGCATCGTACGGCACGATTTACACACGCGAAAATCCGGGAACGAGCCCGTCAGGGAATTGAACCCAATTTGAACAGGTGGGAGGCGAGTAGTCTAACCACTACACTGCCCTTCAGGTCAGGTTAACAACAAAACGAGATTTCTTATGGGGAAATTTTCCACCGCTATGTGCGCTGTGTTCCTAAAGGTAAGTGTTAATTAAAATTTTTAACTTCGCAAATCAAAAAAGAGAAATGTTTTACTTAGTTTAGTAATGGTTATTACAACTATCGTGTTCTTAACGTAGAGAATAGAGACATAATCTGGTACCTAGTGGCAAGAATGTTTGGTAATGGTTATTACAACTATCGTGTTCTTAACGTAGAAAATAGAGACATAATCTGGTACCTAGTGGCAAGAATGTTTGGTAGCCAAACTGTTAACATTGATTTCCCAACCTGTAGTAGAAGTAATATATGCTGGCCATTAAGGATTATGTTTTCTTTGGTTCTCCCAAAGACTAAAGATGAGGCAGACAGAATTTTTGTCTCCTGCGCTTCTCCCCAACATTGACGTGTCCATCACCAAAAGAACGGTCAAAATCGTCCCTTTACATGTATTTTTTCAACATACCAAACCTTTTATATCAATAAAGTATTGTGGTTAACTCTATCATATTCTAGTTACATAATTACTAGGCCAGAGTAAGTGTATAGACAATTCAGAGTTTCTTCACACTTTTTGAATTAAACCTTTAAAAAATCGCCCCAAGTATGCCATTTTAATTTGGCAAATTCCAAATAATTTCCTTCCTCTAAGATGCAAATTTCTCACCGCAGGGAAAGTTAGTTGAACTATTTCGTTTTACAACATTTCTTACCCTGTTCGCAATGCTGCATGACACGACAGAAACAAATAAATCATTTCTAATCGAAGATTGCTGGTCGAGTGAATGCTTTCGTTTTGTATTGTATTGGCTGTTCGGTATTAATTGTCGTGTCAGACAAGTCAGGCTTGTTCTTAGATATCTTATTCCGGCATCACATAAAAAGTATCAACTCAAATTCCACCTGAGCTGTTTTTTACGGTGCTATTTGCAGGAAAGTAGTTAAATGTTGGAACAAGGAGAAGTAGTTACTGCACAACTGGATTGCACACTGACCTCAATATCCCCTCAAGGGCTTTTCCGAAATCACTTCAGTCAATTGTCAAGATGGCCTTTTAGTACCTAAATATTGCAGCCGATTACCTACTTACTCACTCACTCTTGAATTTTCCATATACTAAGGATGAGGTAGACCGATCTCGCTGGCTGCGCACCACCAAACTCCGTGTCCCAACATTGAACTGCTTCTATGCCTACACGTCTATTAAAAATGGCGAGTATTGGGTTTGAGGTTAGAACACTGTTTAGTAAACAAGTGCTATTGAGATGTTTTTATACTTCCTCTAATCAATTTATAATGCTTTTTGATTAGATTGAAACTGGTAAAAGTATTTTATTAATATAATAGTGCTTATCGTTTAAAAATTACGATGTAAACAAACACGTTCATCACTGCTGACCATGTGACTTTGTCAGTTGTGTAGGATTGGGGGATGTCAATGTTGGGTACATGGGGCACAAGACGAATAAGAGGTCCACCCCATCTTTAGTCTATGGAATTTTCAGCTACTGGTCTCGTCCTTAATTATTCCGCTATCGACAGGACGTTACAACATAAAAAAAATGCATCGTTGAGGACAAGTATCCCCAAAAGACATGTAATTCTTTCAATGAAAATTAATTTTGTTACTGGAAACACTCATGCTTTTTAAAGTAAAACAGTTTAATTTTTTCAAACTAAAAAAAAAAAATTTTATATTTACAAAGATACACAAAAATTAACGTGTTGCCTGCCAGTTATTCAATATTTCGAAGGGAATGGCAGATAGAAATTCAGCAACAAGCTTCATCTAAAACCTCGACTGCCCTGATCCTTGAACGTGATCGTAGCATGAGCTTACGTCAATTACTACGTTATGCGTCTACGAGCTATGCACAGATGTTAAACGACGTGACCCGCTGGCTGAAGGACTATGAGCTGACAGGTTAGCGTTTTGGTGTGCTCAGATGTTTCCCACTCATGTCTGGAATTCGGATTGAACTGTCGACATTATTATCATTGCCTCCCCGGCACACAATTATTGCCATTAATTCGAACTAACACTATTAAGTTAAAAAACTAAATATTTTCTGTGTCTAAAATACTGCTCAGGAACAACTTACTTCATGCAAGAATGGCGTAGAGACTGCTTTTTTTTTTTTTTTTTTTTTTTTTGTAAATGGAAAAATTCGAACCAATATTACTAGTGCTCTGAGGTCGTTACAAAATAAACAAAGCCTAAACTTGCTAAGATTTTTCCTCTTGCTACCTACTTTCATGGACTGTACGCCGAGACTGCTAAGGAAGACAAATTTCCGATAGGATTGTTCCAGGAGTAAATTGCCTTTGATAAACCAGCTGAGCTGTATGGTGATAAGTGAAGTGCCCCGAACCTTATGTCCCATAATATGGCAAAACATATTGATTTTAAGTATCATTAGAGATTATAATAAAACTGAAAATAGAAAAATATTTGTACTGAAAACAAGTTTAAGCATAGAAATCCACACGCATTGCAATTAAAAAGCTTTTTATCTGGCCTTTCTAAAACCTACATTTGACTACCTCGGTTGCAATTCTTAATTAATAATTCTCAAGAAATTTGAAACGAAGAGTAATATATAAAAATTCTAACTTCCTCCAACCTTCAGACAACGATGTTCGGGGCTAGAACCACATGCGAGCTGTAGTTCTGTGTGGCGTTTACAGACGGAGTAAATAGATATAGGCTTTTCACGGTAAACTGAGCATTTTTGAAAGCCCTGCTGAAGATCTAATAGCATGCACGTTGTGTATTCTTTCGCCTTATGTAAAATTATCATTGCCATGGGCCTCATAACTTTTTTTTAATGCGTTGGTCAAGTGAAACTGAAATTATTATAAAATACAACGTTTTACGAATATGATAATTTTTACACTTAGACAAACTAAAAAAAGCAGGAAGCGAAAGAAATAATCAAAGTTACAACGAATGGTTACCCTACACGTTTTATTAGACTGTAATATATGGAACTACTTCCCTACATCGTTAATATCTTTATTAGACTGTAATATATGGAACTACTTCCCTCCATCGTTAATATCTTTATTAGACTGTAATATATGGAACTACTTCCCTCCATCGTTAATATCTTTATTAGACTGTAATATATGGAACTACTTCCCTCCATCGTTGATATCTTTATTAGACTGTAATATATGGAACTACTTCCCTCCATCGTTACTATCTTTATTAGACTGTAATATATGGAACTACTTCCATCCATCGTTAATATCTTTATTAGACTGTAATATATGGAACTACTTCCCTCCATCGTTAATATCTTTATTAGACTGTAATATATGGAACTACTTCCCTCCATCGTTAATATCTTTATTAGACTGTAATATATGGAACTACTTCCATCCATCGTTAATATCTTTATTAGACTGTAATATATGGAACTACTTCCCTCCATCGTTAATATCTTTATTAGACTGTAATATATGGAACTACTTCCCTCCATCGTTACTATCTTTATTAGACTGTAATATATGGAACTACTTCCCTCCATCGTTAATATCTTTATTAGACTGTAATATATGGAACTACTTCCCTCCATCGTTAATATCTTTATTAGACTGTAATATATAGAACTACTTCCCTCCGTCGTTGATATCTTTATTAGACTGTAATATATGGAACTACTTCCCTCCATCGTTAATATCTTTATTAGACTGTAATATATGGAACTACTTCCCTCCATCGTTAATATCTTTATTAGACTGTAATATATGGAACTACTTCCCTCCATCGTTGATATCTTTATTAGACTGTAATATATAGAACTACTTCCCTCCATCGTTACTATCTTTATTAGACTGTAATATATGGAACTACTTCCCTCCATCGTTAATATCTTTATTAGACTGTAATATATGGAACTACTTCCCTCCATCGTTAATATCTTTATTAGACTGTAATATATAGAACTACTTCCCTCCGTCGTTGATATCTTTATTAGACTGTAATATATGGAACTACTTCCCTCCATCGTTGACATCTTTATTAGACTGTAATATATGGAACTACTTCCCTCCATCGTTGATATCTTTATTAGACTGTAATATATGGAACTACTTCCCTCCATCGTTAATATCTTTATTAGACTGTAATATATGGAACTACTTCCTCCATCGTTAATATCTTTATTATAGACTGTAATATATTAGAACAACTTCCCTCCATCGTTACTATCTTTATTAGACTGTAATATATGGAACTACTTCCCTCCATCGTTAATATCTTTATTAGACTGTAATATATGGAACTACTTCCCTCCATCGTTAATATCTTTATTAGACTGTAATATATGGAACTACTTCCCTCCATCGTTGATATCTTTATTAGACTGTAATATATGGAACTACTTCCCTCCATCGTTAATATCTTTATTAGACTGTAATATATGGAACTACTTCCCTCCATCGTTAATATCTTTATTAGACTGTAATATATGGAACTACTTCCCTCCATCGTTGATATCTTTATTAGACTGTAATATATGGAACTACTTCCCTCCATCGTTAATATCTTTATTAGACTGTAATATATGGAACTACTTCCTCCATCGTTAATATCTTTATTAGACTGTAATATATAGAACTACTTCCCTCCATCGTTACTATCTTTATTAGACTGTAATATATGGAACTACTTCCCTCCATCGTTAATATCTTTATTAGACTGTAATATATGGAACTACTTCCCTCCATCGTTAATATCTTTATTAGACTGTAATATATGGAACTACTTCCCTCCATCGTTAATATCTTTATTAGACTGTAATATATAGAACTACTTCCCTCCGTCGTTGATATCTTTATTAGACTGTAATATATGGAACTACTTCCCTCCATCGTTGATATCTTTATTAGACTGTAATATATGGAACTACTTCCCTCCATCGTTAATATCTTTATTAGACTGTAATATATGGAACTACTTCCCTCCATCGTTGATATCTTTATTAGACTGTAATATATGGAACTACTTCCCTCCATCGTTAATATCTTTATTAGACTGTAATATATGGAACTACTTCCCTCCATCGTTACTATCTTTATTAGACTGTAATATATGGAACTACTTCCCTCCATCGTTAATATCTTTATTAGACTGTAATATATGGAACTACTTCCCTTCATCGTTGATATCTTTATTAGACTGTAATATATGGAACTACTTCCCTCCATCGTTAATATCTTTATTAGACTGTAATATATGGAACTACTTCCCTCCATCGTTGATATCTTTATTAGACTGTAATATATGGAACTACTTCCCTCCATCGTTGATATCTTTATTAGACTGTAATATATGGAACTACTTCCCTCCATCGTTGATATCTTTATTAGACTGTAATATATGGAACTACTTCCCTCCATCGTTAATATCTTTATTAGACTGTAATATATGGAACTACTTCCTCCATCGTTAATATCTTTATTGTGTGCATGTCACTCAGTGCGCCTGCTAGAAGGCAGTGCCAGGTAGAAGGAGTGGTTTTCAGGTTGATTGCAAAAGTACTCACTTCATCGCGATCAGATTTTACAATTCAGCACGCAAGCCAGGGAACTCGGTAAGCTGTGGTATCAGTACACCGACCAGCTTCTATCTGGGACCGAATCCAGACTGATCTGAATCTTGATTCCCCACGCGTTGAAAACATGGCAGACGTCGACAATGGCCAGGCAGGTTTTCTTTGGGTACCCTTGTCCACCCCCTCCTCCTACATTCATCCCAGGCCAGCATTTTGTCGCTTATGTGCAACCACCTCGTCTCACCACAGTCATTTTCCATATTGGCTGTAATGACACTTGTCTTCCTCGTGTAAGGCATACGACTAAGATAAAAGGAATCTCTTTTCATCTCATCCAAAAGATGGCAACTCTGTGTTGACTTTCTAATGAATAAAATATTTTTTTTTAGCCTGATTAAGAGTATTTTATGTATGTTATTATTTTTTGTTAGTAGCTGATGTTACAAATGTGTAATTTCGTCATTACGTTTCAACTGATATTTTTTTAGCTATCATAAAGGTATTTCATTCATAGTGTTAATTTATTAAAAAGCACTTTATAAGAGATATGTAATGTCAGTTTTTTTATAAGTATCTTAAACATAATACAAAGTTGTTTGGGCGTATTTATGCAATTTGTTACAGGTTCGGAAAACTGGCCTTTTGCACTCCGGAAATGTGGCGTACGTTAGCATTTACCTGCGGGATTTCTCGAGCCGCTCCCTTTTTCGTAGTTATTAAAGTTTATCAGTGTTCCATATCCAACTTGTATATTGGAAATACTGTGCGAATGAAGATTTCATCTTCCTGCTATATAAGCAGAGGCGTTTGTGAACTAAGTAAAATGCAAGGCTCAATACACACAAGCCATACTACTCAACCGCACAAGTGTACTTTTAACAATTTTAGTTTCGAACTTCTTATAACTTTTCTAATAACTTCGTGATGAGATAATTACGAAAATTAGTACTGCGGTACAGAACTGGAAACGTGCTTTGTGTTCACATAGTCGTAATACCACTTCTACAAATTTAATTAGTGCATTTACTGGGGTCTAGAGTATCAGTACAATACGAGGGCGTGTCATTAAGTAAAGTTTACTGTTGGTCTACTGGTTGTAGGTGTGGCGTATGTATGTACATACGACGCTTATTACCACCTTCCTTCGTAGTTGGCTAGAGTATTTATACACAGACCCCCCCCCCCCCCAACCCTCGGCATTACACAAGTTTGAAGATTCTCTCTTTGTAGGAATCAGGATCTCGACGTTTCAACCAATTTTCAGGACATCTTTCACACTTGCTTCATACCGAAATCTCCTACCAGGATGTGTCATTAGCGATCCAGGCAAGTGGAAGTCAAATAAAGCCAAATCCTTATTTTCAGAAAGATGCTCTATAATGTGTCGGTGAATGAATGCAGAAATTCCTGCGTTGCCTGTGAAGAGTGAAGGCCGGCATTATCGCAGGGAAGCTTAATAACTCTGGGCCGCAGACACTCGTGAAGAACGGTAATTTTCTTAGCATATTAATGAACTATTCCTAGCGAGGGAACCTAACTGACTGACCCACCCTCATATATGTTGTTCGCGGTAAATTAAGACCTTTCGATACCTACCTTTGAAAAATACCACCGACCTGTAACTGCATATGTGCTACTGCACACACAGCCTTGCAGGCACCAAGTTGGCAGCGAATCAAGTAAAATAGTTTTAAGTATTGACGTATTGAAAGAGCAGTGCTTAAATTATTGGCAAAATAAGTTCGTCTTTTTCACTTTATACATATTAGAGTACTAGTTGTCATGTTTGCGACATATTTAGGTTCCTAACAATTTCACGCTTGCACTTGACTGACTCGTGAATAAAGTCACCAGAGACATGCAAATGTAAATGTTATACAGGATGTATTCGGGGTAATGTTACAGACAGTCAGGGGTGTTGGAGAAGGGCACCAGCATCCATTTATATAGGGAACCCCTGCTCGGAACCGCCTCCGTCGAACGTTACAACCAAAACAGTGTTGGGATGCATATTACAGTGGAATACGGCAACAGCCGGGACTTCGTGGAAGAATGTACTACGTTTACTGCCACAAGATAAAGAACTTACATTACAATGAATAAAAGGTTTTGTAGAATCAAACAAGATTTGTGTGGTGCAACCAAATTATTTGTTTGTATAGGGGCAATGAAATATTTTGTTTCAGAAGCCAAATTGTTTTGTTGTTCTCATTTGGTTGCACCAAACTGTAAGATTTGGTTGGTGCAACTAAAGATTTGTTTGCCTACACGTACATTAAAGAGTTTGGCCCGATATAAAAAAAATTTACAACATCGACCGAGTCTCGAACCCACATCACTTGCTAGGCCTTTGTAATCTCAGCTAATGTGACAACTGGGAACGTCAGAAAACTTTTCTATATATATATATATATATATATATATATATATATATATATAGCGAATTTTGGGCTTCGTGTGCAAACAAATATTTAAAGTTTTGCAGCTTTACTTGTCAGTTGCTTGCTGCATTGTGTTATTACAGTTTTTATAAGATTTTTAAGCATCAATAGATGCACTAACAAACACGGTTACTATCATAGTCACAAAAATACAAACAAACACTCGAGCTGTATTTTCGAACGAAGGCAGTCAGATGAGTGGCCGAACAAATATATACAGTTGATTCCGCAAAATATTTAGATGACAGTATGATTGTTTTGGCCCAACACAGCTATTCTATTTATTCAAAAATATATTTTGTTAAATGAACAAAAGCAATTTTGTTGCTTTTCAAATTTTGTTGTTTGGCCCTATACAAACAAATATTTTGTTCGATTTTCTCTCAGCGTACCTTGAAGCCTGCAAACCAGAGTAAATATACTTGCCCGAGCGACGAATCGAACTCGCTGCCTCGAGGGCGGTAGTTAAGCATGCTAACTAACCCTGACGCCATGAGTCGGTGAAGATATCCTGTAGTCTTAGTACAGCTGGAGGGGTTGGGAAACGTACACTCCAGTAATGCACAGTAGATGGCGTGCGGTGCGTCGACGTGGTGAACCCTGAGGTGCGAGTGTGGGTAGGCTGCCACGTCCAACCTTGAGCTTCCAGCCTTCATGCGACCCTGAAGACGCCTACTGCAATGTACGGCGCAACGTCGATTCCAGAGACCAACCAGAGGCGGCTCCAGCCCGGAAGCCAAGACAGCCGACTGCAGTATGTGCTTACATGCGGACGAGAGAACTCGATCAGTCTGAGTGAACTGTAGTACGCTGCCGCGGAACGCGGGGATGTGGTGTTCGTGTACGGACAAGCTAATGTAGACAGTAGGGAAGCAGCAGTGTTGTATCGGGCACCCAAACACTGTGTTGTTTGTAACATTCGGCAGCGTTGGGTTCCATACCGGAGTTATTTATCTCAAATGAACGGTGGTGACCTTGTCCATCATCCCTCAAAGTGTGTTACATCACACGCGTTACATCCTCTATATGACGAAAGGATACAAAAAGAGGAGAAAAAACACACACACACACACACACACACACATATATATATATATATATATATATATATATATATATATATATATATATATATATATATATATATATATATATATATATATATATATATATATAAAACAGAGATTTTAAAAGTGCTCTAATAAGGTTCAACTTCCTCTATTTTTGAGAAATTCATCGTTTTTGTGTCATAATTCAAGTTCCAGAGGTATTATTGATAGAGACCTGAAAAATCTGCGGATTCATTTATAGACAAGTTGGAATTCACAAACTTGTACGTTCATGTTACTTTTGCGATTGGTCGACGCGTTGTTTGACACCTCCTGGAAATGAATGAACCAATAATAAATATGCAATAAACTGTAGGCCCAATCACCGCCTTATACAGCTACAACAAGCAGCCAATGAACAGTTGATATCTGCATGAGTTGACATGAGACTGCGAAGTCTAGCCTACAGTTCACTGAACTCGCGAAATTTTCAGGCCTCTAATTATTGGAAATGCATGACTAGAGAACATTTACTATTTGCTAGTTGTTAAATATGGTTGGATCTAATTTCCACTGTGCGTTATTCCTTGCTTACAAAAAGGCAGCAACTTAACCCATAGTGAGAATTAAACACGCAAATATTAAACAACTCGTAAAATTTAATTTTCCTTATTCGTTAATTATCAGTAATTACTAAGAATACGAAATTATTACAAGAAAAAGAAAAATTTCTTCAAAATGCGTGAAGCCAAGCCTTCTTATAAGTAGAGGTCACTCGACACAAGAGCTCGAGGAGGCAGGTACCTGTCTGACGCGCAGAACAAGCTTGTCTCCGTCTATGTGCGGCACGGCCATGACGTCATCGACTCGCACACACCACTCCACCTCCCATGGCCCCCATAGCCGACACTTCTCCACCATGAACACGTGCCTGCAAGTACACCACCACACTCTGCCTCAGCTGCACTGATTATACAAGGAGGGGAAATTTTAGTATACTCCATTCATTGTTACTTCACACTTTTCCGAAGTCCTACTAAAGTTCTACTTTCAGGATATTCCTGCGCCTGGCCCAACGTGAGTCTAGAAATTACACCAAAGGACAACGCACCGAATTCGTGTGCACTCATTTCTAATAACATTTTGCATGAGAACTATTTCTTACTAAGCGCTACCAACACACGTGTTTTATCACCGTTTTTATACGCATTTACTATAAATAAAATATTATAATTTATGTATATAATAAGATAGGCCTTTAATTTAATGAAAAATAAATTGCTTTCGTGTTAACAGAGGAATAAAACGTTTGTGGTACATGGGGTATTTAGGAAATAAATAAACACGTCATACATGGGGTAATTAATGAAAGGTTTGATTAAAAAAAGTGTGAAGAAACCATGAATGGACTATAGTAACAAATTTAACATCATACTAGTATGTGGTAATTTTTTCGTTGTGGTATGAAATAAGTCTTAAAAAAGTATAACAATAGTGAAAATGACTTTCAAGAATCGAATAAAAGTAACTACGTTAATATTATTGTATCATCAGAATGCCATGAAAATTATCTTGAGAATTTATGCGGTTTTCCCTTAATTCAATTTTAACTTTTTAGATAAAATTTAAAGAAAACTCGCTAGGAGTTAACCACTTCTTTCTTACATTAATTTATCCCATTAAGACCCAGTATACACACTTGTGTACATTACGCCCGTGTAGGTAATGTTGCATCTGTAGTGCACATTGCGAATCTCTACGAACAATATCATCTCACGTGTGGGTAAATGATTCGCAAACCATTAGGATGGTTTAGGTTATAATTGGTTCATATTACTGTAACCGAACATATAGCCAATAATCAATTGGCTGTGACAAGAAAATGTGCTGAGACGACTTAAGTACAGCACGCATCATAAATTTTTTGTTTGCAACACCTGACATTGAAAATTAAAGTGGGTCTGAAAGGGTTATTGTTTCTTGTGTTGCGAATAATACATTTTTATGCGTGCTGTACTTAAGACGGTAAAGAACTTGTTTCGTTGTAACAACCAACAACCTCTAAGTTCTGTGTTCAGTGGTCAGTAATATGAACCAGTCATAACGTACAGCAGCATTAGACACGCCCTGGACGTCTCTGAGCCAATAGCAGACTTGCAAGGAAACAAGTAGCGAGTACCATACTGGCAAGGTTTGGAGTAACACTGGCTACTTGCCATCTGCGCCAGCAGCCAATAAACAAACATCTGAACTTTGGAGTATAGCTTACAGGTTATTGAATTCACGACATTTTCCTATCCCTACGACTCACAGAGAAGGTGGTTGGCCACTCAGCATTGCAGTGTACAGGACCGTCCAAGTACCATGCAACGCGTACTCAATCGACTACAATGGGTATGAAAAGGTTAAAATCTTACCGCATGTGAACCAAGGGACAAATTCACAATAAATTTCAACATGCTGCTCCTGTGACAGTAATAAACACTATATATGCAACCACAGTTCGTGTTACAATAACTTGTTGAAGTTTGAACTATTCATGATTTTAAGTTAAAATACTCATACGCTAAAAATAACGAATAATATGTCGAGAGTTTTGGTATGTTCATCAAGTTATACAATATATTCAATACACAAAAAAACGAATCCTAAATCTTTGCTATTTGTATATACTGAGAGTTACATTTAGTTTTTCAAAGTACGTATTATCAAAAGTTTTGGCAAGTTAAGTGCAAAATAATAGCCTGTTTACGTTTTTTACACTGTCAAACTCTCGAAAAAAATTATTTATTATTTTTTAGAAAACATATGAGTATTTCAAATCAAAATGTTGAGTTGTTCAAACTCGAACACGTAAAACTCTTGATGATACGTACTTTTAAAAACTAATTGTAACAAACTGGTGCATACCAAATTTAAACTGCCATGCATTTTGATATAGTTTGAGCGGCGCCTAAATCTCAGCCGTTCAATGTTGGCAACTGCGCAGACGGCGTGCGCTCTCATAGGCTCAAGATGAGGTAGACATATCTCGCTGGTTGCGCACAAACAATCTCCATGTACCAACAGTGAACTGCTTTTCTGCCAACACGTCTAGCGAAAACGACATGGCTTGTATTTTAGGTTAGGTAACCGATTTGTAAACAAATGCTTGTGCGGATGTATGTATACTTACTCTAACGTATTTGTAATGCAGCTTGATTAAATTAAAATTGGTAAAAGTATTCTATTCGTAAAATAGTGCTTATAATTTAAAAATTAACCCCTTAACGTATCATACCGAGAATACTGATCGACGTCTGAAATGTTGTAAAACAGGTAAAAGCATAGTGGTTACTATGGAAGTACAAAAGCTAACGTCAATACGTAACACCGCCTTTCCCTGGGCAGTGCTACTGGCTGAGTTTGACATATCTATTTTGTAATTGGTTGCTTCTCGTACCGAGGATCTATTGAAACTCTCCCCATAGGTTACGAAGAGTCGGTTGCTATGAGAAATTCGCAGGTACTGTTCACGCCGAAGTTCGCCTCTTTCGCGACACATGCACTGGGAAATAAACGTGCACGTTAAGGGGGGGCAAGATATAAACACTGTTAACCACGTGACTTCGACAGGTAGGTGTGCATGATCGGGTAGGTGAACGTCGGGTGCGCGCGCAGAAGACGAGCGAGCGTGGTCTACGCCCACGCCAGTGTCGGCAGAGGCGAGGCGCCGCTGGCTAGCACTCACTGTAAGGAGACGAGGACTGCCAGCTTGCCCTCGACGGACAGGGCGGCATGCGTCCAGTAGATGTCCGTGTCGGCGTAGTGTCCCTTGCACAGCGTGTTGAGCAAGTGCATGCCAGTCGCCTCGTACACCGAGTACGGCTGCATCCCCTGCACAATCAAACACAACCACTATTATACACGGCTGCGAGGTGAGTAAGGAGTGGCGTGGCGCCGGGATGAAAGGTGGGGGGTAGACGTGCGAAATTCAGGTTTTTTTTTTTTTTTTCGGAGAGAGGACAGACTCCACAGCCATATAAACAAGTGAGCGCAGTCCGTGGTTTCAATGTCCGCTGCACTGTAATCAACGTCGCTTACACTCTTGATCTGCCATTGAACTACTACACTGGGAAAAAGGTTTTGTTGAATTTAAATATATGATTTGTTTGGTGCAACCAAATCATTTGTTTGTATAGGGGAAATGAAATATTTTGTTGCTGAAAACAAATTTTTTGCTGTTCTCATTTGGTTGCCCCGAACTGTAAAATTTGGTTGGTGCAACAAAAGATTTGTTAGACTACACGTACATTAAACAGTTTGGGCCGATATAAAGAAACTTACAAGCTCGACCGAGTATCGAACCTAGATTACCTTAGCCGTAGGCTACACCTTAGTCATCTCAGCTAATGTGACAACTGATGAAGCTGGAAAGCTTTTAAACCGAGACTCGGTGAATATTGGTCTACATGTGCAAACAAATATTTCAAGTTTTACAGATTTACTTGCCAGTTTATTGTTGCATTGTTATATTAATGTGTTTGTACGATTGTTAAGCTTCGATAGATGCACTAACAAACACGGTTACTATCCTAATTGTCACAAAAAATATAAACAAACCCTTGAGCTGTATTTTCGAACGAAGGCAGTCAAATGAGTGGCCAAAAAATATATACAGTTTATTCAACAAAATATTTAGTTGGCAGTCTAATATTTTTGGCCCAACACAGACATTCTTTTATTCAAACATATATTTTGTTAGCAGAAAAAAGTAATTTCGTGGCTGTTCAAATTTTGTTTGTTCAACAATATAGTTTGTTAGGGCAACTAAATACATATTTTCCCTATACAAACAAACACTATGTTAGATATTCTCTTAGTGTAATACTGGCTCTAGAGTTCTTCGAGGCGTGCCAGACATATGTCCGGCCAATAACTGTAGTCTGTTAAGTCCACAGTAACTTGCAGTTCAGTCTCTCCTTGAATAATAACGGGAATTTTGCAGGTCTCTAGTGGGGGAAATGGGAAATCCCCGAAAAAACTTTTCAACTAGCGGCATCGTCCGTCACGATTCCCACGTGTGAAAATCCGGGACAGCCCCTCCGGAAATCGAACCCGGTTCACGGGAGGCTGGTGCTCTAGCCACTACAGTCCCTAAGGATTAGTTAAGTTTAGGATCCTCCTTATTATAAGTATAAATAAACAAAAATAAATAAATAAAAAAAAATAAAAATCTAGAAACATTTTGTAAGAACTGTACACTCTAAAAAATTTTGTACTTTTACAAGAAAAATTATTGGAAACACAGTTGCCAAGGAAATCCTGTAAAAAGCTACAAAGAGTTTTCGTGTAAAATCTGCAAAACATATATTTGTAATATTACAAATGAGAGCTTTGTATTACAACTGACATTATTTAGATGTGTACATAACATTACTTATTTTTCTTCTAGAAATAAATGCGATGAATTAATAACATAGAACATGCAAAAAAAATATATTTCAAAATATAATTTACAAAAAAAAAGTTACGTCTTGCCAGCACGTGGTCAAGAACCCACACTTCTCGTATTGTTAGTCGGCACCCTTAATTACAAGACCCACTTGACTTACGAGCATAAAGCCTAGTTTTACTCTAAATACTTCTGCAAATACCCACAAAATAATACTGAAATTTTTCGGTTAAAATGAACACGTACATTTATTTCATTTTAAGAGTTCAGTTGTTGAGTTGAGAGATTTGGAAGGCTCTTAACAACGAGGTACTGAGAGCTGATTTAAGAGTTCTGTGTCGCTACGAAACATTAACAATTAACGGTCACGTTTTGTTGAAATTGTCCTTTTATTATGATTATTTGATTTCTTTTTAAAGTGTTTAACGTTATTTAGACTTGCGATACAATTATTTTTGCACGCAGCTGCACTTTACATCGCCCATAGTTTTGCACAAACAGCTATTTACGGTTCTACCTTGTTGAGTGTCCGCCATTTTGCTAATGCTCGGGGTTACGGGTCAGTATAATATAAACATTTCTTGACTTATTGTACAGACACAGACTTTGTAGTTTTACAAGAAAAACCGCTGTACTGTTACAAGCGTTTGTAAAATCACAAAGAATATCTCAGTAAACATTTCAAATTTTTTTACAGTGTATCGGGTATATATTTCACACTGATTACAAAAGTATAGTCGTGGTGAACCAAACGGCAGATATCTGTGAAATGAAATGAGTTAAGAGGCTTCGGACAACCAACTAATCAGAACTGAGCATAAACAAATATTAAAGTTCTGTGGATGATTTCAGTGACCTATTTTTATGCGATTACCAGTGAATTATTCGAATTTAAATTTACTTAGGCAGTTACTAGTCACTGAATTTTCGTGCTTTAACCATTTGCATTTCAGGAGATGAGAACTAACTGAAATTATAGTGGTACGTTAAGCCACTGTTGCTAAGAACGGTTTCCAGTTTAGAATGTGCGAAAATTAATATTATTTAGAAAATGACCCTGCTATGAATTTCCTTCGAAATGTGTAATTTTTTCTTGAAATAAGTTTGAATAATTTTATAGCTTGATTTATAGTGTTAGTGATATGCACACAAGAACAGTTGTTGAAATATGCCACTCTCGTGGAAAAAGAGAATTTCTCTCGCCTCTTTTTTCCCTCTTTAAAGTTAAATGTTAAGTTTGTCAATTAATAATACAATTTTTCAGATCTTCACGACCATTTCCAAATAACTGATAGCTGGTGCCTATCATCCCAGAAATTTTGTTGCGAACTCGAGCAGTTGGAAAACAGATATAAGCGAATGTATAATCTATTCGCAGTTTCTGCACGCTTTTTGAACCAAACCTTTGAAAAATGGCCCTTAGTATGACGTGTTTGTTTGTTTTCTAAATATGTCACGTGTCTCAAGAATTTCATACTTGTATGTACCTTATTTTTGGTTAAACTCAACTTTTACTTATATATTACCAATAAATATATTACCAAAATGTTGGTAACGCCCAATAAGAAAACGGTATTATGCGAAATTTAGAAGAAAAATCTTACATCTTTTTCTCCATTACTTTTTGTAATTTATGGTTGCTTAATAGTAAATTTTTTTTCTTCTCTAAATTCGAGGTTATTTTACGGTGCTGTGACGTGATAAAGATAATGATAAGTTTATAAAAAACCTAATTTATTAAAAAAAAAAAAACTTCTCATAACGGTTTTCAACATAAATACGACACTTTTAACTTAAATCTTGATTTTGACAGTTTCGTAAAAAGTATTTTTTATGAAGTACACTTTCTGCGAAAATATATATTGAAAACCCAGGTATGGCATGTTGTAGTTTCTTTGAAATCCGCGTAAATTTATAGACTTCGCTTAGCTTTGTTTGTGTGAGGCGGAGGAATATCTAGGAAGTAGAACTTTAGCAGGGCTGGAAACCTTGAATGGACTAGAGAATACTCACCAAGTACGGATTCACGAAGCGAGGCAGCCTGTTCCTCATCAAGACGCCTTCGCCCAGCTCACACGCCCTGCAAGTAAGAAAAAACGCTTATTTCCCCTTCCACTTGCAAAGTGGGGGGGGGGGGGGATGGGAAATCAACAAACACCAATCTTTGTTACTCATGATTTGGGAAAAAAGGGGGGGGGGCAGTTTTCACTCGGGGAAAATAAAAGGAAAAATTAAACTGAATGTTCAACTACCTCCACCACCATGCTGTTAATAAAAATCAAAACCGAATGTTACGATCATTATGGGGGCCGCCTAGAAGCCCTTTGTTTCAGAAAAAAAACGTCGAGATTACTTATTCACTCGGTCTCACAGTTCCACTTCTTCATTTCTGAGTTTCAATGTATTGCAAGAGAAAATAATCAATAAAGTGGGAATACTTGGGGGGGGGGGGGTGGATGGTAATAGCGGGGGATTGCAACAGCTCAGATTGGCAATAGGGAGAGGATAGAGGATCTTTTCATGACTCAACAGGGTGGACTGCAAGGAAAATGGCACCAGGTAACTTACACACCTAACCCAAGTCCCAAAACAAATAATAAAGTAGATATTAACCAAACTAGTATGAACTGTTATTTTGATATTTTTCCAGTCTGGGTGAGAGATGTTTGGAGCAACGGGCCACACACTAAACCAATTCCAAGTGGTCATATGAACCCCCCCCCCCCCCCACCGAATGGGTGTATGAATGAGTGTTTCAGGAGAAATTAATTTGAAATTTGCTTCCTGGTTCACCTGCATTTCAGCATTTTCAACAGAGAATAATGGAAAAGTAGAAAAAATCAACAGAGGTATTAGGAAATGCAATTAACAAAAGAGTTCTCATATTGTTCATGTAACAAATGAACGAAGGATATTAAATGATGCAAAATAGCTTCCCGGAAAACTATTTTGAAATTTGTAAACAAAATTTCGAAATTCTCACTGCTGCAATAAAAAAATTTTTAATGCTTTATTTTTGCTTATAAAACATTAATGACAATATAGTAAAACATGATAATACAAAACTGCAAACTTCTGAAAAACACATATACCTAGATAATTTTCTGAGAACGTGAAATCTTATAAAACTGTTGTAAATTCGAGAAATACATAGTTTTTAATTCTGTTCACAGGTGTCTACTCCGCAGGTATCGAAAGTAATAAATTTATAAACATTTCTTTATTTACGTGATTCTTTTTGTTAAATATTTGATTTGTGTAACTCTGTTGGCTTTACTTATTCGGATTTGTAAATAAACTAAAAAAAAATTGACTGCTTGATAAAATCGATACTTATGTGATGACTGCAAGTGAAAGAGTGTTGGACAAAAGTAAACATTTGCTAACAAGTTCGCTCGGCCTGCGTGCTGCTGGAGTCACCAGTTCCGCTTCTGTATGCCGAGGGATTCTAGCACAACCGCGCGCGATTGACATTTACGCCGATCACGCACGCCAAACAGGATGAGAGGGAAGAATCTATGGTCGTTCACATGTAAGCAGCAGTTTCTGTGTTACCATTTTGCTCTTTGGTTGCAAGATGTTTACGACTATGCAATTTTCTTTGTTATTTCTACAGCGAAGATTTCCAAAATAAGTGTTGAACAGCAAACCAGATGCTGTCATGTTTCTACTCAATTTTATTAAGTCCACTGTGTTACGAATTTTAGTAAATGATTTTCAAGAGGTTATTGTTTTGTTTCATACTTTCAAAATTACTTTACGGCTTCGCTCTACTTATCGGTTCGTTTCCAAACTAAGTTTATTTAATACAAGTGACAGTTAAAATAGACTTTCATGTTCAGATGAACCTATTTTATTATAAATGCGTATACTGAAGTATGATATAGAATTACAGCAATAAACAGTCATCAAACAAATTAGTGATACTATAAAATAAGTGGACCAACTGACTTCCGGGAAATATCAGCGAGGGCTGCTCTTTTGCGAGTCGAAATATTGGCGTCAGCTCAACTGTTTGCGTGGCTCGTGCGGAAAATGAGGACGTTTCTGATTGGCTTGAATTGGATGGAAAATTGTTCCATATCTTAACGTCAAATTAAAAGTGTTAGGTAACCATTTGTAACAACTTAAATAATTTATTTCGTTTCGTACTTTCTTTAAAACGTATCGAAGTGTAAAAAAGGCAGAGTTGTAAATTATTTACCTTTTTAAACAGATAAATAGTTTCACTAGATCGACGAATGAATAAAGTTATGAGGTCCATGGCAGTGTTAATTTTACATTATACAGAAGAATGCACAACGTGCATACAGGAAGATCTCAAGCAGGGCTTCCAAAGGTGCTCATTTTACCGTGAACGGCCTTTCCCGTGAACCGTATGTCGGAGCCCAGTCTGCTTAAACCCAGGCCAGGAGTGGGTGGGTGCAGAATCATCACTCGATGAGCCTCGGGTCGCCTCGGCGAATAGATACTATATGGGACTCGAAGGTCGATCACTGATAGGCGTGATCGGCTCACAGGTGAACCAGGCGTAATGAAGACTGACCTCTTGACGCTGTCCATCGCCGTGCCGACGCAGTCTGCGATGCCGCCCGTCTGCTTCGTCATCAGCCCCATGAGGCCCTTGCCAGTGCCCTTGAAGAAGCCCTCCACACCCTCCTGGTGCACGCCTGCAAACCCACACACACATACACACACGCCATCGCCACCATGACACTTCCGCACTGTGCAACCTGCACCAATTACCTACTCCTCTAACGCACACGTTCTTGAAAGAGCTCCACTAGAAATCTAAGTAAATTTTTCATTAAGGGGCCTCCCTCGTCAAAAGGACGGCGATGGAAAAAAAGCACGAACAAGCTTCACTTCGCATATTTTGTGTTTCCCTATAATTTGAAGACTGTGACTATAGGGTTTTGATACAGCAATTTGTTCAGAAACGACACACCATTGTAAAGGCTGTTCACGATAAAGTGAGCACTTTTGAAATCAACATGAGAAAAATGTCACTGCTCCTGCCTGCATATATTTTAACGGGCGAACTGAGTGACATTCATCCGGCAAAGTTGGTAACGATGGATGGAAAGTAGTTCCATATGTTAACGTTGAATAAAAAGAGTTAGGTAAAAATTTGTAATAATTAAAATTATTACTACGCTTTATGTTGTTTTAACCCCTCAGTAAGTAAAAAATAATAGATTTATGAAATGTTTACTTTTCTAATAATTTCACATTTTCACTTGACCGAGGCATGCATAAAGTGATGAGGCCCATGGCAATGCTAATTTTACATAAGGCGGAAGAATACACAACGTGCAGACATGTAGATCTTAGGAGGGTCTTTCAAAAGTGCTCATTTTACCGTGAAAAGCCTATAGCTAAAGTTTAAAACACTATTTAAAAGAAGAACAAATAGCGTAAACAGCGGGCTACTCACAGAGATTTTTACTGAATTCTAAATTTTTCAATGACCACATTTGTATTTCAATAACCAAATTTGTCTACTGGCAACTAAACATCGACTTTTGTTTCTGTCCTGAAAAAAAAAAAAAGGTTTTCATTTAAATACTCCATAGCTATTTAAAAACTATAACAGACACAACTGTAGAAAGTGAGACATATATGACAACAAGGAGAGGGCACCTAGAGTGTTGGTAGTCCTGAATTTGTTTTTGTTTTATGTGTTTCTTGCGCTGTTAGACTTATCAAGGTTCTCGTAACTCTAAGAGGAATACCGAATATACCCGAAGTCAAGATTCTTACAACCTCGCCATTGAAAGATTCGATTTCATATTTAAACTGAATATTTACTACTTGTGCACCTACACGATCACATAGCTTTTCTCATGAGATGTCGTAGAAACGCGTACGTGGTTACATATTTTCACTTTAATGATAGTAAAACAACGGCTCTCACTACCGGTAATTTGATACCACGTGTATTTCCATGAATATCCGATGGAAGCTGTCTATAAAATAGTGTTTCACATCCTTGATTATGATTCTTATTGTCTGGAGTGCATTTGTCATATGAAATAACTGCACATAAATTGCGCAGTAAATAATATTGCTAAGAAAATGTGAGCTAGTTGTACAATAAAAATTATGTACAGGCTATCAAAGTCATGCGCATTGTCTGCCCACTCAACATAGGAAAACATTTTGTTAATTACTTTGTTCGAAAGTTGGCAGCACAGTAGAACCTAATTCGGCAAACAAATTAAGAAAATATGGTGCTCTCGTCGCACCGTTAAGCTGCATATCTTCCCTTGTGACTTTCTTGCGCACATCTCGGTAAATAGAAATTCTAGGAATACAACTTATTGCCAAAAAAAAATAGGAAATCAGTTATCTAAGCCCGTATTTTATTTTGTAATTAAAAATATTAACTGTGTTCAAAAATAAAACAATCGTGAAGATGGTAAAAAAAAATTTACATTTTTAGAGGCAGAAAAATACAGTCACACGGACGTAGTTAAATACGTACGTTTTTATAAAGTGTAATAAAGTGCCACTGTTACAGAACTAATTTGCATTGTACAGTACACCGACTGGAAAACTATACGCCCTGCGGGTCGGGGCGATGAGGCGCCAGGCTTGCATGTTAGTGTCGCCCACATAGCTTCCTTGCTTCAGCGCCTCGAAAGAGTACAAAAGCTCCCGTGGCCACGTGCCCTTATGCCGGAATAACATAGATCTCCGACCAGCACGCCACCGCAAGAACGATGCGACACTTAAAACTAAATAACCAATTAAATACAAGATAGATCTGACGTAAGCCCGACAATTCGGTCGTACGACCAGCAGTTTGGATTAGAAATTATTTCTATTCTTCGTCGTGCCGTGCGGCACGACGCGCAGAGTGTACAACTTTGCAAAATGAAATTGTATAGTAAGCTTTCTCTACAATGGGATATACCTAGCCTAAAAAAACAAACAAATTACGATAGTTATTTCATTTATCTCTTATAACTAATAATTTAACCTTTGTATGCATTAGTTATAAAACTTTGTCACCATCATGTATTCCAAATTTCCCGTATGCCCACCGCCTTTGAAACTAGCATAGTTAATCAGCGCCTTCTAAATGGATCCGAAAAATACTACTCGTGTAGCGTTAGTACACACTGTCTGGCTGTAAATTTGAGCAGGAACATTGAAAATGGCCGTGGTTATGGTTTTTGTCGTGTCGTGCTGTGTTCGTCGAGGATATGTGATTCCGGCATTAGTAACGAATGTTTAGGGTATACAAAATTTCATTAACTTAACAAATGATATCACACACTAAATATTTTTATGGTATAATTTTTGCGTTTTGGCAACAAAGTTACGGTAAAAGGCAGTGCAATTGTTTGGAAACAAAACTCACTCACAAAAGAGATATTTCTTTTTTGTGATGAAACTATACATCATAGCTAAGTGTTGTACTGTTTAACTTTTACATTGCTACGTTCACTTAACAAAGGGTGTCTTTCTTTTTTCAAAATTATTTCTTCTAGTTTAAGACCCATGCATGACACTGGCAAATTTTAAGGCATGCTCTATGTGCAGAATAGGTGATTATTAATAATAAACAACAGTAACGGTGCAGTGACCAATATATAATGTGCAAAATTTATCCAGCTACTATCATTTAACACGAATACCTGTAAAACTAATGCCATAACGTTTAGATATTTAATTTTAGTACACCAACATACAGAAAAGCTAGAAAACAATAAAGTGAATATGTACCACTTAGGAATGGCACTTACAGAGTTAAGGCGTTTCAGCAAAGACAGTATACTATTTGAAATGAACAGTTAATATAAAACATGATCTTCTGTCTAAGAACTAATTGTATTATTTTGCTGAGTACGTGCAGAAAATGTACCAAACAGAGAAGTCCACTACCAAGGCAGACGTTAGTTTCGACACACGTAATTTCGCTGTTCGTATCATTAATGTATTTGTTAAACGACATGAGAACAATTCAAGAGCAAAATATTCCAGGATACATGCAACCGCATATTCGGTTACTTCTGTCTATGGCTGATGACGCATACAATTTTGTAACGGCCATCCCTGTACGCAGTACTAAGCTTAAAGTAAATATATGGAAATAGAAGGAGCATGTTCAACATAGTCCCTCTGGTGACAGGTGAGTTTAGAAACAGCTAATTCCTGGTAGTAGTTAACATTATTGTGTGAAATATAAAACACACAAAAACATTTCCTATGTGGTGATGGAAAATATTAATTCGTATTTACAAGAACCAATTGACTGGATTACAAAGATTTTTATTTTTGTACTGATATTTCTTTTAAATGCTAACTTATAAAATGGTTGCATGTTGCTCTCCCGTATATATATATATATATATATATATATATATATATATATATATATATATATATATATATATATATATATATATATATATATATACACATACATTCGGGTAGTGTGTTACCATCAGTGGACTGATTACAAATATTTATTCTTAATTTCATGTTATCTTTAAGCGCCCAGGTATTTTGTTCCAAAATTACAAGGCATGTTGAATGTAAGTTGTTCATGCTCTCCTGAAAGTGCACACTCCTTATACCCTATATTTACTCTAAGGGCGAGTACCCACTAACACACACATGCCAGCGTATAAAGGGAAAAGCTTGCGAGGTTTCTTTTGACTGTAATATATCTGAGCGTCTATTTCCTCCTTTTATTGTTTTGATTTGTGAAATATATATGTCAAATTACGTGGACGGGGGTTATTACCCAGGTTCCAAATTGTTTTCGAGAAATTCATCTATTTAAATTTTTTAAATCAAATTCAATCAAATCGTACATATCACCAGTGATTGTTTGTATCGAGGAAAAGTTTGGGATTCAAAGATAATTTATCACAAATTTTGCCATTTAAAAGGTGTATTTATCGTTAATGTAAGAAAGCTGTATCTGAGGGATTAATTTACATATGTAATTGCGTTGATAAAGTTAGTGTGCAGAATACAACTTGTTTTTGTCAAACACACTTTCATAGTTTGCGATACAGTTGTTTAGTTCGCGAAAAAAAAATTGACCAATTCCAATTTCGCACTTTTATAGCCTGCTGTAGGTTGCGCAGAATTAACTGTGAGAAGATGGGCAGCCCTACTAATATTACCGAGGGCTGCCGGGATTAGACCATCGTGTACGTTGTAATTGGTATATATAGGGGTGAACCAGTCCCCAGAGCCGATTTCTTGTGTCTTCCTGGAGGTGGTCCAGAACAAGTGTGTTCTCGCTACTTAGTTTATCGGTGACATCGCTCTGCTAGACTGAGAGTTGGTTGAAGTATATTTTGTGAGACAGACGAAATATGCGTGTTTTCGTATCTTGGTCTCTCGATGGGAAACACATGCAGGTGTATTATGGTGTGGGAAAGAGACAGATATAAAATGACGAGCTACAACTGACCTCGGTGTTGCTCTCGAACAACAACCCTACTCCCCACAGAACAGGCTGTTGAGTTGTATATCGTGTATCGCAAACGATGATTTTACACTTATTGAAGAAATCCAAGGAATGCCTATATTTTCAGACGCAAAATGTAAACAAATTAATACAGAAATTAAATATTTCATATTATTACGTAACTCGTGAAGAGGTGTATACTCCATTCACAGTTACTTCAAACTTTTTTGAAGCTATGCTTAAGTTATATTTTCAGGATATTCCTCCACCTTCCCTAAACAAAGTTTAACTAGGTCGAGAAAATTATACCAAAGGGCCAGTGCACCACATTCGTCCACACTCACTTCAATAATTAATTTTTTTTTAATAAGAACTATTTCTTACGAGACATTGCCAGCACACCTATGTTCTATCTAATTTTATCCTGATTAATCATAAATTAAATACCGCATTATTTTAGATAAAGTGTAAGTAAAAGTTCAATTTAACCAAACATATGGTACTTCCATGTTAACAGAAGTATAGAACGCTTGTAACGCATAGACTATTTCGGAGAGAACCAAGCACGTAATGCATGGAGAGAATTTTCAAAGGTTTAACTCACAAAGTGTGGAGAAACCCTTGGTTACACTATGACGCTAGTCCAACAGAGAAGGGACGTTACATTCAGTCTCTAAAATGAAAACCAGTTTCCAGTTTCGTCGGGAACACAGAAAGCACGACTGAAGTGTGGACGTTGGGTATTTGTCCATGACAGACAACTAGGCCTACATGTATACATGAGCCCCCGTAGATCTACACGTACCGTACACCTGTTAGTGTTGGATGTTAGTGAATACTCGCACGTATAGGCTGTTCACGGTAAAGCGAGCACTTTTAAGGCCCTAGTTACTTTTCATTCTAGCCATTTTTTAATACTTCCAGCACTTTTAAAAATTAATATTACCGTGTAAGTTGCAAACACAATGTAAATATTTCATCGGACTCGAAAGTTAACGTCTGAGGCTGCAATGAAATATATCTATTGACTATTATTTCAGATGAGAGGGCTTCAAAAAGTGCTCACTTGACCTTGCATAGCCTATAGGAACCAAACAGACACGTAACATGTGCTGAGCCTACCTTTAACTTCTGTGGAGGTGCGGTGTGCAGGTTGCAGACAGGTAGCAGGCAGGGGCAATCCGGTCAAAGACATGCACACAACACACACATGGTCTCATGCTGTACGCTGAGCACACAGCACACCAAACCAATTCGTACCCCTGACACGTATCTGGCATCCTCTCGATGTTAGAACACGCACGTATCACCGGAAAAATAAGTGTGGTTATCATTACCAGAATCTAAAATAATATGCTGACTATTGAAATTCGCACAGTCAAAAAGTTTTTATGGCTGCAGACGTGTAAAGATGACCAGTCGGAAGTTAAAATGTGGTTACCACACGGGACGGATACATGCACAAAAGAAAAAGAATAATATATACACATATGTCCAGTACACAACTGGTGACATTCAGAAGAAGGACCAAATATATTAGCTCATTTACATAGACGTTTCTTTTCTCATTTTTTCCCATAAACTTCATATTACTTGCTTAAATCTTCAGCATTTTATATTTGTTTTCTTGTATAACTGAAATTATAAATACTTATAACTTGCCAAGAATGTTTCATTTTGAGATGGGTTGCTATTTTTCACCGATAAAATTCTTTTATATGTTAAAAGTACTCATCAACATTACAGATGTACCATTCAATGAGTCATTAATTTATGTTTCTTGCTGATGTGGCACATAAGGTTTCAGTGTTCTGGCCGCGGTGTATACTTGATGATAGACAGGACAAGTAAAACGTTTCGTTCTCGTCTCTTCATGCTGTACTAACAATGAGTGATTGAAGGATAATTACGAGTAGGCACTATATTACATTTAAGTTATTAAAACATTCGATATCCATGGTAATTTAGTGGCAAGGCAAGAGTCGTCTGTAAATCTTGTCTTCAGTCTCAGGCTTTCGAGAGACAGAGCTTTTCTCAGAACAATGGTCTCAGGCACATAGTTTAGCCGGGTAGAATTTTCCTCAGTGCACGCTTCTTTCTCGCCATCTTCATTTATTTTCTTTTAATTCTTTAGTCTAACTTATTCCACTTCTTAAACTCTTCAGATAGAACAGAAAAGTAACTAAAATAATAATTATTTTATTTTGTTTACTTTTTGTTTGTTCAGAAATTCTTCGCATGGCATATTCTAAAATCAGCAAACATTGCATGCTTCATAATAAACTATACATTAACTTTTAAAAGAATTTTTAATTCAATTTATTTTGGCAACTCATGACATAGTCAGTCACATATTAATCTGCTAGCAGCCAGTTAACTTACGATTGCCTTCTATACAATGCTGTGGTGGTCAGTTCATGCCTTCCCAGTGGTAGTTAGTAGACTCTCGGTTTCTTACTTTTGGAAGCATGGTGTATTTTCAAAACCCTTTGTGCGCTAGAGCGTGAAATAAAGAACATTCACACCACGTAAAAATTCACTTTGAATTTACTTTTAGGTATTGTATCTTTTGCCAGGCAGATTCGAATACTGTAGGTACCAATTATGGTCACGTAATTTGTAATCTGACATTGTTTCTTAAGATTATGTCAAATCATGCAAGCTTCTTGGCGGTATTCAAGAGAAATGTTTTAAGTAGTATAAAAATTCTTAATGGTTTCCAGTCTTCGTTTGTACATTTATTATCAGACTGCTGCTACAAATACAACTCACCATACTGAACTCTATATTAACTATGAATTTGCAACTAAAATATTAAAGGAGAAAACAATATTAGTGTTGCGTAGGTATAATTTATTATCCATAGTACGTTTACGTGTTTACAGGGCGAAATAATGTTCCTTGTGATTGAAATGTTAAATAAAAGCTGTGCATTAATAACTCATAAATTAAAATACCATATCAATAGAGTTTATATTAAGTATTTACTTATTTTAATGTGCATTTCTGATCCTTATCAAATACAATGCCTATAATAAAATTCCCAATATATAATGTGGTGCAAAGAGTATACATGCAAGACAAATCTATCTAAAGTCTACTACGATAACATACACATGCTCCATTCATTCTAAATATAATATTCCCAATGCGTGCACATTTTTATGTGAGTTTATTAATAAGAAACTTAATTAAAACTTGCTAGACTTGTATTATCTACCTGTGTTTACAAGTTTCGGATTATATTTTCAAGCTACAAATACTAATATTCATAGTTAAGGAAATAATGTTTACGGACTTTTAAGAGGGCCTCATCGACAACAAACCATGCAAAAGGGCATGTTTTGGGGTGAAATTCGTGTTCATTGCTTTAGCAGACACTTCGCCTACTACAAACTCAAAACTCTACCCTTTCACAGATTGTTTAGTAGGGTCTAGTATATAATTAGTTTGTCACTGTCTTTCCAGGGCTTGTTTGAAATAACTATTCTCATCCACGAATATTTTTCATTTATTTACGCTCTTATTATGCAAAACTACAATCTGCGTACAACGTTTCGCTTAGTATACGCAGTTTTACTGTAGCTATATATAAAAAAAAACTTACTGTACAACTTCTACAAGAATTAAACATATGAAAAACAAAACAGCATTTACATTAACATTTCGATAGGTACGTATTTCGATAGGTACGTATTTCGATAGGTACGTATTTCGATAGGTACGTATATCGATAGGTACGTATTTTGAACTAAAAACACTATACTTACTATTGCAACTCTCCGGCTGTTAATTATACATTTATTTGCCAAGTACCACAAACATTCAGAATGTAGTAAACCAGGCACACAAACAAAATTCTTCATTTCTAATGAAATATATACCAAACTATCTTTCGCAAACATTTTTTCTTTTATTATTTTGCTCTAAATGATTTGTACTCTTGATACTCTACTTCACAGATTTTCAAGAATGTATGTTTTTTACCTTCACTTCAAAAAATTTTCATTCAGCAGAAAACTTTTTTGTACCCTGCTGTGTGCATTTGTTTAAAATATAAACATTAATAAACAAGCTTTTGTTAAGTTAACAGACACTTTTTGAGAATAGTTTCAGTTTTGCGATGGAAATCGTGGTCAGTTTGGACATGATAAGTGTAAAATTGCCAAGACTCGTGTTGTATGTGTTTGTACAACATAACAGTGTTATGATTTCCATGAAATACGTATACCCTGTAAAGAATAATTCTGCAACAAAAATTTTCTAAACACTTAGTACACGAATGGAAAATATGCAGAAGATAAAATTTCTTTGTGATGGCGAATGCACATACTGTTACTTTGGCTTGAAGGCGCCTGTAATCTACGTCGTCGCCTGAACACGCCCGCTCACCTTAAGCAGTGTTCAGGACGGCGGTTGCGACAATCGCGGAGCAATAACTGTAAGTAGGGAACTCCCCCCCCCCCAAAGCAAGCAAGGGGATCAGGACAGATTGTACCACTGCGACGCCAATATCTAGCACTACCGAGTGGCGGACATTTTCTTTCTATACGTGACATCGGCGGCGAAGAATCCCTACAGAGACCAGCTGTGCCGATCACCGTAGCCGTCATCACAACAGCCTCGGGACTCAACTTAAGGTGGGACAAACCTAGTCACGTAGTTGATACAATTTAGGCAGGTAATAATGTTTGGTATACAAAAGCTCCCCCGATTAACACAGCTCATGTTGTAATTGTAATATTACGTTCAACAGAATAATAATCCGGCTCTATTCCATATAGTCTAATAGTTAATCAACCCCTTACTCTACCGCTAGCTACAGCCCCTACCATGATTCAGAACCATAAAGCCCCTAACCCTTCTTGTATAACGTCGACCACAAATCGGCTTTATAACAATACGTCGTACGAGGTTGCCGCTATCGCTTTTGGTTTGGTGTATATAGGCATATTTAAGAGTAGCACATACAAGTTACAAGCATGGTACTTGCCAGGTGGGACTAATGAGCAATTGGCATACAGAGAAGACGTACTAGAAAGTAATAGGTACGAAAAACTATCAGAGTTTGAGATGCATAACGGACAACACGCCAAACTAACTGACATCTGAGCTGTTCGGGCTTTAAACTCAGATTGTTTTGGGAGATATGGTCAAACTAAGGCACCCAGTGAAGGGAGACGGTTTTGGAGTACTCCACCAGTCGCCACGTGGGACAACTATTTGAGTGTCAAGCGGCAGACTAGGCACCTAATACAGGCAAACATACCTGAAGACCTATGCTTCAGAATCATATCCTTAATCATTAGTGGGGCCAGCAGAGAGCAATGTGAAATTCGATGGATTGACAATGTATTTATTGTCTTCAGTGATGAATCTCACCTTTTTTTTTAAGGGTATGGGTGATGACAAAGTCAGAACTTGGAGGACTATAAGTGAAGACTGCAATTTCCGCCTCATTTTGCATCGAAACATGTTGCCTACCACTTGCGCGAAGGCGTGGGGAACCATCACACAAGATGTCCTGCGCCATTGGTAGTAACATAAGAGTAAAGGCTGTTCACGGCAAAATAAGCACTTTTGAAATCAACCTTTGGAAAATGTCACTGACCATACCTGAATATAGGCCTATGTTAACGGGCATATAGGCCTATGTTAACGGGCATATTGACTGGCATGCGCACAGTAAAGTTGGCAATGACAGAGAGGAAGTAGTTCCATGTGTTAACGTTAGATTAGAAGACATTTATGATTACTGAAATATTTTATTTTATTTTTAAAATCATAGAAGCATAAGAATAAAAATATTTGTAAAATACGTACTCTTCTAAACATTTTAAAGTATCCCTTGACTGACGCAAGAATATAGTAATCAGGTCCATGGTACCGTTAATTATACATTTGATGTAAGAATACACAACGTGCATACAATTTGATCTTAAGCATGGTTTCAAAAGTGCTCTTTTACCGTGAACATCCTATAATTGAATGCATAGAGCTGAACTGAAGACGTGCTGTTATCCAGAGTGCTACATTCATTACTAAGAGACCAGTAACTTTTCAGCAAAATAACTGTCACCCGTGCACAACTCTGTGTTCCCAGGAATGTTAACATAACGTTGAACTATTACTCATGGCACATTCGTGGGGCTAAAGAGGCTCCAGTTTCTTTTAAGTTTGAAAAGTCCGTGATATGGAGCGGTGGAGAATAATTTACAACAGTTGTCAAATAAGTAGCAGGAGAACACAGGGGATTTTGTTTGATTCCTTGCTTGATTGTATCGACGTATATATCCACGTGTGAGGCGCTGTCATTGATGCTACCCTGGCCCACTACACTATAAATCTGAATCACTGAGAATTTCACTGTTTCAATCAGTTAACGGCATCTGATTGATTCAACAGTCACTTAAGTGAATTTAAGCAATGAATCAGTGAAAACATGCCGGTTTTCCTTCACTTATGGATTCAGTGACATTCATTAGCCATTTTTCACCGTTTTTCAGTGATTGGTTTATTGACTGATGGTTTAATTTAATCAGCGTGTAAGAATGGCCGTTAAAAACGTATAAAAATTGCCGCTAAACAATGTTTATCAAGTGAGGTGTTAACGCATAAGCCAACAAAACCAATTCCAAATAATTCCTAAAATGTGTTTCGTATTTCAAAACAACATTTTATAAAGGTAATATTCAGTCTTTAATTTTTTATATTTTGTCTATACTATCAAAATTGTAACATTTCTTTTGAAGCCAACTATTCCTAATTGGTGCGAAAGTATTTATGGCAATGAATGTAACTGGTTAACATTAATGTATAGGATCATTTTGTACCGCTGCAGACGCCGATTCAGAACCGAGAAGTGAGATGGATCAACTTGGGTAAGCTTGTCACTTCCAGCGCACTAGAAGATGGCACAGAATTTCTGTAACTGCTCTACGCACAGCCAAATGTTTAAAATGTAACAGCTATTCTAATTTAACTTACGATTTCGACTAACTACCAAGAATTGTATGTACACTTGTCACTCTATGTGTCTCAATCTTTGAATATTTACACATTTTCGTACCAGGGATAGCCACAAATTTAATTGAACGCTTCTGATGCAAGAGTTCGGAACGAAATCCCTACTTATCACACCGCATTATATTGGAAATATTAAATGGAGTAGGTCTACTTACAGATTATTATACAGCGAATTAACGTTGTCTCAATGTATTGTTGAAAGTTGAAAAACTAAACAATCATCATTAATTTTTTTTTTTTTTTTTTCGTTCATTGCACTGATAGGAAAACATGTGTACTGCTATGCGTACGCTTATACAAATTTATTTCAGTTGTCTGGTCCATGGTTCTAATTTTCACACGTGGCAAAGAACACACAATAGGAAGAACACACAATAGGAAGGTGGTGAGACATAACAGGCACAACTTTCAGCATTTTTTTCTTACGCTAAAAGTATCCTGCCATCTCGGCTTTAGGTATATTCTTCCATAACTTAATATGTAGATACAATATTTACAAAAACCAGACCTCGTCAAGGCACACGGAACATGTTAACAGATATTTCGAAATCCAATTTATATTTATTACGTGATTATTTTCACACCTGCAACCGTAATTGAAGGCTATTTCTATATTAAAATAGTTTTTCTCCCATACGGGAAAATACGTATATAAGTGAAACCATACAGACGTAGTTCTTAAGTAGTCTTCTATGTCACATCAAGCTTTGGTTTTTAATGTTTGGTCATAAAGTTTGATCACAAAGATTTGTAAAAAAAAATCCAATATGGAAGGGATACTACCCCTTTAAGGGGGAATGTTAGAGCACCATCTGGGATTTTTACATATTGTGGTTTTACTTATGATTGGGGTTAACGTTTGAAAATGTGATTTCATCAGGGCACGGAATATTATTCCATAGTATATTAGACACTATCACCGTCCCTTCAAAACTATTGTGAATTCTATAGTCATTCTTAGTAAATAGTCGACAATTCACTTCTTATGAACCCAAGTAGTAAACAAATGAAGGCATTGCGTTAGTATAATACATTTAAGAAATGTAATGAGTCATACACTATGACTAGAGATGATGGTTTATCGCGCGAAAAGTTGACAGTCTGCTAGGATCCAACGTACTGTGCACATGTCCGACAGTTTTCTTTCCTTATTGGCTGCCATGCGTGTATGAAGCTACTATCCCATTTCACCACGCCAATGAGGATTCTGATACCCCAAAGCAGAACGTTTGTGATTGGCCTGCAGATAACTTAGCCTAGTCTAAACCTTGGTCATCCAATCATATAAGGATAAACCAGCCATAGTGTTATCGAAGGTATGTTAGCTTTGAAATGTTTGGCAATTTTCCATCACCCCTAACTATGACTATGGAAACTATGGAAAGTTTTAAATAAAGGAAGTTTAATAGATTTTAAGTATTAAAAACTGTAAGAGCAAGATTATTTCTACTTCACCCCCTCAACGGTCGATCAGCTGTGACAGCTGATGTGAACGCAGGCGAGAGCGGATGCCACTAGTTTCGGGAGATGTCGGTCTCCAACTCAACTCACCTATGACGGGCTTGGCTATCACCCCGGACAGCCCCAGCGCCACGCCCATGGAGAACGTCTTGGAGGAGAGCAACAGCGCGTCTGGGAGGTCGCTCGCGTGCTGCAAGCACGGCCTTCTCTTCTGCCAACAGTCGAGAACACTCCCTAGTCAAACACCTACTGACTGAATCATCAGTCTCTGAGCATATGGACTGTTCACCATAAACTGAGCACTTTTGAAAGCCCTGCCTAAGATCTACCTGCAGGCATATTGTGTATCCTGCCAACAGCATTGCCCTGAACCTGATCGCTTTATTCATGCGACGGCCAAGTGAAACTGTGGAAATATGAGAAAAGTAAATATTTTAACTAACTTGCTCATTCTTGTACCTAGATGCATTAAGAAAACAGGAGGAAAAATAAATAATTTGGCTTATTCACAGGCGATTACCTATAAATTTTAAGTTTAAATTTACAACACGGGACTATTTTTTCCTCTGTCCTTATCTACTTTACTGGGTCCATGTCAGTCAGTGGGCTCGATAACATATTTGCAAGAAAGGGACAGTGGAATTTTTCTAAAAATTGATATCAAAAGTGCTCACTTTCCCGTGAACAACCTATATAAGCGTATCTCATTAAATATATGGTAAGGGGATACGATTTTTTTTGCAGGAAAGGTAAAAAAAAAAAAAAAAACTATCTAAAGCTGCCGCTTTTTACTTTTAGCCTAATAAATATATTCAAAAAGGAAGAAAATAAAGATGATATATAAAAATTACATTTTTGGCCAGAAGAAAAGCACAAAATGGCATCTGTAGATTAATGCAATGACTTTTATCGCGTGTAATAACATCCTAGTGTTGAAGGTAAAATTTTCAAAGAATTCAGGAACATGTGAACGCATATCGCTGTGTTTGGAGGGCTCGCCGCAGCGCTTCCTTAAGGCCAGACGTGACTATGTGCCGTTTAAACTTTATATTAGGCATTCCCCTTAATGTCATTAGGATTCATGAACCTGTAGTTTAGGAAACAACATTATGGCGAAGTTCACAAGTTTACAAAGCGGAACGAAGATAATTGGAAATGGGCCGCTAGTCACTTGCATTTCGGGACAACCTACACAAAGGAATATCTGAATCAATTCGATTTACAAACAGCAGAACGTTTTCATAATCGAGATACAAGATGCGCTGACTCCAAAGTGCGGGATATCATCAAAACGTAATTCAAACATTAAGGTTCTTGTTACTGTGCATTAATGTGCATGATAACATGTAATGCTAGTGGGAAACTACCAGACTTTAAAAATATGTTGTTCTAAATTACTTAACCTTTCATCTTGATTTGGCAAACATAAAATTTACTTCAATCAAACAAAAAGTTTCATTGCAATACCTAAATGTCAGACATTTTCGGGGACTAATGGCCGATAAAAGATGGGATCATATTTTCACTACCATTTTCAGGGTCATTTTCTTTTTTTAATGATGGAGACGTTTAAACACTACATCACGTCTCCATCTCTAAAATCCAAGATAACCACCGAGGATTATTGTTAGTGTGTTTACTTCTCGCCTTTCACAAGGCAATATCTTACAAGTAGAGACCCGAAAAAATCGCGGATTCATTTTGAGACAAGCTGGAATTCAAAACCCGTGTGTTTATATATATATATATATATATATATATATATATATATATATATATATATAGTCATTGGTCCACACGGTGTTTGACACCTCCTGGAGAACTCTGGCAAAATCATCGTCTTCTACTGTGGCAGCAGACGACCATTGTGCAGTTGATATCGGCTAATTTGTACATAAGACTGCTGAGTCTAGCCTGCAGGTCAATGAACTCGCGAATTTTTCAGGTCTCTACTTATAAGCCAAGCCTGTAAAGGTCAATGAACTGTCTGTGGGGAAATGCAGCGTACCTTCTTGTAGTCCTGGTCGAAGTTGAGCGAAGGCGCTATGTCGCCGAGGCAGGACGACAGCAATGAGACGCTGCTGGAGCTACCGCCCATCACGTGACCCAGCAGGATCTGAGCCCCATAGCTCAGGCCGTCGGCGAACTCTTCCGGGCACTCCATCACACCCTGAGAACCACAACAGCCATCGCTGTTCCGCCGTCGAAGCAGGTCAAAAACCCCACACATACACTCCACCGAAGCCACCAAGGAAACAGCTCTTAGAATTTGTTTTATCCAATTTTTGGTGCTCTCTACTATAGTTATCTTTCAAAGATATTCCAAAAGTGCTGCATCTTATTCAATTTTAATATGCAGCAAAAGAGGGAAAAGCAAGCACATTTTGCCAGATATAACGAAGCCAATCTACGTTTAGAGATCAGTCAAGCTCGCTATGAACAGCTCCTCAAATTATGTTCAAGGTTTCCATTCAAGAGATCTATACAACATTGTGAAGTGTTTTATGTTAATCAGCGCTCCAAATTCTATCGCCATGAACTTGGCTACCCGTGTAACGTCGAAAAAATCTTGTCTGGAAAAATTATATTATTTTTGTTTTCCTGCAGGATCGCCTATTTAAAGTAAAACACAGGCGCGGAGAACATATTTTATATACAAGAATACCTAACACCAATCATGATCATTGTTTTGGTTTTGGCACAAGTGTGATGGTTTATCGTGTTAAAGGTTAAAGAGTTTCTGGGATTTGTTTATCTGAGTTCCTGTAATTATGGATTACAGCTATGTATTTTTAGTGATGCGATGGTTACAAATTACTAACATTGGTTCTTAAGGAATAAATAACTGATTGTCTGATTTCTGCAGCCAAGTTATGTAATCGGATTTTAGCATGCACATTTTTCTCATGTCGCCTGACTGGCTTCAAACATGTTCATGTGAAGAAAATTTAGTTTGAAAGGTTCGGAGAGTGACCTTCTAAGAAATTCATGGGAAATTCGCCATAATAATCCAAACATTTTTTTAAGAAATTTGTTCGGGAAAGTGTCAATGTATGGCAAATTTCCTATTTTATAGTAGTGGCTCTCAAAACGTATCTATTTTCAGCTAGCTGTATGATAAAATTTCCGTAATACGGATAACTTATAAAATTCCATTACAGTTTAGGGAGCGCGATGGAAAAAATTTGGCACTTTAGAAGAAGCGAGATGGAGATGGACTAGTGACGGAATGCAGAGTGTGGGAGGAACAGAAGCGACCAACCTAAATATCTGCCACATTACTGGCCAGGAGTGGGACCCGAGTGGCTTGTACCAGAGGCCACGGGCAATTAGGAGAAGGTCGGGTGCGGAAAATGGAGGAAGGTAAGAGGCAGAATGTGCAGAGTTTGTAGAAGAAGCTGGTGGTGCCGTGTACAGTCAGAGACTGGGGAGGAGATGGAAGAACAATGTGAACGGCAGACAGTACAGGGTTCGTAAAAGCGGGTGATTAGTCAGAGGCTGTGGTGGAAGGGAAGAGGAAGATAAAAGGCAGACAATGCAAGGCTCGCAGAAGAAGCTGGTAAGACACGTAGACATAGGGTGAAAGGGAAGATAGCAAAGTTGGTGAAGCCTTGGGAAATGAGGGGGCGGGGAAGAGGTGGCGGAAGACGACGAAAGACAGACCGTGCAGGGCTCGTAGAAGAAGTCAGCGAGTCCATGAGAGAGGTTGGAGGCGACGCTGTAGGGGTTGCCGAGCACGTCGACACACAGCACGAGCACATGGAACTGCTGCACCAACTGGCTGGCAAAGTGGCTGTACGCCTCCGACATCTGCTGCGACACGCTCACCATGCGGCCCTTCTGCTCCAGGTAAGCCAGCCTGCCACACGCAACACCAACCTGCACTTCACATCTACACATACTCACTACATACACTGGCGATGGTATCACGATACAAATGCCGTACCTCTTTCAGACCAGTAAGTTATTAGTCTTTGTGTTCGCCTATAGAAATAAGAACCGTCCATAATACAGTAAGCTAACAGGGTTTACACATATTTTAATCAAAGGAAATTATTTAGGTAATGAGCCTATCACTGCAGGGGTGTGCTACGTGCACAATAGTGTTCACTGCGTCTGGCTGGCTTAACCCCTTCAGTCGCAGATAATTATGTATATTTAATGAAAATTTATAATAATTAAATTAATTGCTTTTAACACATTTTTTAATACTTTACTGGTGTAATTGCGTTGCTCGATCGTATATTGCGACCAAAGAAAGTGTGTTTTTGATTGATGCTATTGGAGAGTGTACTGGAGATATTTGACTGGCTCTTAACATCGCGGTCTTGAGAGCTGAAGAGGGGCGAATCTATGAGGGTATGGAGTGGTCATTGTAATTCAATGGCGGAGGAAATGAAAGATTCTCAAGAAAATCCGCCAACCAGCGACATCATCCGGCACAATTCCCACGTGCAAAAATCCGAGCATGCCAAGCAAATGTCATAGTGGCAAGAAATAATACGTCCAGTTATAGCATAATTTTTTTTGTTACCCCAACAGAACTTTACGAAGAAATTCCGTACAGATACATTACAAGTTTGTCTGTAGAGTAATTTCATGTTTTTCTGTAATACTCAAATCTGACTAAACTGGATGTTAAACCATTAAACACTGACGATATTGTGCACAGAGAAAAAGTGGAATCAAGTTGTTCAAAAAAAGACATACGCACAATAAGGGACCGTGAGATGACTGTCCTCTCACGCGTGCTTACTTGAGCTTGATGCCCTTAACCTCGCAGATGGAGCCGAGGAAGTAGTGGAAGATGCTGGACGAGTTGCTCGGCACTGGACCACGAGGAGAGTAGCTGAGCTGGAGCTTGATTGGCGACACGTGAAGGTACTCCACCACCACCTTGGGCCCGTCGCAGTGGTTCTGGCAACACGCAGAGCCACCAATCATAGTATATAGTTCATTCACGGTCACTTCCAACTTCGCTGAAGCCCTGCTAAAGTTCTACTTCCATGATATTCTCCCGCCTCGTGCGAAAAGTCTTAACCAAGTTTCGAGAATCACATCAAGGAGACAACGCACCGCATTCGTGCGCACTCAGTGTAATAATATTTTGAATAAGAACATTTCTTACTAGGCATTATAAAGGTTGTTAACGATAAAGTGAACACTTTAGAAATGAACATTAGAAAAAAAATCGCTGGCCCTGTATACACGTATTCAATGGATGCACTGAGTGAGATTCGCCCAGTAAAGTTAGTAATGGTGGGTAGAATGTAGTTCCGTATCTTAACGCCGAACGAAAAGTGTTAGGTAATCATTTTTGATAAATTACAATTATTTCTTTCGCTTTCTGTTTTCTTTTAATGCATTGAAGTGTAAAAATGAACTGTGTTTGGCATTGAGCGTTCACAAGCAAGATTATTTCAATGGGAAAACGTTACGAATTTAAGTTCGAAATAAACACAGTCATCAATAAAATAAACCTCGTTCTTTCCTCATTCCCATTACAGAAAATAAACAGGAAAGCCCTAAAACTGATATTTTTTAAAACCATTTCACTCTTTTTTGCTCAATTAAGTTGTCACATTTAAAACGTGTAATTGTGCAAGCCAACGTTTTGCTAACCCAATTTTACGAATGAGGATTAAGCAGCATTGTTGTAGTCTATTCGCGGTTTCTTCGCATTTTTTTTAAATTGAACCTTTGAAAAATCTCCCCAAATGATGTCTTTAGTGAGTGAAGAGATTTGGGCGGCTTTTAACAGCTCGATCTTGAGAGCCGATGAGGGTGATTGAAGTGAATATGGAGCGGCGCCGGAATGAAGGAGCGGGATAAACGGGAGATCCCCGAGAAGACCCGCCGACCAACGGCATCGTCCGGCACGATTGCCACTTGCGAAAATCCGGTGACTCGGCCGGGTATTGAACCCGGTTCGCCTTGGTGGGAGGCGAACGTGTAAATCGCTCAGTCACCGTGGCCCCGATGTCTTTAGTTATTTCCAACGTATGCCATGTATCACAAGCGTTTTATGCTTGTGTTCATAAAAGTTACTTATTTTTATGTTAATTAGAAATGTTATTCGTAGTTTATCTATAAATTATGATGCTTCATTAATATTTATTTTGAATTAAAACAGGGAGAGAATAGGTAAGTTACTAACGCCTAGTAATAAATAGTTCTTATACAAAATTCTGTTGCACTTAGTGCGAGCGAATGCGGTGTGATGTCCTTTGGTCTAATTTTTTAGACTTTGTTAAACCTAGTTTGTACAAGGCGGAGGAATATCCTAGAAGTAGAACTTTAGCAGGGCTTCAGAAAATTCTGAAGTAACCGTGAATGGATTATACGTCGTATTTACACTCTAGTGCGAAGAACGAGGTTTATTATTTGCGTAGGTTCTAATACAATACGAATCGTAAGGTCTCACGCAGTTATATTTATTTCATTTAAATGGCTATCATCTCATTTATTTAGATACATAACGGAAAAATTCCGTACATATGCGACACCAGTGCGCCCTAGCGGCGAGAAGTTTTAGTTGCTAACTTAAAAGCATTAAGCTTCCCAACCAGAGTAGAAGAAACCTTATTTCAATTAAGCTTTGTTTGCGCGAGGCGAAGGAATTTCCTGGAAGTAGGATTTGCTTCATAAAAGTTGAATGTGAACGTGGATGCACTATATAGATTGTGCACTCTAAAATAATCACTTTTGAAATCAACCTTAAGAAATATATACACTCTCCATAACTAGGTATAGGCTTTTGAAAGCCCTGCTTAAGATCTACTTGTATGCACGTTGCGTATTCTTCCGCCTTATGTAAAATTAATACGGGCAAGGGCCTCATCACTTTATGCATGCATAGGTCCAGTGAAATTGTGAAACTATTAGAAAAATAAATATTTTACGAACATGCTCATTTATACACCTTGATATATAAAAAAACAGAAAGCGAAAGAAATAATTTAAGTTAACCCAAATGGTCACCAACTTCTTTATTCAACGTTAAGATATGGAACTACTTCCCATCCATCGTTGCCAACTTTACTGCGCGCATGTTACTCAATGCACCCGCTAGAATATATGCAGGCAGGAACAGCGACATTTAATTCTAAGGTTGATCTCAAAAGTGCTCACTTTATCGTGAACAGCCTTTAACCTGTTTTAGGTGCGGCAATGTATATAATGGAGTTATATATGTATATATATATATATATATATATATATATATATATATATATATATATACACACACACACTTTATTCTAGTGTGGTATATCTATTAAGCAATTCAAATATCTAACAAATGTTTGTATACTAAGAGTATTAATTAAAATAATAAGTTATGCATACCGAGAATACAGAAATATTTTGACAAAGAAACGGCTGACCCTAGTCTAGACACTGTAAAGGCTGTTCAGGATAAAGTAAGCACTTTTGAAATCAACCTTAGAAAATAGTCACTGCCCCTGCCTGCATATATTTTAACGGGCGCACTGAGTGACATGCGCCCAGTAATGTTGGTAACGTTGGATGGAAAGAAGTTCCGTATCTTAAGTTGAATAAAATGTGTTAGGTAACCAAATGCGATAAATTAAATTATTTATTTCGCTTTCTGTTTTTTTTTAAATTCATTGAAGTGATAAAATGATCAGATTTGTTAAAGGTTTACTTTTTTAATATTTGCACAGTCTCACTATGGCCGACGCATGAACAAAGTGATAAGGCCCGTGACAATGTTAATCTTCTTACATAAGGCGGAAGAACACATAACGAGCATACAAGTATGTCCTCAGCAGGGTTTTCAAAAGTGCTCATTTAAGTGTGATTAGCCGATGGAAAGCTGTATGTATACCTGGGCAGCGATGGTGGAGATGGGCACGTGTACAACGGCGAGGTCTGCACGTATCCGCAGTGTGGTGCTGTCCCTGCTGTGCCACGGCGACAGCAGGTCGTAGATGGCCAGCAGGAATCCACGGTCCACCTGCACCGAGAACTCCTGCACCAACACTTTGACGAACCTGCAACACAACGCGTGGCTGTACCTCAGCTACGCATAAAGCTAGTGACTTTCGCGAGAAAAAAAAAGTACGAGTTCATGGTAGACTTCAATACTACAAGCACCCAATAGCAGTTTGTCTGATGCCATTGGTTGCTGTCTGCTTGAGAAGGCGTTTTCATATTTGACGACCGGGCCACCCAGAATTCAGCAACATAGGCACGGGATCCTACGTGATTCGTGTGCAGACAGTTAACGCGTATAAAAAAGTAATTCAGCCAATGAAGATAGGTGAACGACCCTACAGTGTTTTCGAAGTATAACTTGTCTTGAAAACTTTTCGCGAAATTTCACTACCCCTAGCAATGCACCATTTACGTTGGCGTATACTTTCCCTTTCGACGAGGGGGGCGAATTAAAAAATGTTTTGTGACCATTCCCAAATTCATTCACTAGGGACAGGCGTATTTTGAGTAAATATTTAAGACCATGCTAGACTTCGACATCCTACGTCCTCAACTATAACTACCTTTGGTTATTGGTCGGGTGTCTACATGAGAAGACATGCTGTTATTTGACTTAGCCAATCGTAATAAAGTGATCCGATACTGAAAGTCCATGATCCGCGGACAGACACTTGAGGCGCGTGACATTAAATATCACCCAACCACGAAAGTACAACTGGTCTTGAAATATTTCCGCGAACAACACCTGTCCCTACTTATCTACCTCTCCATATTTCCTGCTTTGAAAATACTACTCTTAATAATTCAAATAAAATGATTTGTACTGAATGCTGAATGTTTTCGTTTTTGGAGACATTAAAATCTAATACATTTTACCATTTTCAGGTACACGCTCGAGTGTAGCTCGAGCAACGCTACATTGAAAATCTCGTATACAATTAAATACAAAAAGTCACGTGGATAATTGTTTTTCTAGTATTTAACATGATCTTATAAGAACACTAGAGCGCAGCTGAAATCATTTTTCAAAGTTAAATTTTATTTTAACCACTCAATAGGACACCACTGATTGAAAATTATTTCACACAATGAAGGACATTTGATTGGAGAAAACTCAACTTGGTACCCGAATGGCTAAAGCTCAGCTGTATGATATTCACGTAAAACTGAGCACTTTTGAAATCCCTGCTTAAAATATATTTGTAAATACAATTGTAAAAACAACATTGCCATGGGGGCCGATCACTTTATTCAAGTGTCAGTCAAGAGGAACTGTAAAATTATTATAAGCGTAAATATTTAACCAATTTTCGTATTCCTACCCTTTATACCCTACCTTTTATGAAATAAAAACAGAAAGTAAAACAAAGTATTCCAATATTCACAAATGTTTACTTAACGTCATTATTTTAACGTGAAGATACAGAACTACTCCCCCCCTTCGTCGTTGCCAGCTGCACTGGCCGCATGCCTGTTAGTGTGTAGATTAATATACACTGGTAGGGGCGGTGACAGTTTCCAAAGGTTGATTTCAAAAGTACTCACTTTACTGTAGATAATAATGAACTTAGTGCAGCACAGTCTAGTGTCTGGTGTTGCGTGGACCAACATGACGGCCCATAGTAGGAATGAACAGGACTGGCGCTGTTGTAGTGGTGGATACAATATTATAGCTTGTCTTGAATGCCAGTGAATGTGTGCGAACCTCAACGTTTAGAAAAAGTACGAGGAAAGTAGTCCATGATAAGCTTAAAATATAAACTGAAGTAATTACTGATCACCGAATATCAACCCGGGAGGCAATGTCCTTGCTGGATGAAAGGTGGAAGGGCGACTACCCAGCTTGCTTTCTCTCCCTCGGGACATACTCGGCGCCTATGCAAGAGCATGTTGTTGTGCTCCCTTAAAGGGGAGGGGGTACAATGACTTAACTGTGTAGGGGGGGGGGGGTTTCGTCAGTAAGACACCGCAGTTACCAAAATACTAATAATTAACTAATCTCTCCTTTCGTCAGTACATACAACACAATAATGTACACAAGACAATACTCTGCTACAGCTGCGTCTGAACCATCAAACGCTCCTCAAGGTATACTCAAAACTATTATCTTTATGTTGTGAACTGATTGCAGCCGATAAAGTTAAGACCCATGACTCTAATTTAGTCTGGCCACGCGTTTGATACCGTTAAGCCCCGCCTTACGTCTATGTGGGTTTTTATTTATAGGCTGTTCACGGTAAAACGAGCACGTTTGAAAGCCCTGCTTAAAATCTACTTGTATGCACGTTGTGCATTCTTCCGCCTTATGTAAAATAAACATTGTCGTGGGCCTCATCACTTTATTCATGCTTCGGTCAAGTGAAACTGTGGAATTATTTTAAAAGTAACTCTGTAACAAATCTGCTTATTTTTACCCGTAGATGCATTAAAAAATAAAAATAAAGCGAAAGAAATAATTTAAGTTATCAGAAATGGTTACCTAACAGTTTTTATTTGACATTAAGATACGGAACTACTTCTCATGCAACGATACCAACTTTACTGGGCGCATGCCACCCAGGGCGCTCGTAGAAATATGTGTAGGTAGGGGCAGTAACTTTTTCTAAGGTTGATTTCAAAAGTGCTCACTTTATCGTGAACAGCCTTTATCACTGAGATACAGAAGCCGCCTGTCGATCGCTCGGGACAACACGGTCGTGGACCCGCCGGCGTCGCGGCGGTCTGGTGACGTTTCGGGGGTGACCTTGTGTTACCGCGTCTTTTATACTGCCCCCGCTGGCCTCTTCTCGCATTACAACCCTCCACGTTTATGTTACCAAACCAAACGTCGCATATAGCCATGGTTTCATTGCTCTGGCAACCGAGACTGTCCTCCTCGGCTTGGCCCCACTAGGTGCGTCCGCAACAGTATGTATTGAAACACATGGTACGCTGCTCCTACTTACAATTAAAACGTCTATAAGATTGATGTTTACTTTTACTTCAGTACTACTGAAATCAGCCTTTGAAAAATGTCAATACCCATACCTGCATACATATTAACGGGCATGCTGAGTTTCATTCGTCCTGTAAAGTTGGCAACTGTGGAGGGAAAGTATTTACATGCTTTAACGTTGAATTGAAAATGTTCTATTAACGTTTCTGAATACTGTAATGGGTTCTTTAGCTGTTTTTTATGCATGTAAGTGTAAGAATTAGCAAATTTTTAGAAATTTTTACTTTTATAATAATCTCGCAGTTTTACTCAAACGAAGAATGAATAAAATCATCAGACCCATGACCACGTTATGTCCAGTTTGCCGTAAACGCCTTACACTATATTTAATTATATGAACTCACGACTGCAGTATGAGTCATGCGAGTGTGGTTCTTTGTTTTACAATAACCTTCGCCCTTCCTTCTCTCCCATCACGCCTAGCACGGGATCGTCAGTCGTAGGATGTAAAACAGGTTTACTAGTTTAAGTACATATGCTTTTTATGTTTAATTTTTTCTTCGACCCGGGCCAGACTGAAAACGTTCGCGGGTCGCGCGGTGCTTGCGGGACGCCTATTGACAACAACGAGGCGAGGGATCGCATTCGGAAGGAATCTATTTCGAATCCCGGCCCGGCCATACTCATCTCGGTTTTCCATAGTTTTTCAAAATCACTCCAGGTGAATTGTGGGATGTTTCCTTAGTGCACGAAATGGCAGATCCCTTCCTAACTCCTGCTTCCATGAGCAACTTGCCCCGTCCGTAATGATCTCGTTGTAGATGGGAATAAGGCCAACCTTCCTGGCATCCATAGGGTGGAAGTTGAGGAGTTACACACGCAGTCCAAAGATCTAATAAAATACTTTCCATATTCTGCGCATGCACTCAAATCTGGCTCACGGTTTGCCAATATACCAACTCTCAACTTCATGTGGTTAAAATGGAATGCAACATTCGTTTGCACTTATCTTTCCACCACGTCCGGTATTTTATGGAAAAAGAATAGTTTACACATTGGGTATTTTTATATTATATGAAAGGTCTATCAGACAAAGTGTTGTAAATATTTAATACCTCTATGTAGCCTATGTATAGAGTCTAATTAACCTCGAAATAGGAGCAGCTGGCGACAGAAGCAGTAGGGTTGAGGAGGTGGAGAAAAAAAAAGGGGGGGGGGGGTTATTTATGATCACTTGTAAGCGTGGAAATGGTGCTCTTTCGTAATGGAGAGTTGACAACACTGGTCTAAGGTGGGGAGTTGGCAGTGCTCATGCGCAGACCCTCTTTCTTGATGGCGAGTCGGCGACACTGATAGGGACTGTAGTGGATGTGTGTAGATGTGCAGGTGAGTTGGTAACACTGGTCGGGACTGTAGTGGGTAGAGGAGAGAGGGAATTGCTCACTTGTAGACGTGCAGGTGGTGTGCTGGATGCGCGCGCCTCAGCACTGCCAACTGGACGCAGGGCTTGGCGCCAGCCCTCCTGCCAGGCCTGGGCGAGACGGCGGGGGCGGCGGGGCAGAGCGCCGTGGGGAAGATGGCGTCTCGCAGCTGGTTGTCAACCTGCAGCCTGTGCAGGCGGCACTGCACGTAGCTCAGGTGCTCCGACTGGCGCAACTGCAGCCACGCCGCCGGCTGGTGCCGCCGCCGCAGCTCGCCGAAGAACGGCTTCGTCATGTACATGCGCTCAAAGTCCACCTGCCGGCACGAAGCAGTCTCCGTCACCACAAGCCATTCAAATACCCATAGTTCAGTTAAAGGTAAACTGACCATTTATTTATAGCTCTGCTTAGAACCTACAGTGGAACCTATATCTACTGAACCCAGATGGATTGGAAGTCCGTCTCCATGTAAAATCTGCACTTCAAGACCACATTCATTGAAAGTCCAGATATATCGAAATGTTTGCAATCCCCTGATAACGATGGCTAGAGAATCCACTTTACTTGTATACATATTGTATATTATTCTACTGTATGTGCACGGGCTTAATCACTTTATTTATGGGCCAGTCAAGTGAAACTGCGAAATTATTGTCAAAGTAAATGTTTTACAAATTTATTAGTTCTTACACTTTCATTCATTAAAAAATCTGGAAGCAAAAGAACGCATTTCAGTATTTTAAAAATATTTGCCTAACACTTTCAATTCAACACTGAAACATGAAACTACTCCCCCCCCCCCCCCTCCCCAACCATCATTACCAGTTTTACTAGGCGTATGCAACTCTGTGTTCTACTTAAAATATATGCAGGTAGGGGCGGATACATTTTTATAATGTTGATCTCAAAAGTTCCTGGTCAACAGCAAACAGCCTAAACGAACATGGACCGAGTCTCTTAAAAATATGGCCGTGTGATAGATGTTTGGATCAGCTGCTTTGAGATGTATTCGTTCAGCGCTTATCAGATGATCTCTAGATGAAGCGGAAAACAGAATGTAATGGTGGTGAAATATGAGCCCCCCAAGAAAACGCACAGGCCAATGACGACACCCACGTTTCCCCACGTGTGGAAACCTGGTATTGACCCCGCCGGGAATTGAAACAGGCTCGCCATGCCGGAGGCGATCACTTCGTCACACTACCTACTGTGAACTATATGAGTGACATTTTAATTTTAAGGAACACAAGAACGACTACTTCGTACAAAGCTGTAAAAGGAAATAGTAAACCAAATACCTATCAGCCCGAAACATCAAGACCCAGTGCACACAAGTGTGTATAACGCGGTTCCCAAACATTTCCTGTCACGACACACTTAAGGCTTGACTCCACCTGTTTTGCAGAAATTCGTTGTTTACATATCATAATTTTAGTTTCAGAGGTATTCTTGAAAATGTTTGTTTATAGAAAATTTCCAATTTACTACTTGTTTGATTCGCTCGTATCTAATTTTCACTGTGTGTTATTTCTTGTTTGAAAAAGGCAGGAGAAGTATTGATAAAATATAAATATGTTCTCTACTTTTTACAACAAGCAGATAACACACATTAAAAATTACGCACAAAAATATCAAACAAATTGTAAAATTTAAATTTTATATAATCGTACATCTTCAATAATTACTACGAATCCGAAATTATGACGCAGACACCCAGGCTCTATTTCTGATGTTTACCAAGAATTTTGAACCCATAACGTTCTTCATTCTCTCACCTATGCGGGACACCTGAGTGACTTCGATAATACACTAACGTTTGTGAAATATGCAACATTAATAACATACATGCGATTGAAATTATCTTTATACGACAGATTAGGTACGTGACGATACAAAATTGATTAGGATAACAGAGCTGGACGTGCTCTCTGTCCTTGATAATTCAGTTAGGCGTGAAGCCCCTACGTGCTGCAATCAGAGCCACTAAACGTCATTGCATAGAACAAAGAGGATCTGGGTATGTTCCTGGGGAATCTCCCTCCACGCGGTTTGTATGCGAGTCCACAAAGCATCAACAGTGGTTGCTGGAGGACCATGGCAAACAAGTCACCGACCAACTACATCCCAGATATGTCCGATGAGTGACATATCAGGACAACTTGCAGGCCAGAGAAGCAGTGGTACCCGTCGTTCCTTGAAGAAGGCTTGCACATTCCTCGCCACATTTGGCCGGGCATTATTATGCTGAGATATGGCCGATGGAGTTGTATGATGGAGGGACAGTAGCTCGGGCTCTAAAACATCCCTTATGTAGTGGTTGCTGTTCAGGTTGCCCTCGCGTAGTGGTCGTGGTCGCGTGTTGTATCCAATGGCGCCCCAAACCATCACACTTGCCGTTTGTCTGCTATGCCGCTCCATAATGCAGGCTGCCAGATTGCGGTCATCACAGTAGCGTCTTAACACGTATGCGGCCATCACTGTAGGACAGGTTGAAGCGGGACTCGTCCGAAAACACTACATTTTCCAACTCAGCACGTTAGTGGCGCCGTTCGCGTGCCCATTGCAGTCTGAGGCGTTTGTGGTTTCTGGACAATGGCATTCGTGCCACCAGTCCACCCCGCAGCAGATGGCGTCGAACCGTCGACGCAGACGGGTCCACACACACTGCAGTGCTCCAGTGTCGAACCAACACTGTGGGCGAGGCTATACGATCCGTTATGGTCATGCGGACAAGATGGTGGTCATCCAGTGCTAGCGATAGGAAAGTTTCGCGAGTTCAATGAGCTGTAAGCTATACTCCAAAATACTGTTTACACTCCAGCCGCAGATGTTTGTTTATCGACTGGTGGTGCAGATAATAGCTAGTGTTACTCCACACCTGGCAGTATGGTACTCGCTACTTGTTTCCTTGCAAGTCTGCTATTGGCTCAGAGGCGTCCAGGGTGTGTCTAATGAATTGTAATCAACTACAAAGGAAACTTCAGTGTACACGTGTTGGACGTCTATTTTGCCCTGAAGTTAATTCGTGAAATTTTCCTATCCCTATCCAGTGCTGTAGTCAGATTATGTGGTCCAGTATCTGCTCGTCTCTATGTACGACCCTCTTCTATCCACTGGGGCCACACACCCATCACTGTCGAAGCAGCATGCCCTGTACGAGCCGAAATGTCACGGTATGACTAACCCGTCTCCCAGAGACCGATCACTCTGCCCTGTTCGAACTCACTCACATGCTGATATGGTGCCCTTTGACGTCGACGAGGCATACTGACACTTTCTTTCACTTTGTTTGACGGCTCTTCACTGACTGAGCTTGGCGTAACACTTGACCTTTCTGGTCACACATGAGAGGGAGCTGCTGGACTTACGTGTACGCCATCTCTCTCCAATCGTAACCACTTATTGCTGGTACACTGTTCTACACATCCTCTGAGTTTGTATTCATTTGGGCCATTCTTTCTGAGTGTTGCGATTTTCACAAACAATAGTATATAATCAAGCAGTCTTGAAGTCAGCAATTTTACACAACCAAAGACTTTTATTTTGTGAAAATGAAATATTGCACTTATACCTAATTTAACACTTTAACATTACCAGAGTATTTTGGTTGAAACCTAGCACCATTTTTGCAGTGAAAGACAAGACATCTTTAGTACGTATTCTAATATGCTCTATAAGAGTTTTATAATATGCCTGCACTCGGGGCGCCAATAAGTCCACAAAATTACTAACTGTGGTAGGACATCATCATTTATATTTATTTTTTTAGTTATTAAGTTTTAACGGTGGGCGATTTTGCACAACCCTAATATGTTTAGACGTAACAATAAGGTTCCACGTAACACAGTATGATAACAGTTGGCGTATGCTCCGCACAGGGAAGTGGCTGGTACCATACTCTGCAAGTCTCAGCCTATATAGTGTTCCTTCCAGTGAGTAACTGCCTTTTGTCTTCTTATAGTATAGTGCTCCTCAAAAAATCTGCAACACATGAAACCGAAAAATGAAGTAGCCCGAAAGTTGTAGAGGGAACAGTTTCTATTGTAGCTACTGACGTTAACAGCGAGTTGAAAGTATTTCAACACGCGACAGCCAGAGTGGTGTAATAGTACCGTTTGTGGAGTTTCGCAGTGTAGATTGTTCGTGGTAAAGTACAAACTCTTGAAATCAACCTTTGGAAAATTCACTTTCCATTAACTGCCTGCATGCTATCCTAAACACTGTTGTGCAAGCTTTCAGTTAAGTTGGCAACAAATTAAATATATTAGTTTCAAGTCTTCATATTGTACGACACATATAATGTTAAAATCAATAGTAAATAGTCAGTGTTTTTTTCTTTTATACACATCAAGTACAAACTTCCATATTGCTATAGAATTTATGTTTATAACAATTTCACAATTTCACTTGACCGGCGCACAAATGGCACACATTTTGCATTTGGCATGATAAAAATAAGAAAAAATTGAATCTTAGAAACATTTTTTAAAAAACTCTCAGTTAAATTGCGCACAACCTAAAATTACGCAGATAATTGCACCTCACAAGTATGTTTGACTTTCTCAATTGCCAAATATGATTTTATCGTCTTTTTATAGTATTTTTATCTACATACATTGAATCCATTTTAGCGTAAATAATGAACTTTCATTGATGGCATTAAAGTGCGCAGAGTGAAAAGTGCTAAGGGTATCGGTAACAAAAAAAAATTATATTTACACCACACACTGTTCAACTGGTAGAAGACTGTACCTCAGATAAAAATTATTTAGCTCAAATTGTTTTCGCAAAATTACACGCCAAAGTCAAGATTTTTACTGTGCTTGTAATACATAAGGAATATAAACCAAACTATTTGCAAGAAAATTTAACAAGGGCAACTGAAAGTTATTGTCTTAATTAATTTTAAGGTATGATTAGCGAAATCTATTTTACAAAAATTAAGGGATGGTCACAAATTAATTATATGTAATAATTTCCTTATTTTCACCAATGTTTTTTAATTGCACCCGCATTTCCTTGTACAGTTTTTATAGATGTCTTGAAGTACCTCTTAGCATTTTTTTTAGGGCAAATCTGCACGTGGGTCAAGTTTTCTCTATGTGAGCATTTCTCGAACAGCACATTTGTGGTTTTGACATGTATTTATGCAGAATGTGTACGCTGAAAAAAAATAGTTTTTGCGAGGAAAGAGTAATTATTGTTAACGGCTAAAAATTATACACTACGTGGTACGATAACACAATAGAAATTCTTATCGTGTTCGATGCTGTCTAGGAGATGAGTGCAGTTGTAGCGGGGCTCCAGGGGGCCCGCACACGGCGAGCTAAACTTGGATGGGATATATATTCCTGAGCGAGCCCCCTGTTTATTCAACAAGCCTGGCTGACACCCTCCCCTCCCCCCCCCCCCCTTCAGGCTTCCGCAAGAGTTACGGAGTCTGTGCCGGAGCGGTACGAAGGAGAAAGCCATTGAGAATCCGGAGGAGCTCCAGCGATCTACGTTCCACGCAGCAGTTAATATTGGTGAGCATACTTCCGGCCAGGCAGTAGGGCGGCATTTCCGATCTCGAGGTCCCGTCTTAAAGAAGTAATAATCACGTGGCAAGTCTCTGTACAACCGTATTCTCCTTATCCTTATTATTAACTTATCGTTCCGTGTATAACTGTATTCCCTTTATGTCCGCATAATTAACATACCATTCTAAATCAAAGTAAAGTAATTGTATTGAGAATCTTACTGTAGTATTGTGTTAAGTATTGGCATATTATATTTAAGGTATTGTAATAAATAAGTGTAATTGAATTCCCATCTTTCGTTTAATAGCCGTTAATATTAGCTACCCCCACGTAAGCCCCTACCTAAACGGAGTATAGTAGGAAGGAGGTAAGAAGAGTAGTGGATATTTGGAGTATTAGCTGAAGGCATAGTGTTAGGTAGGCAGGTTGTTACACAGTGCAGTGTGTGAGGTGTAGGTATACTGACGTGCACGTAGTCCTTCATCTGCGCCTTCTTGTGGTCCTGGCGCCACTTGTCCTCGACCCAGGAGGCCAGCTCGAGGGCCAGCACCTTCCAGCGATGAGCCACGTTCACCTCCCAGATGGGCGCCGAGTCCGACACGCTCAAGTACACCAGCTCCTGGCTCTGCGTCATCTGCGAACAGAAACTGACCTGCGTCACACACATGCGCGTTTATAGGCTGTTCACGGTATTCTGATCACTTCCAGAAGCCCTCTCTTTTCGAATAATAGTCCATAAATACATTTGTGATGCGTTCTCAGAAAAGGCACCTTAGTGTGAAAAACCATTGTCGGGTTTTGGATTGTGTGTTTAGCCAATTCTACGAGTAATTCAATTAAACAAGTTGCACCCTTGTACTCTCAGCACGCTTAGATCATATCTCGATAACGATAATTTACGCATTTACAACCTTTATTTTGGATGCCCCTGAAAATCTTATGTATTCACCCTGAGGTACCTTTTCTTAGAACGCGTTACATTTTATTCTAGCCCTAAGACTTTAACTTTGGTATACGGTGAAATATGTACACTGTGTTTATTATTTACATGACAATATTTATTTTAAAAAGTGGTTGAAGGATAAAAAATGGCTGATAGGAAAAAGTAACTAGGGCCTCAAAAGTGCTCACTTTGGCGTGAATAGCATTTAGCTAGCCTGGCCAGTATGTGCTATTCACTAGAAGTTTGGCTTGAATCACGTTGGAATTACACACGTTATGACCAGCTTGTTCGGAAAGGCAAATTCAAGTCAAACGCACGCTTGCTGTAAGCTTACGTGCTATCTGGGAAAGAAGGGCATATATCTCCATCATGCCGAGGACAGAGTGTAGAGTGCTCACCAGAGATAGGCCGAGTCCGCGCAGCGACACGAACAACTCCAGGCTGCACTTCTCAGCCTCGATGTGGCTCTGCGCTTGACAGGCAACCCTCTCGTCCTGCGTGAAGAGCAGCACCCTCTGGTGACCCTCCAGGTAGCTCACCCAGTACACCACCACCTTGTCCCTGCGTGTCTTCTTCATCTGCTGCAACAACACACAACACACCCGCTCATCTTCCTCTGCACTAGTATAGTATATGTTATTCGCAATCGCCGAGTTCGCACATTGCCCGAAATGTTTACCCGCACTACGTGGCGTTGGTAGTGATAAACTCGCACAATTCTCCGATGTGTATTACTTCAATCTCAATGCAGATGATGGTCACAGCAAGTTTTGGCGTTACAGTGGGTAATGCAAAATTCCATACACTGATTCTGGAACGACATACGCTCCGGACATCGGATGCTATGATATGGGTTGCCGTCAGTAATAACCCCAGTTACGTCTGGTGGTTGTTGAAGGTACAAAGACTGCACAGCGATATGTCAATGAGGTTCTGCGGCCACTGAGCGCTTCAAAATACCCAACACGCGTTCTGGCAATTGCACTGTGCTCAGTAGCAGTAGCAATACAGCTTTTTGCTTCCTGGGCACTACAAAAATTACCCACGTTAAGGGGGGCGCTGTCACAACTTAGAAACACATACACTAGAATCACATACCTTAGAACCACACAATACAGAAAATTATAAGAAAAACCAGTTCTATGTTATGTGATTCTAACGTACGGCAGTTCTAATATGTGTGTTATTGTGTATGATAGTTCTTAAGCGCGTGTTTCTATTGTACGACCTGTCTGTGTTTCTGCTGTACGATCGTTCTAAGTTTCTTATTTCGGATGTACGACGTTTCTAACGTATGTGGATCTGCAATACGTGGTTATAAAATGTGGCTTTATTTCGTACGATCGTTCTAACATCTGTGGTTCTGTTGTATGATCGTTATATGTTGTGAATTTCGGTCGTACGACGTTTCTTGCGTATGTGTTTCTGCAATACGTGGTTCTAAATAGCGTGTTTCTTTTGTACGATCGTTCTAACATTTGAGGTTATGTTCTATGATCGTTCTAATTAGTGAATTTCGTTTGTACAACATTTCTAAAGTATGTGATTCTGCAATATGTGGTTCTAAAATAAGTGTTTCTGTTATATGATCGTTCTATACTGTTAATTTCGGCTATATGACGTTTCTAACGTATGTGGTTCTCCAATATATGGTTCTAAATTGCGTGTTTCTGCAGTACGATAGTTTTAGCATCTGTGTTTCTATTGTATGACTGTTTTAACACCTGTGTTTCACTGGTGTGACTGTTCTGACTTCTGCGTTTCTAACGAATATTAGTTCTTAGTTATATGTTTCTGTTGTATGACTGTTCTAAGTTGTGAAGTTTTTAAGTTATGTGGTCTGGTTTGTTTATTCTGTTATCTGAACGTTCTAGACTGTGTGTTTCTAACGAATGTGAGGTCCCCACGTTAAGGAAGTGAATTTTTAAACTTATGTTGACGAACGTAACATAACCTAACCTATCTTAATCTATCCTAACTTAACCTGAAAGTGGATAAACACGTAGTGTGTACAAACTGAATACTCGCATCATGTTCTGGGTAATTTGTAGTGGCCGCAAAGCGAATTGCAATATTATTTATGCTACTGAGCAAAGTGCGATTGCCACAACGCATAGTTGGTATTTTCAAATGCTAAATAGCGGAAACAATTGCAGAGGACTCGTTGTGGAGGTTCTAACGCCCTTGCCCACAACGACGTGGCAAGGTGGACAGAATGTCCAAAAAAAAAATCTCCCTAAGGAGGAAAAACACATTCGTAAAGCAGAGCAAGGCTTGAAAAATATTCTTTGAAGATAATACTTATGCTTAATTGAAATGGCGACATCTTATAACCAGTAAAATTCATGAGTGTTTTCAAAATGCTTTTATTTTGTTCTTTGCAATTCCTTTTGTTTTCATTCTGGTTTTCAATAAACAGGCAATGAAATAATATCTTTATATAGCCACAAGGCATATAAATGTATATGGACTTATTTTTAGAGTTTCATCATATAAAGATTATACTGAATTATATGAAGTCACAGATTAAGAATAGTTCAGGCCCGAGTGATGCTACAAACAAACGGGAGATAGACTTTTGTTCACCGAAGGTTGAATTCATAGTTTATTGGCGCAATGAACTGTGAGGATAAAGACAATGGAAAGCAGTGAGAGACAAGATGGCAGACGGTTAACTTCGTTTGTCTATGCGTGCAACTAAAACTCAGTTCGTGATTTTACAAAACAAGAAATAAATCGTGTTTACAAACAACCTGGAATGACTACTTATTTTACTGTCATAAGGTATACAATTTGTGAATTTTACTCTGTGAAATAAATTAAACACAATATTTTATTTATTTCACTGCGCTAAACAACCCTCCACTCTTAAATACCGAAATATCATGAGGGAGCATCTTCACAACTAAGACACATTATAAAAGCAGCACGCAAAAATGACTCCCTTGAGATCCTAACCCGGAAATTTGCATGTTCAAAGCTACCTACAATTTGTTTTTAATAGTGTTCACTATGTTTATAGTCATAACAGTACTCATAAAAATGAATTTAACACTCCTCCAGGTCTGGTGACAAAGTTATGAAAATCAAACGAGCAGAAATTTACATTCATGCCGTACCTGAGACTCAAGCCCTGAATTCTCGGAACAAGGCCGACGCGTCAGCGAAAAATTTTACACAGATAAACCGCGAACTTGGTCACTAGGGTAACTAAAAATAAGCGAGTTGTTATAAAATAAATCTGAATAGGGACAATCACAGTTCGGCGAAGAAATGTTACACGAGTTGCGTGTACCTGTTTAAAACCACGCTCTGCTGGCAAGTTAAATGTAAACAAATATACATGTTCCTATGTACTCCACACGAATATATATATATATATATATATATATATATGGAGGAAACTACCTGTCGAAATTCAAACCACAGCATCTGTGGGCGAATAGAAACAAGAAAAGTCACAAAATGTTCGGAAAGGCCATTCAGTATGTTTAAATATTAAAGTATGATTTCTGCAAATGAAGCCGGCTGTCTCCCGGCGTATTTAACTGCGTGCCTAACAAGTTGCATGACACGAAGGCGAACTGACCCACGGCAGTGCTGCACTCGGCACTCTGCGCCTCCTGTCGGTCGGACGGGTTGCCACTGTCGCACACACAGGCGGAATCGCAGTGGCAGGTCAGTCTGCGTTAGTGCACGGTTGCCTATGTACAGGCGCTGGCCGCATGTCGCGCCACCACCATTCGCCTTCGTGTCACGCAACTTGTTGTGCACGCAGGTACATACAGCTGCGGTCGCTCGACGTCGTTTGCCGAAATTCCACTTCAATTTAAACATACTAAATGGCCTTTCCGAACATTTTGTGACAATAGTTCCTTGCTTCTATTCGCCCACATGCTGTGGTTTGAATTTCGACAGTTATATATATATAATGTATACTGTACATACACACAAACACACGCTGCTGGACATGAAAATCAGTACATCCTCTCTCTTCATGTGGAACTATAATGAACCATAACAGGATAACAAAAGATAGCGCAAGTGAATAATGGCTAGTCTTTCAATCATAAGGTGCGCGTGGTTTAACATCCTCAAAGCATCCGTTCAGTATGGGGTAAAGTTTCCTCTCACGGCTATACAGACAGCGATACGACGCGAATTTCCACCATACAGGTGGCGAGTCGTGTCCTGAGGTACATACGATCATGCTTCCCGCAACTGAACGAGTAGATATCCAGTGTTTGGGCAGCTGGTTGACGGTGATGCAAACATTGCCTCACCATACCCCATATGTATCCAATAGGGGACTAACATACAGACCTGGAAGGCCAAGGAATGGTGCCTATATTTTGAAGAGCCTGTCGGGTGAGGCCAGCTGTATGGGAACTTGTATTATCTTTTTGCATGATAGCGTTAGGTATGCCGCGCCAAAAAATGGTAGAAAATGGGGCCGCAGAACATCGTCATCTCTGTACCTTCAACAACTACGAGGCGTGACCGGATCGTCATAACTGATGGCTCCCCATACCATAACATCCCGTGTCCGGGATGTATGTCGTTCCAGAATCAGTGCAGAATCTTTACGTTACCCACTGCTGTGACCATCATCTGCACTGAGATTGAAGCGGGACTCATCAGAGATTACAATGCGTCGCCATTCCTCTGTCCAGTGTTGACGCTACTGGCGCCACTGACAGCGAGCCGCGCAAAGACGAGGCGCATCCGGCAAACGCCGCAGAGAACACGTGCCTCTAGACCAGCCTCAGTCGAATGGTGACGGATGTTTCTCGTCAGGACCGGCGAAATCAGTGCAAGCCCCACACACTGCAGGACCTCTCTGGATGTGATGCCACATTCTGCTACTGTACGTTGGTCAATATGAATGGCTTTAGAACGGCTTCGTGCAGTTCGAAAATACATCCCCGTTTAAATGGGTCGGGGTGGTAATATTCATCGCGAGCACGTCGCCGGAACTTACTGACCTGCCTCTTAACATGCCGATTTTTGCCTTGATAGTCTGTATTAAGGCATTAAAAAAATATTGCGCCCTTTATATCACATGTCGCAATGACGTTTCTGCCATGTCACTTTAACAATTTTCATTGAGCAGTTGGTACTGTATGCGGTCATAGCTGGATATCACATTATGAGTGTAGCCAATTCCATGTACAACAGTATATATGATATGTTTTCCATGCCACCAAACGGTGAGAATGGACAGTCAGGAATTGGGAAGGAATCGGCAAGGGCTTGTACTTAAGGCGCCCGTCTACCCGGAGCTTGAAGTTCTTTGCAAAGGGTTCGAAATACACGTCTTTCTATGAAACTATTAAACGTGCGTCCAGTGTACTGACCTAAAAACAACACATATTTCAGACGATCGCTGTTGAGGGTTTTCAAGACCTCACGTACAATTTCAGAGCACGCCAAAATGACTAAAGAAACAGCTTTTTCAAAGCGCTGTATCTGAAAATGTACGCGTCAGATCCATACAAAACTAGTCAAGGAGCATACATTGAACTTTCGCACTTTCCACAAATAAAATATATGGTGGCCGGTGAAAGTCCCATAGGTACACGCAGCACGACGAGAACACTGCACGCCAGTTCAGTGCCTTGAGCGTAGTGGTGATGGGGGAATTGATGCGCGTGGCAGTGTCGCCTTAAACGATCTCTCGCCTCTCGGCTTCAAACGCGGAAAAAAGCTCTAGGTAGACGGGCGTCTTAAGGAACTATCAGGATGTTGGTACCGGTAATCTGAACCGAGCTCTCCGGAACGTGAGCACAGTAGTTTACCGCTGCAAGGCCTTGCTCGATGGTGGCGATGGGAGAGTTACACCCAAGGACGAGCAGCTGTCCGCCTCACCTCGAGTGCACACGGCGTGGAAGCTGCTGGAGGAGTTGTGTGTGTTACCTGCGGCTTGTGCTCCTCGGACTCTGAGTCGTCGCTACTGCTGCTGCTGGCGGCGTCCTCTAGTAGCGGGGGCGGAGGACGTGGGGACATACGCTTGAGGCTCGCCGACAGCTTGGCAGCCACTGTGTGCGAGTTGGCTGCGGAGCTCGGCTGCCGCACTGTGTGGAAGCTCACACGTTCCTGCCCGCTGCCGTCCTGCAAACACCACTCTCTCTTCCAGCACACTGTAATAAACTTCTATTTGGAAACTACTCGCCGAACACTTTCCTGTAGCACTACAGCTGGAATACAGAAGAAACCACACTTTACACATTTCTAGAGACACGATTGTGTAAAATGCTCTAAATGAGGGGATGTAGAAGTGTAAATGAAGAGTGAACAGATTTGGGTGGCTCTTAACAGCGAGTTCTTGAGAGCCGATGAGGGTGATTGAAGTGAATATGAAGCGGCGCCGAAATGAAGGGGCGGTGGAAACGGGATATCCCCGAGAAAACACGCCGACCAACGACATCGTCCAGTACGATTCCCACTTGCGATCGCAGTGTAAAATGATTGAAACAGTCAAAATCAATGACTACCTTCAGCGGATAATGTTACTGCAGGTAAATGGGCAGTAGATACACCTGTTAAATATTTTAATCTGCCAAAGCATATATCTAATCAATTATGAGCACTGTTAATTATTTAGATCAGTTTTTTGTGTTAATGTAAAAGTATATTATTACAGTAATATTGAACATAGGTTTTCCTCTACTGTCTGTAAACAGCAGCTGCTAGGTTAGTCATTGTGTACTTTGATTTCCTCAGTAAAATTTTGAGTTGTAGTCAAAATTATTTACTGTATCTCCTTTCAAGTTACCCCTTAGTTTATAATCCTCCTGCAGCTCTGATCAATTGTTTTTTCTCAGTGTAAAAATTTCCCATCGTGATACTTTTATTTTACAATGAAACTGTGCTGTACACATTATTGTTCTCTCAACATCTGCATCTGTATTATATAAATGAGACTGAAAAGAATGATTTTCCACATTTTCTTGGCCACATTGATCGGAACAAATAGAGTGAAACATGGGAAACCATATCAAACTGCAGTGCAAATGACAGGGATTCAATACATTGTAATAGCGGTACGTAAATGGCAATAGTCCCTTCAAGGACAGCAGGGATCCGGGAGAGGCACGCGGCACCAGGGGTCTTGGCTGACATCTTGGATTCCCGGACTTCCGGCTCTGTCAATACGGTCATGCAGCCAACATATTGGAGTCCACCATTTTGGTAGCCAGCACGCCACCATATTTGTAGCCAGTACGCCGCCATCTTTGTAGCTGTACACTGTCATCTTGGAACACCATTTTGGTAAACACAGTGTCATTTTTTTGCTCTATCATTACGAAAGTTTTCTTCGCGTGGTCCAATTTTTTTCTCTCTTGAATTATTTCTTTCAGTTCTATCCTTCTTTCCTTTCTCTCTTTCCTTCCTTTCTCTCAAATTCGTTTATCATTTGTTTTCATTGGTTGTTTCTGGAGACCACCATCTTGGTTTTTCGTTCGTCGTTCGTTCGACCTGCCATCTTTGTTTACATTTACAAGGAGGCCGCCATATTGATTTTTTCGTTGTTCATTTCTTTCTCACCTTTGTTCGATTAGTTCTATAGTTGACTGCTAGGTGGAGGGCCAGTCGTTTGATTATTCGACCGCCATCTTAGTTCCAGAGTTGGCCGCTAGGGTTGCTGCTTTTTTAAGAACTAAAAATACTATCTGGCATGTTGTGGGATCGAACTGCCGGACATGGGTCGCTTGACTAGCACCTTAGATGGCTTGGCTAACGCGTCATGTGCTAATATCAGAGTTTATAAGAAGTATATAGCTCGTGGACAAATAAATAATATATTTTTTCTCATTAAAAGACATGTATTGTTATTCAGATTTAACCGGGATCCTACGACGGGAGTGCTTGCACAGTCCATGAATTAGCTCCTTTGGCTTGCTGCTTTTTGTGCCATGGCCTAGCCGAGTCGGGACCATGAGCAATGTGCTGCAGTCGGAGTCTGGATGACCGACGTTTATTTTGGTCAGCTAATAAATTCTTAAATACTCTCTGTATTGCTTTTTAACATGGATTTTTTTTTTAAACCTGACAACACGGTAGCACGTCTTCTTCTTTCCACCTAAAGAAAACTTGTAGTAGTTTGGAATGTTAACAAAGAACCTTTTCTCATCTCGAATACAATTTTCAAATACTTTTTTTTTTTGGACAAAACTGAAACCTGTGTTAAACTGAAGTTATTACATTTACGCAGAATGTTCTTGTATGTACATTTGTGTTGTTATGAAATGTAACAAATATATGGTAAAAGTTCAATGTAAAGGTTAATGTAAAAAATTAATAACGGTTCACCCGAGTTAAGAATAAATACTCAAAAAAATGTGATTTGAAATGTTATGAAGGTAGAGAGTTTTGTTATATTTAATTGGCCCTTCTTTTGACGGCTTTGTGTTCACATTGGTGTCACATCCGAAATAAAAATAAATAAAATATATAAAGCTGATATTAATATTGCATCTTTGCCCCTTTGTCCTAATGTATTAATAATTACTTTATCGACATGACATGAGAAAATAATTATTCACAATAATATTTGAAATAATTTTGCAATAGAAATATTTTCTTATTTACATTTGGTCAAGTGTTGTGTAAATGCAGTAAATGGCATTATATGTACATGGTAAATAATCTCTTTGGTCTTGCGACGCCCTTATCCCAAGAGTATGTCAAAGGGGCATATAAAACCAGCCCTTCATTCATCCGCAGTAAACCTACAAGTGAAAAATCTCTTAAGCATGCAATAGTATACACACAACTAACCAAAATAACATAATACATGACTTGTTTTATTTTCTTTTACTATCTAACATGTTCCAGTACAAAAATAGATATTTGATATTTCGTGCAAAATATTATGTATGATTCTTTTCCACCATTTAAAACGGTGAAGCAAATACAATTAAATCGCATTCAAAATATAGAACAAGCTTTAACAAACTTCTAGATTTGTCTCTAAAATCTTGTGACAAAACCAACTCTGGTAAAGTTTACAGTCATTTCTCATAGTTCAATTTTCTGTTCCATTAAAAATTTCATTAAACACTGCCATCTGAAATGGTCACTACCTTTTGATATAGCAAAAAAATCAATTTCTGAAAATAACTCATTAACATTTGGTTTCACCTACTGAAATTCATTCCGTTTAAAATGGTAACAATTTCTGAGAATTTTGCGTGTAGTCCACATGACTGTATTTAATTCCTACTCGAAAGTACAATTAGTTTGACTACTCTTGATTGGATAAAACTCGTTTACACTTATCCTACAAGGTTAGAAGTCACGTCAAAAGCCATTTGTTTGAGTGTAAAAAATTACGATTATCATGCCAAACATGGCACCTACACTTATTTTTAAACTCTGGAAGTATAGTACAGAATAAAAATTCTATGACACAAAATGTAGTCTCCTTGGCTAAACTCATGATAAATTATTTTTAACCATTTTTCTCATGTTACTATATTCAAAAGTTTGCAAAACTTTAACTTTAATTTTAAGTTAAAATTTTAAGGCACATTTTTAAATTTTTCCACAATTTCGGCAAACAAAATAAAATATTATTTCAAACATTAATTGCCGACTATATTTGAAAATTGGACAAGTTCATGAATCTTATGCACGCTTATAGCGCCTGCCAGATTATGTCACCGGACGTAAAGTATGTCGTTTCTACCGGCCTGACGGGAAATAATTATTACAATTACAGTTTGAAATTCTCAATGATTTATCTTAGGATAGAAGTCTAAGGGGCTGCCATTCTCTCCTCACGAATGACCCAGCCCCCCCCCCCCCCGCCCCGAGCTTATATACACAAAATGACTTAATTGTCCCTATCGGGATGGCTACAAACTAACAGCCAATCCTTGGATGAGGAATATTCTGTATTTATCTACGACGTTTCAAAAATCTCCATTGCAACTCTCTTCTGCCGGAGGTGACGTCACCGCTGCGCCGCCACGTGGTACAGCGTGATGCTCCAACTCACCGCCCGCTGGTGGCGCCCCTAGCGGCGAGGCGTGGGTTCAGGCAGTCATACGTTCTAGTGACGACGGAGGTCGACGCCTAAGCAGACGTGTATGCACAACCTCCGCGCCGCTCTCCATCTTCTTGCCCACGCAAGAATACTTCGTCGCAGAATCATCAGGGGACATGAAATATAGGTCAGTCTCTGAAATGTTTTATGTAATTCACCATCATTTTGCAGTATTAGGGAGTAGAAATTTCCACGGCGTCAAGTTAGTGGCTACTTGCTGTTGCATAGCGGTGAAGACTCGGTCGAACCCATGCATTAGGCGAGGTCAACCATGGCAGTAGAATGTCGCGAGAGAGGGGGGAGGGGGCTCTGCAAAATTTTGAGACACCGTCTCAGTCATATATATGTTTATGTGCGTAATGCCTGTGTGACATATAAAACAAAAGGGGTCTCCATTCAAAGGAAAAAGATAGGCAAGACGATTAGGGTGGTGCTAGGCGCTGTTTTAAAATAAATTTTGTTGTTGGGGTCTCAAGGGATCACACTTATAGCACATTTAGGCCCTTGTTCTCCTCTGGGTCTTTGATTGAGGGCCTTTGAGTGGACTATATCCTTTTTGGAGATTTAGCAGCTTATCTGAGTGCTGATCTTTAGCGCTAACGGGTGGCTCAAAAACCTGGTCGCAGATTTGCGTGGTTTGTCCTTAGGGAGACAAGGTGTATTTTTTTTGCTTATGTGATCTCTTAAGCTGTTTTCAACACTTCTAATTATTGCGGCTGCTCCCGATGGCGAATGTTAGATTAGGTTTTGTGTGATTTTATATATTTTAGATTATTATTTTTTTTTTGTTTTGTGGTGTGTTTCACGATACCGAGATATATAGTACCGGAATGTTTGCTCAAGTACAAAATGTCCTACGAGTTTACATTGCGTGTCATCCAGACAACAGAACTTACTGTGGCTGAGTTAAAGAAAAACACCGCATAGTGCCCTTCAGGCAAATGTACCCATTACTGTAAATAATTTAACCAAATTTGAGGTTAATGCTGTAAACGAGGCATGTGCCTCCAAACTCTTTGCTCTAATTGAGTTAGTCGAAAATTTTGAAGACGAACAAAGTAATTTGACCTTGTCCAGACTAAAACAAAGACTCGCTATTGATCATGTCTCGTGAGGCCCTTTCTGATCCGTAAGCTGCGTCCCTTCAAAATGTATTTGAACAAGTGGTAGTACTGAGTGACATTGTAAGTCTAGCTGAAAACTAATTGCATGAAGGTGTTGCTACCACACAGGAGGAAAGTACTGCGTCACGTGTCTCGGAACAACTTGGTGTTTTCACACTTGACGCTCCTTCCTCATTCTACACCCAAAATCTAAATTTTGGCTTGCCCAATACAGTTACCTATCCAGTTTCCAAAACTGCTCCTCAACTCACAAATCCTGGCTTTCATATTCCTGCTACTATTACCCCTACAGTGGAAATATTTGGCCATACTTCCAATTCTGTTTTTGTACCCAGAGTGAACATGACTCCTGCTATTTACCCAAGTATGTATCAAGCATCCTCACCTGTTTTTGGAAAGATTCCTCACCCTCTTGAGCGTATGTTAAGGGATTTACCTACTACAGATGGTCTAGATGTACTCAAATTTTTAGAATTTTTAATAATGATTGTTCGTTTGCACCAAAGTAATTATGTACCTGAACCTCAGTTGTTTAAAGTTACTTTCCCTTTTACTCAGGGACCACTACGTGAACGTACCCAACAAGCTATTACTCAAGCTTTTACTCAGGGACCACTACTTGAACATACCCAACAGGCTATTACCCAATCTTTTACTCAGGGACCACTACGTGAACATACCCAACAGGCTATTGCTCAAACTTTTACTCAGGGACCACTATGTGAACGTACTCAACAGGCTATTGCTCAAGCTTTTACTCAGGGACCACTACTTGAACATACCCAACAGGCTATTACTCAAGCTTTTACTCAGGGACCATTACGTGAACATACCCAACAGGCTATTGCTCAAACTTTTACTCAGGGACCACTACTTGAACATACCCAACAGGCTATTACTCAAGCTTTTACTCAGGGACCATTACGTGAACATACCCAACAGGCTATTGCTCAAACTTTTACTCAGGGACCACTACGTGAACGTACCCATCAGGCTATTGCTCAAGCTTTAAGTGTTGATGCTTATCATCAAGGCATTTTGCATTTCTTTTGTCCATACCAGGCTTTTGACAGAGTTTGGTTTGAAACATTTCAACCATTCACAAGGTTCTTATGAACCACTGCCAGTGTATATAAGAAGCATTAAAGAAGCTGCTATAGTTCTTAGGTTGTCACTTACTGAGCAAGAAGTAGTTGCTAATATTTGGAAGCGACCTGCACCTCAAGAATGCACCCATCTTGTATTTCATTAGACACTAACCAATTTTTCAGGCTTAGATAAAATGTGTATCCATTCAAAAAACATCCGTTATGTTGACCAGATGTGTGTACAGCCAGATTTCTCTTTCAAAATAAACATGATTCAAAAAGGCCAGTAGGAGAAATCAGGTGTTTATTCGTTACACGACACATCATGTAGGACTAAGTCAAAGGATAAAGATTCTAAGGACCAGGGGAAACACTAAAAAAAAGAGAGTAAAGATGAAATACTAGATGAGGCAGATAATCAACCCTCCTCCACACGAAAACGTAACCCACCCCACCCGTTTGTTTCTGTGTAAAAAAGTAAGACATATTGTTGCCAATTGTTTCCAACTTAAAAAACGTGCCCAGCGAGTAGGACAAGTGAGCGACCGTCCTCGCTTTTACTGTAAAGCCAATGACGTCTCATACAATGCTCACATCTAACCCAAAGAGGATATTTGTATTATTGTCCATGGTTGTTTGGACAATCAGTCTCTCACAGTGCGCATAAGGATTCTAGTATTTTGAGCATGTGTCGTGTACATTTTCCCATTTGTCGTTGGCATTTAAAGAGCGAGTACCCTTCATTTAGAATTAAGTTTAGGTTCATAGAGTGTTAGCGCACTAGTTGATTTAGGTTCTGCACGCAAAACTATTTCTAGCAAACTTTTCCAAAATTTGTAGGAATTAAACTTAATGAAATGAGTTGAACATAATTATTTTTAATGTTATACAGCTTCAAATGCTCCATTTCTAATTTCTTGTTGTTCATTCATAAAGGTAAAGATTTCACATTTTACATGGATGGTAATATAGTGTGTTGCTGATGAGCTAAGTTTAGATTTTTCTATTGGAGCAGGTTTTATGAGGAAGATCAATCTGGTCTTCGATGTTCAAGAGAAACAGATTTTTTTTTTAATTTGCCCCAAAACCGAACAAAAATTTTTGTTGGCAACAATGCTAGCAACACCACAACGGAAATAACTGTTGACTGGGAAAAGAAAACTTCAGCAAATCCTTTTGGTAAATTGTCTGTAAAAGAGGATAATAGGATTCAGAAACTTTGTGATAAGTTTCCTAGTGTTTAACTCCAGAGTTAGGTCTCACCAAACTGCTGGAATATGAAATTAAATGTCTTGATAACAAACCGGTTAAGCGTCAACCGTATCGTTTGGTCCCTCTTCAAATGGAGCTATTAAGACTCCAGATTCAAGACCGGATACATAAAGGTGTGATAGAACAGTCTATGTCACAGTATACTAGCCCAGCTTTCCTTGTACCCAAATCAAATAGAAAACAATCATGGTTATTGATTATCGTAAAGTAAACAGGAAAATTTAAATTGAATAAGTGACATTGCCTGATTTGCATTCCACTTTTAATTAGTTTAGTAATGTAAACATTTTCACAACTAATGACTTAAATGCTGATTACCATCAGATAATTTTGAGTAAAGAATCTAAACCCATAACCAGTTTTTGTGTGCCATGGAACTTATATGAGTTCACCTGTGTCCCTTTCAGTCTGGCCATGTGACCGCCATTTCTTACAAGGCTATTGGAGATGATTTTTCATGACATCAAATTTACGTTTGTGTTTAATTATCTTGATGACTTGTTGGTCTATTCTAAAAATTTTGAAGAACACTTAGAACATTTAGAGGAAGTGTTCTCAAATTTTAATAATGCAGGACTAACTGTAAATCCAGTTAGAGTTGTGTTTGATGTGGCTGAAATTTCCTTTCTGGGCCACAAAATTTCTAGTCATGGCATTTTCATCTATCCCGAAAGAACGAAAGCCGTTTGGAATTTCCCTCAACGTAGGGATGCAAAGCCTGTTTCATTAGAATGGTACAATTTTGTGACAAGTTCATACCCCAATTGACAGAAAAGGCTGCACCTTTATACTAATTATGTAAGAAAGTGCCAAATTTGAGTGGGGTGCAGACCAACAGAAAGCTTTCGAAAATTCGAAACATGATATTATAAATCCTCCAGTATTGCACATTACAACTACACGAAACTACAACTTTACAAGTGGGATTTGTTTAAATTACTAGGATGACTCTCATCCTCCAGCAAAACAGTGACAAGCGTAGGGAACCTCTTAACTCTAAACGGCCTGCAAATTTAAGTGCTAATTTGGCACTAAAATTAGCTGCTTTGTTACTAAGGTAATGTGCAAAAAAACACTCTGTCCCCAGTCTTAATGGAGACAGAGCCACTATCATATACCTTCCTAGATACTAATTTTGTGTGATATCTATGAAGACTCTGGGTAGCTTCCCTCCAGACTTCTCCCAGATCCTTTACACCAACAGCATCAGAAATCATGGAGCCCCCACGCATGGATCAAGGGATGAAACAAGCTTCTCCCAAAACAGTTCTGCAGGAACTTTATTTGTCGTATCACTAATGACATTATTAAAGGCAAGTGATAATTAATACAGTGTAAGATCCCAATCTCTGTGAGATTCTGTCTGAAAAGCTGGGAAAACATTTTTTAAATTGCGATTATATCTCTCCCCCAAATTCACCTTAAGATAGTATGGTGTAGTTTGGATAAGCTTAACTACCCAATAAAAAGCGAGACTCTTGATATCGTCTGACCGAAATAGATGGCATTATCCATCACGATATTCCCCAGAGACCCAAACAGAGGAAATATCCTCTGACTAAGAATTTTATAGATCTCTACAGATTTTATGGCCCTCAATGGAAAGAAAAAACTAATTTACTAAAGCTATCGACTGCAACCAAAATATAATAAATCCCAGGAGAAGTATGTGGCAGAGGGCCAAAAACATTTAAATATAGACATTGCCAAGGGAATGTGGCTACACTAGCACTATATAAACTCTTAATTTTGCATTATCGGGCTTTGCTCTTTGACACTCAGGGCACTCCTTTACAAGATTTTTAACTTCCTTGCCCAACCCTGGCCAGCAAAACATTTCTTGTATAATTTTTAATAATTTATATTTGAAGAATTTTTTATTTACGTATAATATGTTATAAGTATTTATATTAAGTTTTATATTTTAAGTATTTTTTTTCAGTAAATTCTTTATTATTTATATTTAACTTATATAATTTTTAAGATTTTATTTACATATACTAATTTTTTTATATAGGCATAATTATTGATTAGTTAAATCTGAATAATAATAAATGTCTTTTAATGAGAGACAAGGTATTAGTTATTCGTCCACAATCTATATACTTATAAACTCTTGTCCCAGCATATGTCTCGATAGCCGAGCGGTCTAAGGCGTTGGTCTGACGACCCAAGGTCCGGCAGTTCAATCCCACACCATTCCAAATGTTATTTTGAGTTCTAAAACCAGCTGCACCCTCTAGAACTAATCGAACACAGGTGATAAATAAATGAGAAACTAAAGAAACCAATATGGCTGCGCCATGCAAATTTAAACAAAGTTGGCAGGTCGAACGAAGATAACCAATATAAACAAATTATAAACGAATGGGAGAAAAAGGAGGGAAAGAGAGATAGGAAAGGAAATAACGAATGCAAGAGAGAAAAATGGGAGCACTCGAAAAAACCATCGAAATGATAGAGCAAGAAAAAAAGACTTACTGATTACCAGAACGTCGGTCCAAGATGGCGGCGTTCTGGCCACAAAGATGGTGGCACACTGACTACAAAGATGGCGACGTCCTGGGTACCAACATGGAAGAATCCAATACGGCGGTAACATGTCCGGATTGACAGAGCAGGAAGTCCAAGATGGCAGCCGAGCCCCCTGGTGTCTCGCGCATGTCCCTGATCCCTGTTGTCCTCGAAGGAACCATTTCCACCTACTGTGGTACTTAAATAAATTTGTGTATTCAAAGGGAATATGTAACTGAGGGGAATGTAATCTCGGCGCTCTACTGTATCAATTCATGTACAAGTCAAAGTATGTTTGTACTTATATATATAATACAGTTCTACACCATTAGACGGATTTCGGCCAAATTGATTTATTGCGCGCTTTAGCTATCATGGATTTTTAATATCCAGTTACCTTGATTACGATTGTTAAGCTCACATAAGGTAATGTTTCCTTTCGAAATACATGTAGTGAATAACGTAATTATAAGAAGGATATTAATGCCTAAGGTGCGTGTAACAACTTCGTTACTAAACCGATATCCCTATCTATATCATGTATCGATTAAACATAATTAAAAGTCTGCACAGGCTGTTCCCGGTAAAGTGAGCATTACTGAAATCAACATTTGTAAAACTTCACTGTCCGTTAATTTCACATATGTTACTGTACATGATAGTGTTTCCAGTTAAGCCGGAAGAGAAATAGCCTAAGTAAAATAATTCCAAGCTATGTATATCTATAGTTGCAGATACAATCACGGACAAGATCATAACATTCTATAATGTTACAATTACTATCGAAATTATTGATATTTCGATGGAACAAACAACCAATCAGATTTCTGTCTATATTAGCAGTATGCTTGGGTTATGGGTACAAAAATTTGGTTTCACAACAAATCTGACTGTTCTCCCTACATTAACAGTCTACGTGGTTCTTACAAACCAATCTGATTGCTTCCCTGATATGATGTGAGCTATGGTTACAAAAATTTGTTTCTTACATCCAACCCGATTGCTGTCCCCGTATTAAAAGTCTACGCGTGTTATGGGTACAAAAATTCTGTTCATACAGGTATATTTTTTTGTGCGGAGTGCATTCAATACTCACGCGCCGTATGTCGGCGAGGAAGCCCTTGCCCTTGTTGTTGTAGACGTTCCAGAGGAGGGTGCGCTCACGACAAGGGTCGTCCCAGGTGTAGAGCACGGACTGGTAGGGCGACAGCAGCGCCACCTGGCCCAGATCCTGCTGGTGGATCTTGAGGAAGAGGTCCTCGCACAGGTTGTCGACGCGCACAGGGGCGTCGCCAGAGCTGTAGCCGCGGAAGGTGACGGAGAAAGGTCTCTCACCGCCGCCGCTCACCTCCACGCACAACCCACACTGCACACGACAACGTACACATACGTCACTCACGCCCTCGCTTCTTCACGCTGGAGTCGCAGTAGCACGAAGAGCACGACACGACAGCTCTGAAACCGACGGGAAATTTGCAACTGGCCAATAGAAAGCGAGGTCAGCTTGTCAAAGTCGCGGCCACGACGGCATGACCTGAGTAGAATTTACACTCACTTGCATAAAAACTGATCAATATGAACGAGTTTAACGTGTGTACAACGAAGGTTGCCACACGGTATCATCATAGCCCGACATGTCCCTCCATCATTCATAGCTGCAAGACACGAAATAAGGCCCTAGTAGCAGTGTGAGCCACAGAACTCAGTTGACTGAACACGCAATATACCCCGACAGCACATTCGACAATCGTGTGCCCAACTGGATGAGTTAGTTCGAGAGGACCATCGTCGGCTTCCGAGAGGCAGGTTGGAAGTTCCCGCGCATTGCTCGTCCCTTGAACCATTCTGCCTACACTTTAAGTCGGTGTTGGACGCAGTGGGAAGAGAAGGGTGTACATATCTTTTGAGAAGGCTTGGGTAGACTCCAGCAGACAACCAGCAGAGAGGATTGTTTCATCGTGTGGCAAGCTGTAAGCACCTCACTGGTGTCACTGCGCACCTTCCAGGAGCATGTTACTGCAGCTGGGGATACGTCTGTGTCCACCAGTACCATATCAAAGTGGTAAAAGGCTATTCACAATAAAGTGAGCACTTTCAAAATCAACCTTAGAAAAAAGTCACTGCCCATGCCTGCTTATACTTCAACGGGCGCACTGAGTGACATGCGCTTGGTAAAGTTGGCGTCTATAAATGGAAAGTAGTTCCATATCTTAACGTCAAATAATAAGTGTTAGGTAACCATTTGTGATAATTTAAATTAGTCATTTAGCTTTGTTATTTAATGCACCAGTGTGTAAAACTTAGCTGATTTACAGAATATTCACTTTTCTAATAATTCGCCAGTTTCACTTGACCGACGCATGAATAAAGTTATGAGGCCCATGGAAATGTTAATTTTGCATAAGACGGAATAATACACAACGTACATACAGGTAGATCTTAAGCAGGGCTTTCAAAAGTGCTCATTTTACCGTGAACAGCCTATATCAGAGTGGGATCTGTGGTTGCAGTGTCCCTTAACACGTCTACCATGTATGCCTGAGCATCTCCCGAGAGCGGGTAGCATGGCAGCCTGCGGATTGGCGACAAGTGGTGTTCAGCGGCGAATCACGGTTCTGTATGGATACAGACGTCCTGGCAAGCGGCTAGATCCGCGCTTCATTGTAGATCAGTACACATCCCCAGCGAGAGGTGTGATAGTGTGGGGTTACATTTCATAAGATTCCCGCACTCTACTGGTGGTGATTGAAAGAACACAGATGTCAGGGTGATAAGTCCAGGAAATTCTGCGGCCATAAGCACTACCTTTCCTGGGGCAGCTTGACAACCCCATTTTCGAGCAGGACAATGCCTCGCCTCACACAGCACAGGTACCTCTGGTCTGCCTTCGTGATGGGACGGCTATAAAGGTTCCAGATCTCTAGCCCATCGAAAACGTTTGGGATTAGATTGAATGGCAACCTCGGCCAGTGGCAACGACGCCATATTTGGAGGATCACTTGTGCCAGATGTGGTAGGATCTTCCCCAGGAGAATATCCAACGTCTGTATGCCTTCGTGCCCAACAATATCGCCACCTGTATCTGTACTACGGTTGTTACTGCGACATACTATATGCATCCTGCAAGTGTTGATCCCCTGCAATACATACTTAGTGTGGTACAATATTTTGATATTTCATGTATACATTCTACCATGTCTTGAGCCTATACCCATCTAAATGCTCCTTCGCTGGCAAATGAGTGTACTTCTACTTTTTGTCGTTCCGGGTTAGTCGAGGTGTGCAAAGAATACAATTACACCATTAAGAAACACGTTTTTGTGCGCTTTTTCCTGCTATACTACAACGCTAGTAAACAAGCTGACATGGCGCCCAAATACATTTAAGATTTTTTTAACGCTTTATTTTCGCGTGCATTAAAATTTTGTCAAAAGGAATTCGTATTCCACTTTGTCATGAGTTCTATGTTATAAATATGATATATCTTGTGGGTTACTTGCCATTTGAAGATTTTCTCCGACAGCCATGCACATTTGGCGAATAAATCCTGTCGGAAATTTTTCTGAACACTGAATAAAATATCATATGACCTTTCGTCACGCTCTGACGACATGTCGGCTGTTCTGTAGTGCTCATTATGCTATTGTGATTCAAGCACTTCAGTGTTTACATACACTCAGGGCCATATGCATGATAATTAGAGATGATGGTTTATCGCGGAAAAATTTGACTGTTTGTGAGGATTCAACGTACTGTACATATGTTCGACAGTTTTCTTTCCTTATTGGCTGTCATGGATGTACGAAGCTACTACCTCATTTCACTCGGCCAATGAGAATTATGATATGTTATTATTGGTGTGCAAACAACTTAGCCGAGTTAAAGTTTTGTTCAACCAATAATGAAAAAATGACTAGTGAGAGTGTAATAGAAAATATGTTGCCTCAAAAATTTTTCGCGATTTTCCATCAACTCTAATGATAATATTTGCCGGCGCTAGACGAGCCCGGCCTCAACACTTACCCTCCTAGTACCCGCCCTATTCAAGGTATTCTAGGAGCACTACTTTTTATATCTAGCTCTAAGACATTAAACATCATCTATCTAGGCCTGATCTCTACTTTAACTCTTTCGGACCCAGTGCTGTAAATTGCGAGTCTCAATACCCAGTGGTCTTCTATGTAATTAACTAACTTATATACAGCACTTTCGCCCTAGGTTACAAATGACTCACATTACTATAGACAAATACTTGCTGATCGTACGCCACATTGGTACACAACGAAGAAGAGCTGCCTACAGCACATATAAACAATGCTCTTATTTACGACACCTGAAACAATTCCTTTATGTGGGTCTGAAATTGTCAGACCAGCGAGCTTGGGAAACGTTGAAATTCTGTCATATTGGCTAAAATTACTTCTGGAAACACTTTTCCTGACTGACGCTATATAACTTATATACTATACACATAAATACACTTCGCATCCACACCTTGCCGACATTATATGTTGTGACATGACAGTAATTCCCTTCATCTGTTCCTTCCTTTGCGGATGTTGCGTGCCATACTCCGAAGACACGACCAAATTTGAATGAACTTGGTGCTAGCAATGTGAACGACAATGCAAATAACTGGCTACAACATCAATACTATTGGACAGTTTATTTATTCAAAATACAAGAGGCAAAACTCAACTCTGCATGTGGAATTATAAAACTTTTATTGGAAAACCTAATCAAAATGTCGTCACTGTGATTTTTAAGATAGCAATAATAAAGATTTTGTCGGTAACTACAAGGTAATTCTAGGTATTATTTCTCCAGAATCCACCTGAAAAATTGGAAGACAGAAATTTAAAAGTATACCAAAAGGTATGACTGAGACTCAAAAACTTAAAGTTAATTTGTACCTAAACGTGATCTCTTTGTATCGAATCGCCTCTGATAACTTATGTGGAATAAATTTTGTGTACTAATATGCCTGGCTTTTTATTTCCGCTGAAATTTACCTGGTTAAACGCAATTCACAGTAAATGTACTCACATTAGATGGTAACATAAATTTGCTAAAAGATTTTTTTCCCCCTTTCTTAACATTTGCATCTAGTATATTTTCGTACAAACAACAGAATAAAATCAACTTTTTTCCTATAAAAAATATTGTTTCAAATATTAAATAATTGTACAGAATTTTTAATTTTCGGCAAAAGGAAACCAACGGAAATGGCTACACGTAATGTTATTCAAAAAATATAATGTTGAGTTAGGCCTAATAGTCACGAACCCCTTTGTCCATCCTGAGCACGGTCTGATGTGTCTGCGTAATGGGGAAGTGCTGTGAAACAAGCTTACTGTCACGGAACTTCACATACATCTTCATGGAGTCCGTCTCTGGCCAGAATGCTGTGCACTGGAAAAATAACATGTAGCTGACTCAATATCTTGTGTTATTTTTTTCTTTAACATTTACATATTTTAACCCTTAATATTTTACCTGACTAATTTAAGTCTTTGCTGTAATCGTTTAAGGAGAAACTTAAAATATATAGTCACAAAACGTCTTACTTATGAGACACGTGATGACATGTTTTTGCACAATGGGTATGTAGGAGAATATTAACTTGAAGGCAAATGCATACCAAAATATTTGAAGTTTAAAGTGGGCAACATTTAATTTAAGTGAATACTAACAAAAAGTTTCCATTAACTCTAGCTAATTTGCAAGAATATTTTTTTAAAAACTGGTTACGTACATTTAACATATTTTGGTTCTTAGAAATTTTACATTGTATTTTGGTAAACAAATTCACACCAGTTCTGAGATTCGTGGTAATATTAATTTTCTTATGTGGGTATAAAATTAAAAAAAATCATATCTAGCAAAAAGTTACAATGCAGCACTTCCGAATGTGTTCAGTTACCCAAAAAAGCTATATTAGACTGGTTAACATGGGTAATGGGCTACATTAAGTTGGCAGGTAATTGCGCATGTATGTGGGATTTTATCTTTGGAAGGTTCCTACTTAACTGATAATAACCACGAGACATTGCCACGGTCTATGTAATTATGTTAACTTTTTAGGAATGTCAAATTGTTATTCCGATGTATACTGATTGGTAGTCGAATTACTGCAAGTAGTTCAGTCATATGCGGCTAAGAAAGCAGCATTCTGCCAGAGGTGAAAGCAAGAAGGGGCATGGGAAGTCAGTGGGGAAGTAGGTAGCACATGAAGGTAGCCTACCTGTCAGGGGTGAGCAGGAAGGTGGCCTACTAGATATGCGGAGAAGTGTTGAAGGAGGCAGCCTACCTGTCCAGGGGCAAGGTCGATCCAGAGATCGGAGCGCTCGTTCTCCTCCATGAAGCGGAGGTGCTTGCGCGTGTTATTGGCGACGAGGAAGTTGGGCAGCAAGGTGACGATGCGGCTGAGCTGCGGACAGAGGCGCGCCACAGTGACGGTCAGCAAGACGCGGTACCTGCGCCGTCGCTCGCGGTCGCGCCACACACCAACCCCGCGCAGCCCGCCGTGTCCAGGGAGAACGCCGACGACCAGGAGGACTGGTAGGCGCGGATACGAACAAGACGCCGGCGCGCCTGCTTCTTGTAGCAGAACAACAGCGGCTCCTCGCCGCCCGCCTCGTACACCACGTCCGACAGAGAGCTCTGCGCATATGGTCCATTCACGGTTTCTTCGGCCTTTTTTCAATCAAACCTTTCAAAAATCTCCACATGTATGACGTGTTTAGTTATTTACTAAATACGCCCTGTATCACAAGCGTTTTATACTTGTGTTCAAAAAAGTCGCTTTTTACCCTGTTAAATTGAAATGTTATTAATATATTATCTATAAATTATAATTCTTCATTGATAAATAATTTGAATAAAAAACAGGGGGAAAATAGGTATGTTGGTAACGTCTAGTGAGAAACAGTTCTTATACAAAATACCATTACAACTGAGTGCGCACGAATGTGGTGCGTTGTCCCTCTGGTGTAATTCTCCAGACTTAGATAAGTTTAGTTTGCACGAGGTGGAGGAATATCCTGGCAGTAGAAAGTTAGCAGGACTTCAGAAAAGGCTGAAGTAACGGTGAATGGATTATATACAGCTTTCCTCCCGCTCACACACACACACACACACACACACACACACACACACACACACACACACACACACACACACACACACACACACTGATTTGCTTTATAGGCTGTTCACGGTAAAATGAGCACTTTTGAAAGCCCTGCGTCAGATCTACTTGTATACACGTTGTGTATTCTTCCGCCTTATGTGAAATTAACATTACCATGGGCCGTATTACTTTATTTATGCGTCGGTCAAGTGAAACTGTGAAATTAAAGTAAACCTTTTATTAATATGCTAATTTTTACACAATGATGCATTAAAAAAACAGAAAGTGAAATAAATGTTTTAAATTATCACAAATGGTAACCTAACACTTTTTGTTCGACGTTAAGATATTGAACTATTTTATATCTATAGTTACCAACTTTACCGGGCGCATGTCACTCAGTGTGGCCATTGAAGTATATGCAGACAGTCACTCAGTGTGGCCGTTGAAGTATATGCAGACAGGGGCAGTGAGTTTTTTTTTTAAGGTTGATTTCAAAAGTACTCACTATATCGTGAACAGCCTTTATAATGTTTTTTATTTACCAGAACATTTGTACAGGCTTGTGCATAAACCAACAATACAATACCGAGATAGACAACATACAACACACCAGCCAGGATACTAGCTCTTCTGTTTGTTGCGGAAATGTGTAAAATTAACGGAGAACATCAGTAATGGCTGTAACAAAAATAAAGTAAAATTATATCAGGTTCACCCATAGTGTCACCAGTAAGGCGAATCCCTACTAAAAAAGTTTTAACGCCTCAAGGCCATGTCTTACCATAAGGAAGAATTCAGGCGAGCACTCCAAAGGCTATGGTTTTCATTCCTGGGAAGATGAATTACTCGCAAATTAGATCTGCAGTAGCAGGATGTTACTACACGCTATGTAAGACAGTGGATTAAACTACAGATACCACCTGCAGTTTTCTGTTTTTCTTTCAGGAAACTGCAAAAAAGCCACACTAATGATATTTTTGACTACTTTCACTGTTTTGTTCCCTTTTCGAATATGTTCAATTGGATAAAATTAAAAAGTGGCGACTGTAAGGTAACATTTTTTTTTACCTTTTTTTTTGAGAAACTTATTCCCAGGACATACATTTACTCAGCCACGCGTATTGATTTTACACGTAATTTTCTTGTGGAGTCCCCTTAAAGTAGCGTTCCAGAACACACGGTTTAGATTTCCGTCAGAACAGCATTTCTCTTTGAGTCCATTATTTCAGGTGAAGTTTAATACTTACTATAATCACATCGTATAGCCACGCTGTTGTGAATTTTGCGCTGCTTTTCCATATAGCAATATTTAATAACCGCGTGATAATTTAACATTGAAAGAATAATATCGTCATTTTAAAAATAATTATAAAATTCTGGGCATGGCTGTGTGGGGAACACAATGGCGAGTTCTGCATGTATACATCTGCTATAGACAATTATATTTTATTCGCTGTATGAAAATTAATCCTAAGTAATGAAGTGGATATCTGGCCTTCATGGTTTAAAGGAACAGATCCATATAATATCTTTCGTTTGGCAACAAAGTCAGCGTGCTAGCACATAGGAGTCATGAGATAACTGCCAGGGAAATTTTCAGCCACGATCAAAATTTCCGTCAGTCATCGCCAGCTCCCACCTACGTCTCATGTATGTGCGGCGCCGAAACTCAAGGACATGTTCGCATCGTAGCTGTTTACCCGACTGAAAGAGACCGCGTTTATTTCGATAGTGTTATCAATCACGAAGTAATAGAGTCGGAATGGATTATCTTGCAAACGTCACATTGCAATTTACATCCTGGTATCCTTTGCGTCGATCTCACATTCGGCATTCACACAAAAAAAATGAAGGCGGCTATCCATTGTACTACTTGTAAGCCCAATTATGTGAGATTCGATTTGAGTATTAAATGATAAGTAATAGTTTAGCTGAACTTCCCACGTGAGGCGAATGCCCGAGAATATTCCTTAACGCAATTCATGGGGTTTTCTTGGATGTCCAAGTGACTCTCTCTGTCTGTAATTACTTCGCTGTCAACTTAACGGGAAGTCCAACCTACATCAAATTCACCCACGAACGAGCTACAAGGAATTACATAAAATCATCAACCGAAACACTTGCTACGCGACTCGGGGCTCAAACTGCATCATGTTGGTCGCGCGAGTGAAGCGCTAGCTAATAGAATTTCGAATGTTGGAAATATGTCTGACATTGTCATGACGGGTATCTTAGAGTACCGTCTTGGAATGCAGTCGCTCGGCGTCGACTGTTACTCCTGGACGAGTTTACGTCCTCCATGCGACAGGACGCATCTACCACGCTTTGCCTCTTCCTTCAGCAGTATGATGGTGAGCGAGTCTTGCCGACCGCTTGAGAAATTGCAAAGGCATCGATGTTAGGTATCGAACCTGAATCCTTCAGGTGGGAAGTACCACATCAAGGAGGCAGACATTCTGTTGCTAGTACAGAAGTCGTGATTGCAGCTACGGCGAACCCATTCACGGCACTGATGAGTCGTCTTTTAAAGGGCCGCGAGACATAAATAAACACTATAGAGTTTAACTGTGATCTACATTTTTACGGAAGATAATTTTAACGAAGAAAGGAAATTCATGAAAAATTAGTCTTTATGAACTTTGAGAGCTAATAATTTACCAGATTGATGCATTCCTGCCTAGCTATTTCTGGTACCTTGCATTTTTATATGTTATTGCGGCGCAAGAAGTTATGTCAAATAAATGCGCCAATATTGTAAAATAGTTGCTCACAATGTTGAGAATACCGATTACTTAAGTTTTCCCTTTGTTTTGATTCTCGTGTTGGCTTCCGAAAATTTATGATTTTCAATTTATATATTTTGGAGTTAATTCGTGTGCGTACAATGTACTCTCACCTTTCCAGTCACAATATCGTATACTACAAATATTACTAGATAAATATAAAATTAAATGCTTAAAATTACGTTTAGAATTGTAATTTACTCTCTGCTGCACTGTACAATAAATAAAATAACCATATTTTAAATTGTTTTTAAGTTTAATAATACAGTGTAAGTACCACAGTAAAGTGATTAACCCAAACATATTAATTGTATAAGAATATAATTCCAATGCCTTACGGCGTCTTTCATTCTCAAATGAAATTTAATGCTCTAACATTTTTGTGATAATATCACATTTTAAAAAATTTACGCTAACTATAAACTTTTTTTGTGCCATTGTCGTAAAAGCATTTATACTTTTTGTATATTAACATATAATCACACGTACATCTGTATTTTCTCTACGAAATATCGTATGGCGGTTTTGCTCTGAAAATAATGTTCCAATGAATAACACACAAATAAATTGTTCAAAATAATGTAGTTACCAATACTTTAATATGCATTTTATTTAAGTCCCGCTAGCAATATTAACAGCATGTTATAGAAATCTGTATCCACTTGAGGCATGTACTTTTAACATTGACATTATATCTGAAGGAATTAAATTTTTTCCAGGAAGTACGTCAATTTCCGGAAAAAGAAAGGTATGCGATTGGCTTGAATGGTTTCTTCATCTACTGCGGTCGGATAGAACGACTGTTATCTTATTTAATTATGACAAGGACATCGTATCGGCACAAGTACAGTCCGGAGAAAAAATTTTGTTCATCGCAACGCCTGCTTGGTAGAGACATGCAAAATTGGCGTTATTATTTAAGGACGGACGGAACTCCAATTTACTGTGCGTTTGACTGACTTCAACCATTGGCAAAAAATATATCAGTCACGCCTCGTAGAACTCTTGAGCCAATAATTTATGTTCAAATGTGGAGCGGCCATTTTATTGCAAGGAGATCAAGCAGATTGCTGACGGTGATCGAAGTGCAGCGCCAATGAAATCACGGACTGTGGTCACTTGTGTATGAGACAGTGGAGTCTATCACGAAAGATAGCGCGAATTTTCCACGTCTCTACTATAGTAGCGCCACTGTAACTTAGGACTTGGGAGCGCTGCCAATGTCGGGCCACTTCTCTCCCCGGGAAAGAAAACAATTGGACGACGGTGGTACGGTAGGTGGGAGGGAGTGCCTGCAGATTGATCTGCCCACCTGCCAGCTACCTGTGGTTGGTGCTTTACAAGTCGTTCTGCCTCTCTCTTTCACTTGGGTAGGCGGAGCCGAGTACGTTCACAGGCCGGCGCGACTATAATACGTAGACATGATGGTTTATAGCTGAAAAATTTGATGTTTGCTAGGATTCAACGTAATGTATACATGTTCGACTGTTTTATTTCCTTATCGGCCGCCATGCATGTATGAGGCTGCTACCCCAATTCACTGGGCCAGGAGGATTCTGATACTGTAAGGAAGAACGTTCGTTATTGGTCTGCAAACTACTTAGCCGAGTCAAAACCATGTTCATTCAATTATAAAAGAATATACTAATTAGAGTGTAATAGAAGATATGTTGGCTCGCGCGATTTTCCATCATCTCTAATAATAGGGCACATTTAACCGTGACTTAAAGTGTACAATTCTGGGAAGTGTGGTATTACTCGTATCTGGAGTGGCAGGCCGGTCTTGTTGATGATCCAGTAGGGAGCGTGCAGGTACAGGGCGCATGTGCCTGTGCGGTCGACCCGCAGGCTGAGCCCCAGCTGCTTGTTGCCGCCCTCCGTGTCGTACTCCGTCGTCATGGTGACCGTCTTCTCCTCCAGGTCGGGCGTCAAGCTGAACCATCCCGTCCACGGGCTACCCAGGTACTGCGGCACCTGCAAAGCAAGGGTCGCCACATTCTTCTCTCTCCAGGTTGCCAACATCACAACCACAAGTAGCCCATTTCCAAGAAATATTCTAGTTAAGGGCTGTTCACTGTAAAATCAGCACTTTTGAAATCAACCTTAGGAAAAAATCACTGCCCCTATCTGCACATACTTTAACGGGCGTCCTGGGTGACATGCGCCCAGTAAAGTTGGTAACGATAGAGGGGAAAGTAGTTCCATATATTAACGTCGAACAAAAAGTGTTAGGTAACCATTTGTGATAACTTAAATTATTTATCTCGCTTTCCGTATTTTTCTAATGTATCGAATTGTAAAAACGAGCAGATTTGTATAATATTTACTTATATAATAATTCCACATTTTCACTTGACCGACACATTAATAAAGTGACGAGGCCCATGGAAATGTTAATTTTACATAAGGTGGAAGAACATAAAACGTGTATACAAGTAGATCTTAGGCAGGTTTTTCAAAAGTGCTAATTTTATTGTGAACAGCCTATATGGTAAAATCTCCTATATACAGTACAGTAATATTACTTCAAATTTATTACCATCATCAGTTAATGATTATACACCACATTAACTTGCACCTAGAATCTAATTTCATCGTATATTTTTTGGTTAAAATATAATCTTTTTTGCGAGAATCCGTAAAAGGAGCTCCGTGCCAGCGTATCTTAGTGTAAAGTGTAGTTCATTCAGAACTCCTCATAGCCCTACGTCGTTTCTTCTTTCAACTACTCTGTCTCTTTACATGGACAGACGTACACTTTAACTAGCAGCCAAGTGTCACTCAAATCACACATGTACGAAACAAAAAATTATCTACCCTGGTTTGCAGATTTCGACTTTGCACTTTTGATACGACACAGCATAAAACAAAATTTTCCTGTTCGCTACAAACGTTACTGTATGTAAAGAAATCGAACAGTGTTACATAAAAAAAAAATTCCTTACATCTGCGATAAATTTGCCAGCACTGAGACGTTACCCATCACATGTTTTCAATAATTTTTTCAGTTGGTAGTAGATAGGAAATCTGGAAATGTAATAACGAAGACAGCATACACAATAAACAAACACAATTTGAACAGTGGAAGTACCACGGAAGTCCACAACGTACCCAGGAAGCTAAGGAGGGCAGGTAGAGAGAAAGAGGCACATAGAGGGAGATATAGGTCCTCATGTGGACATAGCTACTGACCTCGACGCAGATCTTGTGCGTGTTGAGGAGGTTGAGGAAGTATATGTTGGTCTTCTCGCCGGCCTCTATGCGCACCTCGTAGTGAATGGACGGTATCTTGACCTCGACGGCGTAGGGCAGGCGGTTGTGTATGGCGAGAGGGGGCAGCAGCTTGACCAGGTAGTTGGGGATGGCGCGCGACACCCGGTTCACAGCGGCACCCTCCTCGCACAGCGCCTGCGCCAGCAACCACCAACACACCGGCTCTAACACTAACACCAACACTAACATCTTCATGCAAACATGGAGCTGAGTTTAAAAAGTTTGAGCGGCTCTTAAGGTTGAAGTTAAAGCAACTGCCTGTGGACAACTACACCCGACTATACAACGTGAAGAACTCATAAAAAAAAAAGAAGTACAGACACTATACAAACTGTCAGAAAAGTGCGTTTTATTTCTATATAAAAGAAAAAAGTATATATTTTGCAGCATTATAAAATATTCTACTTAAAATACTTTTTAATTATAAAAAATTAATCGATCGCTAGAGTACCCATTTTTAACAACATTTAAGCGCATTTCCGTTTTGGATGTTTCGGAAAGCAGAATTTACAAGATCATCTTCTTCCAGGAAGATCTTTATAATGTTTACTATAATTGAATGTAAGGAAATTGTAATAATAATGCAGGAAATAAATTGTATAATTCATTTTATGTGCGTCCATTTGTCACAAACTTTTATGGCTAAAACTGACGTAAATAAAGTTAATTATAAAAACTATATGATACATTATTACTATGATTTTCTTACGTGTAATCATAGCAAATATTATGACGATTTTTCTTCAAGAAGATTTTCTTGTAAATTCTACTTTCCAAAGCATCCAAAACGGAAATGGGCTTAAATTTGGTTAAAAATGCGGACTCTATCGAGCGATAACTGTTTTACGTTTAAAAGTTATATTTTATTAAAATATTTTACAATGTTGCAAAATATTTACATTTTTCTTTCATATACAACATAAATCACACGTTTCTGACAGTTTGTATGGTGTCTGTACTACATTTTTAAATGAGTTCTTCGCTTTGTATAGTCGGGTGCAGTGCTCCATAGGCAGTTGTTTTACTTCAACCTTAACAGCGAGGTCTTGAGAGCCGATGAGGGTGAAATGAGGTGAGAATGCAGCAGCGACGGAATGCGAGGGAGAGGGAAACGGGAGTAAAACCCGCCGACCAGCCACATCGTCCGGAAAGATTCCCACTTGCGAATATCCGCCGAGTGGCCCGGCCGGGGATTGAACCCGTTTCGCATTGGTGGGAGGTGAGCAGTCTAACCGCTCAGCCAAAGCGGTCCCTGCAATGATGGAAGTTCCCTTGGACCATTCCATGCGAGACTGCATGGCTGCTCGTATGAATGATTCTATGGAAGATTTGCCAATTTGCTGGCCGTTTTTATGGACGTTTCCGTAATTGCTTATGCGCAATTTTTTTTTGGAAATTTTCCTAAAGGGTTGGAATTTCAGCCAATCGGAGAGAGGATGGCGGTCAGTTTGCTTATTTTGTTTTGAGAAAGAGCGTGCGAATATTAAACACGAATAAATAGTAAATAAAAACCACGAACATATTTACTGATTCTAAAACAGCCTTTCGTGAAAATTATGGTAAAAGTACGTGTTTATTTGACATAGAAGTTCCAGTTATAAGAACCTAAGCAGGACGAACCAAAAAAAAAAAAAAAAAAAAACTACAAATTACTAATATATATCGTAAATAAGCATATCGTTGCGTGAAAACTGGACTAGAAGAAGAAAAACATTTTAAGTAGGCATTTACGCAAACAACACGTTGACCAGACCGAATACACGACTTTAAACTTTCAGTGGTAAAATGGCAACTCGAAATCGGGAAACAAAATGACACAACCACGAGACAGACTAATAATGTCGTTTTTGTTAGCTAAATATCTATTCTAAAATGTTATAAACAATTCCGCCAGCCACGTTTTAACGCAACCACACTGTAAAGAATTTTTTGTGTTCCGGTATGAATGTACAAGGAATCTATGGCTCTCTGGAAGCTAATAGCCAAACATATTTTTGTAGCACAACTAAACTAGAGTAAATATGATAAGACTTCAGTTTGGAACGTGTAAAATAAATGTTGAACCTTAAAAATGCAAATGTTGTGAACTTCGATTTATTATAAACATTGAGCTACATAAGCAAATTTTTAATTTTTATAAAATAATGTGTTGAAAATATACAGATAGAACATTTTCAGCAGCTAGTTTCCAAAAAAAAAAAAAATTTGTAAAAAGTGCAAAAAATGTTTACTGTATGTGGTATATTCAAATAACGGTAAATATAAAAAAAAAAAAGTGAAGCTTGTGTGTGTTGAAAAAAATATAATAGAGAGCCACATCTGTGTTTGAACACGCTGTTCTGCCAGTTGTATAAGTAAATGGTGGGGCAGTGTTGAGCTCATGATACCCTGTCAAATTTTTACGACAAATCGCTTCCAATAAATTCGGTTAAATAAAGTTGGACAGATTGACAAAAAAAAAAGGACGTTTTTCGAACTTCACGAAATTTAAAAATGGCGAAAAAAACTGAAACTAAAATAGGTTATAAAGAGATATATATATATATATATATATATATATATATATATATATATATATATATATATATATATATATATAGACACACACACACACACACTTGAGCATGACTGCTATTTTAAGTGAGTATTGCACAAATATTAAGAACTCAGGGACATTATATTTCATCGTGAAAGAAATACATTTGATAAATTAAATTTAAATTTAGTAAATAAGTGAAAATGATTTTCAACATTTGTTAAATTTCTTTGATGGCCGTGTTTCACATTCAAGTTTTAATTTTAAATATATTCGAAGGCTACAGGGAATTAAGAGGCACACGCAGAGATAAGATGTGTCTGTTGGATGGACCGGCCGTGCTGTAGAGTACACTTTAAAACATTTTCTGGTAAACTTCTTGAAGTGTAATGGAAGTATTAACATAGAAACTGCATGGTAATAATACCACAAATCAAGCTGCAGATGTAGGAATGTTTAGCTTCGCTACTATACAAAGTTGGGAGCGTCCCTGCGCATTTGACATTTTCCTGAGCAAATGTACGAACGCCACAATGGACGTATAGGGGAAAACATTACCATTCCCGCTTTCTCACTAAGCGTATACACTTGCATGGTAAGGTTGCGAATAATTTCTTATGCCGGAATCACAAAGCCACGACGAGCACAGCACGACACGACAAAAAATAATCGCAACCACGACCATTTCCAATGTGCCTGCTCGAATTTACAGCCCGACAGTTTACTGATGCGACGCAACGAGTAGGAATTTTCGGATCCATTTAGAAGACGCTGATTAACTACGCTAGTTTCAAAGGTGGTGGGCAGACGGGAAGTTTGGATTACTTGATGATGACAACGTTATAGCTAATGCATGCAAAGGTAAAGTTATTATTTATAAGAGTTAAGTACAATAATTATCATTATTTGGTTTTCTGTGATACGTATTTCCCATTGTAGGGAAAGCTTATCATACAATTACATTTTGCAAGGTTGTACACTCTGTGCAACGTGCCGCACGACACGACAAAGAATATAAATAATTTCTAATCCAAAACTGCTGGTTGTACGACAGAAATGTCGGACTTACGTCAGATATATCTTGTATTTCATTGGTTGTTTGGTTTTTAGTGTCGTGTAGTGCTTGCTGTGTCGTGATGTTCGGGGCTGTGTTATTCCGGCATAAGAGTGCTCACAGTGTTGCAAGTCACGCCATACTAGAGATGAGTTAAACTAGTATTTCTCAGGAACACCCCGTACGTGTTCCTGTTTCCAGTCGATACCTGTTGCTGATACCTGTTATTGAGAATACCTGTTATGGTTAAGCAGTGTGCTAGGCCCGTTTTTCCACTTTCTCACCTTGTTCTCGAATACCTGTTATCAGCCATGTACTGGCCTGATATTTTTCGCTACCTCCATGTAGCGCATACCCTCCTGGTAGTTGGATTCTTTCACTACCTTCTGAAAATATTAAAAACTTCATTACGATTGTCCTACCAGGGAAACATGACACACAAGGGGGTTAGGTATAAGGAGGTATACCTCCTCGCGTCTCATGTTCTCCTGGTAAGGCAATGACAATAGCAATTTCCTGATGGCTATCACCGTCACAGCATTTGGGGGGGGGGGGGGGGGGGGCACAAAAGAAAAATTGTACATAATTGGGCATAGACAAAAAATTGTAAAAAAAAAAAATATCACATGTAAAAAGGGCTCTGTACGAATGTGGTTGTTAAATATGTTCAAAATGAAGTTAGAAAGTTATTTTTATAAGTAATATTCTCGTCCGTAAATACTATTGGGATGCAGTATTGGATACTATAGGACCACCTGGTACGACTAAATGATCTCGTACGAGTATCGAGTAACAAGTGAGTATGTGTGATTGTTTCTTCTTCAGTAACAGGCAGGGATGGCAACGGCTATCTCCAGAAACTAGGAACAGGTACCGACTGTTCTCGCCCAACACCTGTTGCTGATAACAGGTATTGAGAATACTCCCCATCTCTAGGTGGAACGCACCCTGACGGAGAAGACAGTGAGGTCGGCGGGTTCCTTGGGCGAGCAGTGGATGTCCCGGGCGGTGTTGAGGTCAGACGCCAGTTCCTGCCACCACATGCCCGCCTCACTCACGTGGTAGCTACTGAAACACACACACACACACGTCAGCATCGCCTTGCCTGGAGCCGAGCCGAGTCGAGTAAGAGCTGTTCACGATAACGTGAGAACTTTAGAAATCAACCTTAGAAAAAGTTACTATCTCCTACCTGCATAAATTTTAATGGGCGCCTTGAGTGACATACGTCCAGTAAAGTTGGTAACAATGGATGGGAAGTAAGAGTGAGTGAAGAAATTTGAACGGCTCTTGAGGTCTTGAGAGCCGATGAGGGTGATCGAGGTATGCGAGTATGGATCAGAGCCGGAATGAAAGGGCGAGGGGAGAGGGAGATCCCTGAGAAAGCCCCGTCGACCAACGATATCGTCCGGCACTATTCCCACAAATGCGAAAATCCGCGAGTGGCCCAGCCAGGGATTGAACCCTGATCGCCTTGGTGGGAGGCGAGCAGGCTAACCGCTCAACCACCGTGGCCCCCGGATGGGAAGTAGTTCTGTATCTTAACGTCGAATAAAAAGTGTTAGTTAACCATTTCTGATAATTTAAATTATTTCTTTCGCTTATTTTTAAATGCATCGAAGTGTAGAAATGAGTATATTAAAAAAAATATTTACTTTTCTAATAATTTCATAGTTTCACTTGACTGACGCTTGAATAAAGTGATGAGACCCACGACAATGTTAATTTAACATAAGACGGAAGAATATACAACGTGCATACAAGTAGATCTTAAGAAGGGGTTTACAAAAGTACTGATTTTACAGTGAATATCATGAAGTTTGGAAGACCCTCATAGTCTGACACACGAACGAGTGCCCTTTATTCGACAGTCCTGAAGGTGGCCCTGTTTACCGCTGTTTCCATGTCTACAGCAGTGTCTCCTCCAGCCACATACGATGTTTACATAAACACACTCAAATGACTGCCAACATGACCAGTATGTCAACAGAAAATATTTTGTTACTGAAGTGCGTAAGGCTACTTTCAGACGTTTAAAAAATTGGGTTTGGCTGTGTTGGGCACACGGCCGTTTGTTTTTCATGAATACATCTACGTTTACGCGCTCGGACGCCTTGATTTTTTTATTACGTTCCTGGTACCGCTTCACTCGATCATATTGGGTTTTATGGGTATCACTGGATTGCTTTTGAGATGCTCTTTCCAACCGTATACGATTTCTGTATTTCGACTTGGCTTTTTGACGAGTATAGTCCGAAATTGTGTTACTTTTTTTAATGTTTTACATTAAAATCATACAATTTCACCATACCACGCCACACAAATGGTTTTATACACGCAATATATTTATTGTGATGACAGCTGTCGATTGAAACCCAAACGAGCTTCGTAGCTTCTCCTAGTCAAAAGTTATACTACGCGGAAGTGATGAGACGCAGTGAAAATAATTCAAAATTGCTACCTCCCCCCCTCCCCGCTTAAACAAATATGCTTCGCAATCCTCACTCTACGTAACATATTGTTTGATCCTTTGGCAATCGAGTGGTGTAATTTAATTTTGAATGACTGTAGATGATCGATTCGGAACTGCAATGCCAAACTTTATTCCCCGATTTCGTTATCATCGGATTTTCTGGATTGTCTCCCACTATGGTTGCAAATTTAAAGACGCATTCACGTCAAAAAACTGCACTCGTTCGTGAGACAGAGAATAACAACGGGGTATTGAGAGCCCGACGAGGGTGAGGCGAGGTGGCTATGGAGCAGCGCCGGCGTGCAAGGATGAGGGAAATAAGAGAATCGTTAGAAAACCCGCTGACCAGCGGCATCGTCCGCCATGATCCCCACATGCGAAAATCAGGGAGTGGTCCCACAAGGAATCGAGCCTGGTTAGCCTTGGTGGAAGGCAACCGCTCTAGCCACTAAACCACCGCGGCCTCCAGCATCTCCTCGGCTCTTAACACTTTCGGAGTGCTCACTATACTTTAGGGCAAAGTTCATCACTGCAAGTTCTGCGCTAATATAATGAAAGTGTCGACATAGGGGAATGAAGTCCTGAAGAGAGAGTGTCCTAGGGGTGTATTTACTCAACATAGGTGAAGGTAATTCTGACTAGAGAATGTCTCAGGAGCGTACCTACATGATGTAGGTGAAGGAAATTCTGAATAGAGAGTGTCCTATGACCATTACCTACATGACATAGGTGAAGGAAGTTCTAAAGAGAGTGTCCTAGGAGCATCCCTACATGATATAGGTGAAGGAAGTTCTAAAGAGAGAATGTCCTAGGAGCGTCAGTACATGACATAGGGAAAGGAAGTTCTAAAGAGAGAGAGTGTCCTAGGAGCGTCCCTACATATCATAGGGAAGTTCTGAAGAGACAGTCTATCCGGAGTGTATTTACTCAACATAAGTGAAGGAAATTCTCAAGAGAGAATGTCTCAGGAGCGTACCTACTCGACATAGGTGAAGGAAGTTCTGAGGAGAGAGTGTTCTAGGAACGTCCCTACATGGCAGGTGAAGTTAATTCTGACGATAAAATGTCTCAGGAGCGTACTTAGTTCGAAGTGTGTGAAGGAGGAACTGAAGAAAGAGAGTCTCGGAGTTTACTTACTCCACGTAGATGAAGGATGTCCTGAAGAGAGAGAGAGAGAGAGAGAGAGAGTGATCGGGAGCATACTTACTGGGTGTAGGTGAAGGAGGAGGTGAAGCAGGAGCGTGTTGGTAGCGTACTCACTCGACGTAGGCGGGCAGGATGTGCAGTCGGCAGTGGTAGGCGACGTACAGCGGCACGCTGAATGTCTCGTCAGGCTCGACGATGGCGACCCGGATCTTGTCGTCGAAAGGGTTCGTCGACTCACCGATGTGCTCCACCTTCATCGCGTCTAGGATCGTCTTCTTGTAGTACAGCCCCATCGCATACGACGTCTCGTTCCTCACCTGCAACACCCAAACTGTGTTCATACAACTTCCCAGGAATATCACACCACTATCATTCCTGTTCACATCATAAATTGTGAGTATACTGCGCGTCACACATCTGCGAGCTTGCGCAACGTCACATAGAAGGAGGAGCCTCATTGACGATTCCTGCTATCCTCTAGGCAGAGCGCGAGAGGTGTGGTGCCCAAGAACCGAAATTTATTTTTCAAACTTTTGAAGACATTTTACTCCTTGGTAAAGCAATACAGACGATTACTTGATTAAAATTTCCAATAATTAAAAAATACCATTCACAATACTTTTTATTAAGCAAAAATACAAGAATTTCCACCCTTTCAGACACACAGCAATTTACGGTTTCAGGTATTGCAAACAAGAAATGTTATGAGAAAGTCCACACAAAATTTATTTCGTTGTCACAACCAATGAACTTTAGCCTTAGTGTTCTAATATAGTAAATATGGAATGGACTAATAACAACCTAAACCAGTAATATGGTCTACGAATCGGTTGCTCGCAGGGAAAACAATTGACCAATGGGCCTCGCGGTTTACACCAGTGGTAAAAAAAAATTGCATTCATGGGTTTTACGTACAGAATTGTGTTCAATGTTCTTGAGTGGGTTAACCAAAAATATTTGTTCTTACCAATTTCGAACAAAATATCATGAATGTTATTTTCAGCAAAATGGTTTATTAAAGTCGCAGAAGGGCATGTTACAATTTTTTTAATCAGACAAATGGTCCGCCTGCGATGGAAGCTTCACTTCTGGATAATTTTATCTGTTTACCTGAAAATTTAAAATTTAAATGTAGGAAAATCGCCTTCTTCATGACATTCTAATAACATGAAAAATCATTTTTGCCTTTATCAGAACATATTAATTTAGTTGAATTGTGTGATTTATACCACAGAAAAAAATTAATTACAAATACTAATATAATTTATTTTATTCGTTTTGAAAGTACTCTTATTCCATTGTTTCATTTTTTTAAAGCTATTGTTTCACATCACAAGGGAAAATATTACAATACGCTAGAAATACAGAAAATCGTTATATGCTGTGATCACAATAGCGTGACAGACGCAATGTGGTGGATGCGACAAAACGAAAATAGGCGTAATTGTGAATACTAGTTTTACCGCCTCTCAACCCACACACTATATATATATATATATATATATATATATATATATATATATATATATATATATATATATATATATAACGTGTAAATAATTCCTTGCCACTTGTACGGCTCTTGTTAATGTTTACAGTATATTTCTTATTTTTCTCTATGCTTAACTATTCCTTTGAATTGCCACTGATGATGCACAAGTGAGCGTATGCTCGCAATTACATGCAAACGTAAGAAAGGCGTTACTTAGCCCATTATAATAGCGGATACCCGGGCAGAGAAGAACTTTGACACTGATTGCTACCAATCAACCAGTCTCACCAACATTTAAACACAAGATTATAATATTTTTTTTTTTAGTTCTGTCGCGCCTGTGACGTGATTAATTCGGAATATTTTTTTCTATTCGTAAGTCTTGCCGCGCCCGTAACTTTTCTCACGATGACGTTACGGAAGTCTCGATGGTGTTTGGCTGGAAAATTAATTTATTCGCGTCGCGTCCGTCACATCCCATCTGTTGCGGTGCCATTGTGGTCTCATCACAAGGCTCTTACACGACCTTGACCAAGAGCACCAGAGGATCACTGCCTGCCGCATTATGTAGAGAAAAACACAACAATTTCACCCTTGCTTCCACTTTTAGCTCATAATCCGCGAAATTTTCAAAGCTACCCCAATACTATAGATGTTAACAGTAAACTGAGCACTTTTTAAAGCATTGTTTAAAATCTGCCTGAATGGACATTATGTATTCTTGCACCATGTGTAAAATTAACATTGCTATGATCCTCATCACTATGCATGCATCCGTCAAGTGAAACTGCGAAATTATTAGGAAAATTAATATTTTGCCTATATTTGCATTATCAGATTTTATTCATGAAATAAACAGTATGCAAAAGAAATCATCCCGTATTCCCAAATGTTTGCCCAACTCTTTACTTAGCACGCGGCAGTGTACGCGTCAAAACATCTGCAGGTAGAAGCAGTGATATATTTCAAAAGTTGATTAAAGATTTCACTTAACTGGGAATTGTCTTTACTGGCGAGGGTGCTTAACTTATCATCCTGCTGTCACTATCAACAACTTTTGTAAAATTTTAGTTCACTACTGTACTTTGTACTGGACATTTTTGCCGTAAGTAACATAGTTCTGCTTTCCCTGTACATAGTATTACGAAGCCAGGTTGCATATGCCTGAAAAATTTTGTAAGATTTGGCTAATTCGCTTTCCAGCACTGTTAATACTTCAATATTATAACAGAGTTTTTACATAAATGCTTCACTGAACCTCAACCGCACAACACAAGACCTGAGTACAGACTTTTATTAAAGTAAAGTACCGTAATAATCCTGTTGTGTTGCCAAATCTGCCTGGCGGTTGTGATAATTCACGTGTATTACACAATGTTTTTTGTTGCCAATGTACAAGAAAGAAAAATTCTAAATTTATTACTTCTTCAAAGGAGACACTTTTTTACATACGTAAGATTGAAAACCACAGGTAGTGACAGTTTTTTTAATGGTAGTTTTCAAAATGTGGTTTTTTAATTTGTGAATAAGACCCTTATTAAAATGTCACATCATATGTGTATTAAAAAAAAAGAAATCATTGTCTCATCTCTTTATTATTTCATCAGAAAAAATTCACAAATTCGACGGAGCACATGACCTGACAACTTTGGGCCAAACAGGTGTCTAGTGCCGGCACCTAGCGGCAGACATAGAAACAATCGCCTCACCGCCCGCTAGTCGGTGAGGCAGAGTAAATTGCCCCTGGTGGTTCGGGACGCAACCAACAGAATAGCACTATCTCGTGAGTTGCAGTATGCCAAGCGTTAGACCAGGGTAAAAGATTTTGGCCACAGACAGAATGACGACGGTTTCTTACCCAGCCTATTCGCGGGACCTGGCCCCATGGGACGCCTTTTTGTTCCCAAGAACGAAAATAAGCATGACAGGGTGGCGTTTTCAGGACGCAGAAGAAGTGAAACAAAAATTACTTAACGCCTTGAACCAGCATTAATAAGGAGAAGTTTAAAAAGTGTTTCAAACAATAGGAGTAACATTCGGACAAATGCATTACATCTGATGGACAAAATACAAAAATCTTACGTTACGTATATTATGATTAGTTAAATAATTTTTTTTTTTTTATCTTCCTGCATTTGCTGAGCACTAGTATAAACGGTTGCTGTGTCTTTTGGATAACCTACTACAGCAGGCGTGATGTTGTGCAGGTAACATAATATAGCAAGCATTCAGTTTTTGCGGGTAACATACTGCAGCGGGAGTTGTATTGTGCAGGTTACCTACTACAGCAGGATTTGTGTTTTGCTTGTAACATACTACAGCAGGCATTGAGTTATGCGGGTAACCTATTACAGCAGGCGCTGTGCTGTGCGGGTAACATACTACAGCAAGTGTTGTGCATTGCGGATAACATAATACATCAGACGTTGTGTTCAGCAAGTAACCTATTACAGCAGAAGTTGTGTTTTGCCCGTAACCTACTACAGGAGGAGTTGTGTTTTAGCGTGTAACATACTAGAGCAGGAGTTGTGAGTGGGTAACCTACTACAACAGGAGTAATGTTTTATGGGTAACATTTCACAGCAGGCATTGTGTTTGCGGGTAACCTACTATAGCAGGCATTGTGTTATGTGGGTAAGCTATCACAGCAGGCCTTGTGTTTAGCGGGTAATATACTTCTGCAAGTGTTGTGTTTTGCTGGTAACATACTATATCAGGAGTTGTGTTTTTTTTAGTTGGTAACCTACTACTGCAGGAGTTGTGTTTGCAGGGATCATACTACAGAAGGCGTTGTTCTGTAAAATTACCTTTTACGTGCAATGCACTGCACTGCTGTGCTGTCTTTTCTTGGATATCTAGCATCTATATGACTTTCAGACCAGACCCAGGTGAAATATATGAAAATTACTATATATACTGGAATATTGTTGAAATTGTGCAATAAGAGTTAGGTTTATAAACTTGTTGCGCTTTCTCCATTTCTGTAGTTGATCATAAGAAAAGGAACCAAAAAAAAACATTCAGTATTAAAAAATGCAATATATTCACAAAAATTGGAAACAAAATTCCATGAAACAATCTAGCAAAATAAATTAGCAAAATAAAAATGCAATATTTGAGCTAACTAGGACACATGATCATTTCCATAATAATGATGAAAAAGGGACAATATAATAAATTAGACAACAAGGATAGTAAAAAACAAGACAAAAATTTTATTGTTGTGATATCTGTTTGCGTATCATTATTGACAATTTTTCTCGATTTTTGAATAAACATAACATTTTAATTTTCAGCGTCTATTTTTGTCGTTTATTTTGTGTAATTTTGTTTGCTATATATGTATCTAGAATATATTTTTACCGATGATTTTTAATATGTTGTTAACAAGTAACTGGAATATTTTGAAATCAACCTTTGAAAAATGTCTCTGTTCCTACCTGTATGTATTTTAATAGGCACAGTGTTTGGAATGCGCTTAGTAATGTTGGCAACGACTGATTGAAAGATATTCCTTTCCTTAAAGTTGAATTAAAAGTTTTGGCTAAACATTTGTCAATATCAAAATTATTTTTTCTCTCTAATTTTTGCTGCGTAAAGAATTAGCACATTTGTAAAATATTCGCTTTTCTAATATCGATACAGTTTCATTTGATAGATCCATGAATGAAGTGATGAAGCCCAAGGCAATGTTAATTTGCCTAGAGCATAGTGGATGTATACACAGTGCGAATACAAGTATATCTTAAGCAGGGTTTTTGAAAGTGCTCAGTTTACTCTGAACAGCCTATAATCAATATCATCAGGAAGGAAGGTATGAGAGTTTATATGGTTTTTATATAGTTACAAATCCGTAATTATTTTCGAGCTTTGTTTCTCGATCTTTTATGATTATTTTACATGCTGTTAATAAATGGTTTATTCTACTTCCTTCTCATTATGTTCTATCTCCATGTCTTTCAGAATATCGTTCCTAGTTTTGTTTGTTTGACAGCAGTATTAACTGGAAGAGCCACAGCCAGCTAGCACGTTGATACTTCTTGTTCGGCTAATTGTTTTATTTTATGTCACATTTTGTACTTAATAATGTTAAAAATATATCAAAACAACTGGATAGAACCAAAGCATAGCAGCAGCAGCAGTAAAGGTACTTCTGCTGCAGCTTGGGAAGATGAATGTTAAAAGTTTGGCAGCCAAACATTTTCGCCACTAGGTAAGCGCTAGTGTTGCATGTATACCAGATTTTCTTTATTTCCTATGTTAAAAACATTATATTTGCAATAGTCATAAATCAAATATAAAATAACTTGATAACGAAGTAAAATCTTTCACTTTTATCTTCACGTGGATTAAAATTTTAATTAAAAGTTACGTTTTTGGAGCGCTGCGCTCCTAGCGGTGGGAATTTTCCCAACGCCAAACTCTCCCACAAGAGATCTCTTTTTGTTCCAAATCTGAGTGGAATAAACGTTAAGGTGGACTCACAAACATCCGTCGCATACGTCAGTCGCCCGTCCATCCGGCGGTTACGTGGTCTTCAAGCAATCGCAGAGAAACCTTTTTTCTATCCGTCAATGTCAAACTATAACTTTTGACGGACGGACTCACCGCCTTCTGACAACATTCCATAGACGTGCATGTGTTTGTTTATCTTTGGTGGTAAAGTTCAGGAATTTAAAATGTACAATGATTCAGAATAAATTTTTATGACGTAAAAAAATATTTCCCCGAAATTTTTCTCTCTTGAGAATGTATTTCCAAATAAAACATACTTCCAACTAAAGAAGGATCACGATGTTATGTTGTTACACTGACATTTTGTTGTGCAGAAGGATTGACGGACGACGGATCGTTGCGCGTCGCTTTCAACTGACGGACGAAAACCCATAAACTAAAGATGAGGCAGACCACTAATTCGTCTTCTGCGCATGTACTTAACATTGACCTACCCCAAAAGGAACACAACTGTCAAAAGTCACATGGTCAACAACTATAAACGTGTTTGTTTATATCTTTATTTTAAAATGAAGAGCACTATTATGTTAATGTACTTTCACCCATTTGAATTTTATCAAATTACATTGCAAATCGGTTAGAGGAAGTATGAAAACATCTCATAGCACTTGCTTACAAAACAGTGTTCTAACATCGGATACTGTCAGGTGAGCAGTTCAATGTTGGGACACGGAGATTGGTTGTGCGCAGCCAGCGAGATCGGTTTGCCTCATCTTTAGTCTACGCGGAAACCCAGACGGATGGCTGACTGATGGTTGTGAGCAGCTCCAGAAGCAGGTCAGTGAGGTTGTTGTGGGGGGGGGGGGTGCGAGAAGGGCTGCCAACCTGCAAGGGCGATCGCACGGTGAGTGTTCGGCGGCTGAGGCGAGTGTCGTTGCTGACGACGAGGTGGTAGCGCGTGTGGTTCCTGGCTGGGTGGATGGCGTGCACCTTGCTGACAGCTCGCCGGGGCGCCAGAACCTGCAGCGGGTCGAACCCTGCCAACACACACACACACACCGCCGACCCTCCTCTTTACGTCTACCTCAACACACTCTCAAGTCTATTCGCGGTTCGTTCACAGCTTTTTGAATGTAACCTTTGAAAAATCACCCCATGTATGACGTGCTTGGTTGTTTACTAAATATGTCATGAATCACAAGCGTCTTATACTTGCGTTAACGTAAAAATTCCTTATTTGTTATTAAATTGAACTTATACTTTGATTTTTTCTATAAATTATATTACAGTAAAACTCTGTTAAGACGTTTCTGGAGAGACTGAAAAGATAATGCTTATTAACCAGGTTAACTTTTTAAGAGGGTCAAATTACACATGTTCAGGTAGACAGGGTGCACAATTATTCAACTTATTAACCAGGAAAACTTCATAAATAGGAACTTCTTATCAGGGTTTCATTACATTAGTTCATTTATTATTGATATGAATAAAATAGGGAAATGATAGGTATGTTGGTAAGGCCTAGGAAGAAATAGTGGTTATGAAGAGTGTTATAACACATAGAGCGCACGAATGAGGTGCGTTGTTCTTACAGTGTAATTTTATGACTCGGTTAATCTTTGGTTGCATGAAACGGAGCAATATCCCGGAAGTAATTCATTAGCAGAGCTTCAGAAAAAATGGAATGGAGTTGAGAGATTTGGGTGGCTCTTAACATCGAGGTCTTGAGAGCGGATGAGGGTGAAACGGGATGAGTACGGAGCAATGCCGGAATACAAGGACGAGAGGAAACGGGATATCCCCGAGAAAACCCACGACTAGCGGGATCGTCCGGCACGATTCTCACTTGCGAAAACCCCGGTGTGGCCCGGCCGGGGGTTCGCCTTATTGGGAGGCGAGCACTCTAACCGTTCAGCCACCGCGGTTCCAGTAAAGTTGGATGTAATCGTGATTGGACAATAGCAATTATACTTTATACTTCTTGGCCTCCACATTAACGTTGGCTCATACGCAGCGACGAACCCTTCAAAATAAAATCATTTGTTGATATAATAGTGTATTCGTTTCAAACTTAAATGTAAAATATAATTTGATAAATAATATTGTTTATATATGTTTATATATTGTATATGTGTATAATACTATGTAATAATTAATTTAATTATTTTATAGTGCATTGCAAAAAAGTATGTACATTAAAAAAATAAGGCACTGTTCAGTATTTATTAAAATTGAATACATTAGTTTATTATAATGAAAATATAATATGTATTATATATATGTTATGTAAATAATGAAACAGTGACAGAATACAACATCGGTATAAATACTAAAAAAAATGTTACGATAGTTAAAAATGGCGACTTAAAACCTATTGCGCGACATTTTCCTATTATTCTTTTCACGATGATTGAGCTCGCATAGCTTGCGGGATGTACAGACATTTCCTGTGATGAAGCCACACTAGGAATATTAAATTTGTGATATGCCGATGAAAAACCCGTAATTTGAAAATCTATATCACCAGGCTATGACTAAAAATACATAGATTCTACGTAGCAGAGGCCAGCCATCTCAAAACAGTGAGAATATCTTTCCTTCACAATCCACATTCAAGACTGGAACCTTGAGTAATGGAAACTAGTTGGACGTTTCCTATTACCAGTGAGGATATTTTCCCTAATAATACTCCCATTTACACCAAGTCTCTGTTTAATTGCTTTCCCGTTATAGGGTTTCATTTCGCGTTGTTTTTTCGCTTACAAACTCCACACAAAAGTGACGCCACGATGCAAAAATTTATTGTATCTCTCCGTACATATTTCCTGAACAATCATTACGAATATTGAATAAATGCATGTATAATAACGTAATTGATCAAAATATCAATTTTTTTAATGCCACAGATGGGACATATACACATCAAAATAAGTTTAAAAATAAACGACTAGATATAAGAATATAACTATTCAAATTCAAAGTTATCATTATAATATGCTTGTATACATCATTAGATATCTGGTTTTATTTTTAACCAAGGAAATTGTCATAATTCAAAACTGCCCAAATTTTCCAGGGTACGACATCGTTTACAAAATATGTTAGTTTTTTGTTAATTGCTTTTATATTGAAGGACCTGGTTTAAGAAGATTATATCCCAAATATCCATCAAATAAGATTTATAATAAAACACGATAACTTACACCATCTAGCGTGTACATGCATAAGTTTGCTGTCGTGGTTAGGCCTTATGGAAAAGCAGAAGAACGCATAACTTTCTTTCTTGGTGGATGAAGGGCCTATAATACAGCTGTAGCATGCCTTGTTGTACATGTGGGATATGCTCTTCTTCCACCAAGTCCTTCAATTCCTCTGTAAATTATTACTACATAAACGTATTAGTGTTCGTGAATATGTCATTCGATTTTATTGTGAAACCCAAAAATATTCATAATTACTGTTTAAAATACAAAACGTAATTTAAAGAAATAACACATTTTAACTATTTGTTTTGTTTGGGCGCTTAAAGTTCATCACGAATTGTTAAATGCAAAATTCCCTCAGAGATACAGATGTTAAAGGTTCTGTTACCGTGTGATCATTTTTTTTTTTTCAGACATGGGTATTCCAGTTTTTGTTTTTTAACTTAAATGTTAACAAATATTCATTCCAAATTGATGAATATTCAGTTGGCTATTTTATTTCATGTGCTATTCCATTGGAAAGTGTCGTTTTATATAATTATTACAGCCACTCGAAAAGCAGCAGCAACCAGACAAATATTTTAAATTGAAAATTTTCTGAACGATACATTGATTCCGAACCCAAACTCCGTTAGAGAATAAAGAAACTATTTTGTATCATTACTTCAATTTTTCATGTTTTTTTTTCCGACGCGCGTTTGAGTAAGAGATACTGTACTGAAAACACAGACTACAGCTAGCGGTGGAAAATGTACTTTTTTGTCTTTCGCCGGGATGGCATAGACGTACCTTCAATGCTAATCCGCAGCCTCTCGTCTGTAATGGTCTTGTAGAGCTCGGTGACACTTTTGTTGCGGAACTGGAGAACTGGAGTTAACGGTCCATCCTCATTCTCGTTTGCGGCATCGCTCACGTAGTGGAAGCCTCCCTCGAACCTGCACGAAGGCAAGTTACCTCTGAACAACTGTGCAACTTCTGGAACTGTTTGAGACGGGCAGGAATTTATCCAGCAGGATATGGCGTCTAAGCGGGGAGTCTCATATCGACTGCGAGAATCGAATATTAGTGGTGCAGACAGAATTTTTCATTTACAGGCTACAAAATGAAGAGGAAAGTTGATATTCTATCTTAATAATGGCACGTATTCATCGGTGTAATTGGATGTGCTTTTAGTAATGGGGACTGCAGCATTATTGGTACCTATACCAACAGATTTTGCGTCTTGAGGCAAACTGCTTCTCTTTATACGTAGTTACAGTTAAATGTAATACAGTGGACTTTGCAACAACGACAATACGAAACATAACGGTTATTAGCGATACGTAGTATATAGGGATGTTATACGACATGGTATCTCGAATTTGTAGTTAGCACCTGTGCAGAAATTTCGAGAACATCAGTGAAAATAATTTAAATATATTTAATAAAAATTAAACAACATGGCACTGAAAAAAAGGAAATAGAATACAAAAACTGAAAAAACCTATGACTATTAAAATTAAGATAGGTAAAAATAGACATTATATCAAATTCAAGAATACCAAACCAAAAAAAATATCTGAAATAAACCCCTCCCAGGTAAAACAGAAGAGTGAGTGAAGAGATTTGGGCGGCTTTTAACAGTGAGGTCTTTATAGCCGACGAGGGTTATTGAAGTGAATATGGAGCGGCGCCGGAGTGGGGCAGCGTGTGGGGGGGGGGGGGAGGAGGGGACCGTGATAAGACCCGCCGACCAACGGCATCGTCCGGCACGATTGCCACTTGCGAAAGTCCGGTAACCCGGCCGGGTATGGAGCCCGGTTCGCCTTGGTTGGAGGCGAGCGTGCTAATCGCTCAGCCACCGTGGCCCCTAAACAAGATGAGGTTGCGGGTTGTTAGGAAGGGGGAGCCGGCGAGCATGGGGGTAACTTACCCCTCGACGTCGATGTCGGACTCGGTGGGGCTGGCGTCGGCGAGTCCTGCGGCCGCCGAGTCAGGACTGCTGACGAGGGAGTCGCACTTGTCATATGTCGCTGTCGCCAGGACGTCCTCCTTGTCGCCGGGCTGGAACACACAGCATCCACAGACTGAAGATGAGGCAGACTGATCCCGCTGGCTGCGCACAACCAGTCTCCGTGTCCCAACATTGAACTGCTTTTCTGCCTACACGTCTAGCAAAAATGGCGTGGATTGGGTTTGAGGTTAGAACACCGTTTAGTAAACAAGTGCTTTTGAGATGTGTTTATACTTCCTCTTCAATTTGTAATACTTTTTGATTAAATTCGAACTGGTATAGGCAGTTCACGGTAAAATGAGCGCTTTTGGAAGCCGTGCTTAAGATCTACTTGCATGCACGTTGTGTATTCTTCCGCCTTATGTAAAATTAACATTGCCATGGGCCTCATAACTTTGTTCATGCATCCGTCAGGTGAAAATGTGGAATTATTAGAAAAGTAAATATGTTGCAAATTTGGTAATTTTAATACTTAGATGCGTTATAAAAACAGAAAGTGAAAGAAATAATTTATGTTATCACAAAAGGTTACATAAAACTTTTTATTCGACTTTAAGATATGGAACTACTTTTCATCCATTGTTACCAACCTTACTGGGTGCACGCCACTCGGTGCGCCTGTTAAAATATATGCAGGTAGGAGCAGTGACTTGGTTTCTAAGGTCGATTTCAGAAGTGCTCACTTAATTGTGAACAGTCTTTAAAAGTATTTTATTAATATAAGAGTTCTTGTCATTTTTAAATGAAGATATAAACAACCATGTTCACCACAGTTGACCATGTGACATTGACAGTTGTGTTCCTATGGGGTAGGTCAATATTGGGTACATCCGCAGAAGACGAATAAGCAGTCTACCTCATATTTCGCCTATGACAACGTCCTCTCTCACAGGCAGTCTCAGCATCAGTGTCATCTGAGGCAATCTTCTTTTATGGACTAGTCACGGTAAAATTAACACTTTTGAAAGCTCCGCTTAAGATCTACTTGCATGTACGTTGTGTATTCTTCCGCCTTGTGTACGATTAACATTGTCATTGGCCTCATAACTTTATTCATGCGTCGGTCAAGTGAAAACGTGAAATTATTAGAAAAGTAAGTATTTTACTAACCTGATAATTCTTACTCTCCGATAAAAAAAACAGAAAGCGAAGGAAATAGTTAAAGTTATCAGAAACGGTTACCTAACACTTTTTTATTATACGTTAAGATACAGAACTACTTCCCATTCATCATTACCAACTTTAGTGTGCGCATGTCACTCAGTGCGCCAATTAAAATACATGCAGGCAGGGGCACTGACTTTTTTCTACGGTTGATTTCAAAAGTGTTCACTTTACCATGAACAGTATGAACAGGATGTCCATATTCAATTGAGCACTTTGAAAACTAACCTTTGGAAAATGTCACTGCATCTATCTGCGTACATGTTAACGGACGCACTAATACCATGCGCCCTATGAAGTTGGTTACGACTGGGGAATTAGATCCATGGTTTTGACGTTTAATTAAAAGTGTCGGGTAAATATTTTTATAATTTAAAACAATTTATTTTGATTCCTGTTATCAATGCGTATCAGTGTAAGAATTAGTAAAGTTGTAAAATATTTACTTTCCTAATAATTTTACAGTTTGTGACTGTTGGCAGCTACTGTTTACGATTTCTCATAGACTTCGTGTAGTCCTACAACGATGGGATATACAGCACAACAATGGGATATATTGTATCATCGGGCCCGTGATGTTTAATGGAGAATTCTGAAGAGATCCAACTAACTACATAGCCACCTCATTCTCCCGACATGAACCAAACCAAGCATTTATGGGACATATAGGATATATCCATTCGATCACTGGCAAGTATCAAGAGACTATTGGATGTTGTACTGACAACATCGGCCAATATCTCTCAAGTGGTATTTTTACAAGTATTGGAATCTACACCATGTAGAGTTGCTGCACTTCGCTATACTGGAGAATGTCCTGCACATTGCTATGTGCTACACAATAACTTCCGGCTCTTCAGTGTTTATAGATAATAAATTGCATGTCTGGTCTACATTTTCTGATAAATACACAAATGTGCCAGATATAGAGTCTCATCTATTGCACTCCAACCTAGGCGAACCTGGTTCGATTCCTGGCCAGGTCGCTCCCGTATTTTCGCATGCTGGAATCATTGTGCCAGACGTTATCGCTCGTCGATGGGTTTTCTCGGGGATCTCCTGTTTCCTCCACCTTTGCATTTCGGCGTTGCTCCATACTCACATCGCTTCACCCTCGTCGACTTTCACGGCCTCGATGATGTCAAGATCCCATCAAAATCTCTCAACGCCGCTCCACTTATTTATTGTAATAAAATACTCTCTCTTAGTGACAGTGCAAGAAAATCCTATAACCTAAAAATTACTTGGTCTACTCAGACCAGACATACTATAATTTTGACAAAGTAAAAAGTTGTTATATTTTTACAATGAAAGCTTTTCGAGGTCTCATACCTTTACTAAAGTGCGGTAATGTTTTACAAATAATACAAAACACAATGTAAAATTTCTACTTGGTACATAGAACGTCATATAAGTACAGGATGAGTCCTTTAAAAGAGGCCCCGTGGGACATGTGTGCAACGGAACGTGGGAATGAGGAAATACAGACCAGTGTGACGACAACATATAGAGTAAAGCGCTAGAAGCGTCCGCCTAGTGACCTTGAAGCACGCTGCGCTCAGTTTCCGCGCGCTAAGGTCGGTCGAGTGAAGGGCAGCGACGAGGTATGTTGTGCGTGTAATCATCCGTGGAACAAACCAACCAATGCCACCCCGTTCTCCAGATTTATCCGTCTGTGATTCCTTCTTATGGGGCGCTCTAAAAGATAGCAACAATCCGCACACACTCGAAGAACTCCAGGCCAACATTATCACAGCTATCGATGCCATCCCGCAGCATCTCCTCGCCCGTGCCTTTCACAACTTTTGGTGTCGTCTGCACACCTGCCTCGAGGTCAATGGCGAATACTTCCAGCACCTGTTATAGGTATTTTTTTTCACACTGGACTGTATTTCCTCATTCCCTAGCTCCGTTACACACATGTCCCACGGGGCCTCGTTTAAAGGCATCATTCTGTATAAATCCCACCACAATGCGATAGCGAGAGAAGTCCGACCCACCTTACTACAAGAGAGCAGGGTGACGTTACTGCCGGGGCCTATCTGGTTGTGCAGCGCCAGCGGCGACTCCAGCAGGAGGGAAGGCAGGGTCGGCTCGGCAGGCGAGAAGGACGTCACCAGGTCGTGAAGCACCTGCAGCGTCACCGGGTTCAAGGTCACCTCCAGCCTGTCGCGCGTGTCCGCCACCACGTACGTCGCCAGCCGGTCCGGCAGCTCCGTCTCCAGGCCCGAGTCCACCGAGTCCGCTGGAGGATCACCAGCAAGACACGACACTCGAACCGCCGCTGTTACCACATTTCCGAGCATCACAGGTTATACTAGTTTCCCATGTCTGAGGTAGAGCGGAGTTCCAAATAGGAAATAACATTCGCGCAGCTTTGAGGGAGGGATGGTAGAGGGACATGTGAAGGGGAAGGATTTCGAGAACGCCCGCGGCGGGAGGGAGGGAAGGGAAACCATGTGGCACTGCTGATATAGGCTGTTCACGGTAAAATGAGCTCTTTTGAAAGCCCTGTTTAAGATCTACTTGTATGCACGTTGAGTATTATTACGCCTTATGTAAAATTAACATTGCCACGAGCCTAGTCACTTTATTCATGCGTCGGACAAGTTAAACTGCGAAATTATTAGACCAGTAAATATTTTACAAATATGCTCATTTTTATACTTCGATACACTAAAAAAAAAAAAACCAAATTAATAACTTAAGTTATCACAAATGGTTAGCTAACACTTTTTATTCGCCATTAAGATTTGGAACTACTTCCCATCCATTGACACCAACTTTACTGGGCGCATACCACTCAATGCGCCCTAGGCAGGGAGAGGCAGTGACTTTTTCTAAGGTTGGTTTCAAAAGTGCTCACTTTATCGTGAACAGCCCATTCTATACACACCAAATTGATAACATAGCTCTCTAGTACCGCGTTGTAAAATACCGTCGACGCGACTTACGTTTTTCCGGTAGGTAATATGGACAAGCCAAGCAACTCTCGGCTGACCTTACCCGGCTGTTGTCACTACTCAACTGAACAACTCCACCCCTTCGTGCAGAGACAATGGACTCTGCCTACTCGCACGACGCATTTTGGACCTCTGCGCATTATTTTCTCATTTGAATTTCACTATAGCCTCTCAAAACCCATCAGCGGGGATTATTCTGGTAGAGATTCTCATGTGGACGGTATGGCGGACACTGCCGTCAAGTGGGAACTTTCTCGAGGCACATCCGCTTTCTCCCTGGACTTCATTCTGCCATTTATCCACTCGCATTGTTCCTCACCCTATGCAGACTTCGGGCTGGCTGGAATGACTTGTCCTTCGAGTGAGACAGCTGGAGCCACATGACACTAGCTAGCTCCCTCTCTGCCACGTTGTATCTTGCCTGGAGAAGGAAACAATTTAAGTACCCATGGGTACATAATTATATGCACACTTCGATTTGTGTTACCAACCTACAGCATATGTGTTTACTGTGATAGTTTGAATTGACTATGATATTTGCCAAACACAGTCCGTTTAATATGTTACAGTAATCCATCTATACAATTGTCATTAATCTGTATGGTCATATTTTACAATAATTATTTATTTAATTATCTGAAAGTGATTTATATAACGACCACATAAATGTAAATATTTACAGTCGCATGATTATTTTTTTACAAAATATAGCACCAAAAAGTCAAAAATTTTCGAATATGGCAACCCAAGTTTCTATGTGTCTAATTAACTTTGCCAAATAAATCACATGTCATGTGATATATTGCATTGCACAACATGTTAATTAAGTATCGAGGGTCTTTAACAATCGGTACTAGGGCACTGGAATCCTGAATCTATTTAAAAATAGTTATTGATTATTTTGTCAAGACATTTTTATTGGTCCAAGAGAAACTAACAAATATTAATATAATTTTCTCTCGGACGAATAAAAATGTGTTGGCAAAAATATCAATACCAATTTTAAAATAGATTCATGAAAACAGTACCTGAGTGCCCAATGGTAAATATCCTTGATACTTGATTAACATGTTGTGCATATGAAATAGATCACATGACATGTGATTTATTTGTCAAAGTTGTTTAGAAGCATAGAAACTTGGGCTCCCACACTCCGAAATTTTTCGACTGTTCGGTGCTATATTTTGAAAACTACACTGTAAAAATATTTTCCCGTAAATTTTCTAAGCTGTAATTGAAGTATTAACCTATACATTGAATGGTAATAATACCACACATCAAGCGGCAGATATAGGAATGTTTAGCGTCGCTACTATACAATGTTGGGGACTTCCCTACGCATTTGACTGTTTCCTTAGAAAATGTAGGAACGCTACAATGAATATACAAGGGAAAAATTACCATTCCAGCTTTCTCACTAAGCATATGCACTGGTAAAGTAAATTTCCGAATAATTTCTTAGAGTATATAATAATTTAACTACATATATTTACATTTATGTGGTCCTTATATAAATCTCTTTTAGATATTGAAATTTAAGTTTGTCGATAAATACTGCCTTAAGGATAAAACATGATTTTATTTTGTGATTTTGTCGGGCTTATTAACTGTCTTGATTTTGTCTCGAAAATGTAGTCTGTTGTGACTTACAAAATAAACTAATCTTATTTTAATCTAAAGCCGAACATAAAGATGTGCCTTTCCAAAAAGTCTAATCCATAATATTGTTGCAGGTTTGCTCAAGTATGTCTCCAGATCACAGCTTATCTGTCTAGCTACATACGTGCCACATACCAGGCTGTTAGCTCAATAAACAATTCTTCCAATGTACGAAATGTATCACTGTCCGTACGATCTGCAAACTATAATAGCTCACATGTTTCTATAAGAAGTCGAATATGCCAGTTTATGATATACAACCGTCGGGACCACCAGTTGATATTGTATTATACATGCAAAATATATCTCATGTATGTTGCAGTTTCATTTTAGTTTTTGACCGCCCGTATAATTTAGTTCTTAAATATTTTTTCTAGGCAGCTTGTGAGCATACTAATGAGGGATTTAAACGGAATCATTTCATCAGAGTGCTTATCCTTCATTTCTAAAAATATTATTCAATTTACTTGCATCTTAACTCTAACGACGATCAACATGTTATGTGAACTACACAAAAACGCATCTTACAAGAGTTGTATAAAACGAAATTTCAGGGGAGTATTTAAATTATTCTATATTGTGACCATTACGCATTGTATGTATCATTCTGTACTTAGGAGAACCTAAGAATGAGCCACTATTGGAAAAGCAGCACTGGATAATAAGCAGGAAGAAGAAAGAGGATTAAATACTGTCACAGAATAGCAGTGGTTGAGAATTTCCATTCTACCATTACTTAAAAGGTTAATTTATATGAAGAAATCTAACCAACCTCAATCCTATACTTGGAAACGCTGAAAGTTAGACTTTAAACAATCGACGTAGGTATATTACACTGAGTTTTGTAGGAGCATACGTATATTATTAATTGTGATACCAAACATGGTGGAGTTTGTGTGAAATAATATAATTCATAATTCTAAAATAATTTTTGAAAAATTGAGAACATAATATTATAATAAAATTGGGTAATTATATATATGAATAAACGTAGAATGTGGCATAATTTGTATTAACCCATATATGTTCATTTTAATTTTATAATCACGTTATTATATTTGAATGGTCGCAATATGTATCGTTTATGCATTTAATAACCGCGCATGTATTTGCGCAGTTATGTTTAAATGCAACGCCTCCTTCCTTGCAGCAATAGAATAATATGTTCCTGGAAAACTTAATTCCCACTGGCCAGCAACACGGCAAGTGTAAAAGCGATGGGTTAGAGGGCGGTTATCGGGAGAGGGGAGGGGGTAGCCCATTTTACTTCTCCACCAGGGGGTTGGCACCTTCGACACCCCTGTTTAATAATATATAAATCAGCGTGACCAGTAAACGAAAGAATATAACCACAACCAATCTTTCTCTTCAAGTGTTTGAAACACATTTTCATGTAGTGGCCATGGTGATTGAGTGGTTAGCCTGCTCGCCTCCCACCAAGGCGATCAGGGTTCAATCTTCGGCCGGATCACTCCGGATTTGCGTATGTGGGAATCGTGCCGTTGGTCGGCGGATATTCTTGGGGATCTCCTGTTTCCCCGCCCTTTTTATTGCGGTGCTACTCCATACTCACCTCAATCACTCTCATTGGCTCTCAAGACAACGATGTTAAGAGTCGTCCAAATCTCTTCACTTCACTTCACCCTTTCATGTACGTACATAAGAATATCCTTTCCCATATTCTATTCCAGTGGAAGCTCATTATAAACTTAATAAATTGCATGTGATTTTGCAATGGTTGACTGAGTTAAGATATTTGGGCGGCTCTTAACATCGAGGTCTTAAGAGCCGATGAGGGTGATTGAGGTAAACATGGAGCAGTGCCGGAATGAAAGGGTGGGGGAAACAAGAGGTACCCGCGAATATACGCCGACCAACGGCACGATTCCCACATGCGAAAATCCGGAGTGACCCGGCCGGGGATTGACCCCATATCGCCTTAGAAGGAGGTGACCAGGCTAACCGCTCAGTAACAGGCTAACCCTGTAGTTGGAATAATTCCTGCATGCCTAGCCAAATGGGGCTCTGTCCTGGAGTCGCACTTAGGTCCTATCGATACCCAGGACCTCTGACTCTCCTTTTAGTTTTAAGGTGTGTTAGGAAACAAGATGATATACTGGTGCTCACTGTGCTTCTTGAGGAAGATGGCGCGCTCCTCCCGGCCCACGACGGTGCTGCTGCAGCTCATGGTTATCTCTGAGGCTTCCTCCGTTTCCACTGAGGGTTCCGCCCCGCTCGACTCCTCAGACTCGCTCATCTCGCCGTCGCTGCTGTCCCTGCGAACCCACCGCACTCTGCACACTGTATGTCCCGCACTTCTGGAACCACACCACCCTGTCAGCAACTTACTTCCGAGTGGCAGATCCACCTTACTATAGTGCTGACACCCACCTCCTGACAAAGGTTCATTGAGGCACGTCATCTGTAGTTACGCATAGGAACAATTCGCGAATTCATATCAGGACAAGGTAGATTTCAAACGCGTGTAGGCTGAAGTCACCTTTTCAATTAGATCAGAGTTTATCACACACACTCTTAATGATTCTGCGCCAATAGCCGACTTGCAAGGGTACAAGAAGCGAATACCGTACTGCCAAATTTGGGGCAACACTGTTGCAACAGCCAATGAACAAACATATGATGCTCAACTGTTCAAAGGATTGTGAAGTCTAACATACAGGTCATGAACTCGCGAAATTTTCCTATCCCTATCTATATTCCACTCAAGTTTACGTCCAAGTTTCCTGAAGCCTACCTAGGTTTATAATTTCAGTATATTACTCCGCCTCATGCAAACATCTCAACCAAGTCTAGTTAATTACACCAAAAGTACAACGCACCGTATTTGTCAGCACTTAGTTAAATAACATTTCCCATGAGAACTATTTCTCACTGTGAAATTCCAACAAATATATTTTCAATATGTTTTACTCATATTAATTATGAATGAAATATTACCATTTATAGATAAATTACCAGTAAATGTTAAATTTAACCAAAAAAGTGAGGTACTTTGATGTTAACAGAAATATAAAAAGTTTGTGATATGTGACGTATTTCGGAAAAAACCAAACATCTCATATAAGGGGATATTTTTTAAGGGTATCTTTCAAAAACTGTGAAGTATCTGCAAAGAGACTACACACGCTCATCGTCATTGAAGGGGTAAGCCTATGTACTGATGCACAGTACGAATTATTTTTCATCCCTGAAAGCGGTTATACACAGTAAAAACCTTTTGTCGCCCCTGTAGGGGACATGCACAAGAAAAATATTTTTGTCATCGCTATAAAGGGACATGCAAAGTAGAAATCTTGTCGTCTTAGAATGGGGACTTTCACAGTAATATATTTTTGTATGTTTTACAAACATTTATTTCAAAACTAGTCGCCAGTAACCTTCTTGTAATGCTACAAGTGAAATAACTCATTACAAGATATGGTTTCGTAATATATATAAATTTGTCTATGTATCTTGGTATTTAAAGCAAACTTAAAGCCCACAGCATATCCTTGTTAAAATGCATCTTTAATTTAAGACATTCCACAGTAAAGTTTTGTAAAGTTAATTCTAATTTACTTGTAGTGGTATGAAAACAATCTAAGCATATAGTTTCAAACAAAAAAATCTGCAAAAAAATTATAGTTGGGAGTGTGTCCCTGGATTGAAGCGGCAACGGACTGCAATAGTGGATGAAAATGGAGTATCCAGAGAAAACCTACCGACCAAAAACACAGCCTGTCTCTTCTCCCGAAAAATATCCTAGTGTAACCCCACCTGGAATCGGTACCGGATTTAATTAATAAACGTTTATAATTTTACATGCATTTCGTAGAGCTTTGAAAGTATATCTGGATATACGATGCTCTGGACCATATCCTTTTAAACAAAAATGTGAACTTACAAAACAATCTTACTGCTATACAACACAATATTAAACAATGACATAAATTTTATTCCCACTGTGAAATTAATATAAATATATAAAACGGACAAAAATGGTACGCATATCACCACAATACATACCTATAGCCATGATGCTACAGACAATACTAAAATCCACATCTTACATGTAATAATTCAATATATGGTACAGCTATCTGCATGTATCCACGAATTCTCTTACAGAGTAAAAAAAAAAGGTAGGCAAACTGATAGACCCACAAAGTTTCTTCAAGGATTTACTATTTAGATTGCAATCGAAGTATGCTATTTAGCAAATGTATGTTATGTATATACCTTTGTTAAGGCCAGTGAATATCCTATACGACCACCACGAAACCTAAAGCAATTTGAGACACTAGAGCATTTAAGTGTGAAAACTAAAGCAGCAAAATGGGCGTGTGTGGATAAAGGTTTACTAAGAAATAAATTGACAGTGAAATATACGTACTCATATGTGTGAGTGTGTGTGTGTGTCATGAATACTAATAAATTACATGTTGTGCCATTCAGCTTATTTTAGGCACAAGTTAGAATATGTGAACCTAAAATATTCACGTACCTTAGTGAAGAATATATCTTGATAAGCCCCGTTTGCATTAAAATAAAAACCTTTATGATAGTACATATCTCTACAAAACCAATATATTTTTATTACTTTACCTTCAGTATGGTTTGAAGATTATGAACTCATCTCGTAACAATGTTGATTACATCGAAATTTACAGTTAATTTACAACTTAGTATCTCGTGGTTGTCATTAATGAATACATTGTATGGACGCGTCGACAGGTGGTGTAAAAGCAAACATATAATTGCCATTGTAAGTGTACTCGTATCGTGTGTACGTATGGAGGGTGAAAGTGCATGTATGTGAGCGAGGCTACGGCATATCTCACCCTGTGAACAGATGTCCGATGGCAGTCGCCAGTTTCTCCAACACTCCCTCTTCGTTATCCGAGTCAGAGTCTTCCGGGTAACCGATTAAGCTCACACTTTCTGAAACAAAGTTCAACCGCAGCCCACAGTTAATACTTGTACAGCGTCATCAAGCCAAATAAAAGGGGGTTAAAATAAACTTATTTAATCTACGAGAATTGTAAAACTCAAAGTATGGTTACAATATTAATTAATGCAGTAGTATTCTGTAACTCAAAATTAATACTTGTAGTGTGATGTGTAGTTTACTGACAATATTTCCACATTTCCGCAATTCACTCACGGCGTGACTGCACTGAAAAAATGGTTTTGTTGAATCAAACAAGATTTGTTTGGCGCAACCAAATGATTTGTTTGTATAGGGTCAATGCAATTTTTTTGTTGCTGAAACCAAATTATTTTGTTGCCACAAACTGTAAGATTTGGTTGGTGCAACTAAAGATTGATTTGGCTACACGTACATTAAACAGTTTGGTGAAATATAAAGAAATTTTACCTGGTCGACCGAGTATCGAACCTACATCCGCGCGCTGTGCCTGAGTAATCTCAGCTAATGTGACAACTTATAAAACCGGGAAACCTTTTAAACAGTTATACTGCAAATATTGGTCAACGTGTGCAAGCAAATATTTCAAGTTTTACAACTTTACTTGCTAGTTTCTTGTTGCATTGTTGTTATTAATGTGTTTATACGATTGTTAAGCATCAATAGATGCACTAACTAACACGGTTACTATCATAATTGTAAAAAAAAAAAAAAATACAAACAAACTCTCGAGCTGTATTTTCGAACGATGCCAGTCAAATGATTGGCCAAACAAATATATACAGTTGATCGAACAAAATATTTAGTTAGCAGTCTAATTATTTTTGGCCCAAAACAGAGATTTTGTTTATTCAAACATATATTTAGTTAGAAGAACAAAAGAAATTTTGTTGCTTTTCAAATTTTGTTTGCTCAACAATATATTTTGTTAGAGCAACTATATATATATATATATATATATGGCCTTATACATACACATATTTTGTTCGTGTTTCTCTCAGAGTGTGGTCGCTTCAAGTGGGACTTTCTAAAATAATTTCAAACGTTTTTTGTTTCTTTTCATGTGTGTTTCTTTATAACAAACATTCTCTTGGAATAGCAGCAGCGCGCTAGTGATTTCTAAACTATTTTCGTTACCTGCATTGGCTGCGGTTGTGCATTGGTTAGATTACTCGCCTCTCACCTAAACGGTCCAGGTTCGATTCCCGGTGGGGCCGCGTTCGAATTCTCGACCGTGGCAATCGTCCACACGATGTCGCTGGTCGGCGAGTTTCCTCGGGGGTTTCCGGCCCCTCCTCCCCCGCATTCCGGCGCTGCTCCATACTCACCCGCTTCACCCTCATCGGCTCTCAAGACCTCCACAAATCTCGCCTAAATAACTCCACTCGACTCGTTACTTGGAACATGGATCCACTCGTAATAGCAGATTATCCTCGACTTATCAGGTATCACAGAATTCGTAGAGAAGACGAAGCAGTAGCGAGAACAGGAAAACACGTACCTTTCATGCTGATGTCTGGTCCAGCGTTGTGCCTGCGGATGAAGGTCATGCCGTTCTCCAGTTCGGCTTCATCCGCAGAAGTTTCTGACTCCTCCAGCTTATGTTCCACCGGGTCCTTCTCCGGCTTGGGGTGGACCTTGTTGCCTTCCGACGTGCTCTTATCGTCCACCACGCACGACAAGGGGAACGCCTTCGCTTGGAACACCTGTCGAATCACGACACCTTAACAAGCTCAGTACTTGCAGGCGCGCATAACTAGCAGTCAACTTCATTCGGCTAGCCGTAATGTGCAAGTTTGTATGCAATGTATGAAGTATTGCTTCATTCTGATCCCTTCTTCAGGAAGCACCACTCCCGACAACTTCGGACGTATTAAATATGCATGCACTTTCCCGAGGCGGCAAATTAAGATCGACTTTACTGTAGTTATAAACCACAGAGCACTAACCCGAACAATTGAATCGGATATAAATAAAGATACTGACTTCCGGCATTAAGTATGTCACGTAAACCTCTTAACTGTGACGAAGAAGTGAATATAGACCATTCGTGATTATTTCAAAGTTCTACTTTCAGGATATTCCTCCGCCTCAAGGCTTCATCAAGCCTAGGACATTACACTAAATGGACAACGCACTGTATTTGTGCGCACTCAGAATAATAATTTTTGCATGATTACTATTTCTTACTGGGTATTATCAACACATGTATTTTCCGACTGATTTTATTGATATGAATTATAAATGAAATATTATAATTGATAGACAAAACGTAGGTAAAAGTTCAATTCAACGAAAATTAAGAAATAATTGTAAAACTTCTGTGATACGTGACACGCAGTATTTAGAAAATAACCAGGCACGTTCTACATGGGGTGATTTTGCAAAGGTTTGATTCAGAAAGTGTGGAGAAACAGAGAATATTCTATACCTAGTGACTTGTCCAACAGCAGCGTGTCCGTACCTTGATGAGCAGCTCCCAGGGCCGGTACACGTGCTCCTCCTCAACGACCGGCTCTATCAGAGGTTCCCACGCCCTCACCTTCTCGTTGTAGCAGGACGCCTGCAACTGGATTTCCACTGCGGGGCACACACACACACACACACTCACACATGACCCGTGTTAAGATAGGCGCACACTGGTCCGCATCGTACGCGCCGCAGGAATCGCGTGGATCGTATTTTAGACTTATATTAAATGTTTGTAAAGGCTGTTCACGGTAAAATGAGCACTTTCGAGAGCCCTGTTTAAGATCTACTTGTAGGTACAATCTGTATTCTTCCACCATATGTACAATTAACCTTATCATGGGGTTGATACCTTCGACAACCCTGTTTACTAATAAATATCAGCGTGACCAGTAAACGAAAGAATATCACCATAACCAATCTTTCTCTTCAAGTGTTTGAAACACATTCTCATGAAGGGGCCATGGTGACTGAGTGGTTAGCCTGCTCGCCTCCCACCAAGGCGATCCGGGTTCAATCTTCGGCCGGGTCACTCCGGATCTTCGCAAGTGGGAATCGTGCTTGTCGATGCCACTGGTCAGCGGGTTTTCTCGGGGATCTCCCGAATCCCCCGCCCTTGCATTCCAACGCTGCTCCATTCTCACCTCGCTTCACCCTCATCGGCTCTCAAGACCTCGTCGTTAAAAACCATCAATATCTCTCAACTCGACTCGAGTGGTCGAGAGCCAGGTAGGGGAGGTAAAAGCTGTTCACGATAAAGTGAGCACTTTTGAAATTAACCTCAGAAAACAGTCACTTCCCGTACCTGCATATATTTTAACGGGCACACTAAGTGAAATGCGCCCAGTAAAGTTGGTAATGATGAATGGAAAGTAGTTCCGTATCTGAAAGTCGAATAAAAAGTGTTAGATAACCATTTGTGACATCTTAAATTATTTCTCGCACTTTCTGCATTTTTGAATGCATCGAAATGTAAAAATAAGTAAATTTCACAAATATATACTTTTTTAATAATTTCACAGTTTCACTTGACCAACGCTTGAATAAAGTGATGAGGCCCGTGGCAATGTTGATTTTACACAAGGAGGAAGAATGCACAACGTGCATGCAAGTAGATCTTAAGCAGGGCTTTCGAAAGTTCTCATTTTACCGTGAACAGCGTATAGTTAGCGCCCCCTGTTTTTCGCGAAAATATTTCAAGACTACGTGTACTCAAACACTAGAGTTCAGATACCCTTTTCTGATTGGATGATTCTGTCACACATTACAAGTGTCTGTCTACCCGCAAATCACGGACACGCAGTATCGGATTTAAGTAATACTGATTGGCCCAGTCATGTGAGTAACTGTCTGCTGACAAAGACCCGGGGCCAATGACCAAAGAGAAACTACACGTATGCCGTAGGAAATTGGAGTCTAGCCTTCACGTAATTTTTTCGCGAAAAATAGGTGGCCCTACACTGTTAAAAAATATTTTCTATATTTTACGGAAAAGTGCTGGTAAAAATTTATCCAGAAGAGTCCGTAAACTCTCCGTAAAATTACGGACACATTGATTTTCAGAAACGGACTTTCCGTAAATTTCACGGAACCTCTCTGTTAATTTCCAAGTTAGTTTTCTGTAATTTCCGTTTAAAATAAAAAGAGATAATGAAAATGTTTTTAATTTTCTTTATGTGGGTGTTCTACCGTGTATAAAATATGATATTAAAAAAGTTAAAATATTTTGTACTTAAGAGAGGTTTGAACCCGAGTCAAAATAATAGCTAGTCCACGACTCTAACCATTCACGTACAACTCTCACTTGAAAATTGTGTTTCTATTAAATTTAGTGTGTTTTTAGTGTTGCCAAATGTTACAGATGTCTGATGGTATTTTTTAATGTTTGAAAGAATAGGTCATAGTCGCGTAGATAACCTTACTGCAGCAGAAAAGATAGATAATTTTCTTGCTGCAGTGGCGAAGAAAGCTTCGTGTAGGATCGGCATTGTTCGTCCGCGTAACTCGAAGTCAAGAGGGAATACGGAGACTTCCCGTATTTTGCATTTACGGACTTAACTCCGTTTTTCGTTATTGCGGATTGCCTTTCCGCATATACACTGTACATTTACGTAAACACAGGGAAGTTTTTAACAGTGTACCTATAGTTGGTGCAGACCTTTCATGTAGAGTTGCCTGGTCCAGTTGAGCGCGCTGGCCTCAGCGGAGCTCTTGAAGAGGACTACTGGAGTCCTGCTGGGGCCGTCCTCCATCTCGAAGACCACGACGACCTTGGGCACGGCCACAGTCAACAGCTCGTTGGAGTGTCCATCAGGGTAGCCCGGCGGGTGTGCGTATAGTAGCGGCTCTGCGACAACAAGCCTCACACTCGCTGCTTTCGCTATTCCAAACTTATCACTTGCAACACGATGCGATGCCTAGGGACAGGCGTTTTCGGCGAAAATATTTCAAGACCAGTTGTACTCCGAAAAACTTTCGTTCGTGTGCACTTGCGTGATTTCAAATGTCACGTGCTTCGAGTGTCTGTCCGCGAGTCGTGGACGTTCAGTATCGGAGTACTTTATTACGATTGGTCCAGTCAAATAAGAACACGTCTTCTCACGCAGGCACTAAACCAATAACCAAAGGAAGTTGTAGTTGTTGACGTAGGATATTGAAGTCTAGCATGGCCATAAATATTTTCGCGAAATGCACATGTCCCTAACGATGCCATATATAGTTCATTCACCGTTAAGCCCCTGTCACACTGTCAAATTTTCACCTCCAACTACATATGACGATAAAATTTGAAGACAAAATACGGCCATCAAATTTTTCCTTCCACCAAATAATATAAAATAATCTTGAATGTGTTTGAAAATGTGTCACACTTTCAAATTTTTTTACAGGGAGAATCTAATTTGAATTATTATTTTGAAATTTTTCCCACAGTGAGATATTTCTTTTGCTTTTCAATAGGGTCAAGTACAGGAAAAAAATTAAGAAATGTAATTTATTTTCGATTCTTTACTTAATTCAAATTTTATTTATCAGAGAATTTTCCTGAACAATAAAATTTAGTGCATCTGAGTTCGTAATCTTATGAGCAATATAACGTTTTAATAGCATCCACGTTCAGACAGCTTCTATATAAATTAATTATCTTGATAACTTACTTCGTTTCCAGCATTTGTTCGTTATTTTAAAGTTCATTGACGTCCATTTTTGTCGTGCACTTTTCTAATTGGCTGAGACCGCCAAAAATCAAATAAACTTTAGAACCCGTCCAATCTTCAAATGGTTGATGGAAGCTGATGCTATAAGACCTTCTCAAAAAATATGGCGGCGTTTATGACGTTTCGATGACGTCATAACCGTCCTACTCTATTTGACCAAACTTATGGAAAGCAGTTTGGAAAAATTTGACAGTGTGACAGGGGATTTACGTACTAACATTTTTATGAAGCCCTACTAAGGTTCTACATCCAGGATATTTTTGAATGAATAATGCAATTGGGGCGAATGACTACATACAGATTTTTGGACATTCACCATTGAGATTCAGATGTCTGTCGTGAAAAAAAAAAATATATTTAAAGCAGGTTTATACCTAGCCTGTGTTGTTTTCTATGTGTTATCTGTTGGTCGTGTATACGTACATGTATTTGTTCGTAGCCAGTTGCTGTCCTGTTTGTTTTTGTACTCTATTCCCTCTTCGCATTTTTCAGTGTTGTCTACATATATTTTTTCTCGTCCATATGTTACCTGTACTTAAATTTGCAACCATTGTGGAAGGCAATCCAGAAATAGTTCTCATGCAAAATATTATCAGACTGAATGCGCACGAATGCGGTGCGTTGTCCGTATGATGTAATTTTCTACACGTTGATTGCATGAGGCGGGGGAATATCCTGAAATTTGAACCGCAGCAAGGCTTTATAAAAGTTTGAAGTAACCGTGAATGGCCACTTGCCACTCTTGAGACTTCCTGATATAATATTCCCCTGGGGATTTTAAAGTCTATGAGAGTCTGTTTCACAAAGATATGGTTGTCGTGATTCACCACTGATATTTTCACGCACAGATCATATAAGAATATATTTACATCGATGTGATTAACAACGTAAATAGTCCTTGTAGCATCAATTTTTAAAACAAAAAGAAATCATGATGTCATGTTATAAAAAAACTATGTTTGTCGAGCCTATAAAATAATTTACATTCATTCTCTGTATTCTGAGACGAGAGTTCACTATTTGAATGGCAAAAAACGCCTACTTGTGAACAAACAATCAAAACTTATATTGTCGTGTAAATAAACTGCGTGTTACACAGGAAAACGTAATAATTTAAATTGTTAAACAAAAAGCAGTTGCGATTGAAATTTCCACAAGAATCCAGTTATAGAAGATAATAAGTGGCTTGGCAGGGGTAAACATTTCTCCCTTACATATTAAACTAATTACAACTGCATGAACTGTACGTATGCAGGCATAAATGAGACTAGTTGGGGGTAGCCAGATAAATAATTTTTGAACTAATTTTTACATTCTCAAAAGTGGGGAGACACCAGATGTAAATCCTCCTCTACATTTATTACACTTTTCACGATTGAAATTCTGCACAAAGGAGAAAATAGGATTGACCTCCTGGTTGACAGTTGTATGTCAACTACCATGTTTGTTTTTCACCAAACGTTTTGTGATTCCCTTAACTAGTGAGTTATTTTATTGGAATCATTTGATTTGACTATCATTGAAATATTTTCACAGTGTTAATAATCCAAGACACGTAATCGGTGTAATTATTTATGAGACCCTTAAATTTAGACTTTTAAGAAAAATTAATAAATTATAAAGGTGATGCATGAGCAGTTCAGTGGACATAAAGTGAAACCAATAATCAACTTGTAAAGTTTTCGTCAAACCTCAGACATTCTAAACACGCTGATGGTGGATGTTGAATATTTCGCTGAGGCTCTCACTCACCAGTTGTGTCTGCGAATATGAACGGTTGAATCTTCTTGGGCGACCACAAGTCTTCGAATTCTGTGCTGAATTGTGGTATTTTTCCCAGAAAATCGGCTTCGTCAGCTTGGAAATTGTTCGTAATGTCTTCAATGACCTAGAAACAAAACGGCGAATAGTATAATTTTTATTAATTTTTATTTGAAATGATGAAATTGTAGGATCTCATTTAACACACACGTCTACAAGGAAAGGCGTACTTTAAATTATACTGCATTTTGAAGGGGGGAGCAATCGAAATTGAACCTTGCTAATACATTGTGTGTATGTTTTTGTTGAAGTGCCAACTGAATTTATGAATGTTGACGCTAATTTAATACTTACAGTAGGCCTATCGTATCCATCCGTTTTTACGTGAGATTTAAAGTACTACCGGGAACTCTCGTAAACGAACACTTCTAAACATGATAAATTAATTTCGGAAATAGACCAAATTCCGATTAAATATCTCCAAGACTCGATTTATATATTGTACATCAGGATCGTAGAGCATCTTAACATTTTATAACTTCTTAATCGTTCACCGAAATTATACGAAAGACAAGAAATCTTGTTGTCTTTTTATATTAAATATTCAAGGGAACTTGATCATGTAGTGGTGGAGGTGAACCGTGTTCGGTCCCCGGCCATGTTTAAGCTGCTTGTCCACAAGTGAGAAACGATCCTCCACACTTGTTTTACTCCATCGCCACCGAAGATCTGAACTGTCAAGCGCAGCTCAACTCTTTCTCAACTTCATTTTTAAAGTACCACGGTAGCTGAGCGGTTAGACTGCTAGCCTCCCACCAAGGTCAACCGGGTTCAATCCCCAGCCTGGTCACTCCCGGATTTTCGCAAGTGGGAATCGTACCGGACAACGCCACTTGTTGGCGGGTTTTCTCGGGGATCTTCCGTTTCCCCCGCCCTTATATTCCAGCGTTGCTCCATTCTCACCTCATTTCTTTCTCATTGGCTCTCAAGCCCTTGTTATTAAGAGTCGCCCAAATCTCTCTCAACTCAAGTTCATTTGATATTCAAAATTACCCTGAGTAACTGTGTTGCAGTTAGGAAATCTGCAAGATTAGGTATCATTTTTCATAGTTAACTTAACGAACTTGTATGGCGTCTATACATACAGGAATCTTTGCGAAAGATACGTCGCAGAAACTTGAGCGATTGCAACTGGGACGAAATCGCCATCAGCAATGTACGAGTGTGTCCCATGCTACGTCTCAGTCAGAAGCAATAGTGCTTCAGAATTAACAGCAATATTTCAGCAAGAACACTTGTCTCAAGCGTGTACAAATAAAACCAAACTATGAACATGCTACACTCAGTAACATGGCATAGAATCACAGTATTCATAACAACATTGTCGGTCGCGTTTGAAACATATATTGATTTTTAATCTAAATAAAAGTTTACAGTTTAGAGAGATGTGCTCTACTGGCCGCGAAATGGAGCGATCAAGAGAGGAGAAGAAACGTTGAAACATATATTCGAGTTAGGAAAAGTGAGCGCACATTGTTTTTCCCTGTTTTCGATATTGGGATACGGAATGACTACGAACCTGACTACGGAATACGGAATGACTACGAACCTGAATGCTGAACACATACACGAACATTAATAATAAACTAGGAGCAATTTATCCTACGGCGGAGTGACAACACATGATTATGGCGGGGACTCTAGGTTGCCATCGTCCCTAAAGCATAGGCATGGTATGGCACCCTATGATGAAAAGTTGAGCCAGCACATCGAAAGAAGAAACGGAAAACCCCGAGAGATTCCATCAGCCCTTAACAACGTCCGCCACGTAATTCCCATGCATAAATCCGAACTAGAGTCCACCGGAATCGCTCATGGTACGTTTTTTTTTTTTGGGAAGGTGAAATGCCAATAGCTCGATTCGCGAAGTAAGAAACAGCTTCTCTGTACGTGAACACGGGATAAGGCCAAAACCTGCACGTCTGAAGGGAAACTTCTGGACAATTCGTTAGTTACAGCTGATTTTTTATTAAAAAAAAAAAAAAAACAATTTCGACAACACTGTGTTTGGTTTTGGAGTTAATTAGGGTTATTCTACTGTTCAACTGTTATTTAAATTTTCCGTCCCGTGTCAACTGACGGCAATGCTGGTGTACACTGTACTCTAGTGCTGGTAGTGTTTCTTCTTGCAAGGCAGTCATGGCTGTGACTCCGCCATCACTAGGCGCGAATATCGCTTTCGGATTGAACAAACTAGTTTTGGCAACACACTACCTAGTTTCTACTTGCAAGTCTGTAAAATTTAAGTAAGGTAATTATCTAGAGACCCACAAAATTCGCGTTATTACTTAAGGACAGTTTAAACTTAAAACACTTTTTCCCTTTAAAATACGTCTGTCATTGGACCATGTTTTATTTGACACGCCCCGGGTAAATCTGCACCAATAAATAGCCACTTCACAATCGTGTGCAGCTCAGTCAGAAAGGGAGTGACTTCACATCTGGTCAATAGCCAATGAAGAAACGACGCCGGCTCGAGTATATACAGCACTGTGAATTTCAACTTGATGCCGTAAAATAACGCGAATTTTACAGGTCCCTACTAATATCATAAATATGAACATCACTGCAAACGTAATCAGAAGGGACACTCGATTTTTGCGAAGAGAGTTTCCGTCTAGTTGTATTTCATATCACTTCAACTCAAATAAACTTTCGCAAATCGGATGGTTTTTAACGCTATGCGTCTTAGGTGACGAATATAAGACGTCCTTATGAGAGTGACCTAATTCACACTTCCCCAGTCATATACCACGGTGTGTTCTGACGAAGATAAGCAGACCAATATAACCTAAGGAAACTGCAGAAGTGTGTGTGTGGGACATTGAAATATAAACAGCGTGGAAAGCTTTTCACGTAAATCAGGTGTGCTTAGTCAAAGGATTATGTGAAAACGCTATAAAAATGGCAGTATCGCTGCAATATTGGCATTAGCCCATGCGCGACTGAATATTCCATTCAAGCTTGCATCACCGCTCTCATGGATTGTTCTATAAAAGATTTAGCTGAGTGCTGGTCGTTTTCACGAATGTTTTCGTAACTGTACTTGTGGAATTTGCAGTGGAAGGTTTCCTAGGAGAATGATGTTTTAGACACTCAGAAAGAGGGCGGTGGAAGGTTTTCTAGGAGAATGATGTTTTAGACACTCAGAAAGAGGGCGGTGCAAGGTTTCCTAGGAGAATGATGTTTTAGACACTCAGAAAGAGGGCGGTGGAAGGTTTCCTAGGAAAATGATGTTTTAGACACTCAGAAAGAGGGCGGTGGAATGTGGTACTGACGATAGTTGAAATTTTGTTCATTTTGTTTTGAGTGAGCGAATGATGGAGATGTGAGTGGCTCTTGATATCGAGGTCTTGAAAGCCGATGAGGGTGAAGTGAGCTGATTATCGAGCAGCGCCGGAATGCAAGGGCGGGGCAACGGGAGATCCCCGAGAAAACCCTCCGCCCAGCGGCATCCTCCTCGGCACGATTTCCACATGCAAAATCCGGGAGCGACACCGCTGGGAATCGGACCCTGTTCGCTTTGGTGGGTTGTTTTTGAGAAACTGTGTTGAAGCCATCAAGCCATATTTAATAGCAAATAAAACACCGCTGAAATGTGGTTCACTTATGTCGCAACAACATAATGGGGAAATTATTGTAAGCATTCGGGTTTATTCAGCCCAAAAATTTCCAATTGCCACAATGAGACAATTAAGAACTGTACAATTACGAATAGGTACTGCTGAAGTATTGCGGGAAGTCCGTCCTGTAACCACGATTGCAGAAGTGAAATCAAAAGAAATGCACTCGCGTTTACTTGTATGGCAGCATGCATTGTGTAACAGGTAATTACACAGGAACCTCAATACTTGCTTGATTGCAGGCTCGGGTAGCAGATCTCGTGAGAGCTTCCGCTGGTGAGTGTGCTGAACATTGTATTGTGGCATTTTGGCTTTACAAGTCAGGCGTTTACATTAAATATTTGGAGTCATGAATATTGAACACATAGTTGGAAACACGAGAGGACGAAGATGTTAGGCTACAATTTGTCGGAATATATATTTTTCTCCGGATGAAAGTGTTTCACATAGCATCATCGGTATTTCATAACTACTACTTAGACGTATTATAATTTAGACAGACCACTACTGAGGAAGATTACATTTGAAGAAACTTTGAAATAAATTTACTAATTTCTTTGATTTTGTAACTGAACAACGTAGCTCACTTTTCACATGAATTATTGTTAGTCCTCCAGTCAAAATTTTACATTTCAGGTGTCCATTTTCAAAAGGCACTATTAAAGATAAACATTATTGGCAAGCTATGTAACAAACATGCACAGGTTGAACAAACGACAGTTTGGAACTCAACACTACAATTCACTTTATAAGCCCTCCTGTTCTCGTGCAAGGCGTGTTTAAATAAATCCGCATTCTATTTGATACTGTGGACAAGGGTTCCTTTGAAGCACAAGTGTTATTTTTTCATACGCGATTTTAGACGATTTTGGATCGCTTTGGAACTGGCAAATTTCGTTAGGCGAATATAAATATTTGAGACCAATTCAGTAGTACCCATAACTGAATACTTAATTTTCGTGGACAAGACAACCTTTGATAATGGACATCTCATATGTGCAGAAAAGAGGACACGGGATTCTTCTGAAAAAGTCCGCTGAAAAGTGTTCATTATCGGAGAGGCAGCTATGGTTTGTCGTCTTAAAGTAAGAAGGAAGTGTGTGGACTCACGCTGGCAACGGTACGGACTGTGCTGGCGGACAGGTGCACGTTGATAGGGCTGACGTCGACTGTGACCTTGAGGCCATCCTCCGTACCCTTCAGGCTCTTCACCAACTCTATGTCGCAAGGGTGCAGCACCTGCCGACAACCACTTCCACTGTACCACGCAGACAGTTGTAACTCAACACTATGACGACAGAAACTTACCTTATTCAATGGTTTGCCTAAGCAAGTCGAAGTAGTTATTATGTTGGTATGATTGGACTGTCCATTGCCGACTACGAGACTAAATAAGAAACGCACATTCATAACTCAGCAAGAGTAAAAACGGAAACACATTTTACAACACCACAGACAAATAGGCTAGTTAGGAAAAGCTGTTTGTAGTGTTGTAAATGGTTTGTTTAGTTTTTTATCTTGCTGAGTTCTGTGAGTGTCCCAATTTTATTTAGTCTCATGGTCAGCAATGAAAACAGTTCAATCATACCAGCATAATAACATAAACCCACCATTGCCATTACACTTCAAAGATAAAAGCCGAAGTAGGATATACGGTACTGCCAACGTCAGAACACATAGTTAACTACAAATTATAGCATTGTTATTATGGCAGGAGTGTGGAGATTTCACAAGCTGTTATTTTTTATATCGTGACTGGCCTTTTTTCTGGACAATTATTATTGATGTGCTGCTGCTTATTCAAATTTATTTTATATAAAAAATACGTTCAAACGAATATAAACTGTAACCATGAAGGCGAAACATTACTTTACAACCAGTTTTATGCATATATTCGTGAAAATACAAGCGATATTCACAAACAGGCGTGAGGGCTGCTTATACAAAGAGAAATGTGCTGCCGCCATCAAATTTAAAATATGCAAATCAAAAACATGTTTTTATGAAATACCTACATATAATACAATAATTTAAGAACACTTGGAGCCCTCTTAGCCTTGGGCCATTCCTGGGTTTTTGGAGTCTCTTGGTGGGGCGTCCAGGAGAGCGTTCCACCACGGACCAAGGTCCTCTCAGAACATTCTCAGTGGTGGCCACCTGTCACCCGGCCGGTGTTTCTCCTGTGTTCGGGAGATCCATCTACTACCATCACGGATACCTGGTTCTATAGCCCAGGTACTCCCCACTGCCAGCATGAGTCCTTCCTCAATCTGACCTCTGGGCGCCAGAGGGAGAGAGCTTGGCTTAGGGAAACAGCCCCTTTCTTCAGGACTGCTCCTCCCCCCCCCCTCTAGCTAAGGAAACCTCTACGGGGAAAGCCAAGTCAGCCCGTGCTACTCTTACTTTACTCAAGGGTTCTCCACCTCGGCGGGCTAATACCCCGTCCCGATGATGGTCCATCTCCATTGCTTGAATTTCTTCACATTGAGACTCAGCTTTTGGGCCCCTCTGACTGTAAATGAGTCTACCGGCCCACCATCACGAACCACCATCATGACTGCCCATGATTAAAGCTTATCATAGGTGACAGTTACCCCTTTTAGTAAACATGGCATAGGGACCGCCCGGGAGTTTCCCACTTTTGCTAACCTCTGTACAGAGATTACCAAGCGGTACCACAATGAGGTAGTGGGTTCCCTTGGGCTAGGAGAGGCTATAAGAGACGTTTCACATGCCCTTTCTGGTTCACACTCCAGCTTTCTCTCCGTTACTAGAGCTGGAAGTAGCTCCGACACTTCTCAAATCAGCTGTTCTCCAGCCCCACCGGTCACGAGTCACGACCTCCAGAGCAGACAGAGGGAGCAAGCTTCCTTTTCAGTCAACAAAGCTCCCACCAGTCCTTAAGCATCCCAGCAATATCGGCAGAGACAGGGATAGACTAGGAATAGGCTTCCCGTAGTCAACCATATCCCAACCAGGTCTTAGCAAGTGGCACTACAACGACCCCGAACTGGGCGGAGAGGAGTAGTGCTTCCAGTAGTCAACACTAACTCCACCAGGCAAAAACCTTACACCAATTACAGGCTGGTCCTCCACCCCATTCCTAGTCCTCCATCGTGTCACCCCCACACCTTACGCCCATTACAGGCTGGTCCCACTGCATCCATTGACCGTTTCCGATTCCCAGTGGAATTAAGAGTGGGATGTACCAGCGCGTTTTTCCGTGAAATAGTTCTTACGCAAATGCGCGTATCTCGCTAAATAAATGTTCTGCAAATACGACTTTTTGACACAAAACATAAAAAAAAAATTATCTATGCCATATTTCTTTTTTTTTTTTTTTTTACTTTTGTCATATTAAATGTATTAGAGGAGAAAAAATTCGTAAAAACTGCTAAATGTCGCATTTTTAAAGGTTGCCTATGCAGGTTCCTTAAGCGGCAAGACAAAAGTATAAAGATACGGGTGTAGTTTAATCCGTGGGCTCTCATCGCGAGCAATAAAGTACGACTGTTAAAGATATAACTAGCACAGTACAGCGTTACGACGGAAACACTGCACGCCTTGCGCGTAGGAGCGATGAGGCACTAGGCGTGCGTGCTAGTGTCGATCGTATCGCTCCCTCGGTTGGACGCGGGGATCCATCCCACCCTTAAGGTGGATCAGTCCCCACCATATTGAATTTTAATTATTTTTGTTATAAGTTCCATTTAAGAACATTTAATGAAAATTTTAGCACGAAGCTTAATCAACATATTACATTTCTATATAATTAATTTTTTTTTCACTAGTGATTGAAGTCAAGAACTGAATTTTTTTTTTTTTTTGCTATCGGTTAAAGAAATGGACCTGGCAACAATAGTCTAGCAATAAATGTTTTAGAACATGTGCAATATAATGCCCTACGCTTTGTCGAAGCCCAAAATAAAATGCAAAATCTGTGATGCAATTTACGACGACAATTCCGAAAATCCAAGATGGCGGGGACTCATCGACCTTAAAGGTGGAGTGTGGAGTGTGGAGTGTGGAGGTACTGACGACATGAGGGGCGTGTCGGGCTGTCTGCAGGCGGGACAGAACGTGCAGCCCAGCCAGTGAGAAGACAAGCGAGTCTCTGCCACTGTGGCGGCTGTACTCTAGCAGCAGCTCGCTGCGGATGAGAAGTGCATGCCCATACGCCGCTGCGGCGTCGGCGAACACCATCACCTCCGGCTTGCGTAGCTGCAGTGACACCGACAACCCTGCAACACAACGTTCTCCATCACTAAACGTAAAAGCGTGCCAACCTCAGAGTGTCAACCAAACTATTAGACAGGAATGTACTTTGCATAGGTTTTTTGTCTGGTAATTTTCCTTGGCGTAAATTCCATTTAATTAGACTTTGTTAGCAAAAGTATTAATTTTTTTGCAGAAAAATGATATCTTAAATGTGAAAAGTGTATGATTTTGGAACATTTTTTAGATTCTTCGCCGACTTCTAAGTACAATATAGAATGACCACAATTATACACTACTTTTACTTCTGCCTGTTCAGTTTAAGCACGTCTAATTAAGCGATTTGTCACGTGAATTTCCAGAAACTGAGAATAGAGTGAGGCAGCACGTTATTTTTAGGGGTCGTGTACACAGGTGGAAAACAGTCTTTAGGGGCAAAAATGAAGAAAAACATCAATTTCGGAGTGAGATTGAATAAAAACAGCGTTTTCCGGGTGAAATTGAAGAATTCAGCTTCTTCAGAACGAATATGAGAAAACACGTTTCAGCAGAAATTCGCGTTTATTACTGCTACCTTGGCATTTACCGTACATTAATATTAGAGAGTTTCGAGCAAGCTGATACTCCAAGAGAGAGCAGTTTGCAGAATGTGGAGGTGTGCTGCTCACCTGGCAGGTCGTCGATGCAGGAAGCTCCTGACGAGAAGTATCCGCTCGTACTGTCCGCAGAGCTCGGAGGTCGCTGTGGGATCTTCACACCCTCCGCCTGGCTCTTCACCTGACACACACACACACATACACACCAGTAGCAAGCGCCAGTCACCGTTCCCCGGTCACTGTCCGTCGTCATTATTTTGATTCTATGGTCGAGTCATGGTTACTTCCAACTTTTCTGAAGCCCTGCTCAAGTTACACTTACAGGTTATTCCCCAGCACCGTCTATAAAATTACACCGCATTTTCGTGCACACTCAGTTTAATAATATTTCTCATGAGAACTACAGAATGTTCCAAAATGATCTTTACAATTTTGATCGCTTATATTTCAGAAACGGAGAAAGATAGAAAGATGCGGTTTGCGGCACAGTGTTCAAACACACCTAAAGTTGTTACTGTGTCTGTTTGTATATGTTAGTCAGTGTCGAAAATGGCCATCCCCCAGCAGATGGCAAAGTGTATCGAATGGTTTACAGAGACAAAATCTGACAGTCAGGGCCAGCGGAAGTTCCGGATGCGTTACAGAAGCACACCGCCATCACGTCCGACCATCAGACAGTGGTACACGAGGTTCAAGGAAACCGGAAGTGTCTTGAAGAACACGAGTTCTGGACGACCAAGTAAGAGTGATGCAGATGTGGAACAGGTGCAAGAGGCATTTATCCGGAGCCCCATCCACCAAATCAATTAGTCGTGCTTCTCGAAAACTACATCTACCCCCGACCACTGTGCACAGGGTATTGCACGAGAGACTGGAGCTGCATGCCTACAAGGTGCAGCTGCTGCATGCGCTTCAACCTGATGACAGGCCAAAGCGCAAAGCATTTGCACTTGAGATTCTGAGTCGCAACGACGACGACTCAGACTTTCTGAAAAATGTGATGTTCATGGCCGAAGCTTGTTTTCATGTGTCCGGGAAGGTAAACCGCCACAATGCGAGGATATGGGGCTCTGTAAAACCCCCACTTTAGCATGGAAATTGTGCTAGCCACTCCAAAGGTAAACGTGTGGTGTGGTCTGATTTATAACCGTGTGGTGGGACCCTTTTTCTCTGCAGAGGCCTCAATAACCTCGACTGTTTACCTGGACATGTTGAAACAGTTTGCATTTCAACAGGTCGGAGATCTGCAACCTGACATCATGTTGCAGCAGGATGGTGCTCCTCCTCACTGGGCCTTGGTCATTAAGGCGGCTTTGGACGACACATTTCCAGGTCGCAGGATTGGCAGAGGAGAACGCAGTTCCTGGCCCCCGAGGTCTCCACACATAACCCCACTGGATATTTTCCTATGGGGCTTTGTGAAGTATGTGGTCTACCAGACCCCAGTGCGGGACCTTGCAGGAACTGCGAGCTCGCAAAACAGCAGCAATTGAACATGTTAATGAGGACATGCTAGGCCGGACGAGGGCGGAACTGGAATATAGCTCAGATATCCTGCGTGCTACAGATGGCGCACACATTGATCTCTGTTAAACGGCTACTAAAACTTTAGATGTCTGTGAACATTGTGCCGTAAACCGTACCTTTCTATATTTCACTGTTTCTGAAAAATAAGCGATCAAAGTTGTAAAGATCATTTTGGAACATTCTGAATTTTTCACTAGGCATTACCAACACATCTGTATTCTCTAAATTTTATTTATATAAATTAAAAATGAGAGGTTGTAATTTATGAATACGACATAAGTAGAAGTTCAATTTAACCAAAAATTGTGCTGCAATTTTCTCTTAAAGTCAGTGGGAGTAAACCAAGTTCGTTAAGTGATGGTATTCTATTGAATTAAAATAGTTAGTTATATTCTCCTGATTTTATAAACGATAGCCACACACAAATTTCTCTTGATTCAAAATCTCACAGTAAATTGATATCACTTGCTGTTTACAATTGATGACTTTAATAAATACAATTCACAGTTAACACAACTAATTAATGTAGTTAAATATTACCACTCATATCCTTTAAAGCACTATGTAAAATACGTCACCAACAGACAGGAAAGATGATACCGCAGCATGAATTTGCTTCAATCATTCTTGGGATACAAAGCTGATTACATAATGTGTATCGAGATACAGTGAAATTGAAATAATTAAAAATCAGTCCCAGCAGACAGTGTATCAAAACCTATTAAGTTATTTTACAAATTATATGTCCATATTTGAAAGTTCCAATATTTACAATAAAGTCCGTATCCCATGTTATTCAGTCCCAAGTGAGTTTAGTACTGGTTCCACCAGTCCGCAATGTTCTCGAGTTCTCCGAGCTCCTTCACGCACAGTAGCCTTCATTCGTCGGGTATCACGCCTTCTCGTCCATTCACGCTACAAACATCTCATCCGCCGTCGTCTCGCAGTCTCCCGTCGTCGTCTCTACTCGACTTCACCTACCACACTCAGCCAGATGGGCTTCGCAAAAGACTACCTGACAGTGGACTGTTGCAATATTTATAGGGTCGTAGACCACCGCCCAGAACTTTCTCTAAATGCCGCGTTGCGCCGAGGGTCCAGATTCCCAGAATATTCTTGTGCTTCCTTCAAATCTGTCGGTTTCTCCAGCAGAGGAAGGAGATGTGTCCGAAATTCAAGGACGAGATATGTATTTATATACAGGATGATTCTCAATTAAACCGACATATTCGGCAGGCGATTCTCCATGAAAAAGTAAAATGAAAACATATGCGACACTTTATACCTAGACTGAATATTAAGGGAGGTATGAGCCCTTAAAAAAACGAGTTTTTAAGCTGTATTTTTCCAAAATAGCGGCTCTTACGTTGAAGGTCCCGATAACATACTCTAATGTCCCGAGAGTTGTCATTTATTTTACTTCGTTACCGATATATTGCACAAATACGGTTTAAAACCTCGTTTTTAAGGGTTCGTACCCCCCTTAATATTCGGTTTAGATATAAAGTGTCACGTCTGTTTTCGTTTTACTTTTCCATGAAGAATTACCTCCAAAAGTTTGTCGGTCTAATTGCGAATCGTCCTGTTTTTAAGTTGTTCCGTCTCGCTGAGAAAAGAGATTGCCCTGTTGAAGTAGTAAACAAAACGAGTATGACCTTTCGCAATTCGTTCAACGAACGAGCTTAAAAGTAGTAGCCACTGCACTCTCTCGTGATAAAGATCACGTTACCCTTGCGTTTCCGCTCTCTATGCGATGCTTCCTCAGAAAAAAAACAAGGTCGACACCAACATCACGTTCAACCTTATGCAAATGTGTCCACAAAATTGTACGTTAGTTTCCTTTCGTAGCAGGTTGCGCTCAGTTTAAAACCGCCCTAAGTGGTCTCGCTAGTTGCCATTTTGTTCTCAATGCAAGCGGTCGTGTCTATTACAAGTAGAGAACTGAACAACTCGCGGTTTCATTTCGAGGCAAGTTGCAATTCACAATCTTGCACGTTCATGTTACTTTTGCAATTGGTCGACGCGTTGTTTGACACCTCCTGAATATGAATGACCCAATGGCAAACATGCAATGAACTGTAGGTCCAATCACCGCTATATACTGCCACAACAAGCAACCAATGAGCAGTCACCTGCATCCTTACATGATCTCGAGAACCACTGAACCGATTTGAATGCATGCGGTTTTTACTGTTATAATCTGCATTTATCGGGGAAGGTTTAAGTGCATGAAAATTTCTGTAGCATTTATAGGAGCTTAGCATTAACGATATTAGTGAATCAAGTCGGGAAAAATGAGCTATTTTGCTGCTTTCTAACTATGCTCCACCAAAACTGCAGCGCCGATTGTTATAATTCTTTCATTTATAGCAAGCTACATTATTCCATAGAGCCATATACATATATCAAGTGTGAAGCCACAGGCAACTTCCCCTACCACAACTTCAAGTCTTAAGTATTAAGTCTTATGTGTTAAGTCTTAAGTCTTTTCCCATTTCATTTATTAATATATCGGTGTAAAAACTAAATTGTACCCGGGCGAAGCCGGGCCGGGTCGCTAGTGAGTCTAATATATTCACGGCCTTTTCTGAAGCCCTTCTAAAGTTCTACTTCCAGGATATAGTAAAAACTAAGCTTAACTAAGTCTAGAAAATTACACCAGGGGGACAATGCACCGAATTCAGGAGCACTCAGTGTAACAGTATTTTGTATAAGAACTATTTCTCACTAGGCGCTACCAACACACATGTTTTCTCACTACGTTTTATTCAAATTAATTATAAATGAAGTAATATAATTTATAGATAAAATATGCATAGCATTTAAATTTAACATAAAAAAAATTACTTCGAACACAAGTATAAAACGCTTGTGATATGTGGTATATGTTGGAAATAACTAAACACATATATGGAGAGATTATTCATAGGTTTGATTAAAAATTGGTGAAGAAACCGCGAATAGACTCTCTCTCTCTCTCTCTCTCTCTCTCTCTCTCTCTCTCTCTATATATATATATATATATATATATATATATATATATATAATACTGTGAAGTATAGCCTACAGACCTTTGAACTCGTAAATTTTTCAGGTCTCTAGTTATAAGTAGGGCTAGGAAAATTTCGCGAGTTAAATGACCTGTATGGTAGACTCCAAAATCTTTGGTATAGTCGAAACTCAGTTGTTTATTCATTGCCTGTTGACCAAGATTTACCCCAAATTCGACAGTATGGTATTCGCTTCTTGCACTCTTGCAAGTCGGCGATTGGCGCCGAGTCGTTAAGAGTGTGCGTGATAAACTCTGATCCAATTGCGACGGTGACCTCAGCCTACACGCATTTGAAATCGATCTTGTACCGAAATGAATTCGCGAATTTTTTTTTTATGCCTAGTCATAAGTTTAAAAAAAAAAATTGAATATTTCAAAGCATATTATTTTTTTCAGGATGGAAATGAAAGTCGCTAAAGGCTGTTCACGATAAAGTGAGCACTTTAGAAATGAACCTTAGAAAAACGTCACTGCTCCTACATGCATATATTTTAACGGGTGACCTGAGTGACGTGCGCCCAGTAAAGTTGGTAACGATGGATGGGAAGTAGTTCCATGACATAACGCAGAATTAAAAGTGTTAGGTAAACATTTGTGCAAACTTAAATTATATAATTGGTTTCCTTTTTTTTTATTTTACTGCAACTAAATGTAAAAATTATCAGATTTGTAAAATTTTATTCTTATAATAATTTCATTGTTTCAGTTGACCAAAACATGACTAAAGTTACAAGGTCCATGGTAATGATAATTTTACATAAGGCGGAACAATACACAATGTGCATACAAGTAGATCTTAAGCAGGGATTTTAAAAGTGCTCATTTTAACGAGAATAGCCTATATCGTGTTGCGAATTTGTAAATTCGTGATTGTGGGGTATGATGTTTTGGAGGGGGGGGGGATGGTAGTCACCTGTATGCCGAGGTCGCCGACGTAGCCGTGGTTGACGACGCCGCCCTCGGCGGGTCGCTCCCCGGGCAGGCTGTCGAGCAGGAACCTGCACACGTGCAGGAAGAAGGGCACGGACAGGTTGAGCCGGGTCCGCTCGACCAGTACGTCGACGCAGCGGTCGCCGGCGCCGCTCTGCCGGAACGTCGCGTCCACGATGGGCGGCGTCGACACCGAGATGGCGCTGCCGTCGTCGCGCCGCTCCCCGCCGTGCGACTGCAGGATCCTGCGACCAAACCCACGCCACACCTCGTCACGCGCAGCTCGCCCTCGTCCTCGACCTTCAATCATCGATCAGTCGATCGATCGATCGATTAAGGATCTTCACGATAAAGCGAGCACTTTGGAAATGAACCTTAGAAAAAACGGGCGCAGTGAGTTACATGCACCCAGTAAAGATGATCGTGATAGGGTACAGTAGTTAAAGGCTGTTCACCATAAAGTGAGCACTTTCGAAATCAACCTTAGAATAAAATGTCACTGATCCTGCCTGCATATGTTTTAACGGGCGTCCTGAGTGACATGCGTCGAGTAAAGTTGGTAACGATGGATGGGAAGTAGTTTCGTATTTTAACATAGAAGAAAAAGTGTTAGGCAACCATTTCTGATAACTTAAATTATTTATTTCGCTTTCTGAGTTTTTTAATGCATCGAAGTGTAAAAATGACCAGATTAGTTAAATATTTTCCTTTCTAATAATTCCACAGTTTCACTTGACCGACGCATGAATAAAGTGATGAGGCCCATGACAATATTAATCTTACATAAGGCGGAAGAATACAAGACGTGCACACAAGTAGATCTTAAGCAGGGTTTCAAAAGTTCTCATTTTACGGTGAATAACCTATACATATCTTAACGTCGAACAAATCGTGTGATAACTTAGACAATTTATTTTGCTTTCCGTTTTCTAAGGCACCCACGTTGTAAAATGAGCAAATTTATAAAAAGTATTATTTCTCTAATTTCTTCATACTTGACCGACGCATGAATAAAGTGATGAGGGTAATGGAAATGTTAATTTTGATTAAGGTGGAAGAATACACGACCTTCATACAAGTAGGTCTTAAGAAGGACTCTCGAGGTGCTCATTTGACCGTAAACAGCCTGTAACGTTGTTTATTTACATGGCAATGTGCTAACAATGCAGTAATAGTGAAAACATTATGTTTGACAAGAACACAACACTCCAGCCACCATTAGAACTGCTCTCTGACATATTGGAAATGGCAAAGCTGAAAACAATAAAGGAACAACTCGAGCAGTGACTGTCAGAAAATAATGACTCAATTGAATTAGGAAAATAACCAAAACCTCCAAAACGACGATGAAGTTATACCAAACAATAAAGAAACGAAAAACACTCCTATAACTATTAAATAGGAGAACCAATATGCTGACGAATAAACGAGATGAACGAGACCTGCAGCAACACGAGGGCAAGGTGTACACATAAATGGAAGATAGGAGAGCAAAGTTGGTCAGGAAGAATCAAACCGTAAGGGGGTAAGGAGCAGAAGTCTCACAGATACACTCACTGCCATGTGTGCAGTGGCAATGAACGAGATATGAAGTCCTCGCGTTGACGTGAACTTGAAATACTGAAGTCGCGAGATAGTTAAGTGAGTGAAGAAATCTGGACGGCTCTCAACATCGAGGTCTTGAGAGCCGGCAAGGGTGAAGCGGGGTGAGTATGGAGCAAAGCCGGAATGCACGGGCGGAGGAAACATGAAATCCCCAGAAAACTCGCCGACCAGCGGCATCGTCCGGCACGATTCCCAAGTGCGAATATCCGGGGGTGACCCCGGCGAGAATCTAACCCGGTTCGCCACGGTGGGAGTGGAGTAGCCTAACCACTACACCACCGTGGCCCCTAAGTCGTGGTATAGCAGTATGTATAGACTGTTCATGGTAAAATGAGCACTTTTGAAAGCCCTGCTTAAGCTCTACTTGTATGCACGTTGGGTATTCTACCGCCTTTTGTAAAATTAACATTACCATGTGCCTCATCATTTTATTCATGCGTCGGTCAAGTGAAACTGTGAAATTATTAGAAAAATAAAAATGTTATAAGTCTGCTAATTTTTACACCCCGATGCATTAAAAAAAGCGAAAGTGAAATAAATAATTTCACTGATCACAAATGGTTTACCTAACACTTTTTATTCTAAGTTAAGATATGGAACTTTTTTCCATCTATCGTTGCCAACTTTACCGGGCGCATGTCACTCAGTGCGCCCGTTGAAGTATATGAAGGCATGGACATTGGCGTTTTTCTATGGGTGATTTAAAAAATGCTCACTTTAACGTGAACAGCCTTTACAAATAATAAGCAAAGGACATTGGTTACCGATTCCCAGTTGTGTGCAGTTAACTAGTTGTTTAATACTTTTGTATCTAGTTCTCACTGTGGGTTCTTTCCCGCTTTCATAAAGGCAGGAACTTAAGGTGGACTCACAACCATTCGTTTCATCCGTCAGTCGCCCGTCCGTCCAGCGGTCACGTGAGCCTTAACCAAACGCAAGGCCACTTTTTTTTCTAACCGTCGATCAGTCAAATATATCTCAAACTTTAACTTTTGACAGACCGACGGATGGTCCACCGCCTTGTAATATCGTTCCTTGTACGTGCATGGCTGTCGGGAAACAGTAACTTTTTTTGTCTGAATAATTTTCTTTTGAACTCTTTGAGGCCCACTTTAATTTACGCTTTCAGGATTTGCAAACAAAAACATTTATGATGCGTGCTGTACTTAAGTCGACACAACACTTGTTTCGTTATCATATCCAATGAGCTGTAAGCTGTATGTTCAGCTACAGTAATATGAACCAATTATGACCTGGACCAGTAAGGCGATTTGCGAATGATTTACCCACATGAAAGACCATTGGTCATTGAGCTTTTCAGTGTGCAGTTCAGACCAAAAATTACCTACACGTGCATAATGTACACAATTGTATACACTCGGTCTGAATGAGTTAAATACACAAAGCAGCGAAGTTGTTTACTTTTATTTTACATCATTACCTTTGAATTGAACTGAAGATGACTTGTAGATTTTTAGAGGAAATGCTGATACAATATGTTAGGGAAAGGAATATATTTATGACGCATTTATTTAAAAAACATTTCCTTCGCGTGCTACATGTCCTCTGCCATGGACACGAGTACTGAATATTCCTGATTCCCTGAGAGGGGCCCCTCTATCTCTATTGGCTTTATATGCTAGAAATCTAGTTTTTTCTCCATCTTCTATCATTCCGCCATATGAAAAGATTTCCGCACATGCTATATTTCAATACACTACGGGGCGTAATCGCAGTTTTCTTTTGCTTATTGGTGGCGTGTCTCTGTGACAAGACGTTTTATTACATGGCTGGTCAATCAGAATTAGGCAACTCCAATAATGTTTGTCTGTGTATCGCGGGCATACGCCTAAAACACATTAATATCGATATCATCCAATCAAGAAAGCTGATCTCAGCTTATCTCTTACAAAACACAACTGGTCGTGAAATATTTCCCCGAATATTTCTGGCAAACTTCCTGTACTGTAATGGAAGTTTTTAACCTGTACTGTGCATGGAAATACTACGATATACCAGGCTGCAAATACAGGCGTGTTTGGCACTTCTACAGTACATAATTGGGAGAGACCTGCAAAATTCGCGTTATCTTTCGGTGACAGGATAAAACGCACCTCGTTGCATATAAGTGAGCACAGTCAGTGGTTTTATTTGCCACTAACCTTTAAGTGGAATCAACTACCTGTTCGACTTCATTAGATAAGATTGGCCACTCCGACGTTGAAGTTACATTATTGGCTCAAGATTCACGCGAGGTGTACCGGGCATACTACCAGCCTATGACAGAAGTCCGGCAAATGCACAGTACCTTGGAGTTCAGCCTGTCACTAAATTATAACACGAATTTGGCAGGTTCCTTATAATTGGTAACTTCCCTATGCATTTGAATATTTCCTAAGAAGTTGAAATAACGCTACCATGGATGTATGGGGAAAAACTTTACGGCCTGCTCTTTTTCACTATAGGCTATTCACGGAAAAACAGCACTTTTGAAAACCCCTCTTAAGATCTACTTGCATGCACGTTGTGTATGAATCCGCCTTATGTAAACTTAACACAGCCATGGGTCTCATCACCTCATTCATGCGTCGGTCAAGTGAAACTGCAACATTATCACAAAATAAATATTTTACAAACATGGCCATTTTTACTGGTCGATACATTAACACATTCTGGACTACGGTCGAGCTGAGTTCGAGCATCGCCAGTTTAAAAATTTCTTAGTCCTTGAAAATAAAACTCCAAGGTTATAGAGCCATTGTTACTCTAGTATCTAACAAGATCTTACATGAACAATACAACCCAGCAGCGATAACTTTCCTGCAGAAAATGTTTTTTTTTTTTTTTTTTTTTTTTTGCTATTCCCTGATAAAAGGACACGATTGACTGTAAACCTTTTACACGGTAAGTGACATTTGATTGGAGCATATCAGCTCTGCGACCCCAATGGCTGAACGTCGTAGAGCACAGTAAGCGCGCCCAGTGTGGTGTGAACCAACGGAAGAATGGCACGTGGGAATACAGATACCAACAGAATATACGTTCCTGCTGTGGTGTATAGGTGATTCACTTCTAGCTTGTCTTAAATTATATTAAATATGTGCAGTCCTGAATGTGTTAAAAAAAAATAACACAAAGGGAACGAAATAATTGAAGTTATCACAAATGGTTACCTAACACCATTTATTCGACGCCAAGATATGGAACTACTTCCCATATCGTGTTACCAACGCTACTGGACGCATGTCACTCAGTATGCCCGTTAAAATAATGCGGTCAGGGACAGTGACTTTTGTATAAGGTTCATTTCAAAAGTGCTCACTTGATCGTGAATAGCCTTGACATTCATACACTGGTGTAGTGACAATAATTTTAATGACGCACATTGGATGAGGGGAATGGCAGGGTGTGCACTCACCTCCTGATGAGGATGGAGTTGTCTGTGCGGATGTCCTCGAGCAGGCAGCATTGCAGCATCATCTTGGCCTCGAGGCTGTGGTCGGAGAACACCTCCAGGGACATGGTGGCCTCGCCCACGTCCAGCTTGCACAGCCCATGGTTCATGTCGCGCACCGGCGAGCTCAGGATCTGCACAGCGCACCACCATACATGCTTGCACCGAGCACACGCCCTTACACACATACAAAAAAAATATTTCTGCAATTGCACCAAACATTGTTTGGCTTGTGCGCATTGTATGCGATTGAATTTTGCTCGAATAAAAAATTATTACACTTAAATTTTTTTAAGATAATTTGATATAAAATCCGATTTTCCCCCTTTTTTTCTGCCGCAGCTACAGTAATAAATTGAGACCTGAAAAATTCGCGAGTTCAGTGACCTGTAGGCTAGACTTAATAGTTTCACATAAACTCATGAAGGTATAAATTGTTCATTGGCTGCTTGTTGTAGCAATATAAGGCGGTGATTGGGCCTACAGTTTATTGCATATTTGTTATTGGCTCATTAATTTCCAGGAGGTGTCAAAAAACGCGTCAACCAATTGCAAAAGTAACATGAACGTACAAGTTTGTGAATTACAACTTGTCTAGAAATGAATCCGCGAATTTTTCAGGCCTCTAGTAATAAATACTATTAAAGTCGTACAAATGAAAAAATAAATACAACATAATGCTGTGGTTGGCCGCTTGACACTTATGTTATCACAAAATAACGGTTCATGCAATTTTTTATAAAAATTTAAAAAATATGCATACATCTCTTTATGTAGCATTAACATTACATATATATATATATATATGTTTTATTATTTGGTGTTTACATATTATTAAAGGCTGTTCATGATAAAGTGAGCACTTCAGAAATGAACCTTAGGAAAAAGTCATGGTACATATGTTTTAATGGGCGCACTGAGTGACATTCGCCCAGTAAAGTTAGTAACGATGGATGGAAACTAGTTTCATATATTAATGTGGAATAAAAAGTATTAGGTAACCATTTCTGATAACTTCAAATTATTTATTTCTCTTTCTGTTTATTTTTTTTATTTTTAATGCGTCGAAGTGTAAAAATGAGCAGATTTGTAAAGTATTTGCTTTCATAATAATTTCAGAGTTTCATTTGACCTATGCATGAATAAAGTGATGAGACCAATGGCAATGTTAATTTTACATAAGGCGGAAGAATATACAACGTGTATACAAGTAGATCTCAAGCAGGGCTTTCAAAAGTGCTCATTTTACCGCAACAGCCTATACGTCTGTGACATCACAAACTAGTCCAAGCACGGCGGGAATGTGGCCATCGCTTGTTTTATAAGCTATAACTGCAGATCACGAGGACAGTGGCTCAATGGTGGGAAGCGCAGTGGGCGACAGGAGTTAGCAGAAAATTTTGGTTCTGGCTGACACAGAATATTGGGGCGATCCCATCAACAATCGTCTCAGTAACCCCGCCCAGGCAACGTAGGAGAGCCAATGGGAACAGAGGATTGCGGTGAATGTGAACGATAAGTGTGGTGGTCAGAATGGCAGTGGGTCAAGGTGTCAGTCGGCGATCATGGGTGAGTGCCTTTCAGCTAAGGTGAGAGAGTTTGCCCTTTCCATAGCCCTTTATCCAACTAACCCTGGCCTTAACTTATCCCAAAGCCACCTCTATTCTATTAATTGGGAGTTATTTCATAAACACATGAATCCCTGCCCTAATAAACCATTGTCAGGCTGATGAGATTATTCACAGACCACATAACAATATGTGTTACGTGGTAGCCCACAACATTAGTTAGTAAATTATTTCATTTGTACAACTTAGTTACCAATTTTTACTCTGACTGCAACAAAACAGGGAAGTTTTGGATTCGGCGTCAAATTATTCAAAAAATTTGAAGTGCAAAAAAATATATATTTGTAGGAAAATGGCAACAGTATATATTTCATATCTACAAGTCCCAGATATTTTCATAGGTACTGATGGACTTACTGTGAATATCCCCCATCTCCCAAATGTTTGTTAACAGTAAAGAATATTCATTGGCTCCTCTGTATAGTCCTAAGTTTTGTAAAAATAAACTGGGGTGGTCCTCGACATTCAAAAGAAAGCCACAAAATATATTTTACCATATTTGTGTTTTGATTTATTTATATTAAGTGCAACTACACAGAGAATCCCGAGAATTCTCATTAACAAGAAACGTGAAATGAGAAATTCAACACAGAACTAGGTGTTTAAAGGATGTTCACGATAAAGTGAGCACTTTTGAAATCAACCTTAGAAAAAATTGACTGCCTCTACCTGCATGTATTTTAATGGGCGCTATGAATGACTTTTGCCCAGAAAAGTTGGTAACGATGAAAGGGAAAATTGTTTCTTATATTGACGTCGAATAAAAAGTGTTAGGTAATAATTTGCGATAACTTTAATTATTTCTCTCGCTTTCTGTTTTTTTTTAAATGCATCAAAGTGTAAAAATGAGCAGATTTGTACAATATTTACTTTTCTTATAATCATAGTTTCACTTGATCAACGTATGAATAAAGTGATGAGGCACATGGCAATGTTAATCTTACATAAGGTGGAAGATTACACAACGTTAATGCAAGTAGATCTTAAGCAGGTCTTTCAAAAGTGCTCTTTTTACCGTGAATAGCCTACAACAATAATAACTCAATTTCATAATTTATTTGGTTTTGGAATACTTAAATTTAACTTTAAAATAGTGAAAACTTTCTGCCAGCACCATCGACCATTATTCTTCTATATCTCTTAGTGGTTATAAAAAAATGTTGTAAATATTTTAAGGTTTTGCATCGATATAATTATGAAATATGTGGCCTCACCTCGTCCATGTCGCTGAAGAGGTACAGCTGCAGTCCGTCGAGTACTAGCCGCACGCTCATCTCCTGCCTCACCTGCTCGCTGTGGCTGAAGAATGCCTGCAGCTTGCGCACCGCGGGGTCCTCCGAGGGGTTGGTAGGCGTGGCCGGCTCCGCCAGTCCGCCATGGCACGCCAGCCCCAGGTCTGCCACAACCATATACTAAAGATGAGGTAGACCGAACTCGTTGGCTGTGCACAACCAATCTCCACGTCCCAACATTGAACTGCTTTTCTGCCAACACGTCTAACGAAAATACCGTGGATTGGGTTTTGAGTTTAGAACACTGTTTAGTAACCAAGTGCTTTTGGTAAGTTTTTATACTTCCTCTAATCAATTTATAACGCTTCTTGATTACATTGAAACTGGTATAAGTATTTTATTAATATAACAGTGCTTGCCATTTAAAAATTAAGATGTAAAGAAACCCGTTCATCACTGTTGAGCATGCGACATTGAGAGTTGTGTAGTATTGGGGTAGGTCAATGTTGGGTATATGCTCAGAAGACGAATAAGCGGTATACCTCATCTTTAGACTATGGCCACAACGATCACTCACCTATCCCGTGGCCATAGGACAGTCCCTTGTCAACTAACATGCCCGAGTTCACACTCACTCGCCCCGACACATTTTGTTCGTGAAGTAGCAGTATGTAGTCTGTTCCCAGGTTCTTCGAATTCTTTTGAACTCTTTCAGACCAGTGGCGTTTATTCCGTAGACGCAAGGTAAGCAATGCTTATCCTATACATATTGGAAATGTTTGACCCTTAACAGTTTTCGCCTTAACTTTAAATACATTAAATCTGAGTTTCCCGTTTCCGGGACACGTTCGAGCTCCTCCGTCAACAACCGCATTCCTTCACCAGGGTAAGCAGTCGTTCTGTTTGCGTCCTCCAGTCCTACATTTTTTATTGGAAAATGGATGAAAGAGTTCGGGAAAACAATTTGTAATATGCTCTGTAAATAATAATAAATATAATTATTATTACATTAATTTCGTTTCTGTTTTTATAACTAACGTTCGGTATTATAAAACGGTAAATACATGTGGAGGGTAAGCAATGTTGGAAGTTGCGTTTGTTAGTATAAATTGGAAGTGGAACCATGGCCCGGCACTAGTAGGACTGAATGTAAAATACGCGACCTTCTATATTATTATTATCGCTGCAAAAGTATATTTGAATTAATATTTTGGGTGTAATTATTGAGCTTATATCAACCATTTATTGTATCGTAGAGTGTGTAATATATCATATGATAATGGCATTTAACTAAACGTTATCTAAAACACTGAATTATGTGGGACTATTATATTGCTTATCCTGTGGGGAAAAAAAACTCACTTCACACCACTGTTTCAGACCCAATTTAATTTACTCTTTCAAGTGTTGCAAACAAAAATATATATGATGCGTACTGTACTTAAGTCAACACAGTACTTGTTAAGTTGTCACAGCCAATGAGCTGTAGGCTATATGTTCAGCTTCAGTAACATGAACCAATTATGGCCTGGACCAGTAAGACAGTTTGAAAATGATTTACCCACACGAAATATCATTGGTCATTGAGATTCCCAGTGTGCAGTACAGACCAAAAATTACCCACACGTGCGTAATGTACACAATTGTGTACACTTGGTATAAATGAGCTAATCAAACCTTTGTAGCGTAGTGCCTGCTGATAGGCAACCACTAGTGAATACCAGTCCGTATTGGTTGCCAATCTTCCAGGCGGTACAATATTAATTCACATCTCTTGAACATTTCTGACTATTAACGAGAAGTCGGACTGAAGACGGCTGCTTAACCCTTTCAGACCATACACGTTCAGACTTTATCTTGTCTTGCTGTGAAGAGTGTACTTGTGTCCTGTATTGGGACTCTTACTTAGAATGTGTGAAGAACAGTCGGGACGTGCCTAAAGTGTATGCGATGCAAGCAACGGAACTTCATACAAAACTAGTTGCGCTCGGGACGCGCTCACCAGTTTACCCGCAGCTCTCGCTGCGTGAACACACGCACGCATTCTCCTCCTGTCTAGTGCAGTACCACACAAGTGTTCAATCGTCGTGCGACTCCAGCAAACAGTAAATACCTTGCCTCGAGCCATCTCAACTGTTAAACATCACAAAGTACCTTCCTGTTTACTGGCTCAAAGGCTGTTCACGGTATAGTGAGAACTTTTGAAAGCCTTCCAAAAGATCTACTTGTACGCACATTTTGTATACTTCCGCTATATGTAAAATTAACATTGGTCACATCATTACTGCGCAGGTCAAGTTAAACTGTGAAATTATTTGATAAGTAGATATGTTACAATTCCGCTATATTATACCACTCCCATGCATTAAAAGTATATGAAGTACAATAATTCCAGTATTCTCAAATAGTTTCCTAACACTCTTTATTCAGCAATAAGGCATGGAATTACTTTCTCCCCGTCGTTACCAACTTAAGAAAGCACATGCCAGTCAGTGTTCCCTTTAAAATTCAGGCAGCTAGTGGCTGTGGCATTTTTCCAAGGTTGATTTCCAAAGTGCTCACTTTTCCGTGAACAACCTTTAAAATGGAATAACATAACAATTTCACATAATTATAATGAACAACAAAATGTATATTTTACATTGAAATTATTCTTGTAATAATGAAAGTGTAAATAATCGCTAAAATGAAGTAACTGTTGCGCGATACTCTACACTGTTTTGCTAATTATCACTATATAATAACTTATAATGACTAGGTGTAATTTGAGCCAACATTCTACACAGGCAGTTTTGTAGTGACAGTTGTAAACAGTATATGAGGTTAATGTGGCATGAAATAAGGAATGAAAAAGATTAAAATAGTTCGTATAATGAGGAGTGTACTTGGATAGTTAAATGGGACCCTAAAGAAGTGTGAATCAGCTGTGTTGAATGGGAGTGAAAGTGAAGAAATGTTCCTTCGAATGTAGGGGCTGGGGCTCGTGGTGCGTGGCGCCAAGGTCGCACGACCGCCATGTTGTATTCCGGACTTCCCGCTCTGTCATTCCGCCAACGCAACAGCCCTACTGGATTTCGCCATGTTGGTAGCCAGTACGCCGCTATCTTGGATCGACGTCTTTATAGCCAGTACACTATCATCTTTGTAGCTAGTACGCCGCCATCTTGGACTACCGTTTCGGTAATCAGAGAGTCAGTTTTTCATGCTCTTACATTACGAAGGTTTTCTCCAAGTGCTCCCACTTTTAACTCTCTTGCATTCTTTCTTTTTTCTTTATCTTTATCTCCTTTCTTTCGCTCTCTTTATTCTCTTCCTTAATGCTACATAATGAGAAATCGATAAAATAAATCAAATTTAATAATAATTTTTTTAATTTAAATATATTTTTATAATTAAAAAAATTACATGCGTAATATTAAGTGCTATATACCAACAGAACCGTATTTTCAAGGCGCATATGAACATGATGTCATGGTAAACCCTCGACTACGACTTGAGTATTCAGGGAACACGTTAGTCTGGGCGACTCTTTAGCCAGTAATATAAAAGAAGTGATGACGTGACTAAGGTTTATCCTACTCAGGTTGGGAAGCTCAGTGTCTTCAGTTTGGTGACTAGAAATTTCCGCCGGCAGGGTGCACTGGTGACGCATGATTTTTACGCTTTGTAGGTAAGAAAATAGGATGATCGCAATTTCCATAAAATAAATATAATTGTGTAGGATCTCCCGATATCTACTGTGTTAGAAAATACGTAAAAGATAAAACATGTTTTTATTACTGGGTGTAAGTATAACAGAATACTGTAGGTTTACATTATGTGTAAAGGCTGTTCACGATAAAGCGAGCACTTTTGAAATGAACCTTATAAAAAGTCACTGCCCCTGCCTGCATGTTTTTTAACGGTCGCGCTGAGTTACACATGCGGCCAATAAAGTCGGTAATACGAGATAGAAAGTAGTACCATATCTTAGCGTCGAATTAAAAGTCTTAGGTAACCATTTGTGATAACTTAAATTATTTATTTGGCTTTTTCTTTATTGCAATGCGTTGAAGTGTAGAATTTAGCAGATTTGTAAAATATTTACTTTTCTAATAATTCCACAGTTTCACTTGACCGACGTCTGAATAAAGTAATTAGACCTATAGCAATGGTAATTTTACATAAGGTGGAAAATACACAAAGTGTACACAAGTGAATATTAAGAAGGCATTTCAAAAGTGCTCATTTTACCATGAACAGCCTATCATAATCTGTCGTAAGCTGTATTTAGCAAACCGGCGGTTTACACAATTAATTAATTTGAATATAACAACTGAAATATTATTTTTAGGGATTTCCTGCAAAATTTCCTTACGGGAAATTATAAAATACAATGTTTTTTTTTTATGACAGGTATACTTATTTCTCCCTTAAATAGGTAAATAATTTTTCAGTGAAATAAACTTGCTTATAAACATTCTGCGCCAAATACAGTTGCATTTTTACAGTTTGCTCTCGTCAACACCATTATGAGGCGGAAATTATAGTTACAAAATAAAGTTAGCACTCATACATTTTGGTCGGGGGAAAGTATATACCACAATTCGAGTGAAACGAAAGTTTACACGCAAATAAATAGCAATTCTTAATTTACCACCTGATTAAAAGCGACCTCTTTGAAACACCGGCACAACTTGCAACGGAAATTTCACCTGTTCACAACCTCTCCCATAAGGACTATTGTTTGGTTCTTAAACTGAGTAGAATAAACCCTAATGTGACCGGACCACGTTCAGAAAATTTAAATAAACAAAAGGTCCTGCACCTCGGAAGTAGCTGATGAATAAACAATTGTGACGCGAGTATGTAAATGACTGAGAAGACTAGACCGCTGCCAATCAAATAAGCGAAGTTCGCACAGGTAAAAAAGCTGCCCACGATAAAGCGAGTACTTTTAAAATAAAACCTTTGAAAAATATCACAGCTCTTATCTGCATGTACTTGAACTGGCGCACTGAGTGGCATGCGCCCAGTCAAGTTGGTTGTGGTGGAGGAAGAGTAGTTATATGTATTAACATTTAATTAAAATTGCTAAGTAAACTGTGGCGATATGTGGATCGCCACGGTAAATTTTGTGGTATTTTGGAGAGAGGTTGGTAGTGCAGAATAATAATAATTATATATTCCTGTTTTATTGTTTTTAATGGCCGGTCATATTTAATCATGTTAATGTACTTTAAAATTAGCTGGTAAATAATCATGAGTGTGTTATATTTATTCATATGCAAATTTAAAATGCCATGTAGTGCTAGTTTGTAATGAAATATCTCCGTGTGACGCGAGAGAGGCAAGGCGCGTGTCGTCAGTTGGTCTGCGCTTATGACTTGTTGCGCAGGTCAGGTGATCGCGAGCAGTCTGTGTACGTGTGTCGGCCGAAGCGGGCCGCGCCTGGGAGTGTGAGCGAGTCCGGTGGCACAGTTGGTAGCGGTAGCACCCATGCCGGGTTGCGCGAATAGTCGCTGGTGTGAGCTCGGGCCGCGTGGATGGCTAAAAACTTAAACGACGGACCCGGGAGTGAAAGAGTGACGAGTGTGCAACGCCCGCGAGAAAATAGTTCGTGAATAAGACCGGCACTAACGCAAATGAAATATTGTGCGTTAAATTCTACACTAGGCTTGTGGCAGCACGCGACGAACAGTTAACTGCCGCAGACCGACTTGCAATAAATTCAAGTTAACGGACACCCAATTTTTTTTATTGCATACAGCGGCGAAGGCAGTTTTGGCTCGCTGGATTTGATCATGTGAGCGCGCGCGCGTGTGTGTGTGTGTGTGTGTGTGTGTGTGTGTGTATGGGGCGGAAATCAGTTAAACGTTCCAGAGCACTTGTGAATTTTTCATGCTATGGCGGGCAGTACTTTTAAACGACGCTGGTGTGATCGCCAGCAGCTGGAGCTGGCAGGAGACACGCTAGCGCGCGGAGCTGCGTGACCTCGACAAGCCAGTCCAGCTGTTTTGGCAACATTCTCCCGGGGAACGTAGCGAGGCCGGGGTCAATAAGGCTGGGACAATGGTGGCTCCCGGCCATCTTTGATCCAGCCTCCCGAGAGACACAACCAGGCCAGTGGTCCGGAGTCAACGCCGGCCCGCAGCAGCCGCCGTCGAGTGGTCTTCCCGTTGCCGAGGACGAGACAGTCCGGGGTAATTATAACTCCCGTTAGGGCGCAATAGGTTGCGGAGACGCAGGGTTAGACGCTGGCATTAATTGGATTCCTGAGTCAGAGCACCCTACTAAGCCTTAAGCTAGCATTTGCCGTAGCGAGACTTGTAGAATTGATATTAGTTTCTTGGAATAACGCCTTTAGGCGATGATTGTGATCTTTGTATTAAAACTGTGATTTGAATAAAAGTAGTGTTTCATATAATGAAATGTTCTTTCCTCTAGCTACTACCATCCCCCTGATAAATGTGTGTCCTGGTCCCGTCAGGACAGGCCACAGCAACATGTGTGGTAAAGGAATAACGTGATAGAAATTTCACGCAATATATTGGATTGCATACTATTTGCATAAAGCCGATCAAATCCCGTTGTCAGACTGGCTATATAAAATTATTTTTGCCCGCTCTCTATTGGTACTTGGTGAAAGCTGTCGCATGTGTCAAGGTGGTTAATGAGCTCGACTCTCGTTGTACTTTTCCGCACGTCACGTAAGAAGAAGAAGTAAGCGGTGCTACTCTAAATGCGATAAGTGTGAGGATTGCCGAGAAGCGCACGCGATGGCTAGGAAGCGACCAGCGCCAGGGCGCCTGCCTGGGCAGTTTCAGGGTCCCAGATGACCGATCGCCGCAGCAATTGGAGGGACGCCACCACGTCGCCGAGGTGGTGAGGTTGGTCGTCGTCGTCTCCGCCAAGGCCCTAAGAAGGGGCTGCTGCGCAGGTATTTATACGTTACGCCGTCCAGTGTCCAGTCCGGCACGAGAAAAATGCAACACCGTGGGAATATTGATATTTTACTAAAGTTGGTGAACTCACCCCGTTTCTCCCCGGCGGTATTTCAAAAGTACATTCACGTACATTTTGTATGGATTTTAGGGTCTTGTATTATGCGCTAAAAGACACTGCTCAGTTGTTTAGAGACTAGAGGTCTTATAAATGTAATGCCACAATATTCATGTTGAGTAAGACTGTCAAGTGCAGTGCAGCATATTATATCGTTATGAAATTGAAGCGCTTTTGTTAAACTTACGTGTGTAATAACATTTAACGTGAAGTAATCAGTAAATAGCCCAAAAGAAATCGTGTTTGTTGAGAACGTTATTTGCCCACCTCAATTATGTTAATTAATAGTGAAAGCTCCACTATTAAGATGGTGTTTGTCAAGATATGAAACGGTAGCTCTGCATAATTTTCTTGCAGCCAATGGGGTCTTCAAGATGAGTACTGTCCCTGTTCCTCTATGGGAGCGTTGGGTAGGAATCGGTTGCGGGTGAGGCAAATTCGAGATTTCCTGACCCCCCCCCCCCCTCCTTTTCACCATAGGGGCAGAGGGTGGTCTCAAAACATTTGCGACAATTAAAATTACCACTTTTTTTTATATATCTCAGTGTAATAATTAGCAGATCTGTGCAATACTACTTTTCTAATAATTTCACAATTTCACTTGGCTGGCACATGATTAAAGTGATCAGACCCGTGACAATATTAGATTTATACATGGCGGAATAATACACAATGGTCGTATTCATAGATCTTAAGCAGGGATATTAAAAGTGTTCTGTTTACCGTGGAGAGCCTTCAACTCTGACGGCTGTCCGTGGTAAAGTGAGCACTTTCAAAATCAACCATTGGGGGGGGGGGGAGAGTCACTGCCTGTTACGACACATTATATGCTGTAGCGTACACAGGAATGGAGGCTTCCGGTTAAATTGGCAGCTGATTCATAAAAAAATACTTCTCAGACTTTGTGTTGCATCGTAACTGAAATGTTTAAATTTGTATTCACTTAAGCTAATATTTTTTGGTTTTGTTTTAAACAGATTAGAGCACGAGTTAGCATATTAGTAATGAATTTACATTTCTAACTGTTCCTCGGTTTTATTTTTATGACACAATAATAAAGTGATGAGGCCCATGGCAACATTAATTTTACGTATGGTGGAGTATACTAGATCATTAATTAAGCAGGAGTTTCAAAGGTGCTCAGTAAACTGTGGACAGCCTATACAGTATGTCCACTGAAATTCCATTTTGGAATTCCCTGACTTTTCCTTTTTTTTTTTTTTTTTCTTTTTTTTTCATGCAAAAACTTACTATTTTGCCCTGACCTTTTTTCGAGACCGAAGCTTTTTAGTACAGTATTTTACCACCAATGTAAAAAAAAGCCATCAGTGAAGCTGAATTAAACTACACTGCATCAAACCAAGCAAGCAAGATAAACATTTCATTCACCCCATCGGTATTTTTTGCAATATACGCTATTGATTACGTGTGAGAGTCCATTACAAACACACAAATACTTCATACTTTGCATATATGAACTGTGTCACTTTAAAAATATGTATTACTACTAGTTCACAAACTTAAAATTAAGAATTTTTAATGTATATGAGTATAATTACATTAACATATATTCACGTAACTAACGATTTTTTATAATAGTAATCATTTGCATTTCCCCTGACCGGGTGAAAATTCCCTTACATTTCCCTGTCACTTGACATTCCATGACCTTCCCTGTCACTTGGAATTCGCTCATTTTTCCCTGTTTTCCCTGTGGGTGGATACTGGTTTATCTACATATAAATAACGAACTATCTGGCTGTGTATTCCCTTTGTGGATGTGATTTGAGTTGAAAGTTGCGCTGTAGTCGGAGGAGAGCGACATTTGACGGGAGTAACAGTGCAAAGGTGTATATAAGAGAGTGTTGAAGCTAGTGGGAGGATATAGAGGGGAGAGTAGCGGGAGAAGAGCGTGGAGTACCTATGCACCTGCCCTCGGCGAGGTTGTCGCTCCAGACGGCGAGCAAGGTGGCGAGGTCTCGCTGGCCCAGGTTCACACGCACGTTCTCCACTCCGCCGAACACCTCGAACAGCAGCAGGTCCTTGTGAGGCGGTAGGCTGGCCACCGTGTGGTGGTAGGACACCATGCGCTTCACGTCCAGCCGCACACTCACCGGCTCCAGGATCGGCTCCTGCGACCAGCGACAATCACCCTCCGCTCACCACATATATGCTGTCCTCACAAACGCATGCAACTCCTGAGTAATGTTGTCACTCAGGTGAGCTCTCCAGCCATATGCATGTAAAATCCTCACTTACAAACACAAAGACTTTCACCACGTGCATGCTGTCGTCGCCTAAATGTGCAGGGTATTACACATTGCGCATATCATCCTCACTCACATATGCATGGGATTACACCACATACATGGTAACCGCATTCACACGTGCATAACATTGAACCTCATACAAAATGTCCTCACTTACAAATGCAAAAACTTCCACCTCGTGCGTGCTGTCCTCACCCACACAAAAAGTGTGTTGCACCACATGTATAATTTCCGCACTCATATATCTAATATTTACACCGCATACATTCTGCCCTCCCCTGCATATTCAGAGTACTGCACATCTTAAAATATGTTTCAACTCATTATATGCAAAGACTTTCATCCCATGCATGCTGTCTTCGTCTAAACATGCAGCGTATTGCATCTCATACATAATTTACTCACTCATATATGCAAATATTTCCACCGCGCGTCATCACCCACGCATACATGATAATGCACATCGTGCATAATATTCTCAATCACATATCAAATTACACCACCACATACATGTTACACGTGCAAGGTGTTGCACATGGTTCATAATATTATCGCTCGCATACTGAAAAACTTCTACTACATACATGCTGTCCTCACCCACCATACAATTAAGATATTTCACGTCACCCATGTGACCTCCCTGACAAAAGCAGTCTTCCAACGCATAGACCAACATACTCAGTGTTATTAATAACAAATATGTGCTATGTCCTCCGTGCTAGTGTAACCTTTATCGTGCCACCTTAATGTTGTGCCTCACAAACGGAAAAGCTCCAGGTAGACGAGTACCTTAACTTCCTGCTGACTTGTTCGCCTTCCGTCACTGCCGATGTTCACTGAAATAGCTGATGGTTCGCCGGCACTCGTCAGCGTCAAGGTGGCAGTTGTTAAGTAACAGGCAAATATTCCTTTTTGTTAATGAGTCATCCATTTTGGACCGCTCTCAAAATAATATTCATTTTTAAGTGAAACAAAAATGAATTAGCAAGCTTCACAATATAAATAAAGTATTCCTATTTTATTGAAAGACTACCAATAATTTTGTCATATATTTCAATCACCGATTGAATAAAAAATTAATGTTGTTCTTTTTTTGTGAAATTCCGGTTTTTCTTTATTTTTCCATACTCACACTTCGATTTTCTAAAGTAAAAAAAAAGTAACAAGCATATTGTCGTACAATCTTGTGCATTTTTCGACGGTGGCGGGTTAGCAGATCTCGCTCCGTAAATAGAAGAACGTCACAATTACAAAAAAAAATACCGATTTTTAGATAGTAACATGAAAAAAAAACCCAAACGATAAGATTTTTTTGTAAAATAACGACAAATATACTGTAGAAAACTTGCCACTAAAGCACAGTTGTGTTTTCCTGACTTTACTGCTAAAGGCTGTTCACGATAAAGTGAGCACTTTAGAAATGACTCTCAGAAAAAAAGACATTGCCCCTACATGCATACATTTTAATGGGCGCACTGAAAAACATTCGCCTAGTAAAGTTGGTAACGATGAATATACAGTAGTTCCATATCTTAACGTGGAATAAAAAGTGTTAGGTAACCATTTGTGATAGCTTTAAATTATTTCTTTCGCTTTCTATTTTTTTAATGCATTGTAACGTCTGAACTTCGATTTAATTATGCGCACCACAACATTTCATTTTTATTATGTAAATTATTATTATCATCACGTATTATGTTGATTAATTTGCATATTATTTTAGTAGCAGATTTAATTAATGTGTGTCTAACAATTATTAATCGTATGATTTATTTTTCTAATTGGTTGTAATATGTGTAATATTTTGTTATCTCACTCTTGAATTTTACAAGTGTTCCCATTTATTTGTTTCTTAGTATATGGCACGTGGTCTAGATATAGAAAGCGAGTTGTTGTTGGTTGCTATGATTACGTGGTGACGTAGTACATCTCTTTGATGTAGCCGGCCTGTGATTGGCACTTGTGAAGCGTCCTGTTAAGCATAGTTTAGAGCGTCTTTAGCAATCTTGATCCTACCGTTAGGCGGGCTAGGACGTGTGGCATAGGCCTGGTAGGGATTATCATATTTTTTAGGGATTTGGTTCGAGTTCCCAATTGTTAGCTAGCGAACTGGTCAGGTGAAGACGATCGATGAAGGAGGATCGCAAGTCTGATCGCTCATCGTGCACGGTAGAGATTTAAAGAATATGAGTGGTACAAAATAAACAGTATTGCCGTGTACTTCAGGTCCGTGTATCCGACTAGGGTAGACTAAGGGTGCGAACCAGCGACGCCGACGGCGAAGAACGTCGAGATTCTACCACTCCGATCGTCATTTGTGAATTAAACGGTCTTATTTGTAAAGGCTGTTCACCGTAAAATGGGCTCTTTTCGAAACCCTGTTTAAGATCTATTTGCAAGCATGCTGTGTATTCTTCCGCCGTATGTAAAATTAACGTTGTCATGGGAATCATAATTTTCTCCATAATTCAGTCAAGTGAAACCTTGAAATTATTACCAAAAAAAATTTATTTTACAAATCTGCTCATTTTTACACTTCGACACATTACAAAACAAACAGATAGCGAAAGAAGTAATTTAAGTTATGACAAAGGGTTTCCTAACCCTTTCAATTCGACTTTAAGATACAGAGCTACTTCCCATACATCGTTACCAACATTACTGAGCACATGTCACTCAGTGCGCCCGCTAAAATATGTGCAGGAAGGGGCAGTGACCTTTTTCTACTGTTGATTTCAAAAGTGCTCACTTTATCGTGAACCGTCTGTAGCTGCTTTGAATACCACCAGCGATAAACGAAGGTTTAGTTTTGAGTATGATGCCAGTATTGTACGCCCTCTTGGAGACTAGTACATTTTTCACATCTACTGTATACCCACATATACCCTTCCAGTAAACGTCTCTTGCGCCTAAATAGTTTGGCGTGAGCTTTTATTAATATTAATGGAATATTTTAATAAAATTAATTTTACTCTACTGGCCGTCAATATAGGGCTAGGCGACATCAAGTTATGGCCACTTAATTCATTCATACTATTTCAAAATGTCTCAGAGTCATATATTAAGCCAAATCATGAGTATTTTGACGTAATTATAAACAGCATGAATTTATTGTTTCAAATTAATGGCATTTCCAATAAATATCAACTAATTATCATCTTTCGCGAGAGTATCATTTTTGAATGTTATATGATAGTATTTTTCTAGTATTCAGTGTTATCAAAGCTGTTCACAATAATGTGAGCACTTTTGAAATAAACCTTAGAAAAAAGTCACTGCCCCTACCTGTATGCATTTCAACGGGCGCAATGAGTGACATGTGTCCAGTAAAGTTGGTAATGGTGGAGGGGGAAGTAGTTCCATCTATTAACGTCGAACAAAAAATGTTAGGTAAACATTTGTGGTAACTTAAATTATTTCTCTCTCTTTCTGTATTTTTTAATGCGCCGAAATGTACAAATTAGCAGATTTGTTCAATATTTACTTTTTAAATAATTTCGCAGTTTCACTTGACCGAGGCATGAATAAAGTGTTGAGGCCCATTCCAATTATGTTAATTTTACATAAGGCGTAAGAATACGCAACGTGTATACAAGTAGATCTTAAGCAGGATTTCCAAAAGTGCTTATTTTTCTGTGAACTGCCTATACCAGTCGTGGTTGTTTGTAGAAGACCGCCAGTTGTAATTTGGGACGGGCAGTGGTAGACAGTTTGTCCGCAAGTGTTTCTTTAAGAATGTCACAGTCAGAACACGAGTTGGGACTTTGTCAGTAATATATGGAAAAGCGGCACAATTCAGTAATGTGACATTATAAATGCGAAAAGAAAATGTTATTTTGTGCGAAAAAGACAACTGACCAATGTGATGAATTGATCATAAATCAGTAGATACCTGCAAAATTCGCGTCGTTATTTCAAGATAAACCAGATGTTAAATACTTGTGTTTTTGTATTGTGTTTGTAACTGGACTACAGTTTGTTTGGACACGCCCTTGGCTGCTTTGGACAAATAGGAAACCACTAACGAGAGGATGTTTCTGTCACGTCGAACCAAGTCATATGGGGAAACGTGGCCTCAGAAGACAATAAACGAGCGGCACAGACTCCAATATGTATAGGACGGTAAATTTTAGCATGCTATATGAAAATTACGCGAATTCCACCAGTCCCTATTAATTAGGTTTTGCTATTGTTACTATAGAAAATTGACTAAATAACGTTTAGAAAAAGTGCTGTATAAACGAATATGCGAAAGCAGAAATATTTAAATTTTTTATAGACTATTCGCGGTTTATTTCCCATTTTTTAAATTAAATCTTAGAAAAAACATCCCGTATATGACGTGATTCGTTACTAAGACAGGCATCACAAGCGTTTTATACCTGTGTTAGCATAAATGTACCTTATTTTGTTTAAATTTAAATTTTGCTAAATTTTATATATAAATTACTAGCTGTACCCTCGCCCGCTTCGCTGGGCATTAATTTATTTTGAAAATATATATTTTTTTAAATATTACAAACGTTCAAATGTAAATATAAAAGTAACTATATATTGTTTAATTATTGCTAAACTAATACGGTTATGGGTAAAATTGATTATTATAGTTAAGTAGCTAATTAAATTCTCTACAAAAAATCTCGCTAGACATTTTTAAATAAATCTAATTATTTCGCCATAGTAGAAAGTTACAGCAGCCTGCCATCGCTTTACTCTGGTTTTATGGAGTTGATATATTTCTTTCCACTGAGTCACTGTGGCCCCACTTGAGAGTTGTCTAGCCCCTGGCCCTCTGTGGCCCGACTTGATATATTTCTATCCACTGAGCCACTGCTGCCCCATTTGGTATCGCTCTAGCCACTGAGCCACTGCGGACCCACTTGGAATCACTCTAGCCACTGGGCGTCTGTGTCCCATGTATTTTTGGTAGAGCAGGTTTAGAAAGCAGCCAAGTAGCTCTTTGTTTTTTTTCAAAAACTTTGAAATTTCTAAAATATATTTTTTTTAAATTAAACATAGCCTATATCCATCGGGAAGAATGTAGGTTTCTAAAACTGAAAGAATGATAAGAATCGGATTAATAGTTCCAGAGATTACCTCTAACAAACAAACAAACTTTGCCTCTTTATATAATAGTATAGATTTAATTAAATTTATAACTGATGCGAATAAAGACAGAGATAAAACATGTGTGTTGGTAAGACCTAGTAATAAATAGTTCTTATACAAAACGTCACTACACTGAGTGCTCACGAATGCGGTAGTTTGCCCTCGTGTAATTTTCTAAACATTGTATAAGACGAAGTGATATTCTGGATGTAGAACTTTTCCGGGGCTTCAGGAAAGTTGTAAGTAACAATGAATGTATTATAACTGATGCGACTCATATTTTAATAGCGAAAGCAATAGTCCACTTGAAAAAGTGGTTAGACTACTTGCCTCCCCCTGGACGAAACTGGTTCAATTCCAGGCAGGGTCGCTCCCGGATTCTCGCATGAGGGTATAGTGCTGGACGATGACGCTGTTCGATGGTTTTCTCGGGGATCTCCCCTTTCCTACACCCCTTCATTCCGGAGCTACTCCATTCTTACCTCGCTTCACCCTCATGGGCTCTCAAGACCTTGATTTTAAGTTCCACCCAAATCTCTTCACTCACTCATAGTCTGACTTCAACTTTTGGCAGTTATAAATAAAATGTAGCAAAGCGTCTTGTAGTATAAACATGTATAGGCTGTTCATGGTAAACTGAGCACTTTTGAAAGCCCTGCTTAAGATGTAATTGTACGTACGTTGTGTATTCTTCAACCTTGTGTAAAATTAACATTGCTGAGGATCTCATCACTTTGTTCTTGCACCGGTCAAGTGAAACTGTGAAGTTTTTAGAGAAATAATTATTTTACCAATCTGCTAGTTTTTTTACATTTCTATACATAAAAAAAAACAGAAAGCTATAGGAATAGTTTAAACTATCGCAAATGGTTACCTTACATATTTTATTCGATGTTAAGATATGGAACTACTTACCATCCATCATTACCAACTATACTGGGCGAATGTCACTCAGTGCGCCCGTTAAAATATATGCAGGTAGGAGCAGTGTCATTTTTTTTTTAGGTTGATTTCAAAAGTGCTCACTTTATCATGAACGGACTTAATATTTTTAGATGGTGACAGGCAGGATAGGGTGTGGCCGGCGACTTGCCTGTATCTCAAGGGATCCGGCGAGAGTCATGACAGCGCGCGACATCTGCACAGCCTCCAGACGCACCAGGGCGTTGTCGATGATTGGCGCCTCCCCAGGTGGCGAGTGACCGCTGCTGTAGTAGGGGATGTGCGCCAGTGACACCTCCTTGAAGAAGTTCTCCACATTCAGGTCTCCTGCACGCAGACACCCGCCATACATAACATCCCGCCAGCACGTCACAAATAATGACACTAGAGCTCGTTCACATAGATATGTCCAACTTATCTGAAGCCCTGCTAAAGTTATACCTCTAGGAAATTCCTACGCCTCTTGGGTGAGTGAGTGAGTGAAGAGTTTTGGGCGGCTCTTAACAGCGAGGTCTTGAGGGCCGATGAGGGTGATTGAAGTGAGTATGGAATGGCGCCGGAATGAAGGGGCAGGGGATATGGGAGATCCCCGAGAAAACCCGCCGACCACCGGCATCGTCCGGCACGATTCCCACATGCGAAAATCCGGAGTGACCCAGCTGGGGATTGGACCCGGATCGCCTTGGTGGGAGGCGAGCAGGCCAAGCGCTCAGCCACCGTGGCCCCCAAACCTCTGGAAAAATATCACATCGTGTACGACGTGTATCGTCGTATCAAAAGCGTTTTATACTTGTGTTAAAATAAAGTGTTTCTCCTTTGTTAGAATTGAACTTTTACTTACGTATCATCTATAAATTATAATATTTTACTTGTAGTTAACATTAATAGAAACACGAAGAAAATATGTGCGTTGTTAATAGCTAGTAAGATATAGACTGAATGCAAAACATTATTGAATTTTGTTCGCACGGATGCGGTGAATTATCTCTTTGGTGTAATTTTTTAGGCTAAGATAAGCTTTGCTTGCAAAAGGCAGAAGAATAACTAAAAGTAGAACTTCAATAGGGCTTCAGAAAAGGTGGAAGCAACCACGAATAGACTGAACAAAAAACGGCGTTATAATTTCGGGAAAAAGCAGAACTTCGCTGCTCTGTACTAAGGTGTATCCTACTCAGATTGGGGACGATACAATGTTATTTAAGGAATAGTTTCGCTTAGGGAATTATTTACACCGCAAGTTGCGTTGGTGTTCCTAACAGGTCGTTCTTAAGCTGGTGGTAAATTGAGAAATTCTATACATTAGTGTGTAAATCATTATTTTTGGCTATATTTGTGATATATAATAGGGATTGGAAATTTTCGCGAGTTCAATTACCTGTAGGCTAGACTCCACAGTCCTGTGTATACTTAAACCCCAGATGTTTCAAATTGGCTGCTGCTCCAGAGAATAGCCAGAGTTACCTCACACCTGCCAGTATGGGATTCGCTACTTGTTTCCTTGCAAGTCTGCTATTGGCTCAGAGTCGTCCAGAGCTTTTCTAATAAATAGAGACCCGAGAATTTCGCGGGTTCATTTCCAGACAAGTTGGAATTCACACACTTGTATCTTCATGTTATTTTTGTAATTGGTCGACGTGTGGTTTGACACCTCCTGGTGATAAATGAGCCAATAATATACATGAACGTCCAACCACCACCGTTTACTACCACAAAAATCAACCAATAAAGTGTTGATATCTGTATGGGAGTATATAAGACTGAGGAGTCTAGCCTACAGGTCATTGAACTATCGAATTTCTCGGATCTCTACAAATAAAACGCTATCCAATTGCAAATGTGACCTCAATATGCACATTTGTAACGTCTATCTTGTCCTGAAATTAGCTAGCGAAATGTTCCTATCTCTGGTGATATATACTTACCCCAGCCAAAATATTGTACATTTATTATATTTTGCAACTATGTTTCACGTTCTTAACCAGATCGGTCACGAATTAATTTGTGAACCGAAGTGTTGCAGTCGAGTAATATTTTGATGTGAACTGGGTGAGAAAGCGGGAACGCACACAGATAGAGTGGATGAGGAAGGAAGTTTTCGGCTGTCCCACAGCTGAGATGTTTGGTGATGAAGGAGGAGTTTGAAGCGAGGTGAGGATAGAACTGCAAAGGAATGCAAATATTTAAGGGCAACATGGCGTAACGAGGAATTCCTACGACAAACGGCAATGTCCGTCACATTCCCCAAGTGGATTTTTATCACTGGGGATCGAGCTGGACGCACCCAGATTGAGCATGACGAGGTTAAGCGAGTGAGAGGGTAGAAGCAGTGAAGTCAACCACATCATGGTGGGGGGTGGACGGGAGCACTCAAGTTGAGGATGACGAAGTTGGGCGATGTGAGTGGGGGGAGCGCTGCGTGGACGACAAAAGCGCACGGCGTGACTGGTTGGACGCATCCAGTTTGAGAGTTACGAGATCAGGCGAGGGGAAAGAGAGGGACCAGTGTGCACTGTAAAAAATAATGGGAAAATTACCTGCCATGTGTAAGGTATTATTCGGAAACTTGTGGAGGAAACATAGGTTTTTCTTGCAGGTAAGGTAACACTACCGCATTCTGGAGTAAAATTAACTGTACATGGTGGTGTAAAATCCCATACATGGATGGGATACACTTTCCAGCATTCTCAACAGCTAAAAAAAATGGGGGGGGGGGAGGAATGAGCGGAAGAAACAATCAATCATTTAACACGCTTATATTCACTAATACTATCATGCTGTCGTCGTGGTGTTATGTAAACTTACTCTACATTTAAGAGGAGTGTGAAGTGAAACATTTTTTTTTTTTTTTTTGTGAAATCGTTGTTTGCGCGTATTCCCGTATTTCGGTAAATATATGTTCTTTAAACACGACCTTTTGCTAGAAAAGGTAAAAAACTATTATCTATGGCTCTATGTTTTTACTTTTAACATTTAAGTACATTCAGAGAGAAAAAATTTCGTGAAAATAATCAAATATGCGCATTTTTGATCCGCGAGCTTTCATTGCGTATAATAAAAACCCCACTGTTACAGATCTAGTTTGCACAGTAAAGGACCACGACGGAAACACTGTGCGCCTTGCGAGTAGGAGCGATGAGGCGCTAGGCGTGCGTGTTAGTGTCGCCCGTACCGTATTTCTCCCTCACTTCTTGACTTTGGACGAGCAGGTTCACACTCCTCTTAAGAGGTAATTTTACCTTACATGTGGAGGTAATTAGCTTCCATTACATGTGAGGGAATGTGCGGGGCGCACGGACGTACCCAGGTTGAGGATGACGAGGTTTGGCGAGGACGTCTTCTGCGGCAGCAGCAGCGCCGGGGCATGCAGGTCGAGGGACACGTGTAGGCGTGTCGTCCAGGCTCGCAGTCGAGACAGTCGCAGCTCGAGGGCCCGACACGCGGTGTTGGCCAGCTGCGACACCACCCCCGCCTTCACGAACGGCTCCGCGAACACCTGCGACCAACATAAACACACACACGGCGTCTCATCAGAGTGAGTGAAGCGATTTGGACGGCTCTTAACATCGAGGTCCTGAGAGCCGATGAGGGTGATTGAGGTGAGTGTGGAGCAGCGCCGTAATGAGAGGCCAGGGGAAACGGGAGATCCCCGAGGAGACCCGCCAACCAACGGCATCGTCCGGCACGATACGAAAATCCAGTGAGACCCGGCCGGGGATTGAACCCGGATCGCCTTGGTGGGAGGCGAGCGTGCTAACTGCTCAGCTACCGTGGCCCCTCCTCATCAGAGGCTATATAGTATTGGAAGACAGATTTTTGTCTTCTGCGTGTGACCCCAACATTGACTCAAGAATCTCCAAATCAATTGTCAAACTCGCGCAATTAAACAATCACGTGACGTTCGTTTACACTTGATGCGTGCGTAGGGCTTAATGTCTCAACGACAACGAGGTCCTTGGAGTAGGTGCAAGTTGCTCAGAGTAGCAGGAAAGTGAAGGAATTGGCCAATCGGAAAACCTCAGAAAACCGAAATAATGACGGCCGGACTAGGGAGCGAGCCCCGGGGTCTCTCGAGTACGAGATCAAAGATTTGCCACTTCACCACCACGTTGGGGGGTTGCATTTGTTTTTGACCTCAAACCCGCACTTTAAAGAAAAAATATTTTTGCTTCTGGGTAACTTTATTATGAAGTGCTAGCATAACAACGTAGTCGAATATCGTTTAGGAGCACAATGCGCTAAGGGAGAAGTTCAATGTTGGAACACGGAGATGGTTACTGTCCAGCAGACATGCGCTCCGTACCCCGTAATCTTTCTAAAGTCTGTTCACTATAAAGTGAGCACTTATGAAATCAACCTTATAAAAATGCCACTGCCACTGCGTGCATATATTTTAACGGGCGCACTGAGCGACATGCGCCCAATAAAGTTGATAACGAAGGATGGAAAGTAGTTCCATATCTTAACGTTGAATAAAGAGTGTTGTGGTAACTTAAATTATTTTTTTCCTTTTCTGGTTTTTTAATGCATTCAAGTGTAAAAAAGAGGAGATTTTTAAAATATGTACGTTCCTAATAATTTTGCAATTTCTCTTGACTGACGCATGAATGAAGTGCTGAGGCCCATGGCAATGTTAATTTTACATAAAGCGGAAGAAGACACAACGTGCATACAAGAATATCCTAAGCAGGTATTTCAAAAGTGCTCATTTTACCGTGAACAGCTTATAAGCGTCTACCTGCCCCACATGTGAGATAAGTGAACGTTGCCTTCTCGTCAACAGCGCCGTTATAAGGCCGCCACTACACGATACCTTGGTTCTGCTTCAATATGTCATACCAGTAGGTGTACCAGAAGGTTTACAATAATCCGTGCAAGGGATCAGTCGTTGACCGGCGTTGAGCAACCATCACGAAATACGTGTGAATCATGGTAAACAGAAATCATGATGTTCGTATAGCAAACTGAGCCCGAGTTCTTCTGAACGAGAGTTCAGTATGTTGTCACTGTGCCAACTCCATTGATTCTGTGCACAGAATTTAAGGCTCGGTAGAACAGGAAGCATTTTGCCGCCGTCTGTGGACTTCAAACAGTATGCGTTCATCTGAGGGCGGTCCACTGTGGAATAAACCTAGAGTACTCCTACATCTGCGAATATGTACAGTATATTCACAAAACCTTGAAAACTTGCGTATAATGCATTTTTGCAACACTATATAGTCTACTCGCGGTTTGTTCACACTTTTTGAATCAAACATTTCGAAAATCACCCCACGTACGACGTGTTTAATTATTTCCTAAATACTCCATGTATCACAACAGTTTCATAACTCTGTAAACATAAAACTATCTTAATTTTCGATAAATTGAAGTTTCGTCTAACTTTTAATTTATTTTTTTCGTTTTTATCTTGCTGTGTTGTGTGTGTGCGTGCGATTTTTATTTGGTCTCGTGGTCGGCAATGGACACAGTCCAGTCACACCATCACCATAATGTTTTTTCTCTTATACGCTTACGCAAAAAACAGAACATTTAAAACAAGTGGCAAGTAAAACCAGATTAATTTTGTAGAAACAGATTAATATGACTTACTGCAGGTGGTCGGCACCTAAAAGCAGGTGCTCCACCTACCTGCAGGCGCTTCATCTACGTGCAAGTGCTCCACCTATGTGCAGTTATTCTACCTACATGCAGGTGCTCCATCACCTGCAGATGCTCCACCTACATGCAGGTGCTCCTATGTGCAGGTTCTCCACCTACCTGCAGATGCTCCAACTAGGTGCAGGTGCTCCACCTGTGTGCAGATGCATCACCTATGTGCAGGTGCTCCACCTATGTGCAGGTGACCCACCTACATTCATGTGCTCCAGCTATGTGCAGGTGCTCCACCTATGTGCAGGCGTTCAACCTACCTGCAGGTGCTCGACCTATGTGCAGGTGCTCCCCATACATGCAGGTACTCAACCTATGTGCAGGTGTTCCACCTACCCACAGGTGCTCCACCTATGTGCAAGTGCTCCACCTATGTGCAGGTGCTCCACCTACCTGCAGAAGCTCCACCTACCTGCAGGTGCTCCACCTAGGTGCACATGCTCCAGTTATGTGCAGGTGCTCCACCTATGTGAAGGTGCTCCACCAACTTGCAGGTGTTCCACCTAGGTGCAGACTTCACCTACGTGCAGGTACTCCTCCTATGTGTAGGTGATCCACCTATGTGCAGGTGCTCCACCTAGGTGCAGACTTCACCTATGTGCAGGTGCTCCACCTACCTGCAGGTCGACGAGCAGCTTGTACAGCAGGACGACGTTTATGCGGCCAACGTGCACCCTCAGGCTGCCGTCGGACTTGACGTCGTCTGCGTTGCTGGTCGCGATGTCCGTCTGAGAGTACAGCTTCGGACTGTGCCGCACGTACTTGAAATCAAACACCTTGTCCTCCTCTATAGACACTATCTGCAACGTCACCAACAACCTTCCTGCTCTAATCGCCTTCTGTGTGGATTACGCACCTATAGATTGTTCACAGTAGAATGAGCACTTTAGAAAGCCCTGCTTAAGATCTACTTGTAAGCACGTTGTACAATCTTCCACCTTATATAAAATTTACATTGCCATGGGACTCATCACTTTATTCATGCATCGGTCAAGTAAAACTATGAAATTTTTTGAAAAGTAAAAACAAATCTGCTAATTTCTGCACTTCGATGCATAAAAAAAAAACAGAACGCAAAATAAATATTTCAAATTATCAAAAATGGTTACCTAACACTTTTTATTCGACTTAAGACATGGAACTACTTTCCATCCACCATTACCAACTTTACTGGGTTCGTGTCACTCAGTGCGCCCGTTAAAATATATGCGAGCAGAGGCAGTGACTTGTTTCTAGGGTTGATTTTAAAAGTGCTCACTTTGTCGTGAACAGCCTATACAAACATATTAAGACGACTATATACTGAAATGTTTTCTGTCAAATCGTTGCCCCAAGGCACTTTCAGAGGTCAATAGAGGCCTATGTAATTTTCAATTCAAGACTCCCTCTCACACATGAAAAATAATAATAACTGCAAAACTAAAAGTTTATAATTCGTATATATTTCGAATAATTACATTATTCGCAGAGTACGACCATTTTTAGCCATTATTCGGTGCAAATGTATCAATAGTATTAGAAAAGTTCAATCTCATTGCAATGATGCAGTTTATATGTATGAAGCGAAGCAAGGCCATTTAAACGGTCTTGTACCATAGTTGATCTGCTTAAATACATGGAAATATCGTTCAACTCTAGGTACTAGGGTCAGTAAACTGAGGAATATTCTCAATGAAGGCCTCACAGCACACAGGTACGAAGTGATGGGGTTGTTAACGTGGTCCCAATACAAATAACATTAATATAACCCAGCCTAATTAACTGTCAGAGGCTTTTAGCAGGTAAAAGAGAGCATTTAAAAGTCATCATTAGGATTTAGTCTTAATTTAATTTTGTATCTTTCCATGAGATATAACATCAACATTTCCATGGATCCGATCACTTGAGTCATGCGCCGAATAATGCATATTTGAAATGGTTAAGAACGTCAATATGTCGCTAATATGCTTAATCTCTCGCATGCGTGAATAAAAGAAACAAGAAAAAAATAACTTATTAAATGAATGAAGAGATTTTGGCGGATCTTAACGAGGTCTTGAGAGCCTATGTGGGTGAAGCGAGGTGAGTATGGAGCAGCGCCGGAATGCATCGGAAGGGGGGAGGGGGAGATCCCCGAGGAAACCCGCTAATCAGCGGCATCGTCCGGCACGATTCCCACATTCGAAAATCCGGGGCCAACCCCGCAGGGAAAAAATAACTTACATGGTTCAAAATTTAAAAATCACACTTGAAACATAATATAATGACACGGAACTACTTTTTAACAAGGGCGGATTCAGAATATGGTTTCGGATGGAAAACTGTGTTGTGCATTTTTTTTATGCCAATAAACAGTCTATCAAATCGCAGCTCACTTCGTTTAAATTCGTCAGCTAATTACAAAAATAAATACACTTTAACTGTACAATAAGATACTGTCCAATGTAGGTATAACGTATAAAGAAATAGTACATATTATAGTGACTTAAATTTTTTTATTACATTAATTATAAGACAAACCAGTTCGTAAGGTAAAATCGTGGGAGGGGAAATTTCTCCCTCTCTACGCCCCTTGACACGGACACTGCTTTTTATACATGTCTGATAACTTTTATGAGAACATCCTGTCAGATTTTATGTTAAAATATATGCAGATACGGACAGATCTATTTTTTCAAAAGTTATTTTCAAATGTGCTTAGTTAGATTTATATGGAATAGCGCGGCCTCACGAATCATGCGCGGGCTGACACTCCTCGACCCTCCTCTCTCTCCAGGCGGTCTGCTCCGGGCGGCCGGCAGCCTGAAGAATGATTGACAGCTGCCCTAGCTGACGTCACAGCCCCTCCTACCCCCTGCTGGAGGAGCCGACGACTTGGGAGTACGCGCAAGAATATTATAGGAACTATAGTCCTCAGCGCAATGCGTCATAGTGAGAAATTTCTGAGCGATGGCTTACTACCCTATAAATATCACAGCGGCCCCAGGGTCGGGAGTCTTTGGTAGAAGCCAGTTGGCTGAGAGTGGTAATCGAGCGACGTCTGGTGCAGCGAATGACGTCGGTGAAGTGGTCGGACGATGACGGGAGACTGCGAGACGACGGCGGGCGAGGTGTTTGTGGCGAGAATGGCCGAGAGGACGTGAAACCCGACGAGTGAAGGCTACTGTGCGTGAGGGCGCTCGGAGAATTCTATAACACTGCGGACTGGTGGGATCTGGAACTGACGAGTGACTGTATAAACATGTGATACGGACTTTATTGTAAATATTGGAGCTGTCAATGGACATATATATAGTACTAAATAAACTATAAGTTGTCTGTCAGTGATTTTCGAATTTTTCACTGTGGATAATTTTTTTCATATAGTATAATTGATAACTAAACCATATCTAATGTTAATTTTTTTTTCGTGTCTGTCTGTCCGAACGGATTTAACTCAAAAACCACTTAACGCATTGACATCAAATCTACACAATATATAGATAATAACTTCAGGACCAACTTAGTCTTTGTTGCATCGAGATATCTGAAACGGTTCCGAAAAAAAATTATAATCAGTAATGTAAATAGGTACTGGATTAAGCGTTTCTTACGATTACTGCATAAAAAAGAGCATTGTAAAAAAATCGTCGTTTCTCCTTTCTTTTTGTCTATGAGCTGTAAACTTTCCTTCCAAAAAGCCGTAGTGACCCAGTGGCTACAGTTATTCCAAGTGGGGCCGCAGTGACCCAGTGGATAGATATGTATATCAAGTGGGGCCGCAGTATCTCAGTGGCTAGAGCACCCAATCAGGGTGCCGCAGAAGCTCAGGGACTAGAGAACCCAGTAATGGGGCCGCAGCTGGGGCTAGAGCACCCAATAGTGGGGCCCCAGTAGCTCAGTGGGTAGAGAACCCAATCGTGGGGCTGCAGATACTCAGTGGGTGGAGAATCCAATAGTGGGGCCGCAGTAATCCAGTGGCTAGAGAACCCAATAGTTGGGCCGCAGATGGTCAGAGGTTAGAGCACCCAATAGCGGGGCCGCAGTAGTTCAGTGGCTAGAGAACCCAATAAAAAAGTGGCGAAATCAATTCAAAGTCCTAAACATCATATTAACATAAAACATGTGCGAAGCGATGGCAGGGTGTAATTTAATAACTCCATTAAACCTGAAAGAATAAATATTAGTATTTTAATTGTAAAACTTTAATGAAACTATGGTGGGTCTATTTTAATAACTTAAAAAAAAAATCATGTGAACGAAGTCGCTCGGGTCAGCTAGTAATTTATAAAATAATTCATTGTGTTTTAATACAGTCTATTATGGATTATTTTAGTTATTTAATTACATTAGTTCGTTTGAGAAGTAAATTGTACTGATTGAATTTATTAATTGTAAATAGCAAGAGGTATCAATTTATAGTGAGATAATGAGACGTTAGTATTTTGTTTGTAATTATTTTTAATAAATTAAGAAATTATAAATAACTCTTTGGTTTAAATAAAACCTCCATACCTTAACTAACCTGGCTGAGCCCAATTACTTGGAGAGGAATTGTAACAATATGCATCTGTACAAAATTAATTACACTTTTTTCCGAAGAAAAAACATGGAAACTGCGCTGACCTTAGGATAGAGAGTCATGTCCGATAAGTCGTCGACGGTGAGTGTCGTCAGGTACATCTTTAAGACCATACGCTCATTCGCCTTGAACAAGCAGTCGCTTTCGAACCCAGAAACCTGGAAACAGCACACATTCTCTATTTATTTCAAAGAAATATACATATATAATAAACATTTTTTTTTTAACCTATCTACTTTCAATAGATAAAAACTTACAGTTTCTTTTTCACTAATTTAGTTTGAGAGATAATAATATGATTTACGTGCCAAATTTCAATTTACAATTTTTCATAAACCGTGAGACAGCAATTCAGTATGAATCAATTAATATACAGAATAAAATAAATAAATGTTTACAAATGTCATTAAATATTAAAATAACCAGGCCATTTCTAGTAGCAAACAATTTGAGTTCTGAAGTTTAGTTAACATATATCACTGCAGTAGAATGGTTGGCTGACTTTGGCACAAGGGCGTGGGGCATCGGAGCGTCGGAACTGTTCATGCACTGTCATTCAGATCGTAAGACGGCCAAATTGTCCGCAATGTTGTGTGTAGGTGACCTTGACCTTGACCCGGTGACCTTTGACCATGAAACCCAAACCAATTCCAAAGATAAATAAAAATGTAATGTCATTAAAATGATATTATAAAATTATTATTAAAATATTGTTATTAGAAGAATTCAAAATTTGTTTAAATAAAATTTATTTAAAAAGTTACTACAAAAATTTATTTTATAAAAATATACATTTTCAGAGGTCTGTTCTGCACCACGTCCCGTTGACGACTGACACTACCACTCACCCTTCCAATATATATAATTGCTCCACTCCCACCAATGATTGTCAATGGTTAATTAGACGGGCCACTTTCAACACCCCTTACAATCTATTATCTTCGTTCGACCCCCCTCTCCATCATTCACTCCGTCGACTGCAGCCGTCTTAGTTTTTGCGTTTGTCATTTGTTTATACATAGCAGGAGGCCACCATTTTTAATTTCATGCTTTCATTTTCTTCACCTAGATAGTGCTAGTATATTAAATACCTATTTAGACCAACCCCCCCCCCCCCTTGTTCCAGAAAGTGCTATTTTCTCGATTTAGCCACCAAGCGAGCTGTCGTTCTTTCACTTTCGTTCGGCAGACCATCTTGGATTCCACTTTTGCTTAGTCAACTTTCCTTCATGTTTAGTCTTTTCATGACAACCATCTTGGATTTTATCCATGCTTTGTTATTCCAAGTCAGTCGAATTAGACGTTATCACAACCACTATAACAGCATCACCTTGCTTCCCAATTACTTACGCTCTATCATTTCATATCAGCCATCTCGGTTTTTTATTTTTTTATTTGTCTAAGCCACGAGGTGACAGACATATTTGTTTATGTTTTTAACGTATAAGTGCGGCACTGTTGTCACCCTCCATATTGGATTCTATTTAAATGCCTAGGAGGCGATAATTTCTCAATTATGCCACCTCCTATCAGGCTGAACTGAAAGGGAACAAGGTCCATATACCCTAATTATGCTGACTGACACATATTAATTGTTTGTTTTATTTTCAACTTGCTCACATAGATTTGATCTAAAACAGAATATGGCAATCGATTGTTTACACCACTGAATTAATAAGCTTTTCAGAGGAGCAGAAGGGACACATTACTATGTATAAATAATTTAATTTATTTACTTATTATATACATTCTATCATTCTAATTATATTGTACATCCGTGGTGCAGGGGAGACCTCTGGAAATATGAGTTTATTTAATATTTTTTAATGAGAAATTTTTAAATAAATTTTATTTAAATAACATTTTAATAATAATTTTTCATAGTAATTTTATCCTAGCTATAGAATAATAATACATTTTCAATAATAACTTTTTAGATAAGTTTTTATTCATCTTTGTGCCTTTTTGAATTTTTTTTTAATTTCACAGATAAAGGTTGCCTGTTCAAGGTCTAAGGTCTAGGTCGGTGTCATCCAATATGACGGACAAGATGGGCCCTGGGCTATCGGAATGCAAGAGCATGAACTTCTCCGGCATGTCGATGCCCCATTACCGTGTGCCAAAGTCGGCCAAATCATTCACTACCTATTAATTATAAAACTATTAATAAAAAATAAAGAAACAATAAGAATAATTAAACTTAGTAATGATGTGGCCGGGTCAATAAAGGATCTGCCTACGCGTTAAAGATATCTGACTTTAGAAAATAATATGAGCAGTCGATATGCAGACATTTTAAGTTATTGTCCAGTGGGTAAACATGTGTGAGATTTTAATTTGCAGCCTACTTGAGAATGAAGATGTCATAAACCGCCAATTTTTCACTGCATGTGGATGGAACATCGACATCTACATAAAATAAATTATTATAATTATTTGGAAATATAACTATCAATATTAATATTTTCTTACATACACATACAGAAATTACTACGACTGCTCTGTCTAACGAAGATTTTCTTACAATATATGTGCTTTCTGTAAAAATCCAGAAAGAACGTATGCTTAAATATGGATTTTAAAAAAGAACACTTCTAATTTATTTTTGTACACATTTAAATAATTTGTTTAAAGAACAATATTTCAGAGTGTTAAAAAATATAAACATTCTCCTTTTATATACAAAATAGTAATATTCTGTCAATTCTGGTAGTGTCTGTACTGTTTTCAAATTTGTTCTGCATGTTGTGCAAATGGGTACAATGCTAAAAAAAAAAAAAAACACTCCTGTTCATTCTTTATTTCTGTTGTCAAATGAACGTGTTCTCATGAACCGTTGTAATTAATGTGTTGAAAGTCATTAACCTGACCATGAACTCGAGGAAGTCCAGCTCATAATCTGCCATTAGAGGCGTGTCAAGCATCCTTGGACTGATCTTGAGATCGAGAAAGTCCATATCATGATTCGTTGTCACTGGGTGTTGAAAGTCAGTGAACTGACCTTGAGTTCGAGGAAGTGCATCTCATGATCCACCATCACATGTGTGTGAAGTTACATTTAAATCTAGGAAGCCCATATCATGATGCACCACGAATGTGTTTATTGTCAGTGAGCTGACCTTGAGCTGGTGAAAGGCCATTTCATGATCCACCATCACGAGTGTGTTAAAATTCAGTGAACCGACCTTGAAATCGAGGAAGTCTATCTCATAATCGGCTAGCTCCAGTGTGTTAAAAGTCATTGGCCTGCTTTTGAGATCGAGAAAGTTGATATCATGAACCACTGTAATGAGCATGTGGAAATTCTGAACTGACCTCGAGCTCGAGGAAGATCGTCTCACGTTCCACTATCACAAGTGTGAACTTACCTTGAGATCGAGGAAGTCCATATCATGATCCACCACGAGTGCATTTAAAGTCGATGAGCTGATCTTCAACTCGAGAAAGTCCATATCATGATCCATCATCACTAGTGTATTGAAGTTCATTGAACTGACCTTGAGTTTGAGCAAGTCCATCTCACGAACCATTGTTACGAGTGTGTTGGAATTCAGTGAACTGACCTTGAGTTTGAGGAAGTTCATTTATTGATCTACTGTCACGAGAATGTTGAAAGTTAGTGAACTGACTTTCAATTCGAGAAAGTTCATCTAATGATCCACCATAACAAGCATGTTTAATATCATTGGTCTGATCTCGGAAACGAGAAAGTACATTTAATGATCTGCTGTTACGAACATGTTGGAAGTCCATCCCATGATTCCCCATCACGTGTGTATTGAAAGTCAGTGAATTGGCCTTGAGCTCGAGGAAGTCCATATCATGCTCTAATACCACGAGTGTGTTTAAAGTCAGTGAACTAACCTTCAAGTCGAGGAAGTCCATATCATGATCCACCATCACGAGTGTGTTGATTGACCTGACCTTGAGTTTGAGGAAGTACATCTCATGATCCATTGTCACGTGTGTCTTGAAAGTCAGTGAACTGACCTTGAGCTCGAGGAAGTCCAGCTCGGTGTCGCAGAGCTTGATGCGCACCGCGCCCAGCCGGGTGGAGTAGCTGAACTTGGTTGCGCCTGGTGGGATGGGCGGGTCCTTCTCCCCGCTCAGCAGCCACGTGACTGCTCCGAAGACCAAGGGACGGAGCGACTTGAGCCCCACCTCCTGGCCATATACCCTGCGCCCAGCCACCTCTCATTAAAACCTCGTCTACAATTGACTTGACACAATGTTAAAGGCTAAGCATGGCCATAAGAAAACTGGTATGAGTATATATTCATTCACTCTCAAATGGTAGGAAAATAAAAGGACTATGTTTTTTTACATATTAGAAATTCACTTTGTTCAGCAAATAAAACAATTTCTTTAGTAGAAATATGATACCTACAAGCCCATCAGATGGCTGTCCCTGTTTCAACGGTCTACTATAGATGATTCTTACAATAATAATTTTTGTCTCAAAGTATAGGGGGTGTTACTAACTATGTTCACCTTGCAGCATTAGTTCGAGCGCTTAAATATGTCGAGGCAGATAGGTAGGAAGTATTTAATGTCTCGTCGACAGCGAGGTCATTAGAGACGAAGCAATTTGCTCAGGTGAGCAGGAATGGGGAAGGGATCGGCACTGGCCTGCAGTAATGAACCATTCCAGCATTCGCGTGGAGTGACATCGGGAAACCACGGTAAACGAAATCAGGGTGGCCTGAACGGGATTCGAACCCAGATCCTCCCGAATGCGAGTCCAAAGGCTAACCACTGCGCCACCTCGCTCGGTGAGGTGAACGTGTTGAGTTACTGTACGGAGTGAGGCGATGTAACCTGTTGATGGTGGAGCAGCACTTGTGCAGGAGGTACTGCAGGTACTTGTTGAGGGTGCAGAACGCCTCCCTGTGGAAGACGACGTTCACGTTCGTGAAGTCCACCACGAGAGACTGCTCGACGCTGTGGAAGTGCGACTTGAAGTCCGGGCAGTCCGACCGAACCTGCAACAACACAAGCACAGAGTAGATAAACATAACTGAGACGAACTGACGTGGCGGTTCCTTTGACATGGGCTTGCGCATTTTCTGATTGGCTGAAAGAGTCTTTGGGGACGAGCCTTGCATCTCATAGGTAGAGACCCAAGAAATTTGCGAGTCCAATGACCTGTAGGCTAAACTTCACAGTCTTATATACACTCATACAGATATCAACTGTTTATTGGTTGATTGTTGTAGTAGTAAAAGGCGATGGTTGGGTGCACAATTTATTGCATGTTTGTTATTGGCTTATTTATCTCCAGGAGGTGTCAAAAACACGTCGACCAAATGAAAACGTTACATGAACGTACAAGTGTGTGAATTCCCACTTGTCTAGAAATGAACCTGCGAAATTCTCGGGTCTCTACAGATAGGCCACACCGTATGCTACGAAATGTTCCCTATTGGCTTGTCTGCCCACCCGCAAGTAGGTTACTAGGCACTGATTGGCGAACGGCGTTACAACATTTTTCTGGCCAGTGATGTCAATTTAATGGAGTGTGCGGTACAAGCGAATGTTTCAGCTCTGTATTCCTAGTACTTTATAAGACAGTACCTATTGGTTCTCACTGTGCTCCATTATTTCCACCACTAATTATGCGATAGGCAATATTATGAAATTATGCGATACAGCGGACCTTAAACTGCCTCGTGTTTGGCGAGCATGATGTCCTACCTGACGTCACAGGCGGGTGTCTGTGAAACAACGGGCCGTGGACAACCATTGCTTGGTGTCTGTCAGGAATGTCCGGGTCGATTCGTCTTGGGGCGATCCACCTTGCCTGTGTGCCTGGCGATCAAAGAGGCTAGCGCAGCAATCGGTGTGTAGGGTGGGGAGGCGTGAAAATTGGAAATGTCTGCAAACGCAAGAGGGGTTGTTCACACGATAGGCTGAGTGGGGTGAAGTGGAGAGATTTGGGCGGCTCATAACATCGTGGTTTTGAGATCCGATGAGGGTGATTGAAGTGAATATGGAGCAGCACCGGTATGCAAGAAGGGAGAACCGGGAGATCCCCGAGAAAACCCGCCGACCAGCGGCATCGTCCGGCACAATTCCCACTTGTGAAATCCGGGAAGTGAACCGGTTGGAGATTGAACTTGGTTCACTTTGATGGGAGGCGACCACTACACCACCGCCATCCCAGGATAGGGAGAGCATTCCCGCTACAGTACGTAGCACAATGGTACTTGACAGAGACGTTCCTCCGCGACAACCAAGAGCGGGCTTTCTCCAGCAATTGGGTCGTGCAAATTATGACTTGTAGTGGAAAGGATGGATAGTTAGAAAATGGGCATCGTCTTGGAGTTCCCACGAGTAATTGACGTTAAAGGCTGTTCGCAATCAAATGAGCACTTTAGAAATGAACCTTAGAAAAACGTCACCGTTCCTACCCGTATATAATTTCACGGTCGCACTGAGTGGCATGCACACAGTGAAGTTGGTAACAATGGAGGGAATGAAGTTCCATATTTTAACGTCGAATAAAAGTGTTAGGTAACCATTTGTGATAACTTAAATTATTTTTTTCGCTTTCTGTTTTTTTTTATGCATCGAAGTGTAAGAATGAACAGATTTATAAAATACTTAATCTTCTAATAATTTCACAGTCTCACTTGACCGACGCATTAATAAAGTGACGAGGCCCACATGATTGTTAATGTTTCATAAGGCGGAGGAATACACAACGTGCAAACAAGTAAATATTAAGCAGGGCTTTCAAAAGTGCTCATTTTACCGTGAACCATGGTAGCACAAGCCCGTACCAGTGGAAAGAGTTCTTAACAACAACAGGAGGTACAATGACGTACATCACGTGAGCATAGGATGATGGGTGTCTGACAGCGCGCAGCGTTCCACCGTTCATTCGAGTGTCAGATAGCAATGAGGTCAGACATATTATGTTCTTGCAATGAGGCCTTGCTAGCCTGATCGCATTCGCAAACATATCGCCGGTAATTGGGACACGAGCCGTGAGCACCTAAACCACGACACAATCTCCCTCCAATGGTTGGATGGCATGGGGACGTTTTCAAGTCAACACGCGCCCGATATTAAGGGTAAGCTTCACCCCCTTTTTTTATTCTTGGTTTTAAATTTGTACTTATATTTATTAACATGAAAATTTCAAACTACATCTTTAGCGAACTAGCAGTTGACTTTATGCTGGAGTACAAATATAACAAGTAAACTAAGAACCCAAAAAAATATGTCACATTATCGATTCTACCAAAATTAGTCAGAATCGATCTTGCGACATAGGTATGAATTCTTAGTTTATATTTTATGTCTGTACTGTAGGGTAAGGTCAATAAATAGTGCGCTATATACCTACTTTTGACATTTTCATGTTAAAAACTATAAATAAGCCATAAAAACCACGAATCCAAAATGGCCGGTGAAGCTTACCCTCAAAATCTCTCATGGAAGATCACATAGAGAGGGATCTGGCGCAGTCTGACCACCGCATCCTCGGTCCACTGAAGGCGAAGCTGCGAGGTCAGGGGGTATCGTCTCGGGTGGTGAGTGCCAGCAAGCAGTGCGGACCTGGCTTCGGGTGTAATGTGAACTCTTCTTTTCGGAAAAGCTGGAGAAACGCTTTGAACGATACAAGAGCAACCCCAGCACGGTGTCAATTCAGAAAAGTAGAAATTATTTTCTTTGGCATCAGAGAAAATACAGGCGTTGGTAAGGAAATTGCCTTTACTTTTTGATTCCCCTTCCAATACTCGAGAGCCCCATTTAACTCGGAGAAAGAAGTTAGTTCTGTGTCAGTTACTGGTAAGCTTGTTAAATTAACTTTTATGTACAGAATGTTGCAATATTGCATGACAATACTTCGGGGGAACATTCCTCACATCTGCAGGATGAAAAAAATATTACATAAGCATAGGTCCGCAAACACTTGGTTTCTTCGCTACAGCCCATAATACATAACGTACGTGTATGGTTTGCGGGTTAGATCAGAGCTGTGGAATGCCATGTGTGAAAGCTTATGGTCGGCACTGAAGGAAATTTTCAAAATGCCCTCCATCAGCACGAGCACATGCATTAACCCACCGTTGATTGGACACCCGGATGCGTTGATGAATTCCTGGAAAATTCCTGATTGTTTCGCAACCCATCACAATACGGTTACAGAGGTTTCCCAAAATCGTCCACTGAGGTTGCATACACAAGAGTCTTTAAATGTCCCCACAAATAAAAGTCTAGTTGATTTAAATCAGGGCTCCTCGGGGTCTGGTATGGGGCTGCCAATTACAGCTGTGATGGCATTTCTACAGCTCCATGATCCAGCCCACAAGCCAAACACTGTATAGGCTGTAGCGAAGAAACGAATCGTTTCCGGGCATATGTTCGTATAACATTTTTCATACTCCAGATGCAAGGAATGTTCCCCCGAAGTATTGACATGCAATAATGCAACACTCAACAACCCCAACAAATCCTAATTTTTTGGAGAATACACGCCAGTGGCAAGATTCTTAACCGTTGGCCATTGAAAGCCAAGTCTTCTATCTGACAGCTCGAAGTTGTATGGGTCGCGGTGGTATTGTGGTTAGACTACTCGCCTCCCAGCAAGGCGAACCGTGCTCTATTCTCGGGAATCGTGCCGGATGATGACGCTGGTCGGCTCCATACTCATCTCACTTTACTCTCATCGGCTCTCAAGACCTCGCTGTTAAGAGGCGTCCAAAAATTTTCCACTCCACAAAGTTTAGTTTTTTATGAAGGAGGAAGAAATACTTGAATATTTTAATTAACCTTGCCACAACTTATTCTTAATTATTTTAGTTCCATCATAAACTTTATCTTCTAGGTGGATTAATTAGTTCTCGTTCACTTTCCCTCGTAACGGGAGACAAACATACGCTTCATACGTGGGGTGTTGTTTCAAACATTTTATTCAATAATTGTGAAGAAACTGCGCATGGACTATAACCCCTACACCTCGTGCATCGATGGTAATGACTATGACGACAGTGTTGATGAAGTATCCGATGAGAAGGATGATAGTTGTCTCAACGTTCCCACACATTTCACCTACTTTCCTTCGACAAGTCGTGTGAAGAACGCAGGAGGCGTCTATAACGCTCATTACATATTTCCCGAAGACCCGAATGAACTTGTTGATACTCCTAGATACTTAATTGCCCTGCATAAACACGGGGATCTCTCAGGCACGACGTTGTTTCCTAAATGCATTATGTATTACAAGCCTTTTATACGCGTGTTAAGATAAAAGTACATTAATTTTTTAAATTGAACTTTTGCTAACTTTTATATATAGATTATGATATTTAATTTATAATTAGTATGTATAAAAACAGGGAGAAAATTTGTGTGTTGCTAATACCTACTAAGAAATTGTTCTTACACAAAATGTTATTACACTTAGTGAGGATAAAAGTGGTGCGCTCTCCCTTTGGTGTCTCGACCATAGACTAAGGATGAGATAGACCGACCTCGCTGGCTGCGCACAACCAATCTCCGAGTCCCAACATTGAAATGCTCACCTGCCGGCACGTCTAGTGAAAATGGCGTGGTTTGGATTTTAGGTTCGAAAACTGATTTGTAAACACATGCTTTGAGATGAATGTATACTTCCTCTAACAAATTTGCAATGCTGTTTTACTAGATTCAAATTGGTGAAAGTATTTTATTAATATACTAGTACTTGTCATTTAAAAATTAAGATATAAACAAACACGTTCATCACTGTTGACCGTGTGACTTTGACAGTTGTGTAGGATTGGGGTAGGTCAATGTTGAGTACGTGCGCAGAAGACTAATAATCGGTCTACCTCATCTTCAGCCTGTGGTCTAGACTCAGTTAATGTTTGTGTGCACGAGGCGGAGGAATATCCTAGAAGTGAAACTTTAGCAGGGCTTCATAACAGTTGGGAATAACCGCGACAAGTGTGGACTGGGTAAGTGTATTGGAGTGTGGTAGCTGACCTTCCTGTAGAGTAGCGTGACGACGTCCTCGGCGGGGTCCGTGGACACGAGCTCGAGGTACTCCCCCGCGCAGCCAGTGTGCATCTTGTCGATGAGCTGGAGGCAGCCGAGGCTCGCCTGCACCGCGGGGCCGTACTCCATGAGCGCCGTGTCGCAGCACAGCTTGCTGAGGCGCAGCATCAGGTACGGCTTGTCGACGCGCTTCTGCGACCGCGACAGCTGCACCACCACCTGCCAGGCACAGAGCACGCACCTTGTCGGGACCGGAGGACACATTGGGCCCGCACACCACACTGGCCGCGTACGAGCCACGCTCCAGCTGAGGAGACATCGAGATGGTAACAAACCGACCTACGTCAGAAAACTGGACGGAGGGAGAAGAAATATATGGCGCCCCTGGACGAACGCTCACCCCCACTCTACGGCATGCCACTGACGCGAGGCGTCTTTAGGCAGCTGACTTCCCACGCCAGGAGACGTACTCAGCTTGCACCACATCACCACTAAAGGCTGTTCACGATAAAGTTAGCACTTTTGAAATCAACATTTCAAAAAAGTCAATGCTCCTGCCTGCATATATTTTAATGAACGCCCCGAGTGTCATTCGCCCAGTAAAGTTGGTAACGGTGGATGGAAAGTAGTTCCATATCTTGACGTCAAATAAAAAACGCTAGGAAACAATTTGTGTTAACTTAAATTATTACTTTCGCTTTCTGTTTTTTTTTAAATGTTTTCTAATAATTTCACAGTTTCACTGGAATTACGAATGAATAAAGCGGCGAGGCACATGGCAATGCTAATTTTACATAAGGCGGAAGAATACACAACGTGCACACAAGTTGATGCTAAGCAGGGCTTTCAAAGTGCTAATTTTACCGTGAATGGCCTATATACTCGACATCGGGACGGAGGAGCTCCGTTCGATTCGTATAGAAGTCAGCGGTACGTATACATTCAGTAGGGTGCAAGACTGAGTCGCTGGGGAAGTTACGCGGTTAGGAAAAGAATATTACTCGAGAGATCAACTTAATTATTGTAAGTCAACGCAGATCCAGTAATTAATCCATATCTGTAGTATAACCAATTCTGAAGAATTAATATTAAATAAATAGTTTATTTTGTAATCGTTGGTGTTTCTAGTTTCTACTTTATTGTACGTTCCGCACAGTTAGTTGGAGTTGAGACAAGGACCGATTGGTGGCCTTAGGTCAGGAAGGCTTGGTGGAGTCACAAGCCTTAGTGTTTGAAGAGTTAAGTTTAACTTGCCATACTTTGAAAGCAGTAGTAAGTATTCTGGGCTGACTAGGTGCACGCAACAACGTGACCCCCACCTACTCTGCGGGTGTACCAGAAACATTGCCTCGAGACTCACAAGTACTTGTGTCGCCACAGTTAGCCAGTATTCCAGTACAGGTTGTCCATCGTCAACTAGACACTTTTGAAACTAACACTTAGAAAATGCCACCTCCCCTGTAGGCTATTCATGGTAAAGTGAGCACTTTTGAAAAAACCTCTCGTTCGGAATAATAGTCAATAAATATTTTTTATTTTAGCTTGAGTCATTAAACTGCCGAGTGCTGTGAAACATACACATTAGGTTTATTACTTATATGGCAATATTAATTTTAAAATGTGGTTAAAGAAAACAAGTGGTTGAAAGCAAACATTAACTAGGGCCTCAAAAGTGCTCACTTTACCATGAACAGTCTATAGATGCATGTATACGCCCAGTAAAGTTGGTAACGACTTTAAATAAAATAGTTCCGTATCTTAACATTGAATTAAAAGTGTCAGGTAAACATGTGTGGACACATAAATGAGTTATTTTGCTTTCGGTTTTTAATGCACATTCGTGTACGAATAATAACAGTAGTAAAATATTATTTTTCCCAATAATTTCACAGTTTCAATTGAGCGACGCATGAATAAAGTGATCAGGCACATGAGAACGTTAATTTTACATACGATGGAAGAACATACAAAATGTACAAAAATAGATCTTAAGCAGGGCTTACAAAAGTGTTCTCTTTACTGTGAACTGCCTGCAACGGGTGCTCCAGTTCCAAGGATCCAAGAGTCAACGCCTGAATTTAACATTTTTGTATGGTCAAGGCTAGCATATATGTAGCTGCAATGTTTACTTCAATGGACCATCTCCTTCTACTACATATAATGAATCTAACAAATAAAAACATCCGTGTGCTTCAAATGTATATTTATTTTGCCTTCTGGGGTTGTAAACTTCAGGAGAATTCATTACAATACTCCGTAACACTTTCCTAATGGACGGTCCGGTGTATACCAATACCAGCTCGTAGTCATGCCTATTACCATAACAACCTTCAGAATCATGTGTTCAGACAACTTTATTTCGTCTTATTATATTTGGTTTTACAACAAAATCCAGTCAATAAAAATAAAAATTAATGCATAACAATTTCAAGGAGGGTGAAACTTTTTCTAATGGAAACCAAATCCAGATCTCACGTTTGTAGCACGGGGCACACTATTAAATTGTTATTGTAGTGTGAGGTACTGGGTTCATGATAGCTGTGTCTTGGGGCACCTTAACTGGTCCCATGCCTTTTCTGGGAACAGAAATTTCCGAGTGCAAGTAATATGTAAAAATGTTTATACTATAAATTACCAAAAATATGCTGACATACAGCTTTATCCCATATGCAAATTATTACAGGTCACTAGTTCCAGAAATTACTGGTCGTGGTTAGCATGCTTAACTGCCATCCTCCAGGCACCAAGTTCGTTTCCCGGCTCGGGAAAGGATGTTTATCCAGGTTTGTAGGCTTCAAAGTAATGTTTGTAGCTATCATTACGTATTTAAATGTAGTACATTCTTCCATAACACCCCTATCGTATCAGTTTCTAAGTATTACTGTTACCGGTGCCTGATGTAACATTACTTATGTTTGTAACATCACTCCGTATACATCCTTTATATGTGTGACATAAGTAATTTAACAGGTTTCTAAGTATTACTGAAACAGGTACACGATGTTACATTGTTTATGTATGAAGGAATAAGTTTAAGTGGCATGGATGTCCTAAACTGAGCAATCTTTACCCGAGAATAATGCAAAGGTAACGATGCCCAAATATGTTGAGATATGTTGGTTTGTGGAACACGGACAAGCGAGTGGGGAGGTTGGGCGATAGTTACCTCTCCGAGGATAGAAACGGAACAGCATGGTGATGACGTTCCTCGGCGACACGTTATCGTCGAAGCCGGGCAAGTCTACGGTGCGAGCCCACAGCTCCGTCTCTTCGTCGCTGTGCTCCGACGAGATGCAGCTCCTGTCAGTAAACAAACTGCCAGTAAACACTCAGTAAACATTCATGGCTATTTTTCAAATTTTCTGAAGCCCTGCTGGATTTATACTTCCATGCTGCCCCTCCGCCTCATGCAAACAAAGCTTAGCTAGGTTGTAGAAAATTACACCAAAGAGACAACACACCGCATTCGTGCATACCAAATTAAATAACATTTTCCATGAGAACTGCTCCTTACCGATATGCTTATTTTCTCTCTGTTTTAATTCATATAAATTGCAAATTAAAGATTATAAGATATACGTAAAGGTTTAGTTTAAAAATAATATGATACTAAAACCTTTATGATACACTGCATATTTAGGAAAGAACAAAACGTGTCGTACATGGGGTGATACTTTTAAAGGTTTGTTTGGGAAAGTGTAAAGAAACTGCGAATAGACTATAGACAGGTGATTGAACTGCGTTACGATCAGCATATCTTGTTACACAGGCTTGTGTAACGTGAGAACTACTCTCCTCCAAAAAAAATGGGCAGCAGGCAGTTTATAAACTATTTTCATAAATAGAGCTGAGTTGTTGAAATCCTAAACAAGCTGGACAACCCGCGGAGGTAGGGCCAAAATTTGAGTCCAGTTGACCATCCAAAGTGGAGACAGACTATCAACAATTTGTAATTAAACTCCGCCTACGAAACACGTCCGAACCAATCTCAATGAAGGAGTGAATTGTGCACAGGGCTTCGAAACAGTGGAGCATCGCAGTCGGCGGGTTGCGTGCAGCCTAGACATCACCTCTCTCCATTTTCGGTTAGTGGTCGGGGTTAGAGTCTGGGTAAGCCCCTTTCTTCATTATCCTTCCCGGACTACCTTATATATTTACTCTCTTTAAACACATGCCCTTAAAGGCATAACAAATATATCTTTATTGTCAAAACTTACAAATTCTGTAATTAATTTTAAATGTCTTCCTACACCCCATTCTTACTTTATCTGTTGAAACTCTCATACAGCAGCATATTGATATACAACAAGAGGGATAAAACAACGCGGGGATAGATGAGGTAGCGTCTCCTGTCTACATGGCAATCAAAACCCAACAAATGAAGAAAGTTCTCATGGCATATCCAGAGAAGAAGGCACAACCAGCATGGAGACCAGGGATAAAGTAAAGAAAACCTTCGAGCCCAAGACAGAAGGCCTTCAGACAATGAATATCAGGGGAATAAAAATAGAGGGTTCGTCATAGAAGCTGGGAATGAGGAAACACTCGAAAATCAGACAAAAATCAAGGAAATGGTCCTCGAATTAGATACACCAAGAAACAGAGGTATAAATATAATGATTTATGATATACCACTATATGAGGACACCTCAGAGTTGATGGAAACCATTTACAGACAGAATTTCCAATCTGGTGGTGGGATGTCTATAGACAGGTTTAAAAAAATGTGACAGTAAGTCACAGAACGGGCCGAAGGGAAGCCGACAGGGTCAATGTAGTATCCGAATATTGCCCTGATGCAAGGAATGCTCTAATTTGGCAAATAAGGGGTTTATGTTGCTTATGTGAGTGACCGGGTACAGGACTACATTTCAGTGTATCGATGTTACAAGTATCAGTAATAGGGGCATGTAGTCTAGAAATATACAGAAACAGAGTCCACCTTTTCTCGTTGCGACAAGAAGGGCCATAATTTTGACAAATGCCCTAAAATGCAGACAAATAATTTAAGGATATATGTGTAAACTGCCACAGAAAAAGGTCTAACTAGACTCAATGGAATGCTGGGCATGCCAAACATACCTGTCGATATAATTTAGTAGAATATACTATGGGTTGTAATATCATTAGATATGGCCAGTTAAACATAAAGAGGCAAGCATTGATCGCTGCTGAGCTAAACATGATTGTGTGGAGCAAGTGTTGGACATAGTCCTGTTTCAGAAGCCATATGTGCAATTTTGAAAGTGTAGTGGGATGTATAGCTACCATATACACCAGTATAAGATCTCAAGCCGGAGTGTTAAGAACCAACATGAAGATGACTGTTGTAGTAACGGAGAATGTATCCAGTACACATTATGTGTATGTTCAAGTCACCAAGAGTACAACAGAATGAGGGATGGTGTCTTCATATTTTCAGTTTGGGGATGACACTCATCAACATCTCGAGAGATGGGAAGTCATCATGGGCACCCTGATGAATGAGCCACTAGTTATAAGTGCTTATGTCAATGCAAAGTCTGAGCCATGGTTTTCGCGAGACACAGATGAGGCTGGAGACGGTATGCCAGTTCATCATATCAAATGATTTTGAAGTGGCAAGTGTGGAAGAAGAGCAGCCTACATTTTTTCCCAAGCAATGGCACTGAATCATGTATAGATATAACAGTACAGAATGGGAAATCTAACGACTATGTCAGAAATTGGAAGGTTACTGATGAAAGTACATGTGACCCTAGATCGATGGCATGTGAAGTATATGGTGGAAAAAGGAGAAATGATCCTAATGCAGACCTTATGGAAGAAGTGTGGTATGCACAGAGAACAGCAAATTGGCCGAATTACGACAGAGCCTTGCTGAGTGAGCTTGAACGTGTGAATCTTCGCAAGGCAGAATGTAAGAAAGCGCCATAGCTCTCACACAAGTTGTGGCAAAAATGGGCGAAGAGACTGTCCGCAAGACAAGTCATTGGCTTCCTGTCCTGTCCTTGTGGAACAGGGAACTGAAAGAACAGAGAAAAAAAGTACAAAGAAATAAAAGGAAACTCCACAGATTAAGACGAGAAGAAAGGGATAATTTCGCACAGGAATACGAGAGGATAATGTAAGTTTACTTAAACAGGGTGCAGTATAAGAAAATTAAGTCATGGGCAGATTTTGTGAATCATCTGCTAACAAGGATCATTTTGGAATGGTTTACAAGATAGCATCAAATAAAGTCATAAAGACTACTCCTCAACCATGTCTGAAAGCAAATGGGAAAAATTGTACAAACCTTGTAAGATCTATGGAAATATTGCTTCGCATACCCCTGCCGGATTACATACAGGAAAATTATGGGGAGGAGCCTTCCAGGGCGAGAATGCTAATGCAGGAAATTCGAGAAGAAATGGATACACTGGATTTTTTTAATGGAAGAGCTAACTATTGCTGTGTATCAAATGAAGAATGGCAAAGCTCCTGGCCATGAAAGAATAGGAGCTGAAATTGTTAAGAGAGCCTTTTCCAGAATCAGGGATGTAATGCTAAAGCTGTTAAACAATAGTCTCAGGTTTGGCGTGTTCCTGTTCCATTGGAAAAAAGGGTTTCTGCAGATCTTGTATAAGGGCACTAGAAAAGATTCAGATGATCCAAAATCTTACAGACCACTACTGTTGCTTCTGATAATGGGCAACTGATGAACAAGAGACTCCTGATGGTGTTGGAATCTGAAGGAACACACCGTAAAAGCAATGTGGAATCAGAAAGGGTATGGGTACTGACTTCGCATTACATGAAGTTAAGGACTTCATAAGAAACTGTACAGCATAGTATAAAATAGAAGTGTTTATTGATACAGAAGGAGCATTTGATAATGCCTGGTGGCCAGATGTATTGTATCAGCTTAAAAGGGAAATATGTCCCGTAAACATCTAAAGAGTGATTTTGAATTTCTTCGCAGACAGAGTGAGTGTGCACACTGTAAAAATAGTGCAGGTACATAAAAAATTGACGAAGAAATGTCCCCAGGAATTGGTCAAGGCCGATCCTATGGAATGTACTCTTCGATGGATTTTTGTAACTTGGTGTCCCTCTGGGTTGCATGGCCTTCGGGTATGCAGATAATGGGGTAATCTTGATAACATGAAATTCCAGGAGACATATTGAGAAGGCAGAAGAAATCAAGGAGAAGATATGGAATTGGTCACTGAATGTCAAGTTAAGATTCTTCTTAATCAAGACCAAGACGATACTGTTTAACGGAATTTCGCAGACCACCAACTGTTCGATTCGGTGGGAGCCCAGTGGATTATGTACACGAGTTACAGTACCTGGGAGTCATCATGGATGTTCATATGAGATCCCTAAAGCATATAAAATATGTTTCCAAGAAGGTGGTGGTGGTCTTCCACAAACTAAAGAGAATTGGAAACACCAGTTGGAACCTCAGCTTAAAAACACTGAGGACAGTGTTTAAGGCAATAATTTCATATGGCGCGATTATATGGCATAATAAAGACCAAATGGCTCATCATAAGAGGGCACTCATCAACGCTCAGCGAGCGGCATTGCTGACAGTGACCAAGGCATACAGAACTGTGTCAAATGAGTCACTCCCAGCCTTGGCTGGTGTCTTACCAGTGGATCTCCTAGTGGGATATAGGGGCATCACAGCGGAGAGAGCGCGAGATGGATGATTATCTAAAGAGGAAAAGCTTGAAGCCTCCAGACATGGCAAGAGAGAGGGACACGATCGGACAAAAGAAGCTCAACATACAAGTTAATGCCAGGCATAGAGGAAAAACTAAAGTGGAAGTGGGTAACCATGAACCACTACAGCGCCCAAACATTCACAGGTTATGGAAATCAAGTCAAATCTCCACAGCATACATCTAGTGTAATCATCACTATGTAATATGTACAGTCTAGACGACACCTTGCAGCATGAGCTAATGGATTGTTTGAAATTAAAGGAGATCAGAGAATCCCCCAAGACATAATAATGAGAAAGGGCATTCACTTGCAATTGGATAGCGTCTTAAAAAATGAAGCTATTCACAGTATATGCAACAAGTTCGCCACCAAGATCGGCCAAACGGTGGAAGAACATGACAAGTGGCATGAAGAGCAAATTTCCGATGACCTACAAGGGGGTATTGGGTAATAGCTTTAATGTATAAAACAGGAATACCTCTTAATGGCGAGAACAGGTTTTATCGAGAGAACCGGTAGAATACCGTGTAAAGATACCATGAGCAGTGAATGGCCTGAAGAGAGAAAAGGAGAAAGTGCAGTGCACTTCATTACTCATCCAAGTACAGTTGCAGTGCAGGAGGATGGAGGATGTGCCTGTCTTCGGACTGTAAAACCTAATTATATCGAGGGTGGCAAACTAGCTAGGGGGTGGGGTGTACTCACCTGTCGACATCGAGGATAGTGAGCTTGGTAGGGTTGGAGGGACCTGTGTATCTACCTGTCGACATCGATGGCGGGGAGCTTGGAGGATTGGAGGAGGTGGTTGAGGGGTGGTGGAATCACCTGTCGACGTCAAGGGTGGCGAGTTTCGCAGTGGTGGTGGGGGTGGTAAGGGGCGGCGCACGGCCGCGACGGGCGGCCTCGGCGGCCAGCAGTGCACGCCGCACGTGGCGCAGGTGTGCGGCGCCCACATCGGGACGCACGTCGTCGTCGCTGTAGCTGGGGGCGGTGGGGACGGCGACCCCTCTGGAACCCGGAGGCGGCACGCCTTCCACCATGTCCAGCACCATCGCCAGCTTGCGGTCCGACAGGTTCAGCTTCACGCTCGACAGTGACACGTTCAGCTTGTGCCTGCACACACCGACAACCGTTATAACATTCGCATAGAGTAGAGAACTGCAAATACCATGCTATAGTCCTTGCATGGTCACTTCCAACTTTTCTGAAGCCCTCCTAGTTGTTCTACTTCTAGGATATTCCTCCGCCTCATGCAAACAAAGCTCAACCACGCGTAGAAAATTACACCATAGGAACAACACATCACTTTCTTGCGCACTCAGTGTAATAATATTTTGTATAGTAAAAAATATTTCGTACTACGCATTACCAACACACGTGTTTTCTTAGTTCTTTAATTTATATTAATTATAAATTAAATATTGTAATTTATAAATAAAATACAAGTAAAATTTCGGTTGATACAGAAATTAGGTGCTTTTACATTAACAGAAATATAAAACGCGTGTGATGCATGGCATATTGAGGAAATAACCAAGCACATTATATTTGGGGCAATATTTCAAAGTTTTTATTAATAAAGAGTGAAGAAACAGCGAATAAATTATATTATTTTGATGGTGTGTTAATATTTATAGCCATTCGTGGGCAGTAAGAATTATCAAATAAAGTTTATAAATGAAACCCATCTTCACAAGGGTTTCCTGCCCTTAGGAGTGGTTTCCTGGCGTTCGTTGTCAGACATTTTATAACTGCAATTTTGCAAGGAACGTCCTCTCGCCGTTTGTAGCAGAGCTCATGACTCATCCTATGTATTATTTGTTACGGCAAGGGCAATTGAGCCACTTAAAAGGCGTTTCGATGTAAAAACAAACCTCTTAGACTATTTGTAGTCTTCGTAGATAGTTATGGACACGAAATAACACACGATTCGATGTAATAAAAACTTGAGAATTGTAAACTGTCACACAACTCGAAAACACAAGAACGTATGTATAATTCTAATCGCGGTTTCTTCACACTTTTCGGATCAAACGTTTGAAAAATCACACCATGTATTTCGTCTTTGATAGTTTCCTAAATATGTCATGTTTCACAAACGTTTTATACATCTGTTAACATGAATGTAACTAATTTCTGTTTAAATTGAACTATTATTTATACTTATTTTAACTATAAATTATAATATTTCATTTATATTTAATACGATTAATAACAGGGGAAAATAGCTGTGCTGGTATCGCCTAGTAATAAGTAGTTCATATGCAAAATGAGTGCGCATAAGGCGGGGGAATATCCAGGCAGTAGAACAGCAGTAGTGTGCAAGAATTACGGTACTGCTGACAATTATGTAATAACAATGATGGACAGTGCCTTGCATTATGGCAGTGGTTTGGCTTTCCCGACAGTTGCGTTTAAGCGAAATATAAGTTGGAACTCGAGAGTTTCCTCGACTCGTCAACTTATGAAGCCTATTTTCTACAAGGGAAATCTTATACTATAAGATGAGCATTGCCTTACTCGTCGCCGTTAGGACCGTCAAAGCCACAAGATCAACAGCGATGAAGATGCGTGTTTACTTTGGAATTTTCAACAATCTCACTTTGACTGGTTTTAATATGTGCTAGTTACGTTAAACTCGGTTAGAAGACATGCACAAACATCTCAAAATGCTTACTTGTACATGCCATTAAAAAAAAATATGGCCGCTACTTCCACGATGTGCATTGCGTAATATATGAAATAAAAAACATTTTAAAAGTTGGGTTTGGCTGTGTTGGGGACACGGCAGTTTGTTTTGCGTGAATACGTCTACGTTGACGCGCTCGGACGCCATGATGTTTATTTTACGTTCCCGGAACCGCTTCACTCGATCATATTGGGTTTTATGGGTATCACTAGATTGCTTTTGAGATGCTCTTTCCAACCGCCGCACGATTTCTGTATTTCGACTTGGCTTTTTGACGAATAAGGGCCCAAACTGTGTTAAGATTTCTTAATTTGTTGCATTAAACTCATACAATTTCACCTTAACCACACCACACAAATGATTTACACACACAATCGATTGATCTTGACGAGAGCTGTCGATTGAATCTCAAACGAGTGTAGTAGCTTCTCCTAGTCAAAAGTTATACTACGCGGAATTTATAAGACGCGACGAAACGAACTCAAAATTGCGGCGCTCCTCTCCTCCCGCTTGAGGCTTGCGTGATGCTTCGCAGTCCTCGATCAACGTAACATATTTTTCGTTACTTTGGTAATCGAGTGGTGTAATTTAATTTTGAATGTAGGCGATAGATTCGGAGCTGCAATGCCAAACCGTAGGTATCCTGCGATTTTGTTAACATCGTATTTTCTTGATTGCCTCCCACCTAGGTCGCAAATTTAAAGACGTATTCACGTCAAAATATGTGACTTATTCAGCCTCCCCGTCTGTGTAGGCACCCCACAAAACTAAAGGGGGAGGGGGCATTTCTACAGCGGACGGAGTATGCGTTCTGGACCAATCCCACGGCCCGTCATATTACCTGACCTAAATCCTATCAATTCCTATTTATGGGGTCATGTGAAAGTACTCCTGTCGCCACTGCTGATATCCTACTACAACGCATTAAGGACTCATTACACATTTGCGCCGACCAAGACGTATTTGTGAGGGTGCGATCATCCGATGAAAGATGTCTACAGGACTGTGTTGATGCCCATGGTGCGAACATTGAACATATCTTGTAGCACGTCACACACACGGAGCAGTTAACCTAGCATGTATACTCCATCCGCCGTATGAATGTCCCCTAACTTTGGCGGGCGATTGCGTTGAGGGAAATCTGAATCAGCGGTATGTTTGTTAATATATTTTACTTCATATATTAGGTACTACACATCCCGTAAGCCGCACCTTCCTTTTTTAAACATTCTGTATTTACAGTGCTCTAACCCGAAATACTCTCCAGTGATGTTAGTGCCATTGGTAAAAATGCAGTTCGGCCGGCGTTCGAACACAGATAGTGGTTATACGCATTTTGCATGCGTACACCTCCGAAATTTTTCATTGCGGGTAATTAAATGATGGAAGCGAAGGGGGAAAAGAATAAGGGTGGACATTTCGCACGAAGCTCAAGTCAATAGAACATAGGAACATTTATTTTAAAACCCCACTTTATGGCCGGAGTTTAACAGTAAGACGGCTTATATAATTATACTAACATATACTTACATCTGAAAACGATACACTGTACACAGGAACGCGGACTCTAAGTCAGAATAATTCTTAAGAATTTTCAAGTGTCCAAAATTAATTTATTTGTTATTATGATATTCTATGTGTTGTGCCAAACAAACAAAAATATATAAAGTAAGTAATACGTTTAACTAGAACTCAAAATAACATTTGAAATATGTAATTTCTTATAACTTCTTTGTGTGGCTAGTCTGTAGTTTCAATTAATGTTTTACAATAAAAAGGCAGATTTGAAGGAATCAGTAGTTTAAATTTTAACTGGGGCGCAGAAAATGTCGGATTTTAAATGAAATTATTTATGGATTTTTTTTATGAATTAATAAAATAAGTAGATTAAATCATACTCGGTGTTTAAAAACATCCATAAATTTGTTTTGGTAAGTTCAAATATCTTACAATTCAATGATAGAAATTGTTAAGTTGTTTTCCTATCCATTTGGTATATGCGTAGAATGGATTGTTAAGGCATACAATAAAAACTTGAAACACACACGAAAAGCACAAAAAATTTTGGCACTTGAATACGCTTACAGATCTGTTACTCACGTACATCCTAAACAACGTTATTACCAACGCTATGGCATCATTTTCAGACGAGCAATCAAGGCCCCTTTTTTTCATTTAAAGATTCAAACTAATATTCATTAGAATTACTTACCCTTCGACCTAGCCACAGTTTTGTCTTAAATTTACTAAATGACAGCATCTAAAAGTATTAGTCCTCTTGACAGAAACAGTTGCTTCGGACAGATAACTCATACACAGTTGGACGAACATAAGCATAGACCCATGCCTTACTCGGCATTGGAACCCAGAGTGCCCCATAACAACAGCAGATGAACAATCGACTGCGCTACGGAGATCGACACAGCGAGTACTAGGGGCGATATGCATAGTTATAGACCCGAAAAATTCCACAGATTCATTTGACATCAATCTGGACTCCACAATCCCCATGTGCAGTCGAGCCCCATTCAGCAGCTCATTGGCCAGACAAAGTAGTGCTACATTCAGCCCCCCTCGTTTTCCTAGTAGGTTCCTTATTGCATCAAATTCGTGCAGGGCGTGGCTTGCAAAGGTTGAGCCAATTGACAAAGAAAGTCATATGTACATACATGTATTTGAGGTCTGTCTTGTCCTCAAAAGAAATTGTGACATTTCTGCATCTCTATGCTTAGTTAATCTTCATCCCAGTCGAAGTAATGTTTGTTGCTTAAATATCACATTTGAGGAAAACAGTGTACCAGTGCCGATAATTTTTAACGACCTTAACCACAGGGATGGATGGCTATACCTGGGCAGCTGCCTGTAGTCGGGCATGACGCTGTTGGAGAAGACGAGCTGGCACCTGACCTTGGGCACCAGGTGATAGTCTGTGTCATGCTGCTTGCGGACCTCTCTCCACTCCTCGCCTGCACACAAGAGTACATTCTGTTCCGACTACAGCGGCTACCCTCAATAACGCTGGACTAACAACCATCCGTAGCACCCGTCAATCGTCCGTCCGTTCATCACGTAATATTCAACCAATCTTAAGACAACATTTTTATATCTCTTCATCCATCACATAATCTATTAAACTACAACTTTCGATGGGTGGACGGATGGAACGGCTTCTGAAGACATTCCTTAGTCTGCGTTTATAGTGGAGCGGCGAGCAGAGAGGAGAGCGGCGCGATGAGCAAAGAGGTGAAGCGTGACGAATTCAAACCAATTATACACCTACTTCCTCGCCGTGTACAATTGGTTTGATTCCGTCACGCTTTACCTCTTTGCTCACAGCTCTGCTCTCCTCTCTGCTCCCCGCTCCACTATAAAGGCTATAAAGGCACCCTTAGAAGGGTATAAGAACTTTGAAATAAAATTCAAAGCAGTGGATCTGTGTTTATTTATCTTTGATGGTTAATTTAAAAAATTTACATATTAAATATTTTAGTATATATTCTTAATACTTAAATTATTTTCCTAAAATGGCTTTCTCTTGAAAATATATTTCCAACCCAAATATTCCTCCAGCGAATGAAATATCGCGCTGTTAAGTTGTCACACTGAAATTTGGCCGAACAGAAGGATTGACGGTCGACGGATTGTAGTGAATCGCTTTCAGCTGTCGGAAGAAAACACAGACAGATGGCTGCCGGATGAATTGACGACTGATGGGTTCAACGGATGGTTGTGAGTCCTGCTTTAATGTTTGATAAATATTTGACGGATGGAGGGATAAGGAAAAAAAAAGTTGCCCCGCGATTGGTAGAAGATCACGTGACCGCCGGATGGACGGACAACTGACGGATGCGATGGACTATTGTGAATCCAGCCTAAGCTTCGTTCCTCTCAGGTTGGTAAGCTTAACGCTAAAAGTTTGGTAAATAAAAATTCTCGCCCCAGGTAGCACTGGTACAGCATATGCCCTGCGCCAGATTTACACCTTTTTGTATGCAAGCAAACGGGATATTTGCAATTGTCATAAAATCAATAAAATTCTGTGAAATCTTCCGACTTTTATTTTTCTGAACTTACGCAAAGAGTGCCCTTTGTTATTCGCAATAGAGTGAAAATGTAGGGAAATACGTCTACATGTTGCCTTACACAAACTTTATTTAAATGTAACGACGGAATCGAAAACTTCCTTTTGATGACAACTATATTTATTTCCGTCTTCTCGTCGTAACGTTAATTTTTCACAAAAATAGTATTATTTATGAAAGCTCAATGCCAAACAAATGTACGTTTTTACTGTTTTTACATTTTTTACTGTTTTAATATTGTGAACACTACTAGAGGCGCGAATGGGGTTACGAATTAAAGCTAATGCAAATATAATTTCATAAAAGCGATCTCTTTGGGACTCCAGCTCTCCTTGTAGTGGAAAACTACCCCATGATAATCTCTCCCACACGGAATCTCGATTTTTTCCCCAACCTGAGTAAAATAAATTTACCCCGAGCAACGAGTTAAAATAACACTGTGAGATCATTAGATTTTATCGCGATAAACCGTTGTCTCGTGTTACTCGCTAATATACTGTTTTCAGTAGCTCATCTCCGGCGTGAACATTACTAAAACCGTACATACTAAACACAAGTCAGTACTTAATTACATTAACAATCAAGTATCCAAACTAAGATGGGATTTTAATCACTGAAGTATGTGCCAAAAAAAAAACCTCCGGCTTACACTTGAGCACAGTTGACCTGCAAATTTCATGGCAGATAAGAGAATAATGTATTTGTGAGGTTGGCTCCCCTAGCAGCTAGAATTATTGAAGATTTTAAAATAAAAATAAAATTATTTTACAGGGAAAAGAAAATATTTTTGTAATTGTTTGCACCGCGGCCTCCAGTAAATATTTTTGTTTAGCAATAGAAACAACAAACCGAAATGCCAGTTATTTTCTTAGACCAATAGTGGCAGTATTTACAGCATGCTGAGCATATACAGAAATGACGATGAAAGATGGGGTGGGTTGTATGTATGATAGATGTTCTGGAAATACGTGGACCGGTGACACAGCGCCGATTCTACCGAAGCAGTTTTGTGAATTTCGCCTGTGAAGCTGGCCTGTGGAGTGTTTTTAGTGTGCGAATAAAGCCAATAGGCAATTGTCAATTTTTTCACTCGTCATGCAAGCTGGACTTCAATGAGCACTATCGTTAAATTCAGTGAAATAATTTCTAACGACTTTTGTGTCAAGTTAAGGAAATGTTCCCCTAAAGTGTTCGAGATGATCATACAAGCGTAAGGTGAAGATGCAGTGGGCAGATCGACGTGTTCAATCGGCGGAAACATTTTAAGTAAAACTGAAGTATTGTGCAGTGTCAGCAGAAAAGTGTGGATGCCCAGCAATTTCTGTGAAATTCTATTGTTCTGAAAGTTCATTTTACGAGTGTAATTCTCAAAATAATAAACCTGAACATTTTGTGAAGATTTTTTCCCCCAGAATATCACTAGGACACTCGTGGTATGAAAGGCAAAGGAAGCTTTGAAGGAAATTGGTTGGTTAGACTCTGGACCATCCTGCGTGCATTCTAGGCCTCGCACGATGCAATGTCTTGGGTTTTCCAACACTTAGGAAAGAGGAGAGGAAGGGGCTTCAGCACTGACCAGGTATTGAAGGCTACCACGTCTACTACTTTACGCACACTCTCAAATAATGGTTTGAAGCGTGTATCTGAGACACTGGTGCACCGCTGGAAAAGGTTTATAGAGCGTGGAGGTAGTTTAGTCGAAAAGGAAAACTATGGCAAACCTCCTACTTGTTTGTACTCCGAATAGTGAACTCAATCCACCAATTTTCGGAACAGCCCTAGTCGCTGTGAGGTGAGAATTGCTGTGTGCAAGGTCATAACACTTGTACGACAGGGAAGGATCAGGATTGGGTGGGGGAGGGGGGAGATGATACGTGAGATGATATATCGTCCCCATCCACCCGGCAAAACCCTCACAATACATGAAACTCTCCTGTGAAATACAAATGTTTTAATACTCCAATAATATAATATTAGAATTGTTTGAATACTGATTTTATTAGATTAACTTAATATTGTTTCCTAAAATTAATATGAGACAATGCCCTCCTCCGATGTCATGAATCGACACCTTAGAACTGCCTTTCTCCAAGATGAAAATCTAGATCTACTCCAGTTTTACGAGTTCGTGAAACGAGGGAGCGATTGGAGTGTGATGTTTGGCAAAAACATAGACTAAAGATTAAGTAGACAGCGTATTCGTCTTCTGCGCATGTACCCAACATTGTCGTACCCCAATCATATACAACTGTCAAAGTCACATGGTCAACAGTAATGAACGTGTTTTTTATCTTGATTTTGAATGGACAAGATTTGATATATTAATTAAATACATTTACCACTTTAAATTCAGTCAAACTGCATTACAAATTGGTTAGAGGAAGTATAAAAACATATCTAAGCACTTGTTTACAAATCAGCTTTCTAACCTAGATTCCAAACCATACCGATTGCACTAGACTTGTTAGCAGAAAAGCAATGCAATGCTGGGACAAGGAGATTGGCTGTGGGCAGCCAGCGAGATCGGTCTACCCAATCTCTAGTCTATTGGCAAAAAAAGCACTCTCTTGTTTTCACGGATATTTGTATGTAACTATATAGTTAATATACGGGAACACATTTCGTAATTAATGAAACGGAAGTGAGCTCCATGCATGCAAAGCATGGAACTTCTCCGTATTTCCAACAACTTAAGGTTTGGGGAACGAACAATGCCGAAGCTTCACGAAGCTCTCTTCTCAGCCGGAAGTAGAAAAGCTTCGTTCCCTCGGCAGTTACAATAATGGTACCACTTTGAAGCATCAAAAAGTAACAAGAACCACCTGCAGAGATCACAGTACTACAAACATTCCAACATTGTTAAAAAAAACTGGAAAAATAAAGTACCATATTTTACTATACGGTGGTAACAAGAGATGTGGAATCAGATTATTTTAATGCGTTCCAAAACCATATATTTAAAAATTGTGAATGGTAAGCCAACGTAACGGAAGTTAAATAATTTTTTTTTTGAAATCTCTTTATAAGCTGGAAAAACAAAATGCCTAGTAACAAATTCTCACAAGTTCCGTATATGTTTACGGAAAGGCCGGTACTAGCGAAAGCAAAGTGTTTGTAGTATTTTTGCGAATATTTCTGGATAATTTTTTAACTAGTACTTATTCGTGATTTCACAGATTAGTTTCTAGTCCTGCAGAAGGACGGGGGGTGGGGCAATGGGGTCTTACCGGAGTCGCAGAAGATGAGCTGCATGTCGGAGAAATCGACGTGCAGTCGGTCGTAGAGTCGTTCCTCCAGCTCCATCTGGGTGGCATCCTCCAAGGTCACGTTGCTTGGCTGGATGTCGCTCATGACCTGCACCCTGCCCAGGTCCACCACCAGCATGCTGCCGCCCCTGCACACACCGCAACCCCTTCTACACCATACAGTACTTCCATCGGAGTCACGTGGTGGCACCAACAAAACACCGCAGCACACGACAAAACTGCAACCACGACACGACAACTGCTGCTTTTTTTAAAATGTGACTGCTGGAATTTACAGCACGACTGTTGACTCACATGACATGAAGAGCATTACTTCATTGCAACCGTTCAGAAGGCACATGGTAGACTAAGCTATCTTCGAAGGCAGTGGGAAAACGGGAAATTTGGAATACATGACGGCGACAGAGAGTGCAGGTGTGGCCTATTATCTTCACGAATAAAATCAAGTAAGTTCCAGAATTTTTTTTCCCTTCTTCAGCTATGTATTTTCCACTGTAGGAGAGCTAGTCATCCAGTTTCGTTCTGCAAGGTTATACGATCTGTTTGTCGTGCCGCGTGATACGGCGAAAACAGAAATAATTTCTAGTCTAAAACTGCAGGTCGTACGAGAGAATTTGTCGGGCTTATGTTGTATCTGATTAGCTGTTCAGTTTTAAGTGTTGTATAGGGGCTGTCGCGTCATGATTGTCGGGGGTACCGGACTCCGGCGTTAAAAACACTGCCACATATCTAAGAGAGGGTAAACGGGAGCACCACGAGAAAACCCGCTAACTAACGGCAACTTCCGCCTTTTTTTCCCACGTGGGAAAATCGGGAGTGGCCCCCGCCGGGAATCGAACCCGGGATCACCTCGGTGCTGTAGGAAACGTCCTTAGCAGTGTCATATATCTTCTGGAGTTTCCAGGTGGGGAAAATGACTTAGACAACGTTTACATTGAAACTTCGGACTGGACTGATCTCAGACATGAACCGAAAAACGCATTTAAGGCCAGGCTTCACCATACATGGGCGTATAGGGAATCAAAGGCTAAATTCGAGCAAAGATCTCTCATTCATTTTTTGTGATAGTATTTTAAACTAAGGTTTTTTTGTTTAAGATTGAACGTATCTACATTTGTAAACCATTCAAATTTTAATTTTTAATTTTTAAATGCACTTTTCAATTATTTATAAAATGTTACATTTTTATAAATAACGAAAACGCACATTTGAAATTAAAAAATTAAAATTTGGAAGGTTTACAAATCTAAATAATTTCAATGTGTAATAAAAAATCCTTAGTTGAAAACACAACCACAAAAAAATACTGAGAAATCTTTGTCCGAATTTAGACTTTGATTCCCTGTACGCACATGCATAGTGAAGCCTGGCCTTAAGGTAAAGTTTTCAATCCGGAATTCCATGTAAACGAGAGAGAATCTGAAGTGAACTCAGAGACTGGAATTTATGTAGTAACATATTTCGACAACTTCGTGAATTCGAGAACAAACGATACTTGAAAAGTAAATAAACGATAGTTTATATATTGATTTTGTTCCGGAGTTCTTCTGAAGCTAGTATTTTTCATTTTTACTCTTACCAAATAAAAAATCTCTCCCTTCCTACATTTTTCCCCATTTGATAGGTTTACTATTTGTTTCTCAAACATTTCATTAAAAAAAAAAAACCGGACTTCGATTTCGGTATAAACATTTCGCATTTTTTTTTTTTTGACATTATTGGCTTAAAACAATTTCAAATTGGCGGTGTTTAGTTTCTTTCACTCACAGTGAACTCCTGTTGGCGTTGTTTAGAGTAAACTTTCAATCAGGATTCTACACTCCAGTCCACCTTGCCAACTGGAGTGGATTACTCGATCCAGTTCCTACTTCAGTCCAGTCCGGGTGTGTTTACAGTAAAGTTTTAATCGGGATTCTTCAGTCCATTTCAACTTCAATACGGATTATGTTGCTCTAAACGTTGTAATAGTGTACATACAAGATGGACTAATTGTTTTGCGCATGTTCTTGAAACGGCCTTACGAATTGATAATACATAACTGTCATAATGTTACGGTCAAACACTAACGTGCCTCTGGTTTTTTATTTTACAATGAACCTGTTGTTTTACAGGAACGTATCGTAATACGATTCGTAACGTGACTGTAATATAGTTACATGAAAACATGGTTGTAAAAAGTGTTCATACATTTTAGTGCACTTATTTGATGTAAACACTGTATTAACGTTAGTCGAAACCACGTGATTTTCACATCTTTAATGGAAAAACACTCGTTGAATGCTTAGAGGTAAGCATACTCGGTGTTCCAATAATGGATTGCTATTTTCCCAACAGCAGTAATAAAACAAATATGGATAGGGTTTGAAAACTGTTCATGTAGGAATAGTTCTTTCAACGACAGCATTTTTTTGTTTATCTGCATTTTTTTTAAACTGATTTGTATAAATGGTAAACTTTAAGGCTGTGGAATAACTAGTGTAGTTTATATTATATTAGTGTTTGTTAATAATTCAAGACCAAATATATGTTAAATTAGTTTATCTATACACAAAACTACATTGTGAATTAAAGGTTAGCAAGCTGAACTGTCAATCCAAGGGGTGTAGTTTCACGCCCCCTCCACGTCTCTGGTAAACATAATATATTCATGGGGTGTAATGAGTTTAATAGTGAAGTAAAGGAAATTTAAAATAAAGATAAGTGGATATTGATTGTAAAAAGAACTATTTTTAAGAAATAGTGTTGGACATATAACTAGAGCATGGCTAGCCATCTTATTTCTGTAGAACGGTACATCGATGGGCCATTGCTGTTGTAAGCATATGGGCCATGGTTGGACCATTTGAGTTCACCCCACCTGCGCCAGTTAAGGGAATAGTATGACTAGTTAGTGGTGCCACTTCAGGACCAGCCATTATGCCGGGTGCATGCCAGCTGTAAGCCAACAGTTTGCTGGCTTGACATCTGACTGTAAATAATCAATGGGCCATATGTGGTTTGCTGCATGGGTGGACAGTTCTAAGTTACCGTTTGTATGTAGAGTGAATATGTTCGTGTACACATGAACTGAAAGTAACCAATCATGTGCGTTATGAGGTTTCTACTTGTAATACTAAATCGTCCGGAAACTGTACGAACACTATTGAAAAGATAACTTATTCATGTAATTGCTTTTATGTTATTTTTCTGAATTATTAATTTCGTGTGAAATCCAGTACTTAGTGATATGGGATATTTTGAGTCTCGGCATGGGACTTTCACCCTTTGCTGGCCGGCGACACTGGACGAAATTCGCGTGTCCAGACGTGTGCCGGGCGTTGTGAGTGGGTGCGCGAGGTCTTGAGAGCCGATGAGGGTGAAGCGAGGTGAGAACGGAGCAGCGCTGCAATGGAACGATTGAGGGAAACAGGAGATCCAAGATAAAACCCGCTGACCAGCGGCATCATCCGGAACGATTCGCAGGGGCTCGAACCCCATTATGCCCGATGGGAGGCACGTAACCTAACCATTAGACCGACCGGGCACTGTACACTGAGAAAAAAGGTTTCGTTGAATCAAACAAGATTTGTTTGGTACAACCAAATTATTTGTTTGTATAGGGGCAGTGAAGTGTTTTGTTGCTGAAATCAAATCATTTTGTTGTTCTCATTTGGTTGCCCCAAATTGTAAGATTTGGTTGTTGCAACTAAATATTTGTTTCGCTACTAGTACATTAAACAGTTTGACAGTTTGGGCCGATATAAAAAGATGATACAAATTCGCCCGAGTTTCGACTCTACATCACCTACGACCGAGCGCTACGCCTTAGTAATATCAGTCAATTTGACCACTTATGTCACTGGCTAGCTTTTTAATAGATATACTACAAATATTGGGTAACGTGTGTAAATTAATTGTTCAAGTTTTACAGCTTTGCTTGTAAGTTTCTTGTTGCATTGTTTTATTAATGTGTTTACACGATTGTTAAGCACCAATAGATGCACTAACAAACACGGTCACTATCGTAATTGTTACAGAAAATACAAACAAACTCTCGAGCTGTATTTTAGAACGAAGGCAGTCAAATGAGAGGCTAAACAAATATATACAGTTGATTCAACAAAATATTTAGATGACAGTCCAATATTTTTTGGCCCAACACAGAGATGTTGTTTATTGTACCATACTTTATTTGACGAACAAAAGTAATTTTGTTGCTTTTCAAATTTTATTTGCTCAGCAATATATTTTGTTAGGGCAACCAAATATACAGGATGATTCTCTATTAGACTGACGAACTTCTGGAGGTGAGACTTCATGAAAAGTAAAATGAAAACATATGTGACACTTTATACCTAAATCGAATATTAAGGGAGGTATGAACCCTTAAAAAACGAGGTTTCAAACCGTATTTGTGCAAAATATTGGTAACGAAGTAAAATGCAATGACACCTCTCGGGAACATTATTGTATGTTATCGGGACATTTAACCTTAGAGCCAATATTTTGCACAAATACGGCTTAGAAACTCGTTTTTTTTTTTAGGGTTCATGCCTCTCTTAATATTTGGTTTAGGTATAAAGCGTCACGTATGTTTTCCTTTTACTTTTTCGTGAAGACCCACCTCCCAAAGTTCGTTAGTCTTTTTTGAGAATCATCCTGTATATTTGGCCCTATACAAACAAATATTTTGTTGAATTTCCTGTAAGTGTGAGGGAGGGAGTATGTAGTTACGTCTGGAGCGAGCCGAGCTCGGGGACGACAAAGTAGGGTCCCTTGAGGTCCATGCAGACGTTGACGGTGCGTCGTCGCTCGAGAAGGCCGTGCAGGAGCTCCCTGGCGGGCCTGAGGGAGCGCGACGCCCTGCGCCACCACCAGTCAGCCAGCTCATGCAGCGACGCCGGCCGCCGCTGGAAGAAGGTCACTATCTCCGTCACTGCGTGCTGCAACAACACACGCCGTCCTCCATCACTGTCCCTCCCTATACACCTGCGGCCTCTTCCACACTATCACTGCTCCATGCTCCAGGACTTCTCACGGCGAACTGAGCGTTTTTGAAATCAACCTTCGAAAAACGTCACTCTCCTTACACGCTGTTCAAGGTAAAGCGAGCATTTTCAACCCATTCAGATCCAGTGTACACGATTGTGTACGTTACGCACATGTATAGGCTGTTCACTGTAAAATGATCACTTTTGAAAGCCCTGCTTAAGATCTGCTTGTATACACGCTGTGGATTATTCCGCCTTATGTAAAATTAACATTGCCATGGGCCTCTTCACATTATTCATGCGACGGCCAAATGAAAGTGTGGAATTGTTAAGAAAGTAAATACTTTTCAAATCTGCTCATTTTGATACTTCGATGCATTAATAACAACAGAAAGTGAATGAAATAATTCAAGTTATCACACTTGGTTACCTAACACTTTTTATTCAATGTTAAGATATAGAACGACTTTCTATACATCGTTACCAACTTTAGTGCTCGAATGTCACTCAGTGCGCCCATTAAAACATGTGCATGCAGGGGCAGTGACTTTTTTCTTAGGTTAATTTCTAAAGTGCTCACTTTACCGGGAACAGTATTTAGGTAATTTTTGGTTTGTACTGCACACTGAAAAGCTCAATGACCAATGATTTTTCGAGTGAGTAAATCATTTGCAAACTGCCTTACTGGTCCAGGTCATAATTGGTTCATGTTACTGAAGCTGAACACACAGCCTACAGCTCATTGACTGCTACAGCGAAACAAGTGCTGTGTTGACTTAAGTACAGTACGCATCATATATGTTTTTGTTTGCAATACTTGAAACAGTAAATTAATGTGGGTCTGAAAGAGTTAAAGCACTAGTTGCATGTGATTGCAGGCATATTTTATCCCTTAACTGCCTTCTTTTAAATAAATATTTCCATTTATGTAATAAATACAGTGTGTATTTTGTCCCACACTCGTAATTTAACGTCTAGGGCTAAAATAATAAAAATATATTTTGACTATTATTCCAAATGAGAGAGCTTTCAAAAGTGTTCACTTTACCTGAATAGCCTATACCTGCATATATTTCAATGGACACAGTGAGTGTAATGCTCACAGTAAAGTTGGTATCGACGAAGGCAAAGTAGTTATATGTCTAAAAGTTGAATTAAAAGTGTGAGGCTCATATTTTTTAATACTAAAATGACTTAAATTCCTTTCATTTCTGTTTTGTTAATGCACGTACGCGTAAGAATTAGAAAAATTATAAAATATTTACTATTATAAAAATTTTGGATCTGTACTTGACTGGCGCATGAATTAAGTAAACAGGCCAACGGCTACGTTAATTTTACATATGGCGAAGGTATACACATGGTGTATGGAAGTACTTTTTAGCAGGGCTTCTAAAAGTGCTCAGTTTACTATGAACAGCTTATATCAGCATAGGAGTGACAACAGAACAGGTTTGTCATCGGACGTCAGAGTACTTTTCCTAGCGTCATAGTGTTACTTTATGACGGTTCTACCTTTAGCGGAAACAATCAAAATACTGCGGAAGTGTTTCTGTCAAAAAATTGTATTTGTTTTACAGGAACTCAGCGCGCTTCTGTAGTAACTAGAAACTCTAAGTACAGTTGCAAATACACTCCAGGGATGTTAGATCGTCAGTGCTCTATCATGGTACAGGGCATTCAAAATAATTGTTCACTGGTACAGAATTATGATACATTTCTAACAAATGCGTGAAATCACAATTTTATGTTTGATTTTCTTTCATTAAAAAACATATGTTTGAACGTTGCACTGCTGATATCTAATACAAATGAAATACAACCCCTAATTCGAAGATAAATCATAGCGCTTTGGCTTTTGACTTATACCAAGCGCTACAATTTAATCTTCTTTTATTAAACTTTTAGAGTCGTTAGTTGTATATTTTTACCGCAGTAAGATTATAGTACATTTGAGTACCACGACGACCTCGTCATGGTACATAGTACACAAGGTCTAATTATGGCACAAGTACCATGAAACAGGTACGTATAACATCACTGGTCACAAGTAGCGCCGCACAGACAATTCTGGGGGTACAATGAACTGCAAAATTCGTGTTGTTATTTGAAGGCAGAATAACTTTGGAAATCATCGGTTTTTGTATTGATTTTATCATAGGACTACAGCCATTTTTTTACACTGTGGACATGGATTTGAAAGAACAATAACCTACTTACGAGAGGATGGTCCAATTGTTTCCGACCAAGTGTTGCAGAAGCCTATAAGCAAATGAATCCAGCTCAGATATATCATGGACTGTGAAGTATAACCTGCTTTTAGAAAATAACATGCATTTTTTTAGATTGTACGCATAATTTATCAGTATTTAGGTGGTATCAAAAATTATTTTATTTCTTGCCCCTGTATTAACAAACTAGTACATAAATTTGGCTCATTTAGCTATTTTTCTCCCAGAGCACCTACCATCCATGATCGAGAGAAGCCCACTATTTCCACTATTTGTGGTACAGCCTCGTCGGACATATTTCTTCTACAACCACACATTGTAAACAAACCATTAGGATAATCACAAGCACATAATATGCTCTGAAATATGTTACTAGTATGACACCATTCTAACTTACAAGTCTTCGTTATTCTAAATGTAGCCCAGCCTCTCTTTGAATTAACCTTTATAAACTTTAGAGCGCAAATAACTTAGAGCGTTAACTTCACAAACGATTCCAAAAAGTTTTCATTTTTCGCGACACCATTTTGAAACGCGCCTTCTCTTTTCCTAACGTATTTCAGTTTCTCCAGTTTCCAATCATTTATAGTCTCTCAGCATGAGCATCTCGTCATAGCTTACCTCGTGATAGATGATTTATAGTCTCACAGAATGAGCACCTCGCCATAGCTTACCTCGTGTTAGATGATTTATAGTCTCACAGTATGAGCAGCTCGTCATAGCTTACCTCGTGATAGATTATTTCCACTGGCTCAAGGCTAATCAGGAGGCCGAACTCTGTGTCCATGTTGAGTGGGTTTTTCTCGAAGTCGATTGAGAAAAAGTTGGACGAAGTGTTTCCTAGAAAGAAAACAAACGTCATAAATGCCTAGAACAACCATTTAAAATGGGAGTTTCTCGCACACAGTAACCTTGCATAGTAATAACAGTAGAATCACAAAACAAAGTTTTGGAAAAAGGGACAAATACTTAGTTCTGATCACATTTGTAAGAGGTTTGGAAAAATGAATTTAAAGTGAGAATTAATTTAAATTTAAGCACTTATTTGTAAAAACATTTTTATTAGAAATTTCCGGAATTGTAGTATATGATATTTATAAGTTCATACCAAATCGATCCGATAAAATATCGTCAATAAACATGAAATATATACACATATTGGTAATATTACAACTGAAGTCAACTCTTAGCTGTAGGTTTACAACGTTTTGTGGCTTGCATGTGTTTATTTCTGAACATAATTAGAAGAAAAAAAAGGTTTGTAGTGACCAAACTTTTCTAATTGTATTGTACAAGATTGTTAATATAGTGAAAAATAAGATTGGTAGCTGGTACCATTTGAATATTGTTAACGTAGATAGTAATAGAAATACAACTATAGATTTTCGTCGTGTATGTGATTGTAACTGCAACTATGAATGCAGTTCCTACAGCAGAACATTCTGTTCCTCCTGCACAACACACACACACATATATATTCATGCGTTGGTCAAGTGAAACTGTGAAATTATTGAAAAAGTAAATATTTTACAAATGTGCTCGTTTTTACACTTTGACTCATTAAAAGAAAACAAACAGCGAAACAAATACTTCAAATTATTAGACATTGTTACCTAGCCATTTTCATTCGGCGTTAAGATACGGATCTACTTCCCATCCATCGTTACCAACTTTACTGAGCGCATGTCACTCAGGTAACCCGTTAAATATATGCAGGTTGGAGCAGTGACTTTTTTCTGAGGTTTATTTCAAAAGTGGTCACTTTATCGTGAACAGCCTTTACCATGACACTCGATTACAGAAGTGATCCACCGTCACTTCTGAGTCGGTGTTTTTTTTTTTTTTTTTCAGTGCACTAAAAGTTTATATAGGTTACGAGTACTTAACTCCTACAAACAGTGTTTTCTTTCTCGGCGTGGGTCATGTGCGAGCTCACCTGTGAGTATGTTGTCGGCAGTGACGACGGGCACCAGGTCGTTGTCGGAGCTGCAGCCCTCCAGCACGAAGCTCTCTGCCCTCGCCGACACTTTGAAGGCCCTCCCCGCCGGCCTCGTCTCCACACTCGTCAGCAGCTGCGTCAGTGTCAGCACCAGCACCTCGCGCCTCGTGCTCAGCAAGCTCACCGAGCAGTTGGCCACCGTCAGATTCAGCTTGTGTTCTGCACACAACAGCAGCCGCTCGCGTCACCCGCCTCCTTCTCACAGCGCGGAGCCCACCCACTCTCCTCGGACATACTGCCAGAGGCATCATCAAACGTCTTCTTGACGAAGATACTCCTTGACACACACTCCCCAGACATGCTGCTACAAGCACCAAATGTTTCCATGACGAAGACGCATCTTGAGACTCTCCCCAGACATAACACTGGAAGCTATAGGCTATTCACGGTAAAGTGAGCACTTTTTAAGGCCCTCCCAACAGACATAACCACTAATAAATATTTTTTATTGCAGCCTCAGATGTTAATTATTGAGAGAGCTGAAATGTATACACTGCGTTAATTAGTCACATGGCAAAGTTTACATTAAAAAGTGGCAGAAAGATAGAAATTTGCAGACAGGAAAAATTTAGCAGGGCCTTAAAAAGTGCTCACTTTACCGTGAATAGTATATATCAAATATATTCTTGAACGAGATATTTATTGGAGTTCTCCTCAAAACTACTGCGGGAAGTATCAAATATCCCTGAGGAAGATGTACATTTGACTCTTTGCAGGCATACTGCATGAAGTATCAAATACCTCCACCAGGAAGACACATCTTGGTACTCTCCCTAGACATGCTGCTAGAAGCATCAATTATCTCCACGACGAAGATACATTTTGGGACTCTCCGCAGACATACTGCTGAAGCCTAGAATATTTCCACGAGGGAAGAAGATAAACATCGAGACTCTCCCCAAACGTACTGCAGGAAATATCAGATACCTCCATGAGGAAGATTATGCCTAGGGAGTCTCCGTCTTCATGAGGAAGCTACATCTTGGGACACTCCGCAAGACATACTGCTAAAAGTGTTAAATATCTCCATAATTAAGACAAATCTTAGGATTCTCCCCAGACATAATGCAGGAAGTATAAAAATACCATATATGTTCTTTCAGATACTGCGAGACTTGAAAGACTTGTCAATAGAAACACTATGTTCTTCCATAGATACACTCTAAATGTGAAGAAGTGAGAATTTCACTGTTTGAATCAGTCAAGCGTGACTGACTGACACATCAGTCACTTCAGTGAATTTAACTGATGAACCAGTCAAAAAAGCCATATTTCCTTCACTGATTGATTCAGTGACATTTGCTACTGATTCGTCAGCTATTTTTTCCACTGTTTACTCAATGGTTTATTTTTTGACTGATGTATCAGTGAAACTGCGGGTGAAAATTGCCGTCGAACATCGTTTAAAAATGGGCATTAAACAACGTGTAACATGTGCAAGGAACGATAAATATCGTTCCTTGCACATATTAGACAAACATTTTCCAATGAAAAACACTGACAGTTCGGAGAATAAGTAATTCATTGAAAATCACGAGTAACATACACTTAGGGGTAACCGCTTAAAGTTAAAAATGTTAGAGGGAAAAAAATTCTTAATTTTATACCTGTTCTTAATATCGTTCAACTTGCAGTCATTACGTGTAATGATATTTATACAAAACTTTATATATGGTATAATCACCCGCTATATAGAAAACTATTCCTATTCTCAGAATACATGAAAAATAAATTCTAACTCTTTACCCAAATAAAAAAATTTTGCTGAAAAAATTTTGGCACAGAGCATTTTAAGACTGCTGTGTAAGTACACAGAAGAAAGGAGCTTTTCTTTGCCAAGATTTTACATGTGGCAGTCCCTGAAATTTTGTAAATTAAGTGGGCTCTACATATCTTTGTTCAATTGAAGACAGTTACCTTCTTAATATTCCTGTGTTTAAGTTTTGGTAAATGATTAATTTTATTTGCATGTTCCAAAAAGAAGTAATATTGTGATTGTGAGACACAATTATGCGAAAACCTATTGAATATAAATATTATATTTGCTGAAAAATAAATCCCAAATAATATTCAGAAGAGGAATGCTATGTTCCGCAGGTATAACATGTACGATGTTTAGTTCTCCAGCGCTGTTGAGGGGGTTCGTAGTGCTGATACTGGATTCACAGTAGCAACAACAACCCCAACACGACTCCAGAGCTTGACAAAATGCCATACGATATTTTATTCAATATTCACGATACGCATTCAATATCTTTCACACAAGTGTTGTACTAGGCTGGCGGGAAAAATATCCCTTAAATGGAAATCAACTCATAGAAAACACTCATCATTTGTATCATTTGTGGCGTTAAACTCACGACGAATTAGTTGTTCTTCGCTTTTGACAAGATTTGAATGCGTGCGAAAACAACTTATTTGAAAGCAAACCTAAATCTGATTTTTTGCACCAAGTTTGCTTGTTTATTATTTACTGCAGTAGAAAAATACGCACGAAAATCTTGTTATGTAACGATGCATTTGCATTATTTGCGCACCCGGATGGTTTCAAAACGACGAAAAGAAAACAGAAATAGCATAAAATTCTGTCATGATGTCGGGGTTGCGATTTTGTCGCGCTGAACTTCGCAGTCTTATTGGTTGTTTTGGAAATGTTTCGTCTTGTCGGGACCGTCGTGTCGTGCTGTTCGTGCCATTGTGACTCCAGCGTAACGGGGACCACACAATAAAAATTTTGTACTGTAAGCAATAAGAAGTAACCCCTAGAAATTTATCCAATGCACACTGACCCAAACCTAGCGTAAAACAATGGAGTTGCTACTGCTTAATGCAGTGGAAAATATTTTGATAGTCTTAAAGTTTAGCCAGACATTAAAAATATACCTTTAAATACAGTACAAATTAAATGTTTACTGATCTTCTTCGAAGAAACCGTCAATATCAAAGATACTAGTAAAAAACAACTGATTCCATTTTGATTGGAAGCATTACACACACACTAATATAAGTATCTAGTGGTCGAACGTAATTAGTAACATTGCTACTGTGTCTGTAGAGTTTTGGCAGAATGTTGCTTACTGCTCGATGCTTACTGCGTAAGTTTTGTATTGTGTAAACCATAGACTGAAGATGAAGTAGACCTCTTATTCGTCTTGTGCGCATGTACCCAATATTGACCTATCCCAATCCTACACAACTGTCAAAGTCACATGGTCGACAATGATGAACTTGTTTGCTTACATCTTAATTTTTAAATGACAAGCACTATTATATTAATAAAATACTTTTACCATATTGACTGTAATCAAAAAGTATTAAAAATTGATTAGAGGAAGTGTAAAAACACCTCAAACCCATTCCACGTCATTTTTGCCAGATGTGTAGGCAGAAAAGCAGTTCGATGTTGGGACACGGAGATTGGTTGCGCGCAGCCTGCGAGATGGGTCTATGTCATCTCTAGACTATGGTGCAAACTCCTTCCCTAACACGTCGGAGCTAGGAGTTGTGCGTGTACCTATGTACTGCTTGGGCTTGTTGGGATGCTGCAGGTCCTCGACGTAGCCTATGGTCTCGCAGAGCTTCTTCCTCTCAGGGGTCGAGAGCTGCAACCAGAGGCCGCGCGCCTTCTCCGTCTGCACCTTCAGCTCCATCGTCGAGTCTCTGGTCCAGATCTTCCACCAGCTCGCCTTGCGCTCCTCCAGCGTCACAAGCTCTGGTCGCTCTTTGTGCAGCTGCAACACGGAGATCGCATTTATTAATGGCGGTTCACGGTAAAGTGAGCACTTTCGCCAGAGATCGACTTGTAAGCACATTACGTATTCTTCCACCATATGTAGGGACAGGTGTTTTTCGCGAAAAGATTTCAAGACCAGCTGTACTTAAAAACACTTTTGTTCATACACACTTTCGTGGTTGGGTAATTTTGAATGCCACGTGGCTCAAGTGTATGTCCGCTAATCATGGACTTTCAGTATCAGGGTACTTTATTACGATTGACCCAGTTAAATAAGAACATGTCTTCTCGCTTAGACACCCAGCCAATAATCAAATGAAGTTGCAGTTGTGGAAGTAGGATATTGAAGTCTAGCATGGCCATAAATATTTTCGCGAAATACACCTGTCCTAACCATATGTAAAACTGACATTGTAATGGGCCTGGTCATATCATTCGTGTGTCGGTAAAGTAAAGCTGTGAAATTATTACAAAAGTAAATATTTCACAATTTTGCCAATTGGGGTTGCGGTGGCCACGCGGTTAGTCCACTCGCCTCCCACCAAGACGAACCGGGTTCATTCCCCGGCCGGGTCACCGCTTTTTCGCGTGTGGGAATCGTGTCCGACGATGCCGTTGGTTGGCAGGTTTTCTCGGAGATCTCCCATTTCCCCGCCCTCTCATTCCGGTGCTGCTCCATACTTGCATCAATCACCCTCGACGGCTCTCAAAACCTCGCTGTTAAGAGCCGCTCAAATCTATTCACTCAATTTTGCTAATTCACGCACTTATATGCATTAAATATAGAAGACAGAACAAGAATTTTCAGTATTCTGAAATGTTTCCCCAACACTTTTAATTCAGCGTTAAGGGATGGAACTATTTTCTCTTCGTCGTTACCAAACTTCTGAGGGCACATGCCAGGCAGTGTGCCAGTCAAAATGCTCGCAGGTAAAGCAGTGATATTTTTCAAAGGTTGTTTTCAAAAATGTTCACTTTATCGTAAACAGCCTTTGACTCACAACATCGCTACTTTACGGAAGGACAATATCGGGGTACGGCTCACACATTGCACATATCTATCCTGACGCATGGAAAACTCGCACGACTCGGTATCTGAAGGCGTCTTAGTGACAATGTCCATATATGATGACTGTCCAGGGTTTTACACCACACGGTTACCAACAATCTGACTAAAAGCATACCGAAAATACCGACTTCCGCGCGCCCCAATTTATCTGATATATAGGCTGTTCACGGTTAACAGAGCCCTTTTGGAAGACCTGCTCAGGATCTTTTTTCTTGTTCATTTTGTATCCTTCCAACACATTGCCATAGGAACAGCAACTTTCGCTCTTTTTTAGAAGCTCAAATATAGTACTTACATGCCAATTCTTATTTGTTAATGTGTGAAACAAACAGAAAATAAATAATATATGTCGAGTATCCATAAATTATAACATGAGATTTTAAACACGACGTAAATACATGGAACTAATGTTCCTACATCGCTTTCAACTTTTCTTGGTTCATGCTGGCGAGTTTGTCCGTTGAAATATGTGGAGTTAGGACAGGGATTTCCTTTTTCAAAGGCTGATTTGAAGAGCACGGAACCAGCTGGAACCAGGTAAACAAATACAGAGGCATGTGGCTAGTAAGTCTTACTCAACACACTGGCTCGGTCTCCTTGTCATGTAAGAGTGTGACGGTTTTGCAATTACGCCCGCCGAGTACTCAAAGTCTGATGTGAAGTGACGAATGAATATGTTCCATAGGAGTGACAGTGCCAAGTCTGCAATACTAGGAATGTCTTCACTTAACTATTTCAGTAATATTGTTCACCTGAGAGCACTATTATTTGGGAAGTAGATGTCTAATTCGGACTTTATATGCTAGATAACTGGCGTTAAGCTAAATTACTTCCTATGATAAAGGAAAGGGATATTTGGATGACATTCCATTCATTCGTAATTCCTGCAATTGGTAACGCCTGACTAACCTGCACTGTTCACTGAAAACACTGTTTAAAAGAACAATGATTAATGCAGTGACGATTAAAACCTAAGCATTCACATTTTTTAATGATTTTATGTCTGATTGAAATGGTAAATCATTAATTGTTGGGGTAAATTTTAAGGATGTCTCTAATGCTTGATGATATCTGTTTACTCTTCATGCATATTCCACTTACTCCATTATTTAAAATGAGTTCTATCAAAATGAACATTTGGTAATTCTCATTATCACAGTCAAAATAAAATTGTGTTAGCCACAAAATGTTCTGTGGGAATCCGCCCTCTAAAATATATGGTGGGTACAGAATTATTTAGTTTTCAATGGCCGCTAAGAAATAATTTGGTGATGACCACAAACTAATTTGGCAGGGTAACTTACCAAATAAAATATTTTTCCCGGTGCAAATTAAAAGTTCTTGCTTGTACAGGGGGGTACGCATGTTAACCTATTTTAAACTAAAATTATTCTGATGATAAATCTTTGTTTTATATTTTATGGGGATTTTCAGCATTTTTACCCCAACGTTCTCGTCCTTATCCACCCTCCAAAACACACAAGGTTCCTCACGGAAATATCATTGCGTATAAGTTACAGGTGTTGCGAAAGTTCATAAAGCTCCCGGCTCGGTAACTTGCGAGTTGCAAAATTAGTAAGGATTCCATGCTAATCAAACCTACTACGCCATGCTTGAGTGACTTGGGTGGTTGGCTGGGATTGGAGGACGTATATTTAATGTGTATTTGATTCAAGAATCTCATTGTGTTTTTGTTATCTTAGTGCTTTTCTGACAACTAACAATATTTCATGCCTCACAGGGCGTTGAATCACATTTCTTGAAAACCGAAGGATGATTTGAGGTCATCGGAGCTTACCCAAGTAAGGTACCGGCGATTTTGCCACAGTGTTGAGAGATTTCGATTGGCGCGTAACAACGAAGTCTTTATGACCCACGATGGTTAGATGATGTGGTGATGGAGCAGTGGTGGAATGTAAGGGGGGAGGTAGTAACTTGAGAAAACTCTCCCCGCCAGCAGAAACGTCCGTAATGTTTCCCACATGCGAAAATACGAGAAACCTCGCCGGGTAAGTAGTCTGACCACCACATCATCGCGGCCCCCTCGCCCCAGTGAAACTATTCTTTTGCGACGAATGGTAGGTACAGGTATCAAACTCACCTCTATCTTCGCGTGCTCCCGCGCTATAACGATGTCGACGATTGTCAGCTGGTCCTCCAGCTTCTGCAGATCGAGCTTCAGTTCTGTGTCGTTGGGACTGAGAACTGTTTTCTTGTAAACATCCTTATAGTTTCTGTAGTACTCCCTGCAAAAAAAAAACTACAATTACATTTCTTTCTCAGGCAGATGCCATGCATCATTATGATGCAGCTCTCTTAGCTATAGCACGAAGCGGTGTATCAAGCTAGGAAACGTTTTCTTATTTAGAAAACTACAAATGTTTAGCAGTAGGGTCTGGCTACGAATATAATTATAAAATTGTTACACATGTGTATATAAAAGTCAATTTCTCGAGTGTTTTGTGAAATGTATTTTGAGGGCATAGAAGGATGCCTAATTGGAGTAATTAAAGTACGATAATAATTGTGGGGGAGTTTTAAAATGGCTTAGTTACGTAGAACAAACATATTTTCATCATTATTATGCCGTAAAAAGTTTGGGTTGCTACTTAAGATTCCGGAATTGTACGCTGTAGAGCTACGGAAATGCACATCAGTTCAGTCCAGTGCATATCGAGGCGAAAAACATTTTGTAATGTGTGACAATGTCGCACTTAGTGCCTACCGGTTATTTTCTTTGAAAAAGTTAGTCCGGCACATATATGTCAATTTATAATCCTCTAGCTGAGATTCATTTAAAATAAAGTCCTTTTTGTTTTTTATTATATGCAAGCCTGTTGGAGTGGGCATGATTTAATATTTTTTTAGGGAGTGAAATTATTACTACAGGAGCTACTAAAGAAACACGTAACTTTGTTTCTAGGAGAAAAATAGTGCTGAGAATGAAGACGTGGGTCTGAACACATTGGCACTGTCATGTGGTTACACTTGAGAGCACGATCGTGGAGCAAGATGTGAACACAAAACATCAGGTCAATGAAATGGTTAATACTCGAAGGCCTCTGAATATTGGAACTCTGGGAATTTCTTAACTAGTAAGCCAAATATCTACCAAATGCACCAATCAGTAGACAAGCACTCCGTGCCGTTTCTGAGTGACGCACCCTGAAAGTGAATATCGGGTAACGGTAATGGGTTCGTGTTGACATTACATTGCGGCGATACACTTATGAGCAATCTACGTGGTAAGTTTCTTAAGCACGATGGAATCATTTAAACTCTGAAGACGGTCATCTTAATAAAATGAGCAACCTTTTTCACGGTTCGAGTTTAGCACAAACTTTCAGGGCATACACTGGAAAAAAATACTTTGTGGCTGCTACAAAAGGTTTTGTTGGTGTAAACACAACCAAATAATTTTTTGGCGAGCATAAAATGTGTTGTAGCCAGCACAAAACAAATGTCTAGGCCACACATGTTTTGTGGTGACAACTCAGAAATGTTTTGTTCTTAACAGAATAATTTGGCCGTGCGTATTACACCGAAACATTTTGTAGCAGCCACAAAATATTTTTTTTTTTCAGTGCAATATTGTTGATTACTCCGTGGCTATAGATCATAGGATCTTTGTATTTCTACAGATTGCGCCCTTCGACACTAGTCCAGTTGTTTTAGAATTCACAGTGATTGTAAGGAAACGGTAAGGGAGAATGACATGTGCAATATGTTACGTCAAATAAGGTTTTTTGTTTTGCAAACTGGCAGATTAAAAGGAAATAAAGTGGGAAGGGGGGGGGGGGGTAAACAGCTAAAACCGCAGATGCCTGAGTACATCAGCTGCATTAAGATACATGGTAAAAACTGGACTGATAGCGAGAGCGTTGCTTAGAAAGTAGGCAAAATTATGTTTATAATATTGTATGATGTTAGACTCGCCTGTGCTTCTTGATGTATTGCCAGGAGTAGGGCCGCACTCTCTGCTGCAGGACAGAGTCGTATGCATACTTCCACCATCTTGGCACATTCTTCTTCACGGGGACGTCCGGGTGAAACTGCCGGAAGTACCTAGGTGCGAACAACAGAATGCCAGAAAAACAGAATTACTACTGCATTTTGGTTAATCTTATTACTTTGCCATCAGTATCTGCAAATACTTGTGAACAATGCCGGCCAATATTTCCTTCATAATTTTTATTTCATTTTCGCACAGGGTTAAATTTTTTTACTAGTCCATTAGGTTAAAATTAAAATTACGTTTTTGAAAGGATATGATTTTAAAAACTGATGAACCAAAATAAAGATTTTTTAAAAATATTTCTTTATAATGTTTAAAATTAATTAAAGAAGTATTTAATAAAATATTAATTTTAGCTCTGCAGTCTTTTACAATCACCACCTTTCGAAAACATCATTTCGATTTTAGCCAAATGGAATAATAAGGAAATGAAACCATCTGTGAAGATTAGATTAAAATTGTAAAGGGAATATTGCTCGGCATTGCGCCACAAGTATTTGGAAATGTCATTATTTTAAGAATTATTTCTAATATTCTCGAATCCAAAAACTTATATTAAATATACACTATATTTAGTAGTTAAAAGCATGGAGTTCTAATACACATTGCTTTAGTTGTGATATTATTTTCGTATTTAAAAATAATTTACTTTGTCTTGTAATTGAGCAAATCGCATTGGACTTAAAGGAAATTTAGGTAATTGATGAAACATTAAAATTAGTTCATGAATAATGGGATACTTTTAATAGTCCAGCATAGAAACTATCAGTTTGTTGTGTATCTTTATATCGCATGCAAAAATCAATGTTGTCAGTGTCCTTATCACCAGTAGGATGCGTTAAGTGACACTGCTAAGTTTTAGAAACAATAAGTATGTAAGTTTTCCTTTAATTTGTTTGGAAATTAAAGAGAATTTTGATTTTTCGCCAATTGAAATGGTACACTTTGAATGAGATGTTTATACGCGGAACCAGTTCCTAGACTAGCTGCTAGCATTATTTTGAGTATTACATTCTTTGTTTAAGTTTATAATGTCACCAAGAACAGGGATTCATTTTAATAAGGTTGGCATAAGAAATACTCAAATAACCCTGATCAAATTACAGAAGTTTGCAGCATGTGCAGGCTGAATAGAATAAGCATCTGTGGACAATCTAGGCCGTGGCTACTGGGCATGTGAGTATGAAAACGAACACCTCTCAACGCAATGTTTGATCGAACAGGAAGGCGCGGAGCTGTCCAAGGCCTCTTCTACTCAGCTTAGGAACAAACCGAGAATCCTCATGTGAGAGTTTGGCATAGCCGCCGCAACATGCACTGGTGTTCCAAAGAGGTCGCTTTTAAGCTGATGGTAATCTGAGAAAAGTCTACTTATTTGCGTGTCAAAGTTCGTGTTCAGCTCGAACATAACACTTTCCAGCTAAAATCTAAGCATTAGCTTTAATTCGTAACTATTATTCAAGCCCTCCAACGGTGTTTACAAGAGTAAAAAATAAAACTAAGCTGTGTTTGGCAAAGAGCGTTTGTAAGCAAGTGTATGTGCGAAATAAACACAGCCGTCATCAAAAGGAACATTTTAGTATTCTCCCTTCCCTTAAGGAAACTGAGCAAGAAAGCTCCATAATTATAATTATAACCATTTCATTGTTATTTTAAAATTCATTTGTCATATTCAAATGAAGTAATTGTATAAGCCAACGTTGTGCTAAATCCAATTTTAGGACAGAACATATTTCGTTGTGTTTCCTTTATAGTGCGTAGAACAAACACAATACTAGACGGAAAAAACTGGTACACATGTAAGTGCACCCTGGCGACGAAAGATTTTTGGTTGCCGGCCTAAAAGCCTTGAGCTTCCCAGCTCGAGCCGGATAAACGTTATATAGGTTGTTCACGGTAAAATGAGTGCTTCTTAAAGCCCCGCGGAAGATCAACTTGTAAACAAGTTGTGTATTCTCCCGCCATATGTAGAATCAGCATTGCAATGGACCTTCATTCAAGCGTCAGTAAAGGGAAACTGTAAAATTATTATAAAAGTGGATATTAATTTTTTTAAGTCCATATACATTGCGCATTAAAAAAAGAATCAAAAGTGAATCATTATACAATTGACAAATGTTTACCCAAAAATTTTAATTCAGCGTTGAGACGTGAATAGAGACCGAAGAATTTGGCGGGTTCATTTCTAGACAAGTTGGAATAGACATACATGTGCGTTCATGTTACGTTTGTAATTGGTCGACGTGTTGTTTGACACCTCCTGGAGATAAATAAGCCAATAACAAACATGCAATAAATTGTGCGCCCAAACACCGCCTTTTACTACCACAACAATCAACCAATAAACAGTTGATATCTGTATGAGAGTATATAAGACTGTGAAATCTAGCCTGCAGGTCGTTGAACTTGCGAATTTCTCGGGTCTCTAGACAAGAACTATACTTTATCCACCCCTAGTAGCCCAATGGTTGATATAGGGATACATGTGAACCGACAAGCCATCCGCTGGCTTTGAGCGTGCCGCTGACAATATTTATATCTGCTGCCACCTTAGAACGAACAAAGTGTACCTACCCTATGCTGTAACCAACATTACTGGGTGCATACCATTACGTATGCCCGGTAAAAATGCACGCAGGCATAACCTGTTCACGGTAAAGTGAACACTTTTGAAAGCCCGGCTTAAGATCTACTTGTATGCACGTTGTGTATTTTTCCGCCTTATGTAAAATTAACATGCCATAGGCCTCATCACTTTATTCATGCGTCGGTCAGGAGAAATTGTGAAATTATTAAAAAAGAAAATATTTTACTGATCTGGTAATTTTTATACTTCAATGCATTAAATAAACAGAAAGCGAAAGAAATAATTTAATTAATCACATATGGTTACCTAACACTTTTTATTCTTCGTTAAGATATGGAACTACTTTCTATCAATCGTTATCAACTTTGCTAGGCATATTTCACCCAGTGCGCCCGTTAAAATATTTAGTTAATCAATGGCCTCTAGTAAGTTTTTTTTTTTTTTTTTTTTCAGGGTAAGCAATTTCTACTAACAAACGCAACTTCTAACTTTGCTTACCCTCCACATGTATTTACCGTTTTATATTACCTAACATCAGTTATAAAAACGGAATCGAAATGAATGTAATAATAATTAAAACGAATATTATTTAGAAAAAATATTGCAAATTGTAGTAAAACTCCCGTTTTCTCGAACACTTTCATCGACTTTTCAAGGAAAAATGTAGGACTGGAGGACGCAAACAGAACGACTGCTTACCCTGCCGAAGGAACGCGATCGCGTGTTGTTGCTTGCGAGTTCGAGTTCGCCCCCGTTTGTGGAAATAAATACTAGATAGCAGCACTACGTGTGTACAGTGCCTGAGTTACGAAAACTCTGTTTCTCGATTCGGAAACGGGAAAGTCAGAATTACATGTGTTTAAAGTTAAAGCGAAAACTATAAAGGGTCAGACATTTCCGATACGTAAAGGGTAAGCGTCGCTTACCTTGCGTCTACGCAATATACGCCACTGTAGTTAGGAGCAGTGACTTTTTTCTAAGGTTGGTTTCAAAAGTGCTCGCTTTATCGCGAACAGCCGTTAGGAACAGTGGCACTAAAGAGCGTTGACCGTGGCTGACCTGTTGATCCTCATCCTGCGCAAGGACTCGCGCAGGCCCATGATGGAGAGGTACTGCTGGCGTGAGAGTTGCGTCGCGGCGTCCTGCAGCACGAAGTCCACCAGCAGCTTGGGGACGCGCGCCTCGTTCGACTTGTTGACGATCACCTTCACCTTGCATGTGATCGGCTTCACCACTGCCGGAACGAGAGCACACGTGTGAGCAAGCAGACGTACACTCGTGGTCACTTCCAACTTCCCTCAAGCCCTGCTCAAGTACTACCCTCTCAATTCGAATCATTGCGAAACCACTGATTCGCAGTGTAATTCAACTACTCGAATCCGTGAAAATGGCAGCTCCACTTCGGATCAGCGGGAAACCGCTGATTGTTTCCATAGACTAAATATGAGGTTGTCCGCTTATTCGTCTTCTGCGCATGTACCCAACATTGACCTACCCCAATCCTACACAACTGTCAAAGTCACATGATCAACTGTGATGAACGTGTTTGTTTACATCTTAATTTTTAAATGATAATCACTATTATATGAACAAGATACTTTTACGAGTTTAAATTTAATCAAACTACATTACAAATTGATTAGACGATGTATACATACATCTAAAATAATTTGTTTACATATCAGTTTCCTAACATAAAATCCAAACTATGCCGATTTCGTTAGACGTGTTGGCAGAGAAACAGTTCGATGTCGGGACACGGAGATGGGTTTTGCGCAGACAGCGAGATTGGTCTACCTCATATTTAGTCTATGATTGTGTCAGTGAAAAAATTCCACCGATTGAATTAGTGACGTGAAGTTATTTCACAGATTGAATAAGTGACGGCCTACCACAGTGGCGAATTAAATATTGTTTTTATTGAATGTCGCCAAATAATAACGTGAAACAAACATATTTACGATAGCTTGCTGTTTATATTGCGCAATTTACCCCAAATTAAAAAAAAAAGTAAAAAAAAAAATTCAGAGGCAGCCGGTATTTAACTCACTCACCTTTCAACTATAGGCCGTTACCTTACCATGTACTATACCACGCCAACTTCAATTAAAGGGAGGGAAATATGCAATCTATAATTTCAATGCGAAATCGTGAAGATTTAAATTATATGCTCTTTCTATTCATTTTTGGTTTAATTGGTACCTTTACGATTGTTAAAATGAATAGTGAAAATGAATATATGAGTGCCCTCTCCTCACCATATTATATGCAGTTTAAACCTCCAAACAGAGCGCTGTTATGATTACATGAAAACGAAATGAAAGACGTAAAAACGGAATGACAGGCTGTGTGTTCCTATTACATTATAAAATGGCGTTTTGAAAGCCGAAACACGTTTTAGGAAATATTTTGTATAGGTTTTATTTGTTTATTCGTTGTCATTTCATTTGATACACTTCGTTTAACGGCAATTTTTAAACGTTGTTTGACGGCCATCAATAAAAAATAAACCACTAAGTAAACAGTGAAAAAAAAAAAAAAAAAAATGTATAAGAGGAAAATGTGTCTGAATGACTAAGCGAATGAAATCTGGCATTTCTTTATTTATTCATCAGTTAAATTCACTGAAGTGACTGTTGAATCAGTCAGATCCGTTTGACTGATTCAAACAGTGAAATTCTCACTGATTCAGATTTAGAGTGTACTTTCACACTGTTCCTCCGCCTCGTCGTGCAAACAAAGGTTAACTAAATTTAGAAAATTACACCAAAGGTATGACGCACCGCATTCGTGCGCACTCAGTGTAATAGTAATATTTTGCATAAGAACTATTTCTTATAGGTATTTCACAGTAAACTAAGCACTTTGTAAAGCACTGCTTAAGATCTACTTGTATACACATTGTTTTTCTTCCGCCTTACGTAAAATTAACTTTGCCATGGGCCTCGTCACTGTATTCATGCGTCTGTCAAATTAAACTGTGACATTATTAAGTAATTAAATACTTTACAAATCTGCTCATTCTTACTCTTCGATGCATAGCAAACATAAAGCGAATTAAATATTTTTAAGTTATCATAAATGGTTACCTAATACTTTTTATTCGTAGTTAAGATATGGAACAACTTTCCATCCATCGTTACCAACTTTACTGGGTGCAGGTCACTAAGTGCGCCCATTAAAATATATGCAGGCAGGGCCAGTGATGTTTTTCTAAGGTTCAATTCTAAAGTGCTCACTTTATCGTGAACAGCCTTTACTAGGCATTACCAACACACCTATTTTCTTTATGTTTTTATTCATATCAAAATAGATGGTTGTGCGTGTAAGTAGGTCAGAACGTGGGAATAGAGACCACCGCAGGACAATACCTGCGATGGTCTGCCATTGCCTTCCACAGGATGGATGAGGTGAAGCAGCGCCGGAATGCAAGGGTGAGGGAAAATGGGAAATCTCCGAGAAAACCCGCTGACCAGCGGCATCATCCGGCACGAGTTACAACTTGTGAAAATTTGGGAGTGACCTGGCCGGGGATTGAACCCAGGTCGCCTAGGTCGGATGCAAGCAGGCTAACAGCTTATATTTTACTTTTTATTGGTCGACTGATACATTCGCCGTCGGACATAGAATATGTGACGTTTGACGTTTGACAGTTTGTGTGTATATTTTCGTGTGACGAGCTCAAGTGGACCAGCTGGATAACAAATTCACCACACTGGCACGACATGCGAAATGAAGATCTGACGCGGAGGAACCTGGGTGCGAACCCCCGACCACAAGTTGGCCACTCTGCCCCTGATCTGTGAGGGCAGGGCTGTTGATCCAGCTCAGACCATTTAAATAGATCAAATGTAAGTAAAAGTTCAGTTTAACCAAAAGTAAGTCATTTTTATGGTAACAGATGTACAAAACGCTTGTGATACATGACTAGTTTGACATAGTAGGTAAACAACTAAACACGTCATAAATGGGGTGATTGTTTAATGCTTTGATTTTAAAAAAAGGCGAAGAAACAGCAGAAAGACTACAATTGTACTGTGTGGGCCATTTTGGTTTTAATTAAAGAGCATTAGAAGCTCAGTTCTCCCTGGTTAATAACCCACCTTTCCCATTGCTACATATAGTCTATTCACGGTTTATAAAAATGCTTTGAAACAAACGTTTGAAAAAACACCCAATTAATGACATATTTGGTTCTTTCCTATATAAGCCTTGTATGAGAAAATTCTATTCTGGCGTAAAAATTAAAGTATCTACCTCATTTTTAATTCAATTGAACTTTCACTTATATTTTTTTTCTATAAAACGTAATATTGCATTTATAATTAATACAAATAAAAACAGGGATAAATTTTTGTATTGGCAATGCTTAGTGAGTAAGAGTTCTTATGCAAATTGTGAGTACACTGATTGCGCACGAAAGTGGTGCACTGTCTCTTTGGTGTAAATGTCCAGACTTACGGCTGGTTCACATGTATGCCGATCACGCCGAACAGACAGAGCGGAAAACTATAACAGCCAATAAGAAGCCGTCCTCGGGTTATGCGTTACTCGCGTGGAAACTAAGGATGGCTCCTGATTGGCTGTTGCAGTTTTCCTCTCTGTCTGTTCAGTGGAATCAGCGTACATGTGAACCAGGCTTTAGTTAAACTTTGTTTTCATGGGACGGATGAATATCTCGGAAGTAGAACTTTAGCAGGACTTCTGTAAAGTTGGAAGTAACCGTGAATGGATCATATATCATCTGATCCTTTCTGAACGCTTATAGTCCTTAGGTATAGGCTGCTCACGGTAAAATGAGCATTTTTGAATTCCCTGCTTAAGATCTACTTGTAAACACGTTGCGTATTCCACCGCCTTATGTAAAATTAGCATTGTCGTGTGCCTCGTCACTTCATTCATGCACCGGTCAAGTGACACTGTGAAATTATTAAGAATGTAAAGACTTCACAGATGTGCTCATTTTAACACTTTGATGCAAATAATTTTAAGTTATCACAAATTGTTACGAACACTTTTTATTCGATGTTAAGATCTTGAACTACTTTCCATCCATCGTTATTGACTTTACTGGGCAAAGGTCACTTAGTGTGCCCATTAAAATATACGCAATGCAAGGGCAGTGACTTTTTCTAAGATTCATTTCTAAAGCGCTCACTTTACCATGAACAACCTTAAATGCTTATTCGTCTCAGGTTAGGAACAAAACGTGATTTCTTATGTGATATTTACCATACGGAGAATTTCCACCTCTAGGTGGCAGTATTCCAAAAGTTAACTATTAATTAAACATTTAAATCACGCGAAAAAAAAAAAAAAAAAAAAAAAAAGGGGGTTTTTACTTAGTTACGAAGATATTCTATATTTGATTTATGATTTTTGGCTAATTTTCTGCTTTCGACGTAGAAAATAAAGAAAATGTGGTACACATGAGGCACTAGAGCTTACTTAGTGGCGAAAATGTTTGGTTGCCAAACAGTTAACATTGATCTTTGTTACCTGTAGCACAAGTAACCTTATGGGCTGTTCACGATAAGGTGAACACTTTTGAAATGAGCCTTCAAAATAAAGTCACTGCTCCCACCTGCAAATGTTTTAACGGGCGCACTGAGTGACATGCGTCCAGTGAAGTTGTTGGTAACGATGGAGGGAAAGGAGTTCCATATCTTAAAGTCGAATAAAATGTGATAGGTAACCACTTGTCATAACATACATTAGTTCTTTATCTTTCTGGTTTTTTATGAATCGAAGTGTGAAAATTAGCAGATTTGTAAAATATTTTCTTTCCTGATTATTTTAGTTTCACTTGACCGTCGCATGAATAAAGTGATGAGGCCCAAGGAAATGTTAATTTTACATAAGGCGGAAGAATACACAACGTGCGTACAAGCAGATCTTACGCAGGGCTTTCAGAAGTGTAAATTTTTCCGTGAACAGCCAATGACTAGGGACCTGCAAAATTCGCGTTATTTTTTTTGCATCAAGCTAAAATTTACAGTACTGTATATACTCGAGTCGGTGTCGTTTCTCCATTGGCTGCTGCCCAGATGCGAAGTCATTCCCTGTGTGAGTAAACTGAACTTGATTGGGGTACCTGATTGTGAAGTGTTCATTTATTGGTGCACAGATTTGCAGGGGTCGTGTCAAATAAAACATGGTCCAAAGACAAACGTAATGCAAAGTAAAAAGTGTTTAAAGTTTAAACTGTCCTCGAATAATAACGCGAAATTTGCAGGTCTCTACCAATGACTTAGGTTTATTCTACTGCAGGTTGGGTAGCTCAATGATTTTAGTCTGGCGACTAAAGTTTTTCGGCACTGAGTAAGTTCTAGTGTAGTATTGGTACCGAATAATTGATATTTTCTACGTTAAAAAAAAACGAAATAAGCTTAGTTGGAATGATAATAAATCAAATATTAAATGACTACATAATTAAGTGACACCTTTCTGTTATACTATTCACGTAGCTTAAAATTTGAAATTTAAAGTGTCGTATTTGGAACACTAGCGCTTATTTAGCGGCAGAAATTTTCCCTATGCCAAACTCTCACATAGTAAAACTAGTTTCATTCCCAATCTGGGTAGAACTAATCTTGCCTTATAGGCTGTTCACGGTAAACTGAGCACTTTGAAAGCCCTGCTTAAAATCTACTTGTATACAACCTGTCTATTATTTCGTCTTATGTAAAATTAAATTGGCATGGTCCTCTTCACTTTATTCATACGTCGATCTCATGAAACTGCGAAACAATCAGAAACGTAAATATTTTACAAATCAGTTTTAACGATTCGATGCATTGGAAAACCAACAAAGCAAAATAAACACTTCGAATTATCACAAATATTTACCTAGCAATTGTTATTCGCAGTTAAGATGAGGGACTAATTTCCCTCCATCGTTACCAACTTTACTGGGCGCGTTTCACTCAGTGCGCCCGTTAAAAAAATCGGGTTTAGCTGTGTTGGTGAAACGGCCGTTTGTTTTGCGTGAATGCGTCTACGTTGACGCGCTCGGACGCCTTGATGTTTATTTTGCGTTCCCGGCACCGCTTCACTCGATCGTATGGGGTTTTATGGGTATCACTAGATTGCTTTTGAGATGCCCTTTCCAACCGTAAACGATTTCTGTATTTCGACTTGGCTTTTTGACGAGCATAGGTCGAAACTGTGTTAAGTTTTCTTAATTTTTTTACATTTAACTCAAACAATTTCACCATAACCACTCCACACAAATGTTTTTATACGCGCAATCGATTGATCTTGACGAGATCTGTCGATTAAAGTATAAACGAGCGTCGTAGCTTCTCCTAGTCAAAAGTTATACTACGCGGAAATTCTTAGACACCTGGAAACGAACTCAAAATTGCGGCGCCCCCCTCACCCCTCCATGCGATGCTGCACAGTTCTCACTCAACGTAACATATTCTTTGATCCATTGTCAATCGAGTGGTGTAATTGAATTATTAATGTAGACGATAGATTCGGAGCTGCAATGCCAAACTTTATCCCCCGAGTTTGTTATCATCGGATTTTCTGTATTGCCTCCCACAATTGTCGCAATTTTAGAAAACGTATTCACGTCAATATATGCAGATAAAGGCTGTTCACCATAAAGTGAGCACTTTTGAAATCAACCTTAGAAAAATGTCACTGCCCATGCCTGCATATATTTTACCGGGCGCACTAAGTGACATGCACCGGGTAAAGGTGGTAACGATGGACGGAAAGTAGTTCCATATATTAAAGTCGAATAAAAAGTGTTAGGTAACCATTTGTGATAATTAAAATTATTCCTTACGCTTTTTGAATTGTTTAACTCATCAGTGTGTAAAAATTATCAGATTTATTAAATGTTAATTTTTATTTTTATTTAATTTCACAGTTTCACTTGACCGACGCATGAATAAAGCGATGGGACCCTTGACAATGTTTAATTTACATAAGTTGGAAGAATACACAACATGCATACAAGTAGATCTTAAGCAAGTTTTTCGAAAGTGCTCATTTTACCGTGAACATCCTATATAATTAGGGAGAGGAAAATTTCGCGAGTTCATTGAACTGTATACTAGAATCCTCAGTCCTCTGCGTACAGGAGCCTCAGCTGTGCATTCATTGGCTGTTACTCCACACCTGGCAGTTATGATATTCGTAAGGTGTTTCCTAGAGTCTGCTATTGGCTCAGAGGCGCGCAGGACGAGTCTAGTAAACTGTGATCCAATTACGAAGGTGACTTCAGTATAAATTTATTTTACGTCTATCTTGTCCCGAAATGAAATCGCGAAATTTCCCTATCCCTACCTATAAAGGCAGTGACTTTTTTTTTTTCCAAGGTTGATTCACTTTATCGCGAACAGCCGTTAACTCGAGCGGGGAGGGAGCGTCGCTCACCGAACTCGAAGTCCTCGCCGAAGACGCAGAAGGTGTCGAGGCCTCGGCGCATCTCGGCGCGCCAGGCGTAGGGCTGGGTCGGGTCGACGGCGGACATTACCAAGCGCTCCGCCCCGCAGCCCGGGTTCCAGTACGCCGACAGCGACTCCAGCCGCACCAGTTGGTACAGCGACGACGCCCCCGCGGGGGTCAGCGTCGGCTTCCACTTGCTAACACACACACACACACACCGCGACTCTGGTTACTTCACACTTTCCCGTAGCCCTGCCGAAGCTCTATTTACACAATGTCGATCCGCCTCTTGTAAACATGACTCAACCTAGTCTAGGAAATTATACCAAAGCGGCTACGCACCGCATTCGTGCGCATCCTGTGTAAGCATTGTTTTCATAAGAACTATTTCTTACCTGGCATTACCAACACACATTTTATCTCTCTGTTCTTATTCGTATTAATTATGAATGAGATATTATAATTTATAGATAAAATATATTAACAAAAATAAAGCAATTTTATTTCAACACTATATACTATGCTTATAAATGCTGTTTACATTTAACTGAGTATTTTAGAATACAAAGTAAATAATGAAGAGAACTGTGAAACCTTAAAACAACAATACCAAAGGGGAAAAATAGTTTTAAAAAATAGCAAAAAAAATATGCCTGAGAAGGTTAACACTATAAGAAGTGATCTCCTCAGAAACAATAATTACACAAGGATGAGCAAATAAATCAGAGAAAGTTACAGCCAACGGCTATATTGAAGAAAAAAAACACGATTCACAGAGAAAGAGACAGAGAAAGAGAGAGAGAGAGAGAGAGAGAGAGAGAGAAATTCTAAAAAAAACTCCGAGAGACTTTAGTCAAAACACGAAATGTTCCACTGGCATGTGCCGAGTAGACACTGGTTTGGTAGAAGGTTATAAGTTAGTCAAAGGAGCAAATCTGGCTGTATTTTTATTGTTAGTAGCGTGATGAGTTGGTAAAAAAAACAATGCTGAAAATTTGGAGTCTTTTGAATTAATGATTGGTAATGCCACAGATAAAAGAAATAAAAAAATTGGCAATGCTGGAAAATTACAAAAGTGAGGAGAACCATTAAAATAAAGTGTTCAAAATTATTTACTTAATCAGGATAGAGTAAGTAACTACAAAAAATTGGGAATATATTATTATAAATAAATCCAATGAAGTGAGAAAACAGAAAAAATGTTATTACACTGTACTAAGTACCAAACCAAACAATATGAGAACGCTTCACCTCTTACGGAAGAAAATACATTACTTCATCCATCGCGATTCAAGGATCATACCATTGTACAGAAAATACACACTTTATGAAGTTTTGTATGCCATGGCTATACAAAGAGAAGAATACAAAAAACTTGAAAAACAATATTGTTAAAAGATAATTAACATGAAAACTAAAAGAAAGTTAGCTACAGCCAGCGAAAGAAAGTGGCGACAAGACACACTGATTTATACTATCGAAAATGGACAGATATTCAGTATGCCAATAAGAAAGAAAATTCATGGCAAGAGTTTGGAACCATGATGAACATGAAGAGTACGTATTACACATTGTTTGCTTGATATTGATACAATTCGATTAGGCTTATGTGCGAATATAAATATTTCTATTTCGCGCGTGGTTATTATATATTTTTTCAAATAGTTGGATTTTATATGAACTGCTTCTCAAAACTAATACAATTAACTAATTCTCTAAATCCCCGATATCCTTATTAGAAAAATTTAATCTCCTGAGAATATCAAGGAATGCAAACCCAAACAACGTTATTCCGCCAAGGCGCCAAAGTTATGTCTGATTTCTATCACACTTGCACATTATTATGGACGGTGGATAATCGGTTAGCCTGCTAGCCTCCCACCAAGGCAAAACGGGTTCAATCCCCTGCCGGGTCACTCCCGGATTCTCGTATATGGGAATCGTGCCAGGGTTTTCTCGAGGTTATCCCGTTTCCCCGCCCCTTGATTCCGGCGCTGCTCCATTATGACCTCAATCTCACTCACTCGCTCTCAAGAATTCGCTGTTAAGTGCCGCCCAAATATCAGCACTCACTCAGGTACTCGTATCTCATCGTGGACCAAGCTTTACAGGCTGTTCACGGTTCTCTAATCACGTTTGAAATCAAATTTCGTAAAATTTCACTGCCTCTACCTGAATAACATTTTAACGGGCACACTGACTGCGTATGCGCCCATTGAAATTGGTTGTGAAGAAGAGAAAGTACCTCCGTGCCTTAACGTTGAATTAAAATTGTTGGTTGAAATCTAGTTATGTTGCTTTTTGTTTTTTAAATGCGTATCGGCGTAATAATAAACACATTTATAAAACATTTACTTTCTTAATAATTGTAGTGCATGAATAAAGCGATCAGGCCAATCGCAATGTTAATTTCACGTAGCGTGGAAGAATACACTACGTTTACATAGACAATTTTCCAAACTCAAATGCTACACACGTTTGTTTTGAAAGTGCAACAGGCAGAAAATAAATCCAGTGGTTTGACAGGGAGAGCGACTAAAGTGCAGTTGGTTTGTGCACTCTACGCCATGTTTTCTCCACGGGAGAGGCAGAGGTGGTGTAGTAGTCAGACTACTTCTCCCTCCTCCCACCTAGACGAACCGGGTTCGATTCCCGGCGGGGTCACGCTCCTGGTCATCGCAAGTGCGATACATGCCGGACGGTGCCGCTGGACTTGGGTTTTCTCGGGGATCTCTCGTTTCCTCCGCCCCGGCATTCAGGCGCCGCTCCATACGAACCTCGCTTCACCCTAACTGGCTGTCAAGTCAAGACCCCGATATTAAGGGGGACAATCACTGCCATGTTGGTTGTATTTTAATGTTCGCTAAAACCTGTATTATAGATTTCGTATTGAACTTAACGGAACGGCAGGGCACACAACAATCCTTCTTAAATTTTCTGAAGTTGGTATTGCTCGACTACAGTGATTACTTTAACTGCTGTAGTTGCCCGCAAGGAAAAATAATTAATTTCTTCCCAGCTGTTGCTGATTTAACATGAACAAAGACAGTGAAAACCTAACAACCCGATAAAGCGCGGGAAGCTTTTATTAATGCTGTGTCGTGCGAAAACGTTCGTTAAGCCAACTTAAATGTAAGTTATGAAGAAAAAACGATAAATCCAAGATGACGGTGTCTGATCCCCTTAACCCTTTAACAAATTATCATGGGGATACTCATTCACGCCTGAAATGTTGCAAAACAGGATGTTCGTTATGTTCGTTACTGTGGAAGTAGAGAAGTTAATGCCAATAAGATCATCGCCTTTCCCTGGGAAATGCTACTATAGGCTGTTCATGGTAAAGTGAGCACTTTTTAAGGCCCTTCTAAATTTTTTCTTTCATCCAATTTCCATCATCCTGATGCTTTTTTAATTTAAAGAATGCGACGTGACCAATAATTACAATGTAGCCACCCTCAAAATTTAATAACTGAGGCTGCAATAAGATATATTTGTTAGTGGTTAATACCTGTTGGGAGGGCCTTAAAAAGTGCTCACTTTACTGTGAACAGCCTATAGCTACTGGTGACTGAGAATCTATTTTGTAATTGGTTGCTCCCTGCGCCAAGGATCTACTGAAACTCTTACCATAGGTCACAACGTGTCGATTGTTATGAGAAATTCGTAGGTACTGTTCACAACCGAAGTTTACTTCTTTCGCAACACTTGTACTTGAAAATGAATGCGTACGTTGAGGGGGCAAGAGCCGGTGATATTCCTCGACGGCAAGTGCAGAGCGCAGAGCAGCGAGCGGCCTACCTGTTGGTGGTCTCGACGGAGATGCTCTGGACGCAGAGGCCGCAGGCGAGAGCGCAGTCCGGGTTGCTGACGATGTCCTCGTATCGCACGTGGATGTTACGGGCGAACACCTGCAGGTTGTTCATGATGGTCGTCGCCAGCTGCTCGAAGAAGCTCTTGGAGTCGGGCGGACCTGCGACAACGCCCTTCCTCAGAACCTCACACTCATAAAACAGTTTTGTTGAAGAGTTGTGAAACCTTAAAGGAGACTACGATACAAAAAAAAAAGTAAAACACTTTAGCAGTTAAAGTTTTAAAAAATTAAAAGAAACGATTAGAAACACAGCGGCGTTCATTCAACGTTGTTGTCTTCAGTGGTTCCCGATATACAAGCGAAAACCTGAGTGGCGCGTGACGTCACTGTGCCATATCGTCAGCCGGCTGACTGCCGTTGAGCTCGCATATGTCGTTACATCGGCACTTGTATTGCATTGCCAGTAACTATGTGGTTGTCGCCGTGTTAAAATGTCCTTTCCAGTTTGAGCCAGAGGAAACATGCGCTGATCTCTAGTTGGTAAGTGATAATGACTGTGATACGTTAAACACTTCAGGGCGAACGGGAACGTTATTTTGGCATGTGTGTGTGTGTGTGTGTGTGTGTGTGTGTGTGTGTGTGTTTGTGATGAGCGTATGTCAGTGAACACTGGTGAAGAAAGTGTCCGCTGCTGTGAGTTAGAAAATGTGTCAGAAACTGAAACCGAATTATTTTACTGTCATAATTTGGTTGCCCCAGAATGTAAGATTGTGTTGGTGCAAACTAAAGATTTGTTTGGCTACACGTACATTAAACAGCTTGGGCCGAGATAAAAAAAAAAAATTACAAGTTCGACCGAGTTTCACTGGACCGACGGATGAATAAAGTGATGAGGCCTATGGCAATGTTAATTTTACATATGGCGGAAGAATACGCAAAATGTATGGAATTAGATCATTAGCAGGGCTTTCAAATGTGCTCATTTTACCGTGAGCAACCTATAGCTTCATGAAGTTTGTATACTTCCTCTAACTAACTTGTAATACTCTTTGATTAAATTGAAATTGTTAAAAGTATTTTATTAATATAAAAGTGCTTGTCATTTAGGAATTAAGATACAAACACGAGCATGCATCACTATCGCCCATGTGACTTTGACAGTTGTGTTCCTTTTGGGTAGGAGAATGTCGGGTACATGCGCAGAAGACGTACAAGCGGCCTAACTCATCTTTAATATGTGGTCACGACTACACGCCGTGAGAAATACTTCAGTAAACTTCTTGAACTGCGATGAGGGAAGTTACAGCGCGGTCACAGTATCTTCACACTTTGTTTAATCAAGCCTTTGGAAAATCGCCCCATGTAGCCTACCTTCTCGCGTTACTACACTGTCCTCCACACGCTCCTTCGCTCGTTCGTGTGGAAAATGTCAAAATGAAGCGATGCAAAGCAGCGACCGTGTAACAACATTGATCCATGTACATTCTGCCTGACCGCCGGCCATTTCCTTTAATTTATAGAAACCATTTTATCTCCCTGCGCAAACTGTTGCAAACTCAAGTTTAGGCCGTGTTTCAGTTGCCACTTTTACTTTGCTGCAAGTTCACGTGATCAGATTTAGTCCACTAAAATGTTGACGTATTTGGTTTTATAGTATCCTGTTTTTTTAGTTATGTAACGGAACTTATTTTTATGGTTTCTGTGCCATTAATTCTAGGCATAACCTGTATACGTCACATTATTTTTTCTGTATTGTATGATTCATAATGCATTTGTTCCCTATAAATGATATACGACCAACTAATTCAGCTTAAAATATAAACAGTAATAGGTTAAAATGATAAGATAAAAATATGAAACAATTTATTTTACTCCACAGAAATTAGTATTACAGACAGTGGCCTGTAACAATACATTGCTTACAATTTAACAACGCATTACTATGAATAAAATGTGTTGGTTAGTATTGTGTGGTAACTTAAATTATTTCCATCGCTTTCTGGTTTTTAACTTGTCAAAGTGAAAAAAATTAGCAGATTTTTAAAATACTTACTTTTATAATAATTTTACAGTTTCACTTGACCGACGCATGAAGAAAGCGATCAGGTCAATGGCAACGATAATTTTAAATAAGGGGGAAGAACACAACTTGTGTACAAATAGATCGTAAGCAGGGCTTTCAAAAGTGCTCATTTTACCGTGAACAGCTTATATGTAGAAAACCTAAACAATTCAACGTCACGTTCACACGATTACACTAGGTCTATTACGTTGTCGCAAAAACACAGACAGTATGTACAGTGTCAGGAAATTGTTTAACTCGTTGTGGTATTTGTTTTTGATAGTTTCTACAAATTAAGGGTAAAGCGCTGCTTCAATTATATTTACAACGTGCTGTGACCAACTTCAAAATATGTTCTATGCTCTTCAAAGTGAGAACCCAGTTCTTAAATATGGCTTATATCTTAGATTACACATTGCCTATCAAGATTTCTGGAGACTCAAAATGAGAAATATTAATGAATAACTTATCCTTCTAAATGGAACCGTTGATGGGTTATGAAGTGTTATAGGCTGTTCATGGTAAAGGTGGCACTTTTGAAACCCTAGTTAATTTTTTCTTTTCAGCCATTTTTTATCCCTTAACACCTTTTTTAAATAAATATTGTCATATAAGTGATAAACACAGTGTGTACATTCCACCGCACTCTGAAGAAAACGTCTAATGCTAAAATAAAATAAATTTATTGACTATTATTCCAAATAAAAGGGCTTTCAAAAGTACTCGCTTTACTGCGAACAGCCTACACAATTACATTACTGGCACGTTCAAGCAGAATACGTATCATTACATCAAAGTATAAGTATAAAATAAAAACGTTATATAACTTATTATAAAATAACTGAACTAATATCTTATTTCGGCTGCCGTTGTGGTGCCAAAAAGTTGCAGGAAAGTTGACATTTCCAAGCACTCCAAATGTCTTCTCCCCACCACACACTGCGTCCAACACGGGAGGTTGTCCTATTATTAATTGAGATTATAGTTAGGGACAGGTATCTTTGCGATAAAAAATTTCAAGACCAGTTGTACTCCAAAACACTTTTGTTCATATGCACTTTCCTGGTTGGGTGATTTTAAACGTCACGTGCATCAAGTATCTGTCCACGAATCATGGACGTTCAATATCGGAGTAATCTTTTGCAGTCAAATAAAAACATGTCTTCCGACGAAGACCGCGGCCAACCACCCAAAGGATGCTGTAGTTTTGGACGTAGGATATTGAAGTCTACCATGGCCATAAATATTTTTCTCGTACTATACCTATCCCTAATTGTAGTCACTTCACCGCTACTTCCAACTTTCTAGAAGCCCTACTAAAGTTCTACTTCCAGGATATTCCTCCACTTCATGTAAACAAAACTTAACCAAATCTAGAAAACTGCAAAACTTTAGAAAACTGCACGAAAGGGAAGACGCACCGTACTTGTGGGCACTTAAATTAGTAATATTCTGCTTGAGAACTTTTTCTTTTTAAACATTGCCAAAACAACCGATTCTCTCCCTACTTTTATTCATATCAATTTTTAACGAAATGCTACAATTTATAGCTTAAAATACAATGAAAGTCCAATTTAACCATAAATAAAATACCTCTGGTGTTATCATGAGTGTTACAAGGCCTGTGATGTATAACATATTTAGGGAACATCCAAACACGTTATATATAGGAAGATTTTTCAACTGTTAATTCAAAAAGTGCATAGATAATGCGAATACAGTAGTATTTGCAAAAATATGTATCATTTCCGTTGAATATTTAATGGTTATTGAAATCGCAGCATGATAAGAGCAATTAAATAACGCTTCACTTTTATTCTTAAAACCTCAACATTCTCATTATTTGGGAGGTAATGAGGTTTTTAACTAATTCGTTGGCATGAAAAATTCCTGAAACGTTTATGTGCACAATATCATAAAGACAACTAAAACCAACCATAGCTTGCGTAGTTCAAGGTTCATTCACTAGAGACGGAGAAGTTTATAAAGGACAAACTCAGATTCTTCAAAAATACTCTTTCGAGGAAGTGTAGTAAGATATAGCTTCCTTGTACCGCGTGGACTAAAGCGAATATTTCTAACATCGGGACTCTTAATTTTGAACCGTAGACTTCTCTCATAAGACATTCGTCACATTCAGTTAAGTAACATTTCAACATTTTATAGCTGACCTATCACATTTCAGTGGCCCGCCCCGTAGCATGGAAATATTATTTTTATTTTCAAATACTAAGATTACACCGAGAAAAATGTTTTGTAAACGAGTCATCCCATTTAATTTTATATGGTTAACACATTATTTATAATGACCACGACAGTTTCGTTGTGACAACTAAATATTTTTGTTTTCACCACAAAAAAACTGCAAAATTAATTTCTACAAATTATTTTGTAACTGCCAAAAAAATATTACTTTTTTGTGCCTTCGCCTTTTTTATGCTATTTTAATTTTGAGCTTTTGTAAGCTTTGATGTCTTTACGACTCGGAACAGAAATATAGAACAGTGAAGTGGATAAAGCCTTTTCGGATCACGGATTCTGTAGTAGAACCTCAGGTAAGACACAAAGATTTTTATAATCTTTAATATAATTGTAAGTTCTTATTACGTGTAAGGCGTTCACCGAAATAGCCTTCAGCATTAAAGCGTGTATGCTACGATGGAATATTCCTTGGATGATTCAATGGAAGCCTGCATGGCCGCTTGTATGGATGGTTCTATGGAAGATTTGGCAATCAGCTCGCCGTTTTCATGGCCGTTTTAGAAATTGTTCGTGTGAAATTTTCGACGGAAGGTTTCCTACAAAGTTGAAATTTTAACCAATCATAAAGACGGCGGTAGAGCCATTTTGTTTATTTTGTTTTGAGAAAGAGCGCAAAACTATTCAATACGAATAAATGGTAAATAAAATTACCCGAAAATGTTTACTGATTCTAAAACAACATTGTGTGATGATTAGGGCCAGTGATTTTTGGCGTAAAAATCGAAGCAAATAGTAGACGTCAGTACCATACATACATCTGAGCCGTTTTCACGACTCCATTGGCTGCTGGTGTCTTTCCCGCATTTGACCCTAGTCACTCAGGATTCCGTAACTACGGCATTGAACCTTCGCGATTCCGTGTGCAAACATTTCACATGGACCAGAAAATGTTTCAGCCAAACAAAAAAGCTGGGCGACCCTATACTGCTTTGAACTATTTCTTGCCTCGAAATCTTTTCGCGAAATATCACTGCCCCTAGGGATAATTATGGTAAATGTTCTCGTTTATTCAACACAAAAGTTCAAGTGCGTAAACTTATAATTTTAAAATAGTGGGGGAAGATTTTTCGTGAATCACAGTTGCTGAAGTAAAATAATAAAAACCACACTCGTCTTTACTAGTGTGGCAAAATATATTTCGTTGGATAGGTTATTCCAAAAAAAAAAAACCCTCCATATTCTTTCATGCAGGCTCGGGTAGCAATTCTCGTAGAAACTTCCTCTTAAGATTGTACGGGAATCTTATCGTGGCATACAGGCTTGCGAGAGAGCGTTAAGCTAGAACAAGTGTAGCTTACAATGCAGCACTCAATCTGTCTGTACAACATCATGCAGAACTCATTACAAATAGTGCACACTCTACCGAGACTGTCAAAGTTTCATGTGGCAGAGTACTATAATGTACTCTGTGTCAAAATAAAATGTTTTGCTACACTAAATAAATTAACAAAATCCTATTTGTGTAATAAAAATTTATGAGTTATTCCATTCTGGATGTTTCACAAAGCCAACTTTGCCACCTTCCCACCCCCCTTTTTTTTTCATCTCCCAAAATTTTAGTCGAAGTGCAATTACTCTAAATATTACTCTGGTTGTATATAATTAAAAGTTATAAACAATGTTAATTTATATTTTTAATAACTAATTATTATGCTCACCCATTTAAACTACGAAATTTATCAATTTCACAGATTATATGGTTGTGAATAAAATAACTTATGAAAGTATATTCAACATTCTTATATATTTCTCTAGGCACTACCAAAGTAAGCGCTGCTTGATGAAAGCATTTTATTTGAAAATCTGGTTTTTAAACCATTCGGGCTAGAAATATGCTTCGATTTCAGTCAAAAAAAATCTTTTACCGATTTTTAATATTTAAATAAATACATTTTAGAGAAATGTTTTACTTCGTTACAAAATATATGCATTCTTCTTTCACGCGGAAGATTAATCGTTTTTTGTGGCAAAGTTGGTATAAACTGTTCACGGTAAAATGAGCATTTTTGAAAGCCCTGCTTGAGATCTACTTGTATGCACCTTGTGTAATCATTTGCTTTATGTAAAATTAACATTTCAACGGGTCTCAACATTTTGTTCATGGACCGGTCAAGTGAAACTGTGACGTTATAAGGGAAGTAAATATTCTATAAATCTGCTCATGTTTGCGATTAGAAGCATTTAAAAAAACATATATCCAGAGAAATAATTTGAGCTATCGCAAATGGTTACCTAACACTTTTTATTCGATTATAATATATGGAACTACTTTCCGTCCATAGTTACCAACTTTACTGAGCGCGTCACTCAATGCACCCATTAAATTATATGCAGATAGGAGCAGTGACTTTTTTCTAAGGTTGATTCCAAAAGTTCTCACTTTATCGTGAACAGCATTTAGTGTGCGTACTACATTCTAATGAGTTGTAAATGTCTTACAGATACAGTCGCGTGCAGTTGTCGCTTGGAAGTCACTATTATCCTTCGCTAACACACTGAGTATATACGAGAAATATTAACTGAAAATTAAGACAAGCTAGAAGTGGGTCACCTATATTCTCAAATGCGTAACCATTAGTTCTGTTAGCCTGTGTATCCCCATTCACAACCATCCTATTGTTTCACACAATACCAGACACTCTTACTGTGCTGTACATCTTTGATTACTGACCGGCTATCTTTCAAAACACTAGCGAGTTTATAAGTAGCGGCAGTGATTTTTCGCCAAAAAAATTGTAGCACACAATAGACTTAAATATTATATATACACCTCAGCTGTTGTCATACCTCCATTGGCTGCTAGCTATCCGCATTCGTCCCACCACTCATAATTACGTAACTCCGACCCTGAACCTTCGTGATTGGTTCGCAAACAATTACACGGACCATAAAATGTTTCAGCCAATCAAAACATCTGTACGACCCTACTACAGTGCTGTGAACTGCACCTTGTCAAGAAATTTTTTTTAGCGAAAATTCACTGCCTCCAGCTATAAGTATCCCAATAAAATGTTCTTTACTACGTAGAATAATATACGATAAATTTTATACATTCGTGTAATTTCCGCTTCGGATGTGGCTGAAGTAATGCTACGCTGCAGAGAACCTTATAAATACAGATGAAGTAATATTTTGTAAACTGCAAACTTCATGCACCTCAGGTAGATTCAGTAAACGTGATATTAAGTCGGATGCACTCAAATTGTTAAGAAACTTATTCAATAAAAATTGCCGGTTTAAAAGCCCTACTTCGAATGTACTTGTAAGCACATTGTGTATTCTTCCGCCAATTGTGAACATCAACATTGCCGTCCACCTGGTCAACTTATTCATGGGTCGGTTATGTGAAAGTGTAAAGTTATTTAAAAGTAAATGTTTTACGAAAATTGCTAATCGTTACATTTATATTTATTTAAAAAAAAAAGAAATCCAAAGATATTATTTTAGTACTCACAAAATTTTACCTAACACTTTTAACTCAATGCGAAGACAAGGAACTACTTTTCCTCCGTCTTTACCTACTTTACTGAGTGTACACCGGTCCACGAGCCCTTAAAAATATTATGCAGGTATAGGCGGTGGCGTTTCTCAAGGGTTGATTTCAAACGTGCCAAATTATCCGTGAACGACCTTGATGTACACTCTAGGAAATTATTCGGAAATTTACCGTACCAGTGTGTACGCTTACTGGGATAGCGGGAATGAATTTTTTTTTTTCCAATTCATCCATTGTAGCGTTCCAACATTTGCTCAGGAAACAGTCAAATGCGTAGGGAAATTCCCAATCTTGTATAGTAGTAACGCTAAACATTCCTAAATGTTGTTCACGATAAAGTGAGCACTTTCGAAATCAACCTAAAACAAAAGTTACTGCTCCTACCTGCATATATTTTAACGGGCGCCTTGAGTGACATGCGCCCAGTCAAGTTGGTAATGATGAATGGGAAAGTAGTTCCGTATCTCAAAGTCAAATATAAATTGTCAGGTAACAGTTTCTCTTAACTTAAGTTATTTCTTTCGCTTTCTGTTTTTTTTAATGCATCGAAGTGTAAAAAATTTATCAGTTACACTTGACCAACGCATGAATAAAGTATTGATGCCCATGACAATGTTAATCTTACATAAGGCGGAAGAATACACAACATGCATATAAGTAGATCTTAGGCAGGGCTTTCAAAAGTGCTCATTTCATCGTGAATACCATATAAGGTATTTAAAACAGGACACCCTAATATATCGGTCACTTGTAACGATAGAAGAAAATGTTTCAGACAAAAGTTGTTTGGGGTGAAAGGGGCCATAATGTAACGTTAGTAAATAGGTGCGTTGTACTCCGAGGGATGACGGAAATATTGGGGACAACTTCGGTATGTTAAATGGGACGATGTGGTTTAATGTCCACCTTTCTAGTACGTTTGACACATGTCTGCATTCATCTTGCGAAGAGCTGTTCAGAGGTGTGTAATAAAGTATGTCATCCCATTTACAAAACCGAAGTTGATCCACATATCTCCTTCACCCCTCGACGTAACACCAAACTGTTAACATCACATGACCCCTTTCACCCCAAACAACGTTAGTCTGAAACATTTTCTTCTATCTATACAATTGGGCGATTTATTAAGGGGGCCTGTTTTAAATGCCTCAGACTGTATTTCTGCAGCTTGATGTGTGATAATACTACCATCCGGTATATAGGTTAAAAACTTCCATTACAGTTTGTTTTTCAGTGTAAGTATAAGGTGAGGAGGCACCACGTACCATGTCCGAAGAAGCCGTCATCCTGAAGGGCGTCCAGTTTCCTCTTCTTGGCGGCACGCATGAGGCGCTTGTCCGTCTCGGCGTCGAACTGCCGATCTACGACCGGCCCGGCCAGCACGTACACGTCCTGCAACAACACACACGCGTAGTGTCAACTGGAGGGAAGTCTACCAACCTCTCGGAAAATTCCCCCAGGATAGGTACGCAAACTGAGCCCGGGGCCCGCTTGATGAAAGGTACATAGTCCATTCACGGTTACTTCTAACTTTTCTTGCTGAAGTTCTACTTCCAGGATATTCCTCCGCCTTATTTAAACAAAGCCTAACCAAGTCTAGAAAATAGACCAAAGGGGACAGTGCACCGTATTAGTCCGCATTCAGGGTAATAATATTGTACGTAAGAACTATTTCTTACTAGGTATATTACCAACACAATTGTCCCCCCCCCCCCCATGTTAAAAAATATAAAATATTATAATTTATAGATAAATTATAAATTAAAGTTCAGTTCGATAAAAAAAATATAAGTGATATTCAAACTAACACATGTTTAACTTATTGAGGTCTGCACACATTCACTGTCACTTATGAAAAATTTGACGTGAGTCACCTATGTCCACTACTGCAAGAGCACTGGTTATGTTGGTGTCTGTGTTAGAACTCGCCATCGGCCTGTTGGTCCATTCCACTCCGGACACTACCCTATGGTTTACAGCGTTCATTATTGGCCGGCCATCAACCAATGGAGAGTCGACCTGATATTTACCCAATCAAAAGAGACCCGGAAGTTTCGCGTTTTTATTTGACAATAAGCTAGATTCCATAGTCCTTCGTGCATTCGAGCATCAGTTAGCTGTTGCTCCAGTTTAAGCCCAGACCAAGTAGCACGGGATTTGGTTCTTATTTACCTTGCAAGTTCCTTATTGGTTGAAAGTCGTTCGGGGCGTATCTAACAAATTATGTACCAATGGAAGCACCAACACATATTAACACGTGAATGCAGTTTAACTTGTCCTCAGATGAATCCGCGAAATTTCCGGGTCTCTGCAACCAAACGCCCTTTATCCTATAAAAGGATTTACAATAAAGCATGTCCCTTTGAGTGGTTATATAAAAAAATTAAATCCTATCGTCAGCAATATGATTGTTACTGCGATGTGGTTTTCTTGTGAGGTCATTTTAAAAACTAGCCGAACAAAGACTGCACATCCATGCGAGTTTGGTTCTGAACAACAGTTAGCTTTGCTCGAGCTACACTCGACCATAGTCTACAAAGTGTTAATGCGCTTGTAATTCACGGCATATCTAGAAAACAACCAAGTACCTCATACAGCGGTGATTTTTCAAAGTTTTAACTCTAATAGTGTGAAGGAACCACAAATAGACTAGAACAACCACGGAGATGGCACAGAGAAGATACGTATATGGAGGAAAAATTATGTCGTGGTTTTTTTTTTTTTGCGTGACCGTGCCTGATATCCGGCTGGCTGGAACCGGACTTACGCCTGATTGGCTACTGCATGCTTCAAAAGCTTCCCTAATGGCTGGGCTACCAGCTGGCGAGAGGGTTACCAGGTGCTGATAGCTACGGACAGGTGCTTTTCGCGAATTGATTTCAACACCAGTAGTTGTACACCAAAACACTTTTGTTCATATGAACTTTCGTGATTGGGTGATTTTTAATGTCAAGTGCCTCAAGTGTCTGTCCGAGAATCATGGACTTTCAGTGTCGGAGTACTTTATTACGATTGGCCCAGTCAAATAAGAACACGTCTCCTCACGTAGACACCCGGCCAATAACCAAAGGAAGTTGTAGTTGTTGATGTAGGATATTGAAGTCTAGCATGGCCATAAATATTTTCGCGAAATTTGCCTGTCCCTACTGATAGGCGGACGCCGCTTCGACACGCTGCGGGCTGGTGGCGCCATTTTGCTGGCGTGTGCGGATCGAGTTTGCGGTATAAACAAGCTGCTTCAGCTCTGAATGCTTTAGTACTCTGTGGTGACGGTCAGTTTACTATCGACAGGTAGACACATCGAATTTCGCGACAAGATTTCCGCACATGCCAGATTCCAATACCATACAGGCATTCCAAAGGCTTTTTTTTGCTTATTGGCGGCGTGTCTTTGTGAGATCTTCTCCTACTTAATTGGCCAATCATTATTAGGTAACTTCAGTAGTGTGCGCCTGTGATTCGCGGGTATACACCTAAGACGAGTAACACATATACCATCCAATCACGAAAGAAGATCTGAGCTAAAGTGTTATGAAATACGAGCGGCTGTGAAATCGTTTTGAGAAATTTGGGTTTCCCTATCGACAGGGCACCAAAAATCTCGGGAGTAAATTTCCGGGAAAGTTAGACATCAAACATTTGTACACTACAGTTGTTTTTATTTATTTTTGACAAGAACGTGGTGTTGCAGACGTGTCCTAGAAGAACTTGAGCCAATAGTAAACTTCCAAGGAAACAAGAATCGAATCCCGTGCTACCTAGTTTGGACTACTCACTGGGGCAGCAATTACAATACCTGACACGCGAGATTGTATAGGAGTGTGGGGTTAGCGTGCAGGGATCTACTTCTCAAAGCGACATGTTTGACAGGTGACGAGCATGCTCTGACTTCTGACACTCGAGAAGTGACTACTATTCAAGTTTTTTTCTGTTTCCTACATGTAATGACAAATTGCTGACAAGTGAATTTTTACATTCTGACAAGTGCTAAGCTCTCCACAATAGGAATCAACTTGTAAAATTTGCTTGTCAAATACAAAATTGAATGACAAGTGTACTCGTAATGGTCAGTGATGTGACAAGTTTATAATATATTTCTTATTTTTAAATTGTTTTCATTTTAAATTTTAGATAATGTCTGATTCAAAGAATGATATTTTAATCGCGCAGGGAAAATAATACGGAGGAGTCAGAGGTTATATATAAAAGAGATTATATACCCTCTTTATAATGTCTTGCAATTCAACGGAAGATTTCGCCTAACCTCAAACAAGTTAGAAGAAATATGGGTCTAACTTAGAAGTTCTGCAGCACGAAGCCATTCCTTGGCCGGAAAGCTGATGATCCTGTAGCCTTACACTGTATTGAGACTGCAGCTCAATTCTATGCTATATCAGACATGCATGGTATTCAGCGGCGTGTGGTGAACTGTTGCGAGATAACCTGTGTTTTGATTTGTGCTATACCTAATCGTTTACTCGGTTACACATCGGCCATTTAAACACAGCAGTGCATTTGACGTCACAGCATGTGTGTAAAGGTGCCTCGCCGCTCTCTCGTGAGTGGCCACAGTATATTCAGTTTCTCTCGGCTCCACTCTGGTTACTGGTTCCTGCTGTGTGCGCCGAGTGCGTACAGTACTGAGCAAACACCAGATTACCTTGCAACACTTCACCAGACGATACTGGTGGTACTAGTAAGCCAAATTTTCGCAAAGCTATTCGAGAAGTAGTTACTGAAGTAAATGAAAATTCATATACTTACTAGGTATGTCCAATGGCCCAACAAGATGCTTCAAGAAGTAGATTAGTTTTACATTTAAGGGCATAGGATTTTGTTTGTTGGATATAGTTATTATACATAAATAGACTTATGCTTCTAATAAAACCGGACCAAATTTTGTTGAGAAACATGGACATCATTCCACAAATTTGAATCTCCTGATAGTTGCTCAGTTTCAATTCCTTCCCAATTTCAAGTGGACATTTACCAAAGATGTTCTGAAGTACCGCTATTTTAAGCTGAGCCATTGTTTACCTGTACACTAAAAACAAAAATTGCAAATTTAAAGTGTAGATGAAATTGTTGAGAAACAGAAATGCCTCTATTGGTCACTTTGAGAAACAAAAATACGCCTACTTGCTACTTGTCACTTCATATATTCATTTTAAATTTGTCAAAGTTGTCGCTTTGAGAAATGAGGCCCAGGTAGTTGAACCGCGAAATTTACCTGGCTCTAACTATCAACTAAATTATCTGAACACATTTGAGAGCAGGTATAAAGATATAGGGAGACTAGGTGTTAAGATTCAGCACCGGCGAGGACGAAGTGAGGTAAAGATGAGGCAGCGGTGAAATGCAAAGGCGAAGGAAACGGGAGTGCCCTGAGAAAACCCGCCGACCAGCGGCAACGTCCAGAGGGAGTCAAACTCGGCTCGCCTCGGGGGTAGACGAGCAGACCCGTCAGTGCCAGGACGGAGTGTTATGAATGATCGAATACAGCGAGGTGCGGGAGTGTATAGGCTATTCATGGTAAAGTGAGCACTTTTGAAAGCCCTCTCATTTGGAATAATAACCAATAATTGTGCTATATTTTATCATTAGGCAATATATTCTGAGTGCTGTGGAATATACGCAGTTTGTTTATTACTTACGTGGCAGTATTTATTTTTAAAAAGGTGGATTTAAAAAATGTCTGAAAGTAAAAAGTTAACTAGGGTATCAAAAGTGCTCACTTTACCGCGAACAGCCTATAGTTACCTCGATATTGACGATGATGGGCTGCGAGGTGAGGCCTGACCATGGTATGGTGATGTTGATCCTGCCGACTGTACCAGCCTTCACCTCTATCGGCAGGTCCAGCTCATACTGCAACAACACACGCAACATTCCGTACAATCCCTGACAAATTTTTCTCGAAGATGATGGATCAGTATCAGGCCGTGTCTCAGTTAACTCAGAGAGCGCTGTCTCGTACTCTCTCTCGCTCTCTCCGCCTCTCTCTCGGTTAAATAATAACTACGTCACAGAGAGCACTATCTGGTCGTCTCAGGCCGTGCTCGATTGGCTCACAGAGCGCTCTCTAGTGCTCTAACTCTCGCGTACACGTAACAATGACGTCACAGAGAGCGCTCTATGGTCGCCTCAGTTCGTAGGAGAGAGCGCTAAAGGGCGAGAACACGAAGTTGTGCTCTCACTGGCACTCTCTCAGACTCTTTAACCATGCGACATGTTTACTTGCAGTGTTTTAGCTTTTGAATGACGTTGAGGCTTGGTCTACCGGATGGTGACAAGAAAAACAGAGATACTCAGAGGAGCTTCCAGCTTTCGAGGTTGATGGGCATCTATTGCAGTCCTTCGAAGAGAATGCAAGGCACATGATGAAAGTCTTGTTGCCAAACGATACTCGGATAGGGGAATCAGAGTATCACCATCAAGTACGTGGAATGAAGGACATAGACATGAACACTGCTAACACGGCACCCTTCTCCCTTGAGTAACTGTACCGAACTGTGAGAAAAACCAAACTCAGAAAGGCCTCGGGCCTGGACGAGTTGACTGGAGGAATGCTTCTACCATAATATACGAGGATACGGAACTAAATTCTGGCATTGTCCAATGACTGCCTGGAAACGGGTATATTCCCCAAGGAGTGGAAGAAAGGTCTCCTTAAAGTACTGTACAAAGGAAGAGGGAAGAATCCCAGAATGGCCAAATCGTACAGACCCACCATACTCTTGTCAGTTATGGGGGAAATGCTGAAGAATTAAGTGAACAAGAGGTTTATGGAAGACCTGGATGTAATCCAAAGTATATACCCACGTCAGTACAGATAGGTAAAGGATAAGAGCACAGAAAAGGCAGTTATTGCTGTGATCAATCAAGTGAGAACATACGATTAGAACTATATGCTGGTAGTATCCCTGGATATATCTGGAGCTTTCGACAACACATGGTGGCCGCAAATTTTGTGGCAACTGCACTTGTTGGAGTGCCACAAGAACATATACAGGCTAATAAAGTGTTTTCTGACAAACAGAACATGTATGCTAGAACTGGGAGAACATAGAGAAGAGAAAGCGTTGAGTAAGGGTTGCCCACAGGGATCAGTGTTAGGTCCCACTGAGTGAAATGTGATCTTTGAAGTACTGCTTATGCTGAACCTCCCGGACTGCTGTGTGATCTATGGATACGCTGATGAAAGGTTACTCCTAGTACCAGCTTAGAATAGGAGAGAACTTGAGGAGAGAATGGAGAGTGTCATCAAGAAAATAGATGAATGGGTCGGAAACTTCAAGTTAGAGTTCTCGGTCGATAAAATGAACAGCATAATGCTTAAGAGAATCCTTAGAAGAGCTCCTACAGTGCGATTAAATGACCGAGTTGTGAAAAGCGTCCATGAGATGAAGTACTTTGGAGTAAAATTGGATACCTGTCTCATGTTCCATTACCATGTTCGCTATGTGGTGAATAAAGCTGTAGTGATGTTCCAGAGGCTCAGGGCTGTGGATACAGCGAACTGGGGACTCTTCTACCAGATGTTGAAGATTATATACAAAAGTGTGTTCCTGAAAATTTTAACATATGCCTGCGCAGTGTGGTACCCAGAGGTTAAGAGATTCCATGGAAAAAGGAGAGTTATCAGTGCCCAGAGTTTAGAGCTACTGGGGGTAACCAAATCTTATAGATGAACTTCGAGTGAAGCTCTAAAGGTTATTGCTGGAGAAATCCCATTGGATCTCGTGATAAAGGAGAAATGAGTAGGAGAAAATGGGTGAAAGCAATTCCCCCAGTAGACCTAAAAGCTATAAAGGAAGAAACCTTGATAACATGACGAGTAAGATGGGATAACTCAGAGCAGAGAAGAATAGCCTACTAGATATTTCCTGATGTCCAGGAAATATTGCGTAATGGGGTGGCTTGATATTGGTCACATCTCTGTGCAGTTCTTGATCAGACATGGGAACTACAAGGTGAAGTTGCACTCTATGAGACTGGTCGACCATCCCAACTGTGTGGTGTGTGTGGTACTCGACACCCCCACCCATGCAGTGGAATGCCTCAAGATTGAAGATCTGAGATTGAATTCGAGGGGAAACGTGGGCCTCTGGATCTCCGAGCAATGCTTAGAAATAGGATTATGGCAGGGGAGGTACTAAGTTACCTAACAGCAGTTGGAAAAAGAACAAGGAATTTGCCATCTGGTGGCTTAACTACAGTCTGAATGTTGTGAGCAGTTAAAATGGCTGAACACATCTTCCCAAAAGTGTTGGTTCTGAACGGGTGCAAGGGGAGCCCTCTCACACGTCGTTTTACACGACCAGAACAAGAACCTGACGCCATAGTTCCTGTTCACATGGGGACCAGGGCCGATGAAAGGATCTCGTGGGGAAAGGGGATCAAAAAAGGGTACATAGGCCCCTCTTCTGGCTGCAGCCTGACAAAGAAATGGAGAACGCGAGACAGGTAAATATGTTACCACCATCTTGGTTGGCAATGTGAGTTATTGACCTGGAAAAAGAAGACCCTGGTAAGGGGGAGGCAGGGTTTCCGGATGATGGATAGCTGTGTTCGTGGACCCCGGTGGTTTTCATCAGGGAAGGAGTTGCTCACATGTCAAGAAACATGAGTAAACTGATGCGGTATAAAAGACGAAGAACAATCCGCGCCATGGTCCGAGCCAATGAGGCGGTAAAGGAAATGGGAGAACAAAGGGAAATAACAATGGATGAATTCATCACTGAGCAGGTGACAGAAACCGAAGTATACAGGGAAGTATTCCTCCACAAGCAATTGTTAAGAGAAACAAGGCAGCCCCTCTGTCAGGCAAGATCTTGACAATAGACTGGCTGGACGAGAAAAACATGTTGGATGCTGCCGTACAGGCATGGCCCACGGGAGAAAATCCTGATGAGCAGCTGGAACTCTACCTAGAGGAACCGGCTGTCCTGATCGCAGTCCTGGCCGTACTAGTTAGGCAGATGGAGGGGGGTGACGAGATCCTCTTCCTCCAGATGGATGCAGTGGACTTACTCGTCGTCACCCAGGCGGGTCTGCCCACAGAGAAGAGAGCAGTCCTGAGCCTACTCAATGAGTGTTACTGGCGCCGAGGTGAGAGGTTCTTGGGAACCGAAATTTTCAAGAATGCCATCTGCACAAACGGGAGGGAACCTTTGATTACAGAAAGCCCTTCTCGCGGTACGCTGTGGTCAGGTACTAGTCCTTCACTACGGACGGCACCAATACCACTGAATGTGACAATTTTTTCGATTATGTCTGTTTTCCTGGGAGGGACTTTGTCTTTTTCCTGGAGACCAAAACACACGACGACGCAGGCAATGAAACCGGAATGCGAGATCGGAAGGCGGGAGCGATGCTCCCAAAGGAGTAAAAGGACCGGACCTCAACGGAAGTCAACAGAAAAGATTAAATTGTATTAGTGTGTGTGTGTGTGTGTGATAGCAACGAAAATCTGCAGTGTGGTGTGACACATCCCTTTGCGCACGGGGGGGGGGGGAGAAGAAGGGAATGATTCTGGCTTACCGGTGACTCCCCAAATCTAAGTTCCAGTACAGCCGAGTGCACTGGGCCGCGTAAAGTAGTTAATGGGGATACCGTCAGGATTATTTTAACTTTGAAAGAAGGACAAGCGCGAACGCGGCAGGTGTGCGTGTGTAGAATAGCAAACTCTTGACTTTCGGACAGCATGGCGGTTTCAAAATTACAAAGTTCCCAGTGGACCCTGAAGAAAAAGAACAGATTTAGCTTTTTGTTTGCTTGGGATGAATAACGTAATTGTAGAAATAAGTGCTCTATGTATAACCTGTTTATAGGTATCAGGCACCTAGAGGGGAGGTTTGGAGAGGCCAACGGCAGTTCCACAGGGATCTTTGTTTAGTCTGACCGCTCGGCGTTCGTGACTCCTCTAGAGTACTAAGCCAGATGAATTCTGACACACCCAGTTTCGTGCAGGGCGTGACGTGCGAAGTCGAGAGTGTAACTCACCAGCGCCTCGGGCTTGAGCCGCAGGTCGAGCAGCTGCACGTTGCCGCTGAAGATGCCCACATTGAGGTTCTCGGTGTCGAGGTCCTGCACGTACTTGCCCAGGTAGCGGTTGAGCACTGTGGCGACCACGCCCTCGAGCATGATGTGGCTGGTGGGTGGCGGCTGGGGGAGTCTTCACAGCGGCGTCTTCATCTCCCGGCCGCCCATCCGCTCCCACCTGCCAACACAGTTCACACTCCCTCACTGCTGCGTTGTGTACGCAGCTGGCAGCGCCGGCGAGTCATATTTTGCCGATACATGTACTCTAGAGCTCCAGAATTCCCTCTTAACCCTTTCAACACTCGAAGATGTTATGAATAGGGGTAGCGAAATTTCGCGAAAAGATTTCAAGAAAAGTTATGCCCGAAAACACAGTAGGGTCATTTACCTCTCTTTATTGGCCGAATTACTTTCTGGCACGTGTCAACTGTCTGCACACGAATCACATAGAAGCCGTGCCGATGTTGCAGAATTCTGAGTGACTTGGTCAAATATGAAAACTCTTTCGCATGGAGACAGCAACCAAATGCAACAGACAAACTGCTGTTCGGTGCTTATAGTAATGAAGTCTACCGTGTACTCATATTTTTTCGCGAACATCCCCTACCTCTAGTTATGAAACATATGTTTAACACTTAGAAGTCGGTACACACGCAGAGTACTCAACTAATTCGCTCACGCATTAATTTCTGAGTTAAGTGTCGCAATCACGTTTATACATATGTATATACAAATACTTTTCACGATAAAGTGAGCACTTTAGAAATTAGCCTTAGAAAAATGCACTGCCATGTCCTGCACTGAGTTACATTCGCTAGTAAACTTGGAAACGATGGATGGAAAGTAGTTCCATATCTTAATGTCGAATTACAAGTGTTTGGAAACCAACTGTTATAACTAAAATGTTGTCTTCTTTAATGCATCCAAGAGCAAAATGAGCAAATTTGTAAAATATTGACTTGTCTAATAATTTAACAGTTTCACTTGACCGAGCATGAATAAAGTGATCAGACCTATAGCAACGTTAAGTTTACAAAAGGCGGAAGAATACACACAAGATGCATATAAGTAGATCTTAAGCAGGGCTTTCAAAAAAAGCTAATTTTACTGTGAACAGTATATAAGGGCATGCTCCACAGGCAGCAAGGTATAACATCCGTCGTCCCATTGGCAGCTTCTGAAACTGGGGAAGGGATATGACGAACGGAGGGCTAGTCAGGCCTAGTAGCCTTCCATTTGATCTAATGGACTATACCAGACAGCTAGCTTCACCCTGGACCATTAGAAGTAGACTGTTAACGTAACACGGACCTCTTCCATTCTCGTATTCAAATACACTAATAATAATTTAACAACTCGTAAAAATAAGTTAACAATTAGTTAATAAGAATTACTATCATTTAGAATATTTTAATAAATCAAATAATAATTTATCAAAACACTGGATACAGCGTAAAAAAAGAACTATCGCTTTACCAATATCTGTAAATAGTTATCTCAAATAATTAAGATAGTTTAGTGGAATACCTAGATCCTAGTCACGAATCACTGTTTGGGAATCACTGCAGCACTGTCGACACACACACACACACACTCGCACAACAGAAGCCGGGGTCCTATTATGTAACATTTACTATCATATATGTAAACAATTACCGCAGAACTATTTTTATGATGAGAAACGGCATAACTCAACTCAAAAATGTCGCCATGACGGTCTTTCGAAAGCCTCGTTACTGATTTGATACAGGTTGTTTCTGAACTACGCCGACAAGCTCTGACGGGTTTTTCCTTAAGAAAAAATAAGGCGAAAATATATGTATCACTTTTCCGCTAAAGTGATTTTTTAATGGAATCATCCACCCCCAAAAATTGAATTTTAAAATGCTTTTCGTTAAAAACATTAGAAACTTCTTGTTACTAAGCAACAAATCGGTGAGTGGTGTTTTGTTTAACAAAGATCTTTCACTTCTGAAAACGCAGTTGGCAATACCATCTACCTTCATGGTGAAAATAAGGATTGGCATCTTATTTTTCATGTAACTTTGTAAGCCTTATATGTATGGGATTTTTAATGACATCTTACACTCGAAAGTTGAAACAGTGAGAATAGAGCCAAATCACTGAAAACAGTGAAAATTGAGCAACTAATAATCACTTCCGTTTAAATAATGAATAGAGCGGCTGAATTTTACTGATTTATTGTTTATTTCCACTGGATGTAAAGAATTCCACGGCTATAAATTACTTGTTCCCAGTTAATTTGATTGATTCGTCAGTCAGCAGTAGCTTATCAACTGATTTTCAGTGAATGTTATTTCACTGGTTGGCATCACTGAGTCGGGCTTAGTGTATGAATCAGCACGTCTATATTATAGGCTGTTCACGATAAAATGAACACTTTTGAAATCAACATTAGAAAAAAAGAGTCACTGTTCCTACATGCATATATTTTAACTGGCGTGCAGAGTGACATGCACCCAGTAAAGTTTGATAACGATGAATGGGGAGTAGTTCCGTATCTTAACGTTGAATTAAAAATATTAGGCAACAATTTGTTATAACTTGAATTATTTCTTTCACTTTCTGTTTTGTTCAATGGCTCTAAGAGTAAAAATTACTAGATTTGTAAAATATTTACTTTTCCAATAATTTCGCGGTTTCACTTGACCGACGCATGGATAAAGTGACGAGGTCCATGGCAATGTTAATCTTACATAAGGCGGAAGAATACACAACGTACATGCAAGTTGATCTTAAGCAGGGCTTTCAAAAGTGCTCATTTTATCGTGAATAACCGATAACAAATAAGCTCGTCTTGTCATATAACTCTCTCGGGTTAACAGTTCACGAGTAATCTATGAGTAACTCTGAAAACAGAATATATTTTACCTGGCAAGTACGTAACACACAAAATAACGAAATAAGTTTAAATTTGGATATTGTTGGGGTGCGCAGCTCCTTTAAGAATCACTTTAGGGGAAAGAGGGATATACATTTTCAGCTTATGTTTTCGTGACGAATAAACTGCAGATTGTATCGATGTTGTTAAAAAACACCTGGTATAAAGACAGTGCTAAGTAGGTGACTACTATTTATAAACGTCAGTGCAAATAAAATGGCCGACATATTGATGTTCATTCAAGAAAACATGCATCAAAGAAAAATACGTATTAAAATGCCATGAAGGGGAGAAATATTAGATTTTGTTGTATTTCCGCACATATATTTCTACGGTATCTGAAATATGAATGTACATACATTGACAAAGTATATTTTACTTTTCGTAAAGTTCAAATGGAATATGTACTAAGAGTTAAAAAAGAAATTTAAAATGTTTATAAACTTTAGATATTAACTTAAGGATTAGGTTATGGGCTTAGTGCAGTTATACTTAATTCATGGTTATCTCCAACTTTTCTGAAGCCCTGCTAAATATAATATGTTACATAAAAATTTAAGATATTCTTTTGATAGTTTCATGAATAAAGTGATTTCGTCCATGTAAATATTAAATTTACATATGGTTAAAGGATACCAAATGGGCAGAAAAGTGCACTAAAGCAGAGTCAGAAGTTCTCAGTTAATAGGGAATATCCTATACCGTTTAACGCTGCAGCATTTGTGAAATGAGGTAAACAATTAATTTTGCGATTAAAGGTAAGAAGGTAAAAATGCCCTTCAGGAGTTTTTTTCAATCATTTCTTTAATTAGATTTCAGTTTGTAGACATTATTTTATGAAATTTGCATAAAATGAAATATTTTTGCTGTTTGTATTTTTTATGGCTCAATTAGAACTCAGAATTTGCAGTTCTGACGATTTCGGGATGTAGTAATAAATAAACTAAACAACTAACTGAAAACAAAATCCAGAGTTGAAAATTTTATTCCTTTGGCCACTTAGCTGTAAGATCTGCGAAAAACTACTTTTATGCTTATGTACGGAAATTTATTTACAATGGTACATGATTTGTAGTGCGTTTAAATATCAAACTGTCAAATGGTGTATTTAAATATCAAACTGTCCAATGGTGTATTTAAATATCAAACTGTCCAATGGCGTATTTAAATATCAAACTGTCCAATGGTGTATTTAAATATCAAACTGTCCAATGGTGCATTTAAATATCAAACTGTCCAATGGTGTATTTAAATATCAAACTGTCCAATGGTGTATTTAAATATCAAACTGTCCTATGGCGTATTTAAATATCAAACTGTCCAATGGTGTATTTAAATATCAAACTGTCCAATGGCGCATTTAAATATCAAACTGTCCAATGGTGTATTTAAATATCAAACTGTCCAATGGTGTATTTAAATATCAAACTGTCCAATGGCGTATTTAAATATCAAACTGTCCAATGGTGTATTTAAATATCAAACTGTCCAATGGTGTATTTAAATATCAAACTGACCAATGGTGTATTTAAATAGCAAACTGTCCAATGGTGTATTTAAATATCAAACTGTCCAATGGTGTATTTAAATTTACCAATGTAGTACTTTTTCTTCATCATTGTTTCAGCTCAGATTTTATTTTTATTTTTTTTTATTCTTTTATTACATAAAACATAAAATATTCGATTTAGTTCACTAATTATATAAAAATTACTTATAACGATGATTTTAAAAAAGAAGTTTCATCTAATATGGTAAACGTCACAGAGGAGATAGTTACAATTACGACATTATTTGCAACTTTTTGCACTATCTGTGCTCATTTTGTTGAAATGGGCAAAACAGAAATGACAGCCAATGGCAAATTAATAAACTGATATAGACTGTTCACGGTAAAATGAGCACTTTTGAAAGCCATGCGTAAGATATACTTGTATGCACGTTATGTATTCTTCCAAAAAAAAAAAAAAAAAAAAGGGAAAGAAATAATTTAAGTTATCACAAATGGTTACTTAAAACTTTTTATTCGACGTTAATATATGGAATTATTTTCCATCCAACGTTACCAACTTTACTGGGCGAATGCCACTCAGTGCGCCAATTAAAATATATGCGTTCAGACGCAGTGGATTTTTTCTAAGGTTCATTTCGAAAGTGGTCACTTTATCGTGAACAGCCTTTAAACCAGAACACTCTTTGCTGTTTACTGTCAGTGAGTGATGCCTTGAAATTTTTGTTTGTAAAGAGCTGAGCACAAATACTTGGATGTTGACCGATTTTCTTTGAGCGTAGTGCGTCACCACAAAAGCGAAAAGTCGATTTTAGCCGAGGCCATTACTCAGCACATATTTGCTATTCATGACGCGTTGCTGCGATGTCAGTTCATTTGTATACGGGCCTCCATTAGCGTGCGGAAACGCAACCGCGATAGAAAGCCAAGAAATCGTAACTCTCTCGGCGTTGTGATATACTGTAGTTACTTCCGACTTTTCCCGAGTCCCGCTGAAGTTCTGCTCTCAAGATGTCCTCGCGCGTCGCGCAAACAAAACTCCACTAAGTCTAGAAAATCGCACCGAAGGGGCCACGCGCTGCATTCGTGAGCGCTCAGTTTAATGAAATTTTGCATGAGAACTGTTTCATACTGGGTATTACCAACATAACTTGCAATCTCTGAATTATATTTCATAATGATCATAAATGTAATATTATAATTTAGAGATAAAATGTGAGCAACAGTTCAGTTTAACCAAAAATAATATAAAAAATTTTTAACAGAACAATAAAACTGTTGTGATGCATGTCATATTTTGGCAACAACCAAACACTTTGCACTTGGGGTGATTTTTCAAAGGTTTGATTTGGAAAGTGTGAAGAAAACGCGAATAGACTATACTAGGCATTACCAAAACACCCTATTTATCTCGATTTTAATAATCTTAATTATAAATGAAATATTATAATTTATAGATAACGTATATGTAAAAATGCAATTTAAACTAAAATAAGGCACGCTTATGTTAACAGGTGTATAAAACGCTTGTGATACAAGGCATATTTAGGAAACAGCCCCAAACATCATACACAGGGAGATTTTTCTAATATTTCAGAAAGTATGAAGAAACCGCAAATACACTATAGTTAGGGACAGGTCTATTTAGCAAAAATATTTATGGAAATTCTATACTTCAATATTCTACGTCCCCAGCTGCAACAATTTTTGGTTATTGGCCGCGGGTTTACGTGAGAAGACATGTTCTTTTTTGACTAGGCCAGTCGTAATAAAGTACTCTGATATTGAACGTCCATGATTCGCGGACTGACACTTGAGGCACGTGATATTTAAAATCACCAAACCACCAAATTGCATCCTGCACTGAACCTAGATCGCAGAAGGGATTTCAGCTCATTCACAGACTCAACTTATCGGGAGAGGCAAAAATTTGATTTAAAAAAAAATCAGGATATTTTTATGTACAGCTCTACCAGTCATGTTGCATGTTTCAAAACTTCAAAAAGGCAGTATTTTGTGTAAATGGAAACACTTGCAAACCTTCATGTGCGTATTTTCAGTGGACGTGTATTTCAGTGGTAAAAGTTTGTTTGCTCACATTTTTGCCGGACAATTTCCAACTTGTATACATTACATAAGATGCCACTTCCAGCAGATAAAACCAATTTACATATTCTATAGTTTCTTTGTAAACACATATCTAATTTACTTAAAAAATGTTATTTTGGAGAAAAAAATTGGGCAGCTAGCCACAAATTACAAATATGCAGAAATTTTTTGTAATAAATGAGCTTTCCGTGTAAATAATGTCATTACTGCAAGCGAGTTAATTTGCATTATTTTTGTATCAATAAAACCGTATAATTTCAATGTCGGTATTTTATTATTCCCAAAATATGGTATCTAAATATGGATTTATTAGGATAAATTTAAAAAAAAATAAGTAAATAAATAACGTCTACGTACTGATAACACTTTTTTTTTTTTGCAAATATATTTTTCTTTTCTGTTCAGCGACCTGGCCTTTTTTCTTGCTTTCCAATGCAAAACTAGACTAGCAATTTATAGAACAGCACTTCCTTAATTTTCGGATACTGTCGATATTGGAACAGTTACTCTTACCAGACATACAGCAGGCCGTTCAGGAATAAGTGACAGCCTCTATTCCCGCTTATTCGAAGTGGGGATATTTCTATTCTATCGCCATTTATAGTTCAAACACTGTGGGACCCCCCTGACTGTGCTATATTTCGCCACTGAGTGCGACGTCCCAGAATAGATACGAGCCAGCCAGGGCGGCTACCGGCCGACCTTTCACCTGGATACGTGTTGCAACTCCCACGCAGCAACAGAGTAGGCGGGACGAAGCAGTGTTGCCAACACACGTTCCGAAAACCCGCTCAATGGGAACATTCCCCCGCCATATTGGATTCTTAGTTTTCCTAGCTTGTTTCTAGTTTTAGATATAAAAAAAAATTCCGAAAGTACCCTTATGCCCAACGAAAGGCTGTTTACGTTAAAGTTGGCACTTTTTAAATCAACCTTAGAAAAACGTTACTGCCCCTACCTCTATATACACCGTGTTTAGGAAACATGTGTACACGTGATTCGAGATCAGAAAAAGAGGGAGATTGATATGGACACCCATGGTCCATCTAAAATAATAAGGGCTGTAGCAGCCCCTAAAGCCGGAGGGCGACAAGCATATTACGTAGGATATTAAGCAACAAATATAGAAATTGGGTTTGGCTGTGTTGAGGACACGGCCGTTTGTTTTGCGTGAAGACGTATACGTTGACGCACTCGGACGCCTTGATGTTTATTTTACGTTCCCGGCACCGCTTCACTCGATCATATGGGGTTTAATGGGCATCACTGAATTGCTTTTGAGATGCTCTTTCCAACCGCCGCACGATTTCTGTATTTCGACTTGGCTTTTTGACGAGTATATGCCAAAATTGTGTTAAGTTTTCTTCATTTTTTACACTAAACACATTCAATGACACCATAACCACGCCACATAAATGTTTTATACACGCAATCAATTGATCTTGATAATAGCTGTCGATTGAAACTTAAACAGGAGTTGTAGCTTCTCCCAGTCGAAAGTTATACTACGTGGAAGTTCTGGAACGCGACGAAACGAACACCAAATCGCCCCCCTCCCCCTTTCCGCGCGATGCTTCGTAGTCCTCACTCAACGTAACAAATTCTTTGATCCTTTGGTAACCGAGTGGTGTAATTTTATTTTGAATATAGACGATAGACTCGGAGCTGCAATGTCAAACTGTATTCCCCCGATTCTATTATCATCGGATTTTCTGCATTGCCTCCCATTATGGTTGCAAATTTAAAGACGTGTTAACCTCAAAAACAGAGGCTGTTAAAAAAATGTCTTTGTCCGCCAAAATAAATATTTCGTAGAAGGAATATTGAGTAGAGTGCGGATGCCAGCTGGGCAATACCCTGGTTCGTGTTCCGTTATTGCATTGTTTTGCTGCCAATAGCACCGTCAAAACAATGTGGATAGAATTTGAGATAAGATCACAGTTTATGTATAGGCTGTTCACGGTAAAATGAGCCCTTTTGAAAGCCCTGGTTTAGATCTACTTGTACGCACATTGTATATTCTTCCGCCTTATGTAAAATTAACATTGCCATGGGCCTCATCAATTTATTCATGCGTCGGTCAAGTGAAACTGTAAAAATTACTATAAAAGTAAATATTTTACCAATCTGTTGGTTTTAACACTTGCATGCATTATAAAACACAGAAAGCAAAATAAATAATTTAAGTTATCAAAACTGGTTAACTAACACTTTCAATCCGACATTAAGATATGGAACTACTTTCCCTCCATCGTTGCCAACTTTACTGGGCGCATGTCACACTGTGAGCCCGGTCAAAATCTATGCAAGAAGGAGTAGTGACTTTTTTCTAAGGTTGATTTAAAAACTGCTCACTTTATCGCGAACAACCTTTACTTCGAGGCGTCTGTGCTCTTACTCTAACCTAGTTTTAATGGAACTAAAATATATTATTTTCAGTCAGAGGAATTCATTAATATAAAAAGATGGACGTGCTGAAGATCCAATATAAAACGAAAACTTTAACTATAGCTGATCACGTGATTTTGACATTTCTGTACGTGACGGTTCCGTCAATGTTAGAAACATGCGCGGAGACGAAGCAGTCTCAACAGTTCGGGGATTTACACGGTTCAAAACACAAACATATGAATTTACGTTTCTGTTATTTTTACGAAATCGCCAGCACACAAGGCAAACGCAAACTTAAAATTCAAACAAATGAGAATCGATTTTTCAATCGTCCTGACAATGTGAATGTTGTTACGTAAATCATTTAATATCACCCTCAAATATATCTTATGTATTTCTTCATAAGATAATACGTAGTTTCCATACAAAAGTATTATTTCAAACTATACGAAAAAATTCACCTCTTTCCTTTTGTCATAAGCATCCGCTCATTTGTCTATTTTTCTCATGTAATGTTCGTTTTTCTCTTCTTGTGTACAATATTACCACGAGCTTGGTTTAGTACGGCGAATTAAAATTGATCCGTAATAAAGGAAAGTTGCATAATCCTTCCACCTAAACCCAACCTCTGACTGACTCTCGGCAAAATGGCTGCATGATTTTGTTTTTAATTCTTCCCCAGTTCAATTGTTCCAAGTCTCATAACAAACAATATGTTGATAAGCGAGCGTGAAATTAAATAGTAAATTAAAATGCGAATCTGTGAATTGTGTAACGGCCTTTAAATAGGTACTAATTCCGCCACATCTATAGTCCATTCGTGGTTACTTCCAACATTTCTTAAAGCCCTTAAGTTCTACTTCCAGAATATTCCTCCGCCTAATGCAAACAAATCTTAACCGAGTTTAGAAAATTACACCAAAATGATAAAGCACCGTATTTCTGCGAACTCAGTGTAATAATATTTTATATAACAATTATTTCTCACTAGGTCTTACTAACACACCTATTTATCTCTCTTTTATTTATAGCTAGTAATTATAAATGCAAAATATTACAACTTATAATTTAAATATAAACAACAATTTAGTTCAATAAAACCAAGTTATTTTTATGTAAACACGAATGCGATACACGACATAATTAGGAAACTACCAAGGATTTCATATATGGGGTGACTTTACAAAGGTAAAATTTAAAAAGTGTGAATAAACTGTGAATAGACTATAGTAAGGTTCATTCTAATCAGGTCGGAAATCTGAATGCTTTTAGTATCGCAAAAGGAATTTTTCGCCACTAAGTTAGCACTAGTGTCACATGTGTACCGGATTTCCTCTATTTTATACTTTTAAAAAATCATAATAATTGCAATAATCATAAATGAAATATAAAATTACTACGTAAATAAGTAAAATCTTTATATTTCATTATACATGTAGCTTAACATTTTTATTAAAAGTGGCCTCTTTGGAACACTGCGCACCTAGCGGTGGAAATTTTCCCTATACCAAACTCTTCCATAAAGCCCCTGTCACGCTGTCAAATTTTTCCGTCAAACTGTTTCCAATAAGTTTGGTCAAATAAAGTCGGGTAATTATGACGACATCGAAACGTCATAAACGCCACCATTTTTGTCTGAGAAAGTTGGATGGCTTCAGTTCCCATCAAACATTTTAAAATTGGACAGATTCTTAAATTTTTTTTTAGATGCTTGACGGTCTCAGCCGATCAGAATCGTGCACGACAAAAATGCACGTCAAGAAACTTAAAATAACCAACAATTACTGGAAACGAAGTAAGTTATGAAGATAATTAATTCATGTAGAAACTCTCTGGGCATGAATGCTATTTTAAGTGAAAATTGCACATAATAATACGAACTCAGGAAGCATTTATTTAATTGTGCAGGAAACATTTCACATAAAAAAAATTTTAAGTTAGTAAAGAAACTAAAATAAATTACAATATTATTTTCATTTCTTCCTATAATGGACCGCATGGAAAAACAAAAACAATATCTCACTATGAAAATAATCTTTCAGTAACATTTTAAATTAGATTCGCCCAATGAAAATATTAGAGTGTGTGACACATTTGCAACCACATTCAAGATAATTCGATAACAATTTGTTGGAAGGAAAGATTTGATGGCCGTATTTTGTCCTCAAATAGTGCTCCTAAATTTATTTGAAGGCGAATATTTGACAGTGTGACAAGGGCTTAAGAAATCTCGGCTAGTTCGTAAACTGAACACTAAGAGGGAAGAAAACACCATGAAACATCATCTCCCTCCTACCCATCCTGTCACAATCATTCACCGAATCAGACAAAGCACAGGATGTGACGACCTTTCCCTGGACGGTATTGATCCGGGATAAACACCGACGATGGCAGAGTTGGCACCGAAACGAGAATAACAGAAAGAACCTCAGGATTACGAAGGACATGGATCCTATGTAGGATCCAGATAGTAGGTATTGAATGTGTGTGTGTGTGTGGATGAGCACCGTCTCCGAAAGTCTGGAATATGGAATGACTACGCCCTTGCGGGGAGAGTTTCTGTGGTTACCGGGCATCCCCCCAAAAACTGAGTCCGTATGCACTCGAACGCACTGGGCCGCGAATGCTGTTAATGGGGATGCCGCAATGCTTAGATGCAATCGTGGAGGACTAAGCGCGGAACGCATTAGTTAGTGTGTTTTCCTCTTTCGAACAGCATGGCGGTTCCAAAATTGCAAAGTTCAGAGTAGACCCTGAAGATCAAAAGAGCCGATTTAGCTTTTGTTTTTGCGGGAGTTAACGTAGCGGTTAGAAATTAGCGCTCTGGGTATGACCTTTTAATAGGTATCGGCCATCTAGAGGGGAGGTTTTGGAGAGGCCAGCGCCGTTTCCACCGGGAACTTTGTCCGTAACCTGAGTAAAAGTAACCAGGGAGTCCGCTGATATTGGCAACACTGAATCGGATGCTGTATAAGGAAGGAGGGGGTATGGAGGGGAGGGAGGGAGGCAGCAGCTCAACAAGTGATCTTGACCGGCCGCAAGGAGACGACGTGAAAGCGGGGAGGTGAGGCAGGAAGTACGTGGGTTTGAAGAGGGAAGGGGGCAGAGCTCCGGGACCCGAGTCGATACGGTGAGACGACAGAGGGAAGAGAGGGAGAAATGGGGGGAGGGAGCAGAAACTGGGGCAACTGCGACGCCAGCAGGCCCCCCGGGGATGGTCGCGTCCTCCGACCCCTGATTACCTCCCCGACCTGGGCTGCTGGTAGGGTCCACCTCGTGGTGGGGAGATGTGGGAAATCCTACCCTCAAGGTGGGTTCACGATTAAAGACTGAAGAACTAAGAATTGTACTTAATGACTCGATACGCACACGGAAAATGAACGAGAAGAAGATTTACAGTTTATGGTTGAATTAGCGACTGTTAACATTTTGTAGACTATGCTAGAGCGTAGCTCGAGAAAAGCTAATTTAGAAATTGCTTTGTTGTTCAGAACAAAACTCGCGTGGATGTGCAGTCACAGCGCAGTAACAATCATATTGATAACGATAGGATTTAGTTTTTTTTATATAACCACTCAAAGGGACATGACTGATTGCAAATCCTTTTATACGATAAGGGACGTTTTATTGTATCAATATCAGCTCGTCTCTCTATTGGTTGATGACCGGCCAATAACGGACGCTGTAAAGTAAAGGGTAGTGTCCGGTGTGGAATGGACCAAGAGGAAGATGATGAGTTCTAACACACACACACCAACAGAACCGGTATTCTTGCAGTAGTGGATGTAGGTAACTCACTTCTAATGGGTCTTAAGTGACAGTGAATGTGTGCAGACCTCAATGTTTTAAGTCTAGCTAATCAGAGTCGTAGAAGACGAAAGCAGCCGACATAACCTGGAAATATGGACAAGAGTGGAGATTATTTACGTATATTTAATTGTGGTTACTGCTTGTGTAAACGTTTTGTCAAACTCGTGATATCTTATAGAAGGGAAAGCCGATGCCAAATCGGGGCATTTACATCGATACATCTGAAAAGGTCAACTAAAGCGAATTCAATAACCTTTTCCAAGAAATAAAACTTGACCGTGAACTGTTATTTAAATTAAGAGGATACTGTCTCTCGATTAAAACAATTATTTGCCTACGATTTCACAATACGACATAACCTAAATACAAGATGGAAATACAGTTTTCCGCCAACAATAAATTCACTAAGTTCTGATTGGCTACTTCGTCTTGACTTGTACTTAAGATATAAAAAATAACGATATATTAAGTCACGCCAAGAACACGCACGACCCGTCGAGACCCGCACCTGACAGTCATAAATATGAACACGTTGAAACACATCTTAAGCACACGACGAACTTATTCTGTTAAGTCAATCGTAAACCGCCTTAATGGGTTCTGCATTACGTGTGATTGCGTATAGTTCATTCACGGTTACTTTAAAATTGTCGGAAGCCCTCCCTAAGTTATACATTCGGAATATTCCTCCGTCTCATGCAAACAAACCTTAGCCAAGTCTTGATAATTATACCAGACTGCATTAGTGCGCAGTCACTTTAAGAAAACCTTACATAAGAACAATTTCTTACTGGGCATTACCGGCACACCAATTTTCTTCTTGGTCATATTTATATTAAATATAAAATTAATATTATAATTTATGGGTAAAATATTAGAAAATGTTTATTTTATCAAATATAAGATGCTTTAATGTTACCAGAAGTATACATAAAACGATTATGACAGTAGTAGGTAAATGGGCATTGAACGATAAGGGGATCGTAGATCGGAGACGGAGCCGGGGTGCCGCCATGTTGTTACATCACCCGATCACCGTATTGGATGTCATTGACCTTGACCTTGACCTCGGTGAGCTCTCAAGACAAAACCAAAAAAATACGAAGATTTAAAAGAATTATAAAAAAATTATTACGAAAAATTTTATTGCAAAATCGTTTTAATGTATTGCAAGAAAAGTATTAAAATTCGTTTAAATATTAAAAATCATTCGAAAATTATAATAAATTTATTATTAAAAATTTTAGTGAAAAATTATTTAAAAATTGTAAAAATCGTTTTAAAAATTTATAAAATCTTATTATTAAAACGTTTTATTACAAAATTGTTTTAAAAACTAAAAAACCTTTAAGGAAATCTTTTTTAATGAAATTTATAAAAATAAATTTTTGTTAAAAAGTATTTTTCCCTGGTGGCCATTTTCCCTAACAATTTCCTTTTGTCCCTTAAGATTTCCCTAAAAAATTAAAAAAAAATTAGTTAAAAAAAAATTATAAAAAAAATTGTGTACGCTACTGTCTCTCACACCATCTCTCGATCGATTAGTCGTTTGCACTCCACCACCCTCTTTTTCAGCATCCATTTTCCCTTTTAATTTCCCTTTTACCCTCAAAATTTCCCTCAGAATTTGTTATTTAAAAATTGGTAAAAAAATTATTTTAAAAAAACTTGTGTACATTACCGGAGGCCTCCACATTGATAGGCTTTCATCTATATTCGATTAGTCGCATTCGCTCCATCAATTACTCACTTTAGTTCGACCCGCCATATTTGTTAATACATTGTCGGAGACCGCCATATTTGTTTATACATTGACGTAGACCGCCATATTGAGAGGCTCTCACTTTACTTCGAACGATTAGTGTTTAGTCGACAAAACTCCACTACGCGCGCTCCACCGCCATGTTGGTGGGCGCGTTCGACAGTTAGACACCGCCGTTCAACCACCACATTGGTACGCTCTCACTTTATGAAAACACTTTTATTTAATAATAATGTTATTAAAAAATTTATTTAATTTTTTTTTTTTGCGGGCATGCGTTGTCTCCCTTCCTCTTCCTGCCCATATGGCGGTTGACAGGGCGACACTCATATTTATATATTTATAAAAATATTCGTTTAATGTTTTGCTATTTTTAGTTTTTATTTTAAAAAATAATAGTTTTTTTTGCCCAATTCATAACAGTTTTACCTACATGCATGCATTACTTACGAAAGTGAAATGTTTTCTTAATATCGTGGTACCTTATACAATATCTTTATTCCTAAATAATGTACTTTTACCTGTACGACAAACGAGAAATAAATTAAATTCGCAGTCACGTCTAATATATATATATATATATATATATATATATATATATATATATATATATATATATATATATATATATATATACACACACACACACTTTTTTTTCGGTAAAATTTACAATCGCACCAACTTGTCCCGCGTATAAGTGAAACCAAGTACTTTGCAGACACGAGCGTTATGGCTGCGCAGGAAGAGTTTCATTGTAAACCCTCGCCGGCTCTCGATACATCGCTGTTAAGAGCCGTCCAAATCTCTTCACCCGCTTCACTCACTCTAGTGGCTTTATATAATGGATCAAATCCACTCAATCACGCCGCTGTTACTAATCTTCTAAAACAAAAGCACTGGTGTGTGAGGAGTGTGTGTGTTGGGGGGGGGGGGGGGGGGGAGGAGATAATGTTCAGCACGGCAGATGGTCTGCTACACGCCGGCCTCAGACTGCTAATGGAAGACGCGTATCGCACGACTGCAGGCGCTGGCACAGTTATAGGCTGTTCATGATAAAGTGAGCACTATTTAAGGCCCTCGCGACAGGCATTAACCGCTAATAAATATATCTTATCGCAGCTTCAGGCATTAAATTTTGATAGTGGTGAAATATATACACTGTGTTTGTTGGTCGCATTGCAATGTTTATATTAAAAACCAGCAGGAAGATGGAAATTGGAATAAAGGAAAAATTTATAAGGGCCTTAAAAAGTGCTCTCTTTGTCGTGAACAGCTTGTGATGCGCTGCGCGACACATTCGTGATGAGAAACGGAACGAAAGTTGACGTACGGCGTTGCCTTGACACTAGGACGAACATCTGCGGTGCCCTCGTGTCCATAGAGCTGAGTTGAGAGATTTGGACGGCTCTTAACCATAGACTAAAGATGAGGCAGACCGACCTTGCTGGCTGCGCACAACCAATCTATGTGCCCCAACAATGAACTGCTTTTCTGCCAACGCGGGTGGCAAAAATGGCGTGGTTTGGATTTTTTTGGGTTAGAAAACAGATTTGTAAACAAGTCCTTAGAGATGTTTTTAAACTTCCTCGAACCAGTCTGTAATGCTTTTTGATAAAATCCGAAGTGGTGAAGGTATTTTATTAATCTAATAGTGCTTGTTTTTAAAAATTAAGATGTAAACAAACATGTTCATTACTGTTGACGATGTGACTTTGACAGTTATGTAGGATTGGGGTAGGTCAATGTTGGGTACATATGCGCAGAAGACGAATATGCGGTCTACCTCATCCTTAGTCTATGCTCTTAACAACGAGGGCTTGAGAGCCGATCGTGTCCATGCATGGGAGAGAACAAAAAATTCGAAAGCCCAAAAGATCGAAAGACGCACGAATAAAAATGTAAGCTGTTATTAGCTAACACTCCTTGCCCTTACTTTTGCCTCTAATCCGACCATATGCCTTGGGCCACGGTGTTGTAGTGGTTAGACTACTCGCTTCCCACCATGGCGAACTGGGTTAGATTCCCGGCGGGGTCCCCCCCCTCCCTTACCGTCAAGTTTTTTCGCATGTGGGAATCGTGCCCTACTATGTCGCTGGTCGGCGTGTTTTCTCGGGTATCTCCCGTTATCTCCCGTTTCCCCACCCTTTCATTCCGGCGCTGCTCCGTACTCACTTCACTTCACCCAAATCGGCTCTCGAGACCTCGCTCTTAAGAGCCGCCTAAATCTCGCCAATCATTTCTACTGTAATGATCAACTAGTATAATATTTTAGCTAGACATTAAAAATTAACTTGAAAACGTTTGTCACAAGTGTTATTTAATTCACTTTGAGAAAATTCAATTTTTAGTTTGGCAATCAATTTATAAAATTCTTAAAAGCTCAACTTTTCGGTGCATGGATTTTTTTTTTCTTCGTATTTTGGATATGTTAAGAAGTTGTTCATTTGATGATAAATGTCAGTGGAAACAGTTCTGCCGCAATTTATTCGATGTCAAACACTATTTACAGTGCACTGCTAAGAATATTAAACAATTAAGTACTGTTTTCGTGTTAACACATGCTCAAAGAAATTAAAGTATGTTTATACAAAGCAGTTGTGATAGCGGCAGCAGTTAAATTTGTGAACCATATCGACGAATGTGCCAAAGTTAAGGACATTCCCTACCAAAATAGTGAAATATCTACAAAGCCAGAATCTACCTTTATTCTACTTAATAACCTGGTATATATGAAAATGAATTTCCCTCAAGGAAATTACATTTTTCAATTACGATTGCTCTTTTGTCGTTAAATGTATTTAAATAGTTGTAGTCACAAAATGTTTGGGCAATTCTTAAAGACAGTAGAAAAAATAAAATATTGCCACGAAGACACCGAATATTTAGCATGCTCGTCAATACGTGGACATTTCTCACGAAGAGATTGTGAAATCAAAAATTTTTTGCTCAGGCTGCGTTAGTAAGAATGAAATAGAATTTAAATTAAATACGTCCGGATTACGTTGACTTTGAACAATAGTAATTTAAGCCACACAGAGACGAAAATTCACTGCCGCAAGTTATATTAAAAAAGAGTTTAAGCTTTTTTTAATAACTTTTGATAGTAAAATTTATGTAGAAGCGGATCTCGTTTTCAAAACTACATTTTGTTTTTTATTCTCGCTAATTTTTAAACGAGACGAACAATTTATTTGCGGGTTTTTGCTAATTATGTTGTCACTCACAATATGAATAATAAGGGCGTTTGGTTTTTAATAACAAAATATAATATAACATCAAGCTTCTGTGGTAATGGATATGTCTTCATCGTTAACTGATACAAAAACCGCATAACTTATAGACATTATTGCACATTATGAGTCAACACCGAGCTAAACTCCACAGCCCTCTACATACATGAGCAGAAGTTGCGTACTTGCTCGTTTTCTGTCTGGTTAACAGGAGAACGAATTCTCCCATTATAGGGATAACTTATAGACATTATTGCACATCATGAGTCAACACCGAGCTAAACTCCACAGCCCTCTACATACATGAGCAGAAGTTGCGTACTTGCTCGTTTTCTGTCTGGTTAACAGGAGAACGAATTCTCCCATTATAGGGATAACTTATAGACATTATTGCACATCATGAGTCAACACCGAGCTAAACTCCACAGCCCTCTACATACATGAGCAGAAGTTGCGTACTTGCTCGTTTTCTGTCTGGTTAACAGGAGAACGAATTACCCCATTATAGGGATAACTTATAGACATTATTGCACATCATGAGTCAACACCGAGCTAAACTCCACAGCCCTCTACATACATGAGCAGAAGTTGCGTACTTGCTCGTTTTCTGTCTGGTTAACAGGAGAACGAATTCTCCCATTATAGGGATAACTTATAGACATTATTGCACATCATGAGTCAACACCGAGCTAAACTCCACAGCCCTCTACATACATGAGAAGAAGTTGCGTACTTGCTCATTTTATGTCTGGTTAACAGGAGAACGAATTCTCCCATTATAGGGATAACTTATAGACATTATTGCACATCATGAGTCAACACCGAGCTAAACTCCACAGCCCTCTACATACATGAGAAGAAGTTGCGTACTTGCTCATTTTCTGTCAGGTTAACAGGAGAACGAATTCTCCCATTATAGGGATAACTCGTTCTCCTGTTAACCAGGTCACACAGTATGAAGCTACCAGAGTGCTGAGTGTTTGCTATTGGTTCTGAGACCTGCAGGGTGTGTCGGATGAGCGGAGGCCCAATGAAAACTAACATATCTTTACAACGCCGTCTACCTTGGCACTTAGTTATTGTCAGGAATGAAAGGAACTCGTAACAATAACAGATTCGATTTGGCATGGCGGTATGTATGAAATTCCAAAGAATGCCGCGAACATCACAGATACAGAACACCTCACACTAAAGTAGACCTCGAGTATGCTTTAGATCAGCCGTAGCCGGCACGACAACTTATACAGGATGTCCCCTTTAAAAGCGGCCCGTGAATTCGTAGCAATGTAATAAGGCGTTCAAAAATGTTATTTACACCTTGTCGAGCAGAAAATTTCTAAAAAATACTCTATGAAATAAGTTGTGACAAACATTATGTAAACATACGGTTTTTGTGCATCATTCCCCTTAATTCCCTCCGTCCGTCCATCAAAACCTTTGCAATCTTTAACTTATGACGGACGAACGGATGAAATTGAAGCCTTCTAAACTAGCACGTTTTGTTACTCGTTCATCCTGAGTTTTTACAAGGCTGTGTGGGGTGTGCAATGTTTGTTTTTGGCTATCATTTGTTTTCATGTTTGTTTATGTAACGGTACAATGAAAGAACTCTCCTGGAGATTGACACGTATGTTTGGAAACACTAGCTCCTGTCGTGCAGTAGTAAAAATTATAAAATCTTGCTTTATATGCTATTTAAATATTTTTATGTCGATTAATTTCCGTTACGTATGTGTATGTTTGTTTTTTTGAGTACTTAGAGGTCAATGGTGGCCACTTCCAGCACCTACTCTAGGTATTTTGTTGTCACACCAGACTGTTTCCTCATTCCCTCGCTCCATTACACACATGTCCCACGGGGCCTCTGTAAAATGATTCATCCTGTACTTCCGATCATCGAAAACGTTCGTGTTCGCTCGGATGTGGGAATATCGCCCACGACCACTGCGATTCGTTCTCAAATCTCAGGTTGACGTTATACTCACCTATGACTTCCCCAAATCTTATATTACATCCCGTATAGTCCATCTGTAGTTAATTACAAATTTTCTGAAGCCGAGCTATATTTATACCTTCAGGCTATTCCTCCGTCTCGTGAAAACAAAGCTTAACAAAGTCTGAAAAATTACACCAAAAGGAGTCAACGCATCACATCTTTGCGCATTTACTTGAATGATATTTTGCACGATAAATATTTATTACTAGATATTACCAACACACCAATTTCCTCTCTGTTGTATGTATATTAATTATAAACAATATTATTTATGGATGAAGTAAAAGTGAGAGTTCAATTTAACAAAACAATTTGTTCATTTTTTGAAAAAAAGGAGTATAAAATAATTGTGATACATGACCAAACTTGTCAAAGGTGGGGTGATTTTAGAAAAGTTTGTTTAAATATGTATGAAGATACTGCTCATAGATAGTATTGTTGTGCAGAGCGTTATAATTGTACGCAAGTTTATATGTACAATTAAATAAGTTATTTTAATTTTCTTTTAATAAAAGATACGTGTAACACTTAAAGAAAGGGTTTGCGCAATTAAAGTCAGTGACATTAACCCTTTCATGGTCATTGTAGACAATCGTCAGCATGTTGCAAGAGAAACTTATATTTGACCGGTAGTGAACTCTGTAAGGCTCAGTGGCCAATGACGTTCCTTGTGAGTAACCGATTCATAAGCCGTGATACTGCTCTACGTTATGAGTGATCACGAAGAACAAAGACTACAGACTATTTGTCGTGATAACGAAACAGTTTCTTTGCCAGGTTAAGTAGAGCACGCATCAAAATATTTATAATTTGCAACATTATAGTTTTATATCGGAGGCTGGAGTGTGTACGAGGTTTTACTTCGGTGTAGGACTACCAGTCAGCGGTTGATACAACTTCTCGAGTGTTGTCATCAGGCAACATCAGAGTGAAACAACAATCGCGACGGGGCCACAGTGGCTGCGCGATTAGCACGCTCGCCTCCCACCAAGGCAAAAAGGGTTCAATCACCGGCCGGATCACCGGATTTTCGCAAGTAGGAATCGTGCCGGACGATGCCATACGTCGGAGGGGTTTTCTCAGGGATCTCCCGTTTTCCTCCACCCCTTCATTCCGGCGCCTCTCCATATTCACTTCGATAACCCTCATGGGCTCTCAAGACCTCGCTGTTAAGAGCCGCCCAAATGTCTTCGCTGACTCACGATCGCGACATATGTTGTAGCTGTGCAGGACAGCAACCCAGCTGCTCGCTTGTTACTTCCCACCCCCGGCGACTAAATGGGTCTCGCTGCGTGGGCAGGCTGGGTATCGATCGGCGAGCCCGCTGCTGTCCCGGTAATACGCTCTCCGGAGAGTGGGTGGGCAGGAATGTGTTCCCCTCTGGCACCATAGCCCCCTCACTGAAAGTCCTATATTGTGACTTCCGGCAACGCAGGCCCTACCCGAACATTCCCAGTGGAAACGCGAGAAGACTAGCGGCATTGGTTATTTTCCATTAACCCTTCCACCACAAATATTGAGCATACTGCAAACCGGTGAAATGCATGGCGCGAGCTATGCTTGCTTTTCTTTAAACTCACCATCCCTCTCTTCCCCCTGCAGAACTTCAGTGGCCCCCGCCCTCAGACTTGCGTTCGGGACGATATGGGCTCGGTTCCTGGGTCCGGCAATCCTGATTTCTGTTCTCCGCATTTGTAAAGAAAAATATCGGTCGTCATTAGCTCGTTTGACTCTCTAGTACCGTGAGGTGAACATCGATTTCGAAGTGCTCTCTCATCATACAGTGAAGATGAACTGCGAATACGAAAGCTTGCCTTTGACCTCAACGAACATGGAGCCGCTGCCTGCATCGTCGCTGCCTGACTGTCGGCAGTTTCAATACTGCGGTTGTGTTTTCACCTTCGGTCAAAATGATCAGCGACACGAGAGATCCACCTGTACGAAGAGTCCTTTTCGCATGAGGAGACATTGCGACATTGGCCACGTGCAAGGTGATACATTAAAGAACCACATCAAGATCTGCAAGAATTCGTCTTTTGAGAGCCGGAAAGTGTTGCCGCCAATACTTCTTGCTGCATCGATGGGTACTAATTCTGCAGGTGATTATGATGAGACATTTAATGCTACAGGAGTAATGAGTGAGCTGCGCCGTGCAGTAGAGACAGTTCCCGCGAAATAAACACTTGCAAGACTCTCGCGTGAAATAGATGATCTTCAAAATAAACGGCTATAAGCTCTAAGTACTGATGACCATGCGAATTCTCCTAAGAAGAAAAGGAAACTCGATTGAGAATATAAAACAGGAGGTGAAGATGATCATGAATACACATTGATGTAAATGAACATGAAGACTGTGTTGATGTTGAAGACGATTGCAATTTTCTCTATGCTTTGAAACATCCCAACGAGCGGCATAAATATGGCAGCATATGCTGAGAACACTGGCTACATATTCCCCGAAAACTCGAATGAACTTGTTTATAGACTCAGACAGTTGATCGATTTGTAACAAGGTGGAGGTTTCTCGTACAGTAACGAGATATTTCCAATCATTAGTGTACTTCAGGTCAGGGATTATATTGCATGATATATTGAACTGCTTACTTCTGGAATTGTAATGTAAAAATAAAAACAATTTTTTTATAAAATAATATTTTTTAAATTTTTTGTTGTATCCTTGTTCCTATCAAAACTTTAAAGAGAATCTATGAGCACTCGACTACCAAAGTACTTAACTGCATACAGAATTGATATCTTAACTTTTAAGTATATAAATGCATGGATAGTGGACTGCATACAAAACATTAATGCAATCATCAAGTAGAAATGTGTGTACACAGTTAGTGAAAGAATGTTCTTTACATGTATGGAGGGATGACAGACGGCAAACTCATGGATTGATCATCGAAATATCGGACGAAAGATTTAAAGACTGATAGGAATATTGAGAAATACTGATGGAAGGATTGAAAGATTGATGGATAGATTGCAAAATCGGTCATAGGAAAAGGACGAGAATTGGAATATTGATGGAAAGATTGAGAGATTGGTCAAAAGGTTGTTGGAAAGATATCCAAGGATTGATGGAAAGATTGGAAGATTGATAGAAAGATTGCGAGTTTGTTGTAAGGTTGGAAAAATGGTTGAAACATACATGAAAAGATCGCGAAAGATTGATGTAAATAATGCGAGAATGACCGAAAGATTGGATGAAGGAATGGAAGATTGATGGAAAGATTATGAAATATTGATGGAATTATTGGAAGATTGAAGGATTGATCGAGATATTAATGGAATTATTGGGAGATTTATGGATTGATGATCAAAAAGAGAGCAAAATATAAGGCTATCACTCAAGCTACCCTCGTGCATTCCAAGTCTCAAGGGCCAAGCACTATTGGTATTTAAATAATAACCAATTATACCTATCAAAAGTGTTGGTAGATGGTGATCAATACCATGATTATAACATACTTGTGCAGATGGTCACTACTCGTATGATGGACTTTGATTGGTCACATATTTTTGTATAGAAAAAAAAACTAGTAGCTTATTGGTGCCTACATGACAGTCAAGGCAATGAATAATGTGGACATTCGGGCATCGTGTAATAATTATACTTCAAGAGAGGAGACCAGAAATATACTAACTGAACAAGAGACATATGCAGGGTTCTGCTCTACTCGATAAACAATTTTGGACAAATTAAAAAAATATATATTAAATACATTGTTTAAATTTAAAAAATTGTATTTAGAATCGATAATAAATACAGACCCTCGATTTGACATACCATGTCTCTATGAAAACCATATGGCCGAAGGATTCCCAGAAACACATATATGCTTGAAGAATTAGTGGGCTTAACCGTGAGTACCTTCGAGGTCGACAATCCCGAGTCGAAGGCTTCCGAGCGCACCCGAGTCGAGCCGAGGACTACGAAGCTCGTCCGAGTTGATGATTCGAAGTCCCTCCATCAAACCACACAGCCGCACAGTCGTATAGATCCCATTTAAAATACATTGAGCCAGAATGAACTTTACTATACTCCTTACACCCCACTCCAAAACGTCTTCCACTAAAAAATATATATATATTCTCTTAAGCTGAAATAATAGCTTAATTGGAGCTATCTTAAGGCACGCTCCAGCACGAAGTTGCACTTAGGCAGAAAATCTGGTGATCCAGGTAGCCCTGTGCATACTGTGTACCACGATATTTAATAAGTAGCTTTATTTTAAGCCAAGCCATTCTGTACTTGACTACTAATCACAAACGTAACTTAAACTGTCTATAGATGAAACGGTTGAGGAACAGAAAAGTCCCTACTGATCATTTTGAAAGACAAATGTATTACTACAGGTCGTCACTTCAATTACTGTTCACTTGTCACTTGTCAAACTTGTATTGTTGAGAGTTGTTGAGAGATTTGGGTGGCTCTTAACAGCGAGGTCTTTAGAGCCGATGAGGGTGAAACGAGGTGAGCATGGAGCAGCGTCGCAATGCAAGAGGGGGCGGGGCATTGACGACCAATGATTCTCACTTGCGAAATTCCAGGAATGACCCGGCCGGGGATTGAACCCGGTTCACCTTGTTGAGAGGCGAGCAGTCTAACCGCTCAGCCACCGCGGCCCCGTCAAATTTGTAACTTCGATAAACAGGCCACAAGTAGAACTGGTTAGTTTGTACTGACAGACAAATCGTTCTGCAGAAAAGCGTGTGTAGAGAGGGCCTGAGACAGCGTGAGCTAGCGTGCGTAAGCTGTGGGTCTAACTCCAACATAGACCAGGTCAGGTTCGACCTAGTGAGCACCGCAGCCTCTATCGCGATCCAGCGCCTCACAGGAAGTCATTTCAGAGCTCCGCTACCGAGCACTGACCTCGCATCATGCGGCGGATATATCGATTGATCGATGCGGGACGACCTGATCGATGACGAAGATATCGCCCCTGGCCAAGCGGCATCGCCCGCACGCGACACGCGAACAGAGTTACGCTGCCACAAGTAATGTAACCAAACACACATTGTTAAAAAATGAGGGTATTGTGAAATATAGCCGATTAGCGATTTCTTCGCACTTTTTGAAACCAACCTTTGAAAACTCACCCCATGTATGACGCGTTTGAATGTTTCCTAAACACGCCACTTATCACAAGCGTTTTACACTTCTGTTAACACAAAACTACCTTATTGTAGTCAGATTACACTTTTAGTTATATTTTATCTATAAATTATAATATTTCATTTATAGCTAATATAAATGAAAATTGAGATCAAATAGGTGTGTTGGTAACGTTTAGCAATAAATAGTTCTCATGAAAAGTATTATTATACTGATTGTGCATTAATGTTGTGCTTTGTCCCTTTAGTGTAATTTCCTTGACTAGGTTAATATGTGTTTGCATGAGGCGGAGGAATATCCTAGAAGTAGAACTTCAGTAGGGCTTCAGAAATGTTGTAAGTTACCGCGAATAGGCTATAAACTAAATTCGCTATTACTTTATGCTGGCGATTTCCTGTACAAGAATAATTATTCTCCATTCTCCTAATTCCTGTTATCTATGATGAAAAAGAAATGGACCATAAGAAAATGTTGGTGGCGATTATTTATTTAGTCGTTAGAGAAGTGATTTATTTGATTTATTTATTCTGGAGGGCCTAGAAGAAGTTTATACCATAATATTGAAAGTTTTTTTATGATCCGTCAATGCTGACAGGATTAGGTAAATTGTGTGACCCAACCTGTGCTTAGTTAGGATTAGTATGTGTCGTACAGAGAGAAAGTATGTGATTTAGATTTGGTTTACTGCTGAGGGTAGCTGGATTAAAACTAATAGATCTATCAGTGGTGAGGCCAGTAACATCAATAAATTCCTTCCCGTAGTTGAGAGCGTTCACTCCGGAAAATGAGGGCATTTCATGAAAAAGGAGGAAAATGCAATTTCGATAGCTTTGCAAATACTTTACATTAAAGAACCATGCTTTAGTTTTTCTTGTCTTGCTCAACCTTTATAACGTTGAAAAAAGTAATTTAATCAAGCCAATATTATTTCAAGGAAGCCATTTTCAAAAGTTTGATTAATAACATAAATTAATGTTCCCACCATTATCAATTAACATAAATTAATGTGATAGCTAAGTGCCAGGAAAATGAACTTGTGTGCTCTTACGGTTGTTTACAGAACACAACGTTTCAATACACACATTGCAGTATGAAAAATCAATCTAAGAGTCATAAAGATACAGACCATCAAAGCACATTACACATTATTTATATTATTAGTAAAGTGAATGTTGACAACGTATATATTACATGTTAATTTGTACAAAACCTAATAATACGAAGCTAATTAATAGACGAATACAATATTTTACCAGGTCAATAATTTCGGACATGTTTTATCTCCACGAAAAGTCCAGCCGGACTTTCAAAAGTTCTATAAAAGGAGTACGTGCCCTCGTTTGCCAGACTTATGGTAACTCTGCTGCCATAAGGGTCGTCAGGATGATGCAGGCAACAGAAATTATAGGTAACGAAGATCTTTTCCATTAAGTTAAGGCACGGAACTTTTAATGGCCTCTATAAAGTATCTTGCTATGCATATCTCTTAACCGCCTATCCGCAATGTAAGGTAACATATAACAGACTTAATTAATTTAAAGGGTTTTTTAAATACTTATTACACTGCACTCCACCACCTACCATTTCAAAACCCTCCATTTATACTAATTTCCCAATATTATTAAAATAAATGCAAAATTATGTAAGAAAAGAAAATAAACACAATACAATTATTTTTGTGCATCAAATGCTGCTTAGTATATGAGAAAATATTTCTCGCGTGACTGGTCATTGGCGTAATTTATAACTAGAATACTCATGGTTTAAAACTGATATTTAATTAATAAGCTTCGTGATTTCAAATTATTACACTGTGAAGTCAAATAATTTTCGCAAATATTAAACATCTGTAGCATTAATTCAAAAATTTGTATTTTAAAACCACTTTTGCTGCAAGTTCCTCGTATTTAAAGTAGTAAGCAAGCGACGTGCATTTTATACAATTATATATTTACCTTCCAAAGACGAAGCTCCACGCAGCATGACTATACAAGACTGCACTTTATTTCAATGTCCATTGTGCGTGGAAGCGGTGAAAAAAATAATTTTAGTTTGTCGCAAAAATCCTTTGCGCCTGCGTGTATTTGAAAATTTTGTAGCGTCTTTTTAATTTTTCGATTAGATTATATATTCGTGTTGTTGCTAGGCTGGTCGTACATGAAATACAGACGCTCAGCACAAGAGAAGGTGATTTCTAGGGCCACCTGTTTTTCGCAAAATGTTTAGGGGAGGCTAGACTTAAATATCGGATGTGCACACATACAGTCTTCATTTGACTGACCCCTTCGTGTGTGTGTGTGTGTGAATAAAGTCTGTTACGTAAGTGAGCCACTCAGGATTAAGTTTCTCCAATACTGACCCTCTGTGATTGGCGGGCAGACAGATAAGACGCGTAACAATTCAAATGATCCAATCACGAAAGTGGTTCTGAACTACGGTATATTGGAATACAACTTGTCCTGAAATCTTTTCGCCAAAAACGGGTGCCCATAGCGATGTCCCACTACCTCAGTCAAACTGGCACAAAAGTGTCAACCATTAATAAAATAATAAATACGTGCAAGGGGCATATTACATTGGAAAAAAGAAACAAGCGATAACTTTCTTGACGCTGAACATTTGTCTCTAGCGATGAGGCATTTGACACGCGGGCCAGTCTCACTACGACTGAGATTGAAATTCAAACATCCGCGATAGTTTAAGATAGTGTGCGCATTATTCAGAGTTTTACTTAGTTGTATAGTAAGAGAATTGTGCAAATGGATTTATAATCCATATGTAATCTTTCCGTCGTGGAACTGAGTTGTTCTTTTGACTTTTTTTTTTTACTATTACCTCGCATGTGCTTAATCATTCATCTCTATCTCCAGTCCAGCGTCATTTCACCTCACGAGTACAGACACGCAAAATTCTCGTTACTATTTGACCATAGATCAAAATGAAGATTCTTAAATGCTTGTATTACGATTGTTGCAGGATTGCAACTTACTTGACACGGTCCAAGAGAGACTTGGACAGGTATAGTCCATCCACGGTTTTTTAAAACTTTTTGAGCCAAACCTTTGAAAAAACACCCCATATATGACATGTTTGGTTTATTTCTGACTATGTAATCTATCACAAGCGCTTTTGTCTTCTGATAACATTCAAGTATCTTTTTTTGGTTAAATTCACACTTTCCTTATATGCTATCTATTAATTAAAATAGTTCATTTATAACTTATGCGAAAAAACACAGTGATAAAAATAGGTGTGTAAGTAATGTCTAGTAAGAAATAGTAACTATGCAAAACGTTCTTACATTGAGTGCGCACGAATGCGGTTCTTTGGCTCTGTGGTGTGTTTTTATAAGCTTTGTTTGTATGAGGCGGAAGAATATCCTGAAAGAATAACTTCAGGAGGCTTCAGGAAAGCTGTCGGTAAGAGTGGATGGAGTATAGGAAGGTTGGACTTAATGACTCGTCAAAACGAGATAATTAGAGACAGGGGAGGTTGCTCAGAGAAGATGGAATGGGCAAGGAATCGACCAAGGCGTGTTGTAAGGACCCATCCCAGCATCCTCCTAAAGTTATATCGGGAAATCAAAGGAAAGAGAAATCAGGATGGCCGGACCAGAAATTGAACCCGGGTACTCCCAACTACGAGTCCACAGCCTCATTCGTTGGGAGGAGGGACTTCGAGCTAATGAAAAATAATTAACTACTTTAGTGTCTAAAAATGTGCTGCCAAGCAAGAAAATTATGCATCCCTGCCCAGAAGCCAATGAACAAACAATGCGAACTGGAATTGTTATATACTCTTAGAATTGAAACTCTTGAAATTCCTGTAAATCGATTAATTTGACTACAGATCAATTAAAAATGTTCCGTTGAAATCAGTAACTTTCTACTGATAAATTTATTTTCTGGTAGGCCTATTCACTGATCTGGCAGTCATTTTTACTCATTCGTAGTGAATTTCACCAACCAGGCACTAAAATCCCTATGCAACACACTGTTTCGCTAGTAGCTAAATAATCTTAACTACAAATAATAGTAATTTCACTAATTGAAATCAGTGTTTCAGATTTAGGGAGAAAGACAATGGCGAGCCCTTGGACCAGCAAGACGTCTGACTTCAGTTTTAGGGGTAAGTTCTGACCTCAGTCACGTGGACTTTGCATCTGACTGGAAGAACAAGCATATTTTCCTTGTTCTCCTTCTTCTTAGGTGGACTGTTTCAGTTAAACTGGGAGCTTCAGCGCGAAAGTAAATAAATGGTGTTCTGGAGTTGCACCGTATCTTAGAAGTCAGTGATGCTTCTGAAGTTGGACCAGTATATGCCCGTTATTTCCTTCAGTGCGACATGCAACAAAACTCCGGGCGGACCATCTACGTTATAGTTGGTGGGGTAAACGGGAAAAGTCAAGAACAGCTCCACCTGGTATCAGAAAAGCCCGCTACGTTTACCACAGGCCAAGATAGGAACCTGGATTGTTGTAATTTGTAATAACAGGTTGATGCACTGTCTTCGCAACCCACAAGGAAAGTTAGAGTTGCAGGATGGCATAGATAAAAGAACACACAGGAGACTCCTCCCCCACTTCACACAACCTAGCATACTCGGTTCAAGTTGGTAAAGTCTTACGCCTAGAAATGTGTTAATATACACAAGCAATATTCCAAGAGGAGAGCGGAAAATTGGGCACGGTCACGAGAATGACACACGCTGTGGAGATATGCCTTATATATTCACTTAAACTTTATAGAAAAACGAAATATGTAAGTAAATAAGAGCTAAAAGTATAACTTTTAATTCACTGTAATTAATACAAAGTCTGAAGACAACGGTGTGTTATGGGTTGATATTCACTTCAGTTCTATCCACAAATTCAAAAACACATATAATGTAAGTTTGGGAATGGAACTACTTTACTTAACTTTCTGCCGACACAACTGATATGTGCCAGTCAGTGTTCGCTTTAAAATATATGCAGTTAGTGGGACGGTTGGTACAAATGTGCTGAGATAACGACGAACAGACTATTGTTTCTGGAGCAGCTTGAGTTAACTTACAGAACAGATAAGTGTACGGAAATTAAATTGCGTGGTGGTTCGTTTGTTATGGCCATGCCCATCCGCTGACTGGCTGCGTGTAAAGGGCCTCGAGCCATATTGGCCAATGCCTGCTGTGTAAATACTTCCTATTGGCTGGGCTGCCAGCTGGCGAGCAAGACATAAACCAGGCGCCGACTGATGAACGGCAGTGTTACGACTTATCACTGTCCAGTGTGACGCAGTTTTTCTGGCATGGCAGTTTCGATTCTGTATTCTTACGAATTCTCTGGTTAAAACGATTATGTTCTTAAAGTTTAAACTGCGTTGTAGAGTGTTCGAAGTACAAGTTTTTTTTATGAAACTATTTACGTGACTATTGATCGGGGGAGCTTAAATGGAATATCATAATGCTAATTACTTCTGTGAAGTTATATTACCTCACGTCATTATAATTACACTCTGACTGAAAAGTCCCCGCCTTATTCGTGTTGCCGGATGGTGATTCTAGGAGGTGGTTAACGACGGCCGGACATACCCATCGGGCGCTTTGTTTAATATTTCGGCCCCCATTACTGGCCGGTGGAGAGGGTTTCTGCAACTGCCTTTCGCAAGGTGTTCAGGCCATCCACTTAAGGCCTGATCACTTTATAACAGTACTGATCTACCAAAAGAAAACACACCTGAGACGAGGTATGAAGCAACTTTCAAGTCACCGCGTGCATTACAAACACTACTTCCAATCTCTCCGAGTAGTGAAAACTCGTATCTTCACGCTGCCTTATCGCAAAGTGTACTGATCGGGAATACTCAAAACTAGTATGTGGTCATGTGATGAACTTTGATACAGAATTTAAATTAGTAAAATATGGTCAGTAGTTCGAGCGGTGCAACGGGAACACTGCACGCCAGTTCAGCGCCTCGCGTGTAGATGCACCGGGGCGGTAGGCGAGTAAATTAGTGAAGATATTTGGGCGGCGAGGTCTTGAGAGCCGATGAGGGTGAAGCGAGGAGAGTATGGAACATCGCCGGAATGGTAAGGCGAGGTAAACGGGAGATCCCCGAGCAAAACCCACCGACCAGCGGCATCGTCCGGCGCGATACCCACTTTCGAAAAAATCCGGGAGCGAACCCGACGGGAATTGACCCCGGTTCGCCTATGTGGGAGGCCAGTAGTCTAACCACTACTACACCACCGCGGCCTCCGAGGTGGTAGACGCGGGTCGGTGTCGTCTCTATCGCTCCCTCGAATAACTAAAACAGCTCCAGGCACATAGCCCTAGTAAGTGCTGTGCACATCTCCCAGACGTGGCGCAGTAACTTATCCCGTCCCGTATTTTTCCACCTTCCTACTTCCGTAACCTCTCACCTTCTCTGTATAGTAGCGAAACGCCCTACAAGCCGCCCCTAGCTCCCCTGTTAATATTTCAGCGTTGCGGTCCCCTGAGACGGAAGGCAGCCAGCCCTACCGCTAAGCGAAGCGTGCACCGGGCAGTAAAGGCACAAGGGTAAATATTACATACCTGCTGTAACATTTCCTGTCGCCTTATAGGACCCGCGCGAGGCGACAAAAACCTACTACTATTCAATTATTCATACAGTGAAGAACGTGCGTTTCTGCGCAATGAAAATATCCGTATCCTATTGCTAAAGTGATTATTCCTGGTGGAATTCCACCCCATTGTTTTCGCCCTTCACTTACATCTGCGCAGTAGAGTAAACAATTTCGTGGACGCTGTGATGTGTGGTTGCCTACACTCTAGTCTCTAGTAAGTTCACTAAACGTATCGAATATAATCCGTTCATGCTTACTTCCACCTTGCCTGATGCCCTGTTAAAGTTCTATTTTCAGGATTTTCCTCCCCCTCATGCAAATAGAGAACTTAACCATGTCTTCAAAATTAAACCAAATATACGACGCACCAAATTCATGCGGAATCATTTTATTAGTATTTTGTATGAGAACTATTTCTTACTGGACGTTACCAACACGTCTTTGTTCTCCATGATTTAACTCATATGAATTAAAAATTAAATATAATTTATATAAAATATAAATAAAAGTTCAATCTAACCCAACATAAGACACTTTTATGTTAACAGAAGTAAAAAACTCTCGTGATACATGGAATATTTAGGAAACAACCAAACACCTCATACATGGGGTGAGTTTTTAAAAGTTTGATTCGAAAAGTGTAAATAAACTGGGAATGGGCTACTGTACTAGTTTCAGTTTAAAGGCAAGTGGTCTTTAGCGCTTGAAACACGCGTTTGCCTAATGCTTTCATATGTCCCGCGTTTCGCTTACGAGAATAGAAAACGCTATTATTCTTATTTTATACTGCTTTTATTGAGCTACGTATTTCTCTGTGTGTTATTTCTTGCTCATCAAAATGGGCCTACTTTAAGTCATCTTCAATGATATTTGTTTATTTATTACGTATAATATTACCGGTAGTTTGCATATATTAACTGTGAATGAAATAAACCGATGAAGAAATAACAAATGGTATAGTGGGAATATTTGTAGATAGACATTCCCTCAGTATCTTGCTTGTATGTACGCAACTCCTCTGGAGTTATCGTGGGCAAGGGAATGTGGAGGGTTCCTAACTCTTACACCATTTAAAATACTCTTAGTTACACGTACCAACATATTAAAACAAATCGAGTTGAATGGATTTTACCATGAATAGAGTAGAAGTTGGAACTCCTGATCCACAGAAGAAGTAATAGATAAGTAGAGAAATTACACTATAATAAACTAAACAGTACACACTTGTATTACAAACTAAACATTTCCTGATTCTGTGAGTTTCTGTGACGTCCTAGAGAAGTTTGACAAGCCTTACAATAACTGTAACCAATAAAGTTTGCAACCTGAAAACGTCACACCGTATTAATGTAGGCACCTATCTCATGTCATATTTACAGGCGGATTTAGATTCAATATCAATGCAAGTGAAACTAGACTAGACATCATCAGTGTTGTGATGAATTTTCAATTTTAAAACCCAGTCCATCATAATTCCGTAAATGAAATAAGCAAATAATCTATGGCATAAAAATAGTAATGAGAAATCAATTTATATATGAATAAAATTTTGAAATCAACCTAAGCAAATATTTAGAACCCAATACTTAAATTTTCAAACCCCAACAATAAAAGTTTATAACAAAATAATTTTCAATAAACCGAGTAAAATGTGAACTACGACCAAAGAAACTTTCAGCGTAATAAATATACGTAAATAAATATTTCTACATAGGTACTAAAAATTTAACTACCAGTTACAACATAGTAATAAAAAAAATGGTTTACTGTCTATATACAGCGTTAAAATAAATATCATCCACAATGATATCAAAAATTAGCATAAAAAATAATTTTCCTTTCTTCATATCAAATGTGTGAACAAATGAGAGAATATTTTTCTTGTGCTGTCAGTCTCCTTCATTTTCTGTACAGTAAGAAACCATCTTTAGTTAACTCTTTCAGACCCACTTTGATTTACTGTTTCAAGTGTTGCAAACAAAAACATTTATGATGCGTACCGTACTTAAGTCAACACAGCACGTGTTTCGTTGTTATAGCCAATGATCTGTAGGCTATAAGTTCAGCTACAGTAATATGAAACAATTATGACCTGGAACAGTAAAGCAGTTTGCGAATTATTTACCCACACAAAAGATCATTGGTATTGAGATTCGCAGTGTGCAGTACAGATCAAAAATTACCTGCACGTGTGTAATATACACTTTTGTGTATACTGGGTCTGAATGGTTTAAGGTTGGACTAGATGTCCAACCACTAGGTGTTCAGAATAAAAGTTCCCTAGGCCGCGATCTGATCGAATGGATCTCTATTTTTATGATCTTGTTAATTGACAAGACCAGTGATGTAAGCTTCACTCGTAATCATACTGATCGTAACGAACTTCTAGAACTAAATTTAGAAAGTAAATTTTTTGGTTTTACATCGCACGGTTGTGCATTGAATAGGAGGAAGAAGTGATATGTTTATTACACCTAACATCGAATTACTTGAGTACCAATTCGGTGCCCAGAATAGAACTCTTTCGCTTTCTCAATTTATTTTAACATTGCACATTTAGGAACCAATTTTCGACATGCCTACGGCTTCTTCCATTGTTTTTCTGTGTGCTGGGCTTTGAATTTTCTCACGACGGGGTTTTTTTTCCGGCAGAGGCGTGACACAGGTTGTGTGTGAATTAGGCGAGTGTGTCTAACACTTAGAAAATTCTGTATTCTGCCAGTATGCCGCGATAAACATCGTCAGTACGAATTACGTGGATGAAAATTGTAGTATTCGAGTGTTCAAAGGCAATCCCGGAGACGTATTTTGATCTCATGGCACAGTACTAAAGGTGTTGCATGAGATTTTTAGTTGTCTGCTGCTGCAAACACATTTCCATAAGTTCGCGAAAATTATATTTTTACCTTCGAAATATACTACATCTATATTTTTTCACAGGAACAGCATTAATCCGGGATGCAAGCTAATCTCCTAACTTGGTTTCTTCTCTATTTACTGTCTCTTTCTGATAGCCCTGATAGTTTCCCGAACGTTGAGTTAGTTGACAAAATTTATACGTACTTCACAGTCTCGTGCTGCCTGATAATTCTACTTGTTTAAATATGTAAGTGAGAGAAGAAATTTATTGGCTCTTAACATCGGAGTCTTGAGAACGGAAGAGGGTGAAGTGAGGTGAGTATGGAGCAACGCCGGATTGCAAGGGCGAGGGGGGGAAACGGGATATCCCCAAGAATCGTCGGCCCGATTCCCACATGCGTAAAATCCGGGGGCGACCCTGCCAGGAATCGAACCCGGTTTGTCTTGGTAGGAGACGGGTAGTTTGATTACTACACCACCGCAACCCCTTTAAAAGGGTGAATAGTCTCAACTACAGAGACTGTCGCGTGCATTCTTAAGAATGCGCGTGACTAAGATTGCTCCCATCTCGTTAACCCTTTTCAGATCCACTTAGATTTACGGCTTCAGGCGTTTCAAACATGACATTTTATGATGCGTGCTGTACTTACGTTGACACGACACTTGTTTCGTTCCCACAATCAATGATCTGTAGGCTACATAATCGGCTACAGTTACATGAACCAATTATGACCTCTGCCAGTAAGACCGTTTGCGAATCATTTACCCACAGGTAAGATCATTGCTCATTGAGTTTCGCATCGTGTAGCACAGATAAAAAATTACCTACATGTACGTAATGTACACAACTGTGTAGACTGGGTCTGAACGGGTTAAGGGCGACAATAACGCGAGTGCCCGGCGCCCCATTGCTCATACGCGCAAGGTGGCGAAGTGGCGTGCAGTGTTTCCGTCGTCACGTTTTCCTCTGCAAATTAGATTTGTTGCGGTGCGACTTTACTGCACGTGATTAAAGTCCACAGATAAAACTACGACCGAGTGGTTTTCCTTTTCACCTAACTTCTTAAGAAACTCTGCAGACAAGCTCTAAAATTGCTTGAACACGACTTTCTTCTCTTGCGATAATTTAATAAAATTATTTCGAGATAATCTAATTAAATAGCTAATATGATAAAGACAAAACTCGAGGGACTTATATAACTGGGTTTTGCCTTTTCTGTCCACAAGTCATATTGCCAGGAAGATATTTATTAGCTGAGATACGCGCTAACAACTAATGTATGTCCGGACTACTAACTATTGAGATCTTTCGTTCCTCTTCTGTGGCGCGCATGCCTGTAGTATGTTATGTCTATTCGGGTTTTCTTTGAATGGTGTGTTTTAACCTTCCGTAATGCCAGTGCATGCACGGCACTTCGTAGGTGATGTGTGCTCTGCCTCAGCTGGTGGGAGCGGTGGAAAGACACATCTACACATCACACACACACTGTACAACTGTGCATTAACATAAGCCACAAGTGAAATAGTACTATAGTCTATTCGCGGTTTCTTCACACTTTTTCAACCAAACGTAAAAAAAAAAAAAAGCATCCCAAGTATAACGTGTTTGGTTATCAAATATGTAATGTACTACAATTGTTTTACACTCGTGTTTACATTAAAGTATCTTATTTTTGGTTAAATTGATAGGATTGTTTAATATACAATAACTCATTTATAACTAATATAAATACTTCCTATTCAGAACTAGTTATTACGCAAACTTTTATCACACTGAGTACGCACAAATGCAGTGAGTTGGCCCTCTGCTGTAATTTTCTAAGCTTCGTGTGCATGAGGCGGAGGAATATCTAGGAAGTAGAACTTTAGCAGAGCTTCAGAAAAGTTGTAAGTAAACGTGAATGTACTATATTTGGACATCGCTCTTACCACCTTTCCCTTTCGTAATTTTCCTTTGTTTTTAAATACTGAAATATTAATCTAATATTCCCTGCGTTCCAGAAATATGACGGCCATCTGACGGGCGGAAGGCTCAGTTCTGTCTCCCGTCCAGATTAAAATAATATATATTTTATACTCCGCGACTGTCGAAAAGATTTCCCCAGACCACTACCCGCTTTGAGCTGGTTTGCTGTGATCGTCCATCTATACCCTTCCTCATCCGGGGCGTGTCCTTGGCTACAATTGAGGCCATGGTACCAGATAACACTGCTATAGCCATGATGCATGCGCCCAGTTTTATTCACTGTCCATGCATTCGTGTTTCTCTGTTTCAGAGTGTAATGACAAGCAACTAAGCTTTCCATCCCTTTTGTATATTTTATAATTAGCATAATGTTAAACGAAATGAAAGGTATTTAAAACTCTGTGAGTGAAATACACTATCTACCAAAACAAATTAGGCACACATGAAAATAGGTAATTCAGTACGTCAGTTAACTTGTGTTTCACGGCCTTCGGCGTAGGACCGCTGGTGTTTGTCCATGGTAGCATGAACACAGAGGCCTATTATAACATTCTGGATAATGAAATGCTCCCAACATTGTGGCGTTTTTACGGAATGGACCCGTGTTACTTCCAGGATGACAATGCCAGGTGCCATGTTTCAAGGGCTACTATGCAGTGGTACGCCGACAACAATGTTCGCCGATTGTACTGGTCCACTCAGAGCTCCGACATAAACCCTATAGAACATATTTGGGACGAATTGGATCTCCGGATGAGGGCTCGTCAGGCGCGGCCAAAATCCATTGCTCAATTCATGGAATAGTTGCAAGAGAAATGGCGACGAATCCCCATGCATCTCCTGAAAACACTCGTAGAGAGCATGCCAGACAGGGTGGTTGCTGTTATAGCTGCAAGAGGTGGCCCTACGAGATTCTAACGGGGTGACAACCACCGGGTAAACATTGTGGGCACGTGCCCAATTACTTTTTGGTAGATAGTGTAGTTTGTGTGTCACGTAATGCCAAAGATTCCTAAACAACGGCTATATTTTCCCATGGCATCTCACTCACCTGTTTATGAAATATGGTTCAATGGCTAGGGTACTTCCACTCACCTGTAAGCGAAAATTGAGCGGACACGATTGGACGAATGGCATCGTGGGAAATAAGAGTGCCATGCAAAGGATATATACGCTGTGTTTATGCAAAAATAAAATTACTGATTCGCAGAAGTAACTGAAATTTAAGTGTCAGATGAGATAATGACTAGAAATATATACGTGGAACGCAATGTCGTAAACGATAGATATCATGTTTGTTTCCATCAGTCAGTAACAATTCTGACAAATTAATAAACTGGTAAAATTGTAGTTTACAACTGAAAATACATTAAATAAAATATTTATTTACAAACATGAATTATTAAGTGTCTAAAACCAAATTCGAAAAGGAAAATGTACATTCAAGCAGGAAAAAATGCCTTTAAAGCAACCACTACAGCAATCTACAACAGTTAAAGTGTCTGTACATCCGATAGTAATTTACAGAGATTAATTTTGCTACCGTAGAGCCTGCTGAAACAGTCAACTTAATGCACAGCTAAATTCTGGAAGAAATCTGGATACTTAAGACTATTATGAGAAAATCTTTTTTGAAAACAAGAAAGTATATACGACATGGCTAACCGCTTGAATACCATGACAAACCTACACTATTGTCTTATGAGAACAGATGAGAGTTCCATGAGAATGAGATCATAATACGCTTCCAGCTAAAATCATTCAGTAACAAAATTTGTCAAACAATATTAAGTGAAACCCATGTTGAAATGGCAGTTTCATGTGTGAAATGGCCGCAGACTGAATAATAATAGCCATCGTAAAAATGCATGTTCAGTACTTCAATACCCTACAGTAAATGTTGCTTTTACTTTTGCAGATTATATGTATATGGATTTAGAAACAATCTTAATAATTTGCCTTCGAGTTTGTTATAAAATGTATGTTTTTGTTGGAAATAAAATTAAAGTGTATAAGTTTATGACATTATTTAAATGTTTTGTTGTGATATAGGCTATCTACGCATTAAAAAATAACAATCTGAGAATTTTCTTGTGAAACAATTCTTAGCTTTCAGTTTCAAAGTGCATCTCCACTACTAACACAGTACTCTGGTATTTCCTCTGTCTTCTCAGAAAAGACGACACAAATATAAACTTATCAGACTGTTCTCATAAAATAAATATAAATGTGTTTCTGCGCTGCTTGAATGTGTATCATAATTCTAGAACTTTTGACTAAGAATTGTTTGCTTATGTTGCGCTAATCCTAATTGTTTTGTATATTTTCTATTTTATTTTTGTGGCATCTTTAGCCGCTATGCAACTGATTTATGTTGAAACAGGCTTTAAATTTTGGTCTCGTTGTGATTTGTTTTAGGGAGATTCTGTAAAATATGCTTCCCAGAATTAATACCACAAAACCGGAAATGTGACTAGATATAACTACAATGCGGAAGGAAGAGAGCACATCATGGAATGACCACGTAGATCTTTACCAAGTTTGACTTTAGTGGTACACCAATTTCTCAAAGCTGTGGAAGTAAAGGAAATATGCAGTACACAGTACACTCATGCACGGATTTAATATTCTAAGTACGTGTATTTTTTTAAATTCTTGGTAAATATTCCAAGAGCGCATATCACACAGCGAATGTATTTACAGTAGGTACATTGTCACTTTAGGCATTATAACCCGGTTCTGATCACCAGGGAGAGACCTTATTTTTGCGTTTAGTTTGTAATATAACAATGCACAGTACAATGATAACGCATAGAATTTAAAAGTTTTAATAAAATAATACTTTTATACTTTCCCATCCAAGTGCTCGACCAGCAGTCACGTTAAATAGGTGGAGAGATTTTGGCGGCTTTTAACATCGAGGTCTTGAAAGCCGATGAGGGTGAAGCGAGGTGAGTATGGAGCAGAGCCGGAATGCAAGGGCGGGGGGAAACGGGAGATCCCCGAGGTAACCCGCCGACCAGCGGCATCGTCCGGCACGATTTCCACAAGTGAAAATCCTGGAGCTGCCCCGCCGGGAATCTATCCCGGTCTGCCTTGGTGGGAGGCGAGCAGTTCCTTTTCGCGGTAAAGTACTTTTCACTCCCTTACTTGGAAACCAAATGCACATAGCAAATATTAACATAATTTAAAACAGAAATGTAGAGTTGTATTTAAACAATAATAAAAACGAACGTTAAAAATGTTCTTAAAGCTTGCCCTCAGCATCTGTGCATAGAAATGTTTGTAAGGAGATAACAAACGGCCATGATTTGCCATGTAAGTGATTTAACGTATAATTAATTTCCTTTTTATTTTGTGAGGAGGGAGGGGAGAATGTGTGTTTTTTTTTTTTTTAATTATCCCAGAGACACTACACGCACGACAATGGACCGTATGACTGTGTTATAATATTTAGAAATTCTTGGGCAGAAATATCCGAAAAAAAATTACATGAAGCAATTGATAAGAATAACCGCCTTATCTAGAGCGTACATGTATTTTGTTTTTCGAACTCGCACGTGAGGTCAGTTCTGTAATGCACACTACATACAGGCATTTCATACGACTAAATACAGCTTAGATGGTCTAGTGGTCAGAACATTCGCCTCCCACCAAAGTGAATCGGGTCCAATTCCCTCCGGGTCCCAATTTCCGCGTGTAGGAAACATGCCTGACGTTGCCGCTGGTCGGTGTTTTTTTTTTTTTTCGGTGTACTCTCGTTTCTTCCTTAATAACATTTCGTCACCGTTCCATCTGAACCTCACTACACAGCTGTTAAGCACCGTACAGATCTCTCCCGATTAAGACATATGGCGGTATCACGACTGCAAGGCTATTGAGGCAGTATTTCGTTTTATCGCCGCCAACACCCAACATCACAGTACGTGTGAGCTAGAGTTTCTTACAGTTATATGTCGCAAAAGTCTTTATTATTGCGTATACGTTCAAGTACCTGTTAGTCTCTACTAGATTCTTGTATACTATATTTTACATATATATTTTTTTGTTTCAATGTCTATTTCTTGATGATCCATATTTAGCAAAGTTTTATAGGACACGTACTAACTGAACTGTTTATTTTCGTAACAATCCCTATTTTAAATCATAATTTCTCTCATAATTAAATTATACACATCTTAAAACATTTCAACGCAGTTGAAATCTTTAAGTCGAAAACATAATTTAGCTATTACTTTTTACTCTGCAGTACTGGGCTAAATATGAAACATTACGTAAAAGACAAAACCAGTTTTCTACTTCCAGCTTTTTCTTGTTTATTTGTCAGAAACGTACAACGTTTAACGTATGGGTATGGACGTCAGATGATTACTCACTCTGATTAGGTTTCTCTAGTGCGTTGTGATGATAACATAGGCCCGCGCTCCTCTAAGTCCGTTAGTGACGGATGAAACCGTAGGAGAGGGGGAGGGGGGTTGGAGGAGCACAAACTTGAGGTGAGTCAAGGTAAGACTTTCTGTTCTTATGGATTTATCGATATACAGGCAAAGCAGCCATGTTGGAAGTAGGCGGAGTTAATCCCAACGGTTACGCAGTTTTCCTAAATACTCTTCTCTAGACAGCGTGCTTAGCTCGTAGTATTTACTTCCTTATACGGCACTAGGATTCACTCGCCATGTCCTCCAGAAATTCTCTGCAGTCGTATTATGCCATAAAAATAAAATAATCCGAATTGTAGCTTTGCTCTCGTAACATATGTTACCAACATCGAAGATCAATTCTTCTATAAATGATCACAACAGACCTAAAACACACAAAGTAGTATTATGTAGGTCACGCTAAAGTCAATATACCGTGATAAAAAGTGGTATTAATTGTGACATTTCGATAACATACTTGGACTTTCATGTTGCTGTGTTGTTGACGCCCTACACAGCCACGCTGTTAATTTATACAGTTAGTTTGCAGAATTGGTAAACTTACGGAAATTGTATTTTAATGGGTTACCATAACCATTTACAACTGCCGTAATAAATAACTATCACAACATGTCATGTGTTACCTTACATTCTAATATTTCTCTTTATTGAAAGTCATATCACTTATACTGGAGGAAAATACACAAACTAAAAAAATTCACTTTTTTTTTTAAATTTGATATCGCTGTTGAATTTTTTTTTTTAAGGTGAGAGTAGATGGTCATATTTTAAATAATATCTTGGGTTTCATGCACCAACAAAGAGTAGTTAACGAATTTCCGTAATTATCACACATAACTCACGTATCTTTATAATCTAAATATGATGATATTTTGTGGTTTTCAACCATTATGGTTTTCCATTCTATTCTATGAAATAATTGAAATGACACTGTTTTCGGGGGAAATTACAGGTTACTAGGTCACCTGCTTATCCTAACTTGCTTAAAGAAGCAAAGGTCAGAAATAACTGTTAAACGTTATTTGTATTCCATCTGAAATAAATGCCTCGTTTTGCGATATCCTCCACTTCACTACAGAAACCGGTATCAAAAGGAGTGGTATTCTAAAATTACTTTATGTGGAAATTATTAAACACTATGCATAACAAATTACAAGTTCTGTGCATGCAATCAAAAACTGAGTGGACGCAATTGTGAGTAATTACGAGTAATAAGAACATAACGCTGAGATATATCAAATAAATCAGTAGTATTTAATTTATTTACAATTCTTATTGTCGATTTTTATAATAAAAAAAATCAAAAATGTGACTAAGTAATTTACACATTGTGAATTTCAGTTAATAACTCCTGCTCCCCGGACTTGTTTCAAACAATCACAACGATATTGGAAATTTATATTTCATATTAGGGATGTGACCAGGAATAACAATACTAGCGTAGACTCTCCTTCGGGAAAATCAAACTGCGCTCGAAGTGGGTTTTTGTTCCTTGATCAACAAATGGAGTGGTAGGATTGCACTGTACTGATCGGGCAAAGGCCTGGTTACTACTAGTGGTACATTAAGAGAAATGTTTACCGTGTAAACTAAGGCAATTATCTCGGAACAGCTTGATCGGGTTCGCACAGAGAGTAGATGGCTGTAGAGATATGTGATAGAGGTGGAGGAAGACTGGCGACGGAGCTGGCAGAAGAGACACGACGCTAGTACTCACCCCAGAGACGCGGCGAGGCGAGGCGCAACACAGAGCTGGTATCGTCGACGGACGCCGGACGTCGAGTCAGCGGCGGGAACAGTGCTGCCACCTGCGAGCAGTGGCAGCCCCCGGTATTGATTTCCAATGGGGTGGCGCCGGCAGCCTTCGCCATGACGCGGGTGGAGGGGTAGGCCAAGAAGCGATGGGAGGGGGAGCGAAAGCTCGCGCGCGGCCAATCAAACCGGATTACCAGAAGCGACGGTGGCGCACTCGGTAAAGCTGGCTCGTTTCGGCAGGAATTTTCAGGGGTTTGCCGGAGACGGAGCTGCGTGAATCTTAAACAACAACCCCGCGCACGTCACTCATTCTCCTGTTCGACGCGTGAGCAGATGCGCCCTCCCAAAGACGAAGGATGTGCCCTTCGACAGGCAAAGGAAATGCAGCCAACTTTGTATCGCCGGAAACATAAGTTGAGTTACTTCCTTTACAGGCCTTCCAGGATCATAAATATTATTTTATAACGTTTGACATTAGGACCAGACTACCACAGCAACGACTTACACTGGCATTCCTTAGCCAGTCCTACGAAGATATTGCAGATTTCAGATCGTTTTAAATTATCCTGGCTTAATTTTTTTTTTAATTCCACATCTTCCCAACCAAATTGCCTATTTTTCCGAAGACTAATATACAGTTTCTAAATAATGAAAACACAAAGAAACTTCTTCTCGAATACTGGAAGTTAGCAGACAACCAAAATCATCATGAGTGCAACATGTCTGCCATAGACACTACACAACATTCTTTCAAAATTATTTAAGGATTTCACATCAGTGTCAGACATCGACCTTAAACGGTTCTAAAGTCAGTATTTATTTTAAAGTAAGGTTTTTAAAAGTCTTCAATAACGTGCGACTTTGCCGAAGGCTGTTTCAAAATTTGCGAACCCAAAACACTGTTCAGAGTACGAGTCAGTAAGAAATTTGGTGTGGCTTTCCTTTTCAAGTAACTACTTCCACACTCTATAAACCTTTCCTATCGACACATTAACTTCTCAAATACATGTTACACACCGATTTCTGAGTGTCGCTGTGTAATAAGTTTCACTTACTGGTCCGCTTCTGAATTTCTTTCCGTTTCACTCTTCTCTAAGGATTGGGAAAACCCATGGACCTCAGGGTGCATGGTCTTGGCTCTATGATGAACTGTAGGGACATCTCTCCAATTTTCTCCAGAACTCTCATGGCCTGTGGTGTCACATATGGGCCTAGCGTTAGTCTGAAGAACATCTGAACCATCGTTACAAACACATGACGTAGCAACACTTTGTTATAGTCGCAGGCAACTTGCAATGCAGAGAACAAATATTAGACATGAAATAATAAAATAGGAACAGAAACAGCCAGAGTTAGCTGTTATCGACAAATAAGAGTGACATTTTTAAAATTCAAAGACGAAATCTAGTCATATATCACAAGGAAAACAACACAGCACAACAAATATATAACATATAACTACACACAATTCCAAAGACTCCAGTCTGATGTCATAAGAAAAACGACGTAACACAGCCACAACGAGTATAAAACAAACAAAGAGGACGGTATTTGAAGAAAAATTGCAAAAAAAAAAAACTGGCCTGAAGAAGCGAAGACAGCACAGACGAATATTGCAATGACGTTTGTTCATAATGACAGTTTAGATAACCACATTGCCCCCACTGCCAAAACCATTCAAATATCATGAAGCAACCTAGTCGATTTTTTTTTTTTTTTTTGCGAATTACACTCCTTAAATTAACTTGCAAGTTATTATCGTAATATTGTTGTCGGCTTATTATTTTAATCCGCCATTGCAATACACGCAGTACAGACTTCGTTGCGAGAAAATATTGACAACTTTGCATCAACTTTACTCACACAAACGAATCACTCTACACGCTGCCTTCACGGGGGGCAGTCACGCAGAGTCGCTTCCGTAAAATAGGCATAATATTGTCAGTTATAGGCTGTTCGCGGTAAAATGAGCACTTTTGAAAGCCCTGCTTAAGATCTATTTGTATGCACATTGAGTATCATTCCACCACATGAACAACTGACATTACAATGGACCTGATCACTTTATTCATGCGTCGGTAAAGGGAAACTGTAACATTTTTCGGAAAAATAAATATTTTAGAAATATGTTCTTTCTTACACTTATATAAATTTAAAACAAACAAAAAGTAAAAGAAAATGTTTCAGTATACACAAATGTTTACTTAACACTTGTAATTTAATCGTCAACGCGTGGAACTACTTTCTCTCCATCGTTGCCAGCTGTACTGGGCGCGTGACAGTCAGTGTGCCCGTTAAAATACACGCAGGTAGGAGCAGTGACTTTTTTCAAAAGTTGATTTCAAAATTGCTCACTTTACCGTGAACAGCCTATAACGGACTTTCGTAATAGCCATCCTATTGCGACGCTAGCACCCGCCGTGCAAGACATTTTCTTTGCGTTCAACTCGACGCAGTCGAATATACTCTTTGCTCGGCTCGGATCCCCTTCTCTTTCCTCTCCTGTTCCCCTCCCTCGATTTCTCCTCCGCTCGTGTGTCATAAATTTTTATACAATTCAAATAGTTTATTTAAGTCGGTGCACAACTGGAGCACTTGCCCTCTAGGATGTTGAAGCCGTGATAGCGTTCATTAGTGTTGTTGCCTGAGCCGCCGAGGTTTGTTTAACAAGTCGAGCTGGCTCAGGACAGGCAGTGTTTTACTTATTGGCGGTTTTTATTCTTTTGGGGGGGGGGGGGTCAGTCGGGAGGAGAATCACGCGAGAAAAAAAAAACTTGTTTACGCTTTAGTTAAAAGCGGCACGTGAGCCGATTCTGAACTTTGAAGCCAAGATAATTGTTCTGTGTAATATAGGCTAAACCTATTCACATTTTAGGTCTTTCAAGCAGTAGCAAACCCATAAATTACCCATCAAAATAAAGGAAGTGAATTGTTTGCAGTTCAATAACACATTATGCCCATGTAATTTTATGAACCACGCCGCGTTGGCCTGCAGTTGTTTGCAACGTAAAATAAACTATAAGAACATAGTTCAGGTTTCGAGCGTAGAAACGTGGGATAATTGAGAATACAGAAGTGAACCAGGCGGTTATATCGCGGGGTCCTGTAACACACGTCTGCAGATTGGCGCGACTCGCTGTGATCTGCCAAGCTAGTATCCGACACTTGGCTGGAAGACGTCCCGACCACGATGGAATAAGGAACGAAGCCTCGAGCAGCGGCTTGTTTAATAAACCCGCGGCGCGTATTACATGCGCGCGGGGCACCGAAGAAATGGCTGTCGCCAGCCCGCTGCCTGCCGACGTAGCCTACCTCCAGACAGCTGCCACCTGAAGACGACTGCAAGAGGGGCGTCCCGTTGCCGCCGACTCGAGACATGTGCACTGCAGCCTTCGGCTACATTCAGGTGACCACGTTCCAGTCAGAGACAGATTAGATTTGATATTCGTGGCTTTTATTAATAGTTAATTTAATATATTAATTAATTCCCCATAGTAATGTAATAAATTGTTCAAGTTGTGTCGATTGTATATTGGGTAAAATTCATAAAGACGTTGGACACAACTAGGTCTGTTTTACGACCCCTAATTCAAGTTACAATTGACATGAAATGAGTATATGAACGCAGTGTCTGTTAGACGAGGACAGCCAGTTAGACACTGATGCGCCTTACAAGGTAAATCTCAGCGAACTGGTCAGCAACAGCGCCATCCTCCAATCAGCGCCTGGTGACGCGCAGCCCAGCTAACAGGGGATCTTCCACAGGACACGGCAGCCAATCAGACACAAGGCTCGTGTCGGAGCCTTGCGCAACCAATCACAGCGGGTAGGTACGCTGCCTATCATCAAGGAGGACCGCGAAGCAATTTCGCATATGTATATTTACCTGCTCTGTGTTATAAATAGATATGCGGTAGTGGATACAGCTAGTGTGTGAAGTGTGCATGGTCGAATAATTACGTCAACTATAGTTAACAAATGTAGGTGTGTTCTGATCGTGTATTTTATAACATGAGTTCCTGTTATTTCGCTCGCTGGGATTTCTTCATTTAGGTGGCGGTATTCTTGTACACTTGTGTATATTTATACCTTTTTTTTATATAACTTATTGTTAAGATTTAATACTTAATTTCAGACCTTATTATCGCATACAGAACTACTTTACAGAATTTTTGAAACCACAATGGAGTCATCTTTATTATTATAATATTATAATTCATCTTTATTACGGTTAACGATGCAACAAAAACCAAATGGGCAAAATACTGTGGATTTAAAAATTACATTAATATTTGTCCTATGAACTGGCGATCCCCGTACTCAAATATTTATTTCTGTAAATTTAGCTTCAGTGAAAGAAAGATAAATTCAGTATGGAATGGATGCTACAAAAATTGAAATTACTGACAGACGCGAAGAAATTGAAAAAATCTATATTTCCCGAATCGGGAATATTCATGGAAAAATTCCCACGGGAAAAATATTTTCATGGGAAGAATCCCTTCAGCAATCACGACAAGGAGAGGTCAGAGGCAGACCTGGCCGTTATCTGGAGTGGAGTTGCAACGAATGATATCGGCGAAGAGCTGCCTTATCTGTACACTTGACCATGCGACCGGGGGAGGGCGTTCTCGCGTGTAAGACCGTCGACGGTTCTGAGGCGAAACGCACCAGGTGTGGCGGCTGAGGTCCAGAGAAACCAAGCTGGTTGCTCCAGTTTCACTGATTCCGCTGGTCCGACAGTTCTTCCCAGACTCTGAACCAGGCAAGCATTCGCGTCAGCTCAAGAGTACTCGCACTTCAACTGTTTTTGCGGTGAGTAAGAGAGTGCAAGTTAGCTACTTCTTCTCCCATCACTCTTTCATTCGAGATCTTGGTAACCTTCGTTACTTGCATGAAGCATGGTGGTTTGGAGGGTAAATTTATTTATAGTTAATTATTTATATAGTATTCTGTTGATTTCATGTGTTAGAGATATTCTCAGGGAATACAGAAGACATGTCAAACTTACACAGTACACTACAATAACAAAACCATACAAAAAGTATAACAATAAATATAATACATATACAAAATACGTATTCACTATTTGATTATATTACAAGATGAATGCATATCCGAATTTAAAATAAAATAGTTAAATGCTTATACCTTAAAAAGTGACTAATTAGTAAAATAATTAAGAGTATACATATTAATCCACAGAATAAAATAGAATTAGCAAGCAAATATTCTTTTAGACCTTTTTAGGGTGCTGAATTTTCTATCATACTAGCCTTTAATTTTTGTAGTTAATTTATTATAAATATGTTTAATGCTGAGTGGTACAGGCTTTTTTTGACCAAGGTTATCCTGTTTAATGAATAGTGAAGAATGTTCTGTTGTCATGCAGATATAATGAGGAATTGGTTTTGAAAAAAGAACAATTTTGTTGAACAAAGATTAAAATTGAATAATTATAAAATTTGTAGTAAGGTTGAAATGCTGTTCAATTTAAAGAATGGTTTACAAGAAATTACACTGCTACAGTGACTTAAAATTCTGAAAAAATGTTTTGTTCTCTAAAAATTTTTTCATCTCCAATTCAGTTGCCCCAAACCAATATGCCGTATGGGACAAGCGACTGTAAATAAGCAAAATACATTGGCTTTAACACTTTATGGTTTACAAAGATCCTCATCGTTCTCAATTAAAAAGTTGCGGAATTAAATTTATGGGTAAAAATTTCGACGTGACATTTCCAGTTTAGATATGTGTCAATTGTTAAGATCAGGAAGCGAGCTTGATCAACTTGGATGATATTTGCTTCATCAGCAAATGTCAGTTTTTTACTGCACACATTATTATAATTAGCCATAAATTTAACCTTTTATCTCCAACCACAACGCCCCAGGTACGAGTTCCGGTGGGATCTCTCCTGTTTTCCGCATATGGGAAACATGGCTCAAGTTATCTTTTGCCTGCTGGCTTTTTCTTGGTACTCCGTTCCCCCCTCCCCGCACTTTCATTTAATCCCTGCTCCATCTCCAGCTCACTGTAACTGGATTCACCTCCACTCCTGGGATAAGAGACGCGCACTTCCTAAAGTTTGGAAGACAGGCCTCTGCGTGCTTGATGTGGTGTTGGGCCACAGGCTTTGGTGTTGGGCTACTGCCACGCCATTGAATCGAAATGTTGTAACCCGGCGTGACTCCAGAAATTCTGGATGAAGTGTCATACATAATCTTCCTTCATCGAGAAGACTCTCGATCGTCTCGAAATGTGAATCGCCAACAAACAAACCCACGGGTTTGAGCAGATGAGAAATACGCAAGGCAGAGTCTCATACCACCTGAGATCCCCACTGCTGAGGAAAGAGTTGATCTGCATTGAAGGCTTGGGTAGTTAGCTAGATGGCATCAAGGCCCGGCCACTAGGCAGGGCAAAGGACTAATTAGCACTAATGTTGTTGACCATCTAAAGCCTGAATTTCAGTGTGAAGAAACACTTTGGCTATGGTAAAGGACAATTCTGAGTGGAATCTACAAGTGCCTTGGAAATTTAAGTAGAGGAACATGGGACGATTGGTAGGCCCCACCGAAGGTGTCCTTCGCAGTGACCAGTATATTGATTGTGAACTCATGATGACAGTGGTTGAAACTCTATAAGTTGGATACGACCATGACGGTCCCCACTCAACGACGGGTCGATGCAGTGAGCAGCAACACAGATTCAATACTGTACTGGACAGACAGTAGAGGTGAGGTGAGGTGGGGGTATAACATTAGCCGGACCACGGGCTGGAGCTTAGTGTGAGTTTCTCAGTGACAATGTGATAGAGCACCAACTGCGCACAACTGCACCGACATTTTGAGTTTGTGTCTGGTCGATTGTTGTGTAAGCTTGAAGTACCTGCGCTGATTGAATGAAAAGTCTTTTACTGTCGGTTTATTTAAGCAGATTGTACTTCAAAGCTGGTCAGTTAGTGTTGTAAAGGTTTTCCTGGCATGAAATCTGAGGCTCCCACTTTTCTATTGCTTCACCACATTTCTATTGAAGATTTAGTTGTTAAGTGCCTTCCAAATCTTTCAAACCAATTTGAATCCTGTGGAACCTGCTTTCATTAGTACTTGCAGCTCCAAGTTTGTGTTTTCTTCCATAAGTTCATTGTGAAATGGTTGTCTCGGCTCGGTGATGGGCCTAGGGACATAAATATAAATGCAACAATTAGTAATCGAATTTCAAGGTGGCTTTACCCAAACTTCGATACCAGTAGCATATCATTATGTAAGTTTAGTCCATTTCTGGCTGCTACGAGGCAAGCCAAAACAAAGATGAAGTAGTTTTTTTGAAAGAACTGTTTGTTCTGTAGCATAAATTACATGTATGGTCGCAGATACAATCACCGGCTCGACCAGAGCAACAGTTTTTTTTTTTTTGTGAAGTGGCCTTTCCGCTGGTGCATATTTTCTTTTCGAGTATGGTGATGTTATGTGCTTGTTGATACTCTGAGACATGTCCAGTTTTTCACGATCCGGCCTTTTCCACTACACTTCAAACTACGCACAACTCGCTTGCCCAAGAAAGGCCATTCACAGTCGTGCCGAAGGAGCACCCCCACCCCATACAACCCGAAGTACTCTTGTGGGGTAATTCCCAGCCTTCCTTAGAAACAATTCTCCTGCACGGGCATCTGTTTCCACTATAGAAGGCGTAATATAATACTGCTGATTCAGAAGTCATAGTAACTACTGTTTATTTCCCGAAAATGACCCAACACATGAAACGTACTATGAACTGTTTAAAGTGTACGACAAGTAAGTTTTAAAGGTGACACCACATGGGGTATGGATACAGGGATGTCCAGCATGGAACAAAGTCGAACATGGCTGCTTGAAATCACCACTTAATTGATATATTCTAATACAAACTGTATGCACGCATTTGAACGGGTACGTATCGTACGTGTACGAGCTTTTTAAAATCCTTCAAAGTAGTCTCCGAGATTGTCCCCGGTTCGTTGCCAGCGATGAGGCAGACATCGTCACATTATTTCGTCGAGAGGAGGTCTCGTGCACAACCTCGGAGACTACTTTTAAGGATGTTAAATAGCTCGTACACGTACGATATGTCCCCGTGAATACAGTTTGTACGAGAATATATCAACTACACAGTGATTGCAAGCACCCATGCTTGTCTTTGTTCCTTGCCGGACGTTCCTGCATCCAAATCGCATGTCACATGTGATGCCACCTCAAAATGTACTTGTCGTACACATTCAGCTGTTCATAGTACATTTCCTATTTTGGGTCATTTTCGGGGTATAAACAATAGCTGTCATAACTTCCGAATCAGTCCTCGTATATAATTAGAACCCCCTTAATGTGCGGGGAACGATAGCAGGTCAACTGCACTGCTTCCAAACTCCGGACACCAAGGGCAACCACTAAAGGGTAATAATAGATAGAAATGTCAATACACTTACGTCATGAGTTACATGTAATAAATATAAAAATAATTTAAAATAATGTAGCTCGACAAGAGGAAGCCATACGCCAAAATAAACATATCAGGAAAATCGGTAAAAAAAAATGATAACTTGTACCACGTGAATTTCCCAGAAAGGGTACAATTTTAGAAGGGGCGGAGAGTCATACATGCGTGGATCGACCTATGGATAGTCATGTAAGAAAAACTGTTTCCTTTGCCGGTCCCTTCACACTCCTAACACTTGTTGCTGGGATGGCGTCTTTTGATGGCCACCCACATGGGCGAGGAGGATCGCCTCAAGATGCTTTGCCCTGGACATCCCTGACTGACACCAAACAAGTGTTTTTCACAGACAGCATTTAGACGTTGATTCAGTGACCCATAATGAATAGCCATTTATAACCCAAACCTGATGTCACTGGTTTCGGTTGTCGTTTACACGCGGGTCGTTTATTCGCAGAGAATAATCAAGGATGTGTTTGATAAACGGAAAGCCAATTGCACCAACTCAGCTTGTACGTACATACATGTGTTTAAAGTACAGCTTGGCCGGAAATTAAGTCGCGAAATTCTCGCATCACTAGTAACTACAATATGCGAGTTATCAATCCCCTTAACATTATAGATGAACTGTGTCAAAAGCGTTTCAGGACCGCAGTGGCACAGTGGCTAGAACAATCACCTTCAACCAAGGTGAACCGGGTTCAATTCCCGGCGGGATCACTCCCGATTTTCGGACGTGGGAATAGTGTCGGACGATGACGCTGGTCTGCGGGTTTACTCGGGTATCTCCCGTTTCTCCCGCCCTTGCATTCCACCACTGCTCCATTCTCACATCGCTGTCCCCTTCATAGGCTCTCAAGAACTCGTTGTTTAGAGCCGCCCAAACGTCTCCACTCCAAAGTGTTTAGGCTCATGCAAAGGCAATATTGTTACAGTGCAAGGGTTCTAAGGAGGAGAACGACTGAGGATGGACGTCTTCAGGAGCGCGGTCGTCGTGGCGTTGACGACGCTGGCGCTGAGCGTCATCGACGCTGCGAGCTACAATGCAAGCTGGGCGAGCCTCGACTCCCGGCCTCTGCCACAGTGGTACGCCGACGCCAAGTTCGGCGTCTTCGTGCACTGGGGGATCTTCTCCGTGCCCAGCTTCGGCAACGAGTGGTTCTGGTACCGCTGGAAGAGTGAGTGTCCTCCTGGGCCATGAGGGGTGCAGGTTCTCGATTTAAAAATTACAAGGATTCATCACGGTGTTATATGTTGACCTTAGCATCATCTCATAATCTTTATAAAGGCCAAAGATAGGAAGGATTATGGTATATAAGAAGAATAGTGAAGCTAAATTGTACTAAGATATTTTACTGTATAAAATATAGAATTACAACATCATTGTAATTAATTGATTGGCCAACTACAGATAGAAGGAGAAGGGCATTGGGAAAGTTTAGGAAATGGATAGAAGCATAGAAGGAATAACACTCACAATTACCTCGCCCGGGACTCGCCGCCCCGACCTTCTGGTTGCAACCCCAGCTGGCTGCTCCTGTCGCCGACTGCACCCTTGGCTAGCCCCATGGCTTCCTTCACACTTCTCACTTCACCCGACGTACTCGTTTTCAAAATGTCTTCCTATTAGTTCCCGCTATGCACCGAGGGAGGAGTTTCACAGTGGTATGTTAGTGTACAGAAGGAATTTCATGAGGTTTGCTGGACCCACATTTTCTGTTTAACCTCGCGCATTTCTTAGTTAGTTTACTAATTGCCAAAGTGGCTCATTGTTTTGACTCTCTGTGTTTTATAAACTTCTTGTGGCCTGCTTTTCCAACTTTGTTGTATAAACAGTAGAGTGCACAGCGGGATCCTTTCGTAACAACGGGCGGAATGTTTCTTCTCGGCTCTCCTTTGCAGAAGTCGTGTCCAATGTCACCAACTCTAGAGTAGCTGTCAGCCTTTCTCTCACCCCCCCCCCCCCTCCCCCCGCCGTCGTCACTTCTTCGCATTTACTTTCGCCCACACTAGAGATTATTTCAGTCAGTAATAGAAGCTTCCCTCACACTTTCAAGTTACAACATTGGGACATGAATCGAGAAAGTTTACTAGTAGGAATTAAAACTATTCTTCCAAAGTGCCAAATTCAAAAACTATATATCTTGCAAAAAAAATGGAAAAATAACGCCGAATATTTATGAAAAATTTTTCATTCCATTACAAATAAAAAAAAATTTGCATATAAAATGTTAAGAGTATTTTTAGTTGAATCATCAATGAGAATTTTATCTACTGATAGGCTGTTAAAATATTTTCGCACGTGAAATTTATACACACATCGCACAATTAGGAGAGTCTGCTGTGCATAGGCGCAAAGCTATCTGAATGCGCGGTCAGCAATTCATGGAATGTTCATTGCACAGTTCTCACGCCGATGTCTATCGATGCCTCAACCTTGAATCCTAATGTAATTTTCTGCAGTTATTCCAGTTTATCTTCAGAAACGACTATTGAAGTCCGATGCCCATCAAATAAAACCCAAAGGCATTCTATGGTTGTATTACTGGCAAACATTCAATGATTTACTAGCATTCTTTGTAGCGGAGATAAACATCTAACATGGTCTAACATGAAAATCCGAATTACGCCTACGTCACCAAAATGCTACAAACCACATGTCGTTGTAAATCGCTCAAATGACAGTAGTCTGGAGGGGGCGGTGGTGTAGTGGTCAGAATTCTCACCCCCCCCCCCCCCCCATCGAGGCGAACCGGGTTCGATTTCCGGCGGGGCCGCTTCCGGATTTTCCCACGTGGGAATCGTGCCGGATGATGCCACTGGTCGGCGGGTTTTCTCAGGGATCTCCCGTTCCCCCCACCCCTTCATTCCGGCACTCCTCCATAATCACCTCAATCACCCCCATCGGCTCTCAAGACCTCGATCTTAAGAGTTATATGGACCTGCAAGTTATTTGTGAAATAGTTGTTTGCGCGAATACGCGTATCTCGGTAAATAAATTTTCAGCAAATACGACTTTTTGTCAGAAAAGATTTAAAAAAACAGTTATCTATGTCACTATTATTTTACTTTTGACATATTTAGTATATTCTTGGAGAAACAAATTTGTGAAGATGGTCAAATATCGTATTTTTAAAGCTTGCCCATGTAGTTTCCTTGAACGGCAAGAGAACAGTACAAAGATACGGACGTAGTTTAATCTGTGGGCTTTCATCGAGTGTAATAAAACCCCTATGTCACAGATTTGAATTGCATAGTACAGCGTCACGACGGAAACACTGCACGCTTTGCGCTTAGGAGTGATGAGACACTAGGCACGCGTGTTCGTATTGCTCCCTCGCTTCTTGACCTTGGACGCGCAGCTCCAACCAACTCTGAAGATGCATCGCAACCTCTCTGCTTTCAATAATTCGTTTGTTTCCGGATCCCGGGGATGCGTGCTCGTCTCGAAGTTTATCTGGGACGTCGTCTTCTTACATCTCCGGCTCGCTGTCGTGTGTTCTGTTTCCAAGTCATTTACCATGTTTTATAAAAACTGTTGTAACAGTTGAGAACTAGCTCCGCCCAACACTTTCTCACTGACGCTCTATCTAGTGAGGCGCTTTTCAATCATAGTTTCTCTTGGGAAGACTGAAAGGACTGGTAGAACAACGTTTAATTGTTACAGGCCCAACAGATTGTTCATTAAACCCGTACGACTGCTGCTGAAAAAATACTACACTCTATGAAATGATTTGGATATCTACCACACCAATGTGTACTACAGTGTATTGTACAAAGTGCGAATAGTGTAGTTTTTTCTAACGCATCCATGGCAATGTTCCTACATTTGTTCACAAAACAGTAAACTGCATATCCAAGTTCCCAACCTTGTATAGTAGCCACGCTATACATTACTATATTTACAGCCTGACGTTTGGTATTATTTCCATTCTACGTAAAGGTGAAAAAATTCCATTGCACTTTAGGAAGTTTGCTAGAAGATTTTTTTACAGTGTATGTTCACCTCCAGCTGGTGGCTTGGCTCTTCAGCAAGGACGAAGTACATCGAATTTTCATACGTACGTTCGCATTGTCTCGTCCACCGGCTAACCGTAGCTGGAGGAAGCAAAATTTGGTGCCGTGTGGGAGCTTAGCTATGCACCCGCAGTCGTCTATCCCATTTTTTTGTCACGTCAACGTGAATACTCGTGGTTCCAACTTACGATCGGTATGGATATAGTTTAGTAAAAATTCTCGCTTCCGTAGCTTCATTAGTTTAATATGTTGAACTATCACTAAAATTATTTCATGTCAATTGTAATTTTCGTGAACAGAAAGTTACATTTTTATTCAGTTATGTAAATAGAACAGAATTAACTGTGTGTTGTGTTACATATAACAACTGGAACAATTGGGACCCTGTGTGCACGCTGGTCCATCGACCAGCAGCCAACCAATAAAGAAATCTGTCAGTACAGTAAACATGTTCGGTGCCATCTGTACCAATAGGACGCTAATAGGTGGAAATGTATCTTGTTACATCCCCGAGAAAACCCGTCGCCCAGTATAACTGGTGTTCCAGCTATGGAGTGTACAGACAACTAACTTTTGAATTATCATTACTGTCAATGACTATGCACATACCTCAAAGTGTTAATTCGTGTGCTATAATCCCAGAATTTCTTTTAAATTAACAGCGAATGTTAGCGTATAATGCTCTTTTCAATACACGAATCTATTATTTATATTCAAGTCTTTTCGAAATTTTCAACAGTATATAATTAGCAATGATAGCAGCTTCTTATCGTTTTTCAAGCACACTATAAAAATGCCCATGAATGCATTTTTTTTATCATAGGTCCTTGATACCGTGTACCTGTTACCTAGCGACCAATTCTAGTATTCGCAGATTGTGTCCGATAACATGACACTCCACTCAGTCGTCGTCATCAAACTGAAACTGCGCACCCGTCCAACACGAAAGCCGATTTGCCTGCATTGTTATGCAAGTTAATTGGATTCGTTTGTGAAACTCTGCACCGCGTACGTTAAATGCGTTTGAAGCTGTTCGTTTCACGTGGGTTTTAATTCATATTTATCACACACACACACCTACACACATATACACACACCCCTACACATGGGAAAATTATTACAGTGTTGTCGGATTATGCTTGGCGGCATTAAGGATAATGTTATCTTCTCTTTTAACAGGCTCGTACGTAACGAGATACTCGAGTTACAATGGAACGTTAACCAGAGAACGACAGAGGAATATATCCAGACTCTTTCAAGTGTGAGAGATTTCAATCTTAATTATCTATTGCAGCAGTGGCTTCGCAGAAAAATACCCCTTAAGGCTTTTTTTTTGCGCGATCAAAGTCAACTTCAAATTTGCTTCAAATTTATTGAGTATAAGTATGTAAATGTTGTGTGATGCCACTCGGACGTCATAATCGCAGCTTTTTTGTCTTCCGAGCCATTGAATGATTAAAATTTCTTCCGAAATTTTCGTTTCAAACATGTATGTGCTCCTGAATCCAATTTTTCTACTAGCTTTACAAAATATTAAAACAGTATAAATATAAAAAGCAGTGTCTTGAAACACTCATTTATGAGCATTTCAGCTACAAAAATATTTGCATATATTTATTTAATGCAAAGTAAATACATATATCATTAAGAAACAACTGTTTTTTTTTTATTTTTGGATTTTGACAACTTATTTTCGCGTATTGTCCGGTTTGGAGAGGTTTAAAAAAAGTTACTGAACTTAATATATTTTTTTTTAACTGAAATACCCGCAAAACATTCTAAGACGTCACTTCAATATGTATTGAATAGCATGTGTGAAAAGACTTTCAAAACTTAGAGGTAATAATTCAATTTCTATCGAATACAATCCATTCAAGTGCATGTGAACACTTTCTATACTCAATAAGTTGAATTAAATCGGTTGAATGCAATGAAATATTTAATCGTGTAAGATGACCTATAGTTCGTTGGTCCCTTCTGTGGTCAGGCATAAGCAATATAATAGAAACATTCAGGGAGTCTTTTATGAATATACACATTCTATGAAAGTTGGATCTATAATTCTTGTATACTATACGACCTGTTAACAAAAGTATGAACATTTATTTAGTTCAAAAAGTGTTTATAAATATAATTAACCGATTATATTAAATTACATAGTGCTTCCTGTTAAATAATTTATATTATTTTCTCTTCTGGTCTGAATATCACGTCTACCAATAACTTAATTACATACAGATTACAGTGCAGATACGAGAAATTTAAATTTTATATTGTCGGCTGCCATAATCTAGGAAAAATGTTGACGCGAAACCCCCCAAAGTTCTACGAAATTGACCGCTTAAAGAAATAACGCTGATCCGTGTTGTTGCAGCTTTACATTACGTGGCTTTCACCTGCGCTCGTTGCTTATCGAGACAAGGGCGGTAAAGGACCATTATACTTATATTGGCAGCTGCTGCAGAATTGCAATATAGCACATTGCCCACGTACGGAATTTGGTATGAAAATGATGTAGGCAGTAGTTGCAGTCGTAATGAGCGTGTTCCTGTGTACACGGTGTCGGGCCCTAAAAATTTATTTATTTTATTTTTGTACCAAACCTTGTTCAACTCGTACACGATGTATGTGATGGCACTTTCCTGGAATAAAACTTTTTACATATTTTATTTTTTGAATAGTTTTTATGTAAAATACAATATTCTTCTGTTTTTCTGACGTAATAACAAACACTAAGTAAGTTGTACAGATGAAAAAAAATGTACAAAGTTAACTGATCCCATGGGCTACCGCGTGACATATGTGATCACCGAATAACAAGCCATGTGCAGAGTCGGACATAAGTATTCAAAATACGGACATCAAACTTTGGATGCTGAAGTAATTTATAAAAAAAACTGTACGATGTACTATTTTATGATTGTATTAATGAGTCGACATGTGTTTAAATCGAATTCACTCTAAAAGAAGAATAACAGCATGTCTATGAGTCAGTAATATAATTCTTTTGAGATATGTGCTTTACGCTATGACGTAAGAATACAAATGCGCTTTATGATACAGCAATAAATCTCAGTAAATAATGGAAATGTTGACCTGTGTGCCCTCAGAGCACTTCATTCGTATTTATTTCAATTCAGTACACAAGCAACCTTAACTGCGAATAGTCAAATGCAAAATGGAGCGCAAAGAAAGAGACTACTGTAGAGGGGAGAAAAAGTATCTTGTACATGTATGAACAAAATAGAAAACATGTAAAGAATGTGGAGAAACAGTACAGAGAGATCCGTTCACTGTGTGGTCTGTCATCCGCCGCTAAAAGAGGAGATACCCTTGTCAATCAACCAAGGAAAAGTGCTCCGACGAAACTTACTTCTAGTGACAGAAGACAAGATTTTGAAAACAGTAAAGCAAAATCCCGAAAGCTAAAGACATTAGAACTCACCTGGAAGAAAATCTTGGTAAGGCTGTCCATGTGAGAATAGTTCGTGTGGTTCGTCACAGTACCAGGTACAATTCCTCAACACCTAGACGAAAGATGTAAGTAACTTAGACAAGAAAACGCGTTTAAAATTTGCCACCGAGTATTTAACGAGAAGTAATGCGTTCTTAAATCGAGAGTTATTGTCAGATGAAAGTAAGTTTAATGTATTCCGAAGCGATGACCGATTGAAAGTTGGAGACAAAAGATTACTGAGTGGGATCCCCAAAATATAGAAGCTACGGTTGAACTTGGGGAAGGGGGAGGGGGAACAGGATGATGGTAAGGGGATGTATGGCGTCATGTGGTATGGGTGAGCTTGCTTTCATTGATGGCTACATGAACAAGTATGTTTATAAGAATATACTACAATAACATTTGAAGAGAAACGCTGAAAACATTATACCTTGGAAATAATTATAATTTACTACAGCCCAACGATGTTAAGCACACCTCAGATGTTGCTAGGTTATGAATCATATAGAACACACATCACACAATGAACACACTGCCTCAATCACCTACCATGAACCTCGTCGAGAACACGAGGCAAGAACTGGAAGATAAGATCAGTAAACACTATATCACAGGCAAAACAATACTGAAAGAGTGAGTGAGTAAAAATATTTGAAGTGTGGTGATGTGGGGCAGCGCCGGATTGCAAAGGCGGGAAAAACAGGAGATTCCCAACTTGATTCCAATTTAAATAGCAAGCACGTATTGGTTTTGGTTTATTTGAATACTAATGCCCAGCTGTTAGAAAGACATTATTTTAGTTTTCATTACGAAAAAATATGTACCTGTGTTTCATTTGCTTGAATACATTTATAATTAGACATAAACTAAATGTTTGGTACAAATATTGAACAGATTGATTTTTTTTGTAGTTACAAGTCCACTTTTATTACCATTATAGTGGCATTGTAATGCTTATGTCCGCCTCTGTATGTGAGAATAAATGTTAAATATAAAATAACGGCGCATATTTCTGACATTTTTATTTGGTGATTACATACTGTATTCGTCAAGCAGTCACCCACGGCTACCTAATGCGTCAAGCAGTCACCCACGACTACCTAATACGTCAAGCAGTCACCCACGGCTACCTAATACGTCAAGCAGTCACCCACGGCTACCTAATACGTCAAGCAGTCACCCACGGCTACCTAATACGTCAAGCAGTCACCCATGACTACCTAATACGTCAAGCAGTCACCCACGGCTACCTAATACGTCAAGCAGTCACCCACGGCTACCTAATACGTCAAGCAGTCACCCACGGCTACCTAATACGTCAAGCAGTCACCCACGACTACCTAATACGTCAAGCAGTCACCCACGACTACTTAATACATCAAGCAGTCACCCACGACTACCTAATACGTCAAACAGTCACCCACGGCTACCTAATAAAGCTCCCTGAGAACCGAGACTTCAAGACTATACAACATATTGTAGCCAAACTAATGACTCCCCGACTCACAGGCAAACCTAATTGGCCTATATGGCCGGCAACTTAAGCTATTTTACGCATGTGGCGGGTCGTATTTAAATGAAAACGGTGGAGTCCTTGTAATAACACACCAAGGTGTTTAACTTGTGTACCCCCGGTATCATGGAGATTACTCTGATTGGCTAAAAAGTGCATATCACTAGCTTCCCGACAATCATGAAAGAGAGAATTTCTGGGTGAACTATATTTCGTGGGAAAACTTAGTGTCAACAAGGTTTATACGTGTAAGTAAACATTTTGCCTTTGCCAAAAATTATGTACTCCAATTGAAGGCGATTTTTGCAGTTTTTGGCGATTAAATAAAACCTATTTCAGTGATATTTAAAAAAAAAAAAAATATGGCAAGTATTTTTGCTTCTATTGTACTTAATTTCTAAAATTATTTCAAACAACATACAAGCTTGTTTATATATTTAGAGAAGGTATCGTTAAGCAATATTCCTGAAAATCGTTCTTAACTTGCTTACAGATGGTAACGTATTAAAAGCAGCAAAGTGTTTGTCTTATTCAGTGACGTAACATAGAGGTTGTAAGGCCTTGTTGACTCGTAGTCTCAGCGGAACAGGCCAAGCGAAAGGACAGAGTTTTACGTTATGACCACGAGAAACCCCGTTCTTTCGCCTCCTTGGCGAACATGGCTAAGTCTGGTAATAATCGCATGCAAAGACAACGCCAGCCCCTCAGAATGCCGGGAATTTTCATTTCATGCAACCTTGAAAAGATTTATTACCCTGTTCTCTTCAATGAGAACCTTAAAAACAAAACAGATTATTGGCAAACTTCAAGGTAGGACGTTATGTCGGACAGCTAAAGAATAATAACCCTGCCAAGGAACACATTGTGCACCCCATGAAAGAAAAATCCGTTATTTCCATATAAAGTTCTATATAACGTATTCCTCGTAATTATAGGCTGTTCACGGGAAAATGAACACTTTCCAAAGCCCTGCTTAAGATCTACTTGTATGCACGTTGTGTATTCTTCCACCTTATGTAAAATTTACTTTGTCATGGGCCTCACCGCTTTATTAATGGGTCGGTCTATTAAAACAGTGAAATTATTAGAAAAGTAAATATTTTACAAATATGCAGGAAATAATTTAAACTATCACAAATGGTTGCCTAGCCATTTTATTCGACATTATGATATGGAATTTCATTCCATCCATCGTTACCAACTTTACTGGGCGCATGTTACTCACTGTGCCCGATAAAATATATGCAGATAGGAGCGGTGACCTTTTTCAGAGGTTGATTTCAAAAGTGCTCGTTTTATCGTGAACAACCTTTACAAACCATTATTGACAAAAATGTTGCAAGGTAAATACTATTAATCCTTTACACAATAACAAAAATTTCCGCTCTACATTTTGAGCATAAATACCGATTATAATAAAAAATGTTCCCTGTGGAGCATGCAATCATAAAATCCATATATCATTTACTTTCTCAACCCCCATTAAAGTTTCCGCTCGCTCCAAAAACGAGCTTTCATCTAAATATGTTAGCGGAAATATTACCTTTATTTAACATAACTTTCTAAACTGACATAAAGTTTGGCTCCAATCGGGCATACATTTTTTTTTCATTTAATTTTTTTTTTATTGAAGGGAAATGAAACCAGTATTAAAACTTATTAACTGATGTACTCGACGATGGTGTGTAACGCCGCTTTGTGTACAAATGCCTAAATTATTTAATCAGTTCCACATTACCTTTCGTTAAAATATCGTACTGCCTGGAAGTGTGATAAGTCGATTGTTCCGAAGTATTGAAAACTGTAAGTACAAATGTTACGAGAGCCACAGCCCAGCTAGGAGCCAGAGATCAAAAGCTGGCGAATCAAAACCAACACAATGAAGACAGCGTAGAGAAATAAGCAATAATTGGATGTCACAGATAAAAAAAAATGGCAAAACCAAATAATTACAGTATAGTTTATCCAAAATATTTCCTTCCCCCGCCATTATTTTCAGCTTTTGCTCCTATTGCAAAAGTTATTCATAGAACACGGAACGCCGTTTCTCAAGAAACACTTAGTACTAGCGATATAGGAAAAGGTGACAGATTGTAGCCTTGAACATCGAAGTATATTATATGTTATAACTTCGGGCAACATGTTTCCAGGCTAAAATTCCGGCTAGACCACGTGGAACAGTCTTGGTTTTTAGCCCTAAGAATAAGTTCTATTTAGTTTGTAAGTCACCTCTTCAATAAAATAGGGGCAGCTGTGGCCGAGCGGTTAGCCCGCTCGCCTCCCACCAAGGTGAACCGGGCTCAATCCCCGGCCGAGTCACAGGATTTTCACATGTGGGAATCGAGCCGGACGATGCCGTTGTTCTGGGGGTTTTCTCGGTGATCTCCCATTTCCCCCGCCCTTTCACACCGGCGCTTCTCCATACTCACCTCAATCACCCTCGTCGGCTCTCAAGACCTCGTTGTTAAGAGCCGCCCAAGTCTCTTCACTCACTCCAATAAAATAACGGGCACATTGAGAGGGAACAAATAAACTTATATTAAATGTGCAATATTATTGTTGTGACAGGACTGTATTAGAAATGTCACGTGCTTATTTCCTGCTTCCCAGCATCAAACACGAGCAGTTTTGCAAAATTCATGAAGGACAACTACGAGCCGGGTTTCACGTACCAGGACTTCGCACGTGACTTCAAGGCCTTGTTCTTCAATCCAGACGAGTGGGCGGAGATATTCCAAAGCTCTGGAGCCAAGTAGGTACTTATATGCATATCTATAGTCTAAGTTAAGTACGTATTTCTATCCTGTTTATATTAGACCGTGTTTAACTATGTCGTAAGTTACCCAAGTGTATGTTCATTTCCTCTATATGTTTTACGCGAAAAGATTTTGGAGCAAGTTGTGTTCCACTTTATTTCAGAACCACTTTAGTGATTGGATCATTCAGATTGTTACACGTCTCGTCTGTCTGCCCGCGAATCACGGACGGTCGGAGTAGGAGAAACTTAATTCCGATTGGCTCACCCAAGTAACAGACCGTCTTCACACGAAGAAAAGCGGCCACTAGCCGAGTGAAGACTGGAAAGTGTACACATGGGATATTTAAGTCTCGCGTCCGCGTAAATCCTCTCGCGAAAAACTGGATATCAGCAATGTTAATTTTATAAATGGCGAACGGGTTCAAATTGAGCAGAGAATATGCCCTCGGCAGGGCTTTCAAAAGTGCCCAATCAACCGAAAAAAAAGCTAATAAGCACAGAGTGGTTAATCATGCAGATGAGAAACGGCCGCCTGTTCCGCGAGCACCAGCCTCACTCACGCCAGAAAGATGTCATTGTTAAGCAACACGTGGGAACACCATCTTCCAATCAGCGTATAGGCTGTCCACGGTGAAGTGAGCACTTTTTAAGGCCCTTTAAACAGGCATTAACCATTAATAAATATATTTTATTGCAGCTCCAAACGTTAACTTTCGGCAGTGGTGAAATGTATACACTGTGTTTATTAGTCTGATGGAGATGTTTATAATAAAAAGTGACAGGAAGATATAAATATGATGAAAAGGAAACTTCAGCAGTCGGGCAGCAGTCTGGCAGAGACCTGGAAAATCCGCCAGTTTAATGACCTGCAGGCTAGACTTGACAGTCTCGTATAAACTCATATCGATATCAACTGTATATTGGTTGCGTGGTGTGGCTGTATCAAGCGGTGATTGGGCCTACAGTTTATTGCACGTTTGTTATTGACTCGTTCATCTCCAGGAGGTGTCAAACAACGCGTCGACCAATTGCAAAATTAATATGAACGTTAAATATTGTGCATTCCAACTTATCTCGAAATGAATCCGTGAATCTTTCAGGTCTCTACCAATAGGGGGCCTTTAACAGACACTAGATCAGGTCCCACACTCCAAGTCTAAATCAGTGATATCTAGGGACACCCGAATTTCGCGAAAAGATTTCACGACTAGTTATGTTTCAAAACAATTTAGCTCAGATCCACTTTCGTGATTGGGCTATTTCCATGTTACGCGTCTCAGGTGTATTCCCGCGAATCAAAGACGCACAGTATTGAAGTTGCCTGATTCTGATTGGCCAGTTAAATAGGAGAAGATCTCACAAATACACGCCTCCAATAAGCAAAATAAATAGTTGCTGTGATCGTAAGGTACTGATATCTAGCATGGTGCGGAAACCGTTTCGAAATTAGGGTGTCCCTAGTGATAATAATCAGTGAAATAACATTGACTGGAAGTCAGTTGATAAGCTACTGCTGTCCGGCGAATCAAGCAAGTTAACTGTGAACAAGTGATTTACAGGAGCGAAATTCTTGAGCCTCAGTGGAAATCACAAACAAATCAGTGAAATTCGGCCACTATATTAATTAGGTACCTGGCACTGATTATAGATCGTGCAATTTCCACTGTTTTCACCGATTTAGATAAATTCTTGCTGTTTCAAATTTAGAGTACAGAGCTTCGCGCAGCCAATAAAAGAATGGGTACGCCTGCATCAAAGGAATTGCCACGCTATTCGTCTACGTGTGCTTCACCGCTCTGGCTACGACGATCAGCGTGACCAACGCCGTAGCTAACGACAGTGGCATGACATCAATCACCAGCAAACGGTGTTTTTCGCTTGACAGACGTCTAGCGTACTTGATGGCCATGTTCTACCCTGTACTGTTCATGGTTACTTCCAACTTCTCTAAAGCCCTGCTAAAGTTCTACTTCCATTATATTCCTACGCCTCATGCAAAGAAAGCTTGACCAAGTGTAGACAATTACGCCAAATGGACAACGCACTAGATTAGTGAGCATCCAGTGTAATATTATTTTGCATAAGAACTATTTCTTACTGAGCGCTACCAACGCACATATCTTCGCTCTGTCTTCATTCATATTAATTGTAAATAAAATATTATTATCTATGGATATAATATAATAACTTGTTTAACTGAAAATAAAGTACTTTTGTATTAACACATGTATAAAACGCTTTTGATACGTGACATAATTATGAAACAACCAAACACGTCATGCATAATGAGATGTTTCGAAGGTTTGTTTCTAACAGTGTGGATAAACAGCAAATAGACTATACACAACTGGTGAAATGGTTTACTAACAAAAAAATTAAAGCTTGTGTATCGCACCGCACATTTATGCACAGGTGGCTGATGACAAAGGGACGTTTGTTATGGTGACCTCTGAACAACTAGTAAACCCTTTTCGGAGATCAGAAATATTTTATTATTTCAGTTGTTACGTATGCGTGCATGTGTTGCAGGTACGTGGTGTTAACGAGCAAGCACCACGAGGGGTACACACTCTGGCCGTCGAAATACTCCTTCAGCTGGAACGCCAAGGATGTCGGACCGAACAGAGATCTGGTCGGTGAGTGACGTCAGCAGGAATCACAACAACACCGTGTCCTCAGTCAGTTTGTGATACAACCTGAAGCTCTAGAGGTGTCCACAGACCGTTATGAATGAAAATGCACACGCATGGTTTCCTCCTGAGGCAGGATCACGTAGACTGAGAAAAGGGTTTTGTTGAATCAAGTAAAGTTTGTTTTGGGCAACAAAATTAACCCCTTGAGGAGTATGCGCGTATATAATCAGAACTGCGTTTATAAGAACATTTCTTTTCTCTTGAAGACATGACTCATATTCTTACAATATTATTGTTTCGCTGGACTACATCGAAAACCAAGTAAACAATTATAACTAGTCAACATTTCAGTTAGTAAGAATAAAACTGCGGTTTTCAATCAATTCTCAAATGTACACGATGGATTGTATAACCGGTTTCATCTGTCGCGACATAGTTACTGGCACATATTTGACGCGCTGCTTCACTCGCCGATGGCCAGCCAATAATAAACGTTTCAGAGTTGAGTAGGTGTTCCCGGTGTAACCACGACCGATAGGACGATGGTAAGTGGAAATACAGAGACCAACACAACTGAGATGCCTGTAGTGGAGAATATAGGGCGTTCACTTCAACATTGTCTTCAGTGCCAGGAAAATGTGTGCCGTCCTTAATTGTTAATTGTTTGGACAGAGGCAACATAATATTTTGTTGTGTAAGCCTACGTATTTGGTTGTTCTTACTTGGGTGCCCCTATACAAAGGTCATTTGATGTAACTAAAGATTTGTTTGGCTCTACGTACATTAAAGAGTTTCAGTTAATTAAAAAATAATAAGAATCCCGAACGAGTTTCAAACGTAGATGGTTTGCGCCCGATCGCTATACCCTAGCAACCTCAGCTTAAGTTACTACAGTACTAATGAAATCGGAATGTTTTTAAATATTTACCATTCGGATACTGGACAATTTGCGCAAATTAGCATTTCGCATTTTCCAGCTTTACTTTTTAGTTTCCTCTTAAACTTATTTTATTAAGATGTTTATGCAATTATTAAGCATCAATATATCCACTAACAGGCACTGTTACTATCCTGTCACAAAAAAAAATCTCTAACTGTATTTTCAAATGAATAGAATCAGTGGCCAAAAAGAAATATATACAATTGATCCAACAAAATATTTAGTTGAATATCTGACTTCGTTTGGACCAACACAGAGGTTTGGTTTATTCAAACATGTATTTCGTTGGATGATTAGAATTAAATGTGCTGCTGTGCAAGTCTTGTTGAGTCAACAAGATATTTTGTTGTGGCAAATAAATATATATTGGCCTTTACAAACAAGTATTTTGATGGCTGTTTACTCCGTGCATGGATTAGCGGAGGCTGGCGCTAGTCCCTACCGTAAAGACACGCCTGTCGTCGCCTGAATAATGGGTGAGGAGAGACTATACGGGGGTGGAGACGCAGCGGAATGAAGACGGAGGAGGAAACTGGAGAGTCCCGAGAAAACCCCTACACCACGGTAGTGTACCGGACTCTCACATGAGAACCCCACCGTCCAATTCAGACCTAGGAAAAAACCGGCGACCCCAGAGGTGGCAGCCCAGTTACTAACCAACTGAGTCAACCGTAGGTCCCTCCACGAAATGTTGTATTTATTGGAGACTATTCGTTTAACGAAAACACAAAATAATGTATAAGCCGACATAGTCCATTCACGGTTACTTCCAACTTTTCTGAAGACCTGCTCAAGTTATAGTTCCAAGGTCATTTCTCCGCCTCGTGTAAATAAAGCGTAACCAAATGGAGAAAATTACACCAACGGGACAACGCAGCGCACCCGTGAGCATCCTGTATAATAATAATTAGCATGACAACTAATCCTTCGTTCCTTACTTCTTTCGTGTTAACATACAGACATCACATTCTATAGATATGACCATGTGTATTTCAAAGCCCGACAAGTACATGAACAATCTTTCGTGTTAACATACAGACATCACATTCTATAGATATGACAATGTGTATTTCAAAGCCCTACAAGTACATGAACAATCTTCAGTGTGTTTAGTACACGTTACGGGTTTCTGTGAGCAGAAGTATTTTACTGAGTAAGAATATGCCTTGACATTGCTGGCGAACGGGTTAACTGCAACTGTACTGGACTCGCTAAGTAAATTATAGTTACTTATAATCAAAAGCGGTGGCAATGTTGGGTACCTTCAGTTAAGTTGCCAGTTAAATAAACATATATTAGTTAGGATTGGTAGAGTTATATTTTAAGTTCACAGTTAACAGTATTTCCATTATAGCAGTCCGACTTGAAATTAAATCAATGTAGTCGTTTTCTGTAACATTTTTGCATTCTTTGATAATCCGCGTATCATACGCCTATAAAAAAGACACGTGCCAAAGGAAGTATATATAAGGGAATTACGGTTTCTCAAGAAATTAGAGTAAAATGTAGCAACATAGCATTAAGTGATTAACGTGATGTGTAAACTTACATGAACATTGCATACAAACAAGGTGACCGTAACGTGAATGAAATATTAATATTAAAACCACAGTGGTAAAAAATTCGTTTCGTCAAGATAGATGAAAGATTTCATCCCAATTATTTAAGATATTTGTGCGGTAATATCGTCGAGATAAGAAATGAAGTCATAGCGATCTCAGAATTTATAACTAATGTATAAATATGTAATACATTTTAGTAAACTTTTTACCACTAATCAGTTTGGTAAATAACATTTTAATAATTTCTGTCTGTGGATACGAGTAAAACCATTTAATAACATCTCAAGCTTACCTCATGGAAGTAGCCCTGTAAACGGTTTATTTGCTGTCCGTAATGGTTTACGTTTATGTATCAACGTTGAGCTAAACTATCTGAACAAAGTCCGCGTACGGCATGGTGTATTTTGTAATGTTTGCAGGCGAGCTAGCATCAGCTATTCGCAGGTCAACCAACATAACGTTTGGTCTTTACCATTCTTTGTTTGAGTGGTTCAACCCGCTGTATCTCGAGGACGAAGCTAACAACTTCAAAACACAGAAGTTTGTGGACCAAAAAACTATGCCCGAGTTGTACGAACTGGTAAGCTAAAAATAAAATCACTTACGTTTACGTACACACATACTTAGTTCAGATTTTCGGACAAATTGAATTTTAAATCGTATCATATTTGTAATTAAGATAATTTAGTATGTCAACTTTCTTACTTTATAAATTAATTAATGTGGTAATTTTTATGAACATTCGTGTACTTTGGTACAAAAATCCAATGAAAAGTGGCTTCTTTCAATATAAATAACGATTCATTTTAGGCTCGGATAATTAAACATACAGGTTTTGACCTACTGAACCAGCAAACCGCGACTTCTGCATTGCCATGAAAAAATATTCGACAACTGAAAAAAAAAAAAAATTCCATTTATATGAAAAGCACATTATTCAGTGTGTGTGTGTGTGTGTGTGTGTGTGTGTGTGTGTGTGTGTGTGTGTGTGTGTGGCGCGTGTGTGTGTGTGTGTGTGTGTACAGTTTATCGTAAATCGTTACGCTAAATTGTATGAGAATATGCCCTGCGTGATCCTTCCTACGTTAAAGGCACTCAAACTGTGCCAGAGTGGATCTAGCTTCCAGCAATTATTAGCACACCTATGTCTCTTAGTATCAACAATTATCTAAACCAATGGATTTTAAAATATATGGGAATTTTTGTTGTTTTGAGGTAAACCTTACATATCCCAGTTACTTTCCAGATAAATGGTAACTGCATAAAATTTTTCGTCTGAAGTGATTTCTAAGGATGATCTACAACTCTGAATAAGCAATTAAAAATATAAATTTATTGGAAATATTAGACAAATTATTTAAGATTTGTCACTCATCAGATATGTAGTCAGTAAAATACTTGCATCCACAGAAAAATCTATTTATATCGTAAAAATATCTTTTGACACTAAACGATTTCGGAAATGTTATTTTGCTCTATATTTTTGCGATACGAAATAACGTTTTGATTTTTAAGCTATTTCTATCCTAGTTATACTAGGCCGTATTTATCTATGTAGGAAGTTACCCAAGTGTGTGTCCTTTTCTTAGAAGTTCTCATCAGAAAACATGTGTGGTAGATGTGCAGATTTAATAAAAATAATAATAAATGCATATTTCAAACACTGCAATGAAGTTCAAGTGACATGCTCAATAATATGTCATTTCAAAAGCTATTTGGCTCTCACATCCCGAAGTTCAACAACAATAACAGTTACAAATGCAGTGATTACCATGAAACAATTAAATAACTACGATCCGATTTGCAGTGATTGTAAAGTAATATACCTTATCCGGTTAATGTGCTATTGAGGAGTCCCAGAGAACACATTTTACCCTTTTTCACCCTCTAAACATTTGAATTCCAGAAAATCTTAAAAATAGGTTTTAGGCACTTAGATACCCAAAAACCTTCAAAGCAAAGAGAATGGCGATATATGATGTTAATTAGCTATTTAGGAGTCCTATAGAACATATTTTAATCTGTTTCGACATCTTAGGAGCTGAATTTCAAAGGTCCTAAAATTAGATTTTAGGTGTTTATGTAGGAAACTTTTGGAAGCTAAGATCATAACAATATATTTCGGTCTAGCAACTGAGGAGTCATCGAATAAACATTTTAAATCTTTTCGCCCTCTCAGAGTTAAATTTTGAAAATCCGTAAATTTATATTTTAGAGATTTTTATAAACACCGTTCTAAACCTACTTAACGATATCTTATCGGGTTAATGAGTTTCGAGGAAACCTCGAAAACACATTTTACACTTTTTCATCCCCCTAATGGTGGAGTTTCGAAAGAAATCAAATTGGTTTTCATGCAATTATTTAAGCAATATTGTGAAGCTTAGAGCGCAACTTTATCTTATGCGTTTAATCAGCTATTGAGGAGTCCTCGAAAACACATTTTATTCCTCTTGGCCCTCTTGTGGTCGAATTTTGAAACATACTTTCTTAGTGGGTGCCTGAACAATAGGAAAATGTATCCCTAATTTTTCATGTTTTGAGTACAATGGTTTGGGCTGTGCGTTGATGAGTGAGTGAGTCAGTTGGAAACCTCATTTCATATACCTATATACAGTACATTTACAAAAATGTTATACCTGTAAGTAGACATATGACCCGCTTAGAAATAGCCTACTAGTAATTTTCAATTTCGGCTAGGTAGATTATTATCGTTAAATGGTTGTAGACTGAACTGAGGATTTATGACTATTTCTATGATATAATTCAAGTTTTCCGCATAGTAAACTAAATTATGGACTTAAGATGAGGTAGACCGAGTCTTCGTCTTCTGCACATGTACCAAACATTGACCTGCCACGAACCAACACAAATGTCAAAGTCACTTAGTTAACAGTGATGAACGTGATTGTTTATATCTTAATTTTCAAAGGACAATCAATTTTATATACGAATAAAACACCTTTACCAATATGAATTCAATTGAATTGCATTACAAATTGGTTAGAGTAAGTATAGAAACATCTCAGTGTTTACTAAACAGTGTTCTAACCTTTAAACATGATCTAATGGTCGTTTACGACAGTCGTGTTGGCAAAGAAGCAGCTCAATCTTGGGACATTGAGAGTGATTGTGCGCAGCCAGCGAGATCGATCCATCGCACAGTCACTCTACGAACCAAACCATGCAATAAATATTTTGTGAACTTTCGAGTTCCATGGAGTAATCGACATTTTCTTATTTGTAAAGCATATTTCACACGTACGCCGAACAATAAAGAAGCAGCCCTCGCTTTCCGCGCGAGTCGCGCAGAAAACGGGGCAGGTTTCTTATTGGCTGTTATAGTTTTCCGCCCTGTCCGTTCGGCGTGATTGGCGTAAGTGTGAACCAGGCATAACTGAAATACACTTCTACACAAATACACTTCTTCTCAATGGTTGCACGTCGTAGTTGAGACGTTCTGGTCGGCGCTTAAAAACGAAGTCTTGGAACATCGGTAAGGGTAAAATGATACGAAGACGGCGCAGTGGCGGAAGGAAAGGGCGGGAGGAAACAGGAGACCCCTGAGAAAACCCGCCGTCCAACGGCGATGTCCGTCACTTTTCCCGCATACAAGATCTACGTGAGCACCTTCGCTCGTGGTGGATCGTGCTTGACGATTCGCCTGGTCGGCGGGTTTTCTCGAGGATCTCCCTTGTTCCCCCGCCATTGCATTCCTGAGCCACTCCACACTCACCTCGCTTCACCCTCATCGGCTCTCAAGACCTCGATGTTAACAACCACCAAATCTTTTCACTCTAGTCCGTGCGACCCCAACAGGAATCTAACCCGGTTCACCTCCCTGGGAGGTAGGTAGTTCACGGTAAAGTGATTACTATAGAAAACCCTCACATATTCAATAATAGTTCATATATATTTTTTATTTTAGCCTTAGACGTTAACTTCTATGTGCGGTGAATACACACACTATGTTTATTACTTATATGGCAATACTTATTTAAAGATGTGGATAAAGGGGAAAAAATGGCTGGAAGAAAAAAGTAACTACTGCCTCAAAAGTGCTCACATTATTGTAAACAACCTATAGTCAGACTACCGTACCACGCCACACTTTTCCTTTCTGATATTTAAAACTGTGGCCACTAGAATGGTATTTAATGCGTAGATTTTATCAGTTACTGAAAGAATAACGACAGAATAATTTTTCAAACAGTTTATTATGTTAGGCTACTTCATCAGCTCGTCAGCTCTGCGAAAATTTTACAGTTATTTGGAGTAATTTTGTACCACTAATGTTAACTTAAACCAAATATTTTCATTTAAAATAAGAGCTTTTCAGACCCCTCCCCTTCTTCCGTGATGTGTACTACATAGAGTTAACATTCTTTTTATAAAGAACTATGGAATAGTAAGAAACCTTTGTGCTTTTATTTAAAATGAAATGAGACAGTTGGTAAAAAGTTGCCCTGACTGGTCAAATGTTACCCCAACTGACTGTAATTATTTCGTTCAGAAGAACAGGACCTAATAGGTATAAACAAGAAATTAAGCGGTGATTTTCTATAAAAAATCATTTATCAGGTAACTATCCGTATTCGGTGTGATCCTTCTACTGTGACTTATTATTTCTCCAAAAGACAGAGGTAAATAATTGAGTGGTTTACTCTCATGTAAAAGATCCTTTTACTGGTGTTTATTTCTGTATTTCCAACTACCTCATATTGTGCTACCAATCAGGCTCCAGTTTGCTCACAATTTAAAAAACTACCATAACATTAAAACTTCATAAACAACGGAAATCCGTTGTTAGGAATAAATAGTTCCTAACTTCTCACATTAAGATACATAACTTAAGGGGTAGGCCTATGTTATTGATTACATGAGCTATTATTTAAACGGTTATTGATAAGAGTTATGTAGTTAACACTACATTTGTTTTTTATTTAACATTAAGGACGTACAATATTTTTTAAATATAAACATTGTTTAATATGCGCGGCGGGAGCTATACAAATATACTGAGGTATTAATTTATATTAAATTATAAAGATCTAACCAGCCACATCCTGAGCAAAGTCTAATTGGAGAATCCTCACCTTGTTCATGATTCCGGAGGCTGGTTAAGATGGCGGAAGTCGACGTCCGGACATACCCATCTTCAGTGGTCTTCTCGATCCAATGGCCCGACGACAAAAGACACCGCCCACAGGCTACACTGCCCTATATCGGCTGTGTTGTCCCCGTTTACTTGCCGGTGGAGGAGGTTTCTGTGGTCTGCGATTTTCAGCAATCACGGCCCATGTCCTAGATAAATACGTGAATGTGTGATCAGGCAAGCCGTTAAGCTGAGGTCTGATCGCAACTCGTAACTCCATGCTGAAAATCTGACTGGACTTGTTCGACAAGATGACAAAGCGACCCAAACCCCGTTAAAAAATATTTCATATTGGGAATTGTTCAGTTTCTCGATTGAGTAGGAGCCTCTAGTTCCTGTTATAAGAGTAAAAGAGTTAATAATTCGAATTTTAAATGGGCTCGATTCTTTCGTCTCTTTTTTAATGCACAAATTTCTTGCAAGACTAATTGTATAAGTAGGGGCCTACCATGCAAGTTGACGATAGCTGTTACTGAAATGTTCTTCCTAAACGACCTGTTGCCGCATCTGTCACAAATAGTTTGAAAATTTACGTGTACAATAAATATAAGAAAGTACTACCATTTTATTTTTATTTTAAGCTTCGGAGGGAAACTTGATTGCTTCGAAAATTTTAAAATTGCCATAATTAATAATTTTGTGTTTAAAATGTGGTATGATTTATACGTATATTTTAAATTTGAAAATCTTAAAGATTGTTCTGATTTTTAATACGATGATTAGTTATCGTGCAAGTTTATAAAATGCCTTTGTCATGTAATTGTCTTAATATGAGAAAAATCTCACATTCAGAAATCTAATGAATCAGATATATAGCTCTTCTTTTTATAAATACATAGCATCCTCCTTAAAAGTCAGGAAATTTTTTCATGTTGACGACCCAAAGAGATTATGGTGATATTTGCACGGAAATCAAATGCAGATTCGCCTTTATTCTCCGCTGGCCGACAATTCCAACATAAAAGTTTTACTCGCAGTTCAGAATTATTGTCGTGCTGTTTATAAAAGAAAAGTAATGAACTGTAATTCCTGTTTATCCCTGAATTGTTTCCGAATTTTTCGTCTGTTATTAACATACATATATACATACATTTATATACAGGCTGTGTCTAACTTCGACGGACAAACTTCAGCTGCAGGTTAATGACGAAAACATAAGTTGGGTGCATATATACGACTTATGGTCTAAAGTGAATACGAAGGGTGGTACACATCATTGAAGTTGGACATGGAACACATGTTTAATGCAAACATTGGAGATAATATCTAAGATGGAACACCGATTGTCAGGTAATGGTTAACTGTACAAAGATCTTCAAACGTCACAACACTTGCTGTCATCAAATTATTTCATGTAAATAATAACTGTTACTGCCCTTATTTCGAACAAACATTCCTGTCGCAGTAGCATATTCGGGATTTAAAGGATTTATTATTAATCTTCATGTCACAACAAAAAATGTCACCTTGTCTAAATACCCTGAACCTCGCCGTTTTCGAGTAATTCGTGTTTTACTTCTAAAATAATATTTACCAATGTCTGGCAGGCGGGGATTGCATAATACCCAGTAACACACTTTCGCGGCTATTAAAGGGAGGGGATGATTCCAGAGAGAGGTATATTATAGTGGTACTGTAATAAACTTTTCTTCTACTACAATTTCAAAAATGTTCATCTCCCTTAGGATTAATTCTACACCATGTGTCGTGCATATATTTTAAACTTCTTTTTAAGTGATTAACCTAGGCCCGGAGTTTGTCGGTCAAATTTAGTTACATATTGTGTATTCTTTGAAATTATACTTGAAATGGGGGTAAATTATTAATTTAAAAATGGCTTAGGACATACGCTATTGAAGAGTTATCTGGCCAAGGAAAACTGTTGACAATAGCTAGTCTCTTCTTGTTCTCGTTGTATTTTTTATGTCGCCCTCTGGTTTTCCTTGGCGTATGTCCAAAGTAAGTTTTAATTTAATACTATTTGATAGTGAACTGGGCTGGTCCCAAAAGGGTTATTAGATGCTATCATGTATGAGAACCCCAGACGGAATTAACGAGAGATCTTCGAGAGAGAAACTCAGAAGCTGTGTGTTTGCAAGAGGACGCCAGCACCAGACCGGCGGCAGTCCACGTCATCAACTGCCGCGAGTGAGAGGGATCAATAAGCCACTTACTTGTACATACAGCCGTAATGATGAACAGTGAAAAACGACTGCGCACAATCGTAGGTTTAGAGCAGCCGTCCTGGAAAAGCGATTTGTGACTACGGCAGGTTTCAATAGTGCATTTCCTCTGCAACAGAACGTGAATGAGATGTAACGATTCAGGTTCCGGTAGTTCAACAAAGGCGTACAGTCATATTTCGATATTTCGCGTGGATGCATTTATACTGCTCTCGGATGTCATATTTTATTCTAAATCGGTTAAACATCGAAATCCCGGTGGGCTCATTTAAATGTGGCATGCTACAAGTTATTTACAAATGTGACAGATGTCATGACCGGTAATAAATAAGTAGAGACAGAGACACCTGAATTTCGCGAAATTATTTCATGACCGGTTGTATTTCAAAACACTTCATCTCAGATACACTTTCGTGATTGTGTGGTTACTCGTCTTAGGTGTAGGGCCGCGAATCAAAGACGCGCAGTATTGAAGTTGCCTGACTTTGATTGGCCAGTTGGGAAGGAAAAGATATTCTCACAGAGACACGCCACCAATAAGCAAAAGAGATAGTTGATAAGCCCGTAAGGTATTGAAATCTAGCATGTGCGGAAATCTTTCGCGAGATTTGGGTGTCCCTATGAATAAGTTACAGTCGAGTAGAATGACTTACGCAGCTCTGTATTGACTGGTCTCAGTGCAATCCAGCAGACGATAGTCATCTGGCTCGTTCCATTCCGTACGCAAGGATACTAAACATTTACGATTATCTGGCCAATCTTTACAACGTTTGAATTTAATAATGCATGTCCTTAGATAATATGTTAACGATATTTTCCTAAGACTTCCAAGGTCATAAACTGTATAAAGCACAACTATCAAACTGCACACCTTTCAAACTTGACCCCAACGATTTTCTTATTTAGGCTGTATTGTTATTTTATGCCATACTTTTCGCAAATAATGCATATTTTTTTTATTGTTTAAAACATGTTTGTTATCGTAGAGAAACTAATAATTTTTCTTTAACAAAGGTTTGATTCAAAAAAATGTGAAGCAACCGTGAATAAACTATATGGTTGTACGTAAGAAAATATTTTTACTAACGTTCAAATGAATATTATAAATAATTTATTCTATGTACGTTAATTTCAGCTACAAGAATTATAAATGTCGTGGCTGGAAGAGATATGCATGAACCCAAGTCGGACTTGTAAGTGTTGTAATCGGTGACTCTAGGTGCAGACGTATGAGCCGGAAGTGGTGTGGTCTGACGGGCCGATGAACGCCAGCGACACCTACTGGCGGGCCAAGGAGTTCCTGGCGTGGCTGTACAACGACAGTCCCGTCAAGGACACAGTGGTGGCCAACGACCGCTGGGGCAAGGGCCTCAAATGCCACCACGGGGACTTCTACACCTGCCGCGATCACTACAACCCAGGTGAGACAGAGAGAGAGACCGTGAACTTTGGCAGTATGGCTCGCGCTTATAGTCTGCTCACGGCTTCTTCACACTTTTTTTTCAATCTAACGTTTGAAAAATCACCCCATGTATGGCGTGTGTAGTTATTTACTATATATGTTATTCATCACAATTGTTTTATATTTCTGCTAACATTAAAGATTATCACTTTCTATTATTTTGTAATTTTACCTAAATTTTATTTATAAATTATAATATTTCATTTACAATAAATATGAATAGAAACAGCGAGAAAGCATATGTGTTGGTAACGCCTAGTAAGAAATAGTTCTCATGCAAAAATATTATTACAACTGAGTGCGCACGAATTCGGTGCGTTGTTCTTTGGTGTAATTTTCTATTAAGCTTAGTTCGCACAAGGCGGAGGAATGTCCCGGATGTGGAACTTCAGCAGGGCTTCAGAAAAGTGCGAAGCAACCGTGAATGGACTATATTGGACTTGCACAGCAGTACAAGCATAATGACTGAACTTCGACCCCGTACTTAGGCCATGTAGTTGTGAGCAAATACCTTTTTAAAAGTTCAATTCAAAATTGTTTACAATTAACGGTCTACGAACAGCAGGGCATACACACTACGAAAATAGTTACAAGACTACTATTAATGTTACATGAACGCGTATCTACAGTTTGTAACGCTGTTATATATTTTTCCCCAATTTACATATTTAAATAAATTTTAAAAATTAATTAATATGATTTTATTTTTTGTTAAAATGTAAGCATTTCCTAATTTTGAAGCATGTTTTCAAAAATCTGTATCAGGTAACACTATTATAATAATTACTTTGGCTTTATGTAATAAAAAGTTAGTAATAATGGCTTACAATATTTTCAAATATTAATTTTATGTACATTGTTTCCAGCCATTAATGATGAAATTAATATACACAAACATTATAATTGAAAATATAATTTTAACATTAGTACAAATATTTTCTCACATACGCCAATTGTGATTATTATAATTGCCGTGTTTGACAGTTTGGTTGAAAAATGTACGTTATGAAACATCCGGAATCGAAAGATTATTAAATTTTAATTAAAAATAGACTATAATTAATCAAAACTTAAATTATCTTAAATAAGTAAATGATAGAAAACGTTTTACAGTGTTACAAAATATATGCATTCTTGCTTCATGTGCAGCATGAATAATTGCGGTTCTCTTACAATTTTGTTCGTGTGTGTACTATATTTCTTATGAGTTCTTGAAGCTGTACAGTCGTTTTCAGTGCTCCATTGTGAACCACTCTAATTCTTCTTTAACCCTCCTTGTAGAGTGCATTCACGATTACTCACAACTTTTCTGTAGCCCTGCTTAGGTTCCACTTCAAAGATATTCCTCTGCCTCATATAAACAAAGCATAAGAAATTACGCTAAAGGGCCAATACACCGAATTCGTTCACTCTCTGTGTAATACTATGTTGCATATGAACTATTTCTTACTAGGCATTACCAACACACCTTTTTTGTGCCTGACTTTATTCACGTTAGTAAATAATTTAAAATATATAAATATTTGATGGATAAAATATATGTAAAAGTTAAAGTTAATTAAAAATAGGAAACTTTTACGTTAACACAAGTATACAAGTTTGAGATAGATGGGATATTTAGGAACGAACAAAATACGTTATACATAGGGTGATTTTTTTTTTTTAGTTTTGATTCAAAAAGCGCGAAGACACCGCGAATAGACTATACATGGATCGTTGCAGAATTTCTGGCTGTGATGTTCCATACTATACACTTCACAAAACATAGCCCTCGCGTGTGGGAGAACTCATTTCGTTTCTGATACTGTATTCTGTAGACTAGTAATACCATCCAGGTCAAATACATTTTTATTAGTCCCAGTATATGATAAGGCATATATATATATATATATATATATATATATTATCAGTCGCAGACAATTATACGATTTTTTAAGTGTTGCAATGAAATTATATATATATATATAATAATTGTCTGCGACTGACACGGTTACAGGGACTTCCTAAAAAAAATATATCTGTAAGAGCAATTTTCGAGCGCATACAATTATTGTTCGGACTAAACTAAAAATTGTGTATCTAAACACATTTTACATTTATCCCATCATATGTGTTTTGTCCAGAACTATCCATTTCCTCGACAGACAGAAATTAGCTAGAGATATGCACTTATTCTCTGGAACACAATCTGGGTTCGAATCCCAGGTAAGGCATGGATGTTAGCTTAAGTCAGGTCACAAGTTAGTTTGTAGGCCGTCCCCTGATAAGCATTCGGGCATAACACCAGGGGTATTAATACGCCCTTTCCAAACAATGAATCAATCAAATCTGGAACACTAAAGTCGACTCGCTGGAGCCAAGTAAGTTGTCAACCATACTGTTATTTCATCACCTGAAACACAGCTTTAAGCTGAACGATCAAACATTCAAGAATTATTGGTATCTTATTTCTTAATCTTCGTTGTGGACAATGGCCCTGCCAATGAGCGCGCGCGATTTTAAAGTCATTAGAAACATGTTACAGGCTGTTCATGGTAAAGCGAACACTTTTTAAGACCTTGTTTGGAAGTTCCTTTCAGCTTATTTGTGTCCTGTCTCCAATGGTTAATATAAAAATGCCTTGTGACTAATAAATACACACTGCGTTATTTTAAAGCTCTTTAAAGTTAACGTCTGAAACAAATTCTTTTTTTTTTTTAGTTACAATGCCTGTGAATAGCTTTACTTTACTGTAGATAGCCTATATTTTTACATTTGGCATGCGGCAGAGAGATAAACAATTGGTCAAAATTAGCAAAGGAAATTTTAAACGTATGCTAAAATTACAAAATTTCTGGCCATCAGCAAATCAGTCGTTGAAGAGTTATTTTGTAGTTGTTATATAGCCAAACATTTGTTCTACTTGTATACTCTTGATATTATGTCATTTCCAGCAAATAAAAATATTTTCCCCGTGATTTTTTCATTAACACTTATATTGGCAATTTTGTTTATGTCTTAGAAATAAAGTAAACAAGTCTGTCTAAAAATATATACCACTGAAACTGTGAGCTATTTTCTTGTTAATTGCACGATATTCTTAGCTCAAGTTATTCCGTAACTTATGAAACAAATTCCTAAATTTTCTTTCATCTAAGAATGTTGAAAAACGCTCTACAATATCTTTCTCGTCTTTACATTGGCAGTATTTCTTCCATCCTGATTATTTACAAATCTCCGAAGTCATACTTTATAACCAAGCATTACATATTCACAGTATGGCGTGACATAAAAGACTATATAAATTAATTTTTTAAGTTTTTATGACACATATATTTATATTTTACCGTGAGGGGCGGAAATTACACTATAGTGAGAGGAGATTTGATTACGGAAACACGCGTGAAATGAATCACTTGATAAAAATGAAATTTCGAAATAACTTAGAATGAAACCTGTGATTTGGCAATCTTGGTATTGCAAATATTTAATCTAATGTAGTGGAGAGTAAGGGGTGATGAAATAAAACATTAGTGTGATGTAAGATGATGATATTGTGAAAAGATAACACAAAGATGAATGTACAACTAAATTAAATTATAGCCATTTAAATATGTTATGGGTGCCTTTACAGATGAATAGATGCAGAATATTAAAATCAGTAACGTTTTCAAGCAAAAATAAGTAATGATAAGGACTCATGTTAAACAACCTCATTAAAACTAGCGGTCATTCAATTGTATTATTCTGAAGAACTAGTGCATCTCAACTAAGCACTATACATACAAAGAACATTAGGCAATTCAAATATTATACCAATTTTAATAAGACGATACAAACCATCTCTATTGAAAAATGGACAGGTTCCACATTAAAATAATATTAAATGATTAAACGAGCAAAGCTATGATTATAACTGCTGCCAGTTATGTGAAATAAATGAAATGAGTTTAGTTGTAATGGCTTTAAAAACGATTACTATTTTCCCCAAACATATTCATCGGTATACATGATTGAGAAATCATGTGCAACCGTCACTTTAATAATCTTGCACTGTTTCTTGGAAATTGCTAATAAATGAAATATGCAAGTGTCCGACCAGTCATAGCTCAGTCCTTTTTAGAATAACGATACCTTGTCCAATGACTCTAGCCTCCGAGTATCTGATTAGCATGCTACTGTACTTTGAAACATATTCTTAGCTTTAAGCTGATACTGTATGCCAAATATGATAATGCAATCTTACATTAATTTGCGACGACTAGTAGGCTAGAAGTTCTCGATGCCTTCGAAGCGCAGGGAACCAGAGAAGTTTTGAATAGGATTCAGGTGGACTCCCCGTTCCATCTCGTCGCCATTTCAGTAGAAGTCATCCTCAGCTGTTGGACGTAACTCCAGGCCGATGAGACATCATCCTTTCTATCATTTTGTGGCTCTCCTTCTCCGTCGTGGAAACTACCTCGTCCAGTCGTGCAGCCATCATATCCAGAACGTCATAACGTTTCTACTTCTCCAGCCAAAAAACGTTCTACTCCAAAAAATGTTCCAAGCCAACTCAATGATAAAAACTTCCACCTAGCAACCATTCCTGAGATCTGCATTCTAAACAGTCACAAAACTTGTCCTCCATGTCAACACGCAGTGCATGAGAAATTTAATATTAATTCATCAGTTTGTGTGTGCGTTGAAAACAAATCAAACAGTTAGTCAAAAACGCAAGGTAGAATGTAGATAGACTCTGCAGTTTCACATAAACATCTTACAACGAGGCCCCATTCGTAACATAGTCTTAATAGAATGAAATTTTAAATAGAAAACATACATGGATGGGCATTTTAAGGATACGTTAATTTATTATGAAACAAATAAGATAAAATGAATAATGAGTGAGATGATAAGCGAGGAACAACTTTTAGGGAACGCCTTACACTAGAAATTAATTTATAGATTAATATACTAAATCCAAGATGTTAGGGATACTTTCCCCCGTATATACCTGGTGAAAGTTTTTTTAATTGCATTTTTCATATACGTCTGTTATTATTTCTTTATAACGGTAATAGTAAAGTTATAACACTGACTAGCTGTTATTAGAAACATGGAAATTTCGCAGATTCATTTGGCAACAAGCTAGACTACACAATCCTTCGTGTATTGGAGCATCAGTTAATTGTTCATTGGCTGTCGCTCCAGTTTAGCCCCAGACCAGGTAGCACGGGATTTGGTTCTTATTTTTCTTGCAAGTTCGTTATTGATTGAAAGTCGTTCGGGGCGTGTCTACCAAATCATGGCCCAACGGAAGCACCAACACACATGAATTCGCGAAATTTCCGGGTTTGTATTTACTATGCAGAAATAAAGAATTTTAATTATTTCCCCCATAGAATTACATCGTGTGTAAAGCCTGCACGGTAGAGAGTCATCAGTATGGTCTGTTGTCTATTCACTGTGACTTCCAATTTTCCTGGAACCCCGCTTAAGTCCTACTTTCATACTATACCTCCATCTCATACAAACAAAGCTAAACCAAGTCTAGAAATTACACCATAAGGACAACGCACTACATTATTGTGCACTCGATTTAATAATACTTTGCATGAGGACTATTTACTACTGGGCATTACCAACTCAACTGTTTTGTCTCTGTTTTTATTTTATTCGTATTAAAGTTATATTAAATACGATAACCAATAAATAAAGTATAAGAAGATGTATAATTTAACGAAAATAAAGTACTTTTATGCCAACGGAAGTAAACAACTCTTGTTATACATGCCATATTTTGTAAAAAAAAAACCAAAGACGTCATAGATAGATTTGATTCAAAAAATGTGAAGATGAACTATATATACGTAAAGGCTGTTCACGATAAAGTGAGCACTTTCGAAATCAACCTTACAAAAAAGTCAATGCACCTGCCGACATATATAACGGCCGCACTTGGGGACATACGACCAATTAGTTGGTAACGATGGATTAAAAATAGTTCCATATCTTGACGTCAAATTAAAAGTGTTAGGGCACAATTTGTAACAACTTAAACTATTTATTTCGCTTTGTACTTTTTTCTAATGTTTGAAGCGTAAAAAGAGCAGATTTGTGAAATATTTACTTTTTTAATAAATTCAATGTTTCACATGATCGACGCATGAGTAAAGTAATGAGGCCCGTGGCAGTGTTAATTTTAAATAAGGCAGAAGTATACACAACTTACATACAAGTATATCTTAAGCAGGGCTTTCAAAATTGCTCATTTTACCGTGAACAGCCTTTAACATAATGTATAATTTCCCTGCTCTGTAACTGCCTTTGTCGTACTGCTGGCGTGGTGATTGTTGAAGCGTTGAGGTTATGTTCGGCAGGTCACCTGATCGCACACAAGTGGGAGAACTGCGACACCGTCGACAAGAACTCGTGGGGGTTCCGGCGTAACGCCGGACTGTCCGACTACCGCACCATCGAGGAGCTGTTGGCCAGACTGGTGTCGACCGTCAGCTGTAACGGTCAGTGCTGCCACTGCAACACAGACCGTGTTCCAATTAGTTTCGAGTTTAGTTTTTTTTTTATTTGGCGTTCTGTAAGTTTTAAGATGGAACACTACGACATTCGGCACTCTGGCATGCCATACTGCTAACTGTGATTTCATCACATTCTGATATATATTGATTCCAGAATTTAAAACACCATGAAATCTTAAATATAGCCTGTTCACGGTAAAGTGAGCACTTTTGAGGCCCTAGTTACTTTTTCCTTTTGGCCATTTTTTATCCTTTAATCACTTTTTAAAAATAAATATTGCCAAGTAAGTAATAAGCACAGTGTGTATATTCCTTCGCACTCGGAAGTTAATGTCTAAGGCTAAAATAAAACATATTTATTGGCTGCTATTCCAAATGAGTTAGCTTTCAAAAGTGCTCACTTTACCGTGAATAGCCTATAAACGGTAATTATTCTCAAAAGTTGTTAGAGGGTGGTTTCAAATTTAAAATAAACCAAATAAAATCATTATGACGTAAAACTGTTACCTGACAAAACATTTTGCCACGAAAAAACACCTATGTCAAAAATACCTCAGCAACTTGCTCTGTGAAAAAATTATTTTGAATACCGATACACATTTTGTTTATTCCAATAATATCACCTATATAGTATGTTTTTAAACGTTTCAAACGGGCAAAAATAATATTGCAGCGATCTGGTATTTTGTACTTGGCAATTTGTCAGCTTCGAAGCTGTCAAAACGCTAATTACAAAAATACTTCATCGAGTTTGTAGACGAAGTGAGGTAACGTGACTATTTTGTTAGTGAAGAGTACCAATTGTAACAACACGGCTACAATAACACTTGGCCTGCTACATTCAGAGATGATAGAGAATGGTTGTGCAATCGCTCGTCAACGTTGCAGCAAGTACGTACTGTATTACTAGTATTAGAATGTTATCGAAGTTGATTATAGTTTTTATCGTTTATGGAACAATTCACACGTAATATTGTTCTGTCGAAGCAAATGTATTCAGTATAGTATAAATCCTAAAGGGAATATGAGGCATAGTGCACACCATAGCCTAAAGATGAGGCAGATATGTATCTCTGGCTTCGCACAGTCTTCGTGCCCCAGCGTTGAACTCCTTTTTTGCCAATACGACTAGCAAAATAGTCATGAATTGGATCTGAGGTTAGAACTCTGATAAGTAGACAAGTGCTTAGAGTTGTCCGTATCTTCCTATAACCAATTTGTAATGTAGTTTGATTAAGCCCGAACCCGCAGAATGATTATATATTCACGTAATAGCCTGTCTTTCGAAAACTGAGATATAAACAAACGCGTTCATTACTATTGACCATGTGACTTTGTTGTGTTGCAGCTTTGGATTCCCAACAGAGGACCGAGGTTTGCTTCTTTCTGTAATTGTCAGTAATACGGGGCTTCGGCTAAAGTTAATTCATTATTTACACGAACACGGTTTTTCATTGTTAGTACACATTCCTCTGGCAGTTTTTATAAAGTAACTAAAATATATTCAAGTTACACTATGCTAAATATTCTTTCATGTGAACGGGTCTCTTTAAAATTAATTATGTAAATAAGCATCCAATTAACTATAGGATATTCACGGTAAAATGAGCAATTTTGAAAGCACTGCTTAAGATCTACTTGTATGCACGTTGTGTATTCTTGCGCCCTTATGTAAGATTTGCATTGTCATGGCCTCGTCACTTTATTCATGCGTCAAGTGAAACTCTGAAATTATTAGGAAAGCAAATATTTTACAAATCTGCTAATTGTTACACTTCGATGTACTTCAAAAGACAGAAAGCGAAAGAAATAATTTAAGGTATCAGAAATTATTACCTAACGCTTTTTATTCGACGTTCCCATCAATCGTTACCAACTTTACTGGGCGCATGTCACTCAGAGCGTCCGTTTATATATATGCAGGCAGGGTCAGTGACCTTTTTCTAAGGTTGATTTCAAAAGTGCTCACTTTATCGTGAACAGCCTTTATTCGCGTGTCATTTTGACAGTTACCACGAAGGCATAAGCCAATGTCGGCGACGTTCGCTGAAGACGAAAAGTTACTATACGCCATCTTTAAGGTCGATTTACGATTCAAAACGCGTACCCAATAACGTGTGCGTGTCGCAATGAAAGAAGGTGTTATTACGAGATGGTTCGTGATCATCGCGTAGGAACTTCCTCGGCGTGTAGGAAAATGGCGACCGCCAATATAATTAATCGAAAAAAGATGAAGAAGAATTATGTAGGCATATTTATTTGAACGTATATTTTCTAAAAGACAACTTACATTTTTATTTCCCTTAACTCTTTTAAATAATACGTCCAAATTATTATGTTTGCTAATAAATGTCTACTTTACCAAAATCAACTTAATTTCTACGCGTACGTGATTGGTTGGACATCAGGCGTGTACATTATTCACTATGAATCACACGAGTTTGTAAACGTTTTATAGAGACGTCTTTTGCGTATACAAAATTGATCGTGAATCGACCTTTAGTCTGTGGTGGGAACAGAGTAATCTGCTATAGAAACCGCGAATATACGAGCAGTTGAAGAAACAATCACAGGTAAGATCACAATAGGCATTTCTGCTCGTGCTGCCCTAAACGTTCAGCAATATTTATTTTGCGCCAGCAAACAACCTTACTTATATCCCTCCATTAGCAATCTTGTATTGTTATGATATCAGAAATCTAGTTTCTACAATCACGAGTGTTTTCAAGGTATGAATTTGCTTTGTGCTTTTGGAACTTTTTTCTGCCAAATTTAATGTCAGTTTATATAATCCCCGGTCTCTCAAAAAAGTAGTAATTTTCTTATTTCACAAATCATACTTTGCTGTATGGAAAAAAAATTTAAACGCCACTTATTGCTGACGAAATAAAAAGTAACATACATAGAGATTTCATTATATAATTTATAATATTTTCTTAATTTTTAAGACAAATTCTTTTTGGCCAAATATTTTAGAATCCGTGCGGTGCTACATTTGAACTGAATACTTTGTACTGCAATATGCACACAGTAAGAAATTGTCAAAATCCAATAAACCTGTATTATAGAATACGTGGGTAATGTCGCAACTAAACACGTCACATTTTACAAACTAATATAGTGAAACACCTGTATATGTGAAAAGGGGCCACGGTGGTGTAGTGGTCAGATTACTCGCCTCCTATTAAAGGCGAACCGTGCTCGATTCCCAGCGGAGTCCCCCGGGTTTTTGCACGTGGTAAATAAACGCGGGGAATGTGGCTGTTGAAGCTCTTCAATTTTCTCCCGTCCTTGCAATCATCCACTGCTCCATCTTCGCCTTCATTTCGCCATCAAAGACGCTCAAGACTGGGCTGGAGCTGAGTGTCCAAGGCCAAGAAGCGAAGGAGCGATACGGGCGACACTAACATGCACGCTTAGTGTCTCATCGCTCCTACGCGCAAGACGTGCAGTGTTTCCGTCGTGACGCTGTACTGTGCAAATTAGATCTGTAACAGTGTGGGTTTATTTGCATGCGATGAAAGCCCACAGATTAAACTACGCCCGTATCTTTGTACTTTTTTCTTGCCGTTTAAAAGAACTGCACAGGCAAGCTTTAAAAATGCGATATTTGATTATTTTAACGAATTTTTTTCTCCAATAATACACTTGTTATGACAAAAGTAAATAAATAGTGGCATAGATAATTGTTTTTTTCATATTTTATGACAAAAAGTATTTTTGCAGAGGATTTATTTACCGAGATACGCGTATTCGCGCAAACAGCTATTTCACATCAAATGTTTCAGTCCATCCTCATCTCAAGACATCTTTGTTAAGCACCGACCAAAATCTCTCAATATCACCACAGACTAAATCAGCATAGGGAAGCAAAATGGCGTGACGCGGTTCCTTCGATGTAGACTAACTCGGGTCGCTTACTGGCAGGGCAAAGCTGTGGGAACTGGTCTCAGTTCTGACTGGCTACTGCACGTTAAGGAATGTTCCCTATTGGTTGGGCTGCCGTCTGGTAAGTTGTCTCCGGGAGGTGATTGGGGAACGACATTCCGCCATATTGCTGGAGTTAGCAGTACCCGCCGCTATTTCACCCCTGTATTCTTACTCTGTGCTAAAACGTCTTGTATAAAGGCTGTTCACGGTAAAATGAGCACTTTTTAATGAACTGCTGAATCCCTACTTGTCTATTTATTGTGTATTCTTCCACCATACGTAAAGTTAACATTGCCATTGGCCTGAGCACTTTATTTATGCGTTGGTCATTTAAAACTGTGAAACTATGAGCAAAGTAATTATTTTACTAATAGGCAAATTTTTGCACTTAATTACATTTATAAAACGAAATCAATATAAATAATTTAAGTATTTAACTATGTATACATAACTTTATAAATTCAACGTTAAAATATCGAACTACTTTTCCTTCCGTCGTTACCAACCATACTAGGCGCATGCCAATCGGTGTGCTAGTTAACCCATTCAGTTCCAGTTTACACAGTTGTCTACATTTCACACGTATAGGTCATTTTTAATCTGTACTGCACACTGCGAATCTCAATGGCCAATGATATTTCATGTGGGTAAATCATTCGCAAACTGCCTTACTGGTCCAGATCATAATTGGTTCATGTTACTGAAGCTGAGCATATAACCTATAGCTCATTGACTGTGACAACGGAACAATTGCTGTGTTGACTTAAGTACAGTACGTATCATATATGGTTTTGTTTGCAACACTTGAAACAGTAAACTAAAGTGGGTCTGAAATAGATAAATAAATGCAGGTAGGAGCAGCGATTTTTTTCAAAGGTTCATTTCAAAAGTGCTCACTTTACCGTGAAGACCCTATATTGCTCTTAACTGCGCTTATGCTACAGTAGACACTGACATACAGGCGTCCATTTATCTTGGCAGCAGAATTAAATGAAAATAGTTCCAATACCTGGCGTATTGTGAGTGTAGTGTTGAAATTTAACGCCAATTAATTTATAGTCTCTAGTTTCAAATGCATTAAAGTACACATTTAAGTATTGAAAAACAATTATATTTTCAACAATTCCGCAGTTTTATCTGGATGACTTACGGATAAAATTATAACGGCCTAGGCAAAGTTAATTTTACATAGCCTACAGCTTAAAGATACGATGTGACCGTATCCTCTCTCTCTCTCTCTCTCTCTCTCTCTCTCTCTCTCTCTCTCTCTCTCTCTCTCCCTCTCTCTCTCTCTCCATATATATAATGTTGGTATAGGCTGTTCATGGTAAAGTGAGCACTTTTGAAAGTCCTCTCATTTGGAAAAATAGTCAATTAATATATTTTATTTTTGCCTTAGACGTTAACTTCCGAATGTGATGGAATATAGGCCTATACACTGTGTTTGTTATACCTACTTACATGGCAATATTTATTTTAAATAGGTGGTTAAAGGATAAAAAATGGTCGAAAGGAAAAAAAGTAGCTAGGACCTCAAAAATGCTCACATTACCGTGAACAGCGTGTAGTAAGACATTATTAATGAGTGAGTGAAGAGATTTTGGCGGCTCTTAACAGCGAGGTCTTGAGAGCCGATGAGGGTAATTGAGGTGAGTATTGAGGATCGCCAGAATTAAAGAGCGGGGAAAATGGGAAATTCCCGAGAAAACCCGCCGACCAACCGCATCGTCCGGCACGATTCCCACATGCGAGAATCTGGCGACCCGGGACATTATTACTGATAGCGAAAATAGAGATGTGGTAGCAGTAGTGTTAGTGTTTATATGAAAATAATGGTGTAAAAATCAGTGATATTACTAATAATAATAGAGTTAGTGGTGACAAGTTTTAGAGGCAGTATTTTATCTTGCAAGTAGTTACTGTGTGTAAGTGGGCTAGGCTGAGCGTTGGTGCTGTGTGTGATGCAGGCAACTACCTGCTAAACGTGGGGCCCAGCAAGGAGGGCGTCATTTCACCGATACAGGAGGAGCGTCTGCGACAACTCGGCCAGTGGCTGTCCATCAATGGCGAGGCTATATACTCCACGAGGCCATGGACTCACCAGAAGGACAGCCGCATCTCCGGAGTTTGGTAGGTCCTTCCTCTCTCTCTCTCTCTCTCTCTCTCTCTCTCTCTCTCTCTCTCTCTGTACCCTGCCCTTCCATCGGCCTTCCTCCTGCCGCAGTGTGCTTCTGTCAGGAATAGCTTGTGACAACGCCTACTGTATACTTACAGCAGCTTTCGAAATGTGATCTGACGTAGGCAGTGTTTCACTAGCTGTCGTTAGTCGTCATACACTAAAGCTGTCCTCGTGTATCTAAACGCGCTTTGTGTTGTGTGTGAACTGCTACTGCTACTGTTTGACGACCATGGCTGTACCTTTATAGGGACGTATAGATATACGCTGTTCACAGTAAAATGAGCACTTTTGAAAGCCCTGCTTATGATCTACATGCATACACGTTGTGTATTACTCCGTATTGTGTAAAATTGGCATTGCTATGGGCCTCATCACTTCATTAATCCGTCGATCAAATGAAACCGTGAAATTACTGAGTAAGTAAATACTTTGCAGATGTGCTAATTTTTACACTACGATGCTTTAAATAAACAGAAAGTGAGAGAATTTATGTTAAGTAATTACAAATGGTTACCTAACACTTTTTATTTGACGTTAAGATATGGAACTACTTTCCATCCATCGTTAACAACTTTACTGGGAGAATGTCACTCAGTGCGCCCATGGAAATACACTATCGAACAAAAAGTAATTGGGCACCCGTGAACATGGGTAATTCAGCACGTCAGTTGACTTGTGTGGCGGCCATACGCTGCAGGCCGGTGTTATAACCAGTTGACAAGGATATGGCACAAGGTACAGAGCTATCGGACTTTGATAAGGACGTGATTGTGCGCTGCCATCTCAGTGGTAAGTCTAGCAGGGTGATTGCACGGAAGGTAAATAGGCCAAAATCAACGGTCGCATTCGTCCTGCGTAAGTGGAACGTCGATGGGCATTGTGCCAATGTTGCGCGTTCTGGGCGACCTCCAACCTTGACTGACAGAAATCGCTAGAACCCTGAAACGTGAAATCATTAAAAAATAGGGCACAACCCATGGCTACAATCCGACAGGAGTTTCATGCAGCAACGGGAGTATCGGTTTCCATTGTAATATTGCGTACAGAGGCCCACCGACTTGGATATTTCGGAAGAGCAGCTGCATATAAGCCCCATATCACGACAAGCAATAAAGCTCGGTGACTCAGGTGGTGTTTGGACCGTCGCATCTGGACACTGGAGCAGTGGAAATAGGTTCTGTGGAATGATGAGTCGAGGTTTACATTATTCTGGTCCGATGGACGTGATGGGTGTGGCGTCTATCCGGGGAACGGCTTCTGCCGGAGTGTATAGTACCAACTAGGATATTCTGTGGTGGTGGAGTGATTATGTGGGGCGGTTTCACGGCCTTCGGCGAAGGACCGCTGGTGTTTGTCCGTGGTAGCATGAACACAGAGGCCTATTGTAACATTCTGGATAATGAAATGCTTCCAACATTGTGGAGTTTTTACGGAATGGACCCGTGTTACTTCCAGGATGGCAATCCCAGGTGCCATGTTTCAAGGGCTACTATGCAGTGGTACGCCAACAACAATGTTGTTATAGAACATCTTTGGGACGAATTGGATCACCGGGTGAGGGCTCGTCAGGCGAGACCAAAATCCATTGCTCAACTCATGGAATATTTGCCAGAGGAATGGCGGCGAATCCCCGTGGATGTCCTGCAAACACTCGTAGAGAGCATGCGAGAGAGGGTGGCATGATTCCCAGGTTCTGGGAATTCCAGGAATATTAAATACTAGCTCGTGGACCAAGAGACTGGTTCGACAGAGCCGTCGTCGTTGGCGTATATTACCTGGGTGGCTCAGTTGACGATGGCAGAAGCGCGTCGGCAGGAGGCAGCCCAACGATCAAGGCGAGGAGAATGGGGGCAATCCAGCGGTGCTGAAAAATACGAAGTTGGCGAACACCTTTCTGCTGGATTCTGCGGGCCCCACCTGTCTACTAGTTTCTTCTGTCGTATTAAACCAATATTCAGTCCAAACCCGCTATTTCCTGTAGTGTTTTTATTAATGCTCCTACACTTTGTCTTTTCTGTCGGTATGGGCTTTACCGTGTCAATGCGGGTTTTACCATACCCCTTCTAGAATATAGTTTCAGCTATAGGTACACTTAGGGAGGTAGTCATGGCCTTAATTCCTGGCTATGGCTGCCAATCCCTCTCGGCGAGATGCACGCGTCCTTGCACGAATTCCCATCCTTTTAGGTGCAAGGGGCGCAGCCCTGAGACGCAACAAGCTCCTGTCCTACCGCGAGCGCATACTTAACACTTATAAATAGGGTAGACTTAGAAATTGAAATTCCACCGAGCAAACATTGTGGACAGGTGCCCAATTACTTTTTGGTTGATAATGTATATGCATGCAGGGGCAGTGACATTTCTTCTGAGGTTCATTTCTAAATTGCTCACTTTATCGTGAACAGCCCTTAGCAATGTGGCATCTGAGTGAGAGTATCATCCAATGCCCTACTTTGTTACGCCATAACAAGGAATAACCAGCGGGCGGCACATCAAAATTTTTGCATGAACAGCGCGAATGTAGTTTGTTGATATTTCCACTACATCCAACCAGCTTTTTTTGTGTACTGAGTACTCAATTCTTAATTACTAAAAAAATTGTTATTTTGATATTCCTAACAAACATGTCAATTAGCCAGCAAACAAAGCCCAGATCATGTGCAATAAAAATTATCTCTTGAGTGTTGTCGAGTCCAGGTGGTGTGACTGTTGCAGGTACACGAAGAGCAAAGACGAGCTCTATGTGTACGCAGTGGTGCTGCATTGGCCGAAGAAAAACATCCTTGAACTGGGCTCGCCCCACCTCACCACGGAGTCCACAGTCACCCTCCTGGGCAGCGACAAGCAGCTGCAGGTGCGTCTTATACCCGTAGAGGTAAATTGGGATAGAGTGCTCATGCCATTTTCACATTAGTCACTATCCGTGTTCCAATAATGAACTACACGATATGATATTCACGGTTATGTTAGGTTAGGTTAGGTTAGGTCAGATTACGTTAGTTCACATCTAAGTGTAGGTGGGCTTAGGTGAGTATCATCTCCATATACCATTTGGCAAAATATATTTACCAAATAAATGTGAAACAAACACTTATTTTCAAATTGTATTAATATTTGTTCCATTTTTCATCAATAGTAACATTACTCCACTCCCCCTTCTCGAAACAGCCTCGCCTAGATTTTTTAATGTTTCTCTTCCCTATTTCGTTTTACTGTGTTGCTTTGGAGAAGCACGCAGAAAGGTTTCCCCACCTCCACCTCTGGGTCGAGATGACCATGGGACGCAGTATGAACGAGGTGGTCATAGTCCTGAGAAGCCACATTTCGTCGGCTCTCTGAACTTGCAGAGTGTTCGGAAGAGGAAAGTTACCTTCCTCTTCCAGCATAATCCTTCTTACTGGAGAGCACAGGGTAGGTATGTAAGTAATTGGGAGGGTTGTGCAAGAATACACCGCCAGCATTCACCTGGAGTGGGGGTTGGAAAACGAATTTGGGAAAGAAAAAAAAACCACTACCAGTACAGCCGGCCGGGATTGAACCCACGACTTCCAGAATGCGAGTCAGATACGCTACCGCATGATCTAACACACACACACACACACACACACACACACACATATATATATATACACACACACACACACACACATATATATATATATATATATATATATATATATATATATATATATATATATATATATATATATATATATATATATATTTGTGTGTGTGTGTGTGTGTATATATATATATATAAATTTTGGTCCCATGTTCATAAATTAAATATAAGCAGTGGTTTTAATTCTTAAGTAACAATATAGGTTAAATATAAAGGCAACAACCATAAACATAAATAAAACATTTCGTACAAAGCACATACAGCCAAACTCATTGACTGGAAGTTTTTTTTCTGTTCCAGTGGAATCACACAGACTCGGGCATCCAAGTGACTTTCTGCAGCAGAGAAGAGGCCAAGTCAAACTGGGCGTGGGCACTCAAGATGACCAACGTGACAAATTAACACTGCAGCTCGGAATTTGATTGTATTCCACACCTTGGCATCGTTGCTTGGAAAACTTTTGACTGTATTCGACTATGTGCATCAATAAAGTTACATACTGAAGTTTTATGTAGCCAGTAAGCAGTGGTTTGTAGGATGTACTACACAATACTGCAGTTTATTCATCATCCACCACTTCTGAGAGAAGCCGCCTTATCTCGTCTGCTGTTGATGTGCATGAATGTGTATTTGTTGCAATATAAAAAAACGCTATCGTGTTTACAGCTTATAACAGGACTTCGCAGTCAGAAACTCGTGAATCATATATTACGATCAGTACATTTTGTTGATAGTACCTTGCTGTGGTTTACTGCAAGTATTATCAAATTGTTTTGAAAGTGAAGAGATCATTACACAATGCCCGGTACAATTCCATTCTATATTCTGTAGCACCCACATTTTTCACGTCTCTATGAATATTTAATTAATTTGTTGGTTTTTCTCGCATTTGTCACGTAATATTTTTGTGTGTGTAAATTTCAAGAATTTCCATTTTTTATTTTATTTTTTATTTTTTATGGTAGGATTTTTGACTTCAGATGTACCGATGGCAATAGCAAATGTTTAAATGCGGTAGTTAGCTAGATCTTCATTTGTATTTATATTTATTAATATTCATTTATTTTTATTTTTGGTCTCACTTTTTGTTAATCCGTCAGGGATTATTTATGTACATATCTCTGATTCGAGACCACCTATTCTATGGCTTTATTAGTTTAGGCCGTTGGGGTGGATCGTTTTTAATTAGTTTGAGCTGGAAACCTTCCGATTGGCTGGCAGGTTCAAGCCCTGCGCTGTGATTGGCTGGAGATGTAGTATAAGGTTAGCTAGCGCCAGTCATTGAGGAGGATCGCTCTCTCCACCATCTCCACTTGAAGAGACAGGACCCAGGGCAGGACGCTCGTCCGGAGTAGACTAAGTGTAGGAATTAAACTAACTTTTTAGGGTGTCAGATACTCCCCCAGTCTGCTTTTTGTAAGATTCAAGTGAATCCGCTATCAAGATGTTTGCCTTTAAGCCCATTTCGCGTAGTAGAAATAGGAGGTAGGTAATATTGGTTTCGACGCTGGCCAGTGGACGGTTTGTCCACGTAACGTAAACGCCCTACACTTGCTATATTCCTGCAGTGGGAGAAGCCTGCATCCTCATCCTGGTCCGGCTCATAAATTTTTAATTCCTGCGAGAGCACCATCCAACTACAGACGAGAAGTATTGATATTTCCTATTTTTACAATGGTGAGCCCTATAACGTCTATTTTTTCTGGAAGGACTGGAATTACGCCATTTTGGTAATCCATCAGGAACACTGTTCCAGTACATTTAACCACATAATCCCTGGGAAGAGTTGAGTGTCCCACTGAGATTAACTTATCCCGTTAACGCAAGATTTTAAAGTTTTGATCCAGATGCACAGTATAATTTTTGGAATTTTTCATGTTTCATTTGAACTTGAACTGCAAACATTTTACGTTTTTCACACTTTGATAATGGGCATCGTGCCTTTAGAAACGACCTCTATCCAAAGGCAGTAGAATGTTTCTTATTAGCTGCCTAGTCAGAATATTCAGCTCTGAACTTATTTCAGCATTATTAAGTTGGATTCTAAGAAAATTAATAAAATATCTCATGCTGAAATAAACTGTTGTGCAATACGTTTTTGTATACGTAGAAACTTTACCCTCTTCCTCTCAGTTTACAGGCAATGAGATATCTTTCACAAACTGACTAGTGATGAGTTGTAATTTCAGTACACATACAAACTGTATGTGCACCAGCAGAGAAGTCATAAGGTTTGTAATTCATCGAGTGTCAGCTGTTTCCAGCCTGTGGAGGACCTGACTAAAGTCACCACACGTGTTAAGTATCACATCGTTAATGTGGGTTCATTTGTTCCAACAATTATTTACACTTTTCGATCACCTCTCAAAACTATTAAAAGAAAAATAATATGGATAAAGGTGACCATAGTATTGGCTCCTAGGCATAACACTGAGACGTATGCAAATTGGTTATTTCTTTCCTCGTGTTAATTTACACACAAAACCCTACCATTTTTTACAAGTGCGATTAAGGTGTACACTTAGATGTTATTTGTTTCTAGGGGAACCCGATACGTACACATACACTTACATACGTTCCATTGTTACCCAAGTACACTGCAAGTGTATGCAAATTATTATCACGTCACACACATATGTTGCAATTCTGTAGAATTTCCACCTACACAATTAGAGTGAGTGAAGAGATTTGGGCGGCTCTTATCAGCGAGGTCTTGAGAGCCGATACGCAATTACACTTTTCCGTTCAATAACAGAGTGTTTTGGTAAACCGTTTATATACGCAAAGCGAATCCATAATGACGAAATACAAAAGTACCTCGTAATAGAAAATGCATAGTTTTCTTAGTTATTCACGGAGGTTCTGAAGAAACCTGATGCGTTCGTCCACAATACAATAAAAAAAATGATGGTTCCTGCAATAATAATGGCTTTCAGACAAACATGTAAATTTAAAATAAATAACACGAACCTTCTGCAACAGACAGTAGAATTTCAAAACGAGCAGAATGACATAAAAAGTATTGTTTTATTTGTGTAATTTGACGTGGCAGTCTTACAAGAGCACTGGCGCATAAAAAGTCAGATGATTTACTACCTCAGTTCTTCTTGTTAAGAGTTAAAAACTTTTCCGTACACAAACTTTAAGATTTGAAATTTTTTTTGTAACTTGCACTTCCAAAAAATTAAAAATAATCAATCTAAGTTTCCTACATTTATAGAAAATTCTATAATGTTTTGATTAAATTTATTTTCGTACATTTATGGAATATACGTTACAACCGTAAATGCAGAGTTCAAAACCTACGAAGAAATCGAAATACTCCTTGGCATATATTTCACGTAATTTCAAGGTTTTTGAATAATGTTCCTAAATATTTTGTTGTTGGTTGCGAAGCGGTTATTTCTTATCTGTGGTGCAAACTATTTGACAAATGACGGGCAAGCAGCTTATTTGACTGTTTCCATGAAGACCTCTTCATTATTAGACACTATGGTTATCACTGTACTTTGTCCTTATATTTGGAAGACAACTACAATCTACAGCAAGGTATGTAAACATTCTTTTCATATTTCATAGGACTGATGTGTATGCCAACATTGTTTGTCCTACAAAAAAAATCAAGATATTATGCGGCTATTGCTACTAGATTAGTACATTGGATGAGCTGCAACGTAATGATAAATTCTGTCATAAAATTATACATATATAAATTAATTTCCATACGCATGTGGAAATTTATTACCTACCTCATCAGATTTCTTCGATATGTACCAGACAATGGAATGAACTGCAGAATTGAAGTTGAAATATTTGGGCGACTCTTTAACTACGAGGTCTTGAGAGCCGATGGGGGTGAGATGACGTGAGAATGGAGTAGCACCGGAATGCAAGGGCGGGGGAAACGAGAGATCCCCTAAAAAACCCACTGATCAGCGGCATCGTCCGTCATGATTCCCACTTGCTGAAATCCGGGGAGACCCAGCCGAGGAATGAACCCTGTTCGCTATGGTGGGAGGCGAGCAGTCTAACATCTCAGCCACCGTAGCTCCCGACTGCAGAAGGATAAAGAAGTGAAATGCTATTCGAGACATAAAATGCTGTCCTGTCACATGTGCTCCAACAAGAGCATCATTTGGTGCCCCCGACCTGAATGACGTGCCAGATACAGCGCTGTTGCAGAAACTTAAGGCCCAATGTGCCATTCATGTCCGTAGGGTTATGAAAAAAACTGGTGACGTCCTCTTATATGCCACAATACATACTGAAATTTGGTGTCCTTGGCCTGCCGAAATGTTAAAGACTGGTTAAAGGCTGTTCACGATAAAGTGAGTACTTTTGAAATTTTAACGGGCGCACTGAGCGACATGCGCCTAGTAAAGTTGGTAATGATGGATGGAAAATAGTTCCATTTTTTAAAGTCGAATAAATAGTGTTAGGTGACCATTGTGATAACTTAAATTATTTATTTCGCTTTCTGTTTTTTTTATGCGTTAGAATACAAAAATGACCAGATTTGTAACATTATATACTTTTCTGATGATACCACAGTTTCACCTGACCGACGCATGAATAAAGTGATGAGGTCCAAAACAATGTTAATTTTACATAAGTTGGAGGAATACACAGCACATATATCAAGGAGATCTTAAGCAAGGCTTTCAGAAGAGCTCATTTTACCGCGAACAGCCTATACTTGGATGACCGTACGAATAAAATACACCTGCACAACAGCATTATTACAATTGTCAGCACTATGCCAACTCGTCCACAAACTCCAAGAGCTGAGCAGTTTGTTCAAGTTGTGAAGAGCCTCGCATTCTGACACAACTCGATTCAATACAATACGAAGTTGTGTTAACTGCCAGAAATATCATCCGCTGTGATATAAGGAGTACCTCGTCGGGATTCTCTCTCACAGTTACTGGCGCCATAAACCTCAGTTACAGACAGCCATGAGCAGTGTAGGGAAATTTCCCATTGCGAAGGAAAAGTGATTTTGGAGAATTATTATTAGTTCTGCACTAAAAAAAATTCATCTTTTTATTTTCTGTGCAGATAATAAGAATAAAACTTTAATGAAGCACCAGCTTACACCTTAAATTGACAAAAAATTTCCTTTCTTTAATATTAAATATTTTATATTCCACTGAGCAATAAATTGTTTTACTCGGTCTACTTTATTTTTCTACAAATGAAAAATAACTGTTGATGGAAAGTTTTATGAGCATATGTTGCTTGTTATACATCGGAAACTGAAAAATCAACATGGACGCCTGGTGGAGTGTATGCCGAATTCAAGTGTAAATAAAGCAACATGACTGCTTGTTTACGACAGTGTTCACATTAATCTGAATGAGTATTAAGAAAATATTTACGGTTTCAACTGGAGAAAGAATGTGATTGTAAATACAGATAGTTGCTAAGTGTTCGTAATAATATACGAGAGTTAATATATCATTTATTGATTTCATTTTGATTGTGTTCTGAATATTTCAACGTATTGCACGAAATAAGATCATATTGTATACCTGCGATTTTTCGAGTTATTAAATAAAATCATTATATATTAATGCATGAAAATATTGAAGACATTAACACACAATATACATATTAAACCCATATAGCATGTAATCTTGTAGGACACTTACCATTTGATTTTGACTGGCCTTGCCAAGCAAGGCTGTCATATGGTGTGTGATTCATATTTTATTCAAGTCAAATTTGTCATGACTGGTACATACTAGGCTAACAGCAAGCTTGCAGATGGCTTTAATTATGCTTGCAACTTGCGAAGGATAGCTTGCAACAAGTTTTATAAATCATGCTTGATACAAGCCTGACACGCGAAAACTAGTTAGCTTGATTCAAGCTTAATCCAGACTCGGTTTACCCAACAAACTTGTTGTAAGCTCAGGGATTTGTATTTGAAAGGATTCAATAAAGCCGATTATGCTATCGGGGAAATAAAAAAAAAACTCCGTACTTTCCCAAAAGAGCAATATTTAAATAATTGCAACAAAAAAAATATTTCCCTGATAATAACCCCAGTGGCTGAGGCAATGGCGAGAGCGTTACCTGGAAAACACCATATCGGCGAAGCTTTATCGGCACAGATGGAACTGATGATGCAGATAATATACCAGATGCTGGTAAAATTGTTATTGAGAAATTGAAAATTCTGTGGCCAATTGTTGAATACGGTCCTATTTATGGAGACGAAATTAAAGCAGAATTATACAAACACCCCAAAATTCCAATTAGTTTTAATTATTGGCAATGTCTTGAAAAACCAGTACCTACTAAAGCAAACTTATTTCAGTTTGAAATAAAAGATCAGTTCAATTCAATCCAATTCGATATGCCAGACTTTGTCATTGTTGGTTTTCAGCACAGCAGAAAAGAAGATCCTGGGCAATTCACACATGGTTCAATGTTTGACTCTTGTTTTGTCAAAAATATTTATATTAAGAATGAACAGAATGAAGTGCTTCCCAAAGAGAATTGGAATTTTAACATTGATGATAAAATTTTCGATAAGATGTATATTGCTTACAATGATTTTAGAAATTCAAAGACTAAACTAGATACCCTTTATCGTAATAATGAACTGCGCTTCAACTCTGCATCATTTATTGGGAGACGTTATTAATTTTTCTTACAGAAAAACCGCTATTGTAAAAGATCAAACTAATCTGAAACTTACAGTTGATATTAATAAACCAATATCGGCTTCAACTATTTGTAATTTGTAAGCCAAAGAAACCTAATTTATGATGTTAAAAGTGAATGAATCACCGAAGTCCAATAGTGCGCAAACATGTACGGTTATTAGTTTTTAATGGATGGTTATCCATTAAAAATATTTACTGTTATATAATTTTTCTTTAATAGCGCTATAAGAGTGTTTTAAATGGGATCTGGAAAAACCATCTGAGGATGCACATTCTTAAAAGGGGTCCATCGAGGGACCTCTTTTAATTGTGACAACGGGTTCTTATGCTTTTTCATTACATTCACTCGCAACGCTTTTTTCAGATCAGTATTTCTGCAACATCTTTCGCTTTGAACCACGGATTATTCACTTCGTTGATAATCACATACACCTTTTTACCGCCGTAGATAAGCTTGTTGTTCACAATGTCGATGAGCGATTGCATTTTGTTATACATATGCTTTCTTTTAAGCTCACACACGATATCAGCGATAAGGCGACTCTCGATGGGTAACTGTTCTTTCATAGTATCACTCTTTTTCAATTTTGTAGTGTCCCCATGGTAGTATATTAATGCCATCTTTAAGAATAAATCTTTTATCATCTTTGGGACTTAATGCTTTTGTTCTCAACTCAATCGTATAGAGTTCGTGTTTCTTACTTTTAATAAGATTCATTCTTTTGTACAGCTCATTTTTACCAAACAAACACTTTTTGTAGTCACCAAAACTAATTTCATTTCTGACTACAGTGTTTTTCACACCCTTTGCTCTTTTCTTTACACCACCTTCCACATTTATTGCATACATTTTCGATTTCAATCCAATAAATTCTTCCATTATTCTTCCATTACATTCATCTTTCATTTTGCCAATAACCTATTTGTTAACTAACGGTATACCATATGGATTATCTTTTTTATAGTCAGAAGTATCAAAATGATCGACCATTTCTTTAATATCACTGTGGAAGTCTGGTGTTATTATACAATAGATGTACGAATCAGTATCTTGGTAGCACAGTTCAATATTTTCCCCATACTTTGGTTTCATTAAATTATAGTGAAATTCGTACATTAAGACTTTCGATAGATTAAGTATACTCATTCCAACATTAATGGGTTTGTTAAAGCACAATTTTGTTTTAATCATATGAACTGCAACCAAAGAGTTAGTAAATATAGTTCTATCTTTAAAGTTTGGTTTAGCCACTAGTTTATCCATTTGCTTAGAACTTGTGCACAACCGTATATCCACTCTGTTTCTAATATTCTCCATTGTTTTTCCAAAAACGGAATTGTTCATTAATTTGTAGAAATCTTTTTCAAAGCATTTGTAGACTTTGTTCGCATATTTGTGTTTAGATCAATATACGACTTGAGCCAATCTGATTGATCAAACTCCAGATCTCTATAGATTTTTCAACTTCATTCCGAGAGATAGATATTGCTTAAGATTTACATAGTGTTATACATATTTTTCTTTACCACCCAGATTAGTCAAGAGTTTGGGATTTTTTTAACCTTCCAGTATTTTATTCTCTGGTGCCAATGGCAGATCTTTGTGGAGATCGTGTAGTTCATGTGGATATTCCGAATCAACTTCCAATGTATAACCTTTGCTAGAATCATCTTCTATTTTTGTTACATCTATATTTGTATTTCCCCACTTAAACCCACCATAGGGTAAATACTGGCTCATAGCCCATCCATATAAGTTATTGGCATCCAGATATGTAAGATAAAAGATTTCCTTTGTACTATCATAAGCATTCATATATTTATTATTTGCTTTAGCATATAGCTTACAACATTGTGAAATTCCACCACGAACACCTTTTTCTATGATCAAAATCATGCCGTAGCCTGTTAATAATTCTAGTTCTATTTTAGTATGTTTGAGCATAGCATCACACGCTAACCCTGGGGCTGTGAAATACCATGCTGGATATAGCTTATATGTTTTGAGACACACATCTCTAAAATTTTCCATATTGGACAATATCAATGCATCAGATTTGTTGTAGAGTTCTGTGTACTCTCTTAGAGATTTTATGTTGAATTTTTCCCACACCGTTCTCGCAAATTCGTAATCTTCGTCTGTAATGCCACATTTATTGAGTTTGTTGTAAAATGCATCTTTTGGATGGAAATGATGTCTCAAAAAAATTTGCAGCCTTATCCATGTAGTCATATGGGTAAAAACCTTTTCTTGTAACAAAGTCAACAAGTTCATTGGGAAAATGCTTACACATTTCTCGGAATTGGCTTCTGGAAAGGTTGCTAGAGAGTTTGTCGATACTACTAGCCATAAATTTAAATGAATCAATAAATCTAAGATTTACACTTTCACATAGATGTTTCGTAAAAGAAATATATTTTTCTTTGTTGTTGGGAATTAGATCAATTTTATTTTCATCGATGCCAAGATCTCTTATGAATAAATGTGTGTAATAATCAGATAGATTGTGTATAAACACTGGGACAAAACATGGATTTCTATACGATAAGTTACAATCTCTGTGTGCAGCTCCCCTAAATTTCTCCGTAAGATGATCATGATCTCTCACAGAATCGCCATTCAAAGACTTTTCACATACATGACAATGGGTAGCTGTATCATAAACAATTTGTTCTTTCTGAGTTAGTGGAAGCATTGGTTTTTCATTTGTGTATATATCACCAATAGACTTTGCTTCTTCCATTAGCATTTTAACGAATACAGTATATGCATCAGATCCTTCATAAGTTACTGGTGGTTTAGAGTATTCATGTTCGTATTTTACATAGTAACAGAAGCTAATAGGCTCGTGTTTTTGGTATGGTTTCGTGTAACATTCTTCGGGGTTTGGTTGGCAAGTTTCAATTTTAGTCAAAAAACATTCAAAATCAGCATACATCACAAACGGAACTCTCAAAGAATGATTTTGGTTTTTAAATCTTAATATGTCATTTTTTCCTTTAGATGGTAGTTCAACTCTAACACAATCGTGATCCCGACAGTCTTGTTCGTGATCTGTTAGCTTATTTACAGAGTATAAATGGTGCAAACATCTATCGCATATAAATATTTTGGGACCATTATTTGTTACTTGTGATACGATAAGTCTCGAAAGACTTTTTATCCAGCAGTAGTGGTCGTTCTTTTCGTCGTTGGTATAGAGTAGGTTTATATGTTTATCCGTCTTATTTTTTGTTGTTTTTAATGGACAGATTATATATTTCTTACCACCACTTCTTCTTCGTATGCGTATACATTAATATAAATTCCACTTCTTTTCTCAAAGGTTGGTATGCTATCCACTTTCATTGGAAATTCCAAACCCTTAAGTGCATCATCAAACTCATGTTCGTAAGCTATGTATTTATTCACTCTTTGGGGGTTTCTTTGTACTTGATGCAATGCAGATAGAACAGACCACAAAAAAACATTTCTGATCATTGTTCTTAACATTAATTACCACCTGCTTATCTTTGATTTTTTCTGTATCAACATAAGAACTGCCCTTGAATGGTACATATTTATTTATTCGCACTTCTAGTTTAAATATTCTGCTGAGTACCCACTGAGATCCCTTTGCTTCGAAAGCTCCCATCTCAGCTATGATTTTCGATATGCTGTTGACATAATATTCTTCCAGATTAGTCGATTGCAGTATGATTTTGTTCTTTGTTTTAAAGGAGCTTTCTACATATTCAATATTCTCACCAATTCCCTTTTTGTACTCAGCGAAGAGTTTCGTGTTCACTTAAATGATTTTAAATGTTTACTAATTAGTCCCGTGACAGTTTCTTTAACATCATTTAGGAAATGATTTGGGTCTTTGTATGCATTTATAGTCTTTACAGCATAAGTCTTGATCCTACTTTGAATTGCTTTTTCGATTTCTTCTACACTGAATCTGGGTGTGTACTTATGAATTTTACTTCTCAAGTGACTTCTTATGTGAGACGGTTTGTAATAGTGACTACACGTTTTACATTTCACTTGTTTCTCTCGTGGGAACTTCTGTTTTGATATTAAATGTAGTGATATTTTAAAAATTTCCCATACATTTGTTGGTTAATGTGATTTATTATGTATTGGTGTAAGACCTTTGTGGAATCTACTATTAAGATGACTTCTTATGAGAGATGGTTTGTAATATTGACTACATGTTTCACACTTGACATACTTCTCTTGAGATTTCTTCTTCTTTCTTTTCGCAAAAACATCTTTCTTAAATTTGTATTCTTTCCAAACATTACCAGTTGTGTTAGCCTTTTTCATTTCCATGGTCGTTATCATATTAGACATCAGTTGATTTTTATTCGTGCTCATTTATTATATACAATATTTTATTTTTTTGTATTCAAATTTTCTGAGCCACTCTTTTTGCAACTATGCCCAAACGCAACTTTTTACGTGTATTTTTGCAGATGCGCTCAAACGCAAAGTTTAATGCAACTTTTTTGTGGTTGCTCCCAAGCGCAACTTTTTCAGCCACTTTTTGCAGTTGTACCAAAACGCAACTTTTTAAGTTACTTTTTTGCGGTGGCTCCCAAACGCAACTTTTTGAGACACTTTTTTTGCAACTGCTCCCAAACGCAACTTTTTGAGTCACTTTTTTGCAGTTGCTCCCAAACGCAACTTTTTGAGTCACTTTTTTTGCAGTTGCACCTAAATGCAACTTTTTGAGTAACTTTTTTGCGGTTGCATCCAAAGCAACTTTTTGAGACACATTTTTGCGGATGTGCTCTAATCGGCATTTGATGTTTTCTGATGGTTTGAGCATTTAATTTACCGTTGGTTTTCTGATAACTGGAGGCTGTGCTCGAATCGGCATTTTCATACTACTCCTGGCCTTCCTGCCTTGGCCTGCTTATCCTGGCCTACCTGCCCTGGCCTACCTGCACTAAAATGCCTGTCCTGCCCTGGTTGCCTGCCCTGGTCTGCACTGGTTGCCTGCCCTGCCATTTTCTACCCTGACCTGGTCTGCCTGCCCTAACCTGCCGGCCCTGCCCTGACCTGCCTGCCCTGCCCTGACCTGCCTGCCCTGTCCTGGCCTCCTGCCAAAGCCTGCCTACCCTGCCCTTGACAGCCTGCCCTGTCCATCCAGACCTGCCCTGGCCTCCCTGCCCTGGCCTGCCTGCCTTGAAAAGGCCTGCCTGCCCTGGCTTGGCTTCCCTGCCCTGGCCTGCCGGCATTGGCCTGACTTGCCGGTCCTTGAATGCCTACCTGCCTTGTCCTGCCTGCCCTGTCCTACCTACCCTGTTCTGCCTGCCCTGTCCTGCCTGCCCGGTCCTGCCTGCCCTGTATTGCCTGCCTGCACATGGCTTGACTTCCTGCCCTGGCCTGCCTGTCCTGACCTGCCTGCCCTGCCCTGGCCTGCCTGCCCTGGTGGGAATGCCCTGGGATGGCCTGCCCTGACCTGCCTGCCCTGGCCTGGCCTGGCCTGCCAGCCTTGCCTTGGCATGCCTGCACTGGCATGGCCTGCCTACACTGGCCTGCCTGCTCTGGCCTGTCTGCCTTGCCCTGCCTGAACTACACTGGACTGCCTGACCTAGCCGCCTGTCCTGGTCTTTCCTGCCTGCCCTGGCCTGCCCTGGCCTGCCTGCCCTGTCTGCCCTGCCCTGGCCTGCCTGCCTGCCCTGGCCTACCTGCTCAACCATTACCTGGTCTGGCCTGCCTGCTCAGCCATTACCTGCCCTGGACTGCCTGCTCAATCATTACCTGCCCTGGCCTGCCAGCCCACTCCTGGCGTGCCTGCCCTGCATTGGCCTATCTGCCCTGCCATGGCCTGCCCTGCTCTGCCCTGCCTGCCCTTGCCTGCCTGCCTGCCCGGCCTCCGCTGCCCTGGCCTGCCTTCCCTACCCTGACCTGCCTGTCCTGGCCTGCCAGCCATGTCCTGGCCTACCTGCCCTGCCCTGGCCTGCCTGCCCTGTTCTGGTCTGCCTGCTGTGGCCTGCCAGCTCTGGCCTGCCTGTCTTAGTCTACTTCCCTACCCTGGCCTGCCTGCCATGGCCTGCATGCACTGGATTGTCTGCCCTGGGCTGCCTGCCCAGCCGTGGCCTGTATGCTCTGGCCTGTCCTATCTGCCTGGCCTTCCTGCCTTGTCCTGTCTGCACCTGGTCTGCCTGTCCTGCTCTGGCTTATCTACCTTTCCCTGGCCTGCCTATCCTGCCCTGGCCTGCCTGCATGCACTGGACTGCCTACCCTGGCCTGCCTTCCCTGCCTTGGTGTGCCTGCCCTGTCCTGCCTTCCATGGTCTGCTTGTAATTCCCTGGCTGGCATGCCTACCCTGGCCTGTGCTGGCCTGCCTGCCTGCCCCTGGCTTGCCTGCCCTGCCCTGGCCTGTCTGCCCTCCCCTGGCCTGCCCTGCTCTGGTCTGTCTGCCCTTACCTGCCTGACCTGCCCTTGCCTGCTTGCCCTGCCTTTGCTGCCCTGGCCTGCCTGCCCGCCCTGCCCTGGCCTGCCTGTCCTGGACTGCATTCCCTGCCCTGGCCTGCCTGCCCTGTTCTGCCTGCCCTGTTCTGGCATGCCTGCTCTGCCTTGCCGTCTCTGACCTGCCTGCCTTAGTCTACTACCCTGCCTTGGCCTGCCTGCCATGGCCTGCATGCACTGGCTTGTCTGCCCTGAGCTACCTGACCAGCCGTGGCCTGTATTCCCTGGCCTGGCCTATCTGCCCTGGCCTTCCTGCCTTGTCCTGTCTGCACCTGGCCTGCCTGCCCACCCTGGCCTATCTGCCTTACCCTGGCCTGCCTATCCTGCCCTGGCCTGCCTGCATGCACTGGACTGCCTACCCTGGCCTGCCTGCCCTGCCTTAGCCTCCCTGCCCTGTCCTGCCTTATTTGGCATGCCTGTACTTCCCTGGCTGGCATGCCTGCCCTGACCGGCCTGATCTGCTTGGGCCTGCCTGTTCTACCCTGGCCTGCCTTCTCTGGCCTGTCTACCATGACCTGCCTGTGATGCCCTGGACTGCCTACCCCTACTCATCGACTTAACTGGTGGAACTAGCTGTGATGGGAAGAGGACTCGTCAGCAGTTCGGTAGCAGCTCGAGCCCATGGGTATGATGACTGGAAAACAAACAAACCATACAAATTTAAAAACTCTGAAGGGGAAAGTAAAAACATCGCTATTAAAACTCGTGCACATATTTGATTTTACTTAATTGCAAACGAGATATGCAGTACGGAGTGGGGCCTCGACGAAGACAGCTCGTCGTGAAGATGGCACAAGTGGGGTTCTTGAGCTCAGCGGATCACACCAAAAAGGTAGCTCCATACTGGACGAAAACACACACGTGACGATATCTGTAAACAGAATACTATGGATTATAGAGTATCCTGTGGAAATGTATGTGTTTTGAACGTACACCCCACCGTGAATCGAACCCGGCTCGCCATAGTGGGGGACGTACATCCGGACTACTGTCTCGTGGTAAAGCTTGCAAGAAGCAAATGTTTTTGAAGTATGTTTCCTTTCAGCCGAAGCAGATGGTAAGGCTCGCGAGAACGAATCAGCTATAAAACCCACGCGGACCGAAACTTTTTTATACTTTGTGTTTAGTGACGATATGTGGGACAATATAAAGGACATTTAAAAATAAGACAAGGAAAGATACTGTGCTAAAATTCTACAAAACAATGGTGGTACCCATTTTTACTTATGGCTGTGAAAACTGGGTCCCCATTCTCAAGGAGAGGTCTGAAATACAAGCAACTGAAAAGAAATTTTTGAGGGGGTTAAAGTATGTACAAGGTTGGATCGATTGAAAAATGAGGATAGAAGGTAGGAATGGAATATATATAGATTTAATTATAAAATTGATCAGTATAAACAAGAATGGAAGGAACATATCACATAAATGGATGAGAAAAATCATACAAAGGAGAACTCTATAATCCTATAGGCAAGAGGGATGTTGGTCGACCAAGAAGAATATGGAACGAAGTATGAAGCTGGAACAGGCAGTAGCCTAATCCATGAAGTGTAGAAGAAAAAGAAGTTTAGTGACACATGCAAGACATGTGAAATATACCTCGCATATTTTTTTGAATACATCGGTTTTTTTATATGTTGGAAATCAAGCGGTTAGTTTTTTTCTTTATAATGAAAGCTATGAGTTTTAGCGTCTGTGTTTATAAAAGTGAGCACAAAGGTCTTTCTTTACATTAAATCTGAAATGTTCATATGAGATAGCAACATATCTAAATAAAGGGGCGTATATGCTTGATGAAACTTGCGCACAGAAAATATAACTATTTTGCTGTCCTTTAACGTACTGTTTTCAATACCATTAAAGGGTGTGACTGTTGATATAAGATTTCCTAACACTTTTCGAGAAAAGGTACTCGCCACCTGACAGGAATTATTTTGTGTATGTTAAGCAAGTATTTCAAGTGTTTCTCCATTAACTAATAATTCTTTAGAAAAAATAATAATTTCCTAGCACCATTACAACAAAAAAAAAATGCGTAACCTCTTATTACTGGGCGTGGTACATGCAAGCTGTGGCCTTGGACCAAGCACTCACCTTGCTGGTGTCTCGTCAGCGCGCAGTTGCTCCTCTGACCGACAATAAAGTAATCAAGTTCAAAAACAGTTACACGATCGTTCACTCGTACGAATGCGGAAGGCAGAATTGCAGTCATGTATATTTTTTGACAATATGGTTTAACACTTCATCACCCACAAGGTAAAAGTTTTTTTAAGTCACGAACTTTAATACTTGCACTACGGTGAATATTAAATACAAGAAGCGCACTTCTTGTACTGATTCGCGGAAAAAAAATCGGACCCTAAAAAAATTGTTAAACAGTATGTAAATGTAATAACCTTCGAACTGAAGGAAGGTTGATCGAAATGCACAAAGTCGCTGAAAGCTGGAGCAACGCACGAAGCAGATTCATAAGATGGGATGATGGGCAAAAGGCTAGTTCCCAGTTTATATTGTTTGTCACTATGGTATTGACGTATTTGTCTGTGGATGGGGTGGGGACATCGATTCTCCTCTCCGTGAAAACAAAATGTTCGCGAGCATGACTTTTTACATAAAATTAAAATACTCTTCGTACAAAAGGTAAAGACCTTACAAGTCACTTAATAGTTGGTTTCCTTCATCAAGTCGATTTTATTTTAATTTTTGTAAAATATTATTTTGGCAAAAATATATATTTTTATCGGTAATTCGCAATACCTCCCACCATTGATGGACGGCATCTCCTGTAAGTATGTCGACGTGGGGCGGGAAGTTGAGGACAGTTGTACTTCTCACACGTTCTTTCGGATTTATTCGTACCTTTCGCAAGACTCTCATGTATTGTAATTTATGGGAACTGTCAACTCAGGTTGTGCGAGAGAGATGAAATGATGAAATGTCTCTGACGACATGACCTTGGCAAATTTGATGCACCTCTCTGCGAGTGTGCACTATGTTAGACTTACGGGAGAAATGGAGAAATGAAGAGGGTAAATTTAGCTTCTGTCTCTCACAACATGACCTTGGAAATTTTATGCATGTCGGATATGAGACTAGATTTAACCAGAAATTCTTACCCCTCTCCTCGTTAATTTCTCCGTAATTCCCACACTCCGACTTTTGGTGACCAATGGGAGAACGATGTGGAGGGAGAGTGCAAATTCCAATTCTCCTAACGACCAATGAGACGATTGGCATGTGGGGCGAGTGCAAATTCCATTTCCCTTCATGACCAATGGGAGATCGGCGGTTTGGACAAGTGCAAAGTTAGCTTTCCTTCGCGGCCATTGGGAATGGGGCTTGTTTATACTACAATATCTCGACAGTTTGCTCCTCCATCAATATAGTAGAGCGTATTTAGTTCCACCAGTATAATTTTTTCATTCATGTTGTGCCCCATTTTTTCTTACCAGTACTGTGCCAAATTTTTCTTACCATTTTATTCCCCAGTCTGTTCTCCCAGTATTGTAATATGTATAATTTTTTTCTCGTTTGTATGTTCTCTGATTTCCCCGCCAGAGTAATTTTTCCATCAGGTACTGTAATATGTTTAGTTTTTCATAGGTACTGTACCAAGGTTTTTCATACGCATTGTACCACATATATGTCCCCAACAGTGTAATTTTTTGGCTAGTAGTATATGTATAGTATGGGTACGAGCTCAGATCATTGTTTCATCGAAAATCAAGCAATTTTAAGCCAAATTTTATCGTTTTCAAACAACTTTTTCAAGTTTCTAGAAACCCCATTTGACTCCAATTTTGGATTCTCAAAAAACAAGACAATTTAAGCTAAAAACAAGCAAAATCAATCAAAAATCAAGCTAATTTTCAATTTTGAAAAAAAAAAAACAGACATGCAGGATTTGTGCGGATTAAAAAGCCAAGCAATTCTACCCCAAAATCAAGCAATTTTACCCCAAAAACATACAAATTTTCACGTTTTCTAGAAATGTCAATTTTGTAAGCAAGTAATATAAATCAAGCTAATTTAAGCTAAAAACACGCAAATTAAGCTAAAGTCAAATGAAATATTAAAACTATTCAAATTAATAGAATTTACATATTCTCAAGAGAACTTTTAAATTTAAATTTAATTTTTCAATTTTTCATTTCTTTTAAGCCATTATATGACACAAAAATTTCCTTCTCGTTTAATAGTTTCAAAGCATTTTGATCTATTATTATCACATAGCGCTCTGGTAATGAAGTTTTAAACTTGCCATCTAGAATATAATACATTTTTTTACCAAACTTAGATACATAAATTTCAAAATCTGTAGCAGTAAACCATCTATTTTTTTCGAGGTCTGTAGTTTAGTAAATTCAAAGGAATTGTTCAACGTGTTGAGCAAAGATTCCATTTTTATTTATATAAAAATTTATAAAACACTAAAAATATATATTATATAAATTATTAACTTTAAAATGAAAAATCAAGAAAAGCAATGTAAAAATTGTGGTGAAGTATTAAACATGGAGAGTTTTTCACCACATAAATATACAAAAGATAAGTATATTAACACTTGCAAAAATTGTATTCGTTTGTATACTAGAAAACACTATGAGATAAAGAATCAAAAATTATTATGTGAATGTGGTAAATATGTTTCAAATTAATATCTAAAAAAGCATAAAAATACTAAATTACACAAACATAATTTAAATCTACAAGATAATTATTCAACAAAAACATGTGCAGCATGTAATGAAAATAAGTCTATCGATTCATTTTATCCTCATAAAAACACAATTGACAAACTTACAACAAGATGTAAACAATGTTATAGTGAATATTGTAGAAATCTTCATGAGTTAAATAAAGATGAAAGGAAAGAGAAAGTAATATGTGAATGTGGTAAACATATTTCTAATGAATATCTAACAAGGCATAAAAATAGAAAAATACACAATAACTAGAAATAAAAATTATTATAAAGAATTTAATATAAGAAAGCTAAATAGTTGAAAATAAAAGTGATTTCAATATTTTCAATGACTATAATTTATTTATTTTCTTCTTAATTTTTTCTATTTAAATATAACTATTAAAATGGAGGCTTGTAATATAATTAGTGTGTTGAATAAAAGGAGATTGTCGGAGTTAAGAAATATAGCTAAAAATTAGAATTAAAAATAATTAATGAGCTAAAAAAAGATGCTTTAATTAGACTGATTATTTCACAGTGCAATGTTGTTATAGCAGGAGACAATCTAATTTTTAAAAATATGGTAAATTTAAATTATTTAAAAGTTACAGAATTAATAGCAAAAGCTAAAATATTAAGCATAGAAAGTTTTTACAACCTATGAAAAACTGAATTAATTACAGCTATTACAAACAAAGAAACAAAGAACAACTTTGCAAATTTATATTTGAGAGATGCCAATATCAATTAATTACATAATAATAATAAATTAAAGAAAATATTTCCATTTTCTATTAATGTATTCGTAACCAAAATAAATAGAGGAGCCAATAAAAATTACTTAGTTAAGAAAGCTTTTAAAAGCAGGATATCAACATATAACATTGAAAATTCATTTAATTTAGTACAACCTAATCATTTTTTTACTTCAGTAAAAAACAAAATAATCTTAAAATATTTAGAGGGTTGAAAACCAGTGTTAAATTATATACCAATTGTCGTCAGCAAGCGAATAACCAAGTAGAATTATTTACATTACAATCATCCAATTATACAATATTGAATGAAGGAGATATTAAAAGGATTTATAAATTCATAAAACAAGAAATAATTACACTATTATTTGAATTTCAAAGAAGAGGTTCAGGATTGACTTCAGATAGAATAATTGGAATACAATTAGCAATAAATAAGTGCAATCCTTTAAATGGGGCATCATATATTGATCTTCCAGAATTTATTAAGAAGAAACAAGCATGTGTTAATATGAAAAATAATGATCAAACAGGTTTTCTTTGGTCAATAATATCAGCATTGTATCCAGAAGAAAAAATCCAGAAAGAGTAACTGAAAACAGAAATGTGGGGCTAAGTTTTGATAAAGTAATAGATAATTATGAATAATCTATCAAAATTGATGATTTGCCAAAAATAGAAAAACAAATTGATTTATCTATAAATGTATATATGTCTTCAGTATATCCACTAACACTTACAAAAAATAAAACGGAAAATCATACAAATTTACATTAATTTAAAGATGATACAAATTCACATTATTGTTGGATAAAAGATTTATCAAGGTTAGTTTCAGCACAAAAAAAATAATCATAAAAGTAAAACTTATATATGCGATATGTGTCTTCAATTCTTTTATTCTCAAGAAAAATTTAATAAACATACAGAAGACAGCTCTAAAAATGGATCAGTAAGTATCAATTTACCGTCGAAAAGAGGACAAATAAAGTTTAAGAATTACAAACATACAATGAAGGTTACTTTCACAATTTATGCCGATTTCGAATCATTTCTAAAGAAAATTTCAACCACGAAACCAAACCCAAGAGAATTCAAATTTAACCTAATCAAAAAATATCCTATTTCAACCGAAGATGATATTGATATTGGCTTCTATAAGGAGATACTTAAGGAAAGAAATAATCTTACTAATGAAAAAATAAATATAATTGATTTAAAGATGAATGGCGAATATCAATTACAAGAAGCATCTGGTTTTTGCTATGATATTGTATCTAGTTATGGTGATTATATGCCACCAGTAGTATATAGGTCAAAATGCACATAAATAATTTATGGAAATAATGAAAAGGGAAGTAGACGAAATTGGGGAAATATATTCACAAATTGAACCAATGCACCCACTAACAAAAGAAGTATTATATAGTATATTTAAAAAAATTTACAGTATGCGAATATGAATATGTAAACGACAATAAAAAAGTACGCCATCATGATCGTATAAGTGGAAAATTCATTGATCCATTATGTAATAATTGTAATTACCCAATTTTGTTTCAATTTATTTTCATAACCTAGCCGGATATGATTCTCATTTATTTATTAAAGAGCTGGGATATGATAACAAAAATACAGATTTAATTGCAAATAATGATGAAAAGTTTATTACTTTTGGGAAACAAAACCGAAAACTTAAAAATGAAATTTATAGACACATTCATATTTATGGCCAGTAGTTTAGATAGATTATCATCTATTTTAAGTAAGGATTAAATGAAATATACTAAGAAACATTTTCCAAAACATAAAGAAGATTAACTAATTAGAAGGGTGCTTATCCATATGATTATATGGATAGTTGGAAGAAATTTGATAAAATAGAGCTTCCACCAAAAATGGAATTTTATAATAGTTTTAACTAATATGATATAACCAACTATGATTATAAACACACAAAACTCGAATGGAATCAATTTAATATTAAAAACCTCGGTGAATATCACGATTTATACTTAAAAAGCGATGTATTACTATTAGCGAATATATTCGAAAATTTCAAAAATACGTGTATAAATGCATATTAATTAGATCCTGCATGGTATTTTACAGCACCAGGATTATCTTGGGATTCAATGTTAAAATGACTAAACATCCACTAGATTTATTACTTAACTATGATATGATTTTAATGACTCGAAAAGGAATTAGAAGTGGAATATCGCAATGTTGTAAGTGATATGTTAAAGCCAATAATAAATATTTAAATGATTTTAACTCTAATCAAGAATCAAATTATTTAGAATTAGCACAACTGGATGTAAATAATTTATATGGTTGGGCAGTGTCTCAATATTTACTAGATGGTGGTTTCGAGTTGGTTAATTATACGTTATATAATTTAGAGTACTGGAGTAAAAAAATATTAGATTTGGAGGACGATAGTGATTATGGCTATATATTAGAAGTTGATTTAGAATATCCACAAGAACTTCATTAATTAAATAAATATGTTCCATTTTGCTCAGAAAATAAGGTAGTTCAAGGAACAAATCAATCCAAATGGTTAACAATTTTTCTTAATAAACAAAAGTATGTAATACACTATCGAAATTTGAAATAGAGTTTAAATAATGGTTTAAAAATTACTAAAATACATAGAATATTTACTTTTTATTAGTTCGATTTGCAGAAAAAGTATATAGATTTGAATAAAGAGATGAGAACTAATGCAAAAAATGACTTTGAGAAAGGTTTTTATAAGTTGATGAATAATTGGGTGTTTGGTAAAACAAAAGAAAATATAAGAAACAGGGTAGATATAAGATTAATATCAGATGTAGAAAAATGAATATTAAAACCCAATTTCAAGAGAAATTGGCCATATATATGGCCATATATATGAATAAATATATATGAATATATGAATAAAACAAGTATAAAATTTGAGAAGCCTATTTATTTTAGCATGTCAATTTTAGACATATCGAAAGAGTTCATGTATGATTTTCATTATAAAGTGATGAAACCAAAATATGGGGACGATATTTAATTATGCTATCAAAATACCAATTCCTACATTTATAACATAAATACAGAAGATTTTTTCTAAGATATGAAGTCGATGAGAGAAAAAATGTATACAAGTGGTTATTCAAATGATAATATCTATAACATGACACACATAAATAAGAAAGTTATAGGTAAGATAAAAGACGAATGTAATAGGAAAATAATGAAAAAATTTATTGGTTTAAGAGCACAAATATATGCATATAAAGTTGATAATAAAGAAAATAAAACATCAAAATGCGCAAAGAAATGTGTTGTTAACAAGAGAATTACATTTTAGGACTATAAGAATGGCTTATTTAAAGAGAAAATATAATATAGGACAATGAATTTAATAAGGAGTGAAAAGCATGAAATATATACAGTAGAAATTAATAAGATTTCATTAAGTCCGTATGATTACAAAAGGATTATTATGGAAAATAAAAAAATGCATTAACATATGGGTAACAAAAAGTAAAATTTTTAGTTAATTTTTATATTATATTTTGAACATATTTAAATTCTAAAACAATATCGATATCAGAACCATCAAAATCAAGCAGATTATCATTTTCATCCCTAATATCTAACACAATGTTATTAAATTGTTCATTATTTATTCTATAAAAAATGTATATGTGAGTTCATAACTAATATAATCTCTGAAGCCAAACATAACTTTGGTGGTAAACTAGCAATTACATCAGTTTCTAAATGATTAGATTCGTCATACTTTATGAACATTCCATATGCCAAATTACAATGAACATTTATTGTTTTTAATTAATTAAAATTAGGTAACTTAGTACCTACAACAACTTTGTCTTTTTCAATAAGCATATTTCTCTCGAAACCAATTATATCAGATAATGGATCATCAAGTTTAATATCAAACTTAGATTTAACAAAAATCTTTTCTTTTCACATTGTCTCATGTCAGTTCAATGTTATTTGTTGAAAATAGTTCAATTGAATTTATAGTTTCCTTTAAAGATTTAATGTCATATTGTCCTTTAGGAATAGTGATAACTTAATTTTTATCAACATCAGCAATCATTTTTCCAAATTGCCATTAAAGTATTGTTGTTGTCAATATTAGGAGCTAGAAATTCCGCATGAAAACTCATCAAAACAATACATTTGTCTTGATTAATTATATCATAGTGAAACTTCCTCCTTAAAATGGAAATATTATTTGTTAACTTAAACACGTTACTGTACATTTGTTATAAAAATTACCATATTAAATGAAAAAAGTAAATTGGGGTGTTGTATATTTGCTCAAAAAGTGTAAACCAACATAAATATATTGAGTTACAAAAAGACTTTGATGCAATATCCAAAGAGTGTAATGAAAAGATTGCTTATTTTTTAAATAGTGATAATGAAATGAATCCACTATATCAGTGTGAAAAGAAGTTTATGGTTATATATGTCATTTTAGAAAATCAGGATGTTATCTGAGAATATTTTACTATGGCAAGACATTAAAATATTTATGTATTTTATTTGGCACAAACATATTCAAAACTACCCAAACAATTAATAAGGGAAAATGCAAACTTAAATGCTTATTTCGACAAGATAATACAAATTTAAGTCATATTCATAGTGATTTTGTTGGTGCAGATATGACTTTTGATCAATTCAAAGGGCTTTGTGCAAAGTTCTGGACAAAGATTTTAATTTTATCACAACAGATTTGAGCAGAAATGAACAGTGGTAAGTATAGAGACCAAATCCAGCATTTTATAATGTAACTCTGTCTAGTTTCTCTTGTATATGAGAATTCTTTATCTACTTCCTGAAGAGGCATTTCAGCGCACTCTCGCTGCAACAGGAAAAACTTATCTGCACAGTCGTCCACAACAGAACTTCAGCGGACTCTTGTAGCAACAGGAAGCAGATTATCTCAACTGTGATGCTATCTACTCGCAGTGCGGCGAACACTCTGTGCAACTCTCGATAATGAGCTTCCAGCTTGCCACAATTCACTACAAGAGGCTTTATAATCATCGTCTTGCTCGTCTTGTCGCCATGGCTCAGTGGCCCTGCCCTCATAGCTCAAGGGTAGGGTGGCCGACTTGTAGTCGGAGGGTCACGGGTTCGCGCCCCGGCGCCTCCGACGGGGCAGATGCTCAGCTCGATTGTAGCACTGGGAATTCGTCAACAAGTCGGACTCACAACAACGTCAAATGAAAGTTTAAAAAAGTGGCAATCTGTTTGATTTCAAATGCGAAGGTTGTGGGATCGATCCCTGGTCTGAGCAGATAATTTAATAGTGTGAATATGAGGCTCCCATATTTGCACTCTTGGATTATCACCGAATCATTCAAATAAAAATGGCAACTCAAGCTTCAGTAAAACATGCTCTCCATACTACACTTGTAATATGTCAGATGTATAAGCTGGTGTGTTCTCATATAGTGCGTCACCATTCGCTATGGTGACTCACTATATGAGAAGGGGTACCATAAGAAATAAAAAATCCCTCACCTCTCCACTAAAAAAAATAAAATATATAGGCTGCTGGTAGCGAGGTGAGGAGTTTCTCCAATTGGAGTTTTGCAGGTGCTAAATAAGACCGACAAAATATATAACAGATCACTGATGAGGTGTAACAACTCCTAAACCTGGGAGGTCGCTGGCGTGGTGTAACAGCCCCTAAATATTTTGAAACTTTTTAAAAATAAAGCTCACCATTGTTGAAATATGAGTTGAACGAACGTTGACCAAACATTGAACATATTTTATGTACATTAAACCGTGTTGTAGTTGAAATGATTAGCCTTCATGATCATCATCCTGCACAACTGTGATCCTGCACAAATAATGATCCTGCACGACTGTTATCCTGCATGACAATTATCCTGAATGACTGATTCTTACAAAGAAAATACATAATTTCACAAAACATCTGTTTTAATAATCCAAGAGTTATGCGAGTTATCAAAACCCAACCATTTAAAATACATTTTTATTACCTTAACTTCTTAAAACTTTTTCAACCAATTAGTCATTTGGATAGTCGGTTTTCATAATTTTGTATACATAAAAACTACCCTTTATTTCTTCTCCATTGTCATCTTTCAGTTTGTAAGTTGGCACATCATTATTTAAAACCTCATAAATGGTAAATAATTATGTTATCCAATTAGCTGTATAACTCTTTCCAAAAATTTGTTTACTCTTGCTTACATGGACAATATTGCCAACTTTGTATTTCGGTTTAGTAATCACATTTGCTAAATATTGCTATCTTATAATTTTTTCATTGATCTTGTTAACATCAATTAGTTTCATACCAGTGTATTATGTTTTGCATTGTTATAATCTTTAACTTAATCATCAAAAATATTTACCTATTTGTAATTGCCATTTAAAGTAAATTTCTTTCACATTTTGTTCTTCATTGTACGATTATATATTTCTACAGCACTAGCTTTTAATTCAGGAAATGAAGAAAATGATTTATATTATACTTTTCTAAAAAGTTATATAAATATGTTATTATAAAATTATGAGCCATTCTCACTTTGTAAACTATTTGGTTTTCTTTTCATAAAAATATTTTCTAAAGCATTTGCTACATTTTTTGCTGCTTTATTTTTGATTGGTAAAACAAAATCAAATTTTGAAAAAAAAAATTGACAATTTTCATAACATATTTGTAATTATTATTTATATGTGATATACCTTTCAAATTTCCTGCATCCATTTCTACAAGATAAATTTGCCATAAAACAGCTATGCCATATGATATAACGTTTCTTCTTGGAAAAATTTTTTGTACAGGTTTATATAATTAATTTATCATTCCTTCTCTTACTTTGGGTTCTTTTTTTTTTAAAGAATGTTGATTTTTTTTAGAATTGCACAATGAGCATACACTTTTCTGGACAAATGCCCATTTGTCGTATGATAATTTCTATATTATTATTTTGGTGATTTTCTTGCTTATTTTTTTATATTTTAAAAGTTAAATTTTTGCCCTTTTTAGCATCAAATGGTTAATTATAATCAGTTTTTTTTAATCCTTAATCACAGTTATAGTATCATCAGGTAAATTATCAGAATTTTTTTTATAAACAGTACAATCCATCAAAAAATAAATGAACGTATAACATTATCTTTGTGGAAAAAAATTCATATTTTTAAGCCACTCTGCATGTAAATAAAATACACTATGAAATTTTTCTTCAATTTTTCAGTCAATAAATTTATGGCAATAATTCAAAATCAATTTGTTGAAATCTTGCAATTTAACATCTGTTTCTTTATCAACAGCTTCTGTGCTTTTTTCAACTTTTGTGTTAACAAGTGTGTCAACTGATTGGTTTAAATTTTATAATTTGACATCTAATTATTTATCAACAGCTTCTTTATTTTTTTCAGCTTTTGTGTTAACGAGTGCATCATAGAAATTCAAAACTGATTTGTTTAGATTGCGTATTTTATCAGCTATTTCTTTATCTAAATATCTTTTATTGGCAGCATCTTTGCCATCCACAAGATCAGCCATATTATTAATTCTTCGATTTTGAATAGAAACATAGTCTGTTGTATAAACAAAAACTTTACTTATTTTATCTCATAAAGCAGAAACAATGATATTATATTTTGAATTTACATATGTTTCTAAATCAGAAACACTAGTGTTGTATTTTGATTTTTTAAGACATAGTCAGAAACAGTAGTTTTATATTTTGAATCTGCTTCTTTTTTAAATGTTTGATTTGAATTATTTATTCGTTTTATATAATCAGCAATAGTGTTGTTGAATTGTAAATCTATATATTCTTTTAGAGCATAATCAGAAACAATAGTTTTATATTTTGAATCAACATCCTATTTTAATGCATAATCTGCTATATGTATATCAAAAAATCTTCTTATTGACAGCATATTTTTTATCTACAGGTTCACCTATATTAACAATTCTTCGCCCCAGAAAAGAAACACGCGATTTTGTGAAAATAAAATTTTTATTTAAAGATTTGATTAATGGTTTCCCGAGTATATAGGTCGTTTAATATCATAGAAATAATTTCGCTAAACTTAAATTCCCTCGAAAAAAGATGTAAAACAATTAAACATAAATACCCACAAATGTAGAATAATGAGTGATGTTATATTTGTGCATAAGTTCATTAAATATTGTAATATATTATTCTAAACCATTGTCACTTTGAATATCATGCGGTTTTCTGTTCAACAATATACATTTTAAAGCATTTGCTACATTCTTGGCTGTTTTATCTTTCTTTAATTGGTATAGCAAATGCATATTGTGAGAAAACATCAATAATTGTTATAATATACTTGTATCAATTGTTATATGTAATATGCCTTTAAAATTTCCAGGATCCATCTCAACAAGATCGATTTGTCATAAATCATCAATACTATACAAAATTACTTTGCTTCTTGGAAAAATTTCTCGTGCAGGTTTTATAATTCATTGATTATTCCTTTTCTTGCATTGGACTTCTTTTTTAGAAACGTTGATTTTTTAGAATTACATATCGAGCATATACTTTTCTGAACTAGTAGTCCATTTTTAGTATTTTCCATTTTTATATCATTATTTTAGTGACTATTTTTACACTTCAAGCACCAAGTATTCTCGATTTAATAAGAATAAAAAAATTATTAATCTTTATATTTTATGAATATTACTTGTGTATCATCATGTTCAGATTTTAGTTTTTTTTATTTTAAAACTTAAAATATCACCAATGTTAACATCAAAAGACTTACTGTAATCTATTTTTTGAGATCCCTTAATAACAGTCACAGTATCATCAGGTAAATTGGGATTAACAGTAATTATTTGATAAACATTACAATTCATCAAAAAAGTAGAGAAAATTGTATTATTTTCTAAGTGAAAATTATTCTTACATTTATCCCACTTTGCAGGTGAATAAAATATATGTGATTTTTTTTTCCTTTCATTTTTACAGCCTTCGAGTTAACAAGCGTATTTTTGTATATATATTTCTTTATGAAACTTTAGATAAAGATAATAAAGTTATGATACATCATCCTGATCCTAGTAAAATTGTTATTCAAAAATTATAAATGATGTGTCCTAATGTTGATTTTGAATCTAACGCTGTCATTGCAATTAAAAAAATATACAAAGATCCAAAAATACCTATCAGTTTTTATTATTGGCAATTTTTAGAAACAGAAGTCACTGCTGGAACAACTGTTTTTAACTTTGGTATAAAAGATCAGTTTGATAATTTAAAATTTTATATGCCTGATTTTGTAATTGTAGGTTTTCAGCTTAATAGAAGAAATCATCCTGAACAGCAAAAACACGCTACTATGTTTGATCATTGTAATGTCAGAAATATTTATGTTAAAAACAGTAGAAATGAAAGTTTTCCTAAAGAAAGCTGGAATCTAGTCATTGAAAACTCAGTTTGTCTTAAACAATTTATTGCTCATAATGATTTTAGAAACTTAAAAACCAAACTAGATACCAACTATACAAATAATGAACTTTATTACAAACCAACTGTAAACTTTGATGGTGATATTAATTACTATTAATTTTGAGGACGAAGACCATTATATGTTATAAATTGTATGTATAGAAAAACTACTGCAGTTAAAGAAAAAAGAAATATATAAACTAGTGTTGATTTTAATAAATGTGTTGAAGCAGGTACTGTTTGCAATGTTGTTTTAATTAGTAAACGAAATCTAATGCATGATTACTTAAAAGAAAAAATTGTTGAAGACATATAAAATTTTAATATTAAATAAATGGAAGAATCAACCAAATGTTTCGATATTTTAATACAATATTTTAGACTTATAGTTGAGTGGTTACATTTAAAAGTTTTACGCATTTTAAGAAATATAGATTAATTATTTGATCAAATAAAAATCATTTTCATAATTCTAAATGAGTTTTTACTTTCCCTTAATAAATTTATTTTCTTTATAAATTAAATATAAGTGCCTTTGTTTCCATGTAGTTTGACTAACATTTTAAAAGGTGATGGTAGTGGTTCATGACCACCTTCATATAGATTAGATAATGCATCTGAAGATCTTAAAAATATGGTTCGCAAATTTCATTCAAATTTACTAAGATAATATTTCTTTTGATTTTCAGCTTATATTGCTTGTTATTTTTGGCATAAATTTGTTTGATTTATATTACTCGCTTGCAAAATTGACATTTATAGAACACATGAAAATTTGCTTGTTTTTGGGGTTAAATTGTTTGATTTTGGGGTAAAATTGCTTGTTTTTTTAATCTGCAAAAATCCTGCATTGCTGTTTTTTTTTAAATTGAAAATTTGCTAGATTTCAATTAATTTTTCTTGTTTATAGCTTAAAACTGCTTGTTTTTTGAGAATCCAAAATTGGAGTGAAATGGGTTTTCTAGAAACTTGAAAAAGTAGCTTGAAAACGAGAAAATTTGGCTTAAAATTGCTTGATTTTCGATTAAACAATGAGTTGAGCTCGTACCCGCACTATACATATACTGCTAGTGTGTCTAAGGTGCTCCAGGGGTCGAACATGAACCTTAATTATTCACATATCTCCTCACCAGTGTAAGATTTTTTGGTTCGTGTGTGTCTGGGGTACATCAGGGGTCGAACGAGGACCTTACTTATTCTCGATTGGGGCGCAACATATTACCTGTTAAGTGGATATGCGACAACTCGCTGTTGGAACTCTACATGTGTATTCTAGACATTAAATGTGAAAATATTTTCATGCTCTGGTTCTTGCCTGGCATGAATACAGTTCCTGCCGACTTGCAATTATCTCTCTGCTTGCCAGCGAAAGGATTCTACATTTCCACCCAGCTGCAAAATTGATGATTTGGCGAAACCCTTCTGATCGACACACATCTAGAGATGACAGGAGTCTTGAGCTGCATGTGATAAGAGACAGTTGCAGTTGCCTTGGGCTGCACACTCTTCCTTCGTTTTAAAAAATTCAATTACGTTCGTAAACATAATGTATGTTTGCGGTCGCTCTTTTCCTTTACACTGTACCTACATTCAGTATACCTTTAAAATATAACAAATTTTACACATAAATGTATACCATCTGAGTTTTATTAACACAGATATTAAACTTTTAGAATACTTTTTATACCAACCATGTTATTTAACAACTGATACAAAATATTTTTAATTACCAAAAGTGTTTTTTTAATGCAGGTACAAAAAAAATTTAATTACCACTCGGAGGGCATAACTCGAAATGCACTTTTTTTTTTTTAACACATTTATTTATGCTCATAACAATATTGTTCTGCGTTATACAAAGTTTCTTCTCCGCATCTGTATTACACACAATGTTTTTTTTTTTTTCAGTCTATGGGGACATTATACACACGTAATATATTTTATATGTACCATGGGTTCCTCAGGGCCTTAGCAATTGGGCATTTGCACGGAGTTTACAATGAAACATGTCCTGTGTCGACATGACATTCAGGAGTCTACAAGTTGGTACGAATGTAGATTTTAATGACAAATATATGTTTTAGACATGATTGCAAGTTTAATTAATTTCTTGTATGTCGTAAAAAAGTACATTTAGAAGCAATATTATAAGGTACTTTCGTACATAATGTATGTAGGTAAACTGTTAATTGAAAAAAAAAACTATTATATTTTAATAAAGACTAAGAATGACCAAATATTACAGGTTTTAAAATCTATAAATATGAGTGTCGCCACCTCAGCTGGTGGCTGAATCGAACTCTACATAAGTGTGTTGAAAATATAATCGAACAAGGCAAATCGAACTAAAGTGAGTAATTGATGGAATGAATGTGACTAATTGGTGGGATGTGAGGGGGGTAGAGTGGACGTGATGGAGGCTAGCCGACTAAACACTAATTACCCCTGGAAACGTAAGTTTTTTTTAGATAATTTCTGTTATAATTTCATTTAAATAGATTTTTTTAACAATTTTCTAATAACCATTTTAAGAAAATGAGAGCATATCAATATGGTGTTGAATGGAGGTGAGAGACAAACTCTAAAACCAATGACGAATGAAATATAAACAAATATGGCAGTCCAACACTACTTCTTGGTCGAGTCGCTTATCAATATGGAAATGGAACAATGGTAACTAATTAGCCATAAAGCTTACCAATATGGCGTCAAACCTATTCAAGAGATAATCTCTCAAACAAATGACGATCGAAAAGAGACAAATATATTGGTCATTACGAACAGTTTTTAAAATAAATTTTTATAGTTTTCTAAGAAAATTAGAGCCTACCAATATGGTGTCAAACCACCGACCATCATGATGTGCGAACATAAGTGAGAGCCTACCAATTTTGCGTCGAACGTGCCTACCAATATGGCGAGCGAACATATGTGAGAGCCTACTATTATGGTAGTGGAATGACTGTCACTAGTTAGTCATGCGTAAATGAGAGCCTATCAATGTGGTGGCCTTCAGAACAAATGACGAACAAAAAAATCAATATGGCTGAATGAGTATAGTTGGTGGGAGAGGAGGCGAGGCAATCAGTCATTCGTTAGGGGTGGTGCGGGGGGACCTCCAGAAATGAAAGATTTTTTAATAAATTTTTTCTAATATTTAAAACATTTTTAATTGAATTTTTTAATTTAAATTTTAGTAATAGGGCGCAGGACCCGATGAACTCAGGAGAATTAATACAATAAAATACGTCTAATTATGGTATGAATGTTTTATTACCACAAAGGTACAATGAAATGTTGCTGCACATGAAAATGCGTACCCTTGGTTAAGCAGACCCGGCACTCTTGACCTGCCAGTTGTCACTACTGTGGCGTAGTTCTTGAGTTAGAGTTACGTAAAATGTGTTTCGCATGTGAAGCTGGTATGCTACTTCAGGATGCAGGGAGACCTCCCCTCGGCTAAATAAAAGGACTTGAGTTACGTTAACTATTGCAATGAAAGAAAATACAGCCTAGATTGAATATCCGAGGGGGGTACGTGCCCATTTGCCCTGCCAGTTGTCTGGAGTGCTGAAGTCTGACTTACGACATAGCGTCGGCTTCGCCACATGTTCGACGAATCCGGCGCCAAAAATGAAAACATAAAAAAACTTAACTTAATAATTAACATGATAAATGAGACTGACCTTGTACATAATTAGGATTATTAAACTAAAACACATTGGTGACATACCCGCGAACACTGGAGCCCCAGATATGGCTCAGAATGTGACGTCATGAGTACGTCACTGCATTTGAAGGGTGATATTAAATTAAATGATGCCTTAGGTGGCTGATTCTCGTTAGATGATTACATGTACACTCTTATAATTAATATATTTAAATCGGTGTGTGTCAATGATTATAATTGCAGGAATGCTTTTGGATGTGATGACACATGGTTTTCATCACTTTTATGATATGTTATCAACTTTCTATGCTGGAGCTTGTGGTTTCCCTAGTTAGTTGTGGTGTAATCACCACTAAACATGCCTAAAAGTGTTCCTATTAATTAATGCAGCTAGGGAGCCACTAGCCACTTTACACTTCCTGCGGGAATGTGATTCCCCGTCTTTTGACACTACTTGGAGCCACGTCGCACTCTGGATTCGGCTACAGGTCCCATCGATGCCGCGCAGATCAGAGAGCTATGGGAATAAGCGGCTCCACTTATCCCATTGTTCCCTCCAATGGCTGTTGCGTCTAACGGTTGTGACTTCGTGGGACACACTCATTTAGGCACTCATTTAGGCCACACATCCATTCATTATGAGAGTTACCTCTTGTGATGAATGTTAAATATTATGAACCATGGCCACGAGTTACAGGATAGCAAGAAAAGTGTAAATGCAGTTCTTGTCGATCTGCACTGATCGAGACAACGACCTAATGTCGATCGGTCGAGTGTTGATGTGTGGTTAATGCATCTGCGATGGAACAAAGAGGCACAAGGGATATGTGGACGTCAGGAACACGTCAGCATACACAGAAGCATCAGTTCTTGGCCTTGCATGGAGTGAAAAATAACATGTTCTTCCTAAAATAACTGCTTTAATTTAGAGAGCGCTTCCTGTTATTTTGCTTCCCATTTCCAAACTTTATCTTTCTTTAATAACTGAAACAATGGAACTGCAATTTGGGCTACCTTGTTTGAGTAGTTACTGTAGAACCTAATAACTCCTAAAAAGTTTCTTTGCTGTTTTGATGTTTTCGGCTCTGAATTGTGTAATAGCCTTCAGCTTGTCTGGTGCTATCTTAATGCCTTTAAGGGTCAAAATGTAGCCCAGAAAGGGTAATTCCTCCCTACAAAACAAAGACTTCCATAGTTTGAGTGCCATGCCTGTTTCCTTCAACTTGTGCCTATTTTGCTCCTTCGCATAATGCAACAGGGATAATCAAGCTAATGCCTACTGCATCTATTCTTTATGCAGAAGATTGTGCGATTCTTCGTTCATGTGATACATTATGCTTCTACCAGCAACAATAGGAGATGTTGGGTTTATACTTATTCACAGAGCATTCCCCAAGCCTTACAATGTTGCCTGCACATTTCTGTATATGATGATATTGTTTTGCAGATCAAGCATGTCATGCATGTCACCTCCCTTCAGGGGATTCATGTTTTCCTGCCATGGCTTTCTAGTCATCTCATTATTAGCGGAATCGAAATGGTCGATTCTATTGCCAAACTGGCTTGTCACTCATCTCTTCTTCTGGAGAAATGTCATACAGCAGGGCTCCCGAGACTGGCTAGCCTCTCTGTGAGACAAATGTGGAAGCAGCAGTGGCTTTGTGGCTAAAGGTGATGGCCCTTAAATACGTATCCAACCGTCCCCTTCAACTGATTCCTTGGTTCTAGTCCCATGTTAGTCGTACATTCTTTACTACACTCTCCAGGTTGCGGCTGAATCCTAGGAACGTCAAGGCGCATTTGCACCGTATTTCTGTTTGTGAAGACACTCGCTGCGACTGTGGAGCCAACATCGAATATATTAATCATATTCTATTTCAGTGCCCCCTCATGATGGGCAAAGATAATTTTCTCGCTTTTCTGCAGCAAAAATGCCTTTTTAATCCTTATCACCTCTCTACACTACTTTCTACATCTGACATGGGTATCTACAAGCTTCTCGGTGGATTTATTCACTGGAACAAGAGATAGATTTAGGTGGGTTTACGATTGCCTTAACAGAATAAGTTCGCCATGTGCTTAAGATATGATTCAATGTATTCAAGTGTATTAGTATGTGAGTGTCTTGTGAGGATCTTGATGGGTCGTGAGCATTCTTGGCGTGACTTAAGAGACCGTTATATTTTATATAGTTTGAATCTCTTTTGAATATTGTGTAGATATTAAATGCAAAGTAGTACTTTCTTTTATCTCACAATGAATGATTTGAACTTTGTTACTGTTGATGTAAAATGTGTATAAAGTATTATAGGTGGAAATAGTTTAAAGCACAGCGACAGGTGTTGTTGGCGGAGTAACTGTATTTACAACTTGTATTTAGGTTATGTCGTATTGTGAAATCGAATGAAAGTAATTATTTTAATCTAGACACAGTTGCTAATTCATTGCAAAGCTTTTTGTTTTTCTTTTTCAGTATGCTTATAGAGTCATTAAGTACAATATCCTTAATTCTTCAATCTTTAATCGTAAACCTACCTTATGACAGGGGTCAGTATCGGGAGATAAGATCTGTGTTCTCTCATGTACGGTGATGCTGAGTAGCTCGGGTTTGACATTGGCTGAACGGGTTTTTTATCCAAGACCATTTGCTCCTCCCGTCGGGGAAGTGGGGAATCGAACCTTCTAGTAATTTACGGTTAGAATAAAGTTTCTGGGTTGGAAGCTACGAACACGAACGCTGAGGTGTACAGTAACTGTTCTTGAATTTCGTAACGCAGTTTGTGATAATCTCTGAAGACGTTATTGATGTATGTTCCTAATCCATTTGACCGAATTTGAATTGAGCCAGCGAGGAGCTGATTGTTTTTGACATTTAACTTTGGGCATTGTAAATAGTGTAAGTCAATTGAGCTACGGCTTGTAAAACTGTCAGGTAGCAAGTATTTAGTAAAATTATACTAAGGGTTTAATACATACATGCTTCCCCATGTGGCCATCCCATAACCTAACATTTTGTCACGCTGGTGTGAGACGTAATGTATTTGTGCTACTCCACGGACCTATACTATACCTATAACAATAACCACTATGAGAGCTTCAGTCTCCTGTTTATTGTGAGTGGGAAATCGTAAATTTTAAAGGAATGGTTTGGAACTGGTTTTGTTCTTGTTACGTGCTTTTCTTGTTCTCAGGGCCCTTCCGCCTGTCTGTAGCTGGTCTGTCGTGTTGTTTATGAAATATTAATAATTTGTAGTAAAGTATATTACTGTTTTTCGACCACACCTTACAAGAACTACTATAGGCCCTAATTATTTTTCTCTTTAGTGCATTTATAAATAAAAGGTTGGTTTCAAAGATTTTTAATAGTTAATTTATTTGTCTACCACTAGCTTTGTAAAACTAAATAGATGCAAATCTGCACGACTGTGGTTCTAAGAGGGCAAGCAACTTTAGCACAGAAAACCATGCCTGTTATTTACATGCTGCACATTTCTCTATTCTAAGCAATTTTGTTCTTAGTAGGGAGACCTGTTTTACTTTTTCCTTAGTCACTTTTGTTAAATTGATAATATTGTTATTCCAGAGTTTTCACGATTTTCACAGCCATTCTTGCTATGGGGTTTTTGGGGCCTAAGATGAATAAAAAATGCACCTGCGCAGAAATAAATCTGCCAATTACATAGGGTCCGAAAAATCTTTGGAAAAGTTTTCCACCAATTTTCTGAAAAAGTCACTAATCTAGACATATACCACCTGTACTGCCCTATTTTATATATTTATAGTAAATATTTATTTTTTATAGGCCTAGTCTTCATATGTTTCATTTTTTCTTTTAAGACAGAATGTGTGGTGCAAGTGTTAACACTTTTTGATTTAGCATTGTAAATGTTACAGGGCTTAATTTTCTGTAAATGGCAAAGTGGGGAGAAGGTGACCCTCGATGGATTGTTGAAGAAAGACCTGATGCAACAAATGTTAATAACTGGCATTGGTATGGTAATTTATTAAGTGTTGGAAATGTGTTTTAATTTATATTATGTGTAAAGGCTGTTCACAATAAACTGAGCACTTTTCAAAGCCTTGCTTAACATCTTATGTGCACATTGTGCATTCTTCCACCATATGTACAATTAACAATGCCATGGGCCTCGTCACTTTATTCATGTATCGGCCAAGTGAAAGTGAGGAATTATTATGAAAGTAGGCCTAATTATGTTACAAATTTGTTCATTTTTACACTGATTATGCATTAAAAAACCTGAGAATAAAATAAATTGTTTCACTATTCACATATGTTTAACATACTTAGCACTTTTAATTCAGCTTTAAGAGGTGGAACAACTTTCATCTCTTTGGTTAGCAACCTTCCTGGGCTCATGCCGGCCAGTGTGTACGTTAAATCACATGCACGCAGCGACAGTGACATTTTTCCAAGGTTGATCTCTAAAGTGCTCATTTTACAGTTAACAGCCTACATTCATATGTATATACATTATGTGCACATTGCACATGCTTTCATATTTTCATATGTTCTTACATGAAGCAGTAATTCTCTCATTACTTGTACTCGTCAAATGTACATTACATTTTAACATTAAATGTTCACAATTACATTTGAATAAAATTAAATATAAAATCAAGGAGATATGATGGGGATTTGCCATAATAAAAGAAGGAATTTGCTAACAGAAGATAACTAGGAAAATTTGCTAAAAAAAAAAGTGCCTCAATATGGCATAAAGTTCAAGGCACAAAGTTTTCCTGTTGCCATTAAACTTGGCCATTTACCTTTACTTTACCATTCACGAGTGCATTAATTTATATACATTGTTTTGTTTGCGTCATTGTGTTTGAAAATTTATTGATTAATGCTCTGGTGCACATTGGCCAGATCCACCAATATTTTAGGCGGGTTGAACTGGTGGCTATATTGATTCGTTCGAAATTGGCCAAAACAGTGATTTCAGAATGTCCTATGTATGCCAATTTATACATTGAGTTGAGAGTTTTGGATGGCTCTTACAAGAGGTCTTGAGAGCCAATGGGGGTGAAGTGAGTTGAGAATGGAGCAGCACGGGACTGCAAGGGTGGGGGAAACTGGAGATACCTAAGAAAATCAGCCGAGCAACAGCATCATCCAGCACAATTACCGCTTGTGACAATCCGGGAGTGACCCAAATGGGGATTGAACCCAGTTTGCCTGGGTGGAAGATGCTTTGTTGCTCATTTGGATGAAAACTAAGATGCTATAGTCTATTTCATGAAAGTGGGGTGAATTTTGACAGTTCCAGAAAAGTAGCATGGCCACAATGTATCCTTCCACCAAAACTGTTTTGTCACTGAAGGAAAAGACATTAGTAAACAAATGTTTTGAGTCCAATGCACACTTGCATTTTCCTCTGTCCTCGTGTTTCCTGCGTGACAGGCACTTAAAGATTAACGTTAGCTAACTTCCGTCCAGTAATTAATTTAGGATATTACAGCAGGTTGGGGTTCTGTTTATTATATTTCGAGGGAAAAAAGTAACAATGAGGCGGTGGGGGCTGTAGTTTAATTTCTATCGTGATACTGCATTATTTTCATGTTCTTTCGAGTGTGTGGCATTTTTAGTTGCATATTGTTTTGGTGGTCCAGTGGAAAAATTTTGCTCGTATGGAAATAACATTTTAATTATTTAACGTCAAAAATCTTAACTTTAATGAAAAAACAAAACATTATATATATATATAAAATATGTTATGTCGTATTGTGAAATCGAATGAAAGTAATTATTTTAATCTAGACACAGTATCCTCTTGATTTAAGGAATAGTTCATGGTCATGTTTTCTTTCGTGGAAGAGATTATTGCATTAATTAACTTTTTTTCAGATTTATTGAGATTTATTGATGTAAATTCCTAATGTTGGCATCGGCTTCCCCTTCTCTAAGATTTCGCGAATTTTTTTTTAACTATTACACAAGCAGTAACAACAAATAATTAAATATATGTAAATTGTCCATTTTTCCAGGTTATTTCGGCTGCTTACGTCTCCTAAGATTTCGATTGGCTATACTTCACAGTTGCTAATTCATTGCAAAGTTATGTGTGTGTCTATATATATATATATATATATATATATATATATATATATATATATATATATATATATATATATATATATAAATAAATATGGGGAGATTGTTGATTTACCCTCTCGGAACGTAGCTTAGTCTACTGCTGCGATTAATACAGTCTGTATGAGCCTGGCGTGAAGGGGTTGACGGTGGTAGGCCGCTTGACTATAGGATTGCATCTGGTTCAGGGGGAATCAAACGCCACAGTGAGGTGAATGGACGTGGTATCTTCTCCAGGGAGCTCTATTCTCTTCACAATTAGGGTCGCCAATATACGGGATGCCAGGTGGTGGAATGAGGATGAAATTAATTGATTGTGGAGGTGAGGGTGTTTGTTCTGGCAGGGGAGAACTTTGCAAGATGGGTGAGTCGTGTAGAGCGGAAGTAATGGGCAGGGGGTGCAGCACAAGGCCTGGTATCTGACTGTGACGGGAGTCGAACCTGTACAACCTTCCCAGACGCTATCTTTATGGAACAAAATCTTGGGAGCTCAATGCCTTCCAGGTGTGTAACCTGAATCAGCCAGCCCGAGTTAAGTTTGACTAGGCTAGTTGCCGTGGTCGGCTGTCTATCTGAGGTGTCTATGGGATTAGTATTAGCTACCTGTTGCAACAGGTCAACTTGGCATTCGTAATTACTGGTAGGATATCCCTGCCAGTGAGCACCCAGGAGGTAATGGAGTGGGGTGGCGATCTCTAGCGGTACTACGGGGGAGATAGACCACGGGATGAAGTCGTCAGGCGGTGGGCATCCTCAGACGTTGAACTTACCGGAGGTACAAGGCTTTCGGCTCGGGCTAATACACGACGTTCCTTGTGTTGTTGTGCTCAATTCTACCGGAAGTTAATCAGGGAGGCAAACTAAGACGCGCCAGTTTGTACCACGGAGTCACTGGAAGTTGACTGAGGTAAAGGATACCGGGATCAAAGAGTGGTTTACCTGACGAAGCTGATGAAGGTGGCAGGTCTTCAGAGGTGCGCCGTGTTGCAGGTCGCGGAGAGAAGAGAGAGTCCTTGGCCAGACTAGGGAGGTAATTCTTTAGCAGAGTGAGGTGCTGGAGAGTCTTAAGCAGTCTACGACAAGAGAGTCTTGAGCTGACTAAGGTAAGAGAGGCTTGAGCAGAATAAGGTATGAGAGTCTTGAGAAGACTAAGGAGGGAAGTCTTTGCAGACTGAGGAAGGCTCGCGTCCGTTTCAGCCGACGAGCCCAGCGTATCTGTTGGAGCTGGATACTGGACTTCTATTTATACTGATTTTTCTTATATCAGCAGTTCTTTGCAGTGCGGGAGGGGGGGGGGGGTTGTAGCGTAGCCTTCCAACACGGGAGCGTGTTATCAGAGGTGCAGGAGCGCCACTCATTTCTTATTGTCCTGCGTGGAGGCGATGACAAATTAACACCCCTGTTCCTGAGGCAGCCTGGTCTTGACGTCACAAGGCCACTGGATAGCTGCCATCTGTCGAGGTTGTAGGAACTTCTTCCAGAGCTAAGCCACGAGTAGTAGTATTTCTCAAATTTTTATTTAATTCACCAAGGGGCCTTTTGCATGCATAATTGTGGACGGGCAATGGGGATTGTAATTTCGCACGTAATTTACAATGATGTATTCGGCTTGTGGACTTTATCAGCTCAAAACATTTAATTCAATTTTCCGCTTATAAATTTCTCCCCTGAGCGCAGGTGGCTTGTAGATGCGGCAAAGTCATCCGTAGAGTGTGAATCCGTGCTGCGCCGCATGTTGGCATGCATCAATCAGCCACTCCCCGAGCGACGTAGACTAATTTGCTGTTTCTACTATTTTACTGCAGGTCTGGAAGGTGGTAGCCTCAATCGTCGTACTTTGGATGGTCTTCTAGGCGAGCTCCTCTTCTGTGTGCATGCTGCCTTGAGTGGGTTGCGGTTCTGGGCGAGCGGCTGCTCTGTGCTTCGCTGCCCTTGAATGAATCTCGGGCTCCCGTATCTGGGTCACCGTGGCATCTTGTTACTATCCTTGCAGCGGGTGAACAGCCTTTCCTTTTCTTCCTATTTTCACTCTCTCTCCCTCCTCTTGGTAGCGGTCGGGGTGCTGGGGCTTGTGGTCATGTGCTTCTCAGCGCAGTGCAGTCTTCCCGTCACCTTTCCTTCGTTCTCTTGCTTACCAAGGGAGGAAGAGTCCTGGGCAAGGATATTGGGGAACAAACCATTTGTTATTAATGAACCTAGGCCTTCCTAGTTCGAGAGCAGATAATTGTGAGGAGATAAAATTTTATTTTTACGTTAATTTTTGCTGTTCTCGATAAAAAATAAGATTTGAGCTAAACGGATGCAAGTTTACATGTGGGGTTGGTATACTGTGGTCCCTGCAGGATGAAGTTAACTAGGCTTATGCTCTAATCATTGTGGTCGCACAGTATCCGAAATGCATGCAGTGACAACAAAAATTTTTACAGATTCTATTCTCCAGGATGCTCTCCTACAAGCTATTAGTCATAGAATGTGAAGGAAGATCCTTCGTGAGAACAAGACAATTAGAACATTCAAGTATCAACTCTCTTGACGTCTTGATGTGGGTTAGTTTTGCATGATTTGTGCATAAAACAAGCTTACCATTTGCTACAAAAACTTTTCAGGACATGAAACACTAGTTACAATTCTTTTACGCTAGGTTATACACATTCATTTGCTTTTCAAAAGTACACTTCGTAAAGTGAGGTTAACTTAGATTGCACTTACAATAATCACACGTTTTGACACACATGCTAGTATATAAGATTTCCTTTGTATAGCGGGATTGCTTTAAGTGATTATAATTTATGCGTGAATTCACTACTTTTATGCATGTTTACAGTTGGATGATATACACGTAGTTTTCGTGAGTCTGCGCTGGGGCAGAGGGTTCATGCAACAGGTAGGCAGGGGGCCTCCGTTTACTTGACATGACATGAAAGTATGCTCAGTCGCGTGAGCATGGTGGGTGGTTGTGGAATATTATTGGCGTTCACCTCAATTACAGTCACAATGCAATAAAGTGGTTTCACACAAGCGTGAAGATTTTTACGTGCGCATCAGGGTGAGGATGATTTCTCCAATTAAAAAGCATTTTTATTACTAAGACATGGGCACTTAAAAACACATTTTGTACGTGAAGTTTGACATCTAGGTTTACAATGTTTCTAACCTAAAAATTGCACAAGAAAACACTTTAAATTTTCGCTTTCGTGAATATAAGCAGGAGTGTAAGAAAATATTTTACAAAGACATACATGGATCAGGAGGTTCTCGAGTCGTCGTACTTTCTAAGGCTACAATACATATTTCTCCCTGTCCACCTATTGAGGTTAATTTCAGGGTACACTCTTACTTTAATATGTTAGGTCTGCAGGCACTTGGGAGTGAGTTGACTCTTTATACAATATTTTTAGGCTATGCGTAATTATGACTATAATTCCCATGCATGGAACAGCCTGACTGGCTGGGGGATGAGACTTCACATTCTCATGGTTTGTAGCATATTGGGTCTGACTCACACTGAGCAGGTAAATAATATAGGCCGTACTGTCGGTGGTACTTTTACATACTTCGAGAATGCATCTCGGGGTTACGCATAGTTCTCAAGTTACACTTTCCTAACCTAAGACAAGGAGTACGCTACATGTAAACATGGCAACTTACTTTAACTGTAAGAGATTATATATTGGCTTTCCGTCTAAGGAAAAAGGAATTAGTCCTACTTGCTATGTGATTAAATATATCCAACTCCTAGCCACAAAACATTTTACGGGGGTATTTTTCTCTGTTACGTGCGGGGTTTTCACAGAGGTGAAAAGAGTTTACATTAATTAACGTAACAGGAATTACACAAGCTTGTGAGACTCTGACCTCTGCACAAAGATACACTTGAAAATTCAATTTTCAAAGTTGTGGGTTATTAACACATTTTGATAATAGACAAGTTTACACTCTGGTATTTAACCATTTTGTGAAGGTTTCGAATTTTCTCGGTGGCGAGTTCAGGCGTACTCACAGTGAGTTCTCGCCTCATGCTCTTATGCTACTTTAAACGGTTTCTTAATCAAATGTCACCCAGTCGCATTGCGAGGAATGGAGAGGGTTTCAACGAGGTTATGTTTACGGACCTGCTGATGGGCTTTGATTTTGCATGTTCACTTCCTGACAGTGCTCACGGATTACAGTGACTCTGCGTTAAACGTGTTGTTCTAATAAAAATAGCAACAGCAAAATTCATTAATATTTTATTTTTAATGCTTACTTTACATGAGCACTAAGAGGATTTGCGGGAGAATGCAAACATAAATTTTCCAGTTTGCTTACAGGGTTTGACGCTACTTTAAGTTAGTCTCCGGCAAACAAACTTTCTTGGCTAGCAAGCTAGGGGTCAAGTGCCAAATTTTGCAAAATTTCACATTTTCTTTACTTTACTGTGCTCATTAATAGGAGGTTGACTACATTACTTGGACACTTTGTCATTGTGTGGGGCCTCAGTTCATGACAATGCGTTTCACAAATTCTCTACCTGGAAAGCAAAAAAAAATTACAATTTGTTTTATGAATAACAAAAGTTGAACTCTTGGATATGGGTGCAGACACTTTAGGTGCTCTTCCTACTCTAACAGGCTAGGATTTTGTAGGTGAATAAAGATCACCTAGCCGTCCCTACCAATCAAGCTATCACTGGCTCGCATTGTCTTCGGGATGCGGGGTTCTCTAATGTGATTGCTTCCCTGATTAAATATAGCTACGGGGTTACACTGGGTAAGCGGCACTAGTCTATACTGGCCTCTGCCAGGTACTCACTCAGAATTCGACGATAATGCTGGCGGCAGACACTTCATAGGGCGCCTTCTCTTTCGTGGTACTGTACCACGGGTGGAGGAATGCGGCAGGAGCCCGCCATGGTGCCTCCTTATATTGGCCAGGCACGTGCCATGTGTGCCCTGCACACAGTGGGGCCTCTCTGGCGGTGGCAGACAGCTTGGGACCAGCATCCCACGTGTTAACATCTGTTCCGGTAGTGATGGCGGGGCTGCTGGGCTCATTCTTCCTGACCACAGCGGGAATGCTGTGATCGGCGGCGTCTCTTGTCTGCATTCTCAAGGAGGCAATTAGGCCTTGTTTGGCGGCAGCGGCATGGGTAACTGGCACACGGTACCGGTTCACACTAGCCTCTCCCGTCGGTGGAGGGGCTTTGCGTTCACTCACTGATACTGACTTCACGGATGTCGCGGTTGGACTCTCGCATGTCGCTGTCATCGCGGTAGCTCTCTCGTCCTCACCTGACCTTTCCAGCGAGCAGATAGGGGCGGTTGCCAAGTTGACTGGAATTCCCACAGATGTCAGCGCAGATGGTACTAGATTTTCTCCCTCTTCATGTCCTCTTACTCCATGCTTGTCTGGGATTGGGTAGGGTGGGTAGGGTAACATCGCGTGCGCCCCAGATTCCTTATCCTCAGTTAACTCCGCCGTCTCGGGGGGAGGTGTGGCTGGGACTAAGCTTGGTGGGAGGGGATATTCTGCCATGCCCAGGTCAATACTTGGGGAGGGCACTCATTCAGCTGCAGTGGAGGCTGATGAGACTCGTGCCACACTTGCTATTGAGGTCTCGAGGGGTTCTTGGCTCTTTACAGCCAGAGGGACAAGCAGGGGGAGGACAGTGGGGGTTCGTGGCCTACTCCTAGCGCTCGGGGGAAGGGGGAATTACCTTCGCTATTCTCCTTCTCGTGGACAAGGCGATCCGCTGGATCACACCACGAGATCTCCGTGGGACGGGATTTAGCGTCCGTTGAGATTTTACCTGAGTGTCGGGGCTCGAGTGGAATGAAAAAGCAGTAAACGTGGGGTAACATTCCCTTGAAAAATTTTCCCTGAGGGATGACTGATGGGTTGGGGAGGGGGGCTGTTTGCTCTCCCCTCGTCCGGCGAGGGGATCTACTGAGGGGTAGAGGGGAAGTCTCGTACGCCTCGCTGGTGACTGATTTGATTCTCACTGGAGGTTCCGGGTCTGAGTTCCCTTCTTCCGTTACTGTTCACACTAAGTGGCCTTGGGTTGGGAGTTTCCCTTACCTTAGGCTGTACAGATATCTGTCACAGATTCAAGGGTCGTGAGTTTTAGGTTTGCAGGGCACATGTCATTATTGCGGTGCCCGTGGAAGGGACAGCGTGTTTCTCCAGCACGCAGCTGTGCTCTTGGAGGGCGAGGAGGAGGATCGCGTGCCTCCTGGGGTTGCCGCGTCAGGCAGTCTCTGTTGTAATCTTTCCCCAGGCAGTGCCAGCGGTGAGGCAAGGGTCGGAGGGGGCTCGCAAGGTAGTGTCATGCCCTACAGGCGGTCTGGGGAAGGGGGTCGGGTCACTAACCCTGGTACGTGCCAGCAGTTCTTTTCCCTCGCAGGGGCGCTCATTCACATCTAGCTCTTGCGCCTTTTCCACTAGTTGGGCCTGGGACGTGACCAAACGGTTCTCCCACAAGGGACAAGCGATACATCAATGATGGAAGTCTCTATCACACAAAGCACAGTGGACAACGTACAACCCCTGCTCTTCAAATTCAGGCCCTTGACATACCTTTACCTCGCCTAGCTGACAGGGAAAACATTGGTACTCAAGTTCGTCAGTAAATCTGGGTGTTTCTTCCCACACAATGCAGCTGTAGTGATAGGTCCGGTGACAGTAGTTGACTGGATGGTATTGAGACCAGTACCAGGGCAGTTTGTTACAGGACAAAGGGCGTTACTTGCCCCTGCGGTAATGCCGTCGACTAGGTGGCTATGTTGACTCGACTCTGAATCAGACATTGTGAAAGTGGGCATCATGGGGAGAACTTTGCAGGATGGGTGGGTCATCGTGTAGGGATGAAGTAGTAGGCAGGGGGTGCAGCACAAGGCCTGGCGTCTGACTGTGACGGGAGTCGAACCTGTACAAGCCTTCCCAGATGCTAGCTTTATGGAACAGAACCTTGGGAGCTCAGTGCCTTCCAGGTGTGTAACCCGAATCAGCCGGCCTGAGTTAAGTTTGATTAGGCTAGTTGTCGTGGTCGGCTGTCTATCTGCGATGTCTACGGGAGTAGTATTAGCTACTTGTTGAAACAGCTCTACTTGGCATTCGTAATTACTGGTAGAGTATCCGGGCCAGTGAGCACCCAGGAGGTGATGGAGTGGGGTGGCGATCTCTAGCTGTACTACAGGGGAGATAGGCAGCGGGATGATGATGTCACACGTTGGGCAGGGTTAGTCCTCAGATGTTGAACTTACCGGAGGTCCAGTGCTTTCTACTCTGGCTAATGCATGAGGTTCCTTGCATCGTTTCCTACTCCGGATTCTTCCTCTCCAATTATACTTCTAGGCCACTGGCAACTACACAATATTATGCTTCACCAACAACTCAAAACTCTGAGAAACACGGGGTAGCTTTCTAAAAAAAGAATGTACACAATCAATTAAATCTGATGTAATATTTATTACTTAGTTCACCCTGGAGAGTCCCGGCTAATCAAACTATAAGATGGAATTATGAAATTAATTGCCTGGCTAAACAAACTTACAATTACTGGAAATACTCAATGAGACAAAAGTACAGGTGAAGGTAAGCCTGGAGTATAATGATAAAATCCTCTAGCAAACTTATGGTTACTGCACTACGCAATTTACAATGTACCTGTCATAAATAGTGCGGCAAGGCTACACAATATTTACAGCATGCCTAATTCTACCGGAAGTTAATCAGGGAGGCAAACTAAGACGTGCCGGTTTGTTACCACGGAGTCACTGGAAGTTGACTGGGGTAAAGGATACTGGGATCAGAGAGTGGTTTACCTGACGAAGCTGATGAAGGTGGCAGGTCTTCAGAGGTGCGCCGTGTTGCAGGTCGCGGAGAGGAGAGAGAGTCCTCACAGACTGAAGAGAGCCTTGGTTCAAGCTAGGTAGGAGAGTCTTAAGCAGACTAGAGTCCTTAGCCGGACTAGGTAAGGTAATTGTTTAGCAGACTGAGGTGCTGTAGAGTCTTAAGCAGTCTAAGGCAAGAGATTCTTGAGCAGACTAAGGCAAGAGAGTCTTGATCAGACTAACGTATGAGAGTCTTGAGCAGACTGAGGAGGGAAGTCTTTGCAGACTGAGGAAGCGTAGCCTTGAAACACGGGAGCGTGTTATCAGGGGTGCAGGAGTGCCACTCATTTCTTATTGCCCTGTGTGGAGGCAACGACAAATTAAAACCCCTGTTCCTGAGGCGGCCTGGTCGTGATGTCACAAGGCCATGGGAATGCTGCCATCTGTCGAGGTTGTAGGAACTTCTTCCAGAGCTAAGCGGCTACTAGTAGTATTTCACAAATATTTTTTTTCATTTGTGGAGGGCCTTTTGCATGCATAATTCTGGACGGGCAATGGGAATTGTAATTAAGCACGTAATTTACAATGTTGTATTCTGCTCTCCAGCGTGTGGACTTTCTCAGCTCAATACATTTGATTCAATTTGCCGTTTATATATTTCTCCCCTGAGTGAAAGTGGCTCATAGATGGGGTGGTGTTGTCTGTAGAGTGTGCATCTGTGCTGAGCAGCATGTTGGCATGCGTCAATACATCGCTGTATTCGTACAGATGCAGCAATATATACTCTCAGACACACACACACTTTGACCAAAGTTAGCCTTACACTTGTTGAGTTTACGATATAGACATACAAACAAGCATTATTCACTCACTACAAAAGTGTGGAAATTGCTGCTTTTTCAGGCCACGTACATTTCAATAATTATATTAACTGTTTACAAATACATTTACAAAACACCCAAACTTACTGTTAGTAAAATTTGCAACTTCTTGAACAAGTGTTTTTCTGTGGCAATCCTTATGAGTTTACTTTACTAAAATCACGTTTATTCATCACTATCATTAAATAATTTATTTACAGAATCATGTAGTTTAATCAACACAGTGCACGTTTCCTGAAACCAACAAACTGAAACTTAGATATTTAAATTATATTCATGTGACTTCATTGCAAATGGTGGCTAGGAAAATGGCAGAACAAGCCGTTTTATGAAGTGGAAACATGTGCTGATTAATATTGCATTTCACTTAGGAAAACGCACAACATCGCTACCTACAACCAACTAGGCTTGAAAGCAAAAAAATTTATATATTAACTATTGCTTAATTATTTTGACTACGCCGACAAGATATTCGTATAATAAACAAGATGAGAAAAAACTAAAAGCACAATGGCGTTAGTTGGACTGGCTGAAAACTGGAAATAAAAAAATGGCTAGCTATTGGCTGGTAACATTTACTGTTGTGTCAACATACTCTTGTCATAATTATTGCTAAACATGTTTTTAAATCCAGTCACTATAGGCCAAGAAAATTGAATATTGCTTTAAAAACATAATTTAAACCATAAATGTTGTAAGTATAATTAAGATTTTAAATTACAACGTTTAGTTCCGAGTACTATTTTCTTCCAAAGCCATCATCAAAATAGCCACCTTAACAACATGGATTCCACAGCAATTCAACAGCCGATACAATACCGTACAAACGAGATCATATACGGTTTACATATTGTGTATATTGGTCACATTGTCTTGTCAAATTTTACCCCACTTATATGAAATAGACTATAATAGACTAACATTGTGGCAGTGGGTTTATCAAATACAGATTGTGAAAACTATAAAGCATACCGTACATTAATACCACGTTTAAATGCTGATGAAAGAAGTTTTATGTGTACTTTAAAATTACGAGGTAGTGTATGCAACAATAGTACCAACTTCTAAGAATCATCTCGCCTGAAGAAGACTCACAATCGCCATATAGTAAATGATGCATAAGTGGATTTTGCAAGGGAAGTTCAGTGTTAGTAAATTATAATTTGATTATGATGCAGAAAAATATAGGGACTGCATGTCTGAGGGGGGTGGCAGAATGTGGTAAGATTGAATATGTCGCAAACTGCTAAATGTTCGCTTCACTCCCGCTTCTTGCCACTCACCCTCCCTCCCAAGCTGATCTGAGTCACCACTACCTTCTGGTTGTTTTTATGAGTTTGCTAATCTGTTGCTCCCGCTTCCTCCCTGCATCCCATCTTGGTTTGTGTCTGCCTTTAAGGGTTCCGTCTTCCTGCAGCTATTTTACAAGTTTGAGGCCTCGAAATATAGTGGCTATGTAAACTGTGAGGCTGACTTTTGCTACCAAGCAAGGTGGCACTCTGGTAACTCACTGGACTCACATTCGGGAGGACATGGGTTCAATTCCCGGCCCGGCCATCCTGATTTCTGTTTTCCTTAAAATCACTCCAGGCAAATGCTGGGATGAGTCCATAACAAATGTCATTGTCGATTCCTCCCCATTCCCTCTTCCCTGAGCAACTGTCTTGTCTCTAATGACCTCGTTGTCGACGAGATGTAGGGTGTCCACCTGCAGGGAAATAGGGAAAAGTCAGGGAATTTCATGTGACAGGGAAATGTCAGGAAATTTTCTCCTGGTTCAGGGAAAATTTGTAATTTGCCATTCTGCAAAAGTCGTTTGTTGTGTAAATACAGGGTAATGTAATTACAAGCAGGTGCAAGTTTAAATTTTAATTTTTAAGTTTCTATGCTCTAGCAGTAATACATTTTTGCCAAGTTCCATAGGGCCTATATGTACAAAATTAATTATTTTTGTGAGCAGTCAATAGCATATATCATGAGAATTGTAGAAACTGAATAAAATGTTGGTCCTGCATGCTTGGTCTGTTGCAGTGTAATTTAATTCTGCTTCACGGATATCGTATTTGTTCTGTCAGCGGTGGGAAAATATAGTATTGGAAGGTTTCGGTCCTGAAAATAGATCTGTGAAAATGGTGAGATTCTGCCTGGGAAACAGGGAAGAGTCGGAGAATTCCAAAATGGAATTTCAGTGGATACCCTGGTTAAGTCTTACTACCTACCTACCAACCTACTGACTTACTAACTCACCACTTGGTGTCACCTTTACTAGCAATGTGTCCAACTGGCGGGCAACCTTTTTATCACAGATTTGTACAAACTTCACTTAAGCCATGACCCTGTATTTCTATACGTGCTAATGAAGATAAAGGAACTATTATGGTGTTTGTCTAATGTTGGAGATTCAGTAAGCAGATAAAACTGATTCTGTAAACACCAATTCTAGAAATTTTCATCACAAAAAAACAATGCAGTTGAAATGAGAACTTGAAACTTGGGTGCAGAATGTTTTTTTAATGTGTTTGTGTTCAAACCCAATTACAAGATATACAACCAATTTTAAATCACGTGTTTTTGACTAAATCTCTGCACTGTACATCATGCACCAACTAAATAGAGCCCTTAAACTCAACAAGCAGAATTTATGCAAACTGGAGGACACATTATGTGTAAACAATTTATGCACAAATGTAATCCTTGCTTGTGACTGATCATCTAATCAAGGGCTTTGTGCGATTTTAATGTTGAAGGCACATTATCTAATGCACTAGTTTCCTTCTGACTAATGTGTGGTGTAGATAGGCTATATTTCCAAACCCTGCACTGAAAGTTACACAATTCTGTCCATTATCTTAAACAACTTGTCTCTTGGTGGCATTCATTTTAAACTTAACAAGATTTTTTCCCCGTATAGCATGGTTTTGGAAAACTAGAGATCCCTGAGAAAACCCGCCAAACGGTGGCTTGGTCTGGCATGATTCCCACGTGCAAAAATCTAGGGGCGACCCCACCGTGAATCGAACTCGGTTCACCTTGGTGGGAGGCGAACAGTTTCACTACACCACCACTGCCTCTAGGAAAAGAACTGTTAGTTTGATGCTATTACCAGTTCAAATTTTTAAGTAAATGATGTCCACTTTTCAATCTGTTTATTTTCTGTTAGACTACAGACTAGTAATGTTAGTTATTTGAATAATGAAAAAAAGTCAGTTTTAAGTCAGCAGTTTGAATTTTACACAATGTTTGCACTTTATGCTGCCTGAATACTTCTCCTGCTGTGCATGTTGCTGTAGTTTACAAGGCTCTGCCCACTATCATCCTCACTATATTTGAAGCCATCCAGTTCCTAGTTTCATTCTGGGAACAGGATGAACACACATAATTGAAAAATTCTGTGGAGTTCTTTTTGAGTGTGTTATTGACTTGGTATTTATTTGTGTTCTAAGTAACTAGTCAATACGGAATATTCTACTGCAGTGATGTGATGTATTTTAGGACGGAGAAGAATGCATGTGCGTGGTCCATAGAGAAGCTGAAAGAGCTGCTGACAGACTTGCGAATTGAGAGTGATCTTGGTAAGTCAGGGCAATACAGAAGTGTACTGTGAAAAAATGATGTGGCTTATCTCTGGAATAGTTTCAAAGGGCTGTTGGAGGTTCACTATTAAGAGCCTTGCTCTTAGTTTGTTCTGTTTAAATGGGAAGCCTTCCGCTACCGTGAAAATAGCACTTTCATGTACGTGCTAGCTAATATGCATGTTGTAAGTTGTCCTCGGCATCCTGTATATCAGTGGGACCTTCCTGGCTACGAGAGTGCACATAGGTATGTGCCATGTATGGACAAGTGTTGTCTTGTTGAAAGACTGTACCAGGGTACTCTCTCTGGAAGGGTGACACATTGAGCACACAGGATATCACTGATGTACTGCTATGCAGTCAGTGTTGCTTGAAGCATTATCTTAGGTAATCTAAATTCATAACTTATAGCTCTCCATAGCATGAGGCAATGAGTAATGCTTGTGTGTGTCCACAATGTTGGCAAGATATCACCTCTCCCCTCAGCATTACCATACTCACATGCAGTCATCTATGGTAATGTAGAATCAAGGTTCATCATCACAACGCCATAACTTCATGCCTCCTGGTTACAACACAACTATCTCTGCTCTAGTGTTAATAGCAGCTAAACTTAGGATAGTGAACGCATAGTCCAGCTGCTGTCATGTTGCACGATAATGCAGGGTGTTGTAGTGTGTCCAGTAAACTATACCTAACTGGAAGGAATTTATGTTGACTCGACGCGCACCCTTAGTGGGTATGGCAGTTGGTGGGATGGCACCAAGGCCCCCCCCCCCCCCCCCCGTTCACTGGCAATGGAGAAGCAGTGGTCTCCATTTGTACACAATTTTTCTTGGGGCCTATGTTGTTGCTGGGTTTGGTCACTCTTATAATAGAGCATTGTGCCGTAGGAGGTACTTGTGAGCGATGGGCGAGTGGGTACCCTATTAGGGATATAGGTAGGTGTGACATTAAATGTTCTGACTACTCTAGTGACATTAGTAGGCAGAGCAAAGTTAGGCAGCTTCTTTGGCAGTGTTGAAGACAGTGGAGAAATTGCAAGTGCCAGACGAGGCTCAAGGTTGAGCTGGAGAAGCTGTATGATGATCCTCTCTGATGCGCAGCCTCCTCATCATTCCAGGTTTATACCTGGTTGACACCTGAACCACTACTCTTCACGACTTCAGCGTGAGCTAGCCCCCTGCTTGGCAGCTTTGCCCCGCCCATCCCAATGGTGGGGCTTAAGGGGGGTCATAGGCAGATAGTGGGTGTGGCCAGTAAGGGGTAAGCACGGCCTCATGGAGAGCAGAGCACTGGCTGTGGGGGTAGGGTAGATAGCCTGACTACTGGCATTGTCTAGTGGCTTGGCGTGTGGGACATGCTGGCAGACCCAGTACCAAAGCGAGGGTTGCAGTAGCAGGTTTAGGAGTGACCGCTCTCGTGGCTCTCTGGTGAGCGAGATGTCGCTAGTGGACCCAGGTGTCACATAGAACGGGGCTGCTTAGGAGTTGGCCTATCATTTTCAGGAAGTGACCTGGCGAGAGAGACGATGCTGGTGGACCCAGGCACTTACTAGAGGGGCTATAATCCAAGTGGCAACTTCTCGGGTGTTGTCCAGGAAGACAAGCTTGCCTAGCTGCACTTCAAAACAGTTCCCAAAAGGGTAAGGTAAAAAATGGGGTTTCTGCTTGTGGCTGTATAGGTAAGAGTGTTACTAGGAGTGGTGACAACAGGAAATAGCAGGAGCAAGGTGAAGGAAGAGAGAACTCAACGAAGTTAGATTTATGTCTGTTTATTGAAGGGCTGATCTAGGTGGCCAACTGTTAATTGACCTAGTCTCGGAATACGCAGCAGCGTGGGGGGTGAGAGCAACCCCAAGTAACTGGTTCTCGAACTCGAGTCAACTGTGGGTGAGCTACGAGATAGCTGGAAGCATGGCAGACTTCAGTGTGCTGGCGGGCAGCAAGGCAGTGTTGTGCAAAGTATAACTTTCGACAGTGCTGTGAATGGCATTGACAACTTGAAGTCGGTTGACTCTAGCAGAGTGGCATTCTGCGAAGGTAGATGAGACATCAGTGGATGCTTGGGCAGAGTAATGGCATGCCACTAAACTAGCACGCAGCCTCTTGGGGTTGCGAGGTGGGTGAGAGAGAAAAACTATAAAGAAGAGATGTAGAGAGAGTGGCGGCGAATAGCTGGCAGAGATGGCCGAAGCTGGCTGCGAGTACCCCTCTTGCGGACAAAGGCTAGGAGGGTAGAGAGCAGCAACGTGATGCGAAGCGAGTTGCACCAGCAGGCGGCAACAGCTAGGCAAGCCAATCCATGGGCTTCTACTGTGGTGTGTACGGCATAACGGCTCTTAGGAGGGTGCCACAGCGGTGATGAGGCTAGGTGAGAGAATTACGTTGCACGTCAACCCCACCCTCCTCCTCTTTTCCATTAGCTGGAGCCGCAGGTGCGAATGATTAACACAGACTTGCCAACTTTTACGATTTTTCAGTCAAATGTACAGAAATCATACCCTTTTTACAATTTTATGGAAACGCCTTGATTTTTCCCGAATTCCGATATTTTAAAAAATTTGGAGTGAATAATTACTTAAGAGACGGGACTGTCGATTCTTCGATACCTCGATATTAGGATGTATCGAAAGTATAGAGTATTGTGATGTGCATAACGATACATTTGTTTGATGTGTGAAATGTTATATTATTGACACCAGAAGTGTGTATTGTAAATAATGTATTTTGAAACTGCCATTAAAATGTTTGAAATGTATGTGGCATAGATAACTATTATTTCAGATATATTTTGCAGTGTAAAAGTGACACGTTTACTGTATGGAAAACTAACTTCGCCAAAAATATTTATGTCTTAAGCATGTTTAATATTTGGATTGGTACTAACTACATATTTATCGCATTTTCTTTTGGTTAAAACTTGACTGGTTATATCATAATTTGAGGCAGTGGCCGAATTGGCAGATTTTGTTCACAAAATGATCATGTGACCCAATTTCATATACAAATATGGTGACGTATTGTTTGTTTTTACTTAAAAAACATGCGAATGCGTAAGTAAAATGATTTTTAAAACAAATGTATATAAAATACACTAGACATGTTATAAAAAGCAAGTAAGTGTTGTGCTATTTTTATATATTGCACAACTAAATTTTTTAAAAGTCATTATTGCATAATTAATTATTTTTTTATTTATTAACATATTCATAGCATTCCAGTGATATTTGCAGAAATATTACTACCTTTTGAAGTATTACGTTTATATAAAAATATTTTTTTCGCTGTTAATGTTATAATGCATTGCTGTGAGTGCTAAACCAGTGACTGTTGACAGTATCATAACTGATACCTATCAAATCGCGAATTTACAAAATTACGAGCAAATTTTCGACTCTTCCATTTAAAGTGTGTATAATTAAAAATGATAGTCTCGTAAGAAGAGGTGCAAAACAACGCCGTCTCATGGAAGACGTTAAACTAAATAGTCTCTCCCAACCCCATCCAATCCGCTGTCAATAAAATTAACGGAGCCCCAGAAGTATGACTTTGCCATAACATAAACAAGGTAGGTTGGAATGGTAACCTACATTGATCACAGCATTTATTTGCACTCATTGTTGTCTTTATGGACAGAGCAGTTGTTTAATAAGGATACATTGCGGCCGTGCTACATTTCTAGATATCTCAAAATTTAGTTATCTTATGTTCTGTATTCTTATTGCAAGTACACATTTCGATTTTTTACGTGTCATTTCAGTTTACAACTGGTATTTCATATTTATTTTACATGTTTTGTGTGTGTAGAATCTGGGAAAATGACCAGGTAGCAATAGAATCGCTATTGTTTATCATCCGGCAATAAACAATTCCCACATTTCCTCTATCTGACAAATCCAGAAAAAAATAGAATGCTTGTTTTTCTAAATAAAATTTGTAAGCTTTTTCTTACTTCGAAACTTTACATGTGCGTGTATGCACATTTTTGATATACAAGTTTTGGGTGTTAATTTTTAATTTAAATCATTGCAGAATTGGGATTTTGTATATTACGAAGTGAATTTTTAATACTTTTATGGTAAGCATATTAATTCTATAAATGTGAAAATATATACGGCGTGGAAGTTTTCTTAAAATTAATGTATATTTCAGCCAAGGCAAGGAATAAGTAGGCTATATTTTTGCTTTGCATGTCATACTAAGCAAACACATTTTGATGATGTATAAGTCTTCTCTAGGGGAAATCGTAGTTTCTGGTCTGCAACACTGAACAAAATGTTGGATTATATTAAATTTTCGTTGTGAAACCGTGGAAATTTTATTACTTGAAATTATGTGTGAATGTTAAGAAAATGAGTGTATGTAAAATTGCCACTGGCATTTTACGCGTGTTTTAATAGTTTTTATCCATTTTACTTATTAGGAACTTTAAAAGTTGGCAAGTCTGCTAACATCCTCACTAAGGACTCTGGACTCACGGTGGTGGATGGAACAGTGGTGCTCTCCCTCCCTCTCCCCCTCCATCCTCCCCCTCCACCTCTCTCTCTCTCTCTCTCACACACACTCTCTCGCTCTCTCTCTCTCTCCCCCCCCCCCCCTCCTCAAGGTGAACCCATAGGACCGGTATAAGCAAAGGTTGTTGGAGGAAAATTGGTCACCATGACCAAACAGCATATGCTTCACAGGGGTGGATCTGAAAGATTCCCTACTGTCGGGTACGGGATTGTGGAACAGATGATGGGATTATGGTACTGATTAGGCTGAAGGCCTGGTTACGTACAGTTATATACCTGTTGATTTGATTGAAGCTTTAAATTGTATAAGTGGTTGCAGAGTTATTTCACAACCCATTGCAAAGCTAGTAAAAATTAATTTATAAGATTTGAATTACATTGAATCTTACCATTGAGGGAGTAGCTTATTTCACTGTTGAAATTAACTAAATTCTCTCATGGTGCACGTAGGCAAAAGTAGTTCTGGTGCAAATCTCAAACAAGTAAAAAAATACGTATTTGGTTGGCAACCCCTACTTGCATCGAGAACATAGAAGCTGATACAGGGTACGAAATTCAGCTGGTTACATTTCAAAATCCACAAAAAATTAGTTTATTAAATATGTGTGGAAAGCAATGAGATGCATAGCTCTGTGCAGTACAATATTGAATAATAATAATAATTATGTGGCAGGTGAAGGCTACCTGAATAAAAACGTGCGTGGAGCAAAATGAGCTAGTGTCAATTGCTATTGGGTAAAGTTAAATGCCTAACACTCCAGAAGGGACGTTGTCATGACCTGCTACCGCAGATATGAAAGGAATTGCTTTGGGGGTAGGGATTTAGGTGAGGATGTAGAGATACCTCTGGTTGGTGGTGTGGAGACGTCTGCTGAATAAACCGACAAGGTGCACTTGCGAAGACATAGGGGACCGTACTTCGACATGTGGAGTCTATCCATGTTTGCTCTCATAAATTGCTCAAGTTGTTGCGGACTGTGAGATTTAGAGCAGCACAGCTTACTCCCGGAGACTTTACTCGGTTCAGCAGATGTGAGTGGCCTAGTGGTCAGAATCGTTGAGGTTCCACTTCGAGTCTGGTTCAGACTGAAGTCAGACTCTGCACCACGTACTCAGGCTCTAGAGAGAAGTTGTAGTCGAAACGTAGAGTGCGCATATTAGTTGTGCAGGAATGTGTCATGTGCGTGCATGTGTGTGTCTCGTGTGTGTGCACGCTACCAAACTGTAATGGCAAAAAAAATTGTAACCTTAGCTCATCAGGTATATCCAAAGTGGAAAATGTGTGAAACAGTTAATAATAAGCATTACTTCATTATTTGAAAAAAGTTCTAGCCAAAGATTTATAGTATCACCCCTTGCTAGTAGATTTACTTTCGTGTAAATATTCGTGTTAGCTGTTTTTATAAGCTTGTAGTATTTTTAACTAATTTTTTTTATAAATTATAAGGTGAGATATTTTTCCAAACATGCTCAAATAACTGCCAAGCAGCCAAATATGTAAGCTGCTCTGTGTAAGATTGTCATAGTGCTGGAAAGGCACTATGTGTATACTGTACTACATTTGTGTGGCAGCCAAGTGCAAAGTGACGCTGGTGGACAAGTGTGATGGCGAGGCAGTTGTTAACAACAGGAAAGGGAAGCTGATTTTCTTCTACGAGTGGGACCTTCAGCTGAAGTGGAAGGGTCGGATCACGAATGGCGACGGCACGGTTATTGAAGGGACTGCCCATGTACCCAACCTGAGTGAAGAGAACAACATCTCTGATCTTGACGTGAGTTAAGCTCTGTGTAGCAGTTAATTTTTCTTTGTTATATTTTAATCCATCCTTGGAGGTGGTGTGGCCTGTGATGCATACTGCCCTCATCACTCCAGCACATCTGGGCCCCGGACACGTAAATTATGTCTTGGTATGAAGCATCCTTAACCACAGATGCACGGGCTATGTTTGGTATTCCCCTATTTGATTCAGTATTTTCCATTCCACAGAAAAGATATTGTCAAAGTGTGTGCCAGCGCTTACCTTACCACTGGCAACCACTTCAATACAACTCCAGTTCTGTCTAACCCATGTATCATCAGGAGGCCTATTTTTTGGGGAAAATGCAAGTGGCACGTGTTAATAGTGCAAATACTAATATCCTTAAACTTCTACAATGTTAACTTTTTTTTTTTTGTTGGCAAATGAGACATTCCCTACCCAATAACATACTGATTAAACAAAATTTTAAGTTAATTGGGAACTAGAGAATTTTCAGTCAAAAATCCCAACCCCCAGAATTTTGAATCATTGAGGTTTTATGTAGTACTTATATGCTTTAGTTTGTGTAATATAAACCTTATTATTACAAAGTGCTGAAATGATGGCCCCTTCAGATTTGTATTAATAAAGTTTCACTGTACTGTCCATTTCATGTAGGGCAATTTTTAAATGTGTTTTTAAACACATTTGCCAACTATGATGGTGCAAGCGGACGTGATTAGTGACGAATTTCTAGCCTTGTGTATATGCGTTCTTTTTAATTATGTTTATGAGAGTACCTAGCTGGTGTAGTTGGGATATTTTATCGGTTGTTAATTATTTCTGTTTACTTTCATTATTAATAAGTTGGTTGTAGGTGCTGTTATAGTGAATTTTCTTGGGTGAAATTTTATCAGCAGCACATGTTTACCACTTTGATAACTGCATGTCCATAGTTTAAGTTTGTTGATTTTCGAAAATGGGTAAAGTGTTGATTTTACTGTATGATTCTGCAAATTATATTTCATATAGATTATAGACAAACTTGGTTTTAGTAAAGTAACTGTGCAAGGATTCCATAGAAAGTGTTCAAGAGATCGCAAATTACAAGCAGCAAGTTAACATGTGTTGTAAATAATGTTCTTTTTTCTAAATGTTTACTAGTGTGTTTGGAATTTGAAATACACATGGCCTAAAAACCCAGCACTTTAAACTCTTTTGTAGTATAAAAATAATAATAGTTTTTTTGGCCTGTATTGTAAATCCAATGGGTATAAGGTTAACTTCAGTAAAATGGTGTTTGTTTATTGCTGCAGCTGTATGAACAGCCACATATGTAACCCATTTTATTCGTTCAGTGAGGTTAAAACTTTTGAAGTTATAATGATTTGAATGTTATTTCCATATGAGAAAAATTTTTCCGCTGGTTCAGCAAAACAATATATGTGCAATTTAAAATTAAACTCTCTGGTAAAAATTACTACAAAACATTGCCATTTTAACGAAAAACAGTAACCTGAAAGTCCCCACTGTCTCCGTTTTTTCCTTCAAAATATAATCAACCTAGCCCCAGCAAACTTTTGTCGCCATTACAGAAATAAAAACGGGTGGGAATATCGACCTAGCTATAATATCCTACATTGATTACTGAACGGAAGTTAGCCAACATCAGTTTTAGTGCCTGCCATGACAGGAAACTCGAGGAAATTGCAGGTGTGCATTGGAATCCCAACCTTTTTTTTAGAAACATTATTCTCTTCACTGACAACAGCTGTGGCAGAAGGAATACATTGTGGCATGCTACATTACTAGAACTGTCAAAATTTAACCGCTTACATGAAATTGACAATATTTAAATTCTATAAAACTATGTTGAATTTTTTTCTTTAATATGAAGTTACATGAAATTTTGAACTCTTGGTTACTTCTTCTTGTTGAAACATTGGGGCATTTATGTGGACATGTACTCAAAAGTTCACTTACACTTCAGGTAGTTTTGATGCGTTATTCTTAATTACTTCAAAATTAATCAGTGTTAATGCAAATTGTGTAGAATGTTTAACAAACTGAAATGTTTCTTTTTTACACAAAATTTTGGTCTTTTATGATTTGCAGGTTGCAATATCTGTTTCGGATTCAAGTTCCACCGCAGATATCTTGAAAGATTTTATGCGTATCACAGGGAAGGAGACTATCCAGGCACAGTTGGGGAAATACATCAGTGCTCTGAAAGAAGGTCTTGATCTTCATTGTATTTTCATCATCTTGTAATACTGGTACTCATTGATGCATGTTTTTGCTTCTTGCACATGTTTATGGTGACTGTTTGCAAGGTATTGGACCAGAGGCAAGATAAAGGTTGATTTCTGTCATATCATTGTGCAAGCAAACATGTTATGTTGAAGAGATTTTCTATATAAGCAGTAGAGTATGGCCGTGGTACACAGAAATAAAACGTGTTGCAAAAGTTGTATGAATTACTTATGGTATGTGTCAGGTGTCTGTTTTTCTCTGTGCTGTACACTTTATTCAGATGTATATATACTTAATTCACAGTGCAGCACATGGGATTTAAGAATCACAACTTTTAAGCCACCCGATACAAGGGGTAACTTCTCCTTGTACCTGTAATGTTGGCAGAGCACCATACCACTTAATTTCTGTGACATTGGGGATGTAGGTACACCAATAACAAATTATTCATCTACGGATTCACCTGAGGGGTCGCACACAAGTCCCAGACTAGTCAATCAGTGGGTTCTTCCCACGTTGAAAGGGGAGGCTACGAAATGAAGTATCTTGTGGCGAGATAGACGTAGGTGGCTTGGGGATAATAACCCCGACAAACACGGTACGTGTACGAGAGACTTGGGTGGTCTTCAAATACTTGGACCCAAGTGTCACATAAAGCATGCTGTGGGGAGATTATTCCCTCTTGGACAAGGAGCCAGCATAGATCATGGGACATGTGGGTTTGCATGTTGGGACAAAATTAGATACACTGGGCAACACACCATGCAGACGTATTACCTGTGGTCTCGCCAGCAGCGGAGCTCTCCTCTGCTCCGTTAGTTGTGCTGGGGCGGTCGTCTGCAGCGGGGTGGTGCTTGTGCTGCTTGGCCATTCACTAGTCCGAAGGGTTATAAAACTTATACAGCAGCTCATGTGAGCAGCCACAGTACCAAGGTGTATTTAGTTCCTAGTGAAGTGCTCCCCCAAAGATTAGCCAGTGCAATACCCTGAGCATTACCTTGGCTAAACTCTGAATACTGCTCGGTGTTACTTTTATATGCTTACATATGCTTATATATATATATACACACACATACATACACACACACACACACACTTTGTATAAGGCAATCCGCAGGATCGCGCCAAGAGAGCTCTGCTGGGACGCAAGGTGGCGTCCGGCGAGGTTCAATTGAAGTTGAGGGGTAGCTGGGAGTGAAAAACTATCAATACGTGGGGTAACATTCCCTGGATGCACCTTAGGGGAGGGGCGGGCTGTATGGTGGGGAAGGGGGACTGTCTGGTCTCCCTTCGTCCGATGAGGGCAGTCTACTTCTGGGAGGTGGAGGAGGATGCTTCGTCCGCCTTGTGGGAGTCTGGGGTTCAATTTCCTCTGGGGGTTCCGGCCCGAACTGGTGCTCTCCCTTATTCACTATGTACTGTAGGCTTCTGTGGGTTGGAATTCACTCTTTCTACCGGCCGTACAAGCATCCGACCCAGGTTCAGGGATCGGGTGTTAGCAGAACGTCCTTCATTATTACAGGGTTCGTGAAAGGAATTGCGTGTCTCCTCGGCACGCAGCGGTGCGCTTGGAGGGCGAGATGGAGGCGTGGGGTGGCCGCGTAGGACAGTCCCGGTTAAAGTGTGTGTCAACATAAAGCTAGTCGTAGGGGTTGTCGTCCCCAACACGCCAGCTAGGAAGAATAAATCCAAGCCCTCAAAATAGTAAACTTAGTTTTCCTCAATGTGTAGTAGTCCCACCGGCCAGAGCGAACTTAAGGACTGTGTTTGACCCCTGTCTACTTTAGATTATTTACCGCTATAACATACTTTAGACAAGGGCTGACTGGGTAATGAGGTTTCAAGTGTTTCAACCCTAGGTAACTTTCAATTTAAAGTTGATTTTACAGTCAATCTATTTAATCCAGAGATCAGGTCTCTTGCAGCAACACTGAATCGTCGGTGCTCATGTGGCTTAAAATGCTTCAGTATAAACCTCGTTATTACAAAGTACTGAATTTTAAGGTTTCTGCAAGTTTGTATTAATGAGGTTGGACTGTAATTCAGATTTTTATTACTCTTTATTTATTTAACTGAAATGAATGTTGCAGCCATGTGATTCTGTTCTAGTTAGATATATTTACAGATTATTTTGTGCAATTTTTCCGTAAGAGGCCGTGTAACAAATTCAATCCCATATCTGTTCTAAAAATGTTATATTTTATGATGGTTTTCTTTGAAAACTATAAACAGTTAAGATATCAAACTCTACATAATGAAAGTTTATAGTAAACTTGTCAGCTCTGCTTACTTAAAATTTAATTATTGTTCAGCATTTTCTTTCCATTATTAAAATTGTCAGCAATTTTTTGATGCAACCACATAAGTTAAAATTAAGCCAAGTATTTATGAACAATTACACAAAAATCAAAAGGGGAATTTACGTTATATGTATTACCTTCCATTCAATACTATTGTGGACATACTGGGTGAGTTTTTGTGTGTATTATTACAACCCAAATGATCACATGACAACTCTTGTGGCTGTTGTGGAGATAGGCTTTTCTTATCCTGTGTCCCTACAACATGGGTGGCAGCAGATACAAACATTGCCAGCAGCACAATCAAAGCCAGCAGCTGACTTGTCGGATCACAATATCTCTAGTAGTAACATACTATCGTATGTGTTTTTCTGTGAAGCTAAAGATCATCGTTTTTCTCCCATGGGGAAGTTACATTTGTCGGCTAGAAGAAAAAATAACAAGAGGTGAAAATTAGAAGTAGTGGAGAAACAAACAAAAAGTATTGTAAGTGTATACAAAATCATTCATTTTATTCATTCAATGTTACATATTTTATTCCTTCATCTTCATTGTGGCTATGAATGAATGGTTATCTATGTCGCGTTTAATCACTCTGAATGTAAACTAAATTTAAAGCTGCTCAGTAAATTTTACTTGTAGCTCAAAATGAAACTTTTTACACTGAGTGTGGATGCCGAAACTATTTCACCCATAAATGTTAAACATCTCAAACGTATAAATCTAACAATAAACATACAACACAAATACAGTTTATAGACACGACCACAGTTAGGCTTCTGTAAACTACAGTAGAGCACCACTTTAACGAACACTTCACTATAACAAACTTATTTGGTCCCGGCAAAACACCATTCATTTATATGGAAATCATTTTCAGTTATACGAAATGTTTGGTAAAAAATTTCAGGAGGTTTATTCAATGTTCACATTAACGAACACTTTGTAATCAGAATAAAATGTAAAAACCGGCAAAATTGCATTAATTTTTATAATTTTTCGATGTTAAAAAAAAAAAGAAACAAACTGCAATTTTTTTTTGTAGATAACTCAGTCATAGATAATACAATACATTGGTGTGGCAATATAAGACAAAAATCGTAAAGTGCATTGCTGCTAGTGTTTATCGCTGCAACTAATGCGTTACATAATTGCGTAGTCCCGAATAACAAGCGTCTAACTTTGGCAAAGTTGTACGTACAACAAAATGCTGTCGCTGTATCTCTGGACTGTTTTCGCATCAGCATATTTTACAGTGAACTGAAAATAAGTTTACCTTAACCCCTAAACGTATTTTTGCTCAATTGCACAAAAATTTTACCATCTTTTAAGGCCCGTTCTCGCTTCGTGAATTGCAATGAGGTTACTTTAACCTGTAAACTTATTTTCACTGAATAGCACATAAATTTTGCCATCTTTCAAGGTCTGTTCTCGCATCGGCATATTATACCGTCAATTGCAATTTAGGTTACCTTAACCTCTAAACGTATTTCCACTGATTTGCATATATATTTTACCCTCTTTTAAGAAATTTGTTCTTGATTATTTGCAAAAATGTTGCCAAAGAAGCGAAAGACCATTGACATGAAAGAAAACTTGAAATAATTAAAGTAGAGATAATGGAAGGAAAAAACAGAATTCGCCACAGAATTCAGCATAGCAAAATCTAGTTTGTCAACAATAATAGGTCAACGTTCCGAGATACAGAAAAACAATTTCTTATCACCCAACCGAAAACGTGTCTCCTGTGTTCCATACGAAGCACTGGAGAAGAGACTGTTTGACTGGTTGATGCACTCCAGAGCATCAAACATACCAGTAACTGCAAATGTCTTACAAGAGAAAGCACTCGAAGCCCTCAAATTAGGGATTGAGAATTTTCAGGCATCTGGTGGGTGGCTACATCAATTTAAGGCATGGTATAATTTAAGTACCCTGAAAGTTTGTGGAGTAGTGGCTGTAGTTGATTTGAAGGTTCAGGGTGAATGGCAAGCCAAACTTGACTCCCTGTTTCCAGGATGCAAAATGAAAAACATTTTTAATGCAGATGAAGCAGGAATTTTTTATAACCTCCTTCCTTATAGAACTTTAGAGGTTAAAGGAACAACTTGTCATATAGGTAAGAGAAGTAAGGAGCGATTTACTGTGCTTGTTTTGCGTGAACTGTGATGGGTCCGAAAAATTGAATCCAATTGTAATAGGTAAATTTGAAAAGACCAGCTGCTTCAAAAATTTGAAACATTTGCCATGCAAGTATCAAAACAACAGGAATTCCTGGATGACTTGATCAATTTTTCAAGATTTGCTCAAGAATTTCGATTCGTGGATGGGAGTGCAAAACAGGAAAATTCTGTTGTTTATTGTTCACTGCCCAGCCCACAATGCTAATGTGAATGCACTCAGGAACATCAAAGTTATTTTTCTACCTCCAAATTGCACCAGTTTGTTACAACCTCTAGATCAGAGTATCATTGGACAGGTCAAACATGACTGTAAGAGGCAACTGGTACAATACTTTTTGCGACAAATGATTGTGCATTGAAGTGGAACATTTTGCAGGCTATGCACAGACTTTGCTTGGCATGGAGCAGACTAAAGCCTAGCAATATTGCAAATTGTTTTGCCAAGGCAGGATTTCTTGCAGGCACTGATGAGAATGATTGTAATGATGAAACAGATGAGTGTGAATCTGAATGGGTTGAAGTTCAGTCAAAGTTTGACAGTGGGGAATCATCATTCAGTGATTTTGCTTCAGTCGATAATCAACTGGCTACTTGTTCTCTGGAATCTGATGAGACAGCTGTAGATGAGGACATTCAGGTTAATAATGGTAGTGGCGATGAGGATGATTCTGACGAGGTTGAAATTTAACATCCTCCGTGGGAAGAAGTCTACAGTGCATTAGACGTGTTGAAGAGGTTCTTCATGATTTCTACAGATTTTTCTCACCACATGGTAGTGCTACAAAGTATGGAGAGGGATGTAACAAGGGAAATAGGAGCTGCGAAAAAGCAGTTGTCCATCAAAGACTTTTTTTTTTTTCGCTCGGACTGCCTACTTTGAAGTAAATGAACAGTGTGATGGCTGAAGATGGGATTTTCTGCATTTGTTGAACTATATAAAATGCCAGGTCAGATAGCGATATACTTTATACTACCGCAGTCAAAGTAAACATAACTGTATTACAATTTTAAGAAATTAAACAAAAATAATGAATATAAGTGATTATATATAATTACGAGTGTGTGTTTAGGTTTGGATTGTCTTATTTTGGTATTACTTTACAGAGGTGTACGAATGTATTTCAGTTTGATAACAATTTAATTGAATAGAATTTGAATATGGCTACCGTAACATATTCATAATTATAAGTGCATTCAGTTTTTTTGTGTAACTGCACTTCCAAGATTAAGCAGAAGTGTATAGCTGCTGCTGCTATGAGCAGCTGAAAATTTTCTCAATTTAATAAGCAAGTCAATAGATAAGCACAAGGAGAAATGCTTTGAAAGAGACATATAAATATAATTTGAAGATTCCTCTCCATTTTATATGCTACTTTCTTGTCCTATATTTAAAAACAAAAAAATTTCCATTTTCTCATTGAACAGTTGCGAAAATTATCGCAGCATATTACTTTAAAATTTTTTAGAATTTTAAAGTGATTTTACTGAATAGTTTTTGATTGATGGTGAGTTTAGTTTGAAAGATTTTTCAGTAGCGCGAGGCCAACTATGGGTGTTTTCGCTTTCTTCCAGCATAAGAATAGAAGGGTAATTGCCTATAGCCTGCCCTATATACCATGTCCTCTCCAGATGTGTAACTATAGTCCATTCCCCATTGGAAGCAACTTTCTTGGAGCCCTGCTAAATATCTACTTGCAGGCCCATTTTGTATCCTTCTGCCAAATGTAAACAAACATTGCCATGTAGCATCTGTCAAAATCAATGTTTATGTGCCATTTTGTGTGTACATGTGTTTGTATACTTTTGCTACACCTAAACATAAATATTGAAATGTGACTTCTACTTTTATACGTGTCAAAAGTGTTGTTTACAGCTTTTCAAAGAATTCTGTCATATTCTTAAAAATGCCTGAATTCAGAAGATTTTTTTTTCCATGACATAGCACAATACATGTAATGCATGTTAGTATTTGTCCGCGACTGTGTACAACACTGTTACAACTGCGAGGTAAAGAACTGTAGTATTTAACGTTTTTTTGTTGATATGTGTTGGGTTATTTCTTTAAAAGGATGGCCGTAGTTGGAAGAAATATTAAAACGAAGGAACGACCAGTCAAATGAAAAAGGCACTTTAAATTTAAGCATGAACTCTTGTTGCTCATTTGTCATACAAACTTAAAAGATAGCAGTGAACATGCACACAAATAAGCCTATGGTAACTTTTATTCCACTCATATTTCTATGTATTGCTACTTACTGTTTATAAAGTTTATTGAAATTTATCGGGCTGGGCTTAGTATTTTTCTTTCTGGTTTGTGGCAAATTACGTTACACGGACTGTGTTTCAAACCCCTTAGGGCAAAGCTACAACATTGTGATAAATAAACAGACGTGGATGTAAATAATTAACTTCATCATAAAAACAGTTCACAGTTAAAACGTATAAATTGTGCTAATCAAATATTTTAAATCATGCACGCACACAGGGCCAGCGTATCGACCACGCTGCCCAAAGGCATGCCATTTCACAGATGCAATGATTAACGAAACACGAGTCCCTGTATATTTATTATTGCCGTAGAAACTCAGATTTATCGCAACATCGTGACTTGCCTAGATACGTTTAAAAAAACACAAGGTCTACAAATATTATGCAGTAATTTTAAGTATTTTTCAGGGTAAGAGTAATTTACGCTTTGTTTGACAAATAGCAACACGCCATGTTATGGCTCGCCACGTCTGCCAACTCCACTTGGTAACTGCCCCGCCATCATATCTAAATATATTAAAACAAGTATTCAAACATTAAAATCTCTTTTCAGTTGTAAAGTACAAATTCAAAAATCATTATTTTGCTGTAATAAGTGTGAGATATGCTACAATTGAAAACATGTATAATTTAATTACTTACTAGTGATGTGAAACTTCCCAAGTGTGTGTGTGTGTGTGTGTGTGTGTGTGTGTGTGTGCATGCGTGTGTGTGTGTGTGTGTGCATGCGTGTGTGTGTGCGCGTGCGCATCTCACCCAGCGCAGTTGTTTTCATTTGCTTTCTCGCTTGATAAAACAATACTGTACCATTATGGCCTACTCACAATATTTTCTGCTATTATTTTAAACTGTAAAAATGGAATATGTTGCCATTGGGGCTACCTAAATATTAACATAGGCACCGTTTAATTTACAAATAGTATACTAAAAAAAACTAGGTTAAAATAATATTTTAACTGTGAACTATTGCTCACCGGTCTTTGCCAACACATCACTGCTCTTGCTGTTAATTCATATTTAAAAGGAAATAAATATTACAAGTTATAGAAGATACTAAGGTAAAGTTTCATTTATTCAATAATACAGTACTCTAGTTAACCACAGTGTTATATATTTGTGGAATATAGGTTATTGAAAAAACTGGTGACATGTTATGCCTAGTGTGTTTTTTTCAAAGGTTGATTTTCATAAGTCGCTTCCAGTCAGGAATGGACTCTATATACATCACCCTGGGTTGAGGGTTGCAACTCAACCAGTCGTTCCCCTAATGCTCTTCTAGTTGAATAAGCCACTATATGTCACCGCCAGAAAGATACCTTGTGAGGCATGTTATTCCAAAACAAGGCTGACTGACACTACCTCTTAAGAATATTGTTTGAAACATAATTCTGTATTCAGAAATTGTCACATGTGTCTGGCGCATAAATTTTCCAGTACTGTGCTTAGATTTTTAGTTAGCCAGTAGTTTGACCGTATAAATATGTTTGCTATTTGAAATATGTAGTTCTTGTGCAATATGTACTCTTGCTGTAATTAGTAATTAGCTATTATCCACAAATGTAGCTATGTTACAGTTAATTTACTGCTCAAGTGTGTTTGCATTTTGGTACATCTACATGTATGATACCAATTTTTCCTATGAAATGTTTTAGAATTCTCTCAAGGCATGATACTTCCTAGAAAGTGGGAAGATGGGAAAGAGGTGAAATCAGGAATTGCAAAATCTGAATTTAATAACCAGGTTAGTGTTCATATTATCTCACTATCATCATCCTCACACTGTTGCTGTTGATTATCGGTCAGCTGTGTATTAGTGGGATTACATTGTTCAATATTCTCAGTTTTAAATCTGTAATCAAAAGTTTTTCGTAAAATGGTTATAATTCATTTACAGCAACACTACCATTATTGATAATTGGGGGGGGGGGGGGGGGGGTGTTGAAATGTTTTTCCCAAAAAATTACGCCATAAAATTAAAGTTTATTTCGAAGTGTAGTTGTCAAGACATTTAGAAAACTTTACTCTGCAATGTAATAATTGGGTGCTTTGTTAGATTACCAATGTTTCATTGTAGCACATGTGAAAATTTGCAGTTATTGTGACATTCCCGTTTTGTGCCCTTTCCATTAGAACAAAATATTTTTTTCTATTCTTACATATCACACCCCCAAAATAAGACTGTCGTAACTACGAAATCAATGATTTTAGGAAATTAAGTTTAAAGATTTCAAACTGTCATGAAAAATAAAGTTGTAATATCTCCTGTGCGTAATTTTTGTGGCATGTGCGTGTCATCGCAATGCTTCTAGAGTTAGTCCTAATGTATTTCTGAAATTGAATTACAACTTAAAAAATAATAACAGTTTAATTGTTGCTGATTAATTGAAATGAAGAATTACTACAATCTTGTTATTAATGATTATTGACCGTCACTTTATAAGGACTACAACAAACATTAATAACTGTTAACAGAGTAAACTGTTGTCAGAAACTCATAGTAGCACACAGAAGGATGAAAACAAAGCACAAATAATGTGTTTATTGTAGTTACGACAGTTAATTGTTGTCAAATAGCGAATTGTAAGGAATAGTGTACTATGTTTGTATTAAAAATAGTCTATTAATCAATACAATACTAGTGTTACTGAATGTTAACATGGTAAAAAGCTGTCGTGAAATACATTGTAGCACATTTATTAATCAAAACAAAGCATTTGATGCCCAACAGTAACAATAACAAAAGTAACAGGCATTTTATTTACTCTATTGTTATACAACCTAAATAAGTCATAAGTCATTATTAAATGTATGCCTGAAATTATTTAAAACTAAATATTTACTAATCCTAAATGTTCCGAAAGTACGCTTAAAATACAACTGCATTCAATAATCCAACACATTATTTCAATGTTGCTAGTATAATTAAAGAGTTTCATCATCAGAAATAAACAATGATTACTCGCTTTCACTTTCTAAAGTTTTCTCATTGGGAATGTTGCTTCTTTTCGCCTGAACAATTGGCAGAGATTGGTAAAACTTGTGATATACACTTGGAATTATTCCATCACAACTTAATGATAAAAGATCCTTCTTTTTTTCAGAAGAGGTGCATGGCCTTGTACTGTAAGCAGAAGTGAGTGAGAAATTCTCTGACAAGGGGCGACCTCTTTGGTCGCCTAAGAGTAATAGTTTTGAAATCAGGACTTTCAAAATCTGTCTTGTAAAGTAAATTGAATTTGTGATACTTTTTGACTTGCAACACACGAATATCATCCCATGTCACAACATCTCCATTTTCATCTACAATGAAATTGCTTCCCATTTCAACAGATAATGTCTTGGAAGTCATGGAATTCTGTAAAGTTCATTTCTCTTACATAATAGGATGTTTCTGTCATTTTGGAACACTGCACAATTTCAGTCCACTGTGAAGGTACGGAAACAGCCACTTTTCGAATCTCTTTTTTTTGTTTTTTGATACAAGAATGCATAGAATCCCCAGCATTTCGCATGTGTCGTACAACAGAATATTTGTATTTGATGGACTCTACATTCTGGAATGTCTCCAGATGCCTTATTCCAAAGGTAACAATAACCATTCTGTGATGCATTGTCAAATATTGTAAAATTATAAACGTTTAGTCTCTTATAATAAAATACTGATAACTCGCCACATTGTGTGTGAAGTACTGACTGCAAGTCAGTGACATACTCTTATTTGGCTGTTTTTGAGTGCTATTTCCATATCAGACCTTTTCATTTCCCTTGATGTTTGTTTGTTTTTAATGTGGTTCTGGTATCTAACGTCCAGATGCACCTTTTCCTCACGACTGGCATTATTATATTGCATGCAAAATACACACTGGTCCTTTTTAGGTGAGAAAAATCCTAAGTTAAATTCATTATTGAAGACTTGTGCGTGTGTTCCTTAGCACATACCTCTTTTGCTGTGCTACATTTTTCTTTATATTTCTTTATACAGCCAATATAGTTGAGAAATTGATAGGCTCCCATCTAAATAAAGTCTTCGTGTTTGAGTACGTAAGTAATAACTCTCTTACGGGGAAGGATTTTATGTGACTGCGAATCACTTCTAATATAACCTCATCGGTTTTTCTGTTATTACTGAGCTTGTCACGATTGTCTGGGCCTACAATGCCTAATTCATCCAACTTGTCCCATGCTGTATAAGCATACTTCTCGCTTACTCCTAAAGTATTCAAGAAGAAAGTTTTTCAAACTCTCACGTTTCTGTCACTGACAGTCAAGTAATATGCAAAATTGTTTGCAAGTTTATACATACTTTTCTGAGTGGGTTCTATTTTTGTCATGCTGTTGACCGTAAATGTACACTGCTTAGTTATGTCACCTAATGCCCAGAAGCTATTATGAATTTATAACCTCTGATCTTGGGTATATTTTGTGACACTGCAGGCGGCACGTTTCCTTGCATGGTGGCTTCATTTCATGTGCAGGAATGTTCTTACCTTTTGTAGATATATATCCTTCACCTTTGTTCCTTTTTTCCTTCGGAATATTTGTGAACCAGTCATTTTAATTGCGCTGTCTTTTCCGTGTTCCATTTTCAGTTTGCCCTGGAACAAACAATATAATTGTATTACAGTATTCAAATATTCCCTATATTTCATCATGACTTATTTATACCATTCTTATTGGGATTAAATATATATTTTGATCCTATCTGTATGTTCTTTGGTAGACAAGCTATCCTTACTGCATACAGGTAAACTGTTGTGTACCTCTTTAGGGGCCCAGCTTGGGTCTGCATTAGGATCATTACTCCAGTTCGTCATCAATACTTGTGGAAGCATTGCCACAGACATCAAATTTATGAAACAATACCAACATCCATTATAATTATTTGAAAAGTCTCTAAAATCTACAACGAAAGCGGATTTGTTCGCTATTTGATTGGCAGTTTTGTGATAAGGTAGACAAGCGTGTAGTTTGAAATAAGTAACTTAACTATTTTATTCACAATTTCAAATAACACTGTAAGCTAATAAAATTAACTAATTTGTTGTCAGTAGTATATTCTGCACATAGACACTGTAAAAAAACTAATTCTTACCTCATTTAAATTAGTAGAAGTTGTTGGGTTCACATTTGAATTGTTTTCAGTTATCATATTTGATGCACGTTGTACTGAATATTCCATACAAACGTTTTTTACTTCAAACATAACCTGTAATGTATGATTATCATTGTTATTTTCCAAAACCTAAAAAAAGCAAAAGCTTTATAATTTGCTATTACTTTCTCTTTGGCAGGCAACACTATTCAATAGTCTAATCTAAGGCTATGACAGTGTAATATCATTAATTACTGATACAGCCTACATTGTATTTTACGTATAATATAAATTAATCTTACCTCAGATTCATTATCGAGAGAAGATATATCACCATTGATATTAGTATGTGATGTGGTATGAGATTCTAGGATGTCCTTTTCGTTAATTAATCTGTGTTGTGAGGTTAACACTGAACTGTTAATTACTTCTTGTTTTTCATGCCGGGTGTTGATATAGCCTTCACCAGACCTAATATGAGTTCACAGCTTCTCTCTGCTTGGGAAGACACATTTACAATGGTTGCAGAACATCTTGTAACTGATATATACCTTAAGAACACATTTCATTCAAGTTGACCGCACAACAGTTAACACTTCTATGTTGATAATGGCGGTAAACAGCTGTACGTCACAGTACTAACCACAATTAATTTATTCCTAACAGCAAAACTGTGGTAACTAGAGTTACCGCAGTTTTACATATAATTCATCGTCCACTTTCCGACAGGAAATCTGTGGTATTATAGATGACAGTCTTTGTGTTTACAACCCATGTAAATTAATAAATGTCAAAACTGTAGTTCCATGCATAGCATGCTGTAATATTTTCTTAGAGATACAACAATTTTACTGTTCGATAGCTTATTTAATGGCCATTCTTGATGTGGACTTCTCAAAACTCAGTTTTTGGGAGTTAACGACAATCTTGCTCTAGTGTTGTAGTGTTTGTGTTGCATAACATGTTATTTTTTTGCCCTCAGCAAGCCTTAATGAATTGCAGCAAAAATGACGTTAAGAGCCAGATACTGCGTACGAGTATGCTAAATCTACGGCAAATTTTCCAGTGCACTGCAGAGGAGTTCTACAAAGCCTTGACAATCCCAGAGGTATTTTCCCACATGCTTCCTTCCAGTTACAGTACAGTATTTATAGGCTGTTAACGCTTAAAGTGAGCACATTTTAAGGCCCTGCTAAATTTTTACTTCCAGTCAATTTCTATCTTGCTGCCACTTTTAAATATAAATATTGTTATGGAATTAATAAACACAGTGTACACATTCCACTAATCTCAAATGTAAACATCTGAGACTGCAATAAAATATATTTATTACTGGTCAATGCCTGTTGGGAGGGCCTTAAAAAGTGCTCATTTTATCGTGAACAGCCTATATCTGTGTACCACCCACCCCATGCAAGACAGGGGCCCCAAATTTTGAATACTGCCCTGCTAGGGGGAGAGGGTAGAATTTTTACATATTCAGTTCCAAAAACTGGTGCTGAAATCTGTACATACAGTAAGAAACTAAATATGGTTCACACTATACAGTATTCAAAATAAATGATCCAATTAAAAAAAAATTGGTCTTGGAAGTAGGGATAGTATTGTTATACAGTAGAGCCCCACTTTAACAACAAAACAGTTCATTATAATGAACAACTGTTTTGATTCCGATAAAAGCCTATGCAAAACAATTAATTTTTGTTTCACTGTAACAAATTTTTATATTAAGACTTCTGGCGTATTGATAAAATTTTGTTCACATTAATGAACATGTTATGACTCTTCCAGACTGTCAGAAATCCAGATTATTTTTCCTCCTTAAGATAACTAAACATTTTGTAAAATATTGCATTGTTTACAAGAAACATGTCTGCCATGCCATAGCTATTCCAAGGCTGTTAATATGACTTGACATGATGAAACACCAGCAAATTGTCTCACAAAATGGTATCTTGCTACACCAAGTGCTTGTGGCATGGCGGATGTGCGAACTACATAGTGCAGGGCTGCCACCAGCCATGGAGCTGAAATCCTGATTCCTGTATATAAGAATCCTGAAAAATCCTGGCACCATTGCATCAAATCCTGTAAAATACTTGGAATTTAAAAAATTGCAAATTACAGAAAAACATGTGATATGAAAGATGTTTACATATTTAATGTAGTTGCTTTGGTCTGGGATGTATAAACCATGTTAATTCTTTTCTCCACTTACACTTATACTTTCATTTATACAGCGACTCTATCTAATTTCCGTTTCCTCGCCATTGTGATGATATTACCAATCACCAAATTCAGATTGCATGCGTAAAAATGGTAATTCGCGGCAAAGGTTCTTTTCAATAATGGCCTTTGCCTTTGCATGTGATCATATAGCCAGGGACAGAAATATTAAAATACAGTAAAACCTCTCCATTACGACCCAATCTTGAGGAACCGTAAAAATGTTGGGTTGAAAAGTCTAAAATTTGAGGCACGTCTAAAAATGGATACAGTAATCCCTCGCCAACCGCGGTTTCAGTTATGTGCAGATTTGTTTTTGTAGACCTTTTCTCCAACCGCTGTACAAGTTTCTATTATCCACGGTTTTCAGTCTATGGGAAACTAGCCTTTACTGATGTTAGTGGTCGCGCATTTCCCCATCTGTCATCATAGACTTCGACATTTGTTGTCCCAAGCAGAGTGAAGCAATAAAAATCTTCATGCCAGAAGGGGACACTAGTGTATTGTCCAGTGTTGGGGGGGGGGGGGGGGAGGCTGCAGGCCAGGTCAGTGGGGATTCTTTGTCCTAATCACATGCCGCCACCTCTGCCTTACCCCTCCCCCCTTGCCTTTTTTCTCTTCCATTATCTCTCCTCTTTTGTTGTAAAACAGCAGCATATTACAGACTAGTTTCTTAATCAGTGTATGTATAACTTCAAATTTAATTCAATGTCCTCCCCCCCTTTTTTTTTCCCGCCCATGCTTACGTAATATGCTTAGGGTTGTGTGAATGTTACTTTTTTCTCATCAAAACGAAAATGAAAGATATTTTATGAACTTTCGTGAAACTGAAACAAAAAATGAAAAATAATATTAAGGCTCAGCCTTAATGAAAGCTTAACGAATTTCCAAACATTATAGCATATTATTCATTATAACGAATTCGTTTGAAAATCAACCAAAAATATGTAGGATATGGAGTATTTAGCAAAGGGGGTTTTTCCTACATTTAAATTTTCATTTTATGTAGTTATTTCAGTTATAAAATAATGAAAACAAACAAGTTTATTTACAGGCAAAAATTTTCTTTACTGGTGCATTAAATCAATATTCATTAAACACCAGAAAATTTATCGAAATCGAGAATTTTCGTTTCGTTGAGACTTTCAATAACCAAATTTCTTACCGAAACAAAAATGAAAGCTGTCATTTTTCAATTTGTTATACCGAATATTTGCATAACCCTAAATATGCAAAAAAAAAATTGGTGAGGCTGCTGCTTCCTCCTCCTCCCCCCCCCCCCCCCCCCCCCTCATGAGGTCAATTTTTTGTGTAAGGTGAATAAAGTTAGGTAAGTGTGTGCAAATAAAATGTGTTCTTATGTTACCATATTTTGGCAAGCAAGGCAGTGTGCGTGTATAGGGCACGTCTGAAGTTTTTGATGAAAAATTTGGGATAATTAATATTTCAAGTAGACCGCATTAAATTATTATATTCCCGTAAACATTGCCGGGCCTCATTGTGCCAGTGCAGATGTCCACACGGCGCCTACATTTAGTATAAATTCAATACATTGACGTGAATCACATTTATCAGCATGTTTTTCAAAATCGGCCCAAAATTACCCAAAATTTTTATTACGGAGCCCCCCCCCTTTTGCAACCTTATTCTCGGGAACCGCGAGGGGTCGTAATAGAGAGGTTCTACTGTAACTGTATACCCGCGCCAGTGAATAATTAAGCAAAATATTTTGGATATACACTATTGAAGCAATGGCGAATGTCCAAAATATTCCACCTAATTATCCGCCTTCATTATAAGAATCTGTCAAACAAATGCATCATTCACTGACACACATCACTGTAGGCACTAGTGTCGCCACTTTGAGCAAAGTGCTTTGAAAAAAAAAATTTCTAAAGTTTGGGTTTGGTGTTTTCTGGAGCGTAAACAATCCATAAAAACTGATCAAATCCATTAAAACGGCAGGCCTGACATAGTGTCTTTCTCTTGCACTGCAGCAAGATAATTTTCTTGTGTACGGCATCTATGTTTTATGTAAGGACATTCGTTTACAAGCGGCATGAGTGTGATGATGTTTTTGAACATGAACAAATTACCTCTAGCTTGCCTAGGGCTACGGTAGTGTAGTGGTTGGACTACTCGTCTCCCACCACAGCAAACTGAGTTTGAATCCTCTCAGGGTGCCCCCCCCCCCCCCCCCAAATTTTTGCATGTGGTAATTGTGTTGGTGGGCGAGTTTTCTCTGGGATATCCCGTTCCCCTGCCCTTGAAAGGGTTTCTTTATCAGGGTAGCGGCAAGTGCCACACATTTATCTTTCTGTGCTGAGGCTACGACAAGTTTACCACCTTGGCCCGAGGCTTGGCGGGTGTGACTTCACAGAGCAGCAGAGGTGCTGTGATCCTGTGGTGTTGGTTCAAACTTCCTTCTCGGATATCTTGGGATAGTGGCCCGTTGGGTAAAACAATCTTGACTAAAGGGCGTGGCGACCGCATGCCGGAATCTGGGCGGGTAGTACAATCCATAATTAAATGCGTTAATTATTTTTAGTCCAAGGCTGTCCAGCGTGTGGAGTCTATTCTATCGGCACGTGTAAAGTACTTGGCCACTGTTTGTCACTTGCCCGGAGGTCTTACTTGTTCGTTGATGGGGCTAAGTAACCCGTAGTGTGCGCAGTCGCGCTGCACAGCAGTGTGGCATGCATCAATACTAATCTCGTATAGAAGCTCAGAGGCCAGAGGTACTGGGAGTGATAGCCTCTGCTGCTGGGCTGAAGTAGAATGGGTGCTGCCCTCCCTTGACGCGCTCTGGAACTGGCATGACTTTTTCGCAGTACAATTCTTCGGGGGGGGTGGGGGAGTGGTGTGTTGATGTGACGACTTCTTGGAGATTCTTGGCGAACATTACAAGCTTTAGTGGCGTGTCTGTAGTCGCTTCCAACATTGCACCATCTTACCCTGTAAGCACGTGCTCATCCTCCAGTACTGTGTGGTATTATGGCTTAACCATATGGTTGAACATGCATCAAATATGGGGCGAAGTCGTTTGTAGAGTGGGCATCAAAGATGTGGAAATGCATCATACGTCAAGTAATGTCAGTGCTTGTGTACTTGTGAAATTAGCCTTTTCTCAAATTTGTATTTGTTAAGCAATGACTGTTTTCTGCAATATTTGGAAAAATGTTTGTAATACCAATGTCATGACTAATTCAATTTTTTTAAATTCTTACAGATGGTCCATGTCTTCACATGCGGGCCAGTGAAAATGGATGTGAAAGCTGGCGGAATCTTTGAAATGTTTGGGGGAAACATACATGGGACATTTGTTGAACTGGTATGTAGTGTTAAGTATGTAGTGTTAAGTGATTTTTAAATGTTTTGATGCTGTGCAATAAAGACAGGCTAGAATGTTGTATTCTTTGGTTACTCGGACATATCAGGTTAAGCTAACTGGAGGTGTAGGTGGTCAGTGGCATAGTAACTGATAGAGGGTTCCAGAATGAGAATAAATGGCCACCCAAACTGTTTCTGTACACTGAGATGCATTGGCATATTGTAGCCAATCTCCTTGCCCTATTCTAATTTAGAGAAATTCTTTCATCCTGTGGGTGGTGGTAGTGACCAAAAGTTAAAATTTTATTTGTACAGTCAACTCTCGCATGTACTAATAAACCGCATCCACTAACAATTTTTTTGTTGGCCCCGGCAAAATTCCTATGTAAATAATGTTAACAGTCCACTACCGTATTGCAAAATTTGTACATCATTACCCGTTTTTCTCTATTGAAAACATATATTCCTTGCAAACACCGACATTACCTTAGGCATTATTTGTTGTATTAAATTGAATATAAATGAAAAATGCGCAACTATTTTAATTCACATAATCACCTGGGGTTTTTATTAGTCACACATTCAACTCAATTTACACGGGACGTAGAATTTTCATTTCACACGATCGCCACAATTATAATTCAAAATATTTACACCCTCTGTGTTTGTTTACAACAATTTTTTTTTTGCCTACCAAAAACTTTTATGCTATGGATGCTATGAATAGTATTGTTTTCTACGTGCGTTTATGAAAGTACCAAAGATCTATTGCCATGTTTGTACTATGTAGTCTTTGGAAGTACAAAATAACATGTTACACTGCGCATGTAGCACAGCTTTGTCATGGTCATTGCAGCATAGTTTGTTTCCACTTATCTTTGGCGCACCTTGGAAACAAGATGGTGAACAATGTGTTTGTTTATGAAGCGTAGTGCATTTTGCGGTAAATGTATTACTGTGAAACAAATTATTAATATCTCATAAAAATGCTGGAATACCATGCATATTTCGTGAATCCAGGTGGATATCGTGAATCCAGGTGGATATCATGAATAATAATAAATTTTGCAGTATTGCAGCTTATTTCGCAAAAACAAAATGCTATAAAATCAAAACAGTTGTTGGGAAACACATATTTATGTACCTCGGGTGTAGTTTCAAACATGTTTGCAAAATTTCGTGATTTCGTCATTAACAAAATTTGTGTACCTCTGATGATGGTGCATTAAAGCTTATTGTTGCACGGAATGTTTTTTTATAGCACATACTCATTATGGTGTGGTTCCACTGTATGTGTGTAAAGTGGCTATATTATTTACTTGGGTATGCATTTTACATTTTTTTTGTATATATTCAGTGACAGTGACAGCACTGAGAAGAAGGCTGTGTTGTGTTACATCATGTAAAACTGTCTGTACTTAAAATTGTTCTACCAAAAAAGTAATACAATAAGTGTATGACAATGTAGTGGTTGAAAAGTGACTTATCTGTATCATTGAAATAACAGTGTTGTAGAAATATCTGCTTTAGTTCACATAGTTAGTTTTTTTCATGGACTAGATGTTCATATGTTCTTCAATTGGGTTATATGTTGATTTGCAACTTCTAGTAGATCACAGACTGGGAAGTAAACTGCATCCAGTGGTATGTCTTTAGGTTCCAAACAAGAAGATAGTGCAGAGGTGGCGGTTAAAGAGCTGGCCAGAGGAGCATTTCTCAACTGTAACTTTTACCATCAAACAGAAAGAGGATCACACAGAGGTTTCTATAGTCCAGAGTGGTATTCCTCAGAGGTATGCATATTCAGTTTTAAATTCTAGTGATCAAGGAAATATTTAGAGATGGGCGAGCTTCAATTTCAGAGACTCGAGACAAGCCAAGCCAATCTTTAGAAGAATAATGTCAAGCCGAGCCAATTTAAAAATAATAACATTAAGCCTAGTTGAGTCTAAGCTTTATGGCACCTACATATTAGGTAACATTCAGTCAAAAAAAAATTCCTAAATTATATGTTTAGGCCTATTCCGAATACCTCACACTCTTACTACTCAACACTTCTGGCTTCGTTTTTCTTTTTTTCCCCTCTTTTCTCTCCTTTTAGCAGTGACAGGTTTTTTTTTTTTTGCAGTGCTAGAATGTCAGACTACCCTGCTCTCAAAAAAAGTGTCGACTCGTCCCTTCTCCGCCCCCTGATCGTAGTTCGCTAGCCTCTGCCACAGAAACAAAGAGGGCTTGGCGGAATTATCGACCGGTAACATCTGGGTGTTTTGTACTAGTAAGGGGAGGGGGGCCATAAACACGTGGCAACTCTGATTTGAGTCGTGACAGGATGCCATTAGTTATTTGATGGGGGGACGGGGGTTGCGATCTACACAGCTGAAGGTTCGCGGAGAGAGAAGGGAGAGGAGTGATGTAAGAGTGAAAGATGAGACAACGGACAGTTCCGCCACTTCCCTCAACATCCCCAGACAATTTATGGCTACCACTCCCCCTTCCTATTCTTTTTCCGTGGTATAGTACACCCCAGAAATTTTTTCCTTTATTTTGGGGAAAAAGAACGCGCTATACAGGAGTAAACACGGTACAGTCAAACTCTCTTAAGACGTTTTCTGGGGAACTATGCATTAGAAACTTCTTAAGCAGGAAAATATCTTAAAAGTGTTAACTGTAAATTATATCATCAGCACATAATATGTAGTATAAATTTTAGTGTTGGAATTACTAGTGTATCTCGTTAAAAAATTTTGAAGCATATATATATAATTATTTATTTTACCTATATAATATGTTGGCCTAAATGGACATGGTAAACATTGTTATAGGAAGATCAAAATAAACACGCAAATATTTAAAACTCGGATTGAGAAGAATTTGTCCAGTGTTGTTTACTTTGATTTTTTTCCATATAATCTGGCTGTATAAGATTCCAGATCCTAGAAGTTCTTAATTATATTTTTGGGACATCAGGTACACTGCTTAGATAGCGAGAATAGGCTTCCAAGTGCTGCATGGCTTCGGAGCATCATCTTCTTTATTGTGTTCACTGTCATTCTTATTTGCATCACAGGGTTGTCCAAGTTGCTCCATGGATGAATTTTCACTAGACTTAAACAAATTCTCAATCTCCTGCACTTTACAAGGGGGCAATTTATCATCTTTCACATAATCATTAAATGTTGAAGTGACACCCAGTCTTTCCTTCACTTCAGCTCAGATGGTGTCACTTTCTTCCACTGTGTCCAATGAAACTACAGGCAGGTGTTCTGGCACGGTGCTGAAACCTGCCTTCCCAAAACAGTTCACAACTGTTTTTTGGCTCAATGAATCCCATGATGCAGCCAACATGTGTATGGCATCCAACAAGGAAACTGAGTAAACTGTTTTGGTTGTCATTCTTTGCAACAATCTGGACACCAGGCACTTTCGATACATGTGCTTCTTAGTTCGGATGATGCCCTGGTCGACTGGTTGTAACACTGATGTTGAGTTGGCTGGCAGGAACTCAACATGGACATTTTTCAGTGTGTTAAGTTTTTAGGGTGTGCTGCACATTGGTCCATGAAAAGAAGAATTTTTCTGTTTTTGACTGCCATTTTTCTGTCCAAACAAATCAAAAACTCTGAAATATTTTGTATGTCATCCAAAAAGAAATGTTTCTTTTGTACACACAAGGCAGCGACTTCACATTTTTGAAGCGAGGTTTTTGTGACTTGCCTATCACAAGAAGAGGCAACGTTTCACAACCATCCACATTTGTACGAAACAACACTTGTCACTCGTTATTTTTTCTATTTGTTACCATGTCATTTATCTCCCTTGAAGGTAAATGTTGAGTCAGGTAACAAATTAAAAAAAGAGACCACATTCATCTGCATTAAAGACATCTTGTGCTTTATACTCAGCCAACAGTGTAGGTAAGGTTATGTTTTTCCATGCATTCACTGTTTCTTCATTTACACTTGCAGATTCCCCACAAACAGTTTTGTATACAATTCCTGCACATTTTCTAAATCTTTCAAGCCACCCATTTGATGCTGTGAATTGTATTTTCAATCGCAGTGCAATTTCTTGTGCTTTTTGTCTTGTTACTGTACCATGGATAGGAATGTTCAAGGCTCATTTCTGCTGAAACCACTCCAAAAGTATTTCTTCAAGTTTGGAATATTTTGAAGTTTTCAACTTCTTTAGCGAGGTTGTGCTGCTACAGAATGCTGAAGAAACTGGTCTCGTTTGGACACAATACTGTTTAAAGTAGAAATAGGCAACTGAAATTGTTTGGCAATTGTCACGCAAGCCAGGTTGGGATTACTGCTTACATAGTTAATGATGTCCAGTTTTTCAGATACTGATAATGCTTTACGTTTAGTAACAGGCTTAGACGTTTTATCTTCCATCTTGTCCAAGTCTACTGTATACACCAACACTTAAAAACAACCTCTTTAACCATTTTATTACACGAAGAACCGGTAAAATAAAATTTCGGTAAGTTTGACCATAGAATATGCCTCAAGAGGTTGAAGGAAGTTCTGATGAAACCTAAACTGCACGCCGCATTTTTTCACTAATGTTCAACCAAACATCTGCTTGCGCTCATATTGATCCACAGACACTGTTCTAACCCGTGCCTATATTATAACAGCCATCTTGTGAAACCTGAACAACACGCCGCAAGCTGATTCAATACTCTAGCTGTTCACTTTACTTGCCGGCGCCAGCACAAATAATACATATTTTTTCAGGTCCAAAATCTGTAGAAAGCTAATAAATGCTGTAGTCTTACAATCTTGGTGTCTTATAATGTTATTATTAATTATTCGACTGACTTTTTCACAGTTACGCTCGTATGCATTAAAGCATTTGGAGAAGGTTTAGAACCAATGGGGAAAATGTGATGCAGGGGGGCGAGCCCTGGCTATCGTTCATTGGTGTGTGCTCAATGTTTAAATTGGTAGTTGTTTTAGGAAAAAATAGGGTTAGGAAGCATAGAATCTACATGTTATTTTGCCTCGTCGAGAGAAACGTGCTATGTGAAATATGAAAGCAAAAGTTTTTTCAGATATTCGGCACCATAAAATTAAGATGTGTAAATTATGCCAGGGTGAGAATTACGCAAGAAAATGTTTTTAAAATTTATCTTCAAAAACGTGTAAGGTTTTAAACAAATTATGTGTTTTTTAAGCGGGAAATTTTTATAAGCAGGAACATTTTAAGCGGGATAACTATGCATTACATGTATAGGTTATTGTTTTGGTACTTATACAACATGGCTTCTTAAGCGAGTTTGACAGTACTTCCTAGTCATGAGCAGCCATATTTAAAGTTCCGTGATTTATCAAGCCTAGGTTTGGCGTGCTGGTAATGTTGGCTTGAGTTTCAAGCCGAGTCAAATAGTAAAAGCTTGACTCAGCTCGAGTTTTCGAACTTCGACCCATCTTTAGAAATATTATATCCCTGAGTTTACATATCCCAGTCATTTACACTTTCCTGTTAATTACACTAAATTTTTTGTTTCCCCAATGTACATCCTACATTTACAATGCTTTCCATTCCTTTCCCTTACGTTACGTGAAAATATGGCTTCCAGCAATTAACAATTTTTTGTATCAGGTATATTTTCTTTTGACTCCAGGAAAAATTCCCGTTGCGATTGTCAATGTGGAAGAATTTTTTTTGACACTGTGCAAAACAAGAATGTGCTGGAATCTATTTGCCTCCATGATGGCTATCTAAACTCTTCTTTTCTACGCTGTAAGTTTGTTTGCTCCCGGAGTATGTTTAATCAATCATAACAAAACTTTTAGCATTATTCTGTAGAGTGAATGGCCTTAAGATCAGTTAACAATGGTAAGCTCTCACCATGGAACGCAAAATAGAAACCTCAAGGTACATTAACAGACTCGTCAGCACAAGGGTGTCCTGGGGAAAGGAACTAGGGCTACCAGTTTCTACGTGGAATACAATAACCAATATGAGGACAATTGCAAATGTCGCCGAACATAGCGGGCTGAAGATATAGAAAATAAAGTTTGTTGTAACTTCACACTATGAAGAGATCGCCAGTCTGCTGAAAGAGTGGTCTGTTAGTGTTCCTGTACACTGTAAAAAGTTAATGCGAAAAAGTGTTCCATATTGCAACACGTCTGGGGATTGACAATTTTAACTGCTGTACATATGAATTGGGGAAAAAATCTGATATCTTGAGATAAGAAGATAAAAAGTAAATATTAAAGGGCATGGATGTGTACTGTACAAATTTATTTACATTGGTAAAACTCTGTTACGTTTCTGAAGGGACTGAAAAAAATAATGTTTATTAACCAGAAAACTTCTTAAAATTACGCATGTGCAGATAGACAAGGTGTATAATTATTTAATATGGATGGGCCGATACCAACGTTACAGATTCTCAACTGCCAATGCAGTCGATTACAGCAATGCCGATACCAGTTTGTATGAGCACAATCATAATTCCCGATTCCTAATATTTGGAAATACTTTTTACTACTTAAATTTAAGTATTCAGTTTTGTGAACATTTTAAGCAATTTGTATTAGGCGTCTACATCATAGAAACGAAATACAACATTAATTTTAATAATAAATTATAAGTAGCAGCATGGACTTTTTATGACCGCGAATAAACGGCGATAAATGCGGAATTGTCACAAAATTTTGTTTTTGCGTGAAATACGATATATTGGACTTAATGCGCTAAACAAGACACGTTTTCTAGTAAAACTTTGTTTATAGTATCAAAAAGGAAACACGCACTCATATTTTAAAACTAGCACTGAGTTTCTGTATTCCTGTAAATATTGAGTCATGATTCCGTACAAAAACAACAAATTCTGACTTAATTTCTCCTCTTCGAAACACTTGTGACAGAAAATTTGTATTATGGTTTAGTGTTAACAAGTACATGTTACACAATTACTATTCCACAGATGGTAACGTGACTTGAGAAAGCTAAACCATGGCAACATGTTATACAAAATAGTGTCCATCAATGTGCACTTGTGGCATGGCAGCGGCAAATGTGTGAACTATCTGCAATATCTTTCTCTTTTACAGCAGCAAAATTATTTTCTCATGTATGGCAACTATGGTCGAGCTCCACGTTTACATTTTACGCGTGCTGGATAAAGGTTATTTTGTTTACTATCGTGATTGAAATAATTATTGCACAAGTGAAAAGTAATTCATTTGTACTTTTCTGTTTTACTTCCTTAGAATCTAAGGCTGTACTCCATTACCTTCACAATGCAAAATATGCACAGCGAAGTAGTTCCAATCACCTTGCGAGTTTGGAGGTTAATATCGGTGGTGACCCTCCAAAGGGCAAGTTTGTCTGTTTTAGGAAACATGTGCAGTAATAATTTTACTGAATGATTCTGCAAATAAATTATATATTATTAGTGATGAATAAACGTGATTTTGGTGAAGTAAACTTGTAAGGATTTCCAAAGGAAAAAAAGGTGTTCAGGAGATTGCGAATTCAACTAACAGTAAGTTTGCATGTTTTAGAGGGATATCAAAAGTAGGTTCCTCAATACCTTAAATTATTACAGGTATCGAAGAATCAAGAATCAAATAGTTAATTGTTATAAATCCTTGTCCACTTTCGCATGATTTTTTGAGGTTATGTTGCACAGAAACAAGTCTTTGGTTTTCCAAATAGACTGAACCTGTACCGAGCGAGCGTTCATTGATCAGAATTCACCATTCAGTGATGGTTTGACTATGAAAGAATTAAGAATAATACTGTAGGACCTCGATTAGCCACGATAATGCAGAGGAGGAGATAGTCGGATAATCAAACACTCAGTTAAACGAGTCGTTTTTATCTTGATGGCTGCCATGTGGCAGACAGTTATTATCAGTATTTGGCTGCCTCACTTCACTCCGACACCACTCTATGTGCTGTGTGGTGCAGCTTTAATGGGAAAACTGCACTCGTTTTCTTTAATGTGCACTTTCTAACATGATTCAGTACTACGTGTATACTGTTGCAAGAATGCTACAAACGCATGTGGAAATCTACAGCACAATATCTAAACCTGTAAATGTCTGCATAGACGAACACTAAAACAAACTGGCAGTCACGGATGAAAGACCACCGCCGCACATGTGGATACTGTTGGAGATAGCACTTCGGTTGCGTGTAAATGTTGTGATGAGCGTTAGTTGATAAGTAGCGAGCTAGAAGTTGGCATCTGTCTGCAAACAGAGTGGTTTGTAGATAAGAACCCTCGCTGGCGGCAATCGCCAAGAGTTCCGGGTCGCTAACGCGGAACATGCATTGGCTTTTAGTCTGTTGTATGATAGTTATTAGTAGTGGGAGCATAAGGATCCTGGTCAAGGATCCTCAATAATATCAGGATTCCTGAAATTTTTTTGGATTCTTGATTTTGTTTACCTCTTATTTAACTGTATATTAGATAAAGAACAGGTACATTTTTCGTATCATACATATTTCCTGTTTGTGAAATTTTTGTTTTTGAGGTAATCGAGATTGAAAGCAATTTTATTTTTGTGTTCTATCTTTACCAAAAATATTTATCTCTTGTTTCTTAAAAGTGGGTAGTGTTAAAGTTTTCAATGTACTAAGGATTTTATTTACTTAGATGTGAAGAAAATGGCAAGCGATGTGTGGAATTATTTCTCAGTTTACGTAATTTATGCAAATTATGCATTTTGCAGTTTCTGCTTGGTAAAAATTTCATGAAGTGGGGTTAGTAGCACAGCTAGTAAGTTGAGAAAAAAACACAAGTAAACACAAGCACAAGAAAATTGCCAATAATGATGTTTTAGAATATCTTTTGGGCATAGATGCATGTAGCAGCAAGTCATCCAGTGTCCTTGCAACTTAAAATGTCCAGTAGGAGAGAATTTTCATTTAGCAATGCCAAATGAACGTTACTTGTACAATTGTCTCTTAATTATCCGTGATAATGGTGGGGACAATTGCCGTGGATAAACCAAAATCGCAGATAATCCATATACGAGAAAAATACAGTTTTTCCATAAGTTTCGTATGGTTGTAACTGAATACTGAGTGTGAAACGTAGCCTATCCTTGACACGCTACTCTATTTACCCATATATTTTACGGCCTTGCATAATCTCCGTACCCTATTATTTATTAACAAACCAAGAAATTTAAAAAATGCTTAATTTATGCACCCCTGATTTCTAACTTGCAAAACAGTATTTAAAGTGTGTCACCTGGAATCTGCGGTACCGTGTTGGCCGACCCGAAGCCATCGGACTGCACCATCAATTCCTGTCAGCAGTTGGCCACCGTTCTCTAGTCACCTGAAGAACCACTAAGTAAGTCAGGTAAACCCAACACCTACCTTAACACGTCACCTACCTTAACACGTAGACCCACAGTGGGCCAGGAGGTAGACAACCGTACGAGACTAGCCAGCCAGACTGTTGAAAACTTTGTTCCGGCTCGCAAGGCGGCGTGCCCCATTACGGTATCCAGCCAGAAACGCCCATTGGCACAAGAAAACCTCTAAACGCGTATGCTGGTCTAGCGCAATCAAAGCCATGATGACCGTGGCTCCTAATAACCCGGGCATACGCCAATGTATTGGCACATTATGCATTTCAGCACTTGGAAGAAGCGCTCTCCAAATGGCCGACTTTACCCCATTTGAATAATGGCGAAGTTCAATGAGCAAGTTAACTCCATTCACGCCCGGTAATGGAGGCAGGACACGAGGAACTTCCAGACGTGACACAGACTCAACACACATCTCCAATTTCGTGCTCCTAGCATTTACAGTCGCTCTGAATCACCAATAAGCCATCACGTCTTTGCCCCTGCCTAAATGAAACATTGCTACGCTTCACCACACCAGCTAGAGCAAGTGCAGGGAGATACATTAGGCATAGCCGTGTATCTAGACAAACACAGTAGGACAGCTATTATAACTGGCTTCGTCTTACATATTGTTTGTTTGCCATTATATTTAACGCCCTCGTGCCACAAGCTTGGAAGAGTGGAATAAAGAATAAGCTTAAGAGGACTCTTTTAAAGACTTTGAGGCAAAGATCAATGACTTGGGTAATTCTGAGACAACTGAGAATAAGTCACAGTTACTTTACCCTCCAGAACCAAAGGCAGGCTGCCATATGAATATTTATTACTTTTACACTGTGGACACTCAGTAATTTGAATTGAACCATCGGAATACACAGACATACCCCCTCGCACTACCCTTCCTTCTACAAGCAGTACGAGCACAACTCCGACACAACCAAAGTCGGTCACTGTTCCATAGCTGGCCACCACAGAGCAGTCTGGCCACCACAGAGCAGTCAACAGAGTAGAGGAGTGCTCCACTTCTGCTGACAGTACAGGCAACCCGTCGGAAAGTTGTGCCTACTGCTGTGTGTGACTTTGTCTCCTCTCGGAAACCTACACGCCCTACATTCTATATGGGGCTATACAGGGATTAGCTCCCTGGGGCATGATCACAGCGGCGTTTATGTCCAGATATTTGAGGGCCACCACTCTTACTCATACCAGCATAGTTTACGATAGCACACTTAAATTCAGGTTGCTCATCGGGATCTCAGTCCCCAGGTCACCCCTAGTACACTGGCTATATAATCTCACCTACCAATGTGGGAAGTAACCGACAAGCTAGAGCTATGCCTGGGACGTGTGTGTTTTCCATTGGATGATTACTTAGATGTCCAATCTGCTATATAGTATACCCCAGTTGGCAACCACCCTGCCACCTTTTTGGACACAGCGATCCACCAACTCCTATGATACAAGAGGAGTAGCCTCCCCTTGTCAGGTGGCGTTTGATTCATTTTAAACCCGTGGTGCTTCAGTATTGAGTTATCACAAAATGTTATTGGAACAATATTTTATAAATTATTCACTTGTCTCATTAGACAGAACTGTTACAAAACTCCTTCTGTAAAAAATTTGTTTTCCCATCTATACACTGCACTCATTGATCACCTCAGCTCTCGGTACCTCGATGTTGAGTCGCTAGAATGTGCCCATTCCATATTTCACCACCAAAACTATTCCTGATTTCTATGATGTTATACTTATATTTTTGTAAGTTTTAATGCTGTTTCAATGCAGTTAAGAAAAGAAAGAGGCATACAACCTTTTATGTTGAATGTTTACAAACCATCCAGCACACTTTGCTGCAAAAAGCGCTATCAGTTGTCACAAAAAAATATTACAATATCTTTTTTGGTTCTGTTCTATAGCTGATTTAGTATTATTTCAATGCCTCCTGCACATTACAATTTTTTTTATAGCAATGATTGTGTGTTGGTTTTCTTTTTGGCTTAAGTTTGACATTCCAACAGCTCTTAATTATTCGGGTAGTTGAACTCATAGTGGTGTATGCATGACATTTCAGTTTGAATACCTGAAATAATTTTTGTTTGCAGTGAGTTGGATGTGACCAGAGAGAATTGGGATCGTTACTATTGGGAGTCAATAAAAAGAAAGTTTGGCTTTGGCTCCTTCATCGTCTGATGCCACACTGAAGTGCCCAGCTCTTGAGCATTGGAAAATATTGCTATTGTTAATTTATTGTTGAGTTGTAAAGGTGTTGGCCTTTCCACTTAGGCTACATCTTTTGTAGCTAACTTGATGTCCATGGCCATGTGATGACTCTTGCTTGCAAGTTAACTTGGGTGCATTTTTCGTAGATTATGTTATATAAACGTTGTACAGCAGGTATGCCAATCTGCAGTATAAGAAATGTCTCGTCAGCAATGTGTACAACAGAAGCAAAAAAAGAAAAAACCTCACCATTCAGTTTTGGCTAAAGAGTAATAAAAAATTCAGCATTTATGATATTTTGAAAACATTGTTGTGTGTGTTACATATGTTCTCTTGAAAATACAATTTAATTTAAATTCTACAGATTTTTATTTTACAATAAGTTGAGTACTTCCTTGCATCAGTGAACATTACAGTTATGTTATGGCACAGTCATTTTACATATTGTCCTGTTTGCCATAGCAATGTTACAGATGTGCAAGACAGTTTCAGAATAAACTATCTTTGTCAATCCAGTTGCAGTGCTTGTTCCCACATACAGTTAAAACTCACGATTATGAAATAGTCACTACTTCAGGATGTCCACCCACAGAAAAATGTCAATGAATTTTTCATGTGTGTTAGGGAAAAGGAAATAATTTGCTACTTTGTAAAAGTTGTTAGTTGTATGAATATAGCGCAATTAATTATTCGCATATGCTATTTCAAATTTCAGTTTTTTTAAGTTTGTGAACATTCAGTAATTCATTTTTGCCAAGTAACATAGGGTCTATATCTACAAAGTGAAGTATTTTTATTGGTTGTAATGGGATGTAAGGGCGCTGTTGGTAGTAAATATAGCGGTCAGGTGACAAACTAGGGTGGGACAGGAAAATTGAAAATTGGCCAGTATAGCTGATGAGTGTGGTTTGGAGCTGTGATTATCTTATGTTGAAGCCTGGCAGCTGCCTGGATTTTGTTACAAATTGTTGAGCTAATTCCCAGCATTCGAGTTTCGAGCTATTGCTCGAAGGCGTTATCCCGCCCCGCAATAGTTCACGCTGTGGAGATCCACTAATCCTCAATTTCTTTCAGTAGACTCACTAGCTGTACATACCTCATCCAGGGAAACTATAACAGTGCAACAGAAAATCTGATTTATTAGCTATGGTGCCGACACTGTAATGCAGATCACGAACCAACCACACAGAAAATGTAAGGAACATCAAGCCGTGAATCTGGACGAACGCAGCAGGAACCGGCATCGCCTTACATTCTGTTAATTTGCAATGCCATTCTATTTAATGACCTAATGCCGCAAGCTCGAAAGTCTGGAATCTAAGGAAAACTTGAGAGGACTCTTGAAATAAATAACTTGCATAATACTGAGTCAACTGAGAATACGTCATTAATTGCTTTACTCTGTAGAGCCTAAGATAGGCTACCATATGTTTATTACTGTTACACTGTGGACATTCGGTGATTGGTATTTAACTATCAGACCTCGTGGAGGAATACACAGCCATACCCCCTCGCCCTACCCATCCCTCTACCAGCAGTACGAGCACAACTCCGCAGCAAACCAGTGTCTGCCACTGTCCCACAACCGGCCGCGGCAGCACAGTCAGCGGAGCAAAGGAGTGCTCCACTTCCACTGACACCTACGGTAACACGTCGGAAAGTTGTGCCTACTGCAGTGTGTGACTTTGTTTACTCCCGAATACCTGCATGCCCTATCCTCTATACTGGCTTCATGCCCAAAAGGGATTACTCCCCGGGCCATGGTCGAGATATTTTAGGGACCCCAACAATTACTTGTACCTGTGTAGTGTACGAGAGCACGCTTAAAATAAAGTTGCTCATTCGGGGTCGCAATCCCCAGGTCACCCCCAGTATCCTTGCCACGTAATCTCACCAACGTGGGAAGCAACCCACAAGCTAGAGCTATGCCTGAGATGTGTGTATGGGCAATTCCCTTTCAGCCGCCCCAGTGGGCGCAGCCTCCACCAACTCCTACGATACAAATAGTAGTATCCCCTTGTATCAGATTTAATTAATTTTCAACCCGTACTGCTTCAACAGCTAAAACATATAAACTTTGCACATTCAATATTTGCAATCACACACATTGATGGAACGTAACAATGGCAACAACTTGTATAAACTTGATGTGGTAATTTGAAGTATTTATTCGGAGAAGCCAAATTGACGATTCGTTGTACAACAGCAACTCCACACCAGTCACGCCATGCATACAATGTTGCCACTTCTGCCAACTTCAGAGGGTTGAAAATCTCCCCGCTATCACAAATAAATATATTAAAATAAGTATTCAATAAAATCTCTTTTCAGTTGTAAATTACAAATTCAAAAATAAATATTTTTTTTGTAATAAGTATGAAATATGCAAAAATTCAAAACATGTATAATTTTCTTTCTACCAGTTATTCAAAACTTCCCAAACGCGAGCAAGACAGAGAAGGTGACTGTGCTCAACCGACAGTTTTCTTCCTCTGTCGAAAAAAACAAACACCGTGTCACTAGGGCCTACGCACAATATTTTGCACCGTTATTTTAAACTGTAACAATAAAATATGTTTCCATCAGGGTGACCTAAATATTCAAATATTTCAATAGGTAACATTTCATTTACAAATAGCATACCAAAAAAATAGGTTAAAACAATATTTATCTGTGAACTATTTCTTACTACCCTTTGTCAAGACATTGCTGCTCTCGCTGTTTTAATTCGTATTGAATACAACATAATTATTACAAGTTATACAAGATGCTAAGTAAGTAAATGATTCATTTACTAAAGCATACAGTACTTTAAAGTTAATCACAGTGTTATATAATTGTGGAATAAAAAAAACAGTTTGACACGTTAGGTCTAGGGTGATTTTTCAAAGGTCCAATTCAAAAAGGCCGAAGAAACCGTGAATAGACTATAGTTGTAGGTGAGCTGCTGGTTCTGCCTAGGTCCAGTGATGAACACCACCAGGTCTGTAGCAGACAGGAAAGCCCTCGGACAATATGCACACCAAGGATTCATAGCACATTATGCCAACACCATATGGAAACATTATACATCGTGCATTACAAAGCAATCATAAAATCTTTTCCCATTATCTATCATGTTTACTCATATCAAAACATGCATTAGATTAGGACATACCATTACACTCAACTGGCATAATAGTCTTGAAGGAAGAATAAAACAACAGCTAAATAAAACACTTGGTACAATAATTTTGTCTACCCTTACAGCAGATGCAGCAAAATCCTGCTTGTAATCGGAAAAAAAAAACGTATTTGGATCACTCTTGCCATGATGATGCCAGTTACACATAAAATAAAGCTCTTAGGAGGGAGGCTCACTTACAACTGGTTCTGTGCATTTTACACAACTACATAACTTACACTGCACACACAATAACTTATGAGCATAAAAGTCCAAAGCCTCTTATTCTTTGACAAATTTGATTACAATGTAAATTTTAAGTTGTATCAGTCGCTGTGGTTTCTTCGTACCAGCACAAATGTGTAACACTTTACGTGATCAGGTCTCTCAAATTTGACAATATTCAGGGTGGATAGTGGGAGGGTTGAAGTGGAAATAAATGGGCCAGGTGCCAGCTTTACTGTAGCTCAGAGTAGCACAAGATACGTTGGACAGGATGTGAAACAGATAACCCAGTGTGTGGCGTGAATCCCCAGTAGACTTGCCGTCTGTTACAGGGAATGTTCATGCTGTGCAAAACTATACCCCTAAGTGCAGAAGTACAAAATAATTACTGAAAAAGTTTTAACGTCGCTATAAACTGTAAAATTTTATTCTATGAATATTTAATTACCGTATTTCGGCATGTACAGGCCGCACATTTTTACAAAAAAAAAAATTACTACAAAAAGTGGGGTGCGGCTTAATATAATATATATTGGCATAAAATAATTGTTTTTCATTTTTTCCCCCAAAACATATTTAGAAATAGTACATTTTATTTTAACTCTTAATGAAAGGAAGGGCATTAGAAGGGAAGGAATCTTTATTTTAAAAAACCAGTTAAAATTTTCTGCCATAAATATTTTGCAGGGGAGAAATTATGTCTGAATTTACTGTTATGCTTGTACAGAATTGTGACTCAACAATATTTACAGGAATAAAAAATCCAGTGTGGCCTATACTTGAAATATTAATTATCCTTATTTTCCATCAAAAACTTCAGGTGCGGCCTATACACACCAAAATACTGTATTTATCCAGTCTGAATCTCAGAAGTACGTAGAAAATTGGAGGCTCAAATCTGCCATGACAATTTTTAGCCATGCATTCAAAATATTAAACTCTCACAAAATAAATGCATTATACCAGGAGAATCTTCTAAAACTTCCACCACAAATTTTTTCTGAAATTGAGGGTGATATTGATGTGCTGGTTTCACAGAACTGAAGTTTAGACAAGGGCTCATACTTGCAGCCCTGATACATTTTAATAATTATTATAATGTGTATTTCTTGGACAGTTATATTTTTTCAAATAGAACAGCGCCTAATAACATTGAGGAAATAAAACTAGAGGAAATAAGAAATGTCTGTGGTATTATTTGTAGGGTTCTATTGCCAGTAGATTATGTGCTATCATTATATATGACGATTGTACATACTGACAGTTATCTGCTCCACTTATCTGCTTAGTTACTAGGCTACGATGTTTGTTTAGAGCTTGTTTCCTTTACACTGACTGCGTTGGGACCTCTTTGTCGGTACTGTGTGATAGTTTGTACTACCTAGAGGTAGGATGTGCTAGAAGATAGTATTTACTAACGTTGAAAAAGCAGAAATGCTCTCATGGTTTATAGCGAATGTAGGAAGAATGCTGTTTGTTCTTTTAATATGTGCACTGAATGATATCCCAATATATGTCGACCATAGACGTCAAATATGAGAACTGCATTCAGCCAAAGTGTGGCACTTGAGCATTACTACATATGGTTTTGCATACTGTCAAAAAATAAAAGTATGGGGGGTTTTTTTATAACTTATAGGTTAAAACTACTAAAATACCAACACTAAAACTGCAAAAAAAAAAAAAAAATTAAAATTTAGTTAATTAAAATTTTGATTTTCTAAATTACAAAAATTTAAACCATTTATAACTTAAGGAAACGTAAAATGTTCAAACCGTTTTTACATATAGTACGTAACTCTTCCTGCATTATGCGAAATCGATGTCACCCTCACTGTGCCACTTGGGAAACAGACCAGTGCTGATTCGCTTGTGCACAAGACATCTGTGCGCCTCATGTACGGGTCACTGTCATAGATCATGCAGGAACGTGTCATGACCCGCCTGGCCCCTTGTTTCCAAGAGTAAACTCAGTTATATGCATGAGCAGTGTAATTCCGATCTGTGCCCCACAAAGCAGAGTTTAAGAATTACAAGGGAAAGTGTTTATCTCCTCTTAAGTGCGGCGTAAACAGCGTGCGAGTGTGAAGCCATGTGGGTTTCGTTTAGCTGTGGAACACGAGCTACAGATGCTCATATATCTGTGCATAATTTTCTAATACTGATGTCGTGTTTCGTTTCTTTTAAAAGGACAGATTTTATTATTTTGAATTGTAGTAAAATATCCTGGTAGTTCCAGCTTCCACCATGCCGATCCCCCAACGTAAAATTCTTTCACATATATTAAATTGTTATTGTCATTTCATTTACACATTTTAAAGTGTTAATGATTTCTTTAAATGCTATGTTAATTTATTGTATTGCCTCCACGTGCCTTGTCGGCCCATTCTGGCTTGTTTTTATTAATAAAATCTTTTACCAACACAAAATACATAAAAAGACTCTGCGACTCAACAAATATAACGTTTGAAAATGTGTAATTTGTTCTAATGTTACGTATGTTTTTTTCCAGTATTTCCTTGTGTACCTTTTGTCAAATGTACTTTTTATAAACTTCTTTTTCTGTGTTTGGAGGGAGATCTCTGGCAAGGTAGCCAGGCATCTCCTCCACCATCTTCAGTCTTGATACTGCAGGCCTAGGAGTACACGCGTGCGTGTTGCATTGTGGGAGCCTTCAACTTTTGACCAACCATTTAGCTGCAATAGTGCAAGTGTTAATATACCGGAACCTTTTTCTCTCGTTTGCTCCTCCTGCACTCGTACTCTTATCTCCATCAGACTCGGGGCCCCAGAGATTTTACCACCGTAAGTTGTAACCACGTGCTTAACAGTACTTTTGCCATGTTGGCCAATGGCAGGCCTAAATGTCATGACTGCTTAGGGCTAGGGTAGTTATATTGTGTATGAGTGTACCGTCTCTCCTCTACCAATATAGCCATTCGTGATCCTAGCCTCGGCGTTCTTTATTTTCGTATGTTAGTACCTTTGGGACCTGTCCCACTCAAGGCAACCACGTGCATAAGCGTACTGACTGTGTTAAACTGAACTTTCACTCTCTTTAATGAAACGTGTACTTGTGAGGGGATCGCCATTTGGCTGTTGACCTGCTACCATCCTGAGAGAGCCCATATACTCACCGTGCATAGATGAGCTGGCACACTCCAGAGCTTTTAATAATTTTTTAAGCTGTTAAACCATGAGCCAGGTTTATCTCAAAATCTGGCGCATCTTGCCCCTCACCAACGTTCAAAACAGGTTATATGGCTTGCCAGAACATGGGCAGGTTTCTCATAAAATAAACTACGTTAAAACAAATTATAATGATCGGAAACAACTTAATCAATTGCTATTTTTTTAACAATTCTGGAAGGAAAAACATAGAAAGCAGGAAGTCGTGCCACAAAATTACTTCTTGGAAAGAAAAATAACTGTACTCTGTGCAGTAAGTAATTAGGTACTAAGTTAGTGAGTTCTCTTTGCACGTTAAACACAGTTTCCATATACTTCAAGCACCCTCTCTTCTGCTGCACTGGTATGTCACGCAGAACATGTTACTGAAGCCCTTGAACCTGCAGCCAAGCAAGCTTCTGAGCTTCTCCGTGTGTGGATCATGATTGTGCTCCAAGTGCCCAGAGCGTGGTGCCATCAGCAGATTGCCAACGTAACCAGGCGTGCACGGCACTTGTGCTTGTTGCAGTCTGTAACTCCACACAGTCTTCTCACCATTCACCATGTCCACGCAGTACAAGTAGTCATTGTGTACCAACTGCTGCTTGCCCTGGCACTCCGTCACCAATACAAACTCACCTACAGAAACCAAGGGTAGCTGTCAGCATACTGTATGACACACACATGATAAACATAGTAATTTTAGTATACTGCACTAGGAAGTCAATATCAAAATGCCTAGTGAAGAGGACTCAAACATACAAAACTTGAAGCACTGCATTTATCCACAAGCTACTTTTAATGCAGTAAGGCAAACATTTTTATAAACATATTTTTTTCATAAAAATATCATTTCCACAAATCTGTTTGTTTAACAAGTGATGGCAAAAACTATATAGCTACACGACAAGAAATCCCAGTGAAAGGTTTGAAACTTATATAGCTTAGAATCATTAATTAAACATACATATGTTAATGTTGCAAGCAGGCCGCTAGGCTACCAAAAATATATAAAAGGACAGAATTCAAGTACTCACAGTGAAGTACTTGTTGACAGAGAGGCACACACACACAAAGAACACGTTTTCCATGCAGTTACGCAATTACGATGTTTCGCTGGCTAAGCCAGTTTCATCAGGCGCTGCCTGATTTTTTTTTTTTAAAGTGAAAAAGGGCTATAAGTGTTTCACAATAATTTTTAATTACCGGCATGAAACTTCCAGTGCAGGCTACTTAACATAGAATAGGGATGTGCAGTATACTTTTGTACATAAACTTAAACTAAACTTAAAATGGCAGTGTCATCACGCAGTATACTTTTGTACATAAACTTAAACTAAACTTAAAATGGCAGTGTCATCACTTAGTCCTATAGCCCTCCTGTTGGCAGGACGTACTGCCCTGAAGGCTCGAATCACAGGTGAAGATGCCACTTGCACACACTCACTCACCCTTGGAGCACCGCATGGTTGAGGGTTGCACTGTAGCATGGGGAGCGCCAGCATCCAACAAGACACTAGTTCACAATACCTGGCAGTGGAATATTGTCAAAATAAACATACTTACCTTCCTTACAAACTAAGCTCATTGCACAATTCTATGAAAGTGACCGTTATGAAAAAACAATAACTTGGCAACAGATAGTACTTCTGTCGAACAGCATGCCTAATGCAAAACCAGAGAGCAGGGAAAGAATATAAAAAGTGAGTATTACATTCTGGGAAAAAATTTCAACCAGAGATCAGTCCAGCTACTAGGATGTGGTGACATGGGGAACAAATGTTACAGCAATTATTTGCCTTTAAAAAATTATTTAACATTTCATAATTGCCAAATAAGTTAATTTCTCTGTAAATTGTGAACAAACTCACACTTTAATGGAACAAACATTAATATAAAATGAACTTTTATTGTAATTACTATTTAACTAAATTATGGTGCCAGAAAAGTGCACAGGCCACCATGCATGCAACACACACCACAAAACCAAAATCCATCTCTGTTTAACAGTGATATAGCCATAGTGGAAGACAATTACGAAGTGGAAGGGAATAAGATGTAATTGGCTGACGTAAATCAGCTGACATAATGGAAAATTGGGGAAATGTAAAACTCTTCTCATAAAATACACTATTTTTTGTAAGAATTGTTGGGACATGTTTGTTTCCTAAATGTCATGCATCACAAACTTCTTTTGTTTCTGTTAACACAAAGGTGTCTAATTTTTTGTTAAATTGAACTTTTACTTATATTTTATTTTAAATTATAATATTTTTCATTTATAATAAATATGAATAAAAATAAGGATAATATAGGTGTGATGGTAATACCTACATTATGCAGAATATTACTCTGAGCGTGCACAAATGGGGTGCATTGTCATTTTGGTGTAATTTCTAAACTTGGTTAGACTTTTTTATACGAGGTGGAGGAATGCCTGGAAGAACAACTTTAGCAGAGCTTCAGAAAAGCTGGAACGGGCTATACTATACTTCCCAGCTGTTAAGACAAACAGCACGAGTCTGCCTTTATCACAACTAACAAGTATCTGGAGGTGTTAAGCTGCTATAATGTGGATATAGGTTGAAGTACAATGGGCGCTGCTAACCTCACTAGAGAAACATCACCCAGCACTGACTACAAGATTGATACAACTATCCCTGGAAGGCTGCTACATTGTGGTGTTCTAGCATGTCACAACTCAAGCCTCTCATATGAAAGTAGCATTGATGATATGCCTGGGTGTGGTGACCGTCAACTTCATCTACGAAAACTCCTTGGTTAGGTCACAGGGGATCACTGGCTGTGGTTCAAACTTGGCAGGACTCTCACAGTATGTGGTGAAAGGCTGTGCAATTAATTAGGAGAAATACTGAGAATGGATTTCTTACAGTATGTCGGGCACCTAACCCCTCCTAGGAATAAAGGCAGACTGAGGTACCACACCATTTTACTGGCCGTTGAATAATACGACAGCTGCCACTAGGGATTTTATGAACCACTGAATCACTGGCTGTTGGTATTTAAAGCATAGCATTATCATGGTGCGAAGGCTGGATAGATGGCTCATGCCATACTCCCAGTATGACCATTTACAGATGATTCTGTCTACTGTATTTCAGGGGACTGTCAAATACATCCAGAATTTCAGTAGATAAGGAAATTACATGTTCATGGCAGAAAAAAAAAACACTTCTAACATAACTTCATGTTGAGTACAATGAGAGCCCTACATTACCAGTGAATAAAGATTTGATAATAAATAAAAATGGGGAATTTTTGAGGACTTACTGGTGTATTAATATTACTGTAAACAAATACATTTAAAAAAATTCATTTCACCTCAACTCACCTAAATAAAGAATATAATAGAGTTGTTCCGATACTTCACCTTTATACGATGTATCTGTATTGGGTATAGTATCGGTTGTAGACAATGAAGTCAGGTTATTACTTTCTTTAGGCACAAAAATTACAGTATTTCGGTTTGTATGTGCAGCACATTAAAACGAAACAAAAAATAAGAACAAATACCGCATTTACTTGTGTATAGCGCACCTTCCCCCCCCCCCCCCCCCCCCCAAATAAAAAATTTCTGGTTTACACGCTATACACGGAAGAAAAAAAAGAGGAAGGGGGAGTGGTAGCCATAACTTGTCCGGGGATGTTGAGGGAAGTGGTGGGACTGTCTGTCACCTCGTCTCTCGCTCTTACATTGCTTCCCTACTCTCTCTTTTTCTCTCAGCGACCCTTCAGTTATGTGTAGGTCGAAACCCCTCCCAACTAATGGCATTCTGTCATGCCACTAAACCAGAGCTGACATGTGTTTACAGCCCCCCCCCCCCCCCCCTCAAATAACACCCAGATGTTGCTGGTCAATAATAATTATGCCAAGCCCTCTTTGTTTCCATGGCAGACACTAGCGAGCCATGTGCGGGGGGGGGGGGGAGATGAGACCATTTTTAATATAAGGATAGTATGACATTCTAGCACGGCAAAAAAAGAGAGCGGGTCACTGCTGAAAGGTGAAAAAAGAATAACAAAGCTGGAAATGTTGAATAGTAGGAGCAGCAGGTTCCCAGATTTTTTTTAAGTTTTGGCTGTTTGCACTTAAGTTTTTAATTAAAGTATTTTCCAAACATATCGCAATCACCACACATTAATGTAAAAAATAATAATTTGTTCCATACTTACTAACAGGGCGCCACAAATTTTTGGAGCAATTTTAGTTTAAAGAAAAATTTCCCCTGAAACTTGTTGCAAAAATTATGATGCACACTATACACGAGTAAATACAGTATGCGTCTCTCAAAATAGTTGCACCTAACATCACTTGTATTTCAAAGCAAATGGTTTCACCTGAAAATGTTTATGCAAAACATTTTAACAAGGAGTTATTATTTGTAAAGATGTTTTCTTTTGTGTTTAAAGGTTGTTTTATCTGGTAAGGTTGGTGTTTCATTGTATCTGGCATAAAATTAACATGACTTTAAAACTTAATATTTATTTAACTCAAAGGGCAGCATCTTTGCGAATAAAATTATATGTCCAAAAGCATATACTCTACCACTTGTCAGCAAAAAATTGTTTGAACATAGAGCGACTTGTATTATGTGTGTTCATTTTCAGTAACTTCTTGCTGGGAAATCAGAGGAGTTATATTAATCTATTTCAATAGACACGTGTCTTTGAATAACTGATAATATGTAAGTGCCTATTCGACACATTTTGCCATCTAATAATGGGTAGGTAAGCACCGAGCCAAGTGCAGTGTAACTCATGACAGGGAAAATAATAGGATGGGGTTTTGAATGATTAATTATTAAAGACAGTGAAGAAATCAATTACTATCACCTCATTTGTGTCTCAAAATTACAAGTTTTCTTTGCAGTAAAATATGACTAATTACTTTAAAAGGCAGACATTTGCCACGCGTGCAGCCAACAGGTAGCTGCGTGGAGAGGTCATCCTCCCGCCACCCCTCCCCCCTCCCCTAGTAAACCAACAGACATGACACTGCCCAATCGATAACTTCTCCATGTGCTCTTAGCTGATGGTAGTGTGTGCAGGACGTTTAAAATTTGACTTGCATTTGGTCTCATATTATTTGCATTTTCATAGGGTTTGAAAATTTTAGGTCAGCTTGCATTTTGTGTCTGATTACAATAAATTATATACAATATTTTAAGATATTATTTTCTTTATTTAAATGAGTCTAGGAGAAATTATTTAAATATATTATTAACAGTAATACTTTTTCTAAAATTCAGTGCAAAGGGCATTGGTATCAGGGTATCTATCGGTAAACATGGTTTCGGAACAATTCTAGTCAATATAACACTACAAAGTACCATACATAATTGATTGTAAGTAGACACCGAATGAAAGCATAATGAATGCTAGCAGAATATTTGAAGTATCATGCACATTGAATCCGCTGTGAGCACACGGACTGGTTATAAATTGGGCAGCGTGTTCACAATGAGCAAGATGGAGAAGTCTCAGCAGTGGGAGGAGTGAAACAATCTACCCCTCTGTAGGCTCCTTTCTCTTCGAAACTGGTCGACACCCAGCAGGAAGAAGCAAGATGTCACGCTGGTTGCTAGGCAACTAACTTCCAAGCAAGCTCTGCCAAGTATCACATAGGACAGCCGAAGCTTATTCAATCCAGGCTGCATATCTGCACTAATGTTGGCGACGCCATGCGGGTGTGGCAAACATCTGCCTTTTAAAGTAATTAATAATATTTCTTTTTTTTTTTTTATGTGATTCTGAGACAGAAATAGATAAACAAGACAGTTAAAATTAATTTTTGATGGTCTTTAATAATTAATTATTCAAAACACATCTGATTTTTACAACTTGCACCTATTGCGAGTTACGCTGCGCCCTAGTTCAGTGCTTACACATATATGGCAAAGAAAGGTGTTAATAGACCCTTCCAAGATATCAGTTTACTCAGAAAAAGTGTGTCTATGCAAATAAATTAATATAAATCCTCAAATCTACCCACAAGAAGCCACTGTAAATGAACTTCATGCTTGGTAATACAAGTCACTCAATGTTCAAATAATTTCTGGTGACAATGAGAGGTCATGTATACACTTTTGGGGGTATAATTTTATTAGGAAGACGCTGCCTATTAAGTTAAACTAATATTTTGTTTAAAAATCATGTGGATTTTATGCCAAATAAGATTAAGCATCAACTTTATGAGAAAAACTACCATTAAAACCAAAATAAAACATCTTTGCAAAAAAAAAATACGTATTGGTGCAAAATTTATTGTGTAACATTTTTAGGAAAAACCATTTCCTTTGAAACACTACTATAATGATAGTTGCAACTACTTTGAACGATGTACTTATATACACTATTGTTTGTGAAAACTGTAACACCCAGAAAGAATGTACCGAATAAATCCAAACTCGGAGGATGTGTAGAACAGTGTACCAGACCAGCAATAAGTAAATATGATTGCAGAGAGATGGCCTACATGTAGACCCAGCAGCGCCCTCTCTTGTGTGACCAGAAAGGTCCGTTTTGCACCAAGCTCAGTCAGAGAAGAGCTGTCAAACAATGTGAGAGTTTGAACAGGGCAGTATGATCAGTCTCTGGGAAACATGTTTGTCGTTCTGTCACATTTTGGCTCGTATAGGACATGCTGCTATGACAGTGATGCATGTGTAGCACCTGTGGATAGAAGAGGGTCGTATGCAGCAATGAGCAGGTACTGGAGACCACACAATGTGACCACAACATGAGATGACCACCATCTTGTCCGCATGGCCGTACAGCATCATCCAGTGTTGGCTTGACACTGAAGCAATGCAACTTGTGTGAACCTGTCTGCGTCGATGGCTCGACATTGCTGCGGGCTGGACTGGTGCCATTGTATCTGCTTTCATTGTCCAGAAACCACACATGCCTCAGACTGCAATGGACACGTGAATGCCGTCGCTTGCATGCTGAGTGGTAAAATGTACGGTTTTTGGATAAGTCCCGTATCAACCTGTCCTACAGTGATGGCCACATACGTGTTAAGACGCTACTGTGATGACCACAATCTGGTAGCCTGCATTATCAAGCAGCATAGCAGACAAATGCCAAGTGTAATGGTTTGGGGCGCCATTGGATACAACATGTGATCTCGACACCTACGTTTGAGGGCAATCCGAACAACAACTGCTACATCAGGGAGGTGTTATAGTCCTAGATACTGCCCCTCCTTCAAGCAACTCCACATGCCCTATTTCTCAGCAGGCCAATGCCCGGCCACATGTGGCGAGGAATTTGCAAGAATTCTTCAATGCATGACAGGTAGCACTGCTTTCCTGGCCTCCACATTTGCCTGACATGTAGCCCATTGAACATGTCTGGGATATGGTTGGTCAGCAACTTGTTAGGCACAGACCTCCAGCAACCACTGTTGATGCTTTGTGGACTAGCATATAAACCATGTGGAAAGAAATTCCCCAGGAACATATCCAGGTTCTCCTTAATTCCAAGCCACAACATTTAAGGGCTCCGATTGTAGAAAGTGGGGGCTTAATTACGTCATACTGAAATCTTAAGGACAGGGATTATGTAAAGTTCTGTAATCCTAATCAATTGTGTATTGTCATGAACCTAATCTGTGGTATGTTCATTTCAATCACATTCTTCTTGGTGATGCATTTTTAATTAACATAATAATATTTGTCCTGATTCTCTGAAAAATGTAAAAAAGTAGTACACACAAGTGAAGAACACAGTGGTTGCAAGACAATGATTTATCTATGACAAGCACATATATGCACACACACACACACACACACTCCCCCCCCCCCCCCTCCAAATGTTCTTTTATTTTTTTTCATTGACTATTTGTAATAAAATACTGAATTTTATTCATTGACTAAATCTGTATTTATATGCAAATAAATAATGTACAAACAAATGCACAATTCACACAACAAATTCTCAGTATACACAAACACGCTTAAATCTACAAAAGACTGAACATACAATAGATACCTGTTTATAAAAACCAAATTATGTACAGTTTTTAAATTACACATCACATAGCAAGAGGCTGTGGGCACTTGAACATACATTATTTACACTCATTTGCAAAAATTAATTGATCACCCTGAAAGTGCCATTGGTGGGGCACATAAGTGGGTACATGCTTAGTACGTATACAGAAAATATTAAAATATTGTACCACACCAAGCATGTACTGCAGCAGACCAACACTTACAGCAAGCACTTAGTATGATATTGGACTACTTATAGAACAGAGACAGGTGGCAATATGGTTGACTAAGGAGGCATACAGACCCAAATCTGCAGTAATTGCTGCTGGCCGAAGTGGCCATCCAATCTTGTCCCAAACATTCTCAATGGGCAAGATGTCTGGGGATCTTGCTGGCCAATGCAGCTTGTTGACATCACGAAGGCACGCTAGAGATACCTGTGCTGTGTGAGGCCAGGCATCATCCTGCTATAAAATGGGGTACAGGAATTGTAGGAAATGGTACCCCATACCACGACACCTCTTGCTGAGGTGATGTGCCACTCTGCAATGAAACGTGGAACACGGTGTGTTGCAGAGTAAGTCTTCAGACTCCAATTCAGCAGTCATCTGTATTCAGACAGAACCGTGATTCATTGCTGAACACCATTCGTCGCCAATCCACAAGCTGCCATGCTGCCCATTCCCAGCAGAAGGTGACACGTGCTCAGCGATGCTCAGGTCATAAAGGTAAACACTGTAAGGGATGCCAGGAGTCCCTACTCTGCTAGCTGCCTGTATATGGTACTGGTGGGCACAGGTGTATCACCAGCTGCCATGAAATGTCCCTAGATGGTGTGCACAATGACACCTATGGAGTGATTATACAGCCTGTCACATGATGAAATTATCCTCCCGGCTGGTGGATCAGAATCTTCTTAATGGGTGTGTGCACCTTACTGTGCCGACTGCGCCCAACACGACTCGCAGTGTAGGCAAAACTGTTTCAGTAGCGACCAATGGGCTGAAACATCCACTCTGCTTGTCAAATGCACTGTCAGAGCATGCTGCATGTTCACTGAACTTGGCTCTGGGGCTCACACTGCCACTAAGGTTTTATTTGGTGTCTTGCAGCTATAAATGTTGGAGGAACATAAGGACCATCCATGCGAGCAAACCACATTAAACGCAAGTGGGATACATGTAAGATTATGATGATACTGTGTAGCAACATTCTTTATACACATGTGATTTGTTCATGGTGATAATTTTTTTTTGCAAATGAGTGTACATGAACCAGAATTATGTAAAGTTTTCACAATTTACACAGCAAGAAGCTTTGGAGAGTGAATGCAGCATGGATACAAACTATGAGCTCATACACATGACAAAACCAGCTATTAAGCAGATCACAGTGTCCAGACATTTTCTTGGAGTGTTTTTTGGGGTTATATTTAGATTATTATAACAGATTTATTTGATTTATGGCTTATTTTCTATTAAGAACTAAATTTTAAACAACGGCAGTAGCGGGATGTAATAACGATTTCTATGTAAGCACACACACTTCTTTATATAATAACACATTGTGTATGATACATGTAATCAGTAATAATAGCCAAGGCTAAAAATTTATCAGTGCAACCACTAACATTCAATAACTGAGCAAATATTAAAAGATCTACGATAATTAATGAAAATAATTTGTATTTATTCCATCAGAATATTAAAGGTTTAATACGAAAAATTGATGAGCTTTCTGTGTGCTTGGACAAATTATCCGCAGGACGCAATTTGGATGTACCAATCTAATGTCTTAACAGAAACACATTTTAACTGAATCCTCTGCTACGCAAATTAAAATTCTTGGTTATTCCCTCTGTTCTACTTATCGTAGAAATGCCAGTATTTTCATCAAAAATAATTTAATGTTAAAAATGACACACATTTGCTATGCGAAGATTGAGTGCAGTTATGTGGAAGTAATAACTGACAAATTAAAAAAAGTGGGGGTCCTCACTATATATAGAGCCCCTTCTGCCAACTTTAGTAACTTCTTAAAATTTCTTGAAGCAAATCTTAAAGCCATTTACAGAGCCAATCTGCAAATTATTCTCTGTGGAAACTTTAACATTGATTATTTAAAAGAAAGCAACCAAAGGACTGAACTCGATAGTCTACTCAGTACCTTCAACCTTAAATCCATAGTAAACTTTGCTACCAGAATTTGCAGACAGCAATTGATAACATTTTCACTGATAGTAACGCAGTTGCAGAGTGCCACTGTCTCCCAATAATAAACGGCTTATCAGATCATGATGCACAAATATTAGTTATGCCTTTCATAAAAATGTCTTAATATTGAAAAGTGAGTTCAGCAGGGAGCAATGGTCAACATTGTATACTTGTACCGAAGCAAATCTAAAATTCAACTCTTTTATTAACCAAATTCTCCATTGCTTTGAAAAATGTTTCCCATCCCGACTGACCCACAGTAATACAAATTCAAAGAAAAATTAATGACTCACCAAAGGAATAAAAATTTCCTGCGAAAACAAAAGAAAACTATACAAGGCTGCTAGAACCAGCAGCAACCCTGACGCAATGAATCACTACAGGAAATACTGCAAAATCTTGAGTAAGGTCTTAAACTCTGCAAAAAAAAAAAAAAAAAAAAAAAAAAAGATTTTTTTCTGTAACCTCATTAAGAATTCTCAAAACAAAATAAAAACTATATGGAATATTGTAAAATCACAACACGAAGAACAACAGAGCAATGTCGTCCAGTTGTAAACCTAAAAGTAAATGACTACATATCCTCAGGCCCTAAATTAGTTGCAGATACATTTAATTCATACATGATTAAAAAAACATATAAACCATATTCCTACACTACAGGGTACAGAATACCCTGATATATCTTTTACAAACACAACTCCAAAAGAAGTGGAGAAAACAATCAATTCTTTGCAACCAAAATTATCTAACAGCTATGATGGCATTAGCTGTAAGTTATTAAAGCAATGCGCTTTTTAATTCAGTGTTCCATTAAGCCATATTTGTAATAATATCTTCAATACAGGACAGAGAGGACAAGACCGAAGTAAACAATTATAGACCCATCTCACTTCTTATATCCTTTTCAAAAGTAATTGAAAAACTAATTTACAGGAGGTTGCTGCAACATTTTGAGAATCACAAAATCTTATCAAATTTCCAGTTTGGCTTTAGGAAAAACACATCAACAAATTATGCAATTTTCAAACTAAACTAACAAATAGCAATCTTGATTAAAAGATGCCATCTAATGTAATATTTTGCAATCTCACTAAAGCATTTGACTGTGTAAATCACAATATACTTAAAAGAAAATTAAAGTTTTATGGAGTCTCAGGTACACCAAATAAACTAATAAGCTCCTTTCAAACAGACAAGTGCTGATCAAAGGAAAAGCTACTTAATTATACTCTGAACCAGGATAAATCAAGCATGGAGTCCCACAAGGATCAATATTAGGCCCCCTACTCTTCCTAGTTTATATAAATGACCTCCCATGTGCCTTAACCCCAGAAACTACTCCAATTTTATTTACATATGATACTAGCATCTTAGTCTCTGGAGACTCAGTAAATGATCTTACACAAAAAAACGGACACAACATTTACAGAACTAAATGCATGGTTTACTGCAAACAAATTATATCTCAACCTAGATCAAACATATCTTATTAATTTCCTCATGAAGAACAGAAAAAACATTAAGTCATATGTTAACAGTAACAGAGATAAAATTAATGAAACTGTAGTGACTAAGTTTTTTGGCTTAAAAGTAGACAATTTACTTAGCTGGAAATCTCACACTGCAAATATTTTACCTTAACTAAGTTCAGCATGTTTCGCCCTGTGGAGTGTTGCAGAGGTCTTGAACAAAAATACAGCAAAAATGGTACATTTTGCATATTTTCATTCCTTCATGTGTTATGGTATAACTTTTTGGGGTAATTCCACTGACAGAAAAAAGTTTCACATGCAAAAGAGATCTGTAAGAATAATCAATGGGAAAGAAAGTCAGACTCATGTAGACCTCTTTTCAAGAGCTCAGAGATTTTAACATTTTCATGTGAGTACATGTTTTCAGTACTTATATTCATGTCCAAAAACAGTCATTTATTTCAGAAAAATGAGTCCTTTCATAAGCATGACAATAGAATAAAAAAACACACGTGGCTTCAGTCAACTTAAAACTTGTCCACAAAAGGCCATCCTACCTTGGTAGCCAACTTTTCAGTAAGTTACCACAACACCTTCAAGAAATTTGCTTCTCTAACCAAAAACTCTTTAAAAAAACAACTGAAAGAATTTTTTTCTAAACTAACATTTTATAGTGCGGATGAATATCTAAACTATAAAAATTAAGAAATTAATGCATAATATGTCTTTGTATGCAGTTCTTGTTCCGGTTTTTCTTGTTTCCTTTTTCTTCTTTTTCAGCAAAATGATGATGCCCTACAGCATGTTGGTGGAGGATTGGTCATATTATGAGGAAAAGATGTGATGCGTGTACATGTAGTCTAACATATATATGTGTGTGTGTTTACTATGTCCGATGTATAAACTTTGTATACTGTAATTTGACTTGTCCAATATGTTTGTACAGCATGTATTGAAAAAAGATATTATGGATGCAATAAAACAAAACAAAAAAACACACTAATGGAAAAAGCAGGTAAATTACTCTTCCTGCCACATAGTTCTAAGAAGTGCGAACTAATTTAAGCCATTTACATTACTTGCAGTACACTTATGAAAAGTTCATAATAAATTCAACAATACTGCAGAGTCAGACCTAGCCATTTTTGTAGTGAGTATAAATTAACCGTAAAAAAACATTTTAAAACCAAACTTTTATTTATAAATGCACTATACACACTATACTATAATACCCAGTGCATGTAGCTTGCGGCCTTGCACCATTTCCGCGGGTGTTTTCCCTGTGGCTACATTTACCCTGTTACGTATATGCAAAACATGATTTCCGGAATAAGTTCCGCCCATCGCGTGTAGTCATCTCCCAATCTTACCCTCAGCTGCACTTTCACGTCCTGATTTCCATCTTCAGTTGGGTTCGCCCTTGGATGGTATGCTAGTGTGTGGTGTGGTGTTCTGTGTTCCAGGTGGTGCTATATTCCCGCCACTTTTTCCCTATGAACTGGATGCCGTTATCAACAAGCAAGTACTCCGGATATCCCCACCACGGGAAAAACTCACTCTGCATGACGTATGCAACTGTATGTGCTCTGACATTGCTAACTGTAAATTCTTCCGTCCACCTTGTAAACAAATCAGTTACGTCAAATAAAAATTGTTCCCCACTTTTGGTGCGGGGTAAGGGCCCATGATGTCAAGAGCAACGGTTTTTAAACGGTTTGGTGAGTTGACGGGGTTGTTGTGGAGCGTCGCCGTCTGTTCTCCATGGCTTCCTAGTGTTACACGTGATGCAAGCTTGGAAATATTGATGCACGTCTCTCTGCACACCTGGCTAATGAAAGTGCTTCTGCACATTACGTCGCATCTGCTCCGAACCAGGGTGTCCGTGTTCCACACTATCGTGACTATATTGTAACACTAACGCCCATGTAGCCTTCGGCACATACATCCATCTTCCGCAATTCCCTGGCAAGCGAACTTGGATTTCTCTGTCTACAACTCGCCAGTGTTCTGAAGAATTTTCTGCGCAGTGTTGGTGGCACTGTGCAGCATCAGGGAAATTTTCCTGGGATACATTCACCTCTTACAAAACATCGCGGACATTCAAAGACGTGGGCTTATTGTGACGGTTGGCAACAATATTTTGGAGGATGAGCGGCGGTAATCCCGTTACCGGGGTGTTGCGGCAGGGGGGTAGTGCCTTCTCCCACTCTGTGTTGTCTGTTACCGTTATCTGCGTACATGGGTTTCTTGACAACGCACGCCTGCTCGTTTGCGTCTCCGACCACGTGCTCTACTTGGAATTCAAACTCTTGCAACAACAGTACCCAGCAAGCGAGCTTACTTTTACCGTTATGCATGCCATCCAGCCAAACTAGACAGCAGTTATTTGTTTTCAATGTACATTCATTCACGTGATATTTCCTTTCCACACTGCCAAACTTTGCACTGTGGTAGTTGATCACATGTCTATGCCCTTGGTTGTCAGCTTGGTAGAGTATCACTCCAATACCCTCTTGACTAGTATCCATCTGTACGGTAACCGGGAGATCTGGGTTGAATCGAGCTAACGGTTAAGTTTTGAAATGCAACTCTGATATTTTGAAACGCTTGTTCTGCTTGCGGGGTCCATACAAATTTTCTCTTTTCTGATAACATTACAGTGAGTGGTGCGGTAATAACAGAGAAGTTTGGAATAAATTCCAGCAACCAATTAATGAGACCAAAAAATTTTCTCAACAGTTTACGTTACCTGGGTGCTGGTTTATCCTGTATTTGTTGTAAGTGTTGTTTCCTGTTCATGTCCATCCTCCGAGACATAGAGTCCTAATAACTCCATCCTACTCATTCATACTTTGCACTTATCAACCCGACATGTGAACTTGTTATGTTCCAGTCTTTCAAACACAATGTTTAGATGATGTAAGTGTTCTTCCCAATTGCTAGACCACGCTAACATGTCATAGCAAAGTCTCCAATATATCCATCCAAGACGTTTACCACGAGATTCTGAAAGGTCACAGGGGCACATTTTAACCCAAATGGCATGGAAACAAATTGAAACTTCCTCCATTAGGGGTGGTAAACGCTGTCTTTTTACGGTCTTGGGGACGGATGGGAACTTGCCAATATCCTGAATTGAAGTCCAGAGATGTAAACACTGTAGCGTGTCCCAATGTTGACAAAGTGTCTTTAATGTTGATAACAGGTGGGGGCACGTTCACTGTGATTTTACTGAGTGGGCGAAAGTCTACACAAAACCTCCACTCGCCATTTTTCTTAGGAGCTAGCATAATTTCTGAACTATAGAGACTTTACATTGGTCCAATTACATTATCACTCATCATCTCACATACCTGCTGGTTTATCACGTTCTGGAAATAGATACCTGGGTCCCTTGGTTTCGTGTAGACCGGGTCCTCGTGCATGGTGACGATAGCGTGCTCCATAATGTCTGTGCGTAGCAGCTTCCCCTCCATGTGGAACACCTTGGCGTACTGATCCAGCAGGTGTTGTAGCCTCCTCTGGTACTCCTCCGGTACCTCGTGGGTGAACTGGTTCAGTGGCACAGCAGTAGTTGTGGTCGGCGGTGTTGCTCCCACGGCGTACAGCGTCCACCTCCCACGTGTCCCCACGTGTAGGCGGATGAGGTGTGGCTCGATGACAGCTTGATTTTCAATTAGCCACGGCAGTCCCAGGATCATTTCTTTGCACAAATCCAGCACAATGTACATGTCGCACTTAGTCCGTAAGTCCCGCATTCCTACCGTCACATGCATAACACTCGTGGCCTTACCCTGTTGGTGTGTGATGGCAAATTGCAATCTACGTGGTAGTACCCATGTGGTAATGGCCTGGATTAACCCCTCACGTATGAAACTATGACTAGCAGCAGTGTCTACAACAGCAATTACGTTTTTCCCTTCCAGTTCAATGTTTACACGTAATATGCGGACTGTACTGTCACTCACTTGATACACTTTTTCACCCACAGTTGGCGGACTACCCCACTCCGGCAGCGAGATTAATGCAGGTGCTGTTTTACCAACCTCCCTTATCAGTTTCCCGACCAATTTCCCTGGTAGAAGTTGCCTGGAGTGTTGTGGCGGTAGTTCGGCCATTGTCCACATGATGTCCGCACTGGCGTGAACAGAGGTGGTGGTTGCGTGACATCAACAATCATTGCAGGGGGCGTGGGGTTTGTTGTTCCACTGTATTGTCCTGATGATTGGTATTCCTGTCCCGCATGTACATCTCTTTCATACAAACAAGCTTCTCACGCGAACTGTTCCACACTACATCTGGTGGCTAAGTGCGAATATGGCCTAATGTCTGGTGTTGACAAGGTAACAACAATCTCTAATACGCCATTGGTGGGCTGCCCTGGATTCAATCTTTTATACAACCCACCTTGCGCTGTATGAACTCTTCGATCCCCTCACGCTCACTTTGCTGCTCAAGGTACAGCCGGGCTTGCACCTGTATCGTGTCACCATCTGTATCAAACCGGCCTAGCAGTCTCTCACAGAATTCATCCCACATGACTCTATACTCGCGGACAAGATTCCACCACGTGGCAGCAGTGCCTCTAAGGCGGTTGGCAGTTACCTCTGTCCAATCCTCTCAGTGTACCGTATGTCTGTGCAATTTCTCCTCACATACGACCAAAAATGTAATTGGGTCTTCGGAGTTGTGAACCATAAAAGTAGGTAAAAAAAAAAAAAAAAAAACAGTTCTGTCCTGCCCGGTCAAGCCTTACGGCATATATGTCACTACAACAGGTGTTGGTGTTTGTTTATTATGCTGCGTTGCCAGCGGCACATTCTCAACACAGTCATTGGTTCACATACTGTACAATTAAAGATCCCATTGCGGCAGGTCGCGTATTCTTCTGGCCCTCTGCATCTTAGATGTACAGCCTGTCGGCACTGTTGAAATGCTGCCCACTACGTGCCCACTCCGTCACATCTGGTGTGCGTGCACAAACATTGATCTGATGGCGATAACATGGTGTCGAGCACGCACTGACATAAAACTTGTTCCCAGGGGTTACAGTCCAGTAAATTGATTTGCTTTTGTTTTCCACACTGCACTCATCGCAAAACGTTATGTCCCAATTTCTCGTGTTCAATTGTTATGGGTGTCGTGGGTACCGGTGCGGTTGGCTTGACGTCTTCTTGCAGTTTTTCTGCAGTGGTCGCCATTTTGTCGTGGATGACACGGTTGTCCTGGCGCGGATGAACACAGTGGCCATACTTGGGAACGCCAAATGACGCCGTCGGGTGAGACACGGAGACAATTATGATACTCTTTACCTGTGATTGATGGGCGCCACTGGTGGTTCCTACACACCGCACTTTGAGACTCAGGGATCTCAGGAATGCTGTGGGTCTCTGTGTTTGTCTCACCTGTGCGTTCTTACAAAACAACTTTTACACTTAACACTTTAGCTGGGCTCGGAAACTGACATTACAAAAAGATATTCACGTTTTACACTGAGAAGACATGTATTTTCCAAATTACATTTGTGCCAGAATGAATTATGTTATGTCTCAAGTGTGTCTAGCTAGTTCCGGTGGGTGGTTCCCCAAGCACGTAACTACACTTGTTCACTTCAACTGAATGATGCTCTGCGGTGTTTGAAGAGACAGCCTCTACAGAGCAAGGGGCCTACAGCCACTAGGATGGACTGCAGGTTTGCCCAGAGACAGGACACGGAGTATGAAATGAACTTGCACGTATTATTCCAGAAGCTAACGCCCACTCATCAGGACTCGTCCCAGAACCACGTGTTGTGTAGCGACAGTCATACACATAGAGGGCTAGTGCAAAATAAAATACATCGCACAAAATACATAAATAACACTTGATGAAGATGGGGCACGACATGAACAGGAAAAATAAGTCACAAATGTGTGAATTCACTTTTTGATGGCATGAATGCTGCCGGACAGGGCTCGTAGCATACCAAGTGGGCAGGTGTAAAAACATATCATTTATTTTAAAATCCGGTCAATAATTACCTGCAATAATTGTATCTGCATTAGAATATTATCTCTGCCAGAAACTAGCATACGAAGGTCCTTAGACTGCAGACTGGTAGGAAAGTGCCAGTATTTGAACTGACCATGTGGTCAAGAACAAAAAGCATAAAACTCATAAACTATATGAACCCTAATTGAAAATAGTACATAATACCCTTAAATAAATTATGGTGTACAAGATGGAACAACAATTAGCCCTCATAACACGGTGATTGCGTGGATACGGACTTGGTGGTATCTGATCACGTGGCAGTGGGCCATGGAACATTATAACATTACAAAAACCCTCAAAGAATGATACAAGAATATTACCCTTAATATTGTGTGTCACAATGAAGCAGAAATCACATTGAAAAGCCCTGAACATGGGTGGATGGCATCTGTTACACAAGTAGCATGGGGCTTGTGGCCTCTCCGGTACAACTCTTTCTCATCTCGTTTACAACTCAAAAAGCCTGAAAGGCTGTAAATTATTAGGTTAAGCAGATAGCATTGTGCTGGGGATGTCTAGCAAAACGTAAGCAAGGCAAAGGTTAACTGGTATACTAAAGTGAACTATTGAAACCTACATCAGTGCAAAAAGATGAAGTGCATACGTGACAGCATCTTACCTAGCCATCTCTCCTAGAACGACTGCCCAGAGGTAGGAGTCGTGCGGACCTACCATGGCTGCCTACAGGGTTCACACAAACTAAAGTGCTATGCACGCTGAGTGAAACATTAATAAGGCAAATTGAAATGGCACCAAAACAATTTCTAAACAGTTTTACATACAGAATTTTAAATGTTAATTTTCTATTGATTTTAACTGTCTTTTGATGGCGTCCTCGCAAGGAATATTATGTCTCTCTGTTCAGCGCTGTGCACACTTTGAATTTCAAATAGCAATTTTACACAAAACCCTCAAAAAGATGTATTACATTTTACAAACATTTTTACCCTTGAAAGAAATACATATTACACTGAAACAACTTATATCCCATTTTCGGGTAAGTCTGTATCCTGGAACAGTACTGGAACACGTGCTTAACGCCATGTGTATCTTTAGTGGCGAGTGCCATCATGGGCTGGCTGTGGCTGGCCCTTGGCTGGCGTCAGAACATTTACGAGACAACATGTTCAGCCAGTCTGATGTGGGGGATATGGGATACGGACTCCTCAGGTGACTTCTCCCTGAGCGAGAAATGCATCTGGGTGCTTGCGGTGTTGTGGCAGTATCATGCCATAGTTATCCACGCATGACCCTAGAAAGGGTGGCTGAAGTGTTATATATTGCCTCTCTCCACACTTGGCAATTTAAGGTTCCTCGAGTGGTGCTTTAACACCCACCACTCCTGGGTTTAAGCAGATTTGGCTCCACCAACTATACTATATTGGACCCAGTTTCCTCATGACTGGGAAAGTGGTATCTGCCATGATGGCTAGGGTAGAATAGAGGGTTCCATAAGACCGACCACTTGGTGGGGTGTTCAACTACTTGGCATTCATGCCATTGGGGTCCAAGACATGTAAACAAATTTCAGTGTATGGTAACGGCATAGACAACAGTTCAGTTGTCTCACTGTCTGCTGGCAACCTGCCTGCTCACTGAGTTTTAAACACTTATCACGGGGTGAGGATGTGATGATGGTCTACATATATCGGGGCCCAGCCTGAAAGGATGAAAGAGTTTTAATATGCCTGATAGGACTGTGCTTGACCCCCAACTCCTGGTTGTGTGGTAGAAGCCAGGATAGAGCAATGGAGGGGCTGTTCCGCTCTGCATGTGTGCACAGGATATGTATTCTCTGCTGGTACATGCAGTTGGAGGTGAGATGGTTGCGTGAGCAACCAGCCTGTAACAGGTGTATGGCTTACACCAGTGAGGCTTTAAAGTGTCCTCAACCATTCTCGGAGCACAATCAGCCTGTGATGGACGTAAGGCTTTGCCAGGTGTGACTTGTTTTGACTCCATTTTAGTATAACTGATGGGAGAAGGGAGTTCCGTTCTCTGAGGTGGACAGGGCTGCCTCTGTTCACCCAATAGTTGTTCACCATTTGCAGTTGAGCAGTCGTTTTCTGTGAAACCCACAAGTACCGTAGGAATAAAGTAGTAACACAGGCAATTGGTTGAGCCCACCAGAGATTCTCTCTGGTGATACATTGTGGGTCAGACTCATGGTGGTAGTGGGTAACTCTGCAAGCATGCTAGAGGAGCTATGGTCAAACCCACTTTTTTCCTAAGATGGGATTTGAGAGCTGCTTTAATGCTCCACTGGTGTCCTAAAGACACGCTACAGGGTCTCGATAGTACCTCAGCTTTACCATACGCTTAGTGCTGCATGTGAGGGTCTCAGTACTTGTGGAATGGTGGACCATGCTGTTCTTGTGAGTCAAGTTGGGGCTTGGGATCTGGTCAACTCAGGTGCTAAACTAGGACACCTGCGATGGGAGGGTGTGAACCCTTTACCTTACTGATTGGGCTGTTGTGGCAGCGGTAGGACCTTAGGGCACCACGTAAAAATACAAAATCATGGTCATATAGATGGTAATGTAACATTATATATATATAGTCTGATGTGGGGATGTCACAGGTTCTGAAGTCCACCTATGACTCAAGGTTGGCATCCAAGTAGAACTAACAACTGTCACTAACAGCATCACGGAACAGACTGAAACAGTGAGGAGACGACGCAGTGACAGGTTCCAGCCAGGTTCACAATGATTAAGGGCAGCAGGTGGGTCTAGCTAGCCAGACATTACTGTCCTTGCCCATTCACTATCAACCTTCATGTCAGGATCCAATACCAGCCACCTCAGAGGGCAAACATACACACAAGTTTAGAGAGTTCAGCCTGTAGGCCTAGCTCTGGCTTAGTAACTGAACCCAATATTTTTGTCTCTGAAATTTCCCCTCCCTCCACAAAAAGAAAAACAGGTATGGCTTGGAACCAAAGACAGCTCAGATCTGCAAAATAAGATTTATAGAAGATTTCAGTGTACATTTGTTGATATTGTGAACCAAATGCATTTACAAATTACTCTACAAACTCATATTTAAGTGTTATTTCACACAGCTTCAACAAGTATTCATCACATTTGTAGCAAATAAGATGTTATTATATCATCACTCACCGACCTGTAGAAATCAGATCCCCAGTTTTAAGCAATACCGTATTTCTGCAACTCTTCGCCTTTTAAACACACTACTACCAACACTGGACACTTTCTACACTCAGCTTGTGGCAACAAAACATTGTTCTCCAAAAATATCATCACTAATACATCTTTCCATACTATTTCCAGTACACTTCTGTGCTACCAGTTCTATCCTGGGGAGTGGCCTGACTATAAATTTCTTGTTCTATCTTCTTTTTTTCAATCCTTTCCCAATGTTCTTCATGGTTATGTTCTGAATATTTCACAATCACATCAGTTCCTACTGTGACCAACCTTGCTCGGCACTTACTCTTGTGGTAGTCTGAACATTTCCAGAAGAACCTGTCAGCGCCAACACGATCAATACCAAACACAAATCCATTATAAATCAACTGTTGATTTCCTCTAGGGCTGCGAACTAGTGTAAATGGACCTGGAATGGAAACCCATATTTGTTACAAACATGAAAACTACTCTCTGCAACCAAGTTGGAGCAATAAGTTCAGACATTGGAAATAAAATATTACTATACAATGCTTATTTCAAACCTGACAAAGTAACTACAGTATTAACAGTGTTAAAACATATAAACATACATTTTTAAACCCATTTTTTGAAATAGGTACTTGTAGATTTCAAGCATTAGAGGAAACTGCATGAAGCAAAAAATGATGTGAAATAATTTGTCAACTGCAATGTTCAATTGGTTTTTAAAAATGACACTCAAGTTAACATAATATAATAATACAAAGTACTGTACAAGAGTGGAGAAACTATAGTGTCTGGAAATGTTTTACAATTTCACTTAATACTACACTGGTTGGATGAAAATAGTTTCCTAATACATATATAAAAAGGTAAAAAATTTCAAACAAAATAGACTGTCATAAAACTTAACTGTCACAGTCACATGTCTTCCTCTGAAAGCTTCTAGTGTAAACCTGACAATGTCATTCATTCATTTCCGAAGTTGCGAGTCCCACCACTAACTGCACTTGATATAATTCTGCCCTTGCGGTCTTACAACTTCCTCCAGCCCAATACCTTGTTATATCTCTTCCTTTTTACTGCACCACATTAAAATTGTGACAGTTTTCGTATTGTTATCATACGAATCATTTTAAACAACATTTTCAAGTTTATGAGCAATTATCAGAACATAAACTTAAAAGCAAAAAAACTAGGCAACAAAAAGATAGAATAGATACTGACGTCGCCCACACTGTACTGCTCGGGATGCAGCACACTGTTGCTCTGCCCATGCATCAGCCATGCACGGCCGTGCATGTCGTGTATGGGTCATACAACTCGTTCATGCACGAACAGATCTGTGAACAGAAACAACGACCCGAGTGACCCACCGTACAAAGAGTAAACTAACTCATATGTGTTTACTGTGCTATTTTCATGTGCGCCCCTGAAAACAGAATCTAAATAATAAAAGAAGAAGTGTTATCTCACTTGAGCTTTCCATAAATAAAGTGTAATAAGCTTTAGACTGCAAATCCACATGGTTCACAAAATGCTACTAACCATTGACTTTGTAGCATTTCAGGTTATGTATTTTTTAATAGTTTTTATATCAATTTTATGTCAGACTTTTTGTTTAAATTACTTTTTTTTGCAAGTGAGTGTAATATTTAAATTTTTCTTTGGTGACACATGGAACGAGAATAGATTATCAGTAGTTGAAGTCATATTGGAGTGGTTATCTGTAGCACCTTTGCATTTTAGAGTTTCGAGAGTCGCAGTTCAGGTTGCGTCAGATTGAGATAAGTTTTTTTTCCAACCTCGCTTGCCGTTTCCCTTTAGTAAGCCAAATTTGTTCTAAACCTTCTATGAGTACGTTGCAAAATAATTTGATTTAGCCAATAGTTGGATGTGAGCCCCGGGAATTTCTATTATTAGTAATTAAGCTATGAGAGGGGATTGCGACATGTGCTGAGCGGAGTAGCAAGTGCCTTGGGCTCTGCAGCAGATATCATACAGTCTTGAAGCAGGCATGATGGTGGGCAACACACTCGTCTTCGTCTTGTGGTGCAAGTGCGAGTGTCGAAAGAACATTAACTAATTACTACTGCAGTTCGAATTTATGTTTCATCGATCTTGTTTGTGACTGTGACTTTTTCGAAGATTGTGAAAGTGTCAGCTTTGGAAGTAAAATAAAACTGAGTAACTATTCCAAAACGGAAATTCATTTCTTTTTATTTTTACAACATGGCGCCTTATATTGTGCTCTAGCGACTGAAGTGAACTGGACTGTAACTGCAGTAGGGCTATCACTTACGACTTTGCCACGTTACAACTTGAGACACTCTAAAATCATAATATAATTTTGCAGTGATTGTGTCATACGTATTTTGTTTGAAAAGGGCTTATTTCAATTTCTCAGTTTCTGTTAATATGTAACGTAAACAATCTCGGCAGTTCCAGCATCGGCCATGCCACATGCCTACATTCAAAATCTCTAACATAATATTAAATTGTTCTTTCAATAATATGATCTTTTGAATGCCTATATAAATGTTATACATCTTGTTGAAATTTACAATGATTTTACAAATGCTTTGCTAACCTGTCCAAGCCTTACCACATAATTTATATTTTTCTGACTCACCTAGCAAAAAGAGCTACAGACTTTATTTAAATTATTTCTTACATCGGAATTACTACAATAATTCCTCCTGACTTAGTTGTATGCTTTTGAGTGTTTTCTTATGTATATTTGCTCACGGTGCTGGCGGGAGATCTCTGTTAGGTAACAAGATCTCTGAGCCATCATCAGTATAGACCAATGGACCAAGAAGAGTGCACGTGTTTCGCATCGCAGGAGACTTACACCTTCTTTTGTGTGAAGGTGTAAGTTGTTACCAGCCCTGAAGCTGAAATCCTGGTTCCTGTATATAAAAATCCTGGAATCACTGGGTCAAATCTTGTAAAATCCTTGGAATTAAAAATATTGCAAATTACAGAAAAAACGTGAATATGAAAGACGTTTACATATTTACTGTAGTTTTGGTTTGGAATGTACAAACCATGGTAATTCTTTTCTCCACTCACACTTATACTTTGTTTATACAACGACCGTGCAATAATTTTAGTTTCCTCACCATTGTGATATCAATGCCAAACGCAAAACACAGTCACCAAATTCGGATTGCATGCATAAAAACGGCAATTCACTGCAAAGGTTTTTTCAATAATGGCCTTGGCCTTTGCATGTGATCATACAGCCATTAACAGAAATATGTTGATAAATGTATACCCATACCAGTAAATAATGAAGAATATTTTTTTGGACATACACTTTTGAACCAATAGTGTATATCCAAAATACATATTTTGCTTAATTATTCACCTCTGTTTTAAGAATCTTTCAAACAAACGCATCAGCGAAACTGACACATCGCTGTGGGCTTTAGTGTCGCATGTACACAGCAGCCACTGTAAACAAAGTGAAAAAAAGTTTGGGTTTTGATTTTTTTACAGTGATAAAAATCCGTTAAAACTGCATGCCTGCCTTAGTCTCACTTCCTCATGAACAGGGCTCCTAGTACATAACTCAGAAGTGTGGTCCCTGAAGCTCCTTTCTAGTTGCAGATTTTGAATCGTCAACTGAAAGCTACAGAACTCGCATCTGGCTGTTACTGTGACGTTAAGAACACATTTCTCTTCTTCTTCCCTCCCTTTCCCCTTTCCTTTCTTTTTCTCTCTCCAATTCACCATACCTTTCTTTCTCCCACTCCCCCCTTTCATTTCCTCTCTCACCCCATCTCCATTCTTCCCTTTCTCTCTCCCTCCCACTATTTCCCTTTCTTGTCTTTCTCCCCCCATCAGCCCTTCTCTTTCTCACCCTCCCCTCCCTTTTACCCTATTCCTCTCCTCTTCCTTTCCTATAATTTCTTTTCTCTCTTTCTCTCATTTCCCCTTTCCCTATATAATTTCCTCTTTCCTATCTCTTTTCCTCTCAATCCTTTTCTCTCCTTTCCCCTTTCTTTAATTTCATATTCCTTTCTCTTCTCTTTCTTCCCCAGCTCTCTCTTCTTTCTCTCTCACACACCAATATTTTACACTTTTCTTCATTTCACACTCCAAAACACTTATTGGGAAATGTAAAAAATGCAAATAATCAAAGTGGTTTCGCAATTCTGGACAAGATCCAGCATTGGAAACCCACACATTCAGCTGATGCCTCCATTCCACATTTCAACTATCTGGATGCCTTACTTTACCTCAGCCTGGAAATGTAGAGCCTGGCTTCCCAACTGCAACATGAGGTTATGACCCTATGAGATCCGGAATAGATTCCCCGAGAAGCTACAATCACCACCCTCGTACCAGACATACATGTCAAGGCCTGCTGTCGCGAAGCCGAGAGACAACATATCACAACCACTAAAGCTGAACATCTCCCACCTTAGCAAGGGAAAATTTTTTCACCAGCTTGGGTTTCTCATCTACTCATTGTACAGGTGGCAAACCTGCTCACGCAGCCTACAAAAGCAGACTATCACTAGTTTCCACAAGAAATCACAGCATCCAGCACCAAGGCATCATATGCATTTTGTTGGGGGATGACCCCAGCCCGTACATACTGAGAACAGTACTGGTAAGAAGCACAGGAAAATGGTGGTACAGGGGTACATTTTAACCACTCCCCCTCAACCAACTTGGTGGATATGGTATAAAATAGTATTTGTACCCCCAAAAAAATATATTAATCTCACCCTTTAGTACCCTAATAATTGTGCAGCTACCCCAATCATGATTACAGCAGAATTTCACAATACGTTGCATCATAATTTTTTTGTTTTCTGTTGACTGATAAAGACAAAAATTACCCAAACAATGAAATTTTGATAATTGGAATGAAAAACTTACACAGAGGGAAACCTCCCGAGAACTCTTTCCCTTTACCCACCAATTTCCAGCAGTCTTCTGAAAATGTTAACTGCAGTTTCTTTGGCTTTGGTCTCAACCTGTAATATCATAAATAAAAATTTCTCAGCGGCCACTGGTTCTAGAAGTACCATATCAATTAGGAGCACAGCGACAAAAGTGATGCACCAGGAGGTGATAGTCCCAGGTATCACCCTTATCACATTACATTATTTTACTGTAAAACATACAGCTTTAATAACCCTTTCAGACCTACTTTAATTTACGGTTTCAGAAGTTGCAAACCAAAAATTTTATGATGTGTACTGTAATTACGTAGACACAACACTTGTTTCATTGTCACAGCCAATGAGCTATAGGTTATATGTTCTGCTACTGTTATGTGAACCAATTATGACCTAGACCAGTAAGATGGTTTGCGAATCATTTGCCCAAAGGTACGATCATTGGTCACTGAGCTTTGCAGTGTGCAGTACAGACCAAAAATTACCTATGCATGCGTAATGTACACAATGTGTGCACTGGGTCTGACTGGGTTAAAAATTTTTGACATGTAACCGAAATAGAGATCAGGTAAAGACAATAATCCAAACAGAATTTGTATCACATATATTTGTGAAAAAATTATAAATACATACATAGATGCAATGAGAGCACAATAACATAACAGACATCCACACATTTTCAAGTTACATGCTGGCATAACCACATTAAAAAAATGTTGATAGTTTATACACATATGTATGACTACATTTTCTATTATAAACGTGAAATGACTGGACAATTTCTTTCAAAATACAAATCACAAAACTATATCCTGCAGACATAATATTTTTAATACGGAAGAAAAATATACTGCTATACTACAAATATCATTGTTGTACAATACACAAAAGCGGAAAACAGGCCACAACTCTACTCAGTTTCATGTAAAAACTTGAGATAAATCAGTCACTTTTCAGTGGTGTAAGATGGGTCCTGATTTACAAGAGAAGACTGGAAACCACATGCAGTGTACCACCCACTGTAACGTCTCAAATAACCGCTACTTATTTCTGTCGCAGTTGTCTCAGTTTATTTTTGCAATGTGTATGTTAACATAACATTTATTTAATTTATTATTTGTTTGTGGCAGATATATTTTATTTACTTCAGCTCTAATTCATATTAATTGCAAGTTGTTTTAACATCAGCAAATGTATTTTCCACGCAACTATGTTCGTAAGTCTTTATGTTTTCATTCACAAAGTTATTTTTTTATGTGGGCCTCGTTGCATAGAGGAATTTGTTAATAAGGTTGCTATAGTAACACAAGACGTATGTGTAAGATATGATGTAGCCATCTCGTGATTGGCGATATGTTTAAAGGTGTGATGTTTAAAAGTGTCGTTTAAGTATGCAGTTTTTAAGGCTTTTAGTTATCTTGGGTTTCCCATCAGGCAGGCGATGACCTAGTGGGTCATCGACCTGAGAGATATTTTATTTTGCTGGTTAGTTGACAGAGTTCCATAGAGAAATGCAGGCTGCCGGTAGGGCAAAGGCATGCAGCATCTGAAGAGGAATAATTTAAAGTCTGTGCGTGCTAACTACGCAGATTATATTTAAAGCCAAGTTTGTGCTACCGTGATTGCGTGTGTTACGGCAAAGACTCTAGTGACATACCTAAGGCTCGAAAGCCTAGTGAGCGGTGACTAAGGTTCATAACCAGCGGAACCAGCTATAGAAGATATCAAGAGCGGTTTTATGCAAAGTATGCTGAATTTTAGTCACAGAGACTACGCCTGTAAAATAATTCATGATTTTTGAGAAACTAATCTGGCTTACATAATGCCATCTTGGATCATCATTTTTGTTAAAGTTGCTCTACCTGTATGGCTACGGAGCCCTGAACTGAGGTCTCATGTTATCCCAACTGAGTTGGTGTGAGAAAATTATTTATCAATTTGAATTACACATTTTTTAAATAATTTAAAGAAACTGAAGAGACTTAAGTATGTTTTGCATTGCAAATAAGAAATATGTACGCGTGTGTTACACCCATAGTTCCAGCCACACAAAGCAGAGTAACTTTGGAAACCAATAATGATCTGCAACATAATACTTAGTATTTGTAGAGATTTTCATTTAATTCTTGATGTTTCAACCAAAATATTTAATTTTTCAATTAAATCAAAGTTACTTCCACTCAAGTCTCTGTGAGTAATCATTTGGCCAGTCGCTAGTGGTAGTTTTTGGTTTTTATTTCTTCCTAGTGCCTCATGTGTGTTGTTTGTAACCTACGGAGATCTGGCTGCGGCAATTGTTCCTGAACTACAAACATACTTGGTAAAATTGTGGTAAGATTCAATCTGGTGTTTCCTTGTGTGTGTACATTACATTCTGCTGTCTACTACAAAATTTTACACCGCTGCGGGTGTTAATTTAAGCTGGGTTATACGTTAGTTTGTAAGCCGCCACCTGATAAGCCTTCAAGCATAACACCAGGGGACGTTAATAAGCTCTATACAATACAAAAAGACAACTGGTAAAATACAGAGTATGTTGAACTGTTAAACAGGTACAAAGCTACACTTCTGAAGTTTGCAGGGATTTACAGAATTCCCAGATTGTGCAGTAATATAAACACTGAGCACAGAGGAAGGAGAACCACCACAACTGCTTGTCATGTTAGAACAACCAGATTGGAACATTCCTCTATCACAAACACTACGCACCATCTAATAATCAATATTTTTAACACAAATTTCACAGCGTAAAAATAGTAAACACAAACCCAACCAGTTTTAACAGTTGGTACGTCCCCAGGAACATTTGGTCACACTATATTATACCACAATAGAAAATAAAAACTTATATGCATTTACAACTTCTCTGCACTGGTAGTTCAATTTATTTATTTTTATTGTCTCTCTTTGCTCACTTTAAATAACACTATGTTGTTTTATAACTAAACATACTTTCATAATGGCTTAGCCTGTGTGAGAACTGTAACAATGCTCATCAAAATATGCAGGAAAATAATTCAAATACAGGAACTGGGAAATGTAACTGAGGAGCTCTGATTACATTATATACATACAGGATGTTTCGTAACTTACATTATAGACGTTGGGAGGTGATTCCTTTGGAAAATCATTACGAAAATTCCGACTGACTCATGTCCGGAAACAACACTGAAGGGTAGAAAACACCCCCGAAAGTTGGGCGTTACAGATTGTTTGTATTTAATAACATGAAAACATATCCATATTAATATATCATATTTAGTGTACTAGGTATCATAATGGTGATGTTCAAGACTGTGACAATATGACTGTAAACATCAACCCCATTCACACAAAAAGCGAGGTTTCCACCCCTTTAACCTGTTAAACATGTGTAAACGATGGCATTTATGTAAGAAATAATGATGGAATATTAATTACTGAGCGAGATTGTACAAAAAAGGTCTCTTTGTTAAACCCCCTCCCCCATCTGTTGGTGAGAAAACTACACGTAAATGTGTTATGATGCATGGAAGCATGGCCTGAGAGATAGACAAAACTAGAAAAAAATTGCAATGAAACCGGTTGCAGGCCATAACACACCTGAAACAACAACAGGTACACTGTAATAATACCGCACGGGTGTGATGCAAGGAAAAGTGACACATTCATTATAAGACTAGGGGTAGGCTTTATTCAATGCACGTGAAAACAAAACGATAATAACATGTTACATATTCAACATTATGTCGTGTGTTTCATAATAAATGTTCAAATTGACGGCCCCAACATCCACACAGCACTGATACTGCCTGAACATGGAATGACGCACCCTTCACAACATCCCTGGTGTATTCTGGACACTGTTTAGACAGCTTCAATGCACGGTAGAAGGTCCGTTTCGCATTCCACGAATGTTTCATACACAACACTTTTAATGTGACCCCATAAAAAGAAGTCTAAAGGATTAAGATCTGGTGAACGGAACGCGTTGGCCATGCAATGTGGCAGTGGTTGCCAATCCATCATCCACCGAATGTGTCCATCAGTTGCCGCCAGGAAGTCCTGATACAGGTGGCCGATAAGCCGACTGGACAGTACGTGCAGATCGATTAAGTGGTCACCCACGATTCCACACCACACATTGACTGCAAACCACACTTCATGTGGTCATGTCCACAGACAGAAGTAGGTCGTGGGTTTTCATCTGACCACATATGACAGTTGTACGTGTTGAAATATCCATCACGCAGAAATGTAGCCTCGTCTGTGAACATGACGAACGTGTGGAAGTGCGGGCATACTGCATGTCGTAAAAGCCACTCACAGAACCGCCGTCGTCGTGGATAGTCCTCTATTCGTAGCTCTTGCACTTGTTTCAGGTGATATGGGTACAGATTCTGCTCATGCAGTATACGTCATGCTGTCGTGTAGCTCACCGGTTGATACCATGATACGATCCATACACTGGTGCTTGGTGTGTTCTCCACGTCTTCAAGAATGGTTTCTTCCACATCCACAGGTACCGATAGAGTTCGACCTGTCTCGTGCATGTTTGAACGGAGAGAGCCTGTCGTACGAAGTCGGTGGTATATTCGTTGGAATATTGTATGGGCAGGCTGTCATCGTTGTGCAAAGCGTTCCTTGTACAACTTGCTGCGACCCGTCCACATGACTGTGCAGCACCATACACTAGGTGCATATTCGCAAGCTCCACGAAACTAAACCGCTCCATGGCACAGTTAAGGAAATACTAAATGGCTTGGTGTCTGCAACATGATATGCGGCGATCAGCGTGTACCATGGTGTCTAATGGGGTCACCTTGCAGACAACACTGCATGCTATCCCAATGAATGTACGTGACTAGCGCAGAGCCGACATACCGGTCACCATGCTTAACACATTGTCTACCTTCCAGGCCACGCTTCCATGCATCATCACAACATTTACGTGCAGTTTGCTTGCAAACAGGCAGGGGGAGGGGGTTTAGCAAAGAAACCTTTTTTGTACAGTTTTGCTCACTGATTAATATTCCATCAATATTTCTTACATAAATGCCACCGTTTACACATGTTTAACAGGTTAAAGGGGTGGAAACCTCACTTTTTGTGTGAATGGGGTTGATGTTTACAGTCATCTTGTCACAGTCTTGAACATCGCCATTATGATACCTAGTACACTAAATATAGTACGTTAATATGAATATGTTTCCATGTTATTAAATACAAACAATCTGTAATGCCCAACTTTCGGGGGTGTTTTCTACCCTTCAACGTCGTTTCCAGACATGAGTCGATCAGCATTTTCGTAATGTGATTTTCCGTAAGGAAACACCTCCCAACGTCTGTAACATAAGTTACAAAACACCCTGTGTGTGTGTGTCTCTCTCTCTCTCTCTCTATATATATATAATATATATATATATATATATATATATATATATATATATATATATATATATATATATATATATATATATATATATATATATATATATATATATATATATATATATATATATATATATATATAGAGTGTCTCTATATATATATATATATAGAGAGAGAGAGAGAGAGAGACACACACCCTGTGTGTGTGTGTGTGTGTGTGTGTGTGTGTGTGTGTGTGTGTGTGTGTGTGTGTGTGTGTGCACATATTTCATTTTGATTCAACTACAATACTGTTTTAGTTTTAATTCCAATTCTAAAAATTACCTTTTGTAACAATAAGTATTTAAGTATTTACTAAAAATCTATGGAAAATGTTTTTAATTCTCATATTTCAGGAAGTTGTTCAAACAGTATTTCAAATCTCATACTTTAATTATTAGAAACAAAACTGCACATAAGTACACATGAAAGAACACATGGTGTTCCCTTACTTACTTTATTGGGCTAATGATCCACTAGAATTATTTCTACAATGTGGTACAATGTTTATATACTTGTATCATTTGCATAGTATTGACCTGGCAAAAAATCTAAAAGCCAGAGTACATGGAGTCAACCAATATAAGTCACACTAGCAAAAAAAAATTTAGTTGCTTAACCATTAATAAATTTTTAAAAAATTACAGTATATTTTGAGCCTTGCTACACTATGTTTAAAGCTCAGACCACTTGTATTTAATCTATACTGTATTCATTAAGGCACCCACTTTTTATTTTAGCAAAATGTTGGTGGAGAATGTCGAGCTCTGGTAAGTCATAGGTCAATGTAACATAAACTGTGGTGTTATGCACATACAATTCTGTTTTTTTTTTTTTTCAGGGTCAGCTGATATGCTTGTCCTACTAGCTATGATCCTAGTAACCAATAATGGTTGTATGCTACTGCCTATTTCACATTGGCCAAATGGCCAATGCAAATTGTGCAAAATGTTTCTCAGTTGTGCTCCTAAGTCTCTTGAGACATTGCATTCAAATTCAGTCACTTGCTACAATGGATTCACTTTCCTTAATAAATTGCTGCTCCTTAAACTTAGGAAAGGGCACCCAAATGTTTATTGTTCACCGAGAAGCACTGATATGTTGTACACAACCTTTAATGCTTTTATTTACAGTAATGTACCTGACTTAACATAACAATTAAATTATAATTTAGAATCAAATTTTTGCACATATTACTGTTGGAAAATTGTAACAATGTTTCTCTATATTTTATGCAAAATGTAATTTAGGTTTAGATCACACCAAAATGAAGTTTATAATAGTAAATATGTCTTAAAGAGGGGCACAAAAGCTTGCTCCCTCCTAGACTGGATATGTCATTTTGCAACTGCTGAACAGTGTATAAAACTTCTTAAATTAAATAAATTCTCAATTATTAAAAAAAAAAAACATATTAATTTTTAAACAAAGAATAAACACATTCAACACACACCTATAGCACACCTCTTTTCTGCTGTAGAGGCAGCTGATAACTAACAATTATTCCCTTTCCTACTTATCATCAAGTGAAAGACATTTTCTACCAGAGAAGCTTCTTCATTCCCCCAACGTACCTGTATTTATAAGTATCATGATGGCTTTTAAGAGATCACCAGTGATTTCTTTTTGGCTAACTTGTGGAGCTGGTGCTAATGGCCCTATGTAAACCTTTGGCTAGCAGCATGTGTTGCAAACAGCTCAGTCTATTATTTTCAAATTGTTTTTCCCCCAAAACTATCAGGCCCAGAACTTGCCAAAGATATGGATTCTGATCTGTCTAACAGTTCAACCACAAGCTCACAGTTGAAATATCCTTTTCTTTACTAGGATGCAAATGTAAGTAAAAATATCACTGCATGCATAAGCTGTGCAGGTAACGTTTGTTACAGAGAAAATTAAATAACTATCAGAATAATGTGTGATCCAGGATAATAGTATTCTGAAGGAAAATTATACTAAATGAGGCAACCCTTCCATTTATTGTAACATTTGTTACAACTCTTTTCTTTAATAAGCCTCCTCTGTGGTTTTTACATCTAGGTTGTTGTTTTCAGTAGTCAAAAATCTACATGAATAATTGAATTAGGATGGCAAAAATTGCCATTATGTATTAAATGTAATAAATATTCTATTTTGTTTGAGTGAATTTGTAACATCCATTGCAAATGGAATAGCTCATCCCTAGCCACTTATATGAAGAATGTTTGAAGTTTGACACAAACGTGCTTTTTCCAAAGAGTAATAAAAACTCTAATGCTGACAGTTCAAAATCACAATACAATTACACAATTAGTTTTCATCCTTACTTTATTCAAAGTAGCAACTATTCTTTCATCTTGATAAATGTACTAACTTTATAAGGATAGTACAAAAACAGAATTGTGGCCTGTAACAAGCTTAACACAAAAGATTTGACCCTCTGAAGAGCTTACCAGAGCCAAAATATGGCATTCTCTGCCAAAACGTACAAATGTTAAAAATTCTATGCACCAAAATAAAACTGGCCGCCATGTTGACTTTAGTCAGCATAAAAATTTAAATAATTGTGGCTTTTAGGTGGGACCCCGTAAGTTCAAATGGCACAAATATTAAGTTTTTCTTCAAAATGGTTAAGCAACCAGTGTTGGACCACTTGGTATAGTATGGGATGACCCAGAAGGAGAAATATGCAGTCTTGGAAAATAAACACTATTTATTTTTTTTTTGTTATTATAGGTATTCGCTAGGCAATAAAATTACTCCCAGCTATAAATTTATGCGTGCAAATTTCTTTTTAAAAAAAGGCCATTTTCACATATTTTTCTTGTGTGTACCATAAAAAAGTTACAAACATTGTAACATTGCAGATTTTGAGTTATATTTTCTTACATAACATGAGTAGAGTTAGGAATATAAATAATAAAATAGTTATAAATAGATGACAAGGCACAAATAATGAGAGGTAGTAAAAACACTAATTTGTTTCAGACAAAAATAATTTGGTTATAGTATAACCAGATTAATAAATTGAATTTTTATAGAATATGTAAAAAAAAATGTTGAAATGAAAGATACCAAAAGTTATATAAAGGTAATGTAGAAAGAACTAATTAAGAAACAGATCATATTATTTTTAGTTGAAAATTCAAAATATCAATATTGATATAAATAAATAATTACTATGTAATAGATTACAAGCTAGGGATTTAATTAAGCAGTTATTGTAAAATAGAAACAATAGAAACTTGAATATATAGTGATGGGGAATTGTGAATTTAAATGTGACAAGCATATTGCAGAAAATATAGAGGATTAACACTTAAATTTATTTTTTGTTTGTAACATATTTGTAAAATGTGTTCCAAACCGAATGAGGGTTATGTAATATTGCACATTTGGGGTTATATTTATATTTAGTCGTAGACATTTCTTTTACATATATATATAATTAAAGAGTACTTGCTTATGTTGTCACTTTCTTTTGATAACTTTCCAAATTATGTTTTAAATTATGAGCAGTGTAATCTTTGGTATCCTATTATATAATAGGACGATCTTAGTCTATCTGTCCATCTCTCTTTAATACTTCTAAGTCTCTTGAAACTCAACAGAAGTTCTTAAAATTTTGCAGAGAGAATCCTCAGGGTCAAATATAGGTCAAGTTCGAATTTCAGCAAGATCAGATTACGGTATCACGACTTTTGACCCTAAAAACTCACTTTTTAATTACTTTTTCCTATGAAAGTTTTGTATTAATGCATAGACATTATTGCGTAGAGATATGAAGGTAATAGAATATCATTTTTGTTTACTTTAAATGTCTCGCTTCAATGTTGAGTTAATTAAGTGGGGCCTTAGTGGCTCAGTGGATAGAGAGATTCCCAGTGGGGCCGCAAGAGCTCAGTGGATAGAGCGATTCCAAGTGGGGCCTTAGTGGCTCAGTGGGTAGAGCAATTCCAAGTAGGCCGCAGTGGCCAAGTGGATAGAACTATATCCAATGTTGAGTTAATTTCATTTTTTTTTCTTCCCCCCCAGTCTTTGTATGATAACAAAAATTTGTAACATCGTAACTGTTCTAAGCACGTGACAATACTAAAAATAAACGTCATGGGCTGGGCCCCTAGTATGTTAATAGTTATTTACATAGAGACACATTTATTTCTAGACAGTATTCAGTATTAATGTTTGTTATTTTTCATTTCTTCCTAGAGAGTACAACGCAATTAAATGTGTATTAAACATAAGACTATCCTGGTAGTCTCTCATCTCATTGTTGCTGATTGGCAGAGAAATGTGTCATAGTCAGACGACAGCCCATCAGAGGACATGAGACAACATAAATAAGGCTGATGTAAAATAGAACAAAATTTGCCTGCAAAAGGAATTCTCACCACAGCCAAAGATGGTTGTGTGGTTTTTAATATAGTAATACTGTGAAAGTTTTAATTACAAATATTGCTGAAATTGCTGAAATATGTTTTAATTTGAAATTGTTGACGAAGAAGAAAGAGTTATGATTTTAATGTGTTGAGCAGTAAGATATTATATGATAATTATAAGATGAAAAAATAATAATGGCTATTTTATATGTTGAGAAGAAAGATAAAAAATAATATGTACAATGTTGTTCGAGAACATTTGAGTCAGTAAAAAATTAAAACCCAAGAATTACAACTTGCTAATTTATATTGAAAAGTTATAAGTTGCATTGAAATGTAACAATATGAAATGAAAACTGTTTGTTAATCATCAATTTCATTTATCTCTATCAAAAAGAAGCTTTATATGTTTATATGTTTCAGAAAATTTTCCAACAGAAACACTTTAAAAGAGTCAAGACATAACAAAAAAATTTACAGGCTTCGTGGAAGAAGGGTCTATGCTACACATCCATAAAAATGAGATTATAAACACAATATAACACCTTATACGTATCATTTAATGCAATGCTTGATGGGGCACACTCATTATAACATCATAGCTCTGTAGTAATGAAAAGTTTGAGAACCACTGCATTAGCTGAAAACAATCCACAGTTGGAATCCTTTAACACTAATCTGCTTTAAAGACCTCGAGGTTAATACCAACCAAAATCTCTTGATCACCCTTTACACTGCACTGGTTTCAAAATATTACTGTTACAAAATTTCTCTCAGTCACGACTGAAATGTAACTGTCATTAAATTCTAGAGTTTAATGCCACAGCCAAACATTTCTAATGTAAAAGACCATGCCGACCACAGATTTCTAGGGCAGATAAAACAGGTTACAGCACAAGGTTTGTCATTTCTGCTAACTTTACACTATATCCTACGAGTGATACTTGAAGGGATGCTCAAACTTTCAACAAACACTTTATATAACAATAGACATCTGATCTGGGTATGAATGATAAAAACAAGTACCTCAAATTAGAATTCCATAAACATTTTCACAAAACAAATCTGAGCACGCATTAGTGAAAATAATTTCCAACTTTGCCACGCTCAATGAGCACAGTGTCAAGCACTGGTACGCAAGGTAGTTGCTTTGTAACTAAAAATCCTCTTTGTTTTTTGTTGCTACAGAGACCCACATTATGATCACGCAGGTGAGTACAAACAAACCAAGCAGTGTGCAACTGTGTACACAATGCTTAGCACTCAGCCACGACACAAACCAATTCCGGTGGCTCAAGAAGGTTGGGGGGGGGGGGGGGGAGGCAGTATATTTCCTCACAATAGAAAACACCTACCTATGTTTGGCTCCTACATTTGGTTAACCCTTTCAGTAACATATCAATACAGTTTTAGGCATTGCAGAGGACAAATATTTTGTTCAGAACTGTACTAGTACCAGTATTATGCTCTGCAATGTATCAGGACAAATATAAATGAGTTTGTGCTTTGTTTTACTGGCAGCAGCTGTTTAAGAGACTTTAGAATTTAGTCTCAGCAATAAATGGTATTTCCCACACACTATGGACTTCCCTTATTGAACAAGGTTTCCATGTGTGTACAGTGCAAACCATTAAATACACTCCATGTGCAACATCCTAAACATAGGAGACTGTGACTGGAATGGTTCAGTAGCCCACCTACTTGCGAGCTTTTTTATACGTTTGAAGCCAGGAAATGCAACAGCAATAAGGACTACACTGTCATGAGCATAAAGTGCACAATTGCCACAAAGAGCAAGACTCTGAACTTGCATGCAGTGTTTTCATCGTGCAACAGGTAATTGTGGGACTTTGAAGTGGCGACCCTTTCATTTTATTGGTGGAAAGTCTGTAGCGAGGTTCAATACATGAGCCAAGTGTATTTTTGTATATATCTGATGCACATATTTTGAGGTACAGTGCTTTGAAAAAACTGTTTCAAGCAATTTTGGAGTGCTCTAAAATGTATTGTTTTTTCATAGATCAACACATTAGATGCACATTTAATAGTTTTGTGGAAAGGTGTGTATTCCAAACACTCTGTAACGTCAGTCAGGCAGGCTTTTAAATGGAAATAACTGTAAATTTAAAAAAAAAAATGTAAATAATGGAAGAAAAATTGTCAGCAAATGAGTTTTAGATATGGTTGAGAATCATCCATATCACAAGCATCACTTATCTACCTGAAAATTTACCAATCAAAACAATAAACTGGATGTTGGTGATGACAGACAATGGTGACTTTATTGCCTGAGCTACAAGCCTGCATACATATAGTGGAAATTTTACACTAGTAGGATTTAAAACAACATTTATCATTGCTGTTCAAGCAAGACCAAAATTTAAATAAATTTTTTAATGTATATTAAGATTAAAAGGCAATCATTTAAAAAGTGCACAATGTAAAGGCTTTTAAAAAAATTGGAAACAGACTGCCTAGTATGTCTTGAATGAAATGACATAAAAGCAGGAAGATAAATATAAAGTAAAAATAGTTAAATATATGTGAAGGATAATTTACACCAAACTAATCACTTCAAAAGTCATACTCATGATCATGAAGGCAATTTGGGTGTATTCTGGAGTACAGAACTCTCCAAATACAGCCTCCTAATTTTCTCAGTATGGGGCTCGTGATTGTGTATGGCATCTCTCACCATAACCTGTGCCCCTATTGTTACGACGCGTGCTCGACATTTAGACTTTGAATAACTCGTGCACCTCCACAGGACTCTAGAGCCGTAGACGTTGTTAACGGAAAACAAGAACTGATTATGAATTAACTGTGATTTTCCATGCGAACTTCGGATTAATTCCACAGAACCTGGAAGAGAAAAAAAATACTTATTCAGCCAGTGTAAATTACGACACACTGGTGCGACAGGCTACTAGGTATACTTAACATTTGACAAATGTAATGGCAAGCAATAGTTTAGTGAATACACCTGAAGAAGAAACATTACTATATAGCAAAAATCACATTCTACAAGATTGTCATATAATCATTACTTGCCAATAAAATTGCTTAAAAATCCTACATAATGAAACACACACTATAAATCTAACCTTCAGTATAGTTAGTTCATAATCAATATGACATTTCTGAAAGACCTGCTGAATTTTTCCACTGGTCCCTGGTATAACCCTTTGCAATATGTGGAAATCAATGCTGAAATGAACCTAGTTATTGACATTCATGTGGCAATAAACCAATGCAGTTATGGGCAGGATTTTGTTGCACGGTTGATTAAAAAATGTTCAATAAACCAGGAGCCAGATATCACCCACACACACTACTTTTTAGTTTCCATATTACTACAACAAATATTATGCACCTGCAGAACGACCAATGTGAAGTCAAAACAAAAGTCAAGGATACCCCAAATTTTTCAGTGAAAATCATATTTACAAGTAAATCTTTTAACAAATTTCAACAAAAAATAGACATAGATGTTTCAGTTGTCTAATCACAATGAGGAAATGTGGAAAACTGACTCCTTAATATTAGATATTATTTTTCACACACACTATTTTTTCGTCAACATCACAAACTCACAAAATCTCTGAAAAACATAGCAGTATATTCTCCTCTGACGTTTGCTTGTGTTATGAAGTTACAAAAATTGTAAAGAATGACATTTTCACAAAAATTACAATAGCCTGACAAGGAAAATTGTATTGAATACGATATGTGGTGATGTCTGATCTCTGTGAAACCCCACTGAGAACATACTACACTATGCAAGATGAACACTACTTCATGGTATTCCGAGCAGGAAATAATGAGTGTGTGTGCCATCGCCACAACCATACATTCTTTGAACAAAAAACGTATGTTTGTTTTGTAGGACACATAAATGATGGACACAATGTCATGGATTGCCACAAAATTTAAATAAAACAGAGTAAAAATATTTTCAAACCTGTATAAGGTAAGAGGGTCCCTTTGCCATTCTCATGGCACACATGTAACCTCAGCCATAATCTAACTGTTTATGAAACAACCAACTTTTTCCTCATGATTCCATTTTTATTACACGATAACAGAAGAAAATCAGAATATCACAGTAAACCAAAAAGCAGAATGGTTTATTTATTCAGTGGACTTGTCTACAATTGGCATTGTATTGTCCTAAGCCACATGCAAAGACACTCAAATGCTAATTGGTGCACCTCACCCTGTGATGTCACAGTTCACATCTGTACATGTATGTGTCCTAAATCCAAAGTTTATACATCAGTTTAACTTTATCCACATATGTACAAAATTCCATCTCAAGTAAATGGACAAGGAGTAATTTTTTTTTATAGATGTTTGTGCATGCAAAAATATGAAGGAAAAAATGCAAATACTGAAAAACAGCTAGCAAAAAACTAGACTAAATCTGTGCCTAAATTGTTATTTTACTAGCAGAAAAGTAAACATTGGTTAAACAGAAATAAACTAATACAGGAACTGTATACTTATGAGCATGTATGCACACAGGCCACTCATTTCTTTTATTTTCATATTGACATAAACATAAAAATTCAGAGTTACACTTAAAATATTTTTATGATAAAACAGTCTTTGTTATAGTCTTTTCACTTCAAGCTCATTTCAGAAAATAAAAACTAAATTATTTTTTAGAAATTTAATATTTTAGGTTATAACAAAATAAAAGGTTTAAAAACCTGACAATAAAAACTGAAACATAGAAGAATGCTGTCAGATGTAGCCACTTTTTATATAATTCAAATACTGTATCTTTCGCCAGTACATACTTTACTTACCAATTCAATTGTTACTGAGGTAAATACAATATTATGTTATTGTTATGTAAAATGTCACTGAGACCATTATAACTAAAAACACACTCACTTTAAATATATAAGTGAATTATACTTTTTAGTGAAAACTGAAACAACAATATTACATATGAACTAGTTTTTTTAACCTCTATCAGTCTCACAAAAATTATGTAGGCTACATTATCTATATTTCACATCAATTATGTAGGCTACATTATCTGTATTTTAGATAAATTACAAAGTCACACAACTCAACAGCTTTTAACAATTTTATTATCTGATGACCAATCTTACTTCCAAGATGTTTCATTGCAATGAAACTAGAATTCAGAATATATCTTCACATACTGCCAAATACTGATTTATCTTATCTGTGTGAAAACCATGGTTGTGTTCTGCAAAATTCACAAACACAAAAGATCCCACTGTAGACACACGTGCTCGACATTTGGTCTTCTTCTGATCGCAGTTCACACACTTCCAAAATACCTTATTTTGTCTACAATAGTCCTTACAATAAATGTAACCTTCGTATATCAATTGCTTTGTGCCGCGCACAGTTTGAATAAATAGTGCTGAACCTACAAAGACAAAAGACACAAATTTTGTTACAAATATAAAATAGAAATTAAATACATGAGTCATATAATCTTGATAAATTTATGGAAACAGAACTTACATAATTATTTCCTTCTGCAGCACTTTTATATTCAACCTGCAAGAATAGTCATCCTGAAAATGTGCTTTATATTTTCAACCAAGAGAAAATTGTACAAAGCAGTCTTTAAGTGTAAGCATCAGAACGGTTCACTTCCATGGCTGCTGTAGAAGACTATTAATTGTATGGTCACAATGTACATCTACTTCACTTAAAACAAACTGATGGAGTTTTTTGTTAGGGTCTATGGCATTAGCTTTATCCACTACAAAAACCAAGTTAACGTTGGTCTTGTTTTCACTGGTAAATTGTTCTTTGGCATGATGTGCGAAATGCAGTATTAACAACACCTTCACAATGATGGTGACTGATTTATAATGGCTAAAGGCATCAAAAATACAATTATAATGATCCCAATTGAGTTTTAAGGGTACGGTATACAAAGAATTACTCACCTGCAATATTTACAAGTTGAATAGTCCTTGATACAAATATCAAACAATGATCCAACACCTTTATAGACAAACAAGTGTCAAAAATTTTCTATGTTAAGGTTTAATACTTTATCATTATGACATCAACAGTGATTTAATTAACATACCAGCACAATTAATACTATTCTCATATTAATCTCAATACAGTAAACTTTCAACAGTACAACTTTGGGAATAACAACCTCATCGAAATACTGACCATTTTTTGGGGAGTAGTGGAAAATGTCAAATATGATCTTACAAATGCATGTATCTTAAACGAGTCAATCCACAGGAGCTATTTGAACAAACAACGCTTTCCTTGGGAACCATGAAAGATCATAGTTTCAAACGTTGACTGTAATTATGAGCATTCTGACAAAAATCTTGTACCGAACAAATTTTAAAAAGTTAATCGCATAGATTTGATATCAGCTAAAATGTTTCTTGGAATCATAAGAACTCCATGAATCACGTTTTGTTGGAATCTGACACTTAGGTCACCTATAAATAGGGTTTAACATAATTTATTTATAACTTGATTAAATTACAAAATTTTTAATGACACTACATGCAAACCACGCAATGCAATTACCAAGAAATTTTTCTCATAGTATTGTTAGATGTGAGGACACCTGAGGGACATATCTGAATTTGTGAGGAATGGAGGTCTTAATAAAATTTATTAAAGGAACTAAATTTCATTTTAAATTTATTTACTCTGCTGTTATCTACTGCATTAATTAGCTGTCTCTACTTTTAATGTTTTTATTTAACAGTGAGCGCAATACTAAATGCCTATTTCCATTCTAATTAACATTCTTCTTAATTGTCTCTGTTGGTTACAGTCAATTAACTCACACTCATTATCAACACATGTTCAGTCTATCTGTTGCAATCATTTATAATGTCTTTCATCCACGCATCTAGTCCAATAGTCCAGCCTGCCAGCTGCAAACTCCACTACCGAATACCCGCAGTCGCAGATTTGCTGGTCGCTTTCTATCGCTCGCAACTCGGCCACCATTCATTCATCCACTCCAACTCAACTCATGGCTCGGGGGGCTCTGACAATATTTATAGAGCTTGCCGTGACATCTGGAAGGTTCAACGCACCCCGAGATGCACTGAGAGAATGAGGTCAGTAATCGAGAGCACTATTCAGATATCGGCCGAAAACAATACAACCAAGGACCGCAGCACGCATCTGTAATTCAAAACCCATCATTGCCTTGCCCCCACTACAGTCACTATCATATGATAACTCTCTTTCCTTCTCTTCAACTCGCCCACGCACAATGTGAAGCAGTGTGTGTGCAACACTGCCCTCTCCTCAAGTCTGTTCGTCCCAAACAGACACTGCAACATTCAGACAGTCGTAGAGTGCCAGTTGGTCAATGTGGACAACCTTCGTCTTCGCCTGAGAGCCTTGACGACAAATCCAAAAGACCACATCATTGAGCTTATTCAGAATCCTGTAGGGGCCTTCCCAACATTTCTGTAGCTTCCGGCAGTACCCTATTCTCCTCCGGGGATTGTACAGCCACACCAGTCGTGACATTCTCCTGTCATACTGCATCTTCATCCTGTTGCTATTTATTCTGAGGTATTGTCGAGCAAAATCATTAATGCCAACAAATCTGTTACGTAATTCACTGGCATAATCTGGGACTACAGCTTCCTCTTCTGTTGTTCGGACAAACAGCAAGTCACTGGGGAGGCATAGCTCTCATCCAAACAGCATCCTTGAAAGTGTCACCCTTGTCGACTCATGAACTGCTAAGCAGTAAGCAAAAAGAAACAATGACACCTCTGAATCCCAATCTTTTTAGTTGTCTGCCACAAAGATTGACAGGTACTGCTAAGAGTGCAGTTAAGTTAAGCCTCTCAACCATTCCATCCGACTGAGGGTGTAAGGCTGTAGCCCTAGTCTTTTTCATTCCCAAAATTTTTGTCACCTCCTGGAAGACAGCAGCTTCAAAGTTTCTTCCCTGATCAGAATGGAGTTCTAGTGGCACCCCAAACCTCGAAAATACACGTTCTATGAGTGCCTCAGCCATAGTACGTGCAACCTAGTTTGGGAGGGTAATGTCCTCAGGCCACTTAGTAAAATAATCTTGAGCCATGGGTGGATACAGATTCTGTGACAGGCAAAGGACCTAGAATGTCTACTACCATCCTTTTGAAATAGGCTCCAACATTGTATTTCTGGAGGTGACCTTGTCCTCTAGTCCTTGGGCCCTTCTTCACAGTGCAGGTGTCAAACAATCAGCACCACTTCTCAACATCCTCCCGACAGTGAAGCCAGAAGATTCTCAATCTGACTGTCAAGGGTCTTATTAACATAGAAGTGCCCACTGGCTGCCACATAATGCAGTTCTTTTAAGACTTCTGAAACCCGGCATTCTGGAAGAACCAACTGTAAGTGTGTGTGTGTTTTCCATAATTATGTGCCAAGTTTCTGTAAAGTACACCATTCTTCAATATGAGGGAATTCCATTGTACCCAGTATGTTTTGACTGCTGCGCTCAGGCTAGATATATCTTCCCATTTTGGCAGACAGCCAGCTTCTTTCCACTTTAATAACAGCAGCAAAGTGGGATCATTCAGCTGGTCGTTCCTAATACCCTCATCACTCCCGGTAGATGTCCCATCACAAGATAGAGAACCTTGAATTCTTGTCCTCCATACATTCAGCGTTTCACCACTCTTTACTTCCTGGAGCTTGCAATGACGACAAAATGGCTCACATGGCCTCCTAAAATGTGCATCTACAGTGCTGTGAAGGCATCCAGATCTGTGCTGTATTACAAAGTCACATTTTTGAAGATACTGTATCCACCGGAATATTTGATCTTTGGGTTCTTGAAATTTAGTAACCAGCGTAATGATGCATGGTTGGTACTTCAAATAAAATGTCTGCCATAAAGGTACGGGTGTAAGTGTGAAGTTCCCTTCATCATGGCCAGAAGCTTCTTGCATGTAACACAGTAATTTCTCTCATGCTTATGCAATGCCTTACTGAAGTATTCTAGTGGTCTTTCCTTCCCATCCTGAACCTGAGATAACACAGCTCCAATGCCTACATCACTGGCATCAGTGTCCAAATTGAATACACCCTCACTTTTTGGGAAACCCAGGACTGGAGGAGATATTAAAACTTTATTTAGTTCACTAAAAACATCTTCACACTTAGTGGTCCAATGAAATCTCCTTTTTGCCTCAATCAGTTCATGTACTGGCCTGGCAATTGTGGCGAAACCAGGTACAAATTGATGGTAGTAGGCACATAATCCCAGAAAACTCTGAACTTCAGTTTTGTCAGTTGGTGTGTGCCAATTTTTTATTGCTTTGGTCTTCTCAGAGTCTGTTTCAATCCCATGGGCCGATACTACATGTTCCGAGAAATTAATTTTCTTTTGAAACAGGTGGCATTTCTTAGGAAACAGTTTCAAGTTGGCTGCAACCGCTTTCTGGAATACAGAGTCTAAGCGAGATAGGTGCTCTTCAAATGACCTTCCTGTCACGTCATCTAGATAATCTTGACAGATATCTAAAGCAAAACTTTTTCCATCAGGTATTCAAAGGTGGCAGAGGCATTACATAGCTCGAAAAGCTTAACTTTGAACTGCCAGGTTCCTTTCCCTTGGACACAAAATGCATCCTTCTCTTGGTCCTCTGGGGCCACCTCGCACTGCCAGTACTCACTCCTCATGTCCAAAGTAGAAAACCATTGTGAACCTGCTCAGTTTATTTTAAAATTATCTTATTGTGCAAGGTAGGTGTTTATTTTTATTCCACAGCAATAATATCTAGAAATAAAATGCAATGATAAGATTAACCTATGATTCAGCTTCGCCTTTATTGAATAATTATGTTACTATCAGCTCTGGAACATTGTCCAAGTAGATGTTTTAATTATTTTGGTATAAGGTATTTAATGTAAGCTTTGTCAAGTCACTAAAAATTAAGACTGTCATATGTTGCAACGGTTGATTTTACACTGGCACAACATGTGCAACATAAAAGGGTAGAACCAAACTCAAATGGTCATAGTTAAAAATAAGCTGTGTGTGTTGTCAACACCACAGGAATCACACAGTTGAAAAATATTTTCAAAAAATTGTTTCCAAATCTGTTACATTATGAATGTAACATCCATAAATAAATGAGAATATTTATCTTCTATAACAATGGTGATAATACTCAGTTTTATATATAGGGTAATTTAGTATTTACCTTAATATTTTTCTGTAATTATAAAACATTAAACCATCAAATATTGTCCACTTTGATCTAAGGAAAAATTTCAATCATTTCCAACAAATTATTTCAGAATTTCTTAAAGCTTTCTTTAAATCGGAGATTGCCTTCTGCTGCACTCACTGCTGCTTGTGGGCATGAGTGAATAACATTCATTCATTCATTCATTCATTCATTCATTCATCCATCCATCCACCCACCCATCCATTCATTCATTCTGTTAGTGTAGCGTTGAATTTGTCACTAGTTTTCCTCCTGTTTATAATGATTGAATTTATTACTTTTATGTAGTGGTTACATTAACATTTATTGATAGTAGAAGTCTTCTGAATCTACAGAAGCTTCATTTAGCAGTTGTATTTGTGCTTAGTCAAAAAACAGCAACATTAATTTACTGTATATTTAATTGTGATTTTTATTCAAGATATTGTAAGTATTCAGTTTTTGCATGCTTCCAATTAATAAAAAAACATATAATCCACAATAAAATACACAAAGTTCATTTAGCTCTACTGTTACCATGAAAATGGCAACTGCAGCATCAGCTAGAACATCAGTTTTTGTAATATTTCAACAGTTATAATTCCAAAAAGTCATGAATTTTCAAGATTAGCTGTAATGTCTACTATACAGTGGAATTTTTTGAATATTTTATGTATTAATAACTGAGAAAAATGCTAACAAATTATTTACGTTCAATAAGAAAATATTTGTAGAAAAGTACAAAAATATTGGAGCTGAACAGTTCAAATCAACATGACAACTATGATTTCTCACAAGTCAAAAATTTCAAGAAATATTATTAATTCTGATTTACTCAGTTGTTCCATAAATATATGTTAAACAATGAAAAACTTTATTGGGTGTTGTTATTTGCATGTTCGCAATTCATCATCCCTCTATTCAGCCACCTTTCGGCAATAACTATCACCAAGTCCTACCAATGTCTCGATATGTATACAACATATTTACCTGCTATAACAAATATGACCTTACACTACATCTCCCTCTCTTTACTCCATGTATATAATCTGTCTCACTACTACAAGTTACGACTGGACTACAGCCTTAGACATCTTGGTGGGACAACTTGTCTTCCACTTCTAGTCTTGTACCGAGTTGTGGCAACACCTCGCCATCCACCACGGCATCCGGGAATCTTTGGAATTCTTCTTGAGGAGAACTTGGAGTTTGTAGCCTCTGTGAAGTCTGTGACCTCTGCTGAGCAGCCTATTCACTCCATGGTTGAGAATAGACCACCTTCTCTTCAACTGGCTAATGCAATTGGCACAGTGTCATCTCTGACCTCGTACCTACTGCCTGATGCATGCCATGGAACTCCAACCTCACACTCTTCACTTGGACAGGCCTCATCATCCTCTCATCAGCCTCTGTCTTCCACACTGCTACCAAATGCTTCCTGTTTCTGCACAAATTCTGGGTCCAATTTGCCACTATGTATGACCTGAACCAATTTGCTGGTTGAAGCATCCTGCCATACCCACATAGACCTGTGATCCAAATGTATGCTTCTGGGTGTAATGGGTCCAGTTTATACACCCCATGCCTAGCATCATAAATCCTCTTGGATCTCTCTTTGATGTGCTGGCCAGGATTGCAGAAGGCTAGATGAGTTTCAATGTGGTTGCAGTGAAGAACTTACCTGTGGTAAAGTAGTACACAATTTCCTTCCAAACTGTAGTTCAGCTGGTGAAAAACCGAATTCAAGTGGTGTGGCTCTAACGCCAACAACCCTACATTAGGGTCTGTTTTTTTGGATAGAATTATCTTTGCAATTTTCACAGCACTTTCTGCTTTGCCATTAGATTGTGGGAATTTGGGACTTGAGGTAACATGAGTGAACCCATATTCCTTTGCCAACTGTTGGAATTCCTCTGCAGTGAACAGGGTACCACCATCTGTGTGAACAGTCTCTGGCATTCTGTGACGAACAACGATGTTCTTCACCCTCGAAATCACTGCCACTGATGTAAGGCGATCTAGTTTCGTCACTTCCAAAAATCATGAAAAGTAATCTTGTACCACATAATAATGCACACTAATCAATTCAAAAATATCCATCTCAACAAACGACCATGGTCTGTGTGGTAGTGTGGTAGGTTGCAATGGCTCTGCAATTTTCCACCTATCTTTCGATTTCTGTGTGATGTTTGGCCACCATACAGACTCTTGTAGTTAACAACAACACTTAACTACACCCATGTGACCCTCGTGTATTTTACCAAGTATGTCTGTACGTGACTGTCTGGGGATGAAGATGTGTGATCATTTCATGTTATGAGTCCTTTATTGTATACTGACCTCTGAATTGCCAGCACTGTGAGTGTTTGCTACTGAATCCTTGCAAGATAGAATTCTTCAGAGCCTGACATTCCTTATCTCTCTCTTGTGCTTTCTTTATGTTCTGAAGTCCAACATCTGACAATGGGGATTCCCTTACAACAGCTTCTAAAACAACTCTTCCTCGGCAACGTCGCAACTTTCCGTCATTGCCTAATCAACAGGAGCTCTTGACAGCACATCTGGTACAAAGAACTTCTTCCCCACTACATGTACAATGGTATAATCATAACACATGAGGTACATCCTCATCCTCTGCAGCATTGCTGTCAATTACATTAGTGGTATAGTGGCCGGCAGTGTCACTAGTGGTTTATGGGCTGTCAATAACCTGAACTTGGTGCCTAACACATAATTTCTGAATTTATAATAGGCCCAGGTAATGACTAATACCTCCTCTACCTGGGCATATCTCGATTCAACCTCGCTCAGACTTTGCGTGTGAATGCCACTGGCTTCCATTCTCCATGTTGATGCTGCTCTAGAACACAAATCCTTACTGAACCATCTCTCTTTGACACAAGTGCCATTGGTGCAGTAAAGTTCCTCTTCCACTTTGTCTGCCAACGGAACATGTCTCGGTGCTACGACAGCATTATGGCTTGGCATCTGTCTGCAGCTGAATGTTGTATTCCTGTTGGAAGTACCCTACACCATCAAAAACTGATAAAAACTTGTCATTATAGCAAAACTCTATCCTCGTTACTTCCTCTGCTTTCACCAATATAATGTCTAGTGCCTTTATGTCTGGGCAGGTGGGTACTGGCACTGACTACCCTTTTACCACCAAAATGTCCTGATTAACTTCCTTATTGCCAAATGAGAGTGTTGCTGTAATAGTATCAACTACATCAATAATATTTCTCCCTGCTTCTAAACGCTTTCTGTCTGTTGCCTCAACCACTAAATTCAAGTCGCGACAAAAGTGTTCACCAACCAACATCACATCTGCTCCTGTATCAACCTTGAATGAAAGTTCCTTCCTACCACGGTTATGAACAGATCTCTAATGCCATTTCATTCAAGTAATAGTCTTGCTTAAGGTTGAAGTAAAGTAACTGCCTAAGGAGCACTACACCAGATTATACAACATGAATAACTCTTAAAAAAGTAGTAGTCACCATAAAAATTGTCAGAGAATTGTGATTTATGCTGTACATGAAAGAAGGGTGTATATATTTTGCTACATTATAAAATATTTTACTAAAATATACTTTTTAAAAGTAAAGAAAATAATTGATCGATAGAGTCCGCATTTTTAACAAAATTTAAGCACATTTTCATTTTGGATGTTTCTGAAAGCAGAGTTTACAAGAAAATATTCTTCAAGAAAGAGCGTCATAATATTCACTATGATTGCATGTAGGAAAATCATAGTAATAATGTATCATATCAATTTTATAATTAACTTTATTTACGTCAGTTTCAACCATAAAAGTTTGTGACAAATGGATGCACATAGAATCAGTTATAAAAATTATTCCTACATTATTATTACAATTTTCTTACGTGCAATTATAGTGAATATTACGACGATCTTCCTTGAAGACGATTTTCTTGCAAATTCTGCTTTCCGAAGCATCTACAATGGAAATGCGCTTAAATATGGTTAAAAATGTGGACTACTGATAGATTCATTTTTCACATTTAAAAAGTATATTTTAGTACAAAAAATTATAATGTTGCAAAATATTATACAATCTTCTTTCATATACAGCATAAATCACACTTTTCTGACAATTTTTATGGTGAGCGTACTACTTTTTCATTAGTTCTTCATGTTGTATAGTTGGGTGCAGTGCTCTGTATGCAATTACTTTAATTCAACCTTAAGTGTTTGTGGTTGTTTCAATAAGGAAGAATGATCTATCTCCTCACCTAATTTTTGCATCTCCCCAATGTGCACAGCACCTACCATAATGCCACAGTTAACCATAGCAAAAGCATTTTGTCTTGCTAGCTGGGCACTTAAGACCAATGATGGTTTGATTTTAGTACCACATTTAGAGAATTTTGAGGTTACGTTGTTACTGATATTACTTCAACCTTGCTGTGCAGAATCTTTTGCCCCTTTATCATACCTCTTGTTATGCTGGCCTGTGATATGTCGAACAGCCTCAACAGCACTGGACTGTACTCATACATGATGATGATGATAATGACGATGATGATAGCATACCAGTTCTGCCTGTCAACTATGTAAAAATGCTCGTGCTGTCAGATATTGATCAATCTATAGAGTGATTGTGACATCTTATATGCATCCCATATTACCAGCACTGTTGTGATTAGTTCACCTTTAACAACTTGCAAATCATATTATTCAGCCAACATGGAAACATCATTAATAAAAAAGTCTGCTGATTCACCATCTTGCTTGTGTCTTTTGAGAAATTTTGCTCGTTCGTTCACTTTTTTTTTACAATGTAAAAACAGTCAAATTTTGCCTTCACCGCGCTTTATTTCCGTGTATCTTCTTCTGATAATGTGAGCGATTCAAGCATTTTGTCCACCTTGGGACCCATACAAAACAGAAGAATATTACCTTGGCTGTCTGCTGACTTCTTGTTCACTTTAGATACCACCCGAAACCTTTCAAATAATTTTATCTGTTTGGGCCATTTAGCCGGCACCCAAAAATCAAAGTTTCCCAGCAGAACAATTTTAAACTATGCAAATGTTGCCATGATCAATAATCACAAAGTCCTGGTTGCTGAAATAGAAGTCATTGGTCACTGTGCTCGTCCCAATATGTTTTTACTTGAACACGACAGCTGCCCAAAATTTCAAAACTCAAAACTACACTTTATAAATCATATCGTCGGCATAGGAGCAACAACTGCCACCATGTCATGTAATGTTGTTCAACGTTTGCAATCTGTGATTCACAATCCTTCTATTCAGCCACATCTATCATGTAGTCCTACCAACATCTCTACCGGTATCCAAAATATTTACCTGCTATAACACATATTACCTTACACTACAGCTACCTTAAATATTTTGTTGTATCATACAACAGCAAGACAGAAATACTGGTATATCCTCTTCGCCATGATGTGCTTTGTGAAAAACCAGGTTGTGTTCTAAGGCAACTAATAAAGTTGCACCCCCTTCCCTTGCATGAAGATCCTCTAACACCAGTGAATAGAAGGATTTTTTAAATATGATTTTGGTTGATGTTACTAATAATGTGCATTTCATTAGAATTTTTTAAATATGAATACCATTCAGATTTGTAAAATTACTTTTATCTGAAATAACTTAACATTTTTTGTGTTGCTTCTAATGCAACAGTTATTTCTTTCTTAATATGATTTTCATGAATGTTACTGTTGTAACTGCCATTGGGATTTCCAATAAATAAGCTCAATAAGTATTTGTAAAATTAATAACACTCTAAATAAAACAGTTTTATTTTGTTTGTGATGCAAGGAGATTCTAAGAGATACTAAATAATTTTATTACTGTTTGCCTTGTTATTTTAACAATAAAAAATAAAATAACAGCTAACCATCACATACACACAAAAATAAATATACACCCACAAAAGAGCCAAACAATGAAAGTACAATTATTTCAATAAGTACCTGAATACATTCAGCTGAATCCCCACCCTACTTCCTTATAAACCCAGATAAAAACAATCCTTTGTGTGCCATTTATCAAAATTGGTTTGCAGTTCACGTTTTCTTTCAATGTAAGCAGAATAAACGTTACTTGCAAATGCCATGTTACTGGGTCCTACCACGAAAATTGCATGAACTAGACTATAACTTCTTTGAATTTTTCAATGCAAATATGGACCTAGAACCACAGACTACATGTTGCGATGGTGCTGCGGCACCCTCGTGTTTAGTTCAAAGATTTGCCACCCTGATCGCTGTGCTATAAACGTTCTCTTCGAGCCGCTTGGATTCCGATTCCTTTCTCTTTTGTTTCCCCACTCCCACATCCCCTCCTGGAGTGTCACCTGGTAATTGTAGTGGAGGTCAGTTTGTTCAGCTGGTCTGTTCAGCTATGACCTTCCTGTCATTCTGCCTCAGTGAATGGAAGCCTCCACATCACCCTCATCACTTTGGAATCCGTGGCATGGAAATCTATGTGTTTTAAAGAAAATGTAATATCTACACAGCACCCAATTATTTTCTATATTTAAATTGGTAGTGATAGGATTGAGGAAGATGGGAAAACACGGTGAGTCGTGGACAGTTCAATTTTAAATGGGCTCCTAGTTTCTGTGCTACACACATAGTTGGTTTTCAGTGCTAATTTACTGATTGTACGAAGTTTGTAGAGTCCCTTATTCTGTGTTCAAGTTTAAATGTGATAATTGTTCATTTGAATAGTAAATGTTTGAACATTGCCGTATGTGTTTGCTAGTGCAAAACGCATAGTTTATTCTCACTTTCGTTGCCCCATTCAGCTGGCCTGGCCGTCAAGGTTTTAAATTTGATCGCCTGTCCACACCTCGCCACGCCACGCCACTTTAGTAGGATTTTTTAATTGTGTCGTCTGGTTTTACTACACTGCACTTTGTTCGGCCTACTGTAATTTTGGGTGTCGCCTTGTAGATTAATTTTTACGGTAAATTTGATACACCATTTTAACATGGTATTTTATTTCACTGCCCTTTGATGGGTCAATTTTGGCTACGGCATTGCAAATGTTTATTGGTTTGAGGTAATTCGTAACGGCTCAGCAAAGTAATATGTTAAATTAATTATGGTACGTTTATCTTGTAAGCATTTATGCGCCGCGTAATCTTGAAGATGTTGGAAATATTTTTCATGTAACTGTTCAAAGCACAGTGGCATATGGTCATAGTATTTAGTAATTTGGTCAATGATTTTTGAAATGGTGTTACGCTTCGTGAAGGAATGGTACTAGTTATCAGATTACCGCAATAGTTTTTTTTGTCATGGAAACGAAACTTAAGGTAAAATTGTGAGAACAGTTGATTACTCCACAGCCGTGTCTGACTAACCAATTTTATATCGTTTTGTAAACAACTTTTGAAACAATTTAGAGTGCTGAGAGTTCTGAATTTAAATAATATTGCCACGTATTACATGGTTTAAGTATCGGCTGGTGCCGAATATAGTTTGATTGACACTTTATTTGAAAATAAGATTAAGTATTGTACGTTTACACTTGAGATCCTAGTTGTGTCATTCAATTGCCTGAAAATCACATATTTTGCATGACGTCTAGTGACATCAGTAGATTTTTGCAACACATATTACACAAGGAATGTGAGTTTGAATATTTGCCTGTATTTAATTAACTGGATTCAAACCAATTTTGCTACATTTGAAAAAGAGTTTTGTGAATAGCATTTTTTTGCTAAGGTGTTTTCAAGCAAATATTTTCTAGTCATTTTGCATGCTTTTATACACTCGGAATTTTGTGATAATCCTGTGGCATTGTTTTTACAGAATTTTATATTACATGTGCAATTTTTACCAATGTTCTATCAGTATTATTTTGTGTATGTATGAGCTCTCTTGTAAGTGATTGATTGGGCAGTTATAATAAATTGTTCGAAAGTGTTTCTTAGTACTGTATTCGTAAAATTGTACTGAAAGTTCAGTACAATGCAAGAATTAAAACTTCCTTGGTAAACTGAGAAAACTGCTTCTATCTAAAAAGTGTATCTTGAAAGGGAACTCAAAGTATTCAATCTCAGCTGTCAGAACGATTACAAAATTTCCACAGAATAACCTGTACCAGCACATATTAATTTTAATACACACATTGATAAGATAAGCTCTAGTTACAAAATACAAGGCTAAAAGTTCTGCACAACTTACAAAGCTGCGATACTATTAGATGAAGGAGTTACATGATGTTCTCACTGGTGCTTTCAGATCCATCCTTACAATCAGTAAAAATTGAGAAACACAGGAATAAAACCTTCAACATATACAACAAACTAATTTGAATCATAACTGAAATCTTAAATGTGATTAATAGCATGCTGTCAAATAGTTCCCAGCCGGTTATGGCTCCTCTAAGAAGCTGCCCATGGTCCCTAAGTATGCAATTTTAACTGCCATAGGTTCATCTAAGAATTTACAGACAGAAATATGTATAGCAATAATATTTGTGATACGCTGTCATTACATTTATAAGACTGTTGTAGCTAACCTCAAATTAATTTGTTCTGACAAATATGTACATATTAACTAATCATTCACTATCCCATGACTCACATTATATATATATATATATATATATATATATATATATATATATATATATACACACACACACACACATATATATATATATATATATATATATATATATATATATATATATATATATATATATATATATATATATACACACACACACACACACACACACACACACACACACATATATATATATATATATATAATATATATATATATATATATATATATATATATATATATATATAGAGTGATGTTTGTAAAAAAAATCCTGAATCAAACTTTTTGAGTAAAAACTTAGTGTACCATCTACCAGGCTGTGAGCCTGCAATTGTGGCAAATTAAAACTTAGTGTAAGGCTAAGGAAAGAGAGGCACCTTAAAATCTAGTAGCACACAGAACTCCAGTGAACTAACAAACCCCAAGTGTTACACTATATTAATGATATCCACACATGCCAAGTGACAGTATCCTAAATCATCTCCACATATAAACATTGATATAAATACACATATAAAAATAACTTTCCAGATTCAATTTTTCATTTGTTAACAATAACTTTACTATACTCAGTTCATGGTAAACTTGGCACTTTTGAAAGCCCTGCTTAAGATCTACTTGTCTATGCATGCTTCTGCCATGTGTACAACTAGCATTGCTGGGGCCTCATCACTTTATTTATACATCAGTCCAGTGGCACTCTGAAATTATTTGGAAAGTAAATACATATTGCACGTATTTGCAAATTCTTATACTGATATGCATTAAGAAAACGAAAGGAAATAATTTCAGTATTCACAGATATCTACCTAACACTTTAAATTCAATCTGAAAACATGGAACTATATAGTACTTCCCGCCTGTCGCCGCTACAGACTCTACAGGTTGCATGACAGTTTGTATGCTCAGTGAAATGTATGCAGGTAGAGGCAGTGATATTTTCTAAGTTGATTTCAAAAGTGCTGAATTAACCACAAACAAATTAAAACAACCAAACATAAAATTTGAAGAGATCACTTTTGTTAATTCCCAATCTTGTAAAATATGGCACGACACCCGAAAACTTGCAGATTCATGGCACACATGCACAACCTGCAGTAAGTAGAGACTTTAGGCTGTGTCCCTATTTACATTCAGTCTTCCTTCTTTACAGTCTCATAGGTCAACATCAAAAATCCCATGCACTTCATTTCTGAAAATTCATTGTTTATCTTCAGACAGTGTCAAATCAATAAAGCCCCTAAACAAAACACACACTGGCATTCTGCCATGCTGGGCTTAAAATCTATCGTGATTATGCTCTGCATGCTTCACAAACACTTTGCTTCCCACAGTCCATAGGCGCGCTCTACATTTCATCTTTGTGCACTGAATACATTTCCAAAACACCTTATTTGCATTCTCATAGTCCTTGCGAAAGCGGTTCCCGTCAAAAAGCATGTGTGTGTAGCCACGTGCAGATGGAATATATACAGGTGAACCTAAAAATGAGAAAGAAAAGTTTTAGAACAGTGTTAACTTCATAAATTGCTATTTTGCTATACAACAATTTATATTACAATTTAATTTTTCTACTTTGACTTCAAATAATTTACCCCCACAATTTCCCTTTCAAATATGCATTAATTACACCCTAGAAGTGTTACGAAGCAGAAGTTTATAATTGTCTCACAGTGTTACTCAAACCACTTACAATGTTGATGGTATACTGAACTCCACATTCATTTTCAATGTGACTAAATCCATACTGAGCACACATTTGATATTTAATACATATTACAAACCAACTTAAACCAAATATCTAATGATCAAAACCATCCCCTTATCCCTTATTAATTCTGATAAAGTATGGCAACTGCAACAAACACAACTAATGCCTCTTTGTTTTAACGCTTCCCCTTGCCAAGGTTGAACAGCATAAAGGAATGGTTAAAAGCCAAACCAGATGAACTATAATGTGTCACCATATTTGCTTAACTACAAGACACATACTTTGTTTCTCACTGAGTACAAAGCCACCTCCAGAAACACCCCACCATTCACATAAGCACGTCTGTATGTGAATGGATACATGTCAATTCCCCCCCTTTTTTTTTTTTCACTCTCTCGCACATACACCATGCATGCAGCACTGCCACTGTCAAGACACCATCGGCTTGGCCACATGGTTTCTCGAACGACTTCCTGTATAATTCTCCAAATAGAAAATAGCTACTTCAATTTATGTAAAAGGTCAGTGCAAAACACACACACACATCCGTGATTGTTCAGGTCACCTCCTCAAATATCCAATAATGGCCCACAGCTGTTGTTGTCCTGGCTGCCATTGCTTCCAATAGCTGATAGTGAACCGCATCCTTTTTCAAAGCACTCATCAAAAGTCACTGTGAGCAGTGTTCATGTTTTCTCTGGGAACTTAACGGCCTATATTAGGGAATCTCAAGAACAAACAAAGGCAGATGTGGCACGAAAGTCATTTGAAATCCTGCTCAGGCCAAATAATAGGTGCAAGCTCAAGTTAAGTTACTAACACTACCCATGTAAACACTCACACCAAACACAGTCTACAGCAGAAGAGTAATCAATATGAAAACGAGAAAGATGAATGAAGCCACATTGCCTTTCATAAGTACAAGAAATCTGACAGAGGTAGGCATATGCCCTGACTACGAACAACTTAACATCATCCTCATGAGCATGCTACTACGATCTGTGCTCTAGTGTTAGACATTAGAGGTTACTACATCCAGAAAGAGAATCCTGGAGCCCAAATTTCCTTTCAGTATTGCTTAGTTATGCTTTTGCATTTCTTTTTATACTACCTCACTACCCATTTGTAATGTTTTCTGCATAGCTTCAATTTTTCCTAAGGTTTGCATTTTTTTCCCTGTATGATTTCACTACACAATCTAACCATTTGCATTTCATTTTGTATGGCTTCAAATTTTTTGAATAACAACTCAAATGTTTGTTCCATACTATACGTATGATGCTCTATTTTAGTTTCCTGAATTTCAGTGTCTTTAAATCCTAAAAATTCTCATTTTTCCCTGTCACTCTTTTTTTTTAAATACATAACAATTTTTGTCACAATTAAGTACTTACACAATTCTCTCTTCTATGCCTGCAAAAAAAATACAGAATTTTTTCTTTTCTTTTTTGTGTTTGCATCTCACTGCAAAATGCTCCCACGACGTCCCTCGGTGTGGAAACTTGTGCACCCCATTTGCAGACAGACTTCAGATGTTCTCAGCGTACCTCGGTCACTGCATTTCAGCTTTCATAATGTCTTAAATTGTAGCAGATCTTTTTCAGGTGTGTTCCTTCCCTTTGCTGAAATCTGCAGCTTCTGACATTCTAGACTGTCTCGAAGTTTGTCCTTCAGCCACACATTGGGTTTCATACAACCATAACTCTGCCATTGAAATAGGTTGGGCACCGTTTATAACATTTCAGTTGAAATAACCACATTCAAATTCTTAGCTTTGCAAATATATTTTATTTTCAGTTAGTCTTCTCCCAAAAATTCAACAAATTATTTCCTTTTTATCTTCTCAAACATAATAAAATTAATATTTCTTATTATTCAACTATCAATTCTTCAGCTTACAAAACATCTTGCAGCAATCTTATTATATTTTAAATTATTAAAACTTTCATGTTATAAAACACAAGTCCATCGTTGGAGGTGGTAAGAATTCTTGTAAAGAAAAATTATATTCTATTTTATTTCTACCTTACTTATGTTGTTTCCTGTCTTCAGATTAGCTGTCATCTGACCATGATTCGTCTCTCTGCCAATTAGCAATGGCGAGATGAGAGACAATCAGGATAATATTCTTTAGTAGTTTTGTTTAATAAACAATGTTGACCACCCTCTAGGAAAGAAATGAAAAATATCAAACAAAATATTAATACTGAATACTGTCTATAAACCAATGAAAAATATTTACAAATGATCTCTATGTCAATAAACTATTAAAATAACCAAATATTATACTGTTAACTCATATAATAAAGCATAATTTGGAAATGATATTAAATGAAGTGACAACATAAGCAAGTACTCTGTAATATAATTAAAATATCTCTGATCAATGTGAAACATAACCCTTAAAAAATGTAATGTTACAAAGTTGCATGACATGCCTAGACATGGTTAGTTCCCCCAGCCAAGGGTTCCATTGCGCTTGGGGTGAGCACATGCCTAAGTAGGCAAAGGGGCCTCCACTGACCAACGACAGTCCAGCATGAAAGAGAAAGAAAGAAAGACAGGCAAAGAGAGAATGAGAGTGAGTTTCAATGATACTGCATGAAGTGAAGTGCTGCCAACACAGAACCATGTTCCTGCCTGTTCGCATTGTCTCCATACATGTGCCCTTTTACCACTCTAACGGCTGTAAAAGCTGTTCATGTTAAAGTGAGAACTTTTGAAATCATCCTTAGAAAAAAATCACTGCCCATAGTTACATGTATGCTACAGCACATACTGACATGCCAGTTAAGTTGGCAGCAAATAAGCGAAACTAGTTCAAAGATATGACGGATAAACTGAGTGACAAAACTGTAAATTTATGGCTACTGAAATACGTATTTTTTGTTTTGTACAAACCAGAAAACGAATTTGCAATATATTTTCACATTTATTTTCATAAACATTTCCACCATTTCACTTTAATGATGCATTAATAAAGTGAAACGGTCAATGGCAATGTAAATTTGACATATAGTGGAATGATGCAGAAAAGAAGGCAAAAGATCGTAAGCAGGGTTTCAAAAATGATCAGTTCAGCATGAACAACCTATACCAGGCATTATCTTTTAAGAACATTTGCACCACTCACAGCACTCTTTAAGCACTTTGCCGTCACCATTCTGGAAACTTTTCTTTTTGACAATCACTTGGCTTTGAACCATCATCTTCTACCACATTCAGTTTGCACACTAGGTTTCCTTTGTTAACTGTTTAACTGTGACGTTCGACTATTCTTGAATGCCGAAAAGATAGCTTACTTGCTAAGTTACGATGTGTCCGGCATGGAATTGTTTTCTAACAAGTGCACATCTAATAACCTGTACATACAAGTCTGCACATGTAATAACCTGTATATACTACGTACAGCTAAACTTCTACATAGTGAAACTCTTTATAACAAAAACCTCTCAATAACAAAGTCTCAAATTATTTTTCTCTCTTCAGCACAAAACCTCTCAATAACAAAGACTGAAAAGTGTGATTATATTTACTTTCCTAGTATATTTCTCCTTTTTTTTTTTTTTTTTTTTTTTTTTTTTACAAAACTTTACTTCGAACTGTAAATAAACCTACATTTGTCACATAATTCAGATAAAAAATAAAATTAACAAAAGCCATAATGTTTGTTAACTGCTGTAGAAGCTGTATTGTCTTGCTCTGTGTGTACCCAGTATTTTTTTTATCAAAGAGTTTTTCATTACTTATTTAAAATTTAAGAATTTTGAAAACTTTGTTTATATAATGTGGCTCCAAACAAAATTAGTGGCTTTTTTTTTCTATGACAATGGTAATTTATTAATAGTGGCCATAATGTTTACTGTATAAATGTTGAAAAGAAAATCCTTTCAATGCTTTTCTTAAATAAATCAATACTAAATAACCAATGTTACTCAATTCCAGCCGCAATTGAATAGATCCAAAATTGACTGCATGATAAAAAAAAGAAACACATTGTAAATCACCTCTCCATAAAGAACCCCTCTATTACAAATACCCAAATCTTTGGTCCCTTCAGTTTTGTTATACAGAGGTTTTACTGTAAATTGTTTCTGTATTCGAAATAAGTTAATAATAATATTATTTATACGTTTTTTTTTTGGGGGGTAAAAATTATGAAAATATTTCTTCCAGCAAAAGAGTTAAGACTTTTTACTGTTAATAAAGTAAGTAATTTTTGAAACCAACCTTTGATTTCAAAAAGCCTAATGAGAGTAGAGTAGGTATGTGCAGAATTTACTACAGTGGAACTCTGTTATAACATTCCCTCTTATAACATTTTTCTGATTAATAAGCTGCCTTCTCTTGGTCAACTAACATGTAATACAAAATTACCCTCTTATAAAGTGTTCCCTTATATAAGGCTGACATGTCTAGGGGCACTTGAGAAATGTTATAAGAGGATTCTACTGTATTTACAGAGCATTTCAGTCAATAATTATAAATCTAACTCAAGCTATGTAATGTTTGGCATATATTTACCAGTAAAAGCCATGGCTATAGCAATGAAATATGCAAATAATGAATTATTATTTCAAAGATACATTCACAGGAAAGACAGACAAATATGTCCAAACTAATAGACCACTCTATAATTTACTTCCACTGCAAATGCAGGCCAATAAAATGTTTACAAATTATTTCCAAACACAGTACTGCCATTAATTTTCGCTACCCATATACACGTAAAAATCAGATTACAGTGAAGGATAGTGATTACACAGAAATACAATTAAATTATACACACACTTCATTCCTGACAATCCAAAACTTTTATATTTAAAAGTACTGCACAAAAGCTCTAAACCTGAATATGCAGCAAACCTTGCCAAAATAAAATATGGGTCATGGCAAACAACTCATGACAACCACACCTTACAACACAAATTTACAACGGCTTTTATTCTTTCACAATTGTTATACTTAAAATAGACACTGCAACACAGCTTTCCTGGAAGAATTATGTGTACTTCCAGTCTTGTACTTCTATGGAACTGTTATTTTACACCATTCTCCATATGAAAACATGATCAGTATAAGATGTAACACAGAAAATAACACAGTGAAATATGCAAATACATAAAACAAATTCTGATCACTGTTTCTTTCCGGACTCAATTTTCAGATATTACCAAGACAAAAGGAAATAGACCCATGCTACAGCAACAACAACAAAGGAAAATAATGGTGCTACGTATACGTATGTAGTAACAAGCTGCTTTGTCCAACTTCACTGGCAATGAGTGTAAAAAATCCTCTTTTCTCCACGTTACCAGTACCAACTGTGAATCATAAAATGTTATGAAGGTATCTCTGTAAAAGAGGACATTGATAGTGGCAGTCTGATACCACAGATAAAAGGAAGTGTGTGTTTTGTGTGTGTGTGTGCGCATGCATGCATGTGTGTGTGTGCATGCATGCATGCGTGCACGTGTGCATGTGTGTGAGAGATAGAGAGAGGTAGAGGGAGGGAGGGAGAGGGAGAGACACACACACACTCTTAGAGTAGATTTTATAACGTTTGTTCAAGTCAATAAAGTCAGTGAGCAAGGCTTTAGTAATTTTTAGTGAAATTGTTAGTAGCTTGGTTTCTGTACAGCACTTTAACGAGGTCAAGTAATATGATGGTACATAAGTAATGAGTGGTATAAACAGATTACAAGCACACGTAAGAAATTTTCATCCAACAGTGCTATATGTGCTGTGCTTTTAATTTCTCAGTATCTGATGCGTGCACAGTACCTTCTATAAGAACTTGCTTGGGATACTGTACAAAAAGTTTACAAATATTTTGACATTCCAAAATGATTAGCTGTACTGCAAATACACATCACTAGTCATAATTCCAACGGCTGAGGTTTATGTTTGGTGCTAAACAACAAGGTGTTGAAAGACGGCAAGGAGGAACTGAGTTGAGCATGGAGCAGTAGTGGGATGCAAGGGCTGGGGAAATGGGAGTACCCAAGAGAAAATCTGCCAGCCAAAGGAAACGTAACTACATTCCCCACAAGCAAATATCTGGATGACCTTGCCGGGAACTGAACCACGTCTGCCTTGGTGGGAGACGAGCAGGCCGACAACTACACCACTGCGGCCGCCAGTATTTCCTGTGACGGAGCAACTAAACTCAGAGTTGTGTCCTACACGCTGGAATCAAAGACAAAACTCTGTAAATGTTATCATTCAACTGTCTGGTTCCAAGTTGCTTCCACTGGATACGAGGTGCACTTATCCTACGAAGTAGTCAAGACAAATGTGAATTTCTTGTATTGCCTTTTGTTCTGCACATAGTATTTTAATTCAGTTTGCATCGCAGCAAACACTTAGGAAATTAAGATATTAGATGAATATTCACAATAAACACACACGTGTGAAAACAAGCTTAGGTGGCGCGGATGCCGCTGGATGATGTTCGTAGCGGACCACGTGCTGCATGTGACATTGCAATATTTCTGCGTGGAAACTGCAAATTAGTCAGACGAAAGATTATTCTTGCTGAGAAAATTATTCTCTTTACGATTGCAGTGGTTACAGGCGTGTAACATGCCTGATGGCGGTAAAATCAAACATTAACGTGACCGCGTGGTCAAGTACAAAAGCATCAATTCACGTGAAAAATACATTGAACCTTGAATAAAACTGACATAGAACCCTGAGATAAATTATTGCACATACAATGTTACATAAATAAGCTCTCAAACGCAATGATGGCGTATACAAAGACTTGGCATCGGTCGGCCACGTGGTTATACGTGATGTTGCCGTAAAATATTCAAACACAAAAATTACCCTCAAATACATACGTAAAAATAATGCCCTTAAAATAGTGTGTAGCAATAAAGTAGAAGTTACAATGAAATGCCATAAACAGGTGGATGGGGCCTAATTCAAAATTCGCGGGTCACGTGACCAATCCGACATACTTCTCCTCCTTCTCCTCTATTAAGTTAAAAATGCCGCAAGGGCGCAATAAATTAATAAAGCATAATCATAATGCTGGGGAAAATGTCTGGCAAAAATGTAACGCAAGCAATGGTTAACCGGTAAACTAAATTGACTATGGAAATCTAAATCAGTGAACAAAAGTTGTAGTGCATACGTGACAGTGTCTTACCTCGCCAGCTCTCCTCGACAGACTGTCCAGATACAAGCGTCACACGGACCTACCATGGCCGCCTACGGGGTTCACATAAGCGGAAGTGCTATGCACGCTGAGAAAAATATTTAATTATTGAAAGCAAAATGGCACAAATTAAATTAAGTATAGTTTTACATATTTTAAATTAAGCATTATCTTTTTAAAAAACCTTCGTGCAAAATGTGTGTGCACAAGTAGTATCAGACCCCCCCCCCCCCCACCCTGCCCCCCAAATATACTTACATACTAATGCATAGAGGCAACAGACTTAAGCTTTATGTGAATTTACAAACATTACTAACATAAATGTAATTACATATTTTATTTTGAAAATAGGGATAAACTTCTAAAATTGCTTGGATTTCAAATAAAACTTTCCTGTTTTGTGTTGCTTATGATGCAAAGGGTTTATTTCTTAATGTAATTTTCATGAATCTTATGAAGATTTTTTATGTCGAAAGATTTCTCAATCAACTTACTTTTATTTGAAATGAAACTCAGATTTTACAATGCTTGTGATGCAATCTTGAACAACATGATTTTAATGAATGTTGACATCATGACCGGCACTAGAAACGTTTACGTAAAATTTCAATATAGAATTGTAAAGTTATGCTTCTTTGATGGAAAACACATTTTTTTACAGTGAAATTTGTGGACTTTATTACTAATAATATCATTAGGTTTATGTTGAATGAATACTTTACAGATTGAAAAATTACCTTATTTTAAATAAACAATTTTTCACACTAATTCTAATGCAAGAATTATTTTTATCTTAATGTGATCTTGGTGGATGTTACCATTGTGAATTACAATGAGATTTTTTATGTATAAATACAATTCAGATTTGAAAAATTATCATTATTTGATATTAAATTACAATTAGTGGTTGCTTCTGATGCAATAGTTTTTGTCCTTAATAACGTGATTTTCATGAACATTACTACTGTGAATGATTTCCAATAATTAACTAACATATTTGTAAAAGTTACATACATTTTAAATGAGAATTATATGAATGTTTTATTTTGTTTGTGATGCAAGGTGTTTTTATGTGCTTTTAAATAATTACCAGATGCTTTGGTATTCAAACAATACAAAATCAAACATTGTAACAGTTTATTATCAAATACAAGCATTAATACTCACAAATAAGTCAAACCTGTCTTTTAGGTTGCTAACATTGCAATTAGTAGCTTCTGCTGCAAGTGCCATGTCCACCACTACTTGTATGTCAGTTTCTCTTTTATTAGCAATGCATGCTGAAATTTTGCATTATGCACCCTGCAAACCATTCTGATCTGCAAAATCCTGTGATGCCCGAGCAGTAGGCGAGTCACAAACACCTCACAAAAACAAAACTAAGTAAATTTAACACATTTAATGAATTAAAAACATGACAAACTATGCAATCACTTGCTGTGCGAGTTTGAGAGAGTTGATGTGGCGAATGCAATAAAATTTATTAACGACGTTAAAAACAATTTCATTATGTCGCAGTGATGGAGGAGGTGGTCTCACAGGTGTTGTCCAGTGGAGTCGTCCCAAGTAGGCAAAGTGAACTCTCTGGCATCACTTGGAGAAGTAGGGCATCTCCAGGCTTGGCATGGTATAATGTAGTAACATGACTGGAGTGGGGGGGAAAGTCTCCCACCAATGTGAAGTCAGGGCGTGGGCAGGGTGTTGGTCGTCAGGCACACACGATTGGGCACAAGATACAGAAATCATGTAACCAGAACACATGTGACGGGAAAATAGGCATGTGATACAGGGCGTGATGCAGAAATCATATAACTGGAATAGAAAAAAAAGATCTGGACGTACTTCCAGTCAAAAGTGGCATGACTTCCCGTCAGAAAGTGGTTTGAATACACTCACGTGGTGTAGAATTCATAGCAGGCAGTATCACAACAGATACAGTTTCCGTCTACAAGAAACACAGTGTGTGATAAGTTATGAAAAATAACTCCTGAAAATATTAGGCGCCCATGGCACTACAATATTTTCCAATTCCTTGAAATTGTAGTGTTTACTCAATCAGCACAATTCCACCACACATTCCACAATTTAATTGCCTTAAACTGGTCCCGCTTGTAAAATTTATAGGTTTATATTATTTCAGTCTGTTTTGGCTCAAAATGGTTTTACTCTGTCAAAATATTTGTTAGCTCTACCTCTGTTGTCAATTTTAGCGCCACCAGTGAAATTACTAAGTTATAAGTTATGCCCCACAAATTGTAAAAAAATATTGCCCTATTTTCCTTTTTATCCTTTACTTTATTTACCAAGAAATAATACTGAAAACATTCAGAGTAAGTTTTCCACAAGTCTTGCCCTGGGACAAATTCCTCAACCAACAGAAATTGCACCAATGTTTGTTTGTTTACATTGCCATCTGTGCATGTCTGGTTTAATTTTTTTCTTGTCGCCACAGTTGTGTATCACATCCTACCTGCTACTAGTCGTACTTTACACCCATGTTCCATCCTGAATGCACATTCTCATCCTCCGTAGACATTCCTGTAATTACCCACTCATTAACTAGACACACACTCATCAAGCAAGATCTGGTCAAACTCACGCCATGAATTGACTCATCCCCAAATTGTACCAACCTCTTCTTGTTTTTAACACTTCAGCCATATACCGAACACATGTTTTTATCACTTCAGCTAACTTATTGTTTTTCTTAATACAAAATTTGTAGGTTTTCCTTCAACGTGAGAAGAATAAACCTCACTTGCAAATGCCACGCTACTGTGTCATAACAGAAAAATTATAGGAACTAGGCATTAACTTCTTGATGCAAATATGTATCTAAAATTCCAGATTACAGGCAAGTCTTTTTCCCTGATAACACTAGAAAACTGCTTCTATTTAAAAACTATATCAAGAAGACAACAATGGAAACTCAGTATTCAATCTAAGCTGTCGCAAAGATTATAACATTTACACAGAATAACATGTATGAACCTGCACATGAACAATAGTATTAAAAAATATAATTTCTAGTTGCAAAATAAAAGGCTAAGGACCATATGCAGAGAATAATTTAGTCACCACTGCCCACTGCCACTAGCAACAAAGGGAAATCATCACTAGTTTGCCAGTTCCATATGCTTCGTCACATTAAGTGTTAGTCTGCCTTGTTTTTTAAGTGTAGAAATCTAGTCGCTGAACAACCTCCCTAAATTACCATCTAGTGGAGATTTTCTGCAAAATGGCTGTAACAAGATCCATATTAGATTAAGATTTAAAGATTTCAATTTGTATAATGGGGCTGCATATTCACACATTCCTGTTAAGAGAATGTATTTATAGAACTGGAACACTACGTATACAATTATATTATAAGTTTTGATGCCAGCTAACAGCCTGCGGTGCTACAGCCCATGACGACGCTCACCACGCATGTGTCACGTGTCCCGCACGCACGCAAAGAGGCCAATAATCATTCTGAACTCCCACATAAATATTATTTTTCAGTGTAAAATGTGTTGTATTGTATGTCTTAAAATGTTTTTAAGTGTTTGTACTAATTTTAAAATTGTTTGGTTATAAAATTCAAAGTGCCCGCGGCACTGAGATTAAGAACACTGATATTCCGGCATGAACGCCATCATAGAAAGACACTAAATAATATGAAAATTCATAAGAAAATTATAAAAATGTAAAACAACATTTAATTTAATTTGTGCCATTTAATTTTCTATGATAAAATATTGTACTTGGCGTGCATAGCACATCAGCTTATGTGAACCCCATAGGCGGCCATGGTAGGTCCATGCGACGCTTGTCTCTGGAAAGTCTGTCGAGGAGAGCTGGCGAGGTAAGACACTGTCATGTACGCACTACAACGTTTGTGCACTGATTTCGGTTTCCATAGTTAATTTAGTTTACCGGTTAACCTTTGCTTGCGTACGTTTTGGCCAGACATACCCAGCATTATGCTTTCGCTTTATTAATTTATAGCACCCATGTGGCACTTTCAACTTAATTGAGGAGAAGGAGTAGAAAGATGTCGGAGAGGTCATGCGACCTGCACAACTTGAATCAGGCGCCATCAACCCATGTTTATGGCATTTCATTGTAACTTTTGCATTATTACTATGCGCAATGTTTATGGCATTTCATTGTAACTTTTGCATTATTGCTACGCGCAATTTGAAGGGTTTTGTTTTTATGTATGTATTTGAGGGTAATATTCATGTTTGAATATTTTACGGGAACATCACGTATAACCACATGGCCGACCGACGCCAAGTCTTTGCATACGTCATCATTGCGTTTTGAGAGTTTATTTATGTAACATCATATGTGTAATATTTTATTAAGGGTACTATGTTAAATTTTGTAACGGTTCCGTGTAATTTCACGTAAATTGATGCGTTTTGTACTTGACTACGCTGTCATGTTAATGTTTGATTTTACCGCCATCAGGCATGTTACACTCCTGTAACCACTTCAATCCTAAAGAGAATAATTTTCTCAGCAAGAATAATATTTTGCCTGAATTTAATTTGCAGTTTCCACGCAGCAATATTGCAATTTCACCTGCACCACATGGTCCGCTATGAACTTCATCCAGCGGCATCCACGCCATCTTATCTTGTTTTCACACATGTGTTTATTGTGAATACTCATCTCATGTCCCATCTTGTTTAATGTATCTTTGAGGGTTTATGTAATTTTGTCATTTGTGTACAGTGCAATTATTCCCGTCCTAGCCAGCTCCGTGTAAAGGCCATCACCACACTACCCACGTGCTGGAGGGCGAGCCCCGACAAGTTTGCGTTAGTGATGCCGAGTAATCACACGTGTTAATGTATCAAGGGTTTCATTTGTAATTCACTGTGTCCTGTCTTCAGGGAAAACCGTCAGTCCACCCCAGCAGCTGTCTGCCCTCTTCTCTTGTGAAGGCTGTGCTTTCACGTACCTCGGTGAGATCATCCATCTAGGCGTGCACTAGATTAATTGCGGGCTGGGGAGCACCCAAGCAGCATTTGGCTAGTCGTGACCTAGATTATCATAATTTCATTGGCACGTTGATCTGTACAAGCAATAATAATAAAAGCAAGTCTACAGTGAACCTACCTTCTTTTATTCAGTAGTGACAGTGTCCTAGACACATGTATTTTATTAAGTGCTTATTTTCAAAGTGATGTTTAGTAAAAGTTTAGTATCGCCTACATGTTTGTAAGTACGCACAGATGAGACTGATACACAGAACCCACAGCATCCCTGTGAACCTTGAGTCTGAATAGTGCTGTGATTGGAAAGCACCGCTGGCACCCAAATTACCAGTAAGTATTTGTGTCATCGTTCGTCTCATATCTCACCCAATGGCGTCAATTTTCACTTAGTTTTGTTTCACAAACATAAGGCGTAATTCATATACAGCAGTAATAGTTACGTTGCTGTCACTAGATAGCGTTACAGTTAGTAAATTGTCTTCCATACTATAGATTTTTAGTTCTTCTCATATGTAAGTGTACAGCATTTGAATGTATACGCATTAATTCATAAAATATAGAAAGGTATACAGAATGTCTACATTTTAAAAACAAAGTAATTTTCTTCAACATTACAAGCATATTATGTGAGTACAATTACATTTTTCCAAAGTATGTTTTAAAATCGTACCTATTATACAATTTTTTAATTTTGACAATTAGTCTAAATAGCACTAAAAATAACTATTATTTTCAGCACTACATCTGTGTGTGAAGTATTGTTAATAGTTTATTATTGCCCTGCTTATAAATCCCTTTTAAAAAAATCTTGTAATTGTATTATTTCAAAAACTTTTGTTAACATCTTAAAAATGGGAATTCTGTACATATTTATTAGTTGGCTGGCAGTATAAACAATTCTACGTGAGTTTTCTGTCAATCCCAGCAAATAAATTACATTTTTAAACAGTATAAGAATAATATGAGTACTTCAAGATGCAGACCTCTCCATTTTACTTCTTACAAGAAGAAGCAGACGTCACAGTTTCCGTGACTTCCTATTGGCTGAGATCTACTGATGTCATTAAGTTTTGGCAAGCTCGTGTATCTTCGTATTTGGTAACCATTCATACTAAACTTCATGAAGCTGCACTAGGCTTACACCAAAACGGACTGAGCATACAAAATCTAGTGGCATTTAGAATCTCCACTACAGGAAGTGCTAGTGGTGCTTCATTTCTACGAGAGCATACGGCCCTAAATGTTGTGTATGAAGTAAAAAGTTGTGAAAATAGTAGATGAAAGAGCTACATGATGTTCCCAATGATGCTTTCATATCCACCCTTACAATCAAGAAAAATTGAGAAACTCATGAATAAAACCATTAAAATTTACAACAAAATAGTGTGAATTATAACTACATTCTAAAATGTGTTTGATAGCATGCTGTCAAATTGTGCCCAACAGGTTACGGCTACTCTAAGAAGCTGCCCATGTTCCCTAAGCATGCATTTTTAACTGCAGCATGTTCATCTAAGAATTTACAGACAAAAACATGTATAGCATTAATATTTGTGATATGCTGTCATTGCATTTATAAGACAGTTGTCTGAAGTTAATTTGTTCTGACAAATATGTATATATGGAGTGGTCGATTAGTATTTCTAAAGAAGTGTCATTACACCATTCATGCATTACAAAGTAATGTTGAAAGTTAAATGTACCAAGTAAAAAACCTATTTCACATAAGGATGAAGACTAAAATAAATTAAATAAAGTTATGTTTTTAATAAATCCTAATTCAAACTTTTGATTAAATAATTTGTGTACCCTCTACTAGGCTGCGAGCCAGCTAACAGATCCTGGTTCTTACTGACAAATTAGGTATGACCACTTTCAGCAGAAATATGTCAATGGTCATAGTAAGGTAGGAAACAGACATGCCCCCCGAATACCCTCATATTACCTGGAATTCCAGTGAACTAACGAACCCCAAATGTTGACACAATATTATTAATTTCCAAATACACTACCCTTGGGTTATACCAAGATACCACATCCTACAACATATGCACATGTAAATAAACATTGTTTATTTACATGTGCATATGTACGTACTGCAGGTTGTGGCACACAACCTGCAGTATGTACAGGCTTCACATAGTCGCTTCCTTTTTCAAAGTTCTAACACTGAATGTCACATGCACTTTCGATAGTGTCAAAATCAATAAAGCCCCCAAACAAAACACACACAGATATACTCCTAAGATGAGCTTAAAATCTATCATGGTTATGCACTGCACGTGTCACAAACACACTGCTTTCCACACTGCACAGGCGTGCCCTACATTTCGTCTTTGTGCATAAAAAACATTTCCAAAAAACCTTATTTCCATAATCATAGTGTCTGTGAAATCAGAACCAGTCAAAAAGAATTGCATATAGCCATGAGCGGTTGAAACATATACAGGTAAACCTAAAAATGAGAAAAAAAAATCTTAGGACACTACAAACTAAACTACATAGTAATTTACATTACCATTTAACATCACTATTTTTCAACTTCAACTTGTGATAATTTTACTGAGACACGAAAGCATTTCAAAATCTTCCTTTCAAATATGTATTATTTACTCCTTGGAAATTTTATAAAGCAGAAGTATTTGTAACCATCTTACAGTGTTAGTAATGTCATTTAACAATGCTCATTGTATACTGGACTCGTATATCAATTTCCAACATCATTAAATTCGTTATGAACACACCTGTTATCTTTTATATGTATTTCAAACCAATTTAGGCCTCCTTGCTTCCCCGTTATGAATATTTCTCAAGGGCAGAGAAAGACAGTTGTGGCATTAGGGTCATTTGAAAACATGTTCTGGCCAAGTAACAGAAACAGGTGCAAGCAAAGTCCAGTTACTAACACTACTTACTACAACATTTTCTGTATCTGTATAAATTTGCAAGGCCCTTCAGTTTCTATTCTGATGTAGAATACCACGCACGGTAGGTAAGCTCTCAGCACAAAAAAGGCATTTCAGAAGGTACTGTATGTTGTAACTGATAAAGTAATCAGAATCTTCTGTTTGTGTACTGTTTGATAAAATTTCTCATCACGAGTGGTTCCATAGCATTTCTTGTCACGTATCCATGTTCATGATGCTAGTTATGAAACCACAGTGCAAGCTCTGCTTAAGCACTTACATATGACAAAATGTTATTTGGGTAGAATTTGCACAACACTAGACATAATTTTTTAGCTAAGCAGCAATCTTCAGAAATGCTGCTGATGAATGATGAAACAGAAGGTATTCATGAAAAAAAGCAGTTGATACATTATTACAAAGTCATAACTGAAGGTGGCAAGTTTGTGAGTAACAGTTATGGTTTGTGAAGAGCTTATATTTATACAGGCTTATGTGGCACTATTCAGTGAGGAAGTAATGAACCGCATCTGCAGTCAGTGTACCGTACAATTTTATCTCCCATGGATTTTTTTTTTTTTTTTTTTTAATCAGGAAACCTTCTTAAAACAAATACACACTCTGAAATAATTTCAAGTACTCATGCCAGAATTAAATTCAGAAAAACAGAGAGGAGGATAGTGTCTTTCCATTTCTCAGAATTACTTCCTTCAGCAGCAGGATTTTAGCATGAGTAGACATCATGTCTCGACTACCAGCAGGACTATATCCATGCTCCTCACGAAGAACACACCGCAGCCGGTGTCTGACACTGAACTGACCCCTCAAATAACATTAAAAACTTTACAATCGACATGGGAAAAAGATTTGGGAAAATATTTTGAACATACTCCATTGCTATACTATGCCATCACAAAAAACCCAGTATGAGACATGAAACAACACGAAAAATGAGCCAACAGTGACTATAGTCAAAATATATAACTAAAATATACAGTAAATCCCACAATGAATTTTGTCAGATAAATAACAAAACGAAACGAAAAATACAAAAAGAATAATCAAACGCAAAAAAAACTGAAAAACCCAAGGACAACACAATGATGACGAGACAGACAAAAACTTGGTTACAATCAAATTTGGTTTTCTGTGATGACATAGTGTAACAATGGAGTATGTTCAAAATATTTCACCTAAACCAGCACAGAACTTCTTGGACACACAGTCTCATCCTATCGGCGAGCGTTACCAAGCCATGTTGCCACATCTATCAAGTGTCTGTCGCATCATAGTACATGTGTAGTGCAATCTGAATTGTAGTAATATAAATTACCATTTTATGCATAAAGAAACATTTGAATATAGTAGAAAGAGCAATCGGTAATCCATATACGTGATATACTTGGGAATTTACATTGATTAGAAAACTCTTTCACCAGATGAACACCTAAACTTTTAAGTTTGTAATAAAAATGATCTGACACTTAAATTTACAGACTAGCAACAGCTATTAAACGTAAATGTAATAATTGTCATTTACTTATTGTAGTGTGTAGGATATAAAACGTGATTCAACTTTGTTGATGTAACTTAAAATGGCAGCATAAGATCCTCCTCCCTGTCCAAGCATGTTATGTCATTCCTTTCTACTACAAACTTCCTCATGTCATTCAGTTTCTTAAAAAAAATCAACAATTTTCCCATAGAAAATGTTGAAACCGTCAAGCATAACTGCCGTAATTAATTTTGTTATTGGAATTTTCCCCATTATCATCTAATTCTAACACAGTTCTCTGAAGATATTCTTTGGTAGTCATCAAAAACAGTAACTCATTTCCTGACGTTTATTTTCGTGACACAAATATTGCCTTTGACGTAGAGTCAATGCTGCTCTCTCCTTCCTTGCATATTCATAGCATTGTATGTTCACTGACACCACACCCCCTCAGTGCAAGTTGAAAATTTTGTTTAAAATTTGTACTTTTGCTAAATTCTTAGTGCGCATAAATTTTTTACCAAAATTATAAAAATAACGATTATAGATCAACGTTGTTTGTGAACCACTTCATTTTTGCAACTATTGGTGATAGCACAAGGTTTACTTAGCGCCATAATTTCAGCGAAAACTTTACGCACAAGCAAGTGAAAGCTGATGAGAAACGTTCAAAGCCTATCGCAGAACTGAAGCTACAGAACAGAGCGGACACCAGTACTGGGTGGAATGAGACAGCTGAGCTTCGTATTATCTTGGGCTGACTAAGCACGATTCAAACTTCGTTATTGTCTCCTTTCAAAGCAAGGCAGGCACATTTATATATACCTACAAAATAGTGACCTATTCTGAAAAATAGTCATGAGTTTATGCCAACTGTCATGCAAACTCCTTACTAACGTAAAACACGAATGGTTAGAGATATAGACATAAGATTATCACCTACTTGTTCAGCAAAATAAGCTTATTGCAAAAAGTGACCTACTTTAAATGAAATATTTCACGACTTAATGAACGCATCTGAGAAACATGCTGCTGGACTCGCTGCAGCCATTGTAACACTGTGAACTAGGCAACAGTGCACAGCCATGATTGGCTACAAGCATCAGCTAGTGGGAGGAGCAAGTCAGATTGCCTAGCGCTCAGCAAGAATCTATCAAATAACTCTGGAAAAAGAAGTTGCTGACAATATCATAGAGTAATTTATACCACTCTGAAATACTTTGTGGTATGGCATGAGGCGAGAAACCCGAAGAGAAAATATAAGGGGATTATTTAATACAGTAAACTTTTGCCAGTAACGGTTCTCGAATTTACGACCCACGAATTTGTGAAAACCACTGATTTCTGGGTAAACATTTTTACATAACCCCGATTTATGTTCCATTTTTACAAAATACATCTATGACCACAATTTTTTCCCCACCCCACCACCCACATAGACATGAGAGCAGTTAAATATTGTAATTTCAGAAATAAAAGTGAATAGATAAGTTAATTTATTTAAGATCTACAGTACAAGGAAAATTACTCTACCTAGCTTTCATATTACTACATTTCCCATTAGTACGTTTCTGTACATGAGACGTTGGAAGTCAGAATAATGTTAGAAACTGCACAATTTAATCACTGTCTGTCGTGTCATAAACAGAGTTAGTGGTTGAGACTTACACTGGAGGCTGAGAAGATGACGCCTTTGTTTCTCATCTGAGAACATGCATTGTGATATCTGACTGCTTGTCTTCTCTTGTGTAAAAACACTGAATGCAATATGTGGTACTGTTTTACCTTAGACCCAGAATAACAGTCTTTTCGTTTTAAGCAAATTAAGGATGGTGTTCATGAAGCAGCTGCATCACTCCAGGCAACTTCTGCATCATCATCATCATCATCATCATCCATCATCATCATCATCCATCATCATCATCATCATCCATCATCAATCATCATCCATCAATCGTCGTCGTCGTCGTCGCCGCCGCCACCACCACCACCACCACCACCACCACCACCACCATCATCATCATCATCTTCTTCATCATCAATCATCATTATCAATCATCATCATCATCATCATCATCATCATCATCATCATCATCATTATTTATGCTTTTATTTTCAAGACCAGCAGTGTTGCGGTTTTGTATACCTGTATTAATTTCTTCATATGTTAGAGTGGTAGCAATGAGAACATTCTTGTCAATATCTAGTCATTCAGTAACTTGGTTAGATAAATGATTATTCACTGGGTTTTCTCTGTTAGCACATTCAACCATTTGCATAATTTCACTGCACATATCAGGCATCTGTTCACTGTTCACTTAGCTGCCCCCCCCCCCCCCAAATCGCTTCATTCTTCATCTTCACATTTGTTTTCTTCTGTCTGAGGCAATATTTTTTACCACATGTTGTGCAAAAGTTCCAAATTTTACTGAATTCCAGGCATATGGCATTTTTGATGTTATACTTTTTTTTTAATTCAGAAATATTCCCATCACAAACTGTTAGTTGCCTCATAAAAATCACACCTGTACAATATATTCACATTTGGAACAGTAACCTTTGACAAGTTGCTTTTCTGGAGGTTTGACACTGCAATTATCCAACAGCAAAACAAATTTGCTGTTTACTAGGTTTTATAGCCTGTAAGTTATTTTTGATGCAGAGTATAAAAATTTGTTGAACCCCTAAATAAAAATCTTAGATTTAATCAACCATTGGTTGAGATTTGTAGTGCACTGGAAGAGGAACATGAGATGCATCCTTGAAGCACTGCTGCTTGGCATACTTCCCTATGATTGTTAATTTCACTCTGCATGTCAGATCTGTCAGCTGCCTCAGTGTCATCTAATTTCCGTTCTCCTGACACATCAAGGTTTTGTATTCCATGTCAGTCTTTAAAACAGGTAAGCCAGCCATCAGAAAATGTGCAAGTTTCGGTCATTTTTTTCATAAAAATCCTTCTGTTTTACAATAAGCATAGGTCCAGATATTGCTGACTTCTTTAATGAAAACCACTCATATAATGAAGAGTCCAATTTCTGCAGTTTCAGTGTCTGAAGAGTTTTGGTTTCATGCGATTCTCTCCCAACTTGCTGCTGGCTATGAAAACCTTGAGTATGTCCTTTTTTTTTAATATCATGTAGAGTTGTGTCACTAATACCATACTCAAGCATGATTGCTGCAACATGTACGCCTCAATCCAACCTTTCACATACCTCCATTTTTTGCTTTAGTGCCAGTGTTACATGCTTCCATTTTAACCTTCCACATGTTTGACACTCCGCACAACAACTTTTTGATGCAACTAACTGCAGTGTACTGCTGAGCGACCAGCAAGTCTCCCATTTCCAGAGCTGCACATAACATTTCCGCCCTACCTGTTGAAAAATCCTCAACCACCCCCATTTCCCTCCATGTTGTAGATTCTGAACATGCACGGCACAGCACGATGCAATAGGCCTACAGTTTTGTAGGGTGACATAACAGAATGCACTCAAACTTACTAACAACGAAAAGGAAATTTGTAGTTCCACAGCAAAAAAGTTATTATTTCAATTCAGAAATGAAAATATAAGTTTGTGACACAAACATAAGAAAATTGATGCTTGTTTTATCTTCAACAGTTCAATTCAGCTAGGGCACTGAAAAACATAATTACGTCTGGGTCTGACATGTCTCAAAGGCATCTACTTTATAAGCTATAGTGTGTAATGTTGCAGATACAAAAATTGACAACTGAAAATCACATCTCTGTTTACTCATTTGGCAGAAGCATGAGACTTAAATATAGGCGCCATAAAAAAATAAAAGCAAAAAACTAGTGTCTGATAATTTCCTCCAAATTTATTTAAGTTAATGTAGTTCACAATCTTCAAAAAGCAGAGAGACAAACAGTTGGTGATACAACAAACCAGGTGGATTATGAGAACAGCGTCGTAGAGTTCATTACAAATTCACGTCACTGAAACTCGCATCACGAGAAAATTACGAAGGTAAGAGGTAACTTTCCCTCCCACACTGGCGGGAGTAATTTTGTAGAAAATGATCAGTCAAAAAATGAGGTTGAAAGAAAAGAAAGGTTGCAAGTGCTTGCCGGTGTGGGAAAAAATAGTCATGCTCAATGCTGCTTCCTTAAAAGTTGGTCGTAGTCTGTTGGTGGCGGCCGGTACTCACTGCTTATATTGCTTCTGCGCTTAACTCCCACCCTTTACATTATGATGCCATAAATCTAACCAAATAAAGGCATCACACAGTACAGAATCCCTTCGGACTCTTGTGCAAACCCCATCACAACCACTTTTTCATGTGAGCTAAACTACGCCGAAGTTAAATAACTGAATTTCCAGAAAATACTTGAAAGGAGAGAACATCTACCAGCATCGTAATGGCCTTATCTTTAATCGCTGAAGCAACTTCAACTATGGTGGATAAAATTTGTTTGTTTTGCTATAGCTCTGCGATAAATTGATGTCTCCTTATAGTCTACCACCAACACACCTGCAAGTCCCCATTTAAACCTTTTCTTGTATCAGTGCCTCTGGCAACTTGAGAACAGAATAACATCATTTCTTAAGTAGTATTCTCTGATTTTGTGCAAACAATACCAAAATTTCATAGTAACAGCCCAAACGTGGATGTCTGTAGAACTTTCAAGTTCCTGCAAAAAGGAGATTAAAAATTTTCATTCTTCCAACTAGCTGGTGTAAAGTGTAAAATTAAATATTGAAAGCGCAATGTTCAATTACCATGATTTGTGTGTACATACGCACACATATCATGCTGACATGTTACGCAAGAAGGCATTAGCTGTACCAGCATTGTCTCAATGTCCTAAGAAAAGATTAATATCACATAGTATTTACAACAATGCAATAACCAATTTCTGGATGCTCCCAAAGAGTAAATGCCTGTATCCCTTCTAGTGAAGAGATATTAATATTTAAGATTTTTGCATGACAAGCCTAGCTGATAGTGGTGTTAGTCAGTTCACCAACCCAACAGCAGTACTGAACTTGAGGTAATTGCCCAACTAGAAAGGCACAGTGGGCTCCACTAACCAATTGTGCAGGGGTGAGAAAATAGAGAGAAGTCTGGCACGAGACAGAGAGGAGCAAGTCCAATGACAATACACAAAGTGCTGCAAACAGAACTGTGCTGCTGCATGTGACCTGGCCTCTATCCATGTGCACACTTTTACCACTGACTGCTAAACCGGGTTTATATTTAAGCACATTTGCAACACCATACATGTCATTCCTCAGACACTTTGATGTCACCATTCTAGCAATTCTTCTTGGCCATCATTTGGCTATGAGCCATCATCTCTCCTCCTACCACCTTCAGTTTGAACACCAAGTTCCATTTACTAGACAAACCTTGCTTGTAAGATTAAGCTTAAGGTAAACATGGAAAAGTAAGAATATAAGGGGAAAAATTCTAGCAACATGCCCCAGTGTCAAAATCTCATGTTTCCGCAAGACCACCAGTGATCACCCCCTGGGTACATGACTGGCTGTACTACTAAACACGTCTACTAGAAATATTTATTGGGTGGCCCTGTTGATAGTAAACATGATCACTTGTCCTATGGTAAGAGTGCTCTGCTGATGAACTTGTGTACCTACTAGCACTTGTCCAGTGGTTGTGCAAGCTGCTAGTGGTGTCCCAGTAAGCACTAGGTCCTACCACTCAGGCGAGCATAAGGACGAATTGTGAAGATGTACCAGTGGTAAGCGCAGTGCTTACCATCACGCACTCAAGTGTCCCATAACACAGCACCTAAGAGACCTGATTCTGAGTGGAATAGCCTCCTCCCTCTACAGTACCAGACAGGAGTCCCAGGAACAGGGGTTGCACTTGATATCTTTATGACGGAGAGCATTATCCCCTTTGGAATAGGATACACATAAAGTGCTTGAATAGTGTGTTCTATGCCCCAGTGCTTCCCCCTTCCTTACATACCTACAGCAGGGTAAGGAAAAACTGCCTCTAGGGTTGAGTTATAAATTGAGAGGTTTTTGTTAGTTCTTAATCGCAAGTTTACGAGTGCCGTTGAAGGTGGAACTATGTGAAGCTGGAGTAGCAGCCGACTGCAAGGGCAAGGGAAATCCGAGTACTCCGAGCAAACCCACCAGCCTGCCGGAAACGCCTGCCATGTTTCCCACAGTTGAAACTGTGGGTGACTACCAAGAATCACACTCTACAGCCTCTAAGAACAGTAGTAGATAGCCTGAATAAATGTGTTTTCCTTAGGGTCACATCAATTTCATTACAAATTTCAAGTGTTGAATTCCAATTTACAAATACAATAATATAAAAAAATACTTAACTATTAAACCAACTTTTACCACAATATTATAAAACAAAATTTAAAATTTAATAATACACCAAGACCTAAAACTACGTAAATGAACTGGCTACTACCAACATTACTGAAATTATAACTATGGGCAGGATTTTTCGAAGATAGGATTTCAAGTATTCGAATTACAGTAAATGCACTACCGGCCACGCATGGTTAATTGAGTACTTTGGAAATCAACCTTTGAAAAATGTCACTGCTCCTTGCCTGTGTATATTGTAATGGAGGCACACAGTCAAATTGGTAACAATGGAGGGAACGTAGTTCAATGTTTTAACACTGAATTAAAAGTGTAAGGTAAACATTTGTAAATATCGAAATAAATTTTTACTTTTAGTTTATTTTTAATGCATTTAACTGTAGGAATGAGAAAATTTGTAAAACATTTGTTGAAGTTCCACTTGACAGACACAAATAAAATGAACAGGTCCCTGGCAATGTCAATCGTACATAATGTGAATGAATACACATACAAGCAGAGCTTTCAAAAGTGCTCAGTTTACCATGAACATCCTATCGAGCTCAATGAGAAATAAAATCAATCCAAAAACATAGCTTAGGCACTTTCAAGATAAATAAATTAACTTAGAACCAAACTGACAAACAAAAATCAACAGAACTCACCTTGGAAGCAAACTGACAAATCAAATTCAGTTTATAAACAAATTGGTAAATCCAAATCTGGATTCCAACAGTGAATTTTTCTTCAATTATGTTTCGGTGAATGCCAATAATCACTTACACAAATTCATTACTGAACTGTAATGATCAATATCTATTTGCATCAGAACCCTTTAAAATTCAAATGTCACCACTCACAGTAACTGCATATGACATTCGGCCTTACTCTCTCATGAGCTCGACCACTTCAGATGTAATTTCTTCTTTTGTGGATTGCATGCTTGACCAAATCTTTACTTGCTTCATATTCATTTCGGAAACCAGTCAATAAAGTTTTGCTTGAGTTGTCCGCAAATCTTTTTGCTATTAACAAATAATCTGCTACAAATAACTATTAATGTACGGATGGATGAAAACTAGGTCAACATTAGCACCAAACAAATTTTCCTGACCAAAGTAATACGTACCTTGAAAATAGTAAAAGATTGATTTTTTGGCCGGTATAAACTCATTATTTTTACCAAAAAAACTGAATCCCCACTGACTGGAGGCGAAATCAGATGGGGAGAAGTTTGCAGACGAAATAGAATATTGAATTTTTAAAGAGAGACAGGATGAGGTAACATGTCGTCTCACATAAGGAAATTCTGGCCACCCACATTTCCGTCGTTGGCAGCAATTCCCCACCCAAGTTTAACAGTACGAGAGATACAACTCTCAGAAGTTGGAACTAGTAAAACTTTGCTAATATGGTGGATGGACATAGAAATAGTAACATTCTACAAAATCCACTGTGAAAATTTCTTTACTTTTCACTGTTTTCAAGACCAACAATTCTTATTTTCCCTGACTTTTCTTCTAAACATGGTTTTACAACTTATAGTGTGCACACATGTGTGTATGTGTGCATGCAGATATTTTAAAAATACAATAAATAAAAAGCCTTAATTTAAGATGATTGTAAAATGGTGGGATTCATGTAAGCAATAGATATTTGTGAAACAGATGTTGGTTAATTTAAAATTATTTTTCATCATGGTGGAAGTGTAATTGTTATGCTTTTGAGGTAAAATATGCATACGTGTTTCAAGCAAAAATACAACAGTATATGGGACTTTACCACAGCACAGAAATGTACTAATCATGCAGCTGATCATTTTTGCAACATCAAGAATTTAAGAGGCGCTATGCTATGTCCCAAACCACTACAAATATGCTCATGTACTTTTGTACTATTAAAGATTCTAAAAACTTGGAAGAAAAATTACACTTGGGAAGTATGGGTACCAATTCCACGATTCAGAATCAAAACAAGAAAATACAGAACTGAAAAAAGAATCAGTATTGGTAAAAATGTGGAAATGTCCCATCACAAACTTGGCTCATGAAATAGTCTAAAACCATTACAAACAAGTGGTGGTCATTATATGTTTTGGTAAAGTAATGTAATAATTCTTAGCACAAATATATTTTCCCTGACTTCAGGTTAAATCCCCTGACTTTTATTTTCCAGATTTTTAGAAACCCTGTACTGTTATTAAACGCCTGGAGTGTAGACAATTATCCTAATCATTACACTTGGTAGAAAACCTCATTAACTCCATTTTTGGTTGTTTGTAGGTTTTTATGCCATTATAACAACAAATTAACTGATCTATTTCAAAAACCTTGTACCTCCCGGAATGTTTAAAAATAATCTCAGGGTTGTGTAAAAATAATCTGATAACAAAAATTCCACTATAAGGTTTCAAACAGTAAAAAGGTCTTAAATCACTTCTTATTTGTAATGCAAATCTACCTTTAAATCAGGGTTAAATACCATATGTATCTAAATTATTAATATTAAGTTTTCTTCAAACAGAGAAAAATTTCCTTCAAAAACAAAGTAATTATGTTTTTTATCTCTACTGTAATATACCAGCTTTCGGAGTAACAAGGTTTTCTCATGAGGGTAACGTGTCTTGGCACAACCAGGCTATTGTAACTTGGTCAACAAACACTATGGTAAATATAATGAAACCCCTATTTTTTACTTTTGAATGGATTAGCAAAAAATGTTGCAAAGTGCGGGGAAAACGTAAAAAGAGGGAAATTCATGCTCTAAAAATAGCAAATGGGATGACAAAAAGAAATGTAAAATGTGGGACAGAGTAAAATAAGGGGATATAAAAAAAATGGTTTTATTGTAAATACCCAAGCAGATAAAATACAAAGAAACACTGATGCACTGTTCCTATCTCTATATTTTCCTGCATCTATAGTATATTTTGTACAATCTAGGAAAACTTCCCATTTAGAAAACTTTAAAAAAGGTACCCAAGTTTAATTTTTTGAAGTGTTATTTTCCCACATCCATTAGCTATTTTACATTCTCAGCTGCAATCATACTTAGTAGCCAAGCTGACTTTTGTGGCCAGCCTGCTTTCACACAGCTGTCACAAAGATCATCATCACTGATTATTGGTGGTTACCAAACCCCAGGACAAGTAGTACACACATAATTCTTGTAAATATGGAACAGTAAGCCACTCCTCCTCTGATGCCGCCATCTTCTTAATGCCTCCAGATTTCAGTATCAGAGAAAACATAGCTCAAGTTTTGCCATTTCAGACTGTTACTCTACAGTTTTTGCCCCAAGCATGCTTACATTTTACAAACAGGAAGAGGCTGAGAAGACACCTGCTGTGAAAGAAGTTTATTCAACATGCCAGGGGGAGGAAAGCAGACTTCCCTCCACTCTCCCAATCCCCCCTCTCTCTATGACCACAGCAACCAACTGGCAGTTTACAAATATCCGCATGTTGCAAAGTCTTGTGACGTTAAGTCATATAATTCTCTGGAAATTACATCCACAACCTACTTAAACATCTATTTCTCCACATCACAAATAAAACACTGGCTGTGGTTGACATTGCAAATGGGGAAGGAAAAACAAAGTCAAGATGTCTTCCTACCTGGTGCTGATCGTCAAACGGGCCGCGTTGGCAGCGGAGGTTTCCGATCTGGTCGGCGGTGCTCGGCCAGCTCGTGGCGCAGACATGTGGTGTGCACTGCTGCAGGAATATGATTAGTGGTGCAACCCGATCCTGCACTGTGGCCACCGCAAGCTTCGACTCCCTTCAGTAATGTCATTACTAACACTTGATTGGCGATCACTATTCGACTTTGCAGCCATTGGACCACGTCACCAAACGTCATCCTTGGTTGCCACATTTGGCAAACATAGAGCCTTGAAGGGAGTGTGGGGAGTGTGTCCTGTTCAAAGCCGTGGTCTGCACATGTGGGGTTGTGACTTTCTGTTTAATGAATTGTTGTTGGCTGAAGTTAGATTTTTTTTATCCTTCTGGATACTTCGGTATCCTATGTTGCCAAGATTTACGATCAACGAAGCATGGGTCAGGCAGATGAGGGGTGTGTGTGGGAGAGTCCTGTATTAGAATCCCAGTTTCCCGGCGGGCAGGGAGAGTGAGGCAGTCATGATAAGTTGAGTACACATACCTTGTAGTTGGGTCATTTCCAAGGTCGCAAATTAATTTTTTTTAAGTGTGTTTTGAAGCATTTCAAACCACCTTGTACAGTGATAACATGTCACATGTACGAAAAGAGGTAAGCACATCGTCCACTCCAGAAAGGGTGAAAGTATAGGTTTCAAACCTCAATACCATGGTTGTAGGAGCATCACAATACCTTAAAGTATGAGTCACAATAACAAGCCCAGGCCAACAAGAAATGCTCCCAAGCCCTAAACTAGCTCAAGTAAGGGTTTGGTTCACCATATTGAAAGACCGGGGTTTCAGATTGTAATCCTTGAGAGGGTTAAGGCTGGATGGGAGCTTGGGGATTGCAACCACTAGAATAAATTTTATATTTAAAGTTCTGCAATATGCAGAACGTGCTTTTGTGATGGTGGTGGCCTTAAAATGGAGCAATGCCCTTGCCATGGTGAACATACCCAAGGAATGCTACTCATGCTTCAGCAAGGCACCTGTGTATAGTGTGGGCCTGGTTGGCTTGTGTGTCAGCACAAAGTCAAGGGATATGGGCGCAATCACTATTTGCCTCTTTTACCTGATGTTCGTGTGGCGGCGGCACCCTCCTCTTCTCTGGCTGGCTCTGCAGGGTGGCAGACCGCTCAACAGTAACCAGCACTGGCTGCAGAGGAGTGGTGCTAGTGCTGCTTGTATGTTCCTAGGCTAGATGTGGAGGAATAGCAGAGTAGGATTCGGGCAACAGGTCAGGATTGAGTCCCAGGGCATCAATGTCAAAGTGTAACATTATCAGTTGTTTATACGGTATTCTACTTGTTAGTCTGACTGGAGCGTAAATAGTGTGTTCTCTTCTGAACTGTCCAGAATAGTGGGTTGAATGATCTTATTCTCAAGCTCTTTCAATGCTCATTTCAATCGGTGCTTGAGCCCACTTATGTGTGAGCACGGCATAAGGCCGAATTAATAAACTGATAAATAATTAGAAAGATGTAAGATGCAGCCGGGTAAAGTAGTGGTGCTAAAGTGTACTTCTAAGAGCATGGCTTTACCCAGTGCGACCCACACTATAGTTCCAAACCAGTCGTTCTCCAGTCAAAGATGGAACTCTACGATCAGGATCCTCATATAGATAGCCGCTCCTAGGTGAGCTTTTACACCCAGGGTCAAACAGATCAGAAATCCTTCCCTTCGACAAAGCAGTGCTCTAACCAGCTGAATAGGAAGTTAGCCAAACCACCCGACTCCTCAATGGGAAAAGGAGTACTTAGCTAAAGGACACATCTGCAAATCGGCCATTTAAATTTAACAATTTGCATTATACTGGCAGATCTCTGTTTGCCTCTAAGTTGGCATGTGTATTTGCCGTTTGGCATTGTACGTGAAGCCGGCTTTACCTTGCATGAGCAAAAATGAATTTTAAATAGAACAATTAATTAAATAATTAATTTAATTAGTTCAAACTCTTATAGGCCAATAAAGGGTGCTCATGAAATCTATGAGTGAAAATACTAACATTGATTGGATCAAAATTGTTTTTAATGACGACATATTTAAAAGCAAAATATTTACAACACATTGAGTTACTCTCTCCTGACCACTATAAAAGAATGTACATATTTTATATTGAAAGTGCAGAATATCAAATTACGTTAAATGCCAGGTGGAGGCAACCTTGATAAAACAAAGTAATATGACGTGCAGCAAATTAAAGTGTAAAGAAACTATACTATAATCAAAAATTATCCTAATCATATAATTCACCTAATTGAATTACGGGGTTTGTCCAGAAGGGACCTAAGGATGCAATTTAGCAGCAGGGAGTCCTTCGCTTAGCGGTGAAGACGTGGCCGGGCTAGGGCCTTAAGGGTTGTCCAGAGGGGACGTAGTCACCGTGACCTTCAATACCTGTGTGGTAGTGAGGAAAGAAGAAGTGGAAGAATTGGTAGAAACGTCTGCTGGACCCACTGGTAACCGTTGACGAATCCGAACGCTGCTGGCAAAGACTGAAGAGGTGGAAGGCCTCTGGATGGCGGTGACCCTCTGAGGGTTGCTGGAGGCGGCTGAAGAGATTGAAGGGCTTCTGGTAGCTGGGGTCCTCCGGAGCTGGATGGCATCGTCGTCGGCCACTGGTACTTCCACAGTCACCGGCGCAGGTGAGGGACTCTGCCCTGTGCTAACACCAACGGCTTTCACAGCCAGAAGGTGCAGCAGAAGTCACTCGTGAGAGTTTCTCTGGGATCCTTTTTATACTGCATTTTCCAGTTTGTAGGCACTCAGAGGTGTGCGGGGAATTTACCCTGCCTCTAGACGGTGGAGCTTATTTCGTCACACATGGGTTCCTGGATACTTATCTCAAGCGGCGCTCGGAACGAGGCTACAACACATCTTGCCGTGATTCTCTGCTGGATAAGCCGCATCCCTTTAGCAAACCTTAGCGGGAGCGGCAGAGAAAAATTGTAACTTTTTCCAGGAGGGGCATTGACGTGACAGCTTCTTGGAGATTCTTGAAGAACAGTAAAAGCGTGGATCACGTGGTTAGAGGATGCGTTGAGTCTCTGTCAACTTTGGATTGGTTCACATGTCCCACCTGCATAACTGTTTTATTTGGGTTTGACTTACCCATCTGTGATTGCCGCTCAAAATGGGGCGAAGTCAGTCATGAAGAGGGCGCTTCCCATAAGCGCCCAAATGTGTAACATATTAGTTTTTAACTGTACTTCATTTAATTTTTTGGCAGGTATGTGCCTGCTGTGGCTTTTTAAATACCAAAGGTTTGTAGATAAAAATTAGACTTATTAATTAATTTGCTGTGGTGAAGGCCTGAGTGAAATTTATAAAGATTTTTCTTTGAGGGATAAAGAAAAGTATTTAATCTTGTTGGCGAAAACATGTCATTTGTAGTATATAAAGTCTTTTATGTTTTTGGTCACAAAAAAATTGTTTGCATTGAGGTGTAACCAAAATGTGAAATTGTCCATGGCGACTTAACTGGTAACCACAATGGTATCTGGACAGGTAGCTCATGAGGGAGTTTTTCACTAATGATATTTTGCAAATTGTTGTGCCAGAAAATAAAAATTATTATAGATTACTGTTTGAAAAATGCATTTACGCAAAAAAAAACATGATGTAGATACCTGAAGTTTTGTAATGGAAATATTGGTGAATTGTAAACATAACATTGTATTAGGAACAGTTTCATTCATCTTGTACAAATTTAACGATAGGAAAAAGAAATTATTAATAAAAGAGACCACTCCACGCCCAAGGTTTTATTTTTTTTTTTTAAAGCCTGTTCGTTAACCTTATACAGGAGGATTATGTTTTCCCCCATATCAAGGTTGCATGAGATTGGCTTGATGGAGGTTGCAGTACAAATTTTTTCCGGGACTATGTGTTAGTCCCAGGATCATTTCACTACCCCTTCAACTGCGCAATTCTACTGCCTTGTGTGGGGTTGTGTTCAGATTGTTGGATTTAGGAAGTAGATTTTTTAGGCATTTTTTAGTTTGTTTCAGCACCATGGCTCTCATTGGGTGAGTCCAGAGATTGTCAAAGCCATTGTTACAAGTGCTCCTCAAGGATGCGGGTGTAGCCTTTGAGGAAGCAGATACTATACACCATGCTCTGATAAAGTGAGAGGGGGTGGAAAGAAGTGGTGCCAGTTGGTGAGCCAAGTACTATTTTAAAACTATTGAAAAATGCCCACTCAGGGCTTTTGGAATGAGTGCCTATTTTGAAAGGTATTCAACTAAATTGTGTAGTTTCCTTTATAGTTTCACTGCAGCAATTAAGTAATTTAAATTTTATGACAGGAAAGTCATTTTTGCTACAATTTTGTTCCGAGTCCCTGAATGTTTTCAGGCAACTATTAGTGATGCTATAGTCCATAACTGGGATTTCTTGCAGTTTAATAAAGAGATATCTCAGGAAGGAAATGAGGTTAGCATTAAGAAAATGCGGATGCATATTTTAGAAAGGTATCAGTCTACGCACGAGTCAATCCAAGAATTTGCGGATGAGATAATGAGGCTCCTGGACGTGTTAGGAATTCTCTGCCCTGAGGCAGATTGAACTAAAATAATATTTTTTAATTTGTTGCAAGAAAATTGTCGGTATTTTTCCTTTGGGAATTATTGCCGTTGGTAATGAAGGTCGAATTTGACATTAGGAGATAGACGTAGGTTTTAGTTTGACAATAAGCCCAAATGCAGTATTTGTGGGAAAAATAATCATACTACAGAGAAGTGTTTTCACAGCGCGAAGGAAAAGGATCGGGAGCATGCGTCTGGAGTAAATATGGTTAAAACCAGTAACAAAAAGATGGATGAAACAGAGGGCCAAATAGTTGCGATTAAATCACATGAGCTTGTAGGCCATATGAATAATGAATCTGTAGGGTCAGTAGTGCATGAGGAAACTAAGAGTAATTTCCTTTTGAGTACGGATTGCTCAAAAAGGTGTATAGTGTGTTATGCCGGTGGGAATGCACAGTGTTAATTATTTAAAAGGGAAACAAAAGGTTAGTTTGTTAAACATTCCTACTGAAATTGGAGAAGTAGTAGTTGGGAGTCATCTTTACCCTGGGAGTATCGCCTGCAGCAGTGTGAGACTGGCAAACAAGGCAGACTCTCTTGTGTTGTTATTGCACTACGTATGCAAAGTATCCAGGCCAGGAAGTGCACACATTAGTGAAGGTTTGATGAGGGTTGACAGGCCACAACAGGATAACCACAAATGTCAGACTGGGGATACCGGCGGACTATCTTCAACTCCTTCGCAAGTGTTCATTGCCAGCATAACTTGCTAGCAGGAATGTTTACGTAATATCAAATATTATGGAACGTGCAATTATTTATTACCATTAATTTATTACTTTTGCCTGCCAGTATGTAATTCTAAAGATTTATTGTAAACAGCACTCAGATAAACAAACCATCATTAAAACATGAAGCCATGATAAAAACAATAATGTAATTATACGGAAAATTAGTGGTCAGAATTTTTAAAGACGTTTTACTAAAAAAAAAAAAAAAAGAGATACCAGTTTTACTGCTGAAATATTTTTATTTCATTCGCAATGCATAATAAAGTGTTAAACCAAATGCCGCACAAAATAATTCTTTTCTTCTATATTCTATTTCACCTCCAAATTCAAGAATAGTGGAAGTTTGTGCCATCAGATTCATACAGGAAATATAAAATAAGTCGTAATAAATTACTTAACTGCTTGCATTGCCATGAATTTGTAAATAGATTTTCTTATTATTTTTTCAGATGTGATATTTATAAACATTACATACATATACACAGTAATTTGTTTTTTCAAAACAACAAAAACTTAATTAACACAGAAAAATATCTTCTGTACAAATAAACATCAGTAATTACAAAAAAAATTCCCAAATAATGTAAGTAAAAATATAACGTCTATAATACACAAATATTAGACCATTAACAAAATGTTATGGTCTAAACAGAATTTCAAAATTATTTATATAATTAACAGATACACATATGCATTTGTGACCTTATGAATGTGCATGTTTTGTTGGTTTCATAAAATGTCTGCTCACAAGGTTTATTGTATTCTATTTTTCAAATGATTTAAATGTACATTGTTTAGTATTTGATACAGGCTGCAGCTTCTCAAAATTAATTTCATAAAACATTTTAATTTGAACATTTTAGCCATTTGTAAAAAGATTTAAATGGCGTGTTAATAAAAAAATGTTCACGTAATTATACACATCCTTTTGTAGATTTCGGCTGCAGCTACATTTTTTTCTTTACATTTATAATATGTTCTGGGTTACATACAGGCATTGAATGTGGGTGACAGGGATCCAGGAGCTCGGGCAACAGACAATCCATGTAAAATTAAGTTAACTTTGCCAACATTTCTATTGCCCAGAAAGCATCATCCCGCTGTACCATTTCATAATACACTTAATGCAGATTGGGTGTCCACACAGCAAACAAGTAGTAGCACAGCAAACCTTTGGGTAACATGTAGTTGCCCTTGGACTTAATAATATTTATGGTGTGTGTTTATCCCGCAATTTCCTTATCTTCCCCAACTTTCCAGAACGTTGTCTTTCGTTGAAGGATAGCAGATTCAAGACTGAAAATTTCTGCAGACGCTGGACATTTCACTTTCACAGTGCCATATTCATTTATCAAACCATCCGGTGTTGCACCTAAGGAGGGCAGTTCAGGATCACTAAAATATCAGTATCTTTGGATTTTTATGTTCACTGTTTCTTGCAATACCTCAATAGCTCTGTGCTCATTTTCTGTGCCGTATTTTACAGCAGATTAATGTTGAAGGTCAGAGTAAAGGATTTTCTTTACCAAACCTTCACAGCCAGTAAAAGGAAGCCTTTTATAAACATTGCCAAAATTTGATGCCATTAAACGCTTTTGCCTTTCTTCTATCCATTGTCCCATTTCCTGCAAGATGCCTTGTTTAAATTTCAATTTCATGCAATGCTTCCTTTTCTTTTTTAAGATTTTGCAGCAGCTACTCGTGCAGTAAAACAAATTCATGTGAGGGTAGATCTGGCTGTTGAGCTTGAAATCTGTAGTCAGGATCCACATCTTTTCTTCTATAAAATAGCTTATTTGGTTCCAGAGCTGGCTTTGCACGTTCATTCTCTTGCTTTACTCTAGCTGTATCTTTGTGTTTTCTCTGAGCCTACAGACTTTTGTAAATTTACCTGGACCTTTTCAACATATTTTTTGTGCAGTTTGCAGTGTAGGGCTCCAGAATTGTGGGCAACCACTGCCGCAGCGCATCGTGCTTGATACAAGCCGCGTTTGGTGTAGTTGATGCGTTTGGCACCTGTCTTCTTCAATACTGCAGAGTTGTAATGTTCTATGCAGTTGTTGTCAACACTGTAAAGTAAACTGCGACTGTGCCTGCTCACAACATCTGCCAAAGATTTCATTTTATGGTACAGACCACACTCAATAAGAAGTGGAATAATACTTGTTTCACCTTCTTTAGTGCCGGTACAAAAGTATGTAGCCCAACGTTGATGATCCCCAAAAATATGATTAATACTGTTTATAATGTAATTTTGCAGGTTTCTTACACGTTCGTGCATAGGAAACTCCTCGTTCATTCTGTAGCTAGCAGATTTTACAATTGCACCACACAACTGTATGCTTTTAGCGTATATCTGCATCCTCAAATGAAATGGGCCATTTTTACTACTTGTCCAAATGTATTTTTAATTGCTGCAGTAATTACGCAAAAGGTGATTTCAAGATTCCAGTTTATCGACACATAAGTTTCTGCACCGCCTTGCTTCAAGTAGTCATTTGTAGACACTACTGTCAACATTAGCTATCAGTGCTCTACATCGCAAACCATACATTTCCTCATTTCTGCAAAAGCCTTCCACTATATTATCAGCTTTCATACAAGCTACACTTTGTTCTTCACCCCAATTCTTATAACATGTGTGTAATGGTTGTTCTGTTCCTTCCCTTGATTCAATGTCCGATCTCACACTGTACAGTATTTATTTCACATGTCTTGTAACCAACGATAACAGCCTTAAAAAAATATTACACAAATTGTACACAAAAGTCACATAACTTATTATTGCGTATAGATCATATTTTTTTATTTTACTTTTCTCCACCTTCGTTGTCATGCTGGAGATGTATTATTAATTTTTTGTTATATTTGTCAAATATTTACAACAATAACACTCCATAACATACAAAAAAAATGGTTTTACAAACAGACTATTAGTAGTGACACAGTTTTTTGGAAAAATATTTCTGCGGATGCTAAGTTTCAATACACTACTTGCACAACTGCAATTTTCTTTTGGTTAATGTCTACAAGTGTGTGTGAAAAGATGTAGCTTACTCAACTGGCCCAATCAGAAAAAACCAATGCGAAGTTGGACGTTTGTGATTCGCAAATAAACTGCTAAGGTAAATTACAGTCAAAATCATCCAATTATTGCAGTGTATATGAGCTAAAGTATCTTGAAACACAACTTTCCAAGGAATCTTTTTGCAAAAATCATGTGTATTACTAACCTACAAAGACCTAGTACTCTCAGTAAGACATAATTACAAGCTAACAAAAATGAACCTGAGCACATTTTGATGCCATCGTGTTATTTTATATTGATAAGTGGTTTATTCCCCTGAAATTTAGGAAGAGTCCCACTACTTATCTCAATATCACTGTATAATGACTGTTAAAAAATGTGCTGTGTACGACAGTTGTTAAAATTTTAAAACATGTTCAGCGGTGTTTTGTCATATCGTCAGCTAATACAGGAACACGTTCAAGGTTGTGTAGAATGACAAAAAAGTTTCCGAGAAATATTTTGTAGGCATATTATATACACAAAATTTTCCCATCAAATATTTTGACACGCGCGCACCCACACACTCACTCTCTCTCCCTCTCCCCCTCCCCCTCTATATTTCAGTCAAGTATACTAATTCAAGTAATGTTTGAAAGGTCATGGGAATGACAACTTGTTTGTATTTCGTATATTTTTGTTTTTCCAAATTTGTTATTTTTCTTTCATTTCATCAGTAGTAACAGACGTCGTCAACAACAGACACAATAGCGCATCTTTTCCTTTTCACTGGGTTAGTAAACTAAAAACATTGCCACCGCAAGGCACAACATGGTGAAACGAGGAAAATAACATAGGTTACCTTTGGCTGACGTGACCGACTGCTCGAAAACAATATGTTTTCAATGAGGAAACTTTCTACCAATATATAAGAAAGCGCGACCTTTCTCGGGTATCACAACAGTTCGACGCAGCATGATCATTTGTCAGCTGTCAGTCAGACAGCCTGCAACGTGTGATCACGTGACTCGCACCGACCAGCGCCCACGACTTTAACATTCTTTTTTTTATTTCGGACATTTCAAATAACAATAAATTTATTTTCTGTCGGTGCGCGGAGTTAGTAGGGCGCTGGGAGAGAAAAGTAACAATTCTCTCTCGTCTTCGTAACTCTCGAAGTGAGAAGTTTTGTTTTGTAAAGGCTGCAATTCTGTCTTTTTTTTTTTGTTTGTCAGCTGCGAGTGTCAATTGTTTTGCTGAGACGATAATTCATCTCCAATAAACATTTAACTTCTTCTTTTATTTATTGGCAATCCTGGTATCAACAAACTTTCATTATTACGTAGTCGAAGTCTCCAACTCATGCTGAGCTAGTCCGTTGGTGTTTACTGAGACAACGAAAGAACAGGACAGTAACCCATTACAGCTTTTACAGCAGTGGGTGGAATGTACAGGATGTAAGCATCTCCGTGGGGGTAGGAGTATTAGGTGAGGTTTCACTGTGGGTCCAGTGGTCAGGGCACTCTTCTCTCCTTTCCTTCGGCCTTTGACAGCGGAGAAGCGGAGTACGGAGGAACTCTGATCATTAAAAACCTCGAGTGAAAGGTGTTAGTCTGCCTTGATGGCTTTTGCGTGCGGCGTCTGTTTTCCCTGAATAAAATAAAATAATTAAATATTGCCTTAAGGACTTGTATTAAATAACATGTAATATTATAAAAATGCCTTAAGGGTGTATTGCAAATAGGACACACTTTAAGTAATAGAAATAGGAGTGAATTAAATTATGCGCATTTATTAAAAGATTTAAAATTCAAATGGGGCCGCACTCTCCTAGTAATAATATTATAATATTATTAAAAAAGGTTAATTCCAAATCAGGCAAAGGCGTCCTGATACCAGTAGTGAACGTGTGAATAAATGCAGAGTATATGATGTGAATTTAAGAAGCGACAATTCAATATTAAATAATTAAACTAAAAAGGCGTTTGCCAACAGCACGCGGTGTTCCCAAGCGGTCACCCATCTAAGTACTAACTGCATCAGCTGAAATGAATATTTTGAGGAAAATTGTACATAAACCCAGGAGAGAGAAGATCAGAAGTGAAGACATTAGAAGACAGTTGAATATCCAAGCAATAGGGGATTGAGTAGAAAGATGGATGGAATGAAATCAACATGTATCCCACATGACATCAGACAAAATTATGCGCGTGGCAAGAAATAATTTACCAGTTGATGGAAAAAGATCGCCTGGAAGAAAAACAGATGGAAGGACTCTTAATTTCTGGATGGAACAGGCCGTAAGCCTACCATGAAGAGGAGAAGAATAAGAAAAATGCATTTTCTGAAGAAACCTAGCTAAATTATATAAGCAGCACCAGAAGGGCAATGAAGACCCAGAGGCAAGGATACCAAGGAAAGGTAAGTGGTTGACAGTGTTGGCAGATCCTCTGGTATGCATAGGCGTCCGGAGGCCTCTGGAGCTGGAGGTCGCCGAAGATGTGGAAGACCCTCTGGAATATTGGCAGGATCTCCAGAGTTGCTGGTGGACGTTGAAAGTCGAGGACCCTCTGGAGACTTGCGGTAACTGACGTGGCACGAAGAGTTTGAGTGACTAGCGGATCCTGTTAGATTATCTCATGACCGTTACAGCGTGAGACAGGGGGCTAGCACTTACCCTTGATGTGATATGCTAACATCTCACAGTGGCCATTGCAGGGGGAAGCTGGCTCCACCCTCTATGGGGTTGGGCTTGTGACATCATGTATGGCCGACTGGATACCCTTATCTGCGTGGGGCTCGCTGCTTGGCTGGAAGGTGTTAATATATCCTACCAACTCACGTAACCTGGAGCCTATGACTGCTCTGGAGGGTGGCGCTTTGCTCTCCAAGGGCGAGATTGTGAAAAACTGCCGCCGTCCTGGAGTAGCGGGCGGTTCAAACTGTAGTGGAGGGATGACACTCGTGATGGTATTGTGGCATGGCGTAGTGCTAATTAGGACGCACGTGTTAAGAGTTTTAATATGGGGGGTGTTCCCAAGGCTCTCTTATAGACACATGTCCCATCTCCCTTTCTTTGTTCCATAGTGAGTTATGACTGACCCATATGGATTAGAGCTTTCCAAAATGGGACGTAGTTGCAAGTAGTGTGTGCTTCCCAAAAGCGCAGAAAACATCACGTGTCAATCGCCCCTCCTCAATTTCAACATAGGCACATCTTGGAATATAATTGTTGAAGTTCTGGGTCGGTCATCTGAGTCAGGGTATTTCGTCTCTCTGGTCGCTTCTCTTCTGTATCTGTGGCTGCTCTGTGCGCAACGGCTGGAGTGAACAGCTTGTGAGGTGGCCATTATCTGAGCCTGCCCAGCGTATCGACATCTGCTTCATATTAGCCGGCGCTGGGACAGTCTCTGTCTCTCTCTGTTTGGCACTCTTTCTGTTCCTCTTCGGTCCCCCCCCCCCCAACCATCTCTCCGGATCACTACTCCCCTTTCTCTTCCTAGAGTAGCAGACCAACATCAGCTGTGCTGGCGGGTCTCTTGCTCTCTTTTGCCGAAAGGCAAGGTTAGGACTGGGAAGGAAGAACGTAGAGGTCAAGGCATGTGTGGAATTTCATAATGCTTGTTTTCCTAATCCGTGCGCGTAACAAGGTATCAAGCATTCCTAAATTTTGATACACCAGTTCACAGGCTTACAGAAGGTATGTCTTACTCATGATAAACAATTCTTTCTTACAACATGTTTTGATTAAAAAAGTTGGCGATTGAATCATCCAGAGGGAGGGAAGAGATTTCGGCGGCTCTTAACATTGAGGTCTTCAGAGCCAATGAGGGTGAGCGAAGTAAATATGGAGCAGCGCCGGAAGGAAGGGGTGGGGAAAATGGGAGATCCCAGAGAAAACTCGCCGACCAACAGCATCGTCCGACACAGTTCATCCAGAAGATTGATTAGGAATTGGCACTTTTTTTTTCTGGTCCTTCTCTCGAACTGTTGATCTGAGGTTGCCTTTAGGTCATCACTTTTTCTGCCAAATTACTATAGTCTACATATACCTTGAATGTTCACTCAGTCATGTTGACTTTATAGTTTCTGGCGCCATCACAGCCAGTGGTTTGTTTCAGCCACACCAGCTGAGAGTTTGGTGATACTGCCAGGGGTAAAGGGTAGACGTGTTGAAAGCAGCAGCAAGAGTCAAGGCTGTTAAAGGGATAAGGGGAGTGTTTATTTAGATGTGAGCAAGAAATGTTTATTGTCTTTATTTTATTTTGTTCTTCTCTTTAAAGGTACAATGTTTACACTGAACACGTAAATATTAACTGGTAACTGTGTTTATTAATGTGATACATGATTGATTGTTTTATTTTATTATATTATACAACATTCTGCTGTCATATGTGCTATAATATTTTATTAGGATTAGGAATTGACCTAGGATGAATGCTCTGTGGATGAGTAAGTTTAACTAACAGTTTACAGTTTTTCTTCTCTCTTTGGTAATAAGCAAGAATTACAGAGTATTTGGCCTTAGCAATCCTATGATTTGTAGAGAACATTCTAGACTGTTTTTGAACGACAGTGGGACGTGACTTCCGCCTGCAATAATGTGTGACCAGTCTAATTTTGTAGGACGCAAGCTGGGTTAGTTTTGCAATGTCCGTCATAAGGATAGAGCAGACCGGTGGAAAGGAGAGAGTAAAAGTCGGTTGAAATGTCTAGGGAATTTTTAGAAGAGACCCTTAATAATCTAGTTATACACTTTAGTGTTAAGGAAGACTTCGCCGAGATTTGAAGTAAGCCTACAATGTCCGTAGTTTACATAGCTTCTAATCTCTACCAGATCCCTGTAATGTCCTAAGCATCTCAGTGTTGTGAATATTGCAAACTTTTCTTACGAGTATTTTAAAAACTTTGATAGCAGAAGTATTTTAAAAATTAGATTGCAGAATGATTTTAATTGATGCAAGAAAATTAACATAATTTTAATTGAAGGCCATGAACTTATATACCCAGAAGCTACGAGATTTTGTGATTACTCATGACACTACAGATTTAGTTAAATTAACTGAAAATACTAATTTTCAGATGTTGTGTTAATACCTGCAATGCACTGAAGTCAGTTCCTGAAATTTACTCACGCAATTAGCATTCTGTTTCATGTAGTTGACTGTATAGGTTTAATTGCATTTCATGTCTATTTGCAAAACCCCACCTTAACTGTAAAGTTTCAAAAAGCACCAGCTTAATTCCATAAAGTTGTTGCATTAGTATTTTAGTCAGAATAAAACAAGTAATTTATTTAAGTCAGGTGAATTCTTGAGTATCATTCGGGGGTGTCTAATACTCGTATTCTACACACACATCATTGGCATAACAAGCATTTGCTACGTTTTTTTCCCTTATTTTTTTAAAGCAAACTGATATTGCATTTGTCTTGATGGTTGTGTATGTTTTACAACTTCCTAATATAAATTCAATCACGTGTAACGTTATCACCCCTCTCTCCACCCTACTTTCGTGGTGTCGAGGTGATAGCTAGTTCCAATCCATGGAGGAAATTACCTTCATTCATTTCATTAAGTTGCCTGTCCACAATCCTTCTATGACACTTATATTATTTTTTTTATTCTTATGTATGAATTCTGTAGTGGAAAATATAAAATATAAACAAACACACACAGTTTCCCACACCCATGCTACACAATATGATTGGACTAAAGTATAAATGATTTGTGTGTACCCTCACATTCCATCATGATCACAAAAGTTATTCCAAACTATAAAGTATATGGTCACAGTTGCTTTAAAAGCTGAAAATGTATCCAAAGCTACAATAAAACAGCACAATTCTGAGAGTAGACAGTGCAGAATGCGCAGCATGATGTCACACCAGAGAGGTGAGAAAGGGAGGAATGTGACCTTAGCAGCTATCTGCTCCCTGCCTCCCTTCTTCCATGCATGCCGTACATCGTCATCTTCACAAAGGAGATAACACTACTTACCCCAACCAGTTTACAGAATGTGTAAACATTTTAGGTACATTTTCCACTGCACATAACAGTTTTAAAATATACGTATCTGCTGTAAACACTGCATGCACAACAAAAATATTGTAACTTTCAACACTAACAAATAATTTATTTACAAAAAATATTAGCATAAAAAATTAAGATGAAATATTACATTCCTGGTGATGTATCACAGGCATTGCATCAAAATGCTAGTATAGCTACAATATAAATTATGAAGTTTATTCTTTCTCTACTAGTCGAAAGATGTTTATTTGTGTTTTTACACTAGTCCAATATACTACACAATTCATCAACATCAAATTTTTCCCAGCTGCACAAACCTCTGCTTCACATAAAATTTTTAATTCCTCCACCACTGTAAAAGAATGCAACCTTTAACCGCTCATCTCGCAATCTAGCATAAACTTAACACCCAAATTGCCAATCCACTTGTGTTACCACTACCTAACCATGTGCTTGTCAGTACCAGGGGAAATAATGTGAGTTCAAGTGTACTACTTCGCCACAAAACGCTGAATTTGTGAGGCCTAATTTTCATGGGTACAAAATAATTAAAATATTAATACACGAGGAAGCATAAATGTCATTTTTATGCATTGAAAAACATAAATTCTGTAAATGCAATTGCGCATGGAAGTACGTGCCAGTAAATATTGCCGTAGCCATGCCATAACACCGGGGAACAAAAAGACTCTAGTCTTGTGTATCCCCTGCTCCCCGGTTTTTGATTCTAAATTAAAGAAAAAAAAAGCGTGGGTTGTAAGTGAGTAAAGAGCGGTAATGTGATATTATAAAGAGTTTGTAAATTAAATCTGCTTGAGTGGAGAGATTTGGGTGGCTCTTAATATCAAGGTTTTGAGAGCCGATAATTTTCTCTAGTGTAAAATTTTTCACATTTTTAACTAGCAAAATTGTGTCTGTGATTCCATAAATTTATCTTTACTAAAACTGTTGCTGCAAAATTGTATTTTACAGCAGATAACTCAAGCAGTGTCTCATCGTATTACAATTTCATTAAAAAATTACAGACTAAAAGCACTGAAAATACAGCTTAAATACTAAACACCCTGCCTACTTTTACATGATTAAAATAGTGAAACACACAGACTTAGTGTAGCAACCACTCAAACTTCAATAAAAAATTAAGAACCAGTCATATCACATTTACAAAAATGTTTAGCATCTCACTGTATTCATAAAGGACCAATTTGATGATGCTCTATGCCTTTTTTTTTATAGTAACTAATGATTTAAATGTTTTTAAACCTCAGAGCTAGTGTTATGAAAAATAAGGCTAAAGGCTGTGATGGCATATAGAGTTAGTAATGTGTACTGCAATCTTCTGTTGCAGCACAATGCTGCCAAAAATCAGTCTACAGTGGACTCCCTATCTACAGCTTTCCAGGGGATTGTCAAAAAATTTCCATACATGCAGAATTTCAGTAGATAAGGGTTCTGGCATGTACATTAATAAAATACCACTTCTGACCTTAATAGACTTGATTTTGAGTATAATTAGAGCTGTATATTATCTGTGAAAAAGCTTAACTAATAAACACAATAAAAATGGGAATTTTTAAAAAGAGGATTACTGTAAATAATGCATTAAAAAACTTTTCGCCTCAACTCTTAAAAAAAAAAGTATAACATCTTAATATACAGTGGAACCATGATTATTCGTTTTTCAGTGGACCAACAAGGAAAAAACCATGCAAGAAAATTAAGGATGCGGACGTGGATTTTAGACCTGAGAAATATTGTACATAACCTTAAAATACATTTTTGTTTAAACCATCAACCAAAAGTTGCCATCAAACCAACTTATTCAAGTCAGTTTATGATCAAATATTTACTTTAAACTAAAAACTTCAATTTTTTTAATTGAGCGAAATTAATTTTTTATTTATCTTAATATTTTCGTTCAGTGTTCCTTCATTGGCCGAGCAGTAAAAATTACCACAACTGATTTATTTGCAACCATTTTTGCCAATCATTACTTCCCAAAAGTCTTTTTCAAACCTTCACAACTGTAACCAAATACGCAACCAATAGTTTCAGATAATAATGACACCTGTTAAATTACAACCACAGCTCTAACCTCATTCCGAATTCAGTTTACAATAACAAGGCCATAGATCATTGAATAGTGTCGGAGATTGTGTGATTCGTTCTCATTACCTCCAATCTAAGAGTGCAGTAAAAATTTAAGAAGAATAAGATTTTGAGATGGTTATGCCGGCTAAGAGCCAGACACAGTCAGCCCATTACGGCACTCGCCGCTAGCAGTACACGTGGGTAAGCATGTGTTCACGCACCGCTAGAGGTTACGGACTTCTCAAAACGGGATATAAGTTGTTGCAGGGTACTATGTATTTATTTTTAGCGTAAATTTTTTTGTAAAGTGTAACATGTCTTTTTGAGGGTTTTGTGTGAAATTGCTATTTTTAATTTAAAGTGCATGGCGAGGACACCTTCAAAAGACAATTAAAAATCAACAAAAATCCTAAGTACATTTCTGTACATAAAACTGTTTTAAAATTCTTTTGGTGCCATTTCAACTTGTAGTATTAATATTTTCACTCAGCGTGCATTACACTTTTGTTTGCGTGAACCCCGTAGGCAGCCATGGTAAGTCCGCGTGACCCCCGCCTCTGGCCAGTTGTTCTAGGAGAGCTGGCAAGGTAAGAACGCTGTCACGTATGCACTTCATCTTTTTGCACTGATGTAGGTTTCAATAGCACATTTTAGTGTACCCGTTAAGCTTTGCCTTGCGTACGTTTTGCCAGACATCCCCAGCATAATGCTATCCACTTAACCTAATAATTTGCAACCTTTTCAGGCTTTTTAAGAAGCTAACAAGATGAGAGGAAGATGTGTCGAAGAGGCCATGCGGCCCACGCTACTTGAACACCAGATGTCATCCGCCCATGCTTAGGGCTTTCCAATGAAATTTCTTCTTAATTGCGACACGCAATATTGAGGGTAATATGTTTATGTGATTATTTGAGAGTTTTTGTAATGTTAACTTGTTTTACGGCCACAGTGCCCGCTGCCAACGTGGTCTGAGTTCACCAAGTCCGTATTTATGCAATCACCGCGTTCTGAGGGCTAATTGTTGATTCACCTTGTGCGCTATAAGTTATTTCAGGGTTTCATGTAATATTTGTAATAAGGGTCTTGTATTTTAAACATTTGATGGATTTTGTTCCTGACCATGAGGTCATCAGATGTACTTGTATTTCCCGCCATCCGGCGTCCAAAGGGCTTTTGTACGCTCATTTCTAGCAGAGATAAATTTGCAATACAGATCCAAATATCGCAGATAATTCCTGTCGGAATTTTCAGGGATATATTGTGTCTTTGCATCCACTCTCGTGGTCCGCTACAAGCCCTATCCAGCAGCATCAATGCCATCTAAAACTAATTTCATACCTTTGTATGTTAATTTTCCTTGCTCATGTCCTGCCCCACCTTCACAAAGTGTTATTTATGTATTTTGTACGACGCTGTTATTTTGCACTAACCCACTATGTGTATGATTGTCGCCACACTCCACGTGGTTCAGGGACAAGTCCCGAAGACAAGGCGTTAGCTGCGGAAGTAGTTACATGTGTTGATTTCATACTCATGTCCTGTCTCTGGTCATACCTGCAGTCCATCCTAGTGGCTATAGGCCACTTGCTCTGTAGAGGCTGTGTTTTCAGACACTGCAGAGCATCATCCAGTCGAAGTGCGCAAGCTTAGTAATGTGATTGGGGGAATCACCCACCGGAACTGGCTAGACATGCTCAAGATGTAAATCATAAGTCATATTTTGGAACGAGGTGTACTTTGATTAATAAACATGCCTTCTCAGTGTAAAAGTTGAATGTCTTTCAGTAGCATCAGTTACCCAGCTCAACCTAAGTGTTTTTTATTGCAGTGTTATGTGTAAAAGTTATTTCGTAAGTACGCATGGGGAGACGAACACACAGAACCCACAGGATACCTGAGTCTCAAAGTATGGTGTGTATGGCCCACCGTTGGCACCCATCCACCACAGGTAAAAGTGTATAGTGATTGTCTCCGTGTCTCACAGTCGCCAACCTACGAATGCAGTAAAGATGTAAGAAAAAGAAAAACTGTTGCGGAATGTAAACAATACTATCGATAGCACCAGTTATCGATTTCCCGTGTTGTTTTGCATTTACATAGCATTCAAAAAATAATTATGTGTGCAATCTTTGCTGAATACACCAAAGAGAAATACAGTAAAACGTAAATAACCGGAATCAATCATCGAAAATCCACTGTTCTTCATAGCTAAATGATTGTCCCGGACATATTTTGGCTTTCGGGCAGAATATCTGATCGATGGCTGTGGGATATTTATTTTTTAAGAAATGTAGTATGCAGGTTTTTTTAACATTGTTTATATTGGATAGTTGTCGGAACCCTCCAATAATGTCTGTTTCAGGAAAACTAAATAAACAGAATCGCAACAACGAGGTTTCACTGTATTGTATATAATTGATTGTAATCTGACACCAAATGCAAGCCGACCTAAAACTTTCAAACTCTCTGAAAATTATAATAGTATGACACTGAATGCAAGTCAAATATTGAATGTCCCGTATGCACTTAGTCAGCTGAGAGCACATGGAGAGATTATCAATTGGGCAGTGTGTTCAGAGCGAGATTACAGGGAAGGGGAAGCGGCAGGATTTGCATGCATGGCAAATATCTGTCTTTTAAAGTAATTAACTATATTTCACTGCAAAAATACTTGCAATTTCGACACAGAAATGAATAAATAAGGTGATTAAAATGTATTTCTTCATAATCTTTAATAATTAATTATTCGAAACCCCATCCTCCAATTTTCCCGTACACATACCTGTTGCGAGTGATGCTGCACAAAGTTTGGTGCTTACTAATTATTAGATGACAAAAAATGTTGAATAGGCCCTTGCAGGATATCAGCTAATTCAAAACATGTGTATCTATTGAAATAAATTAATATAAATCCTCCGATTTCCCAGTAGGAAGTTATAAAAATGAGATTTACGGTTGGTAATGCAAGTTGCTCAATGTTCAAACAATTTTTGATGACAAGAAGAAGTCAAGTATATGCTTCTCTGCATACCATTTTGTTCGCAAAGATGCTGTCCCTTGAGTTAAATTAATATTTGGTTCTAAAATCTGGATTTTACACCAGATACAATTAAATACCAACTTAACACAAAAAAATTACCTATAATCACAAAAGGAAACATTTTTGCAAATAATAATTCCTTGCTAAAAGGTAATGTGTAACATTTTCAGGCGAAACCATTTTCTTTGATATACTAGTGATGACAGGTGCAACTATTTTGAGCAATGGATAATCATGATAACATTTCTATGATAGCCAGGCACACTTTACTTGCTCTGCAGCCAGGCATGCAAGGGTAGCAGCTGAGGAAGAGGAAGGCGAAACCATTTTCTTTGATATACTAGTGATGACAGGTGCAACTATTTTGAGCAATGGATAATCATGATAAAATTTCTATGATAGCCAGGCGCACTTTACTTGCTCTGCAGCCGGGCATGCAAGGGTAGCAGCTGAGGAAGAGGATGTACATTTTTTTTTTTTTTTTTTTTATGACAGCTTCCTTTCTCAAAGGCATGAAAGGGGATGGTAAGGGAGCGTGACTGAGAGAGGGAAACAGGGGTGTGAGAGCAAGAGAACGCTAGGTCACCAAGTTGGTTGCTAGGTAACCGCTTCTTCTCTCATCAGGTATGCAAGGGGAGGGAGCAGACTTGCACCGTGCCACAGAGCCAGTGATAATCAAATGCGTGCGTGATGTTTTTCACATCCAATTACTAGACATTAGCATAAACAACCCGCTTGAAAATGATTATCGTGAAAAATATTCGGTGATAGGACAGAAATATATTTTGATTGACACAATATATTATAAATTATACAAGTGGGTAGCTTTATCATTATTTAGATAGGAGTGTTGCCAGGACCACTGAAAATTTACCGTGGATAGTTTAATGGTATATGTGTTTTTGGTACAGCGAGAGTCCACAGTACTTTCAGAAGCTATATTTCTACAGTTCGCAATAGGAACCAGCTGCATCACAAACCACAGCCAGCCACACAGCTGCATACTCTTGACAGTGACGCGTGACATCCTATGCACAACTGAGGTACATCATGGCCCCAAGTGTTTTGGTAGGTGCGAGGTCACTAAATCTGGGACAACTAGTACAATCTTGCATTTAGGCGGGACCACTCTCATGGGGAGACCTGGGCGACGGGTGACCAGCGATGGCTGCTGGACCTGTGGTGGTTCACATGGAGGAGAGCTAGGGCAGGCTCTCGATCTTGATGTGCAGACGGCCAGTGGTTCATGGGTGCTGGCTGTCGCTGGGGTGGATTCGGTGATCGGGAACCCCCAGAACCGCAGGTTAGCTATCCCGTACGAGGTATCTTGACCACAGGTAAGTGATCAATACTGGGGGTGAGTTTCTCTGTTGAGCTTGGTGGGTGGTGTGAAGAGTTCTGGTGCGGGTTCCGGCGATGCTGGTCTCTCTAGGCAGCGGATAGCTTGAGCTCTCTCCCAGGTTCTGAGGTGGGAAAGTTCAGCTGAGAGGTAGCTAAGCTCCTGCTGGTACTTAGAGATAGCATCTGTCCTCTTACGGATAACACTTCGACAGGAAAAGGGCATAAGGAAAGAATAACTAAAACCAGACTCATGGAGGTGAACACGTTGATGTGTGATGCCCTGAAGGTAATGGAGGAACATCGCTATTTCAACAACAGTTTTTGGTGCTGCTAGGTCAGGTGCACCCGGTGTCAGGGGTTTCTGGTGTAATTCAGTCTTTACATGGTACCAGCACATGTACAGTGTAAAGTACTGGCCTGGTAGCTTTACGGCAGGGCACAAAATCAGGAACTGTGATAGTGATCTTTCGTTTCAGTGGATTGGCTTTAAGTGGTATACCTGGGCGACGCGTAACCTGTGGAGCTGCTTAACCTGTGTCAACTCCTTCTGGCATAATTTTGAGCCAGGTTGGTTAGAGGGCAGGAGCTTGAAGGTTGTGTTAGTGGTAGAGGTTGCTTCCGCTGGCTCCAATCCCCAACATTGTGGATTAGCGAGTCCCAACGACTGGTTCTGTCTGCTTAAGTAAGCTGCAAATACAGGATGTGCTTCCTCGCTCAGTCGAGTAGGGTCTTGGAAGAGGTTCTTGGGAATCTCTGGCATGGACGGTATTTGCAGGTGGTGCAAGGCCTGTGCTTGGTCCCTCGGTGAGAGTTGTGCGAGTTTAGTCAGGAGGAGGGGGGTAAGCTCCTGCAGATGCCCAGAGGCAACAAGCACCTGTCTTACATTTTCTCAGGTACCACTCTGATGGGAATAGGGTTGACACGTGCTCTACTGGGTGTGATTACCTTAGATTGTAGTGGTGGTGATGTTGACTGTCTTACCAAGCCTAGCTCAACCTACCATGGCGATTGATACCTGTCTTACTGAGCCAATGAGGCATAAGGGGGTTAGATACAGGATTAGGCAGCTTGGGGCAGGTTTGCTACGGGCTGGAGGGGAGTCAAACCCTAGAGTGAGGCGGATGGAAGTGGCTACCCATCCAGGGAACTCGATCCTCGTCACTGTCAGGGTCACCAATATGTGGAATGCCAGCGATCCCTGTGGTGAATGGAATGCAATGATGAATAGTCTGATGTGGAGATGGGGGTGCGAGGTCTAGCAGAGTAGATCTTATCTGGACAAGTTGGTCGACATGATGAGACAAAATCTGTAGATGGGGGTGTTGCATGGGGTCAGTTGTCTGGCAGGGCCGGGAGTCGAACCCGAACAATTTTACCCGATGCAAGTTTGATCGAGTAAAACTTAGGGAGTACTGTGCCCTCTGGATGGGTTACTCTAATCAATCCTCCAGACCGTAATTTAACATTGCTCGTGGTTATAGGGGTTTGCCTAGTGGGGGTGTCACGAAGAGTATCCTCGTTCTCCAGAGCGAGCAATTTGACGTGCTCCTCGTATTCCGCAGTTGGGTATCATGGCCACTGGCCATCGAGCAGGTGATCTAATGACGTGGTAATGTCCATGAGAATAAATGGGGAAATGGGTCACGGGACTGGGTTGTGGCTCACTAGTTGAGGTCCATCCTCAGACGTGGAACTGACGGCAGCACGTGCTAGGGCGCGACATTCCCTATATCGTTGTTTACTCTGGATTCCTCCCTTTCTACTGTAAATCGGTTTGCTAGTTGTAGACAAGTTTACAAAATACCACGGCATAGGGAAAAGGGGTTCGTTAGCTACAATTAATGATACACAAAGAGGTAAGTTTGACCTGGTGTTTTATTGAAGGGATTAGTCCCTGGAGAGAACTGGCAAAAATACAATTAGTACAATTAAATTGCTTTGACAAAACACTGGGGAAAAATACAGTACATAAATTATGTGAGCATCGGGTCAGGCAAAGGTGGGCCTGAGATGGAGAACGCTATAGCGTGTAACTTTACAACGGCTAGTAAAATCAAAATATAGCAATGCAACTTTTATGGCAGCCAAAATTTTAGTGGGAGTTAATCAGGTATGCAATACAAAACGCGACAGCTCGTTACTGCAGAGTCAAAGGAAGTTGACTGGGGTAAGGATTACCGAGGTTAAGGCGGGGTATACCTGTAGCTGAAGTAGGCATCTCATGTGCAGGTTTTCGGTGACGTGCAGGTCTTGAGAGAAAGTCTTCGCAGACTAACGAAGGTCTTACGGTGTAGGTTAAAGTAGGAGGGTTTAAGGTTGGAGGTAGATTTCCCTTGGTCATGCTGAAAGGAAAGTCTCCTGCAGACTGGGTAAGGGGATAGTCCTCGCAGACTAAGGAGGTATGCAGAGGAGTTCTTGCAGACTCAAGGATAGATAAGTCCTTTCGGACTGAAGAGGTTAACAAGAGTCTTTGCGAACTCAGGGTAGGCCGAGAGTCTTTGCAAACTCAAGTCTTTGCAGACACTTATCAGCAGTTCTTCCCGGTGCGGGGGGGGGGGTAGCTTATCCTTTCACCATGGGGGCGTGTTTATCGGGGGTGCAAGAGCGCTGCACTTTTCACATCGCCCCATGTGGAGGCAACGACAAATTAAAACCCCTGTCTCTGAGGCAGGCTGGTTGTAATATCAGAAGGTCACAGGGGTGCTGCCATCTCTCGAGATTGTAGGAACTTCTTCCTGAGCTTGCAACAAGTAGTAGAATTCTCAATAATATTTACTCAAATTGCCGGGGTGCTTTTTGCATGCATTAATCTGGGTGGGCAATGGGGATTGTAATTACGCGCATAATTTACAATTATGTAATAGGCTACCCAGGCTTGTGGGCTTCATTAGCGGGATACATATATTCTGGTTTGCCACTTATATATTCCGCCCCTGATCGCACGTGGCTCGTAGATGGGGCGAAGTCGTCCGTAGAGCACGAATTCTTACTGTGCAGCATGCTGGCATGCATCAGGGTATAGGGACAGAATCTCACTCTCACGTCTGTGAAGAGACAGTGGGTAACATTTTGTCCGACACTGGCGTACAACCATATGTGGTGTCTGCCGACCGAAAGCAGTATCCCTTTCCCAGCACTCTGTGTCAAAACGCGGTAAGCACTGAGTGTTGGGTCTCGCTGATGGACAGTCCCTGCACGTGGGTGTTTCAGAAGGGACCAGTCTTCCCCAACTCGGAGACCACTAACTCCGGCACCGTAGCGCGGTGGAGAGAATAGCCGCTAAGCAGGCAAGCTGGCCTCAAGAGACTGAGTACCTAGTGTGAGAGCTCTACCATTCTGCCAACCGAGGTGCACAGAAAGGGTGGCCATTCAATGTGTGTGTGGGTATGCTGTTTGATGTATTTCATTTGAGAAAATTCCCTGGTCACCTGTAATTCTTTGGACAGTATGAGGTCCACTAGGACAGGAATTACAACTATGGGAAAAATACCCTTGAGTTGGTAGAAACATCTCTTTATTCCATTTTGCGGGAAGTAAACAGAGTGGTGTCTCACTACATCCTATCGTCGGCAAGTGCTTATTGAAGCTTAACCTATGCTGAGCCAGGGGAAGGCGACCTGGTCCTAAACTTACAATGGCAGGGTAGATGAGCGTTATGATACTAACAAACTGGTACTACTGTCCTGAAAGGGCCGCAGTGTCTAGGTGTGTAGACGATGTTGGCGTGATTGTTGGATCTTCAGCACAGTGTGTGGAGAGGTTGAGAGCAGGTTGAGAGAACAAAGGCTCCGGCAAATGGGTTGCAGTGGGGACCAAGGATAAGAGGCTGTGGTGGAGAAAATGAAGACTGGTCACGAGTCTCTTGGATGAAGGCTGGTCACGAGCGGGCGAGCAACCCGCTATTTATACTCTGGCTGGTATTTCCCCTTCGAGGATAGAGGTGGTCCATGGAGAAGAGGTATCTGTAGAATACTTTCCTCAACGCATGACATCACCAACCGGCTTGGAGATAGAGATGCGGTGAAACGTACTGGTAGAGCTATCTAGCAGTGAGTAGTGGTACTGAAGTGCCTTGGATGCATAGCCTCGGTGGCTCGGGCGGTGAACAGTACACTCTCCAGGTTGAAGCGCCCATCCATGAGCCATGCAGACAGTACAATCTTGAGTCTTGTGATGTGTGGCAACAATAAAAACTCTGTTGAAATTGAATGGCAAAGTTTACTCACTGATAAGGCAAAGTCGTTTATACATTGTTGAAAATATGTCATGCATCAAGGTGACATGGTGTTCCTACTTGGGTGTATTTCCCCGTACTGTCTAGGAAAACCCAATGCTGTCTCCCTAGCTCAGTACCCGGCACCAGAAGCGCAGTGGATACTGTGAGTCAGGTATCGCTGGTTGACAGTCCCAATACGTGTGTGAGTTCCCCTGAGGGATCAGTCGTTTCAGACCTGGGGAAGTATTCCATCCGGCACCAGAAGTGCAGTGGTTAAGAGCAAACCCCAGACTGACAAGCCAATCCCAAGACGATGAGTACCTAGTGTCAGGGCTCTACCATTCTAAACACCTAGATGCATAGAAAGGGTGGCCGTACAATATGCATGGGTGTCTCTACTGGCGAGTTTGGCAGTTTTGAATAAATTTCCCGGTCACATGCTGTCCCTCTGATGAGACTGATGTTTATGAGATAGGGGCTCTGGTGCTATGGGCAAGATATCTTTAAGGGGAATAAAACTTGTTTATTTTGGTAAGGAAACAAACAATATGGTTTTGCACTACCTCCTATCAACGAGAGCTTAACTTATGCTTCCTATGCTTGACAGGTGAAGGCAACCTGTTCCTAGGCTAACGGGGGTACGTAGACACAGCACTATGAGAATAACTATAACTTTGACTACGCTACAGTGTTTGCCCTTAAGGGGATGGAAGTATCTAAGTGTCTAACTTAAACGTCGGAATCTTCAGCACCAGGGGTGTAGTAAAGAACTGGCAAGTGTTCGTGGTTTGGTGGAAGTCTTCAACACTAGGAGTGTGGTGAAGGAACTAGGTCAGACTGGCATTCCAAGGGACAGGCCCCTGTTTATACTCTTCCTGGTTTGCCCTTGGTCGTGGTGGAGGGGGTGGCGGCATGTGGCAATGTTAGATCCTCTGGGTGTGTGATGTCACCGGCCGGCTCAGGATCCAAGTGCTGCACGTCTCAGCGATTCATACTAGTAGTGCCATCCGGCAGTGTGCTATACTACTAGGTAACCTTGATGCACAATCTCGGTGGTTCGACCGGTGAACAGTAAAATTCTTCGGACGAAGAACGTGCATCTTTGTCATTGGTAAACCGTACAGTTCTGATGTCTTGTAGAATGTACTGCTACTCAAACTCCAATGAAATGTGTGGCTGAGTGGTGTACACTGATGAGTAGAAGTTGATTTAATATAAGTAGAAAAGATGTCACGCATCAGTTCGCTCCCTGCGATACAACAGAGACTCATCTGGGAAAAAGAACAAGAAAAGAAAAAATTTTGCTTGCGAGAATGTAGAACTGTCACCGCAAGAAAAATTTTTTCTCTCTCCATCAGCTTCTGTACTGTCGCTGGTCTGTGCGCTGGGTGTTTAGGCTTTGGACTGGCGTGCTGGAAGCAATCACTGGCAGGTGCAGCGGGCAGTGTCTCTTGTCTCTCTCTCTCTCGGGGCAAACGGGCAAACTAGACATGTACTGTCTCTCTCCGACTCGTGTTAGGCGGGCGCTACCTCTCTCAATGCTGAGCTGCTGGAGACTGGGTGACACATATATAACGGCGTCTTCTCTTACATGTGATATGAATTCGCATGAGGAATCCAGTGTCTGTGTTATGCAGCCTTCGTTTTTTAGTGTGCCACCCTATATTTAGCAGCTGATGGTGGTGAGTACGTACAATATACTGTTAACAGATTTTAACCTGTTGAGAGAAAAACAAGACATGGGGATGACACAACAAAATTTACCCTTGGAAAAATAACCACCAAAAGCCTCACTTGTAAAGGGGTGTGTTTTAGCTATCTATACTGCTATGGCCGCGGGAAGGCAGAAAATAAAATTACCCCTAACTGTGGTCGTCCTATGTGATGCACAGCAGGAAAAGTTACATGTGACAGGTAGCTAAGGGAGAAGTCAAATTGAGACCTTCCGTCATCTCAGCCGAATGACTAAGCTTTGCAAAACGAGTCCATTAGCAAATAAATTTAACTACACAACAAAATCATGCAAAAACCTCCTACATCAAAATAAAAAGATACAACACAAGAAACCCTAAAAAGACAAGTAAGACACTATACATTTTACAACAATATTCTGAAGATTTTATCACAAACTTTCATTTGGTTTACTTGAGAACGTCTTTGGTTTGTTTACGATTTCTTGAGGGAGTCTACACAATGCAAAGATGAGTGATTAATTACTAAAGAGACATTAGATTATTTACAACAATATAGCAAATGTTTTGCAATTTTCTGGAAGGATTCTATACAAAGCAAAATAATTTATCAAGAGTTTGTAAAGTATTTACAACAATAAATTAAAACTTTGAATTGATTTTACACAATGCTCAGAAAATTTTCTATAATTTTCTTGAGGAATTCTATATAATGCCAAATGAGTAATAAAGAAAAAACTTTTAAGGTGTTTTTACAAAATTTTTACAATTTTCTATCCAGTTCTTTTACAACAGTATGGTTAGCTTCATATTTCGTGTTTATCACTGGGAGTTTTCTTCATTAATAAAACCACATGGCACTGGCACTGAGGGGTGTCCAAAGTGTTCACATAAAAGATTTTGAATGGCTGGCTGGCCATTGAACTTCACTAATTAAGTTACATACTTTCACAGAGTGTACACAGTTATTTACGGCTGTTGAAAGTCAGTTTATCTTAGATTCTAACATTATGGCGAGCGTCCAGAACATTTTCCAATTATGTAACTTGGCTGTTTCACTATTCAGGTACAATTGGCAGGTATGTGTTTAATTGTTTTAAATAATGCAGGATAGCTTATTGACTGCTATCTAAATCACTAAGTCTGTCTACACGGAGCACTTCACTCACTCTTCATGTGGTCTCTTCCCCTTCAGTGATCGTCCCCGCTTTCTCAAGGCCTCATGCTGCTGGTATGGGCCAGATGAAGCGGGTAGTGGGCCTCCAAGGTGACTCTCGGTACCGTCCTGGCACCAAGCCAGCCCGGCAGGTGCGGGGTGGCTGCACTCTCCATGGTGAATCAGCCGGCATTGAAGGTTCACCCCGACAATGATCATGGGGTGACCACCAGGTACCGGGGATGATCATCTACAATGTTGTCGTGAAGAGCTGCCATTTGGGTAGCCGTCAGAGGTAGTGATTCTGTTGGTGCAAGTACCTTGCTGACTGCTGCCGCCGGAGTTGGAGCCCCATGAGTAACCTCCATCTCGACAGCGTGGTGGCAGTGGACATCCTCTCATTTAGGAAACTGTGCTGGAGAATGGGCCTCTGTGTCAAGTCACACTAGAACCCCGTTGACCGTCAGGGGTAGTAACAGGGCATCTTCGCCTACCCTTTGGGTTGATGGTGCCGGAGTCAGAGGCCGGCTCGAGGCCTCCATCTCGACAGCACAGATGAGCGGCCTCTCCTCTCATGCAAGAAGCAAGAGCTGGGGAACAGCATCGCCATCAAGCGACGTTGGGACCTCGGGGACCGTCTAGGGTAGTAACAAGGTATCTTCACCTACACCTCCGATTGATGGCACCGGAGTCAGAGGCCAGCTTTGGACCTGTGTCTCAACGACGCAGATGAGCGGCACATCTTATTCGGGAAGCTGCACCTGGATGTCGGCCTCGACATCAGGTGACACCAGGACCTCGTAAGCCATCTGGGGCAGTGAATGGGCCTCTTCACCTATCCTTCCGGTTGACGGCGCCTGTGTCAGAGGACCGCTGGGGAGCTGCGCCTCAACAGCGTCAATGAGCGGCTGCTCCTCTCGTTCAAGAAGTCAGGCTTGGGAGTCGGCCTTGGCGTCGAGCGGCATTGGAACCTCAGTGTGATGGGTTGGTACATCCTCACATTCGGGAACTGCACCTGGGTGTGGGCCTCAGCATCAGATGACACTGGGACCACGTAGACCATCTGGGGAAGTGGATAAGCATCTTCACCAACCCCTCCGGCTGATGGTACCAGAGGTAGAGGTCGGCTCGGGATCTCTGTTTCGATGGCACGGTTGAGCGGCTCCTCTCCTCATCCAAGAAGCTGGGCCTGGGAGTCAAGCAACATTGGGACCTTTGTGCTGGCAACCTTGACACTGGAGGGCACCAAGACCGGCTGGGTTGCCACGCTATACAAATAAATAGTGGCTGATGGTACCATCTGAACTAAGGCCTCCAGGATGACTCTGTCACGGCTGGCAGTTCTAGCAAGTGCCTCCCTTTCAGAAAGTGGTGTATCGGTGGGGACTAAGACGTAGTGCAGCTTTGCAGTCTCCGTGCAGGGTTGGCTCTCCATGGCTGGGATTGCTGGGGTGGCCGATCCCTGTCATCCCCTGGTCTCGGTGGTGCTGGGTGCTTCACTCTACTCTGCGATTGGACTTAGCAGTGGCCGTCTATTGTGTGGCTCACAGTCCAATGGGCTTCGCCAAGAGAGCTCGCTTGCACTGGGTGCCCACCTCCCTTGTCGGGCAGCAATTTTTTGGTCGAAGTCCGTAGGCGTTGAGGGCAGTGTCCGGAGAGATTCTGCCACTCGTGGTTGCAGGAATTTCATCCTAGTTGGAATGGAAAGACAGGCTCTCTGGAGGTCAACGGTCGGGTTTCGGGAGCGATGGTTGGTTCTGGGTCATCAATGTCAGCCAGTGGTTTGGAGGTCGCTGATGCTGTGTCATTGACTTCGTGGTCAAGGGCACCTCTTGGGAAGGGCCTTATTTGTCCTCTGGTGACATTTTGATTACTTCTTTGGAGGTACTCTGCCCAGTATACGTTGTCCTGGCATCCTACAATTTTATATGGGCCCTCCCATTTTCCCATCAAACACGCACTAAACTGACTGCTCGCTTTACTCAGTGGGTGGCTACGTAGGAGTACTGCATCACCCAAATTAAAGACTCATTTGCCAGTGCGAGGTGATGGATACTTCTTAATGTAACTTTTTCGTGATTCTCGGGCATTGTCCGTTCAGGCTAAAGCTGCGAGACGGACATCTTCAGGTCGAGGCATTTCCGTGGGTGGGCAGTCCCACTACCACTCCCCTCAGCAGTTGAGAGTTTGGTCAAGGAGGAGTTGGCTGGGGCTGGTTTTTATGAACTTGTTGGTACATACATCTTCGTAGGGCGAAGATAATCTTCAGTATGTGTGTGTCCCAATGCTTGTGGTCTTCTCCCTCACCGAGATGGAGGCTCTTCTTCAGTTCCTAGTTCCTCTCCGCTCAGTAGAGTTGGCTTGTGGGTGGTATGGAGGCATCGTCCACATTTAAACTCCCCATTCGTTGCAGACTGTCAGCCATTTCCAGCTGGAGAACTGTGTTCCATTGTCTGCGAGGATGGATTGTGGTGACCCCAACATGGAAAAATTTTGATTTCAAATTTTCCGATGAATCAGTCGGTTTCCTGACTTGGTAGGGGAAACTCCTCCACCCATTTTGAGAACTGGTCAGTCACCACAAGTACGTTACGGTTTCCCTTGGTACTATGGGGGTATGACCCCCATCAGTTCGGCTGCGATGTGGGTCCATGACGTGCGTGGTCAACGGGGTTTGGTGGTGGGCTGCAGTACTGGGTAAGCCTTGCCCCTGCAGCAAGTTTCGCAGCTGTGCATATATTGCCGGACATCTAGTCTCATTCCGTCCCATATGTAGCATACCCCAATGTCACCTACGGTTTCTCGAGTTCCAGGGTGACCCGCTTCGGGGTGGTCATGGTGGTGTCTACAGATTTCAGCCTGTAGGTCCTTGGGTATCCAAATTCTCCACCTCATCCCAGCTTGGCCACTTCGGGACCATACAAGACCGTCCCTTAATTTAAACTGTTGGAGTTGCTTCCATAGGAGGTTCTAGCTGTCCAGGTCTTGTTGTTGGTGGCTGTTTGGCTCCGGCTAATCTGTAGTTGGAAACTGTATAATGATGATGGAGGAAGAGGATAATCAGAAGAGAATAATCCATTTGGTTTGTTTTGTAGATTATGCAGCATATACCAACAAATAAAAAAAAATATTGTTGTGTACGAGTGGTTGCATGTTTCCTGTGCTAAATTAAAATTACAATAAATGGTGAGCTTGTAAACAATACGGAGGGTAAATAAATAAGTAAATTTTTTACAAACAGATGTTACAAACACAACTGCTGTTTTTATTTAACCTGATACTGAATGTTCTACACTAAGTCATGTGCATCTCAACTCTTAAAACATAATCTACATCTTACCTTGATCATTGCTCTGGACACCCACAATGTTCTGGGAACTACAGGGAAAATCAGGGTCAAACTGAGAATCTGAAAAAGAAAAAGATAATCACATAAATCATTTTTTTTTCTCCTTATGACTACACCCATACACACATACATCTCCAACCCTTCCATCCACCAACCCCTGATGTTCCTTTCTTTTGAACCCTTCTCACCATAGGGGATTCTCTAGTCATCGTTTCTCAAGGGATTTACAAAAAATTTCAATACATGTGGACTTTCAATCTGGGGTCAATACCTAGAGGTTCCACTGTAGTACAATACCTCTGCAGCAGACACTTATCAAAGGCAACAGAACAGGTACGTCTCACTTTCCTTGAAAGCATGTCCCAAAAATTCAACTGCTTATTCACACCCAATTCCAGCAGGTGCCTAATTCAATTTTTGAGTATGTTCTTTCGATTTTTTTTTTATCCCCCCCCCCCCCCCCCCCCATAAATATTACAAGTGGAAACCTTCCATTCATTAGCATTCTTACATTTCATGTTGAAAAGTTAAAATTATTATTTTCCTTTCCCAGATATAATATATTTATTTAAAACATTTACATAAAAAGCCAGATTACCAAAATTTAGAATAAAATGCAACCAGATTCTTCAGGTACCGATACATTCACTGACATTCAGCTAATACTTGCAAATTTTTCATACAGGTTATATTTAAGCTCCTTGCTGGCCATTTTAATACGTAAATAAAAAATAAAAAAGCCATCACAAAATATATTGAGCAAGTGACCCCAAATTACCATCGATACAAAATGGCGGCTTTATTTCGGTTGCATCTACCTTTACTCTTGACATTACAACCTAGTTTTTTTTGTTACTACACCAAGAAAGACTCATTTTGGTAACACCTTACTGGTCATAAATCAACAAACATTATAACCTCAACAGTATTTTCCTAATTTACTTGCGACTGCTAAGCAATGCCAGCCTTAACTCCTGCGAGTAAATGTGATTTTTGCAAAAAAGCCCTAAACTTCGTAAAGCTTCCTCTAAAAATGTCATAAAAAAAAGGAGTTTCACATATCTCCTACTTGATACAAAAGGCTAAGACCATAATTAATGCCTTGGTTACAATTGTTTGCAAGTGGTTACAAATGTTTGCAAGTGGTTACATATGTTTACAAGTGGTTACAAATGTTTGCAAGTGGTTATGTATGTTTACAAGTGGTTACAAATGTTTGCAAGAGGTTACAAGTAGTTACAAGTGGTCCCTAGTGGTTACAACCACTTTGCTTCACAGCGACAATATTTCGCAACTTTAAAAATTACGGCCCTCAAAGTGACATAAGTGACCTGTTCACTTTATGAGCCTACTTTGGTGTATCAATAAGATTGCTACTTATCTCTGGTAGAATCTTGCCCCCTCGAGGTCGCTGAACTGACCCCGATGGTAGCGTGTACCAACATTAAACACACAGGTCCCCCCCTCTTGCGCTACCAATCAGATTAATTTCCAAACTAATCACAACCAATAGTGGTTTACGTTACCACATATGGTGACTGACGCAGTAGACACCAATTTTCCTTAGGGAGTCTGACACAATAAAAATTTTAACACCCAATAATATTGCAGTATGCCCTCAACTTCCGTCCTCTTGACCAAGTTGCCGGAAACTACGTAACAAAACGCCATGTTTTCGGGTGGCGCATGCGCCATCACAAGCTGGTCATCAAGCTTGTTGTCGACTGTGCTGCGCTCCGGTGACGACTCACTGAAACATCAGTCTGCTGTACACTTCTCTGCCAGGTCCAGTTGCTACTGCACGTGAAAATAAGCACGGACATTAAGAGTCATTTTCCCGGTACCTCAGATGTTTCAAAGTCATTTTGTAGTGACATGAAGCTGGCAAAAATATTTCAAGTGAGTTTTATTTGTGTTTCAAATCACATTGGAAGTTTTTTAAACCTCAAAATCAACGTGCAAAAGTGTTTGTGAGTACCAGAGAGTACGCCACTCAATTTAACAGGTTACCAAACAAGCACAGTAAGTATTTGAGGGTGTGTGCGACGTGGTCCCCCCATTAATTTTAAGTGTGTTCAAGGGCATGTGAGACATGGTCACAACCCACTAATTTTAAGAATGTTTATTATTAATTGCAAGTTGATAATTATTCACAGACATGCAGTGACATGACACTGCCCATCACACTGTCTCCCCCGAGAAATAGCGGCCTTCGCTGCTAAGGGAGGAGCTCCAGTACGAGGGTACCCGACCGGTCGAAAGGAGCTGAAGAGCCCGCAGCCGGCTGTCCATACAGGCAAGCACACAGGCCAGAAACATTAGTTGATTCTCAGCAGCTTGCTCCACAACCTAGTGTGCTCTCTGCTACTGTTGCCTTCCTAACAAAGGACCACGACTCTTCAGGAGATCTTGTAACCTTCAACCCCCAAAGAAATCTTCATACCTCTTAACCCTCACTACCCCTATGGTAGTGACACCCGAGTCCCTACCGGACAACAGTATCAGTGTTAGTATTGTAACAAAGTCAAATTATAAACTAGAGTTGTTCCGATACCGATACTAAGTATCAGTATCGGCTGATACTGCACCTTTTTCCGATGTGACTGTATCAGGTATGGTATCGGGCCGATACTTTAGTATCGGTTGTAGACAAAGAAGTCAGGTTATTACTTTCTTTAGGCACAAAAAATGCTGTATTTCAGTTTGTATACACCGCACATTAAAAGAAAAAGAAAAGAACAAATACTGTATTTAGCGCACCCTTCTTCCCAAATTAAAAGAAAAAATTTTGGGGGTGCACATTATACACAGGGAAAAAAAGAGGAAGGGGAGTGGTAGCCATAAATTGTCCAGGGATGTTGAGGGAAATGGCGGGACTGTATCTCTCACTCTTACATCACTCCTCTACCTTCTCTCTCTCTCTCAGCGACCCTTCAGTTATGAGTAGGTCGAACCCCCCCCCCCCCCTCCCTCCACCTTTCAAATAACACTCAGATGTTGCTGGTCGATAATTCCGCCACGTCCTCTTTGTTTCCATGGCAGATGCTAGCGTGCCATATTCGCAGGGGGGGGGGGGTGGTGGTTTACAAGGGACACGGAGCCCTTTTTTTTTTAATAAGGTTAGTGTGACATTCTAGCACGCCAAAAAAAGAGAGCTGATTATTGCTAAAAGGAGAAAGGAGAAAAAAGAACAATGAGGCTGGAAATGTTGAGTAGTAGTAGCATAATAAGGTTTCAGGAATTTTTTTATTTTGGCTATTTGCACACAAGTATTTTCCAAACATATCATAATCACCACCCATTAATGTAAAAAAGAATCATTTGCTCCATACTTACTAACAGGGCGCCACAAATTTTTGGTGCAATTTAATTTTAAAAAATTATTTCCCTGGAACTTGAAGCAAAAATCATGGTGTGCACTATACATGAGTAAATACGGTATGCTTCGCTCAAAATAGTTGCACCTAACAGCAGTTGTATTTCAAAGCAAATGGTTTCACCTGAAAATGTTATGCAAAATATTTTAACAAGGAATTATTATTTGTAAAGATGTTTTCTTTTGTGTTTAAAGGTTGTTTTATCCGGTAAGGTTGGTGTTTCATTGTATCTGACGTAAAATAAACATGACATTAAAACTTAATATTTATGTAACTCAAAGACCAGCATCTTCGCGAATAAAATCATATGCCCAAAACCATATACTCTACCACTTGTCAGCAAAAAATTGTTTAAACATCAAGCAACTTGTATCATTAGTGTTCGTTTTCAGAAACTTCTTGTGGGGAATTCAGAAGATTTATATTAATTTATTTCAATAGACACACGTCTTTGAATAAAATGATAATATATAAGTGCCTATTCAACAACTTTTGCCGTCTAATAATGGGTAGGTAAGCACCAAACAGAGTGCAGTGTAACTCGTGACCGGGAAAATCAGAGGACGTGGTTTTGAATAATTAATTATTAAAGACACTGAAGAAATAAATTATAATTGCCTCATTTGTATCTCATCAAAATTACAAGTTTTCTTTGCAGTAAAATATAATTAATTACTTTAAAAGACAAACATTTGCCACGCGTGCAAGGTGACGCAGACAGGAGAGGGGTGGAGAGGTCATACTCCCCCCCCCCCCTAAAAACAAAAGACATAACACTGCCCAATCGATAACTTCTCCATGCGCACTTAGCTGATAGTGCACGCGGGAGATTTAAAATTTGACTTGCATTTGGCGTCATATTATTTGCATTTTCATAGGGTTTGAAAGTTTTAGGTCAGCTTGCATTTTGTGTCGGATTAAAATTAATTATATACATTATTTTAAGACATTATTTTCTTTATTTAAATGAGTCCAGGAGAAATATTTTTAATGTATTATTAGCAGGAATACTTTTACTAAAATTCAGTGCAAAGGGCATTTGTATTAGATTTTGGTATCAGCAGTAGTATCAGGGTACCGGTATTGGAAAACATGGTATCGGAACAACTCTAATGTAACCCCCCCCCCCGACCCAAAAAATTTAATTAATTTTTTGTTCAGATCAGTCCCAGTCATGGTTCAGTCCTTTGTTTTTTGTTTTGGTTAGATTTCTCCCTTTATTGTTCGGACGCAGGTATTTTCTTTTGGTGTTTTGGTATTGTTTTAATTAGTTTATTTTGTCGGTTTTGATTATATTTTTGTGGGAAGTTACTCAGTTCATTTCTTCCTTTATTTCTTTATTGATTCATTGGTTCACTGATTGATTGATTCGTTTCATTTATTTATATATACTTGGAACATTTTTCGCTTTAACTTGATAGTCGTGTTTTTGTTTAGATTTTGACTTGTGGTGTCTTTTCAAAATTTTTTATTTTTTATTTAGATGCCCATGTTTTTCTTGGAAGCCCTTCTTTTTTTTTTTTGTTATGATGAGTTACATTACTATATCTTTTTTCTTTTTTTTTATATAAAAAAAAGTAAGGTTGTTCAGTTTGTCTTCCCGGAAATAGTCCTTAGGTTTGTTGTAGATAATTCTAGAGAGCAGGTGCTGGAATTATTTTTAGAACTTCCCCTGAACTAAGCTCAACCTCACCTATTCCTTTGTGCTGCCTACAGCTGTCCATGTTTTTATTTGCCGCTGAGTCGCTAAAGCTTTCGATCATCTCTTTTCCGAAATGTTTTTGTGTCGCTCTGTGTTGACTGCATAAAATCTGGGAGCTTTACTGACTGGGATGTTTTGGCGTTGGCAGCTGTGATTTTGTAGGTGCAGTCAGGGGAAGAGAGAGAGTTTCATGTTGCGACCAGCAAACAAAGCTTAGGGCACTCAGGGGAAAGAAGAATAAGTTGGTGCTGATCTCATGTTTACAAGCTGTCGCACGCATGCGCTGAGTGTTCCAATTAGCTGACAGCAAAGTGGCGTGAGGTATGATGTCCGACGAGGTCAGACGCTGTGTGGGTTGTTGGTAGCTAGCCGTCGAAGAAAGTAGACGTATGAGGCTGAAGCTTGAGGGTCGAGAGGAGACTGGAGGAACCTTGAGAGGCTGGCTTATCATCATTAGAGTTTGGAGCCACAGAGAATGAGCGGTTAGCCTGCTATCCTCCCACCAAGGCGATCTGGGTTCAATCCCCGGCCGGGTCACTCCGGATTTTCGCATGTGGGAATAGTGCTGAATGATGCCATTGGTCAGCATGTTTTCTTGGTGATCTCCCGTTTCCCCACCCCTTCAGTCCGGTGCTGCTCCATACTCACCTCAATCATCCTCACCGTCTCTGAAGACCTCGATGTTAAGAGCAGCCCAAATCTCTCCACTTCATCATTAGAGTTGTTCCGCGAGTATCGGTATCGGCCGATACTTAACCTTTTTTTGATATATCTATATCAAGTATGGTATCGGGCCGATACATTACTATTGGGTATACGCAATGAAATTGGTTTATTACTTTCTTTAGACACAAAAATGATATGGTGTGGCTGTACATTTTACAGTATTGATCACTTGTGCAATAAATTGTTCACTCACGTTCATAAATAAAATAACTTTTCATCCCACACGTTGTAAAATATAAAAAAGTTGATGCTCGGCCATTGAAACCGTACATATGAAAATAATTTTGCTGCTGTAGAAGAGAATGACTTCTTACGTAGTTCGCATGCCCGCCTCAGCGCCATAAGTGTATATTGATAGACAACATTTTGTGAATTTTGCTGCTAAACAAGAGAAAGATTTCTTACATAGTTCGCACGCCCGCCACAGCGCCGCAAGTGTACACTGATAGATGCCATTTTTTGTATAATGTTGCAATGGTTTTGCTTTCTCAAGTCACGTTACAATCTATGAAATAGTAATTGTGCGACATTTATTTGCAAAATAGTACGAATTATCCATCACAAATGTTTTGTAGGGGAGAAATTATGAATTATCCATCACAAATGTTTTGTACGGGAGAAATTATGTCAGAATATATAATTTTTGTATGGAATCGTGATTTAACAATATTTACAGGAATACAAAAATTTAGTGTGGCCTATACTAGAAATATTAATTATCCCCAATTTTTCGTCAAACACTTTTGGTGCTGCATATACACGCCAAAATACGTATATCATGAAGCAAGTGGAGAATTTTCATCTCGCTGTGCTCTTGGTGGCGATAATATTGGCAAAATCTCTAGTTTTTTAATTTTTATTATTTCTCATATTTCTGCACAATAATTGTTAGCTGGAATAACAAACAAGGAAAGAGCATTGGTATTGGAGTATCTGCAATAGTATTGGAAAACATGGTATCTGAACAACTGTAACCACCATGCAATCCTTTAAAAGCTAAGTATCATTTGCGTTTTGACGCATGTCACACACATGCAACCTCTACTTTTCGACTTCGCCCCATCATCATATGTTTGATAATATAGGGGCAAGTCACACGCCGGCAGCCAATATATCTCGGCCTACAGGGTTGTTCCAAACATTACGGACAACTACAGACACATGGATTAAATATTAAAATTGTACTACCCACTCGAAAGACTACATGCGGTCATCCACCCACACCGAAGGAATTGTTTTACCCATCAAGCCCCCGACACACCGAAGAAAGAGAAGCAAGTTGGCAGGGATGCTGCAAGAGAGCAGCACTGGTTGCACAATGTCGTCACTGCTGCCTGAGCCTCGTGGAGAGGCGGTAAATATGTCATCAGCCTCGAGACAGGGAGATAAGAAATAGTGCCGCGGTCCAATGCCCTAATTTAAACAACCCCTGCAAAGCAAGACTAGCAACCTCCGCACCCTTTGGACAGCCTACAAACAGAACTTTTCTGTATATAAGGAGATGCAAAACTGCTGCTCGGCAGTTCCGTCAGCCTGCCGACCTGAGTAAGTTCGGAGGGCTCCAGTCTGCATAAGACTCTCCTTTCAGTCTACAGAAGACTCTCTGTCTGAAGAAGTAACCACCACTGTCCCTGAAGAGACTGCACACGATCTTATCAAGGAACTTGCGGAGAAAACCCACCAGAGATTTGAACAATCTTTCACGACGCCAATGCCGTCAGGTGCTCACCACGACTCCAGCAGCCAGAAGTATGTCAATGTCCCACACCTGTTCCTTTTACCCTGAGTTACTCCTTCTAACTCCGCGGTATAAGGTTGTACCATCGTCCCTTCTAGACTGCCACCCCTCGATGAGAAAGTTAATTTTTTTTTCATTTTAGGAAATTTGAATTTTATTAATTTTATTCTCACCTGCAGGTTCACCTTCATCTGCAGTATAAAATAAATTAAAATTATTATTGATGTACAGAGCTATACATCCCCATGCTTTTCTGCAGTAGTAAAATTAATACGTTTGTGTTAAATTGAACCTCACGTTATTTAATTATTTTATCCCCAATTCATAAATCATTTAGAATAAATATAAACATATTGTCATTTACTACTGTTGCTCTTTTAGTAAAGCAACCGTTCCCGGTTAGATGCGAGTGGGCCGAACATGCTTGGGACTCCTGGCACCTGAAGAAGGCTATAGTCAGAATACGACGTGGGTGCACCCAACTATTGTCGGAACGCTCGTGCCTCCCTAGAGATCCTCTCTTGACTATCTGGATTTTCCGAACGCTCATTACTTCAGATCGTCTGAAGAAAAAAGGAACCCAGGAGGGCTTGAGCGACACTGGATAAACTAAGAGCACGCCATTTTGGTCAAGATTAAAAATTGTGAGCCATTTGTATTCTGGTTTGTTCTGCTTAAATATCAGTGTTTCTAATGCCACGAAAGAGTGGACGACGCAGTAGCCAAATTCCCCCTTCAGCCTGACGGGCATTGTAAAGAAAGTTAGTCCCATCTGTAACAACAGTAACTTCCAACATGTCTATCAAAATATTACAGGACCTTCAACCTAATGAACTCCATTGTGAAACTCACAAGGAACCACCCCCTATAAGAACGGACTGTAATTCATATCTTGATAATTTACTGGGTATTTGTTGGCCTTGGTCAGACTTAGATTATCTGAGCCACCTAGAGAATTGAGAAAGCAGACCCCAAACCTAACCCCCCACCACAGCCATGTACCACACCAAGTGAACCAACCCATACATGTACAATATGTACAGCAACCGGAAAACTGATAGTTGTCCAAATCCCACCTAAAAGAACCCAGCCACGTAAGGTGGCAACTATTATCCTGGACTTTGTCCCCACCAGAAAGCCAACTAGACATGCCCCTTATAAACACCCGGAAACGCCAGAGAAAGCGAGTAAGGATTGCCAGCAGCATTTAAGTCATCTTATTTTGTTGGTCACAACATACCCGTTATTGCACCCATTTTTCTTCTTTTATTTAGTGACAGCTGGCATCACACATTTTGGCAACCTTTATGGTGAGCAGGGTAAAACTCCCTGGAAGGGAGGTTTATGTGGGCAGACTCCCCCTGAGGTTTGATTCCTCTCCTACAGTTAAAGATCTCCCAACATGGGTAGATCCGCAACCCAGCCATGCATTACAAATTCCGAACACAATGAAACTTCAGGAGAAAGTTCATGTAATCCAGCATACATGAGGGAATCAGCACTCAAACACATCTGATATAATTTACCTCTACTTATTACCTCAACTCGGATATATCTCTTCCCCCTCCGCTTGCTCCATAAGGAGTACAGAGTGCAACAAAGCTTATTTACATTGGTAGAGGAGACTCAGAGATAAGTAGAGTGCATCAACTGGTGCCAACGTGGGGCATCTTATAGCTGGAGGCAGAAACGAGAGTGAGTCATTTTGTAGTTTTGGTTTCTATGTAGTTCGGTTCCAAAGGGCTCCAGTAAGTGATTAAATAAAGTAGTAACTCCAGTAAGCAAATACCTTATTTACTCATGTATAGCGCTCCCTTTTTTTTCCCAAAATAAAGGAAAAAATTTCTGGGGTGCATGCTATACACTGGAAAAAAAAGGAAGGGGGACTGGTAGCCATAAATTGTCCGGGGATGTTGAGGGAAGTGGCAGGACTGTCTGTTGCTCATCACTCCCCTCACTTCTCAATCTTTCTCTCTCAGCGACCCTTCAGTTTTCTGTAGGTAGAAAACCCGCTCCCCCCCCCCCCCCCCCAAAATAATGGCATTCTCTCACGCCACAAAACCAAAGCTGCCACGTGTTTACGGCCCCCTACCACCTTGTAATAACACCCAGATGTTGCCGGTCAATAATTCCACTAAGCCCTCTTTGTTTCCATGGCAGAGGCTAGCGAACCATTTTCGTGAGAAAAGGGGAGGAGGAGGGAGCAGGGACGAGGTGTAGTGATTCGTCACTACACATCCTCATAAAAAGGTTAAGCATGTTTGTTATGACGTATAGTTGTTTATTTATGCTGGAGACCTGTGCCAAATCATAATAATATTTATTCTGTATGCTTATTTTCTTTTCCAAACTGAACAGAGACTAATTGTTTTTTTGCTAAAGTGACATGTTTTTTTTGTATAGATATGAACACAATCTGCATATAATCAGAAAGGGGAGAAAGAAAAAGGTTACGACACGTTTTGGCGGTACAGTTAAGGCCACGAGAAAATAAGTTATTTTCGCTGAAAATAAAGAAGTTACAAGTCACGAGTCATGTTAAGGCCTAACCACTGCATCCTACATCAAGTAATTAAGGGGAACATAACACACTACAACACAACAAATTGAAAAGAAAAATAAACAACAACCACAAGACACTCCTAACTGTGTTTACATTTTAAGTGTGTCTGCAATCTTTGTACTCACCAATTAATTGATTTAAATCTCATCTCATACTGGAAATTAGGGATTAGACTTTTAATTTATCCAGGGAACCGATGACACAATCATTGTTTGTTTAACTTCTCAAAGTATTTCCCATAGTGACGAGCGACAATTTTTCCTATAAGTATTTTTCAGTGTATTTGTCATTGTTGAAATATTGAGTTATTTGTTTGTTTTCTCCATGTCTGTATGCAATTGTTTTAAATGTTAGTGTTTTCTGTTGATTTGAATGATATGACAATTGTTTTAGTGTAATTTTAATTTTGGACAATAGTGTATTGTTAACATTTTATGTTGCTGGGAGTTCAGAACGTTGGCAGGACAATTGGAATATGATTTTTCTTTGCACAAGTTCTTTTCCCTTAGTTGTTTTGTTAGGTTCATCTGAAAAATGAAACTTTAGCTTGGAGATTACCCCAGCAATGTACCAGGTAAAACATTTTACTTGATCAAGCGGTCTCTCTTATAATGGTGAGGGGGAGAATTCAAATAGTGAAGTCTATGACATGAACAGTTTTACAACAGAAAGACTTTTACAAGTAACGAAGAATTGTGGTGTTTACCGTGACTTTAATAATTTTTTTTGCCAGAATTTAATTTTTATAATGGCAAAAACTATGATAAACATGTTTGAAGAAAAATGAAAATGCTGTACGTAAACAAAGTACGTTAAACTTGGGTTTAACTGCCAAAACACTGTTGATGTTTGATGTGATTTAAAACTGTACTTAACTGTGTTACATGTTGAAAGAACCTACGCACCGAGGCCAATAAAGGACTTACCTGTTGAATTTTAACTAACAACGTTTCAGATCATTATAAGTGCTGGCTGCTGTACCCGCACGACACACCAAACCGCCTGACGTAGCAGCCATCTTGCAACTGCCACAGCAGTGTTCTTCAAAGCAGCTTGTACCGGACTGGTTCGCGTCAGCCAATCAGTGTTCTGCTCTCAACTTTATGAGCGGGAACCATTATAGACTGGCCAGGATTGGTAAAAAAGGGTGAAAATGTTTGAAATTGATTTTGTTTTTCTGTTTCAGGGACTCATAAGGTATATGTTAATTAATTGAATTTTAAAAGTTATTCTTTTGTGTTAATTGATTTGCATTATTGTGTTTGGAAATGTTATTTTAAAACTGTTTTGCTTCATGAAAATGTAATTTTGTTTTTGCCAGTGTTTAACTACTGATAATTTTGTTCTGTACAGCTGTTGTTTGTTGACATGTAGTCCACGTGTTTTTACACGCTTAACTTTTCATGTGATGTATTTATAACATGACTGTACAATAATTGCCATTATGAACATATGTCAATTTCAGTTAGTAATTTTAACGGGGCAATCATCTGTAGTGATTCGTCACTACACATCCTCATAAAAAGGTTAAGCATGTTTGTTATGACGTATAGTTGTTTATTTATGTTGGAGACCTGTGCCCAATCATAATATTTATTCTGAATGATTATTTTCTTTTCCGAACTGAACAGAGACTAGTTATGTTTTTTGCTAAAGTGGAAAATGTTTTTTTGTTGTATAGATATGAACACGATCTTTTTATTTACCATGACATTGATCATTAATATTTTCTCACACATGTTTACGAACTATTTAACCTTAAAAATCTGGGTATAAAACTTGTAATTGCAACTTTGATAATTTTTGGATATGTTAATTGTCTCCTTGTGATCTGCATATTTTTTACGTGACCTGTGCCATACGTATTATTTTGTTTACTTGGGGTTTAGAAATGTACACTGTTTGTGTTGAGTCGGAGAAGGAGCCGAATTCAAATTTCATTGTTATCAGCCAATCACGGTTGAGCTGATAACAATGAGATTTGGGGTTTCCGCAATTGTGTTTGACGTGGATGCGTAAGCCCCGAATTCGCCCTTCTTTCTCTGGCAGCCATGGAAAAGCACGGACATCGTTTTTAGCTTCCTAGTTTTACTAGGAATGTGTCAAGGTTTGACATTTAGCTTAAATATGTGATTTTTCAGTATGTTTAAGTAAGTGTCCTGTGATTTCCTGCTTTTAGCAGCACACAGGCTAGGCCAAGTTGCTTAAAATGATGTGTGATATGAGGGCTGACACCAAGGACGCTGTTTCCTGCTTGGGAATGGTACATTGGTACCATCAGGATGTCCGTGTTCATGGCGGACTGTAATTTGCCGGAGAGGTCTCATAACGGTGATGATGAAAAGTGAGTTCGTTTCATGTATGAACTGCATCTGAGCGGGCTAAAATTGATTTAAAATGTTGTTTCAAGAAATTTGAACATATAAACTTTGCAACACATGAAATTAAATTTAAATGTTTCGAGTGCTTAATTTTTGTTTGAATACCTAGAAGCCCCTCATTGATAATTCAATTTTCTGGCTAAGCCGTGTGTAACGAGAACTATCACAGAGAAATTTTATTTGAGATTTTTGGGTTCTTGTCTTTGCTAGTATGAGAGAACTATCACAGAGAAATTTTATTTGAGATTTTTGGGTTCTTGTCTTTGCTAGTATGAGAGAGATTTAACCTGAGCTTAAGATGAATTGTAATTTTGTTTTAAATTTTTGTCGTCAAGCTCACAGTCCTACATCAAAATCTTACATGTCTATTCAGAGCAGTTCCTTAGTTCTGTAGTTTTCTTTAGTTTTCGTAGTAGTGTTCTCAGGGTATTTTCTTGTAGTGAAAACTTGATATGTTTATTTCTGCAGTATTTCTTTTGATTTGTTGCCATGCACTATGTTTGATTTGTGCCCATGTTTCTTATTTGAGGACTGCAATGTGTCTATGTGATTTGTGCCCATGTTTCTTATTTGAGGACTGCAATGTGTCTTATTTGATTTGTGCCTATGTTCTGTTTAATGATTTTATCTTGTTTCTTGTTTAAGGTTGTGACTCATATTACATTTGTGTAAAATGATCTATTGCCTATGTGATTTCTCTTAACGTCGAACTTTTTCCGGTTGAAGAGTTGCGAGTTGCAATGCTAGTGTCACTGTTTAATCTTGTTTTTCTGTTATGTGTCAACCATTGAGATTTGAAGAGTTTCTTGTATGATATTTCCATGTGTTTTGTTTTGAGACATGGGACCACAAAAGTCATTTGGTACTAATCATTATACATTGATTGGTAAGGTTACTCTAGTTGATGGTAATATTTTTCATAATAGTGTCCTGAAACCTACGTGTAATGGATTTAATTTAATGCACTTGAGTTGGATATACTGGTGACCAAGAGTTGTTTGACAAATGCTGGAGAATTTTAAATAAGGTAATTTTCATAACCAATGCCGTTGCTACTCTGGATAATGACTGATATGTTCAGTAATCACTCAGCAATTTAGGTTGGTACTCGACCTACATACTATTTGAGGTAAGACAAGCATACTGGATTCACCAATCACACTGCTCTATGCTAGGCACCTGAGGCCACGGCCTTGTGGGAGACATAAGAAGAGTTTGGTTTCTGTTTACCTTTGCTAGTTTCGATCACTCTGGGTACTCGAATACTTGTACACCACCAAATATAAATTTTGTAAACTTGTATGCGTTTTTTGCTAGTGAGTGGGGTAGTTTCGAAGTACAGTCATACACAGTTACCCTGTCATTGTACCACCACCTACACTAACAGTGGGAACACTACAAAGGACACTGTTTTTTTTTTTTTATATATAAGGGTAAGGTGACATTCTAGCACGGCAAAATAAAGCACCGGTCACTGCTAAAAGGAGAGGAGAAAAAAAGAAAAACGATGCTGGATATGTTGACTAGTAGGAGCTTGAGGTTTCCAGATTTTTTTATTTTGGCTTTTTACACCCAAGTTAATTAAAGTATTTTCCAAACATATTACAATCACCACACATTAATGTAAAAGAGAATAATTTGTTCCATACTTACTTACAAGGCACCACAAATATTTGATGCAATTTCATTTTTAAAAAATTTTTCCTTGGAACTTGCAAAAAAAAAAAAAAATTCGGAACGTACCATACACTAGTAAGTACGGTAAGTAAATGATAGTTGATGTTGACGCATGACGTGCTTCCCGATTTTTTGTTTTCCCGACCTCAGTTCCATCCTTACGTTTAGCTATGTAGAGGTAGGATTTATTTTACTCATTGCTTTCCATGCACCTGCCAGCCGGTGACGTAACAGCTAGCTGTAGGCCATGCCTTCAATATCCCCCCCCCCCCCTCCCCGCTCACCACTCACCCTTGCCCTCATGAACACAGCCGAGATCAGCTGCAGGCACCGGTTGAGTTTTAATATAAAAGGAGGTCTCGTTCGCTCCTCCGAGAGCATTTGGTTTTTGTCTCTAGCACTCGCTGCTCAGAACAAGTCACCCGCCAGTCTAGCACTAGTTGCACGGATGCACCCTGTATTCTAGCTTCATGCCAGCACTCATTGCTCAGCATACATCAAGCTTAGTTACAACAGTGATTCTGATCACTCGGCGATGTTAGTCAGACAACTCTCTCTCTACAAAGATCCCTGCTAACCCCCATCTTCTTCTCAGCAAGGACGTGTTTGAGATAGGTAACTCCTTTCCTACAGTTCTTCTTAGGGCCTCCTCCTATCTATTCATGATTAGTCTCCCAGCATCACACCCAGCTCGGCATACGGTCGCTACCCACGGGAATTACGGCAATAATAGAACTATAAGTCTGTTTAGCCAGCCACGATTCACATCGCACACATTTCATACCCTGCTCAACACCGGTTGCCTCTACCGGCTAATAAGACGTACAGACAGCTTCCCGGCCATTCCACTCATGCCAACGTCCAAAGTGAGTACGTCATCACAGTTATGTATTTCCATTCAAAGGAATAAATGTGAGCTTAAACTTGATCTTTGAGACAAAGTCTCCTGTAGACTTTGAACCTAGCACCCAGGAAACTCTCCAGAGGGCAGGTAATACCAGGGAAGTTTGATGCGTGCCGCTTTATTGTACTACTACACGCGATTACATCTCATCTCTTATGATGCCAGTATACCTACTACACCCAAGCGAAAGTCAAACCCTGCCAAGTTGCACACGGACGTTGCGGAATGGTCACAACACTGGAGGGCGCTTTTGAACATATGGATACAAAGATTACGCAAGCCAGCGGCACGTCGCCCTCCCCTCCCCCGCACTGAAAGTCAACAACCTGTCAGCCGCCTCTTGGCACAGCCAAGCCCCATCCAATACGCACGAAGCCGAGAGATGACCAGAGGGTTTCTACCCCCCTTCTGGCCTTGTGCAAGAGGGACGCTACACCATCCCTGAGGCCCATTGTCGCACCTGTCCTACAGACTATATAAGTCCATGCGTGGCACGGCTCGCGAGTTATTTCTTTCATATCCTGGAGCTCGCTCAACCACTTCTAGTGTTGGAGCCTTCGACGACCTCCAAGTCTTCAGCAGCTTATCTGAGGCTGCTCCTATTGTCGACAACAGTCTTCAGCGGCTATTGCCATTGCAGGCACCAGAGGCTTCATTGATGTCAACGACTAACACTTACCAGAGGCTCTTCATTGCCATGATCCGTGCTGCTTATTCCAATTATGTACAATGATAACAACTCATCTCACTGCAACCTAGTATACTACTCCTACACACATGAGATTCAAATCACACGCCAACTCGTACACGGAAGGCGCGGCCTGCTACATTACTGGAGGGCAACTGGACACGTGGATACGAGGGTTTGTGCAAGACAGCAGCGCGTCACCACCCCCCCCCCCCCCCCGGCTGAGAGCCTACAAGCCATCAGCCATCTCGGAGCATGCCCGAATGCCGAGAATACGCAAAGGCCGAGAGATGACCAGAGGGTGCTACCCCCACTCCGACCTCACAGCAGAGGGACGTCACACGCCCTACCCCGCAGTCATCTAGACACGCACTACCCTCACTATGTAAGTCTGTGCACGGCAGACCTCACCAGTTGGTCTTCAGTCTCCTAGCTCACTCCGCCACTTCTACTGCTAGGGGCCCTCTGACCACTGTTAGATCTTCAGCAGGCCTCCCAGAGGCTGCCACAAACTGCCCAACACTCTTCCACAATTACCAGAGGCTGCCTACATTGACGTCGCCATCAGAATTTTACAGCACCTGCGACCAGACGCTCCAGCGATGCCAATCATCAACAGCTACCAGAAGCTTTCTGTAGCTACCAGACATACAACATTTAACTTCTTTGTCTCCTACAGATACCCTGATTAGAGTTAGATTTGTAGTAAGCAATTTTCGACAGTTTAATTTCACTTCCCCCATTAGTCTAGGCCCAGGTCACCTACACCTTGCTACCGTAGGTTTACTTCCAGCCACCGGTTTTCTTGGTAGGAGAAAACACGTCATTGAGTTTGCTAAGCTCTTAATAAACACGGCTTTCTTTTTTTTTTAACTTTGAGTCTCATTCGTAGAGTACTTTGTAACCAACTGCTGGGAGAACCTCGAGTCAAGTAACGCTGACCGGGAATGCAAAATTATTACTATGAACTAGCTACAACTGGAGACTTCCCCTCAGACGGCTCCAGTTGCAATACACACATATTAGACGACCATCTATTTTATTCCTGCCAAGTATACAGGTACTGGAGGAGTAGAATAGAGGAGCCCTACGACTAGCAACACTTTCCATCCAGGAAGAGCCAGTAAACCTGAAATTATATCCCTACCGGAGCACCTGGGTGCTGGCGGGGGTATCTGCTTAGGTGCTACGGCATGGCCTTGGTTGGGATCGCACACCCAGTAATAGTATTGGTAGCCCACACGGCTTCAACACTTCTGGTTCTTCCGCTAAGGTGAAGCACCGGGCTCATGCTACCAAACCACTACTGTGCAACACTATTCTAGGACTACTCGTGTTCGTAGTGCTCGATTCATAGTTCTCAGCAGCTAACCCGCTCTATGCCATTTAAGGTGAGACAGGCCGCAAGCAGGGAGGAACAAAAAGGTGTGCCTTGCTGCCAAGCTGACAAATTGGTTCAGTTCCCCTTAGAAGACGAGCCGAACAAGATTGTGCCGCTTTGCTCAGACCACTAGAACGAGACTACACCAGCATCCACCATCAGCAGCCAACCACCACTCTCATAAAAACGTCAGTAATTAAACCCTGAAAGCACAACCGGCCTAAGTGCAACCAAAGCCACACGACCGTGATCAAGCCTTATCTAATCAAACACGCGTCAAAGATTTTCTGGCGTCCAACGTAGGGCATCAGCTAATTAGCTGTTAGCAGTAAGAGGCCAAACCAGGTCACCCGACCTCGAGACCTAGGCGCCGAACAGGGTTAACCCAGCGGACTTCGGGGAGTCAAGTAAAATCCCAGTGGCGCACATGAAACGATAGCTATGTCTACTTTAAACATCAATGCCGCGCCAGGCATCAATCATGACTCTGAAAATGACACCTTAGACCCAAAATGCAGCCATACCGAATGCCTAAGTGTCGGCTCATTGAGAATCGAATGCACCTACTTTTTAAAGACTTTTATCACCTCTGTCTTGGCTAGGCCAATAAAGTACTAGATACAGCAGGCCTCAAACACTGTTGCGAAGTCTTTCGGCAACAGCCAAAGAATTTTTGTAGTGACATTACTTGCCCAGGCCTAGACATTAACCGTGTCAGATGTACCACGTGTAGTGAGCCCTTCCATAAAATGTGCATAGGATGGCCCGATGAGCGCATCACTATGCCATGGCATACCAATGCAAACCATGTAGGAGGAAACACGTGTTATACTCCCACCGATCGAGACCGTCAAGAATCTACATACAGCCTGGGAAAGCGAACGGCCACCCCGCGATTGGATGCGATGACGACATACAAATTACTGACTTCGCCGGTCGATTGCATGAAGACCCGGTGGCGTTAACCAATGAGTGTACAAAATAATTCCGGGATACCAACCTGCCACCAAAACAATGGTTAGACAGGGCCCAACTACACTTGAAAGGCGTAGCATCAACTTGGTGGGAGAGGTACAGAGAGTTTCTCACAGACTGGAAGCAATTCTGCAACCGCATCGCATCCGAGTTCACCGGCGAGGAGGTGCTAGCGTGGTTAACAACCCAGTTCTACAGTCAGACACAGACTTGCAAAGATGAGGCTGAAATTTTCATACGTCGTAAAGAGAAAATGTTCCGGCGCATATTCTCGGAAGTCCCATAAGCAACGACCGTCCGTTCAGTAGACAGGATGCTTTTACCCAGCCCGAGGAACGTACTCCTCATGGCCAAACCAACAACTATTAAGGAATTAGTTGAGAGGGCACGAGAAGCCGAACAGAATTTTGCAGCATAAGCCAGCTTAGAGAAACTGGTACCAGTAAAAATCCCGGAACCACGAGCTCTGCTGGGTGAGTCACCCAAGAATGTGCCTGCACCCCCGTCACGCACACCCTTTGTACCAAAATGTTGATTCTGCCCTGGTAGTCATAGGAACCAGGACTGCCCTTGCAGGCCAGTAATTCCCCCGTTCAAATCTGAGTGAACTACAGTGCCACCGGCTACTAGAGCTACCGAAAGACCAACCCCCGCCGTTAAGTCAGGAAATGCCGCCGTCGGGGTCCGAAGAGGGCTGCCACCACCGGACCAAAAGGGCCCAGAATCCTGGGCTTAAATGAGCATCTGGCACTCCCCATAGCCCCACATATTGAAGATGAGATAAATGGTGACAGTGGATTGGCGTTACTTGATTCAGCAGCCACAGCGAACTTCATTAGGTGCAACGTACTTAATTCAGAGCAACTAGCCAACATGTGCCCGCAAACCAAAACTGTCAGAATGGCTCAGCCAGATGCGACCCTACGGGTAGATGGCCGTGCTACGGTAAGGTGAACATATACCAACTCTCAGATCCCTCCGAGTTTATAGTATCACAGATTCTATCAGAAGCAGTTATACTCGACTGCCCGTGGCTTAGACAACATCAGTGCATTACTAATCATGGACAACGCCGAGCTTACATGGGCGAGCACGAGAGAATAACAGTAAACTGGGACCATAACCCAGATGACATTTTACCCGTCACCATAGATCCTATGCTGATCAATCATGAACTCAATGAATCTGAGTTTAATCAATTGCAGCAGGTACTGGGCAAACACGCTAGTGCATTCAGACAAAGGGGGTTATTGCAACCAGACTCAATCCATCCAGCATGAGATCTGAACAACAACAAACATCCCTGTTTACAATTGACCGTATCGGGTATCTGCCTGCCGACGTAACCTAATAATGGACCAGGTAAACGACACGAAGGACCAGGGGATTGTGGAACTCTCTAACACACCCTATAACTCCCACGTGGCCCTCATACCCAAGAAGGACGGAAAGCTGCAGTTCTACGTTAATTACAAGAGCCTAAACGAGAAAATGCACCACATCACTCCCCCAACTATCGACCTCACTCATACCCTGCAGGACATTGGAAAGACCAGGATCTTCAGTACCTTAGACATGGAATCCGGATAGTGGTAAATTGCGGTACACCCCGATAGCCACAAATATACGTCATTTACCACACCACAGGGCGAAACCATACAATTCAGGGAAATGCCATTCGGACTGAAGAATGCATCTGCAACATTCCAATGCCTAATGTCAGCAGAGGTATTAACAGGGTACATCAGAGTGTTTTGCTTCGCCTACCTCGACGACGTGATCATCTACTTGAATAGCTGGGAGAAGCCCCTCGAACATCTGCAGCGGGTCATAGAACGCCTAGAACTCCATGGGATGACTTTTAAAATTTCCAAGAGCCACTTCGGCAAGTCATCCATCGGTTACCTTGGACATGTGGTATCACCTGAGGGAAACTTCCCACAACAAAACTCCCGACGAACTATTGAAGATGCCGACGAACCAGTAAATAAACGACAACTACGCCGGTATCTGGGTCTGTGCAACTGGCTCTGCGACTTACTGCCTAACTTAGTCCTAGAGAGCAAGCCTAGGCTGTGCGACACCTGCAAGACCCAGTGGCACCGTCAATTCCTACTCATCTCTTTTCAGTGAACCTAACCGCACAGGACCTGCTGAGATTCTGCCGTGGATCGCCGAACTGCTTCGCATACCTACACCTCAGCAACCTCCTATCATCGCCTACAGGATACCCAACATTCTCCATCCTGCTCCCACGCCAAAGCCTGCAACACTATTGTAACACGTCCACATCCAGTGATCCGTTGCCCAGGCACATAGAATCAGGTGGCAGCTCACAAACACCCGACTGCAGTAGAAGTCACAGATTTTGTGCCCTGCAGACAGTCTACCATGCCAGATCTCTACAACGGGAGGGTTTCAGCATCCTGCAAGGACTAGACCAGAGAATTACATGAGCGCTTAGTCTAGTTTCTGGCCAAAAACTGCAGGGGATCTATTCACTGCCGCAGTAAGCACAATACCAACACACCTGTCGCACATCAATGTAAAGTTCGTAAAGTCACTTCTATATGATGCAAAATACTTTTGAAGTACAGTTACTGAAAGAGGTAGATTGAGGCTAAATTTTGGACTAGCAGTTATGTTGAAGTTAGATTTCATTTTTGAAGAAACAGGAGTTAGGAGTCATGACATTTTAGCGGACATTGTGAGTGAAAAGCCGTTGAGAGATTTGCAGTTCTAGTTAGTAGTTTCTTTTTGTGTGACACAATGTTTTGTGCTTGAACAACTTCTGTCCTTTTCCCGCACGATGATAAAGATGTGTCCCAATGTCAAACAATTTACTTAATTTGTAACAATGGTTTTTGCTGTGTTTCAGCTCACCGAAACAACGATTCAGAGTCTGTGATTAATGAATTTCAGTGTTTTTTGTAAAGCTAATCAATGCAACATTTTGCTGTTTTAAAAATTGAACAAAAGTAATTGAATTGAAGATTTAATTGTATTAATTTTAATTTGAACGGAACTATAAGAAACAATAGTTGAATAAATATTCTTTTTGCACCCAAATTTTCCAGTCAGTATTTAAAAAAAAACAGTTTCTAATAATTTACATCACTCAAACGATCTCACGAATTGTTGTTACAAAATTCTGAATTTTTATACTTGTTAGTTTTCTTGGAAAAGATTTACACCTATTTATGAATTAAGTAAATTGAAAGTATCAGGAATATTTTTCTTTTATTTATTATATATTAAACTCTCCCTTTGTCTGGTATTTACCTGAAGTTAGTTGTTAATTTCATTTGGATCTATTTAAAGGAGTCTGTTTATCCTACTTTTTATTCCATGAATCCAATTTTATTTACATTTTTTTTTTTTTTACACATCAGTAGAGTCCGTCTAAACTATTCCATTTCATTCACCTCTTTTGCTAGCAAAGTTAGTGCTATAACATTTGAGTTTTGCTCTTCAGCTGTTAAATGCAATTAGTTAGGGACATCAAGGCGGCCCACATAACAGCCTTGTGGTGGAGCTACCCTTGCTAGAACTTGGTGGTTGGTTCCATTTGCCTGAAGGAACCGCCCCCTTCTTTCCGCTGGCGCTGCCACTTCCCTTCGATGGATGGTTTGGTGGGGCCGCTTCGACCTAAGTGGGTCACAGCGTCTGGGTTGCATCGTGCGATTTCATGTGCTTTTGTTGCGGCATTGGTTTCCGAGGGCAATCCATATGGAAATGGTTCCCAGGACAATACCAGCACTTGGGTAGTTGTGAAGTCTGCGGCGGAGGTGGCGGGAGTGGCTTGATGCGACGTTCCCCTGTCTTTCCTTCGTCGACGGACTTTTCTGGTTTCGGCTGGTCGATCAGAGCTTGTGCCTGAAAGTTTCATTCAGCTTCCCATGCTCTGTTGATTAACTCATCTACTGACGTAAGCTTGGGTAGCAGTAAAATGTTCCGAATCCGTGGCAACAATAGACGTGTGATTTGATGGATACACGCATCCTCGTCCCCATCAGGAAATATTTGGCGGTACATCTGCACTTTTCTCCATATGAAGATTTCGACTTCATCCCCAGGTTTTTGATGGTAGCTGTAGAATTCAGTCATTAGGTGGGGGACTATTTCTTCTCCGGTGAAGCACTGCGAGTACTGAGCTGCTTCCAATCTGTTACAAATTCTCCATAAGCGTTCCACCAAGGGCCTTTCCCTTTAATTTGAGCTGAGCTCGAGACAGTCAGGGTTTCTCAGAGATCTTGTTTCTCTGGGAGTCGTGGTTCTCCCGCGCAAGTATCTTGACTGCACATTGAGGTAGGGCCTAGGTTTGTGGGTCTGTACTCTGCAGCTTGTTTGCACACCTCATATTGGTAGACTAGTCCTGATATATATACTGGCTCGTCGAGCCATCTAATACATGTGTGATGAAAATTAGCCTCGCAAAGGATACAGTGAAATGTATGGAACCCTCATCCAGGGCAAGTTACCCAGCTGCAGTATGCAGTCTTCCTTGTACGACAATACTCACACCGATACTCCAACCCAGCAGTGTAATGAGGCTTATCTGCCCAGCCGAGGTACGTATAGTGGTACCAAAGGCAACAATGGGTGTATTGTATGCTAAAAATTCCCATTCCAGAACAGCCTGGGCATGAACAGCGGTTGGGTCCAGTTGCAGACGAGTTGGCCTCGTTGGTTGGCCAACCAAGGTTGGCGAGTGACATATTGGCTGTTGGTAAGGGCACCATGGGGTGTTTCTCAAGGACCCTCCGAAGGCTGACAGTTTCTGGGCTCCATACTACGTGGAGTTGGCGGTCATGGCTAGCTTGTCCGTTATGCCTCGTGCAACTTCGACAGTATGGCCCCATGTTGGAGAAAATAAAAAAAGGGGGCAGTGGTGATTTTGCCCCTTCTACTTGACACGTGATGTACCGGGAATATATACTCACTTCTCTAGATCAGTAGGCTGTGTCCACCTCCTTTGGCTAGGAGCTAAGCCAAGCGCTCCTATAAAACAGGGGACAGTCCTGACGGGGCACGGACGCTTTCCTGTTATACAGGCCAGGCCTAGTAGCTATTCAACAGGGCACAAAGTCCGGTACAGGTAAGCTGATCTTGCATCATGGTGCCACCAGCTTTGTGATGATACCTGGGTGATGTGTCACAGGAGCTGCAATAGTAGGGTGAGTAGCAGGTGAAGGGGCAGTTGCGAAGGAAGGTGTGAATGACAGTGAGGGACGAGGTGTAGGGCGCAGAATGACTGGAACCAAATATGCAATGACTGGTGTAGGAGACAGTTAAGGTTGGTTCAGATGCTCTATCACACAAGGGTATTCCATCGGACCTTGCTTCTCTGGAGTGGTGAACATATCTCTGAGGATTTCAATCTCCGCTTGGTCTTGCAGATGTCAAAATGACCGGGCCTATGCTCATGGTTCTGAGCTAGCTAGGGAGGCTGCCAGACCAGGCTTTAACTCGTGTTGTCGGCCAGAAGCCAAGAGAATCTGCCACACCTTTTCCTTGAGACCCCTCCTTTTGTAAAAATACATCAGAAAGTGGACTTACCCTTCTGCTACCGCAACAATACAGCAGGTTCCATGTGCTCAAATTAGTGTAAGCACCCCGTGCGTGCAGGAGACTGGCAGACACCTTAATTCCTGTGTCTGGCACAACCGGTGCAGTACACGCCAGAGGTTCAGGCCTCACCTGTCCACAGTCACAAACGGGTGTGTGAGCTTGACCGAGTCTTCTCAGTCAGGGAACATCTGTCTCTCTTGGCAGTGCTTTGCAGTGGAGAGGCCAAAGGACACTGAGCTTAAAAGTTGGCTCAAGTTAGCACGTGTGAGTAAACTTTGTGTTTTGGTTTGTTTGAGTAAGTTTCCCGGGATCATCTGCAGTATTGTTATGTGAGGGTAACTACTGAAAATAGCTACGTCTACAGGAAAGTACTCAAAGTAAAAGCTGACCCATGTATATTTTCCGTAATGTCAATGGCATGAGTCTCGGCCGGGAAGTTAGAGTACAGTTCAATATAGGTCTGTAGAGGCAACTGGTGATAGACTGGGTAATGCTGAGTGTGATGCATTGAGTTACTAAATGATCTTCTCTTGCACTGTTGAGACGTGTGGTACGTGAACGACAACGTTGTGTTCTGGGCTGACACGAAGCTAGGTTAACTAAACAAGGCATGTTCAGGATTAGTCCTCAAAAGAACTTTACGGAAAGGTCAACCTGCAGATACGTTCGTGTACTACAAAGGTCAGTTGATATGCAAGATACAAAGCTTGGGAGAGTCCCTGACTAATGTAAAATTAACTTTCCGAGCGGCTAGTGCTGAAAGCAAACATTATCGTAAGCGACGCTTAAACGATGGTTGAGAGTGGTTAGAACCCGAGCGGCTAGCGTTGGGAACTAAGGCTGAGCAATCTGGTCAATTCTGAGCGACTGATGATAGAAGCGAAGACTGGCCAAGAGACGCTGGCTGTCTCTCCTATTATACTAATTTTGGCCACTGCCCGCTGCAGATTGGCTGATGTCACTAAGGCGAGGGGGTGGTCGCAGAGCGGGGGATAGCAAATGCATGACTGATAGCTGTAATGTCAACAGCCGGTTGGAAGGGAAGAAAAGCAAAGACAAACGATACTCCTACTAGTGCCATATAGCAAGGAATAAAAGAACTCACATCTAAGCATTGTTACGGTGGGCCAGTGAATAAAACAATCTGCACATCACAGAATACAATCTCACTTTACATTAGGACAAATGAAAATGTTAACTTCCGACTCCGAATCAAACTGACCTAATGATGGAGCAGAAGTCTCTGAATCTCCACTATTGAAAAAGCATCATATGTCAGTTGTTGTTTGACATTTTTTATGTTGGTGTTACTGCTGTTCCACATTGTGTCAGGAGTCAAGAGTTAACCATGTGAGAGGAGAGATCCTGAACTGACCTGATGGCTGATTGCTGTTGGAAGGCATTGGTTGTTCAGGGGGACGGTCTTGGTGATGTTTGTTTGAAGACTGCTGTAATGGAGACAACCCCCTCAACCTCAGCGCACTTCAAAGCACCATCTGCATCACCATCCAGCGATACTCTCCAAAGATTCGTCCAGATAAGTTCTTCAAATTAAAGTTCTTTTTCAATCTATGAACTGTAGTAGAAATTGAATCGGGAAAAAAATTATAAAAGACTTACTGATCTTCAGCGATTCTGTGAATGGAAATACTGTGCAGCATGATATTTTTTTTTTATGTTGGAAGCTGGAGTTAACAGCTTATTTAACCGATCGTCAACATAAATATGTTATGAATTTCCTCCTTTTTTTTTGCATCGAAAAAAAAAAGAGTAAATTATTGTATTCAATATAGATCCAAATTTGTGAGGACACAAATTTATCAATATACCGGAAAATGTCAGACACTTGCACATACAGAGAGAGAAAGATTGATAAAGTGCAGCTTTTACACGAGGGAAGCTTATTTTACAATGACCAATAACATTGCCTGTAAAGGAGTACACAATTAGACGGGACTCACAACCATCCGTGGCATCTGTCAGTCACCCGTCTGTCCGGCGGTCATGTGATCTTCCACCAATAGCAAAACAACACTTTGTTTTCTATCCATCCATCCACCCATAAAATATTTTCCGAAGGACGGATTAGCACGGCCTTTTAACGACATTCCTTAGACGAGGATATACACTTTGAAATAAAACGAAATGTGGTATATCAGTGTTTGTTTATCTTTTGTGGTAAATTCAAAAATTTTTAATGTAAAAAAATTTATAATTCTTATTACGTAAAAAAATTATTTTACAAAAATGTTTTAATCAAATGTATTTCCAACCAAAATACACCTCAATGAAAGAAAAATTGCTATGTTAAATTCTCACACTGAAATTTTGCAGTAGAAGAATTGATGGACAACGGATTTTTGTGAATCACTTTCAACTGATGGATGAAAACACAAACGGAAGACTGACTGACGGATGACTGACAGGTGCAACGGATGGTTGTGAGTCCAACTGTAGTCATTCTCATTCAGCAACTTAGGCAGTGATAAGGCAGGGAACAAACGAGATGCAAATATAACCACACACCTGAGGTATTCTGCATAGCAAAGTCATCAGTCTCATTAAATATGTTTGAGAAACTACACTTTGTGTTCTCGTTGATCTCCCCTTCCTCAATATTAGACTCTTCATCGTCTGGCACTTCTACTTTAGGTTCAACAACATCGACAAATTCCACTTCATCACTGGTGTCGTCGTCATATGGCTTTGACACCACTATAGGCTCATCCTCAACACGTGACAGCACAGGAGGCACTTGAGCTGGCGGCACATGTCGCTTGCGTTTCAGAGGCGGCTGCGAAACATCATCTGATCTCGTGACTGGGGTATCTCTCAACACTGGCTTTCTGTCCACACACTCAGTACCACTCTGAAAACAATGTATAATATTTCATAACAATGATCTTCCAAAATTAACAAAAATTAATATAAAGGAAACATTTTTTACCCAAATTATTGATCAATTATTTTCAATGCTAAAAATAAAAATCATAGCAAGTACAATAGAGCTTGTGGTTACAAATACCAGTAATGAAGCTCTAATCAAAGTTGTGACAAAAATATACACAGAATAAGCCAAAATACATATTCTGTCTCTACCTGTGAAATTCTGAATACCATGATCACTTGACTGCAATGGCTATCCTAAAATAAACATTTCTGTGCACAACCCAGGTGATAAATGGGGACCACTGAAAATGGTGACAAGTAAAATTCTCGAAATACCATAAAATTGCAGCTGTTTTATCATTTGCCACAAAATTCATAAACTTGCTTTTCTTGCCCACTAGTACAAACAACTTCTGTCTGTGCATGTACATGCTGTAACATACTGTTAACATTTAATGTATTTCTCTTTCTCCAACTGTCAGTTGTAGCTCATGACATCTGCAAGCAGTATATCAAATTCTCGCAAGTATGCTTGTAGAAATTGAAATTTTAAAAGAAATACTTGATTTACTGCTTAGAGAAACAAATCAGCACAAATTTGCTTTTATATTGGTGACTTATATGTCTAATACTTCAAAATTTAAATCACTACAGTAACTGTTTTTGTGAAACATGTAGACATAATAGGACACCATCACAAACTGAAACGAACTAATACTATTTCGAAGCTTCAAGGTTTCCCCAGAATTCATTAACAAAATACTTGCCTTTTCTTTTACAATTTTTGTTATAAATTACAAAATAATGATGTGCAAATTTTTTTTACATACATATGCTGATTGGTAACAGAAATATCACAAACAGCAATCACTTCCAAAAAAGAAAAAAAAACCACACACACACACAATTCACTAAAGCAAAAGGACAACCAACATAAAACTATGCAATATGCATGAATCCAACAGGTATAAATGTGCAATTCATGGAATAATCACTTGCTGTCATCATATACTTAGGAGACACTAGAAGTAGATTTAAATTTTCTACTTGATGAGGTCATTTCCTGATTGTGCAGGTCCAGACTTTCAAGTCATGGCATCTGTCAAAAGCACTGTCTCATCATAATTTTAAAGAACAGCAAACTCTTGATTCCAACACCTTTTCATGGTCGCCAGGAAAAGGACTGTTATTTCAAAGAAGCTGTTATTGGAAAAACCTGACGAATTAAATTTGTTTCATGGTTCCCCAAAAAGGAGTCTTTATTTTGAGAGGGTTGTTATTCCAGGAGACTTAGAAACTAGAGGTGACAATACTATATAATTTTATGAAGCAATATAAATATTTTTGAAAATTCTGATATAATTTAATTTTAGTTTTAAAACATTCATTCGGCAGTTTCATGTCATCATGAGGGATTGGTAGAGGGGGAGGGGTGAAGGGCATAATGTCCCTTGTGATATCCCTCTGGAAGACATTATTTATTCACTAAGTAACAATATAAACTTAGGTTTGCTGGATGCATTACAGAAAGTAAACCACAAAATCAGATTGACATAAACATACGATTCCATGAATTAGTAACTATAGTAAGAATATAACTATGAATAAAAGTGCAATTTTAAGTTATTTAATGCATAGTGTTTAACTGACAATTTTTAACCCTCTTTTCTTAGAAGTTGTTTACTGCTATCACGGTTTTGTACCAATATTGCCCTTCTATTCACCATTTTCAGTGATTCCTAGTGATAAACTGTTAGAGAAACTTTCAAAAATGATAAAATGATAAAGTCACTTAGCTCAGCAGCAAATATACTAACCTTTTTCGCTTGAGCTGACAGGGGTGGATTACTGCTTGGCGCTGACAGCGAAGGTTTCTGAAGCACAACACACCAAAATATGTCACAACCATCAATAATATTACCAGGGCCACCCAATAAGTAAGTAAAAATGTTTTGTTTTTACATGAGAAATGTCGATAAAGGTTGCTGTGCAGAGGGAACCTAGGTGTAGATATGTGTCGGCTCTCCCTACAAGACCTGTCTACAAGCAGTACACTTCGAGCAACCATGGAAACTCCTTAGCATAAATATGTCATACTGAAATGTGGTCCATTATCAATCTTTTTATGGCATAGGATAAACCTGCTGCGTATACCTATCAGAAATTAATGTCCGTGTACTACCTTTAGTGAAATCCTTGAAAAATTGCCACTACCAATTGTCTCTTAGGAAAACTTTCTCAGGAAAATTTAAGTTCAGTTCAACAAAACTATATGCAAGGTGGGCAGGGGTGAAGCGTCCATGGAAGCAATGGAAGCATTTCTTCCCCTTAACTCTAACTTTCCGTCTGTTAATAATTACTCTGGAAAGTTCACAGCATAATATCTTTAGTTTTTCATTGAACAGAAGTACGATGGTTCATCATAGAACACTAAGTAATTTCTGACGGGCGTGTGGTACGCTGCGGTTCATGTCTCGTGATGTTCTTTGCTTGGAAGCAATCGTCTTGTGTGTTTCTAGTGTTACGACTGTTCAAGGCTATCATGACGATGGAACCCAGGGTGTAAGCTGTCACGGGGCAGGGAGTGGGGTTTAGGTAGCCGTGGAAGCAACCGAACAACTTGCATACGGCACAATGTTAGCCAAGTGGCAACCAAACTTGGGTGAGCAATTAAATATTGACTGCCTTTTGTCTAGTTTGTAAACAACCAACAAGTTGATTTTCGCGCACAAATGGGAATACTTTGTAAATAAAGATTTGTGTTTATTATGACATGTATGTTGAACTGTTTGTGTGCTAGTATTGTGATGTTCTTTTCTGGAATGTAGTTTCTGAGATAGCATTCCACTTGTTGAAAAGTACCTATGATGTACCTAAATATGTGAGTGGATATTTATGGGAAAATGTGTGTGGTGGTAAAGTGCATATACTTGTTACTCACCAAGAAGTTAAGAAATGCCTTGTTTTAATTAAAATGGAACATAAGTGTATGAAGTGTATGCTTGTCCGTATCTTTTCACAGAAATTTTAGATAGTTATCGTTCTCGTGTGTCTACGTGAATAAAGTATGTCAAATAATTACTACTTATAATGTACGTCAGATTCTCTGAGTCGAAACATAGAAACAAAGGTGAACTCTCAGAATCATGACATAGTAAAAAATTATTATTTAGAATTTCCTAAGCACATTAGGAAAAATAATGCAGTTTTAGAAAAATTAATAATTCAGAGGATATTGCGATGTCAGTTTTTTTAAGTGACCGATTAAACCCTTCGTTTTAAATATTGCTCAAGTTATAAACGTATTTGCATGGGTGAGTTGGAAATATTTTAAAAATTGAGAAAAATTAGTTCATCTCATACTTTCGACTCATTGTTAACAGCAAAAGCATTACACTATCTGATCTTATTTTCCATTTCAGTTACAAGCATATCAGCAGAATGATACTTTAATTTCCTCTTAAAACTTATTAGTATAACTCGCAAGGCAAAGTATTGAAAAACAACTTCTTAGTACGTTGCAAATACAGGTATGTAATTAAATGTTTGAAGTATACGTAAATACTCTGCAAATGATAACACTGTTCATCAACGGGTTCATTCAGTAAATGACTTTATTTATAAATTTTATGTTATGTTGTCTGTGTATTTACATAAGTATCTCATGTCTAACTGGGGAACAGGAATTTCGGAAACGTACATTATGTATACAGTTTTAGTTTTCCTCTGGAATGTGCGCCTCACATGGGTTAGTGTTGCAGATTTACGTATGCATGTTTTTCATGCTAGTCTGTTACTGATTTCATGCTGTTGGCTAGTTTTTCCAAAATTTTAAACTGTAGAGTGATTTTGATTTTTAAAAATTCACTGGAACTTCCTTAAGTGCTAATAAATTCTTGAGTTGCATTTTTACAACTTGCTTTGTGGTGAATATCAACTGTGTATAATATTAGTAAGTAGTATAATGCCTAAAGGGGATTATGTTGAGCCAAACGAGGTGAATACGTCAATATGTAACTAATGGCAACTCTTTTCAGTATTTCCAAAATAATGCACCACTTAAGTTCTGCGCCAGTTGCTTCCCCTCCCGAAAATCTCATGCCTCGCCACTGAAGGTGCCCATCCCCCTTAAATGAAACCCACAAACAGTAATGAATAGATGCAGCATATTTTCTCAATCTATATGCATGAGAGGACGATGCATTGTTTTCTCATATTATTGGGGACAAAATCTGAATTCATCATTTGACCCCGGAATCAAAGTGTCAGAATTCTGTAGCCATAACCTTCCCCACAAAATGTTGACTGTTTCTGATGGACAAACTAAAGATTTTTTTTTACACAAAGTACGGTAGAGAAAAAATCTGTGCTGTATGTACTAAAAACAGCCAACATTTGTGGGAAAGGTAACAGATAGAGTACTGTAAAATAGAAATGGGGGTTTACCTACTCAACTACATGCCTAAGGGTACCACAATAACCATTGCACAATATTGTGAGGAACTTTCGAAACTGAGGGCTAACATCAAGCAGAAGAGACCAAGAGAACAGTCTATAACAGTTTTGCTCATGTACAACAACTTACATCCCCACTCTGCTCATCAGACAGCTGTGTTAATGTAATAATTCAAATGGAGGATTTTTCCTCACACTTCCAAATTCTCTGGACTAAGCTACCTTCAGATTTTCGTCTGTTTTGTACCCTGAAAGATTATCTTAGCAGGAAACTTTAAACATGCATTAAACGGCTACATGACATTAACATATAGTGGTATGTTATAAAATAAAAAACTCTCTCTTATGTTATCAAAATATGTTTGCAGTAACAAGGTGATTATGTGGAAAAATAGTTTAATGTAAAACGTAAATACTTTTTCTATCGTAAACATTGTATTTTTCTCTAACCCTTAAACTTAATTATTGGATGACCCTCACACATTGAAAAGTACCATATAAACATAAATAACAAAATTGTACTTATTGATTTTATCATTCCTCGATAACATATGCCAAATTATTGAATGCTATGAGAAAAACACTGCTGACATATAAGCCTACTCAATTCATAGGTAAAGTGAGCACTTTTGAAAGCCCTCTCATTTGGAAACATAGTCCATTAATTTACTTTATTTTAGCCTTCAATATTAACTTCCAGTTGCGGTGGATTATACACACTGTGTTTATTACATACATCACAATATTTATTTTGAAAGCGGTTAAAGAACAAAAAATAGATGAAAAGAAAAAGTTACTACGGGCTCAAAAGTGCTCACTTTACCATGAACAGCCTATACTTCATATGTATATTATCTAAATACAGTTCATGTTACACAATTAAGAAAATGTATTTGTGTTTTAAACAATAAAACATTATGTCTTTCTGAAACATGATAAGCTAAAAAGAGACTGAAATAATGTAATGGTCCATTAAAAGAAACAACAAAACTACCGTATTTCGACATGTATAGGCTGCACATCTTTACAAAAAAAATTACTACCAAAAGTGACGTGCAGTTTATATACAAAATATTGGCATGAAAAAAAGTTTTTTTTTTTCTTTAAAACATGTTAAGAAATTTGTAAACATACAGTACATTTTAATCATTTAACTCTTAAAGGAAGGAAGGTAAGTGAAGGGATCAAAAAAAAAATTTACACTTGTGCAGTTATTTGTTCATGCACGTTCATAAACAAAATAACCTTCATCCCGCACAAGTGTAAACATGTTGGAGCTATGCCATAGATGTCGTACATGCAAAAATAATTTCTCTGCTGAACAAGAGAAAGATATCTTATGTAGTATGCATGCACCCCGCGGCTCTGCAAGTGCACATTGATAAGATGCCATTTTGTGTAACATGTTGCTGTGGTTTTGCTTTCTGAAGTCACGTTACTATCTGTGGAATAGTAACTGCACAATGTATATTAGTAAACATTGCAACATAACACAAATTTTCTTTCACAAATGTTTTGTAGGGGAGAAATTGAGTTGGAATTTATTATGTTTGTATGGAATCGTGACTTACAATATTTACAGGACTACAAAAATTCAGTGTGGCCTATACATGAAATATTAATTATCCATAATTTTTCATCAAAAAATTCAGGTGCGGCCTATACATGCACGCGGCATATACATGCCAAAATATGGTATTTTTAGTTACCACAACTCGCAATAAGTATCAAACTATTAAGGCTAACTAACACAGGTAATGATTATCTGGGTTAAATGTCTGTTGAATGTATTCTTAAATAAGTAACATTTTTTTGGATTTTACAGGATTTTTTCTGGGTCTACATTTGACTGAAGAAGTGTAAAAATTATACTTACTTAGTGAACATACAAAACCAATTTATGTAAGAATCTATTTTTTATGCAAGCTCACAACTGGACAAAAGCCAGAATGATCATTTCTGTGCGACTTGTAACAAAAAACACCAACATGCAAAGTGCATCTGATCATGCGTCCACATTTCTCACTACGTTTAAATGTAGCCATTAAGGTTGTCGTCTGCGCAGGGCCCCACACTTAGCACAGACCTTCAGTCTTACAGTTGTCATTTAAAATACGTTGAATATTTTTGAGCAGTATCTGCTTATGAATAGTATTTAAGGAATTGTCCACGTCTGAATACTAGTTCCCATTTTTCATTTCCATCTCTAATGTGTACTTTTTTAAAACAAAAAATGGCAAATAGAGTCTGTTCACAGTAAAATGAGAACTTTTGAAACAAACCTTAAAAAAAAGACACTGTTCATTACTTTGTATATGCTAGCGTACACACTGACCTGCAGGCCCCTAGTAAGGTTCACTGCAAATTAATAAAAATAGTACTCAACACGCAATGTTTTATTGCAAATGTAATGTTTAAATTTTTGGCCACTCAGGTTAGTTATTCTTTTTTCATACACGTTAAAGCAAGAATTTGAATATTAGTACCACATTTAATTCCTAACAATTCCACAGTTTCATTTGGAAGAAAAACGAAGAACGTGAACAGGCCCATGCCAAAGTTAATTCTACATATTGCAGAAGGATATTAAATTACAGGAAAAATAAATCCAATGCACTGCTTTCAAAAGTGCTCAGTTTACTGTTAAAAGCCTATATGAATGTTTCACGATCAACTGTAGGTATGAAAGTTTTAGTACACGCTACTTAACACAGTATAGGTACACGCAGCACATTTTTGTCTTTATTATTACACCATAAATTAAGGTTACCATCGACAGTCTTGCAGAGGCAACAGCTGAGAGAAAAATAGCACGCTAGTTCAGTGCCTTGCGTGTAAAGGTGACTAGACATTAGTTGCACACTTCTAGGACTCAAGATACACAAAAAAAATCTCCAGCTAAATGGCACCCTTAAATATAATAAGTTCTCTGGGCTTACCAAACGAAGTTGACACTATAGATATGTATACAACAAGAATAAAGTTCCACTCACCGTGGAATTTTCACACTCGCAGAGCCCCTTCACTTGCAGCATCTCAGCAGTCTTCAGGAAGACAGACAAGCTGTCCTGCTTGACATTGACCTGGCCGCGGTACATGAACTCCAGGATGTCCATGAGCTCCTGGAAGCCAACGCCTTTGAGGATGACAGTGGGGTGCTTGCAGGGGTTCACCCGGAACAGGTCCTTGAAATAAGGGCTGCATACAGACAGCACCAGGCGGTGCGCCTGCACGTACTTGTTGTCCGCAGCCAGAGTTACGTCGACGAGGGCCTCCTGCTTCAGCAGGGCGTGGAAACCCTCCGATAGGTTGCTGTGGAAGTCATTCCACTGCAGCGAGAAGCGTTCTTCCGAACCTCCCGACATCTCCTGTTGCCTACAACCAAACTTTTCTACTATGGCCACCAGCTTCCAGCTCCTACAGAGTTCTTAATTTTACATTTAACTTTCACTTAGAAAGGAAAGCACTCTAACCATAACTATTTAATAATTAAAATATTATCAAAATTGGAATTATACCCTGAACAACTATACATGATGCATACCCTGTAAAGTTCAAAGCAACATCAGCCATGTGACTAAGGATGACACTCATGCAAGCAAGTAGCGACTCGAGCATAACCGTGACACATAAGAACATTAGGAAAAAACACACAATACACTCTTACCTACGTGTGTTTCTGCATTCCAAAGTGCAACATGTAGGATTCAATATGTAAAAGCAGAATACAGAACGGAAGCCCATGCTATCGCATGGTTCATAGAGTGTTGAAAATTTGAAAATGTTTGTGTGACTTGGGTAGAGTATAAAATCAAGTCATCCAAGTTACAAGTAAGATGAATTGTGTTTGCACTTTTACTGCTGCTGAAATTTATGTAGCAATACTTTGGTGAAATTATATAAGCACTGCTATAATCATTTGCCTTTAATTAATTGTGTTAGATATATCCAGGTGACTACTATTTATGAATGGACAGTGCATCATTCAATATTGTGTTGGACCCTGTTAAAGAAACAATTTGCATGGCAGGCACAGTGTTGAGGAAAAGTATTTTGGCAGAAAAATGGCTCACAGCCACACAGCAACAGATTGTTTGTGTGAAGATTTAAAGTTCAGCTAAGGAACTTCATAATCATCCTTATGTATGATAGTTCCCGAAACATAAAAAGCAATTGATGATGTTCAAATGACAATGTACATAATGGTAAGAAAATATTTCCAATACTTTGGACATAAAACATAGTGAGGTGTTTATCATATAAATTGATATTATCCATTTTAAGTTTAATGTAGTAGCATCTTTCTACTGAAATAAAAACAAATATAACTATATTCATGGTTTTACTCTTTTTTTCAACTAAATTCTGTAGGGACGAATGGCACGAAACCACACAATCAGTTCCTCCCCTCCCATGACCCTTCTCTGTCAAGAGTCTTTTGTAATCCCTCAGGGTCCCAATGGCAGATGTACTTTCTTGACTTGCCATGGCATGCTAACTTGCGTACAGAGAATATCAACACTGGCCACCTGTACAATTACACATGTTATTACTTGTGTCTGCAACTCTAACAGCATTCTCACACATCACATACATGAGTGCTATACCATCAAACTGATAGTCTTTCTCATTGAGTTTTGATAAACCTACCCAAAACCACATTTTCTTTCTTGGAGAATTTTCTATAAACTACATAGCTGAATGTTATGTATATGCCTACGTACTGCTCAGAATTTATTACTATGAATGTTCTCTACTTATGGAATTGTGGAGTATGAGAAAATTCTCCAGCTCATGCACCTCCACTTCCACATACGGGCCCCATTCCACTACTACATATTACAATATTGGTCTACCACCAAGCCATAAGCCTTTTACTTCACCTCGCTGCTTACTCCCTTCAGTCCCTTTCACAGCATTCCCAAAGCTATTCTGCCCTTCAAAACCACTCTTTCTACATGATTTTTCCACCCTAGATATCTCTACAATACTACCCTAGGTATATATATTCTTATACTACCTCTATTTCCTGCCCCTCCCATTTGTAAATGTCCCTGCTCTTCACCCGTTTCTGATAAACCTCATTATCTTAGTCTTTTGGACATTGATCTAAATTTTATTCCTCCAAATCTAAGATCATATCCAATGTCATCCTGCAAGTTGCTCTCCTCACCTACCTCTGCATACAACACACAATCATCAGTAAACAACCTTATTTTCCCACCCATCCCCATGTAATTTTCCATTATGGTAAATAACAAGGCACCAGGCACTCTTCCCTGTGGCACCCCTGATGTCACCCCTCCAATATCACATGTCTCCCCCAGTTTTACCCTTTGGCTCCACCCTTTGAGAAAGTCACCAATCCATTCTAATATCCACTTGTCCGCAAGAAGCTCATTTACCTTCCTCACCAAAATCCCACGGGGAACCTTGACAATGGCCTTTTCAAAGTCATTGAAGCAGCCATCAATTGCTTCCTTTCAATTACTGCCTACACCAAATCCTCCAGTAGCCCTGCAAGTTGCATGCCACACAAATATCCCTTTCTAAATCCATGTTGGTACTCCTGCAGCTAACCCCTCTAATTCATGGCATCTACTCTACATTACACATTCCCCGTATTTAATGTGAGACTTACCAGCCTGTAACTGCCCGGCCTCTCTCTATCCAACCCCGACTTGTATTTTGGAACCACCAATGCCTCCTTACACCCTTGCAGCAACTTACCCTCTTCTAGTGACCTGCTATACGACATCTATAGGTTTCTAACCACCTCTCTCCCACCAAACTTAAGTGCTCCATTCTGTATTCTGTCTGGTCCCACTGCCTAATTACTCAACCTCCTGATTATCATTACTATATCCTATTTTAAGCTATAGGCCTACCTCAAACAGTAAGTACTGAGCTTGCAGCATCTCCGTTGTCTCATTTTCATCCAGCAAAGCCATCCATACCTTTCAAAATATGGATACCTTCCTCTCCTCCCCTTACCATCTTAATATAAGTAAACAAATTCGGCCATTCCTTGCCTTTTTCTTCCTCCATCATGTTCCCAAGTATTCATTACTTGCCTGTTTGATCTTTCTCTCTAGCTCCCTTCCCATCTGATTCATCTATTCCTTAACACTCTTCATTCTCTTGTTACTCCACTTAGTATGCATTGACCTACACTTTCTTTTCATTCTTTTTATCTACCGGTCATAATATGGTGGATCGCCCCAATTCCTTATCCTTTTCTTTGGTACAAATTCTCCAGCATTACCTTCATTATCCTTCTCTAGTCTCCCCAAAATCCTTCTTTAATTTATTCACTAGCCCACTTCACAAACCTATCTCTCGGGAACTTTCCTGCGCCCTTCTTGTTTCTTCGCCCATACTGACATACACCCTATCTTCAGCTTGTTCTACCCTCTTCCCTATTTCCACCACAGGAATGTCATGATCACTGATTCCATCCAATAATACTGCACCAACTATAGCATTCCCAGACATGACCAACACCACGTCCAGCAATGTCCCAGTACCCTCCTCAATCCATTTCATAGGTACTTATACTGCCTGGATTAAGTCTCTGTTGGCTAGCTGTGTTTCCATTCTCTGCATCATGGTAACCATACTCTCTATTCGCTCCATCCATTGCACAACCGGGCACTTTCCGGTCTCCTGTCACTACAGCACACTGCCTGTCCTTTGATCTCAATTGCCCGCCACTTCTGTCTGCAATTACTGGTACTTCAATTTCCATCACTTCAACTTCTTAGCTAGTCAATATTAGGGCCTGTCCACAATAGCTCGTCCATGATTGAATGGCCTACGGATGCATGTCCCAACGTGCATATACAATTACCACATCCTAAGCTAAGTTTTCAGACACTGACACCAGACTGTAGGGTTCCTACAGTTTTGGTAAATTTTATTTCCCTCACTTTCGCTGACCACATCCTAAAAGTTCCCTGACAAGCATATGAAAAAACTAGTTGGCAAAATTTTTACCTTTTGCACTAAAAATTACACTGTACATTATCTATTTTGGTCTCCTCTTCTTTATATGATCTTACCGCACCTCTAGCATGTAATTCAGAAAGCTGACAAAGATTAAACACAAAAATTAATATAATCTTTAATACAATTTAAAACTTCAGAAGATTGATTTCAGGTTAACAGTTAAGCAAAAACATAGTACAAGATAGCCAACTCATACTTATTATTTCCAACAAAAAATATTTTTAACAATGCAAAATGCCCATAAAATTTGACAGACAAATCAAAATAACTTGCATGGTAACAGCTAAGTGTAAGCATTGTTATTCATTACTTAATGAAACTTAATTTGCAGTTAATGACATGTACTAATAATAATAAAATTAATATTTTCTTACGAAAAGAAATATGTGGAACTTAATGTTCAACGTCAAGTTTACTTCTGTTTCCATCAGCAGCAGCCCTTTTCTTTCTTGTTCCAGCTCTTTGACTTGTTGATCCAACTGTCTCCTTTCTCAAATTCTTGATTGTTTCCTCCCTTCTTTATTGTTTTCTTATATCAAAGTATTCATTTTCGACCACCTCTCACATAATCTACCATCCTTCTATTAATCTTGATGTTTCTGATCACCCCTGCTTCTTAACTGCATCTTCTCCATGTTAGACTTAAATAATAGTTTCTATCAATGTTTGTTAGATCCCTCATGTCGCAAATATAAAACCTTTAGCACTCCATGGTGTCAGTACAAGTTTATTCGCATACCCATGGGTTCAAACTTTGATAATCAGGTCTTATCACAAATTCTCGATTTTGTATTGTCGGAATTTTAATATAAAATTGTACTTAACTACATACAATATTATAGCCTATTGCAATGATTTTTATTCTCACCCTTTTCACCTCCGTCAGGTCCTTGGTAAGATGCAAAAAGTTGGGCTGACAGTCAACCCCAACACAGTGATGTTAGGTTCCAAGAAAGTGAAATTGTTGGGGTATATGCACAGTGAGGGGCATCTGATGATGACCCAGACCACATGGCCCCCATTCTCAATTTCTCTCATTTCTGAAGTAGCTATACCGTTAAACTATTTAAAAAAGAAAGTAGTAGAATTTGTGTGGGGTTCGGCACAAGAGTCGGCCTTTGTTAATTTAAAAGAAAGGTTCTCTCCTCCTCCCGTTCTCCATCTTCCAGATTTTTCTAAATGCTTTGTTGTCGAGGTTGATGCTTCATATCTGGCACTGGGCAGTCTTGAGTCAGCAGACGGATCTGGGGTTGGCAGCTGTGACCTTTGCCAACCGTAGATTGATTGAAAGTTAACAGAGGTTGGGGACTTAAGGAGACCTTGGCATGCATATTCAGGTTCGAAAAGTTTGCTTCCTTTATAGAGCATGACAAGTGTGATCTCTATACAGATAACCAAGCATTGAGTTGGGTGCTTGGTCATCTTCAACAGCTTGGAAAATTAGGGCATTGGGTTCTTCGTCTCACTCGCTTTAAGTTTAAGGTTCATCATATTAAAGTTACCAAAAATCAAGTGGCCAATGTGTTATCGTGGATGTATGATCCAGAGAATTTTGAATTAAGTGAGCCTGTCTCTACACTGGCCTCCCTTTCTATCATTCAAGGCTTTCCGGAATTTTTTATTAAACTGCATCAGGCACAAAGTGATGATGGCTTCTGCGATCAGGTGTTGAAGGATTTGAACAGTGGATGTTCTGTCCCTTATGTTCAGGAAAATGGGATAATTTATTTTACTGGCAAGAATGATTGTGCTAGGAAGATTCTAGTGCTTGTTGCATTGAAACCTATAGTACTATCATATTTCCATGATTCAGTCTTTGGAGGACATCTAGGGGTAGATAAGACATTTAACAAAATTGCAGCTCGTTTTGCATAGCCGACCTTAAAGGGAGATGTGACCGTCTTTGTACGTTCTTGCAATCTTTGTCAAAAATGCAAACTGGCTCATCGAGCAAATGTAAGGCAGTCTGTTTTTCAAATTCACCAGGCACCGTAGAGCACGATGCACCTTGACATATTTGGGCCTCTTATTATATCCAAAAGAGGAAACATCTGTATTTTAATTTCGTTAGATACATTTACGAAATTTGTCATCTTGTTACCCTAAAGGAAAATGAAGGCATCTTCAATAGTTAGAGCCCTGCCCGATCAAGTTTGGAAAATTTCCAGTACACGTATAGAAATTGTAACAGATAGTGCTAAGTATTTTACTTCTAAGGTTTTCTGGTATAAAAAGTAGCTTATGTCACTCTCCGGCCCTCCAACTATATCTGTGCAAAAAATCACGTCGATCCGTTGCTCCATTTTGAAGTGAAAGAAGGACAAACAAACACACGAACACATTTATAGTAAGGATGTCAGGTATTATAAAATGGTAAATACCTGTAGCGGGAAAGCAAAAGTTGGAAGTTGCATTTGTTAGTAGAAACTGAAAATGGAACCACAGCCCGGCACTAACAAATGTTATCTAAAACACTCAAATATGTGGCATTATTATATTGCTTACACTGTAAAAAAAAAAAAAAAACTCACTACATGCCACTGGTAGAGAGGATCAATAAGCATTTGAAGGCATGCTTGACCATTTTCTATAATCAAGATCATTATCTGTGGGATCAGGATCTGGACTTCATCAGTGTAGGATTCAATAGCACACTTAATGACTCAACCGGATTTCCTTATTCGCTTCCATTCCTTGGCCGTTCCTTAACCCACCCTCTCATAAATATTTGGACTATCCCGCCCTTTCCTTCTCCACTTAGCGACACTGACTGGGACAGCCTGTTGGAGGAAGTTTACTGCAGGCTTACTGTAGCGAAGCAATGTTGCCACCAAGCTGGATCAGACAGGTGGCATGAGTACGTAATTTTAAAGTAGGGGATTTATGTACGAATTTCACTTTGGCTGATTACTAAGGAATCTCACTGGGAAATTTACTTATCCCCAAGTATGTGGTGCCATTTAGAATATGTAAATTTCTTTCCACAAATACTGTTAATCTTGTTTCAATTAAAAAGGGTATGTAGGTTGTTCCAGAAGGCCCACATTTCTCACTTAAAAATTTTCGACAAAGATAGCATCTGTAATGTTTAGCACTATAAAGGTTTGTTGTTTTGATGTTACCCTGGTTTTCTAATTTCCCTTTTCTTTTTTTCGTGTGGTGTTCCCTCAGTAATCTTTCTCTTGTGGTTTTCATGCTCTCTCCCCCTTCCCCCCGAGCCAAACCGAGTTGAGCTGCCATGATGCTGATCCTGAATGCCACCTTCGGATGGCGATGAGATTCTGGGTATCACCTTTTCCTGTCTGCAACACACAAACCCCCCAGGCTTGGCATTTTACCTGCTGCAGTTGCAGAGAAGAGAGCACAACTGTTGCTGCTGGGAGGATTTCCTGGTAGCCCGCATTCCCCAGGGACTATGAACTTAGATGATGATTTTTTTGTATTCAAGACAAGACACTTTGGATTTCATTTGTTATTTGTAAACTCTCTACGCTCTGTTTGGTACTGTTATTTATGAATTCTCTTCGCTTCTTGAGCACTGTTCTACTGTGATCTTTCTCAGTTCTACGTGTTATCTTCTACCTATGTACTATGTGGTGTGAACAAGACTTTTACAGATTGTGATCGCAACGCACGAAATTTGGGGTGGAAGTTGAGATGGCGCCACTGTCGTCGTGTCATCGATGGCTAGGTTCCAAACTTTCCAAAAATCTCCTTGGCAGGCTTTGCATACCCTCCTTCCCCACCTTTATTCCCAACAGAGATGATAGTTAATTTAAGAGGTTGCACGAGTGGCAGCCTCACCTTTTTCCTTCCCGAAACCCGTCTGGATGGACATTTAGGCAATGACAACACCTACTGGACAATGCGAACTATGACAGTGAAAATGTTGATCGGGGTATAGCAGAGATTATGGGTGTTCGCCTTAACACTTGTATTAACAGGGCCGATGGATAAGGAAAACAGTGAATCTTGGCTGCCAGTGTAGCTGAGCTTGAAATTTGAAAATACAGTATTATGTGGCATAGAAGTTTTTTATTTACTGAGCCTTGGCTGTGTACGGGATTTTCCTAAATTGTGTTTTGGCTAGCCTTTCCAAAGTCCCTATAGACAATCTAAACTACCATGTGACCACCATGCAACTCGCAAACTATCATATATGCATTTAAAGTCATACTATTACCAAACACCAAAACATAATCGGGAGGATCACTTGAGACGGAAGGTAAAAAAGTAATTTCGGCGAGACTACGAGTATACCATACTTCAAATTTGGGAATAGCCGACTGTATATATAAATTTTATTAAATCGTGATTTGTCAATGAAAAATAAATAACAATTTACTTACGTCTTATCTATCTTCTACAAAAGTACTTCGTACCCTCTACCTCGGCTAACAACTAAACCAACAACCAAACAAACCTCGGTTTGTTATCATACGTTTGTTGTCGTATTGCCCAACGAGATTACCGTACACAGGCCCCGTAGTGGAATGACTCGATATGCTTTGTTTAAGTTTACAGATAACGTTTTCCAAGTGCTGTATTACGAATATTAATGTTTATTTTGATTTTAAATTATTTTTCTGAGCTAAAGTTTAATTTTAATTGAATTGTCAATTTTCAGTCTGTTTTAATTTTTGTGATACGAGTTATTTTTAACACGCAATGGTTATTAATATTAAGTATATGAAAACTTGCAAATTAAAATATGAAATAGATACCTTTGAATATTAAGATTGATGTCATTGTAAGAATTTGGAAAAAACTTTACCGTTTCCTCAATTCATGATCAGGATATGGGTTTACGGTTGACTCAACAGAAAGTGTGACATGTGCTTAAGATATGACTCAATGTTATCAAGAGAGTTCGGTTATGACTGTCGTGTGCGGATCTTGACGGGTCGTGTATGCGTTCATGGTGTGACTTAATATATCGAGGGAGTTTAAGAGCACCCACATGTCAAAAAAGTCAACTTTCCATGGGAGCAAAAAAAACTTTTAAAATCTTGTGGAGACCATCAAATCATATAATTATTACATCTGTAGGTTTTATAGGTAAATAGGGCTTTAAAAATGTTAATGAGACTAATTTGTAACCAATGAATAAATTAAAACTGACGTACAAGGTTGCAGTCTTCAGAAGCTGCCAGAGTGTTCACTTACAAGTTTGTTGCATTGGGCATAAGAGTTTGTATTAACAAATAACCACCATGTGTTATGAAAGGGGTTGATTAATAAGAATAGATCACACAATCCTACTAACTATAATTACACAGCACCAAAAATTATGTGACAGAAACAACAAAAAGTACTAAATGTGACATTAAACACATGAAAGGCCTTATCAGCTTATGGCATAAATGCTATGTTAGGTAATTAAATGCTATAAAATGAAGTTAATCCAATAAAAATGCACAATCATAAGTTTAATTAAGCCATGTAACAGTAATATGTATTACTAAACATAATTCAAATTTGTGTTGTAATACTCGGTATTGCAGGCCTCGCACAGTTTGATTACCTTCTGTTTAAACGAAATATTTATATTTTCCATTTGTTTACACTTGAAACCCCAATGTTTATTTTTTTTTTTACAGGCAATATTTTCGCGGAATTTTGAAAATTTATTAGTGATACTTACAATTTAAATGAACTGCCTACGGACTTAACAGAAAACTAGTTAGAACATAATTTACAGTGTCGGAATATATTTTATTTCGCTTGAGGCTATTATGAGTGTAGTTTTTTGAACACTATTTTACACTTATAGCAATCGAACGAACAGTTTCATGTCCCATATCACGATTGGGCATTTATTTGAAATCGCCGAAGTACCCAATTAACATTATACATTGTTTCAATTACATTGTTATGTGGAAGCGTGGGTGTAAGAGGAGCAATGTTCCTTCTTGTATGTTTTGACCAACCATGTGAACTAGCAGCTTTGTAAGGAAGTCCCTAACCACGGACTTTTAAGGGACTGCTTCGATAGGTCAGGCTGGTTATTTTGTGTTCTAAGTGGGTTGTTTATTAGGAGTCATCAGTATCATTTAAGAAGCGATGCTAGGCTAGGGGACAAGTATATATTGTGCAACACGGACCCGAGGATGCCAAGGCTGATTACTCTGAGTTCAGCTCAGGACTCGAACCATCGACCTGAGGTATTAAAATACCAGCTTAATCGTAAGAAATGAGGTACGCTATCCGAGCGTCGGCTATGTTTGGATGTTTTTTTTAGAAGAGATGGTTAAGTCTAAATTGAACTAACGCAGTATTAATATTGAAAGTGCAGCTTTCTTGATAAAATGCAAAAGACTGGCAAGTTAACGATTTCATAACTTCTGTATGAATAATCACCAGTAAAATTAAAGAACTTATTTGGCCCGATCATGATATTATCCCGTGTTGCTGCAGAGAGTCTGATTACTAAAAGTTTCAACTTAATATATTGTTATTTTTTTTATTTTTTTTTATTATTACACTTTCATAAGATCACTACAAAGCCAGACCAAATCTAAATTTCATACATGTTGTTTAATCTCAATGACAAGGTGATAACTTGGGAGGTTTAAGAGTACACGATAATAGTTTGTAATTGATTAGTGTGACAAGGATATAATTTAAGTTGTTTTATGTTATATTATTATATGTGTCGCCTAAATTGAATATTAAGTAAATCCTGCTAAAATATGGAACATAAGTTGTGTATGTCTGATTAGTTTAATCATGTCTTTGCATGCCAATGCCGAATCAAACCCAAAGGAATGGTTATCTACAAATTCTCTCCGAGTGAAAGTATTACTGATGTACTAAACACTCCTCAGTTTGATGATACCGAGGTTGTGGCATACTGATACCACCTGACTTTTGTCTTTATCGCACACTGCTAAGCACCTGGCGCCTAACCAATAAGCTGAATGATCTATATTTTTCTGTATGTGTATCGTTGTCAGTGGCATTTCGTTAGGACAAGCTAACAAGCAGTGCTTGCCCAGACAGTTTCCTGACAATGTTGAATTAAAATAAACATGTCGATGTAAGCGTGGTGTGTGTGGATTACGAGTGAAGCATTTTTCCAGCAGTACTTTCACTTTTCAGGAAAGATGTGACGTCATAAAAGAGGGTGGGCTGAAACCTGAACTTACAATGACGACAACATGCAAGAAAGGTAATTTTATATGTCATTTCCAAAAAAAGTTTGTCAGAAACACTCGTGGTTAGCTGAATGTAACAGCCTAAACAAACTGTTTTGATGGCTAAATGTTTATTGTGTTCAATGGATGTTAACATGTGGACTGCAACTGGGTATTGTAACCTTAACAATATGTGCAATGCTGTTCAAAAACACTACATTTCAGAAGTTAACATAAATTCGTTTTTGTCTCTTAAATAATTTGATTAAAAATAGAGTTGATTTTGGTCTAGATAGATTCAAACCATTAAGCAATCAAAATTGATCTGTATGTGAATACCTCACTGTCGACCGGTATAAAAATAATATTGATTTTGAGTGGACAAGGTTCCGGGTTTGATGAAGGTATTTTTGTAGTATTTTTCACTCGGGCAAATTTTATGTTAAAAAATATTAATAGTTTTACAAATGGTGTATTGTATATTTAGGTTGAAAAAGATGTTGAAATAGCACCATTTTGCACCTTGAAATCCAAATTTTCCCAGAGGAGGCCCCCCAGACCACCCTCTTCCTTTATTGGGGAGTTTAATGTCACTACTGCCACCCCCAACCCCCACCCCCACCCCCCGCCCATCGGGGCCATCACACGTCCACTGCACTCATAAGCTTGCCCATTAAATTATAGCATGCATCAACAATGATCGTTGTGTGTTTTCTGTGCCAACCCAGCAAGGCTGCTTTGCTTTATATTTTATGTGATATTGCTGAGAATACTGTGGTATTGGGAGTGTATAATATTCCATCCAAACAAACCCCATGAGCCCCGAGATATACAAAGGAATATTTTCTCATTGATGTGTAGAAGTACGCTATGTTCCCCAAAGACAACACCTGCTATATCTGCTTCAAGAAAATGTACTACACAAGTAGTGAAGTTGGTAGCTTTTATCTCTCCTTCAGACTCATCCCACCAGTAACAACACACTTCTCTTGTCTGAAGGTTAAAGTAAGTATGATTATGACAATACAGTTTGGTTTTATAATACAATGCAGAAGCTTGTAAAACTGGTGCGAGTTTAACCCACTGAAGATCGACTTTGTCGACATTACACTCACCCATGCATGTCCATGCTTTTTGTGTGTCCTTTTAACCCCTTGCTTCATTTTTGCTTCTTATGTGGTCTTTGTACTTTTCTTCCGAAATATTTCCAACTTTATGTTCACAGCACACATTGCATTGGTCCTTCTTAGCTTGGAAACGAGAAATATTCATGGAAGTGACTATTACTTCCATGAATGTGAAGCGACACGGGAATTTTGTTTTCAGTTCTGCAACTGTCTGTGTTTAATTTATACAACTAGTGCGCTGAATTTATTAAGGGTTCGAGATAAAGTTTAGACGTGTCTTTCCTGCAGTAATTAAATTCAATATTTAGAAGTTTATTGAGGTTGAGGAAATTAACTGCAAGGAGATTGCTTTCAGGCTTTCCTATTGCTATTGTAGCCTTTGGTGGGGTCAACTTTCTGGTGCTCTTGTCATCAGTTCCCTAGGTGGATGTTTGATCAGTTATTTCATTGGGATCGCTTTCGTTTGTAGTTTCCTTAACCATGCTATCTGGTCTGATACTCATTCCATGCACTGAGTTAATAACCCAATTCCTTACAGCCCACTCCCCAATGTCAAAGGTATTTAGGCACGTTTTCTTGCACAATTCTTTTTGGGATCCATCAACAATTAAATTGCAGTGTGAGTCGTGCGCCGTTCACCAGATTCTATTTCTCGAACCTGCTTCTTACTCGTCGATGTTACCAGAGATGGAATGGAGGTCTTCAACTCTTCCCATGTCATAGCCCAAAAACTTTTGAAAATAGAATTACATACTGTTTCGAGTATTTACATGCAGTGTCTTTTTCTCGACTTAAGACAGGCAAATGAGTTGCATACAGGTGGTATATTTCTCTCTTGCCTGTCTTTCTTACTCTTAACTACTTTCCCAATATCTCTCTTCCTCTATAAACTGGTGTACTATTTTCCTTCTGAGTGAAGTCTCTTCGGCTTATTCCGCTCCCACGCCTCTACTTTCTTTCGTTTAATTGCAGCTGGTCGCCCAGGTAACAATGCTTTATACTTTGACGTGGCACCATGGTGCCTCAGTGGGTAGAGGTAGGATTTAAGGAGCGGTGAAATATTGAAGGTTATTTTCAAGGGGCTCCAGACATCGTGGTTGATGTGTGAGTCGGTAGAGACGAGGTTTCCTCCAAGGTCGTTCGGCCGATGACAAATGCTATCCTGGACTGCTGCTCCTTATAAATGCGCCGTGCAATTATTCCAAATGCGTAGTGCACAGTGGCCTGTTCGGATTAGCTCACACACCCATGTTACGTAAAATTGTGACATACAAAAGCTCGCCGATTAAGTTGATGCAGTGACTTATCGGCTAGTCACACGCCTACATTTACACACACGATACTTGTACATTAACGAATAAAGAAATTACATATTAAGACACAGGGTGACATGAAAAAGGCATGGGTATTCTAAGCGTCCATTCCCTGAAGAGCCTGAAGGCCACGAAATAATGTCCACATGAAAAGTTTTCAATGAGTAAGTTATGCCGTTTATTTACCAACGCACCATGACCTACAATGGCTGAATTGGAGTGTGTACTAGCCAGACTTTCTCGACTGGTATCACAATGTGGAATTAAATGTCCAAGCCCCACTTTTCGCATTAAAGTTTCCTTAGAAGATTTTCTATCTCTGCTAAGTCGTCGCCACCATCATTTGCTTCTAAAGTCAGCGACATTATATGTTGTGTTCTATTGTTGAAAGGTTTCATCTATAAATACCATGTAATAAATTGATAATTTTTCCAATACTGTGTTAACTAATTTTATAATGCCCCTAAAACTTAATCTCACATAAAATACCTACAAAAACGGTCATTTTATAGCATGCCCGAATTGATGATACTTATTCTTGAAAACTCAGATTAAAACAAATAAACTTTCATATTCTTGGCCATCATGTATATTCGTGTAAATAGGATAACACAGAACCTTGGGATAATAATATTGTTTGAGATCGTTTTTAGAAGGAAAAAAAAGATAATTTTCTGCTTTTATTTCGGACATTGATGAATTGATTCTTTTTCGGACATTGATGAATTGATTCTTTAACCATCAGTTTTTGTAAATACAGATGTATCTCTAAGAACAAATTTTAACTTGGTCAGTTTGTCAAAAAGGTTATTAAGTTGAATTGAAAATTCAGATAGTAGCCCACACGATGATTTTGGAACAGAATAACGAATATGCTTATTAAGAGATTATGAATTCTACTAGCACAAATAATTAAAGTGTACTTACCTTTATTCTCCAGTTAAAATAATGTGTTTATAGAATATTCCAATACTAAGACTGCGATTTCGGAATTAATAAAATCACGAGAACATTTTCACCAAACAAACTTCACTATAAATGTTGACACTACACAGCTTTACTAGTTTCCCCTCACAATTAAGCAGTTGTGACAAAGTGACATACGTGTTCCTGCATAAAATCTCTATGCCCATAGACACGTGCGTCAAATAAAGTGACATACAAGTTAGGGGAAGGAAAATAAAGTGACATACCAGTATAACAAAAAAAAATTATCGTTGTTGCATTCCTGCTTTTACATGCAGTATTTATGCAGCAGATTGGAGAAGATAATTAAAATGGAGAACAAAAAACGAAACGTAATTTTTAATTTTATTGACATACGAGTTTGCTGTTCAACACCCTCAATCCGTCCATGTTTTCATCTCGGCTTCTTTCGTCTTCTACGATTCCGATTGGCTTGACATAACAGTTAACAGCTACTTTCAAACATAAACTCCAAAGCTTTTTATTGTTAATTTACTGTGGCCTGTGTTCTTACAGAGTCGTTAAGTACAACTCTAAATTCTTCAATCTTTAAAAACCCACCTTAAGCCCTTACTAAGCTGCCTTTCTTATTCATCTGACCACCATGCCTACCAAAAGTTGATCATGTGCGAGACATCCACCGGCCGTACCAGAGGCAAATTACATGTACGAGCCCAGCTGAGATGGCTGCGGGGATGAGCCTCGAACCTAGGATGGTTCGGGAGACTCTTAATTCAGCACTGCATTTGTGATTCCAGAATTACAGAGGACTAGAAATGTGTCTCCTGCTTCGTCACGATGCTGCCAAGTAAGATTGATCCAAAGTATAGTATTACTAGGATTTCATATTCAATCGTAAACCATCCTATTGATGGTGATATGCTGGTCGAAAAGGATAGAGGTTAGGTTTTGAGGAGCGGTGAATGTAAGTTGGATTTTTGAAGGAGTATTGCCCAGGGCGCCAGACATTGCCGGGCTGGCAATGTCGTAAAGTTAGAGAGCTGACTCGTTCCTCAGGGTCGTTCGGCCGACGACCACTGTGAACTCTTTCAGATGTTGTTGCTGGCTCCTCCAGTAATAATAATAAAAGTAGAATATTTATTTTACTTTGTGGCACTGTGGGATATACAGGCTCCCTACAGGCCCATAGAAAAACATTGTTACTCACAATACAAACTTGTGACCATATAAACATAAATTACACACACAGGTTGAAGGAAATTTGGGGGGAGAAGGACTGTACCATAAATGCCTTAAGGCAAAACGAAAAAAATCACATATGGAAACTACTTCGTCACTAGTGTGATTTACTCAGTGATTCTAATTACATCTCCGTGGGAGAACACTTACAAGATTGCTGACCCCAAGATTATCAGCATGAGCGATACTACGAAACGACACAGTGGTCACATATATATTACGTGCAAGTTATGGCCATCCAGACAATGCAAACACTGGGTGGCCGCGAGGGGCGAAAACTCGGGTGACTGAAAAATACAAGGATTCCGATACTTTACATGAAGATATTGCAAGTTAACTAATTAGCCCAACTTGATGCCAACTGCCCAAGCACACGGACCATGCCCCAACATGACGCGTCAAACCCCTCGCAAAGACTAACGACTACTCACTTCTCTCCACGCTGAAGTCGGCCAGCTTGGCAGGCTGGCACCCTATGCTGCACTACTTTCTTGTGAACAACATTTTCATGCCAGGCACGCACTCCCTGTACCTGCAGTTACACAATGCTAAAACAAACTAACCCTGCACTTTAAATTTAATAAAATATGACACTGCAAAAAGATAAATGATTGGGGCTTGAAAACACATGAGTGTACATAAGACATTGCAAACATACACTTGAAAAACACTTAGGGCTTTGAGGGTGCTAGGGTAGGAATCTTTATTAATAAAAATTTTCTTCTATTGCATAGTATCACCCTTGCCCTTTTGTACAGAAAATTAGGACAATTAGCAGGATCTACTTTTGTATTAGTGCATCGACAACATACATGGTCGCTGCTCACCGTGTGTTGCACTTGCGTCCCTTGACACAATGCACTGCACCTGCGCTCATAGAGTGGGCAAACACACTGTGTTGCAGGACCTGGTGCGGAGTGCTAAAGGGGAAGGGACTATGTGGCCATGCGCCAAACACCCCCCATCCCCCGCCCTAGCGAGACATTTGCTGCCGCACACGTTACTGGTGACGAACGCTCCTCCTCTTGTCTGCCCATCGTGGACGTAAGGCGTATGAAATTCTTGCCAGCCCTCCCCCCCAGCCACCTTCACGCTCAGGAACAACCGGATGCTGCCGTCATCTCTCGCAGTATTGCTATCACAGTGAGATCTCTGTGTTCACTTACGTTCAGCATGCCGTGGAGCTCATACAAGCTGCACACACTTCCGTCATTGCTGCCACTGCTGCTGTCATCGTGCACAACTCCACATCGCTGCTGGTATCTAATCGCACTAGCGACCACTAGGGCGGTTGATGTCACTCTCGGATGACTCCCCAGCCGGCATTGTCACCATTGCTATATCTGTCATGACGGTCGGTGCCGCGTTGGCGGGTATCGTTTCTTCTCCTGAGGGACCCTCTCCCAGAGGTGTCACCACTGGTTGTAGCTCTGTAGGGCCGGTCATCTGGTGCACCTTCTCTGATGACAGTGCACCGGGAGGCATCGTGCTTTGGTCACCCACTGCTGGTGGCTTCGTGGCAGGTACTGACCCACCGCTCTTGCTTGCTTCCTCCTAGAGCCTGAACCCGACGTCGCCATTGTGAGTTTCTAGGGAATGTTTCTCCTCACTTGCTTTCTGCTCACTGTCTGCAGGGAATTCTGGGGTGACGTCAGCCTTTGGTGTGATACATTCTCCATCATCTGGGCCTCTGTCATCCAGGCGCTTTGGGGATGTAGCCTCATCCGGCATCGGCGACATTATGGCGACTAGTAGGGGGGCTCCTGTGGTAGGTGCTGCCCTACTCTCCTCCTCTCTTGCTTGCACTGTGGTCTCGGCAGGCATTGTGCCATAATGGGGTTGTTTTTCACGGGCCTCGTCCTAGCTGCAGACATCTCTGGGCAACAGGCGTATGGCATCTCAGTGTATATTGGTGGTTTTTCTGTAAAGGTCCTAAGACCTTTATGACCCTGTCTGGTCCTGTCCACCACACAGCAAGTCCGGCACAGAAATTTTGGGAAGCTGCTGACTGCAGGTGCGCCTTCACGTACACTTGCTGGCCGGGTTTAAGCATGGGTGGGGGTCTTGTGCATGTTGGGATCCACCCAGCTGTGTATCTCTCCCCGTGCTCTCGCTAATTTTCTCAAGGACAGTTTCTCTCGCCGGGAAATTTGATGTTATGGCCTAGCAATACATCCGTAGATGTCCGGCCTGTTGGGGATCACATGCGAGTGGATTGTGAAGAGGGCAGCGGGCATGTGGTCTGCCCAGCTGGTGTGCACCTCACCCATATGGATTCGCAGTTGTACCTTCAGGTCCTGGTTACAGCACTCCATGGTGTTGGCCCTCGGGTTGTAGTTCTACACTGCCGTCTTCAAGTGCCGCACCCATTCATCAGGTGCACTTTACTTGCCACTTCCTTCCCACGAATTGAGTGCCGTTATCCATCAGCACCTACTTCAGATATACCCAGCGGGCGAAAAACTCTCGTCCGACGACTTGCACTATGTTGGTTACACTTACACTACTCATTGCATAGGCCTCCACCCACAGAGAAAAGTTATCAGTTTTGGTCAGAATGAACTTTTTTCCTCCAGGTGTTCTAGGGTACAGCCCCATCACGTCAAGACTCACAGTGTCATTTAAAAGTCTGGCACATAACACACTTTTGCATGAACCTCCTTGCAATGCATGACAATCTTGGCCAGAAAAAGTGTTGCCTGACATTTCGGATTGTTTGCTCCATACCCGGGTGTCCAGCTACGTTACTTGTGTTCGCATGTTCTAATACATTTGCTCCTGCATGTTGACGGTATAAACAAATGCCATTTTGTATTGTTCTGTGCTGAACACATCTCGTCTACCTTCAATCACATGCCACTGTTGCTGTTCACACTGTTCCTTCCTACCCCGTGCTATTTCACAGTTGTTTTGCACGTCTATCCCTTCCTGGTACAGTTCATTCTCCAGAACGTCATTACCCAATGCCTGCACTTTGTTGACTTGTATTTCGTGGAATAACTCGTGTGGGTTGGGTGGGAGCACCTCGTCCCACTCCGCATCGTCTGTGACGATTACACTGGCATCGGGCGCCCTTGATAAAGTGTCTGCCAACTCGTTCTCCTTCCCAGCGACTTGCTCCACAGTGAAATTGTATGTGTGTAGGAGCAACGCCAACCAGGTTAGCTTACTTCGTGCCTCCTTCATAGCGTGCAGCCAAACAAAGGCATCTGTTGTCCATGCTTGAATTCCAGGTAGGGCCGGTACTTCTTACCTGCCCACACTACTGTCAACATCTTTCGCTCATTCAAGTCATATCTCCATTCTAGTGGCCTAATTTTGCGCTGGCGAAATTGATCACTTGCTTTGTGCCATCCTCTGCGCATTGATACAGGACAGCACCCAGCCCCTCCTGGATGGCGTCCATCTGAATGTGCTCGCCAGGTTTGTATCGTACTATCTTGAGACAAAAACGTATTTTTATTTCCTGAAATGATGTTTCTTCAGTTTCTCCCCACACGAACTGCTTCTGAGGAGAAAGCAGATCCGTGAGAGGGACAGTAAATATTGCAAAATCTTCGAATAATTCCCGGAGCCAATTAACCAAACCAAAAAACTTGCGAAGTTGTTTATGAGTGCGTGAAGCTGGATAGTTATCTATTAAGCGTAACTGCTTGCAGTTGGGGGTGTTTCCATCCTCGTCTACTACACGTCCCAGGGACTCCAACTTGCTCTTTACTAAATGGCATTTATCGCGAGCCTCTCAATTACCATAGAAACACAGTGTGCATGGTCCTCCTAACTGCTTGACCAGATAAGCACATCATCTAGATAGGCCAGCGTGAAGTCTCCGATGAGCCCGTTCAGGACATGGACCATCATTGACTAAAACGTGGCAGGAGCTCCTTTAAGGCCAAAAGGCATCGCGAAAAAATGAAATCTCTGGCCACCAGGTGTTGTGAACATGGTTTTCTCCCGGTTTTCCAGCTTGATGGGGATTAGCCAGTATCCACTACGGAGATCTAGCAACATCATTACTGTGGTCTTGCCTAGTGTGGCGAGCGCATCTTTCACACTGATGTATGGTGGCAGAGCATTACAGAGTGGAGAGATGGCGAGGTAAGGCGCTGTCACATACACACTTCATCTTTTTGCACTTATGTACGTTTTAATAGTTCATTTATAGTATACTGGTCAACCTTTGCCTTGCGTACATTTTGCTAGACGCCCCAGCATAATGCTATCCGCTAAAACTAATAATTTACAGCCTTTCAGGCTTCTTGGATATGTAAACAAGATGAGTGGTGTACTGGAGAGACCATGAGGCCCGCACTACCTGCGTAGCAGATGTCATCCACCCAGGTCTAGGGTTTTGCAATGTAATTTCTGGTTTATTGTGACGTGTGATATTAAGTGCAATATTTCTGTGTAATCATTTTGAGGATTTTGTTATATTATCATGTTTTACAGCCACATTGCCCACAGCTACGTGGTCAGATACCACCAAGTCCGTATCAACGCAATCGCCTCGTTATGAGGGCTAATTTTCTTTCTTTATTGTGTGCCATTATGTATTTTGGGGTTTATGTAATTTTTCAATAAGGGTTAATGCATTTTTCGTGTTTTAAAGCAATGTGTTCCTGATCATGCAGTCAACCTCTGCACTCGTCTTTTCTCTCCAACTGGCATCCCAAGGGCTTTTGTCCGCTAAAATTACTGGCCAATATAATATTTGCAATGTAGATACAAGTATTTAAGAGAACTCTTGACCGGATTTCCGGGTAAAATTATGTGTTTTTACACTTGCACACGTCGACTACAAGCCCTATCCAGTGGCATCCGCGCCACCTAATTGTAAATTCACAAATTTTGTGTGTTTAATTTACATGTCATGTCTTGCCCCATCTTCTTCAAGTGTTATTCTTGTATTTTGTTAGACATAATTTTGCACTAGCCCTCAATGTGTACGACTGTCGCCACACGGTACGTGGTTCGGGGCGACGAGTAGGCATTAGCTGTGGACGACTATGTCAGTGTTCATTTCTGTGTCCTGTCTTTGGGCAAACCTGCAGTCCATCCTAGCTGTTGTAGGCCGCTTGCTCTGTAGAGGCCGAGTTTTCAAGCACTGTGGAGCATCATCCAGTCAGATTGCGCAAGTTTAGTTATGTGTTTTTGGGGGAATCACATGCCGGAACTGGCTAGACATGCTCGAGACGTACAGTAATTTTGTTTCTGGCACAGATTGTGACTTGGATAATAAACACCTATGTTAATGTTCTTTAGAAGCGTCAGATACCCAACCCGGACAAAGTGTCTTAATTGCAGTGTCAAGTGTAAAAGTTGTCTAGTGAGTACGCACGTGTGAGAAGAACACACAGGATCCCTAAAATCACTCTGAGTTTCAAAGTACGGTGTGTAGGAACCATCGCTGGTGCAAATCAAACCACAGGTAAAGTGAATCATAATCGTCTCTGTCTCACCCAACGGCGTCAAGAAAATACACTTGTTTATTGACGTTTGTCGTGCCTGCAACGCAACAAAATTAGAAATTATTTTTATTCAGAAATTCTGCTGCGCCCGAGATTTGTCGTGTTGACGTCACAAAATACTCGTCTGTGATTGGGTGAAGCACTACTTTCGCCTCGTGTCGCATCAACGTAAATCCAGCATAAAGTCCGGGCGAGCATTTCCATATCACCACAGTAGAGATCCAGACTCTACCTGTGTGCACTAGAGCACATCAAACCTGTGTAGCATACAATGAGTGGGAGTGGAGATTAGAGCACGTAGGGCAGTGCAACATCTAGCATGCCCGGCTAAAGGCCAGAACTTTGTCACGTGGAGTGGTACATAAAGTAAATAAGGCATAGTCATTAATTTAGGTGCCGCATGCCGTGCCAGATAGTCTCAAGTGTTTAATAAAGATGGCAAATCCATGTTCCTTTTAGTGCCCAGTGCCTCCTGCTTATTTTAAGTCATTTTTGTTTGTTTTCATTTTCAAGCATGCTATGTCCATTTCGTTCCACCATCATTTTTCCAAGTGTTTTGTCATGCAGGGTGCAATGTCTAATTCTGGGCAAAATAGCATTTACAGTTAAGCAGGTAAGAATGGAGTGCAAGTGTCTTTGTGCAAGGAAGTAGTTCCACATTGTGCATGAGCCCGCTATCACCCGCTTGAACACCATGTTGGAAGTTTAGAAAGCGTTGAGCATCATAGAGGGTTGATCGCGTGTTGTTGCATTTCTCGTGCCTGGCTGGCATAAAACTCATTCAGACTTATCATTAACCCGCAATAGACTTTAATTTCCGGAACTGCTTTTGTATCGCCACCCGGGACACCAACTCTTACTTCCCCAGAGCTCGCGATGCCTGGGCAAGTTTTACTACTTCCATAACAACTTATGGTTTAACACAGATTTTTCAGTATCACCACCAACGGTCGGTTAAGCCGTTCAGCACATGTAAGTTGCTTCCACCAAAGCGTGTAAGTGTTCACTGAATAAATCCATGAAAGAACTGATTTGTTTGCAGTTTATTTCATCCGCCCTGGTACATGTTATGGCATGGGCCCTCAAAATACCCGTCAATTTACTGCAAGTGTTAAAAAGTATTTTTAGAGTCAATTGCCATGTATACAAAAACTGCAAAGGAAGTAAGTGAATAGGCATGTGGGCAACTCGAATAGTCCACACTGCGATGTAAGTAAGTTTCATATAAAATTTTGCTGCCAAAATGATCTTAACATTGAAGGCATGTAACTAGCAGATAGGCAACCATTTAGAAAACTCTAAGTAACAGAATAATTACAACTACAGCAGCACAGAGGTAGAGGTCGCCAACGACTGAGAATTACGCCCAGGTGATCGGCCCACAGAACCCTGAGGACACCTAGGTGTCATACTACATCACCTCACTACCATCATTGATGCTGCCCTTGAGAGACATCTAGTGCCTAGTCGGATAAAATCCAATATTCAAACAATCTCAACTTACACCACCCCTGAAACGCTGTTATGTACTTGCCCACATTAATTACATAAACTTCTGCTACCTTTTTTGTTAAAAACAAATTAATTAATACGAAAACATGCTGGCAATCATGGCAAGTCATAACACAGTTAACATTATGTTCACAAAATCAAACAGTATTTAAAGGATAGAAATATTACTCAAAGGTATTACAAAAAAGAACACGAGAATTCAACAAGATGGTGGTGCCAATATATTATAACACAAAAACTTTTACTAGTGCGTTTGACATCTGAGCATATATATTTTAAAAAAAACTTTTAACTACAGATTTTCTGATTCAAAAATATATTAACAAATTTTACTAAAGAGATAGTAAATAAAAAATATATGTTACGGGATCCATTATATTAAATTGAAATTAACGATGTAACAGCTCAACAATAAACATTTATTTCAAATTTAAAAAAATATATATTTTTTGTTTACTTTAAATTCTGTCCGAGTCTGCAATAGCTTTCAAGGAATAGTCCATCGTTTCGTATTAAATCATAAAATTAAATAAGTATCCAGGTTTTCGCATACGTTGTGGCGCTCTCTATGCCAGACGTCTAATGTATATGGAAAAACAGATTAGTACATTTTATTATAGGCTTGTAACAAAATCAATAATTTAATTTTTCACAAAAACCTTATTTTTTTCACCAAACCTCGGGACAAATTGAGGCGTAAAATGGTGCTGCCCAACAGCGCAGAGACAAATTCCAGTTTTTGAGACACTTGTGTCTCACTGTGCTGTGAAGAACCTCACTGATGATCCATCTGATTACACAGCGTGAATTGAAGTAATCTCCAATGCAGAGCTGCGTAGACAGCCTCGGGAACAGGATGAACTGGGTAGCCAGAACAAGGCACAAACTACTTCAGCTTCCAGAGTACCGCAAAAGGAGACAGAACTGAATTATATTGTAAACTAATCAAGGAACCTCCATTCCAGAGGTTGGAAAAGCTTGCCTAGGTGTAAAACCTACTGACAGTTGTTTCTACAACAAATGCCCTACATTGCCATATTTTCTAGGGAACTACACATCTTCCAAACTACCAGTTACATGGCAGTTATCGCTGAAGTCCCTTGACGACTACATTCCAGTAGCAAATGACCAATCCGCTGCCTGCCGAGAGAAAATGTATGTATCACTCCAAGTTCCAGTAGACGAGTAACGTGCAGCAAAACACATGCAATGAGAAGATGCTGCGAGTTAGCAGCGCTCCATGGCAGCAACATGAACTAATAGTAGTTCCAAAGCTCTCTAGAGCTGGCACGACAATGCACCAGCACCACTCTGGGATGAAAACTTGCAACATCAACAGGTTAAAAGTGCGCATTTTTTGTCACTATACACCAAACATGGCTAGAATACACACGGGCGCGAAGTGGCTTTTGTCGAGCAGTGTGTGGCATGAAATGTAAGGAAGAAACGTGATAGAAACGGATGTGACAGCAGTCCACAGATCGTCTTAACGCTGTGCTGCGGCCACCGAACCCAGCTCGAATACTGCGATGAAGCTTCCCGATAGCCTTTCTCTGTCTTGCCTAGGATACTGACCAATATGTAAACTTAACTTCGTAAACCTAGCAGAATAATACGTGTATGATTGGCAAGCCAATAATTAAAAATTTCCTACTACTGGTTACGACAGACCTAACTTCAAATTAAATTAATTAAACAAAATTCAAATTATTCTAAGAGAACCAAAAAATATATCCAGTTGGTCACTAATAAGAATCCCAATTTATTAGATACATTTCAAAACAGTAAATAAACTACACCAAAATTTAAATAGTGTATCACAAAAGAAAACTTTCTTTTTAATGTATGCTACTTATTATCACTTGTTAGCTAGAAAATCAAAATCACACCAAAGGCTAACTAAATTATCCATATTTACTCGTGTATAGCACGCACCCGTGTATAGCATGCACCCAAGTATATTGTGCACCATGATTTTTGCAACAAGTTTCAGGGAAAAAATGGTCTAAATGAAATTGCACCAAAAATTTGTGGCGCCCTATTAGTTAAGTATGGAACAAATTATTATTTTTTACATTAATGTGTGGTGATTGTGATGTGATTATTATATGTTTGGAAAATACTTTTATTAAATAACTTGGGTACAAATAGCCAAATTAAAATAAAATGTAGAACCGTCTTGCTCCTACTACTCAACATTTCCAGCTTAGTTTTTTTCTCCTTTCTCCTTTTAGCAGTGCCCGACTCTGTTTTTTTGCCATGCTAGAATGTCACACTAACCTTACCACAAAAAAAAGGGGCCTCCTCATCCCCCAATCCTTACCTCCAACATGGCTGGCTAGCCTCTGCCATGGAAACAAAGAGGGGATGGCAGAATTATCGATGGGCAACATCTGGGTGTTATTACAAGGGGTTGGGCAGGCAATAAAACATGTGGCAGCTCTGGTTTTGTGGCATGACGGGAAGCCATTAGTTGGGGGAGAGGGGTGAGAGAAATAGAGAGAGAGAAAAAGAGAGGGAAAGAGAGTGAAGGGAGAGGAGTGATGTAAGAGGGAGAGATGAGACAACAGACAGTCCTGCCACTTTCCTCAACATCCTGAACAATATTTTTCAGTTTATAGTGTGCACCCCAGAAATTTTTTCCTTTATTTTGGGAAAAAAACGGTGTGCTATACACGAGTAAATACTGTAATTTCCCATGTGTGCATATAAGACTTAAGTATAGAACGTTAAGAGATTCCATTCTGGTATAAAAGAAAAATACCTCTACGTAAATAAATGTTGGCCTATACCCTAAGTGAAATACATATCCTATATATTATTCATTATTCCGAAATATACATCAATCAGCAAAAAAATTGTGCTCAAAAATATTTCCCAAAATTTTAAAAATTGCACAACGCAAACCTAGCGCTTTTCACACAACAATTTCCACTCCACCGCACTGCACCATTTGTCGCCCTTCAGTGGAGCGTAAATTTTCTGTCAATTTGTCACCCACTAAAATTTTCCAAAATTTTCCACAACTTTTCCAGCCAAGTTTTCCATAACTCAGTAATTCCTGCAACATTCCTGCCCACCCGCAATGAGAGGGCAACTGGAACAACAAGCAAGGACAACAGCAGTATCGTGACGCGTTCTAGACTCCGTCCAGGTGCCACGCAGTTCGGCAAGGGGAAAGCGCGCCAACAGCAGAGCATTTGCCATTGCAGCAGGAAGGTGAGCCCACGTCGCGAGCACCTGGCAGTGTTTGACAACAATGGCTGGCCGGACACCTAACAGCGCACCGGCGCTGGTGTGCCCGAACTGCTTGCGCACAATTCCACAGTATTTTATATCCAAGTACAAAAGAGGCAATGTCAACTGCCAATGTCGCAGACAGTTCAATCCAGCGCTCAGCCGCGTCGCGATCAACTGCAAGTGCAAAACAGTGAATGCCATTCCGGGACCAAATGTTACAGAAATAGTGCAACTGAAAGTGGAAATTGGCGGATTATCAAATTATTGCCTACCCACTTATTGTAGCAATTTATTATGCACAGTCAAGGTGTCATACCCTTCAGTGCGACATGCAAAGCAAGTTATGATCGCGAGTGCCCCAATAAAGTAGAACCGAGCACAGCAGTGGGACTATCCTACACATGATTAGGATGCAATTTAACTATAAGTAACCAACAAGCAAGTAACACACAGGATTTATTAATAGAGGAGGAATTACTAGTCAAAACAGCAAGCACAGCAAATCAGCAGTGAAAGTCACACCGAGCAACAATTGTGGAACCGAGGCAATACCACGGACTGGGAATAGAGCAGAAAGTGTGATCACACAGGGCACGAGCCTGCAGTTTCACGAGTGTGCCGGGGCCAAGCAACACAGCACGGAGTCGCCACAACCCCCACCCAGCGCACGTGGCAGAAGTAAACCAAGTATCACTGCCCACACAGTCAACAAGGCAGATGCCTACCCTGACCAGCACGCCTCTCCCATTTCCACCATTGACGCACAACTATCCACCGCTGCCAACTGTATTTCCTAACCCCATGTATACACCTATGTTACCCCCAATTACCACACCATTTCCAAAAAGTGATGCCATGCCAGTGCAGCTATGGGGGAGTGGCATCACTCAAACAAGCAACACCGGAGCACACAATACAAAGCAGAACCACGGAGTCTAACCAAACATACTCACCGTCAAGACCAACAACAGTAAAGACACCAGCAAAATTCCAAATTTCGCCCACGTTTGCTGGAACTTCCGCCGAAGATTCAACTACATTCTTAGCGGACTGCACGCCACGGCTCATGAGATATGGCATAAGCCAGGAAGAATGGGTGAGCTGCGTCAGAGTGCAACTCCTCGGAGAAGCACACTCTTGGTGGCACTTGCTAAACCATTACGGGCTCCAGTGGGAGGAGTTTCAGCACTAGTTTGAAGGCAGATTTAAAGGTGTTAATTTTGTTACAAGCCCAGAGTAAACTCACGTTATGAGGACAGCAACATGACGAATCGCTGACAGCTTTCATCACAAGGAAAAGTCATTTGGTCCGCCCTTTTCATCTGCAGTTACCGGAACGAGAAGTAATGGAGGTCGTTGCAAAGACAGCACGACCACAATTCAGAGCTGCAATAATACCATTACTGAATTTACATTAGATTTGATGCACGCCCCAAATAAACATATATTATTCACTCACTACAAAAGTGTGGAAAGTGCAGCTTTTTCAGGGCACGTGGATTTAAATAATTATATTAACGGCTTACAAATACATTTACAAACCTTGCAAACTTATTGTTCATAAAATTCACAACCATGACATGCTTAGTAACAAGGACTGACTGGAGACTTTACAAAAGAAATCATAAGTGTCAGAAATGTTCCTTTTTATTCAGAGTGTTTTAATGTATTTAACTGTTCATACTGCACTTTTTCCGTGTCGGCCTATGGCGGGCCTAATACGCCATGCCCGCTTTATTGGAGGGACAGAGCATTGTGTGCAAATATATGTAGTTCAATTTAACTTTGTCTTATTTTCTTATTTAATATTAAAAGTAACCTCGGGATCTGACCCACTCCAGAAACTATCCACGTGCTCAGCTTTTGAACTCGTAAGTGACTCTGTTATCAGATTCTCTTTAGTGAACGTGTGCTGCAATGGGGAACTGCCACGTGGCTGTAGACCTGCTACTGTCCTGAGATACCGTTCATACGTGCTTACCTGTATATTAGATGAGCTGGCGCCCTGGGATTTACGTATTTACTGAACTTTATCGCCATGCATCAGGGTTTCTCTCAAATCCGGCATACCCCGCCCCTCGTTAGCAACCAAGCCACGTTAGACTATACATTTTATGAGAATAAGAAAACTTAATAAAATTACATTAATCAAGGACTGGAATGTGAAATATAGTTATGTTGCACAAGAATTATGATAAATTTATGCTACACAAGAATTCGGAAGCAAAATAAAGTGAATTACATGAGAAAATTTTATATCAACATAAAAGTTTACAGGTCTGAATTGTCACTGACAAGACTAAGGCTGGGCAATAATACTTGTTTTGAGAGGAGGAGGGGCACAGGCCTTGCATGTTGACTGTTTTACTTAGTGAGTCTTAGATTTGCATGTTTTTTTTTTTAATATATAAATTTTGAGCTAGGGTGCATATTAGAATTGGTGGCATTTTAGACTCAAATGAATATGGTAGTATCCTGTAATCTTATGTAAATTTTTTTTGTGCTGTATAATAACTTCAATATACATTATGTGCATAGCATAGTGTAATTTTTTTTTTTGGGTACAACACAAAACAAATTGTTTTTTGTCAAACAGTTGCAATATTTGCAGAATTTCTGTTGGGAAAAACATGCACAAACATTAAATTCTATTAAAATACAACCAACAAAAATAAATTTTTCAGGCAACAAATGTATTTATTCAACAACTTTTCACCATATCTCCCCTTTTATAAACCCGTAAGTAAAGAACAAGGTGAAAATTTTATAGGTCAGGAGAGACCTGAGCAACCAAACATTGGAAAGTCCTGTTTTAAGAAGCACAAAGAAGTTTTAAAATGTATAAAGACCAATGTTAAATTATGTAGGAAAATGAAATTTGCACCAGTAGTTAAAATAAAAATTAAGAGTTGTCCCGATACCATGTTTTCCGATACCATTGCCAATACGAGTGCCCTTCACAATGAATTTTAGAAAAAGTATTACTGTTAATAATACATTAAAAAACATTTTCCCTACTCGTTTAAATAAAGAAAATTACATTTTAAAATACTGTATTTAATTTATTGGAATCAGACATAAAATGCAAGCTGACCTAAAACTTTCAAACCCTCTGAAAATGAAAATAATATGATACCAAATGCAAGTCAAATTTTAAATGTCCCGCGTGCATTAACAGCTAAGAGCGCATGGAGAAGTTATCGATCGGGCAATGTGAAGGCTGTTGGTCTGGGGGGAGGGGGATAGCAGCAGTAGGATTACCTTTCCTCTCCACGCTGCTACCTGTTGGCGACGTCTTGCACATGTGGCAAATGTCTGTCAAAGTAATTAATCATATTTGACTGCAAAGAAAACTTGTAATTTTGAGACAGAAATATGGTGATTATAATTGATTTCTTCACTGTCTTTAATAATTAATCTTTCAAAACCACGTCCTCTGATTTTCCCGGTCATGAGTTACACTGCACTCGGCTCGGTGCTTACCTACCCATTATTAGACAGCAAATGGTGTTGAATAGGCACTTATATATCACCAGTTTATTGAAATATGCATGTCTATTGAAATAAATTAATATACATAAATCCTTCAATTTCCCCGCAAGAAGTTACTGAAAATGAACCAGTGTTGACTCGACAGACGTGTTGGGAAGACAAGACATCAGACAGCACCCCGCAGAGCAGTTATAAATGGCGGCACGCATAATGTATTTCACATCCAGTTACTAGCTGTTTGCATAAACAAGCTTAAAAACGATAGATGCGAGAAATCTTAGGTGACGGGACCTGAAATATACTTCAATTGATGCAAAATGTGATAAACTATAAAAGGTTATGTTAACATTTTTAAAATAAGAATATTACCAGGACCACAAAAAATTGTTGGTGGATGCAATTTATTTGTTATTTTTATTTATTTTTTGTATGTGCGGTGTACAGTAAAACCTTGTTAATTCGAAGTGCTTGGGACCTAATTTTTTTACTTCAAATTTCATAATTTTTAATTATTGAATTTAAAAAAAAGTTTGTTTAGGTTTATTAAAGAAATGCACATTTTCCCTTTCCAAAGTAAACACAACTAGGGCCCCGGAAATAACTAACCTCTCAAAGTTACAACTCTGTTTTGGGGAACCATAAAATTGTTTCTTTAAAAATGGAAAAAATTTGCCCCCCCCCCCCCCCAAGTTTGTAGCATTTATTTTGGTCATTAAATATATGTTAACATGCAGTAAAATATACTACCCTCCAGCAGCTGATGTCCATCCCTCCCATTAGACACAATGCGTCGCCCACAGCACTTCTTCCCTCCTTCCATCCTCTAGCCATGCCCACACCACTACTCTCCTTTTCTCTCCCCCATCATCAAGCCAGGTCCACATCGCACCTAGCTTCCTTCCTCTCTCCAACTGTCACAACAGGCGGCCCGGAATTTTCTTCATCCTACTCTCCCTAACTTCAAGCAGTGGGTGTCACATATTTTCGCCTCTTCAGCGGACGGAAGAGGCGACGAAAACCAGTCATCAGACGTGAAAACTCTGGCACGATCAATGACATCACTGTGGCTGGCGGCCGAAGTGGCCGAATACCACGCCACCACCCATTGCTGCACACTTCTAATTATATATGATTTTGAATTAATTGACGTTGAATTAACAAGGTTGTACTGTACGAAATAGAGTAATTTTTGTTTCTAAAGAATCTAATAACCTGACTTAATTGTCTAAACCGATACTATTGTATTGGCTCAATACCATACCCGATACAGATACATACGGAAAAGGTGAAGTATCGGCAGATACCGATATTTAGTATCGGTACCACTCTAGAAAAATGTATCATTTTATAATAAAAGTGAAGAACCTAGCAGAGAATCAAATCTTGGTATGTATTCGCAAAAATTCACTTGATAAGAATCTGAAACATTTCATATGTAAGAACATTACACCGCAAAGTTTTCAGACACAACATGACACAACAGTGCATGAACACAACTCACAAGTGGACTATGAAATTGGAAATATGTTTACCAAAGAGAACAGAACCATACAGTTGTTACAGCTAACAAATTTTTTTTTTTCTGTGGATGATGCTGACATGTAACTGGTAAAAATGTTTGTGGTACAACACACTCGTGCACAATGCGTGGTAAGCCAAGCAAAATATGTTCATAAAAAATTGTAATTTCTTCTATGTGTAAAAAAATTCTCTATCACTAGATAAAAAAAATCAAGTCCAAAACCCATAATTTCATAAACTGACTGACTTCCAGCCAGCAGAGTTGACCATCTCTCATAATATTTAGTTCACAATAAGAAGTTGTCAAACTACTCCCATCTTTGACAACTTGTTAACCTCAAGTTCAGCTCATTCCTCTAGGCACCACGGTGTCAATCACCATTTGGTAGCTCGCATCAGGAGATAAACCAGCTCTCAGATTCCACATCTGCAATGTCTGGTAAGTTCTGCCTGCTTAAAAAACCCAGCTATCCCTCAATGAAAAATTTTCATCAATGAACAATTCTAGAGTAACTCGAGTACAAGCATGTCGTTCGTATCTTTTCACAACTTCCACATTATTTCTCCGCACTCAATAAACAGTAACCAAATGCATTCAGCGTAGCTTGTGTCCATCATGCTCCTACAGCCGAGGGGCCACACTGTCACACGTCGCCCAGCAGCTTGTTTCGCAGCGTGTCAAAGAGGTGGAAGATATGGTGCTGTGCCAGCAACCAGTTGTCCCATGCCCGCTCCAGGAACACCTGCCACAGCTCCAGTGTGTTCTTCATAACCCAGCGCGTCGTCTCGTGGTCGCGCAGCCAGGCACCAGTCACACATGTCCATGTGACCGCTGCCCATAGCTGCACCTCTAGTATGCCCACCACCTCCTGAAACCGCTGGTAGTACACCAGCCACAGCACACTCAAGGCAAGCATGCCTAAGGCCAGCACCAGCATGAGCAGTTTACAGCACACCCACAAAACTGAAACACACAGTTCACACTCATGATGTTTGCAATCCTCTGACAGGTACACACACAGCCTGACTACCGGGAGATTTGCCACATCTTTACCTCAGACATGAAACTTAATGTCTTAGTTTAACTTTGCAGGATAAGTAGTATATGTAAGTGATGGGATCTTCCTATTATAGCATACTGCAATTCCAGCTTTCGTCAAGTGTGATGGACTGGCGGAGAGGTGTAGATACAATAGGAGTAAAATTTGCCATGGTTTCACAGTCCAGAGTTGTATTTGCAAGTCAATCTGTAGGCTTCCACACAGTTGCTAGCACGTGCAAAAAAAGTAAGTATAAGATGATGTAAAACAGTAATTAAAAGACAAAGAAAATTCAAGTTGTGATAACACAAGCAAAGTAAGGCAAGTGTGCAAGAGCACAATGGCAGGACAAATACTGAGGGTATCTCTGCATCACTCATTCATTCGACGGCCCCTGACAGCAACAGAGAACACCACACCAGACAACCACTCCAGGAAATTCGAGTTCCACCATTGAAGCCAGCAACCACATCCAAACAGAACTAGTTTGATACTCGATCACTACAAAGAGACACCATGGTGGCCTCCAGCCCGCTTTAGATGGCCGAAACCTCCTATGTACCTCCCAGGAAAAAGGGGCATCCGGCACGAACAATCAGCATGCTGCAACAGTGACCGCAGGGCAATGAACTTCTTAAAGTTTTAAAAAATAGTCACTGATGATATAATCAGTAAACTGTTGGCCGTACATGTTAGTACACAGATAATCCTAGCATAGTTATGTAATCCCAGAAATTTTCTGAGCACTTTTCTCTGTCAAGGTATGTTTAAGGTGAAGGCCTTATTTGTAGCAATAGCTACACCTGCGTTCCTTGATTGCGTTACTAACTTCAAGAATGGCTTGTAAATAGTTAAACCAAACTCTGTAATAACACGTGAACTGTGAAACACGTATGTGAACAGTAGTGACAAAAAGACATTGCAGGTGTGAAATCATTAAGATACCAAGTGTAAATATTGTGTACATACAGCAGAGAGAAATAAAACACGTTGGCCTTGAAGCATTTTAAGCTATCCAATACAAGAGGAGACTTCTCCTTATATCCACAGGGTTGGCGGAATACAGCACCAGGTAGGACAGTAACTTAAGGTTTCAAAACCTCTGTCGCCTACAAGTGTGTAAACACTAACATACACCAAATAACAGACTACACATCCTAGAAATCACCAAGGGGGTTTGCACACAAGTCCCTGGCTTAGCTTGATAGTGAGTCACTTCCCGCATAAGTAGGTGAGATTACGTGTGGAGAGTTTTGTGGCTAATTTATTGGATGGTGACTTGGGGATTGAAATCCGATAAGTAATCTGAATTTGAATGTTCTATCATACATGGTACAAGTACGAGTGATCGTGGTGGCCTTCAAATATTGTGGACGCTAACGTCATGGTGATTATATCTAGGGGAATCAATCCCGCTTGGGCAAAAAAGCCAGTATAAAGTGTAGGGCATGTTGGTTTATGGGAGGGGACAAGTTAAGCACAGCAGGTGGTACACTTCTCCGACGGGCTACCTGTGATATCGGAGGTAATGGAGTTCTCCTCTGTTCCGTTGACTGTGCTGGGGCAGCCGGCTGCTCGATTAAGTTGAGGAAGAGCATTTACTTCATCCTCTAGGAGCTTAAGAGCTCGTTTTAATCTATTCTTTTGTCCACTCTTATGAGCTCATGGCATGAGGCCGTTGTGAGATGATTCAGACAAATGGAAAATGAAATAAATAAAAAATATATACATACGTAAGGCGGAGCCGGGTACCATAGCGGTCCTACAGTGTTTGTCCGGATATACAGCTATGCCTATTGTGTCTCACCACATAACTACTTCCAGCCATACGCTAACACGAAGGGTTATATAGCAGGGATCACGATCACATAGGCAGGCATAATATCTCTGTGTATTGAGTTCATGGTGAAGGGCTCGCCTGAAGATTAGCCAATGCAATACACTGAGCATTACAGTGGCCAAATTTGGAATACACATTGGTGTTACTTGTATCTGCCGTATGGCTGGTCGACTTATTCTCAAAACACTTGGGGGCAATTTCATGTGGGATTTCGGGCGGGCTGTAGATTTCATAATTAAGTGTGTTAATTACTTTTAGTAGTCGGCTGTCCAGCACGTGGAGTCTCCTAGCTCGAGACGTGAAATTACATTTGCCACTGTTAATGACTTGCCCCGAGTTTGGGTCACTCGTAGATGGGGTGAAGTCACCCATAGAGAGTGTATCTGTGCTGTGCAGCATGTTGGCATGCGTCAACCAAAATAAATTTACTAGTTTGTGTACAAAAACTTTTACAGATAAAAAGTGAACATAGTAAGCAAAAGGACAAAATATTCTAATGGTATATCTGGCTGACCATGATTTCATTTTGGCAAAAGAATGTATTTTGGTGCGTGTAGAAGTTTTTGATGAAAAATTAGGGATAGTTAAAATTAATATTTTAAATACAGGCCGCACTGAATTTTTGTATTCCTGTAAATATTGTGAAGTCACGATTCTGTACAAACATAATAAATTAACTTCTCTCCTACAAAACATTTGTGACAGAAAATTTGTGTTATGTTGCAATGTGTACAAATATACATTGTGTGATTATTATTTCACAGATGGTAACGTGACTTGAGAAAGCAAAACCACTGCAACATATTGCACTAAATGGCGTCTTGTCAATGTGCACTTTTACAGATGCGGCGGGCATGTAAACTACGCAAGATATCTTTCTCTTGTACAGCAGAGAAATTATTTTCTTATGTACGACATCTCTGGCCGAGCTCCAACATGTTTACATTTTACACAAGCGGGATGGCTGTTATTTTGTTTATGAACACGAGTGAGCCAATAACTGCAAGAGTTCTTTTTATTCTCTCTCGCTCTCCATTAAATTCCTTCCCTTTGATTCTTTCCTTTAAGAACTAAAACATTACAATGAACTGTATGATGACAAATTTCTAAACATGTTTTAGGGAAAAAAATTTTTATGCCAATATCTCGTATAAAAGTTGCACCCCACTTTTTGTAGTCATTTTTTTTGTAAAAATGTGTGGCCTATACATGCCGAAATATGGTAATTTGTACAAAATACATTTCCACAGCATATCAAATCTGGAAAACAGCTACACATTGTGTGTAATGTCTTACAGAAAAGAACAAGGAAGGTAATGCAATGTGTCTAACAGATACCAAGACATGGGACAATTGAATGTCGTTCTTCAGAAAACTGTAATTATGAACATTAGGCCCTCAATCAATCTTACACTCTAAATTGTATATAGTATTATTAAATATTATCAAAATGTGTAAACATTACAACATACCTGAACTAGATTTTTTTTCAGTATTTTCTGTTTCCATCTTTCTCGTTTCCACCTCCTTTGCCACTGTATGCCTCTCTTCAAACTCATTTCTTGTTGGCTTCACTCCATTTTTTGCTTTCGCCTGAGCACTATTTGCAGTCTTTGCTGCCTTCTTTTTCTTCTTGGTTTCCTCTTTTTTCTTCTGAACCAAGGCAGCTTTCTCTGCCATCTCTATTAGAACAAACATGGTAGGTAGTTACTTTAATACAAATTTAAACAAAATGAATTTTTTTTCCACCAATGATTTAGTATTTTGCAATACAGTCAACTCTCGATGTATCATTATTCAGGGGACAGCCAAAAAATTTCCATACATGCGTGATTTCAGTAGATGAGGTTTCTGACATATACATAAATAAAATACAACCTCCAACCTTATAAAATGTTGAGTATAGTAAGAGCGGAACATTATCTGTGAATAAAGTTTAGCTAATAAACCCAACAAAAATGGGACTTTTAAGAAAATTATTACTATAAATAATACATTAAAAAACATTCCACGTAAACTCATTTAAATAAAGAAAATAACATTTCAAAATACTGCATGTAATTGATTGTAATTTGACACTCCACACTGTTATATGTTTGCGCCCATGACAAATGTCCGTCTTTTTAAGTAATTAATTAAATTTTACTGCAAAGAAATCTTGTAATTTTGAGACAGAAATGAATAAATAAGGCGTTCATAAGTGATTTCTTTACTGTCTTTAAAAATTAATCATTCAAAACCACGTCCTCTGAGTTTCCCTGTTGTGAGTTACACTGCACTCAGCTCAGTGCTTACCTACCAATTATAAGATGGCAAAAGGCATTCAATATGCCCCTATATTTTATCAGTTTTTTCAATAGATGCGTCGCTATCGAAATAAATCAATATAAATACTCCGATTTCCCCGCAAGAAGTTACTGAAAATGAACTTTACACTTTTATACAAGTCGATCAATATTCAAACAATATTTGGTGACAAGGTAAGGTCAAGTATATGCTTCTGGGCATATAATTTTATTCGCTAAGATGGTGTCACTTGAATTAAATAAATACAGTACACTCCCACAAGTTCGTGCTTCGCTTAACCGTTTTTTCGGCTCATCCGTGCTGCTTTTTATTTTTAGCTTTTTTTCAAAGTCTACTGTGACTTCTGCGATAAGACGATGCTGTAGCATGTGCCATTTAACAAGCGGTACTTTGTGCAGCACGAGCTGATATTTATCTGTCTAAACTACCACTCTCGCAGAGACCCACGCGAGTCATCCATTTTCGCCCCTTGAAGTGCGTATCTGATAGCACTCATTTCAGTTCACCCCAACACCATGTCTAGCAAGTTTGCCTATCACTCGGGCACCGTTGTTTTTCACTTTTTGTAGTGTCACTTCCGCAACACGCCAACAAAGCGTAACAGGACAGTTTTAGCAATTGCAAAAAAGGCGGAAATAATAAAAAAATTTGAGCATAGCGAGACAGCTGCAAAATTGGCTTTGTACTTGGAATTGCAGTACAAACTGTGCACGAAATCAACAAAAACAAATAAAGGCTAATGGAAAGTGCATGTCGCACAGGTAGTGGTGCAGGACCATCAAATAGCAAAACACTGAAAACGTCCCAACTTTGCCAACTTGGATGAAGCGCTGTATTTGTGGTTCAAACAGAAAAGAGCAGAGGGTGTACCTGTGTCTGTCATGAAGTCAATCACCATCCAGGTGTTCAAACTCTTCAGAGTATCCTCAGGACACAATTTTCGATACTTGCAGACAGGTTTGCCATTCGTCACTGCTTCATTACTGCCTCAAGTGCTTTAAGACAAGACCTGTCTCTTTGGCACCATTAATGGGAGACCTTCCTGCCATGATGATTCAGCAGGTGAAACGCTTTGCAAAGGCCGAGGTTTACTATGCTGGTCCGTTTACTATTAAGCTGGCCCGAGTTCATCACCCAGGGTTGTTAAAAGCTTATCTTTGCATATTTGTTTGTTGTGTAACAAAAGCAGTGCACCTTGAGTTGGCATCTGACCTATCTACCAATGTATTTCTAGGTGCATACAGACACTTTCTTGGCAGTCATGGCAGGTCATCTGACCTAGATAGTGACTGAGGAGCCAATTTTGTGGGTGCTAATAACCATTTGAATGAGCTATGACAGCTGTTTGCTACTCCCAACCACCAACAGACCATGGCAAGCTCCTTGGCCACCCTTGGGGTAACCTGGCATTTTAATCCCCCCGTAGCACCTCACGTAGCACCTCACTTTGGTGGATTATGAGAAGCCGGAGTTAAGGCGATCAAATCCCATATGAGGCGTGTTACTGGAGAGCAAATTCTCACTTACGAGGAACTGAATACTGTTCTAGTGCAGCTCGAAGACATCCTCAACTCCAAGCCTCTTTGTCCACTGAGCTCGGACCCGAATGACTTGTCCATGCTTACTCATTTTTTGACTCTTGAGCCACTAGTCACAGTTTCAGAGCCAAACCTGGAAGACGTCCAGCTGAATCGTTTACAGCGCTGGCAGCTCGTGGAGAAGCTTCAGCAAGATTTCTGGAAATGCTGGCATCAGGACTATCTTCACACCTTACAGCAGCACCCAAAGTGGCAGGAAGAAAATCAACCTCTTCACCCTCAGCAGCTTGTATTAGTAAAAGAAGACAGGCTTCCTCCGCTGCAGTGGCGCTTAGGACGCATCGTTGATCTACATTCTGGTCGTGATAAAGTGCCCAGAGTAGCCATTGTCCGCACAATGGACGGAACCATTAAATGCCCCGCCGTTAAACTGTGCCCCCTGCCCTTTAAGGGTTAAAATGAATATTTCAAGGTGGGCGGTGATGTTTGGTACTGTGTGTATAGATGTTTTTGTAAATATTACTGTGTACAGATATTAACTTCCCGCCATTGCCATCAGTGGTGCGCTTGTAGTGCTTCTAGGAACTAGTATATTTAGACAGTCAGTTGTTCGCAATTCGTTCGGAAGAGATGGTGTTTGGTATTGCCCACCAGTTCTCATATCAACAAACTTTTGTGTAGTTACAGTCCATCACAATGTTCGAACGCAACACACTGTGCAACATAAATGTCAGTTAACGTATCGTGTACAATACTACTTACAGTACAGTAATTTAAATCCTGCACATACAGTACATGATTTCTGTTTGCTTTGAAATGTAAACTACGTACTGTGTTTTATCACAATTTTCAGAGACAATATCACTGATTCATTAACAGTAAAAATTAGCAAATTCAATTATCCAGGTTTTTAAATATAAATTCACTTATTCGTGTTTTCGCTGGTACGAATTAACACGGTTAATCGGGAGTTTACTGTATTACGTTTCAAAATCATGATAATTTTATACCAGATGCAATGAAACACCAACCTTACGGGAAAAAACTACCTTTAATCACAAAATAAAACATCATTGCAAACAATAATTCCTCGTTAAAATGTTTTGCGTAACATTTTCAAGTGAAGCCATTTGCTTTGACATACAAGTGATAATAGGTGCAATTATTTTGAACAATAGATAATCTTGATAAAATTTCCACGTTCGCCAGGTGCAGTTTATTTGCTCTGAGGGCGGCATGTGAATGCAAGTGCATGTAGCCAAGAGAATTAATTTTTTTTGCTAGTCTACAAATTCCTCTCTTGGTGGCATGTAAAGGGAGGAAGGAAGGTGCGCTGCAGTGAGACAGAAAGAGAACAAGACCGAGGATGCTAGGTTGCCACGCTGGTTGCTAGGTAACCCCTTCCCCTCTCTTAAGTGTGTAAGGGGAAGTAGCAAGCCAGTCTTGCATGTCGCACCACGCCGTAGTGTCAGACGCTGGGAATACACTAGACAAAGTGCTGCACAGCAGTAATCAATGGCGGCGTGCGTAACATATTTTACATCCATTTAGAAGTGTCCATAAACAACAAGTTCAAAAACTATAGTTGCGGAAAATCTTAGGTAACGGGACCCGAAATATATTTCAATCGAAGTAACGTGTGATAAACGATACAAGCAGGTTGTTAACCTTTTTTAAATAGGACCTTCACCAGAACCAGGACCTTCACCAGAACCACAAAAATTGTTGGTGGATGCGATTTATCAGTACATGTGATAACGATACATTGTGATACTACTGTATTACATAAAATTGATAAATGAAAAAATATACATATATCAGTTTTGTAACTGCGCATTTTAATTAAAAGATTTATTCAGCAACAAAATGAATATGCTAATTTATGAGCTTATTAGGAAATTGTACTATTTCTTCCAAATTGTGGGAAAAATTTGAAATGTGTATGTTGCAATTATATTGCCTACCCGGTACCAACAAAAATTTTACAAATTGCAGGTGTTTAAAACAGTACTTATTATATCGGTTAGTAATTACTGGATCAAGAATACACAGCATGTAATCTCAACACCATTTTTAAATTTTTACTTAATTTACTATATCAGAAAACTATGGGGGATTGGCTTGCTTTATCGTAAATGCCATGCCACAGAAAATGTAAGTAATGATAGATAAAAGAAGTAAATAATACTTGTGCATGTAAGAGGTGTTACCTTGCTGCTTACGCTTCTGAGCAAGGCGCCGCTCGCGCTCCTCATCAATCTGCTCCTGCATGGCCTGCAGAAAAGGCACGATGCTGCGTGCACATTTCATGCACTGCTGCGCATCCAAGCAGGGCCCAGCTACCTCCACCACCGCTGGCACCAGGGGGTTGCTCTTCAGGTCCAGCCAGCGCAGTGCCTGTAGCTTCCCCATGCTCAGTGGCAGGTGTGTCAACTGCACAAACATGCATGTACACATGTACTTTTATTTGGGGTATTTCCCATAGAAACCAAATGATTGATACTGCTATGCCACACTGGTATGTACTGACGTTGGTTTCCTCCCTAGGATAATAGTCCCTAGATGCTAAAACCCGGGAACCTTATCCTACCTTCCTGTCTGGTAATATTTGGGGTCATTAGCCTAAAGAAAATCCTAGCCACAGATATTAAAGCCGGCTGGGTCTGGGTACTTCCCATGTTGACGGATAATAACGTTTTAGTTTTCTTAAGTTAAGCAATAGTAACAAGAGAATGGGAGAAAATAACTAAAGCAAGCTTGATTTGATACGACTCTCGATACAAGGTTTTGGTTTTACTTACAGTTAGGGCCACCAAAGTCCGCGATACCAACTTCACAGTTAACATAAAGATTAGGGGCCTAGACAGGGCTTTTAGGCTTTCTGTCTACCCGGCCTCAGTAGAGGGTTGGATGAGTTTATATGCGCACAGGCACGAGGTCAGGACTGATAGTGGCTGCCTTTGGACGACTATGCCCTTGCGGCTGTAAGTGAAGGTAAACGATCTTACCTGAGGGAGTGTGTACTGTGCACGTTTGTTGTGACGTACTCGCCGGAGACGGAGTTCGAGGGGTTGCAGGTTTGGGTTCCATGGATACCTCAACAGGGGGTGTGTCAGAAACCTCGAACTTATGCCATGGCCAGTCCAACCCTAGTAATTTATCCCCGTATTTTATGATTGCTATAAACTGAGGTCCTTGCTTGATGCAAGTCTTATGTAGGGACTAAATAAGGGCACAGGTTCTACTTCAGTTAAGGGGAGTTCACTAATGATAATAGTATTCTCAACTGATGTCAATAGTAATATCTCTCTGACAGAGGACCGCCATCAACCAGAGAACCTTCAACCTCTTATGCAGCCTCCAGCAACCTTGGAGAGCCACCGCAGTCCAGAAGCCCTCAACAACTTTGGCCTCCGCCAACAGCTATCAGCGTCATCAACGACTACCACTGTGTCCAACCAGATGTCACCCTTAGCTATTCCTCCACTTCTTCCTTTCTCTCTTCTACCAGATATTGAAGGTCACTGCGATGACATCCCCTCTGGACGACCTTTAACACCCTAGCCCAGCCAAGTTGTCACCACTTGGGTGAAGCACCCCATTTGACTTACTACGTCTTAGGTCCCTTCTGGACAAACCCAATGAACTGATTTGGAATTAATTATTGGGCTAATTATTCATGTAATTATTTTATCTCAAGTCAATCTTTCACACGTCGTAATACCAGGTAATTGTATTCATGTTGCCTCCACCTGGTAGTTTACATGACTGTTTACAAGGGGATCCTGGCCCTATAGTTCCAACTTGGCTGGTGAATGGCTGGACTGGAGCTATATGGTGAATCACACTGGACAAGCCGTGCTCTGGAAGTACACTGTAGGACTGCTACCATAACTGGCTTTGTCTTACATAGTGTTGTTGCACAGAAGTGGATAGAAATATAAATTGAAACCAGCCCTAAGGAACTCTAGGCACATATTCAGCAACAACAGAATATTGAAAATACGGAAGAGAATATTTTATTCAAACCTCCTATGAGATTACCAGGCAGAGTACCTTTAGAACACCTGTTAATAGTACTTTTCAAACAAGATATAGTGAAACTTAATCCCGCGTTACTACCCGAATCCTAGAGCCATTCCTTCACGCCCAACTCAGACACCTACCAGCAGTAAAAGCACCACTCCCCCGCAGCCAGTGCCTGCTGCTGTTCAGCCACTGGCTACATCCCAGCCGCAACCAGCAAAGAGGAGGGTGCCTACGCCGAACGGACAGCAGGTAAAGAGTCAGTGGATCACAGTGCCTGTGTCTTTAGATTTTGTTCCTACTCGCAAGCCAATAAGGCCCACCTCGTACACTGGAATATTGCCCAAGCAAGAGTAGAACCTCCTTGGAGCATGCCCCCTACAATACTGGCATTGCATATGTATTTGAAGGCCACCTCCTCCACGAAAGTTCAAACTGCGTACCGCAGATCTCTGGAAGTGAAGTTCACCCTAGGGGTTACAATCCCCAGGCTTCTGACATGTCACAGTGCTCACAAGGTGCCTAATAAATAAACCACACCAGCATGGGGTATACCCAGCTCTCTGACGCGTTAACCCGGGACTTGTGTGCGAATCCTGTCAAAGTATAAGGAACCAGTTTTCACTTCCTCTTACTTTCATAACTCCTGAATAGAACAGGTACCGAGGATATAATCCTCACTCGCCGCCCATACAGGGATGGACCAGCCTCAAACCCTTTCTCGGTACAACTGACCTTGCGTCAGTGTACCAGGTGGCTTGAAACGCTTGAAATCACTCTGTTAACATAGTCTCTGGTCTTTGCAGACTGAGAGGAAGAGAGAGAGTTACCAATTACCCTGGAGACTTTTTATTGCACTAAACGGCAGTTGCGTGTAGCGATGGCCTAAGGTCACAACCCTTCTAGAGCAGAACTCCAGTCTTCGCAGACTGGGAGTCAGGGTGACTGCCACTTACCCCTTCCTTTGCCCTCAGCCTTATGCAAGCTGGAAGGCCGATGACTGTCTCGAGCCCACGAATGCGGGGTTGGCTAGCCTCTCCCAGAGGGTGATGAAATTTGCAGTGCTGGGGTATTGTGGCCCTTTTCTTATTGCCTGCAGTGGAGGCGACAGTTCTACAGCCTCTGTATAAAGCTCTGGAGGCTGTGACGTTCCACTGGCAGGGATGCTGCTCCCTTCTAGCGACTCGTGAAACTTTTCTATCTTCGGGTAGGATGTCAACGGCTCGTCGAACAGTAAAATTCCTGTGTTGGAGTTAAGGTACGTTATTATTGTACTATTTAAAAATGACTTGCCCAATCAAGCGCTGCTGCTTGGAGATGGGACGAAGTCTTAAAATGGAGTGTGAATGCCCAATGCACAGGAACGCATCATGCATCAGTACAACATGAATATTCAAAAATGTTAAGAGATTTCTGTAGGCTTTTAATGCGCCTGCCTAGTTTGTAACTGGCCAAGTGAAAGGATGTTACATGTTAAATTATTTCAGGCATGTCTCTGCTACCTTTCCAAAATATTACTTCCAAACAAAAAACGCTTCGCCAGGGTCACATTTCTACAATAAGTTTTTTTGTAAAATTTTTAATCCCCTGAAAATTCCGTTAAATTAAGATTTAGACTCAATAAAAATACAATTTCTTATTCATTTTCTCCTATTTGCTGTCGTCTAGCATGGTTCTTCTCTCCAATAAATATAAATGGGTTTTAGGTTGATATCAATATTGTAAAACATAGTCAAGACACACCTAAAATGATTTAAGAAGTAAAACCATACCTTTTGCTTGGCTGGTCCTGTACTAGGCAGCACCTTGAACAACTAGGACCTTTGGTCACATGGTGGGTGAAGTGATGTGAGCATGGAACAGCAATGGGCTGTAATGGTACGAAAAAGGCAAAACCCCAAGAAAAACTGCTGGTCCATGACAACATCCATTCAATAATAAAACTTGTTTTCTGGAAATTTTATTGAACTGAATTTTTGCAGATGCAATAAATGTGGTGATTATTGAATGTTCATTTAGTTGAGTAACAATGACAATTATAGTCTGTATATCTACGTGTTTTCATATCTATATTGCTGAAATAACTAAATTTAAAAGTTTTAACTTCAAATACTTTCTAGAACCCTAGTAAAGAATACCCCAGAAAAAGTTTTTCCTAGGTTTGAATCTTCGCAAAGTTCATTACAGTTTTCACTTTGTACCTCTTATGTCACTTTTAGATTATGCAGAAACGAAATATTTTCAAAGTAAGTAATACTGTTGTAAATAATGAAGAGTGAATTTCAATTGCAATTTCAATTTTTTTTTTTGATACTGAGCTAAGGTGACAAAGTGGCACTATGTTTTACACAACATTTAACTATACATTTCATAAACTTTTAACCTCTTTTGAAGAGGTTCCAATAATGCCATTCTCTCAAATTATTTCACATTTATATTTCAATTCTGACACAGTTCATAACATTAATTTTTTTCTCTAGAATAAAATCACATTCACACAACCTATTTTTTACTTATCTGGTTTTAAATAATTTTTAGGTAAAAGGTTTTATTCTAGGTAATGGTTTTTTTTTTACAAAATATGGTACTTGAAAGACTTGAATGATTTGTTTTCTGATAGTACAATAGAACCCATTTTTACATACCCTGAAATTCCTCTATTTTGCACACATTTTCTTTTGTCCAATGTAATGCTGTTCATGCAGCATAAATATCCCCTCTGTTTACATTTTCTTGCATTTTGAAACCTTTTTTCTTAGTCCTTTGAGATGTGTAAGAAAGGGTTTCTACTGTAACTATTTTATGCATTACCTTTTTATAAAAAAGTAATTTTTGAAATGTGTAGAAAAAAGTTTAAAGTATTAGAATCACTGATTAAATTCTATTTTGCCAGAATTCTTAAAAACTCACTTTTGGTCTATGAAATACAAAAATGTAAGCTTATTTCCTAAGCTAGGAACAAAATCAATAAGTAATTAATTTTGATATTTTTTGTTCTTTAAGATGCACGTATTTCGATAGCAGTGAAGCCTAGAACAATTACCCTCTCCAGCTTTATTTGACTGTTGGTCCAAAACTTTTATTACTGAGCTATCAGAATTAAGTTTGCCACAGTATTCCCATATAATGTCAGCCAGATCAGCCTCTGTGGCTACAGGGAGATGAAGACAGTATTTGTCTGCAGAGTTCCCTGGTGAGCAGTGGCAGCGAGGACAATTCCCCATACAATCAGCAGCACTATTCCCTCTGCCCTTCCACTCCCATATAGCCAACACTGGAGGGCTTTCAGTCCAGTTCATTCTGCATGTAATGAGCCAAATAGGATGTTCTATGAAAGATGCTCAGTGTAGATAGCACCCACTGACTACTGTTGAGCCATCCTGCAGCTGCCCATGGTATCCCTCTGAAGATTAGAGACTGACACAGGTGGCCATTACAGGTTTAACATATATGCAAGGCTGGTCAAGCAGAATTACACAAAAACAGAACATTTTTCTATATAATAACTGTAAGACTACATTATATACATTTATTTTGGATTATTTAAAATAAACAATGTCTCTAAAATTTTATTCGAGTAGAACCCGTCTATATTGACCCAATTTAAACTGATTGTCTTTTCATAATGACTAGTTTTTGAAGAACTGTAAAAAATTTGGATAAAAAAAGTTGGAAACTTGAAGGAAATCTACGGAAAAAAAAATTGTTGCACTTTTTTTTGTCGTTGCATATTGTGTCTCTCTTGATGATCTCTGTATGAACCAGGCCAACTTGTCCAAAACAGATACCACCCCCCTAGGCCGCCAGTACTAGCCAATACCTATCAACTCTGCCCACACTCCACCCTTAGGCGGTTGAATGTTTCCATATGGCACGGTGTAACTACCCTATGTGTTCGTCCTGCAATTGTGTTCTCGCTTCCTTGCCTTCTCACTTTGTTTGTATATTAAGACTTGGATTTCTCTTGGATTTTGATTACTGTTTCTGGACGACTTATTACACTTGGTGTTTTTGGACATGCCACCAGCTGCATGCAAGCCAAGAAGCTGTCACGCTGTTGCCCAACCCCTGATGTAGAATTGTACTGTTAGTTGAGACACCGGTGCCCTCCAGGAAGGTCATGCTAGTGCCACAGCTCACCAATGAAAGGCAGTACACAGTCTACTCCAGCAGTCCCAGCCTCCAGCCTCTCACTAAGGAGATAAGGAATGTCAACGCCACCAGCCGAGGCGATAAGAAATGAAAGGCATCCCTTCTGTAGCAAGAATATTCAACCCCCAATAAACGAGGCTAGCCACTTACCTCGCCCTTCTGAGAGACTACAAGCTTTGGAAATTAGTATAATAGGGAGAGTATCCCTTAGCTCGCCAGTCCATCAGTCCATGCTCCTCCATTGCTTGCAAAGGCCAGAGGCAGCCACCACCGCGGAAACAGTGTCCTCCAGTGCTTGCAAGGGCTGGAGATTGTCCTTGAGGTGCGCGCCGACTGGTACTCCTAGACCCCACAGCTTGCAAAGGCCGGGATTCTCATACCAGTCCTAGGACGTCGTCAACCTGAGACTCAACACTTCAGCCGCCACTGACACACCTCTGCAGCCACTGCAGATTCCAAGCTTCTGGAAGACGTCAGACATCACTACACCAGAGGCTCCTGAAGACGTTCTAAACCTCCAACAACTCCCTTGGTAGCAGGTCGCCCCAACGTCCCTTCTGGATCTCTAGCAACCCACCGGACAGTGCGGTTACACCAATTACTAGGCATGTGCGAGACTCTGACTTTCGAGATAGAATCGAGAAAAAATTACGATCTCGAATCATACACTTTTTTTTAACTTTCATTTGTGAATGAAAGCTTTAATTATAACTGTTTTGATAGCCTAATTGTTTCTTGTTTCCTTCCACGAAAGAATTATCTTTATTTGCAGCACAGTGTAGTCGACTTAAGAACACAAAAAAAAAAAAAAAAAAAAAAATCCGTAAAAACCTCCTCCTCCTACTACTCAGCACTTACAAACTTACTCGGGTCACTTATAAAATGAGAATACGAACTCCCCTGCAGCGCCTCGTAACTCTAGGCGCTAGTCGGGTGCAAGGGTTCTTATCTCCAAAGAACATCCGACCACAGCTAAGCACCGAGAACCAGAAAAAGGGGGGGGGGGGGGGGAGGGGGCACGCTTATCAACTTCCACTGATTACAACATTTCTGTGCTACACCAACCTAATTGGAATTGCTAGAATTAATTAATTCCCCTTTCATTCCAACCATATGAATAAATATTTTTGGACATGTTTAATGGAGCACTTGGGGGGGGGGAACACAGTTTTGTAAATTCTCCAACTTAATGCTATACTGTTTGTGCGTGTGTGTGTATGATGCTTTAACACACAAACATACACACACACACGCCTAGAGTTATGGGGCGCTGCAGAGGAGTTTGTATTCCCCATGTTATAAGTGGCCCGTTGTAAGTGCTAAGTAGTAGGAGAACAAGGTTTTTGGAATTTTTTTATTTTCTAATTTTTGGTGAAATGTTTTTATTGTGTTTACTAGCTAAACTTTATTCACAGGTAATGTACAGCTCTTACTATACTCAACGTCAACTTTTATAAGGTAGAAGTTGAATTTTATTGATGTGCATGTCAGAAATTGCGTAGTTCTCGATCTCTTCTTGAATCTCATATATTTTAGGCATCTCGTCTCGAACCACTTCTGGTAATTGCAGATTATTAGGTTCCTTAAGAACACTCCCACAATAGACTAGGTGCTGTTACATGCGTGAGCTATTTTAAATTCTAATATAACCTGTCCAGTGTTTCTGACGTTACACCTAGCTCTTGCCCAGGTTGCCTTCACTTGGATTAATCTTAGATAACTTCTGTAGGCTCGATAGGAGTAAGTGTGGCATTATCATGTTTTTCCAATACATATAATAAAATACGTACTTTCAAAAATATTGCTTGTGAGTGTCATTTAACGTAATTGTAAACCCTTTTATCTTGCATGGCTAGGAACTTAATTTACGTAACTTATTTAAATATCTTTCTTTTCCTTAAGAAACATAACGTAATCCAATCGTTTAGAGGAAAAGCTGGTAGACATGTAAAACCACCCCGGTAGAATACCCACACTAAGAGATCTGCCAGCAGGTAGACTTTTGGCTGCACCTGAATGCTCTAGTTACTATAATTCACTAAGAAACCTGACCAGACTAAGTGTCCAGTACTCTGTCACCACTTGTAAAGGCCAGATAGGAGCTGAAACACTTAGCACTGATCAACCTCTTGTAGGTGCCACACCCAGAACCCAGCGAGGAAGTGGCTTGTGCTGCTCAGCAGTTCCACGCACCGCTTGAAAAGGCCGGATGAAAGGAACGCACTGTGTTATTGCAAGAGACAAGTCTGAGCCCTAGAAGTACATGTTAAGGATGTTAAACTACCAGCTTCTTCTCTGCACATTACCCAAGAACAAATGATGTATTCCAAACAAGGACGGACAAGTGAAAGATTCGGAAGAGCCCTACAGGTAGAAGTACAGGAAGCAGATAATTTAAAGCTAGCGGGAACAATCATAAGTCACAGTAATATGGACCACTCCTCACACCAACGGTTACTCTATTTGGACCCTTAATAAAAATCCCCGGGAAGGAACAACAAACCATCAAGGGAATCAGACAGGACGGAAAGGCCTTCCTGGATATTGACTGGTCCTGGTATATGGCATCTCTGCCAGAACTTCAGTGCCTTCTTCCCAACCAAAACATCACCCCTCCACGCTTCGCAGAATCGACACCAGCACCGCCGCCCACCTGTAGAGAGAGCCCGGCACCAGGGAAGAGCCTCCTTCTCCACCTCAAAGCTAAGGTACCGTGCTCAACAAAGCATAGGATTGTAACAGTAGTTCCATATTTTATGCCTATCCATCAGCCTACCAGGCCTACACTATAAACTAACTGGGCAACTCAGAAGCCTAAGGTCCCGGTCTAGTTGTCTAAGACTGGAATTCATAGTCAGAGGCTTGTTTGGCAAAGAAACTATACTACATGAAGTAGTGCTTCTTCTTCAAGCACTACTTATCTGACGAATGAATTCATAAATCGTTACTTGACAAAGTAATTATTGTATAAGCACTACTTATTTGGGCCAAGTTGTGTTTGGTATGGAAATAAGTCTCTGTATAATATCAATTCCAACATAACCTAAATAAATTTATCATTTTATTTACAGCAGTCACCCAGACAAAATGAATTTGTACGCAAGTTTTGTTATTATTTTATTTTTTTCACTGACATTTTGAATAATTTTAATTTGATTTATAGCATAATTGAGATTAAGATAATTGTATGTGCAATAAAAACGTGTTTGCTTCATGTGTTATGTAACAATTTTTTCAGAAGTTTGTTAGAAAAAAAAAATAGTCCACAAGCATACTTGACGATTATATGATGTCCATGTTCGTTTTAATGACATCTCAGTTAATTTAAAACCTACGATAACTTGTAATAATATAATTCTGGACATTTCTGTCGAGCGCCAATAATCGCCATTCCGCGAACGACATTATCGATTGTAAAAGTGCTTGCTTACATCTCATGCTACCGTCCGGCGGACATAACCTGTGTTTCAGATCTCGTTTTTTCAGATCACGAATTTTCGAATACAGTTTCAAATAATAAAAGAAAATAGTACTCCCGTGGACGTGATTTGTGCTCATTTTTATCACGTTTATTAGAGTACCTTTTTTGGTGTTGCAAAAAATGTTATCGGTACTTAATTATTTTTGTATGTGCTTTCACTAGGCGTGATTGGTTGCAGGTACCGTTCGAATAGTTTTCTTGAGTGAAATGTAATATTATCGGCATATGTTTTACCACAACGGATCGTTCCGCCATTTTCCAACTGCGTCATTCTCCATAAAGCTACATACTCCGAAGTATTTACGTTTTTTCCAAGGTTTTAAGTTTGTTGGTTTCAGGGAATGGGCAAAGTATTGATTTTACTGAATGATAATGCAAATAAATTATTTCATATCAGTGGTGGACAAATATTACCGTACTGAAGTGTTCATGCAAGGATTCCCATATAAAAACACATGTTCCAGAGGTTGTAAATTACGAACGGTAAGTTAACGTGTTTTGTAAATAATGTATTTCGAAACAGTTGCTATAACGTTTGAAATGCAAATGCACTAAAAAGTCAGCACTAGCAACTCTCCTCTTTTAACAATAATATTTGTTTACTACGTATGTGTTGTATACCCAACGTGTGTAAGGTTAACTTCGGTAAAAGTGTGTTTATTGCTGGATTAACGTGCAATTCAAAATGACACACTCTTAAGAACTGCAAAACAATGCAGTCTCGTGAAGGACGTTAAAACTAAATATCCCTAGCCCCCACGGGCATATTTATCCTGAAATATAAAATAGAGCTGCAGCAATCATAACCTCTTTCAGCACTCGTTTGGCAAACATGTTCGATCATACCCTAACTGTTTTCGGCACGTTTTATTTGTGTTTATGTAATAGAAATGATAAAGTGGCTCAGATTTATGTTGTGATTTTCTAACTATCCTTTTGTTAGCATCTTATCTAAATATTCGTTAGGTATAAAAATCGGCTCGCTTCAGTGTAACGAATATTTCACCATAATAATTGTTAATGTCGGTTTTCGTGATTAGTATTAATTTGCAATTGTCTTAATTTGAAAACGAAAGGCTGTTCCTTTTTGCTGAATCTGAACATGCAACATTTCATGTAAAAACGTTTGGTTATTTTCTTGTTGTACACCAGACCCTAAAATATATTACAAATAAGAAACACTCAAAATTATTTGATGCTTATACTTATGAGCTGTAAGGTACTTCATATACAAATTGTTAAAAATTGTCCTAGTAACCAAAACCCATTGCACACAAAGGTTAAGGAAAGAGGTTGTGTTTTCACATCAAAGTGTAGGATTTTAATTTTCCCTTTTGTTTACATCAAATATTTTAAGGAAACATCATTTGAAATAAAAATATTTTGTAAATAACCTAGTCCTATTATAAATATTCAGTGCTTAAATTCACAAGAAAGCAGACTTGATGAAGTACTACTTATATGCATAAATAAGCAATGCTTCTTTGACTATGAATACTTGAGAAATAAGTAAAACTTACTTTGTTACTGTGAATACATGATAAGAAGTACTTCATGAAGCATTACTTACAGCTATCAAAATAAGCAATACTTGTATCAGACACTATGAATTGAAAATCATACTTAAGCACTAGTATAATTGTTTCTTGTTTCAAGTATTGCTCATATGCACCCTGTACTACTGTTCGCATGGTATTTGAAGTCTCACGGTAAACAAAACCAAAGCTTCTTTTAAGGAAATGACTGTGGTCAAGTTTACTTCAGGTTTTCATCCCCCCTTATCTTTGATCTCGAGATAATGTAAAAAAAAAAAAACACGAAACACTCCTCGACGTGGAGAACTCTCGACCCAGCCAGGAATTTTACATTTGCACCCTCGGTGCTTGTCCACTCCTGTACACCCTTTAACGAATACCAGAGAGGGAGGGAGATGCTTCATATTGGGTTCATCGTTTGGCATTTATTAGACAAAACATAGACATGACACTTTAGTGCATTTTGTCAGACATTCTGTAACCCGGGTTTCATAAAGTAGTGTTTGTGTTCAGTATAAACAATTAAGATTCAAATTCATTTGTAAATATAGCCCAAAAAAGTATGTAGCACACAATGTTACAGTTTTTGTAATTGTTGGGTGACACAGGTCATAGAAACACTTCTGTGGCATAATTTTATTTGGAAGGAATTCAAAGACCAGCACTTCATTTAAATAGCATCAGATTTTTCAGCAAGAGGCCACCAAACACTGAATTTTTGCTTGGAAAAACTTAGGCTGTGTCCAATGTTAATGTTCCTGTAATTAATTGCCAACAAGTTAGGTTGCAGATGCTCTTCTGTGTTATCATTTAAATAGGAAAACATTCTACTATTGAATTAAATTAATTCTCCAAGATAAAAATATGTTGATTTTATGCCAGAGATGATTGAACATGGGCAAAGGGTGCTTGATAAATCCTTGTAACACTCAAAAGTTTTTAAAAATTGGGAGACAAGGAGAGGCAAAGTATAATATTCTCAGAAACAGTTTTTTTAAATTCATATAACATTTGCCAATTAAAATAAAATTTCTAATTATTTTTTAAACTGTGTAATTTTTGCACTACAGACAAAGGAGTACAGACATCGTGCAAACAATTGAAAATTTTGATTTATACAGGTTGAGGGTGGGTCAAAATCTGTCTGAAATTCTCCGAAATATCTATACCAACCAACATGTCATAATAACCTTAATTATAGAAATAGTGAGGGGTAGATTTAGTAAGGTTCTACCATATTTCCAGCATTAATATCATCCAATCTGTATTGTGGCCCAAGTAATATGACAGTGAATTTGTTCATACTTATTTTATTATTATGAAGTATTTATTCAGTTTAAAAAAAGTTTCTGATATTTGTTAGGAATCAATTATGACAATGTTAAACTAACTCACAAAATTTTCAGAAAAAAAGGACATCTCTTTTATGTACATACAATATTTCAAGATAGGCCAGAGGACAGAAGGACTACATTTCTAACAGCGTGAAATTATTTAGTTCAGCCTTTAAACATCTTCTACAAGATGAAAACTGGGACGACATTCAGTCCTAAACTACTGGTGGCTGATAGAGAACCGAGATGAGACCTTGTTTGAAAATTCTGGCAAGACAAGAAGAGAGAAATAGCTGCAGATGGCCTGTGCAGATCCTGAGGTCCAAAGTTATCGTCATGGATCCAGTTCAAAAAAGCATCAGAACAACAGCGAAATACATAGGTTATGGGTCATCAAATTTTCTGCAATAGTTTCAACGAAGTAGAATAGGAGTTCAACTCGCTCTCTGTCAGGACTTACAATTTACGACTAATGTTTGGAATGTAACGACTTTCACATAGTGTTGAGAATTTGTAGCAGTAAAAGTTAAATTTATATATCCTTCCATGAACTTGTATAAAGTCATATTAAATTCATCTGTAAATTATGGCAACCTCAATTCTTTCATATATTCTTTTAGTTTGCTTACGATAGCCACTTATATAGTAGTGCCTAGTATTTTGAATTTCATTAAATGATGTAGTACAAACTTCTTTTTAGTTTATTTTTTCATTCCATATTTTCACGTGAAACACGAGAATATTGTCACCTACATGCACACCTTATCGCTGATGCATGCTGAAATATTTAGATTAACATTTATTTCATGCCATCTGATGGGCTGAGATTATGACAAATGAAACGACTCACATGTTACACCCCTTATCAACTTCTACACAAATTAAACTAAAATTATCACTGTGACCATTTTGACATGTATTATATGTAGTAATGGGACAATTTGATTATTGATTCTTCAATTCCACCGATTCTTGCCTGAATCGAAGAATCAAAGAGTTCCAATTTTTTGCATTCAAAATTTTGATTTGATTCTGTAAAATTTTCTTACTGGGTGCTATTAAACGCAATGCAAATAGCTTGTGTGCATTTGCAGTCGTGCTTAATCAGGCATAATGAGAGGCATGATTTTGTGGTAAATCGTGATAAAACGAAATAACGCCAAAATACAAGTTAAAACACAAAATACTGACAAATGTGCGACGTCTCACGAAATTAGCTTTCTCCACAAGCAATGAACTCTTCTCCCATGTTATATTCACAAATTTACTTCAGCATTATACAAATATAAAATCTAAAGTTGTGTGAGTTCTAGGCAATATAGAGAAATACTTGAGATGAAAAAAATCTCGATTTCGACTCGAGACAATTTTTAAATCTCTGAAATCATAGTTCTACATGCAACACACGCATATAGTTACATTAATTTTTTTTCCCTTGCGTAACATGTATACAAACATATTCCAAAGGATACACAAACGTTAAAATATGCACTTAAAAATAAGCTACAGTAGTTTGACAACAAACTGCTTCCAAGCACTAGTAACATTTGTGCGAAGCACTAGTAACATTTGTGCGAAGCACTAGTAACATTTGTGCGAAGTGAACACTCGCAACTAGAATGTGTGCAGTAATCTATGTTGCCGAATCAAATGTTTGTTTATAATGAAAGTTGCGCAGAAAATTTCGTGAAACGAAAGTGTGATATCTAAATTGATACATTAAACGGACTGTTTTCATAAAATATCTAGTCTCATAAATTATGGAAGATGCTGCAGCCAGTAAAATACTGTAACATGTCTATCATTTGGACAGTTTGTCCGTGCTAATGTACATATTTAATCTCCAATGCACAGTGATTGATTAGTTGTCATTATGAAATGCTGCTAGCCGCAACAAAATCAAAAGTTAAAAATGTCACACTGAAAAATTTACGAAAAGACTATACATATGTATGACTTATGTTAATGTTTACCATATATCCTTGAAATTATATTGTTTTGAGAAATGTGGCCGTATTCTTGAAATCACATGATGTTGACACATTCGTTTTACCTAGCAGGGCCATATCTACATGACAAAAGTATAAATTTCTTCCACAGAGTACTGCATGAAATAGATAATGCCACTAGATTTGCAAATTCAACTAAGGCAAATTATTTTCTCTCGCTCTCATTGCAATCTCCGCTGTAAGTTGTGTGAAATGCAGAACTCTACCACTATATACAAAATGTTGCAATGTATATAAGATATGTTGATAATCAAATTGAGTCCAGAATCGAGAATCTAAACAAAAATTTTGGAATCTAATCAAGAATCGGAATTGACAAAAATCTCAAATTGTCCCATCACTAATTATATGTTGTACACAGTACATTCTTTAACAATACAATGAAGTAATCTGAACTGGAAGCAACAAGGTAACATTCCAGTACGTACCTGATTGCTGTAGAGGTCCAGGTGCTTCAGGAGAACCAAATCTCCAAAATTTTCTGGCAGCTCTGTCAACATATTTTTGCTCAGGTCCAGCTTGACGAGATGCTTCAGTGTGGCAAAATTTTTCTGTTGGAAAACCATTCATTTATGATAATAAATTTTACAACTGGTCTGTTCATGAACTTGTAATGAAAATACAGTAACACATGAGACCATGGAGCCCATATAACTCTGTTAACTGCAGCGACACTTTTGACAAGTGTTTTTATGGCTTAATGTTCGTGGCCTGTATGTATAGTCCATTCACGGTCACTTCCAACTTTTCTGAAACCCTGCTAAAGTTATAATTTCAGTATATTCCTTCACCTCATGCAAACAAAGATTAACTAAGTCTAGAAAATTACACCAAAGGGACAACACACTGTATTTATATACACTCAATGTAATAATATTTTGCATCAGAACTATTTGTTACTAGGCATTGTCCACACACCTACTTTCCCTCTGCTTTCATTTGTATTAACTATAAATGAAATATAATTTATGGACAAATTATAAGTAAAACTTTAATTTTAGCAAAAATAGGGTACTTTTATATCAACATACGTATAAAATGCTTGTTATACACTGATGCATGACGTCTTTCTACATATAACTTACACTACTTCTGCTCATCAGTGCAAACAAACTGACAGCACCTTCAACTGGGTTTGAGTTGTCACCATCAACAACACAATGTCAGAAATTGTTCTACCTACCCAAGGCTCCACGCCAAATACATTATTCACCGGCCGAGCGACCGAAACCATGCAGCGAGATGAACCGAGTACAGCAGTGCACCGCTAGATGCCACTACCAGTATCTTAGCCAAGGCATGAGCCTGGATCCAGCACCACCCATTCTCTGCACCTGGTGTAATGAACGGTAGAGCCACGACACTAGATACTCACTCCTAAAAGAGTCGGCTTGTCAACTTGGGAGGTTGCCTTTCTCATCGTGCATTATTGGTGCAGAGAGGAGTACTTTTCTGGGTCTGGGAAGACCAAATCTAGCAGGATCACCTCTGTATTGGGACAGTCCTAAGTTTTACGCCGTTCACACAACTCCACACCTCTGATACTGAAGTTGGGGGACGAGCTATGGCATTGGCTGGCTGCCGCTCTAAGCACACGTATCACACCCCTCCACGTCAACTGTTCCTCCTCTACGAAGTCTGATTGTAGATGCCTTTCCTCATGCCATTTCACCATACTGGCTGTGTTCATAAGAGAGTGAAACAAGTAAAGTCTGCCTCAAATTTTCCACAGGAGCTTTACCGCCTCCTGACTGGGGTCGCATATCTCAGTCCATGAGAACAGGCAGCCGAACTTCGCAAGTTCTCAATACCAATTCCAGCAGCCTACGAACCTGCTACTTTCGAACCACCAACCAGGATCGCTGAGGGTTACCACCCAGTTGTGCAGGTCTACATCAGTGGTCATGACACAGCACTAGGTCGTATCACCCTGCCAAACGCCGGGAGAACCAGGAACCACAGTCGCTACAGAAACACGCACCACCAGACCAACCAGCACACCCATATCAGGGGCAGCCCCTAGTGTGCCACCAGTCGCGTCTCAGTCAACGCAGCTGCAACCGCCAAGTATACGTCGTCCAGGTTTACCCCAAAGAGTGATCCCGTCTAGGTGGAAAGTAGTGCTTGCAGAGTTCGCCTTTGCCCCTTGCAGACAACCGATCCATCCAGTACTGTACTCTGGCCAAGCACCAATCCCATGCAGGGATTAAATTACTGCCTAAGTGTTTCTAGTCTAGCACCAATCAAAATCAATTTGGCCTTGTGACGAGACAACCACCGAAGTTCGTCATGCATCAACATAATGTATTTAGGAAACGCACAAATACTTCATACATGGGGTGATTTTTAAAAGGCTTGATTGAAAAAAGTGTGAAGAAACCATGAATAAACTATAGTAAAGATTTAACCCAGCATTATAGCCTAAGAGTGATTTTGGAAAACCATGAAAAGCTGAAATCATGATGGCTCAACCATGGAAGTAATAAACACAGTTTATATAATCCACCGGACTCTAAAGTTAACATCAAAGGATATAATTTTAAAAATATTTATTGAATATTATTCAAAATGAGTCTCTTCAAAAACAGCTCACTTTACTTAGCATAGCCTATAGCTGCGTGCATTTCAATGGATACAATAACTTGCATGCGCCTTGACGAATGCAAAGTTTCAGGCAAACATCTTAATATTGGAATGATATCTTTTGCTCTCTGTTTTGCAATGCATATGAGTAAAAATGAGCAAATTTGTCAAATATTTACTTTTCTACTAAGTTCACCGTTTCACTTGACCAATGCATGAATAAAGTGATCAGGCCCATTGCAATGTAAAATTTACATATAGTGTAAGGATACATAATGTACATATAAGCAGATCTTCTTTACAATCATTTCCAGTGCTAACCACATCACAAAACATAGAATATGCATCCTAGTACGTTTCACAAAAATATAATAATATAGTTGTAAAAAAAATTTACTTACTCCAAGGCTTTTCAATCTGTTATTGGAGAGGTCCAACGTTGTAGCCTTTTTTATGGCAGCCTGCGAACAGAATATTATTGTTGATGACACACTGCAGGATCATGTCTTCTACACAGACACTATTAATTACTCAATGTGCTCAAGTAAAAGAAAGTTAAACAGGATGGCTAGCAGTATCCTTATAACAAATTCCCTGACATTTCCAGGCATCCTGTTACATTTCTATAACCAACTTGCAGCAAATATTTTTATATTATTCCTAAAATAAAATTACAAATTTTTATGGGTAACAATTTATATATATATATATATATATATATATAATATATATGCAATAAAGTCACAATTAAACACACAACAAAATTGTCCCCCGACACATAAATCTTCCTATGAAGGTGGAATAAATTCAAATTATAGTACAAGTCATAAGATTGTATGTAGTAGAAGTGCTAGAATTCAGTATTTATTTCCTTATTAAATATACTTTACACTATTTTATAAATACCCTGATATCACACAAATTTCCCTGACTTTTCCAGAAAAGTAAAATTCCCCGACTTTTCGAGAAAAGTAAAATTCCCTGACTTTCCCAGGTTTTTCCCTAATGCTAGCCACCCTTTTAAATGTTAATGATTCAAAATAAAATTTATGTTCCCGGACCTCAAATACAGTGACGTTTGTGTAAAATGCAACACCAAGGAGGATACATGTGATTGAAATGAACTTTATACCACAGATTAGGTACATGACAATACACTATTTATTAGGATTACAGAGCCGTACATGATATCCATCCTTGAGAATTCAGTATGGTGCGAAGCCCCCATGTGCTGCAATCAGAGCCCCTAAAATATTGTGGCATGGAATCAAAGAGGATTGGAATATGTTCCTGGGGAATCTCCCTTCACGTGGTTTGTATGCGAGTACACAAGGCATCAACAGTGGTTGCTGGAGGACCATGACGAACAAGTCGCCGACCAACCATATCCCAAGACATGTCCGATAGATGTCATGTCAGGTGAACATGCAGGCCAGGGAAGCAGTGGTACACATAGTTCATTGAAGAAGGCTTGCACATTCCTCGCTACATGTGGCTGCACATTGTCCTGCTGAAATATAGCATGTGGAGTTGTCTGAAGGGTGGACAGTACCTTGGACTCTAAAACATCCCTGATGTAGCGGTTACAGTGCAGATTGCCCTCAATATGTAAGCATCGAGATCACATGTTGTATCCAATAGAGCCCCTATCCATCACACTTGCCATTTGTCTGCTATTGCATTTGTCTCCACAAGGAAGGTTGCCAGCTTGCAGTCACCATGGTAGCATCTAACATGCATACAGCCATCACTGTATGACAAGTTGAAGCAGGACTCGTCTGAAAGTTTTACATTTTACCACTCAGCCAGCAGACAGTGTTCATGTGCCCATTGTAGTCTGAAGAGTATGTGGTTTTTGGACAATGGAAGACGACGCAATGGCATGCGTGCCACCACTCCAGCCGCAGTAGACAGCATTGAACCGTCGACGCAGATAGGTTCACACCCGTTACAGTGCTCCAATGTTGAGCCTACACTGTGGACGAGGCTGTAAGGTCCGTTATGGCTATGCGGACAAGATAGTGATCATCCTGTGCTGTGTTCACATTGCGTGGTCCAGTACCTGCTCGTAGCTGCGTATGACCCTTCCTATCCATTGGTTCCGCACAGGCATCACTGTCATAGTAGCATGCCATGTATGAGTTGAAATGTCACTGTATGACAAACCTGTTTCCCAAAAATCAATCATTCTGACCCGCTAGAACTCACTCACCTGCTGATATGGCACTCTTTGATGTCGACAAGGCATACTGGCACTACCTTTCACATAGTTTAATACCTCTTTACTTAGTTTGAACACCGACATTTCCGGTCACACGAGAGAAGGTGCTGCTGGACCTATGTGTATGCCATCTGTCTGAATTAATAATCACTTATTGCTGGCACACATTTCACACATCCTCTGAGTTTGGAGTCATTTGAACCATTCTTTCTGAGTGCTGGAATTTTCACAAACAATAGTGTATTTTGCTGCAGTACATGGTACATAATTTTAAAGGCTGTTCAGATAAAGTAAGCATTTTTGAAACCAACCTTATAAAAAGGTCACTGCTCGTACTTGCATATATTTTAATTGGTGCGCTGAGTAAAACACACCAAGTAAAGTTGGTAATGATGGAGGGGAAAGTAGTCCCTTATCTTAACGACGAATAAAATTTGCTACGTAACTATTTCAGATAACTTAAAAGTATTTATTTTGCTTTGTTTGTTTTAATACATCAAAGTGTTAAAATGAACAGATTTGCAAATATTTACTTTTCTAATAATTCCACAGTTTCACTTGATCAATGTATAAATAAAGTGATGAGTCCCATGACAATGTTAATTGTACATAAGGTGGACGAATAAACAGGATGCATACAAGTAGATCTTAAGCAAGGCTTTCAAATATGCTCACTTTACCATGAAAAGTGTATAAGCTAATGAAAGTGGCTACAACACCACATTATCTGAAGAGTATTCTCATTTCATGATTGGTATTGGTACCACTTAAAAAAATTGCTCTGAAAATATTGGCATATCGTGCTACAAATATTTCCTACACTGTACCTTGTTGTTACCAAAAATAATAAAAAATACATTAACTGCAATACATATTTTTTACAGCTATCACAGACTAAAACATGAATTTTTAAATCCAAAATTAGAGTATTCATTTTTTGTAAATCTGCAAATGCGTATTTTGTTCAACATTACTAGGAGTACCGAGCTTGTCACTATCATTCTACAACATGTATGAGTGAATAATGTATCAAGATGCATGATAGCCAGTAAGAACTGGTTGATCACTTGCAGCTCACTGACAATGATGAAAATAATACATAGCACTGCGTATTAGTATTACCAGCATTTACTTCATCTACAGAGTTTTAATTTTGAGTAAATAATTTATGAGTCTGCGAAACTATATTAATTTCATCATCAGTTACTTGCAGTGACAAAAAGTTGTTGAAATACATATATCTATCGGTGGTAACCAAAATGGTATTAGCATTTTCGTGTCTGGACTGACTTCAACTCTCATTACTCCATCAATCACTTGCTTCTCTCATCTTTCCCTTGGTCATCCTTGTACTGTGACCTCCTTCCAGTATACTTCATTCTCATAACACACTCGCCTCCCTTTCTCTTAACGTACTCATACCATCTTCTGGTCCTTCAAAATAACTAAGACATGATTTCAATTGAATACCTGAGCTCTTGGAATCAAAATAAAGAAATATTATGAGAAGCATTCTCCACTTAGTTTTCAGAATTACGAACATTTAGGTCTGTTTCACGGTACTGTATGCCTATACGATTTGTCAACTTAGCAACTGCTTTTGAAAATGTTCATTAAAATATAAACATGAGAGATGGTGAGAAGAGAGATGTGATTGAAGAACAAAGATTTGCCTCATAACACTGTGTGATGCATGCAGGTTACCTTAATGGGCAGGGCAAGTTTGACACGTGACGGGCTGGATGTAGTCAGAAAGTAATTCTAAGTGATTTTTTGGCGAAGAGGTAGCCAGTCTCTCTACTTAAGGGGTTTAATTCTGCCGGGGTATGGGAGCTTTATCAGACTACAGAATTAGCCATGTGGCTATGCAGCAGGGCATAAAATCAGGTTCTACTAGCACAATACGGCGCTTAGCAGGTACCGTGGAGGTACAGTTTCCTGGGCGACGTTTCAATTGGGTGACTTTTCTTAGGGGCAGGTGGTGCAGGCATTGCGAGAATTTCCTGTGGGTGATATACACTGATGTAGGAAGTAGAATGGCTGCAGTCAGACGGACAATGTTTGGAGTAGGAGGTAACTTAGGTCATCTCAAGTACTCAACAATACAGTTGGGGTAGGATGCAGGTCCAGAGCGTTGAAGTGATGTAAACAGATGGCTTGGTACAGCTAATTCTCTTGGCTCTTGAAGACAACTGAGAGCTTGCACCTGTTCCTTAGGTGGTAGACTACCTAACTGTTTTACAAGTGAGGGCTGATACTCTTGCTCTAGACCTGATGCAGCGAGTTTTGCTCTGATCTCTTTAAGACCTTTCATTTTAACAAAGGCATCAAGACGTGGAAATTACCCCAACAAGCTGCAGTGCACTTGCAGGTATTCGCCTGTATTGAATTAACGTCTGTAACCACTAGGGTACATGGCCTGGTAACCGTCTCTCCGTTTAGGAATTACCAGACCTCAGCGGAGTCCACTCCACAGAAAAGTAATCACTAAAGAGTGTTGCGGCTTCTCAGATAGTGTATCTGTGCAAGGCTTCCCCGTTCCCACAATCCCAGGGATTGGTGGAAAGACTGGCCGGTAATAGTGCGTGATCTGTGTACAACAGCAAGTGATTCGGTTGAGCAAACTCCGTGGAATACCTGCGAATATGTTAGAAGGGTAACTACAAGGTACTACGGCTACACAGTAGGTACTCAAGTTAAAGTTCCACTCACATTTTATTTTCAATGAAAATGAAAACGTGTTGAGAGCACTCTAGCTCCAGGTCAACGACGCAAGCTTCAGACCTCTAAAGTTATTGTTAAGATGGTCGGTAGAGGTGACCTACTTGATAAGGGAATGTGTTGAGAATTACAGTAGCAGAAACGCTCGCATTGATGTGTACGTGTTTGAGGAAACTACGTAACTGTATCTCTGGAACTTGCTTGGGAAACTTAAGCATGAAAGTGAGAGGATGGTATTCTTCACAAAGACTGGGATTGGATCCACAGTGATCACAGGGGGGTGTAGGGTTGCGGGGTATGTAGCGGAATATCTCCTAACTGACGTAGTCCTACCCTACTGCAAGCTTTGCTGATGTGTACTGTCGACAAGGGAGTTGTTCCAAGCAGCGTGTACTGGGCAGTAACAATACAATACTTGACATGGCGACTGGCGTGGGCCTGAGTAATGGGTGCTAGGCAGTTTGGCAGTTAGGATTAGAATGGGGTATCAGATCCCAAGCGGTGGCTGCTGGGATTGAAGGCTGTCAATTTGAATGGATCCGAGCAACGCGTACTGGAAACAAAAACAAGCTGGAGACACGTGGGTTGTCTCAGCTTATATACTCGTCGTGGACCGGTGCCCAATACTAATTGGCTGATGCCACTAGGGCTAGGGGTGGTTGCTCAGTGGGGAATACGAATGCATGACTTGCCTCTGCGATGTCACTAGCCGGCTGGAAGGGGATGAAAAACAAAAGACAAGCAATATTACTACTAGTGTGATCTAGCGGGGAATTAATGAACTCGCTTGTCCTCCTAGCATGATTACGGTGGTCCAGTGAATAATAAAAGCTGTGAGGCAGCCAGTACCATCTCACGTTATAACATAATAATTTTAATCTTCAAACTCCGTGGAAGATATCTGAGGCATGGAGCTGAAGTCGTTAAAAACTACATCTCAAAAAGTGTCATGCGTCAAGTTCAATTGTTTCATCACTTGAAAACCACCTCCCTCCATATTGTGGTACTGTATATCAAAACAGGAAAAAGGAACTGCAAACCCTATACTTCAGGCAGGGCAAGTGGTTTCAGTACCACTCCAACCACCTTGGACACAAATTTTTCCCCAATTTTTTTTAAATTGTATGTAAAAGAAAGAAAGCAAAAGTATTTTTTTGAAGTGATTTTCATTGCAAATCATTATTTTGGCACAGTTTTCTTGTATGGTTCCTGGGAATGAACTCTTGAATTTGCAGCATTTGAATTTGAGACTCCTAAATTAGACATCTGAATGTACTGCACCACACTAACAGTGTGATTATACTGAAGCATGCTTACAGTCTATAAAAGTGGCTGCTCCAATATCTGATGAAATTGTACTTTATGACCTACTTCAAAATCCAAAGTAACTGGTCAAGACCTCCAAAGACTCCACAGGAGTGGTGTGATGTAAAGTTATATTTACTATCAATTCCACAAAAAAAATTATTCCCAGAACAACTTTATAGCACTATTTAAACAACTGCTTTAAAGTTACATTTGATTGTGATTAATAAATAAAAGTACAGTATTTCATTTCTAATTCTTAGCATAATATCTAACTGCAATTGATTGGTAATAGGCCTAACATTTTAATTGGAATAGTGTGCACTGGGGCCACAAGGCCGGATGAAAAGAACTGTTGTTTATATAATGCAGACTTCATTACGGTATTAATTCTTGAAATTGGCTGTGTTAAATCACAAATAGTAAAGAGCAATCTTATGTTTTTTAACATATAATTCTCTAACAAGAACCTGATGTGAATGGAAGTATTGATAGAGATATCCACAAAAGACTAAACTGAAAAGCGCAGTAGGCAATGTAGGAAGGGTAGGACCATAGCTGTAACAGACCAATATAGGCAGCTATACTCACAATATCACGGACTGGGACCTCCTCCAAGTCCGACATGCTGAGGTCCAGCACACCATCCTCCAGACGGTCTCGCAGGTTCATTTCACGGCTTGGCATCACTACGTCTGCCAACAAATGCATTTATACATCACATACAGATCTCATGGTGACACCATATCCACACTGTCTTTGTTCGACTACATATTAAACAGTTTCAAAAATTATATTTTGTTAAGAAATGTATCCTTATGTTCACAGTAGAACTCCCTCATCTTATACCAACCCAGTCAGTACAACTAGCATCACAGCTATCTTGTGAAATTTAACCTCGTGATGTTTGACAAATCTGGAAGTATTTCAAGACTTCCAATTTTTAAGGGAGGAAGAGGGTGCAACTGCAGAAGTAATCCGTATTTAAGCATATACCCAGTATTGCTTTGCATACTCGTGAGTGAAGTTGGCAGTAGGCTACCTATCTGCAGTTAGAGGTGTGCTAAAAAAAAAAGCAGAACTGCTACTTTGGCACTGTTCCACATCCAAACAAATGACTGGTTAAAGCAGCTCCACAGTAATCCAACCTTGAGCAGCTCACAAACCTTCCGAAAGTGCAACTTCTATCGGAGCTGCTGGAGGTACATATGTTTGCAGGCTGTGTTGGGATTGTATGAACAAACACTGTTACAAGCATTCTGAAACAGTAATGGAGGTATGGCATACAGTTCAGAGTGTTGTGTTCTTGATATAGGGCCTAACAGCTGTATTTTGTTTTCTATTTCTTTGCACATGATTTTGAATAAAATAATTTTCAGAATTAAAAAAACAGGCCTTTATGTATGTAAGTAAAGTTGCTGTTTCGTGACGAATAAACAGGTGAAGACATGCTCCATAGCTATGAGGTTATTTTACTCCATATAACAAAGATTGCATAGGCTACATGTGTATAAAACAAAAACTATTGCTAGGACATGTAAAAAGTTTATAACATTAGGAAAGACTGTGCCTCATAGTGAATATTACAAGCACGCAAATATATCTAGGATCCACGCATGACATGGCTGGTTATATTTATTTGTTCTTGTAAAATTAAGGATATCACTTTAAACCATAAGAAATAATTGTGTTTCATTTCTTTTATTCTGTTCAGTGTGAGTTGCCAGACATTTTGAGTTTAGATGAGAAGAGACTATTGAACTAGGCCTACACACTCTTGCTCCTCTGTTAGCAATCAGAAATGTACAGGTTTGTTGTATCGTAATGAAAGACTTAATGCTGGAGTAACTGCTCCATCGCAGTAGTTTAAAATCACTGGTAATTTCCAGGAGCAGTTCCAAGAATCACTTCTTCATGAA